>CM060858.1:28321640-31031640 GCA_030737845.1 Acorus calamus | reverse complement strand
TGGTCGCAGAAAAACGAAGCATACTGCGAAATATGGATCGGCTGGATCCGGGAAGCGAGTGGCTTTCAAACGGTTCAAAATTTATTCAAAAAGCACCCGGAGAGGATTTTCTATTTCATTGTGAATTGAATAAATCTCGAATTTCGATTAATAAATATGGGGCGGGGAGTGAATATTTTCAACTTTTTAAGAGAAACCAGGATGCTTTTCAAAATCGAGAAAATGAAAACTGAGTACTTTTATTAATAACTTTAACAAATCGAAATTAATATTCGATTAATAAATCCTGAAAATGATCAGATGGTAAGCTAGTACCCAGTTGGGAGGGACCATACAAGGTCACCGGACTGGGCCCCAAAGGAGGTACTATCTAGAACGAATGAATGGAGAGGGACTCATAAGACCTCGTAATGTAATACATCTGAAAAATATTACTTTTGAAATGAAAGTTAGTTGCATTATTTCTAGTTAGTATATGCATTGTATGCCATGTAAATAAACGTCCGTTCGAGGTCGCTTTGTGGCAATTGGTTTTCAGACATGACATTCTCATGAGAGGTCGCGAGCTAAGCACTCTCATTCAGGATGTTGCACTCCTAAGAGGTCGCGAGATATAGAACTCTATGGAGGTCGCGCGAAAGACCAGTTCAGGTCGTTGGATGAGCATTCTTGCTGAGAGGTCGCGCGGGGGACGCCCCATCCTTCGATTAGCACTCGAGTAAAAGGCGAACAGTGAGACACATAGGTTACACTCACATAGGTGAGGTCGTTCGAAGTATAAGCTTCCCCTATGCTCACAGTGAGACACATAGGTTACACTCACGCAGGTGAGGTCGTTTGAAGTAAAGCTTCCCCTATGCTCACATGGTCTAAAGGGGCTCAGGCCATACGACCGACATATGGAGGTCGCGTGGTAGGGACGAACAAAATTAGCCTCAGGGCTCGAATTCTGAAAGGGTCCAGGCCCTCTCGTCCGAGCACTCCACCATTGTTGCAGCACTAGGAGTGCACGAGACATCCTTGTACAATAAGGATGAAACGGATAGAAACTCGTAGGCTCGCAGGGTCTAAACGGGCTCAGGCCACACGACCAGCTTGTTCGGCGATCAAAAGGCATATAAGGTCTAAACGGGCTCAGGCCACACGACTAGCTTGTCCGACGATCAAAAGGAATATAAGGTCTAAATGGGCTCAGGCCAAACGAGCAGAGTATAGAGGTCGCGTAAAAAGGGCGAACAGAATTAGCCCCAGGGCTTAAATTCTGAAAGGGTGTTGACCCTCTCGACCCAATCACTCGAAGTATTCAAGCAAAAAAAAATCAAGCAAATACAAGGACAAGTCGTTCATGAAAACATTGTTCTTTACAGAAAAAGGCTTAGGCCTGAAATTGAGTCTCACGACCTACTGAAGCAGCGGAAGGAGACATGACAACAACTCGAGGAGATACATTATTGGATCTATCTTTATATCCTTGGAGATACCCACGATCATAGCTCTTCTTGATATCAGACGTTAAGGAATTGGTGATTTCCTTCACTTGGTCCTTCAGCATCGCCAGGGCTTCACTTCGGCCCCTCGCCAAACCCTCATCTAAAGCAGAGGCGCGGTCAGTTCAAAGTTTGCAGAGTTTGACTTGCAGCTCCTGCAATTCTCTGGTCAAAGATTCAACTCGTCCCTCAGCATTCTGCGCCCGCAGAGAAAGGGAGGTCTGATCGAAAGAATGGGAGAACCTCTGCTCAAGGAATTCTCTAACACATTTTCAGCAGCTTTAGCCCAGACCAGGGCGATAGTTGCTTCTCTGCGAGCAGCAGATTCAGCGAGCTCCAAGGAATGGCGAGCTTAATTCGTGACCGTCAACTGCTCGTCGACCGACCTCAACTGGGTCTCCTTTCGAAGGGCCAACCCTTGGATCGACTTCAGCAGGGCTTCGAGCTTCACGGTCTCTGAGCTACGCTCACCCAGCACCTGTCAGATGACATAATTCTAAAGAAAAATTGATCAGCACCTTGAAGAGAGAAATCTCTGAAGAAAGGGTTTTGGGCTACTCATATTATAAAGGCTCAAACCGAGCCGAGCAAAGAGTGCGTCCATTGTAGCCCGACGTGCACACACCAGACCATCCTCAATAAGGTAGCCCTTGAGCTGAGTGCTAACATATTCCCTGCTGACGCGGTCAGCAGAAGAATCTCTGGATGAAGTACCAGCTGATGTCGCAAGGACGAAGGTCAGAGCCAAAGGAGCAGCAGACACATCTGAGACGTCCGCATGGTGGGACTTCGCATCCACCACTGGGGGCATCCCCGCCGCGGTCGAAAAAACTGGGGATATCCCCTCTGTACTAGAGTCAACCAGGGACGCCTCCTCCACAGTCTGAACGAATGGGGGTATCCCTGCATCAGCCGGATCGACGAAAGGTGCCATCTCAGCGGTCTTCTCAACTGGGGGCACCCCTGACGATGTCGCCATAGGGGGACCAAAGGCAGAAGCATCAATTACAACCACCTCCGGCGAAGAAGGGACCATCACTATCTCCAGCGCGCGATGAACCCGCGAGCTGGATGGATGCCCCACTCCCCGAGCACACATAGGGGAACCAGCAACTGCCGCCTCAGCGACGATTGAGGGCAAATCGGCTCCTAGGACGGAGGAGGTTGGCGCTGCAGCACCAGGATCCTCGACCCTATTCACCGCATCTGTATCCTCAGGCGACGAGCCACATCGCGAAACTTTGGTGTGGGACTTTGAAATGAGCGACAGCCTCGACCGCTTCCTGGAGATTGACTTGCCCTTGACAGCAGCAGAACGTTCAGCCGCCTCCTCAACCATGGTGGGAGGCGAAGCAGATGGAGCATCGGAGCCAGCAGATTCGAAGAGGAACCAGCAGCTCTGAGAGACGGAAGGCTAAGGATTTTTCAAAAATCCCTATCCGGAAGAAACTGAACTCGAGCAATCTGATCGAGCATGACCAAAGACAGGTCAGGAGTCCTTTTCTCTAACTCGTCTACAAGAAGAATAGAAGAGTGGTCAACCTGATTCGAACCGAAGAAATTGCAAAACTACTGGTTCAGTACTCACCGAGCCGGTCAGAACGAAACAAATATGGGATACTCGCCTTCCCATCCACCACAGGGGCTGGAAGCACCCAGAGGCCAGTCAGCTGTATCAAATTCTCATCTTGCCATCCGCTATCAGAAGAAGGAAGTTTGTCCACAAGAGGAATGGTGTTGGTCCTAGCTCGAAGATAATACACATGCTCCGTCTTCTGAAGATCGTACAAGTGAAAGATGTCGTCAACACCAAGATCAAGCTGCATCTCACAATTGGTCGTGACGACGCACATTAGCACCCTCAGTAAATTGGGGGAGCACTGAAGAGGGTGAAGCCTGAATCGACACATGAAGTCTTTCACCAACTCAGGGAGAGGGAATGAGAGAGCACTTTTTAACATCTGGGAGGGATACATGCACAGCTTGTCCGGAGTAGCATCCTTCACGTTGTCGAAAAATTTGTAAGGCGTTGGGAAGATATTGACGGAGTTTGGGATGGACAAGGTGGACTGCAACCTCTGAGCTATATCCATCGACATGGTAGAGATCGAGAAAGAAGAAGGGCTAGGGTCAGAAAAGAAGAGGTATCCTTTTCTTCAAATAGCAATGCCTTCTATTTTCCCGAAATGGGAGAGTTTTTATGGGAGGGAAACATCTCCTTGAGAACCCCCCGTAATCATAATGAAGGAGCGCGAAGATTGAGATCGTGGGAAGATTTGCCGTCAAAATCTTCTGCAAAATTCGAGGCACAGTTGGCGCAACAGGCGAAGCGACTGTTTCAGACATGTGACAAGTATTTAATTGCTACTTTCTTATGTGTCACAGAGATAAAGGACTTCGGGTCGACGAAAGCAATTCGGGAAGTCTGATTGCGAAGTCTACTCGTGGGCGCTACTCGAAAAACATATTTGTGGCGATTACTTCAACGACCAGGTATCTCAACTCAGCATACGTACATAGAGGTGCCATGAAAGTCAAAGTTTTGTATCAAAAGGACAGATGAGTAACGATATGAACAAGATTGAACAGAAGAAGTAAATTTTTATTCATCTGATGAATAAAGGTTACACAAAAAAAAAATACAAGGCGTTTTCAATCCTCTATTCAATCTTCTACAAGGTCCATCCCCCGAAGTCTCTTCTCCCGTCCGCATGGAAGAGCGTGGGTAGCTCCTCATTGCTCATCTCTCGAAAACCACGCAAGTGGTTGGAGTAGCCCAGGCGATAGCCACTGATGAAGTTCGAAAGATGTTCTACTTCATCACCTTCACAAGCTTCACGGAGAGAACGCAATTCAAGATCAATGGAAAGAACAGCTGCGCGGGTTGAGGCTTGCAAGTTCCTCGATGAATCGCCAACTGAGAAGAAGACCCTGTGCAAGCGTTCCTCAGGCGTAGGAGCAGCATTACCATCAGCAGGTGCCAGAGAAGATGGAGAAGAAGAGGAAGAAGTAGAAGTGGAAGAGGAGGACGATCGAACGACGAGGGATGGAGTGAGTGAGTCAGGAGAAGGCACTCCATACGGCGAGGGCTAGGGACAACTCCATTACCATCAACAGGCGCCAGAGAAGATGGAGAAGAAGAGGAAGAAATAGAAGTGGAAGAGGAGGACGATCGAACGACGAGGGATGGAGTGAGTGAGTCCGGAGAAGGCGGCGTCAACGTCAGATCCACTGGTTGGACAGTGGAACATGATCCAGAACCCAACCAAATGAGCCTTTGAGAGCACCGCCTCACCCCAAGACGCAGTCCGGGAGGAGGATGAACCAAACCCTGACCCCCCGACGGCTCAACCACACCAGCAGGAAAGGTTGCAACCAGAGGAGCGCGTCTCGGTTCCTCCAACCTGAGCAGCACCCACCACGATCGATCCGGATACTCCATTGCTCGGGAGATGGCATCCATATTCACCTCCTTGACCTCAGGCCTGGGGGTGTCCACCATCGGCATCCGGGGACGACACAAGTGGCGTTGGAAGATATCCCAACCAATCAACATCCATGGGCCCCGCACCAGCACCCGACGGCTCTCCTAGTTGTAAATATCCCCCCGAGACATGTCGAGTACCAGTTCTGGTTCCCCTGCACGGAAGGAGATATAGAAAGACGGAAAGCACCCCGAGATCGAGCCCTTGATCTGGTAAATCCACCAGATCTCTGACAGGCCCAACTCAGCCACCGTCTTCTTCCCCAACTCGACCGTGCACATCAGGATGCGGTACACGTTGGGGACGACCAAGATGGGGTGAAGATGAAAAAGGTTAAGAAATTCGGCTATCAGGTGTGGCAAGGGCAGAGAAAGACCTCCATCCTTAAATAACTCGGATGGAGGAGGACAGAGTCAAGGGAAAGAATAGGATCTCATCCTTAAACAACTCATCAACCGAGAAGTCTGAGGAAATCCCCAACTCCTTGTGAAGTTCTGAAACAGGAGCAACGTTCTCCATTGTCAGGAGGAACAAAAGCTTCAAGAAGAAGAAGAAGGCGAGGTGGGATGAGAAATGCTTACCAATTTGGCCTTTAAATAGGACATTGGCGACGCTTCGAAAAGACGGCAGCAATAATTCACTGTGGATATTAAGGTGTAATCAATGCTTTGAAAAAAGTGTTTTACGAAACCCTAAGGGGCGCCGACGTTTGGGTTATCGAAGAAGAGCCGACTCAACAAATCGGCCGCCAAATCCGCAACAGAGCAAAGAATCCCAAGGGGTCAGGTGACCATATCTTTGACTCCCAAAGAAGGATGAAAGATGACCACATTTCCTCATATATCCTGCTCTCTCGACACTTCAAAAGAACAGGGAGGGGGTATCTGTGGAGGTAAAAATCTGCACTTGGATACGTGTCGTGATAAGGCAAAAAAATGGAACGTGGGCCATCCGACAGAAAGCCTATTATGCCCAGTCCACGAATGATGACCTAACGATGATGTCACCCGGCAGGTCGACACGACTAGACTTAAAGATCTAGTCGTACGGTCGATCTGTCCGCAAATCAGAAGGGATCACCACGGGTAGTCCAAGGCACGACCAGACGACAGGTCCGGTCGTTCGACCTTGCTACTCAGAAACGAGTGATCTAAGGCACGACCAGACGACAAGGCCTGGTCGGACGACCTTATCATTCAAGTGCGAGTGATATAAGGCATGACTAGACGACAGGTTTGGTCAGGCAACCTTATCGCTCAGGTACGAGTGATCTAAGGCACGACTAGACGACAGGTCTGGTCGGGTGACCTTATCGCTCAGGTGCGAGTAATCTAAGGCACAGCTAGACGACAGGTTTGGTTGATCGACCTTATTATTCGTCGACATAACGTACAGGCAAGCATGTCAAGAGGCCCCGAGCAGGTCCAGAAACGGTTAAGGGACCATGAACGCATGTAATTGCCACGACAGCATTTAAAGCCCATTACTCACAGTACGTGGGTAATAAGGGTGACATGGTGAGTAAATGCAGGGAACGTTTCCTTAAGAAATAGCCCACTACCAGTTAGTGAAAAAACGGTTACAATGTAACCAACTGAACTACGTGAGACTTGATCCCCCAGGGGTATGTAGATAGCCTATAAAGAGGTCGCGAGACAGTACTCTTAAGGCAGATTCGAAGTAATCGAAGTCTGGATATTCGAAGTAATCGAAGTCTGGATGACAATCTAGTCATTTTGGACAGCCAGACACAGTCTCTCCCCTTCCCCCAACAAATCCTGTTTCCATATAACCCTTTCACTAAATATCCTTTACCGAAAATTCTTTTTGAAGTTCCTTATCCCATAAATCACAAATTTAACTGTGAGGGAAAAATATCCTCTTCAGTTTTGGACTGTAAAATGAGCGGGGTGTACATTTTTCCTGTTTGTTGAAAAAATGAGAACATTGTTATATGTAATCCCGTTTGCAGCTCCATGTGCGGTCTCACATAAGTCTAATAACACGAAACATGTAATTTTACGCTCATATGAGTGACTTCATACAATTATTCAAGTATATAAAATATTGTTTAAATATACACCTTTAAACAAAGTACATGAGACTGTCTCTAATAATATTTTCATATGAGTGTGACAGAGGTACAAAGAACTATTAAATATGTATGTATAAATTAAATATGAAAATGAACAAGATTTTGCAAGGCATATATAATTAATTTACACAGTCTATATACAATTTTGTTGTACTTCCTCAATTTCTCGCTAAAAAATGCAACTTGTTCCTTTTCTTGTGATAGAACAGCTCCAAGGAAGAAAAAAAAAGTGTGGTCATGATTGAAGAAATGTGTACACACCTTTAATCGGATACTGTATTTGGTGTGTCTAAAGAGTGTTGACCCTATTCAGAGGGGTCCCTAAATCACAATATTTTTCTGTTTTTAGGTTTTTTTTTCTTTATCAAATCTTTCCTCATTAAAGAGGGGGGTGCCTCTACTATTATATCAAAATGAGATTCAGTACTTATCAAACTCTTTTTGACATTTATATTTTTGATGTGTGAAATTTACATGGGTTCTATTGTACAAATTCACCTTCTACATCCCATGGCACGTTTTGGTTCAGAATTGGCCATACACAGGGACAATAATTTTATATATTTTAATCTATTAAAAAGGAATGAGTACTCTATGTCCTGGCGTCGTGACTAATAACGTTAAATATAGTCATATCTATGTTACCATGTAGTTAACAATAATGAATATGAATTCTCTTTTCGTTTATATTAGCCTGTCAATTTAAGGCGACAACCAAATATATGATGTAATGCAATCAATCACAGCATATAGATACAAATTAAACATAGCACTTCACGTGAAGTAGACAACTATGGATTAGACATGTGATGATACAAGAGCATCTTCGAAAGTCTTCAGGTTGTTTCCGACGTTGTGTTTCTATATAACATGAAATGTAATGAGTCATTATTTTTTTGTCATTTTAAAAGATTCATTATTCTCATTCCATCATCATTCAAAATGGCTGAATATTTTAAATTATATCTATAAATTATAAGATTATAAAAAATCAAATGAATAAAATCTTATTATAAAATTTAAAATAAAGAACTTTTAAATAAAAATTATTAATAATGAATAAAAAGTAAAGTTTTTGTACTATTTTTATCTTTCCCTACTTCGGCAACAACATTTTTTTATATCCGTGTTTGAGTTGTGACTTAAAGTTATTTATTTTCGATGGTTATACATGGATAACAATCCATATAAAATAAATAAATATTTTTTATTTATTTATCTTTTTGTTATTCTCTTTAAGAAACATATAAATGATTTTTTGTTGTTTAGTTCACATTAAAAATGTAAGGATGAGTGGTGGATAGAAGATATATGAAAGTTTATGACTTTTTAAATGACAAATATAAACTTCATATATTGTTTGTGCTTAAGAATAATTGTGAAATATGTATGTGATATGATATATGTGACATAATTTTAGGATGTGTGAGATAATGTTTTTTTTTTAAAATGACATAAAAAGGTATTTTAATATTTTTATCCAATTGCATACATAGCTCTGATAAGCAGTTTCAATCTCCTTAGAATAATTATCAAATATTATTCTTATTTATCCAGATATAACTATTAGGATCTATTTTTACAAAATTATCAGTTTTTTCTTAATTTTTTTTCTGATTTCTTTTTATTTTTTTATATTATGCCCCATCGTAAATGGAGGGTTAGTATCTAAATATATGGTTCAGAGAACTAGTTGAGGAAAAGCAGACATTGGGAACAATAGTAATCAGGGTCGGCCCTAAGACTAGATAAAAGAAATGGGGTCCTAGACATATTTTTAAAATATAATGGGCCCCGTATTCACATAATTTTTTTATTATCATAAAATATTTTTAAATAATCTTTAAATTTAATTTTTAATTCTTTTACACAAGTAAGTCTAACAAAAATGAATGTTAAAATAAAAAGTGAAAATGACATGGAAAGAAAAAAGAGAGTAAAAAACGATAAAAATGAGTGAAAAAATAGAGATCACGAAAAAGAAAAACATATAAAAGATAAGAGAAATAACATATGAACTAGTATATTATTATTTTTTTAAAATCATATCATAAATAAAATGGAGTACAGATAAATCAAAAATAAATAACAAATAAAGGGATAATATGGATAAGTTCTTGATGTAGCTCGATCATGGACCATTCGATTAACATTGAAGACCACGAAATGGATGATTATGATTGATTTATAATTTTAATAATTTTTTTTAGTTTGTTAGGATTTCATGCATTTGTTAGGATTTACTATATTTAGATTTGAATTTTAAATATTAGTTGGAATTCGAATTTGAATATTAGTTAGGATTAAATGAAGATGTATTAGTTATCTTTACAAATTTACATAATTTGTTAAGATCATAATTTGAACTCACACTGCATCAATTAGTATCAGAGTGGAGGTAATTCGTGATCCATCTCATTTATCCCAAAAAAAAAAAAACTTATCCCATCCCCCCATCCGTAAAACCTCAAACCCAACAAAAAAAAAAAAATTCATTTCATCTCCTCTCCCAGCTGATTACATCACTTTTTCAATTTTTTTTAAAGGAAAATTTTCATTTAAACCCGTGAAGTTGGAGATCGCTCATGGCGTTGCATAAACGCATCACCTCCATCTGTCGTGCGATTGCCTCCAATTTTTCATCCATGCGCCTATTAATTGTTGTTGTTGTAGCTGTTGCGATGGTCTGTTGTTGCTCCTCACGGTCGTAGGTGTCGCTAAAAGGACGTCTTCTCGGCGGCATGTTCTCTCTCTCTCTTTTTCTTTTTTTTGTGGACTGGAATGAAAAAAATGATATGTGGGGTTGGGTATTATGGAATAAAAACTTGGGTGAACGACTGACAATTCCACAATTTGTGGAGGAGGAGCCCATTGATGGTGCTTTCGCCAACTCATTCGAAGAGGTGAATCTTTCACCTATCTTTGTGAAGAAATTGAAGATGCAGACCTTTCACCTATCTTCGATGAAGAGATTGAAGTGGTGAACTTTCCACCTATCTTCGACAAAGAGATTGAAGAGGTGAATCTTCCACCAATCTTTGATGAAGAAATCGAGGAGACATACATTCTACAAATCTTAGATGAAGAGATGGAGGAGTCTAAGCCCAAGAACTCTGCTCAAATATTTGATCCCGTTCAATTCACACAAGAAGCATTTGACACGTGCGACCATCATTTTGAGGATTCATTCTTTTCAAAAATCATGATTACAACTTCTCGATTATCTACATCAAAATCGTACGAGGAGCGTACGCCACGAGTGCTCGAGGTGGAACCTAGTTGCATAAAAGTAAGTGAATCACGTCATTAAATGCTTCTCGATTATCTACATCAAAATCGTACAAGGAGCGTACGCCACGAGTGCTCGAGGTGGAACCTAGTTGCATAAAAGTCGGTGAATCACGTCATCAAATGCTTGCACTACATCACCAACTCCTTCAACCAAACTCGAGGTCAAGTTTTTCCCAAGAGGGAGGGAATGATGTAGCACGATCATGGATCGTTCAATCGACATTGAAGACCACCAAAGAAAACATGCATAAAATTTTAATTAGAAGTAAGATAAAATAATCCATAATAAACAAAAATCCCCAAAGAAATATGAATTTTTTTAATCTTCATATTTCGGGCTCTGGAAAAACGTCTTGGTCGCCTATTCCCAAGTCCGAAGAGGCCGACACTGATAGTGATGATTAATTATTTACTAATTAACTAGAGAGATGTAACCCACAACTGGGAAAGATTCCACTTGAATTATTTTTGTTGTCTCCCATTGTCCTCAATTTGTTTGTATCCAATGATGGAAAGAAAGGGAATAGTGTGTTGGTTGAAGCCAGTGGCGGCTCCAGAAATTTTTATAGATGGGGTAATTTAAAAACTGATATTAATAAAAAGCATCGCTTCTCATTTGAAAATTAGTATTAGATCTGAATAAATAACAACATAAACATAATACTGCATCCTTTTCAATGTTGTATTCCAACCAATTACCATATTCTTTAAACCAAGCAGGATTAAATCGACGCATGACTCCACCAATATCACTTTGAGGGAATTTATGCTCAAAAGGTTGACAATGACCCTTTTGGATATATGCTCTTCTTATTTCATCACGATCATTAGGATGATAAGTTGAAAATTTTTTTTCTTAGCCTTGGATCTGAAGGAAGATTGTTCACATCAATATGACTTTGCTTAGCATCACAATTTTCTTCAGTAGGAGAAAAATCTTGTTCTATAGTTGATTTTCTCTTTAAAAATTTATCCATTGAAATAGCAAAATCTGTAAAATAAATTTTTTAATAAATATAAATACATAAAAAATCGAACAACTAATCAACTAAAGATTCAAACCAAATCCATGATTTTTTATAATTATCTAAATAGACAGGTGAAGCCGTGAAAGGGCTTTTGATACACAGGCATGTCAAGGAAAAAAATATGTAATCTTGATTAATTTTGTTTATTATTCATACATGATTATGCAATGATGAGAGAGTTTTAAATTAAAATAAAAAAATACATAAATTAAAATTAAATTCATGACTCGATACCTGAAGCAAAGTAGGAAGATAAAATTGACAACATGATCAGAGATTATTGGAAGCGGCGATCGTCGATCGACAACGTGGGTGATCGACGTATCCGTGTGGCGAGGGTCTACGGACTTTACATAAGACAAGGGGACAAAGGGTCCCAAATTTTTTTAATATATATAAGATGGGGTAGATGTTAAGACTGTGTCACTTTTAAAGGTCAAATATCGCGTTTTATTTATTTTAATAGTTCGGGCATTCAGTTTCAAAATCAAATTGCATATTTGTGGTTCTGGTGTTCACTTGGGCTTAAATGGAAGTTTTTGTAGCATTTTGAGGTCTTTTAGAAATTATGCAGTTTCGATTGGTATTTGGATTTAATTTTGTTAATGACCAAGATGAAGTAGTAAAAATCTAGTTTTATCATGAGATGTTCAGTGTTAAGTTAGCTTTCATACAAAAGTGGAATTAGATCAACTGGATTCATGTATCAAAAGTTATGGGTGTTTTTCCAATTATACCCTGGGGATATGAAATCCAGGCAGCAGCCCTGTATGATGTTTAGCCTAGATTTTAGAATAGCTGGAGAGGTTATTTGATCTGGATGTAAACATGAAAGTTGTAGATAATCTTCTTATCTTTCCAATGCCATTGGAATCGTGCAATTTGGAGCTATATCGAGGAAGTTATGGCCGTTTAAGTGAAGGCTGCGCAGAGTTTTAACTCCGAGGACAGCTCGGTCTTTCACTTCTCTTTTGCCTATTTAACCACCCCCATGTGCACGACCTTGGCATAATTTTCCCCCCTTTTTGGATCTGGTCCAGCCCTTGGTGTTGTGTGTGTTGGGTGGTGGAAGGAGAAGGAGATGGAGCAAGAAGAGGAAGTGTTAGAAGTGAAGGAATCAAGGTTTGTGTGTGTATGTTATGTTGTTGTTTCTCATCTCCTCCTCTCCCTCAAGCTCCCTCACATGGTTCAGCCCTTTTGTATGTGTTCAGCCCCCCACATGTTTGATGAAATGCCAAAGAGAATGTGTGCTTGGATTGGGTGCATGCATGTAAAGGGAGATCAAGCAAGGTTTGTGTGTTTGAGCTTGGCTTCCCTCTTCTCCACCCTCTCAAGGTATTCCCTTCCCTCTTTGTGAGTGTGTTGTGCTAATGTGTGTATGTGATGGCTGATTTGGTGGTGGTTGTGGCTGTGCTATGTGGCATGTGTGATGGTGGTTGTTTGTGGTGATGGTGGTGGAACTCCTTATGTGCACCATCTCCTCTTCTTCCCAAGGTATATTCACTTCCCCTTTGTGCCTTGTATGTGTTTGTGTTTATGCTTGTATGAGTGTGTATTATTGAATTTTGGTGCTGTTGGAAGAGTGTAATGTGTAATTGCTACTGCACATGAGATGGTTGCATTAATGCATGAATGGGGTGGTTTTGTGTTGTAAGGCAGATTTTCTGTCTCTTTAAGATCCTTGTGTTTGAGGTATTTGGAGGCGTATTTTGAGGCTTGTGTCTTCATTTCATATGATCATCTATGTGTCTAGATGCTATATATCAAATTTGGTGTCATTTGGTTACCTGTATTGAAAGATATAGCCTAATGTTCATGGTCTGTCCGGATTCGCGCAGAAATTGATCGGTTTCTGAAAATAATTTATTTCGGGCATTTAGAGATTTTATCAAGTTAGTATGTCTTCACGGAATATGATCCCAACACATCATAGAATGTGTGTGATTTATTTTAGAATATTTGGATGTGTATTTTGTGCTGTGGATACCAATGTTTGGGGCTGATTGCAGTAGATGGACTAATCTTGTATAAATATGTGACAAAGAGTTATTATGCATGGTGTGGGCAATATAAGGAATTGATGTCTTCATGAAGAAGGCTTGTATATGTATCAAGATATTTTATATTTAATTGAGCATCATTGGTTGTTCTTGCAGATTTCGTAGACCGGACGCGCGGCGATCCAAGTATCTGTGAGTGGTTCGATTCACCCTTTCGGAAAGCGCTCGATGCACATAATCGTGCATCGCGTATCCGCGGGGCACCCTAATTATATTCAATCATGATTGCTAAATTGCATTAATATATTAGACTCATACTTGTTAGCTTTAATTGTGGGTTCTTATATAACATGAGGTATAGAGTATGACATTTATGCTAGCTTGTTAGTGGGCATGACATGCCATAGGTAGCCATTTGTAGGGTCACCTTCTTATTAGTAAATGCTTAGTATGGTTGTATCATATTTAGCTAATGGTATGATATATATGCTAGCTTACTAGCGGGCCTATGTTGGATTGTATAAAGTGTGCATATTCATGGTTTATTAATAGGTTATTCGGACAGGTAGTCCTTATATCTCTCTTGTGATAATTGTGTGTATGTTGAATGGTTCAACCAACTCATTTGCACAACGAGCATCGTATTATTTGCTAGAAGTTTTATTATATACAGCATGAACTCATATTAGTCTCATTCACATTAATGGATGAGTTTTCCATGTCTGAAGCCGTTTAGTCTTCTATGTAAGTGTTTTGTGCTTGTATAGTATGAAATAGATATTTCAGATTACAAATATTAGTGAGGTGTTGCTTAAATGTCATATGTGATTTGATTGAAGGGGAATCACATATTTATTTATCCAATCCAATTAGATTTTTAATAGATGTTTTAATTCTCATTTTTTTTGACGTTATCCTTATTAGATGATTACATAGTGGAATGTGGATGAGAATCATTTACTTTGATTGTGTCTCAATAATTGCTTAGAGTGATGGCTAAGGTAATGGGACTCTTACACCTCAAAGGTATTAGAATTTTTCCTATCATTATCGCACTCATGATAAATAGATTAGGCCTATCTGAAATAGGTGGATGTATGACTCTCAGTTAGGTCATACTTTATTATTTTAATGTGCAAATGTAGCAGTTTATATACCCTGCATCCTTGCGATGCTCTCGTATGAGAATTCAGAAGAATTCATTTATCGTATTGGTATTCGTTAATCGATAGCAATGATAGTATGCTTGGCCTATCTGTAATAGGCATGTGGATGACCCGCCTTTAGGGTCATGCCTCCCCATTGCTAAGTGTGAGAACTTAACTACCTTTCCCTGCATCCGAGTGATGCATCTGTATGGAAATTCAAGAGAATTCATTAGCATTGTATTTGCTAGATGATTATAGTTGATCCTTGATGATGCTTCTCCCCTACCTCGTATCCGCGTTGAAGCTACCCGGCGTTGGAGCTATCCTGGATTCTGCCGCTACATCATAGGAGGCCCAATGTGTATTTCAATACCCTTGTGGCTTCGTACCTATCTTGGAAGGCTGTCAGGAAGAGGGCTACCCGGGAGAGGGCTACCGGAAGGTTAAGGGAGTTAGCGAGTTGATCTCTAGATGATTATAGTTGATCCTTGATGATCGTATTGTGAGCGTGGCATGCTTCTCCCCTACCTCGTATCCGCGTTGAAGCTACCCGGCGTTGGAGCTATCCTGGATTCTGCCGCTACATCATAGGAGGCCCAATGTGTATTTCAATATCCTTGTGGCTTCGTACCTATCTTGGAAGGCTGTCAGGAAGAGGGCTACCCGGGAGAAGGCTACCGGAAGGTTAAGGGAGTTAGCGAGTTGATTTCCTTTCTAATAGTCTCATGTCACCTTAGGGATGAAGGCGAGGATGGGGTTAGAGTGCTTTCTCCCATATCGTCGTGCGTCGAAGATTTCGAGCGTTGAAGGTATCCTGGATAGTGCCACCACATCATAGGAGGCTCAATGTGTATTTCAATACCTTGTGGCTTCGTACCTATCTTGGAAGGCCGCCAGGGAGAGGGCTACCGGATGATGCAAGGCATCGTAACGTATTATACATCGATGTAGATAATCTTTGAAGTGTTGTACTAGTTTGAGATACCACACATTACTATTAATGAATTAATTGCTTTTCAAGAGTCCTAGGAGTTCCCCTCCGGGTCAAGGGTGAGGTGAGCTGAGGTCACATCTCCACGTGACATGTATCGGTTGGGGTTCTTCCGCATATATTTTTCCTTATAAGAGCAATGTGCTTAATATTATAATATATTTATAGAGCGTGGATTCTTGCCACTCACTGAGCTTGTAGCTCACCCCTCGTGTGTTATTTTTCACCAGGGACTGGGTTGGTGTGGAGCTAGAGCATCTATCTGGCGTGGTTCGTGCGTAGAGTATCCCACCTTTCGGTTAGCGAGTGCGAGGCTGTCAGCAACCCCATTTTCTTTGTGTATATACTGGTAATCGTGCGTGTTGCACATATGATTTTATTTAGGCTAGACTTGGACTCTCACAGGACAGTTATCGTGTATACGGGTTTGTAATAATGTTTTTGATTTACAGACTAATTTGTATATTATACTTCCGCATCATTTCTTTTTATTGGCTACTACTTTCCTGTAGCCTTGTTATCTTATTTGACCCCTGTTGGTTATTGTATGATTGGTAATGCTTCGGGGCGTAACAGTAGAGACGTAGGTTTTTTGACTTTTTGGTGAATATTAAGTATAATGTGGTTGTTTTAAAAATTGAATGCACAATCTTTCAAAAATAAAAATAAAAAATGAATTCACAATAAATATACAACCCATGCAATCCGAGATGAGTATCCCATGTTTTTCTCTTTTTTTTTTTTTTTTAATGGGCCTTGGGTTAATGTATAAACATAGTTATACTTGCTGTGGGGTCAGGTAGTTTAATTTTTTTTAAAAATTTAATGTGTGGGTTAGGTAGTTTAATATTTTTTAAAAGTTTGATTGGGTCAATTGACCCACATTGTTATACTTGCCGCCGCCCCAGGTTGAAGCACTAGAATCAGTGCAATAGCAAAAGAAGAAGAATACAAAGGAAATGCCTACGCGTGAACAGAATTTTTTAGTGCTCGGTTTGAAATTGGAAAGATCTAGGGTACAACCTGGGTCGAATAAATCAAACTTAAATTGTTTTAAATTAAAAAATATTCTGGTTTAATTAGTATTTGTTTGATTTGATTCAATTATGGATAAAAAAATCAAAACTGTACCAACCTTTTCTTACGGTGATTAGTTTCTCCATATTTTTAAGGTTATTTTAAGGGCACTTGTTAACCCATATTTATTACTGACTTATTAGATAACTCAACAAATCTAATTATGATATGAATTAATAAATTGAAAATACCCTTAATAATTTCATCATTTTTTTTCTTCTTGTCTCCCATACCTAATTTTTTCATTCCATATCCAAATTTTCTCTCTCCTCTCCAATAAAAGTTTCATGCGAAAATGTAAAAATGTTGCTTATCTCGTATCTCATATGATTGTGATACTTGTTTTAATGTTGCTCATGGGAAGATATTTTTTATATCGTATATAAGGTAATTTATTTTTATTCTTTGTTTGATTTAATCTTTATTTAAAATATTTTATATGCACCTTTGTTCTTTATTGGTTTTTTTTTTATCATTTGAATTTATTTCAATATATTATGAATAAATGGTTTTGCATGCTTCCGGCTTTGACCGGTGTTTCACATCAAATCGGTATAGGCATATTCATGATAAATAAAAAAAAGATGTGCTTTGAAATTTTGTTTATAGAATAAATGCTGAAATTTAACTTTTATATCTTTCATTATAATGGGTTGATATTGTAGATTGTGCATTGAAACAAAATAATAAAAAATTAAATTATAAGAAACACATGTAAAAACAAAAAGTTGATTTAATAAAAAATTTGGGTATGAGAGGAAAAAATGGGTATGGGAGGGAAGAAGAAAAAAAGATGGTGAATTTATTAGGGGCATTATTAGTATTTTAAAAAATCTTTCAATTTATTGATTTATATGGGTTGCCTAAAAAGTTAGTCATAAATGTAAGTTAACAAATTTCCTAAAAGCACTGGTTAACAAAACACATGTAGATATTATCATTCACTCTCCAAATTCTCTATCCTAGCAGTCCTTGTGATTAATATCCACTTCCCACCCTTTATTTTTAGATTTTTATATAGAAAGATATTTCACACAGTCCTCAATACAACCTTGCATGTGGTCTCCACATAAGTAGATCTCTTGTTCGCCTCATCTAATGTGAATTCCGTGTTTAAACCAATTTATTTACATAACATACCTAGGGGGGGGGGGGGGGGTGGGGAATTTTCAGAAAAAAATCTGAATCTATATCTAAAAAATGAGAAATATTCAATATTCGAATATCTGGAGTGTGGATATGGATATCAGTGTCCAATAAAAATTCTATAAATATATATATTTGTTTTATATATTGTTCATATTTGTTATCTTATATAATTAATTACAATTATGATATATTATATTACTATTAAATTTTCAATGTATAATATATAAAAGAGATAATGAACTTTAAAATTTTAATTTTATTTTTCATATCTCTCTAATATTTTATTTGATCATTCAATTTAATGTTGATATTTAAATATGTCAATTATCTGAAAAAATTCATATCTGATCCGTATCCGAAGATACCCGAATTCAAAAATTATTATCCCTATCCGAATAAGATAATTAGGATATGGATATTAACATATCTGATCCGTATTCGTCTGATTGACAAATTTAAATAGGTGTTTGAAGGTGTGCGTTCAACTTATTGAGATTTAGAAGTTTTTAAATCACTAATTAATGATTGCTAAATATAAAATCACAAGTATTTGGAGAAGCAATAAGAAACACAAACATTAACAAATAAAAGGAAAAAAGATTTGGATTAACATGAAAAGACCTCAAATAGGTAAAAAAATAAAATAACCACATGATTAGTCAAGAAAACAATCCAATAAAAATTGTTAAAATAAGAGAGACAAATAATAATGAGACCTAATATATTAGAGGGACAAAACCCTTTATATAATAGTATAAGACCTAATATAGGTGTAACACAGTAAGACACATGTAACACAATACTAATACAATACATATGTAATCTAACACCCCCGCTCAAACTCAAGGTGGATCAAGCACGTGAGTTTGCGAATGAGATACTGAAATCGAAGATCTGGTTGAGACTTCATAAAGAAGTCAGTGATCTACTCAACAGATGAAATGTGTGGAGGTGTAAGTATCTGAGTAAGGAAGGCTAATGGATAATGTGACAATCAATCTCAATATGTTTGGTCCTCTCATGAAAAATTGGATTGCTGGCAATCTGAATAACACTTCAATTACCGCAATAAAGTTGAGTAGGACCTGTAATATTAGGTCCAAAAATCTGCCAAGATACGTCTAAACGATCTCGTTGGTCGTAATGGCCAAAGCTGGATACTCAACTTCTATATTGGAAAGAGAAACAATATCTCGTTTCTTGCTGCACCAGAAAATGAGAGAATCCCCAAGGAAAATGCAAAAATCGGTAGTAGAGCGACGAGTAGTTTGATCTCCCACCAAATTAGCGTCAATGTAAGCTCAAAGAGCAAAAGATGGAGATGATGATAGATAGAGTGATCTAGTGATAGTCCCATGTAGATATCTAAGGATCCTCATGCGAGCGCTATAGTGAATTGAATGAGGAGAAGAGACGAACTAACTAAGGATACTGACTGCATGAGCAACATTAGGTCTGGTGATGCAGAGATACACGAGCTGACCCATGATCTGTTTTTATCGTGTAGAATTTGGATGAAGCATCAGTAAGATGAAGCTTTATATGATGTTCAAGGGGAGCACCAGCGCTGCGAGTATCAGATATAGCGACACGATCAATAAATTCTGCTGAGAGAGAAGAATCCCCCGCTTACTCTGAGCAATCTCTAACCCTAGAAAGTATAGAAGAATGCCGAGATCCTTCATCTGAAAGTGACTACTGAGATGACACTAAACAAGAGTAATGCCAGTTGAGTCCTCACCCGTGATGATCATATCATCCACATACAGAAGTAGAATCACATGACCTTGCGATGATGATCGCACAAACAAAGAGTGATCTTGAGAGCTCTCAACAAAATCAGCTGCTAGAATAACACTGTGAAAACGCTCAAACCACGCACATGGAGTCTGTTTGAGACCATATGTAGTATGCTGAAGACAACAAATATGCTGAGGAGGAGTATGAAGACCAGGAGGTGGTTGCATATAGACCACTTCTGATAAATCCCCGTGAAGAAAGACATTCTTCACATCCATTTCAAAGAGTGGCCAGTGACTAGTTGCAACGACTATAAGAAGGGTGCAAACAGTGGTCATCTGAGTAATAAAGGTGAAAGTCTCGTCATAATCAATCCCATATTCTTGAATGAAACCGTGTGCAACTAGGCGAGCCTTGTGTCGCTAAATGGATCCATCAAGTCTATGTTTGACCTTAAAAATCCATTTATAATTGATAGGCTCGACACCTGTGGGAAGAGGAACAATATCTTAAATGAAGCCTAAAGATGCACAAATGTGTAGATGACGAAAAATGGAACAAGATGAGTACCTAGATGACTAGACACTGTTTTCCTGTGTGATCAAGCAAAGGGAAGGTCTCTAGCTATACCTGAAAGTCATTACACTGCATGAACACTCAAGAAATGCAAAGTGGGTACTTAATCCCTTCAGACTTGCAAGAACCGTTAATCTAATCAATGCCTTAAATAACTAGCACAATCATTATTTTGCGCTTCAAATGGGATCCAAAGAGGCGCACACGCATTGAACAAATAGATGCAAACATTTTGAACGGCGTCACCTGCCAAATCCTCTAAATTTGAAAAGATAATTTTCATATAGGTGTGTAAGAGCTGCGCTTACATATAAACACATATTGTGTCCTCCCATTAAACGATGTGGGACTAAACAATTAACTCTCACTCTCACTCAATCCTTGGGCCTCTTAGAACTATTGAACCTCCCCTCAACGGGACAGACATCGGAGTACTTGAGCATGTCATCATTATAAGTATGAGGCATTTATTATATATATAACTCATATGCTTTGGAGACAATATTATTCTTATTGCATGTATGTTATTGAATAATGAATTGATCATGCATGCATATCATTGTTCTGTGTGACATCGTCTGCGTGACCACGGTCTAGTGGGACCCTATTTGCATGACGTCTGCTTAACCAAGCTCTGGATGGAGCCCTCTGTGGCTGCGTGCTGTGGATAGAGGGCATGCGTGTCCGTTGCATCATGCGCATCATATAGTATAGTACTTTGGATTTTAAGTGGTTATTCCTCTAAGGAGATGCATCGTATTTTTTTTATAATGTTACTATTATTTCTTATTATGGTATATTGTATTCTTCGTGATCCAGATTTTTATATTATTATTCTCTTGGAATTATTATTAATGGAATGCTATAGGTCTATTCATTAAGCGTGTGGTTGATCACCCCTCCATTTTTTCCCATCTTTCAAAGTAGTTCGATAGGAAGTTTCGGTCTCGCTGTGGTTCCAAAAATCATCGTTCGTGTTGCATAGGATTTGCTGCATTCGTATGTTTTAATAAGCCATTTTCTTGGCATGAAGTGAACTTCCTAAGCCCTACAAGCAAAACCGTAAGAATTGCTAAGTATTGAATAAAGAACTTGTGTGTAATCATCCAAGCTTGGGATGAATTATTTTGAGATCTTGTGAATGTTTTAAGTTTTAAGTTTATTAGTTTAGTTTAGTTTAAATCTTTTGATTATAATATGATGGAGTATTATGGATTTATTTTTATATTACTCTATAATTTGAGGATTTGTTAAAGTAATGCACCGTATCGCACGCTCGATTCATGAATAATGGGTATGAGGGCGTAACACCGTCGATGGGGGATCCACATTATTCAGATCCAAATTCGGATTGTCGGGCAAAGTCATTATCAGAATATCTCAAATGAAGCCGAAAGATGCACAGATGCGTAGATGATGAAAAGTGAAATAAAATGAGTACCTGGATAGCTAGACATTGTTTTCTTGTGTGATGGAGCAAAGGGAAGGTTTCCAGCTATACTTGAAAGTCATGGCACCATATGAACACTCAAAAAATGCAAAGTGGGCACTTAATCCCTTAGGACTTGCAAGAATCGTTAATCTAATCAATGCCTTAAATAACTAGCACAATCATTATTTTGCGCTTCAATTGGGATTCAGAGAGGAGCACGTGCATTGATCAAATAGATGCAGATATTTTGAAAGGCTTCACCCGCCAAATCCTCTAAATTTTAAAAGAAAGTTTCCAAAAATAATTTCCGTGAAGGAATGAAAATGCCATGATAAAACTACACAATTGACATCTCTTCTCATTGGAAACATGACACTAGTGAATTTTTTTCCACACGACCAGATTTCCTCCTATCACATGGAAAAAGAAAATCATTTGTAGGATCTACCATTTCAGGGCCAATTAGGTATTGTCATGCGTCATTAACTTGAACTAGACTATTAGATTTTGTTTATTATTACAATAAAATCTAATGACCTAGTTTGGTAAGGGGATAATTACCAGAATATGGGGCTAGAAAACAACTTATTCAATTTGTATATAAAAGAAATTGAGATAAAACACGACAATTATTCTGATTTGAATAAATTTTTTGTGCCATGTGAAGAGCATAATAACATATATTCCTTCATTAATAATGGTATTTAAAATCCAAATAAAGCCTCTAAATTTGTAATAACTACTTTGAATCTTATCACATTGCTAAAGTAGACTTAGATGTTTACATATGTTTTTAAGAAAATGTTAAGAGATTAGCTACTTTATCACCTCAACAATAAAATATGTACTACCTAATTAAAATGAACATGAAAGAATATGTATTATCTAGCGGCAAACATGCGACTCTCCAACACATACATTGCTTCATAGCATCTCGGGCGACAAAAAGAGTCGTCCGTGAAAGCATGTTTTAATAGAGGAAAAATTGCAAATGTTAGTGACTACCCCTTTTGCAACCCCAAATATGTTTTTTTTTTTTTTTCAAATTATACACTCAATTAGTGAAGTATATTTATAAAACAAATGAAATATATATTTGAATAAATTTAATATATATATCATTTTGTGAATGATTGAATATATATCTATTTATAAAATAAAATAAACTAAATTCCATATAGTAGTACTAAGGTTGCACGTGTATGTTGTATTATATCAACTTTGAGTGAAAATACACACTCTAACAGTAAAAACACAGTGTTAGAGAGTATTTATTGACTCTACTTGTCAATATACATTTTGTATCATAAATGTAAACTGTCCCCACCTCAAACTTTATTCTTAAGTATAGAGGAAGAATAGACATCAAGAAGAGGCAGCCCCACCATATTAGACCCTATATGGAAACTAAATCTTGATTGTATTTAAGTATAGCCTTTTTTGGGTATTGAGGACAAAGATGTAATAGATGTCGACCAGCTGGAATAGATTGTCTACTAGTGCTAACTTATAAAACCATGTTGACATTAAAGTATCAAGAAAAAAAAGAAGCATGAGTAGCTGCTTTCATGGTGGTGGCCCCGGCCCCAAAAGCACCTCCTTTTGGTTTGATTGTTCTCTTTCTGTGTAACTACATTCATTGTATGTTATCTTCTCATGTGAAGGTGGTGTTGGGTTTGGAGTGGTCTGCAGAAGTATAGTAGGGGTTGGTTATATGGCCATGAGCAATGCATCAAAGATAGTGATAAATGATGAATGTTAGGTAATTGGAGATGGTCACGAGGTATATATTTCAGAATTTTTTTTTAAACATTGAATATCTTCTATCTATCAATCGATTTAAAAACTAGTTCTGATTATCATCACCACCTCCACACTAGATTTAGAAATTTTATATGTATTTCTCGTACTAACAATCTGAATACATCTAGAATAAAGTTTCATTTGTTCTGATTTTATTGAACTTATCAGGTACCATTTATTTATGAAAGTTCACTTACTATTCTATAAATCCATTGAAGAATATTTAAGGTTCACGACAAATTTTGTGACTATAACTGGAGAAAATTATTTTAAACCATCAACATGATGAGTGAACAAATTAATGACAATAAAAATTGGATGATTATAAAAATTGGTCTCCACTCCATCCAAATTAACAGGTACCTATGAAAATGTTCCCACAAAAAAAAAGTACCTATGAAAATCAGAATAATTCTTTCTTTGCATTTAGAAAAAAAATATTGGGAAAAGTCATTTCTCCAGTTATTTTTTAAGTTCTCAACATATTTTAAATACTTTTAAAGGTGCGTATTTGTTTAATAAAGTGCATATTTTTGTAATAGATGTTTAATAAATTATCTTTTTGTATTTTTTAAAATCTAGTATATGTATATCAGGTTAGAAAAAGTGATTGTAAATGATTGCGTGTATCAACAACTTGACATTAACTTGTTGTAGGCATCACTAAAAGTGTGGATAAGAATTTTGGCGTATCAAGTTTTCCAGTTTAGGCATCACTACAACTTCTTAATTTTAAAACTAATTTTATGCCCTAGTTTGACCAATATCCGCAAGGGTTAGGCAACAATTGGATGCGTTGAAAATCTTGTTTGTTTGTTTTTTTTATTTTGTTGGAAAGTTTAAAATGATTTTTATTGCTTGGATCACCTTGGATGAGTACACACTTACATGCAATCTTATATACACCTTCTTGTGTGTGGTTTTATTTTTTTCCAACAATGTGTTTCATTTGATAAAATAAGATAAAACTTTTCTACATAGAGAAACATATATATAAGTAATTGATATAGTTTTAATAAAAATACATCCTTAGTTTAATGAAATATGCACATTAAAAAAATCAAATTATTTAGAAACTTCATGATATTCTTAAAATTATTTTACAGTTTTTTTTGGGAGAAAGTGGATCTTGCTACCGGCACTTTCAATAATAAAAGTGAGATTACAGACCCGAATTGGAGGTGAGAGAATATAAAGACAAAAATAGGATAAGAAACATAGAACAAGAGAGTGGGAAATAGACACCCAAAGTGGGAGAGTCAGATAGATGGGATTTCTACCGGCTCCCTAAGGCCCCCATCCCTCCCCTCGTAGCTCCGTATTCTATGATGTTCAATCTTCCTCTGGTTAGTGATACCCCCCCCGGCTCAACAATGCCACCTCTCCACTCAGATACGGAGAGTGCCACCATCTCCCATATATTTTTCACGTAAGCCTGCAAACTCTTAAAGATTGTCTCATTACATAACTAGATCACCCATGTGACCGTTGAGATCACTGATTGGAGGATGATGTTGATGAGTTTAGAGTGCTCCGATCGTTGTAAAGCCTTTCCCGCCTCCCACAATGACTTGGTATCGAGGAAGGACAGTCTCCATGACGTGGCTAACTCTTTGAGATCACTGATTGGAGGATGATGTTGATGATGTTGTAGAGTCGTTCCTGGTATAGGAGCCACATGAAAATGTTTACCTTTAATGGGATCTTCGGCCACCAAATTTGCATGAACTTTGACATTATGTGGGTTGCCTAAGGTTGGTCCAAATGCCACCATTTATAGCAAGCCTTTGTAAATACCCTTTTTTTTACCAATCAAAATGGCAGAATACTTATATTAGGCCTGTGTCATTTAGAGTCCTAATTTCAATCGGAGTCGCTAAAATTTTGATTTTTAGCTACCTGCTGGGGTTTGAGGTCTCTGATGGAAATTCTAACTGCATATTATGGGTTCTGGTACCGTTTAGTACTGCCCATAAAATTTTCATTTAATTCCGATAGCGTTTTTGGAATTATGCAGTTTTAATTTGGTATTCGGATTTGATTTTGTTAAAATCCAAGATGAAGAGGTAAAAATCTGATTTTATCATGAGATGCTCAGTTTTGATCTAACTTTCATACAGAAGTGGAATTGGATCTACTGGATTCTTGTATCAAAAGTTATGGGTATTTTTCCGATTATACCCTGAGGATGAGAAATCCAAGTAGCAGCCCTGTAAGATGTTTAGCCTAGATTTCGGAATAGCCAGAGAGAGTATTTGATCTGGGCATAAACATAAAAATTGTAGATACTCTTCTTGGCTTTCCAATGGCATTAGAATCATACAATTCGGAGCTGTATTCCAATTGTTGCCTAACCACCAAAGTTATGGCCATTTAAGTGAAAGCTATCCAAAGTTTTTAGTCCGAGGAGAGCTTGGTCATTCACCCCACCTTTGCCTATTTAAATCCCCCAAAGTGCACGACCTGGGGCTATCTCTTTTCCCTCTTTTGGATCTGGTCCAGCCCTTGATGTGTTTGGTGCTTGATTTGGGTGGAGGAAGTGAAGGTGTTGGTGGATGGAGCACAAAAAGGTGAACAGAGTGTTGTTGTTGTGCTTTGTTTTCCTCCCTTCTTAATCCATTGTTCCTCAAGCTCCCCCTCATTGTTTTCCCCTCCCCTTTGGACAGCAGCCCCCCAAGTGTTTGTTGAAATGCCCCAAAGATGATTCTGAAGGAGTGGAAGGAAGAGGAGGTCAAAGTGAGTTGTTGTGTGCATGAGTTGTGTCGGTGGTGTGTATTTTCTCCTCTCCTCCTTCTCTAACTCCTCCCTATGGTTTCCATGGCTTCCCCTCCCCCTCTCCTCTAGGTCAGTGAGAAGAAGAGCAAGGAAAAAGAGGTGGTGGTGGCAGTGGTTGCGATCGAGGTGGTCGAGGGTGTGCTTGCGAGCCCCTCCATCTCCCCCTTCTCTCCCCTCTCTTTTGGGTGAGTTTTCTCTCTTCTTAAAGCTGGTTTTTATGCATGGTTGGGAGCCTGGGAGGGCATGCATGGGTGGTGTTTGACTTTGGGTGCATGCAGGGTGCAGGCGCGCTGGGGCACGCTGGGACGCGCGGGACCCCGCGCGCGTACACGCAGGGGCGCGCGTGAGTTGTGCACGCGTGCCTGCGCACGGTGCGCGCGGCGTGCGCGTAAGGGGCGCTCGGGGTTGCGCCCGGGGCTCCCCGGGGGTGCGTGTAGGGCTGCCCGGGGTCCGGGTTGGGTGCGCCATGGGCCGGCACGCTTGGGTGCGTGTCCGGGGGGGCTCGGGCACATGTGCGTGCGTGCATGGTTGCGTGCGTTCGAGCCCGTATGCGTGGATGTCTAAGCCTTAGGCATTCCTAATTAATTTTATGTGTTTGTATGTGATTTTACTCACCCCTTGTGGTACCCTTACCTTGCAGACCTCGTCGGATTTGATGCGCGTCAATCCGGGTATTGGTGAGTGGTTCGATCCAACCCTTCGGGATGCGCTCGATGCACGTAATCGTGCATCGCGCATCCATGGGGCTTCCTTGCACCCCTATTATGTTAGATATTGCATGATAGGTTTGTATGGCTCGTATATTGTGTAGAACCCCTATTCTACCTTATACTTGCCTACGTCGTGTATTCATTTATGAATGATTGTATTGCATGCGCCCTTTTGATTGGGTTTCCCTTGTGTATTTGTATGTATGCATAGAATATGGCATGCTTTAGGTAGTTCTTATTTGTATACTACCCCTATTTATTTGACATATCAAACATGTTTAACTTGGGTTAACAATGAGGTACATGCATAATATTCATTTGATTTAGGACTTGAGGGTGTGGTATAGTTGTTGCACCCATCATGTTGGGGCAATACTATGACCAGCTTCAAGAGAGGATGAGGCATTCCCTCTCTCTTGCCCTCCATCTTTTCGCGAACTAAGTAAGTAGATGTAGTTCCTACTTGACTCAGGCTTACTTAGAATTATTGGCTTGCACCTATTGTTGCGTGGATCGCGCTTAACCCTTCCCTTCTAAGTTGGTGCTATCCAACGCATATTAGGTTATAACTTGTGTGTTTGCTTGATTGATACCATGTATGCATGTTTATGTAGGCCATCCTTGGGTAATTAATTGCATATCATGTATATGTTTATTGGGCCATGAGCCTTGTCTAATGAGATTAAATGAGTGTATGACCTCTTATGGGGTCATACCATGACATTGTCACTTAGAATAAAATGTCTTCCCCGCATCTGAATTATGCGCCCTGGAGGGAATTCATGAGAATTCGTTGCGCTTATCGGTCTTGATAACCGGTGATGACGGATCTGAGAGGATCATATTCGTGGGTGTAGATTGGTTTCTTCCCTTCGTTGGATCCGTGTAGGGACTTCCTGGTTGATACAGCCGGCCTGACAGAAGACTCTCATCCGTAGGTGCTGCCGATTTGTGAAGATGTGCTTCTCATAGGAGTATACCAGGTATGGGCTTCCTTGGATATGAGCTATCGGTGGACCATGGACGTAGAAACAATCTAGATTCCTCCCAAGAGCCCATGTCACCCCTAGGAGGGGGTGAGGGAGAGGGTGTAGTGAGTGGACGTCTAATGACCGATGACAACGGATCCAAGGGGATCATATTCGTGAGTGTAGATTGATTTCTTTCCTTCGTTGGATCCATGTAGGGACTTCCTGGTTGAGACAGCCGGCCTGACAGAGGGCTCCCATCCGTAGGCACTGCCGATTTGTGAGGACGTATGGGCTTCCCTGGATACGAGCTACCGGTGGACCAAGGGTGTAGAAACAATCTAGATTCCTCTCAAGAGCATATGTCACCCCTAGAAGGGGGTGAGGGTGAGGGTGTAGTGGGTTGGCGTTGGTTTTGTTATATATGTGTCACTTTTTCAGCCTTCTGGTAACCCTTGGGTCAATTCTGGCCATTTTTGAAATTTTCTTTTTCGATCGGGAGTGTGCGAGGCGCAGTGCACGCGCACTGTGCGCGGGGCTGAGCGGGGGCGCGCGCGGGCGCGCGTGAGCGTGCGCGCGTGCGCGAGCTGCGCGTCTGGGCGCGCGAGTGCGCATCCGGGTGCGCGGCGAGGGGCTGGACGTGCGGGCAGCGCGTCCGGAGGCGCGGGTCAGTGCGCCATCGAGCGCGGGGGCACGTGCGCGCGTGCTTGCGCGTGCGTACGCATGCGGGGGCCATGCGTGTGGCTGCCCGGGGGCTCGGGTAGGTGTCGGGGCACTCGGACAGGTGCGCGTACGTGCGTACTCGCATGCGTGCGAGCCCGTATGCGTGCATATCCAAGTCCTTAGCATTTCTAGTTGTTTTAAGTGTCTTTATGTGGATTTTACTCACCTATTTGGATGCCCTGTCTTGCAGATCTTGGCGAGCGGTCCCGCGACGACCCGGTTTACGGTGAGTGGGTCAATCCAACCCAGTCGGGAGGTGTTCGATGCACGTAGACGTGCATTGCCCTCCCCTGGGGCACCGTAACCACATATTAACCTTCTTAAGTGTGCATGTTATTGCTTATCTTGCTAGGTTGCATCCATGTCATACTAAGACTAAATATGTTAGGATCATACACCCTAGTACCATGTGTAGGGACCCATACTTGTCTATATATTGTGTCCCATGCTAGGTTATTCATGTGTTATTATTTACATGTATGCATGAGTATAAGGCATGAATAAGGTAGTGACCTTAAATATTTTTCTATCATGTTAGACTTGTATACTAGAGTATTACATCCATGTGTTATACATATGAGCCCAAGCATGCCTTAGACAGTATTATAATTTTGTTATAGCATTACTTGTATGCTTTCTTGATTAATTCTTTGTGTAATTAATTATGTGTTGTAGATTATATCTCTAGACATATCTTATGTATATATATAGAGGCCATGAACCTTGCTTAATAAGATTAAGCAGTGTATGACCTCTGATGGGTCATACTGTGGCATCGACATTACGAATCATCTGTCTTCCCCGCATCTGAGTTATGCGCTCTGGTGGGAATTCATGAGAATTCGTAACCTTATCGACGACGGATCCATGAGGATCAAAACCGCGTATGTCAAGTGCTCTCCCCTTCGTCGCTTCCGTGTCGAAGCTACCCGGGTTTAGTTGTCCTGCTAGGCTCTCCCAGACGCTATTCATGACGCCGGGTGGTGCGCCCATACGGTAGAGGTAGAGGTCATGGGAGGATACCAGGTCGAGGCTACTCGGCAGAGGGCTATCGGAAGACGAAAGGCGTAGACCAGTTGACCTTTTTCCCCAATAATCCTATGTCACCTAAGGGTGAGGGTGAGGGTGAGGGAGTAGTGGGTTGGGTTGAGACCCAACCCAAGGACTTAAGTGACTGTTCCTTCCGTTGGAACCCCAAACACTCAGAATATTTAATATGGTGTGGTAGGTTTGGGTCGACACCCAACCGCCAACTTAAGTTGTTGTTTCGATTTTTGAGACTTGAATGCTTGAAAGATTAATATGTGTTGTGATGCATGGATCGTACCATTCACTGAGTGTGTGGCTCACCCCTCGCATATGTTTTCCTCCAGTTGTCGCTGAGCCGGACCTGAAGGTGGAGCTTCCATAGGCGCAGTACCGTAGCAGAGCAGCGCACGTGTTTTGGATCTGCGAGTGAGAGAGGCCATCAGCATCCCCCGTTTCCTTGTATGTATTGCTACTCGTGCTTGAGCACAGTACTGGTGTTTGATGTCTTTGTTGTATATTGGCTCTCACAGGACAGTTGATTATGTGTTCCGGTCTGTAATATGTCTTTAAATTACAGACTAAGTCATTTTAAGCTTCCGTCATATGTTTATATATCATGTCAGCTTCCTTGTTAAATGTTTTAAGTACCTTTGATGATTGAGTAGAGTCTTTTATTGACCTCGTGTATGGATTGCTGATATTATATATTTGCCACGTCTCGGAGACGACCGCTCTGGGGCGTGACAGGTTCGATCTGCCAGTTTGTGCAATTTTCCAAAGCCTAGGTCATCCTTGGGGAGGGTGAGGGTGAGAGTATTGCTCTCAAAAGTCCTATGTCACCCTGTGAGGGTGAGGGTGAGGGTGAGGGTGTTGGTGAGAGTGTGCTGGGCTCGAGTTTATACTCGACCCACCAGCTCGAGTAACTGTCTTTCCCATAGGGTTCGCATTGCGAACATGGGGTTGTTCCTCCCTGTGAGTCCCAAAAGCCTCCCTTTTGGGAGTGAGGGCGGGGTCAGGGTATGGTCGCACCGTCGCGTGACCTTGTTACTCGTTGGGTTTCTCCCCATGCCTTTCCTTGATAGGAAATTGCCTTAGTATCGAACAGTTATGTTGGTGTTTGGTTTCTGGCCACTCACTGAGCTTGTAGCTCACCCCTCGCGTATGGTTTCTTTTACAAGGGCATTGTCGGGTGTGGAGCTGGAGCTTCCTTGTGGTGTTGTCTTGCGTGCGTGGAGCGTCCCGTCCGGCAGTTGGCGAGTGAGAGGCTGTCAGCAGTCCTAGAGTCTTGTGTATTTGTAAACCGTGCATGTGGCATTTGTTGTATTTTATTTGGCTAGACTTGGCTCTCACAGGACAGTGATTGTGTATTCGGATCTGTAATAATGTTTTGAGTTACAGACATTGTTTGTATTTGTATGCTTCCGCATTTCGATGAGTTATCAGTTATCATTGTCTTGTTAATCTTGTGTGTTTTATAATTGCGTCATTGTTGACCTCTTGTATTTGATAGCTGATACTTTATATTATTGCCACGTCTCGGGGATGCCTGGGGCGTGACAAAAGTTGGTATCAGAGCCTGGTCTTGTCAGAGCCTAAGTCGAGTCGTATTGATGAGTCGTAGGATTGTTATCCGAGTACTCTGATTTTAGAAGTTTTCTTAGGTTGCTGACATGCCTCCTCGCATCCTTTGACGTGGACATAGCCACCCCTGGACCCCCCATAAGTTGTCGATTGGGTCGACTGATCAGGGTTAGTGTTGGGTCCCCTGTTGTGGGACTAAGGCTTGGGAATGAGTTTTCAACCTGGTTGTGTCGTATTGATGGACTTGTTGTGATTGTAGGTTTGGATCGCGTCTCGATTATGGAGCTTCCTTCCCAGACATCGGTATTGCTAGTAACCATGGATTTCGCGTACGGCACCGGCTTCTAGTTTTGAGGATGTGGCGTTTTATCAGTAATGAGTGATGTCTTCTTTCATTTTCCTGATCGGGATTAAGGGCCTTGCGGGGTCATCATTGAGACCCGGGCTAGGGTGCTCCGTGTTCCTTATTTGGTTGTTGGGATATCCTATATCGGGACCTCAAGGTGCCTTCCCAAGGGGTTCTTTCCCCCAGTCAGGGAATATCTTGGTTTTTCTCCCTTCTTAATCCATTGTTCCTCAAGCTCCCCCTCATTGTTTTCCCCTCCCCTTTGGACAGCAGCCCCCCCAAGTGTTTGTTGAAATGCCCCAAAGATGATGGTGAAGGAGTAGAAGGAAGAGGAGGTCAAGGTGAGTTGTTGTGTGCATGAGTTGTGTTGGTGGTGTGTATTTCCTCCTCTCCTCCTTTTCTAACTCCTCCCTATGGTTTTCATGGCATCCCCTCCCCCTCTCCTCTTGGTCAGCGAGAAGAAGAGCAAGGAAGAAGAGGTAGTGGTGGCAGTGGTTGCGGTCGAGATGGTCAAGGGTGTGCTTGCGAGCCCCTCCATCTCCCCCTTCCCTCCCCTCTTTTGGGTGAGTTTCCTCTCTTCTTAAAGTTGGTTTTTATGAATGGTTGGGAGCTTGGGAGGGCATGCATGGGTGGTGTTTGGGGTTGGGTGCATGTGGGGGGCATGGGAGGGGGTTTGGAGCTTGGGCACGCGGGTTGCAGGCGCGCTGGGACGCGCTGGAGCGCGCACGCGTACGCGCAGGGGCGCGCGTGCGTGCGCGCGAGTTGGGCGAGCGTACGGGGCGCTCGGGCTCCCCGGGGGTGCGTGCGGGGCTGCCCGGGGTCCGGGTTGGGTGTGCCATGGGCCAGCACGCTTGGGTGCGTATCCGGGGGGGGTGGGGCTCGGGCACGCGTGCGTGCGTGCGTTCGAGCCCGTATGCATGGATGTCTAAGCCTTAGGCATTCCTAATTAATTTTATGTGTTTGTATGTGATTTTACTCACCTCTTGTGGTACCCTTACCTTGCAGACCTCGTCGGATGGGATGCGCGTTAATCCGTGTATCATGAGTGGTTCGATCCACCCCTTCAGGATGCGCTCGATGCACGTAGTCGTGCATTGCGCATCCATATGGCTTCCTTGCACCCCTATTATGTTAGATATTGCATGATATGTTTGTATGACTCATATATTGTGTAGAATCTCCTATTCTTCTTTATACTTGCCTATGTCGTGTATTCATTTATAAATGATTGTATTGCATGCGCCCTTTTGATTGGGTTTTTCTTGTGTATTTGTATGTATGCATAGAATATGACATGCTTTAGGTAGTTCTTATTTGTATACTACCTCTATTTATTTGACATATCAAGCATGTTTAACTTGGGTTAACAATGGGGTACATGCATAATATTCATTTGATTTAGGACTTGAGGGTGTGGTATAATTGTTGCACCCATCATGTTGGGGCAATATTATGACCAGCTTCAGGAGAGGATGAGGCATTCCCTCTCTGGCCCTCTCTCTTTTCGCGAATTGAGTAAGTAGATGTAGTTCCTACTTGACTCAGGATTGCCTGGAATTATTGGCATGCACCTATTGTTGCGCGGATCGCGCTTAATCATTCCCTTCTAAGTTGGTGCTATCCAACGCATGTTAGGTTGTAACTTGTGTGTTTGCTTAATTGATACCATGTATGCATGTTTATGTAGGCCATCATTCGGTAATTAATTGCATATCATATATATGCTTATTGGGCCATGAGCCTTGTCTAATGAGATTAGACGAGTGTATGACCTCTTATGAGGTCATACCATGGCATTGTCACTTAGAATAAAATGTCTTCCCCGCATCTGAGTTATGCACCCTGGAGGGAATTCATGAGAATTCGTTGCGCTTATCGGTTTTGATAACCGGTGATGATCATATTCATGGGTGTAGATTGGTTTCTTCCCTTCGTTGGATCCGTGTAGGGACTTCCTGGTTGAGACAGTCGGCCTGACAGAGGACTCCCATCCGTAGGTGCTGCCGATTTGTGAGGATGTGTTGATCATGGGAGTATACTAGGTATGAGCTTCCGTGGATACGAGCTACCGGTGGACCAAGGGCGTAGAAACAATATAGATTCCTCCCAATAGCCCATATCACCTCGAGGAGGGGGTGAGGGTGAGTGTGTAGTGAGTCGGCGTCTGATGACCGATGACGACGGAACCAAGGGGATCATATTCGTGAGTGTAGATTGGTTTCTTTCTTTCGTTGGATCCGTGTAGGGACTTTCTAGTTGAGACGGTCGGCCTGAGAGGGCTCCCATCCGTAGGCGCTGCGATTTGTGAGGACGTGCTGATCATGGGAGTATACCGGGTATAAGCTTCCCTGGATACGAGCTACCGGTGGACCAAGGGTGTAGAAACAATCTAGATTCCTCCCAAGAGCCTATGTCACCCGGAGAAGGGGGTGAGGGTGAGGGTGTAGTGGGTCGGTGTTGGTTTGATCTGCCAGTTTCTGCAATTTTCCAAAGCCTAGGTCATCCTTAGGGAGGGTGAGGGTGAGGGTATTGCTCCCAAAAGTCCTATGTCACCCTGTGGGGGTGAGGGTGAGGGTGTTGGTGAGAGTATGCTGGGCTCGAGTTGATACTCGACCCACCAGCTCGAGTAACTATCTTTCCCTTAGGGTTCACATTATGAACATGGGGTTGTTCGTCCCTGTGAGTCCCAAAAGCCTCTCTTTTGGGAGTGAGGGCATGGTCAGGGTGTGGTCGCGCCGCCGCCTGACCTTGTTACTCGTTGGGTTTCTACCCATGCCTTTCCTTGATAGGAAATTGTCTTAGTATCGAATGGTTATGTTGGTGTTTGGTTTCTGGCCACTCATTGTGTGCTGTTTCTTTTACAGGGGCATTGTTGGGCGTGGAGCTAGAGCTTTCATGTGGCGTTGTCTTGCGTGCATGGAGCGTCCCGTCCGGCGGTTGGCGAGTGCAAGGCTGTCAGCTGTCCTAGAGTCTTGTGTATTTGTAAACCATGCATGTGGCACTTGTTGTATTTTATTTGGCCAGACTTGACTCTCACAGGGCAGTGATTGTGTATTCAGATCTGTAATAATGTTTTGAGTTACAGACATTATTGGTATTTGTATGCTTCCGCATTTCGATGAGTTATCAATTATCATTATCTTATTAATCTTGTGTGTTTTATATTGGCGTCATTGTTGACCTCCTGTATTTGATAGCTGATACTTTATATTATTGCCCCGTCTTGGGGACGCCTGGGGCGTGACAACTTATCACTTGTAATATTTTATTTATGCAGGTTTGAACCACATATTCTCTCAAAAATAATCATCCAAAACTAGATAACAACAAACCATCCAAGATCAGTGGTTTGGCCTTAGAAGAACCAAAAGGAATGTCCCTACACAGACTGTCTGACATCCCCCACAAGATTAGATCATAACTTGAACAATACACCTCTGATTCTCGATCTGGAAGAGGCGTTGGAAAGCTTATGGAAGGATCATGAAAAATACTTCAAAAGTGGATGGCTAGGACAAGAGCCGTTGGTTTTGGGATGGCCCGACATAGGGCCTTCGGTTTTCCCTCTACAGGCCCGCATGCAGAAAAACCCTAATATTCCCAACGACTCACACCAGAGTCGTCGACCTGTCTGCATCAAAAAGCTGGCAAACAGCACGGCAGAAGGAAATGCTGCTCCATCCTTGACTGTCACTCCGAGAGGTTGCGTTTACAGGTGTTGACAGACGGGAAATGGTGCATTAAATGGCCCTATGTGTTGTCTAAAGGTGATTGGTTGAAATGCACTATAAAAGGAGCTGTTTGTGAGAAAGAAAAGAGTGGCAAGCATAGACACTTTCAAAAGAGGTGAAACCCTGGTATTTTCATATCCCAACCTCCCCACCACATGAAACCAAAGAAAATGAGAGCATATGGATAGGAAAATCATCCTTTCCTCCTCCTTTGTTCACCCATATCTCCATTGTTTCTCTTCTTCTTCTTGTTCTAGGGTTTCATTAAGAAAACTTATCTCCACCACTCCTCAACCTTGTAAACAAAGATCTTGTAAGCTTTGAATCAATATAAAGTTAAGTTTAATTAATTTGTGAAGGTTGGTTGCATCTTTGTGGACTGAACTAAATTTCTCTACTAGGAAACGAGATTCACCTGACGGACAGCCTACACTAGGGTCGTCGGTCAGTTGGTCTAGGGACCATTTGGAATTATCCTTATTCCAACAAGTTTCGGTACCACCCAAGGACTACAAACTCTTTCAATTGTTATTTCCTTGATTCAGTTTGGCTATCATTGTGTTCCATTTGTTTACTGTTTTATTATTGCTTGTTTCTCACAAAAGGTAACTGTTCTTTTCTGAATTTTTTGGGTTTGATTTTTGATGGCTCTTGCCAGAGCCGTCAGTTTTATATGTATTCAGTCTGACTTTGCCTACTTTCTGATTCATTAAATTGCACTGCTTAATTGATTTTCTGGTTCTTTGAGCGACAGCTGTATAGGACCTGTCGGTTTCTCCTGGTTTATTTGATCATTGTTCTTAAACTTTTCATCTAATCTATTGCTTGCTGTCTTTTTTTTATATATATTATTTGCAAAGCTCTTCGATCCACTAAAGTTTGTTGTTTTTCACTGATTTTCTATTGGTTTAGGGACGACTCAGGTAGGAGCCGTCAGTTTAAGTTGTGTCATTTTCTCTGGACTCACTGTTTTCCTTGTTTGCTCGTGGATGGCTCACGGTAGAGCCGTCGGTTTTCTTGGTTAATTTCAGCCAAACTCTTGGAACATTGGATTTGTGTTTTAATAAGTTTTTATAGGGCCAATCGAACTTCTATTCACCTCAAGGCACGGTTGGTCGTGATCCTTGAGAGGAGAACCCCCTATTCCCAATGAGGTTATCATTCTCTTTTCTTGCTTTTGAGAAAAAGCAAGTGGCGATCACACATCGTCATTTGGAGCAATCGAGCAAGCTAGGACGATCCTTCAGATGGTGATTTGGTACGTCATGTATGAATTAGAATCAAATTTGAAAGAACCCAGATTACGACGCCTAGTGAAAATCCACATCGACGGCTTTGACTGAGAAGTCCTTCGCGTTGTCCGTTGTCACCCCAAGCCGGTCGTCCCATGAGGTGAGGCGCTCCAATAACAAGGCCATTTGGGATATCTCCGCCTTGGCTAGGCGGTTCCGCTGTAGCGTCACGTCCCAACCATGAATCGAGCTTGTTCTTGTCCATAAGAAAGAAATAGTTCCCTATTGTTGGTCAGCAAACCTGTAAATGTATGTGACCTCATCACAGTATGGGACTGCACCATCGATAGTGCAAGAAAGTGTATAAGCTGGCCATCCTCTACTCTTTAGAGAATTGTGGTGGAGAATTCATGTTTCAGCCTGAATAGGCCCATGCAAATAGACGTTGTTCTAGTCTCGTGATAGTCGACCATCGTCGGTTCCCCACCCCATGCTCGCCATATCAATCCGAGATCAGCCACACCCATGGTAGGGACGATCCGTCAATCCACCTCTAGAGCCAGCGGGAAAGGAGGGCCTTGTTCATGTCTCTCAAGTTAAGTACACTGAGATCAATACCCCCTCAGGAACCCGGAACATTTAGAGGAAAAAAATAGGGATGCTCGACAACACCGTGTGCAAGAGTGTAAGCTTCCCTCCCAAGCTCAACATCAGTCCTTTCCATCCGGCCAAACAAATTTGAAACCTTTCAATCAGAGATCCCCAATCCTCTTTGGACAACTTAAATCTCACCAGGGAAAATCCCAATGTCATTGTTGGGAGTGATTGGACGTTGCAACCCACGATGCCCGCCAACTTGTTTGCAGAATTCCTCCATTGCGACCGCCCCCTGATTAGCGTAAACGAAGACGAGTTGATGCAACCCATGACATGCGCACCCTAAAAGAACTCGTCCACCATTTGTATATGAATAATGTGCCAAAATGATTGATAAAATCGCATGCTAAAACCATCTGGCCCAGGGCCAGATTCACCCTCGGAGTTGAATATGGCACTCAAAATTTCACACTCGAGAATGGGACCAGCCAGCTCTACCAAATGTAAGACAATTTTAATTTATTTTTGAAGACATTTTAATTTTTTTTATGAAAATATTTCACTAATGCAAGACATACCTTAAAAAATTAAAGTATATAATCATATAAATTAGATGCATAGACTCTTATATTTGTTTAATAAACAATTACATGCTCATCTAATCTAGTATTCTAAGGTGTCGTTTGAATAGAGTCATAAACTATTCTAGGATAAATACTCATATCGGTGAAATATATGATTTTTTATTTGATTGTGTATTTAGTTATTCTCATTGAGAAACGTAATAATGTAGTTTTTGCTATTTGATTGACTACATATAAGTTGTAAATAACATGTAAATAAGTAATAAAAATTTATAAAATGTGAAAAAATGATTTGACATGTGAGTGCCCTTATTTATAAAAGGTGATGATAATTGATTTGACCTGTGGACTCCTCTTATATCAGTGGAATAGATTGAATGTAATACACAATTCAAAAGGAAAAATTTCAGTTTATTCCCACCTATTCTATTATAACTATACCCATCTATTCTTTTTATCCAAACACTTTTTTGGGTTTAGAGCATCTTCAAAAGACTCCCTATGGGATTTATTCCCCAACATATAGGGAGCCAAAATCTTTAAAAATAGTATCCAAAAACTCCCTTGGTGACTTCCTTCAATAAAATTTCTCTACGAGGCTCTCTATGAGATTTATTCCCCAACATATAGGGAGTCAAAATGTAACGACTATAGTTTTCCTAGTCGTTTCTTGATTTTTATACATGGGTCATATTCTTATAAGGTTTTGGAGGACTTATATATCTCCAATTTTTGAAATTAAGGAATGGTTGGAATCATTATTCAGTTAGCTTTCCAACGCGTTTTACAATTTATGAATCCGATGAGTATCGATCAAGTTATGAGACAAAATGTGTTGAGATGTCGGACAGAGGAATAGTGACGGCTCTAGGGGGGGCCGTCGATTTTCTGACGGATACAATAGGTGTCGTTGGGCACCTGTGTGACGGGTCCTGGTGGAGCCGTCGGGAACCTGTGTGACGGATTCTATAGGAGCCGTTGGGCACCTGTGTGACGGTCTTGGTGGAGCCGTCGGGCACCTGTGTGACGGATTCTATAGGAGCCGTCGATCTGGGCAAAAATTTAATGCAAAATTTAATCATTTTTGGAAGGAGCAATGGCATTGATTGTGGTTTTTCGGGTTTGATGGTGTCATAAACTTGCCCCCCCCACATGTTTTCTGTTTTTAAATCCCTCCTCTCTCTCTCTCTTTTTCATTGAAACCCAAAAGTCTTCTTCTTCTTCTCTTGTTTTCGGCACCTTTGTTGAGGAGATCGAGAAGGGGTTCAAACAGAGAGTTCTTGTGAGTATTTCTTTTGGTTTATGGAGAGTTTTAATCATTAATGAGTTGCTTTAAGAGGTTCTTTGTTTTATAATTTCATTTTAAGGTTCTTCAAGCAAAAGAATCGATTTTCCTTCTTAATTCTTGAAAGTTTTATATGATTTTGAATCCTTGTGTTTTATCAATGATATCATAATGATTTGCGAAGTTTTACAAAGTTTTGATGATGCTATTAGGCCTCGCACATGTAGATTTGAATTTATGGATTTCTTGAGTTTTTCTTCTTGGATTTTCGTAAGACCTTGATGTAGTCGTGTGATTTTCGGGTCCGTATGTTTTAGCTATAAAATCATGAAGTTTTTCAAGTATTATTCATATCTTTTATGTTAAATGAATAGGGTAATATATATATCATGCCTAGGTTTGACTAATGAACCTATAAATCATGTTATAGATTATTTAAAAGTCTCATTTTAACTCTTATATGCGTAGACCCGAACCTATATGTGTTTTCATGATTATTTTGGAGTTTTATCATAAGATCCATGTTATTGTTTTCTTCATATAATGGGTCATTGGTTTTCAAAGGTTTTGGATAAGTTTTAATCGTTCTTATATACGTTTTATGAATCCTTAAAGGGGTCTAAAATAATAGAATATCATGCAAGGTATAATAATGTGTTATCTCTTGCGGTTTTCAAGGATTTTATAAAGTATAATCAGATCCTTGGGTGTACCAAGTGTTTTGGCATTTTATTGATATTTTACCGTTTTCCATAAGCTAGGGTTTCGAATGGATTTTCTTATATATGATTTTTGATCTATCTCCTAAATTTTTTGTATCGGTTACATATTATATATTGATTTTTGATAATATGAATAGATCTAAGTTTTGAGAAGTTTTGAATAAGGTTTAATTGGTTTATATACGTGTTTTGTGAATCCTTATAAACTAGGGTTTTTAATTGGATTTCTTACACGCATATGAGCTTTGATATTCTTTACTGATTTACATTATTTTACATCATTCATATATGTATATGTAAATGTCAAAAGGTATTTGGTTGTTTAACAAAAATATAAATAAATTTTTTGGATTGGGTTTAATTGGATTTCTCATATGCATGATTTAATTTTCGAGATGAGTTCTTTTCTGTTTACGCCATTTTAAAAGACTCATGTATGTTTTTTCAGTGATAGAACGTGTTAGGATGTTTTAATAAAAATTAGGGTCTTATGCCTTCTGCCTCGGGACAGCTCCATTGAGAGCTGTCAGGCACATTATGGACAGCTCCCAGAGGAGCCGTCGGGTTTGTAAAGGACGGCCCCAAGAGGAGCCGTCTGTTTGCTCTAGGACGGCTCTTAACAGAGCGTCGATTTTTCTGTGAGTACAAGTACATCGGGTTCCGTATGGTTTGTGCATGTTATAATCGATTCGTATCGTTTTCAGGTCAGGTTTGGTAGCCTTGAGCCTTCTGGAGTTGTTTTGGATTGTTGGACCTAAGGTGAGTTGGTCTAGTCTCCTATGTAGTTTTGAAGGATTTTATCAATGACTTTGAAATGCTATTTTATGTATAAACTCGAGCATGTCATATTATATAGGCTGATACCTTATTAAGTATCGTATTGAAAATGTTATTATTTTGAAACTATGGCATGCATATTATTGAAATGGAAAATATGTATTGATCATGCATGCATCGCATTCTCTAGGTGATGTAGCCTAAGTGGCTTGGTATAGGTGACTACGGTTCAAAATGGACCCAAGTCTATGTAACTTATGTCTAGGTGACACGATTTCCTATATGAAATCCTTACAGCTAGGTGTCGTAGATGCTTAGATGCCATTGAATACGGGCATGCATGTCCGTTGCATTCATACGCATCTTGTGTTTACAGGATTTGGAGACCATGCCTTGGAGACCATATATTTGAAATGAAAATTTTATTAACTTGTGGTTTATTAAAATTATTGCATTTGTAAATATTGTTTTATTGTATCTAGCAAATTGTTTTCTTATGATATATATTATTAAAGAATATTATTTTGTGATATCAATTATTATTGGGACCTGAAGGTCCATTCGCTGAGCATGTGGTTGCTCACCCCTCTTTTCCCAACCTTTCAGATTTAAATATGGTGGATCTTGTGTAGCTGCGAATGAGGTCGTGGGTGCGAGAACGCTAGATTTGTTTTGGTCAAAGGACTTTATCAATTTTATTGACATGTAGTTGGCCCATCCTCGTAGTAACCATTTTGTATCAAGTGAGTTACATCGAGAGTACTTGGGTGTTGTGGGGATCTTTAATGTTATATTATTATTAAAGGTTGAAGTTCATTTAGTATTATTTTGTTATATCTCTGAATAAAGAAAAAAAAATACAACTCTGAGATTCGAGAAAAAATTTAGTTAACGCAACCGGATTCAACGCTTCAAAATGGAGTCGTGGGTTCGGGGGTGTTACACAAAATCTTTAAAAATAGTGTCCAAAGACACCCTTGGTGACTTCCGTCAATAAAATTTCTCTACAAGGCTCCATATATGTAGGAGCCTCGTAGAGAAACTTTACATTCCCTACATCCAAAAAAAACTATATTGCCCCCTTCCCCTTCTTCCATTTTTTGTTTCTTTATATGGGAATAATGAGTATTTCCTTACATGAATTTTTTTATATTAATTGTGAATAATTAATTTTTATCCATTATAAATATTTTTATTTATTTTTCATGTTTTTTTAAAATTTTAATTTACTTTTAATTAATTTTTATTCATTATTAATCATTTTAATTTAAATGATCTTGATTCAAAATCAATATTTGATAAATTTTATAATATGTTTTTATTCATTTGATAATTGGACATCTTATAATTTATAGATGTGACTTGGGGTATTTGGTTATTTAGAATGAAGATGGGAATAAAAATGAGAAGGCTCTTGGAATAACAAAAAAAAATAGCTCCCTATATGTCATAGAGAAGCAATCTCTTCTTACAATGTAAAAAAAAAAAAAAAAAAAAAAGACTTTTAGAGATGCTCTTATTCCCTCATTTTCACATATTCTCATCTTATTCCACTACCAAAACGCCACTTAATGGGATAGAAAAATCACCCACTCCATTAGGACTGCATCAAATGAGTCTATATCAACATCGTGAGAATAGTTTTGTCTACCTCAGGTAGCCCTGCCCACTTACCTTCTCCACAAATTAAAGCATCTACTAGGGATAGGGATAAGCTGTCTATATTGCATTCCAGTGAGGGCAGTTAGCTTTTCATCTAGAAAGAATATTCATTACCACATAACTCATGATAAATCACTGTCTAATTATACATTAAACTTTCTTCTGATAGGATGGAAGAAGTACCCTTCGTTAGTGAGGGGGTCTAGTTTCAAGTCATGTTGCCTACTTATAGGATAAGATTTAACATAAATTTTTTTTTCTCAATATATATATATATATACAGAGGGCCGATTACATGCAGCGAACGGCGGGTGCGGCAACGATCACAGGCCGTCGATTACGGGTCCATCGCATCCGACTGTCGGATGCGATGGACCCGTGATCGCTGCCGCACCCGCCGTTCGCTGCATGTAATTGGCTCTATATATATATATATATATATATATATATATATATATATATATATATATATATATATATATATATATATATATATTGAGAACCGATTAAGTGCGGCGGAACGGGAGTGCGGCAGCGATCACGGGTCGTCGATCACGGGTCCATCGCATCGGACGGTCGGGTGCGATTCACATCGACCGTTCGACCGTGCGATGCGATGGACCCGCGATCGAACGGCCCACGTCGCTGCTGCACCACCGTTCCGTCGCACCCAATCACTCGACTATATATATACATATACAAAGCCTACGGGTTTCTCTCCCCCATTTTATTCTAATTTTTTTTTCTTTTTAATGAAAATTTGTACTCTTGTGGTCTGTGTTTCAATTTTTTGTCTTGCAAATGATACACCCAATCATAAAAATCATTTTATGAGATTATAAAGAGATTTTATTTTATGTTGTATAAGTGCATGATCTCCACATAAGTGCACAAGATTATTTTAGGATGATACTTGGGTTGGATGTATAAAAATCTTTAAAATACTAAAATTTAATAACCCAATAATTGTTTTTCTTTCCGACTTTTCACATTTTCAAGTCTTTACATCTTTTAAATTTTTAAAAATAATATATTTCATCCATTTAATTATGTATTATTATAAAATATAAAGTATACGTTTCAATGAATTATATGATACCATTTATTAAAAAAAAGTAAAATTTTTAACAAAAAGCTTTTTAATTATATATAGAATCTAAAACATTTGTTGTTGTTATACCAATAATAAAAAATAAAAAACATTTGATGTTGCATGACAGAGAGAGATTCCAAGAAGGTTTTAATCTCCTCCGTCCAATCAATGAACCCCATTCTCTCAATTTTCTCCTTATACGATAATCTCGCGAGTCGGAGACTCTGACAACAACCGAAACGCGACAAAAACTTCAATCAAACGCTCAATTGACCGGACTCCACAACCGGACACTACGGAGGGACCCGCAGGTTTTTCGGGGAGGGCGAACTGGCTTTTGGAGGTTAACGGGGGAGGACTTTTGACTTATTATTGCTGCCATCCATCCTTCCTAATAGTCCATCGAGTGTTTAATCATATGAGCAGCTTTCATACATTTCTTCGTAGGAAAAATACAAATAACCCCCAGTGAATTAATTGAAATGATAGAAGGAATTGCCATGAAATGATTCATTAATTGATCACTTTGAAACAGCGTATCACAAATCCTGAATCAAGTAAACACTCTGAGTTTTCGACAAGTCACTGCTACATCTATTTCATTGGGAATTGATAACCTTTTATTTTGAAAAAACTAAAGTCCAAATAACTTTCTGAGTTAAATTTTTATTGACATATTAAAATTATTAAGTGAACATTCTGTCTGGTTAACCCTGACTGAAAACACAGTATACCAAAAACCTCCAACAATTTGTTAAAAATGTTTACAAATAATTTTTTGCATTTTCAACATATAATAGATGATTTTTGGTGTATAATGTTTTCAGTCAGGGTTAATCTGATAGAATATTCACTTAATAATTTTTTAATGGATTTTAGACGGTTTATAAGGGGTATTTGAATTTCTTCCATTTCTTTAAATGTAAACTTGTTCATTGAATTATATATTAGTATAAAAATAAAATATATATTAAGAAACACTATTTAATTTTAAAAAAATTTAAAAAATTAAAGGGATTGAGTGTATCTGCGCTCACATGTATAAATATATATTCCTTCATATCAAACATTTTTTTCCGTACATAAACCTTCTGTTGTGAGCTTGAGCATGTAGAAGTGTTTTACATTTTCAGACACGGTTGCATCGATCATGGAGTCTTTGGTATGCACATTTTGGTTGTATGAGAACATGACCTTTTACTATGTCCAATGATCCTGATAAATTCATAACTTGAGTCAAAGCATGTGATACTCCTTTATAGGGTTGGTCATCCAGCCATAGATCTGAGTCTGATCTCACCCCGGACCAGATTTTTTAGGCCTAAAACTGGTTTGATCCGATGTAAGGATGGATCCAGTATGAGGGCATGCGTATGATGGGCGGTGGTATCAGCGGACGCTTAAACAAATGGTTTTTCTTTCTTCTACTTTGATAACCAAGATACGCTTGTCGTATTTGTTTTTCTGCCATTTTTTTCACGTTTGTCACTATTCGCACAACATGGTTCCCCGCCCCCACTCCTTCCCTGCATTTCGACATCGCGTATGCCTGTGAACGCATGCTCAAATGGGCCCTGAGCCCGATGCCTTCAAAGGTCGGTTGGGCTTGGACTCTATCCCCGTCGTGGAATGAACCCAACTCAGGACCCCACCCAAATGAGTTTGGTCGGGTCTAAATCCAAGACCCGCCTAACATCTCTTAAAAATATGTTTCTAAGACAGCGTTTGGTTTTGCGATTGAACAATTTTTACGATTGCAGAAAGCTAGTTTTGCAATCATGTAACCAAACAATTTTACAATCGCAGCTTCCTGCAGATAAATTTCAAGCAAAAAGTGACCAAAAGTTACGATTGGAAAAAGCTAAGGGAAAGCAGCTTCTTGTAAAATCAATTTTAATTTAAACTTAATGTTTGCAGAAAATCAAATTTGCAATCCCGTTACCAAACGCTACCTAAAAGTAGTTTAAATTTATTTTTTTTATTATAAATTTTTAGTTATTTTATCTTTTAATGACACGAGACCATGAGAAAATGAATGAACTTTGGCAATGTATACAAATTATTTTACATAATGTTTCATAATTCTACCTTCAATTTAACACTTCAAAAACAACGAAAATGTAATGCAAATTATGCAATTAAACCAATCCGAAACCCAACCCAACCTAAGCCCAAAGAGCCCGGTTTGATATTTTTTTAGGCTTAGTCTAGCCCTAGACACGGACCCGGTCCCCTCCAAGCTCGAGGTAAGCCCAATCCATGGTCACCTCTACTTCCTAAACCCTAATATTAATTCAGTCATTTTTACAGTCCAAAACGCAGACCACACATATTTTTATTTTTTTATTTTAAATAGTAAACATCATTTAATAAGATACATGCTTTCATGAAAAATGTATATCTCTCAATTTCAAGTTTAATGAAATTATATTTAGTAAATGTAAAAATAAATAAATTAACGAGATATATACTTGACTAAATTTCTAATGATGTATATAAGACTACATTTTGAACCGTAAAAAAATCATAGTGTAACAGTGGCACAGTCTGTGCCCTATTAATTCCATGTGCAGGGAGCATGTGAACCTCAACAAAATGCCATTGGACAGGAGCCTCATTTTGAAGGATCGACTGAACACCTGTTCTATGAAGTGTTCAAACCCAAGACTTGCATCTTACCTCAGCAAGTATCAGAAGTCAAGACCAACTCCAAAATGCAGCAACTGAATATTTAGACTTGGTAAAATCCCAATTCACCAAAATGCACATATGGGAAAAAAATTGTATGTATACATCTTCCTTTGAGAGTGCAGCACGATTAAAAAATATGTTAATGTGTTATCAGAAACTTAGAGAAAATACAAAAAATCATCTAATGTGCATTATGATCTCTTCTTTCTTTCTCTAAGACAAGTATTTTATATTCTCTGACCACATTTTTTTTTTTTTAGAATTGATGGTCCATTCAGTAACAAAAAACTGGTACACAATGGTCCAAAGTGAAATACAAGAATACAAGAAAGAAAAGCAATAGGTAGTACTAGCTATCTCTATCCCATCCTGTCGATCTTTATGGATACTTTTGATTTATATGCTATCAATATAATAATATAGGTATTACCTTGTTATTAACGTTGTAATAACACACAATCAACAACATAAGCAACCACCCCGCAACTCATATACACTGTTTACACTATCATCATTAAATAGATAATTGAGATCCTCTTGAATGCCTGCATTTGTGGGGTATAAAAGCTGAGAATAGTGAAAGGGAAATCTCCACTTGTATGTCCATGATTCCCCATTTTTAGCAATATTTTTTTGTTTGATTGGTCATGTTTGGCAATATTTGAGGTTATTAGATTACACTATTCTTCTACCATCCAAATTTGCTGATATATATAACTAAAATTGAACCTTGATTTTGACACTGACAGGCCAAGTGGTGCATGGCGTCATGATATGGTGGTATTATAAAATTGTATCTACATTGAAATTGTTAAATTATATGTGTTATGTCATAGTGTATTACACGTGTAATCCTATGTGTACTTGTATATAAAGGGATTGAACCATAAGTGTAATACAAAGATTCTCATTATTTTTCATTCTTTAATTATAACATGGTATCAGAGCCACCACCTTAAAAACCCAATTTTTTTTTGAATCCTTCAATCCTTCATCGCCACCGTCGTCGTCGTCGTGCCCTCCGTCGCGGCGCATCGCCCCTGTCGCGCCCTGCTCGAGCGCCTGGTCCTGCCGCGCTCGAGCGCCTGCCCTGCCGCGCCCGAGCGCAGGCCTGAGCGCCTACCCTACCGCGCTCGAGCACATGCCCTGCCGCACCCGAGCGCCTGTCCGAGCGCCTGACCCTGCTGCGCTGGAGCTTCTGCCCGAGCGCCTACCCTGCCGCGCCCGAGCGCCCTGCATTGCCCTGCCCGCATCGATCTGGGAGGATTTCTTGGGACCCTATCCCGGATTTTGTCGCGGACAGGATCCCTAATTCCCGGGATCTCACCCAGATCCGCCCGGACAGCACCCGGATCTGCCCAGCCAGGACCCAGATCCGCACGCCCAGGACCCGGATCTGACCCGACCAGCACCCAAATCCGCTCAGACTCAACCCGGATCCGTAAACCCGGCCCAGCATCCGACCCGGATTGGATCCAACCCGGCCAGCACCCAGATCCGCTCGTACTCAACCCGAATCCGCGAACCCGGCCCAGCATTCGACCTGGATCCGCGAACCTGGCCAGGCACCCGACCCATGTCCTCCCTCAGGTCACCTCCAGCCGCCCTCCAACTCCTCTGGCATCCCTCTGCCATCACCGGCCGCCCTTTGCCGCCTTCGGCGCCTCCTTGAGACTCTGAATCACTAAATTGGTCATAACTTCCTCTCCGGGTTCAATTAAGGTGTTCCAGGAGTCCATATTGTTCGATTTTTTGTGCTCTACGTCCTCGTTTGCTTCTGATCCTCATCTGAGTAGTTCTACACAATGTAAGAAATAGACAACGATCCTACTCTTCCGCCACCCACTTTGAAGGTGGATGATCTCTCTCAGGCTGCTATGGTATCTAATCTCTCTCATGCTGCTACTCTCTCTCAGATAGCATGTTTTGAGAATTTTCAGAACAATCTTTCAAACTCGACGGATTTTTCTCTCAGTTCTGCAAACGATTGGTCACCTTGGCACATTACGGTGCAGAGCGCTCTCGATCATTGTGATCTTATCGATTATATTGATGGTTTTACTATGCAACCTTCTGATCGAAACCTGACATATATCACCTGATGCACACGGGACAGACACGTACGCTCTTATTTGATCAATTCTGTTGATTATTTAATCCGTGCAGATCTCACTGGTTTCACGTCATCCGCCGCACTATAGACTCATCTTTATGATTGTTTTGTAGAGAAAAGCGGTGATCGTGAATATCAACTTCTCATCGAGACTCAGACTGCTACTCAAGGTGATCTATCTGCTCAGACCCTATATGGCTGCATAAGGGTGAACTTCAGAGAGCTTCGCGCGCTTGAACCTGGACCGATGTCCACTCCCGTCGAGCTAGAAGCCTTTCGTGATCGTTGCGAGTTGTACCAGTATCTGATGGCTCTTCGTCCAGAGTTTTCGCATTGGCTGGTCAACTCATACATCGGGATCCACTTCCTCGACTGGAATCCGCTGTCGCTGAGGTTGTCGCTGAGGAGACTCGTATTCGCACCATTGCATTTCGTCAGTCCACTCCATCTTTCCCTTATGAGGGTGTCTTGGCAGCTACTCCTTCTATGTCTCTCACATGCTCTTCTCAAAATAATACAGTTTGTACTCACTGCAAGAAGCCTGGACATCTGATCGCCGACTATTGGAAGCTTCATCCTGAAAAGCTCTTTGGACCTAAAGGAAGAGGACAGCGTCGCACCACTGCTCCCTATACTTCTGCTGTCGTTGCTACTGACACTCCGTTTTCCTACATAGATCAGCTTGGGCGTATTCGAGAGAACCTCGATCGGCTGATGGTGCAGCAACCTCCTCCTGGTTCTTCTACTTTTTCTACTACTTTGGATACTCCTGTTCATTGGATTTTTTATTCAGGTGCTTCACATCACATGACATCGGACCGGCCCCTTCACACCTGCCCACGATTCATACTGCAGATGGCTCTCCCTTAGTCATCACGCAGTGTGGATCAATCACTACCACCTCTGACCCTACAGGGCATCTTTCATTACTCTTTGTTTTGCATGCCCCTGACTTTTGCATAAATCTTATATCTATTAGAAGATTGTGTGATTCTGATCTCACTATTACCTTTACCACCTCTGGTTGTCTTGTGCAGGATCCGCGATCAGGACAGAGGATTGGCGTTGGACATAGGCTTGGTGGACTTTATTACGTGGAGTATCTTCGTCTTCCCGTTCCTGATCCATTTGTCTTCTATGGTAGTGTCACTTCTGATGTCGACTTGTGGCATCGAAGGTTAGGTCATCTGTCTGAGTCTTGTCTCAAAGAACTATTTCAGTCCGGTGTCTTAGGTCGTGTTGTTTTTTCTCCACTTTCTGTTTGCGAGGGCTGTAAATTAGCCAAATCTGTGGCTACTCCTTTTAGTCCTAGTAATAATCAGTCCTCTAGTCCATTTGAGCTTGTTCATTATGACATTTGGGGCCCATCTCATGTAACCTCAAAGAGTGATTTTTCTTATTATCTTAGTTTTATTGATGACTACTCTCGTTTTACTTGGATTTATTTATTGCGTTATCGTTCTAAGGTTTCCAAAATTTATGAGGTTTTTACCAATATGATTTATACCCAATTTCAAGCTCATATCAAAACTTTTAGGTCTGATTGTGCTCGAGAATACATTTCTTCTATGATGCGTTCTCTTCTTTATTCTCATGGCACCCTCTTTCAACAATCATGTCCCTATACTCATGAGCAAAATGGGGTTGTTGAACGTAAACATCGTCATATTCTGGGCTGAAGCTGCTCTTCTTTCTGTCCATCTTATCAATATCACCCCCTCCTCTGTCTCTCTGGTATAACTCCTCATGAGCGTCTTTAGTCTTCTCACCCTAATTATAGCAGATTTCGCACATTTGGATGTACGTGTTTTGTGCTTCTCCCTCCTCATCGACGCACCAAGTTCACCGCTCGGTCAGTAAAGTGTGTATTTTTAGGAATTAGCTTCGAACACAAGGGTTATCGCTGCTATGATCTTGTTGGAGATCATTTTTTGATTGCTCGTCATGTGTCCTTTGTCAAGGATGTTCCCTATTTTTCTTCTTCACCTGCTTCGTTCTCTCCTCTTGTGCATTCTCCTGTTCAGGTCCCTCCTATTCTATCTCTTTCTTTTCCTGAACTACCTGTTGCACTAGAGTCTGTTCCTACCCCTGCGTCTCAATCTGGCACTCCTGCAGATAATCCACCCTCTCCTTCCACTGTGTCACCTATTGCCCCTATTGAAGATACTTCCACTGGTCCTCCAACTCCCACGCCTGACGTGCCTTCCCCTGCTATGGATCCTCCTCCTTTGACTCGTTATCCTTAGCATGCACGCCACCCCCCATCCCGGTTTAGTTACGACTCGGGACCACCTGACCAGTTTGGTTTTGCATCTGTCAGTACCTACTCTCCTTAGTTTCGGGCCTATCTCACAGTTATCCATGCTCACCGTGAGCCCTGTTCTCATTGCGAGGCAGTCGAGTACCGTGAGTGGAAGGCTGCCATGGCAGAGGAATTTCAAGCATTTGTGCAGACACAGACTTGGGATGTTGTTCCTCTTCCAGATGGTTTTACACCTATCAGCTGCAAATGGATCTTCAAGATCAAGCATCGTCCCGATGGGTCCATTGAACGATATAAAGCTCGTCTTGTTGTCCGAGGTTTCACCCAGGAGTATGGAATTTACTATGAGGAGATGTTTGCATCTGTCACTCAGACAACCACTGTTCGTACTCTCCTTGCCGTTGATGTTGTTCGTCGCTGGCCTCTTTTTCAGATGGATGTGAAGAATGCCTTTGTTCACGGTGACCTATATGAGGTTGTCTATATGCAGCCACCTCCAGGGCTTAGTACTCCTCCTCAGCATGTTTGTCATCTTCGACGGGCTGTATACGGACTGAAACAGGCTCCTAGTACATGGTTTGAGCGTTTTCGCAGTGTTATTCTAACAGTTGATTTTGTTGAGAGTCACCAGGACCATTCTCTGTTTATGCGATCCTCATCGCAGGGGCGGGTAATCCTTCTTCTATATGTTGATGACATGATTATAACTGGTGATGACTCTGCTGGTGATCATGGAATCCTGCTTTTCAATAGAAGTATACAACTGACATTTTAGAGTGTGCTGCCCTCTCTAATAATCGCAGTGCGGATACTCCTGTCGAGCTTCATGTGAAGTTTCATCCGACATATGGTGAGCTTCTCCCAGATCCTACTCGATACGGACAGATTGTGGGTTTGCTTGTGTATCTCTGCATCACCTGACCTGACATTGCTCATGCTGTTAGCATTGTTAGTCAGTTTGTCTCGACCTCCCGATCAGTGCATTATGGTGCTCTTATGCGTATTATCAGATATTTACGTGGCACTATCACTAGATCATTGTATACGTCATCCTCTTCCACTTTGGTTCTTAGAGCTTACACTGATGCTGATTGGGCTGGAGATCTGACCATGAGACGCTCTACCACTGGGTTCTACATATTTCTTGGAGATTCCATCATCTCTTGACGCAGCAAAAAACATGAAGTTGTTTCCCTATCCAGCACTGAGGCTGAGTATCGCGCCATGGCTATTAGCACCAAGGAGATTGTTCATCTTAGACGTCTTTTGGTGGACTTAGAAGTCACTATGACTGGTCCTACTGCTCTTTATTGTGATAACTGATCTGCTATTCAAATAGCCAACAATCCGGTCTTTTATGAAAAGATCAAACACATTGAGATCGACTGTCACTTCATTCGTTAGCACTGCCTTGCAAAGACAGTATCACTTTCACATATTTCCTCTGCAGAGCAACTTGCTGATTTCTGTACGAAGTCACATTCAGTTCCTCGATTTCAGTTCCTCATTCACAAACTCATGTTGTATGATCCACCATGAGTTTGAGGGGGACTGTTAAATTATATGTGTTATGTTATAGTGTATTACACGTGTAATCATGCACCCAACTATTATAGGCCTCTACAAGTGCATCAGAAGAGCCACTACCAGGTTTAGTCTTAACTTCTCGCAGTGTATATTCAACATTTTGTTCATGTAACAAATATGTCATCTTTCTCTGCCACTGATCATAATTGGTGCCATCTAATTTATCTCCCTTGATTAAGTCCGAGATAATATTTTTAGATGCCATATATTACTGCAAATAAATGAATATGCACATCCATCAACAAATCATGCATGTTGTGACTGATTTCTACATTTATCTCATAGTGATTATCATTTTCACACAACATAACCTACGTGACTCATGGGAAATAGAATTAAAATTTATCATCAAGACAACTGCACCAAAATCAACACTATGTGCAGAAATCAAATGCAATCAATCAAGATAATAAAATTAATTCATTTTCTTAAAATCACATAAGCCTATTTCACGATTAATAGGTATCTCATTTGGGAGTGGTAAAATAAAAATTACCTGTTGCGAGGAAAGCAATGTAATTCCCTCATTTACTCCACAAAGAACGAAATCCAACTCACAATAGCTCTGATACCACTGTTGGGAAATAAGCAGTAGAAACATGTATCGCAGCGGAAACGTCGATCACGAACCGGAGTTGGATTCACGTCCAAACATAACCACTCAATCAAGGTAGATAACAGTGAATATTATCCCACTTAATTAGTCTCCACTAAACGAGAGACTAACAATGTATATCCACCTCTCAAGATCTTAGACTAAAGATGAAAAGCCCTTTTAAATACTCAAGATGGAGATGGATTTTACTAGAGTGGGAGAACTTCTCTTTCCCACATACACACACCTCTGTTGAGGCCACCTAATCATCTCACATTTTTGTGGTCATCTCACATTTTTGTGGTCGTCCATGCATGCATATTTATAGTGTGTGATAGCGGTGAATTAACAAGTGATATATTAAGGTCGGTGGGATAATTTGATTGGATCAAATAGTGGCTGAGAATACTTTCTTCACAAGCATGCATGCATAAGGCGGTGGAGGCAAGGACGTCCAAACAAGCAATCTTCAATAGGTATGACACGTAGATCATACTCCTCGTAGTAAGTAATTGCTTTAATTGGTTAGGACAGGTGGTATAGTTTCATTTAAACAAATAATATATCAAGTCGGTAAGAAAGGACTGGCTGATATAGGTAATACACAGAGACTTGCTATTCAAGTAAATATGGGGCGGTGAAGTCAATGTTTATCCAATATAGGTAAATGATAAAATGCTCCCTGGGAAAATAATAATAGCAGGAAAGGCTGGATAAACTAACATTGGTGGACCACTTCTGGACTGCGGATGCAGACTAGACACAAAATTATGGCATTTGAAGCCTGTATTTTGCAGGTTAATAGGCTCGTGGAGGAAATTTGTAGATGGCCATGCTCCTCATGGCTAATAAATCTCAATCATCTGCCAATAATTCTCAGATAAATTAGACAATGCATTTTTAAAAGTGAAATTAAATTATTTCATAGGGTTATTTATGAAAATTTTTCTTAATAAATTACTTTGGATGAAGTAAAGACTGGGTTTTCGGCAAGCCACTGGTACATCTATTTCATTAGGAATTGATGACCTTTTAAAGGATGGCTAGTCAAAGATGCTGAAAACAAAATTTTATTTTGGAGAAACACCATTCTTATGGAAATGTACACGCGCGGTAGAAAAATTACGCCGATCCATGTAACCCGTTGATTTTTTCTAAAGTCCAAATAACTTCTTGAGTTAAATTTTTGTTGACAGATTAAGACTATTAAATGAATATTCTGTCTGGTTAGCCCTGCCTGAAAACACAGTATACCAAAAACCTTATACAATTTGTTAAAAATGTAAAAGACCATATGTAAATACAATTTGTTAAAAATGTAAAAGACCATCTGTAAATGACGATTTTACTCATCCAAATTAATTATATAACCCTATCAAGATAGTAAAATTATCATTTATAGAAGATTTTTACATTTTCAACATATTATAAATGATTTTTGGTGTATAATGTTTTCAATTAGGGTTAATCATATAGAATATTCGTTGAATAATTCTGATTTGTTAATGAATTTAACTCGGGGGGGGGGGGGGGGGAGGGTATTTGAATTTATATGGGTGTTTTCAAGGAGTTGTATGGACTTCAAGAAAAGTCAAGCTAGTCTTTTGGCGGGTGTTTTTTTGGGGGTGGCAGAATCCTCTTATGTTTTTGTTTTATTGGTTTCTTTGTTTTTCCATTAGTTAAATGGACAGACCTGCTAAATTGCCCGTTTTTTTGGCTCCCTGTAAATTGGGCTCTAGCTTTTAATGAAAAAGCTTCAGCCCATCTTCCAATAAAAAAAAAAAGTCAGTTATATGAATTTTTGACCGTTTATAAGGGGTATTTGAATTTCATCCATTTCTTTAAATGTAAACTTGTTCATTGAATTATATAGTAGTACAAAAATCAAATATATATTGAAAAACACTATTTAATTTTTTTTGAAAAAAATTAACGGATTGAGTGTATCTGCTCTCATATGTATATATAAATATATATTCCTTCATATCAAACATTTTTCCATACATAAACCCTCTGTTGTGAGCATGTGCATGTAGAAGTATTTACATTTTCAGACACGGCTGCATCGATCATGGAGTCTTTGGTATGCACATTTTGGATGTATGAGAACATGACCTTTTAGTATGTCCAATGATCCTGTTATAAATTCATAACAACATGAGTCAAAGCATGTAATACTTCTTGATAGGGTTGGTCATCCAGCCATAGATCTGAGTCTGATCTGACCCCGGACCAGATTTTTTAGGCTAAAACCGGTTTGTTCCGATGTAAGGATGGATCAAGTCAGAGTACCTGTTTGGGCATGCATTAGATGGGCGGTGGCGTTGGCGGACGCCGGTGGACGCGAATATTTTACCAAATGATTTTTCTTTCTTCTGCTTTGATAACCCTAGATATCCTTGTTGTATTTGTTTTTTCGCTATTTTTTCCGCTTTTCCCGACTCCTCAAAAACAACGATTCACACAACGCAGTTCCCCCCACCCCCTTCCCCGTGTTTGGACATCGCGGACGCCCATGAACGCATGCTCAAATGGGCCTTGAGCCCGATGCCTCCAAAGGTCGGTCGGGCTTGGACCCTATTCCCATGGAACGACCCGGCTTAGGACCCCACCCAAATGAGTTTGGTCGGGTATGGATCCAAGGCCCGCCTAACATCTCTTAAACATATGTTTTTAAGGCAACGTTTGGTTCTGTGATTGAACAGCTTTTGTGATTGCAGAAAGCTAGTTTTACAATTGTGTAACCAAACAGTTTTGCAATTGCAGCTTCCTGCAGACAAATTTCAAACAAATAGTGTCCAAAAGTTACGATTGAAGAAAGCTAGGGAAAACAACTTCTAGTAGAATTAGTTTTAAACCCAGCATTTGCAGAAAATCAGCTTTGCAATATCTTTACCAAATGCTACCTAAGAGTAGTTTAAATTTATTTTTTTATTATAAATTTTTAGTTATTTTATCTTTTAATGATACAAGACCATGAATGAACTTTGGCAATGTATACAAATTAATAATTCTATCTTCAATTTAAAACTTCAAAAACAAGGAAAATGCGATGCAAATTATGCAATTAAATCAGTCTGAAACCAACCCACCCTGAGCTCGAAGAGCCCAATTTGATATTTTTTTAGGCTTAGTCTAGCCCTAGACACGGACCCGGTCCCCTCCAAGCTTGAGGTAAGCTCAATCCATGGTCACCTCTACTCCCTGAAACCTAATATTAATTCACTCACTTTTACAGTCCAAAACGCAGACCACACATGTTTTTATTTTTTATTTTAAATAATAAACATTACTTAACGAGATACATGATTTGATGAAAAGTGTATATCGCTCCATTTCAAGTTGAAAACTGTATATATAAGGTATATATATGTTAAATTTTTTTTAATGAGGTATATACATTATTTAACGAGATATATGTTTCACTAAATTTTTAACTGTATATATAAGACTACATTTTGAATTGTAAAAATGTTCCAGTGGCACAGTCTGTGCCCTATTAATTCCATGTGCAGGGAGCATGTGAACCTCAACCAAATGCCATTGGACAGGAGCCTCATTTTGAAGGATCGAGACTGACCACCTGTTCTGCAGCTTGACAAATACAAATACACATCCCTCTATCAAGTGTTCAAACCCAAGACTGATTGCATCTTAATTACCTCAGCAAGTATAAGAGGTCAAGACCAACTCTAAAATGCAGAAACTGAATATTTTAACCCCCCGTTTGTTTCCGATGTAATCCCCTGGATAATCCCGGATAAGAATTTTGGGGTTTTTGTTTACCCCGGATAACCCCAGATAAAGTATACTGTTAAAGTGGTATATAGATCCTAATCTACCTCTAGAATTAAAGTTATCCTAGATTATTCCACCTAAAGAATATGTATGTCCACTGTTAAATCAACTGTCATCATCTCTTATAAATCACATGTCAAATCAACTATCATTATTTTTTACCTTTTATAAATCTTTATCAATAATTTATTCACATTATACTCAAACAACAAAACATTTATTCTTACGTTTACCAACGAAAATAATTCAAAACACAATCAAACACAAAATTAAATTATCCTTATTTATACTCATTTATGCTCGAATAAATGTATACCCTAGAATAAAACTTATACCTGTTTCAAACGGGGCTTAGACTTGGTAAAATCCCAATTCACCAAAATGCACACATCTTTTATTATAGAAAAATAAAAGTTGTATGTAACATCAACATCCTATTAAAAAAGTAGTCACCATTGAAGAGACACATGAATATAGAAGCATTTAAAAATTTAGATTTTTCTGGGAGATAAAGGGACAAATAAGACACCAAATCAATGATTCAAATTAAATCTTAAATCAACCAAAAAATGGCATGATAAAATAAAACATAAAGGATAATGTTATGTACAACTCTTTTTCCAACTTTAATTCCAGTCTACATGTGTTTTGAATTTTTAAATAATATACTTCATCTAATGAGGTATATATTTTTATAAAAATAAAGTTTATACTCCAATGAATCACATGAATGCATTTATGAAAAATGTAAAATTTTATCAAATCATATACCTCGTTAATAAAAATTGTGTGCAACAACGCTATTTAACAAATAGCACCCCTTCTACGGAGGCATTCAAATGATCTATTACTTCTCATCCTTATCTATTTGTTCAAATGATTTATTACTTCTCATCCTTGTCTATAAGGGTTAGACTTAATTATTGTTTAGTTTGGATAAACTACCATATTTATACCTTGATAAATTAGAATAAACCCAAAAACTTGTACCAGGAGGAGACATGTATGTAGTATATTCTCACTTATACAATAAATATAATATAATAAGACAAACACAAAAGACAAAAATTTATCAAATCTGATAAAGGAATAAAAACTATACAAAAATCATCTATTTCTCATATATCATCATATAACTAATATGCATGCTAGAGAGTGTTAATTAACTCTTCCAGTGAACAATGTATAAACTTCCCTGAAGAACACAACAGCTCAATCTGACTCACCAGCACAATCAGACTAATGTAATGATTCATTCAAAACGTACTAGCTCTAAATGCAATATCAGAATGAAAGCTCATTGAAAACATATGCTAATCTGAATCCAAACAATTTCAAGAGCAAGTGCATGGGGTTCCACCTATTATGTTGGGTGCATTTGGAAGGCTGGAGCATCCGTAGTCTTCTTAGAGCATCTCAACCATAACATGGTTTCTAACAGGATGACTGTAATGAGAAGGATGGCGAGGTCGATCCCATAACAGACCTTCCAGACAGATCCAGCGCTTCCAACATGAATCCCAACAGAAATGTTCACTGCAGCCAGAAAAAGAACTAGTCTTCCTGCCCAGTGGTGGTACCAGTTCCAGTACCTACGGATCTTGGAGTCTTTATCAGGCTTTAGGAAGAATGCCAACACCTGATAATATAAAGGCACTATGTTAATGTTCAAATGCAACTTATACATCAGTCACCACATGATTAGATTTTCTTTTTGAAAAGTGTATACTTCATGTTAGGAAGCATGTACTTCTACCAAAAAAAAAAGTGTTACTCCAGTGAGTTGTATGTACTCATATACAGAAAAGGAGTAGAAAATTACATGTTTTTTTCTAATGAAGCATGTGCCTCCTCCACAAAATGGGATTATAAGACTGTGCCTAACAGTGACCAAAAAAGTTCATGCTCAAAGGCATTGGCTTTCTAATTAAGAGAACAAATGGCATGCCTCAATTCAACATGATGGTCCTAAAAACCGGTTGACTTGACAGTCCTAAACTATAAATGATTTTATTCAAATATTTGCAAATATTGAAATTTATATTCATCATTAAACAAGAAGTCAGACTGGTGAGTTTTTGGTGACAATATAATTTGTATAAATGAGGATCTCACTGTTTGATGTTTGAACACACTGTTATTGTAAATGAAAGCATACTTCACGTGACTTCAAATGAATTAAAGGGACAGATTGAAATAGAAATTTTCCATCTTCCCCAAAAGGGAACTTCATAGCAGGTGTGTACATGCTAATATGTTCCACTAGACCTGGAGTGTGTCAATGTTCACAGCGTATGATTGTGCATTGCCAAAAAAGTCTGGTATCATATCATCATTTGAAATCTTTCAACAGATTCAAAAGTATATACTTTTTACAGGATACCCTGCCTATTCGTAACATGGTTTATTCACTCTTTCATTGGTTTTCACAGATTGCTGAAGCTCCAGCATAATTTGAATGACAGTTTGGAGGTGTTATTATAATGAAAGAGAAGCATTCCACCAAGAAATTATTTTGTCAAGCTCTATCTCTCATGACTAATTTTGAAAGTCCAAACTCATGAACAGACTGCATGGTTCATTTAATTATGTAGGGTACAACAACAGATTCCTTGCTGTAATAGCATCTGAGACTTTTCCAATTTACAATTTAATCTCGCCTAGGACAACATAATCATCAAGAGATACTTTTATCCTCTAGGTCTTATAGAGTTATCAACTTTTTAAAATGAGAAACTATAAATGTGTTATCACCCCCACATGAACATGGAATTCATTTACTAGGACTTTCTGTTATATCTGACCTTCATAAATATGGAGTTTTCAAGGAAAATTGTAAGAACAGATAACATACCTGGAGTATCCCAAGCACAAGCACAAAGATGCCAAGGGCTCTATGAGATAAGACATCAGCGTGCAGTTTATCATACAAAGCTATTCCAGTAACCACACCAGCAAGCCCAATGATAAACCCAGCAAACTGGATGATGGTGTGAAGATAAAACCATAGTGGGTCATGTTGCCTAAAGTATCTTGCAATTATAGCACCTATAGGTAGGAGCACACCCCATCCAAATATATTAAGTGCTCCGTGATTCCTTTTGAGTTGGTAAGGATAGGAAGAGGAAGCAGATGATACACCTAAAAAGGAAATATCTTTAGATTAGTCAATTTTCTTTCTATAATGTTCTCTCAAATGCCACTACTTCCTTGGTACAAATTAAATGATACCATTAACAGCAAATCCAAAGCATGATGTTTGAATCCCAATGAAGAAATAGACATGAAGTTCAACATGGAGAGTAATCAATGAAAAACATGATGCTAACCCAGCAAAAAAGTGATGTTTAAAAGTTATTGACGTGACAAATTATGAAATCTACCTGTTCCAAATTTAATGATTGACCAAAACAGAGAGTAGCCATCATACAACTACTAACTTACATCATGGTGGCCAGTGTAAAAACCACCATGTATATCATCATCCATTACACACAAAGAAATTAATCAGTTCAACCACTATAAAGAATTTTAAATTGGAAAACTATCAAATGCACTAACTAAATTTGATCACATAAAACTGTCTAATTCATATCACTATTAGATTTTATAGCTACATAACATCCTACAGTACTACTTCATCCCTTCATCAAATGTGCGCCAACTATGCTGCTACATACTACCCAAGTCATTATTAGAATTTGCAACCATGAGGCCATGAGTTTTGAGTTTCAACATTTACTTTCCAAAAAAAAAAAAAAAAAAACTATCTGGTTCTCTCTTTAAATCATGGCCCATCTTACCAGAGCACAAAACGGTTGGCTGCAGTCAGTTATAAAGTTTTTATTCACAGAACCAGTCAGTGTCTGTAGAAATCAAGCATTAGTTTGAAATAAAACTCAATAGGGTGCATCGGCATTTTCCAGCTAAAAGAATCTTAAGTCTGTAAAACAGAAGAATAAATGGAAAGAAAAACTTATATAGTTGAACTGGTACTGAAAAAAATTGAAAGGAATAACAGACCGGTGGACTACTGGAATAGCACATAACATAGGAAAAGACTTGTTAGAAGGCAATCCTTTCTAAAAATAACGCAAATGAAAATATCATATCACAATTGTTTTCATACAGTATTAATCTGCATTGAATGTTCTAAAATGAAGAAAAAAACAGAATCACCAAGAGAACACAAAGTTGTCCATCATGCATCAACAAAAGAGATAAAAGAATGAAGTGACTACTCATTTATTCATGTAACTTATAGAAAAAAGCTTCTCACATTGACTATAATTCAATATTCCTATTATAGTAAAAGTTAAAAGTTAACAACATCCGAAGTATGGGTCACAAACCTGCGGAGAAGTCAAAGGAAACAGAAGTCTTATCTTCATGTTTTGTTAAATGGAAGTTCCTTGGAGTAGCTGTCCCAAAAGCAAATATGATTTCCTGCTGAGTGACAGGGGCCTCAAACTGCAACTGAAACGCCAGATATATACTAGCAGAATGAAGGGCAACAACGGGTTTCCTCGCTGCGAATTTCAATTGACCCTCATTTACTACAACCTCAGAACTTGACTGGCCACGTAGAAAGAATTGCTTGATGTGCGCTTTGCCGACATTATTTATCCAACCTACCATAGCACTAGACCCCACCATCATCCCATCACTAGAAAATCCCATCCCTACCCATCCAGAGGTATACACCGTGGAGAGCACGACCGTTAAAACATTTTCTGGGTCTTGCGAATACTGTCAAAACCAACATTAAGTGTCAATCCATGTCATAGGCAGATAACATGTCCATTATCATCTGTTTTAGTTCATGTGTGTTCACATCTCCTGAATAAGTCAGTTCTTCTATGCAAATACTAATCCAGCTACAAATATCAAATTTGCACTAAACATGATTCATACATCTGATGGACCCAACATTCTCATACATCTGAAGATCCCTTTCATGATATAATCCAAAATTCCACCAAATTCAGTAATTTTCAAAAATACTGAAATAAAATAGAAATCCATTCAAACTTTTGAGCTTTCAAGATTCAAATAAAGAAATCGATACTACAACAAACTGTTTTCATGATTAAATCAATAAGTAAGTTCTTCTATTCAAATTATAATCCAGCTACAAATATCAAATGCACTAAACATGATTCATACATTAGATAGATCCATCATTCTCATACATCTAAAAATACCTTTCAAGATATAATCCAAAATTCCACCAAATTCACATAAATTCTGAGACAAAATAGAAATCCAGTCAGACATTGGAGCTTTCAAGATTCAAATAAACAAATCTATAATACAACAACCTGTTTTCATGCTTAGATCTATTGCACCCACTTCAATATGCCCCTCACCAAAAAAAATTGAAAAAATAACCAAATTTACTACAGGGGAACATAAAACAAGTAAAAAAAAAAAAACCACAGATTCACCACAAAATTCAAAAAAACCAGGTCTCAAAGAACGAAGTATCGAAAGAAATAACAAGAATTATAATGCCGTTGAATCGGATCTCACACGTAAGATGAAGTTGTTCCAGACGGGACGGCATGTCAGGGAGGAGGAGTCGTTGAAAGGCGAGTGGAGGAACCCGCCGATGTCCACTTCGCAGCCGTCCGATTGAGCATCGACGGTGATGATGGAGGCCGACAGTGCGCCGAAGAAAAGCAGCAGCAGAAGATGGGGTCCCGGTCCGTCCATCTGAGCCGTTGATCTTGAATGATGAGGAGGAGATCTGGTTGGGGGGAGTGAAGAAGAGAAGTGGTGGTGGTTGAGATGTCAGGTTCGCTTGCAGGTGAAGGGAACGGACGGCTGTGATGATTGCGTTGGGTGGTGGTGGGTGGGGTTCATGGCGGGAAATCACGGTCGCTCTGTTTTTTTTAAGGGAAATATTCAAATTACCCCACTGTAAACTTCCTTGTATCCATATAACTCGGTGTTTTTCCTAAAGTATATAACCTCCTAATTTTAAATAACTTATGAAGTTAAACTATCACTGACAGATGATAAATACTCTACCTGTTTTAGTTGAAAACACAGTATACTACCCCCCCCCCCCAATAGTATGTTAATAATGCGAAAAATCTTAATAAATGATGATTTGATTATTCCAAATAGATTATAAAACTCTATAAGAAGATTAAAATCACCATTTATGTATTTTGTGCATTTTTAATACATTACAAGAAGATTTTGGTATACTATGTTTTCAGTCAAGGTTAACTAAATAGAATATTTCTTATTTGTCAACGAAAATTTAACTCCGAGAGTTATTTAGATTTATATAAGCGTTTTCAGGGGGGTTATATGGATTTTGAACAGTTTAGAGGGGGTCATATGGATTTTTCCTTTTTTTTTATATTTCTGTTGAGAATCTCAGTTGGGTGTGAATTGTTTTAGCTTTAGCCCCGTTTGGAACGGAGATATGTTTTATTCTAGGGTATACATTTATCCAAGCATAAGTGAGTATAAATAAGGATAAAATTATTTTGTGTTTGATTATGTTTTGAATTATTCTCGTTGGTAAACGTAAGAATAAATGTTTTGTTGTTTGGGTAAAATGTGAATAAAATATAGATAAAAATTTATAAAAGATAAAAAAAATAATGATAGTTGATTTAACAGATGATTTATAAAAGGTGATGACAGTTGAGTTGACAGTGGGCCCATATATTATTTGGGTAGAGTAACCTATGATAACTTTAATTTCAATGGTTGATTGAAATCCATATACCACTTTATCAGCGTTTATTCTGACATACTTTATTAGGGGTTATCCAGGGTAAATAAACCCTTAAAAATTCTTATCCGGAGTTATCCGGGGTCTTATACCAGAAATAAACAGGGGTTTAACGAGGTGAACGTTGGAGAGGGTGGGTGGAAGATAGTTATTGGGGAGTCAAGGGCACGTGTATGGCACGTGCTTATTATTACATAGATTCATTTATTATAACTTTTTTTTTATCGGAGGGACTCCCCGTGGCTGACAGAACGGGGAAATTCCATAGGACCAAATATGTCTGACAAGTCGCACTATTTCGAATAATCGCAAAGAAACATGTGGGTAAATCAGCGCCAAGACTCGAATCCAAGACCTCCCCTTTAACCAGGCAAACCCTGAACCATTGTGCTATGGCTACTGGGGACTCATTTATTATAAATTTTAATTAGATAATGCAATTTTTATTTTATATCCAACATAATATTTCAATGCATTTAATTTGAAATTTCAAAAATTATTACCAATTAAATAACTTCTCAAGATTGTATCATTCAACTGAATAGAGCATCTCCAATATCTTCTCAATTTTCATATTATTTATAAAAAAATAGGTAGTACTAAAAAAACCATCCAACCGTAAGTTTTAATTGTGGCTATCAAACAAAAAAAAAATACGGTCAATCTATATATGTTTTAATTTTTTAAAAATAATAAGCATCATCTAATGAGTTACATATTTTAATGAAAAGTGTATATCATTTTATAACAAATTAAATATATCCAATTTTAGGGAATGTAATTTTTTTAACAGAGTATATACCATCCTAAAGATATATGTACCTCGTGATGATTATAGAGGCATATGGATTATCTCACTGCATGTAACAACATTCAACGAAAATAATTCTTGGGACACTTGCAATTTAAAATTTTCAATTGTGCCTTTTCATCTATCTTCACTTTTTAGATTACTGGACTATTACTTTATAATATTTGAATGAGTATTTATATCCAAAAAAAAAAATTTAGGTAAGAGGATTGTTTAGGAAAAAAATAAGAGCTATTTCTTTATTTTATGTAGATTAAATATAAAGTTGGATTGAAATTGCTCTTTTTAATGCTACTCCCACAATAGTTGGCTTGACTGATTGGCTAAAAAAATATTCCAATAATTTTAATCTTATAGAGTAGGAATTTAGTGTCATTTGTCTTTTGTTCACTCCTCTTTTATTGTTGTGTAAACTTTCATAACTAAAAATTAAAAAAAAAAAAAAAAAAAAACTGGTTCTGAGGTTTGCATAGCAACACAAACATGTGTGTGTTTATGTGATTACTGGGTATATATCAATAAGGATTTTTTTTTAATTTAGATTTTTGTTTCTATTTAGTTATTTATTTACTGTAGTGGACCTTTCAGTGTCTGTCCCACTATATTCCTTGCCGATTCAAGGTCTCACCAACCGCTGAAAAAAAAGTTGGAAAAAACAGCAGATTAGGAGCTAGATCTACTGGTGTAGTGTGGCACCTGATTGATAAGAGCTTGTTACTGGACTGTATGGTTAAGATGAAATATCAATTGCTTATCTGAATTCCATCACTCAAGGGTCCTACATTGCTATTGCTATGAAACAGTACTCATTAATACAACCATAGAAAAGTAATGGTTGAACACTAACTCACTTATTAAGAAGCCTGAGAACTGGGACAAAGAAAAGCAATAAGAGTTATGAGGCTAGTAAGAGTTAAGGGGTGCACAAATTTCTTGTGACATTTACGGTCCACAAGGTTTTTCATTTTTCTAAAATCATACACTCTCCAGTTGAAGTGTATATTGTTATACAAAATGAGATATATACGAAAATACAATAGTACAATTTAAAAAAAAAAACTTACACCCTTTATAATTAGACAAGACAATTACAAAAGTATGATTTTTCACTTTGAAAAAAATGAAGAAAAAAAATAATCCATAATACATTATGATAAAATCTCATATATTTTGATAATTTAATATACATTGTATTATCAATGTTTGTAAATTTATGTTTTGTTTTATTTTATTATTGTTGATTTGATCTAGAACATCTGGCGTAGGATCATCAGCAGACAACAAATGACTACCAACCTAAAAAAAGGGGACAGATGATTGATGGATGTGTTGTAGTAATTAAATTTTCTCTTACATGTCTTCTGGTGGAGTAGTTGAGAAAGGTACATTTTTTTATAATTTTTAATGAAAAAGGACATCTCCATGTTCCACCCATGCAATCATCATTGGGAGCAGTTCAGATGTCCACAACTTTACATAGTTCCACTACATCCAATGCTCAATGTACACCTGAAAATTTTACATACATGATCCTTTTAATTCCCCGAGTCTCTGTTTAGACAAAATAAGTGAGGAATAGAATGAAATAGATGTGAATAAATCTGAAAAATCCATTTATTTGCAAAGAATAAATAAATATAACTATGATATTCCAGCCCCCTGAAAATGTGTCATCCCATCCAATCTATTCTAATGGTACAAGGGGGACTTACATATCATTCAACTATTATCACCTCTTCTAAATAAGGATCTACATATCAACTCAATTTATTTATCTTTTATAATTCTTTATCTACATTTTTACAAACAAAAACTTTATTATTATATTTCCTGGCCAGAATAAATAGAACTACAATCAAATAGAAATTTATTCATCATCATATTAGAATAGTTATCTAGGTTGTCGTTGTCCAAGCGGATACCAAAATTATTTTTTTAGTATAAAATTTATATTCAAATGGATCAAATGCATACATTTCTACATTTTCTTAATCTGGTAGTAAACTAGAAAATATTAAGGTGAAAAGAATGTGAAGACTAGAAAGGACTTTGTTTGACAGTTTGAACATCAGCACCCAGTCACAGCTTATTGTGGATAAGATTCCCAGTGGATATAGACATAGATAAGATTCCCAGTGGATGTAGAAATAATCTAGGGGGCATACAAGAGGCATAGCTTTATGAGAAAGTGTGGCACCAATCTTTGTCAGTGAAAGCTCTATCAAGCCTGTCAAGGATTTGCTAATCTCAACAATTTTGGGGTCATGTCCACTTTTGGAGCTTATATTATATAATAAAGGAGAAATTAATTAGGGGTCCCTGACCCTATATCCATAATAACAATAAGTCCTTGCAATGTTTTGTCTTAACCATAAGTCCCCAGTCCCAAAACCTATTATCTTTAGGTCTCTCTGACTAACATCTCCTCAAACGTCCATTAACAATACCTATTCTACCCTCCCAATTAAATCAACCTAGAGACCCTCGTCGCAACCCTTCTCTCCCCCCAAAAAACCCTAGCCACTCCTCATCGACCGCCGCTTCTCCTCCTCGTCGACTGCCGCTTCTTCTCGTCGACCGCTTCTCCATTGACGCCACTACTCCTCCTTGACCGCTTCTCCTCGTCAATCGCTTCTCCATTGACGCCGCTACTCCTCCTCGACCGCTTCTCCTCGCCAACCACTTCTCCGCCGCTTCTCCTCGTCGACCGCTTCTCCTCCTCGATTGCTTCTCCCCTGCTCACGGTGAAGGCCGTTACTGGTCCCTCCCAAGGCGCACCTTCTCCTCTGCGGTAAGGGTTGCCACCTCCCCTGCTCACAGACAATATTTTTGTGCATGTTTATTTTTATGAGGTTTATTTTTGTGGATGTGAGATATGTTTTTTGTGTTGAATTTGATTTTGATTTTTTTAAGTGGGTGTTGGATTATGGGATGATCTTCTCGTTATTCTAAAAGGGATTCAAGATCTAATTTAAGGAAACTAGTTAAACTAGTCTGTGCAATGAAATACATGTTTACATCTGTACATTGTTAAGCTTCATCTGTACACCCTTATGAGCACCCTGTTAAGATTCATTTGTACACCCTTAACCTCTTTTGATTAAATCAGAGAGTTCAGGGAGTTGGTTGGTGGTTTTACTTTTATTGAACATAGAATTTGTTGCCAAACTTTACAATACATCATCTTATTATCCAACAATGGGAGATAGGTTTCTCAGAAGCATTCCCAGTGCCTTGATGGGGCATTAGTATTGATTTGTTTGTGTATTGAAACATTTTGAGATTATTCATCATCTTTTTCTACTTTCATTTGTGAATTCACTGTTATACTCTTCTTGTACACTGTTATGCTCTTCATGTACATTGTTATATTTTCTCTTTATACTCCTCTTATACAGATTTATCAGTATATTTTATTTGTTATACTCCTCTTATATAGATTGGTTAGTATATTTTATAATTAACATGCACAATCCTAATATAATATAGAAACTAGCTTAACATTGGTCATCTTAGTATCCAAGACTCTAACTTCCTAGTTTTGTTTGTACTCTTTCTAGTTATAGGGGTGTCCACATAACAAAAGAACTACAAAATTCACCGTTATGCTTCTCTTGTACACCGTTATGCTCATCTTATACACTGTTATGAATTCTCATGTACCCTTCTTTCTAAATATGATGTCATAAACCCTATTAGGATTAGCATATGTCTGGATTTTATTTGTTTTTAGTTAGAATATAATAATATTTTAGATTTTTTGAGAACTATTATATGTTTGATTTTCTGTTTGAATATATAATAAATTTAGGTTATTGAGAAATAGTAAACCATGAATTGTTTGTATTTGTGCATATCATCTGGATGAATAAATTTCATTTCTCTGTTTAGACAGTTATAGGATGTGTTTCTTGATTGTACTATGTTATTATATGAAATAATAATATGATTCCCACAATGAATCAATATTTGATAAGAGTTAGATGAAATTTTATTATGCATCTCGCTAACTGCTATGTAATCATATGAAAAAGAGGAGCATGATCATTTAAACTTTGGCATGGTAACATGTTTTTCATGTCTGTTGAAATGCCTTGTGCAAGTAAAAGTGTTTTTAGTTTTTAGTTAGACAATATATTGAATAGTAAGCCTTATATAATTTTTGTTAGTCAATCCATTTGTTTCATTTTTTATGCTTCCTATACAATTTAAGTAGATTTACTATTTGTACTTTCTAATTCTATTGTTAGTACTGTTTGTAACATTTATGTTATTAGTACACTCTTATACTTCCCATTATAGATACCCCAATTTTGACTGTCTAAAAAAATAAAAATTTCAAGTAACACCTGGAAATAACCCACATTTGAGCATCAAATAGAAAACAAACTTCAGAAAACCAGAAACCCTAAACTCTGGCCCAAACCCTAGAAACCATAAACCCTGGCCCAAACCCTAGAAACCTTGAATCATGGCTCAAACCCTAGAAACCCTAAATCCTGGCCTAAACCCTAGAAACCCTAAAACCTGGCCCAAACTTAAAAAACCCTGGAATGGGGCGGCTAACCAAAACTAGCCGCCCCACACCAGGTGGCAAGTTTCCACTAGCCGCCCCCCTGATCCACCCCAAATCATTTCCCTGGATGGGACATAAAGCAGCATTAAATGCTGATCATTGCGACGGGTTGTGACCTTTAGCCGCCCCATATTGGCCGATTCAAACCAAGTAACTGACCCAAGCCACCGCTTGTCAAAGATGGGATGTTTGGCAGGTCATGATGGGGGCGGCTACCAGGAAGTAGCCTCCCCATCTTAGGCGGCTAGTTTTAACTAGCCGCCCTTCACCTGGTCTCTGACAGAAGAACCACATAATTAATGAAGGGTCTAATCAAACATACTATTAACCGAGCCACTCTATTACCCCTGGATATTCCCCTGCCTCTCTTTTACTATAAATAGAGGGTGTTCAAAACATTTCTAACACATTCCCAATCTCCCATATACCTTCAATCCTCCATTCTCAAGCCCATTCCACCACTTGAAATCCCTAGAGAGAGAGAGAGAGAGCCATTTGTGAGAGAAAAACCCATTCCCTTCACAAAATCACCCTTTCAGTCCACCCTCTAAAACCCAGGCTAAACCCAACTTAATCTCTGCCAAAACCAAACCCATTCCCCACCCAGTTTCTGCCCAAATCCACCCGGGCCCCGGACGGCTAAACTCAAGTAGCCGCCCCCTATTCGACGGCTGAAACCCATTAGCCGCCCCCCTCCTGCATCCATTTTTCCCAAGACTCCTTTAGCCAAGCCCCAAAGTAGGAAAGGATTACCTGTTTTTCACCTCTATGTACGGTATATCCGTATCTCAGAGCGGAGACCCCACAAATTCCCCCCGCGAGGCGATTAAATCCAACCCAACTTTTCATGCTTTTTGAAAAAGTAGGTGGCGATATCACACACACCGGAATCCCCTTGAGCCGCTGTCAAGCGCCTCATCCGGGAACGAGACCCCACCACCCTTCCGAGAGATGATCTGATCGAGCCCACCAAGGCGCGCACCGGATCCGAATCCCCGAAAAACCCCCACACACGCAAAAAAACCTGGATTTCTCGACACCGACGGAATCCCACACCGACAAATCTGACGATCACGGTGGGATCTCCCTCGTAAAAACAACAAAAGGTAATCATCTTCTGCCTCCCTTTTACAAGCTTGACTAGAATGCTAATAACCCTCTAGGAAGGTTAGAGTTTCCCACCTCTTGAATCAGATCCTACTCTACTTTGCATCACAGCATTATTTACTGCTTTGTAATCCGCACACCGCTGCGCAATCCTTTATTGGTTTATAAGCCGCACACCGCTGCGCAATCCTTTACTGCTTTGTAAGCTGCATACCGCTGTGCAATCCTTTATTGCTTTTGTAAACCGCACACAGCTGCGCAATCCTTTACTTTTTTATTTACTGCTTTATATCTGCATCCATTCCTTTAAATCGTTCCACACATCATGAAATCCCATCTAGAGGAGGAGATACTAGAGGAGAGAATCACTGACAAGCATATTATTTTCACATTTAACTCCCTTAATTTAGTTTTCTATTCCTAATTTTATATGTAATAATGATTAATATTCAAAATTTATATGTTATTACAGGTAATTGAGATAAATGATGATTGTCAATGCAAAATACTCTATAAAGCATTAAAGAGAGAATTAAAAATCAAATTCCAATCAAATATTCTTCAAATCAATGTTGAAACTGTTCCACTGTTTTGACTATAACTTTTGCCTCAAGTATCTTATTTTGGCCCAAAATATGGCGTTGGAAAGATATTTGTAAGATCTACAAATCAATGTTTCATGAATATTTTTCAGTTCTACCATATTAGAGGACAAAAATTCATCCGAAAATTCTGCAGAAAATCAAAGACGGTAAGGAAAACTTTTACCTGCTAAATCTGTCAAAAATGCATATCAGGAAGGTTGATGGTCAATCTTGACCATCCAATTTATTGCAAATCAACGGTTGAAATTCAAGGCTGAAGGCTATAAAAAGAACACATATGAAGCCAAGAAAAATGCATCAAACAAGGAGGTAAAGGGACAACCAAAGGAGAAAGATTCAACAGTTTTGCATTCTTTTTGTTTTTCTTTTTATATGTTTGTATTCATTGAGATCTGAATTTTTATATTAATTTTTGTGTTTTTATTTTTAGAATTTTTTTTTATATAATATGGTTTCTTATATTTTTCTTTTATTTCGTTTGATCATATCTAGCTAAATCTTCAACTAGGGTTGAAGATGAAACCATGCAATGCTAGTTTAAGATTTTATATGTAGATATGAATTCTTCATATTGTTTGCTTTATTGAGTATAAATCTCTCCTTCATTTCTCTTTTAAAACCTTTTATGTGAATTTCTTATTACTTTATTCAAAAATCTCTTGTATTTGATTTGATAAAATATGCTTTGATTGAATTCTCTGATATTTTATGCTCTTCTTAACAAGTTGAATATTGAGTTGGTAGATTTTATCAAGGGAAGGGAGATTGATCATTATATTGATGTTTTCATAAATGAAGGTTTTTAATTGTAGAACCATCTTCAAGGATCTCTTGTTTAGGGTTTGATAGGGTATGCTTAATTAACTATTTTGATATCTTATTCTCTTCCTAATGTGTGAATGTTGAGATGATTGTTTTGATTTTAAATATGATTTTGTGAAATAATATGATTTTAAATATTTATTTTTCGATTGATATTTGATTAACATCAATATTGATTGAGTTATATGATGGAGTTTCATATTTGAATATAATCCCTACATTGGTATTGCATGGTGGATTCTAAAACCCTAGTTATCTTTTTATATTCATATTAGCTTTTAAAAAAAACATAATAATAATAAAAAACTTCATCAATCTTTCTTTCTAGTTCGATTAGTTAAATCAATTAATAATTTGATTTGAACAATTCTCTGTGGGTTCAACCCATATTTGCTAGATTTATACTATTGTAATGATCCGTGCACTTGCGGTAATTAATAATAACTTAAAATATTCAATCAATCAGCCAAGAGGGTCAGGCCACACAATTCCTGACCCATCTAGAGGAAAAGATGGCTAGTTTAGGGTACCAAACGGTATAGGACATTTTTCATGACCTCACTGACTACCGTCATACTAAGACCTTGAGACAGGAGACCCCTGTCAAAACTCCCCAGGCCACTCCCAAAACCCCGTCCACACCTAGTCGCTCGATCAATCCGAGCATCTTTTCGTTCGCCCCCCTTTCCCCCGTGAATCCGATATTCACGACCATTTCTACCCCAGGCCCTTACCAGGCCACCCCAAACCCGGGACCGCTAGGCAGCCCTCCCAGGGGAGAAACGCTAGATGAGACCATCCAGAGAATCCTCTCTGAGACTGGTCCCTCAGCCCCCAAGCACATGTCTCTACATAACCTGAGACAAATCCCATCAGTCCACTTACCGAAGGGATTCAAAATCCCTAAATTCTGCCGGTATAACGGTCGTGGAGACCCAGACATTCATCTAACTGCCTTTTATCTAGACTCCTGACCGTTTTTATATAATCAACCTCTGTTAGTGTTTCTCTTCTAGAAATCATTGGAAGGAGAATCATTGCAATGGTTCTCCACTCTCCCTGTAGATCACTTGTCAAACTTCTTGGCTGTAAGTGAGAAGTTCTTAGGCCGCTACGGATACCAGAGGATCAGAACCCCCTCTATTTCATATTTAACCATAGAGAGAATGAGGCCTAGGGAGGAATTTGAACAATATGTGTCTCGGTGGCGCACACTTGTCCACCGGACCGGCCTGCAACTCACAGAATGTCAAGAAATTGACATGATGTCACAGAGCCTGAGTCAGAGCTTCGTACGAGCCTTTCATACGGGGACTACACTACGTATCAACTTCTGATTGACCGCCACAACAGGATTTTCCGTTGTGCCACCCCAGTCCAAACCCAGTACCCATCTATCAGCCATAGGGTTGGCCAACCGCCACGTAAGGTGCAAACCCCCACAGTAGAGGGAATTACACAAGTTTCAGCACTCTACCTGAACGGAGCACGGGTTCCTGATTGAGGAACGGCTCTGAGACAGTACACGCCCGATTCGTCCGGATATGCCCCGTCTCGGCAACCAAATCAAAATTTTACTGCTCGATCAGTACCCGTCCTCGTGCCGTTACAACAAAACCCGGCAATCCAAAGTTCCCCAGTCCAAAGCTCCATAACTTCAAGACAAGGTCAGCCCAGGACCCCTTTCTATTCCACTTTCCTAAGAAACCAATACCTAAATCCTAGGTAGCCTACACAAAGTGCTTATAATGAGGTCTCCCCTCCAACATTCTATAATCAGATATGAGTGGGAAAGAGGGACTCTTACCCTCCCTTCCCAGAAACACTAACTAGAATTTTTAGGGTACTAATGGACACTAATAGCATCTCCCTCCTAGCCGCCAGGCCCTCACTACTCGGAACCAGCACGACACGTTACTGTCAATATCACCAACAGCATGGTCACACCGTAGAACAATGCATTATTTTTCAGGACTTTGTTTACTATTTGAATGATGACAGGTACCTTGACTGGGCTATGATCAAAAGCCACTTAAACCAGGGCAATTCTCAAGCTTCCAAGCCAGTTGGTATATTTACTGACTCATTGCCAGGTCACAACCAAGCTTCCACGTCTGGAGCCCACGCAGTTAACATGATCGGGAGGGGTAGACAACCACTGCCAGAGCCAAGCAGCCCGGAGGATGTCACTGATGACAGTCTGTCCGAGGAATCCGAGGAGGAGGGGCAGGACGATCCCTTTCAACTGAACCTCGACGATCATAACCTCGCCATACTCTATGGCAAAGAAGAACAAGCAGTCCTCGCCCTACCCGCAGCCAACAACGCAGAGTCCGACGGGAGTGGACTAGAAAACCCGGGAGAAGACGAAGAGGAGGAGCCCTTTGAGGAGATCCCCGAAGGAGCAAGCGAGGAACCCGAGGGAGGGGAATGTACGTCAGATGATCTGCATCCAGACAACAATGGGTCCTCCAAAAGCACCGACACTGTCGATGGCCCCCACCGCCCAATGACCATATTGTTCACCGATATAGACCTCCCGGACTCCAGACTGCGGGTCTACCCCCTACACATCCGCGGACGGCTTCAGATGTTGTGGCTAAACAACATCTTTACCCAAGGTCGAGAATGAACATAATGACATGCTCCACCTACCATAAGATACCTGGACTAGGCCGCTCTCCCGTCCAACCGGCCCACTCTACTATTCAGGCTTTCAATCATACGGGGAAGACTCTCCGCGGCCCCGGAGTATTCGAGCTAACTGTCGGGCCCCTGATCTGTGAGGTGGTATGCTTTGTAGCCGACATCGACACAAGGTACCCCCTGATGCTAAGATGACCATGGTTGGACAGCATCCAAACTATCTGCTCCCCCCGACACCAATGCCTCTGACTCCCATTCATGGGCCATGTGCTAACAATTTGGGGAGAGGCACGTCTCCAGTATGAGAATGAAAACAACTGGGCACTGCACAACATGTTCACACTAACCCTATGCCTAGGAGCTGAAGACAGAAGCGCTAGCCCACCTGGATCCCCCTATAACAGCAACTACCCCTCAGAGGAGACGGCCGGGACCCTGAACTTAGCAAACAATTATATGGAGCCCAATCTGATTGCCTTCCTCCCCCATGAAGTCGCAAAAGCCGGAGCACGCTCTGCACCCCTCGCAATCACTGCCATACTGGGAGGAAGAGAATTCAAGCATATTCTCATCAATACGGGAGCGGAAACTGATGTTCTCACATATTCTTCCTACCAGAAGTTAGAAGGCAGGGTCCCTAGGCTAGAACACTTGGATGAATTTATCTACGCCTTCGACAGCACGCGCAAGAACGCTTACAGACTCGTCACGTTCCCACTAAAAATCGGCCTGGTCTCCACCATCGTCAACTGCATGGTAATGAACATCCGATCACCCCACCCCCAGATCGTCGGAAGAACCTGGCTCAATAGCATCGAGGCCGTTTAATCCACCCGACACCAATGTCTTCGCTTCCCTTACCGCGGAGGAGTGATATCTATTTGGGGGGAAGCATGTTTTAGTCCAAAATTGGAGTGTCTGCGCCATGCGCATCCGGCTAGAGATGCTCGCATGTTGGCAATCAGGCTCCACTGATGAAGAACTACTTCAGCAAGGGAGACCCCTGAAGAGGCTCAGGGAAGAGGAATCTGGAAACAAAGGACAGCCACCGAACATCTGTCGACCATCAAAGATAAGTCGACGAGAAGAGGCGGCACCAATCTGCAAACTGCGAATGGATCCCAGGTAAGCTCCCGTTAGCCTCATCCTGTACAAATTTGTTTATAGCTTTCCTAAAATCAAAAAAATCAAAACATTTGTTTACCACTCTTCGCTTTCATCATTCCTTTACATATTTGTTTACAGCTTTCATAAAATAAAAAAAAATCAAAACATTTATTTATCAGTCTTCGCTTTCATCATCCATATACATATTTGTTTACATGCTTTTCTAAGAAACCGAAATATAAAAATATATGCTAATCAGCTCTCATTCCCAACCCTGAACATATTTGTTTCCAGCTTTACTCCCACCTTTTCTTCAAAAAAAAATGTTTTACAAGCTTTCTCTCCATGTTTTCCTTCAAATGAAAATGTTTTACAAGGTTTCTCTCCATGTTTTCCTTCAAAGCAAAAACGTTTTACAAGCTTTCTTTCCATGCTTTCCTACAAACAAAACGTTTTCTAAACTTTATTTCTGTACTTTCCTCCAAAAAAAAATTTTTCCAAGCTTTATTTCCATACTCTTCTTCAAAACAAAAATCTTTTTCGAGCTTTACTCCCATGTTTTCCTCAAAATGAAAGATTTATTTACCAACTCATCCTCTTTTAGAACCATATATATATATATATATATATATATATATATATAGGGAAGTGATTACATGCGGACGTGCGGTCGGTGCGCACGCGATCACGGGCCGTCGATCACGGGTCCATCGCATTGGACGGTCGGGTGCTAATCACGTTGACCGTTGGATGCGATGGACCCGCAATCGGACGGCCCGCGATCGCGTGCGCACCGATCTATTTTCACTCTTTCAAAGAAATATATAAAACAAAAGACGGGAAAAGATTAAGAGAGGTAGCCACGCCCAGGCATACTAAAGAAGGGTGGCAAGGGCATTCGAAAAGAAAATAATAGAAAGAAAATTCAAAATCGGGGAGTTAGTACTCAAGCAGATCATGCCATCAAGGCAGCCTCACCCAAAAGGAAAGCTGCAGCCCGCATGGGAAGGACCCTATGTGATCACCCATGCCTACTCTGGGAATGCCTACCGCTTGGTAGACGCCGAGGGAGTCGAGGTTTCAGGTTCGTGGAATGCACTTTATCTGAAGAAGTTCCATGCGTAAAAATTTTCAATACTTGATCAATATTATTCTTCCTTCCTGCAATTTCCAGCGTTTAGCACTTGATGATAGAAATATAAGGCTTCCAAAGATAAACTTGTAGTTATTTAAACTCATATTCGCCAATCATGACATTTCCTTCACACACGTATGACTTAAGGATCGGTTCACTTGATAGAAGAAAAATTGCCTACCCCGTAGACTCGGACAGTTTTAAACCCCAAAGCATCCCTCCCTTATTTCCGCCACTACTCGTATTAACCCAAAGTCATGATGAGGAGTTTCCTGGACCTAGCACATGTCCCAAAAACTGGCTCTAGCACTATACAAACACTTCTAGAGGGGAAGCACGAAAAGAATCGTGGTGAAAAACAGAAGAGCCCCACCTTTAAATCAAATAAAAAAAATCAGGCAATGAGAGGCCAACAAAAGAAAAATAACACCCAAGTGAACGGGTTAAACTCTCTACTTTAGCAGGCTTTCATGCCTTGACGCACATTATATGCTAAACAACGACTATACCAGTACATATCCAAACAAGCGGGTTGTACTTTTCACCCAAAATAAAGAAGTGATAAAAAGAGGAAAGCCAGAGGGACCTATAAAGTAAGACATATGCTAGACTGGGACAATTCTAAATATTGCCCAAAAGAAAGATATTACTTACCCCATTCCCCCCTCACCTTTTATTTTTTTGCAAAAAGGTTTTTTTTAAAAAAAATTAGACCTTTTCTATGATTACAACTGCACACACTTATATGAATTTATTTAAAGACTCGCCCGTCCAAAGGAAGCTTATTTGACTTGATTCCTGGTACATTCATGGATTTTTCAACATGTTTAGAGTAATATGATCAAACATTTGAAAACCATGAACCTAGAAAACTGACACCCAAGGCTTATACCTTTCAAATACAATCCTGGTTTGGACATAAGTGACCACAAGGGTCCCTCTATAGGGACTTGATGGTATCTTTTACTTAGGAGAGTTGAAAACATTGCCCTCTCACATAAAGAACAATTGAAGAATTAAAATGCTCCCTTATGTCACTCACACTTACGCATAAGCTTGCATTTTCCTTTTTCAAAATACTTAGGCATTCAATTTCCTTAAAATATTAAAATTGACTCCTCATACCAAGACTAAAATTGTCCCCATTACACTCGTTTCATGCCCTTCTGCACATGCTTGCGAAGAAATTGCCCCCACTCTCACACATACTTAAAATTCTTTTTCACTTACACACTTGAAATCCCTCTCTTGCGTACTAAAACTTGATTTCTCGCACTTTACTTTCTCACATTAGTTTTTCATTTACCTTAAGATGGATTGTAGCCCTTGATGATTTAAGCAAGAAGAGCTCGAAAGTCAGTGCAGGGGCACAATCTGGACAGATTTAACACTTGGTCTATGGAAGGAATGTTTACAGTTTTTAAAGGATAAACCAACACTCATAAGGGCTTTCAGCAGCAGACAGAAGTAGCAGAATTAGAAATTGCCCCAGGCAGGGGGCGGCTAAACCCGACTAGCTGCCCCTCACCAGACGGCTAGAATTCACTAGCCGCCCCTGCCCCCCTTCTTTTTCAAGTAAAATGCCCCAGGCAAGGGGCGGCTAGGGCGGCTAGTCTTAACTAGCCGCCCCCTATCTGCTGCCCAAGAACCTGCTGTCTGTCCTGTTTTAATCAAATCTTCAAGTTTCCAATACTTGTTGAGAGCATTTCTTTCCAAAAATTGTATACACACATTTCATACGCATATACATTCATAAAACCTGTATAAATATACTTCAAAAAACAACTATATCTCAAAATCATATGTCCAGCTATGAAGCAAACCTATAAAGACTGAGATTCATTTACACACACATACACGTCCAAGGAAATTAAAAAAAGAGTTTTCTAAACATCCATGCTAACTACACCAAATCATGCATACAAAGGGAAAATTATAAAATTGTCCCATCAAGACCATAAACTTAAATTGTTTTCAAAGCTTAAAATTGCATAAAAAGGATTTCCAAAAGAGAGAGAAGAGATAAATCCTTCAAATACTCCAAACTCCGAATGTATTAAGCCGTGCATCACTGAAATATCACCTAAGTCAAAAGAAGAGAAGAAAAGTGTGAATTCCTTGCATATATACTATTCTTCTATCCAAAATCGAGACACAAGGGAATATACCTCAGAGTATTGTCATCATCTGCGGGGGGCTGAGTAGGAGGAACGTCCTGACTTGGCTGAGAGGGGAGCGGTGGCTGATGAGAAGACTGGACCTCTGGAGCATCAGGAGCGGTAGGAGTCTCTCGAACTGAAGATGCGGCTCTCGCATATACCCCTCGACTTCGAGACGCCGAAGGGCGAGAAGCACGGCCGAAAGTGGCCCCGGTAGCCAAGGAAGACGAAATAGAATGCTCAGGCTAAAGAGGGAGGAGGTCGAGGTCCGCCTCGGTCATAACCCCTCCGCCGACCAACTTCCCGCGCATGGTGGCCTCCCAAAGATGGACTTGTTGCATATCGCGGTCCCTCCTCTCCAACCTCTGTCGAAGGCGACTCGCCATGTTCCTCAATTAGTCCTCGACCGCCCTCAACCTCTCCTCCAACTCCCGTGCCCTTGCCTCTGATGCCCTGAGCGCCTCTCGGTCCCTGTCCCCGACCGCTTGAAGAGAACAGACTAAGTCCCCCATCAAACCTCCAGGAATACCTGCTGAAGACTCTAATTCTGACACCCTCATCTAGAGGGAGTCCCTCTCACGGCTCAAGACGGTGAACTCCTCCTCTCTCGAGACCATCACGGACCTCAGCCGACCCACTTCTTCTTCAGCACGTGCGGCCCTGCCTCTCGCCTGGCCAAGCTCCATCCTCATGGCCGCCAACTCACTCCGGGCCACATCCAGTTCCCTCGTCAACTCGACTCTCGCTTGGAAATCGTGGATGGAGGGGGAGCAGAAGAAGAAGAGGCACCAACAGCCCTAGCTCTCGACAGAGCATCCACCTGAGCATCGAGGACCTAAACCTGGTCCTGCATTCGACGCCTCTGAGCCCTCAAATGCTCCACTTGCCCACCACGCGCTCGGAGGTGCTCATTGGCCGTCTGAAGTTTATTCTCCAGCTCATTCAACTCAACCTACAAAGCAACACCACTCAGAACAAATACTTAAGGAGAAGAAAGAAAAGAAAAGAAAAAGGATTTACGTAGGCGTCCGGGATCTCCTCCATAGTCCCAAGGATGCCGGCATACTCCTGGCGGTACCAGGCCAAGTACTCCTCATTACTGGTCACCTCGGGACGGCGCTCCACCAAGGCACCCCAGCTCATCCATCCCACCACATACGTCGCGTAGTTCCTCGGGAGATTCGTGTCCCGAGGAATTTCAGCCATGGGAATTGAAGGACGCCGCGGCAGAGGATCAGGCACCCACTGGTGGTACCCAAGCTGACGGACGACCCGACTGATCGCATGAACACGACCTCATTAAAGTAAATCTGCCAGACGTCCCGCGACAACTCCTCAGGGACCTCCTCCGCGTAGGGCCTCCAAATCATCTGCAAAACATCAAAAGAGACAGGAAGAGCGCTTAATTGAAAGAAAATCAAATACACGCCAAGGAAACTCGAAGAAAATGTATACCTCTTCCTCTGTCAAGACACGGAAGGCCTCCCAGAAATGAGTGAGGCGGTACAAACGCAAAGATCCCTAGGGTGCCCACCTCATAGCCCAAGGGAAAGCACGATTAAACAGCGCTGGAATCGGACGATCAACTGCAAAATGCTCATACCCGAAGACCTGCAAAGCGAGGGAGAAATTATCAAGATCAAGTGAGTTACACCAACTAGAAAACACCTTCTACTCACACGTACTTGGAGAAAAGGGGCAAAGCCGCCAAGATTCTTTCCCCCATCCCACTTCACCTTCTTCGAGAGCTCCTTAAAGAAGTGGGCAAGTATTGCAGCTCCCCAAGCAAAGCGCCCCATGCCCTCCAAGTCCCGCATTAGCAACAGAGAATGGGAGGAGACCTTGTCAGAGGCCGTCGAGAAGAGGACCCGACTGAAGAAGTAAAGAAAGAACGCCCTCAACTCCCTTTGTGTCCTCTGTGGGCACGCGGCCTCCTCTCTCACCTCAATCATTGCTCGTCTCTTCTCGAAGCTAGCTACAGCTTCACCCTTCTGACACTCCATAAAAGAACCAAGGCCATACTGCCCTGAAAGCCGCCACAAAGGGATCTGGTTCAGTGTTCGCTCACGCTCGACGAACTCCCACTCCCCAATCTACTCCTGGAAGAGCGCCTTGTAATCGGCAAGGGTAGCCGCAATCACTGCCTTCCCTAAGACCGGAAGGCCGGTAATCCGATAGACGTCCTCGAGAGTCAGCATGATGGCACTGGTAGGAAGGATAAAGGTGCAACTCTCTTTTCTTCCCCTGCCACAAAGCCCGGATACGATTCGGTCACTACAAATGAACAAAAGGAACATGGGTTAGTTTGAAAGTAGTCGAGAGGTGAGAATCCAAGTCTACAAATTCATTTAAAATCATGCTTAGATTAATTTCCATATGCTAAATCAAAGCAAAAGCATGAAAATAGAAGACTTCGCACATGGGTCCACCTTCCATTATTCGCAAAACACATTTCATATGATCACCTGTGCTACCCTCTTATCCCACCGTGGTTATTACTCGCATACCTTCTTTGTATTACCGTCTATCATGCTTATATACTCTCTAAATGCCCACCCAAGCATGTGAAGGAACTTAGACCTATGAAATGCATGCATATACTCCCTCTTACTCTACCATGATCGAACGCATATGAAGACACACCTCAAAAATTGTATGCATACAAAAACCGTCACATGCAAGCATGCTAGTCATACCATTCCTCTCTTATTTTAAAAATAGAACAAACATAGATGGGTGTATAAAAAAAAAATTTGTCCCCCTTTGTAAAACAAACCCATATCAGCATACCTACATATCTCACCGTGATCAAACTGTACATACAAGCATGCATATTAGAAATATATATCACCCACTATTACCTATTCTTGCTATAAAACACACATATACACGTATACATGAATAAAAAGCTAGAGTAAAAGGGGTTAAGGAAATACCATGGCCCGTGCGGACCCAGGAGCGTCCGCCTCGGCCTCGTCGGGATCCTCCATCCCGTCGTCATCCCCCTCCACGTCGTCATCTCCCTCTTCTTCGAGCACGGCCTCCTCGGCCTCAACCTCAGCACCATACCTGGCCCGTGGCCTCCTTGGCCTCCACTCCAACACCACCGGTCTCCTCCGTGCCCACCGCACCAGAGGCCAGCCCCTCGAACACGCCTATAACCCTTCTCTCCTCCTCCTCAGCCCTGGCCTCTATGGCCTCCCTATCCAACATCCCGATAATGGCATCCAACAATGCCCTCACATCCTCACTAACTCCATCAGCCCCTACCCCCTCGGTTACATCCTCAGCCGGTCCTCCGACCTCCAAAGCCGCCTCTTCGACCACCACCGGTCGATCCTCACGCCTCCTCTTGCGTGTATAACCTATCATACTACTCCCAACCTCCGGAATAGCCCCCGAATGCAAGTCCCCAACCTCACCCGCACCGGTGTCCACCAACAGCACCTCCGCCGCACCCATGACTTACCCCACGGCCTCTACCTCCGGCCTATCGCTCTCCGATGATGAAGAGCTCGGGCTACGCTCTCCACATGCCACCCGTGGTTGTTTCCCCCTCGAAGCAATCGCCTTCGACCTTGTCATCTTCCTCGGATTGAAAAGAAAAAGGAGAACCCAAATCTAGGGTTTCAAAATCAAGAAGGAGAGAAAGATCTAGGTCGAAATGGAGGAAGAGAAGGCTAAGAAATCAAAGTGTTTTCCGTTTAAAACGGAGAAGAAGAAGAAGAAAGAGAAGGGTAACTGTTTTGAAACGTATGGAGAGAGAGAGAGGGCTTTTTCAGTTAGAAGGGACCCAGTTATTGGGCGGCTACCCGCGAGTAGCCGCCTCCTCTCGGGCGGCTAGTTTCAACTAGCCTCCCCTCCCAGTTTTCCAATTTCCACTTAAGAACTCTTTTCCAACTTCTTTCCAAACCCTAAATTCAAGTTTTCTAAAAATAAACAGTCATGTATTGGCTTATTTCCAAGCACTACTTGATTAAACATGACTTTCCCGAAGTTTCACCACACTTTCAGTACCATTCAGCTCGAATTTCTTCAGTTCTGGTTCTTTTCCAGAGTTTTTATCCTTCGGATGATCCAATTCACCAACTCAACTCTTTACTTGCTTTCTGTCGGTGATATCCCCTCCTTGCTGAGTTTTCCCAAGCACGGGAACGGTAGGCACGAGGAAACTGACGCTGGGCTGCTCCGTGCACGATAGCTAAGAACACCCGACCGCGAATTGGATCATTCACCATTTATTTTTCCCGCCTTCCACATGGATCATCCTTTCGGTTGAAAATTCTCGTCAAGACCTACCTCTGACAGCTAAATCAACTCCCTGAATAGTATTGTTCGTGTTGTCTTAACTTCTTGAAGGTCGGGCCGGCCAAAATAGGGGTCTCTTTCCTTATCATCGGTCAAAGTCTTTCCTGCTTCGCGCAAAGACTCTGTCCGATGAGGAACAATTGTAGATACCCCAATTTTGACCGTCCAGAAAAATGAAAATACTTCAAGTAACACCTGGAAATAATTCACATTTAGGCATCAAATAGAAAACAAACTTCAGAAAACCGAAAACCCTAAACCCTGGCCCAAACCCTAGAAATCCTAAATCTTGGCCCAAACCCTAGAAACCCTAAATCCTGGCCCAAACCCTAGAAACCCTAAAACCTGGCACAAACCTAAAAAACTCTGGAATGGGGCGGCTAACCAAAACTAGCCGCCCCACATCAGGTGGCTAGTTTCCACTAGCCACCCCCCTGACCGACCCCAAACCGCTTCCGTGGATGAGACATAAAGAAACATTAAATGCTGATCATTGCGGCGGGTTATGACCTTTAGCCGCCCCATCTTGGCCAGTTCAAACCAAGTAACTGACCCAGGCCACTGCTTGTCAGAGATGGAACGTTTGGCAGGTCATGATGGGGGCGGCTACCAGGCAGTAGCCGCCCCATCTTAGGCGACTAGTTTTAACTAGCCGCCCTTCACCTGTTCTCTGACAGAAGAACCAGAGAATTAATTAAGGGTCTAATCAAACACACTATTAATTGAGTCACTCTATTACCCCCTGCATATTCCCCTGCCTCTCTTTTACTATAAATAGAGGGGGTTCAAAACATTTCTAACACATTCCCAATCTTGATTCACAATTCACAATCACCAATACACCTTCAATCCCCCATTCTCAAGCTCATTCCACCATTTGAAGTCCCTAGAGAGAGAGAGCCATTTGTGAGAGAAAAACTCATTCCCTATACAAAATCACCCTCTCAATCCACCCTCTAAAACCCAGGTTAAACCCAGCTTAACCTCTGCCAAAACCAAACCCATTCCCTACCCAGTTTCTGTCCAAATCCACCCAGGCCCCGGACGGCTAAACTCAAGTAGCCGCCCCCTACCCGACGGCTGAAACCCATTAGCCGCCCCCCTCCTGTACCCATTTGTCCCAAGACTCCTTTAGCCAAGCCCCAAAGTAGGAAAGGATTACCTGTTTTTCACCTCTGTGTACGGTATATCCGTATCTCAAAGCGGAGACCCCACAAATTCCCCCCGCGAGGCGATTAAATCCAACCCAACTTTTCATGCTTTTTGAAAAAGTAGGTGGCGATCACACACACACCGGAATCCCCTTGAGCCGCTGTCGAGCGCCTCAACCGGGATCGAGACCCCACCACCCTTCCGAGAGACGATCTGATCGAGCCCGCCAAGGTGCACACCGGATCCGAATCCCCGAAGAACCCACACACACAAATAACCCGGATTTCTCGACACAGACGGAATCCCACACCGACAACATGCACACAGTTAAATCATTCATTTGATTATGTAGTATATTAATATCATTCTACACTTTTCATTGTTCTAGGGGACTTATCATTTTTAGACTTTTCATTGGTTTGGGGAACTGTTCTAGACTTATGTTCACAACACAGAGGGTTAGAGAATGATTATATGGAAGGTTGAAACAAAATGAAATGGTACTGAACCATAATAGAATGATTAAGAACATATGAATGTCCATGAATCAAGGATAATAAAAACATTACAACTTATATATAGTTTCAGTGTTTGTATGAAGATTGCAATGCAGACTCAAGCTTATGAGGTATGACAATGGGATACAAGTTTCATGTTTACTTTATTATAAGTACACTGTTATGCTTTATATGTACCCCCTTAACCTATTTTTATTGTGTTTTAAGATGTTATACTTCATCCCTAACCCTATATGACTATGCAATGTTTTCTAAACCTATGTTAAATGTTAAATTAGTTGTGGAGGTTTGATTAACAATGAAAATTGTTGATTTTATGTTTACATTATTTTTAGTACATTGTTATGCATCATATGTATACCGTTAACTTTTTCTTTTGATTTTGTAGTACATTGATATCATCATCAATATGGGTCTAACCCGTATCAAAAACCAACCCCCGAGTTGATGACATTATGATGATCAATTTAGATTCACCATGGAGACTAAATTTAATTTATGAATTACTTTGTTAAATCAACATTAGCTGGGATTAATCATATGTGTTTCACATAAATTATTTTGTTTGACCCACTATTAAGCATTACTCACCCATCCTATTTGATTTTTGAGCAACTATGTAATTGTTTGAATAAGTTATATGTTTATTGGTTATGGAGGTTTGATTGATTATGAAAAATTTGGGCTTTATGTTAACACTATTGTATGTGCATTGGTATTCTTTAAATGTACATCCTTAAATCTTCTTTTGATTATGTAGCCATAATCTTAGGTGGCTATTAAATTCTTTATCTATAATAATATATACCTCTTATATTAATAGTGTGATATTGCAATGTACATGTTCATTGGCTGAAAAAGTATTTCAGATTGACTCATTTTATGCTCAACGTTGAGGATTGACATTCTAAGGTTCTGAAAGTAGTATGCAGCAAAAGTAATTCGAAAAGCAAAAGAGAATGTGGCTCAGATAAAATAATCGTAAGAAAAGTGAAAGATATAAACAACCGATGTAAATAAAACTTTTTTTTTTTAAAATCGATAGTGATGATTTAAACAACAAATGTAAATATTTTATATATCAGTGGGGATGTCATTTAAATTTCTGAAATATTGTTTGAAAGGTTTGCTCGTGATTACAAGTTGAGCAGGTTATATGGATTTGTCTGTGTACACTGTTATGCACAATGTGTACAGTATTGTTGCTCACAGATTTTAAAAAAACGTAAGACACTGTTATATCATCTGTGTACATTGTTATCGAAGGGTAAAAATGGAAGAATAAAATGCTCATCTAACGACAGTTAATGCCAGGGACCCGGAAGAAATAACTTAGAGACTTTAGGGATTTAAAGAAAACTAAAAAAAGTCAGGGGACTAAACGTTAATAGAGAGATATTCCGAGGGACCCCTAATTAATTTCCCCTATAATAAAATAAAGAAGAGACTCAATAGAGATTCAAAGAAGATTCATATTATCAAGAAATTAAAAGCTAAAACACATTAACAGCCATCAATGGCATTAATGATCCACATGTAAAACATGAGCACTTCATAAGATTAATCCTATAAGATTCCCATTTTATAACAAAGCTCTATTGTCAGTTCCCAGAAAGAGAGAAAAAAAAGGCTTTGTACAATGCAAAGTATTGGGAGTCCAAAATCCTCAGAATAACTGGCTAAATACTCAACTTCCCTCAGAAACAACAGCTTTGTCACCTTCTAGAGAATTTGGACCAAAGATAGACCATGAAGAAACAAAACAATGCAAATAAAACAACGTGAGTGACATGGTTTGATCCCTGTTGAATGATACTCCTGTTCAGCCTTCTCATGTTGTTCTTCACCCCAGCTTGAGCTTTGATTAGTGTCATTTGCTGTTAGAAAACAATTTCAGAAAATTACTGTGAGAAAGCATGACATGTATGAAAGCAAAAGAAGCAAAAAAAAATGTGAAAAGCTGGTATAAATATCAGACATGATCAACGAATGTATCGATTCTTCCCAGATTTTGTTGTGTTTATTTTTAAGAAAATACACATTTCTAGAACACAGGATGAGGAAATTATATGAACACTAAACATTTACAGATTCACACATCTGACTCTAAGGAATGTCAGGATTTCTCGACTGAAGCAATCCAATAAGACCTGAATATGGAAATCCCAACTAGATCAAGGCCTAGTATCAATAACAGAAACACCAAATTGTTTCTCGGTGGAAGCATAAAATTAGGAGTTCCACCAAAGTGGTTCTTCTAGACTGCAAGTATCCCAATTTTCTAAACAGGAAGCGGACCCTCTCCAGTCTTTCATACCCACATCCATGACAAGAACACTGTTCATGAATTCTTTCTTGCTATACGCTTATACACCCTGTAGTAGGCTGAATTAATTAAGGTTTACGATTAATATATTGCATCGATTATCTAAAAGAAGAAAGACAATGTGATGAACAAATCAAATCAAAGTTGCATGATTTATATAGATTTACATAATTATATACACAGTAAGGCTTATATAGATTTACATAATTATATACACAGTAAGGCTTATATAGATTTACATAATTATATACACAGTAAGGCTTATATAGATTTACATAATTATATAAATAGTAAGGCAAAATAAAATTCTTAAAAGTTCTTCAATTTTCCTTCATCAGAGCAAATTTTTATAATTTCTGTCAAAAACAAACTAGTGAAATGAGTGATTTTACAAACTTCTTCATTTCTTTTTAAGAACATTTTCATTTCACTGTTTTTACCACATATAATTAACAGTAGTATATTCATTAATATCATCCCCCCCCCCCCCCCCCCCCCCCCCAAAAAAAAAAATTTGATGCACATGAATGAAATTTGCACTTGTGTTAAAACATAACCTGATTCAAGAAACATGAGTAGCACATGAATGAAGTTTTCATTTGTGTTAAAACATAACCTGATTCAAGAAACATAAGTAGCACTAAATATATATGTGTTTCTACCCAACAACTAGTAAATAATATCATCAAAATTTGTTCAGAGTCCATGAAACATTTTACCATCATTCGCATAGATTTTATGGGCATTCAAAATAAGCACTACAATGGCAACCATGAATGCAGCCCAAGATGGGATCATTGTTTGTCATGCTAACCCATTGCTGCAACCTGACTTCTGTTCAGGTTCCTCTGACTGTCCAGCAAACAATCTAACTAAGGTTCATCTGGTTGTTAATGTTAAAGAACGATTATCTACAATATCATCATCCAGTCATGAGAAACTTTAGCCTTCCCAACCTCACTCCAAAGCAAGAGATCGTGACAGCCAAAAGAGACCACATCCTAGTTCAGCAAAATTAGCACAGATCTGGTGTCATGGTCCACAGGAGGAGTGTATCCACAGTGAGCCGAAGCAGTGAATGTGCAAGACCTCTGATCTCCATGCAATAAAGGACCATCCGATTTTTATCATGATGTTTTCCATGTATTCCTCAACTGTTCTTAAATCTAGAATGCTACGTGACCACAAACACCATTACACCAGGCAATTTAAGTTTCAAATTCAGATTTAAATTCGGATTCAAAAGGAAACACTTATGCAAAAGGAACAGAACACAAATCTATTTATCATCCCATGCACCCACTGACACTCTGGTGCAACAACTTCAATTTCACTGGCAGGCGTATCAATATTTCCCGCGGTCGCCAGCCACCAAGAAAGCATGTATCCAGCCCACTAACAGCTATCGCCTTGACATTGACTTTTCCTTCACCTACTGAAGCAAGAATACTGTGCCCAAAGTTTTTTATAATAAATATAGGAGCAATCTTATCCCCAGACAAAAGGAGAAGAGGGATCTCCAAACAAAAGATAAAAAAGAAGAATAGTAAGAACATTCCTTCACGAGAAATTTTTACATGGAGACGGAGGGGATCGAACAAGATGGGGGATCGAACAAGATGGAACTTGATGTAGGATAGATTTTGATGCAGTTGGAACCACCAGAAGAGGTCCCACCAAATAAATTATGAGAAAACCAGCCGTAGAAATCAAGGGTCCTGATCTTGGAATCACACAAAATACAAAATTTTACATGGAGAAAGATAAAGAGAAGATCTTCTGATTAATTGTTATATAACTAACAATGTTTAATTATTGAAAATTCCTTCATTTAAGCCTTCAAATTAGCAATTTTACTATTTTAATAATTTTTAAATTCGAGATTTCTCTCTCATAATAAATCGGAATTGATTTATATCAATTTCTATGATCATTTATGATCACATAGAATCAGGAAAGTTAGTTTTCAAATTTCATTATTTTTAGTCATTTTTAAATTTCTATTATTAGTATAAATATGAGACTTGTAACCTAAGGAAAACAGTTTGTTATTAATAATGTTTCGAATTTCCTCCCTTTTGGGGTTTTTTTCCTTGTGAATTCAATGAGCTTATGAGATCCCAACGTTCGTTGGATCTTTTTATCTGTTTCACGTTAGGTGGTATCAGAGAGGATTTGCCTGACTTCGATTACAAATAACGAAGTGGGAGACATCCAGCCTATCGAAGGTGGTCGTGGGTTGGAGGACATGTGGAAAGCGCTCGAGGAACAACGCGAGCAACTGCGAACGATCTGCGAGATGATTGCTAGCCTGAATCTCAACTCTAACAACAGGTATCCAGAAGGTATAGGAGACGCACTGAGGGGTTTGCCCGAGGCCGACCTGTTGCTCAAAATGTGGTTCGATGTCCTCTTTGTTATCAATTTGATGATCAGGAAGATTCGGATGACGAAGGTGATCAACTTCACAGATATCAGTCGAGGAGGCAGCGAACGGAATCCTACGATTATCGAATGATGGCAGAGATTCCATATTTCAATGGAAACATGCAAATCAAGGATTTCCTTGACTGGATCTCAGAGGTCGAGAAATTATTTGAGATGATGGAGATTCTGGAGGAAAAGATAGTCAGATTGATGGCATTTCGTTTAAAAAGTTGTGTTGCCATTTGGTGGGAACAACTTCAGAGAATCCGACAACAGAGAGGAAGAGCACTTACTCATACGTGGAGGAGGATGAAACAACTCCTCATGGATCGATTTCTGCCATTAGATTATGAATGATATTTGCCCCAATTGTATCAAAATTGTCAACAAGCTGTAAGGGTAGAATCACAACTAGAGCAAGGACGCAAGAGGCAACAAGAGCAAGTCCTACAAAAGATAGGGATAATTTGAGGGCCAACCCTTATGATCTGCCATCATTAGAGAAGTATGACGATTGCAATGAACTAGATTTTTGCTAAAATCAATTCACCAAGAGGGAAAAGTTCTGGTTGAACTAGAAGTTGATGATGTATATGATGGCGCCGAGTTAACTAGAAGGAGAGCGGGTCAACTTCGTCTTTGATGAGGACAGGACAAGCAAAGAAGCGGAGGATGTTGTCTTCTCTGTTGATTTTGAAGAGGTTATCGGAGGAGAAACGGATGAATCATTTTCCTTAGTGGTGACCCCAAAGATAGAAGAGACCCTGTAGAAATTTGTGTTGCAGAATCTATGCAGCATCGACAAGAGCGTTTTTTATGCCATTATCGAAAACGTTAATGATGAGAACATTGCAACTACCACAATGGTGAAGAAGCTTAGGCTACAAATCAATGTACATCCAACTTTCTGCGATCGATTTGATTAAGAAGGAATTTGAAGTCAAGAATATGTCTCTATTTTTGCCAAAGGAAAATGCAAGGAAACATCAATTGAGGAGCAGAACAACTCGAGGACCACAAGAAGAGGTCCACCAAATAAATTATGAAAATACCAACCGTACAAATCAAGGGTCTCGATCTCGAAATCAGCTGGTATTTTTAAATTCGAGATCTCTCTTATAATAAATCGGAATTGATCTCTATCAATTCCTATGATCATTTAGGATCGCATAGAATCAGGAAAGTTAGTTTTTGAATTTTACTATTTTTAGTAATTTTAGCTCTAATACCACCTAACGCAGCATGAAACAGATAAAAAGATCCAACCAACTTTGAGATATCATAAGTTCCTTGATTCCATAAAGAATCATTAAATCCACAAGAAAGAAAATCCCAAAAGGGAGGAAATTCGAAATATTATTGATAACAAAATGTTTTCCTTAAGTTACAAGTCTCCTATTTATATTAATGACAGAAATTTAAAAATTACTAAAATAGTAAAATTCAAAAATTAATTTTTCTGATTCTATGCGATCCTAAATGATCACAGGAATTGATAAAGATTAATTCTAATTTATTATGAGAGAAATCTCAAATTTAAAAATTACGAAAAATAGTAAAATCGCTAATTTGAAGGCCTAAATGAAGGATTTTTTTTTTATAATTAAGCATTGTTAGTTAACAATTAAACCAGAATATCTCCTCGTTATCTTTATCTATGTAAAATTTCGTGCAATTCCAAGATCGGGACCCTTGATTTATTTGGTGGACTTCTTCTGGTGGTCCCATTTACATCAAAATATGTAATACATCAGAACTAGAGCAAAAAAATATGACCAAAGATGGATTTCCTTTTTACCATGCTTTGCCCCAATTGCCACAAATACTGAAATTACTAGTACATTGATTGGCCTATTCTTATGGACTCCCGAGATATCATCATTGCTTCAGTCCAGGACATTGTCCAATCATCCACTCCAGAGGATAAGTTGGCCGTTTGGTGAATTTCAGAAAAAAAGAGTTCCCCTCTGATCACCTTGTTCTTTTGATAGATAGCTTTCTTAAGATCATCAGAAGAGAAATTCCCATCCATGACAATTCTCAATTAGTCTGGCTACCTTTGACTCTCATAAATTTAAAAGAGAACCACTCCCCCCAAATTTTTAATGAATAAATTGCAGATTTTATTAAAGAGTGTCCTGAGGGCACTGTTTAGCTACCACCCCACCATTGGGATTCAATCAAATATTTCTTCTCGAGGCCACAACAGCAACAGAAAAGAATCTTTCTTAATAATAAAAAATCCAAAAACATCATTCTCCTAGAATATATCAGATGGCCTTTAAATGGAACATCTCTTGATTATCTTGCTCAACCCTCAGTTTTACGGAACAGATTTTGACTAGCCCGGTGAATAAAGATTTGGTATTTTCTTTTGACTGTACTGTCTCTACATTCTTATTTGATTTGATTTTTTCTTATTTTAAATATATTATTTTAGGATGACTTTTTCATTTTTAATTTACAAAATTCCTTTTGACATTGTTCTGGTATCCCTATTTGGCTAGTGAACAGAAATTGGATGAGCTTCCAAATGGGAGCCGATGTGTCGTGTCTGAACCATTGTCTTTTGTGCACTTATTAACAAAACAAATTAAGTATCACATCTATCCTCATTATTTGCACCCGAACTCTCAACCTCTAATGCAGAAACCTATCAAATTTTATTGTTAAAATATCTTATTACCATAGTTCGAAGTGCAGCCGCATGTGCCATATGTGCAGCCGCATGTGCAGATGTGCGCCCCCGGGCGCACGTCCCCTGTATACGGAGCGTGTGCCCCCCAAGTTCAAACGGACTTCAAACGTACAGAGGGCATTTGAAGTTCAGTTCGAATGGACTTCAAATGTAAAGAGGGCGTTCGAAGTTTAGCTCGAACTGATTTCGAACGATAAAACCCCCCTCTGGGTTTGAATTGTCGTTCGAACAGTAATTTGAATGACAACATAGCGTTCAAAATTCGTTCGAATGGCAATTCGAACATAAGAGGACGTTCGAATTTCAATTCAAACTCCCGTTCGAACCCCAGTTTGAACGGCTGCCTTATCCTATGTGTTGCCACATGTTCAATACATGCGGCCATATATACCAAGTGTGAACCCTACCACACATGCGATCCGCACATGGTTTTGAACTATGCTTATTACTCTCTAAATACAATGTAAAACTGTGTGCTATAGACCACATCAAAAAATTGATTTCTTGAAATACAATGTAAAATTGAGTGCAACTAGCATACAGCTCGAACTAGATATTTCCCGTTCAAACTTCAAACAATACAACCACATGTGAGATAACAAGAATTGAAATTAACACCTTTCGCCTATAACTGTGGAAGAATAGTCCCATCAAGCTACGGTCTCCCGATCAGAACATAAAGATATCTTTTACTTGATAGAAAATCAAAAGACTAAGATAACTTCGATTAACAATTAAGAAATCACAAGTACTAACCAAACAATTCAATCTAGAGGCATCAAAAAAATTGCAAATAAGACTGGAACTTGGACAAAGATGAGAGAAAGTTCTCCTAACATTAGTGACAAGAACAAGGAATCACAGCAGCATGTTGCTTCCATTCTTTCCATGTATATGTTGTGTTATACCACCACCTTCATATTGCAACCGAAAGTGATATAACACAAGTATAGGGGAAAATCATGCAAACTATTAGAATTATTTTAGATATTGCATAATCATTAAAAAAAACCTTTAATTATAAATGTTTTGTGAAACCATAATTCACACTTTTGTTGTAATTAAGTACAATGTTTGGCACAACCTTTCATCAAATAAGATAACACCGTTCTCTTCAATTCCAAAGAATTAAAACATGCAGATAGAAGTTAAACTTACCAATTGGCTCACAAAGTCATTTTGATATTTTGCTTCTGTTTCTATCTCTTGAGCAACCTGCATTTGCCAGACTCAATATGAGAGTTCAACACAACCGAAATGGACACTGACCAAAAAATAAAACCTAATAATTCCATTCAATGTTATAAAATGCAGGATTAAGAGAGGATTAAGTGGGTCCTAGATGGAATTGGGCCTAACCCACCTCATCCAGGTGATTAAAAGACAATGAAATTAAGCAGGGATTAAACAGGGATTACGCTGCTAGCCAGTGCTTAAAGTAGGGATTAAGTGAAATTTAATCTGATTAATTCAATTTTTTCCCTTTTCTTCCCTGTTATATTGCATATTTATTCGTTTTGTTCTCTTAACTAGTGCACAAACATTCATGCTTAATCTTCCATAATAGGTTGTGGAGCCATAATCCCAGGTTTCTGCCAGACCAAAATCTTCTTGATGCTTTTGACTTGTCTGGATACACTGATTATTGTATCTGGATTTCCTCCATTTGACTTAATGCCTTCATTTCACAAAGTTTATATGATCATTCCAAAAAAAATATCATTAAAAATAAGTGGTCACTGGCCGCCTTAATAACACCTATTACTTTTTACAACATTGATCCTATTCAAATACTTTCTTGACCATGCTCCCTATCGATTTTTGAAAAAAAACTTAATGACAGGATGAACACAGGCAATTGTGTGAACACAGGCAATTGTGTGAATAAGAATGCCATTTGAATCAACTCAATAATTCAAAAAATCAAATGCAGAGTCAATTAATATCCTAATTGGGTCAAAATTAAAATATATTGATAATCATAACCCATAATCATCCACAACTCTCACGATTCCCTCCACCACACGAATCAATCGAGAAAACAAAATGAACAAGACATACAGTTCTCAATTGGCGGACTTTCCCATAGAGACCGCTGATCTGATCGTCCAAATCGGAGTGCATCGGGTCGATCCTCAGCTGGATCTCATCGGAATTCGCGCCCGATCTCGTGCTCACGCCCTCTCTGTCGAGGTCAATTAGAAACCCAGCAAAAAAAAAATATTCATGAAAACGAATTCGAGGACGAGTGGGGGATCTTAGAAATACCTCGATCGGAGGGGCCCCGATCCATAAGGATTCGCCATGGAGGGGAGTGATCCTACGACGGGCTTCGATCGGCGGTCGAGAATCGATGGACTCGATTTCGCTGAAGATTTCTCGGTGGGGAAGATTCGGAAGATATATGGAGGGGTTTTTATTGTTTTATTTGCTTTGGGAAATTAATTTTGGATCCTCCAAGGAACCCTGAATTATTTTTGTGTCCCTTCACTATCTGGATTTATTTTTAAATACTTAAATTAGCTGGGGTTATTCCGTCCAATTGAAGGGTTACTTTTACCATTTCTTCTACTTTTGTTATTGTTTTTTCTTTTATTTGTGTCCCCCCTCTCGCCCATCCACGTGAATGGCAGCCCCCCGGCACACTCTCTCCCATTCCCCCCCTCCCCCCCTTTTCTCCTTCTTTACACTCCATCCCGTCTTACTGTTGTTTACATAGATGTAAAAAGGTGTCCTGTTCAAAAGCTTTCAATGATAGTTCTTCACTACCATCTTGATCATAGTATCAGTGTAGTATATTAAAAAACATCTAAGCTAGAATAATAAGGATTTGAAGAAAAGTGACAACTGGATTGTCCATGTTATAAAAATTAACAATCTACAAAAATCAATAAACAAAAGTATAGAGACAGTTTAACAAGTAGTCTTCATCCACGCATAATGTGCGTAGAAATTAAAAAAATATTTTTAAAAAAGTTGTCCTATATCAACACACTCAATTTTTTAAATACATTTACATGCGATATATAATATATTATGTTATATATACATAAATAATGTAATAATAATTTTTTTAATGATTATTAAATAAATCATTTGTAAAATATATTGGAAAGTTATAAATAAAATGAATGTGTTACAACTGAAAATGAATTTTTATTATATTGTGAAAATCCCTCATTTGAAACTTTAAAATCAATATCCATCAAATGAATAAAAAACATCATTCGCTCATCTGAAACTCTAAAATAAAAAATATCCATAAAATGAATATCCGTTCATCTGTCAATAAAAATTTAATTCAAGGGGTTATTTGAATTTACATGGATGTTTTTAGAGGGTTATATGGACTTCAGGAAAAGTCAAGGGGTTATATGTATGTTGGACAATTGACAGGGTGCTATATGGATTTTTCCCTACTATAAATTATATTATTATATTTATAAATATTCCATTTTTAATTAACTTATTAGATAATTCAATATCTATTACTTACTTATTAAAAGAATTATGTGACACGGTATTTTCATTTTCCTTTTTATCCCATAATCAATTGTTTAATTACTAATAGTAATATATTTATGGGAAAATGACTAAAAAAGTCTATCAAAAGTTAGAAATACTTAAATCAGCCACTTTTGAAAATTTTACCTAAAAAAGTATCATTTTATAATTTTGGAAACACAAAAGACTAATCTACCCTTATGCAATTAAATCCTTAATATATTTCATATCTTTTAACTTTGTTAAAATATTTCACCCTTTTAATTTTATTAATATATTTCACACATTTTCATGTAGATCAAATTTTTTTTATAAATTCTTTGTGTTTAGGTGGATTTTGTGAAATATGTATCATTATAATTTACGTTTTTTATGATAAACTCCAATAAATATTAATTTAAAAAAAAAAACATAGATATGTACTAATGATATCATAAAAATACATAAATGGCTAAAAATTAAAAAAAGTGAATAAAGATTTAGAATACTAAAATATCATATGTTTCATTGGAGCACAACACATATTTAAATTATATATTATGATTATACATAATGAAAAATGATAAACAATATCATGTAAGATATATATAAAAAACATAGTTTGATATATAATAACAAAACTTATAAGAGGATTGATTTTCATCATGCATAGAGAGATTGCTGTTTTGTAGGAAAAATAGGTTTTTAGTGTGGAATAGAGAGGGATATTAATGATTTAATTATATAAGGGCAGACTAGTCTTTTGTGTTTCTAAAAATGTGATATGAGACTTTTTTTATATAATTTTAAAAAATGGCTGATTTGGATATTTTAAACTCTTAGGAGAATTTTTTGGTCATTTTTCCTATATTTATTTAAATTTTAAAATTATTTAATGATAAAATCTGATCTAAAAAGATTATGATATAATATGATAAAGATTGAGTAGAGATACAATAGGTTAGGATATGAAGATATATGTTTGACTAAGTTTTAAACCTTTATACACTTCCCTCACATTATTTCTTCCTCCCCTCTTTTGAATGAAAACCCTAACTTGACTCCTCTATCATCTCAGTAGTTCCAGGTATGATTCTGTGAAGAAAAAAATGATTTTTTTAATTAATGTGGCTGGTGTTGATTTTGTGAAATCGAGTATCCAGTTTTGATTATGGGATCTTTTGTTAGTTTAAATTTGTTGAGTTCTTCTTTTTTTTCCTTCTATAAAGTTTATGTTATATGCATGGTTTGGTGTTTGTAAATTGTGAATTTGGGTATTTGGAATAACTAAAGATTGGTAGATGTGTTTCCATATTGAGGGGGTTGGGTTGGTTTTTAAATTGTGAATTTGGGTTTTTAAATTTTAGATATGTTTTTTTTTTTTTTTTTTTTTTTGAAGAAATGGTGGGCATCCTGCCTTAATTTTATTCAAAGAAAGGGAATGCCTAATTTAAAAGCAATTACAAGAGATGCCCAAACAAAACCCATTAGTTAGGGGAGAGTAGAAGAGATATTTACTTCCTCACTAATAGTATCCCCTTGCACCTATTGAACCATAAATTACTCAATTACAAGCACACCCCTTCTAACCGAGCCCCTAGAGGCCCCAACACAAAACACACTCCAATCATTTATAAAATAAAGGATCAAATCCCAAACGTTCTCCACATACACCAGTGTACCACGAAAGACTAGATGGTTGCGTGTGAGCCACAATGCCCAGGCTACTGCCGGAACCAATTGTTGTGAGACCTTACTTTTCACTCCCTTATCTCCCCTTGGCCTCAAGCACTCCCCCCCCCCCCAGCTCCTCCAACGAAGAACTCTCATCTCTAAACTCCGTCATGCTCGCCAGACGTTGTCAGACCTGCTTCGCGAAAGGGCACTCAACCATAATATGTGATGTGGACTCAACTCCCCCATTGCACACCTGACAAGAAGTGTCCGCTTGAGAAACCCAACGTGCCCGATAGGCCTTGGTGAGTAGCTTTTCCTAGTACATAAGCCACATAATTTTTTTTACTTTAAGTGGGATTTTTGGTAACCAAATCTCACTAAATTATTTTGTCATTTCAAGTGAGTAGGCTTTGTTTCTTCTCCACCAAGTATGGCAACCCTTAACAGTGAACTATTTTTTCGGTTGGAGTCTCCAAATCGCTCTGTCAAGGCACTCTGGGACCATCCTGTTCCCTTGTAGCTCCCGAGTCATGGCACGGATAAATTCAACTTCACCGTCTTCTGGAGCTCGTTGTAACCCGATGACCTATCCTCCTTCACTGTCGAACATCCAGAATTGCTCCACCAAGCCCTCTTTGTCTGTTGCTATAGTGAAGAGCTCTGGGAACTTGGACTTCAAGGGAGTATCACCAACCCATTGATCATGCCAGAATCGGATTGCCCTTCCGTTCCCCACTTCCCAACCAACAACCTCCACGAAGCATGGAGTAGCGCTCAAAATGCCATTCCAAATCTTCGAAGGCTGAGGGGCCCCTCCTGGGAAGCTATCAATATGGAAACTTGAACACCTATACCTCTCCTCCACTGCCCTTTTCTATATTAGGGTGTCACAAGTGAGCCTTCGCCACTTCCACTTACTCAATAAGGCTTTGTTCATGTCCTCTAGATTAAGAACTCCGAGGCCGTCCGCTCTTTTGGAGTTACACACTATCTCCTTCACCAGGTGCACTTTCCTTTGATCAAACGATGGCCCACTCCATAAGAATCTCCTCCTTAGTCCTTCAATCTTTTGGAGGATCCCCTTCGGTATTTTAAACAATGATAGAAAATACGTTGTTAAGTTCGAAAGGACCACCTGCAAGAGAACAAATCGACCCCCCTCCCCCGAGCTGAGTAGTTTGCCCTTCCACCCTTCCAGCCGTTGAGTAAATTTTTCAATGAGTGGGACCACTCTGCCTTCAGGAAGTTCCCTAAGTGTAGAGGGAGGCCTAGATGCCTCACCGGGAACTCCATAACCGGGCATTGGAATATCTGTGCAAAGTAAAGGAGGTCTGCCATATCCACATGAATCCCCAACATGGCACTCTTATGGAAGTTAATACGCAGCCCCAACAGTAGCTCGAAAACCCTACAGATCAACTGAACTCCTCTGATCGAATCCTCCTCCCCTTCACATAAGATGATGGTATCATCCGCATATTGGACATGCGAAATTGAGGACCCCCTTGGAGAGCACCTTAAGCCTTTGATCCAGCCTTCGTTCTCCGCCTTCTTCATCATCATACTAAAAATATTAGTAACCACCACAAAAAGTAGTGGTGATAATGGGTCAACTTGCCTCAAGCCTTTCTTGATGTGAAAAAAACCACAAGGTTTGCTGTTTGCAAACACCGATGCCTTGGCTGAGGCTATGCACTCTTCAATCATCCGTAACCAATTCGCTTCGAAGCCATGCAATTGGAGAACCTTGAGCAAAAACTGTAACTTTCAATCGGGTCAGGCAGTGCCTGACGGATCTTGTAGGTGCCGTCAGGCACCTGGGCGACAGATCCTTGTCGAGTCGTCGGATGTTTGAGCAACGGGCTTAATTAGAGCCGTCGATCTGGAAAATTTTTGAATTTTGAAATTGGTCCATTTTTGGAAGAAACAATTATGATTATTCAGGTTTGATGGCGTCGTATTTTTTGTCCCCACGTGCGTGCGAGATTATTAAACCTCCCTCTCTCTCTCCTTTGGCATTGAAACCCTAGAAACTAAAAACCCTAAAAAAGTCTTATTTTCTTCTTCCTTTGGTGAGTGGCGAGGGGGCTCGGGAAGGGGAGTTTTTTGACGTTTTGGTGAGTATTTCTTCGGGTTTATGAAGGATTTTGAATAGTAGTGAGTTCCTTTGGTTATTATTTTGATATGATCTTGTTTTTAAGGTTTTCAAACAAAAAGAATAAGTTTTGTTCTTGTTTTCTTTATATCTTGATATGATTTCGGATTTATTATATTATGGCAATGTTATGATGATGATTTATGGTGTTTTACAAGTTCTTTGGCTTTGTTATCGAGTCTCACGTATATACGATTGCTACTTTTGATTTTGTAAGCTTTCTTGTTGGATCTTTCCTTTATTTCAGATCTTTAAATATGATTTCGGATTTGATATTATGACTAGAGTATCATGATGTTTTGGATGTTTTACGAGCCTTTCGTATAAAAGAAATATTTTTAAATATGTATATATCATGTTAAGGTTATTCGTTTTAAATAAAATCGTGTTTTGATCCTTTAAGCATTGTTTTAAATCCTTATATGCATAGATCCAGACCAGAGATCGTATTTTCATGACTTCTGAAGATTTATACGTATATCCATATTAGTGTTTGCACCTAAGATAGACTTAGGGTTTTTGAAGAGATTTCAATGGATTCTTATTTGGTTTTTAATCGGATTTTCGATATATATATCATTTGATTTCAAACTAAGTTTTCTCACTGATTCTATATCGTTTTGAAACGAATTGTGTTTTGTTTTCAATGATAAAAGGTTTTAAAGAATTTTTATAAAATGTAAATGGAGATTTTGTGTTTCTGCCTTGGGACGGCCCCTGTGGGAGCCGTCGGGCATATTTGGGACGGCTCCCAGAGGAACCGTCAGCTTTCAAAGAGACGGCCCCAGCAGGAGCCATCGGGTGTGCTTCGGACAGTCCCTGCGGGATCCGTCAGAGCTGTCGGGTGCTGTGTGTATGGGTGCATTGGGTTTCTGTATGGGTTGTGCGTATTTTGATCGGTTCATATCGTTTCTTGTCAGATTAGAGTTTCCGTAAGGCTTGGCTTTGTTTTGCGAATCGTTGGACCAAAGGTGAGTGGGTCTAGTCTCTATGTAGATTTCAAAAATATTTATATTTATATCATAACCGCATCATGCCTATGTTATTAATACAACTATTATTTTGTAAATGGAGCATATGAGCAAGTCATCATGATAAGTATGAGGTGGTTATTTCTATATGTCGTAAATGTTTTATGGATATTATATTATATTGTATTGCATGCGAAAGTGGTTGGTGTGTGAGTAGTTGTTCTTGCATGCATATCATTCGTCTGCGTGACATCGTCTGCGTGACGAGGGTCTGCGTGACTCAGTCCAATGGGACTGTGTCTGCGTGACGCCGTCTGCGTGATCAAGCTCTATACGGAGCACTTTCGACTGCGTGCCATACAGGCATGCGTGTCCGTTGCATCATATGCATCATATAGATAGTATGAGATGGTGGTTATTCCTCTAAAGAGATGCATTCCGTTTTATCGCAATATTTGTGAAAATTTATATTCTGTTGGTTCGGATATTTTAAAATTTATTCTGAAGGTTTTAATATTATTATTATTATTATTGGAACGCTAAGATCCATTCACTAAGCGTGTGGTAGCTCACCCCTCCTTTTCCTAACCTTTCAGAGTAGCTGTTGGCGATCGTTGTTCGTGGTGGAGTTGGCGTTTAGTTCTCGTTCTTTCCGTTGCATCGTAGGTGTTGAATAAGCCTTCTTCTTGACATGTAGTGGCCGTCCTTAGTATTATATATATGTCATTTTTTAGCCTATGAGTAACATTTGGGTCATTTCTGGCCATTTTCTAATTTTTCATTTTTCGATCGGAGCTGCTAAAATTTTGGCTTTTAGCTATCTGCGTGAGCTTGAGTACTCCGATTGGAAATCTGACTGCATATTATGAGTCTTGGTACTATTCTGTACTACCCATAAAAATTTCATTGAATTCCGGTAATGTTTGGAAAATTATGCAGTTCTGAATCGTATCCGGGTTTTCTTTGAAACTGATTTGTTAAGTGGAATAGTGTTGGGATATTTGTGTGCATGTGGTGACCCTAGGTAAGTTTACCTCCCCCTTTCTTCTGGGCTAAGTTATCATTGGTTATTTTTGATGAGTGTGGGTGAGTTTAGGCTTAGGTTCACCCCCCCTTTTTCCCCTTCTCCTCACCCCCCCCCCCCCAAGTGTGAGTTTTGCTCACTTTCTCTCCTCTCTCTCCCTCTCAACGTGTCCCTCTGCAGCCCTTTGTGTGTGTGTGTATGAGCTTTGTTGGGAAAAATTAAGAGAAGAAGATGAAGAAGGAACACAAAGAGGATGTAAAAGGTGAGAATTGTTGTTGTTGTTGTTGTTCCCCCTCTCTTAGGCCCCTCGCAAGATCCCATTGCCCCTGTTTTTCAGCCAAGAAGGGCTGTTGGAGAGGCTGAGGAGATGGTGGTAGTGGTGGTCGCGGGCGCATCGGAGGGCACCGAATCTCCCCCTTTCACTCCCCCTTTTACTCCCCCTCTCTTAGTAAGCTCTCCCCCTTCTTTATTTCTGATTTTCTAGGGTTGGGTAGGTGTTAGGGGACCTTGCACACCATGTGCTTATGTTTGGGTGAGTGAGGGGTGGGGGGTGCTTTTGGAAGCTTGGGCGCGTGTGCGGATCTGTCCGCGCGCGTGTGCGCGCAGTCAGGCACGCAGGGTAGGCGGGAGGCTGGGGCGCGTGCGGGCGTGCGCGTATGCGCAGGCGTGCTCGGGCGTGCGTGCGAAGGGAGCAGTGCATGCGAGCGGGCGCGGGCAGGCGTGCAGTGCGCGCGAGCGGGTGCGCGCACGCGGCAGCGCGTCTGGGCGGACGCAGGCAGCGCGTCTGGGCGCACGGCCGGGTGCGGGAGCGCGTGCACGCGTGCGTGCACGTGCGCGTGTGTGCGGGGGGCATGCATGTGGCTGCCCGTGGTCTCGGGTAGGTGTCGGGGCACTCGGATATGCGTGCGTACGCGCATACTCGCATGCGTGCGAGCCCGTATGCGCGCATATCTAAGCCTTTGACATTTTTAGTTAATTTTAATGTTTTTTATGTAGTTATACTCACCAATTTGATGCCCCTTGCCGTGCAGATCTTGGCGAATGATCACGCATCGACTTGGGTTGCGGTGAGTGGGTCGATCCAACCCAGTTGGGAGACGTTCGATGCACGTTGACGTGTATTGCCCTCCCTTGGGGCACCATAACTGCATATTAACTTGTTAATTAAGAATATATGTTAATGCATGTTTTGCTATGATGCATCCATGCTATGATTGGATGTTGTATGCTAGGTTTTATACATCCATGTATCATGCATAGGAGTCATGCATGCCTAGATACATGTTATGTTAGTATAACCCCGACTTATGCATGTCCCCACTTAGTTTAATTTAATTAAACAAATAAGTATGTATAGGTATAAGCATGCCTTAGATAATATGTACTTTGTTGTTATATTATTACATGCTTCCATGATTAATTCAATTATTAATTCTTTAATTGTATATTTAATTCATATTTTCCTACTCGGGATTAAGGGACCTTGCGAGGTCCTCATTGAGACCCAGGCTAGGGTGCTCCGTGTTCCTTGTTTGGTTGTCGGGGTATCCTATATCGGGACCTCAAGGTGCCCTCCCAAGGGGTTCTTTCCCCCAGGCAGGGAATATTTGGAATAATTCTTCATTTAATTATACGTTGTATATTTATTTATACCTGTATGAGCCATGAATCTTGTCTAAATGAGTTTGGACAAGTGTATGACCTATTAGGGGGTCATACCATGGCATAGTCATTACGAATGATAGAATTTCCCCACATCAGAGTTATGCGTCCGGGAGGGAATTCTTTAGAATTCGTTATCGTTCTGGTGCGTAGTCACCGATGACCACGGATTCAAGGGGATCATATTCGCGAGTGTAGATTGGTTTCTTCCCTTCATTGGATCCGCGTAGGGACTTCCAGGTTGAGACAGCCGGCCTGACAGAGAGCTCCCATCCGTAGGTGCTGCCGATTTGTGAGGATGTGCTGATCATGGGAGTATACCAGGTATGGGCTTCCCTGGATAAGGGCTACCGGTGGACCAAGGGTATAGAAATAATCTAGTTTCCTCCCAAGAGCCTATGTCACCCCGATGAGGGGGTGATGGTGAGGGTGTAGTGGGTCAGCGTTGGTTCGATCCGCCAGTTTTGAAATTTCCCAAAGCCTAGGTCATCCATAAGGAGGGTGAGGGTGAGGGTATTGCTCCCTAAAGTCCTATGTCACCCTGTGGGGGTGAGGATGCGAGAGTGGTGGGCTCGGGTTGATACTCGACCCACCAGCTAAGTAGTTGATTTCCATCTGTTGGAACATAATCACTTGAAAGGATTAATATGAGTTGTGTTGCATGGATTGTTCCATTCACTGTGCGTGTGGCTCACCCCTCGCATATGCTTTCCTCCAGTTGACGCTGAGTCGGATCCAAGAGAAGAGCTTTCCTCCAATTGACGCTGATTTCCTCCAGAGACCCATGTTCGCGTTGGATGTCTTGCGAGTGAGAGGCCATCAGCATTCCCTTTTCCTTGTATGTATTATACTTGTGCTTGTGCACAGTATGTGGACTGTTGATGTCTTTTATTGTGTATATTGGCTCTCACAGGACAGTTGATTATGTACTCGAGTCTGTAAATATGTCTTTGAATTACAGACTTAGTCGTTTGAGCTTCCGCTATTCGTATATATTTGATGTCAGTTACTTGGTTATTGCTTTATTGCCTTTGATGTTGTGGAGTTCTTATTTGATTTCCTGTATGGATTGCTGATATCATATATATATTTGCCATGTCTCGGGGACGGCTGCCCTGGGGCGTGACACTTAGCTTTATCAGCAAAACCAGGTGATGTTTGATTTTTGCAAATAAAGTACTCATGTGTAATCATTCGTTTGAGAATGAATTATTGAGATCCTGGATTGGTTTATGTTTTAAAAACTTGTGTGTTTTGAATTATTGTGTTAAACTATTTCTTGGAGAGTTTGTGGTTGACATGACGCACCGTATCGCATGCCTTAACTGAGGATAATGGGTACGGGGGCATTACAAAAACTCTCAATTCACGTTGTCGTAAGCTTTAGCAAAGTCTAGCTTAATAACAATGCCCTTACGTTTGTCGCGATACGCAGCTGAGATGCGCTCTTGGGTTGCCATGAACCCATCTTGTAATAGCCTGCCCGAAATAAAGGCAGTTTGATTTTCCTCGACCATACCTCCAATTACTCTCTTCAGCCTGTTAGCTAGAGCTTTGGCAATCATTTTATAGCTCCCATTAACTAGGCTTATAGGTCTGTAATCCCCCACCTCAAAGAGCACCTTCCTTCTTTGGAATTAAAGCAAAGAACGTGGCATTTAGGCATACGATACTTTGCTGACCTGAGAAGAAGAACCGAAACATTTCCATGACATCCTCTTTGATCAAATGCTAGAATGATTGGAAAAACCGAGCCCCAAAACCATAGGGCCCCGGAGCGCTATTTGTATCCGAGCCAAACACAGCTTTCTGCACCTTTGCTTCAGAAAATGGGGAGTGATCAATAAATTGCCACTGATCATTTGGAACCCTCCCAAGCTCTTCATCGAACCAATCTTGGGCCCAGCTCTTCTTCTTTGATATGCCACTTTAAAATGATTAACCAGCCCTTGTTCAATATCCGGAAGATGCTCAGTCACCACTTCCCCGAATTGCATCTTCAAGATTTTGTTAGCTCTCCTTCTTTGGCTACCGACCTTGTGGAAGAACTTCGTGCTCTCATCCCCTTCTTTCAACCAAGTTTCACGCGACCGTTTACGCCATTCGGCTTCCTCCAAGCTTAAAAGCATGTTCCATTCAACCTTAATGGCACATCTTCGATTCCGCACCTCCTCCGATAGAGGACCCATCTCCTCTTTATCAACGAAGGACTTCATCTCCACTGCTAGTTCCTCCTTTTTTTCCCTACGCGATTTTCTCTGTTCTGCGTTCCATCCCTTCAAAGTTCTTTTGAGCCTCTTGAGTTTGAACGAGAACTTTTTGCACCCCTAAGGCCTAAAGCCGACATCCGCCAAGATGAATCAACCAGCTCCCGAAAACCGTCCACCTGAAGCCACCAGTTCTCAAACTTGAACCACCTCACTGGCACAGATTGGGTGTCGCCTTCCAAAAGAAGCGGAGTGTGATCAGAGCAGATTCGGGGAAGGCCTCGTAAGGAGAAAAGGGGATAGAAATCCTCCCAATCAGGTGACACCAAGACCCTATCCAGTCGAGCACACGATGGGACCTCCCTGTGGCTACTCCAGGTAAAACATTGATTAGCTAAAGGGATATCCACCAGACTTTCACTATCCATCCAGTCTGAGAAATCAACCACAGCCTGACTAATTCTACCCTAACGGTTTCTATCTTTGACGAAATGAGTGACATTAAAATCTCCCATTACACACCAAGGGAGATTCCAACGTGTATGATGCACGCTATGCTCCGCCCAGAGACCACTCCTCGCTAAGTCTTCATTTGGCTCATAAACACTAGACCATATCCATCTTCGACCCAAACTAACCTCTTCCATAACCACCAAAAGAGAGTAAGCACCACACAGAGTCTACCACCCTCCACTGCTGATCGTTCCACATACAAACTATACCCCTTGACGCACCAGCCGATGCCTTAGTAACCCATGCATTCAGACGACCCACCCCCACCAAGCGCATTTGAGATTGAGAGAGATCAGCCATTTAGTCTCCTGCAAGCAAGCTAGATCAACCTTATTTGCTGACACAACCTCCTTCACCGCAGCCTTCTTTAGAGGATCATTAAGCCCCCTAATATTACAATTAAGAATTCTTAACATGGACCAAACTAATAAGACCCTGAACCAAAGAACACCTGCAAGACAAGCTCCTCAAGGAGCTTCGTCCTCACTCTCAAACTGGGACACTCCATCCCATCTCTGAAACCATCTTGCCGGACCCAGAAAAACTTTAAGCCTCCCCTTTGTTTCATTGTTGTTTAATATAACCCCTACGCTGCACACCTTCTGACACCTCGGTGAGTTGACAAAACGCTCTGCCGATGACCATTTGGTGTGAACCAACTTAGGGGACTGCTCGGACACTGTCACATGAACCTCCCTATCATCTTTCAGTGCCTGAGGGGAACCACACACTGACAACACCCCTTCTTCTAGGCAGAGGAGATTGCCTCCCACCAAGGATCTCTGGCTCTCACACGAAACCTTCGATGAATAGCCGGAGTGCTCCGTTCTTCCCACCACAATTGATTTCAAACGCAAGTTAACTTGTGTCTGTGGAGCAGCCGAACTAATACTACCTCCACTTACTTGCTAGGCTGGATTCATAGGTGGGCTACCTAATATAGCTCTTCTAGCTTCATTTTCTCCTTCTGTCATGTGTGGACACCATTGCCACTTTAGACAGCTCATTTCATCAAAGAGATTGGCCCACGACCCCGGGCCCAATGAAGATGAATACTTGGTTCACTTAACAAAGAGATACTCGAGCCCGACCTGTCGTTGTGGCCTGGCCCACAGTTTAAAACTAGCTCCACTTCTAGAATGGAGCCTCCACGTGGAAAAATTGCCAGCTGTGCATGCCTCAATAGAAGACACCTATCTCCATTCAAACACTCCACCTTCTCTATCAAGGACTCCTACAAAATTTGTAAAGCCGGAGAAATCGCCATAGACAACACCCTATGCGAGATTTGCTCCTCAGACAGTCTGCCATCTGGAATAAGCCATACCACCGATTGACAACGTGCTGACCTTTTGGAGCTCTCCTGACATGGTGTTGCTTTTTCATCCTCGACGGGTGCTTTTTCAACCACCCTCTCCCTGTCACTTTGACAATCAAAAGACCTTGATTTGACCACCTGAGGCACCTTTGACTCCGACGATGCCGACAACTTTTGGAAACCACCGTCTGGCACTGCTGCTACCTTTGATGGCTCACCCTTCACCCAAACCGAGGGGTATCCACCATAGGGAGCCTTGCTGAAGCGCCCGTTCCCTCCCTTCATCCCCTTCGAAACCACCTCCACAAAGGATAACACCCTCGATGAAGCTCCCCTCAGAACTTCCACACCCACCGTCCACCCCTCCAAAGTACTTCAATGGAAGAAGGAGGAGTGAATCCCTTCCTCACCCACACCGACACACGGATTAGTGGGAAAGGCTCATCAAGCTGAACCACCTCTTTGAAGGACTGTAGCCAATCCACCTTCTGGATCACCTACTCAGATCTCCAAATCAAAGGCAAACCCCTGATGAAGAAGTCTTCGAGGGCACCCTCATTTCCTTCTGCTCCAGTCCCAAAGGAGATTAGCCTAAAAGTTAAAATCCCATTAGGGACCTGAAGACCCTCCGCTTGGAGCAAGAACTCCTTTGCCGCATTGTTTGGGAGTCGCACCATCGCCCTACCCCGCCCCAACAATCACGAGCAAGAGAAATCGATGCCCTTCCATTTCTTCCCCAGAAGCTTCACTACTGTCCCGAGGTCCAGGTGTTCGACCTCCTCCCAGCAAACAAGCAGAGATCTACTAAGATGTCTAGCTCTGTTAGCCAGCTCCGGAGACCACTGAAGGACGACCACTTCAGGTGGCAGAGATGGAACCTCCTGATATTCTCTAACCTCCGTTGAAACCTCCTTCAGTTGTCTCCCCGAACAGACCACACTTCGGTGCCCAAATTTTTTGCACTTCCAGCATTTAGGAGGTTCTCTGCAGTCCCGAGCAAAATGTCCACTTCCCAAACACCGAAAACATCGGAAGACCTACATAGGTCCCTCACTCTCATCTTCTCTCCGCCTCTTCCCTTGCTGATGTTTGAAACCCTCCACCCTACTGCCCCACCTCGCTCCTCGCTCCGCCATTTTCAATCAGTAAATGTGTGTGTTTTCATGTTGAGGAATATCCCACAATGGGGCATTTTTGGGGGGGGGGGGGGCGTGTTGGATATGGTTTGGTGTTTGTAAATTGTGAATTTAATCAATGTGTTTAAAAATATTGGATGAAAAAAAATGTTCTGTATTTTCATGTTGGTTTGTTTACTTATGTGGGCGGCTTCTGATTTTGTTGGTTGGGCATATGAATTGATATTTGTGGGATCCTTATTTAGGTGTCATTAATTTTAATGTGTCGGATTATTGTAGATTGACTTTTGGTTTCCTCTTGATAAATGAAAAGTGGTCGTTTTCATTGTGGGATTGCCTTTATACGTTTCAATATTATTCTATTGTTTTCTTCATATATGTTTCCCATCTATGGAGGGCCACCTATGGTTTGTTTTATTAAATTTATGCCCCAAATAATCCTAATCTTTTTAATTTATTTTCTGGCATATTACTTCTTTTAATCAACATTGGAGTTTGAAGTATTTGCATTTGGAATTACGTGGTTACACTGACATCTGAAATTGAAGTTTTATTCCAGTTATTCAATAATATTTCCATGATGTGTTTTGATAAAGAGGTATGTATTTTGAAGATTTAAGAAGTATGTGTTATGAATTACAGGTGAAACTTAAATACTTGGTTTATGTATATATGAGGTTTTTATGGTATATTATATGTTGTAGATTTTGTGCGTGACAAACAAATATTAGGCTAAACACAAATTCTTATAATTACCACATCAAGAATATAAACATAATATATATATATATATATATATATATCAAATCATGGATGCACTAAAATATATAGTAAAAGCATGAAATAAAATGAGATAGGGATTAAAAAATGTATCCAGAAATGTGGAAGCGAGTGAAGACACTCTATTTTTGGTGAATAAGGCCCCCTCACGCATATGGTTGAATGGCTCCTACCACGGAGAGATATGACCACAATAAGTTTTGTTCTTCCAGGGTGCGAGTTATGGAAGAATCACAATGAATAGACTGCAATCCTTTCAGACTTCTAGATCTTAGAAAAGCATATAAGAATGGAAAATGAATAATTGTTGTTGGCTGAAGTGATCAAACCAAAATGGTTCTCCAAACTAAATAGGCTGCACGGTGAGAAGTGAAGGCTATTCTCTGGTGAGTGGTTTAGAGTACACACTGGTTGGATATAAAACCACACATATATCATGGTAGAGGACCACCGACTATATATATAGTTTGAACAAACGTTAAAAAAAAGGAAACGTTTTTACCCCCCATTAATTCCTATCCTCCAATGAATAATGAATGTATAGGAGTTATAAATGCATGCAATGATTCATAGATAACACCCATATTATTTCCATTCATGCATGCATGCATTAAAACACATAGAAACGTATGCAATTAGATGGAAAAAATGGTTCAATGGAAACTCCTCAAAAGGGCTAGGATGTTTAATTTGTAAAAGAGACAAATGCACTTTTGATCAATTAAAATTCCAACAATCCCCCACTGATCGAAAATACATATAACACAAAAAATGGTTAGAGGAAGAAATAAATTGATATGAGATGGAACAATTAAGAGCATTAAGAGCATTTAGAGCTCAACCTACTTCCACTACAATTAGCATTGTTATCATAAGGATGGGTTAATAGAGTTTTTCCTCTACAGTACTCACAAGTTTATCGGTACAACTTCATTAACCCCTTGAAAATCATCTTCATGGGATCTTCAATCACAATGGTTGGGGGTAATTATTTAACAGGCTTAACCTACATCCCTCTCGATCTCGATATTAAGGACGAGTCATCTCGCAAATCCTTTAGTGAAGTTCTCTGCAACCTTACAAACTTGAGTTATATTCCCTTAGACATAAGGTGAATCGACTCAAGTTTTATTTATAGTTGAATAGACAATTTCATTTCTTGTCTCAATATTTTGTAGTCTCTCTCTCAATATTTTTTTTAATTAATTAATGAGGTACATGTCTCCCCCCACATTTTAGAGTATATAAATCACCATTGTAATTTTTCATGATTTATTTTCACACGTACCCCCCCATTTAGAGACTACTCAAAAATAATTTGGAATATGCATGCAAAAATATTATCTACAAATAAATCATAATTTTATTTTTAATTTATGCATGCAAGCAATAAAACATGGTCATCATCACATGAGCATACAAACATATAGAAAATAATAACTCGCATGTTAATCATAATTTTACTATAAGAGTATGCAATTGACCAAGTCATTTATATTAGTATGATTACCATAAAATTATTTAATATGACCATTAATAATTAAGGTAATCAAAAGTTAGGTCTATACTCACGTACCTCGGATAGAGACCATTTGTTACTAAATATCCTTCCAGAATACCATAAAATAATACACAAAATATGAAGGCCATATGTAGAATATAATACCTCAAGAAAACCATATAATAATGTGATCTCCCATGGACTGATTACTAGCATATATGATACATGTAGAAGAATATATATGTAGATCACTTGGTTCATATATGAAAGAATACAGAATGCCAATAAGTCCAGAATAATAATAACTCCATATAATATCACGATCGCATAGAATATCCCGATTGCATGTATTGAGTGATATAATACTGGTCTTGAAATATATCATTGAAATATATAGAGATTTTCGGAAGACTGATCATCATAATAAAATATTAGATGAGAATTCCAATAGCCTCATATAACATATATTGTTGCCCTTGAAAAATTGATATAGTCTTTCTCAGAAATCTAACTGCATTGTATATATCCATGTTCTTTCATCTGATCGTTGGAAATGTTAATAAAAAGCCAAGCTCTGATCACAAATCAAACCATCATTACAGACACCAAATAATAATAATTTAATTTAATTGGACCACAATGAAATGGAAAGAACAACATAATAATGGATACATTGGTTTGATTGAAACGATTAAAATGAAAAGCATATAATTATATAAAATATAATAACATACTCGTTATTATTTAAACGTTTCAAGAACCAAACATTTAAATGCATAAATGCATTATATAAACAACTATATATTAGACACACACTAGTCATTTAATTATCATGGAATCGGTTACAACTTTCAAATGAATTTTAAATAATTTCCCATGGCGATAGATGCAACAATAATACTATTGTTTGTCATTCAAACATCATATTCAATATGCCATGTAAGGAGTCAATATAAAAATAATTTTAATCATATCAATGTAAATAATAAATCAAACTATCAATAGCACAAACTAAATTTTCTTTTCTAATACATGAGAACAGAAGACTCGAGATGCCATATTGCAAAGCAATGTAAATACACAACCAAAAATTTGATTGTCATAATTAATTTGAATAAAAAAAGGATCTATTACCCAATAACAAAAAATAGATCCAATGTAATCCAAATCCGTGCACATTTTATTTGTTAAATAAACAAATCTCGTAACATTTGATTTGCAAGTATAAAAGGACATAAGAGTTCACAAAAATAAACTCATTTATATTAACTTTATAATATCATTTAACAACTAAAATACTCAAATCAATACGAAATATATTGGAAAAAAACTCCAAATCATATCAGTATATGTGCAAATCACACATCACAATATCTTCCATATTGCATTTGATAATAAAATTTAAACTTAACTAGTATGAGTATTTTGTTACATAAAACTAGGAATTCATAAAAGTCAAGCCTACAAAATGACATATTAGTCGGATAGCAATCATCAAAAATTAAATAAATAAATCCCTTGTCTATATTAAACTCCACTGTCCGGATTGCTAATAACACGCAACAACTAAAATTATGTTATTCACACAATCAAATTTATCACATATTCACAACAAACTAAAAAATTAATTTCTTCACTGACTTGTTGTATATTTTGTGCGTAACAAACAAATGTTAGGCTAAACACAAATTCTTATAATTACCACATCAAGAATATAAACATAAGATATATATATCAAATCATGCATGCAGTAAAATGTATAGTAAAAGCATGAAATAAAATGAGATAGGGAATAAAAAATGTATTTGAAAATGTGGAAGCGAATGAAGACACTCTGTCCTCGGTGAATAAAGTTCCCTCACACACAGGGTTGAATGACTCATACCACTGAGAGATACGACCACAATATGTTTTGTTCTTCGGGGATACGAGCTACGGAAGAACCACGATGAACAGACTGCAATCCTTTCAGATGCCCCGATCTTATAAAAGCATATAAGAATGGAAAATGAATAATTGTTGTTGGCTGAAGTGATCAAACCAAACTGGTTCCCCAAACTAAATAGGCTGCACGGTGAGAAGTGAAGGCTATTCCTTGGTGAGTGGTTTAGAGTACACGCACTGGTTGGATAAAAAATCACACATATATCATGGTAGAGAACCACTTAACATATATATAGTCTGAACAAACGTTAAAAAAAATGAAACGTTTTTACCCCCCATTAATTCCTATCCTCCAATGAATAATGAATGTATAGGAGTTATAAATGCATGCAATGATTCATAGATAACACCCATATTATTTCCATTCATGCATGCACGCATTAAAACACATAGAAACGTATGCAATTAGATGGAAAAAATGGTTCAATGGAAACTCCTCAAAACGGCTAGGATGTTTAATTTGTAAAAGAGACAAATGCAATTTTGATCAATTAAAATTCCAACAATCCCCCACTGATCGAAAATGCATATAACACAAAAAATGGTTAGAGGAAGAAATAAATTGATATGAGATGGAACAATTAAGAGCATTAAGAGCATTTAGAGCTCAACCTACTTCCACAATGAAAAATGGTTACAAATGCATGAAATGATTCATAGATAACTCACCCATATTATTTCCATTCATGCACGCATGCATTGAAACACTTAGAAACCTATGCAATTAGATGGAAAAAATGGTTCAATGGAAACTCCTCAAAACGGCTAGGATGTTTAAATTGTAAAAGAGACAAATGCATTTTTGATCAATTAAAATTCCAACATTATATAGAAAATGGGAAGTTTGGTGTGCTAGATAATCTGGAATTTCTGATATGTTATCTCCTTGTTCTTACATTTTTTGATGTTGATCTGATGGATAGTTCTTGCTTGTTTTTTGGTTGCATCCATGTATAATGTGATTATAATTTTTTTATTCAAGATTTGATTAACCCATAAAGCTAATCAGATCCATGTATAAGGTGATTATAGTTTATTTAGTTATTTTTTTGTTCTTTTTGCTTGGAGAATATATATATATATCATTGTTTTTTGAAAAATCAAATATATGTTAATTATTTGAAAGTATATATATCAACGTGGGTAATGTCATGAGTGAAGTTTTTTTCTTGACCACTAGCATCATTTTTTTTTTCCAATTGTTCACTGTAATTGTTAGCAGGGTTAACTTATAATAGTGATTAATTTACTTTTGACTGGTCCACGTTTTAACGCATGCCATTGAAACCATTGTTTATGAAAAATTATTGGATTCCCTCTTGCAGATCCTCCTCTTGCAGATCTTCGTTCCTCTCTCTCTCTCTCTCTCTCTCTCTCTCTCTCTCTGCCTCTCTCTCACTCCCATTTCAAGAATCCCAGGTATTTATTTAATTTATTTACTGATCTCTATTTAAAATAAACTTTAACTTTTGACTAATCCACTTTAAATTTCAATAGGTATTTAATTTTATTCGATTGTTATTGACTTTTTCCTACTTCATCCACTTTAGTTAATATTTTGATTTTGTAATGTCTTTTCTATAAAGATTTTATTTGTTTAATTGTTTAGTTGGGTGTTTTGTTTTTTATAGTTTTTCAATTAATATTTTTTGTTAAGTCACATAAAATAATTCATCTTTTGTTTTAATTTTTTATTTTCTCAGGTGAAGTCAATGGTTCATTGAGTTTCTCTTCTCTACAAAATATGTTTTTTGTTTTTTATTTTTAATATAGAATTGCATAGATAAATTTGTTTTAATTCTTTGCTTGATGTTTTGATTATCAAAACAAATAATTCTCTACATGTAATCTTCATCATTTAAGATGTACATACTTAAACAAGAGTAAGTGTTTTTATTAGTTTTTATTTTATTTTTATCATCTAACCAATGGTTTGATCTTATTAATAAAGAAAAAATATGGAAACATTAATTTTGTGTCCCCATCTATTATTTTTAGGTCATTGAAAATTATTAAGTTTTTTTTAGATCCCTAAGGAGTTAAAAAATTATCTTTAAATCCCTCTAATCGAATGTTGTTCAAAAATATCTAAAATTCCCTTGTCAAATTATATGAAGGTTAACAATGTACTGAGGTGTGTTAAGAGTGTAGATACCCCAATTTTGACTGTCCAGAAAGGCAGAAATACTTCAAGTAAACACCCGAAAATATCCCACATTTGGACATCTAATAGAGAACCAAAAGTTTCGAAAACCGGAAACCCTAACCCTAGCTCCAAACCTAAACCTAAACCCTAGCCTGTCCGGAAACCTTAAACCTAACCCTAAACTCAAACCTAAACCCTAATCCTAGCCCCAGACCTAAACCTAAACCCTAGCCTAACCGGAAACCCTAACCCTAGCCCCAGACCTAAAACCTAAACCCTACCCTAAACCAGACCCTGGCCCAAACCGGAAACCCCACCTATAGAAACTCTAAAACCCAAAACCCTAGAACCCCAAGTCCCTGGCAAGGGGTGGCTAGCCCTAACTAGCCGCCCCCCTAGCCGACCTTGAACCGCTTCCCTGGATGGGACATAAAGCAGCATTAAATGTTGATCATTGCGGCGGGTTATGACCTTTAGCCGCCCTATCTTGGCCAGATCAACCCAAGTAACCGACCCAAGCCACCGCTTGTTAGAGATGAGACGTTTGGCAGGTCATGATAGGGGCGGCTACTAGGAAGTAGCCGCCCCATCTTGGGCGGCTAGTTAGAACTAGCCGTCCTTCACCTGGTCCTGACAGAAGAACCAGAGAATTAATGAGGGGTCTAATCAAACACACTATTAACCAAGCCATTCTATTACCCCCTGGATATTCCCCTGCCTCTTTTTTACTATAAATAGAGGGGGTTCAAAACATTTTTACAACAACCACCAATTCCCAATCCATAATAAAAAACACACAATTCACATCATATTCATTCCCTTTCCCCACTAAAAATCCCAAGAGAGAGAGAGAGAGAGAGAGAGAGAGAAATCCATTCCCTACACAAAAACACCCTCTCATTCCACCCTCCAGAAACACGGGATAAACCTAGCTTAGCCTCTGTCCAAGACCAAATCCATTTCCTACCGAAGTTTTGCCCAAACTAACCCAAGCCCGGACGGCTAAACCCAATTAGTCGCCCTATACTCGACGGCTAGATCCCACTAGCCGCCCCCCTATCCACACCCCACTTGCACCCCTTTATCCCAAGACTCCTTTAGTCAAGCCCCGAAGGCAGAATAGGTACCTGTTTTTCACCTCTGTGTACGGTATATCCGTGTCTCAGAGCAGAGACCCCACAAACTCCCCACGTAGGCGATCAAATCCAACCCAACCTTTTCCTGCTTTTAGAAAATGCAGGTGGCGATCACACAAACCCTGGAATCCTCTTGAGCCGCTGTCGGGCGCCTCAACCAGGAACGACACCACCCTTCCGAGAAGACAATCTGATCGAGCCCGCCAGGGCACGCACCCAATCCGAATCCCCAAAGAACCCCCACACACGCACACCCCCCCCCACCGCGGATTCTTTCCGACACCGACGGAATCCGATACCGACAAAGAGGAGTGTTAACCGTGTACTGTAGATACTTAATAATGTATTATGGAGTGTTTACGATGTACTGAAGTAATTGGGCTTGGGGTATTTTATGCAAATGCTAACAATGTACTCAGAGTGTTAGCAGTGTACTGGAGATACTTAACAAATGCAAATGCTCACAATATACTAGGGAGTATAACAATACTACAGGAGATAATTAACAATGTACTGGGGAGTGTTAATAGTGTGGGAGACATTTTCTGTATTTTTGAACAGCATCTGCCTAGAGGAACCTAAAGATTTCAACGTCTTAGGGACCCAAAAAAAACTTGAAAATTTTCAAGGATCTAAAAATAATAGATAGGTGACCATAGGGACCCCTAATTAATTTCTCCAAAAATATTAAGAGAGTCGAATCTCATGTTTTGTTTTCCTTCTCTTTTTTGAATCAACAAGGTTTGACATGGGTCCTTTAATTAACTTCATTTATGAAGACGGCTTATTATTAATCGTCATATTTTTTTAATACAAAGAATGATTATATATATATATATATATATATATATATATATATATATATATATTTATCAAGTTTCTATATGTTAATTTTTTTTTATCATGTTTAAAACTTTTGATTTTTTAAAATTTTTAGATAGCTATTCCATAAAGAAAAATAAATGACTCTTATAATGTTAGTCCCATCACCTCATCTCCCTTGCCAACCCTTTCCTCATCTTCCTGGTTTTTTTATTTATTCTTTTTTTTTGTGGTTTGTATTAATTTTAAATTCTATTTGACTCTTAATGTTTCATGTTGCAGACTCATACATTTTGAAGTTGAAAAAGTTTTGAAGAATTAAATTTCATGCTACAACTAATTAAAAGATATGAAAATTTGTTTCAGTTTATTTAGTATTTATTCTTTTCTCTAAAAGTGTTTGATAATTTTATATGTATTAATGGTAAGTTATTATCGTTATCTTTTAGGTTATAAGAGCTAAACAAAGTTGATTGAATTAATGATATAAGATTACATATTTTGTTTAGTGATCAATAATGCATGGGTTAGAGTAAGCCTACTCTAGAAAATTGCATAAAATTGAAATATATTTTCAATGCGATTTTTATTTTGAGATCTCTAGAGAAGTATTAGAATTGACATTAGAAAAAAGTCAAGATCATATTACATTTCTCATTAAAAGAAATATCATTAGAATAAATGACTGGTGAGTTTGTTTTCTTTTATCTTCTCATTCATTGTTTGATTAATTATTTTTTTAAGTTAATATTGAATTTTTTTTATAATAATCCATACAATGATTTTATTGATTTGTTTTATCCTCATGTTTCATTTAACATATTTTTGTTGTGGAGATTGTGGAGAGTTTTCCCAATTTTTATTTTATTATTAATTATTACTATTATCATTTTAATGTATTCTTCATTCTCTTTTATCTTTATTTGATTGTTTGTTTATATTTTTTTTTAAGACTTTATATATATTTTTTGAATTATTTATTTGTGAGTAGAAAATGTGAAGAAATTTTTTACTGGTACATTTTTTTTTAATTATTAGCATCAAAATATTGATGATTTTTCAATTATTGTATTAATGATTGAACCAATAATAATATTTGTTCAATGTTTTTTTATTTTTCTTTTTTGGAAACTTGTGATTTACATTTTATTTATGATATAGATATGTTGACTTTGTATAATAGTAGCACATTTTTTTAGCATTGTGTTTATAAACAAATTTTGTATTTTTATTCAATGATTACTTAGTTCTTGTATAAATATAATTATTATTTATTAGATTGTCTATATAATTTGGAATATTATACCTTGTGCATTAGCACTGCATTTAATTAGTATAAAATTTATAAAATTTTATTATCTATTTAAAATCTTAAGATAATAAATATTTCTTTGGATAATAATGGATTTTAATAAATCTATATCTATATCTATATCTATACTACTATATTTATATCTATATCTATACCACTATATATATATATATATCAATATCTATATTTGTATTTATATTTATATTTATACTACTATAAAAGTATGAGTTAGAGGGGGAACATTTATTTTACCTATTTTACCTCCTAAAATTACTTAAAAATACAACTATATACATAAACAAATCTTATTTATATTTTTAATATGATAGATTTTATCTCATAAATTAGATTTTATCCCATAAAATATAATTTTATAAATAAAAAATGAGTATTTTTTTGTTTAATCAATTAACAAATATTAACAGATTTTATTTAATAAATATAATAATAATTGAATTATAAAATACATATAAATAAAGGTAAAATCTTAAGAAACTAAACAATTGGTTTTTAATAATAGTCAAATTTAAAATACATATAGATAATAATAATAAATTTTTATATTTAAATTTAACTTTTAGAAAAATATATTATAAGAAAAAAAATGGCTATTTCTATAAAAAGGTAATAATCATTTAATTAATAAAAGACACATATAATAGATATGATAACCAAATTTTTTATTTTTAGAAATTTCAAATACATATAGATAAAATCAGATCTTTGAAAAACATTTGTTTTTATTATTTTTAAATTTCTATATATAATAGATATAATAACCAATATTTTATTTTCAGAAATTCAAAATAACCAAATAGATATAATAACCAATTTTTATTTTTAGAAATTGAAATTATATATAGATAAAAGTTTCTCAAAAACAAAATCTGCTTTAATTATTTTCAAATTTAAAATATCCTGAAAAACATAATTTCTAGTTATTATTAAATTTTTAATAGATATAATAACCAATTTTTATTTTTAGAAATTCAAATTATATATAGATAAAAGTTTCTTGAAAAAACAATCTGCTTTAATTATTTTCAAATTTAAAATAAGTAGTTTTCTCAATTTAAAATCATTTTATTGAGAGATAAAAATGAATCATAAAAAACAAAAAATATGTGTTACATCTATAAAAAAATAATTTATTTTGGATGAACCAATTTTGAAAAATTAAATATAAATACATCACCCATCATATTCAATTCATTTGTTTTAGTTTCTTGGGTCTTTATGTATTTGGAAGATGATTTTATATGTTTAATATTATTTTTATTTATGTTTGATTATTTTTCAAAATATTTAAATTCAAATATTTGGAGGTTTGTTTGGTTTCTAATAGTTGTTTACAAGGATGATGAATGGGTTTCATTTGCATATTCAAATAATTTTCTTTACATTTTATTCGGATATTATAATATTTTAATATTTTTTAACATTTTATTAGGATATTCTAATAATTTTCTTTAATGAATGTTTTTTTATTTTAAGAGAATTAAATTATACATACAAGAGTTCTTTTCTACATGCTGATCGAAAGAGTAAAATGTTCTTTCAAATATATATTTTTTAATATCTAAGTAATAATTTCCTTATGTATTTATTTTTTGCAATAGTTTATTTATAAAAAATTATACATAATATTCTAAGTACTTGTAAGAAGTACATAGGAATACATATCTATTCATTTATTTAATAATTTGTTTTTTTCTTTGGAATATGATTTTATATTTTACATATTTTTTAATAATATTTATATTCAAAGATTATGTGTTTTTACTTGTTTTTAATAATTATTCTTTCTTTTTTATTAAATGAAAAAAACTAGGCAAACTAGAAAATTCACAAATATTGTGATATATAAAAAATGATAAATTTAAATAAAAAAGATATTATAAGATAATTAATTAAAACTGATATTATAATATATTTTATTAAATACGTAACTCAAAATTGAATAGCGACATATTTAAAATATTTATGGATGAATAGAATAAATGAAATGTATTGAAATTAAAAATTTAAGATATGGATACTAAATTAATAATAATTCAAATTTTATAATAAAATATCTGTATTAATCAGATATAAATAAATAATATTTATATAAATAAAATTTTCAAATATTCTAGATAAGAATAAGATAATGATTGATTGTTAGACCTGTGTCATTTAGAGTCCCAATTTCTATCGGAGTCGTTAAAATTTTTGCTTTTTTTTAGCCACCTGGTGGGGTTTGAGGACTCTGATTGAAGATATAACTGCATATTATGGGTCCTGGTATTGTTTAGTACTGCCCATAAAATTTTCGTTTAATTCCGATAACGTTTTTGGAATTATGCAGTTTCGGATTGGTATTCGGATTTGATTTTGTTAAAATCCAAGATGATGAGGTAAAAATCCGATATTATTACGAGATGTTAAGTTTGGAGATAGCTTCCATATAGAAGTGGAATTGGATCAACTGGATTTGTATATTAAAAGTTATGGGTATTTTTCCATGTATACCCCGAAGTTGAGAAATCCAGGCAGCAGCCCTGTAAGCTGTTTAGCCTAGATTTCGAAATAGCTAGAGGGGTTATTTGATCTAGGTGTAAACATGAAAGTTGTAGATAATCGTCTTATCTTTCAAATGCCACTGGAATCATGCAATTCGGAGCTGTATTGGGGAAGTTATGCCCGTTTAAGTGAAGTCTGTCCAGGATTTCGGGGCAGGGACGATTTGGTCGTTTGTCACCTCTTTTAGATATTTAAGTCACCCAAATGTCTCCCGACCTTCTCTCTCGACCAGCTGTTCGGGTGAAAAATGAAAATGAAGAGGAGAAAGTGGAAGTGGTGATGAAGTCTTCTCTTCTATGTCTTTGAAGGTGTGTTGTTTGAGGGGGAGGTGCGGAGGTCGGTGGTGGTAGCGGTGGAGCTACGGCGGCGGGCATGCCGGAGCCGCGGATGGACCTCCCGCTCTCCTCGGTTGGGTTCAGCCACGTCTGTTGTGGCTGGTGAGAAGGGGTAGAGCTCCATTGCCTTGTGTTGATTGTGTGTGCTTGGAATTGAAGAAGCTGAAGAGGGGGGGAACACATATTCATGTGTTATGTGTTGTGTATGTGTGCACACCAACTGTTTGTGGGTATGTGTGAGTGAACCAAGTATGCCTCTTCTCCTCCTCTTTCCATTGGCTTTCCTCATGCATTGCCTAAACTTGTGTTTGTGTACTAAAGGGGCGTGGGATTGACACATTGGTACACTCGAGATCACATAAGAGGTATGCGGAGGCTGCGGTGCGCGCTCGGCGTGCTCGCATGCGTGCGGAGTGCGCGGGAAGCGTGCATGAGGTGCTTGCATGCGTGCGGAGTGCGTGGGCAGCGTGCACGAGGTGCTCGAGGGTGTGCTTGACGTTGTTCGATGCGTGCGGAGTGTGCGGGCAGCGTGCACGAGGTGTTCAAGGGCGTGCTTGGCCTTGCCCGATGCGTGCGGAGTGCGTGGGAAGCATGCACGAGGTGCTCGAGGACGTGCTTGACGTTGTTTGATGCGTGCGGGGTGCATGGGCAGCGTGCACGGGGTACTCGAGGGCGTGCTTGCGGTGCTCAGACGCGTTCGAAGTGCTTCGTGGTGTCGAGCAGCTTGTTATAGCCAAATGCAACCATGGGATGATCCTTGGCGGATTGATTTCAGGCTTCGGATTCAACTCGTCGCTCTCTTGCGTTTCGCGAGCCGTGCGCTCGTTAGGTGAGTGGTTTGATTCCAACCCTTCCGGGAGCGTTCGATGCACGTAGTCGTGCTTCGCGCTTCCATGGGGCTTTATTTGCACCCTAAATATGTAGATATCATGCATGCTAGGTTGTATAGCTCGTATATTGTGTAGAAACTCTATTCTACCTTATACTTGCCTATGTATTGTATAGAATATGGCATGACTTAGGTAATATTGTTTGAATTACTACCTTATTATCATTTGAACATATCAGGCATGTCTAAACTTGGGTTAATAACGGGTGTATGCGTAATATTCCTCTGATTTAGGACTCGAGGGTGTGGTATAGTTGTTGCACCCATCTGTTGGGGCAAAACTATGACCAGCTCAAGAGAGGATGAGGCATTCCCTCTCCCTCGCCCTCCTTCTCTTCGCGAACCAAGTGAGTAGATGTAGTTCCTACTTGACTCGGGTTTGCTTGGAATTATTGGCATGCACCTGTTGTTGCGCAGATCGCGCTTAACCCTTCCCTTCTAGGTTGGTTTTATCCAACGTATAATAGGTTGTAATTTGTGTGTGTTTATCTGTTTGATGCCATGTATGCATATTTAAGTAGGTCATCGTTGGGTAGTTAATTGCATATATATATATATGCTGATATGGCCATGATTCTTGTCTAATATTAGACAAGTGTATGACCTCTTGTGGGGTCATACCATGGCTTTGACACTTAGAATAAAATGTCTTCCCCGCATCTGAGTTATGCGCCCTGGAGGGAATTCATGAGAATTCATTGCGCTTATCGGTGTTTGATAACCGATGATGACGGATCCATAGGGATCGTATTCGCGAGTGTCGAGTGTTCTTTCCTTCGTCGGCTCCGAGTAGAGACTGCCCGGCGTAGTAAAGTCCGGTGGAGATCTCCCAGATACTACTCATGACACGTGTTGGTGTGCCCATACAGCTGAGGTAGCGGTCTTGGGAGACTAGTCCGGTAGAGGCCTGAACCCTGTGCACGAGGTAGTAGAGGCCACACCGGGAGAGACTACCGGAAGACGAGTGGAGTAGAACAATCGACCTCTTCCCCAAGAGCCTATGTCACCCCGAGGAGGGGGTGAGGGTGAGGGTGTGGTGGGTCGGCGTTGATTCGATCTGCCAGTTCATGTAATTTCCCAAGATCCTATGTCACCCGTCGGAGTGAGGGTGAGGGTATTGCTCCCAAGATCCTATGTCACCCGTCGGAGTGAGGGTGAGGGTATTGCTCCCAAGATCCTATGTCACCCGTCGGAGTGAGGGTGAGGGTATTGCTCCTAAGATCCTATGTCACCCGTCGGAGTGAGGGTGAGGGTATTGCTCCTAAGATCCTATGTCACCCATCGGAGTGAGGGTGAGGGTATTGGCGTGAGTGGGGTGGGCTCGAGTTGATACTCGACCCACCAGCTTGTGTAGTAGGTTTTCCCATGGGGTTCACGCTGCGAACAAGTAGTGGTTCCTCCCAATATCGTCGTATGTCGTGGCCCAGATGTTGAAGCTGCCCTGACTGAGGACTCCCACTTGTAAGTACTCCCGATGCATTCGGCGGATGTACTGATCATGGGAGTGTACCAGGTGAGGCTACGCGAGGGTGGACCACCGGACGATATTGCGAGCATGAATTGTTCTCCCCTTCGTCGGATCCGTGTGGATGCTTCCTAGGTACGAGCCGCCCTGGGTGGACCCCCACCTGTAGGTACCATCGACGCTGTCGACAGTGTACTGACCGTGCCCAGCTCCAGGTAGAGGCTGCCCGGGAGAGCGCTACCGGATGACGAACGGTGTAGAATAGAAAGTTTTGTCCTTCAAGTCCCTAGGCTCACCCCTGTGGGGGCTAGGGCGAGGACGAGGTATGGTTGCACCGCCGTGTGACATTGTTAACCGTTGGGTTTCTACCCATGGTTTCCTTGATAGGAGATTGCCTTAGGATCGAATGTTGTGTTGGTGTTTGGTTTCTGACCACTCACTGAGCTTGTAGCTCACCCCTCGCTTATGTTTTTCCCCAGTTGACGCTGAGTCGGATCCAAGAGAAGAGCTCCCCTGGCGCCATCCGAGTAGGAGACCCGCGTTCGCGTTGGATGTCTTGCGAGTCGGAGGCTATCAGCATTCCCTTTTCATTGTATGTATTATACTTGTGTTTGTGCACGGTATGTAGACTGTTGATGTCAGTTATTGTATATATTGGCTCTCACAGGACAGTTGATTGTGTACTCTAGTCTGTAATATGTCTTTGAATTACAGACTTAGTCATTTGAGCTTCCGCTTTTTGTATATATTTGATGTCAGTTACTTGTGTATTGCCTTTTCTATTGTGGAGTATTTATTTGACCTCGTGTATGGATTACTGATATCATTTATATATTTGCCACGTCTCGGGGACGGCCGCCCTGGGGCGTGACATTGATAATATTAATTAATTCATAAACAAATTATAACATTAATTTAAAATTGATCTCTTCTGGGTAAATAGAATATTAGAAGATAATATTCATATATTAAATTAAAATAAATAATATCATTATGTTAACATAAATAAATTAATTTTGATAGATAATTTTAATATTATCTGTATTGAATTGATTTAAATTGACATTAAAGTAAAAAAATTAAGTTTCAAAGTAAATCATATATTTTTATTTTTTCATATGAAGAAATTAAGATTGATTAAAAAATTTAATTTAGTGATTGATAAATTATAGAGAAATAAATTTATTTGTTAAAATATAATAATTATTATTTGTATTTGCTTAGATTTAGATCATTAAAAATATATATATCCACACATTAAAATTGAGATAAACAATTGTTCCAAAAAATATATGTACATTATAATTTTTAATATATATTTCAAAAATATAAAATTATTTTCGTTTAAAATTATTTTCGTTCCAAAAACTATATGTACATTATAATTATATGTGAAATTTGGCAATTTAAATTTAACCATATAAATATAATTTTTTTATTAAATTATTATTATAGAGTACAATATATAAATTTAAATATATGTTATCAATATTAGAATATCTAATTCTATGTTTTTATGAAACATATATTTTTGACACTTAAATAACAAAGACAGCCATTGCGCTCGGGCTTTGCATAACAGGATTGATTCAAAAAGTACGCAGTTAGAAGAAGAAAGGCGGCACGTGAAACAAAGGTTGACGAGGAAAGGATATTTTCCTAAAATGTGATTTTTTAGGAGTATATGTACAAAAGAAAATTAAGACTTGGTGGATATGGATGATATTATCAAATTTATATATATATATATACAAAGAAAAACAAGGATTAAATTATTTTTAATTTTTTTAAAAAAATTCATAACATTTCAAATATAACTTTGTCTAGGATGATCAATAGCTCATTGGAAAAAGCTATTTTTATGACTGTTGTGGAGGTAAAAATCTGCACCAGGACACGTGTTGTGATAAGGCAGAATGGTGAAACATGGGCTGCTCGGCAGAAAACCCATCATGCCTAGTCCACGAAAGATGACTTTAGGTGACGTCATCCTGCGAGTCGACATGACTAGATTAGAGGATCTAGTCGTTCGGTCGATCAGCCCATAAAGCAAAAGGGATCATCACAGGAATTCTAAGGCACAACCAGACGACAGGTCCGGTTGTTCGACCTTGCTCCTCGGATACGAGTGATCTAAGGCACGACTAGATGACAGGTCTAGTCGGGCGACCTTATCGCTCAAAGTGCGAAGTAAGGCACGACTGGACGACGGGTCTAGTCGAGCGACCTTATCACTTCGGTGTGAGTGATCTAAGGCACGACTAAACGGTAGGTCTGGTCGGGCGACCTTACCATTCGTCAACGTTACGCATACCAAGAGGCCCCGAGCAGGCCCAGAAATGGTCAAAGGACCGTGAACGTATGTAACTGCCACGGCAGCATTCAAGACTCATTACTCACAGAACGTGGGTAATAAGGGCGATGTGGTGAGTAAATACAGGGAACGTTTCCCTAAAAAATAGCCCACTACCAGTTAGTGGGAAAACAGTTACAGAGTAACCAATTGAACTATGTGAGACTTGATCCCTAAGCGGGTACGTAGGCAGCCTATAAAAGAGGTCGCGCGACAACACTCTTGGCAGATGAGATCAATTTGGAGATTCCTTAGTGAAGGTAATCGATAAGTTGAAAGTTGAGAAGTAGCAACACTGTTATTTCCAACAGCCAGGTACTGTCTCTCCCCCTCCACCACAAAATCCCATTTCCATATAATCCTACCACAAAAATTCATTAACCCAATTTTCTTTAAAGTTCCTGATCCCGCGAAGTACAAATCTAATTGTGAGAGGAAAATATCCTGCTCAATTGTAAAATAGAGTTTTTCTAAAAATGATTATGTCACGATGACAAATGAGATCAAATGTTGAAATTCTTATTTGATCCAAAATTATCTATTTATCACCTATATTATGTGAATATCTTAATCTAAATCTAATTAAATAATAGTAAAAAAAATGATGATGTGACATGATCAGTACCAGTCATTGAATATATCTTAAAAACATATTAGTGTAATGAAGATATGAAGAAAGTCAAAAACACTTTTGGTTAGTAATATTGATAAATAACAATATTCATTTATGGTTAGTAATATTGATAAATAACAATATTCATTTAAAAACTTATTAATTATTTTTTATTGAGAACACTCAAAACTGTCTTCTATGATTCTAAATATCCAAATCAGTTTCTTTTAATAATTCTACCAAAAAATTTATCTAGTCTTGTAACTTAAAATGACCAAATTATCCATAATTTATATTTTATACATAGTATTTAAACTCTCTTTCACCATTTTAAAATATCGCAGTCCCACTTCAATTTTAACATAACATAAATTTAGGTTTTTTACTTTGAAATGATTTTTAAATAATATTAATTTTTATTTTTTAGTATTCTATTAACAATCAATGGCAAAACATTGTTTAAAAAACAGCATTTCTATCTTTCAAAATATTTTTTGAATACATTTAAATTTTGAAAGATTTTGTGGAGATCATATCCAATTGTACAAATACGTCCTTTTATCAGAATCAATAACGTAAAATTCAATAAATATTTTAAAACTTACAATTATCCAAAAATTCCTTCTAAAATATAGCTATGCTAATTATTATAATGATAGTTCTTAATAATATCCTCAAAAATGTAAAAAAATATAAATACATTCTCAAATAGAAAATAATGTCTACTTTTGTTAATGTTTATTAATTAAATGTAGCTTGTGAAATATTAAATATTTTCAATTGGATTAGAGAGGGCTTAAATATTAAATGACATAAGGGAAATTAAGATATTTTAGATTAGAAGATTGTTAAATAAAATTTTTTAGGTAGAACCGTAGAATTCTAAAATATAGTTAATTTGATATTTCAAAAATTTAGATGATTTTTTGGGTATTTTCCCTTAATTTTATACCACTACAAATAACATATTTAAAAAAAAAATTACAATATAAATATGTGTCATCTTATTTTTTATTATTAATAAATATAATGTAACTACAGTAGAAATAAATAATGAAAAATAATCTTAAACTAATATTTGTGTAATTAAACTAATATTCGTGTAATTGTTTATTCTTTTGTCATCATATATATTTATTAATAATTAAGCATTAATAACCTAATTGATTATTCTTCTCCTTATTTCCATATTAATTCCAAATATGTGCGTGTAAATAAAAAAATATTTTTAAAAAACTACCCACAATTAAAACCCTAAGTTTTTTTCAATTCATTTATATGTGATAAAATATATCATGTTGTGTGTGTGTGTGTATAAAATATATTATATAATTACATATAAAAGAGATAATGTTACAACTAAAAATAAGTTTTTTACGTATATATCCCTCAACCAACCAATTATTGTAAAATGAAAGCAACCACTCCCACCACCTACATTACAACACCCACCCCCTTTTTTTCAGGTGGTGGCATTGAGCAACATGGGAAGGGAGGGAAAAAGAAAAGAAAAAAGGGGGGAAGGAGTCAGGATGGGTGCCCTCTCCATGTCACCCCATCCCCTCTGCCACACCCCTCCCAGTTCTCTCTCCCTCTCTTCTTATCTTTTTTTTCCTTTCTCTCACTTTCCCCCTCTACTCGATTGTCGCTCCGCCACCTCTCCGGCCACAGCTGTCTTTGCTTTGTCGCCTCCTCCGACCGCCATCTTGCTCCCCCCGCCCCCCATGTTTTTTATTTTCTTTTCCCTCCCCTTCTCAGACTGCCCAATCCCACCCCCCCAAAAAAAATGGGGTGAGTGTAGCAATCTGGGTGGTGGGAATAATTATTATATTGTGAAAATACTTTGTTTGAAACTCTATAACAAATAATATCACGTTCATGTACAATTTAAACCCTTTTGAATGATATTATTGAAAATAACAAATTATCAAGAATATTTGGCTAAAATGTGTATTTTTAGGAATATATATAAAAAAAAACATTAAGATTTGGTGGATATGAATGGTATTATCCAATGCATATATAGATACAAAAAATCAAGAATTAAATTATTTCTGAAATTCTTTTAAATTTATAATTTTTCAGGCTGATTTGAAAAGATGATAAGTGGTGGGATAAAGGGTAATTATGAAGATAAGTGAGTGGAATGACAACTTATCCCCGTTTGGTATAAAAATTAATTAGGATGAACTATGGACTATTGTCTCAATTTTAAAATGAAAATGATGATATTTTGTTTCACCTAAAGGCTGTGATAACATTTATCATCACTTTTTATCTTAATTTTGACAAATGTGAATATGAACAAAATTTATGGACTTTTTATCTTCTAAAATTAAAACAATTTATCTTCAAAATCTTAACCCTTTACCAAACTAGCCCTTCAAGTATAATCCAGATTGGGGTAATCAATAAATATTTAAAAGAGCTTTGCGATATATATACTTATGACTGTGAAATAGATTTTTTTCGAAATATGACTATTTCATTTTGGGAAATGAGATCAAACGTTGAAACTCATATTTGACCTGAAATTAAATATTTATCACATATATCATATGATTATTTGAATCAAATCTAATAAAAAATAATAACAAAAAAAAAAGAATGATGATGTGACACGATCGCCACCATTCGTTCAATACATCTTTAAAAAATATATTTATGTTACAAATGTAGGAATAAAGTTGAAAACACTTTTGATTAGGAACATAAATAGATTAATTTATAATCTTATTTGTAAAATATGATATTTAAAGAAATATATTGTATTTAAAACCCAACATTAAAGATTTGTGAAATTCAATAAGATAGATTTAATGAATATTTCATATTTAAATATAATGATATTTTTTTCATTCTTACCCTTAATTCAAAAAATAAATATCATAAAAAATTAAGAGTAAAATCGAAAATGAAAATGAAAATGCTACAAATAAACAAAATTGAAAACTTAAGCACTTCTGGTTAGAATATCAATAGATTAAATGTATATATATTGAATTTTTTCTTAGGTCTGCAACTTAGGTTAGGTGACCCCGATGGATTGAATCCTATTTTTATGCAGGCTGAGTTGTAAATATCGAGTTTGAGTTTGGATTGCTTAAAAATTTGGGTTCACACCACAGACATCCCGAACCCAAAACTGAATACCAATATGACATATGATAACATATAATTTGAACATTGTTGGTAATCTTTTTTAAATTTGGACTGTTCATTAACTTGACGAAAGCCTAAAACCAATCTCTCAGACTCGCAATCGGTAGTGTCTCGTGTAGGCTGTTCTGCGACACCATTGTGCTGTAGAGTACCGGGCTCAGTCCTTTCGTGTTGAATCCCATGACGCGAGCAATAATCTCTGAACCTCCTCCAACTGTACTCTCCTCGATTAACGGTCCGCAATGACTTCAACCGTTTTCCTGTCTCCCATTCCACCATGGCATAAAAGTGCTGAAAGTGCTCAAACACCTGATCCTTTGTTCGTAACAAGTAAGCCCACACTTTCCTGGATGCATCATCAACAAATATAGCAAAATGCCTATTGTCACCAAGCGATTCAACCTCAAATGGACCATAAACGTCAGAGTGAATCAAGTCCAAATTATTAGACTTCCTTTTCGAACATCTATCGAAAAGAACTCTATGATGTTTTTCAATTAAACAGTAATCACAAGAGCTAAGAGACGTACCATTGATAAAGGGAATGTAAGACTTCTTTACCAAACTTGTAGCTCCTTCTCGCTCATGTGACCAAGCCGCCTATGCTATAAATCCGGAGACAAATCTTCTTCAGCTGCATTCATTCCATCCTTGCACACTTTTATCTTTGTCTTGTACGAAGTACAACATGCCTTTCCTCTAGCAACAACTAGCGAACCCTTGGTGAACTTCCATTTTCCATTGTCGAAGTGATTCTCAAATGCTTAGCGATTCAAAGCGATCCCAGAAAGCATATTGAGGCGCAAATCAGGAACATGCGAACATCTTTCAAAGTCAATGTGTGTCCTACATCAGTGCGTATATACACATCACCAATTCCTGCAATCTTTGAGTGACTAGTGTTTCCCATCTTCACAATGCTAAAGTCTCCTACCCTGTATGAAGTGAAGAAATCCATCTTAGGAGTTGCATGGTAGGACGCTCCCATATCAACTATCCACTTAGTATTCTAATCTACAACATGCGAGCATTTTTCCTCTCCAAAAGATAGAGCCACAAATTCATCCGTATATGCAGTCGCCATCATGTTCAAGTCGTCATCTTTCTTCTTCTGATAATTTTTCTCAATCTGTTCTCTTTTCCAAATTCGGCAATTCCTCTTGAAGTGACCGGCTTTACCGCAATGGTAGCTCGCATTTTCTTCAGACCTTGACTTGCTTCTGTATCTACCATGACCTTCTTGTTCTCGACCATTGCTCCTCCCTCTGTTCTCTGTGACAAGTGCCTGTGCATCATCTGTATCTGCTGATTTTCTTCTTGTTTCTTCATTTAACAAGCAGCTCGTAACTGTACTCATAGACAACACACCATCTGGAGCAGAATTACTCAATGTGACGACTAACGTCTCCTAACTGTCTGGCAAAGATCCCAAAAGCAATAGTGCCTGTAACTCGTCATCCAAAGTCATCTTCATAATAGTCAATTGATTCACCAAGCTCTGAAACTCATTTAGGTGCTCTGTAACACTGTCACCTTTGAACTTTAAATTCACGAGTTTCCTGATTAAAAATGCTTTATTTCCCGCGTTCTTTTTATTATACAAAGACTGAAGCGTTTTCCATAAAGAGTGTGCATTTGCAATATGATGGAATATGCTGGGATCAATCCATTGTCGAATATTTGCAACACATTTTCTATTCAACTTGGTCCGGTCTTCTTTTGTCATTTTTCTGGTTTGCTTTTATCTCAATTGGTTCAAATAAATCCTTACAGTAAAGGATGTCCTGCATCTTGGGCTTCCACATCAACCAATTGGAACTATTCAAATCAATCATCTTGCCGATGGAATTCTCCATAACTATCTCACACAAATAAGTTCAACCTTGCTTTGATACCACTTGTTGGGATTTTTAACAATTTTATTTGTGTGAAATAAATAATAACAATCACGGAATAAATTATACGAATCCCAAATCAATCACCGATGCAATCAGAAAAAAATAAAAATAAGCAAACCACAAAGAAACACCTAATTTAACGTGGTTCGGTGTAAGCCTACATCCACGGGGCACTCCAGCAACAATCCACTATATCAAATAATAATGATAATAATGTAATCCCGAGGGGTTAGACGATCAGATCTTTGACTCCTGAAGAAGAATGAAAGGCGACCGGATCTCCTCATATCTCCTGCTCTCTCGACACTTCAAAAGAACAGGAGAGGGGGTATCTGTGGAGGTAAAAATCTGCACCAGGACACATGTCGTGATAAGGCAGAATGGTGAAATATGGGCCGCCTAGCAGAAAACCCATCATGCCCAGTCCACGAAAGATGACTTTACAGTGACGTCATCCTGCGAGTCGACACGACTTGATTAGAGGATCTAGTCGTTCGGTCGATCAGCCCGTAAAGCAAAAGGGATCATCACAGGAAGTCCAAGGCACAACCAGACGACAAGTCCGGTCGTTCGACCTTGCTCGTCGGATACGAGTGATCTAAGGCACGACTAGATGACAAGTCTAGTTGGGCGACCTTATCGCTCAAAGTGCGAAGTATGGCACGACCAGACGACAGGTCTAGTCGGGCGACCTTATCACTTTGGTGTGAGTGATCTAAGGCACGACTAAACGATAGGTCTGGTCGGGCGACCTTACTATTCGTCGATGTTACGCATATCAAGAGGCCCCGAGCAGGCCCAGAAACGGTCAAAGGACCGTATGTAACTGCCACGGCAGCATTCAAGGCCTATTACTCACAGAACGTGGGTAATAAGGGCGACGTGGTGAGTAAATACAGGGAATGTTTCCCTAAAAAATAGCTCACTACCAGTTAGTGGAAAAATGGTTACAAAGTAACCAATTGAACTACGTGAGACTTGATCCCCAAGCGGGTACGTAGGTAGCCTATAAAAGAGGTCGCGCGACAGCACTCTTGGCAGATGAGATCAATTTGGAGATTCCTTACTAAAGGTAATCGATAAGTTGAAAGTTGAGAAGTAGCAACATTGTTATTTTCAACAGCCAGGCACAGTCTCTCCCCCTCCACCACAAAATCCCGTTTCCATATAATCCTACCACAAAAATTCATTTACCCAATCTTCTTTAAAGCTCCTGATCCCGCGAAATACAAATCTAACTGTGAGGGGAAAATATCCTCCTCAGTTTGGCGCCGTCTGTGGGATTCTGGAACAAATAGCTGAGAGTTCATAATGTCTGATCAAAACGACATCCCCGAAGGAGGTCTGTAAGACGGAAATATGCACCCGCCTAATACTGGGGGTAACCTCCAAGGTGACACTGGAGGTGTCTCACCTGGTACCCTGGCAAGCCAGGTCCAGGACCTCATGCAGGCAATGGAAGGTTCACAGGAGAACCTGTTCATCCGGTTGCAAGAATCAATGCAACAGATGTTCGAAGCTTCGATGCAGCAATTCCACACAAACGGGCATCAAAGGCAACCTGTATTGGAAGAAGCTCACCCACCAGTAACAGCACTTCCGCAAGCTAATATCGAAGTTTCGGAAGGGAGTACTTCTTCCTCTAATCAGAGACAACGGTCCCGCCGGCGTTCACGAACTCCGTAGGCGGCCCACCTCACGAAGATCTAAGGCGTGGTCGCTCTCCCCACAGAGAACGATCCGCCCAAAGGGAAGCTTCGCGTAGACAGGCACACCAGGAGCGGTCTGCCTTGCGCGAAGTATCTGGTAGAAACCAGCGTGATTCACCGCCCCATCAGCCTACCAGGGGGATGGTCACGTTGCCCCGCCACACCTTGCGCTCCGAAGTGCACTGCATTTCTAGTCGGGAAATGGCGGATCACGCGATACAAGGATTCACATCCCCATTCAGCGCAGGGGTCCTCAGAGAACGTTTACCACACAGGTTCGTTCAACCCAAATTCAAGATGTACAACGGCACGACGGATCCTTATGACCATATCCTGGCTTTCCATCACTCCATGGCGCTATCGTATGATGGGTTGATGTGCCGCCTCTTCCCCTCCAGCCTGGAAGGGACCGCATTGGCTTGGTTCTATCTTCTTCCACCCACGACGATCAGAACTTTTGAAGGGCTCGAAACCATTTTCGCCAAGCACTTCATCTGTAGCCGGTGGAGGAAGAAATATTTGGGGGATCTCATGAAGATCCGGATGAACACGGGTGAGACGATTCGACAATATGTCGATTGGTTTCGCATACTGAAGTTTGAAGTGGAAGACTGCAACGAGGATGCTGCGGTCATGGCTTTTCGGAACGGCTTACCGACCGGAAACGGCCACAAGGAGTCGCTCATCAAGCGCACTCCTCCTGACTTGAGGGACCTGATGGGGCGTGCTGAAAAGTACGCTAAAGTGGAGGAGGAATCCAATCTCCTGAAGCAAGTAACTACGACTTCCAAGCCAATTCCCATTTCTACCTGTCCTCCAAACAGGTCCACTCGAGAGTTTCGCCCGAAGGAGCAGCGAGGCGAAAGGAACATGCGACCAGGTACTTCGACCAACGAGGTGCGCGAGGGGCATGAAATGTATTTTAAGATTCCCCCGTCCCAAATTCTCTCTAAGATCCAAGGGCAACCTTGGTTCAGATGGCCAGAGCGATATCAGAACCTGCGATGCGACAACCATAAAAACGTCGGTCACACCACCGACGGCTGCCGAATCCTCCGATCATTCTTAGAAGATCAAATCTGGAAGGGTTACTTGAAGGAGTACGCTCCAGTGGAGATCGCCTTAAACCCAACGCTCAGCATGTGACAAATATTGGCCCCAACACCGGTGCTGGGGTCATCGACGTCTTATTCGGGGGAGTCCCCCACTTCACCTCGCCAAAAAGTGCTCGAAAGAGCCCTACGACGATGCAGGTGTCGTTCGAGATGATGCAGATCGACCAGGAGCCAAAGCTGGTCATCAAAAGGCCTCGAGGGGATGACAACAACGTCATCACTTTTTCGGATTTTGATCTGGAAGGAGTCCAGGCCCCACATTCGGATGCCCTGGTAATTACCTTATGCATCTCTAACTTTGATGTGAAAAGGATCCTTGTAGACACCGGGAGCTCGGCCGATATCCTTTTCATGAAGCCATTCCTTTGGATGGGACTGAAGGCCGCAAACCTCCATCCTACGAAGGACCCCTTGGTCGCATTTAATGGAGCGCGAGTTGTCCCCGCCGGCCGCATCACGCTACCCGTCCGAGCAGGGGACCAGACGGCTATGACGGACTTCACGGTTATGGACCTCCCATCCCCGTATAATGCGATCATCGGGCGATCCTAGCTTGCGGCGATGAAAGCAATTCTGTCCACCTATCACCAACGTCTCTGCTTCCCCACGGCACAGGGAATAATTGGAATATGAGGTGACCAGGTGGCCGCAAACCGTTGTTACATGGCGGCGATAGCCGAAAAGTCAGCCCTGCCAGAGGTAGAGGAGCTACCTGAAGAAGGAGAAATCCACCCGAAGAGGTAGCAATTACTTCAGGATCGGGTCAAAGCTGATGAGCGCCGGCCCGGTCCTGAAGAGAGGGTCTTGGAAGACCTGGAGCAGGTCCCGATAGATCCCTTGACCCCGAAAAATACTTTCTCATCGGGAGTCTGCTCTCTACAAAAGAGAGAAAGGCGATACTCGATCTCCTTATGGAAAATAAGGACGTGTTCACCTGGAGACCGTAGGACATGCCAGGGATCGATCCCGAGGTGGCGAGCCACCGACTGTTCATCTCTCCGACCGTTCATCTAGTTTGACAAAAGCATAGACGAATGGCTACGATCCATGCCGAGGCGGTACAAGACAAGGTGAACAAACCCTGAATGGCTTGCCAATACGGTGGTGGTCCCCAAGAAGAATAAGAAGTGGTGAGTTTGCGTGGACTTCATTGATCTGAACAGCGCGTGCCCAAAGGATAGCTTTCCACTCTCGAAGATCGACCAGCTGGTGGACTCCTCATCAGGTAATGAATTAATGAGTTTCATGGATGCTTACTCAGGGTATCACCAAATCCTGATGTACGAGCCCGACTAGGAGAAACAACGTTCATAACACCCACTGGCATTTATTGCTATAAAGTAATGCCATTCGGGTTGAAAAATGCCGGGGCTACATACCAGAGGCTGGTGACACGGGTCTTCCAGCACCAGATCGAAAAGACCATGGAAGTATACATCGATGACATGATGGTCAAAAGCGCAGATCGGGGTGACCACCTGATTCACCTTGAAGAAGTTTTCGCCGTGTTGCGAAAGTATCACCTTAAATTGAACGCCACCAAGTGCTCATTCGGAGTCACTGCGGACAAGTTTTTGGAATATTTGACGACAGGACGAGGGATCGAGGCCAACCCTGACCAGATCAAAGCGATCATGGAGATGGAGCCTCCTCGGAACATGAAAGATGTACAAAAACTGGCCGGGAGATTAGCCGCGCTCAACCGGTTCATCTCTAGGGCCACCGACCGGTGCCAACCATTCTTCCAATTGCTGCAGAAAGCTCATAAGTTCGAATTACGCCAGAATGCCAGAAGGCGTTCGAAGAAGTCAAGAAGTACCTCAGCACACCACCACTTCTGGTGAGTCCATTAGTAGGAGACGTCGTACTCCTCTACATTGCGGCATCCGAGCATGCCGTGAGCTCCGCACTATTGAAGGACATCGACTACGGGCAGAGAGCTGTCTACTACGCCAGTAAAGCACTCAGCGATAGGTACTTCCTTAGTAAGAAACTTGCGTTTGCTCTACTTGTTTCTGCTCAGAAATTGCGCCACTACTTTCAGGCCCACTCAATACATGTCATCACCGACTCACCTCTCAAAGCCGTGTTGAGAAAGGCAGACGTTGTGGGTCGATTGCTAAAATGGGCAGTGGAGCTGTCAGCTTTTGACATCCACTAAAGGCCCAAAAACGCTATCAAGGGACATGTGGTTGCTGACATCATCGCTGTCCTAACACCCGAAGAACAACAAATCTGCGCCATCTCTGACTACATACCCATTTCTTGGACACTCCATGTCGATGGGGCGTCCAACCGAAAAGGGTCAGGAGCTGGGTTGATTTTGCAAAGTGAAGATGGATTCCTCTTCGAGCACGCGATCAAGCTGGGATTCGAAGCTTCCAACAATGAGGCTGAATATGAGGCTCTCATCGTTGGTTTGGAATTCGCGGTAGACCTTGGTATCGAAAAATTGTCAATCTACAGCGATTCCCAACTCGTGGTGTGTCAAAGCACAGGAGAATACCAAACGAAGGATGATCGCATGGTGGCCTATCAAAGCCACACACGTACTCTGCTCGCACGGATCGACCACTGGGAGATCTGTGCCATCAACCGCGATCACAACACTCATGCTAACGCCCTGGCGAATCTGGCGAGCGCTCTAGAAGGAAGACCATCTCGGGATATCAGGGTCGAATTCTTGGGGGAACCAAGCATCGTTCACCTCAAGCAGGTTATGGCGATGGAGTCAGAACCGCCAGGGACGACCTGGATGGACCCCATACTATCGTTCCTGAAGAACGGACACCTCCCGGTGGACAAGGAAGATGCCAGAAAGATCAGAACCCGATCAGCTCGGTTCTTGATCTCCGAACAAGGGGTGCTGTACAAATAAAGCTTCAAAGGTCCGCTCCTCAGATGCATCACCATCGAAGAGGCTCAAGAAGTGTTAGAAGAATTGTATTCTGGAATATGCGGTTGCCATATGGCCTCGAGGTCTTTGACAAAGCACGTATTGATCACAGGATATTTTTGGCCCACTCTGGCGAAAGATGCACTTAACCTGGTCAGAAAATGTGACAAGTGCCAGCGGTTCAGCCCGTTGATCTACCGACCAGTAGGAGACTTGAATACCCTGCCAAGTCCTTGGCCGTTCACGCAATGGGGGTTTGACATCGTCGGACCCATGCCGTTAGCACCATCACAGAAGAGGTTCCTCCTTGTCGCCACCGACTACTTCACCAAGTGGGTGAAAGTTGTGGCTCTGGCTAGAATCCGCGACACCGAAGTACGGGGTTTACTTTGGAAAGAGATTGTATGTCGATTCGGGGTACCGAACACTATAATCACTGACAACGGGACGCAATTCGACAATGCTACGATCAGGGAATTTTGCGAGGAGCTAGGGATAAAACATCTTTTCTCCTCCCCTCGCTACCCTCAAGCGAACGGCCAAGCGGACATCACCAACTGAATCATCCTGGACGGGATAAAAAAGCGGCTTGATGCAGCCAAAGGCAACTGGGTGGACGAGCTCTCCTCAATACTTTGGGCATAACGCACCACGACGCGGAGAGCCACATGGGAGACTCCATTCTCTCTGGCCTTCAGCATTGAAGCGGTTATCCCAGTGGAGATTTAGGATTCCAACCTTTAGTACTGAAAGCTTCGAATCTCAGACCAACGAAGAAGTCTTGGCGTCCGAACTCGATCTGAGGGACGAACGAAGGGAAGCGGCCTCCATCAAGATGGCCAATTATCAGAACCAGATCGCTCGAAGCTACAACAAAAGAGTTTCATGATGAAGCTTTCGAATCGGTGACTTGGTCCTTCAAGAGGTATTCCCCGAATCCCGAAAATGATTATATGGTAAGCTTGGACCCTGTTGGGAAGGACCCTACAAGGTCGCCGGACTGGGCCCCAGTGGTGCTTACTATCTAGAACGAATGAATGTAGAGGCAATCATAAGACCTCGTATTGTAATGCTTCTAAAAAAGTATTACTTTTGAAATAAAAGTTAGTTGCATTATCTCTAGTTAGTACATGCATTGTATGCCATGTGAATAAAATCCCGTTCGAGGTCGCGCTGTGGCAACTGGTTTTCAGACATGACATGCTTACGAGAGGTCGCGAGCTAAGCACTCTCGAACAGGATGTTGCACTCCTAAGAGGTCACGAGATATAGCACTCTATGGTGGTCGCGTGATGGATCAGTTCAGGTCGTTGGATGAGCACTCTCGCCACGTACGTCGCGTAATTCCTCGGGAGATTCGTGTCCCGAGGAATCCCGGCCACCGAAATTCCTCGGGAGGATTGGGCACCCACTGATGGTACCCAAGCTGACGGACGACCCGGCTGATCGCATGGAACACGACCTCATTGAAGTAGATCAGCCAGATGTCTCGCGCCAGGGCCTCAGGAACCTCCTCCGAGTAAGGCCTCCACATCATCTAAGAAAGCATCGAAAGATAGGAAGAACACTTAGTCAAAAAGAAAACCAAGTACAAACCAAAAGGATTCAAAGAAAACTTATACCTCTTCCTCCGACAAGACGCGGTCCTCGCCCTTCCCGCAGTCATCAACCTCGAGTCCGACGAAAGCGGACTAGAAAACCCGGGAGAAGACGAAGAAGAAGAGCCATTCGAGGAGATCCCCGAAGGAGCTAGCGAAGGACCCGAAGGAGGGGAATGTACGTCGGATGACCTGCATCCGAACGACAATGGGTCCTCTAAGAGTACCGACACTGTCAATGGCCCCCGCCGCCTGATGACCATTTCATTCACTGACCAAGACCTCCCAGATCCCCGACTGTGAGTCTACCCCCTACACATCCGCGGACGACTTCAGATGTTGTGGCTGAACAACATCTTTGTAGACCCAGGATCGGGCATGAACATAATGACATGCTCCACTTACCAGAAGATACCCGGACTAGGCTGTCCTCCCGTCCACCCGGCCCACCATACTATCCAAGCTTTCAACTATACCGGGAAGACTCTCCGCGGCCCCGGAACATTCTAGCTATCCGTCGGACCTCTCATCTGCGAAGTAGCCTGCTTCGTGGCCGACATCGACACGAGGTACCCATTGATGCTAGGGCGACCGTGGTTAGACAGCATCCAAGCTATCTGTTCCCCCCGACACCAATGCCTTCGACTGCCCTTCTTGAATCATGTACTGACAATTTGGGGAGAAGCACGCCTCCAATACGAGAACGAGAACAATTGGGCCATACACAATATGTTCACCTTAGCCCTCCGACCGAGGAACGAGAATGAAGGCGGTAGCCCACCTGGGTCCCCTTGTGACAACAACTCTCCCTCAGAAGAAGCGGCCAGGACCCAGCGTCCACCAAGCAATCTTGCGGAGCCCAACTCGATCACCTTCCTCCCCCATGAAGTCGCAAAAGCTAGAGCACGTTCCACACCCCTCTCAATCACCGCCATACTCAGGGGAAGGGAATTCCGTCACATTCTCATTGACACGGGAGCGGAAACTAACGTCCTTACATATTCCGCCTACCAAAAGCTAGAAGGCCAGGTTCCCAGATTGGAGCCCTCAGACGAATACATTTACGCCTTCGACAGCACACGCAAGAATGCCTGCGGACTAGTCACGCTCCCACTGAAGATTGGCCCAGTCTCCACCATCGTTAACTGCATGGTGATGAACATTCAATCGCCCCACCCTCTGATTGTTGGGAGGACATGGCTCAACAGCATCGAAGCCGTCTCATCCACCCGACACCAATGTCTTCGCTTCCCGTACCGCGGGAAGGTAATATCCATATGGGGAGAGGCGCGCTCTAATAAAACTCAGACCCAAAATTGGAGCGTCTGTGCCATGCGCATCCGGCTAGAGGTGCTTGCATGTTGGCAACCAGGCGCCACAGACGAAGAACTACTCCATCAAGGGAGGCCTTTGAAAAGACTCAGGGAGGGAGAATTTGGGAACAGGGGATCCCCACCAGACATCAGCCGGCCATCAAAAAGAAGCCGACCCGAGGAGGCAATACAAATTCAAGAACCAGGTACCGATCCTCCCGGGTAAGCTTTCATCATCCTGTACATATTTGTTTACAGCTTTTCCTAAAAAACTCAAAAAGACCAAAATATTTGTTTAACAGCTTTCGTCTTTCATCATCCTGTACATATTTGTTTACGGCTTTTCCAAAAATACAAAAGGCCAAAATATTTGTTTACTAGGTTTCGCTTTCAACTCCTATTCATATTTGTTTACCTGCTTCCAAAAAGAATAAAAAATCCAAAAAAATATACATGCTAATCAGCTTTCATTTCTCAACCTTGAACATACTTGTTTCCAAGCATCTTTCTTCAAAACAAAAAAACAAAACCAAAAAAAATATATGTTTTCTAACTGTCTTTACGTCATTTCTAAAAACAACGAAATATTTACAAATTACATTTCCACACTCTTCTTCACGACGAAAATGTTTTCCAAATCTACGCTTCCACACCTTTCTTCAAAACAAGATATTTTACAAAGCCATACTTCCATGATTTCCACCGAAAAACGTTTTACAAACGGTCTTTCCATACTTGTCTTCTAAAAACAAAATCGTTTTCCAAACTTTATCTCCATTCTTTTCTTTCCAAAAACATATCTATTCGCCGACACAGGCCCCTTTTCAAAAACATAAGTATACATTTGTTTTTACTACGCCTCGAACTACTGGACGAGAAGAGATTAAGAGCGGCAGACCATGCCCAGGCCTACCAAAGAAGGGTGGCAAGGGCATTTGAAAAGAAGGTGATAAAAAGAAAATTCGAAATCGGGGAATTAGTACTTAAGCAAATCATGCCATCAAGACAGCCTCACCCGAGAGGAAAGCTGCAACCCACATGGGAGGGACCCTATGTGATCACCCATGCCTATTCCGGGAATGCCTACCGCCTGGTAGATGCCGAAGGAGTCGAGGTTCCAGGTTCGTGGAATGCACTTTATCTAAAGAAATTCCATGCATGAAAAGCTTTCAATACTTGAGAACTATTATTCTTCCTTCCTGCGATGTCCAGCGTTTAGTACTTGATGATAGAATTATAAGACTCTCAAAGATAAACTCGTATCTATTTGAACACGTTTCCGCCAAATCATGTCATTCCCTTCACACACGTATAACTGGACTAGATTTGCCTGATGGAAGAAAAATTGCCTACCCCGTAGACTGGGACAATTTAAAACTCCCCAAAGCAAAATATCCCTTATTTTCGCCCCGCTCGTATTAACCCTAGGTCAAAATGAGGAGTTACCCGGACCTAGCATATGTCCCAAAAACTGGCTCTGGCACTATATAAACACTTCTAGAGGGGAAGCATGAAAAGAATCGGGGTGAAAAACAGAAGAGCCCCCCCCTCAACTCGAATAAAAAACACAAAACAAAAAAACAAAAAAAAGAGAAAGTTAGGCAAGGAGAGGCCAAACACCCAAGTGAACGGGTTAAACTCTCTATTTAGCAGGCTTTCACGCCTTTACGCACGGTATACGCTAAACAACGGCTATACCAGTACAGATCCAAACAACGGACTGTACCTTTCCACCCAAAAATAAAGAAGTGGTAAAAAGAAGAAAGCCAGAGGGACCTAGGAAGTAAGACATGTGCTAGACTGGGACAATTCTAAAATATTGCCCGAAAGGAAGATATTACTCTTACCTCATTCACCCTCTCCCCTTTTTATTTTTTTGCAATGGGGGTTCAAAATTGAGCTATGTCCACCAGGAAAAGCGAAATTTTGACCGAAGGCAGATCACGTCCAGGTTTACACCTACACACACACTCACACGAATTCATTTAGAAACTTGCCTATCCAAAGGAAGCTTGTTTGACTTGACTCTTGGTACACTCATGGATTTTTCAACATGTTTAGAATAATACGATTAAGCATTTGAAAACCATGAACCTAGGAAAATCGACGCCTAAGGCTTATACCTCTTAAATACAATCCTGGTTTGGACATGAGTGACCACAAGGGCTCCTCCACGGGGACTTGATGGCGTCTTTTACTTATGAAAATCAAGAACATTGCCCTCTCACTTAAAAAAGTCATTGAAGAACTAAAATGCCCCCTTATGCCACATATACTTACGCATAAGCGTGCATTTTCCTTTTCCAAAACACTTTGGCATCCGATTTTCTTGAAAATTGTCCCCACATATTAAAATTGTCCCCACATATTGTCCCCACAAATATTAAAATTGTCTCCACTCACCTCATGCCCTTCCACACATGCGTGAGAAGAAATTGTCCCCAACTCCTACACATAAGTTCTTCTTCACTCACGCACTTGGAATCCCTTGCGCACTAAAGCCTGGTCTCCCGCACTTTTACTTTCTCGCATTTATATTTCCATTCCGCCTTAAGATGGATTGTAGCCCTTGACAATTCAAGCAAGAAGGGCTCGAAAGTCAGTGCAGGGGCACAATCTGGACAGATTTAACACTTGGTCCATGGAAAGAATGTTTTTATAGGTATTGAAGGATAGAACGGTCTCAAAAGCTTTCAGCGGCAGCAGTAGACAGGAGCAGCAGGCCCAAAAGCCCCAGGCATGGGGCGGCTAAACCTAACTAGCCGCCCCTCACTGGGCGGCTAGTTTGTACTAGCCGCCCCTCCCCCTTGTCTCAGGTAGGCATACCCCAGGCAGGGGGCGGCTAAACCTAACTAGCCACCCCTCACTGGGCGGCTAGTTTACACTAGCTGCCCCTTGCCTGCACCCCTGTCAGTTATGTCAGCCCATATGTAATCAACTCTTCAATACTTCTTTACCTATTAAAATCAAATTCTTTCCAAAACCTGCACGTACACATTTCATACACATATTCATACGCAAAACCTGTATAGATACCATGCTAAAACGAATTATATATCAAAACCTACACCCATCCATGAATCAAACCTATAAAAATCCAGATTCATCCACACATACATACATATCCATGAACCATCCATGCTAAACTACTCTAAACACATGCATATAAAGGAGAATGATTAAATTGTCCCACCCAAAACCACAAGCATCGATTGTTTTTCTAAACCTAAAAGAGGGCATAAAAAGGGAATCTTTCTTCAAAACGCTCCAAACTTCGAAGTCTTGAGCTATGCATCATCGAAACATTCACCTAAGTCAAAACAAAAGAAGAAAAGCATGAATTCATCGCATATATACTATTCTTCTACTTAAAACCAAGACACAAAAGCTATACCTCGGCGTATCGTCGTCCACTGGAGGCTGAGTAGGAGGAACGTCCTGACTTGGCTGAGAAGGGAGCGGCGGATGAGGAGAAGACTGAACCTCTGGAGCATCGGGAGCAGCAGGAGTCTCTCGAACCGAAGACGCGGCCCTCGCGTATATCCCACGACTCCGAGACGCCGAAGGACGAGAGGCACGGCTAAAGGTGGCCCCGGTAGCCAAGGAAGCCGACAGAGAATGGTCAGGCTCAAGTGGAAGAAGATCAAGGTCCGCCTCGGTCATAGAGCCCCCTCCGACCAACTTCCCCCTCATAGTGGCCTCCCAGAGACGGACCTGCTGCATGTCTCTGTCTCTCCTCTCCAATCTCTGTCGGAGGCGACTCTCTGTCCCTCTGGCCCGATCCTCAGCAACCCTCAATCTCTCCTCCAACTCCCGCGCCCTCGCTTCCGACGCCCTGAGTGCCTCTCTGTCCCTATCCCCGGCCGCCTGGAGAGAACGAACCAGGTCTCCCATCAAACCTCCGGGAACACCCGCCGAAGCCTCCAACTCCGACACCCTCATCTGGAGGGAGTCCCTCTCACGGCCTAGGGTAATGAACCCCTCCTCCCTCGAGGCTATCATGGACCTCAGCCGGTCCGCCTCCTCCTCAGCCCGAGAAGCCCTGCCCCTCGCCTGGCCCAACTCCATCCTTGTGGCCGCCAACTCACTTCGGGCCACATCCAATTCCCTCGTCAGCTCGAGCTCCTGCTCGGAAACCACGGAAGGAGGAGGGACGGAAGAAGAAGAAGCGCCATCGGCCCTCGCTCTCGACAGAGCATCCACCTGAGCCTCGAGGACCCGGACCTGGTCCTGCAAGCGTCCTCTCTGTGCCCGCAACGCCTCTATCTGCCTGGCCCGCGCTTGGAGGTGCTCGTTGGCGGTCTTGAGCCTCTTCTCCATCTCATTCAACTCAACCTGCAAAAGGAAATACCATTCAGAAGATGTTCAAGCAAAAGAGAACGAGGAAAGAAAAGGGATTCTTTAACTTACATAAGCGTCCGGGATCTCCTCCTCCATCGTCCCGAGGATATCCGCATACTCCCGACGATACCAAGCTAGGTATTCGTCACTCGAAGTCACCTCAGGACGACGCTCCACCAAGACGCCTCGACCCATCCATCCCGCCACGTACGTCGCGTAATTCCTCGGGAGATTCGTGTCCCGAGGAATCCCGGCCACCGGAATCGAAGGGCGCCGCGGAAGAGGATCGGGCACCCACTGATGGTACCCAAGCTGACGGACGACCCGGCTGATCGCATGGAACACGACCTCATTGAAGTAGATCAGCCAGATGTCTCGCGCCAGGGCCTCAGGAACCTCCTCCGAGTAAGGCCTCCACGTCATCTAAGAAAGCATCGAAAGATAGGAAGAGCGCTTAGTCAAAAAGAAAACCAAGTACAAACCAAAAGGATTCAAAGAAAACTTATACCTCTTCCTCCGACAAGACGCGGAAGGCCTCTCGGAATTGGGCGAGGCGGTGCAAACGGGAAGATCCCCGGGGTTCCCATCTCATGGCCCAAGGGAGGGCATGATCGAACGGAGCCAAAGTCGGGCGATCAATGGCGAAGTGCTCGTACCCGAAGATCTAACAAAGCAAGAGGGAATTTATCATGACCAAAGTAAAGCTAAACCAAGAAGAAGACACTCATCACTTACACATACCTGAAGGAATGGTGCGAAGCCACCAAGGTTCTTTCCTCCAGCCCTCTTGACTTTCTTCGAGAGCTCCGCAAACAAGTGGGCAAGCATCGCCGCTCCCCAAGCATAGCGCCCCATGCCCTCCAAGTCCCGCATCAGTAGAAGGGAATGAGAGGAGACCTTATCAGAGGCCGTCGAAAAAGGACCCGGCCAAAGAAGTAGAGGAAGAACGCTCTCAACTCCCTCCGTGCCCTCTGTGGACACGCGGCCGCCTCTCTCGCCTCGATCATCGCCCGCCGCCTCTCGAAGCTAGCTGCAGCTTCGCCCTTCTGGCGCTCTGTGAAGGAACCGAGGCCGTACTGCCCCGAAAGCCGCCCCAAAGGGATCCGGTTCAACGTCCGCTCCCGCTCCACGAACTCCCATTCTCCGATCAACTCTCGGAAAAGCCCCCTGTAGTCAGCTAGGGTGGCCGCGATCACCGCCTCCCCCAGAACCGGAAGGCCGGTGATCCGATGGACGTCCTCGAGCGTCGGCATGACAGCACCGGTAGGGAGGATGAACGTGCAACTCTCCGGATCCCATCTCTCCGCCAAGGCCTCCACATATGGACGGTGGACGTGGAATGGCTCGATCAGGAAGAAGGAACGGAAGCCCGCTCCATCCACCAAGCTCCGCTCCTCCTGCCCCAAGGCGTCGTACCATCTCTTCGTCCCGTGCCATAAAGCCCGGATACGATTCGGCCTCTACAAAACAAGCGAAGGGAACATGGGTTAGTTTAAAAGCAAGCGAGAGGTAAGAGTCCAAATCTACGAAATCAGTTTAAACCATGCTTAGCGAAATCAAGACTCCCACATGCTAAAAGAATGAAAGTAAGAAACTACACTCCTCATATGATCACGCATGCCAGACAAATATCAAACACATCCCGCCGTGGTCACCCTCACGCACTTTCTTACATCAAGCCTATCAAACACACCTAAGCGATACAGCCATATGGAACACGAACCCATGAAATGCATGCACCCCCTCATGCTCTACCACGATCAAACACGTACGAAATCACATACACATAGAAAACTATCGCATGCAAGCATATTAGCTATATCATTTCTCTCCTTTACATGCATATGACAAACATGGATAATATATATAGAAATTGTCCCCCTCCCTATAAAAACAAACCCATGACAGCATGCTTACGCATCCCACCGTGATTAACTTATACACAAGCATGCCTATTTAAAAAATAACACACATATACGAGTATAATACACACATACAACCTGTTCATACCACCAACACATGCATATACACCAAAATAAAAGGCAAAGACTAAAGGATTAGGAACATACCACGGCCCGTGTGGACCCAGGGGCGTCCACCTCGGCCTCGTCGGGATCGTCCATCCCGTCGTCATCCTCCTCCTCATCCTCCTCAAACACGGCCTCCTCGGCCTCAACCCCAACACCCACACCGGCCTCAGCGGCCCCAGTGCCCATACCCTCGGCCTCCCCGGCCCCGTCCCTAGCCTCTCCTATCCCCTCCACCCTCCCCACGCCGGAGATAAACTCCGCAAAGGCCCCCATAGCCCTACTCTCCTCCTCCTCAGCCCTGGCCTCTGTGGCCTCCCTATCCAACATCCCGACAAGGGCATCCAACGACGCCCTCACCTCCTCGCTAACTCCCTCGACCCCTACCCCCTCGGTTGCACCCTCAATCGATTCTCCAACCCCCGGAACCACCTCCTCGGCCACCACCGGTCGATCCCCACGCCTCCTCTTGCGTATATAGCCTATCACACTCCCCCTACCTCCGGGACAGCCCCCGAAGGCAAATCCCCGACCTCACCCACGCCAATATCCACCGGCGGCACCTCCGTCGTACCCATACCCTCCCCCACGGCCTCGACCTCCGGCCTATCGCTCTCCGATGATGAAGAGCTCGGGCTACGCTCTCCACGAGCCACCCGCGGTCGTTTCCCCCTCGAAGCAATCGCCTTCGACCTCGTCATCTCCTCGGTTTGGAAAAGGAGAACCCAAACTAGGGTTTCGAAATCAAGGGAAAGAGAAAGATTGAGGTCGAAATGGAGGAAAGAAAGGCAAAGAAATCAGGGTTTTCGAGTTTGAAACCGAAGGGAAGAAGAGAAGAGGGAAGAGAAACCGTTTTAAAAACATATGGGGAGAGAGAGGGTCTTTTCGGTTATAAGGGACCCAGTCGAGGGGTGGCTACCCGCGAGTAGCCGCCCCATCTCGGGCGGCTAGTTACAACTAGCCGCCCCTCCCAGTTTTTCTCTTTGCTTAAAAAACCCCCTTCCAATCTTTTCAGCCCTAAAATTCAAGGTTCTCCATACCAAACAGCCATGTATTGACTTATTTCCAGGCATTACTTGATCAAACACGACTCTCCCGAAGTTTTGCAACACATTCAGTACCATTCAGATTCAAATTTCTTCAGTTCTGGTTCTTTTCCAGAGTTCTTATCCCTCGGATGATCCAATTCACCCAAATCAACCTTTTACTTGCTTTCTGTCGGCGATATCCCCTCCTTGCTGAGTTTTCCCAAACATGGGAACGGTAGGCACGAGGAAACTGACACTGGGCTGCTCCGTGCACGATAGCTAAGAACCCCGACCGCGGGTTGGATCACTCACCATTTACTTTTCCCCGCCTTCCACCTGGATCATCTTCTCGGATAAAAATTCTAAGTCAAGACCTAGCCTCTGACAGCCTAAATCAACTCCCCGAAAAGTACTGTTCGTGTTGGCATAACTTCTTGAAGGTCGGGCCGGCCAAAATAGGGGTCTCTTTCCTTATCATCGGTCGAAGTCTTTCCTGCTTCGCACAAAGACTCCGTCCGATGAGGGAAAATTGTAGATACCCCAATTTTGACCGTCCAGAGAGACAGAAATACTTCAAGTAACACACGGAAATCTCCCACAGGTGGACACAAATAAGAGAACCAAACGTTCGGTAAACCGGAAACCCTAAACCTAGCCGTGACCTAAACCTAAACCGGAAAACCCTAGAACCTTGACCTAGCCCTGAACCCTAATCCCAGCCTTGACCTAAACCTAACCCCAATTCCTAGCCCTAAACCCTAACCTAAACCCAAACCCTAGCTCAAACCCTAAACCTAAGCCAAACCCTAACCCAGACCTAAACCAAAACCAAAACCCTGAAAAACCTAAAGTCCCTGGAAAGGGGCGGCTATCCCTAACTAGCCGCCCCTCACTGGGCGGCTAGTTCACACTAGCCGCCCCCCTAACCGCCCCCTGGCCGACTTTGGACCAGTTCCCTGGATGGGACATAAAGCAATATTAAGTGCTGATCATTGCGGCGGGTCATGACCTTTAGCCGCCCTCTCTTGGCCGGGTCAAACCAAGTAGCCGACCCAAGCCACCGCTTGTCAGAGATGGGACGTTTGGCAGGTCATGATAGGGGCGGCTACCAGGAAGTAGCCGCCCCATCCCGGGCGGCTAGTTAGCACTAGCCGCCCTTCACCTGTTCTCTGGCAAAAGAACCAGAGCATTAATGAGAGGTCCAATCGAAGCCAACCCACTCCATTACCCTCGGGATATTTCCCTGCCCCTCTTTTACTATAAATAGAGGGGTCCCAAGCCCAAATATAACATCAACAAATCCACAAACAACCATTCCACACCAACATCCCACAATTCACATTCCCTTTTCACACTAGAAATCCCAAGAGAGAAAGAGAGAGAGAGCCCTTTTTGTGAGAGAAACACCCATTCCCCACATAAAATACCCTCTCATCCCACCCTCCAAAAACCCGGGCTAAGCCTAGCTTAGCCTCTGTCCAAAGCCAAACCCATTTCCTACCAAACCTCTGCCCAAATCAAGCCAAACCTAGGACGGCTAAACCCTAGTAGCCGCCCCTGACCAGACGGCTAGATCCAACTAGCCGCCCCCCTATACACACCCCATACTCACACCCCTTTGTCCCATAACTCCTTTAGTCAAGCCCGGGAGCAGAATAGGATTACCTGTTTTTCACCTCTGTGTACGGTATATCCATGTCTCAGAGCGGAGACCCCACAAACTCCCCACGTAGGCGATCAAATCCGACCCAAACCCTTTCCTGTTTTTTAGAAAAGCAGGTGGCGATCACAAACCCCCTTGAATCCTCTTGAGCCGCGTCGCAAGACCTTGGTGTGAGACTTCGACATAAGCGGCAGCCTCAGCCTCTTCCTGGATGCCAACTTGCCCTTGGCAGCGGCAGAACATTTTGCCACCTCTTCAACTGTGGAGGGGATCGAGGCAGATCTCGAAGAAGAGCCTGCGGCTCTGAGAGGCGGAAGGCTAAGAATTTTTCAGAAATCCCTATCCGGAAGAAATTGAGCTCGAGCAATCTGATCGAGCTTGACCAAAGACAGGTCGAGAGTCTTTTTCTCCGACTCATCTACAAGAAGAACAGAAGAGCGATCAGCCTGATCGAACTGAAGGAATTGCAAATTCATTGGTTCGGTACTTACCGTGGTGGTCAGGATGAAACAGGTATGGGACAGTCGCCTTCCCATCCACCACAGGGGCTGGAAGCACCCAGAGGCCAGTCAATTGCACCAAAGTCTCGTCTCGCCATCCGCTATCGGAAGATGGGAGTTTTTCCACAAGAGGAGTGGTGTTGGTCCTAGCCCGGAGATAGTACGCATGCTCCGTCTTCCGGAGATCGTACAAGTTAAAGATGTTATCAACACCAAGATCAAGCTGCATCTCGCGGTTGGTCGTGACGACACACACCAGTACCCTCAGTAAATTGGGGGAGCACTAAAGAGGGTGAAGCCTGAACCGACACATGAAATCCTTCACCAGCTCAGGGAGAGGGAAGGAGAGAGCACTTCTCAGCATCTGGGAGGGATACATGTACAGTTTATCTGGAGCAGCATCCTTCACATCTTTGAAAAATTTATAAGGCGTTGGGGAGATGTTGATGGAGTCCGGGATGGACAAGACGGACCGCAACCTCTGAGCTATGTCCATCGACATGGTGGAAATCGTGAAAGAAGAAGGGCTAAGGACGAAACGAGAGGAGATATTCGTTTCTTCGGATTGCAGTACTTTCTATTATCCCAAAATGGGAGGGTTTTTATGGGAGAGAAACGTCTCCTCGAGAGCCCCCCGTAATCATAAAGAAAGGGCGCGAAGATCAAGATCGTGGGAAGATTTGCCACCGAAATCTTCTACGAAAATCGAGGCACAGCTGGCGCAAAAGGCGAAGCGACGGTTTCAGACACGTGGCGGCAATAATATAATATCAGCTATCATAAACAAGAGGTTAACAATGACTCCAATAAATAATACACAAGGCTAATGAAGCAATGACAACTGATAACACAACTGAAAAGCGGAAGCATAAACTATCAATAAGTCTGTAAACCAAAAATATTATTATAGACTCGAATACACAATCATTGTCCTATGAGAGCCAAGTCTAGCCAATAAAATACAACAAGTGCCACATGCACGATTCACAAATACACAAGACTCTAGGACTGCTGACAGTCTCGCACTCGCTAATCCGCCGGACAGGACGCTTCCACGCACGCAAGACCATGCCATTGGAAAGCTAAGAAGATTATCTACAGCTTTCATGTTTATACCCAGATCAAATAACCTCTCCAGCTATTCCGAAATCTAGGCTAAACATCAAACAGGGTTGCTGCCTGGATTTCTCATCTTCGGGGTATACTCGGAAAAATACCCATATCTTTTGATATATGAATCCATTTGATCCAATTCCACTTTTGTATGAAAGCTAGATCAAAATTGGACATCACATAATAATATCGGATTTTTACCTCTTCTTCTAGGATTTTTATAAAATCAAATCCGAATACCAAATTTAAAACTGCATAATTTCAAAAATGTTATCGGAATTAAATGAAAATTTTATGGGCAGTACTAAATGGTACCAGGACCCATAATATGCAATTATATTATTAATCAGAGTCCTCAAACCCCAGCAGGTAGCTAAAGTCAAAATTTTAGCGACTCCGATCGAAATTAGGACTCTGAATGACACAGGCCTAACATTCTCCCCCCCTTAGGAAATTTAGTCCTCGAAATTTAAGAAAACCCAAAGGGAAGACCGAACGTAGAAGTGTCATGCATAGAGTCCCTTGGCTCCCGATGGTTCGGCACAAAACTGGTGCTGCCAACGCACTTTAACCGAAGGAACGGTCTTGGTGCGAAGCCTCTTCTCACAATGGTCCATGATTCGATCAACTGCTCCGCGAATGACAAATCCAGTGCGAGGATGAGCCGCTCGAACTGAAAGATATGAGCAGGATCGTGGACATAATGCCTCAGTTATGAGACAGGGATGACGTCACGGGCATGAGCCAGCAGTGGGGGGAAATGCTACATGACAAACCACCTCCCTAATCCACTCAAGGACGAGAACGGTCCGAATGAAGGGCCGACTCAGTTAAACCCGAACGTCATAAAATAGAGGGTAAGCTCCTGGCGACGATGACCTGCGTAGCCCTTCCAACGGTTCTGAGTGGTGCATAGGCACGCACGAACCATCTCGGCCACCGCAAGATCAATTAATTAATTTGCGGCCGCTCCAACTGGCGCTCTTCAACCGTCCCAACACAAGGGAGGTATAGAAACTGCACCTATAGAGTGCCTCTTACAATTCCATATGGATGCTCGAACAGCAGTCGCCTCACAGGCAAACCCCACAATCAAGCATACATGCACTTAGCATGTCCTCCAAGGTTTAAATCGTCCTCTTGCCTGGCTATCCGTCGGCGATGAAACGCTATACTTAAAGGGAGGCTCGCGCAAAAGCCTGCCGAAGGCTATGCCAGAACCTCGAAGTAACCCACGCGTCTCGATTCGAAATAGTGCCATGAAGACGAACAATCACGAAGGCGAATACCCACGTCAAAGCATCCAGAGACTCAGTTTGTTGGATAGGAAGGGAAGTGTGGACTTAGTCAGTCGGTCAATGATTACCTAGACGGCTTCACGACCAAAACGTGACTTTAGCGAGCCCGCAACGAAATTCATGATAACTCACTCCCACGTCCACAGAGGAATCTCGATGGACGAACACATTCCAACGCGACAATCCACAACTTCACCTGAGGGCATGCAGAAGGCTACCTCAGAATAGCCCACAGAGGCCCAATAAAACTTTTGAGATCTCCGTAGGCATCTGGCGCATTCGTCTACCCCGACGGCAGTACTCAAAATTCGTAGTGTCCGAAACGGTCACGAAAGGCCATCTACGGAATGCCCAACTCCCGGATCTCCAATTAGGGTACCCTACGCGAAGATCGATCAACAGTAAGACACTGGCTCCCAGAGCTGGTCAAAACAGATCATCATTTCGCGGCAAGGGGTACTTAATCTTCAACCCCTATGGGGAGATCAAAATAATTCCTAGGACGATTAAGTCCAGATTCCCACTCCTCGAGAATGGCTGGCGCTCATGATGACACTTACTCGCTGGGTAAGCCGCTCGACCGCACTTAATCCGCAAGACACGCAACAGGAGGTTGTCGAATTCTGACAATGCCTGTGCGACGTCATCTATCTGATATGGCGGTTGAGTCCCATCATGAACGCTTAGCGTCGCGTCTCCTCGTTTACGACCCATGTGGGGTGCAAAACACGACAGTACTGCAAACTATGCTTCAAGTGCCGCCACCAACAGGTCGCCCAACTTTACTCATTGGAACTCCAATATCCTGCACTCAATGGGCAGATTCATCACGGGGAGTCCAAGCTCTCGACGTCATCCAGTAGCACTCTCCCGGTGTGGCCACTACCTGATAGCCTCCCAAGTCCACTATCTCTGCTATATGGGCACACCAACAAGCGTCGTGGATAGTACCTGGGAGCACCTCACAGGACTCTGGCCTCTACCGAGCGTCTACAACACGCGATGATATATCGAAGCACCTCCAGATGTGGCTATGGAATCCCAGTCCATAAGCGATCACCCACCAAGCTGCAATAGGATGCACCCAATCCTGATTGTATGCATCACCACCCGCTATCGCACCTTCCAAGTGAGGAAAAATTCATCATCAATTTGATGCTTCAAAGGTATTCCTTGACTGGGAAAAGAACCTTGGGAGGGCACCATGAGGTCCCGATATAGGATATCCCGACAACCAAACAAGGAATACGGAGTACCCAAGCCCGGGTCTCAATGCTGACCCTGCAAGGCCCCTTATCCTGAGTAGGAAGACTGGAAGAAGACATCACCCCTTAATGAGCAATACACCACATCCTCAACACTTGAAACCGGCATCACACGTGAACTCTATGGTTAATAGGCAATAACGATGTCCGGGAACAAAGCTCCATAGTCGAGACGCGATCCAACCTTAGAAATTGCAACGATCCAATCAATACAACACAACTGGGCTGGAAACTCCTTCCCAAGCCTTAGTCCCACAACAGGGGACCCAATAATGACCCTGATTAGTCGACCCAGTCGACAACTTAAGGGGGTCCAGGGGTGGCCACGTTCACGTCCACGGATACGAGGAGGCATGTCAGCAACCTAAGAAAACTTCTAAAACCAGAGTACTCGGATAACAATCCTACGACTCATCTATACGACTCTTCTTAGGCTCTGACAGGACCAGGCTTTCATACCAACTTTTGTCACGCCCCAGGGCGGCCGTCCCCGAGACGTGGCAATAATATAATGTCAGCTATGATAAACAAGAGGTCAACAATGACTCCAATAAATAATACACAAGGCTAATGAAGCAATGACAACTGATAACACAACTGAAAAGCAGAAGCATAAACTATCAATAAGTTTGTAAACCAAAAATATTATTACAGACTCGAATACACAATCACTGTCCTGTGAGATCCAAGTCTAGCCAATAAAATACAACAAGTGCCACACGCACGATTCACAAATACACAAGACTCTAGGACTGCTGACAGCATCGCACTCGCCAATCCACCGGACAGGACGCTTTCACGCACGCAAGACCACGCCATTGGAAAGCTAAGAAGATTATCTATAGCTTTCATGTTTATACCCAGATCAAATAACCTCTCCAGCTATTCTGAAATCTAGGCTAAACATCAAACAGGGCTGCTGTGTGGATTTCTCATCTTCGGGGTATACTCGGAAAAATACCCATATCTTTTGATATATGAATCCAGTTGATCCAATTCCACTTTTGTATGAAAGCTAGATCAAAACTGGATATCACATAATAATATCGGATTTTTACCTCTTCATCTAGGATTTTTATAAAATCAAATCCGAATACCAAAATCAAAACTGCATAATTCCAAAAACGTTATCGGAATTAAATAAAAATTTTATGGGCAGTATTAAATGGTACCAGGACCCATAATATGTAGTTAGATTATTAATCAGTGTCCTCAAACCCCAGCAGGTAGATAAAGTCAAAATTTTAGCAACTTCGATCGAAATTAGGACTCTTAATGACACAGGCCTAACAGTTACGTTACTTCAGGTCGACGAAAACAGTTTAGGAAGTCTGATCGTGAAGTCTACTCGTGTGCGCTACTCAAAACAACGCGTCAGTGATGATTGCTTCAACGACCAGGTATCTCAGTACAACATACATACAAGGAGGTGCCGTGAGAAGTTAGATTTTTGTATTGAAAGGGCAAACGAGTAATGATATGAACAAGATTGAACAGAAAAAGTAATTTTTTTAATTCATTTGATGGATAAAGATTACACAAAAAAATACAATTCGATTTCAATCCTCTGTCATATCTTCTGCTCGGTCCTTTCCATGAAGTCTCTTCTCCCGTGCCGCATGAAACAGCGTGGGCAGCTCTTCGTTGCTCATCTCTCAAAACCACGCAAGTGGTCAGAATAGCCCAGGCGATAGCCACTGACGAAGTCCGAAAGATGATCTGCTTCATCTTCCTCGCAAGCTTCGTGAAGAGAGCGCAGCTGACGATCTATGGAGACGGTAGCGGCACGGATTGAGGCTTGTAAGTTCCTTGATGGATGACTGGAGGGGAGAAGGTCCCCATGCTAGCGTTCCTCAGGTGTAGGAGCAGCATCTGCCCCAACACCCAGGTCCGCAGGTGACATTGTTGGGGGTGGTCAATCTCCATACGGTGAGGGCTAAGGGCAATGCCCTTACAATCAAAAGGCGCCGCAGAAGACGGAGAGGATTGAGAAGAAGAGGAAGAAGTAGAAGCGAAAGAGGAGGACGATCGAACGGAGAGGGATGGAGTGGGTGAGTCAGGAGAAGGCGGCGTCGACGTCAGATCCACCGGCTGGGCAGTGGAACATGATCCAGAACCCAACTGAAGGAGCTTTTGAAAGCGCCACCTCTCTCCAAGATATAGTCCGGGAGAAGGATGAACCAAAACCTGACCCCCCAACGGCTCAACCACACCGGTAGGAGGGGTTGCAACCGAAGGAGCTCGTCTCGGTTCCTCCAACCCGAGTAGCACCCACCACGATCGATCAGGATACTCCATCGCTCGGGAGATGGTGTCCATATTCACCTCCTCGACCTCCGGTCTAGGGGCATCCACCATCAGCCTCTGGGGATGACACAAGTGGCGTCGGGAGATATCCCAACCAACTGGCATCCATGGACCCCAAACCAGAACCTGACGGCCCTCCCAGTCATAAATATCCCCTCGAGACATGCCGAGTACCAGTTCTGGTGCCCCGGCACGACGAGAGATATAAAAAGATGGAGAGCGCCCTGAAATCGAGCCCTTGATCTAGTAAATCCACCGGATCTCCAACAGGCCCAACTCAGCCCCCGTCATCTTTCCCAACTCAACCATGCACATCAGAATGCGGTATACGTTGGGGACGACCAAGATGGGGTGAAGATGAAAAAAGTCAAGAAATTCGGCTATCAAGCGTGCTAAGGGTAGAGAAAGACCTCCATCCTTGAAATAACTTGGATGGAGGAGGACAGAGTCAAGAGAAAGGGTGGGGATTTCATCCTTAGACAACTCATCAACTGAGAAGATCGAAGAAATCCCTAATTCCTTATGAAGGTCTGAAACAGGAGTAGTGTTCATCATTGTCAGGGGGAACAAAAGCTTCAAGAAGAAGAAGACGAGGCGGGATGATAAATGCTTCCCGCTTCGAAAGGACGGCAGCAATAATTCGCTGCGGACACTGAGGAGTAATCAATGCTTTGAAAAAGGTGTTTTCACGAAACCCTAAGGGGTGCCGACGTTTGGCTAATCGAAGAAGAATGACGTGGGAAGCCACGCAGCATTAAGAGCTGACTCAATAAATCAGCCGCTAAATCCGCAACAGAGCATAGAATCCCGAGGGGTCAGGCGACCAGATCTTTGACTCCCGAAGAAGAATAAAAGGCGACCAGATCTCCTCATATCTCCTGCTCTCTCGACACTTCAAAAGAACAGGAGAGGGGGTATCTGTGGAGGTAAAAATCTACACCAGGACACGTGTCGTGATAAGGCAGAATGGTGAAACATGGGCTGCCCGGCAAAAAGCCTATCATGCCCAGTCCACGAAAGATGACTTTACGGTGACGTCATCCTGCGAGTCGATACGACTAGATTAGAGGATCTAGTCGATCAGCCCATAAAGCAAAAGGGATCATCATAGGAAGTCCATGGCACGACCAGACGACAGGTCCGATTGTTCGACCTTGCTCCTTGGATACGAGTGATCTAAGGCACGACTAAATGATAGGTCTAGTTGGGCAACCTTATCGCTCAAAGTGCGAAGTAAGGCACAACCAGACGACAGGTCTAGTTGGGCGACCTTATCACTTCGGTGTGAGTGATCTAAGGCACGACTAAAGGGGGGAAGGAGTCAGGATGGGTGCCCTCTCCATGTCACCCCATCCCCTCTTCCATACCCCTCCCAGTTCTCTCTCCCTCTCTTCTTATCTTTTTTTTTCCTTTCTCTCACTTTCCCCCTCTACTCGATTGTCGCTCCGCCACCTCTCCGGCCACGGCTGTCTCTGCTCTGTCGCCTCCTCCGACCGCCAACCTGCGCCCCCCGCCCCCCTTGTTTTTGCTTTTCTTTTCCCTCCCCTTCTCAGACTGCCCAATCCCACCACCCAAAAAAAATGGGGTGAGTGTAGCAATCTAGGTGGTGGGAATAATTATTATATTGTGAAAACACTTGTTTGAAACTCTATAACAATAATATCACGTTCATGTACAATTTAAACCCTTTTGAATGATATTATTGAAAATAACAAATTATCAAGAATATTTGGCTAAAATGTGTATTTTTAGGAATATATATACAAAAAAAAACCATTAAGATTTGGTGGATATGAATGGTATTATCCAATGCATATATAGATACAAAAAATCAAGAATTAAATTATTCCTGATATTCTTTTAAATTTATAATTTTTCAGGCTGATTTGAAAAGATGATAAGTGGTGGGATAAAGGGTAATTATGAAAATAAGTGAGTGGAATGACAATTTATCCCCGTTTGGTATAAAAATTAATTAGGATGAACTATGGACTGTTGTCTCAATTTTAAAATGAAAATGACGATATTTTGTTTCACCTAATGGCTGTGATAACATTTATCATCACTTTTTATCCCAATTTTGACAAATGTGAATATGAACAAAATTTATGGACTTTTTATCTTCTAAAATTAGAACAATTTATCTTCAAAATCTTAACCCACATTGGGGTAATCAATAAATATTTGAAAGAGCTTTGCGATATATGTACTTATGACTGTGAAATAGCTTTTTTTCCAAATATGACTATTTCATTTTGGGAAATGAGATCAAACGTTGAAACTCATATTTGACCTGAAATTAGATATTTATCACATATATCATATGATTATTTGAATCAAATCTAATAAAAAATAATAACAAAAAAAAGAATGATGATGTGACACGATCACCACAATTCGTTCAATACATCTTTAAAAAATATATTTATGTTACAAATGTAGGAATAAAGTTGAAAACACTTTTGATTAGGAACATAAATAGATTAATTTATAATCTTATTTGTAAAATATGATATTTAAAGAAATATATTATATTTAAAACCCAACATTAAAGATTTGTGAAATTCAATAAGATAGATTTAATGAATATTTCATATTTAAATATAATGATATTTTTTTCATTCTTACCCTTAATTCAAAAAATAAATATCATAAAAAATTAAGAGTAAAATCGAAAATGAAAATGCTACAAATAAAAAAAATTGAAAACTTAAGCACTTCTGGTTAGAATATCAATAGCTTAAATGTATGTATATTGAATTTTTTCTTAGGTCTGCAACTTAGGTCAGGTAACCCCGACGGGTTGAATCCTATTTTTATGCAGGCTGAGTTGTAAATATCGAGTTTGAGTTCGGATTGCTTAAAAATTTGGGTTCACACCACAGACATCCCGAACCCAAAACTGAATACCAATATGACATATGATAACATATAATTTGAACATTGTTGGTAATCTTTTTTAAATTTGGACTGTTCAATAACTTGACGAAAGCCTAAAACCAATCTCTCAGACTCGCAATCGGTAGTGTCTCGTGTAGGCTGTTTTGCGACACCATTGTGCTGTAGAGTACCGGGCTCAGTCCTTTCGTGTTGAATCCCATGACGCGATCAGTAATCTCTTAACCTCCTCCAACTGTACTCTCCTCGATTAACGGTCCGCAATGACTTCAACCGTTTTCCTGTCTCCCATTCCACCATGGCATAAAAGTGCTAAAAGTGCTCAAACACCTGATCCTTTGTTCGTAACAAGTAAGCCCACACTTTCCTGGATGCATCATCATCAAATGTAGCAAATTACCTATTGTCACCAAGCGATTCAACCTCAAATGGACCATAAACGTCAGAGTGAATCAAGTCCAAAATATTAGACTTCTTTTTCGAACATCTATCAAAAGAAACTCTATGATGTTTTTCAATCAAACAGTAATCACAAGAGCTAAGAGACGTACCATTGATAAAGGGAATGTGAGACTTCTTTACCAGAACTGGTAGCTCCTTCTCGCTCATGTGACCAAGCCGCCTCTGCTATAAATCCGGAGACAAATCTTCTTCAGCTGCATTCATTCCATCCTTGCACACTTTTATCTTTGTCTTGTACGAAGTACAACATGCCTTTCCTTTAGCAACAACTAGCGAACCCTTGGTGAACTTCCATTTTCCATTGTCGAAGTTTTTCTCAAATCCTTAGCGATTCAAAGCGATCCCAGAAAGCATATTGATGCGCAAATCAGGAACATGCGAACATCTTTCAAAGTCAATGTGTGTCCTCATCAGTGCGTATACACATATACACACATCACCAATTCCTGCAATCTTTGAGTGACTAATGTTTTCCATCTTCACAATGCCAAAGTCTCCTACCCTGTATGAAGTGAAGAAATCCATCTTAGGAGTTGCATGGTAGGACGCTCCCATATCAACTATCTACTCAGTATTCTGATCTACAACATGCGAGCATTTTTCCTCTCCAAAAGCTAGAGACACAAATTCATCCGTATATGCAGTCACCGTGATGTTCTGGTCGTCATCTTTCTTCTTCTGATAATTTTTCTCATTCTGTTCTCTTTTCCAAATTCGGCAATTCCCCTTGAAGTGACCGGCTTTACCGCAATGGTAGCTCGCATTTTCTTCAGACCTTGACTTGCTTCTGTATCTGCCATGACCTTCTTGTTCTCGACCATTGCTCCTCCCTCTGTTCTCTGTGACAAGTGCCTGTGCATCATCTGTATCTGCTGATTTTCTTCTTGTTTCTTCATTTAACAAGTAGCTCGTAACTGTACTCATAGACAACACACCATCTGGAGCAGAATTACTCAATGTGACGACTAACATCTCCTAACTGTCTTGCAAAGATCCCAAAAGCAATAGTGCCTGTAACTCATCATCCAAAGACATCTTCATATTAGTCAACTGATTCACCAAGCTCTAAAACTCATTTAGGTGCTCTGTAACACTGTCACCTTTGAACTTTAAATTCACGATTTTCCTGATTAAAAATGCTTTATTTCCCGCAGTCTTTTTATCATACAAAGACTGAAGCATTTTCCATAAAGAGGGTGCATTTGTCTCATTCGCAATATGATGGAATATGCTGGGATCAATCCATTGTCGAATATTTGCAACACATGTTCTATTCAACTTGGTCCAGTCTTCTTTTGTCATTTTTCTGGTTTGCTTTTATCTCCTTCAATTGGTTCAAATAAATCCTTACAGTAAAGGATGTCCTCCATCTTGGGCTTCCACATCAACCAATTGGAACTATTCAAATCAATCATCTTGCCGATGGAATTCTCCATAACTATCTCACACAAATAAGTTCAACCTTGCTCTGATACCACTTGTTGGGATTTTTAACAATTTTATTTGTGTGAAATAAATAATAACAATCACGGAATAAATTATACGAATCCCAAATCAATCACCGATGCAATCAGAAAAAAATAAAAGTAAGCAAACCACAAAGAAACACCCAATTTAACGTTGTTCGGCATAAGCCTACATCCACAGGGCACTCCAGCAACAATCCACTATATCAAATAATAATGATAATAATGTAATCTCAAGTTTTTTTCAAAACTTGAGGAATATAAGATGAAAGAGGGATACAGGGTTACCTCAATGAAACCCTAAATAAATCTTCCTCGATGTAAATTGGAATCCAAGGAGGAACCTGAAGAAGGAATAACTCTCCTCTCTCCTCTCTCCTCTCCCCTCTCCCCTCTTCTTCCTTTGCTGCCGAACCCGAACACACGCCGCAACTTATTCTTTTTGTCCGTTTGTCAATTACAAAGGGAAGCCCTAAGAGGTATTAAATACCCTCCACATCATCAACTTGTCCACGTGCATGAATTTGCCCATGCATGGGCCCTCCAATGCGGATTGTGGATCTTCCTTCGGCGTGCTCCTTTAAGATGCGGAGTAGCTCGGGCCAAAAATCAGGAGGTTTGTAGATCGAGTAGCCCATGGATGATTGGTAGGCTGCCAGAAGATCAGCAGCTTGGTTTCCTTCTCGGTGCACATGAGTGGCTTTCCATTCTTTAAATACTGTCGAGAGAGAGGAGAAGGTGCGTAGGTCTCTCAGAGCTGTCCATGGGATGGATCCCCGGCCATGAATCCATGCAATTACAGTGGTTGAGTCAGATTCAAGCCATTCCTGTGGGGTTTTGATGGATAGCACAGTCTCAAGCCTTCCACCAGTCCCTTTAGTTCAAGGATGTTTATAGAGGCAGGTCAGACTATAGTAGATAAAGCTTTGAGATAGTTTCCAGATCTATCTCGAATAAGAGCACCGTAAGCAAACCAGTCGTTGGATTGAGACCATCAGAGTTAAGTTTGACTCATCCGTCTTGTGGTGGATCCCACTTTACTTCTCTCTCAAGGACCTGTTTCTCGTGAATTGAAAATCTGAACAGAGAGGACATTTTTGCTGTGACCGGGGTTGCTTCATCCTCATAGATCTTTCCCACAAAGGTTGCTCTAGCTGTAGAGAATATCTGACGAACTAACAAAGATTTGGGGTACCTTCTGCTTCGAAACAACCTTGCATTTCTCTTAACCAAATCGACCACATAGTTTGAGTAAGAAGGAAGCAGAGCACTAATTTTTCAGTTGGAGTAGCTCCCAGAGAAACAAACCACATGAACCGATCTGTCAGAGATTGATGTCTACAGTATGAGACACCGAGAGACTTTGTCATTGCTTTCCAAGTATAGGCTGAGAACGGACATTGCAAGAAGAGATGAATCGAGCTTTCAGAACCCAAGGAGCAAAGAGGACAAGTGCTGTTTTGCACTAGCATGTGGTTGAGGAGGCGCTGAAGGGTGGGCAGTCTGTCCAAGGCAGCTTGCCAACATATAAGACTCTGCCTGGGAGGTTGAATCGGGTGCCAGAGTTCTCTCGTCCAAGCAATAGCAGGGGCCTTTTTCTGAATGAATTCACATGCATTGGAGTATGAGATTTTACGCGTTTTTGAACCAGTCCAGACAAGAATATCTACTCCCACTCCTCCAATTTCAATTTCAGAAATTTCATTCCACAGAGCATCGTGTTCAGTAGGCCATCTATGCGGTCTATGCCATTTTTCATCTCTGAAAAGGATGTTAAGCATAACCTCCCTTGGGGGACCCCAGTAGAGAAGAGGAGTGCCATGGAAATAGTGTTGGAGACCATATCCTTGGAGCCAAGGGTCTGTCCATAGGTTTTTTGTTGTTCCAGAAAAAATAATATACCTTGTGGCTCCTCGAATCCAAGATCCAGCGTGGAGGATAGACTTCCATATACTTGAGGTAGTGGACCAAGGTGAAGAAGACCAAATATTTTCTTTTGAAAGATATTTTTTCCGCAGCCATAAGGCCCATAGAGACTGGTGATTAGAGGCTAGCTCCCAGAATCGAACTCCCATAGCAGCCTCATTCCATTCCTGTAGATGTCTGAGACCTAGACCGCCCTCAGGTTTAGGTAGGCAGACTTGATTCCATCTAACCACACACTGCTTAGAGTTATTGCTATCTCCTGCCTAAAGGAAATTACAAAGGATTTTTTCAATTTCCTTGTGTGTTTCCTTAGGGAGAGAAAAACCTGCAGTCCAATAATAGATAAAGCTCTGGAGGACTGATTGCACTAACTCCAAACGACCTGCCTTTGAAAGGAGAGAGGAGGACCAGGAGTGAATCTTTTTGCGCATCTTGTCGATAAGGGGCATGCATAGAGAATGAGTGAGGGATTTTTGCGTGAGTGGCAAACCGAGATGCTTAACTCGGAGGTGACATAATGAAATGCCCATTATTTGCTCGAAGATAAAAGCATTACTGGAAGAGAACAACTGACTTTTGTGTGGATTAAGGTGTAGACCCTACATCTGGGAGAAGGAGCGGAGTAGGAGGATTCTCCATCAGTAAAAATGATTAGATCATCGGCAAAAGAGAGATGAGAGACATTCAAATCAGACCTGAGATATGTTCCCACCGATCCTGTGACAATGGCGTTTTCTATTTGGACAGAGAGAGCATTGTGATAACAAAAAGTAATGGAGATAGAGGGTCCCCCTGTCAGAGATCACAGTGAGCACGGAAGAAGCCTTGTGGACTGCCATTGATCAGGAATGAAAAGGATGCAGCCCCTACACATTGGAGCACGAGGTCGATCCAATAGTCAGGGAAGTGCATACCCCTCATTACCTTCTCCAGGAATTCCCACCTTACACTATCGAATGCCTTCAGGAGGTCAATTTTTATACAAGTTCTGCCTCTAACCGATGGATAGTTCATAGCCCTAGTTAGCTCATGAGCCAATAAAGTATTGTGCACAATATTACGACCTCTCACAAAGGCTTATTGATTATGGCTGATAAGTTTGGGGAGCACATGTTGAAGTCTCTCGGACATAATTTTGGTGATGGTCTTGTAAACCACGTTGCACAAAGAAATAGGTCAGAGGTAGTCAAAAGATTCTGCATGTTTTACTTTCGGGATCAGTGAAATGAAAGTATGGTTAAACTGTTTAAGGAGGTGCCCCGATTCAAAAAAGGAGAGGATTGCAGCAATGAAATCTTGTTTGACATCAGACTAGAAATTTTGAAAAAAATGGGCTGAAAATCCATCAGGTCCCGAGCTACCATGCGGTTTAATAGAGAAGAGAGCTTGCTTTATTTCTGATTCTAAGACAGGAGCACACAAAGCTTCCCCTTCAAGAGCTGAGAGTGGAATCAGGTTGTTCATTTCAGAGATCGGAAGGGTGACATTTGTGTTCAAAAGCTTTTTGTAGTACTCCACAGCATATTCTTTGATGAACTTGGGATCTTCGAAAGATGAGCCATCAGCAAGCAACACCTTGCGAATGGTGTTTTTGGCTATTCTGGACTTGATGGAGGAGTAGAAGAACTTGGAGTTCCTGTCACCTTCAGAGAGCCAAAGTTGACGTGATTTTTGCCTTAGGAATGACTCCTTCCGTTGTAACATGATAAGGTATTGCTCCTTTGCTTCTCTTTCAAGAACCAGCAGATTTTGATTTGTAGGATCAACTAGAGCCGCATTCTAGATAGATTCTAGATGTTGCCTGCTTTGTTGGAGAGAGGAGTGAATGGGTCCAAATACCTCCTAATTCCAGTCTTTCAAGACTATTTTAAGGAGTTGAAGCTTTTTTGCAAGTATGAACATAGAAGAGCCATGAATCTTAATTCTCCATGCTTTATGGACTACCTGACTAAAGTCCGGATGGAGTTCCCAGGCTGAGAAATATTTGAAAGGATGAGGACCGAAAGGAGAGGGTGGGTTAACAATGACATGAAGTGGGGTGTGATCCGAGAGGCCTGCAGGGAGAGATTGCACATAGCTATTTGTGCTCTGATGAAGCCATGGCAAATTGACAAGGACCCTATCCAGCTTGCAAACTATTATGTGGTCTTGATTGTTGCTCCAAGAGAAAGAAGAGCCCATGGACCGAAGATCATTAAGATGACAGTGGGAAATGTAGTCATTAAATCTTGACATACGCCTCGAGTGGATCAGATTGCTGCCCAATTTTTCATGGCAGAAACGAACCTCATTAAAATCACACCAACAAGCCATTGATCATGAGTAATATTTTGAGCCAAATCATGAAGATCCTGCCATAAAGTAAGACATTCAGAGGCCAGATTGGAGGCATAGATGGTAGTGAGGAAGAAACTCGATTAAGCAGCCACATGAGTAACTTTGCAGTGCATAAATTGAGAAGAGAAAGCCAGGAGATCCACCTTAACAAGAGCCGGCTGCCATAAGACCCAGATTCTGCCCCCCTGAAGAGGGTTAAGAATATGATAATGTGGGAGGACATTCCTGCTGATCCTGGCTGCGTTGGATAGATCAACTTTGGTTTCAACCAGACAAACTATTGGGGACAAGAATTTTTGAAATTTTTTTTTGATATCATGCTGCTTTTCCCGACTGTTAAGACCACAGACATTCCAGAATAGACAGTTCATAAGAAAAGTAGTGGGGGTAACAGATCATGCCAAATATGGCTTCGTGCTCTTCTTGGAGGGGAGAGCACCTTTCATGGCAACATTATTTTTCTTTTTTGATAGGGGAGAACCACCTTTGTTTTTATTTTTTTGGGTTTTCTCACCACCTTTCGAGGGATGAGAGGCTTTATTGACCAATGAATTATTAGAGGCTGTGGAAGAGAGATCAATCTCGAGGGGAATATCAAGCTTTGGTAAAAGTTACAACTCACTGACCAGAATAGGTGATTCAAATAGAAAAGGAGGGAATACCTCCTCGGATGTGGCTGATTGGTTCGTGGCTTGACGGGAATCATGGGGAGGAGGGGATGGCAGCTGGACCTCTAGTCTAGGGTCCTGATGTTGGGAATAACCGATAATAGTTTGTGATCTTGTTTGAATCTTCTGACTTGACCCCAAAGCATCAGCGGATAGAAAGGGGATGCCTATCTGTGAGGCGTTCTGTGTGGCATGGTCCGGAACTAAGGGAGCACTATTAATTCCATAATCTTGGCCAAGGAGGGCGCCATATTTGGTTGCGAGTCTTCTTGTATGGTTTCTATGTGGGCTTGCACTGAGTCCAAGACTATTAGCTCTGAATTTGTAATCGTAAGAGATTGGCCTGTTTCATTTGTCTCTTCAATTGTGAGCTCGGCAGATTCAGGAATGTCTTGTAGGATAGCAAATTTATTAGGAGGGATTGATGAGGTCTTTTTTCTCTGCTGTGAAGGGGCAGCGGACTTTATAGCATCCCCTAACAATTTGTCTTTGGAGCTATTGTTGGATTTAGAGACCCCCACCCATTGGGTTGTAGCCTTTTCCTTTCCTTTTGTTGAGACGGTCACTACTACTGCCTTTCCACCCTTTCCCATATTTGAAGTTGCCACATTTGGTTTCATAACGCAACATGCTTCATCATAGCCAAATTGTAACAATGAGTGCACGGATGAGGTTTCCAATCGTAGTCTATCTTGAGAGACTCTCGGATACCAGGGGCCATCTCGACCACGATTGAGTCTGGGAGGGGAGTAGATGCTTGAACCTCAACACAAATTCGTGCATAGGATGCTCGACTGCATCGTAGTGTGGCGGAGTCTGCATAAAGAGGAACTCCAAGAAGGCTTCCAATCCGACTAAGAGAATCTTCCTCCCAAAGATGAAGGGGGAGATTTGGGAGTCTGATCCATATAGGGATACTGCTCAGTCTTTCCTATTCCATACGGACCTGGGGAGTCCATTACGTAGGATGAAGGGGCGGTGGTCCATTGTCCAAGGTCCTCCTTCAAGGACGGTAGCCATATCCTCATCGAGGTCAAATTTAATTGTAAAGAATCCGTTTCCATGTAGAAGAAGCCGGATGTCGCCTTTGGGGTTCCACAATTTCTTCAAAAATTAAGAAGGGTGTGAAAACAGGTATCCTACCGATGATGTAGCCGACAACTGCACGATCCCAATGGTGGATATTTTTGGTGTAAACTTCAGGATTGAGAGTTTCAATAGTGTTGGTTCCTTCAATGGTTGGCGGAATGTAGTGCAGAGTACCCACCTTTGGTTGGTGATGGACGGGTTGGAAAAGAGAGCCCCAAGAGCGGACCTGTTGTGAGGTTGAAGGAGGGGGAACTTGCACCGCCTTCCTCAGCTTTCGAACAGAGAGGGCCGGGTAAGAAGCAGAGGGTATGATGGGTTTTTTATGGTTGAAGGGTTTAGCGGGGGGGGGGGGGGGTGGGAGGGCTTGGGGGAGGATTTGGGTTGTTTGGGGCGATGTAGGGGGAGGTTGCGGATTTTGGCTATTTGGGGTTGTGGAGGTGGAAGGAGGGAGGTTTTGAGAAGGGACAGAGGTTGCGGGGGTTGGGGAGACAAAGATGGTGGAGGAGGATTTAGTGTTGGATGCCCTAGATTTCATATTAAATGTAGTGAAGATGCTATCAATGGTGCCCCCTCTAGGAGGGGGAGGAGGTTTTACAGGGATAGAAGGGGCTGAGGTTGGTCGGTTTGGATATTCAGGGGGAAGAGGAGAAGCCGGAGGAGAGGCCGCTCCCGGCTCCGCCATAGCCGCTGGTGGAGGCCATGAAGAAGCTTTTGTCATGTATAGCGTGTTGAAAGAACATCAAACATTAGTATTCAACAAGTTGAGATCATATATCCAATGTCCTCACATTTCAACTAAGGAAAATGTTGGGGGGATGACTATACTCGGGAATCTCCAATCCAACATCATAGTGTGGGTCCTCCAGGGCGATCGAGCTCTTCCGCAGATCTTGGGGGGTGGCTATATATACTGACTCCATGCAGGGAGTGACTTCTACATCCAACAACATGGACTTTGACGCGTTTAGAATTACCACTCCTCCGGTGGGCAACGGAGGGCCCTCGTGTACATAGTGTATATATGCGTATCCTTTTTTTGGAATTGCAAAGGAATTTTGTGATGGGATGTTCATACCCACTGTAAATATTTGTTGGCCTCTGCATATCTTTATGCTTTCATATTGTTAGAAACTCATGCTACTACAGAGAGAAGGAATCATTTTGGCGCATCGTGGGGACATAATTCCACTATGATGGCATTCCTGGAACAGGACACTCAGGTGGTTTATGTAAAGATGCACAAAAGAATGGTGAAAAGACTTGATATTCATTCACTATTTTCCTCTCTTTATATAGAGGTTTACATCCTGTTACAATTCCATGGATTGGGGAAATCAATCCCATGAATCATGTAGCAATTACGACAAATATTACAAGAATAGAAAGAACAATTACAATTATCCAAAGATGGAAAGTGCACTAGCTGTTCCCACAGCTAGATGAATCAACAGAACCAGCTGTTCTCATAGAATAGCACCAGCTGTTCTCAGAGCCCCCCCCCCCCCCCCTCAAGCTCACGGAGTGGGATCTCAGAAGTTGAGCTTGTCCAAATAAACCGAGGCCCTGGGAGAGATTTGGTGAAGATATCACCAACTTGATCCTTTCCAGGCAAGTGAGTCAAGACAATGGTGCCACGAATGACATGGTAGCAAATGAAATGAACATCGATGTCATATGTTTAGTGCGACTATGAAAGACTGGATTTTTTGACATGTAAATGGCACTGATGTTATCGCAAAAAAAGGATGGTGGTCGATGTAACTTAATCCCAAGGGATTGAAGCACATGAAGGTACCAGAGAACTTCAGTTCTAGTGGAGGCGAGTGCTCGATACTTGGCTTCGGCACTGGAGCGAGAGACAGTGGACTGCTTCTTGGCACCCCAAGAGAGGTGATTGGAGCCGAGGTAGACAGCGTATCATGTCATTGAATGACGACTATCAGGACAACCATCCCAGTCTGCATCGGAGAACACCCGGAGCGATAGATCGTTGGACTTGGATAAATGAAGGCCATGAGAGAGAGTCCCTTTAACATATCGGAAGATGTGTTTGACAGCAGCAAGATGGGAGGAGCAAGGTTTCTGCATAAACTGGCAAACATGGTTGTCCGCATAGGCGATGTCTGGACGAGTCATCGTCAAATACTGCAAAGAGCCAACCATTTGCCGATAGACAAAGGGATCCGGTTGAGGATCTGGTGCAGAGGCTGAGAGTTGAAGGCTGGCTTCCAAGGGACTCTAGAGAAGCCAAAATGCTCAAGAAGGTCAATTGCATAGCGAGTCTGAGAGAGAACAAGAGAGTCAGGAGTGCGAACAACTTGCATCCCCAAAAAGAAATTCAGTAAGCCAAGATCTTTCATGTCAAACTGATGAGAGTCGTTGGACCAGACGGTGAAGAAGGCTATGGTGGCTCCCAGTAACAATAATGTCATCAACATAAATAAGAAGAATAATATGACCGTTACTTTGCCAAATAAAGAGAGAGGTGTCATGAGGACAACTCTGAAAACCAAGCTGGAGAAGAAAAGTAGTAAATTTGGTGTACCATATATGCCCGTGGAGCTTATTTGAGGCAATAAAGCTAGTGGTAGTCTGGCCCTCCTTGGCTTGAGGATTTGATGTTTTAGGTGCTTACACAACAGAGTCCAAGATCCCATTAGATTTTGCAAAGTTCCCCACGACCTTGTACATGCCATGGAGAGCCTGGCCCGACGGGTGACAGCCTTTCGGGCCAATCTTCAGACGGACGCACTCAACGACGATCACATTCGTCAATGGTTACAATCGATTGCTGCATCGGTTTTTCAATTTATATCTCAAGCGACCATAGGTCCCTCCTTTTTTGTCCCCTACTGTAAATGTGTTTGACTCACTAAATATATAAGCCTTAGTTGGAGACCTTTCCACAAAAAAAAAAAACTATGGAAAATGTTAGACTCAATAAATTTTTACTGTCCAAAACAGACCACACATGTTTTTTTTTAAAAATAATAAACATCGTCTAATGATATATATGTTTCGATAAAAAATATATATCATATCGCTTCATTTTCAATTGAATGAACCCATTTTTAATATGTTGAAGAAAAAAAATTAGCAAGATATATACATTGTTTAACAAGATATATAGAATTGTATTTTATACTGTAAAAAAGACCGAGTGCAAAGTGCCCTTGAACTTATTATTCTGACCCAGAAATCAAGTAAACCAGTGTTTATTCAGGTCAAGGAAATAAGAAGTCTGCACAACGACAGTGAACAAAATGACAATATTGGCATTTCATGTAATTCTTGTTATCCATTTCCTAGCTTGTTAGAATAAGAGATAAGGTTGTCCTATGTTTTGAGATTATTGATGTGCTTAATGTGGCACTATTCTTTACAATCTAAGGTAGGCATCGGCAATGGGCCGGCCCGTTGAAACAGGGCCCAGGCTGCGGGCTTGTCTGGTCAGCGGGCACCGTTCGGGCTGGCCCGTGGCCAAAAAAATAAGCCCAGACCCAATCCACGGACCCAGGCTTTGGGCTCACGGGTGAGCCTGTGGACCTAGCTTTTAAGCACGTTATTTCTTTTGATTTTTTAATTTTAAGTTGTTCATTTGTATATAAATGTTATAATAATATAAAATTTAAAGTATAATATTAAAAAAACATATTTACATCTATTGAATTTTTAAAAATAAAATATAAAACTCAAAAAATTGAATGACTACATGTACCTAACTAGGGTGGCACCTAGGTAAAAATCGATAATTTGTATAATTCAACCACAATTCAAATAAAAATTACATAAAATTACATATATCTCATTTATTGTATTGCCCCCATGTGTTTAATAGAGCATTCAAAAAATTAAAGAGTGTTGTTACACTCAGTTTTTTTTTTCAGTAAAAAATACAGTCCTATATAACACATTAGAAATCCAGTGAAATATATACCTCATTAGATGTTGTATATTTAAATATTTTTTTACACACTTAAGAAATGAGTTCATTCAATTCAAAATGGAGTCATGTGCATTTTTTATCAAAACATATACGTCATTACATTATTTTTACTATTTTAAAAAAATGAAAACACATGAGGTCTGAGTTTTGATTTAGTTGGTGAATGTGACTAAATCTAACATTTTCCAAAATTAAAATTGAATTTCAACCCACAATAACCACTCATACATGCAGCCTATTAACAGCTCACTCGCACAATCCATTAAAAACCCACGGATAGACGACCAAAGATCTCGACCTTCAATACCAAAAAAAATGTAGGGTTTCCCCTTATCGCAACCAATGCTTCTCATGAGACCATTCGTCATCCTCTTCCAAGACTCTCTTCACCATAGCAACACATCGTCAAATTGCCAGGGTTGGCCCAGAGAATTGAATTTTTTGAATGGGCCATAGGAGAAATTTTAAAGCAAGACCCAATACATTATCTTTTAAAAAAAATCTAGATTGTTTTAATCTTTCATATTATCAATATTACTAAATAGATGTACAATATTATATAATAATTTAAATTAAAATTATACAATATCATATGCACTTAATAAAACAAAAAAAAAATTAAATTTAAAAAATTAAAATATCTATTGGATTATGGTTAGAGAGATTTATAGAAAAAAGAAATTTTAGGGGAATATCAAACACATTGAAAAAATATGTTGAGAGAAATTAATTAAAGTAACATATTTCATCATACATTTTATTAAAGTCTACTGAATAGATAGTTCTTAAGGGCCCTTGTTAGGTGGGGGCTCTAGGCAATTGCCTTAGTGGCCTTGCTCCAGGGCCAGCTTTGCGCATCGCCGCCACCGCCATTGGCAGCCAGACCCTCGACTCCTTCGCCGGCGTCAGTGTAACAACTGTGATTTTTAATTGGGTCAGACAGTGTCTGACGGGTCCTATAGGTGCCGTCAGGCACCTGGCCGATGGCTTTGGGTGAAGCCGTTGGGTGATTGAGCGACGGGTCCTAGAGGAGCCATCGGGAAACCTTGGCGACGATTCTTGGTGGAGCCGTCGGGTACTCGTGCGACGGGCTCAATAAGAGCCGTCGATCTGGGCGAATTTTGAATTCGAAAGTTGGTTATTTTTGGAAGGAACATTGGCATTGATTGTGATTATTCAGGATTAATTTGATCGTAAATTTGTCCCCACGTGCGTGAGACTGTTAATTTCTCTCTCTCTTTCTCTCTCCTTGCATTGAGACCTAAACCCGAAAATATTTTCTTTTCTTTTTCTCTTCAATACCTTTCTTGAGAGGCTCGGGAAGAAGGTTCAAGCGAGATTTGGTCGGGTTAGGTTGTCTTAGACCTACTGGAGTTGTTTTGGACTTGTTGGACCTAAGGCGAATGGGTCTCGTCTCCTATGTAGTTTTTGAAGGGTTTTATAAATAATTTTAAATGTTATTTTATGTACAACTCGAGCATGTCATATTATATAGGCTGATGCCTTATTATGTATTGTGTTGAAAATACTATTATCTTGAAAACTGTTGCATGCATATTATTGAAATAAAAATATGTATTGATCATGCATGCACCGCATTTGTCTAGGTGACGTAGCCTAGGTGGCTTAGTATAGGTGACTACGGTTCAGAATGGACCCAAGTCAAGGTGACATGTGTCTAGGTGACACGATTTCCTGTGTGAAATCTATGCGGCTAGGTGCTATAGATGGCTAGGTGCCATGGGATACATGCATGCATGTCCGTTGCATTCATACGCAGCATGAGATTTATGGTTATTGAGATTATGCAATTTAAAAAGGTGATTTGTAAGTTATGGTTTATTGGAAAATTATTATATTTGCAAAAATCAGATTATTGTATGTTGCAAATTGTTTTTATGATATATTATCAAAATATTACTTGTGATATCATTTATTATTGGGACCTAAAGATCCATTCACTGAGCGTGTGGTTGCTCACCCCTCTTTTCCTCAACCTTTCAGAGTAGCCGTTGGTGATCGCTGATCTCGGTGATGGAGATCGTAGCTTGCGCATTTATCTTCCGTTGCATTAGGTGGTTAAATAAGCCTTTCTTTGGCATATAATTTTCCTTAGTCCCTTTCAGCAAAATTAGTTGGATGCTTGGGTTAAATTTATTTCGTATGTAATCATCCGCGTTTAAGGTGAAATATATTTAGATCCTGGTTATGTTTTCATTGACATGTTTAAATAATATTTATGTTTAAAATAAAAAAATAAAAAAATATATGCCCTGTGTGTATTGAGAGTTCATGATAACGGTCCGTATTCAAGCTTTAAAATGGAGCTTTGACGTTACACTCAGCCTCCTCGAAACCCAATCCACCGACCCCAACGCCGTCCTCTGCGAGGTCCTCCGTGAGGTCCTTGGCGTGACTATGAGATATTACGATTGAAATGAGAGGAAGAAGGAGACTAGGAGAGGAGGGCTTCTTTGTTTTTAGGGGTTCTCTCACTCTCTGTTTTGTGTGAGACAAAGGAGAGGAGGGGAAGGAGAATAGGAGAGGTGGATTTTTCTTTGTCGGGTTCTCTCGGTGTTTAGTGAGTTAGTGATGGCAAGTTGGCAAGGAATAGAGGAATCTAGGGTTACAAGGAAAAGATGAATCTAGGGTTACTTGGATGTAACAGGTGGCTATGATTTATTTGGTAAAATTGGATGGTGTAGATTAGGAATGGTGTGCCAAGTGAAAATGGGTTTCGGGTTTGGGTTGAACACGACCAACCCGAGCCCCTAACCCAAACCTGACCCGAATTGGGTTTGGGTTATCTTGGGTCTGGTTGAACTCGACAGGGAAAAATTTCAATCCAAACCCGCCCACAAGTCGAGTTAGATCAGATTCAACCCACCCAAGTTGCACTTCTAGTACCAACCAGATTGGTATTCCCTCCTTGGGCATTAGCTCACCAATTGGTCTCCAATTTAGCGGCTTGTCAACTTTTTTTTGTATACAAACCACAGTTGATTACCAATAATAATAAAAAAGACTCATATTGTCTCTGCAAAACAACAACAACAACAAAAACAAAACCAAGAACAAGAACAACAACACTGTCACTGTCTATTCTTCTAGATCATGTGGTAAGACATGGTTGATAATGTTACACGTATAACAAACTCATATAATAACAAACTGATATAATAACAAACTAATATGTAATCTAACACTTTAACACCCTCTCCAAACTCTGAAGGGTAATGCCCTTAGAGTTAACACAAAATGATAAACTGAAAATCCCAACAATCATATCCAATCATTAGACTAGAATAACATTATACTAGAATCATTAAAATACCCCTAATACATGTTTAACATGTTAGATTTTTATTCTAAATCTAAATTATGATTTAAAATACTTTGTATTTATTTTCCTGATTTAAACATTTGTCAATACCAATTATTACCAATGCTTTGGAGATTAAATGCTTGGGAGCTAGAAACCCAAACATTGAATGTTTTTCATTCCTAATCAACACCCATACGTTACAAATAATGTGCATTAATAAAATACATATTCTATATAATTGCATGCATTTTTGAAGGTGTTGAAATCACATATAATTGTCCTGGGTGCATGTAGTTTTGGAAGTTTGAAAGGAAATTATCATATATGAGTTTGATATTTCATACATGGGTTATGGAAATGCCTAACCGATCATAAGTATTTTCTGCATACGTTTTGGAGAGTTGAAACACTGAAACCCATACTTTAATCTCATGCATTTCAATTCATGAGGAAACCATTGCATGCATTAATCTTGGTGCATTAATATGTGTTGTTTTATTTATATATTAAACATCATATATCATTTGCATATAAAAGGGCGGGTTCCCATGTCAGTGAGATATAATGAAGAGGAAAATAGAATTCCAATTTTTCTTTACACTGTGTATTTAGTGAATTAGTGATCAATCATGTTCAGCCCTTCTAGTGTTTAACCCAGTCCGCATGCAACACTATTTTCCTTCTCTATTGATCCATCTATTTGGACATCTGAAAGGATCACAGTCTGTTCACTGTGGTTCTTCCGTAGCTTGCACCCCGGAAGAACAAAACCTATTGTTGTCATATCTCTCAGTGGTAGGAGCCATTCAACCCTGTGCGTGAGGGGGCCTTATTCACCGAGGACAGAGTATCTTCACTCGCTTCCACATTTCCGAATACACTTTTCTAATCCCTTACTCTTTTTTATTTCATGCTTTTATTATATATTTAAGAGCATGTATGACTTCATATATATTTGATGTTTATATTCATGATGTGATAATTATAAGAATTTGTATTTAGCCTAATATTTGTTTGTCACGCACAACATAACACCCCTCCCAAACTCTGAAGGGTAGAATCTTAGAGTTTGTACAAAAATACCAAACACCTCAAATCATCAAAAAACTCTGTTTTATGGAATCTATCACTTTGCTCTCGCTTTTCTTGAGTTTTTCCGAGTCGCTCCTGCTCTTCTTGAGTATGTCGGAGTCGTTCTCGCTCTTCTTGAGTCTGTTGGATTCGGTGGTCCACTATATCAGATCTTTCATGATCTCTCTCAATAAACACATAACGGGGGTTTCATAAAGAAACATAAAAATAGAATGATGATGGTGTGTGAAAACGACGGCATGCGGATCTCAAGGAAGAAGGAGATCCAAAGAAGAGAAGAACAACAATGACGCGATGACAAGCAACGATGTAGACGGTGCGTGATGGGAGGCGCGCTGATGAAGAAGAAGTAATGTGAAGCTGACGGCGACGCGGACTGTGCGAGACGAGAGGCGCGCTGACGAAGAAGAAGAAGAAACGTGAAGCGGACGGTGGAGATCTGATGTCACCGGCGACTTTGATGGTGTCCATAATCTAACCTGATTGGAGATCTGCATGGAACCGACAGTGGAGATGACGATGTCGACTTGCTTGAAGGCCTTCACAAGGCTTTGGTGGACTTGAATGATTTGATAATAGGGATGTGGTAGGACCATTCATGATGGCCTCCCTATGATCAATATCTCCTCTTTTTTTTTTAAGGTTCGTGGCCCTCATGGGGACCTAAATACAAGACCGAATGTCGCGTATTTCGGGGATGGGATGCGCCATGGTTGTGTGCGGGTGTAAATGACAACGCTGTTATATATTGTGGAGCTTGATGATGCGCACAGAGGATTGTTGGCGCTCCGCAGGTCGAGCTTTGGTGTGCTCCGTGGACGTAAGCAAGTTTTGTCGAACCACGTAAATTCGGTGTGACCATTGTAAAAACTTTTCCTTGATTGTGGATTGATCTCTGGTGTGCTCCATGGATGTAGGCAAGGTTTGCCGAACCTTGTAATTTTTTGTGTCTTTGCTTTCGATTTGCTTGTTTATTCCTTAGATTATTGGCATCCCAAGATCCGAAAATCCTAACAATTGCTATCAGAGCTTCAGTTTTACGAATCTACGGCACATGAGGTGTCCTTTCGTGAGATCTATAGATTTAGTGCACAGGAGGTGCCTATTCACGGGATCTGTAGATCTAGGGCACAGGAGGTGTTCATTCACGGATCTATAGATCTAGGGCACACAAGGTGTCCATTCGTGAGATCTGTAGATCTAGGGCACAGGAGGTATCCATTCACGAGGTCTGTGGATCTAGGGCACATGAGGTGTCCATTCGCGTGATCTGAAGATCTAGGGCATATGAGGTGTCTATTCGAGTGGGAGCAATGGATTCAGATAAGGAATTGTCCAAAATCGAGAAGTTTAATGGCACAAACTTTGGCTACTGGAAGATGCAGGTGGAGGATAATCTGTACGAGAAAGATTTCTATCAACCGCTGAAAGCGAAACCAGCAGAGATGGAGCAAGAGGCGTGGATCTGTTAGATCGGAAGGCTCTCGGCGTAGTGAGAAAGACGCTGTCGAAGCACATTGCTTTCAATGTCAAGAAAGAGACATCCACGATTGCTCTAATGACCAAATTGTCCAAGATGTATGAACAGCCTTCTGCGGCAAATAAGGTACGTCTTATTAAAAAGTTATTCAATACGAAGATGACCGAAGATTGCAATTTCAAGGAGCACTCAACGAATTTAATGAAGTTACGGATCAATTAAATTCAGTCGATCTCATTTTCGATGATGAGATCCGTACTTTATTGATCCTCGGGCAGTTATCCGAGAGCTGGAACAGTACTGTTACTGTAATCAGTTCCTCTACAGGAAAGAAGAAATTGAAGTTCGATAATGTGGTGAATCTGATTATGACAGAGGAGATCAGGCGACAAGCAGATGGTAGTTCCACTTCCGGATTAGCGTTGAATGTTGATAGGAGGGGCAGAAGTTCAAACAAAGGTAATGGGCATGGTAGATCAAAATCGAGAAATGGCAGATCCAAATCTAAAAATCTAAGAAATTCCAACAATAATCAAAATTAGAATGCGAAGAAGATTATTGAGTGCTGGAATTGTGGTACAACAGGACATTACATAAATCAGTGTAGGTCAGAGAAGAAAGAAGCATACAACAAGAATGAATCTAATGTTCTTTCAGAAGAATCAGATGACGCATTGATCTGTTCCATGGAGAACAAGTCCGATTCTTGGGTGATGGATTCTGGTGCATCGTTTCACGCGACCTCTAACAAAGATCTTCTCATAAATTATGTCCCAGGCAGCTTTGGGAAGGTGTACCTCGGTGATGATTAACCCTGCGATTTGGTCGACAAGGGTAAAGTGCAGATCAAGCTGAATGACTCTGTATGGAAATTGAATGATGTCAGACACATTCCTGACCTAAGAAAGAACCTGATTTTAGTTGTACAGCTAGCAAAGGAAGGCTATATGACAACCTTCAGCAGTGACAGCTAGAAGATTTCGAGAGGCTCATTGATCGTTGCACGAGGTAAAATGACTGGTACCCTTTATGTGACAATTGATGCTTGTGGTTCTATTGCAGTTGATAACAGTAAGGATGACCCTAATATATGGCATCGGAGACTTGGTCACATGAGTCAAAAGGGACTTAAGGTCATACACTCGATGGAGAGATTGCCAGGATTGCAGTCAGTTGATATCGACTTGTGTGAGAGTTGCATCTTTGAAAAGCAGAAGAGGATTAGTTTCAAGACGTGTGACAGAACTATGAAGCAGAATAAGCTTGAGTTGATTCACATAGATGTCTGGGGACCGGCTGCGGTCTCATCCATCAGCGGAAAGTTATATTTTGTGACTTTCATTGATGACCATTATAGGAAGATATAGGTTTACTTCTTGAGATAGAAATCAGAGGCGTTTGAGGTGTACAAGAAGTGAAAAGGCAATGGTGGAAAATGAAACAGGCTTGAGAATCAAGAGGCTGAGGTCAGATAATGGTGATGAGTATGAAGACACCAATTTTAAAAGGTTCTGTTATGATAGTGGAATCAGATTAGAGAGAACTGTACAAGGGACTCCACAACAGAATGGGATAGCCGAACGAATGAATCGAACATTGACTGAGAGAGCCAGAAGCATGCGTATACAGTCAGGTCTACTAAAGAAGTTCTGGGCAGAAGTAGTCAACACAGCATCCTACTTGATCAACCGAGAACCATCAGTACCTTTAGACCACAAGATACCAGAAGAGGTATGGAGCAGCAAAGAGGTAAACCTTTCTCATTTGAAAATTTTCGGTTGTGTTTCATATGTACACATTAGTGATAGTGCTAGGAGTAAGCTTGACTCTAAGTCATTAAAATGCACTTTTATTGGATATGGTGGTGATGATTTTGGTTATCGTTTCTGGGATGACCAAAAGAAAAAGGTTATAAGAAGTAGAGATGTCATATTCAATGAAAAGCTGATGTACAAGGATAGAAATTCAACACAGTCTAGTGATTCAAAGAAGATTGATCCTGTTTATTTTGAGCCTGATAATACTGTAGTGGTTAAAGTGTCACAACAAACAGTTGACAGATCTCAAAGAGAGGGAACTACACCACAGAACAATCAACAGCAGGTTGATATGCCACCAGCCCCAGCTCCTGAACCTCCTCCACTCAGGAGATCCACCCTTCCTCATTTTCTGAACAGAAGGTATATGAATTATTTATTACTGACTAATGCAGGTGAACCTGAATACTATTTTGAGGCATTTCAAGGAGAGGATGCTAGCAAGTGGGAGCTTGCTATGGAAGATGAGATGAAATCACTCATCTCCAATGGGACATGGGAGCTAGCTGAGTTACCCATGGAGAAGAAGACTCTACACAGAAAATGGGTGTATCGAACTAGGAGCAGGATGGCACCAAGCGATACAAGGCGAGATTGGTGGTCAAAGGCTTTCAGCAGAAAGAGGGGATTGACTACACTGACATTTTCTCACTGGTTGTGAAACTAACTACCATTCAGCCAGTTTTGAGCATAGTTGCATCTAAGGACCTACATCTTGAGCAGTTAGATATCAAAACTGCTTTTCTGCATGATGACTTAGAGGAGGATATATACATGCAACAACCAGAGGGTTTCATAGTGAAGGACAAGGAGAAACTCGTGTGCAGGTTGAAGAGGAGCTTGTATGGCTTAAAACAGGCTCCAAGATAGTGGTACAAGAAATTCGATGGCTTCATGCAGAGAACTGATTACCACAAGTGCAACGCTGATCATTGCTGCTACTTCAAGAGATTTGATTCCAGTTATATTATTTTGCTACTTTATGTTGATGACATGTTAGTGGCTGGTTCAGATATGGATGAAATCAGGAATTTGAAGAAGCAATTATCAACCGAGTTTAATATGAAAGATGAGGGTTCAACAAAAAAGATCCTTGGGATGAGGATTACGAGGGACAAGCAGAGAGGCACTTTGCAGTTGTCTCATGCTGAATACATTGATCATGTTTTGCAGAGGTTTAGCATGTCTAATGCTAAGGCAGTTAGCACACCATTGAACGGCCATTTCAAACTGTCCAAAGATCAAAGCCCGAAGGCAGACGAGGAGATAAACTTCATGGCGAATGTTCCATATGCCTCATCGATTGAAAGTTTGATGTATGCTTTGGTTAGCACGAGATCTAACATTGCCTATGCAGTGGGAGCTGTGAGCAGATTCATGTCAGATCCAGTCAAGCAACACTAGGAAGAAGTGAAGTGGATACTTAGATACTTGTAAGGTACTATTGACAGATGCTTATACTTCAGCAGGGGCGAGTTGAGGCTACAGGGATTCGTAGATGCAGACTTTGCTGGCGAGGTTGATCAGAGGAAGAGCACCACTGGTTATGTCTTTACAGTAGGTACTACTGCTGTTAGTTGGATTTCACAAATATATAAGATCACTACAAGAAATTTGAGAATTTGCTGTGAAATGATTCATAGCAAAAACCCCTTATTTCATAGCTAATAACCTTTCTCGATGAAATCTGTTCATTGCAATTATCATTGCAAAAGCCTCGTATCGGAATACATTTTGCTACGAAATTTTTATTTCGTAGCAAAAGTCACTCTGTTGCTACGAATAGGATATCGTAGCCAAATGTATTCGCTACAAATATAGGATAAGGTGATATTTGCTACAAATTAACTTTGTAGCCAAAGAATAGCTTTTGCTACGAAAAATGTAACGCCCCCCTACTCACGACTCCATTTTGAAGCGTGAAATACGGTTGCGTTAATTTTAATTTCCTCAAATCTTAGAGTTTTACTTTTCCTTTTTCCTTTATCCACAGATACAAAATCATACTAAAAGAACTTCAACCTTTAATAATAACATAACATCTAAAATTTCCACAATACTCTCAATTACTCTTGATATAATTTATACATGGAAAAAGATACAACTTGATACAAAATGGTTACTACAAGGAGGGGCCAACTACATGCCAAATAAAATTTATAGTCTTTCCACCAAGCAAGTCTAACATACTCGCACCCACAATCTCGTTCGCAGCTACACGAGATCCACCAATCTAAGTCTTTAAATCTGAAAGGTTGGGAAAAGAGGGGTGAGCAACCACACGCTCAGTAAATGGACCTTTAGGTCCTAATAATAATTGATATCAAAATAATAATCTTTAATAAGATATCATAAGAAAACAATTGCAAATGCAATAAGATAGTATACCAATATAACTCAATAGAAGCCTCATTTTCAAGATGCATAGTCTCATAGAAATCTTATCAAAACAACATGATGCATATGAATGCAGCGGACACGCATGCCCGTATGGCATGCAGCTGAAAGGTGCTCCATCTAGAGCTTGGTCACGCAGACCAGTAGTCACGCAGACGGGTGCCACGCAGACACGGTCCCACTGGACTAGGTCACGCAGACCGATTGTCACGCAGACGAATAGTATGCATGCATGATCAATACATATTTTTCCTTCCAAGAATATGCATTCAATAGTTTTTAAAATATCAACATTTTCCAAACAATACATAATAAGGCATCAGCCCATATAAAGTGACATGCTCGAGTTATACAAAAATAGCATTTCAAATCATTGGTAAAATCCTTCAAAACTACATAGGGGACGAGATCCACTCACCTTCGGTCCAACGACACGCAAACCAAACAAGAAATCGTACAGCAATCTAACCAGTCCTGAAATAGTACGACTAGGTCACAATACGTGCAAATAGTACGGGACCTAATGGTACTCGTACTTACAGAAACCGACGATTCTAGGAAGAGCCGTCCAGAAGCAACTAGACGGCTCTTATAGGTCCATGGCAAAACCGATGGCTCCGCATGGAGCCGTCCCAAAGAATACCCGACGGCTCTCACTAGAGCCGTCCCGGAACAGAAGAAAAACCCTATATTATTTTATTATAATTATTTTTTAAAAAACATCCTAACACATTCTATCATTGAAAACCCTATGTGGCTCATTTAAAACAATATAAAACAGTAAGGAAATCATATTGTAGAAATCCAATCACGCGTACGATAATCCGATTGAATAAATCAAAAACTCGTTTGAAACATCTTCAAAAATCCTAAATCCATCATAGACAAAAATCAATATATATATATACACACATATATATATATAGAATAGGTAAAACAAAAGTGAAATGCTTTAGGAAATAGATCACGATCGTATGAATAAAAAATCGGTTCGAAACCCTACTCCATAGAAAATGGAAAAATATCGATAAAACGTTAAAACACTTGGTATACCCAAGATCTGAACATACTCGATAAAATCCTTTGAAAATAGCAAGGAATATATATTAAGATTAGTCATGTGAAAGAAAACCCAATTAAAAACCCTAGGTTTAAGGATTCGCAAAACATGTCATTAAAACTAATAAAATCTTATTTGAAAATTTCCTCAACCTAGATCTATTCATATTATCAAAATCAATATATAATATGTAACTGATACAAAACATTTAGGAAATAGATCGAAAATCGTATATAAGAATAATCCATTCGAAACCCTAGCTTATGGGAAAACAGTAAAGTATCGATAAAACACTAAAACTCTTGGTATACCCAAGGATCTAAGTATACTTTACAAAATCCTTTGAAAATCATGAGAAATACCATGTCATTGTACCTAACATGATATCCTATTATCTTTATCTTAGACCCTCTAAGGATTTATAAAACGTATATAAGAGCGATACATAAATCTTTGAAAAATCATAACTTTCAATCCGTAATTCCGAATTGGACGATTTATGATTCGTTGGAAAGGTACTTTCAAAACCTATTTCTGTTTGTGAAATACATTTTTCCCAAAAACGACTCTATCATAGCCAAAAATATGATAAATTCCCAGGTATACAATCAACCCGAAAATGACTCTTAAATCATCAAAACTATAAAAACTCAAGATGAAAACACAAGAGATCAACAAATCCAAAAATACACATGTGTGGACTAATAACATCATATAAAACTTTATAAAACATTACAAAAACATCGACAAATCATTGGTATAATATAAGACCCAAAATTATATAAAACTTTCAAGGATCAAGAAGAAAAACATATTCTTTTTGTTTGAAAAGCCTAAAAACTAAATCATATGAAAAGAAGTTCTAAAGAGAATTTTTATTAATCAAAACTTTTTATAATCAGAGGGTAATACTCAAAAGGATCCTTTATTCGAACCCCTTCCCGAGCTCCTCAACAACAGCGCCAAAAACAAGAGAAGAAGAAGAAGACTTGGGTTTTAGGGTTTGAAAATTTCTAGGGTTTTAGGTTTTAATGCAAAGAGAGAGGAAAAGTGGGGGTATATATAGGCATATACACATGGGAGACAAAAATATGAAACTATTATTTTAAATTAAATCCCAAATCAATTTACTTGTTTGTTTCCACAAACGGATCAAATTTTAAAAATATAATTTATCTAAATAAGAAACCATTAATCAGAATTATTTCCAATCAAGACACTTATTTCTTTCCAAAAATGGATCATATTTCAAAAATATGATTTTCCAGATCGACGGCTCCTATTGCAGCCATCTCCCAACACCACCAACGGCTCTGATCACGTCCGTCACCCTGAAATCTGACGACACTTGTTGGATCCATCACAACACCGACGGCTCTATTGGATCCGTCGCTATTTTCTTTGCCCGACCTCTCGGCACAGTTTGGCTCATAACTTGATCGATACTCATCCAATTCATGATCCGTAAAATGCGTTAGAAACCTAACAGAATAAGGATTCCAACCATACCTTAATTTCGGAATTTGGAGATATATAAGTCCTCCAAGACTCTATAGGAATATGACCCAATGCACGAAATTAAGAACGACATAGAAAAACCATAGTCGTTACAAAAAATATTGCGTAGCAAAATATGACATTTTGCTATGAAAAAGATTTCACAGCTGAAACTCAACTTTTACTATGACATTTATTTCGTAGCAATATATTACCTTTTGTTACGATTATATTCTGTAGCGAAAGGATTCTTTTCGCTACGAAATCGTGTTCGTAGCAAAAAGTTATTTTTAGCTACAAAATAGTGTTTGTAGCAAAAAGAACTTTTTAGCTACGAAAGCATGTTATTGTAGCAAAAGACACGTTTTTGCTACAAAAAAATTTCGCAGCTAAAAGTATATCAAGTGAATAAAAAAACAGAAAGTCCATTCCTTGCGAAATATTTCGCAGGAAAAGGTCATATTTTCCAAAATCATTTTTTTATTTTTTAGCTAAAAGTATATAAGCTGAATTAAATGAACATCTATTTATGATAATAATAATACTAATAAAATCATCCAAGTTTTAATTAAAACTAATTGTGTAAATTAAAAAAATTTCCAATATAAGTCAAGAAAACAGATGTACAAAAGCCACAAGCAAGTAGAATTCCACGTGCTCCGCAAACAATATATAAGCTCAATCATAACCAGATGGAACTCATATGAAAATTGAGCCTTCAATGATTTTACAGAAACCCAGCTAAAAACACTGACAATTACAAACATGCCTCAAGCTCTTAAATATAAAATTAATATTCTATACTCTAAAAAAGTAGAATGATTCAATGGAAATTCATAATTAACATATTTCGATGGAAAATTAGAATCAGGAAGGCACAGAACTACAAATCTAGTGAGATATCAGAGGAAAACACAAGAAGCTTGTTATTCACATATGTAAGATTCAACACTATAAATCCAACAAAAAGGGAAAATATATAATCACGGCCAGGTTAACACACAAAAGGGCCAGCATACCTCAACATTCGGAAAATTTTCCTTTTGCACAAAAACAATCAAACTCTTCCATCATCACAACCAAAATTGATTTTATCATCATCATAATCCCATCCATCCCAAAATATAATTAAATCTGACCTATCACACACTCCCACACATATTGATTAATCCTTTGGGTTTGACTCAGGATGGAGTTTTTTTGAAATTTGACTTGGATTAGTACTTCTATTTTTTTTAAGAGATGTACTTGATCATTTGGCTATTCGTACATAAGCATAGATAAAGAATGTGCCCATGGACTATATAAGCCAATTGATGCCTATGAGTTACATATGTTTCCATATGTAGTACCAGCCAAAATTATACTTGTAGCAACAGATTATATAATTTCCCCATAAAAGAATACAATGTTGATGCTTAACTGGAAATTAATTGTCACGCCCCTAGAGCGGCTGTCTTCAAGGGTTGACAAGTGTATGATACCGAGTATGTCAAGACTAGATTAAATTACAAAATAACAGATGACTGAAGCACAATTGATAACAGCGGAAGAGTATATACATATATAAACAACACAAGGCCAAGAAACATATAACATTGGCCCTAAAAAAAATACACTATCGCCGTCCCGTGTGAACATAAGTCATAATTACATGGTTATATGATACATACCAACAAAAGCTACAAAAGACTTGATCAAAAGGATCATAAAATAGCTGACAGGCTCTAGTCAGATCACTGGGAGGCACACAAAAAAATACTCCTGCAGTACCCCAAACTCACTGATCCTGTACCCCACCTTGTGCAGCACCTGGAAGAAACCCATAACAATAGAGGGGTAAACCGGTGAAGGCCTAGTGAATGGAACTAACTACAAGACACCTCAAAGTACAGTTCTCATAAAAAAAAAATTATGAATGATTGGGTTAGCACAAGCCGATCAACCTGTGTCCCATACCACAGGAGGCCAACTCACACTTACCTTATTATGTCCCTAACATAAAGACAGATCCGTCTGCGTCCCATACCACAAGGGATCCATCCCATGTTAGCAACGCTATATGTATATATATTTTAGTGACTGAAATGTCACTACACACAAACATCTCACATTATTCTCCTGTCGTGCAGTGACTTCTCCTAGGCGACCCATTTATGCAATTGCATCGGCTCGGCCAATACAAGGAGTATCACTCCACCTGTTAAGTCCACCAAAGCCCGACTGCAACATAAACCACACCAATGGAACCCGCCTTAGGCATCATCACTTTGCGAACAGGGTTGTCAAACCCACAATATTGGCTAAGGCTCTCTGTCATCCAACCACTCTGACGTGTAGCTGATTTGATCTACCGGATACCGTGGGCATCCAGGATGAACCTTGGAGACGCTCCCTCGTGAAGGACACCCAGAGTTTACCCTCGCCTCAGTCGTAGGTGCGCACTAAACTCACACGAAGCATCATAATCAAGGCTACCCCAAATAGGTTCGACACACATCGGTCGAGACCTTATGAGATGACCCATAACAGGCAATGGGATTGATCCATCCGATCAAATCCCCTATTCCTAATGATGTCTCTAACTAGATTATGAAATGAAGATCTATAAAACATGAAGAAAACGTAACTTAACATGCAAGAGTTAACTATAATAGATCATGGTCATGCATGCCTTAATAATCTTATACTTTTCATAAACATGACTTATCATAGAACTATACTATCAGAATGCCAAGTTAGATCCACTCATTGAGACGAGTACTACGTCCTGCGATAAATCACATGCTTAAATATAAGGTCACCACATTTTCACATTGAGGTGACTCCCCCATCTGGTACACAACACAATCAAATCAGCCATGAACTAAAGCGTCCACGTATGAAAAACTAATCTAGAACACATTCAAAGGTCCTATCCAACAATTGTAAAGCACATCCTAGACTTCCAACTATATAAACTAATTATTCTACACCATCGAAAGTCATTCATCCATAGGCCATCCCACAATTAAATTCCCTATAAATCAACTACACATCACACCTACTAAAAAATGAACCTGAGTAGCACCTGTAAAAATTTGGGCAGCAATTAAACATCACACCTCACAAAAATGAACCTGGACAGCACCTATAAAAAATCTGGGCAGCAATTGCATAAATTGAGTGAACCCAAAATCACTCAATTTCAACCAATTGCATACCAAACTTCAAAATCATAGTCTATACCTCAGCCCAATCACATAGAACATGAGTTAGCAACTAAAACATCACAAAAATAATTCATCTCCATGACCAAAAATTCATAAACTTCACAGATAAGATAATGAACATACAATTCTAATGATATGAAATCAAAGAATGAACCTTATGTGCTACAAATTCTCCAACTCACTCATAAATATTCAACACTGACTAATAACACCACACTTTAGCCCCTCCCCCCCAAAAGCACATCTAACAAATAACCACAACCATGGAAAAGAAAATAAGAAAAAAAAGACTCACCATGCATTAATAATAGCTCTAACTCCAATCTATCCTTCTTCTTCTTCTCCAAATCAAGAACTAAAACCCTAAAGCAAAAATGAATGTAATCTTTCCCCAAATAAGGATCCAAATCAACAAATCAAAACAGGTCACAAAAAGGAAATCAAAGGTTTAAATGATCTCACCTTAAACTCTCTTCAATCTCTTCTCTTCCTCTCCTCCTCTTCTTCTCTTCTATTTTTTTTCCAGATCTGATGCTGGAGACCCAACAAAAACCCCCTTTTAAGTCAATGGAAGGGTGTAGAGAGGAATGAGAAATGACAATACTACCCCTGACTTAAAATTCTGCACAGCCTTTGGTAAAACGGTCATGACTTCCACAATCTAACTCCAAATTATGCAATTCAACTTTCATTGGAAAGTCAAGAAGATTATCTACAACTTTAATGTCTAAGCCAATCTTCAAAAACCCCTCTTACTGTGCCGAATTATACAATTAACATAAAACAGAGCTGCTGCCTGGTTTTTCTCATCCCCGCGGTATAATTGAAAAAACACTCATAACTTTTGCTATATGAATCCAAATGATTTAATTCTAATTTTGTATGAAAGCTAACTCAAATTAAATATCCCATGAAGAAATCAAAATCGAACCACATCATCTTAGATACTAACAAAATTTAATCCTATCATGCCAAATATGGAACTTAGAATATAAGTCAAGCATACATGGGCCTAACACACTCCAAATGCATGAAAATATGAAACTACATATGATTGTACTGTTCATCACTTCTTCTATGATAATACTTGTGTAATACGACCATTACTATATAAATTATTAATAAAATGACATGAGACCTAACATTAATGCCTTATCTGAAGGTTGTGTCCACGTAGAACTCAAATGAGGATACCACATAAACCAAAGAAAAATGGAATTATGATACCTTGACATCCCGATGGATGTGTTCATGGCCATGGAGATATCCAAGAGCTTTAAGAATCTCATGCAACAATGTTGCAATAACTGATTCTTCAAAACCATCTAGGCAGGCAGTTTTCATTATATGAAGGCAAGATCCCTCAGCCATATATGGCATCACAACCCATAGGCTTTGATCAGCCATAAAAGAACAATGTGCCCTTAACAAATTTTGATGATTGATCAAGCTCATAGTTTGCACTTCACGACGAATCCCATCCTGCCCAAAGGAAGGCAAAGAAGAGGCAAAAAAACGCTGGTACTGACCGCATTGAAAGGCTCTGTCCTCACAAGCCTCAATAAAAATTATTGTTAATGATGCAAATGATGGATCAGGGAAAACCGGATGCACTCATTTTCAAAACCATTGCTCTAGATAACAGTTAACAGATTTACAATAATACTTCAGTGATTCTTACAAGACACGTTATGAGATGCTCATCCTAATTGTTAATGGATGTCACCATGATAAACACATACATTTGTTTTACGGCTATGCTACAAAAAAACAAAGTTCTAGAACAAAATTCATGATATCATAAAATCATATAGATATTCAATTTTGAATGCATTTTAATAGATTTAGGGTTTCAGTTTTCTTGCATGCCAATAAAAACATGAACATGTAGAATTTAGAGTTAATGCTGCCGACTTTGCAAAGAAACCACGATGACCACAACACTCTCAAACAAATATGTGTAGCTCATAATTTAATATTAGGATAACCATTAGAATTTGGGATCAGCAAGAAATTTCCTTTTATCCTTCTCCACCAACATGCACATTATTGAAAAAGACCACACCATATGTGTTCATTAGTAGCAACCAAGTAGATCAATGTAAACATAGAGGTTCCACCTCTTGTTATAAGAAGAAATTGGTTTGGGCTTGCCTCTGGATCATGCTGATATATAAGAGAAGAGGAAAAGAATACCCGTGTCATTTGCTGCAATCAATGATTTGCTTTTTTGTTGACAGTATGACATGAGCATCTAAAATTAAAGTTTACATTGATGGAATATTCTGGCACAAAGCCTTTTTTGTTGACAGTATGACATGAGCATCTCATATTAAAGTCTATATTGGCGGAATTTTCTGTGCACAAAGCCTCCAAGGTTAATTTATAAAACATGAGATATCATCTTTGTTTTTGAAGAAAATTAGGTGCATCTTATAGAAAAGAATCCCCCAAATAAAGACACAAAGTAGACAAGAGATATCCTTACAAATTAGAAGTATGAAGAGGAGAGAGAAGGAAAGAAAGATAATGGGAATCCCAAAGCGATCTTGCCCCCGAGAAATCACCTCTGAACCATAGAATGGTTGAGAGAGTGTCTACTCCCAAAATAATAGCAATCCAAATGCTAAGAAGTGCAGAAATAGTAGCTCACGTGTTTTCTGAATAGAATCACTTTTGTTGGAACACACATTTATTGCGAGTGAGTCAAATGCTCCAACATACCGCATGTGGGACTAGCCATTCGAATTTAGCTAGGTTGCTTCGATCACCTTGTGTCTTTTCCAAAACCACCGCCATATGCCATCAAGATCGTTGAAGAAGCATGGGGACCTAAGAGCCGAGACCAATTTCTCCCAAATGTTCCCAATAAATGGATAACGGAAGAAAAAGTGGTCTCATGTTTCCTCTTCCAAGCCGCAAAGTTCAAAAGTAACATTACCAGCATTCACCCATTTAGATTGGTTAGTCTTGATGAGGATTTTATCATGGAAAAGAAACCACATGAAGCCTCGAATCTTCAAAAGGCCTAGAAATCCCCAAATAAGTCACTCAAAAAGGTGGTGGGGATACTTGAAGAAGGCTTCTTGTTGAGCTTCCTACAAAAGGAATGCACGAAAAAAAAACCGAAAAGAGGGGAGAAATTCCAATTCACCATATCTGAAATAAAATAAATACTCTCTTAATAAAATCCAGCAGTTGTAAGACTACTACTCTTTAATGTGGCAGATCAGGTCTTCACAAGTATAACTTTTTGTTGCACCTCATATGGGAGACAATCATTGAACTTTTATCAATGGTGCACACTTGAACATCTTCTTCTACAAAGCTCGAGTCAGCCATATGTACATCAGATCAAAAGAAAATAAAGCAAGGACTAGAGAGGAAGTCCAGAGCTTACAATGATGCACAAGATGGAGATTACAGACTAAGATTAAGATGGATATTGAAAACTAGATAGACATAATAGAAAAGAGCCATATCAAGATTTCCTATGCTGAGATTGCCATATGAGATTTCCTGATCTGGGTAGTGCCAGATGTGTCTTCTTCGATCAACTTACATACCGCGGCAGGGAGATGAGAAGACTAAAAAACAGAGGTGCCAATTGTGGATTGTAAGGTATGACAAGTTTATGTTACTGACCACACTTGATAGGATTTAGACCAACTGGATCCACTATTTTTTGTAATTTAAAATGTTTTAAAAATAGTGATGAATAACTATTTGTTGTAGGCAAGAGCAAGAATATCATCAACTGTAAAGGCTATTATAGAAGAAAGGAAGAGAAAGGGAGCCAATAAGAGAAGTGACTTTCTTGATATGCTGTAACCAGTGAACAACTTGATATGCTGCAACCAGTGAACAGCTTGAACAGCTTTATGTTACTGACCACACTTGATAGGATTTAGACCAACTGGATCCACTATTTTTTGGAATTTAAAATGTTTTTAAAATATTGATGAATAACTATTTGTTGTAGGCAAGAGCAAGAATATCATCAACTGTAAAGGCTATTATAGAAGAAAGGAAGAGAAAGGGAGCCAATAAGGCGGGAGTGACTTTCTTGATATGCTGCAACCAGTGAACAACTTGTTTGAAGATGAAAAGGTGAGCTTTGTGTTGGATTCTCTGTTGGGTGATTATGAAACATATTAGTGAATAAAGTGGGAAATATAGATAGATTAATGAATACAAAAAAATTTCATCTATACAAGACTTTGCAAATCACAAATCCAACTGAACAAATCAGTAATGATTATTAGTTAAATATTAACTAATCTTAGGAATTTGTCATTCCTTGAAGAATGAAAAATCACCTCACACATTTAGATAGAAGGTTTCATCAATGACCAATGAACCACTTAATTGATATCACTCTATACTACATTGTTCAAATCAATAAAGTGAAAAGAAAAAATTCAAAGTCATTTTGTTTTTAAAAAAATGCAACAAATCCATAAAAAAAACCTCATGAATTTAATATAAACCAAAGAAATCTATAAAAAAATGCAAATCATTAAAAAAAAATACCTCACAAAATTTATTAAGCACCAAAGAAATCTTTGAACAAACTAAACCTCCTCAAAGGGCAAAGCATTCAAAATAAATTGATGAACACAACAACATATAGATCTCTATTGGAATCATGAAAATATTACAATAATATAAAGTATTGGTTTGTATTACTAATTCAAGTCCTTTTACAAAAATTACTCTATGTTAATGATTAATGTCAAAGAAACCCCCTTGAAAAATAAAGTGATCATCAAAGCAAGCTTCCCTCTAAATCCGAAGCCTCAAAGAAAAACAAAATTTCAGATTCTATAAACAGAAAGTAAAAACCAAGTAGAAAAACTTGGGTTGCTCTTCACCAACTGAACAATCTAATAAAAACAATCATAAACCAAATACAAGTACATCAGACGAGAAGAACCTAAACCATCTTCAATCTATTGACAAACAATAATATAAAAAAAACCTTCTTGTTCGAGATATCAATGCAATGCAACTCCAAAAGAAAAGGCATAAATCACTACCTCAAAAAAAATGGAAGAAGCCCCAAACCTAGTTGCATCCGCGATATAGTAAATGATTCATAAAAATCACCTGAACCCTTCCATTATCAAGAATAGTTGGTCCATCCCAATAAATCATCATGTCCATTATACAACCCAGTCAATTAAAACTAAACTACATAGAGAAAGAAGGCAGAAATCACATATCTGATTACTCAAACATACTTAAGTTAATTGAATGCATATATATTTATGCCATTTGTAATAGAGTATATATTAACATAGTAAGGACAATGGCTTCTAAGAAACGTTTCTTATATCAGAGGATTTAGGCAATTGGGAATGTTAATGAGTAGTTTGTTATTTTGTTACATGGTTGGTTGTTATTGTTGATTTTCTTTCAATCCTTTTTCATTACATGATAAACCATGTTGCAGCTTTTTTAACACATTAATATTTTTTTCTGATGTAGCATACCACTATATCACAATACTTGCACCCACTAGTAGGAGAGTGACATACAACGGATGTTTGGCAAAGACATATACAAAACATATTGGACTACTGTTAAGACAATACACATTTTCCGTCATCGTCAAGTCACCCCAAGTCACCTCCTAGAGAACGCGTTCTAAGAGGGTGGCTGACAGTTGAAATACATGAATGGTGTACGTCTTCAACATATTATTTTGATTTTTTTATTTAATCAGCCATGTGTTAGATGCATTTTTGTAAATCACTTCAACAAGTATATTGTTGTTTTAGTCGAAGAACTTGTTACCGGTTGAACAATGTTTATATGATTATGTATGAATGATGTTGATCAATTTTTATGTGGCTTTGAATGAATGAGCTTTGAATGAAAGAAATGAGTTTTGAATGTTTTTTAACAAGCATGTGTTTATAAATGTTGTTGAACCACTCTATGGCTTTCACTTTTGTTCCCATAGACTGCCCCATTAGTAAAACCTACACATTTCACTTTTGTTCCCATAGACTACAACAGTGTCTAGAGATCACAAATACTCAGACACCTCAGGTGTCTACTCATTAGTCAAAACCTACTTGTTTCACTTCTGTTCCAATAGACTGCAGAAGTGTCTAGACTCAGATAAAAAGCACTTAAAAAACACAACAGATCTAAAAAAAACTTAGATAAAAAACACAATCAAGGAAGAGAAGTAGATATAGATTGAGAGAGAGAGAGAGACCTTTCAATGTAACCATTCTTCTGATAGTCCCCGCAGGGAGGTTGTTCGGCGAAGGTGGCGAGGCGGAGAGACTGAGGAGGTGGTGAAATATACTTAGACACCTCAGGTGTCTAGCTAATTAGTTAAAACCTACGAGTTTCACCTCTATTCTGATAGACTGCAGCAGTGTCTAGGTAATACAAATACCTAGACATTTTAAGTGTCTTACCTATTCCAGAATCTACAAGTTTTACTTCTGCTCCCATAGACATCATATATGTCTACAAATCAAATATATCTAGACATCTTAGGTGTCTTTCCCATTTAGTAGTGTCTACGGATTACCAATACCTAGACATCTCACGTGTCTAACCCATTCTAGCACCTACAGGTCTAACTTCTGTTCCCATAGACATCAGTGGTGGCTATAGATTACACATACTTAGACACTCCAGGTGGCTAACCCTTTCCAGAATGGGTGTCTTTAGTATCCATTTATAAATGAATCTTCAAATGCTAACCCATTTAAAAGGGGTGTGCTCAGCAAACAGAGGGGTGCAAATTGCCCCACCCTAGGTTTTTTTATTTCAGTACGAGTCAGGTTAGGTCACTAACGAGTCAGATTGGGTCCTTTTTTTTTTGTAGAACTTCATTTTCAGTCTCAATTCTAATTTATATGTGTTTTAAATTTTTATAAAATAATATATATAATGTAATGAGATATATTTATAAAAAAATAAATTGTATATATGCATTTATAGAAAATATAACAAAATTATATCGCAACATATACTTTATTAACATGAGCATATGCTGTAATACGACATTTCCATCACTCTATGATCAATTGACCCCCACATAGGATCCATTTGATTCGAAGTAATTTCAAATACTTAAGAATTTATTTTACATGGATAAGCTTTTCCAGGAAAACAAAAACTAAATTGCATGTTTGGTGACAGTGAATTTAGTTTACTGAAAATGATTTCCACTATTTGTTTATCAGGAAAATATTTACATTATATATTTTTTTAATCTAAAAAAATTATTCAAAAAAAACTTACAATGTTGTTTCATAAAGTCTACGTGTATAATATAAAAAAGTTATTAAAAAATATTATACATATGTTGTTTCATAAATAAGAGGTATTAAAATTTATGCACATAATAATCAAATTTATGTAAATCATATAAATAAACTTTCAATATTTTAAAATCTACTCTATTTGTTTTATATGTTCATATCTACTTAATAGTTGTATCACTTTTATTATCTCCTAAAAATTCTCCGATAAATAATATAATATTTAAATTTTAAATCTTTTATGTGTTGTTTTATATGTTCATTATCTACATAATCTTTCTCTCTCTTTCACTATATCCTAAAAAATCTAATAAGATAATATTCAAAATTTAAATCTTTTATGTATTATTTTTAAATTTTCATAATCCTTTGATATGCTTTATTATATCCTATAAAATCTCTTATAGATAAAGATAATATTTAAACTTAAATCTTATATATAGTTTTATCCTATTTAACTTTTAGCCCGTAGATCAGAATCGTTATTATAATATGTCAACGCTTTTGTACGCCACTACGCTAATTTTCAGAGCGTTTTGAGATCGTTTTGGGGGTCAAATCAATGATTGAAAGTTATTTTTACTAATTTTGACAGTTTTGAGTTTGTTAGGATTTTATACATTTGTTAGGATTTTACTATATTTAGATTTGAATTTCAAATAATGATTTGAATTCGAATTTGAATATTAGTTAGGATTAGATAAGGATGTAGTTGTTATTTTTAGTTTAGATTGAAATAATAAGTTGAAATCCTAATTCTCTTCTATAAATAGGCATGTAAAATCATTTTGATTATTCATATTACTGATTAATAGAATTTGTTTATCTTCTCTATTATATTTGGTTATCCTAGGAGGATTATCAAAATACATAGAATTTTTAATTATCTGGTATTTCAGGAGAAATTAACAAATCTTTGAAGCCTAACGTCCATAGTATTCTGCTTGAAGAATCAACAGCGTCGCTGGAGCGTGCGAATTCGTACCTTTAGTCGAATTAGCAGAAGAGCGTATCCGTACGCTGCATCATTTCCCCAATTTAAAAAAATACAAATCACAATTACCAATAAATAGATAAAAATTTGGTTTGGGCTTTGGGTTTGACTTTATATGAATTTTTTGTTATATATTATTTGTGCTTGCTCCTAATATAACATTATAAATATAATGACAACTAATATATCTAATGTGACATTGGGCTCATTAAAGACAAGAATAAACAAATTGTATGTAATGTCAAAATGAATATACTCAACTTTGGTATCAATAAACATCAATCAATTACATAATATCCTATAGAAAAGAGTTCATCAAGCACATGCATGATCCAAATTAAAATGTTTTTTCGAATATTTAATTACAAACATAATTAATATATTAAATCATCTAATTCGATGATGGACTACTGTGGAAAATAAAGTATATATCTATAATATACTAATTTTTATCCATTCTTTCTGCTTATACATACCAAAATAAAGAAAAATATATATGAAAAAATGACCATATTCTTCGTCTAATATAATAAATAATGTTTTAATTTTATTATTTATGTTTGGAATAAACTTATAGAAAGAATTTATAGCCAAACAGATCTCAATCCAATAGTGATGCAGTGTATTTCGATTTTATAACAAATTAAATCTTTTGAAAATTCTTAAATATTTTACAATGAAATACAATTTCGTAGCTAAAAGTCTGTGTTTTGCTACGAAATTCAATTTCGTAGCCAAAGGGGTGAATATTTTGCTACGGAATTATATTTCACAGCCAAAAATTATAAATATTGCTACAAAATGTCAACTCTTAGCTACAAAATCAAACTTTTTACTACGAAAATGGAATTTCGCAGGTACAGATCATACCATTTGCTACGAAATACAATTTCGTAGAGAAAATTAAAACTATTAGCTAAGAATAATGTTTTTGCAGGCAAAAGTCACTTGTAGCTACGAAATTTGATTTCGCAGCTAAAAATTCGTAGCGAATGATCAAATTTGTTGTAGTGGATTGTTGCTTTATCCACTACTGAGGCTGAGTATATAGCTGTGACAGAGGCTTGCAAAGAGATGATGTTACATGATTTGTTGACAGAGTTGGGATTCATACAGACGAAGAATGTTTTGCACAGTGATAGTCAGAGCGCTATACACCTGGTGAAGAATTCAACATTTCATTCGAGGACTAAGCACATAGGACTTTGTTATCATTTCATCATGACGCTTTTGGATAATGGGAGTCTATTGCTTGAGAAGAATCTAGCTGACATGTTGATGAAGACAATGACTAAAGAGAAACTGGAGCTGTGCGCAACTTTACTTGGTCTTCTAGCCTGAGGACAGAGATGAGCACACCAGATCATAGATTGATTATTTAATAGAAGTTATTTACTCTTACCACAGTCTCCAAGTGGGAGATTGTTATATATTGTGGAGTCTGATGATGTGCGCAGATGATTGTTGGCGCTATGCAGAGATGATATGGTTACATTTTTTTGGGGGTGTATTCAGTATATTGACTTTTTTGCTCTTATTGAGATGTTAGTATAAAAGGGCATCTCATATTTTTCATTAGGCTCTAGGGTTTTTGTATTCGGTGTGACCATTGTAAAAACTTCTCATTGATAGTGGATTGATCTCTCGTGTGCTCCGTAGACGTATGCAAGGTTTGTCGAACCACGTAAATTTTTGTGTCTTTGCTTTCGATTTGCTTGTTTATTCCTTAGATTAATTGCATCCCAAGATCCGAAAACCCTAACAGGCGTGGCATGTGGGACGGTGCGAGGGGGGGTTGGTAAGCGTGGAAGTCTAGAACAACGGTAGAAAATATGGGTATCAAAAGTCCTCTACTGGTCCGATTGAAGACTTCTCAATCAGAGTGTGGAAAAAGAAGAGAAAACTTTTGTAAGTCTAGCATTTGTAAGGTGTCTCTGATATCAAGTTAGTATAAGAGAGAAAATAATAATGAAACCTTGAAACCATTTTTTTTAATTTGAGAAGAATTAAAACTTTTTATATAATAGAACATGATAATGTTACACATGTAACACACTAATAAATTAGGGATTTTTAGTTTTAAGTCCCCGTATACTATCGAATTTAGCTATCAATCCCTCACTTCTTCATATTTTGCTTTTAGTCCCTGCATTTAAATGATAATTTAGGAATAAGTCCATGGGAGGGACTTATTCCTAAATTATCAAGTTTGTTTTTTAGTCCCTGGGAGGGACCTATTCCTAAATTATCATTTAAATGCAAGGACTAAAAGCAAAATATGAAAAAGTGAGGGATCGATAGCTAAATTCAATAGTTTACGGGGACTTAAAACTAAAAATCCCAATAAATTAATATCATTAAACTAATATATAATCTAACACTCAGTTGATTACCAATAAAAAAAACACTTATGTTGCCTAGCTCAGCAAAACGACGATGACGACGACGACAGCGACACTCACACTGTCTACTCTTCTGGACCATGTGTTACGACCTTGTAGTAGGAGCACCAATCAAGTTGATTGGTGTTCATTCTATTTGATGTATGTCTTGATAAAGGAACTCCTGAGCCTCCAAGTGCAAACCATCAGCCCACCACTGTCGGATGCCATGCGAGAGTTTGGATAGCTCAATTGGACAATTTGACTTGCTAGAATTGACTGATAGCCTTGCCGATGGTATTAGGTGTGTTGGGTCGGAGTCCAACCCGCTTGCCGGCTGAATGATATGACCAAACGAGATGGTTGATGAAACCCTCCCAATACGTCCCCAACCGAGATTTTCCATCTTCTTCCGGTTCTCAAAGTATCCTTTGTACTCCATCGATATATAGTCTTCGATGTTCACAAATACCCAAGGTACCCATTTCGATAGAGCCTTCAAATTTTCCTTATCCATACAGGACTTCCCCAGTTCCTTGGTGAGTATGGCTTTGCCTAGACACAACGCGCCACGGATCATTAACTTCACCCTCTCGCTTTGGATTTTCTCGATCGGGATCGAAGGATATGGAGGGTTGAAGAGGTATGTCTCGAGATACGTCCCCCTCTCTCTAATCAACCGTTTCGCAACGGAGGTTGCCACAGACGCCCCAAGAGAATGCCCTGCTAGCCAAACATTGGTACCTTTCTTATCAATTATTTCACAAACAGCTTTGCTCGCGATGTCATGGCGGGACGTCCTGTGAAAGCGATGCACGATGAGCTTCAAATCGAGCTTGATATCATGCAGGTTGTGTGTACCACGAAAGGCTATGATGTGCTTTGGAGCGCTTGGCATGATTGGCGGGTACTCATATATCGCGCCCATAATGGAGTCATCGTCTACATCGATTAGTTTACGGTGTAGTACAAATCCGAAGGATTCCCACCATGGGTGTGCCATGGCGTTCTGCCGTTTATATTTTCGGTCTCTCTCCATAGCGTAGACGCCTTGAACGAGACACGCCATCACTGCTCTCCGATGACCTTGCTCATCCCTGGTAGTCACATGAGATGTTAAAATTGAAATTCTGATGACCTCTTTCTCTCTCTCTCTCTCTTTCTATATATATATATATATATATATATATATAGGGAGCCGATTACGTACGGTTTACGGTCGATGCGGTGCGCGATCACGGGTCCATCGCATCGGACGGTCGAGTGCGATTCACGTTGACCGTTGGATGCGATGAACCCGCGATCGGACGGCCCACGTCGTAAACCGCACCGACCGCACACCGCACGTAATCGCGACTATATATATATAGGGGGCCGATTAGGTGCGGCGAACGGCAGGTGCGGCGTCGATCGTGGGCCGTCGATCACGGGTACATCGTATCGGACGGTCGGGTGCGATTCACGTCGACCGTTGGAATCGATGGACCCGCGATCGAACGGCCCACGTCTATATATATATATATATATATATATATATATATATATATATATATATATATGAGTGATTAGGTGCGGCGTGCGGACGGGTGCGGCGTCGATCACGGGTCCATTGCATTGGACGGTCGGGTGCGATTCACATCGACCATTGGATGCGATGAACCCGCGATCGGACGAACGACGTCGCGTCCGCACGCCGCCGCACGCCGCACCTTATTAGTCGGGTATATATATATATATATATATATATATATATATATATATAGGGATCCGATTACGTGCGGTGTGCGGTCGGTGCGGTGCGCGATCACGGGCCGTCGATCACGGGTCCATCGCATCGGACGGTCGGGTGCGATTCACGTCGACCGTTGGATGCGATGGACCCGCGATCGAACGGCCCACGTCGTAAACCGCACCGACCGCACACAGCACGTAATCACGACCATATATATATATATATATATATATATATATATATATATATATATATATATTCTCTCTTAGGCGGGTGTCTTTAAAAATGAAATTTGCGGACGCAGACTCTTACCAGTAAGAGTTTATAAAAAAATTATAAATTCACCATCAGTACTTATTGATGTTTATATATGTATATATATATATTATGGTACGGATTGAGGTGCACCATGTGGACGTGGGAGCATCGTGCAATATCTCTTATCCACCGTTCAATCGCATAATCTCGCGATGAGACGGTCCAATTTTCAGGAGAATCTTACCGGTAAAAGTCTCCAGAAAAATAAATATCGTGAGATTACCCGATCGGATGGTGCATACGCAATCATGGACGGATGAGAGACTCTTACCAGCAAGAATCTCTCGGACATTGGACCATTCGATCGCGAGATTGTGCGAATGGATGGTGCATATGCAATCTCGGACGATGCTCTCATGTCCGCTTGGATGATTAATCTGTGTGCATAATATATATGTATCTCATATATATTCTTAGAAACTGAAGATATAATAAATTATTAAGCAAATTGATACAGAAAATGCATACAAGAAGATATAAGATGAGATTCCTCCACCCTCTACAGATTTTATCCCTTCTACTATAAAGAAACTTAATACACCAACCTCATTTGTAATCCCATCAATAACTCGTGTATCAAAAAATTAACGAATGTTCTCAAGTGATTAATCCTTGTGCATATATACCGCTTGGATGATTCATCCTTGTGCATGATTCAAGTGAAAGAAATTTTTTTATTACTTTTAGGTGACTTAGATTTTTTTTTTTAATTGAAGGACTAATGAACACAAATGCATCTAAACTTACCAATTCACTTGTCCCAGATTTTTGGGTCCACGGGCAAAGAAATTATCCTTTTCTGGTTTATCCTTATTCATCATTATTTTCTGCCTTGTGTACGCTCTGTCATTTTGCAGAATTATTCACCGTTGTCTGCATTGAAAATTAAAACATACGATGAAAAAGAAAATCCATGAATATGAAAATAACAAGATCTATATAAAAAAAGAACCTTTAATTTTCATCGACAACATGCATAATGAAGAGGGTGTTAATTGAATTTTTTTTTTCTTCCTCCAGCCAAGCTTTGATTTTATGAAGATAACAAGCGCCAATGCTACATTTATAGTAGCCAAGCATATGCTTTTTTTTTTTTTTAGGAAAATGATAGCCATCTTTGATAGAAAGGTTTACAAGGGGCGAGTAAAATAACATGGCTCGAGGCCGATAAACCAAGCCCACTCGGGGATAACTCCCACGAGAGGATTATCGGAGCTCGAACCCCTGACCTCCCTGAATGAAAGGGTGCGTCCCAACCACCTCACCAAGTGGGGTGGTGCGGTTTCTTGGCCTCATTAGACTGGTTCAAATGATAGACTATCAACAAGTCTCACCCCTCCTTACTTTAGTTAAAGATATCATTAATTGTCCAAATCAACAAAGTCTCTAACCTTGTATTTTATTTGGGAAAAACTCATTGACATAATGATGCAGCATGATCATGGACCGTTTGATCGACATTAAGGACCATCAAATGAACGATTATAGATGATTGCAATTCTTAATATTTTTGTTTTATTTGTTAGATTTATCATATTCTTGGAAATTATGATTAGTTAATATTTAGATATCATCTAGATATGAATTTTTATTTTTATTACTTAGGATTTGAATTTGAATTTAAATTTGGATTTAGTTAGGATTTAATCAGAATTTATTTGTAATTTTGCAGATTTAGAGAATCTGTTGAGATCCTAATTTCTTAAAGATTCTCTATTCTATAAATAGACTTGTAATCACATAATTAATTAAGTTTTTGATCAACACAATTTATTTTATTTCCTTCGTTTTGTTATTTGTGGTGAATATCAATTACTTAGATTTCCATCATTCGATATTTCTTTGAGTATTCAACAAATTGTTGAAGCCCACCGTCATGACATTCTTCGTGAAGAATCAACAACGTCATTGGAACCTGCAGATTTCGCATCTTTAGTTGGATCTGCATAAGAGTTTAATCCTACGCTGCATTAGTTAGTTTCATAACCTCGTTGATTCATTGAGATAATCTATGATCAATCTCATTTATCAATATAAAATAAGTCACATCCCATCCGTACAACTCCAAATCCAATAAAAATAAATAAAATAAAATAATTCCATTCCATCTTATCCCACCCGTACAACACTTTTTCAAATTAAAAAGAAGGGAAAACATTTCATTTAAACCCTCACACCTAAGTTATCATTCCAAAATACCCAACCCTACATTGATCTTTTCATTCAAGTCCACCACATCAGAGAGAGAGAGAGAGAGAGAGAGAGAGAGAGAGAAAACGTCTGGTTTCACGTGAGGTTCCCATTCGATAGGTGTACAATTGTGACGTAGTACAACAATTCACTCATGAAATGAGCGTGCGATTTGATGCATGCATTAACCAAGCAGATGATGAAGATGATGGTGTTTATGCAATGTCGGGAGCTAAGCCTCTCAATTATCCGAAAAAATATCTACATCCGATCCGAATCCGTATCCGAAAATGCAGAAAATATCCGATATCCGAAAAATCCGTATCCGTATCCGAAAAAATAATCCGTATCCGAAAATTTTCGGATCGGATACGGATATACCCCTATCCGATCCGAAAAATATCCGTATCCGATGGCATTAAAAAAATATTAATATTAGTATTTAATATCTACCATTGGATTTTGATCAAGTGGCTCACATTCCTTCTAATAGTTGTAAAATTAGGACTTGTGTTTGTGAATTTTTAATTTTAAGTCAATTTTTGAACTTTAAATGAAAATTTGTTATGTTTAATTATTTATTTATTTTTTCTAATAGTTGTAAAGTTAGGACTTGTGTTTGTAAATTTTTAATTTTAAGTCAATTTTTAAACTTTAAATAAAAATTTGTTATATTTAATTATTTATTTATTTATTTCGGATATTTCGGATAATTATCCGAATCCGTCGGATACGGATACGGATCGGATACGGATATGCTTTTTAAATATCCGTCGGATACGGATACGGATACGGATATAAAAAAAATTTTCGGATACGGATACGGATATGACCATATCCGCTCCGTATCCGGTCCGTTGACAGGCTTATCGGGAGCGACCACCAACCCCACGATCACTAATCCCATGATATGTGGCGGAGGAACCTGGTGATTCTGTCAAGTCGTTTGAAAGGCGAACCTTTCGTCTTTTTTTATGAAGAGATTGAAGAGGCGAAGTGTAACACCAGTGCATTTTTCTCTTATTTATATATTTGATTTAAATATATAAATAAGATATTTGAATTAAAATTAGTGTGTTTTGTGTGTTTTTAAATTTTAGCACATTTAGTGTATCTTTATGGTCCATTTTAATTTTTAATATTATTTTATTGTAATTTTTAATTAAAATTTTATTTATTTATGTATTATATATATATATATATATAGAGCACCGATTAGGTGCGGCGGCCGCACCGTGCGGCGTCGACCACGGGCCGTCGATCACGGGTCCATCGCATCGGACGGTCGGGTGCGATTCACGTCGACCGTTGGATGCGATGGACCCGCGATCAGACGGCTGCCGCACGGTGCGGCCGCCGCACCTCATCGCGGTCGTATATATATATATATATATATATATATATATATATATATATATATATATATATATATATATATATATATATTCAGTGTCTACATAAATACATTTCAATTAAATTCGAATGTTGATCATTTTTAGATACATAGGATATTAGATTAGATAAATATTATTAGGTGGGTGTGTGTGAATGTGCATGAGGTTGTTTAAGCCCATGACAGGCCTTGTGAGGGAACCATAGAGGGCCCATATGCATGTGGAAATCATGCACGTGAACAGTGCATGCAATTTCCTTATATGGCATCTCTTCTCCTTTATATACTCACTGTTAATGAAAAAAAAAATATCAGGGTGTGCGGCTGTGTATCCTATTCGGCAGAGAGAGAGAGAGAGAGAGAGAGAGAGAGAGAGGTACACTTCTTAGTTTTTTTTATTTCTTCTAAATTATTGTTATTTTATTAGTGATGTTAGATTTATGTTTAGATTATCAAGTTTTTTTTTAAGATAAAATTAGGGTTTTAATTTATTTTTAAGGATTAAACATATTTTTTTATTTTATGGGATTTTGAGTTTTTGGATTAAGTTAGAGTTTTGAGATATATGTGTTCATGTTGTTCGATTCTTATGGTTTATAAAAACTAGGGTTTTGATATATTATTTATTATTATTAGATCTATATTAGATATTTAGATTTTTTAGTCTTCATAAACTTAGGGTTTCGATTTATCATTTATTTTAAAGATTAGATCTATGTTTAGATTTCTAAAATATTAATTTTTAATAATACTAGGTTATGATTTATGTGTATACTTAATAAGCTTTATTTATTTTCAGGTTTTAATAATTAATAGTTTATTTTTATAGAAAAAAGGTGTTTTCATATTATTTTATGAATTTTTGTTATTTTATTATTATTTTAAATTTTTGGATTTTTGTCTTTTCTGGTTTTGTCTTTTAGTGTATGGTTTGATTGTAAATAGGTTTTTGATCTTCTTCTTGGGTTGTGGTATATATGGTTGGGTTTAGATTGTTGGGTATAAAAAAATTTATACCTAATAATTATGGATAAGTAATTACGTATTGGGCTTAGGCTTAAATTATAGGTTTTAATTAATAATTTATTTGGTTTATCTAGGTTGTAATTTTTGTTGTAGGCTTCATTCTCCGGATCTATGGTCCATTCGAGGTGAGTATGCCTATTAATTTATTTTATGTGAGTTTTTCTCTACATTGTTGAATTTCACGTGTTCATTATATTTGTATGATATTATGTGATATCCATGCATTTATATTATGATTATTTTGCATGATTTTGATATTTTACATATTGATCAAATTGTATTTCTTACTGAATAAAGTTGCATGATTTAATTCCTTCGTCTTGTCATTTAAAATAGTATGAATTATGCTATTCATTTTTCAAGAATTAACATAATATATTTTTGATGCTTATGTTTTCAAAATAACATTTAGATTAAAGATTTTCATTTCGAGACTTTTGAAAAAATTTAGGACTAGTGGAGACAACCTAGTCCTAGGAGATTTTATCAAGATGCATATCATGACATATTTTTTAGAATAAATCCCCCCGTAGTATTTCGCCTTTGGGGAGGAAGGTCTAGGACTCGAAGAGTCCCAAGATCGGTGATGGGTGTGGTAAAGCATTCCTTACAGCGGCAGATTCCTTTGTTTGGAGTCTGCAGCAACCGGGGCATCCTGTGCTAGTGTTCTCGTAGTGATGGCAGCGGCGACTCATCTGCGTCTTCTAGATCCAACGTCTCCTCGAGGGAGCTTTTTGAGCGATTTAGTCGCTTGGGGCTTGGCACACCTGTTTTGGGAAATGGTTCTTCCGATTGAGAACCCTACCCGGTCATATCATTTAAGCTGCATGATTTCTATGACGTGGACAAGGGATTGGGCCACGTGATTGCATTAAAATATATTTTTTTATTAAGCTCATGAATTTAAATTGATTTATTAAAGAAAATTCTTGTTTTTAATATTATTATTATTATATATATATATATATGATTTTATCATTTAACTCTCATGATTTCTCTGATGTGGGCCAAGGATTGGGCCACGTGTACATTGAAATATATTTTTTAAAAGTTTATTATTTTAAATTGATTTAATAAAAAAAAAGATTATAAAATGAAATTGATTTTCATAAAACCTTATTTTTATATGTAACTGTTATATGAGGTAATTTGTCAGTGGACTTATTCACTGAGTTAATTGCTCACCCTATTCGATATGGGCTGGTTGTTTCATAACCAGATATTGCGTATTCTGAGGATTAAGATGAAGTTTGGACTTTCGCATCTTTCAGAAATTGCTCCAAGGTAGCGGTTCGAGAGTAAATTATAGTTGCGATCGACTATTTATGTTTGTTTAGTTTAGATGGCTTCCACATGGGTGGTTTGTTATGTATTTTATTTTCAGTATCTTGTATCCGCAAAAAAAAAAAAACCTCTGATATATTATAAAGTCATTGGTGATTTAAAACCGTTGGTATTATTTATTTTATTATTATCGGTTTTATTATATTTATATTATATTAGTATCAGATTAAAAAAAAGGAGCTGCAAATTTTGGTCTTGTAATTGGATTAAATTTAGTAGCGACCCATTTACCGTCCGATAAATAGTTAGGTAAATGTGGGGCGTTACACGAAGCTTCCCCCTATCTCCGATAAAGAAATTGAAGAGGTGAACCTTCATTGAAGAGGCGAGCCTTCCACTCATCTTCGATGAAGAGATTGAAGAGGCGGACTTTCCAGTAATCTTTGATGAAGAAATCGAGGAAACAAATATTCCACCAATCTTCGATGAAGAGATGGAGGAGACCAAGTCCAAGAATTCTTCTCCTCAAATATTTGATAACAAGGATCACATCTAATATTTATCTATTGCTTCTCATCCTAGCCTTTCCACCACCAAAATCATTAACACTCACATATTTTAAGTGACTGGAGCTTCATCCAAATCTTTCTCGCTAGACCCCTTTCAAGTCACTCAAACCTCTTCACCATAAAAAAAGCTATCAAATGAAGCATTTCACCCATCCTACCATCATTTTGTAGATCCATTCTTTCCCTCCTTCATTTTGCCTCATCCTCCACCCTTTCTCAGAAAGTTATTACTTGAAAGCTGGATTTGTGAGCATTGGTCTGATTGGATGGATGTGATGCAACACCCTAAGAGATTTCTTGTTTGTAAGAAATTGATATATGAAGTTCATGGTGACAGCTATACCAATGAGGATCTGAATTCGAGGATTAATTCTCTCAAACCCGGGGAGAATGATGCAATATGATCATGGACCCTTCGGTCGACATTGAGGACCATCAAATGGACGATTATAGATGATTTATAATTTTTAATATTTTTGTTTTATTTGTTAGTTTTATCATATTTTTCTGGATAATTATGATTAATTAATATTTATATATCATCGAGATATGAATTTTTATTTTTATTAGTTAGGATTTGAATTTGAATTTAAATTTGAATTTAGTTAGGATTTATTAGAATTTATTTGCGATTTTGCAGATTTAGAGAATCTGTTGAGATCATAGTTGGGCCCGTCTATCCCCACACACCTTTTGCCTATCATCACCAACCAAAAAATAAATAAAAAATTACAAGCATTCCTTCATTTGTGACACTAAAAACACCAACCACCTCTTCCCACCAACCCAAAAATAAGGCCCCTGTTCCCACCAACCAAAACAAGAAAAACCCCAAACCCATACCCTCCTCTCTCTCCCTCTTCATTTCATCCCCGTCGACCGCGACGTCCGCCATCGACAGCCCCGATCGGAAGCCCATTCACCATCCGGCGACCCTCCCATTGATATTGCACATGCTCTCCGGCGATTCTCTATTATGTGAATCAATGCCCTAATCCACAACCCTTCACTTTGGTGAGTATCCATACTTCATCCTCTATTTTTATTAATTTTTTGTGGTTGACAATGATGCTTTAGCACTGAAGATGCTTGTTTAGGGTTTGTGGGTTCCAAAATGGTTGTATTTTTAGGGTGTAGGGTTGTGGTAGTTGGGATGGTGTTGGAGGGTGTTTCATTTGTGTGTAATGTTAATTGAATTTGCTATGGTGCAGGTGATGCTTGTTGTTAGGGGGTTTGTGGTGGTGTTGTGGTCTGTTTTGATTAATTTTTTGTGGTTGACAATGATGTTGTAGCACTGATGATGCTTGTTTAGGGTGGGTTCCAAAATGGTTGTATTTTTAGGGTGTAGGGTTGTGGTAGTTGGGATGGTTTTGGAGGGTGTTTCATTTGTGAGTAATGCTCATTGAATTTTCTATGGTACTGATGATGCTTGTTGTTAGGGGGTTTGTGGTGGTGTTGTGGTCATGGTGGGGTAGGTGGTTGTAGGGTTTTTTTTGTTGATGGTTGGTCACAGTTATAGGCATTGAAAATATTTTATATACTTACTAATCATATGACATTGCATTATTTATGAACAAATGTTTTTATAGGATTTGGAATTACACGGTTGATGTTGATATATTCAATATCCAGACACACCACAGGCATTTGAAGTATGGACATTGAGGTTTGTCTTTATATCTCCTACTCTTTATTTTTTGTGCATTGAAAAAATACAAGTATTAATGGCCTATGTTTTATTGCAATTGCAGAAGCATGTAATACCTATTGTTGAAGATGTTGAGGGGTCCATGCAAGAGGAGAGGGAGGCCATATCCAATGAGACGATCGCCAACATTGACACCACCGAGCATTTCTCTACATCGTTGGTAATGTCAACTGAACCATGCATAGATATATGATTCTTGATACTTCTTGGTCACCTGAAGTATAAAGGAATTCATCAATGTTTCAGGGATTTGTAATAGAGCGGAGGTAATTGATTGGGTTAAAAGAGTAGGTAGAAACATCGGAGTCATTGTAGTCATTGGGCGGTCACATCAAGCAGACTCTCGTAGATCAGCCCGAGTGGATCTCGTATGTGAAAGAGGGGGCAAGTTTGACAATCATCCAAGTGTGAAAGACACCGGGTTGGAAGACAGCAGGAAGAAAAAAAAAAGGCGCCGCCAAACTGGTACAAAGAAGTGTGGTTGTCCTTTCAAGTTGTGCTCCATTGAAAATTCAGGTAGATGGTCATTAAGAGTTCTATGTGGTTTACATAACCATCCACTCATCGTCTACTTTGAGGGTCACTCATACGCTGAGAAGTTGATGGATGATGAATATGATGTGTTAGAGGGGATGTCATTGAGTGGTATGCGACCTCGTGATATCCTGACCCACCTGAAGAACAGAGATCCCACCAATGTCAGCTCAATAAAGAACATATATAATGCTCGGGCAAAATTGATGGTGCAGGTGACCTGTGGTCGTACACACATGCAACAACTGATAACATTAATCTACAAGCATGGGTATATTGAGCGACATCGAGCACAAGAGGAGGCTGAGATCGTGTCAGAAATTTTTTTTGCTCATCCTACCTCTATTGATCTAGTCAAGGCATTTCCTATTGTGTTTATGATTGATTGCACTTATAAGACAAACCGATATAGAATGCCACTATTGGCGATAGTGGGGGTCACTTCAACAGGCAAGACTTTTGCTGCTGCTTTTGTATATAGTGCGGAGAAGGAAGAGAATTATACATGGGCAATGGGGTGCTTTAGTTCAATCTTTGATGGTGCAACTCCCCCAAAGGTAATCATCACTGACCATGAACTCGGATTGATGAAGGCTATATCTGCAGTGTTTCCATCGACAGTAAATCTCCTCTGTCGCGTTCACATTACGAAGAATGTGGTAAAAAATTGTAGAAAAGAGTTTTCTGATGTAGAAACATGGGACACATTCATGGGATCTTGGGCTGAAGTGATGAAGTCATTCACCGGGGCAGATTTTTGTAGAAATTTACAACTTCTTGAGTATGAGTATCGTGCATATCCAAAGGTACTATCGTACCTTCATGCCACTTGGTTGGACAAGCACAAAGAAAGGTTTGTTTCTGCATGGATCGATAGGCAAATGCACCTTGGTAACACGCCTACTAACCGCGTTGAAAGTCACCATTCAAAGCTAAAGAGGGCATTGCAGACGATCCACAATTTGTTGGAGTTACAAATTTCAGATATCAGGGCTTCGTTTGAGGAGAGTCTTAGAAAGATTCCACACAAGTTTTGAGGTTTTCTATTCCGTCATCTTGTTGGTGTAGTCTCCATATATGCCCTTCAAAAGTTACAGATGGAGATATGTGCAAGTGATGGAATGGATCAATGCGATAGCATATGCCTTCATGCATTGTATTCAAGCTGTGGATTGCCTTGTGCCCATATGATTGCGGGATACAGGCGAGATGGCGGTACTATACCCATTTCAGAGATTCATCCATTTTGGCGAAAGCTTGGGATTACACCATTGATCGAAGACTTCACTGATGAGGTTGATATTGGACCGGAGATTGATATGCTTTTCAAACGCTTCACCGATGGAAACATCGTACAACAAAAGGAGATTAAGAAAGTGTTGAAAAAATTGAGTGACCAAACCACCACCCTTCTGTTAGAGCCCGTTGCGAAGGTGAACACAAAGGGTCGAAAGAAGAGCGGGAAAAAACAAGTTAAAGCCCTTGCGGAAGAATCAACCAAATGATGTCCTAGTGGCTTTGAGTATGTCCTTCAGTCAGTGCAGAGATTAAATGCAGTTGATCCAGTTATTTCCATTCATGACTCAAAAGAGTCGGACCCCAAACAATGCAAGCGACTGAAAATGCCGGTGCAGAGGGGAAGAGTTCTTCGGAATCGAGCCATCGAAGGTGAGAAATATATGGCCGAATTCCCACCATTCCTCAGCCCATTCATCAGTAACATATTTGATGTCATTGGGGATGGTCATTGTGGCTTTAGGGTGGTTGCATCTTTCTTGGGTATGGCCAATGACGGGTGGAGAGATGTGAGGAACGATCTCCTTTTGGAAATCGAGCAACATCCAGATATGTACATGAGGGTGTTATATGGGATTGATCGAGTTGAAGAGTTGAAGAACATTCTTTGTTGTCAGTCTAACTTTGCAGACAAAGAGCATTGGATGTCAATGCCAGACATGGGGTTTGTCATAGCTTCATGTTATAAGGTCGTGGTTGTGCATATATCCAAAAATCAATGTCTCACCTTTTTTCCATTAAGGGATCCTCCCCCGCCAACCAGCTCTCACCGGATCCTCTCAATTGGTTATGTGCGTGGATGTCATTTTGTCGGTTTGGAGCTCAACTCAAACGCTCCATTACCTCCAGTTGCTCGAACGTGGGATCGTTTTCGTCTTGATGCGGGGCGAGAACATGGGTAATGCCATACAAAGACAGGATGCATCGATTTTGAGCTCTTGCAGGCACTGATGTAGCCGTGGTGGATGTGATTGATCTCAATTAGGAATGGTGCATACATAATACCGTACAGGTGTAGCTTTGATATTTTTTATAAGTCTTACACTATATACTCATTTTGTATAGACAATGTATGAGGGTATTTATTTTGTATAGACAATGTAATCAGGAGAAGTCCAATAGTCATGTGAATGTCTTGAAGCTCATTTTGTATAGACAACGTAATAATAGGTCGACCCATATTACATCTTGTCGACTAATATTATGTCGACCTGGTGATTCAAAAATCCGAAGTCCACAATATATCCAGGTCGACTAAGTATTTGTCGACCCCTATTAAATGAAGTCGACTAAATCTATGTCGAATTACAACCGCCTGAAAGAAAGTCGATGTATCTTTCTCGTGTTGAATACAAAGCCATCGTGATCAAGGGTCACTGTGAACATTTGATAGTGCAGATCGACTGACTTATAGTCGATCTGATATGGAATGCGTCGACAATAATTATGTCGACCTGGTCTTTCAACATATTCTGAACATCTGTCCAGGTCGACAGAGTTAGTGTCGTTGACCAATACACCTGGTTGACTAAATATTCGTCGAATGGGAGTCGCCAGGTAGAAAGTCGATGAAGTGGTATCGGGTTGACTATGAAGCCGCCGTAGGGTTGAAGAACCAAATGATTTTCTAGAGTCCAGATTGTTAGACCTGTGTCATTTAGAGTCCTAATTTCTATCGGAGTCGCTAAATTTTTTTCTTTTTTTTAGCCACCTGGTGGGGTTTGAGGACTCTGATTGAAGATATAACAGCATATTATGGGTCCTGGTATTGTTTAGTACTGCCCATAAAATTTTCGTTTAATTGCGATAACGTTTTTGGAATTATGCAGTTTCGGATTGGTATTCGGATTTGATTTTGTTAAAATACAAGATGATGAGGTAAAAATCCGATATTATTACGAGATGTTAAGTTTGGAGATAGCTTCCATATAAAAGTGGAATTGGATCAACTGGATTTGTATATTAAAAGTTATGGGTATTTTTCCATGTATACCCCGAAGTTGAGAAATCCAGGCAGCAGCCCTGTAAGATGTTTAGCCTAGATTTCGAAATAGCTAGAGGGGTTATTTGATCTAGGTGTAAACATGAAAGTTGTAGATAATCGTCTTATCTTTCAAATGCCACTGGAATCATGCAATTCGGAGCTGTATTGGGGAAGTTATGCCCGTTTAAGTGAAGTCTATCCAGGATTTCGGGGCAGGGACGATTTGGTCGTTTGTCACCTCTTTTAGATATTTAAGTCACCCAAATGTCTCCCGACCTTCTCTCTCGACCAGCTGTTCGGGTGAAAAATGAAAATGAAGAGGAGAAAGTGGAAGTGGTGATGAAGTCTTCTCTTCTATGTCTTTGAAGGTGTGTTGTTTGAGGGGGAGGTGCGGAGGTCGGTGGTGGTAGCGGTGGAGCTACGGCGGCGGGCATGCCGGAGCCGCGGATGGACCTCCCGCTCTCCTCGGTTGGGTTCAGCCACGTCTGTTGTGGCTGGTGAGAAGGGGTAGAGCTCCATTGCCTTGTGTTGATTGTGTGTGCTTGGAATTGAAGAAGCTGAAGAGGGGGGGAACACATATTCATGTGTTATGTGTTGTGTATGTGTGCACACCAACTGTTTGTGGGTATGTGTGAGTGAACCAAGTATGCCTCTTCTCCTCCTCTTTCCATTGGCTTTCCTCATGCATTGCCTAAACTTGTGTTTGTGTACTAAAGGGGCGTGGGATTGACGCATTGGTACACTCGAGATCACATAAGCGGTATGCGGAGGCTGCGGTGCGCGCTCGGCGTGCTCGCATGCGTGCGGAGTGCGTGGGAAGCGTGCATGAGGTGCTCGCATGCGTGCGGAGTGCGCGGGAAGCGTGCATGAGGTGCTTGCATGCGTGCGGAGTGCGTGGGCAGCATGCACGAGGTGCTCGAGATCGTGCTTGACGTTGTTCGATGCGTGCGGAGTGCGTGGGCAGCGTGCACGGGGTGCTCGAGGGCGTGCTTGGCCTTGCCCGATGCGTGCGGAGTGTGCGGGCAGCGTGCACGAGGTGCTCGAGGGTGTGCTTGACGTTGTTCGATGCGTGCGGAGTGTGCGGGCAGCGTGCACGAGGTGCTCAAGGGCGTGCTTGGCCTTGCCCGATGCGTGCGGAGTGCGTGGGAAGCATGCACGAGGTGCTCGAGATCGTGCTTGACGTTGTTCGATGCGTGCGGAGTGCGTGGGCAGCGTGCACGGGGTGCTCGAGGGCGTGCTTGGCCTTGCCCGATGCGTGCGGAGTGTGCGGGCAGCGTGCACGAGGGTGTGCTTGACGTTGTTCGATGCGTGCGGAGTGTGCGGGCAGCGTGCACGAGGTGCTCAAGGGCGTTCTTGGCCTTGCCCGATGCGTGCGGAGTGCGTGGGAAGCATGCACGAGGTGCTCGAGGACGTGCTTGACGTTGTTTGATGCGTGCGGGGTGCATGGGCAGCGTGCACGGGGTACTCGAGGGCGTGCTTGCGGTGCTCAGACGCGTTCGAAGTGCTTCGTGGTGTCGAGCAGCTTGTTATAGCCAAATGCAACCATGGGATGATCCTTGGCGGATTGATTTCAGGCTTCGGATTCAACTCGTCGCTCTCTTGCGTTTCGCGAGCCGTGCGCTCGTTAGGTGAGTGGTTTGATTCCAACCCTTCCGGGAGCGTTCGATGCACGTAGTCGTGCTTCGCGCTTCCATGGGGCTTTATTTGCACCCTAAATATGTAGATATCATGCATGCTAGGTTGTATAGCTCGTATATTGTGTAGAAACTCTATTCTACCTTATACTTGCCTATGTATTGTATAGAATATGGCATGACTTAGGTAATATTGTTTGAATTACTACCTTATTATCATTTGAACATATCAGGCATGTCTAAACTTGGGTTAATAACGGGTGTATGCGTAATATTCCTCTGATTTAGGACTCGAGGGTGTGGTATAGTTGTTGCACCCATCTGTTGGGGCAAAACTATGGCCAGCTCGAGAGAGGATGAGGCATTCCCTCTCCCTCGCCCTCCTTCTCTTCGCGAACCAAGTGAGTAGATGTAGTTCCTACTTGACTCGGGTTTGCTTGGAATTATTGGCATGCACATGTTGTTGCGCAGATCGCGCTTAACCCTTCCCTTCTAGGTTTGTTTTATCCAACGTATAATAGGTTGTAATTTGTGTGTGTTTATCTGTTTGATGCCATGTATGCATATTTAAGTAGGTCATCGTTGGGTAGTTAATTGCATATATATATATATATGCCGATATGGCCATGATTCTTGTCTAATATTAGACAAGTGTATGACCTCTTGTGGGGTCATACCATGGCTTTGACACTTAGAATAAAATGTCTTCCCCGCATCTGAGTTATGCGCCCTGGAGGGAATTCATGAGAATTCATTGCGCTTATCGGTGTTTGATAACCGATGATGACGGATCCATAGGGATCGTATTCGCGAGTGTCGAGTGTTCTTTCCTTCGTCGGCTCCGAGTAGAGACTGCCCGGCGTAGTAAAGTCCGGTGGAGATCTCCCAGATTCTACTCATGACGCGTGTTGGTGTGCCCATACAGCTGAGGTAGCGGTCTTGGGAGACTAGTCCGGTAGAGGCATGAACCCTGTGCACGAGGTAGTAGAGGCCACACCGGGAGAGACTACCGGAAGACGAGTGGAGTAGAACAATCGACCTCTTCCCCAAGAGCCTATGTCACCCCGAGGAGGGGGTGAGGGTGAGGGTGTGGTGGGTCGGCGTTGATTCGATCTGCCAGTTCGTGTAATTTCCCAAGATCCTATGTCACCCGTCGGAGTGAGGGTGAGGGTATTGCTCCCAAGATCCTATGTCACCCGTCGGAGTGAGGGTGAGGGTATTGCTCCTAAGATCCTATGTCACCCATCGGGGTGAGGGTGAGGGTATTGGCGTGAGTGGGGTGGGCTCGAGTTGATACTCGACCCACCAGCTTGTGTAGTAGGTTTTCCCATGGGGTTCGCGCTGCGAACAAGTAGTGGTTCCTCCCAATATCGTCGTATGTCGTGGCCCAGATGTTGAAGCTGCCCTGACTGAGGACTCCCACTTGTAAGTACTCCCGATGCATTCGGCGGATGTATTGATCATGGGAGTGTACCAGGTGAGGCTACGCGAGGGTGGACCACCGGACGATATTGCGAGCATGAATTGTTCTCCCCTTCGCCGGATCCGTGTGGATGCTTCCTAGGTACGAGCCGCCCTGGGTGGACCCCCACCTGTAGGTACCATCGACGCTGTCGACAGTGTACTGACCGTGCCCAGCTCCAGGTAGAGGCTGCCCGGGAGAGCGCTACCGGATGACGAACGGTGTAGAACAGAAAGTTTTGTCCTTCAAGTCCCTAGGCTCACCCCTGTGGGGGCTAGGGCGAGGACGAGGTATGGTTGCACCGCCGTGTGACCTTGTTAACCGTTGGGTTTCTACCCATGGTTTCCTTGATAGGAGATTGCCTTAGGATCGAATGTTGTGTTGGTGTTTGGTTTCTGACCACTCACTGAGCTTGTAGCTCACCCCTCGCTTATGTTTTTCCCCAGTTGACGCTGAGTCGGATCCAAGAGAAGAGCTCCCCTGGCGCCATCCGAGTAGGAGACCCGCGTTCGCGTTGGATGTCTTGCGAGTCGGAGGCTATCAGCATTCCCTTTTCATTGTATGTATTATACTTGTGCTTGTGCACGGTATGTAGACTGTTGATGTCAGTTATTGTATATATTGGCTCTCACAGGACAGTTGATTGTGTACTCTAGTCTGTAATATGTCTTTGAATTACAGACTTAGTCATTTGAGCTTCCGCTTTTTGTATATATTTGATGTCAGTTACTTGTGTATTGCCTTTTTTATTGTGGAGTATTTATTTGACCTCGTGTATGGATTACTGATATCATTTATATATTTGCCACGTCTCGGGGACGGCCGCCCTGGGGCGTGACACAGATCAACTGTAACTTTGTCGACCATTATAAATGTTATCGACAGGATTGTTGTCGACCTAGTGTTTTGGAAATGATAGCTATCCCATGTCAACAATAGATTAGTCGACCATTTATACATTAGCTCGACTGAAGGGACGTCGAACGAGGGTCGCCGAAATTCTTGTCGACAAACAGGGCTCGAGTTGACTAGTTCGACTTCCCCGAAGTCGAAGTTTAGTAAACTGGATTGACAAACTGTCTGTCAAATACCATTACAAAAATCCACAGAAGAAAATGTCCAGGTTGACAGCATTGGTGTCGTCCACTTGCTCATCCGGTCGACTAAAAGCTTGTCGAACTAGAGTGCCCAAATAACCACAACAGATCTGTTCACCACTAAAAAAATATTGTGACAAAGATTACTCCACTCACATATGCAACATGAACCCCTATTCATCTTTGAAGACTATGAAAAAGGATGCATCCCATGAAGATGTCAAATCATTTCAACATGAGACCAATAATTACAAGAATTTCATAATAACCTGATAAGGAAGGTGTTTCGTTCACATACATAAAACCTAGAACTTTGACCACAAATTTATGTTTACTCAAAGATTCGATAATACTAAAACATCTAACTTGATTAATGGATTGCAATTGTTGGTGAACCCATAACATACAATATGAGGCATTGAAATTTCAAAATAGAGAATTGTCCAATGTGGTCATCATTGTCGGCCATGCCTCCTTTTCGTCATCCTATGACCAGTTGTTGCAACATCGTCCAAAGGTGTGCCATCTTGTAGAAATTGAATGACCTCTCGAGCCACTCTTTGCGCTGTCGAAATGGTGGTTCCCCTGACCAAAATCAACTTCAGATGGCGAATAGCGATTGTATGCTATAACAAATATTACAAGGCATTCAATATCACGTCTCTAAAGATTCATAGAATTAAAAATAGCAGTTTCAACATGTAAAACATTACCGCATTAACGTCGACCTCGGGGGCCATCCGTGATAGGGTCCTGTTTTGGGGGTTCTGTACGATAGAATGACTCATCCTCGCAAACCACTCCATGTACCCAGACACTGTTTCACACGGTATACGTAATGGATCTCCTCTCGTAGTTGTGCTAATTGTAGATACCCCAATTTTGACCGTCCAAAGAGAAGAAAATTACTTCAAGTAACATTTTTAAATGACCACATTTGGATCAAATAGAAAACTACTTTAGAGAATTAAAGGAACAATAGGAGAAACCCTGGCCACAACACTTAGACAAATTAAGTTACCAGAAGCCGGGCGGCTAATTGAAAGTAGCCGCCCCTCACTGGGCGGCTAACTACGACTAGCCGCCCCTTAACCGCCCTCAACCGCTTCCCTTAGATGGGACATAAAGCAGCATTTAATGCTGATGATTGTGGCGGTTTGCTCCAATTAGCCGCCCCTTCTCTGATGGTTCAACCTTAGTAACCGCCTCAAACCACCACTTGTCAGAGATTGGACGTTTGGCAGATCATCATACCGGCGACATCTCCTAACTAGCCGCTCCTCACTGGGCGGCTAACTGCAGCTAGCCGTCCTTGCCTAGGCTGCTAAATTAGGGTAGCCGGCTCGCATCTGGACTCACCTATAAAGCATAAAGCAACTTTACTTAGGTGTGAAGTTACTTAGCCTCACCCTTTTGTCCAATCCATGCTATTACCCAATGGACCATAGAGTGCGTCCATTTGCAATGATGGTTAATTGGCCACACCCTCTTACCCAACCCATGCTATTGCCCAAAGAATAATCCCATGTACCCTTTTCTACTATAAAAGGAGGGGTAGGGGTGAGAACCAAAGGGTGGTCATTTTTCATTTCCAAAGTGTGTGTTAGAGAAAGAGAGAGAGAGAGAGGGAGAGAGCCTTAGGTGAGAGAGAAGGAAAGTCATTCCCCACCAAATTCCACTCTCCATAAACCGCCCCTCTAAACCATTGTCCTAAACCACTCTTAGCCCTAGCCAAACAAATCTAAATTCCTACCTACGTGCTGTCCAAATCTAGAAGAGGAAATCACCAACACCACTTTCAATCCTCACTACTACCACCCTAGCCAAAGCCAAAACATTTCCCTACCTAGGTTCTGCCCAAATCCAGAAAACAAAGAACCAGGTACTAGGCGGCTAATCCCAACCAACCGTCCCATACTAGGCGGCTAATTCCCACTAGCCGACCCCCTCCTAAACCTTTTTTAGTCCCATATCTCCTCTAGTCAAGCCCCTGAAGCAGAATAGGATTACCTGTTTTTCACCTTTGTGTACGGTATATCCGTACCCCAGAGAGGAGACCCCACAAACTCCCCGCGAAGCGATCAAATCCAACACCAACTTTTTCTGCTTTTTGAGAAAGCAGGTGGCGATCACAAACAACAAACCCGTCATTTCTGAGAAGCAGTCGGGCGGCTCAAGAACGACTCTCTAGGCGGTGATCTGATCAGTCGCGAGACGAACCAGGACCAAGTTCGCCGAAACCCCCAGTTTTACATACTGACAAATTGGCGATCATGGTGGGACTCCCTTGTGAAAAACAACAAAAGGTAATCCTTTTCTGCTTCATTCCATAACATGACTAGAAAGCCATCACCTCTTTAGGAAAGCTAGAATTTTCCACCCCCTCAAGTCAGATCCTCCTCTACTATGCATCACAACACACTTTATTGCTTTAAGCCGGACACAGCTGCGCACCCTTTACTGCTTTAAGTCGCACACAGCTGTGCACCATTTACTACTTTAATCGCATCTTTTACTGCTTTAAGCCACACACTATTGCACATCCTTTAATGCTTTAATCGCATCTTTTATTGCTTGAAGTCGCACATAGTTGCGCATCCTTTACAGCTTTAAGTCGCACGCAGCTGCGCACCCTTTATTGCTTTAATCGCATCTTTTACTGCTTTAAGTCGCACACGGTTGCGCATCCTTTACTGCTTTAAGCCGCACACAGCTGTGCACCCCTTTGCTGCTTTATTTACTGCTTTAAATCTGTATTCATTCACACCTAGACCATTCCATATTCACACCATGGAAATCTACACCCATGGAAAAACAATAGAGGAGAAAGACAACCAGAGACCAAAGCACACAACTCCTTAGCCACCTAGAGGAGAGGATGGTTGCTTTAGGGTACCAATCGGTAGAGGACATGTTCAATTACCTCGCCGACTATCGCCAGACCAAGACCTTCAGGCAGGAAACCCCTGCCAAGACCCCCAAGGCTCATCCCACCCCCAATACCCCACCAACACCCGGTTTCTCGGTTAATCCAAGACCAAACCCTTTTTCTCTCCCCACCTTTTCATTTGCCCCGACTTTCCCTACGAATCCAATATTTCCGACCATTTCTGCCCCATGCCCTTACCAAGCCACCTCCTACCCAAGACCGCTAACCTATTCACCCAAGGCCGAAACTCTCGATGACACCATCCGGAGAATCCTCTCTGAGAAAAAAACAACCACCCCCAACAGCAGGTCCTTACACCACCTACAACAAATCCCTTCCGTCAGTCTCCCGGCAAATTTCAAAATGCCAAAATATCACCGGTACAATGGCCGCGGAGACCCGAATGTCCACCTGAAAGCTTTTTATCTGGACTCTCATCCCTTCTTGGATAATGAAGCTCTCCTTGTATACCTATTCCAAAAGTCCTTAGAAGGAGAGGCTATCCAATGGTTTTTTACCCTACCGGTAGACCATTTGTCCAATTTTTCAGCCGTAAGCAACAAATTCCTAAGTCGCTATGGTTACCAAAGAACTAGGATCCCCTCTATCTCAGACCTCATAGCTGAACGAATGGAGCATGGAGAGGACTTTGAATCCTATGTGTCTAGGTGGTGCACCCTTGTGCACCAAACTGGCGTGCAATTAACAGAATGTCAAGAAATTGACATGATGTTACTAAACCTAACCCCAGAACTTTGTACGAGTCTGTCGTACGGAGATTGCACCACCTATCAACTCCTAATAGATAGACACAACCGGATCCAACACTGTACTGGACCCCCCTATCCCATTCACTTTCAACAACTGGTCAAGGCTTTTTAGGAAAAAACCCTTGACAACCCCCACGGTAGAGGGGATTACAAGACAAGTTTCGGCACTCTACCCGAATGAAGCGCGTGTTCCTGATCAAGGACCAGCCCCGAGACAGTATACACCTGGTCCTTCTGGATATATGCTGCCTCAACAAGCTACTTATTCTAATACCTTTTCTCCTCGATCAGTACCCACTTCCGTGCCATTACAACAGCACCCTATGATCCAAAACCCTATCAAGCCCCACCCCCCATACCCAGAACAAATACCCGAGTCCGTCTCAATTCATCCCATGGAGGGAGGTCCAATCCGACCATTGAACCATGTCTCCCAGACATAGCCTAGTCAGGCCTATAGTGATAGAGCCAAAGTTTCCACTGCCTATGCCCCTGTTCCACGAGAAACACAAACCTTTTTTCCTCGGCAACCGCTCCAAAGACAATACGCTGCTACTCCACCCCCATCAACCTATGAGTCTCTGGCACCTGAAATTACAGAATCTGTAGAATGTCCCAAGTAGGACATTGACGAAGATGAACAATTTTTGGATGGAGAACTATTAGAACTCTCTTACCCTACTCCCACACAACCTGAATCCACCATCCAACCCTTAGACCTGACTGAGTTTGAATATCCATTGTCTATACCTGCTCAAGATCCAATCATATCATGGCCCATTGAACCTATCTTGACCATCCCATATGACACATTGTGACTCATCAGATTTTGAGGTTGACCTCAACCTAACACAACCAATTGTGCATGATCTTGAATTAGAACCACTTATATTTAAAAATGCACAATTTGAGGGAGCAATCGAACCATCCCAAATGCCAGATCCATTCTACTTACCATCCCATCTGTCCGAGGAGCTCTCCTTAGATTCCCCCGCCATATCCAAATCAATTATTTCTGATCTAATCCAAATGCCCCTAATTGCACCAATTAAGGAGTCTTTACCTCCACCATCATTAGGGTCTCAGCATTATGCTGAACTGTGCTCCCTTGCACCTGTTCAGTCAGTAGTCACCTCTGCGACCTGTTTTTCCATATCCACATCTTTGTTGACTGACCCTTCTATGAGGGATCGTTCTCTTTCTGCTGAGGATCTATGGCAGATCAAGTGCCACTCGCGCTTTCGACATCATCAAGCAGTGTTCCTTTGAAATTGCTTCAATTTGAGCCTCCATAGAGGACTCATTTTGCACCATCATTTTCTGGAGGCCATCCTCCAGCACTGTACACTATTTTCCCTTACAACATGTTGTTTGTTTACTGCTTTCTTTAAATTCAAAATAAAAAAAAATCGAACATGTTAAAAGCTCAAAAAAAAATTTTTTTTTCACAAAGTTTGTTTATTTCAGCTATTATGCATGCATTTAAAAGCTTTCATCAAAACAAAAACAAAAACAAAAAAAGTCTCTAGTTTATTTCAGTTATGCCCTTCATTTTCAAAATTTCAAAAATATATAAACCAATAAAAGGGGGTACAAGAAAAAGGGAAGAAAATGAGGGAGATGGTGCCCAAGAAAATCAGGCCATCAAGACAACTCCATCCAAGGAAAAATTACAACCAACATAGGAAGGACCCTATGTGATCACTCATGCCTATTCTAGGAATGCCTACCACTTGTTAAAATGCCGAAGGGGGTGAGATTTCAGGTCGGTGGTATGCACTTTACCAGAAGAAATGCTATGCATAATTTTTAATATTTGAGAAATTTTACTCTTCCATACTGTGAATTCCAGCGTTTTGTGCTTGATAATATTTAAAAATCCTGAAGATAACCTGCATTTTACTTAGACTCATATCCGCCAATCATGCCACCTCTACTACACGAGTATGATTTAACGCTTGGTTCACCTGATAAAAGGGAAAATTGCCTGCCCCATGGACTGGGGCAATTGTTAATTTTAATTTTTTTAATTTTTTTTGGGATTATCCTTCCCTTGTTTTTCTCTTGCTTCGTGTCAACTAAGATTTACAAGAAATATACCCCAGACCTAGCATACGTCCCAAAACTGGCTCTGACACTATACAAACACTTCTAGAGGGGAAGCATGAAAAGAATCGGGGTGAAAAATAGAAGAGCCCCCCCCCCTCCTCAAATAAAAAAAAATCAGGCAATGAGAGGCCAACAAAAGAAAAATAACACCCAAGTGAACGGGTTAAACTCTCTATTTTAGCAGGCTTTCACGCCTTTACGCACAAGTATATGCCGAACAAACGGCTATACTAGTACAGGGTCCAAACAAAGGACTGTACTTTCCACCCAAAAAATAGAAGTGGTAAAAAGAAGAAAGCCAGAGGGACCTAGAAAGTAAGATTTATGCTAGGACTGGGGCAATTTTAAAGTGATTCAAAGAAGATATTACTCTCATCCCCATTCACCCACTCTTTTCCCACCATGATTCAATTAAACCAAGTCTGTTGGCTAGGTGAAATTTCAACCAAGGGTGAACCTTTCCTTACATTTACAACAGCACACGCTCTCACATGAGTCTATTTAAATTCTTGCATATCTAAGGGATACTTATTATGTTTGATTCTTGGCATATTCATGGAGTTTTCAGCATGTTTGGAGTAACATGATCAAATATTTGAAAACTACTCCACTTGAAAACTTACCCCTCAAGCTAAACCACTTTCAAATTTCCTGGGTTGGACATGAGTGAATCACGAGGCGTTCTCCCTCAAATTAGCAGCATGTCTTGATTAGAATGGTTAAAATTATCCCCCTTTCTCACATCAATGCATGAGTTTGGCATCCATCTTAATACTTGACCATCAAAAATTGTCACTCATGCTTATTTACAAATTGCTCATTCATGCTTATCAAGAAAACTGCTTCAACCTCTCTTTTCTTAAAATCACACAACACATTTTTACCTTCATACATGTCACATTTTTACCTTCATAATTTAGCATATTACAGAGGCCTTCCATGACTACAGTGAAGAGGAGGGGGGAGAGGGGGTCTCCCTGCCTAACGTCGCATGAGGAGGAAAAGAATCTAGAGTGAAGAGGAGGGGGGAGAGGGGGTCTCCCTGCCTAACGCCGCATGAGGAGGAAAAGAATCTCTCAGAACCACCATTTATGAGTATAGAGTAATGGGCTGATGAGATGCATTCCAAACATAACTGAATCTAGTGATCAACAAAATTGAAGCCCTCCATGATTTTGATAAGAAAAGGCCAACGTACACTATCAAATGCTTTCCAGAGATCTACTTTAATCCAAGCTTTGGCTGGCCCTGGACTATTGATATATGAAATCAATTCGTCAGCAAGATTAATATTATAATGAATACTTCACCCTTTGATGAAAGCGGTTTAGTGTCCACTAATCAGCCTCAGGAGTACTGTTTGAAGCCTTGTAGCTAACACCTTAGTGATGATCTTATAGAGAGTGTTGCATAGCGAAATATGCTTGAAATGATCTAGAGAATCTACATTTTGCCGATTTAGGAATGAGGGTGATAAAGGAATCACTCATCTGTTTGAGAAGCCTCTTGGAGGAAATGAAGTGTTGACCAGCATGAAGCAGGTCCAGTTGAATGAGCTCCAAAAATAACTGATAAAATCGAGCAAGGAAGCCGTCAGGCCCAGGAGAGCTCAATAGCTTTAGACTAAACATTGCAGACTTGAGTTGCTCTAGAGAAACATCAGCAATTAACATGGAATTGTGAGTTTTTGAAACCTTAGAAGGAAAACTCATATCCGTAAAATGGTCCCCAAGTCCTTGTTAAGAAGGTCTTCGTAATAGTTCACAATGAGGCCTTCGATTTCAGCATGATCTGTACTCAGGACCCCTTCAGAATTTCAGAGGTAAGATATAGAGTTACGAGAGGAGCGAGACTTCAAGGAGGAACAGAAAAAATTGGAGTTTTTATCCCCCAACGCCAACCAATGTTGGCGAGATTTTTGCCTCAAGAAACTCTCCTCTTGATGCAAGGTAGCAGTATACTCCTTTTTAGCTGCCCACTCTTCGGCAATATATTGAGAGTTCAAGCGGTCTTGCTGTAGAATTTGTTGTGCACGAGTTAACACCCTTAGAGGATCGAAGACAGTTTTGTTCTAGTGTTTGAGGGCCTCCTTAGTTGATGCAAGTTTCTTAGCCATAACATATAGAGGGGAACCATAGAAACCTCTATTCTAGGCTGATTGTCTAACTTCACCAAATGTGGGATGAGACTCCCACATTGCAAAATATTTGAAGGGGTGGGACACCGATAGAAGGTGAGGTTTCATAATAGTTTTGATACCAGCATGGTCAAAGATACCGGGAGTTAGATAATGAGCCACTAAAGTAGGAAAATTCATAAAGAATTCATTATTGCCTAGAGCTCGGTTTAACCTGTAAGCAATATGATTGGACTACTGATTGTTCCAGGAAAGAGTGTGACCACATGCCTTGAGATCTTCTAACCCACACTTTTCTATACATTCATTGAATTTCTGAACTCTTCTAGTGTAGATGGGGTGACCCCCTTCCTTTTCATGAGCATAACTGACTTCGTTAAAGTCTCCACTAACTAACCATAGAGCAGAGGATAGTGAACAGGATATTCGACATAGATTATGCCAAAGAGACAAGCGGTTAGACAGGTCATTACAGGAATAGACCACAGTAATGAATAAGGGGAGAGCACTTGAGAGCTTTGCAATCAATCTGAAATGCATGAACTGAGGAGTTGATTCTATCAAATCAATGTCCCAGATACTAGAATTCCAAAGAATTACAATTCTTGCTTCAGGGGAGAAGGAAAAGGAATACCTTGGGCAGATCGGTCGGAAGGATTGTTCCTGATTTTGAGGCTGTAGCTTGGTGTTAAGGAGATAAACCAAGTCCATCTTTTAAACACTCACTAAGTTCTTCACATCTAGTTGTTTGTCACTGCCATTGAGGCCCCGAACATTCCAAGTGAGAGAGTTCATCGGGGATTGGTGATGGAGAATTTACCCCTTGTTTTTGGGGCTCGACTTCTAGTAGAGATTCGCTGAGAAGAGTCTTCTCCTCCCAAGGTAGCAGATATGAGCTGTGTGCTTCCAAGGAATGTTGGGGGCACCAGGAACCTGGGTTCCCGAAGGGAGATCTACCACCAAAATTCCTCCCGGCAAGAAGCTCTCCAAAGAATTATTCTCCATTTGCAAAGAAGTAGTATGCACTGTTAACTGATTTTTTGCTTTCTGTGTATGAGAGGATGTGTTGCATTTCTGCTGCTTGTCAACTGCCACTTCCTCCTTAGAGTATGCTGGGTTTGGTTCCTGCAATAACCCACCCTTTACCGTGTTTATTAACTCATTAATTCCTTGAAGAGAGGCTTCATTTGGAGAGATTTCCAGATGTGCAAGCTGAGAAGAGTTAGCAGAATGTGACACTTCATCGACAACATTTTGAGTATGAGGAGAGACTTCATTAACTTGAATGACTTCAAGAGGATCCTCTAGTATTTGGTCCTCTAAGACTAATGCCAAGACGAATCTATTGGAATCATTACCCTTGGTAGAGTTGCTCTGTTCAATTCCCTTGACAGCTTTGATTGGGCCATCAGTGGGAACCTGTCTAGAGGTGAGCTGACCAAGATCCTGTGATGTGGAAGTAGCCTTCGTTGGAAGGTTTTCAATAGAAGCATCTTGTTAACTAACATAAAAAAGGGCAATATTGGTGACTGGAACAAATTGTTGCGTAACAGAAGGGGTGCTTGTATTTCCTTTGAGACGATCATCTTGCAAGGTGCACTGGACTTTAGAGTGTTTGAATGTGCTACATTTAGAGCATGGAGACGGCTTCCATTCATATTTAACTGGGATTTCCTTCCAAAGATTCTCTTCCCTATGTAGGATTGAGCTAGGTAACTCTGATTGAGCTGAGATTTCTACACAAACTCTAGCAAAATCAACTCATGATCTAGATGCTGTGGAAGTGTCCATATGAAGAGGTTTACCCATTGCACTCACCAATTTACTTATCAAAGGAGTTTCCCACATATGCAAAGGAAGTGCAGGGAACCTAATCCACAATGGAATAGTTTCCAATCTTCTGAGGACGATAGGTCGTCCTGCCATGAGCCAGGGTCATCCATCCATTGCATTTAGAAGATCATCCTCATAAGAAAAATTTTCAATAAAGAATCCCCCCTGCTCTCACTAGGACTTCAATGTTCCCTTTTGGCTTCCAAATTCTGTGAAGAAAATCAACAAAGGGTTTATAAAAGGGCCTCTTACCGATGACATAGCCTACTAAAGATAGAGCCCAGTGCGAGTCCATCTCTTTGAGATCCTCTTCATCATAATCCACAAACTTTCTCCCTTCACGGATGCTGAGTTAAACCGGTTCTAAAACTGTATTTGGCGACCTCCTGGATTGCGATGGGAAAAGATCGGCCCATGTTCGACTGGTTGAGGCAATCAAGGTAAAAGCACGAGGGGTGTTGTCCTTTGGTTCGTCACGCTGTAGATACCCTAATTTTGATTGTCCAAAGAAAATAAATTTACTTCAAGTAATACTTAGAAATAACCACAATTGGACATCTAAAAGAAAACATCTTTAAAAGGAATAAAAAAAACCCTGGCCACAACACTTAGAAAAATAAAAGACCAGAAAGGGGGCGGCAAGTTGAAAGTAGCTGCCCCTCACTGGCAGCTAGGTTTTGCCCAATCGAACCAAACACCAGACAACTAATTCTCATTAGTTGACCCTCACCTACATTCTGATTTTCAAACCTCCTTTATCAAGTTCCCGAAGCAAAGAAGGATTTCTGTTCTTTTTTCACCTCCATTTGCTCCCGTATCCTAGAGCAGAGACCCCACAAATTCCCCCACGAAGGTGATCAAATCCAACCCAATTTTTCCTGCTTTATGAGAAAGTAGGTGGCGATCACAAACACCCCTGAATCCTCATGAGGAGCTGCCGGGCGCCTCAGCAAGGAATGAAACCCCTTCCCCCTTCCGAGAGACGATCCGACTAAGCCTGCCAAGGCACGTGCCGGTTCCGAGTCCCTGAAGAATCCCCACACACGCCGCCATTCCGCAGGAGACCGGAGGAAAGGGAGGCCCCTTTCCGGAGACCCCTCCAAAATCCGATACCGAAAACCTAGCAATCACGGTGGGACCTCCCTCGTGAAAAATAACAAAAGGTAATCCCCTTCTGCTTCCTTCCATAACTTGACTAGAATGCCATCACCCCTTTAGGAAAACCGAAATTTTACACCCTTTAAGTAAGGCCATCCTCTACTTTGTATTACAACATCCTTTATTCCTTCCATAACTTGACTAGAATGCCATCACCCTTTAGGAAAACTAAAATTTTACACCCTTTAAATAAGGCCATCATTTACTTTGCATTACAACATCCTTTACTTCTTTAAGCCACACACAGCTGCGCACCCTTTACTGCTTTAATCACATCCTGTTTACTGCTTTAAACTTGCATTCATTTCAACCCCTGAACCATTCCGCATTCACACCATGGAAGCCCGCCTCCACGAGTAAATATTAGAGGGGAAAACCAACCAAGAAGACCAAACCGCACAATTCCTTGGCTACCTAGAGGAGAGGATGACAACCTTAGGATACCAACTGGTGGAAAACATGTTCCATGACCTCGCCGACTATCGCCACACCAAGACCTTGAAGCAGGAAACCCCTGCCGAAACCCCCAAGGCTTGCCCTAAAACCCCATCGACACATAGTCTCTCGGTCAATCAGAGAACCTTTTCATTCACCCCACTTTCCAGCAGCTTTTGCCCCGGGCCCTTACCAGGTCATATCCAACTCAGGACCACTAAACTACCCACCCAAGGTAGAAACTCTGGACGAAACCATCCGGAGAATCCTCTCTGAGACTGGCCCTTCTATCCCCAAATACATATCACTACATAATCCACTCAGTCAACCTACCAGAGGGATTTTAAATCCTGAAGTTTCATCGGTATAACGTTCGTGAAGGCCCATATATTCATTTAACTATTTTCTATCTAGATGCTCAACCTTTTCTAGATGATCAACCTCTGTTAGTCTTCCTTTTCCAAAAATCATTGGAAGGAGAAGCACTACAATGGTTCTCCACACTCCCTATAGGCCATTTGTCGGATTTCTCGGCTGTAAGTGAGAAATTTTTGGGCCTCTATGATTACCAGAGGGTTAAAACCCCCTCTATCTCCAATACAACCGTATAAAGAATGAGGCCTAGGGAGGACTTTGAACAGTACGTGTCTAGGTGGCGCACCCTAGTTCATAGAACTGGCCTGCAACTAACAGAATGCCAAGAAATTGACATGATGTTACAGAGCCTGAGTCCAGAGCTTCGTACGAGTCTTTCGTACGGAGACTACACAATGTACCAACTTCTAATTAACCACCACAATAGGATTTCCCGTTGGGCAGCCCCATTAGTCCAAACCCAGTCCCCACCTATCAGCCATAGGGTTGAACAACCGCCACGAAAGGTGCAAACCCCCATGGTGGAGGGAATCACGCAAGTCTCGGCACTCTACCCAAATGAAGCGCGAGTCCCTGATCAAGGACCCGCTTTGAGACAGTATATACCCAGTTCATCCAGATATGTGTCACCTTAGCAAGCCAATTAAAACTTTACTCCCCGATCGGTACCCGCCCCCGTGCCGACTGTCAGTATGGGATTTCGTCGGGTGTCCCAAAATCCGTGTTTTGTGTGTGTGGGGGTTCTTCATTGATTCGGATCCTGTGCGCGCCTTGGTAGGCTCGATTGGATTGTCTCTCAGAAGGGTGGTGGGGTCTCGTTCCTGGTTGAGGCACCCAACAGTGGCTCAAGGGGATTCCGGTGTGTGTGTGATTGCCACATGGAAAAGTGGGGTTGGATTTGATCACCTTTGTGTGGGAGTTTATGGGGTCTTCGCTCTGAGACACGGATATACAGTACACAGAGGTAAGAAACAGGTATCCTATTCTACTTCTGGCTTGGCTAGACGAGTCTTGGGTCAAGTAGGGGAGTAGGTGGGGGGTGGCTACTGGATTTGAGCCATCGGGTATGGGGCGGCTAGTTTAGTTTAGCCGTCTGGGGCCTGGGTCAACCTGGGCAGAACTTGGGTAGGAAATGGGTTTGGTTTTGGCAGAGGTTAAGCTGGGTTTAACCTGGGTTTTGGAGGGTGGATTGAGAGGGTGATTTTGTGTAGGTAATGGATTCTTCTCTAACAAATGGGACTCTCTCTCTCTCTAGGGATTTCAAGTGGTGGAAATGGGTTGTGAATGTGAATTGTGGATTGGAAATTCATGATGTTGAAGATGACTTTGTGGATGTTGTGGATGTGTTTGAAAGGCTTGGGACCCCCTCTATTTTTAGTAAAAGAGAGGCAGGGGATTGTCGAGTGGGTAATAAAATGGCTTGGGTAATAGTGTGTTTGATTAGACCCCTCATTAATTCTGTGTTTCTTCTGTCAGAGACCAGGCGAATGGCGGCTAGTTGAAACTTGCTTCCCAGGATGGGGCGGCTACTTCCTGGTGGCCGCCCCCATCATGACCTATCAAACGTCCCATCTCTGATAAGCGGTGTTTTGGGTCGGTTACTTGGATTGAACCGGCCAATATGGTGCGGCTAAAGGTCACAACCCGCCGCAATGATCAGCATTTAATGTTGCTTTATGTCCCATCCAAGGAAGCAGTTTGGGGTCGGCCAGGGGGGCGGCCAGTTGAAACTAGCCACCAGGGATGGGGCGCCTAGTTAGGGTTAGCCGCCCCTTTTCATGGACCTAGATTTCTCTAAGTGTTGGGACTTTCTGGTTCAGGTTTTTCTGAGAATTATTTTTTATTTGATGTCCAAATGTGGTCATTTAAAAATGTTACTTGAAGTAATTTTCTTCTTTTTGGATGGTCAAAATTGGGGTCTCTACACCGACACCACAAAACCCAGTAATCCGAAGTCCTCTAGTCGAGAGCCCTATTGTAATAGGCGGGACCCTCTTATACCAGTTTATGCTAATATTTATATGTTTGGATTGAAGGATATGATAATTTTATGCTATTGGGCTTTTGGTCTTTATTCTCCCTGAAGTCGTACATTTGGTTTAATTTTTGGAAAGCACTTTCAAGGTATATTTTGGATTCGCGCTAAACATATGAAGTCTTCATTTTTGAGTTACCTTTCATATAAAATTGGTTTGGCATTATTTGGAGTTATAGTAGAAAAGTTATGGCTGTTTTTCCATTTCTGCCCTTAGAAGAAGAAATCGCGAGGTCTTCTGTTCATCGCTATTTCAAATATAGCTGGAAGCTTCTTCTGATCATGGCCTAAACATAGAAGTTGTAGATATTTTCATTATCTTTCCAACAAAAGTTGTATCACCTGAAGTGGACTGTCCTACAAGAAGTTATGGCGGTTTGAGTCGAGACTGCGCAGAATTTTAAAGGAAAGGCAATTTGGTAATTTTCCTGGATCTATCAATTGCAGTGAATTAAAGTCGGTGTGTTGGTTGTATATGTGCGGGGAGAGAGAGAGTCGTCCGAGACTCACTTTCAAGGAAAAAAAGGGGAAATCAAGGGAAAAATTAGAAAAATTGAGAAAAGCTTCGTCGAGCAATTTTCGTGCTGTACTGGGTAAAGATTCTTGTTCTTTTCATTGTTATTCTTCGTCTAAGGTTGTTTTATTTCAGTTTTGAATCAAATTTGTGATTTGGGGCTGAGTTATGAATATGTTTTTGGGGCTGGATAAATAGGTATTTGATGGTTGATTTTACAGTTTCATTTTGGGAATTGTAGTGGGGATATTGTATTTGTTTTGGGGGAACTGAGGATTTCTTCATTATTGGGGTTATATTTTAGTATCTAATTGAGGTTATATTTCTATCAGTGGATTCCTGTCTGCGTGGGTTAGGAGCTGGGTTAGGGTGAGTCCAGCTTGGATTGTAGATTGTGAGGTAAGTAACCCGATCGACTTTGCTTGTTCATTCCATTCCACGTTGTATTATTGTAAGTAACCAGATCGATCGATATTTGCTTGTTCCATTCCATTCCATTATTTGTTCCATTCCATTCCACGTGGTATTGTTGATTCAACATTGACTCATTCCATTCCACCCCACATTTTATTGGTGTTGAGGCTATTAAATTGTATTTGATAATCCAGATTATTTGAATTGTGAGTACTGCATTTAAATAGCCTATTATTGAGATATATTCCTTCATTGTTGTTAGACTGTGGTTGTTCGAGATTCTAAAATATTCTTATAATTGGTCTATTTGTATCTTGGAGTTGTTCTTTATTGGATTCCAGCTTACTTTCCTTATTTATATCTCATGAGCTTATAATTGACTTGTTAGTATCGTGAGCCTTCCTTTGATCATGATATGTATCCATCTTAGTGTCTTGCCATGAACCTATGATCTGTATGCTCGTGTTGTTTGACCATGAAGCCTTGTAGTGTGATTGGCATCGTTGTTTCTATATTACCTCTTGTGTACTTGGAGTTGGATGACCATAGACCTTACAGTGAGGGTTGAGTTTGCCTCCCTAGCGCGCTTAAGTACGTACGGTCCAGCGAGGGGGACTTGAGAATACCCTGCCTTGCCTGGACGTTTCGAGGGCCAGGTAGTGAATCTGCGGTGGACGTTCCGAAGGCCACACGCGAGGTATTGTGGATATCTTGGACATAGGGGCTAAGATGGGGTCGTGCAGATGGTCAATCCTACGCTTTGGACATTTGGGGGCCAGAATTGTGATTCCCTTATCATTCTTGTAGCACTGTGACATTTCCAGGGCCATCAGTGATTTAATTTCAAAGTATGTGCTTTTAGTCCAATTGTGATGCATCTTGATGATATTCATTGGCTTTATCAGTTGTGAGGTGTTAGTTTGAGCTATTCATTCCTACTTTTATATATCAACGATGTTATTTTTCTCTGCTAATGCATATACAGTGGTTCCATTTGTCATTATACTTTGACCTGGTGTTTATTGAGATTATTGAGCTTGACTTTGGGCATCATTCTGGTTTTCCGTATGCGTGGAATGTCTGGGTTACTTACTGAGCATCTTTCGCTCATTCCATTCTATTTTCTCTTATTTTTGCAGAGTAGAGGCGGGGTTGGTGGATGTTGGCTTAGTCTTTTTTGGTGCCACGTCCAGCTGGTGATAGGTATATATAGATGTGTATAGTTTGATGTTTTGGATCTGTATATGATTATTTTGATAGAGGCTGGTCTAACGAACCATGCCTATGTTAAGTGCTCTGTATATATGGATGACTGTATATGAGGTGTGTTAGATGCTCTGTTGACTGCTTAAACTTTCCTGGGTGTGTTGTGATATAGGTGATTATATATATCTTGCTGATTATCTGTTATCCCAGGGTTGTTATCATATGTGATCATATAGGGTGGACATTGCGATGTTTTAGAAAAAAAAACAAAGATTATGGTGAGTTTTGGGGCACGTGACGTGCTCATGTCGGCGTTTGGGGGCACGGGCCGCCACACCTATAGCTCAAAACCAGGGCCAATCGAGAACTATTCCTTGCCTACTCTGCTCCCCCAAGAGCACAAAATTTAACTCCCAGGCAGCCTGCACAAAGTCCTTACAATGAAGTCTTTCCTCCGATATTTTATGGCTCAAGACGGGTAGGAAAGAGAGACTCTTATCCACCTCTCCCAAAAACCTTAACGAATATTTTCAAAGTAATGATAGACACCAATAGTATCTCTCTCCTTGCTGCTAGGCCTCCACTCCCTGGGGCCAGCACTGCGCGTTACTGTCAATATTGTTAACAGCATGGACACACCGTAGAACAGTGCATAGTTTTTTGGGATTTTGTTTATGATTTGAATGATGACAGGCGCCTTGATGGGGCCATGATCAAAGGCCATCTAAGCCAGGGCAATCCCCATCATCAATCCACAAAGCCACTTGGCATATTCTCTAACCCAATGCCAGACCACAATCATCAACTGAGGGAGACACCCTTCCCCCATACCAAGCAGTTCAGAAAGCTCAACCAGTAGCTCATCAGAAGAATTTGAGGAAGAAAGGGAGGAGGAACCCTTTAACCTTAACTTGAACGATCACAATCTTGCCATACTCTATGGCGAGGAGGAAGAAGAGCCCCCCCCCCCCCCCCCCCGACCACCATGAACGTGATCAACATTGAATCGGATCAAAGTGGCCCAGGAGAAATAGACCCTTCACACTTTAAAATTCCGGAATATATTTATTTCCAACTTTCAAGTAAATCAGAATCCAAAAAAAAAAAAAAACACACAAACAAAAGATTTGTTTATCGGCTTTCAAAATTCCTGTACATATTTGTTTCCATGCTTTCTTAAACAAAAAAGAAGAAAAGATTTGTTTATCAGCTTTCAAAATTCCTGTACATATTTATTTCCATGCTTTCTTAAACAACAAAAAAGAGAAAAGATTTCTTTATTAGCTTTAGCTTTCAAATTCCTGTACATATTTGTTTCCATGCTTTCTTAAACAAACAAAAAAAAGGATTTGTTTATTAGCTTTTAAAACTTCTGTACATATTTGTTTTCATGCTTTCTTAAAACAAACAAAAAAAAGAAAAGATTTGTTTATCAGCTTTTAAAACTCCTGTACATATTTATTTCCATGCTTTCTTAAAACAAACAAAAAAGAAAAGATTTGTTTATCACACTTTTAAAACCCCTGTACCCAACTTTCAAAAGGGACGGGTGAAACCAAAAGAATTTGCCGATGACTTCCCACTCTCGCTTATTGATCTCCTTGTCGATAACATGGTAGGTTACGAGATGCACTCTTTCATGGATGGCTTTTCCGGATACAACCAGATTCGGTTGGCAGAAAAAGACCTGGAAAATACTTCCTGTACCACACCCTGGGGGACTTACTGCTATGTAGTAGTGCCTTTCAGGCTTAAAAATGTGGGTGCAACATATCAAAGAGCTATGACTTTGATATTCCATGATATGATGCACAAGCTAGTAGAAGTTTACGTAGATGACATCCTAGATAAATCTAGGACTCGAATAGGGCACGCAAACATACTTAAGCAAGTATTGCAGAGATGTAGAGAATTCTCACTCAAGATGAATCCAAAGAAGTGTCGCTTTGGTGTCTCTTTCGGAAAACTCTTGGGATTAATGGTGAGCAAAAGGGGGATCGAAGTAGATCCAACCAAGGCAAAGGCCATCGCCCAAATGCCCCCACCCAAGAACCTAAAGGAATTGAGAGGACTCATCGGACAGCTGTAGTTTATCAGGAGATTTATCTCAGAACATGCCGAAAGATGTCGCCCCTTTTACAAACTGTTAAAAGAAGGAGTTAAGTTTAACTGGGATGATGAATGCCAAAAGGCCTTCGATAGTTTAAAGAAATACCTTCTTAATCCCCCAGTCCTCTCAGCCCCGGTACCTGGACGACCTCTACTGCTCTATGTAGCTGCAACCAAGGAAGCCATCGGTGCAGTACTCCCGCAACACGATGATATAGGGAGGAAAGAAAAGGCTATCTACTACCTAAGTAAAACACTAGTTGAATATGAAAATGCCTACCCACCTACAGAAAAAACTTGCTTAGCATTAGTATGGGTTTCCCAAAAATTACGCCATTACTTTCTTGCCCACAAAAGTACTTGGCCAAAATGGACCCAGTAAGGTTCCTAATCGAGAAAGCTGTATTAACTGGTCGCTTAGCCCGACGGCAAGTCTAGTTAAATGAGTTTAACATCACGTATGCTACTCAGAAGTCCGTCAAGGGTCAAGCCATCGCTGACCACCTCACTAAACTCCCTCTCCCTGATTATGAACCGGTGAAGACTGACTTCCTGGACGAAGAAATATCCGCTCTTATCGAAGAAAAAGATAGAAAGACATGGACACTATACTTCGACGGAGGAGTCAATCAACAAGGGAAGGGAATTGGAATAGCGTTAATCTCCCCCCAGGGCATTATTATCCCACTAGCATTTTAGCTTACGTTCAACGTCACCAACAATATTGCTGAATACGATGCCCTGGTAGTAGGTTTGAAGGCAGCTCTAACCCTAGGAGTTAAAGATCTAGACATCATTGGGGATCCCTCTTAGTGATCCGCCAAACTCTGAAAAAATACCAGACTAGAGACCCCAAAGTAAAGCCATATAGAGAACTAGCCATAGGCCTATTAAAACGGTTCCATAGAGTCACTCACATTTTTATATCGTGGACAGGCAACATTCTTGCGGACTCTCTAGCCTCATTAGCTTCATCCCTTACCTTCCCCATTTCTATGACATCTGAAACAGTCACTATCTAGTGTCTAGAAACACCTGCCACCGAACTTCGAGACTGTAAAACTCGAGATCTCCTGAAACAACAAAACCAAGCAGACGAAGTCACTAATACCACGAAAATCCTAGCCCTTGATCGGGAAGATATGGACGATGGAAATCCATGGTACTTTGACAAAAAAAAACTATCATGAAGATGGTTCATTCCCAGGATACGCCACTAGCAATGACCAGAAAATAGTTAAAAGGATAGCAACCAAATATTGCCTCCGAGGAGGAATACTTTTTCGATCATCCTTCAACAGAGAACTACTCAGATCCCTGGATGATAAAGAAGCGTATACCATCGTAGAAGAAGCTCACTCCGTGGTATGCGGAGGACATGTCAATGCTCAGATGCCGGCAAAGAAAGTGCTAAGGATGGGCTACTACTGGCCTACACTCGAAGTAGACTGCAACAAATACGTTCGGCGCTGTATTCAATGTCAAACTCATGCCAACAAAATACATGCACCAGCATCTTTCTTACACCCCATGACTTCACCATGGCCCTTTTCTATGTGGGCACTAGATGTAATAGGACCATTCTAGGACACTGTAGAAAACACCAACCAAAAATCTTTTATCCTCACTGCTACATAAAACTTTACTAAATGGGCTGAAGCCGAATCCTATGTACTAATCAAGAGCTCCACCCTAGCCCGCTTCGTTCGCACTCATATTCTTTCACGGTTCGGTACCCCCAAGATGATCATAACAGATAATGGCCACCAATTCATCTCCCAAGAATTCCGATACTTGTGCAATAAACATCACATAGAGCTTCTTCATTCCATGCCATACTACCCCCAGAGAAATGGACAAGCAGAGGCTACCAATAAAACCTGCTCAGGATCATAAAGAAAATAGTATAAACCCACAAAGCTACTAACTGGCCTGATAAATTGGTAGACGCCCTCTGGGCATATCGAACCTCCATCCGAACACCCACTGGCCAAACTCCCTATTCACTTACATTTAGGGTAGAAGCAATAGTGCCCTATGAAATTCTCATTCCATCCTTAAAAATAGTATTAGAAGAAGACCTACTAATTGAAGAAAGAAGGGAGACGCTTTTTCTACGTCTCAAACTGTTAGACGAGAAAATATTAAGAGTGGCAGACCACGCCCAGGCCTACCAGAGAAGGGTAGCAAGGGCATTTGAAAAGAAGGTAATAGAAAGAAAATTCAAAATTGGGGAGTTAGTACTCAAGCAAGTCATGCCATCAAGGCAGCCCCACCCAAGAGGAAAGCTGCAACCCACGTGGGAAGGACCCTATGTGATCACCCAAGCCTACTCCGGGAATGCCTACCGCTTGGTAGACACCGAGTGAGTCGAGGTTTCAGGTTCGTGGAATGCACTTTATCTAAAGAAATTCCATGCGTAAAATATTTCAATACTTGAGAAATATTATTCTTCCTTCTTGCAATTTCTAGCATTTAGCACTTGATGATAGAAGTATAAGACTCCTAAAGATAAACTTGTAGTTATTTAAACTCATATCCTCCAATCATGCCACTTTCTTCACACACGTATGACTTAAGAATCGTTCCATTTGATAGAAGAGAAATCGTCTACCCCGTAGACTGGGACAATTTTAAAAATGCCAAAGTATCCCTCCCTTCTTTCCGCCACTACTCATATAAACCCAAGGTCATAATGAGGAGTTGCCTGGACCTAGCATATGTCCCAAAACTGGCTCTGGCACTATACAAACACTTCTAGAGGGGAAGCATGAAAAAAATCGGGTGAAAAACAGACGAGCCCCCCACTCAAATTAAAAAAAAGCAATGAGAGGCCAACAAAAGAAAAATAACACCCAAGTGAACTGGTTAAACTCTCTACTTTAGCATGCTTTCACGCCTTTACGCACATTGAACGCTAAACTCTATACTAGTACAGATATGAACAAGCGGATTGCACTTTCCACCCAAAATAAAGAAGTGGTAAAAAAATGAAAGCCAGAGGGACCCACAAAGTAAGACACATCCTAGAATGGGACAATTCTAAATATTGCCCAAAAGGAAGATATTACTCTTACCCCATTCCCACCCTCACCTTTTATTTTTGCAACAGCGTTTTGAAATTGAACTATGTCCGCTAGGAAATGTGAAATTTTGACAAAAAGTGGACCTTTTCTATGATTACAACTGCATACACTTGCATGAGTTTATTTAAAGACTTGCCTGTCTAAAGGAAGCTTATTTAGCTTGATTCCTGGTACATTCATGGATCATTCAAAATGCTTAGAATAAAATAATCAAGCACTTGAGAACCATGAACCTAAGAAATCGACACCCAAAGCTTATACATTTCAAATACAATCATGGTTTGGACATGAGTGACCACAAGGGTCCCTCTATAGGGACTTAATGGTATTTCGTGCTTAGGAAGATTGAAAACATTGCCCTCTCACCTGAAAAGAATGATTGAAAAATTAAAATGCTCCTTATGTCACTTACACTTACGCATAAGCTTGCATTTTCCTTTTCTGAAACACTTAGGCATTCAATTTCCATAAAATGTTATAGTTGGCTCCCCGTACCAAAGCTAAAATTACCCCTATTACACTTGTTTCATACCCTTCCGTACATGCTTGAGAAGAAATCACCCCTCTCACACACATTTAAGACTCTTCTTCATTCTCGCACTTGGAATCCTTCCCTTGCGTACTAAAGCATGGTTTCCCGCACTTTACTTTCTCGAATTAGCTTTTCATCTTACCTTAGATGGGTTATAGCCCTTGACGATTCAAGCAAGAAGGGCTTGAAAGTCAGTGCAGGGGCACAATCCAGACAAATTTAACACTTGGTCCATGGAAAGAATGTTTTACAGACTTTGAAGGTTAAACAAATACTTAGGAGAACTTTCAGCAGCAGCAGACAGGAAGCAGGACCAGGAGATTCACCCAGACAAGAGGCGGCTACTACACACAAGCCGCCTGTCCTCGGGTGGCTATTCTCAACATTCCGACCCCCTACCCCCTTGTCCCAGGTAAAAATGCCCCAGGCAGGGGGCAACTAAAGCCAACTAGCCGTCCCTCACAGGGGAGCTAGTTTGAACTAGCCGTCCCCCTCCTATTACTTTACCTGCTCTTGTCAGTCCCAAAATTCAATAAACTCTTCAAAACTTTAAAACCTGTCAAGAATTTCTTTCCAAAACTGCATACACACATTTCATACATATATTCATACACAAAACCAGTATAACTATAAATCAAACAGCCACCAATACCAAAATCATACACCAAACTGTACATCCATTCATCCATCCATATGAAACCATTCCACATATACAACCAAATCAAAACCAACAAAACTAGATTTAAAACACCCATATTTGTCCATACATTAAAAGAGAAAGGAAAATTATGCATAAAAAAAATTCAAACCTAATCAAACTGAAAGAAAGTCTTGAAAGCAAATAAACAACATATAAGCAGGTAGGAGTCCATCCGAAGCTTCCATCTAAATATCTTGAGCCGTGCATCACCAAAAACAATCACCTAAGCCAAAGAAAAGAAGAAAAGCATGAATTCATTGCACATACACAATTCTTCGATCGAAACCAAGACGACAAGAGCTATACCTTGGGGTATCATCATCCCCGGGAGACTGAGTCGAAGGAGGAACATCCTGGCCCGAAGGGGGTGGTGGCTGAGGAGAAGACTGAACCTCCGGAGCTTCCGGAGCAGTAGGAGTCTCTCGGACAGAAGATACGGCCCTCGCGTATATCCCGCGACTCCGAGATGCCGAAGGACGAGAAGCACGGCTGAAGGTGGACCCGATAGATAAGGAAGCCGAAAGGGAATGCTCGGGCTCGAGAGGGAGGAGATCGAGGTCCGCCTCGGCCAACACCATCACATGCGAGCATGCTAAGCCCACCACTTCTCTTTCTATGTATATATCAATCAGGAATGTGTGTATGAAAAATTATTCCTCTTTCTACAACCCAAACCCATATTCGCATGCTTATTATCCCACCGTGATTAATTTATACATACAAGCATGCCTATAAACACCTATATAAATACTACACACAACCACCTATTTATATCACAATGTTTGGAGGAACAAAACATCTATATATAAATAAAAGGCTAGAGCAAAAGGGTTAGAAGGATACCACGGCTCGTGCGGACCCAGGAGCGTCCGCCTCAACCTCGTTTGGATCATTCCCGTCATCATCCCCCTCCTCCTCGTCATTTCCCTCCTCCTCAAACATGGCCTCTTCGGCCTCAACCTCAGCACCAGCCCCCATGGCTCCCATACCCATACCAACGGCCTCTTCGGCCTCAACCCAAATACCTCCGGCCTCTGTGGCCTCAGCCCCAACACCTCCAGTCCCCTCTATGCCCATCGCACCGGAAGCCAACTCCTCAAATGCACCTATCTCCCCTCTCTCCTCCTCCTCAGTCCTGGCCTCGGTGGCCTCCCTATCCAGCATCCCAACAAATAGCATCCAACGATGCCCTCATCTCCTCACTAACTCCCTCAGCCCCTATTTCCTCGGTTACACCCCTGGCCGGCCCTTTAATCTCTGGAACCACCTCTTCGACCACCACCGATCAATCCCCACGCCTCCGGGACAACCCCAGAAGAAGCATCAACGACTCCACCCGTGCCCACCAACGGTGTCTCCACGTTTGGTTCGCCTCCTCCGTGGCCCTCCTCTCCGACCCATCACTCCCCGATGAGCCCGACCCTGAGACAACCCCTCTCTGCTCTCTGGGGGACCGGAGACACTTCATCATTGACGCCGTCTTCTTCCCCTTCGTCATCTCCTCCGATTTCACAAGAAAAAGTAGAACCCAAAGTTCTTAGGGTTTTGAAATAAAGAAAAATGAGATGACCTAGGACGAAATCAAGCAAATCAAGGTGTTTAAAGACTAGTTCTTTCGGTTTCAAACAAAAGGAAGAAGATAGGGAAGAAAGAAAACCGTTTTGAAAAGAACATGGGGAGAGAGAGGGTCCTTTTTTGGATATAAGGGACCTAGTTATGGGGCGGCTGGCTACCCACGACTAGCCGCCCTGTTGGTGTGTGGAAAAAATGTCCGCAGGGCATGTGTTGGGGTTCTTCAGGGATTCGGATTTGATGCGTGCACTGGCGGGCTCGATCGAATCGTCTGTCGGAAGGGTGGTGTTGTTCCCGGTTGAGGCGCCCGACAACGGCTCAAGAGGATTCCCGGGTGTGTGTGATCGCCACCTGCTTTTTGAAAAGCAGGAAAAGGTTGGGTCGGATTTGATCGCCTACGTGGGGAATTTGTGGGGTCTCCGCGCTGAGATACGGATATACCGTACACAGAGGTGAAAAACAGGTAATCATATTCTGCTTTCGGGGCTTGACTAAAGGAGTCTTGGGACAAAGGCGTGCAGGTGGGGTGTGGAAATGGGGCGGCTAGTGTGTTTGAGCCGTCGGGTATGGGGCGGCTACTAGGGTTTAGCCGTCCGGGGCCTGGGTTAGTTTGGGCAGAACTTCGATAGGAAATGGGTTTGGTTTTGGAAAGAGGTAAAGCTAGGTTTAACCCGGGTTTCTGGAGGGTGTAATGAGAGGGTGTTTTTGTGTAGGGAATGGATTTTTCTCTAACAAAAGGGACTCTCTTTCTCTCTCTCTAGGGATTTCTAGTAGTGGACGGGGGTGTGAACTATTGGTTTGGGAATGAGTGAATTGTCAATTGAAATTCTAGATGATGTTTAAAGGCTTGGGACCTCCTCTATTTATAGTAAAAAAGAGGGAGGGGAATGTCCATGGGGTAATAGGATGGCTTGGTTAATAGTGTGTTTGATTAGACCCCTCATTTAATTCTCTGGTTCTTCTGTCAGGACCAGGTGAAGGGCGGGCGGCTACTTTCTGATAGCCACCCCCATCATGACCTGCCAAACGTCCCATCTCTGACAAGCGGTGGCTCGGGTCAGTTATTTGGTTTGGTCCGGCCAAGATGGGGCGCCTAAAGGTCACAACCCGCCGCAGATCAGCATTTAATGCTGCTTTATGTCATATCCAGGGAAGCGGTTCAGGGTCGGCCAGGGGGGCGGCTAGTGCCAACTATCCGCCTGGTATGGGGCGGCTAGTTGGGGTTAGCCGCCCCTTTCCAGGGTTTCTTAGGTTTTAGGGTTAGGGTTTCTGGTTTAGGTTAGGGTTTCCGGTCAGGGTTTGGTTTTGGGTTAGGTTTTTCGGTCAGGGTTTGGTTTAGGGTTAGGGATAGGTTAGGTTTAGGGTTTCTGATTTAGGGTTTGGTTTAGGGTTAGGGTTTAGGTTTAGGTTAGGTTTAGGGTTAGGGTTTATGTTGAGACTAGGGTTAGGGTTTAGGTTGAGGGTTTTTGGTTTAGGTTAGCGTTTCCGGTCAGGGTTTGGTTTAGGGTTAGGGTTTCTGGTCAGGGTTTGGTTTAGGGTTAGGGTTTAGGTTAGGTTGAGGGTTTCTGGTTTATGTTAGGGTTTCCGGTCAGGGTTTGGTTTAGGGTTAGGGTTTCCGGTCAGGGTTTGATTTAGGTTTAGGGTTTCCGGTTTCCTGAACTTTTGGTTTTCTATTAAATGCCCAAATGTGGGTTCTTCCCAGGTGTTACTCGAAGTATTTTCGTCTTTCTGGATGGTCAAAATTGGGGTATCTACAGCCCCATCTCGGGCGGCTAGTTTCAACTAGCTGCCCCTCCCAGTTTTCCAACTTCCACTTAAGACCCCTGTCCAACTTCTTTGCAATCCTAATTTCAAATTTTATAAAAACAAACAACCATGTATTGGTTTATTTCCAAGCACTACTTGATCAAACACGACTTTCCCAAAGTTTCACCACACTTCCAGTACCATTCAATTCGAATTTCTTCAATTCTAGTTTTTTTCCAGAGTTTTTATCCTTCGGATGATCCAATTTATCAACTCAAATCTTTACTTGCTTTCTGTCGGTGATATCCCCTCCTTGCTGAGTTTTTCCAAAGCACGGGAACGGTAGGTATGAGGAAACTGACGCTGGGCTGCTCCGTGCACAATAGCTAAGAACCCCGACCGCGGGTTGGATGACTCACCATTTACTTTTCCCGCCTTCCACCTGGATCATCCTCCAAGTCAGCTGATGTCAATAAACACAAGAGAAATATCATTTCTATCTATTATTGACCCATACATGCAGGAAAGCCGCAAAACCATCGAGGTTCTTACCCCCGGCCCTCTTCACCTTCTTCGAAAGCTCCACGAAGAGGTGAGCGAGCATCCCAGTGCCCCAAGTGAAGAGTCCCATCATCGTTAAGTCCCCCATCAGCAACAAGAAATGGGAGAAAACCATCTCAGAATCTGTCGAGAAATTGACCTGGCTGAAGAAATAGAGGAAGAACACCCACAACTCCCTCCGTGCCTCTCTTTGGGCATGCATTGGCCTCCCTAGCTTCAATCATCATTCTCCTCCTCTCAAAACTGGTCGTGGCCTCACTCTTCTGACGTCGCGTAAATGAATTGAGGTCGTATTGCCTAGACAGCTATCTGAGAGGGATCCGGTTCAACGTCCTCTCCCGCTCAACATACTCCCCGTCGCCAATCAACTCTCGGAAGGGCGCCTTGTAGTCGGGACTGGTAGCCGCTATCATTGCCTCGCCAATCAACATCCTCGAGTATCGGCATCACTGCACCAGTGGGGAGGATAAATGTACAACTCCCTAGATCCCACTGCTCTGCCAACGCCTCAAGATACGGGCGATGAACGTGGAAGGGCTCGATCAAGAAGAAGGAGCAGAAGCCCGCTCCATCCACCAGGTCCCTCTCCCCTACCCCAAGGCAGAGTACCACCTCTTCGTCCTATGCTAGAGGGCCTGGATGTGGTTCGACCGCTGAAAACAACAAAGAAAAAGGGTTAGCCTCTTATGATAAACAATTCAAGAGGTAAGAATTCTGAATCTAAACAAAATTTTCATTCTAAACCATGCTTAGTAAAACAATTCCCACATGCCTGAATAAAGTAAAAGCATGAAATATATGAGCCTAAAAGAAAATTCAATCTCCCTTGCTATATGATTTCTTCAAATGATCACATATTTACCCACCCTTTATCCCACCATGATCACCTCTACTTACATACTTTCTTTTCTTTATCACCTATCACACTTACATCTCCCTTTTAAAACATATATAGTGAAAGCTCATAAAAGTTGTATGTGGAGGTAAAAATATGCGCTAGGACACGTGTCAAGGTCATGCGGACATGGGCCATCTGACTTAGGGCCCACAAGACCCGGTCCAATATGGATGACTTCATGATGACATCATCAGGTGTGTAGACACGACTAGACTAAAGGATCTAGTCGGACGGTCGAACACCTCGTGATAGAATGTCACCTAGAGTAGTCTAAGGCACAATCAGACACCAAGTTAGTCGGTCGACCTTACTCCTCAAGAACGAGTAGTCTAAGGCATGACCAGACACCAGGTCTGGTCGGTCGACCTTACTCCTCGTAGACATACTCAGAAACGTAACGCACGGGCGGGTACACCAAGAGACCCCGAGCAGATGGAGAAATAGTCAGAAGACCACTAACGCCTGTAACCGCCATGTTGGCACTTAAGGCCCACCACCACCAGAACATGGGTAATCAAGGGGCGACGTGGAGTATAATTGCTAGGGACGGTTTCCTGAAAAAAGGCCCACTAAAAACTTAGTGGCAAAACGGTTACCACGGCATTCTGGAACTACGTAAGACTTGATCCCTGAGGGGTATGTAGGCAGCCTATAAAGAGTCGTGAGCCAGCACTCTTACGGCATGGTCATTACGACAGCGAGGCACAATCACTTTTACAACCGAGTTTTGTCCCAATTTAACTTTTCGACAGCTAAAAATCTCGACCCAAATCTCCACAAAAAATCCTTTGAGGTTTCAGTCTCAAATTACAAATTTAACTATAGGGGGAAAATTTACCACTTCAGTTTGGCGACGTCTGTGGGATTCTGAAACAAAAGGCCGAAGATTCACAATGTCTAACCCAAATGATCTCCATACCGAAGGGCGACAGGAAGGGGGCGGCCTCCCCACCAATACTGGTGATGGCTCGCCAGGTTCAGGGATTTGAGAGTGTCGTGGGCTGCGACGAATGAAACCTCCTTTCCTTTGAGAGATTGAACCTTGCCCTAGGAAGGAGCAACAGAGACCTCCTTTGCATTGAGGTAAGAACCCTCACCAAACTGAGCAAAGGATTTCAAAATATTGTCAATTGTGCTGACCTTCGGTCCCTAGACAGACTTCACTCCAACAGGAGAAGAGGAGGGGGTGAGTAAAATAGTGGAAGATGAAGATGGAGAAAGGGGGGTTTCAAGATTTGTGGATGAGGGAGGGGGGAGCAGATGAGGGTTGGGGGATGGGAGGAGAGGTATCAGGCGGGGGAGGGGGAGGGCCAGGGTCCACCATCCCGTCTGATGAAAGGCCCTCATGCCAACGGAATGCCAGAGAAGAAGACCACCGAAGGAGCCGTCAAGCGTTAGGTCGGGCTTTTTTTTCATGCCGCACATTCTTCCTCTATGAATCATCATTTTTCTATTTCATTGCTTAAAATAAAAAAGTGAATCGTTCAAATGCTCCCTTGATTAATAGTCTCATTTTTTTCTGTTCCTTTTATTTTGTTTTATTTTTTTATTCCTATAGTGTTGTTCTATTTTTTTTACCCTGACTTTTCATAATACCTGAATTACCTCTTACGGATAGAGTTACAAAAATACAAAAATATAATATGATACATACATAAATTATACATATAGTTATAGATATTTAATAGTTATCTACACAGAGGATTCAATTTACACAAAGACAGTTAAATACAAAATGGTTATAGATACATTCCCAATGTCATTACAACATATGCATGGATTGTAAGTCTTGTAATTATCATCTATAAGTGTATTCAATGTACACAAAACAGTTATAGATACATTCCAAAAGTATCATTAAAATAGAAACATAAACGATTTGAATTACAATGTTGTCTTCTTATCTTAATGAAATCATGTCTCCCCCTTGATCCTCTTCATGTCCTCTTCGGTCAAATTGAACCCACTGAAAGTCCTACGAACTAGGCATTCAACGTACTTCATAACTAAAAGCGTTCTATCTAAGCTACATTAAAGGTACAACAATCGGTCAAGCACATATTTCTTATAATAAACATGAGGTAATGAGTTGTACGACATAAAAAATTCCTCTACAAAGTCCAAAATCACCAAGTTCATGGGAAAGAATTGTTTAGGACAAGAAAATATTTATCCGCTTCACTCACGCATGTAGCGAGTTATGAGAATCGTCGATCATCCTCTTTAACTTGCATGGATAGGCACTAAAAAGATAAATTCACACATACAGTGAATTATTTATTTATAAAATATATACAAAGTTTCTGTAAGTGGTTGAATATATTATGTAACTGCACATATTGTGATTGTAAACCAAAAAAATAAGGTCGGGATAGTTTAGATATCAAAGTATGATATGATATTGGTCAAGGAAAAAAAGGGGATCGGACTAGAATTTTTAAAAAAATAAAAAAAATGTCCAGGGGCAGTAAAAATATAGGGGTTTTATTCAAGGGACATATGAACAATTCACCCAACAAAAGTTCCATGCCCCTCATTATTCCTCATTATTCCTTGATGAATCATCATCTTTCCAAGGACATTATTCCATGCCCCACATTTGATTCAACTCTATCCTAAGTAAGCATCTGGTCCGTCTCTAAGTGCCTTTTTGAAAACGGGTTTGGACATCTTTTGAGTATGCAAGAAGCTGTTTTTCTCAAACCCGTTTTCAAACAAAAAAACTGGGGTCAAAAGCTGTAAAATGATTTCTCTGAAAAAGTGCCCAAAACCTGAGTTTTTTAGAAGTTGTAGAGCCTGCAAAATCAGTTTTAAATTCAACTTTTACCTAAAATGAGTTTTGCAATCGTGCAACCAGACAATCTAAGACCAAAAAGTAAAAGTAGTTAAACTCCGACGTCGGGGTAACTCTTTTGTTTCTATTTCATTGCTTTCAAAAAAAAATTCCATGCCCCCACATTATTCCATGCCTCACATTTGATTCAACTCTATCAGATGCATGAATCAAGTCTGTCTCTAATAAGACCAAAAGGCAAAGTAGTTACACTCCCGATGTCAGCGCAACTGTACTCTTTGGTTTCTATTTCATTCTGCTTTTAAAAAAAAATTCGATGCCTCACATTATTCCTTTGTGAATCATTATGTTTTCCATTTCATTGCTTTCTAAAAAAAGAAAAAATCCCAGGCCCCACATTATTCCTCTGTGAATATTCATTTTTGCTAGTTCATTGTATTCCAAAAAAATTACATGCCCCACATTATTCCTCTATGAATAGCCATTTTTTCTATTTCATTGCTTTTAAAAAAAATTTAGACTAGCTATGTAATACCGGATGAAGCTGCGAATACGAACATCTTGGAGCTCTTCCATGTTAGAATTTTGTCATTGTGAAACTATTATACATTTAATTGAAATATAATATTTAGCATTCATAAATTAGTTTAAGCTAATTATATATTTATATGGTCATTTTTTATATTGAATATTATGTTCAAGTAAGTTATCCGGTACCTAAATGTCCAAAGAGTACAATAATAGTCTCATTACATGATGCGCTACCGGACATAATGTGTGTATAGTAGCATTAGAATTAAATTTTTCTATTCTAATGTATTAATGCATGATTAGTTTTATCGAATACCTATTTAAATTTTGATAAAAATTAGATAACCCTCTATAATCTGCTTGATATCCATATAAGCCCATAGCTTTTGTAAAAGTCCATATAACCCCTCTACAAACACAATGAAAATCTAAATACCCTTTTCTGTCAGTTAAGTAAACCAAAGGATGACTCACCTTGAACCCCACAATGGAGGTCACTATGTTTACCTCTATGAAAATGTAAACTTTCCCTTTCTCTTCCCAGCTTCATCTAGGGTTTTGGCTATGTTTTTTGAGATTTTTTTGAGAATTTGTATTGTTGCCCTATTGTACAATCTCATGCTCCAAGAAGAATTCCAATGGTTGAATTACAATGGAGTGTCAACGGTCGGTTGGAGAGGATTGGAGGAAGAAGAAAGATTATGACACAAGTGGGGTAAAAATAAAATTTGTAGGGGGTTATCTGTATATTACCAAATTTATAGGGACTTATTTGAATTATTTCATTTTACCTAGGTTAGGATAACATAATATTTTAGGAATATTTCAATTATGTTGGGGGTTAATTAATTTAGGGGTTTGTTTTGGATTTTGGTTATGTTTGTTAGACCTGTGTCATTTAGAGTCCTAATTTCGATCGGAGTCGCTAAAATTTTGATTTTTAGCTACCTTCTGGGGTTTAAGGACTCTGATTGAAGATATAACTGCATATTATGGGTCCTGGTATTGTTTAGTACTGCCCATAAAATTTTCGTTTAATTCCGATAACGTTTTTGGAATTATGCAGTTTTGGATTGGGCATTCGGATTTGATTTTGTTAAAATCCATGATGATGAGATAAAAATCCGATATTATTACAAGATGTTCAGTTTTGAGATAGGTTCCATATAGAAGTGGAATTGGATCGACTGGATTCGTATATTAAAAGTTATGGGTATTTTTCCATGTATACCCCGAAGTTGAGAAATCCAGGCAGCAGCCCTGTAAGATGTTTAGCCTAGATTTTGAAATAGCTGGAGAGGTTATTTGATCTGGGTGTAAACATGAAAGTTGTAGATAATCGTCTTATCTTTCAATTGCCACTGGAATCATGCAATTCGGAGCTGTATTGAGGAAGTTATGGTCGTTTAAGTGAAGACTGCGCAGAGTTTTTAGTCCGAGGACGACTTAGTCTTTCACCCGACCTTTGCCTATTTAACCCCCTCTAAATGTTACGACTTCAGCCTCACTTAGCCTCTGTTTGGCCTCTCTTTTTCTCTCTTTTGGTGTGTATTTGGAGGAGGAGGAGGAGATGGAGCAAGAGGAAGAGGAGTTGGAAGAGAAGGAATAAAGGTTGGTGTGTGTATGTTGTATTGTTGTTGCTTCTTCCTTTCTCCATCTCTCTCAAGGTCTCTCCTTGATCCCTCTTTGTGTTGGGTCAGTTATGAATGGGGGTGTAGATGAGGTGCTTGTGTTTATGCAACAACAAGAAGAGGTGGAAGAGAGAAAGGTGTGTGAGTTGGTGATTATTATTGGTTGTTGTTGTTATTGTTTCTCTCCCTCTCTAAAACAGTCCCCCCCCCCATGTGTTTGTTGTTATGCACATATGAAAAGGTGTGCTTGGAAGTGAAGGACCAGCCAAGAAGAGGGTCTCCCAAGGCTGAGGTGGTGAAGCGGAGGTGGTGGTCGAGGTGGAAGCGGTGTGCTTGCGAGCCCCACATCTCCCCCTTCCCTCTCCCTCTCTTTTGGTGAGTTTTTCCCCCTTCTTTTTCTGATTTTTTAAGCATATATGGGTGTGTTTGGGGTATGCATGCCTTGTGGTTGAGTTTGGGTGCATGTGGGGGGCATGGGAGTTGGTTTGGAGGCTTGGGCGCGCGTGGGCGCGCGCGGGCGCACGCGCGGACGCGGGCGCGCGCTGGGTTGCGCAGGAGCGCGCGTGCGCACGCGCAGGGGTGCGCGTGCGTGCGCTGTCTGCGCACGGTCTGCGCGCGGCGCGCGCGGGTGGTGCTCGCGGGCGCGCGCGAGCGTGCGCGCGCGCGCGGCAGTGCGCCAACGTGCGCGCGGAGCGCCGGGCCCATGCCCGGGGGCTCCCGGGGGTGCGTGCGGTGCTGCCCGAGGCCGTTTTGGGCGTGCGGAGGTCGGCACCCTCGGGTGGGTGTCCGGGGGGCTCGGGCACGCGTGCGTGCGTGCATGCATGCGTGCGTTCGAGCCCGTTTGCGTGCATGTCTAGCCTTAGGCATGCCTAGTAGATTTTTATGTGTTTGTTTATGATTATACTCATCATTTTGGTACCCCTTGCCTTGCAGACCTCGTCGGTTGGGATGCGCGACGACCCGGGTATCGGTGAGTGGTTTGATTCCAACCCTTCCGGGAGCGCTCGATGCACGTAGTCGTGCTTCGCGCTTCCATGGGGCTTTAATTGCACCCTAAATATGTTAGATATCATGCATGCTAGGTTGTATAGCTCGTATATTGAGTAGAACCCCTATTCTACCTTATACTTGCCTATGTATTGTATAGAATATGGCATGACTTAGGTTATTTTGTTGAATTACTACCTGTATTATTAATTGAACATATCCTGCATGTCTAACTTGGGTTAATAACGGGGTGTATGCGTAATAATCCCGATTTAGTACTCGAGGGTGTGGTATAGTCGTTGCACCCATCTTGTTGGGGCAAAACTATGACCAGCCTCGAGAGGGGATGAGGCATTCCCTCTCTCTCGCCCTCCCTCTTTTCGCGAACCGAGTGAGTAGATGTAGTTCCTACTTGACTCGGGTTTGCTTGGAATTATTGGCATGCACCTATTGTCGCGCGGATCGCGCTTAACCCTCCCCTTTGAGTTGGTGATATCCAACGCCTGCTTAAGTCGTACTTATGTGATTGAATATTTACTATGCCCTCGTATGCATGTTTAAGTAAGTTATCACTGGGTAATTAATGGCATATTCTGTATATGCCTATTTGGGCCGTGAGCCTTGTTTAATGGGATTAGACAAGTGTATGACCTCCTGGGGTCGTACCATGCCTTTGACACTTAGAATAAAATGTCTTCCCCGCATCTGAGTTATGCGCCCTGGAGGGAATTCATGAGAATTCATTGCGCTTATCGGTGTTTGATAACCGATGATGACGGATCCATAGGGATCGTATTCGCGAGTGTCGAGTGTTCTTTCCTTCGTTGGCTCCGAGTAGAGACTGCCCGGCGTAGTAAAGTCCGGTGGAGATCTCCCAGATACTACTCATGACGCGTGTTGGTGTGCCCATACAGCTGAGGTAGCGGTCTTGGGAGACTAGTCCGGTAGAGGCCTGAACCCTGTGCACGAGGTAGTAGAGGCCACACCGGGAGAGACTACCGGAAGACGAGTGGAGTAGAACAATCGACCTCTTCCCCAAGAGCCTATGTCACCCCGAGGAGGGGGTGAGGGTGAGGGTGTGGTGGGTCGGCGTTGGTTCGATCTGCCAGTTCGTGTAATTTCCCAAGATCCTATGTCACCCGTCGGAGTGAGGGTGAGGGTATTGTCCCAAGATCCTATGTCACCCGTCGGAGTGAGGGTGAGGGTATTGCTCCCAAGATCCTATGTCACCCATCGGGGTGAGGGTGAGGGTATTGGCGTGAGTGGGGTGGGCTCGAGTTGATACTCGACCCACCAGCTTGTGTAGTAGGTTTTCCCATGGGGTTCGCGCTGCGAACAAGTAGTGGTTCCTCCCAATATCGTCACATGTCGTGGCCCAGATGTTGAAGCTGCCCTGACAGAGGACTCCCACTTGTAAGTACTCCCGATGCATTCGGCGGATGTACTGATCATGGGAGTGTACCAGGTGAGGCTACGCGAGGGTGGACCACCGGACGATATTGCGAGCATGAATTGTTCTCCCCTTTGCCGGATCCGTGTGGATGCTTCCTAGGTACGAGCCGCCCTGGGTGGACCCCCACCTGTAGGTACCATCGACGCTGTCGACAGTGTACTGACCGTGGCCGGCTCCAGGTAGAGGCTGCCCGGGAGAGTGCTACCGGATGACGAACGGTGTAGAACAGAAAGTTTTGTCCTTCAAGTCCCTAGGCTCACCCCTGTGGGGGCTAGGGCGAGGACGAGGTATGGTTGCACCGCCGTGTGACCTTGTTAACCGTTGGGTTTCTACCCATGGTTTCCTTGATAGGTGATTGCCTTAGGATCGAATGTTGGTGTTGGTGTTTGGTTTCTGACCACTCACTGAGCTTGTAGCTCACCCCTCGCTTATGTTTTTCCCCAGTTGACGCTGAGTCGGATCTAAGAGAAGAGCTCCCCTGGCGCCATCCGAGTAGGAGACCCGCGTTCGCGTTGGATGTCTTGCGAGTCGGAGGCTATCAGCATTCCCTTTTCATTGTATGTATTATACTTGTGCTTGTGCACGGTATGTAGACTGTTGATGTCAGTTATTGTATATATTGGCTCTCACAGGACAGTTGATTGTGTACTCTAGTCTGTAATATGTCTTTGAATTACAGACTTAGTCATTTGAGCTTCCGCTTTTTGTATATATTTGATGTCAGTTACTTGTGTATTACCTTTTCTATTGTGGAGTATTTATTTGACCTCGTGTATGGATTACTGATATCATTTATATATTTGCCACGTCTCGGGGACGGCCGCCCTGGGGCGTGACAATGTTTCTGAAGAGTTATTTGGTGTAGAGGGAGAATCTTTCTCCCTTCCTAAGGGCACACGTGCCTCGGTTAATCAGACAAATGGGTGGTGTGACCCTGTCCAAGTTAGAACCGAGTATCCTTCAGCTAAGGAGGGCAACTAGGTGACTCGGTGAAGGATTCCTACTCGCGAAATCCTTCTCGGGGACCACCTAACTTGAGCAGGGCACCTCGAACCGTGTCACCTCCACCAAAGGCATTGTGACAAGGAGAACACAGTTGCGACTAGATCAACACTGTCTCAAAGAATGATTGAGGCCGGTCCACCAGACTAGCTATTCATACCCAATATGATCGTTAGGGCGTCCCCAAGTTTACCATATTGGCCTAGGTTCGAACCCAGTCTTAACCAAAGGAGGAGGAAAACCACTAACACCGCAAGGCATGGTCAAGGTTGCTCTGCTCCACTGAATAGGAAGAGACGTGCCCTGACCCCTACAAGCTTCTTACCACTATTCGTTGCAGTCGCAGTTAGGGCCAATGAGAAGGATATGCATGACCACGATATCATAATAAATTCCCAGTCTTAAATCCCAAGGAATCTTCCATGTCAGAAGATTCTGATCAAGACAGAGAGAGGTCTGAGCAGGAATGACGTGGTCACTCACTTGACTATAAGGGCAAGGGAAGGAGGAGAGAGAGGGGGGATTTCACAAGTAAGTAATTTTGGTTCTAGAGTCTTCTTTTTCTTCTTGACTTCATCTTCTCCATTCATTCAATCCACTGACTTGAGCGTCGGAGTCCCTTGACCGGCTGCACAACGGTGTCCCCTAGGCTGTTTTGGTGCAGGATCTTAGGCGCGATGACCTGGATCTTCACTCGGAGGCAGACCTCCGACCCGACAACTCTTGTTGAAGGAAAACACCCCATTCAACTAGTGCCGTCTGTGGGACCTCGATCGAAAAGTCTGGTTCTAACCTTTCACTCTGATGACATGAACTAGAAGCGGCATCTAGACTGATCTGGAGGAAAGCCAGATCCACTATGAAGTTGAGACTTCCCGGCGACCCCGCCCTCGTGCCACTCCAGCTGTGCACATGAGGGACATGGAGAATGAGCGGCGTTCAGATCACCTTCTGGAGAGTTACCCATTATCAATCGAGAGGTCCAGATGGAGCTGACCAACCATTGGTTCGCTGAGATCCATTGACTCTTGGAGCAAGTCCTAAAGGACCCCCAACATTCACTGTTATCCAGAACCTAAAGGACCTTGAATTCCCGAATGGGACCCAGTTAAGGCGCAACAACTGCCCTTAGGTGGGGCGACTGACCAACTTCTTAAGTGGTCGTGCCCTATACTGGAAGAGAGACACCCTCCACAGGGGCGGACCCTATCTCGATCCGAATCTGAGTCTCTACAACGGGGGTTGCCTGCATGTGGGAGTCACCACCAGTCACCGCACCGCCTCTGCTCACCTAGATGAGAGGTCGGGCGTGGACAGGTTGATAGGTGGGTCTCTTCGCCGCCCCAAGTGTAGATACCCCAATTAAGACCGTCCAGAAAGATGAAAATACTTCAAGTAACACCCGAAAATAACCCACATTAGGGCATCAAATAGAAAACCAAACTTCAAGAAACCGTAAACCCTAAAAAACACCAACCCTGGCCTAAACCTTGGCCCAAACCCAAAACCTAAAAAACCCTGAAATGGGGCTGCTAACCTAAACTAGCTGCCCCACACCAGGCGGCTAGTCCCCACTAGCCGCCCCCCCGGCCGACCCCAAACCGCTTCCCTGGATGGGACATAAAGCAGCATTAAAGCATCATTAAATGCTGATCATTGCGGCGGGTTGTGATCTTTAACCGCCCCATCTCGGCCGGATCAATCCAAGTAATCGACCTGAGCCACCGCTTGTTAGAGATGGGACGTTTGGCAGGTCATGATGGGGGCGGCTGCCAGAAAGTAGCCGCCCTTCACCTGGTCTCTGACAGAAGAACCAGGGAATTAATGAGGGGTCCAATCAAACACACTATTAACCAGGCCACTCTATTAACCCCTGGATATTCCCCTGCCTCAATTCACAACCACCAACACACCATCAACCCCCCACCCTCAAGCCCATAACACCGCTTGAAATCCCAAGAGAGAGAGAGAGAGAGTCCTATTTGTGAGAGAAAAAACCTATTTCACACACAAATCCACCCTCCCAATCCACTCTCCAAAACCTAGGTTAAACTAGGTTTAACCTCTGTCAAAACCATACCAATTTCCTACCAAAGTTCTGCCCAAATCCACCCAAGTCCCAGACGGCTAACCCTAGTCAGCCGCCCCCTACCCGACGGCTCAAACCCACTAGCCGCCCTTGTCCTAAACCCCACCTGCACCCCATTGTCCCAAGACTCCTTTAGTCAAGTCCCGGAAGCAGAATAGAATTACCTATTTTTTTCACCTCTATGTACGGTATATCCGTGTCTCAGAGTGGAGACCCCACAAACTTCCCCCGCACGGCAATCCAATCCAACCCCACTTTTTCCTGCTTTTCAAAAAAGCAGGTGGCGATCACACACACACCGGAATCCCCTTGAGCCGCTGTCGGGCGCCTCGATCGGGAATAGTAAAAGGTAATCCTCTTCTGCCTCCCTTTTACAAGCTTGACTAGAATGCTATCAACCCTCTAGGAAGGTTAGAGTTTCCCACCCCTCGAATCAGATCCTCCTCTACTTTGCATCACAGCATCATTTACTACTTTGTAAGCCGCACACCACTGCGTAATTCTTTACTGCATTGTAAACTGCACACCGCTGCGCAATCCTTACAGCTTTGTAAGCCGCACACCGCTACACAATCCTTTACTGCCTTCGTAAGACGCACATAGCAACGCAATCCTTTACTGCTTTATTTACTGTTTTATATCTGCATGCATTCCCTTAAATCGTTCCACACTCATAATGGAATCCCACCTAGAGGAGGAGATACTAGAGGAAAGAACCCACCAAGAGGGTCAGGCCACACAATTCCTGACCCATCTAGAGGAAAAGATGGCTAGTCTAGGGTATCAAACGGTAGAGGACATGTTTCATGACCTCGCTGACTACCGTCATACCAAGACCTTGAGACAGGAGACACCTGTCAAAACCCACCAGGCCATTCCCAAAACCCTGTCCACACCCATTCGCTCGATCAATCCGAGCATTTTTTTGTTCGCCCCCCTTTCCCCTGCAAATCCAACATTTCCAACTTTTTCTACCCCAGGCCCTTACCAGGCCACCCCTAACCCGGTACTGGCAGACAGCCCTCCCAGGGGAGAGACATTGGACGAAACCATCCGGAGAATCCTCTCCGAGATTGGTCCCTCGACCCCCAAGCACATGTCTCTACATAAACTGAGATAGATCCCGTCAGTCCACTTATCGGAGGGATTCAAAATCCCCAAGTTCCACCGGTATAACGGTCATGGAGACCCAGACATTCATTTAACTATCTTTTATCTAGACGCCCGACCGTTTCTCGATAATCAACATCTGCTAGTCTTCCTCTTCCATAAATCATTGGAAGGAGAGACTTTGCAATGGTTCTCTACCCTCCCTGTATATCACTTGTCGAACTTCTCGGCTATAAGCGAGAAGTTCTTGGGCCGCTACGGTTACCAGAGAATCAGAACCCCCTCTATTTCAGATTTAACCGTAGAGAGAATGAGGCCTAGGGAGGAATTTGAACAATACCTGTCTCGGTGGCGCATCCTTGTCCACTGGACCGGCCTGCAACTCACAGAATGTCAAGAAATTGACATGATGTTACAGAGCCTGAGTCCAGAGCTTCATACGAGCCTTTCGTACGTAGACTGTACTACGTATCAGCTTCTAATTGACTGCCACAACAGGATTTCTCGTTGTGCAGCCCCAGTAATCCGAACCCAGTCCCCACCTATCAGCCATAGGGTTGGACAACCGCCACGTAAGGCACAAACCCCCACAGTAGAGGGGATTACACAAGTTTTGGCACTCTACCCGAACGGAGCACGAGTTCCTGATCGAGGAACGGCTCCGAGACAGTACATGTCCGGTTCATCTGGGTATGCGCCGCCTCGGCCAACCAACCAAAATTTTGCTACTCGATCAGTACCCGTCCCCGTGCCGACACAACAAACCCCATAGCCCATAGTTCCCCAATTCGGGTCCCCATAGTCCATGGCCCGAACCAAATTAGGACCCCCTTTTATTTTGCTCTCCCAAGAACGCAGAACATAACCCCTAAACAACCCACACAAAGCCCTCGTGATGAGGTTACACCTTCCTCCTTCTATGGCCCGAGATGGTCAAACAGAAGGGATAGCTATCCACCCCTTTCAGAAACCCTAGGAAACATCTTTAGGGCCTTAGTAAAAGTCGATGGCATTTCCTTACTCGTGGCTAGACCTTCGCCTATTGGTGCCGACACCACCCGTTTTTGTCAATATCACCGACATCACGGTCACACTATCGAACAATGCTCCTCATTCCGAGACATCGTCTACGACCTTGATGAAGAAAGGCGCTTAGATTGGGCCACCATCACGGGACTCAGGAACAGCTTAGCTACAAAACCACCAGAAGCCCAGTTAAATCAACTAACCAGGCAAACCCAAGAAAACCTGGCCCTGTAAAAGCCAAAACACAAAACCCAAAACTAACCATGGAAGTCCTCATAGAAGAGCCGGAAAGCCTAAGCTTCGAAAGCATTTACACCATAAGGACTGCCGACCGCGAAGAACCACTCAGGATCATTCCAGGCGGCTTATTTGTCCCAGCCCCTCCCCCCATTCTCCTAGCCCCTTCCCCCGTTCTCCCAGTCCCTTCTCCCATCCTGCCGGCCCCTTCTCCCATTCTCCCAAACCCCATAAAGCCTCCCCTCCCTAAACCAATCCACCAGCTGTCACCCGCCTTATCGAACGGTAAGAGCCCAAGCCCGTCACAGCCACATCTTTAGACCACGGTCGATACCTTAAACCATCACACTACTAGGACAGGAAGAATCATCAACGCCATCCCCTCTTATAGATGTCCTGTGCCTGAGACAGAAACTGAGGAGCCTAATGTTGGGGATAGGATCGATATCCTCGACCAACTCCGAAGAATCCCCGTGAAAATCTCCATTTTAGAGCTAATCGAAACCTCAGAACATCACCAACATGCTCTAAGAATGTTTCTGGAAAGGGTCCAAGTTGACCCACAAATCTCAACCCTAAGTGTGCCGATAGCATTGGCTTCTGCGGGATTAGGACCAATGATAACCTTTAGACCCAAAGAAGAAATCCATGATAAGGTCGTCAACATCTCCACCCTATGCATAACAATTGACCTCGAAGGGTACCCCGTGGATAAAGTCCTAATTGATACCGGTGCAGGGGTAAACCTCATGTCACTACGCACCTTCGAACACATTGACGGTCATATAACCACGCTCCTTGAGACGGACACCGTCATATTTACTTATGACAAAATGGCTCGTACAGTTCTTGGCTTTAAAGATTTCCGGTTAAAACCAACGCCGAAGCATACGTCTTAGAAATGGATTCAGATTATAATATGATTTTAGGGCGTAAATGGTTGTTCTCTATAAAAGGAGTCTCTTCCCCCCTACACCAGTGTTTGAAATTTCCCGTGGGGAATCAAATAATCAAAATACGGGGAGATGCAATCAAAGGACCCAGAGCCAGGTTCACGGACAATGAGACCATCGCCATAAAAATCACCAACCCAAAGCCCATAGAAGCGACCATCCACATTATACACTTCCCGGCCGATTGGCCGAATCCCCAAAACCCTCCCCCTAGTACTGCAAAAACAAGCCACCTTAAAATAAAATCCCGACTGGCAAATAATGAAGATTATAGGCAACATCCCCAGAAAGGCCTTAGGACTAAGAGATGGGATCTTAGATCCCATCCAACTCCTGGCACGGCTAGATAAGAGAGGCCTCGGCTCACCCAAATATCACACTAAATTAAAAGGGAAATATGATTGGAGGTTATATGAACATTTCATTAAGTGGACAGCCACGGACAGGTTGAAGAGGCTACACACCCTCACCCCCTAAACTCAATCTAGGAAAAAGAGCTGGACCATCTTTCAGGCTCCCTTGACTGGTTATTTCCACACCCTGACAAACCCTTCAGTACACACTCGTCGCCCGACGATGAAACTCCAGCTAACCAAGCACTCTTTCCTTGCAGTGCTCAAGCATCGCAACAAAGGAGCGCCAGCTGTTGGAGGAAAATCGGTTGAAACACTTGGGCCATTTCAGTAGATTGTAAATTGTAAGTGTCTTTTCCTTTATATAAAAAAAACACAACACCCAAAAAAAAACAAAAAAAAACAAAAAGGGAGCTGGACTAGAAAAGATTAAGAGCGGTAGACCACGCCCAGGCCTACCAAAGAAGGGTGGCAAGGGCATTTGAAAAGAAAGTAATAGAAAGGAAATTCAAAATCGGGGAGTTAGTACTCAAGCAGATCATGCCATCAAGGCAATCTCACCCAAGAGGAAAGCTGCAGCCCACGTGGGAAGGACCCTATGTGGTCACCCATGCCTACTCCGGGAATGCCTACCGCCTGGTAGATGCCGAAGGAGTTGAGGTTTCAGGTTCGTGGAATGCACTTTATCTGAAGAAATTCCATGCATGAAAATTTCAATACTTGAGAAATATTATTCTTCCTTCCTGCAATTTCCAGCGTTTAGCACTTGATGATAGAAATATAAGACTCCCAAAGATAAACTTGTGGTTATTTAAATTCATATCCGCCAATCATGCCATTTCCTTCACACATGTATGACTTAAGGATCGGGTCACTCGATAGAAGAAAAATTGCCTACCCCGTAGACTGGGACAATTTTAAACCCCAAAGCATCCCTCCCTTATTTTCGCCACTACTCGTATTAACCCAAGGTCATGATGAGGAGTTGCCTGGACCTAGCATATGTCCCAAAACTGGCTCTAGCACTATACAAATACTTCTAGAGGGGAAGCACGAAAAGAATCAGGGTGAGAAACAGAAGAGCCCACCCCTCAAAACAAAAAAAAATCAGGCAATGAGAGGCCAACAAAAGAAAAATAACACCCAAGTGAACAGGTTAAACTCTCTACTTTGGCAGGCTTTCACGCCTTTACGCATAGTATATGCTAAACAACGGCTATACATGTATAGATCCGAACAAGCGGATTGTACTTTCCACCCAAAATAAAGAAGTGGTAAAAAGAAGAAAGCCAGAGGGACCTAGAAAGTAAGACATTGCTAGACTGGGACAATTCTAAAATATTGCCCGAAAGGAAGATATTACTCTTACCCCATTCCCCCTCACATTTTATTTTTGCAAAAGGGTTTTTGAAATTGAACCATGTCTGCTGGGAAAGGCGAAATTTTGACCAAAAGTTGACCTTTTTCTATGATTACAGCTGCACACACTTACATGAGTTGATTTAAAGACTTGCCTATCCCAAGGAAGCTTATTTGACTTGATTCCTGGTGCATTCATGGATTTTTCAGCTTGTTTAAAATAATATGATCAAGCCTTTGAAAGCCATGAACCTAGAAAACCGACACCCAAGCTTTTAAATACAATCCTGGTTTGGACATGAGTGACCACAAGGGTCCCTCTATAGGGAGACTTGATGGTATCTTTTACTTAGGAGAGTTGAAAAACATTGCCCCCTCACAAAAAGAACAATTGAAGAGTTAAAATGCTCCCTTATGCCACTCACGCTTACGCATAAGCTTGCATTTTCCCTTTTTAAAACACTTAGGTATTGAATTTCCATCAAATATTGAAACCGACACCCGTACCAAAACTAAAATTGTCCCCACTACACTCGTTCCATGCCCTTCCGCATATGTTTAAGGAGAAATTATCCCACTCTCACACCTACTTAAGATTCTTCTTCACTTACGCACTTGGAATCCCTCCCGTGCGTACTAAAGCATGGTTTCCCACACTTTACTTTCTCGCATTAGTTTTTCCATTTTACCTTAAGATGGATTGTAGCCCTTGACAATTCAAGCAAGAATAGCTCAAAAGTCAGTGCAGGGGCGCAATCCTGATAGATTTAACACTTGGTCCATGAAAAGAATGTTTTTAGAGATTTTGAAGGTCGAACAAACACTTAGGAGAAATTTCAGCAGCAGCAGATAGAAGTAGCAGAACCACAAATTGTCCCAGGCAGGGGGCGGCTAAACTTGACTAGTCGTCCCTCACAAGACGGCTAGAAAGAGCCAGCCGCCCCTGCCCCCTTCTTCAGGTTAACTGCCCCAGGAAAGGGGCGGCTAAATGAAACTAGCCGTCCCTCCTTGGGTGGCTAGTTTTCACTAGCCGCCCCTCACCTGCTGCCCTATCTGCCCTGTCAGTCCCAGTCTCAATCAACTCTTCAAATCTTCAATACCTGTTAAGAGCATTTCTTTCCAAAAATTGCACATACACATCTCATACGCATATACATTCATGAAACCCATATAAACATACTTCAAAAAACAACCATAGCTCAAAATCATATGTCCATCCATGAATCAAACCTATGAAGGCCAAGATTCATTTACGCACACATACACATCCGAGAAAATTAAGAAGGGGCTTTCTAAACATCCATGCTAACTAAACCAAACCATGCATGCAAAAGAAATTATAAAATTGTCCCATCAAGACCATAAACATAAAATGTTTTTAAAGCTTAAAATTGCATAAAAAGTGATTTCCGAAAGAAAGATAGAAGAGATAAAATCCTCCAAATACTCCAAACTCCGAATATCTTGAGCTGTGCATCACCGAAATATCACCTAATCCAAAAGAAAGGAAGAAAAGCATGAATTCCTTCCATATATACAATTCTTCTACTTCAAACCAAGATACCAAAAGCTATACCTCGGCGTATCATCATCCCCGGGAGGCTGAGTAGGAGGAACATCCTAACTTGGCTGGGAAGGGAGCAGCGGCTGATGAGAAGACTGGACCTCTGGAGCATCAGGAGCGGTAGGAGTCTCTCGAACTGAAGATGCGGCCCTCGCATATATCCCACGACTCCTGGACGCCGACGGACGAGAAGCACGACTGAAGGTGGCCCCGGTAGCCAGGGAAGCCAAAAGAGAATGCTCGGGCTTGAGAGGAAGAAGGTCGAGGTCCGTCTCAGTCATAACCCCTCCGCCGACCAACTTCCCACGCATGGTGGCTTCCCAGAGGAGGACCTGCTGAATATCTCTGTCCTTCCGCTCCAACCTCTGGCGAAGGCGCGCCTCCACCCCTCTAGAACGGTCCTCCACCATCCTCAACCTCTCCTCGAGCTCTCGCGATCTCGCCTCGACGGCTCGAAGCCTATCCTCGCTCGATCGGAGAGCATCCCGGGTCCCTATCCCCAGTAGCCTGAAGGGAGCGGATCAGATCTCCCATCAAACCCCCGGGAATGCCCGCTGACGCTTCTGACTCCGATACCCTCATCAGGAGGGAGTCACTCTCGCGGCATAGGATGGTGGACTCCTCCTCTCTCGACTCCATCATGGACCTCAGCTGGTCCATCGCCTCCTGAGCACGTACGACCTTGCCTCTCGCCTGACCAAGCTCCATCCTCGTGACCATCAACTCACTCCGGGTCGCGTCCAACTCCCTCATCACCTCGAGCTCTCGCTCGGCAGTCATGGATGGAGGGGGAGAGGAGGAAGAAGAGGCCCGAATAGCTCTCACCCTCGACAAAGCGTCCACCCGAGCCTCGAGGACCCGAACCTAGTCCTACAACTGACGCCTCTGAGCCCTCAAATGCTCCACTTGCCCACCACGCGCTCGTAGGTGCTCATTGGCGGCCTTGAGCCTCTTCTCCATCTCGTTCAACTCAAACTGCAAAAGTGGCGCCACTCAGAAATATTCAAACAAGAAGAGAACGAGAAAAAGAAAAAGAATTTCTAACTTACATAGGCGTCCTGGATCTCCTCCTCCATCGTCCCAAGGATGTCCACGTACTCCTAACGATACCAAGCTAAGTAGTCATCACTCGAAGTCACCTCGGGACGATGCTCCACTAAGGTTCCCCTACCCATCCACCCGGTCACATATGACGCGTAGTTCCTCAGGAGATTCGTGTCCCGAAGAATTCCATCCATGGGAATCGAAGGACGCCGCGGTAAAAGATCGGGCACCCAATGGTGGTACCTGAGCTGGCGGACAACCCGACTGATCGCATAAAACACGACCTCGTTAAAGTAGATCAGCCAGACGTCCTGTGACAACTCCTCAGGGACCTTCTGCTCCGCGTAGGGCCTCCAAATCATCTACAAAGCATTAAAAGAGACAGGAAGAGCGCTTAATCAAAAGGAAATCAAATACAAGCCAAGGAAACTTGAAAAAAATATACACCTCTTCCTCTGTCAAGACACGGAAGGCCTCCCGACAATGAGAGAGCTGGTGCAAGCGCAAAGATCCTCGGGGCGCCCATCTCATAGCCCAAGGGAGAGCACGGTTGAACGGCGCTGGAATCGGACGGTCAACCGCAAAATGCTCATACCCAAAAACCTGCAAGTTGAGGGAGAAATTATCAGAATCAAGTGAGTTGATCCAAAAGACATCCACCCCCTACTCACGCATACATGGAGAAAGGGAGCAAAGCAGCCAAGATTCTTGCCCCCAGCCCTCTTCACCTTCTTTGAGAGCTCCACAAAAAGGTGGGCGAGCATTGCGGCTCCCCAAGCATAGCGCACCATACCCTGTAAGTCCCCCATCAGCAACAGGGAATGAGAGGAGACCTTGTCAGAGACCGTTGAGAAGAGAACCCGGCCAAAGAAGTAAAGGAAGAATGCCCTAAGCTCCCTCCGCGCCCTCGGTGGGCACGCGACCACTTCTCTCGCCTCGATCATTGCCCGTCTCCTCTCGAAGCTAGCTACAGCTTCGCACTTCTGGCGCTCTGTGAAAGAACCAAGGCCATATTGCCCTGAAAGCCGCCCCAAGGGGATCCGGTTCATCGTCCGCTCTCGCTAAATGAACTTCCACTCCCCAATCAACTCCTGGAAAAGTGCCTTGTAATCGGCAAGGGTGGCCGCAATCACTGCCTCCCCCGATACCGGAAGACCGGTGATCCGTTGAATGACCTCGAGGGTCGGCATGACAGCACCGGTGGGAAGGATGAAGGCACAACTCTCCGGATCTCATCTCTCCTCCAAAGGCCTCCACATAAGGCCGATGGACGTGGAACGGCTCGATCAGGAAGGAGCGAAAGCCCGCACCATCCACCAAACTCCTCTCCCCCTGGCCCAAGGCATCGTACCATCTCTTCGTCCCATGCCACAAAGCCCGTATACGATTCGGCCGCTACAAACGAACGAAAGGAACTTGGGGTTAGTTTGAAGAGCAGTCGAGAGGTAAGCATCCAAGTCTACAAATTCATTTAGAAACCATGCTTAGCAAAATAAACTTCTATATACTAAAACAAAAGCACCAAAATAGAAGACTTCACACGCAGGCCCACCATCAGTCATTCGCAAAACACCTTTCATATGACCACCCATTCTACCCTCTTATCCCACTGTGGTCATCGCGTGCATGCCTTCTCTATTTTTACCGTCTAGCATGATTATACACTTTTTTATAAGCCCACCCAAGCATGTGAAGGAACTTAGACCAGTAAAAATGCATACACCTACTCTCTCTTACTCCATCATGATCAAATACATATGAAAATCTATATATTCTGAAAGAAATATATGCATACGAAACCGTCACATGCAAGCATGCTAGCCATACCCGTCCTATCTTCTTTTAAATAGAACAAACATGGATGTGCATAAAAATTGTCCCTCTTTCTAAAAACAAACCCATATCAGAATGCTTACATATCCCACCGTGATAGAACCATACATCCAAGCATGCTTACTAACACACACATGTACAAATATTACACATGAATCGCCTATTTCATACTACAAAGACATATATCCACATATATGTAAATAAAAGGCTAAAACAAAGGGATTAGAAAAATACCACGGCCCGTGTGGACCCAGGAGCATCCGCCTCCGCCTTGTCAGGATCGTCCATCCCGTCATCATCCCCCTCCTCCTTGTCCTCCTCGAACACGGCCTCCTCGGCCTCCGCCTCAACACCAACGCCGGCCTCTGTGGCCCATGTATCTACACCCTCGGCCTTGCCCCCAACACCCCCAGTCCCCTCCATACCCATCTTGCCGGAGACAAACTCCGCAACCCTGGCTTCTATAGCCTCCCTGTCCAGCATCCCGACAATGGTGTCCAACGATACCCTCACATCCTCACTAACTCCCTCAGCCCTTACCCCCTCAATTACACCCTCGGCCGGTCCTCTGACCTCCAGAACCACCTCTTCGACCACCACCGATCGATCCCCACGCTTCCTCTTGCGTGTATATCCTGTCATACTACTCCCAATCTCTGGGGCAGCCCCCGAAGGCAAGTCCCCAACCTCACCCGCGCCGATGCCCACCAACGGCACCTCCGCCGCACCCATAACTTCCCCCACGGCCTCTACCTCTGGCCTATCGCTCTCCGATGATGAAGAGCTTGGGCTACGCTCTCCATGAACCACCCGTGGTCATTTCCCCGTCGAAGCAATCGCCTTCGACCTCGTCATCTCCCTCGGATTGAAAAGAAAAAGGAGAACCCAAATCTAGGGTTTCAATATCAAGAGAGAAGGACGGATCTAGGTCGAAATGGAGGAAGAAAAGGCAAAGGAATCAAGGTTTCTTGGTTTAAAATGGAGAAGAAGGAGTAATGAAGGGAGAGAAACCATTTTGAAACGTATGGAGAGAGAGAGGGTATTTTCGGTTATAAGGGACCCAGTTATGGGGCGGCTACCCGCGAGTAGCCGCCCCCTCTCGGTCGGCTAGTTTCAACTAGCCGCCCCTCCCAGCTTTTCAAACTCTCACTTAAAACTCATTTCCAACTTTCTTCTAAGTCCTAAATTCCAGTTTTCTAAAAACAAACAGCCAAGTATTAGCTTATTTCCAGACACTACTTAATCAAACACGACTTTCCCGAAGTTTTACCACACTTTCAGTACTGTCCAATTCAAATTTCTTCAGTTCTGGTTCTTTTCCAGAGTTCTTATCCTTCAGATGATCAAATTCACCAACTCAAATCTTTACTTGCTTTCTGTCGGCGATATCCCCTCCTTGCTGAGTTTTCCCAAGCACGGGAATGGTAGGCACGAGGAAAGTGACGCTGGGCTGCTCCGTGCACGATAGCTAAAGAACCCCGACCGTGGGTTGGATCACTCACCATTTACTTTTCCCGCCTTCCACCTGGATCATCCTTTCGGTTGAAAATTATACTCAAGACCTAGCATCTGACAATCTCAATCAACTCCTAGGATAGTACTGGTCGTGTTGTCTTAACTTCTTGAAGGTCAGGCCGGCCAAAATAGGGGTCTCTTTCCTTATCATCGGTTGAAGTCCTTCCTGCTTCACTCAAAGAATCCATCCGATGAGGGGACAATTGTAGATAACTCAATTTTGACCGTCCAGAAAGATGAAAATACTTCAAGTAACACCCGGACATTTGGGCATCAAATAGAAAACCAAACTTTAGGAAACCAGAAACCCTAAAAAACCCCAACCCTGGCCTAAACCCTTACCTAAACCTTGGCCCAAACCCTAAACCTAAAAAAACCTGAAATGGGGCGGCTAACCTACACTAGCTGCCCCACACCAGGCGGCTAGTCCCCACTAGCTGCCCCCCGGGCCGACCCCAAACCACTTCCCTGGATGGGATATAAAGCAGCATTAAATGCTGATCATTGCAGCGGGTTGTGATCTTTAACTGCCCCATCTCGGCCGGATCAATCCAAGTAACCGACCCGAGCCACCGCTTGTTCAGAGATGGGACGTTTGGCAGGTCATGATGGGGGCGGCTAACCCTAATCAGCCGCCCCCTACCCGATGGCTCAAACCCACTAGCCGCCCCTGTCCTACACCCCACCTGCACCCCATTATCCCAAGACTCCCTTAGTCAAGCCCCGAAAGTAGAATAGGATTACCTATTTTTTTCACCTCTGTGTGCGGTATATCCATGTCTCAAAGTAGAGACCCCACAAACTTCCCCCGCAAGGCGATCAAATCCAATCCCACTTTTTCCTGCTTTTCAAAAAAGCAGGTGACGATCACACACACATCTGAATCCCCTTGAGCCATTGTCGGGCGCCTCGATCGGGAACGATACCCCACCACCCTTTCGAGAGACGATCCAGCCAAGCCTGCCAAGGCACGCACCGGATCTGAATCCCCGAAGAACCCCCACACACGCTGATTTTTCACATCGACACCAAGGAGGACTTCGCCACCGTCGCTAGATGGATGCTGGCTCCTCTTCGTCCATCGAGGATGGGTTACGGTCAAAGGTCCATTCAAAGGGGGAGCGAAGTTCAAACCACCCCGGGGCACCCAGAGGTTCCAAGGGCTCTCTGGGGTTTAGCCTCACCTTTCACCATTGACATCCTCAGAGCCCCGCTTCTGAGAATGTTCGTGTAGCCTTGCTTAAAGCTGTATCACAATTTCTCAGACCCATTTGACCACATCTTGGCATTCCGCCAATCCATGGCCCTGTACGAGCAGTACCACGTGCTCATGTGTTGTCTCATCCCCTCGAGCTTGGAAGGGGTCGCACTATCCAGGTTTCACCAAATCGCACTGGTTTTTATCTACTGCACTTCATATGCAGCTGAAATCAAAGGAAGGATCTGGGAGACTTGATGAAAATCCAAATGCGAGCAATGTCATGCCCCATGGCAGCCGTCCCCGAGACGTGGCGATATATAAAGTATCAGCTATCAATACCTGAGATCAACAATAACTCCAACATACAACATATGAGGTGGCAAAGCAAAGACAAGTGATAGCTAACTGAAAAGCGGAAGCATATAATATCAAATAAGTCTGTAATCCAAAATATTATTACAGACTCGAATACACAATCACTGTCCTGTGAGAGCCAAGTCTAGTCCAATGAAATACAACCAGTGTGACACACACGATTACAAATACATAACTGACACTAGGACTGCTGACAGCCTCACACTCCCAACCGCCAGACGGGACGCCAAAAGGAAGTTCCAGCACCACGCCCAACACTGCCCCTATAGAAGAAACAGTACACTAGGGGTGAGCTACAAGCTCAATAAGTGGCTGGAAACCAAACTCCATTACAACAATTCATTACTAAGACAATTTCCTTTCAAAGAAGACATGGGTGGAAATCCTATGGGTAACAAGGTCATGCGACGATGCGACCAGCCTCACCCTCACTCCCGGAGGGAGATCTTGGGGATTTTGGGGAGAAACAACTGTTAACCATAACACATGGTGTTACTGGATAACAAGATACCACGGGTCTAACAACTACGAGGTAGAGAAACACTACGATACCTCTAGTGTCTGGACATAACATAGTACAACAAGTCCTTCCGCTATGAGGTAGAGATACACTACGATACCTCAAGCGTTAGGCATAACATACCCAAAGTATATTTGATGGGCATAAGAGTCACGTGACGACGTGATTTCAACTCATCCTCACCCTAGCCCCCGGAGGGGTGACCATAGGGACTTTTGGGATAAATCCGTTTGCTCTACACCCTTCATCATCCGGTAACCCTCTCCCTTGTAGCCTCAACCTGGTATAATCCCATGATCAGTACATCTTGCTGCATGCATCGATAGTACATACAGGAGAGGGCCCTCTGTCAGGATAGCTACAACGCCGGGCAACATCGATACGGATCCAATAAAGGGGGGAACAATTCGACGCTCGCAATATCATTCGTTAGTCCTCTCCCGGGTAGCCTCTACCTGGTATACTCTCCTGATCAGTACATCTTGCCGCATGCATCGATAGTACCTACAGGTGGGACGGCTACAACCGGACCGCTTCAACACGGATGATATTGGGATTAAACACTACATGTTCACAAAGAGAACCCAATGGTAAAACAACTACTCTCGGTAATCGCCTACCGATGCTATCGAATACATATGACTCTCACACATATGCGTCGCTCAGACGCAAGGAGTTACCTCGGTTCTCGCACAAAAAAATAAGCCCAAGCATAACCCAATTGGTGGTTAATACATGCACCTAGGACGGGTAAGCCTAGCTTAAACACCATAACCACCGGTTTGAAACACTGGCACATCATCGAATTCTCCTGAATTCCAACAAGTGCATCACACGGATGCAAGGTGGTGATTATATCGCTTGCGCTCTAACTAAGGTACAACCTAACAATTGGTCATACCCACGCCTAGCATAGGTAGACACGATTAGTCTAACATGCGCAATTATAATAAGAGAATTCTATCGCAGTTATATACATGATCCACATGCACGCTAACACATGATTAACTATCGAGGGTTCTCCCTAACATGAATAAAAGCATAAACAACATATTATGTATACAATGAAAGGCCTCATTAAACATACAAGCATACAAAGTATACCCAAACATGCGTTGAATAACACCAACTTAAAAAGGGAAGGGTCAAGCGCGATCTCACGCACTAACAGGGAGCACACAAATATTCCCTATCAAACCTGAGTCAAGTAGGAACCATATCTACTTACTCAGTACGCACGAAGAGTGTGGAGGTAAAAATCTGCACTTGGACACGTGTCGTGTGAGGTAGAACAACAGAACTTGGACCATTCGGCGCAAATCCCATCAGGCCCGACCCACGAAATGCGACATCATCTGAAATGCTGACACTACTAGACTTAAGGATCTAGTCGGACAGTCAGTTATCTTGAGGAAAGATGGCACCTAGAGAAATCTAAGGCACTGCCAAACGACAAGTCTGGTCGGGCGACCTTATTACTCAGGTAAGAGTAATCTAAGGTACGACCAGATGACAAGTCTGGTCGGCTGACCTTACTACTCAAGTATAAGTAATCTAAGGCATGGCCAGACGACAGGTCAGGTTGGGCGACCTCATTACTCAGGTACGAGTAGTCTAAGGTGTAGATACCCCAATTTTGATCGTCTAGAAGGACGAAAATAATTCAAGTAATACTTAGAATCAAACCACATTTGGACGTCAAAAGGAAAACGGAACTTCAAAAAACAAAACCGGAAACCCTAAACCATTGGTCCAAACCCTAAACCCACCTAGAGAACCCCAAAACCCAAGAAATCCTAAAAACCCTAAGTTCCTGGCAAGGGGCGGCTAACTATAACTAGCCGCCCCCCTGGCCGACCCCAAACCGCTTCCCTAGATGGGACATAAAGCAGCATTAAATGCTGATCATTGAGGCGGATTGTGGACTTTAGCCGTCCCATCTTGGCATGTTCAAACCAAGAAACCGACCCAAGCCACCGCTTGTCAGAGATGGGACGTTTGGCAGGTCATGATGGGGGCGGCTACCAGAAAGTAGCTGCCCTATCCTGGGCGGCTAGTTAGCACTAGTCGCCCCTCACCTGGTCCTGACAGAATAACCAGAGAATTAATGAAGGGTCTAATCAAACACACTATTAACCAAGCCATTCTATTACCCTCTGGATATTCCCCTGCCTCTTTTTTACTATAAATAGAGGGGGTTCAAAACTTTTTTACAACATCACGAATCTCCAATCCACAATCCCCACTTGATATCAATTGACCATTCCCTTCCACCACTAGAAATCCCTAGAGAGAGAGAAAGAGAGTCCCATTTGTGAGAGAAAAATTCATTCCCTACACAAAATCATTCTCTCATTCCACCCTCCAGAAACCCGGGTTAAACCTAGCTTAGCCTCCGTCCAAAACCAAAACCAGTTTCCTACGGAAGTCCTGCCCAAATCCACCCAGACCCTTGACGGCTAACCCTAGCTAGCCGCCCCCTGCCCGACGGCTGAAGCCCACTAGCCGCCCCTTTATCCACACCCCACCTACACCCCTTTGTCCCAAGACTCCTTTAGTCAAGCCTCGGAAGCAGAATAGGATTACCTGTTTTTCACCTCTGTGTACGGTATATCCGTGTCTCAGAGCGGAGACCCCACAAACTCCCCACGTAGGTGATCAAATCCAACCCAACCTTTTCCTGCTTTTTAAAAAGCAGGTGGTGATCACACACACACCGGAATCCCCTTGAGCCGCTGTCGGGCGACTCGACCGGGAACGATACCCCACCACCCATCCGAGAGACAATCTGACCGAGCCGGCCAGGGCATGTATCAGATCCGAATCCCCAAAGCACCCCCACACACGCGGATTTTTCAGCATCGACAAATATGGCGATCACGGTGGGACATCCCTTGTGAAAGACAACAAAAGGTAATCTTCTTCTGCCTCCCTTTTGACAAGCTTGACTAGAATGCTATCAATCCTCTAGGAAATTTAGAGTTTCCTACCCCTCGAATCAGATCCTCCTCTACTTTGCATCACAGCATCAATTACTACTTTGTAAGCCACACACCGCTGCGCAATCCTTTACTGCTTTATTTACTGCTTTATACCTGCATTCATTCCCTTAAATTGTTCCACGCGCATCATGGAATCCCACCTAGAGGAGGAGATACTAGAGGAGAGAATCACCCAAGAAGGTCAGGCCACACAATTCTTGACCCATCTAGAGGAAAAGATGGCCAGTCTAGGGTACTAATCCGTAGAGGACATGTTTCATGACCTCACTGACTACTGTCATACCAAGACCTTGAGACAGGTGACCCCTGTCGAAACCCCCAAGGCCATTCCCAAAACCCCGTCCACACCCAGTCGCTCGGTCAGTCCGAGCATTTTTTCATTCACCCCCCCTTCCCCTGCAAATCCAATGTTCCCGACCGTTTCCACCCCAGGCCCTTTCCAGGCCACCCCAAACCCGGGACCGCTAGGTAGCCCTCTCAGGGGAGAAACGCTAGATGAAACCATCTGGAGAATCCTCTCCGAGACTGGTCATCGATACAAATCCCATCAGTCCACTTACCGGAGGGATTCAAAATCCCCAAGTTCCGTCGATATAATGGTCGTGGAGACCCAGGCATTCATTTAACTGCCTTTTATCTAGACGCCCGACTGTTTCTAGATAATCAACCTTTGCTAGTCTTCCTCTTTCAGAAATCATTGGAAGGAGAAGCGTTGCAATGGTTCTCCACCCTCCCTATAGATCACTTGTCGAACTTCTCGGCCTTAAGCGAGAAGTTCTTGGGCCGCTATGGTTACCAAAGGATCAGAACCCACTCTATTTCGGATTTAACCGTAGAGAGAATGAGGCCTAGGGAGGAATTTGAACAATACGTGTCTAGGTGGCGCACACTTGTCCACCGAACGGGCCTGCAACTCACAGAATGTCAAGAAATTGACATGATGTTGCAAAGCCTGAGTCCAGAGCTTCGTACGAGCCTTTCGTACGGGGACTGTACTACGTATCAGCTTCTAATTGACCACCAAAATAGGATTTCCCGTTGTGCAGCCCCAATAGTCCAAACCCAGTCACCACCTATCAGCCATAGGGTTGGACAACCGCCACGAAGGGCGCAAACCCCCACGGTAGAAGGGATTACACAAGTTTCAGCACTCTACCCAAACGGAGCACAAATTCCTGATCGAGGAACGGCTCCGAGACAGTACACGTCCGGTTCATCCGGGTATGGGCCGCCTCGGCCAACCAACCAAAATTTTGCTACTTGATCAGTACCCGTCCCCGTGCCGACGCAACAAAACCCCATAGCCCATAGTTCCCCAATTCGGGTCCCCATAGTCCAAGACCGGAACCAAATTAGGACCCCCTTTTATTCTGCTCTCCCAAGAATGCAAAGCATAACCCCTAAAGAACCCACACAAAGGCTCCGTGATGAGGCTACACCTTCCTCCTTCTACGGCCCAAGATGGTCAAACAGAAGGGATAGCTATCTACCCCTTCCAGGAACCCTAGGAAACATCTTTAGGGCATTAGTAAGAGTCGATGGCATTTCCTTACCGATGGCTAGACCATGGCTTATCGGTGCCGACACCACCCATTTTTGTCAATATCACCGACATCACGGTCACACTATCGAACAATGTTCCTCGTTTCGAGACATCGTCTACATCCTTGATGAAGAAAGGCGCTTAGATTGGGCCACCATCAGGGGACTCAAAAACAACCCAGCTACAAAGTCACTAGAAGTCCAATTAAGCCCACTCTTCAAGCAAACCCCAGAAAATCCTAACCCTATAGGAGCCAAAACTCAAAACCCGAGACCGGCCACGAAGACTCTCTTAGAAGAACCAGAGAGCCTAATCTATGAAAGTGCCTACACCATAAAGGCCACTGATCACGAAGAGCCACCTAGAATCATCCTGGGTGGTTTAATCCTACTGGCCCCTTCCCCCATCCTACCAGCCCCCTCCCCCATTCTCCCAAGCCCCGTGAAGTCCCCCTTCCCTAAAATCCACCAACTATTACCCATCTCACCAATTAATGAAAGCTTATACCTATCAAAACAAGATCCCCAAACCACCGTCGATGCTCTGAACCATCATACTATTAGGGCAGGTAGAATTTTCAACATTGTCCCCTCTTATAGACGCCCCCTGCCTGAAACAGAAACCGAGGAACCCCACGCCGGAGATAAGATCGACATCCTAGACCAACTCTGAAGAATCCCCGCAAAAATTTTCATTTTAGAGCTGATTGAAACCTCACAACTAGCAAGCCCTAAGAATGTTCCTGGAGAGAATCCAAGTTGACTCGCAAATCTCTACCCTAGGGGTGCCAATAGCTTTAGCCTCCGCGGGACTAGGGCCAATCATAACCTTTAGACCCAAAGAAGAGATTCATGATAAGGTCGTTAACACCTCGACCTTATGCATAACAGTTGACCTCGAAGGATATTCAGTAGATAAAGTTCTAATTGACACCGGCGCGGGGGTAAACCTCATGTCACTACAAACCTTCGAGCACATTGACGGACACATAACCACACTCCTCAAAACGGACACCCGTATATTTGCTTATGACAAAACAGCCCATCCGGTTCTCGGCTTTAAAGACTTCCAGTTAAGAGTAGGACCGCTGGAAACTAGCACTAAAACTTACGTCCTAGAAATGGATTCAGACTATAATATGATCCTAGGACGTAAATGACTAGCATCCATAAAAGGAGTCTCCTCTCCCCTACACCAGTGCTTCAAATTCCCTTTAGGAGATCAGGTAATCAAAATACAGGGAGACGCGGTTAAGGGACCTAAATCGAGGTACACCAATAACGAAACCATCGCTGTAGAAACCATTGACCCAAAACCCATAGAAGCCACCATCCACATCTTAGATTTCCCAGCCGATTGGCTAAATCCTCGGAACACTCCCTCTGGTACCACAGAGACAAGCTACCCTAGACTTAAGAATCCTGGCTGGCACATAATGGAGATCATGGGTCATCTCCCCGAGGAGACCTTGGGACTAAAAAATGGGATCTTGAAGCCCATTGAACTTCCAGCATGGCAAGATAAAAGAGGCATTGACTCATCCAAACGTCACACTAAATTAAAAGAAAAATACAATTAGAGGTTATACGAACATTTCATAAAGGGAATGATCACGGAACAAGCTAAGGAGACCGTATACCCCCGCTCCCTAGACCCTATCCAGGAAAGAGAGCCAGACTATCGCTCTGGCTCCCTTGATTGGTTATTTCCGCACCCTGATAAGCACCTAAACACACACTCGCCACCAGACGATAAAACTCCAGCTGACCAAGCCTCCTTTTCTCACAGTGCTCAAGCATCGCAACAAAGGAGCGCCAGCTGCTGAGGAAAGTTGGTTGAAACACTCCCACCAATCCAGTAGATTGTGAATAATAAGTGTCTTTTCTGTTACAAAAAAAACAACAAAAAAAACAAAAAACAAAACAAAAAAGGGGACAACAAAAAAAAACAGACGAAAAATTTCAGGATGGAAACCAAAATCCTAGGGTCCCCGTTCGACGAAGATGACTTCACCCCAGCATTGTACCCTTTCAGTGATGACTTTGATCTCCTGAATAACTACAACATCTATCCAGTCAAGATAAGAGTCCCGACCCTAGTACCTCGTCCAAGACAATCAGACCTACTAGGTGTCAGATACATGACCAGATCATTAGCAACTTAGAAGAGTGTAGCGGGGCCATGTTGGGCTTAGAAAAATTTGAATCGATAGCGGTTATAGAAGAACCAGACCTAGATAACATAGAAAACTTAGACGATGGTCTAAGAATTTTTGAAATCTATGGTGAGAACGATGGAAGAGAAGCGGACCTATCTAAAGAATTCGAGCAAAGCCTTCAAAGGTTTGATGAAAAGATGGAAGAAGCGGACGAGAAGGTAGAGGAGCTAAACCTGGGGACAGAGGCTGACCCCAAAATCATTTTAATTAGTGCGGGAGAGAGAGCCTAGTTAAAGTATTACATGAGTATAATGACGTCTTTGCATGGTCTTACAAAGATATGCTCGGACTCAACACCTCTTTAGTCGAGCATTGGCTAATTCCAGAACCCAATGCAAAACCCGTAAAACAAAAACTGAGGCGCCATCATCCTGAGGTGGCTTTAAAAATTAAAGATGAGGTGGACAAGCTCCACCAGGTTAAATTTATCCGTGTAGTCTTATACCCAAAATGAGTAGCTAATATCGTTCCGATATCCAAGAAAGATGGTAAGATCGGGTATGCATCGACTTCAGGGACCTCAATCGAGCGTGCCCAAAAGATGACTTCCCACTCCCGCATATTGACCTCCTTGTCGACAACACGACAGGATATGAGATGCTCTCTTTCATGGATGGCTTTTCCGGATACAACCAGATCCGGTTGGCAGAAAAAGACCAAGAAAAGACTTCCTTTACCACACCCTGGGGAACTTACTGCTATATAGTAATGTCTTTCGGGCTTAAAAATGCGGGTGCAACATATCAAAGAGCTATGACCTCAATATTTCATGATATGATGCACAAACTAGTAGAAGTTTATGTGGATGACATCTTAGTTAAATTTAGGACTCGAATAGGACACGCAGACATACTTAGGCAAGTATTACAGAGATGCAGAGAGTTCTCGCTCAAAATGAATCCAAAGAAGTGTCGCTTTGGTATCTCCTCCGGGAAACTCTTGGGATTCATGGTGAGCAAAAGGGGGATCGAAGTAGATCCGGCCAAGGCGAAAGCCATTGCCCAAATGCCCCCACCTAAGAACCTAAAGGAATTGAGAGGACTCATTGGAAGGTTGCAATTTATCAGGAGATTTATTTCACAACATGCTGAAAGATGTCGCCCCTTTTACAAACTGCTAAAAGGGGGAGTTAGGTTTGACTGGGATAACGAATGCTAAAAGGCCTTCGATAGTTTAAAGGAATACATTCTTAATCCCCCAGTCCTCTCAACCCCAGTACCCGGATGACCTCTGCTTCTCTATATAGCCGCGACTAAGGAAACCATCGGTGCAGTACTCGCACAGCACGATGATGTAGGAAGGAAAGAAAAGGCTATCTACTACTTAAGTAAAACGCTGATTGAGTATGAAAAAGCCTACCCTCCTACAGAAAAAACTTGCCTAGCGTTAGTATGGGCTTCCCAAAAATTACGACATTACTTTCTTGCCCACAAAGTCAAGTACTTTGCCAAAATGGACTCAGTCAGGTTCTTATTCGAGAAAGCTGTTTTAACTGAATGCTTAGCCCGATGGCATGTTCAGCTAAATGAGTTTGACATCATGTATGCTACTCAGAAGTCTATCAAGAGACTGGCCATCGCTGATCATCTCGCTCAATTTCCTCTACCTAATTACGAACCGGTGAAAACTGACTTCCCGGACGAAGAAATATTTGCGCTTGTCAAAGAAGAAGATCGGAAGACCTGGACATTATATTTCGATGGAGCGGTCAATCGACAAGGCAAGGGAATAGGAATAGCACTAGTCTCCCCCGAAGGCGTCATTATCCCACAAGCATTTCAGCTGACGTTCAATGTCACCAACAATATCGCTGAATACGAAGCCTTGATAGCAGGTTTAAGATCAGCCCTAACCCTAGGAGTTAAAAGAATAGACATCATTGGGGACTCTCTCTTAGTGATCTACCAAACTCTTAAAAAATACCACACTAGAGACCCAAAGCTGAAGCCGTATAGAGAACTAGACATAGTCCTGCTAAAACAATTCCATAAGGTTACTCACATTTTCATACCACGGACCGGCAATATTCTTGTGGATTCTCTAGCCTCTTTAGCTTCGTCACTCACCTTTCCCATATCTAGGACATCTGAAACAGTCACTATCCAGAGACTAGAAACACCTGCCACCGAACTTCGAGCCTGTAAAACTTGAGATCTCCTAAAAAGGGACCAAACAGACAAAGGCCCTAGTACCACGAAAATCCTAGCCCTTGAGTTCGGTCAGTAATAAGGTTGGTAAACGAGTCAAGCAACTCAGGCTCAACTCGGTTAAAATTCGTTTAAGCTCGCTATATTATATAAATGAGCCGAGTTTGAACAATTTTTAAAACTCAATTTATAAACGAGCCGAGCTCGAGCCGAGCCCGAACCTAGACGAGCTTGTTTATTAGGAGATATGGACGACGGAAATCCGTGGTACTTTGACATTAAAAACTACCTTGAAGGCGGTTCATTCCCAGGCTACGCTACTAGCAATGACAAGAAAATAGTTAAAAGGATAGCGGTCAAATACTGCCTCCGAGCGGTCAAATACTGCCTCCGAGGAGGGATACTTTTTCGAGCATCCTTCAATGGAGAACTACTCAGATGCTTGGATGACGAAGAAGCATATACCATCGTAGAAGAAGTTCACTCTGGAGTATGTGGAGGGCATGTCAACACCCAAATGCTAGCAAAAAAGGTACTAAGAATGGGCTACTATTGGCCCACACTTGAAGGGGACTGCAACAAATACTTTAAGCGTTGTATCCAATGTCAAACTCATGCCAACAAAATACATGCACCAGCATCTTCCTTACACCCCATCACTTCACCATGGCCCTTCTCTATGTGGGCATTAGATGTGATAGGACCGTTCTGGGACACTATAGAAAACACCACCCAAAAAGCCTTTATCCTCACCGCCACAGAATACTTTACCAAATGGGCTGAAGCCGAATCCTATATAGTAATTAAAAGCTCTACGCTGGCTCGCTTTGTCCGCACTCACATCCTTGCACGGTTTGGTACCCCCAAAGTGATTATAACCGATAATGGCCCCCAATTCATCTCCCAAGAATTCCAAGACCTATGCAATAAACATCATATAGAACTTCATCATTCCACGCCATATTATCCCCAGGGGAACGGACAAGCAGAGGCCACGAACAAAACCTTGCTCAAAATTAGAAAGAAGACGGTAGAAACCCACAAGGCCACCGATTGGCCTGATAAATTGTTAGACGCCCTCACGGCATACCGAACCTCTATTAGAACACTCACTGGTCAAACTCCCTATTCACTTACATTTGGGGTGAAAGCAATGGTACCTTACGGAATTCTCATTCCATCCTTAAGAATAGTACTAGAAGAAGACCTCTGAATTGAAGAAAGGAGGGAGGCACTTCTACTACACCTCGAACTACTAGACGAGAAAAGATTAAGAGCGGCAGATCATGCCCAGGCCTACCAAAGAAGGGTGGCAAGGGCATTTGAAAAGAAAGTAATAGAAAGGAAATTCAAAATCGGGGAGTTAGTACTCAAGCAGATCATGCCATCAAGACAGCCTCACCCAAGAGGAAAGCTGCAGCCCACGTGGGAAGGACCCTATGTGGTCATGACTACTCCGGGAATGCCTACCGCCTGGTAGATGCCGAAGGAGTCGAGGTTTCAGGTTCGTGGAATACACTTTATCTGAAGAAATTCTATGCATGAAAAGCTTTCAATACTTGAGAACTATTATTCTTTCTTCGAGCAATTTCCTGCGTTTAGTACCTGATGATAAAATTATAAGACTCTCGAAGATAAACCCGTATTTATTTGAATTCATACCTGCCAATCATGCCGCTTCCTTCACACACGTATAACTGGACAATTGATTTACCTAATAGAAGAGAAATTTCCTACCCTGTAGACTTTGACAATTTTAAAAACCCCAAAGCAAACCTCCCTTATTTCCGCCCCTACTCGTATTAACCCAAGGTCAAAATGAGGAATTACCTGGACCTAGCATATGTCCCAAAACTGGCTCTGGCACTATACAAACACTTCTAGAGGGGAAGCATGAAAAGAATCGGGGTGAAAAACAGAAGAGCCCCCTCTCAAATAAAAAAAATCAGGCAATGAGAGGCCAACAAAAGAAAAACAATACCCAAGTGAACGGGTTAAACTCTCTCCTATAGCAGGCTTTCACGCCTTTACGCACAAGTATATGCCAAACAAACGGCTATACTAGTACAGGTCTAAACAACGGACTATACTTTCCACACAAAATAAAGAAGTGATAAAAAGAAGAAAGCCAAAGGGACCTAGAAAGTAGGACATATGCTAGACTGGGACAATTCTAAAATGTTGCCCGAAAGGAAGATATTACTCTTATCCCGTTCTCCCCCCTCCCCTTTTATTTCATAGTGGGATTCAAAATTGAACTATGTCTACCGGGAAAGGCAAAATTTCGACCATGGGTTGACCATTTCCATGTTTACAACTGCACACACTCACATGAGTTCACTTAGAAACTTGCCTATCAAAAGGAAGCTTATTTGGCTTGACTCCTGGTACACTCATGGATTTTTCATCATGTTTAGAATAATACGATCAAGCATTTGAAAACCATGAACCTAGAAAAAACTGACACCTAAGGCTTATACCTTTCAAATACAATCCTGGTTCGGACATGAGTAACCACAAGGGCCCCTCCATAGGGACTTGATGGTATCTTTTACTTAAGAAAATAAAAAACATTGCCCTCTCGCATAAAGGACCATTGAAGAATTAAAATGCCCCCTTATGCCATTCACACTTACGCATAAGGTTGCATTTTCCTTTTTCAAAATATCTAGGCATCCGATTTTCTTGAAATATTAAAGTTGACCCCTCGTACCAAGATTAAAATTGCCCCCATCTACACTCGTTTCATGCCCTTCCGCACATGCTTGAGAAGAAATTATCCCACTTTCACACATACTTAAGATTTTTATTCACTCACGCACTTGGAATCCCTCCCTTGCGTACTAAGGCATGGTTTCTCGCAATTTACTTTCTCACATTATCTTTCCATTTACCTTGAGATGGATTGTAGCCCTTGATGATTCAAGCAAGAAGGGCTCGAAAGTCAGTGCAGGGGCACAATCCGGACAGATTTAACACTTGGTCCATGGAAAAGATGTTTTTATAGGCCTTGAAGGTTAAAACACTCACGAAGACTTTCAGCAGCAGCAAACAGAAGTTGCAAAACCAAAATATAAATAAAAAATTTTGCCCCAGGCAGGGGGCGGTTAAACCCGTCTAGCCGCCCCTCACCAGACTGCTATAATACACTAGCCGCCCCTGCCCCTCCCCTTCTTCAGGTAAAAAGCCCCAGGCAAGGGGCAGCTAAACAATACTAGCCGCCCCTCACTGGGCAGCTAGTTTGCACTAGCCGCCCCCTACCAGCTGCCCAAGAACCTGCTGTCAGTCCCATCTTTTTCAACTCTTCAACTCCTTTGGTACCTATAGAAAACATTCTCCCCCGAAACCTGTGCACACACATTTCATACATACATACATACATAAAAAACAGTATAACTGCGAATCAAACAACAACCGAAACGAAAATTATATACCAAACCATGCACCATGCATCCGTTCATCCACCCTCAAAAGCCTTATGAAACCATTCCACATACACAACCCAATTAAAGCCAACAAAAACTAAACTAAAAACACCCATGTTTGTTCATATACCAACAGAGAAAGAGACGAATTATTCATAACAGAAAATTTAAACCTAGTTAAACTAAAAGAATGAATGAACTAGAGGTAAGTGGATAGGAGTCCGTCCAAAGTTTCCATCTAAATATCTTGAGCTCAGCATCACCAAATATCACCTGAGTCAAAAAGAAAAGAAGAAAAGCATGAATTCCTAGCATATATACTATTCTTCTACCCAAAACCAAGACACATGGGAATAAACCTTGGTGTATTATCATCATCTGCGGGAGGCTAAGTAGGAGGAACGTCCTGACTTGGCTGGGAAGGGAGCGGCGGCTGATGAGAAGACTGGACCTCTGGAGCATCAGGAGCGGTAGGAATCTCTCAAACTGAAGATGCGGCCCTCGCATATATCCCATGACTCCTGGATGCCTAGGGACGAGAAGCACGACTGAAGGTGGCCCTGGTAGCCAAGGAAGCGGAGACGGAATGCTCGGGCTCAAGAGGAAGATGGTCGAGGTCCGCCTCAGTCATAACCCCTCCGCCGACCAACTTCCCTCGCATGGTGGCTTCCCAGAGAAGGAACTGCTGAATATCTCTATCTCTATGTTCCAACCTCCCTCGAAGATGCGTCTCCACCACTCTTAACCTCTCCTCGAGCTCCCATGATCTCGCCTCAGCAACCAGGAGCCTGTCCTCACTCGATCGAAGTGCCTCTCGATCTCTATCCCCGGCCGCCTGGAGAGAACGAAGCAAATCCCCTATCAAATCCCCGGGAACGCCAACCGAAGCCTCCAACTCCAACACCCTCGTCTGGAGGGAGTCCCTCTCGCGGCCAATGGTGATGAACTCCTCCTCTCTCGATGCCAACACGGACCTCAGCCGGTCCGTCTCCTCCTCAGCCCGTAAGGCCCTACCTCTCGCCTGGCCAAGCCCCATCCTTGTGGCCACCAACTCACTGCGGGCCACATCCAACTCCCTCGCCACCTCCAGCTCTCGCTCAAAAATTGTGGAAGGAGGGGGAGCAGAAGAAGAAGAGGCACCGACGGCTCTCGCTCTCGACAGAGCATCCACCTGAGCCTCAAAAACCCGAACCTGGTCCTGTAACCGGCGCCTCTGAGCCCTCAAGTGCTCCACTTGCCCACTACGTGCTCGAAGGTGCTCATTGGCGGTCTTGAGTCTCTTCTCCATCTCATTCAACTCAACCTGCAAAAGAGACACCACTAAGAAAATATTCAAACAAAAGAGAACGAGAAATAGGAGAAGAGTTTCTAACTTACGTAGGCGTCCGGGATCTCCTCCTCCATCGTCCCAAGGATGCCCGCATATTCCTGACGATACCAAGCCAGGTAATCATCGTCTAAAGTCACCTCGGGTCGACGCTCCACCAAGACACCCCGGCTCATCCATCCCACCACTTACGTCGCGTAATTTCTCATGAGGTTTGTATCCCGAGGAAACTCGGCCACGGGAATCGAGGGATGCCGCGACAGTGGATCGGGCACCCACCGGTGGTACCCGAGCTGGCGAACGACCCAGGTGATCGCATGAAACACGACCTCATTGAAGTAGATCAGCTTAGTCAAAAGAAAACTAAATACAAGCCAAAGAAAACTCGAAGAAAAATTTATACCTCTTCTTCCGTCAAGACGTGGAAGGCCTCTCGGAATTGGGTGAGGTGGTGGAAGAGTGAAGATCCCCCGGGTGCCCATCTCATTGCCCAAGGGCGAGCACGGTCAAACGGCGCCAGAATCGAGCGGTCAATGGCGAAGTGGTCATATCCAAAAATCTAGAAAAGCAAAGGGGAAACTGTCATGATCAAGTAAACTAAAGCCGAGAAGAAGACATCTACTACTCACATACACATACCTGAAGAAATGGTGCGAAACCGCCAAGGTTCTTTCCCCCGGCCCTCTTGACCTTCTTCGAGAGCTCCGCGAAGAGCTGGGCAAGCATCGCAGCTCCCCAAGCATAGCGCCCCATGCCCTCCAAGTCCCACATCAGCAACAGGGAATGAGAAGAGACCTTATCAGAGGCCGTCGAGAAGAGGACCTGACCGAAGAAATAAAGAAAGAACGCCCTCAACTCCCTCCGTGCCCTCTGTGGACACGCGGCCGCCTCTCTCGCCTCGATCATCGCCCGTCTCCTCGGCTCGATCATCGCCCGTCTCCTCTCGAAGCTAGCTGCAGCTTCACCATTCTGGCGCTCTGTGAAGGAACCGAGGCCATACTGCCCTGAAAGCTTCACCATTCAGCGTCCGCTCCCGCTCCACGAACTCCCATTCCCCGATCAACTCTTGGAACAACCCCCTATAGTCAGCAAGGGTGGCCGCAATCACCGCTTCCCCTAAGACCGGAAGACCGGTAATCCGATGAACGTCCTCGAGGGTTAGCATAACCGCACCAGTGGGGAGAATGAACGTACAACTCTCCGGGTCCCACCTCTCCGCCAATGCCACCACATAGGGGCGATGGACGTGGAACGGCTCGATCAGAAAGAAAGAACGGAAGCCCGCTCCGTTCACCAACCTCCTCTCCGCCTGACCCAAGACAGTATACCACCTCCTCGTCCCATGCCACAAAGCCCGGATACGATTCGGCTGCTACAAAAGAACGAAGAAAACATGGGTTAGTTTAAGAGCAATCGAGAGGTAAGAATCAAAAGCCTAAAATTCATTTAGAAATCATGCTTAGCTAGATAAAATTTCCATATACTGAATCAAAAACAAAAGCATGAAAATAGGAAACTTAACCCACCTTCCATTTTGTTACGAAACACTTTTCATATGATCACACATGCTAAACCAATTAATCCCACCGTGGTCACCACTTACACGCTTTTCTTTCATCACAGTCTATCATGCTTATATACTATCCATAAACTCACCTAAGCGTGTGGAAAAATACTTGGACCCATGAAATACATGCATACATTCCCTCTTACTCTACCGCGATCAAACACACATGAAGACACACCTCAAAAACTGTATGCACACACAAAAAAATGTCACATGCAAGCATACTAGCTGTACCATTCCTCTCTTCTTTTAGAACAAACATGGATGTGTGTATAAAAATTGTCCCCCTTTCTAAAAACAAACCCATATCGGTATACATCATGCTTACACATCCCACCGTGATAAAACCACAAATCCAAGCTTGCTTACTAACACACACATGTACAAATATTACACAAGAATCGCCTATTTCATACTACGAAGACATATATACACATATATGTAAATAAAACGCTGAGACAAAAGGGTTAGGAAAATACCACAGCCCGTGTGGACCCAGGAGCGCCCGCATCGGCCTCATCGGGATAGTCCATCCCATCATCATCCCCCTCCTCCTCACCTCTCCCTACTCCCCAACCACGGCCTCTACATCAGCACCAACCCCCGTGGCTCCTATGCCCACACCCGCGGCCTCTTCGGCCTCAACCCCAATGCACTCGACCTCTCGGGCCTCGTCCCAAACATCTCCAGTCCCCTCCATCCTCTCCGCACCGGAGACAAACTCTACAAAGGCCCACATAGCCCTTCTCTCCTCCTCCTCAGCCCTGGCCTCCGTGGCCTCCCTATTTAGCATCCCAACAATGGCATCCAACGATGCCCTCACATCCTCACTAACTCCCTCAGCCCCTACCCTCTCGCTTGCACCCTCGACCAGTCCGCCGACCGGCGAAATCACCTCCTCGACCGCCACCGGTCGATCACCACGCCTCCTCTTGCGTGTGTACCCTATCATACTTCCCCCAGCCTCTCTTACCTCCGGGACAGCCCCCGAAGGCATACTCCTGACCACACCCACATCGGTGCCCTTCAATGGCACCTCCGCCGCACCTATCACCTCTCCCACGACCTCCTCCTCTGCCCTATTACTCTCTGATGATGGAGAGCTCGAGCTACACTTTCTACGAGCCACCCGCGGTCGTTTTCCCCTCAAAGCAATCGCTTTTGATCTTGTCATCTTCCTCGGATTGAAAAGAAAAAGGAGAACCCAAATCAAGGGCTTTGAAATCAAGAAGAAAGGAATAAGGGAAGGCAAAATCAAAGGATTGGAGATGTTTAAAACCAAGTTATTTTGGGTCTGAAACGGAGAAGGAGTGATGGAGGGAGAGGAACCGTTTAAAAATGCACGGGGAGAGAGAGGGTCATTTTGGTTATAAGGGTCCCAGTTATGGGGCGGCTACCCACCAGTTTCCGCCCCCTGTCAGGCGGCTTGTTTTGACTAGCCGCCCTACCCAGTTTTCCTATTTTTTACTTAAAACCCCTTTCCAACCTATTTTCAACCCTAGTTCCAAAGTTTTCTATACCAAACAGCCATGTATTGGTTTATTTCCAAGCACTACTTGATCAAACATGACTTTCCTGAAGTTTTACCACACTTCCAGTACCGTTCGGTTCAAATTGCTTCAGTTCTGGTTCTTTTCCAGAGTTCTTTTCCCTTCGGATGATCTAATCCATCAACTCAAAAACATTAATTGCTTTCTGTCGGCGATATCCCCTCCTTGCTAAGCTTCCCAAACACAGGAACGGAGGCACGAGAAAACTGACGCTGGGCTGCGTCGTGCACGATAGCTAAGAATCCCGACTGCGGGTTGGATCACTCACCATTTATTTTTCCCGCCTTCCACCTGGATCATCCTTTCGGTTGAAAATTCTAGTCAAGACCTAGCCTCTGGCTGTCCAAATCAACTCTGCGAACAGTATTGGTCGTGTCGTCTTAAACTTCTTGAAGGTCAGGCCGGCCAAAATTGGGGTCTCTTTCCTTATCATCGGTTGAAGTCTTGCTTGCTTCACGCAAAGACTCCGTCCGATGAGGGACAATTGTAGATACCCCAATTTTGACCGTCCAAAAGGACGAAAATATTTCAAGTAACACTTAGAATCAAACCACATTTGGACGTCAAAAGGAGAACGGAACTCGGAAAAACAAAACCGGAAACCCTAAACCCTTGGTCCAAACCCTAGACCCACCTAGAGAACCCTGAAACCCTAGAAATCCGAAAAACCCTAAGTTCCTGGCAAGGGGCAGCTAACTATAACTAGCCGCCACATCCCAGGTGACTAGTTGGAACTAGCCGCTCCCCTTGCCGACCCCAAACCGCTTCCCCAGATGGGACATAAAGCAGCATTAAATACACAATCACTGTCCTGTGAGAGCCAAGTCTAGCCAAAAGCAATACAACAAGTGCCCCATGCACGGTTTACAAATACACAAGACTCTAGGACTGCTGATAGCCTCACACTCGCCAATCCGCCAGACAGAACGCTCCACGCATGCAAGACCACGCCACAAGGAAGCTCCAGCTCCACGCCCAACAACACCCCTGTAAAGGAAAACAGTACGCGAGGGGTGAGCTATAAGCTCAGTGAGTGTTCAGAAACCAAACACCAACATAATCATTCGATACTAAGGCAATCTCCTATCAAAGAAAACCATGGGTAGAAACCCAATGGTTAACAAGGTTAGGCAGCGGTGCCAATACCCCGCCCTCGCCCTCACTCCCAAGGGTGGAGGCTTTTGGGACTCACAGGGAGGAATAGTCGTTAACCACTTGGTGTTACCGCGTAACAGTTACAAGAGTCCATCCGCTTACGAGGTACAAATATAATTCGACACCTCAAGCGTTTGGAGGTATACCCAGAGTATACTCGATGGGTACAACTCACATTCGCCCTCACCCTAGCCCCCACAGGGGTGAACCTAGGGATTTGAAGGACAAAACTTGCTGTTCTACACCGTTCATCATCCGGTAGCACTCTCCCGGGCAGCCTCTACCTGGAGCCGGCCATGGTCAGTACACTGTCGAGTGCATCGATGGTACCTACAGGTGGGGACTCCACCCAGGGTGGCTCAGCCTAGGCAGCTTCAACACATATCCGACGAATGGGAGAACTATTCACGCTCGCAATATCATTCGGTTGCCTACCGTCATGCAATCTCTAACTGGTATGCTTCCATGATCAGTACATCTGCCGAATGCATCGGGAGTACCTACAAGTGGGAGCCTTCTGACCAAGCAGCCTCAACGTCAGGGCCACGACATACGGCGATATTGGGAGGAATCACTACTTGTTCGCAGCGTGAAACCCTATGAAAGGCCAATTACTCAAGCTGGTGGGTAGAGTATCAACTCGAGCCCACCACACTCATACCAACACCCTCACCTCCGAAGGGTGACCTAGGATTTTGGGAGCAATACCCTCAGCCTCACCCCGATGGGCGACATAGGATCTTGGGAAATTGCACAACTGGCAGATCGAACCAACGTCGTCCCACTACACCCTCACCCTCACCCCCTCCTCGGGGTGACATAGGCTCTTGGGGAAGAGGTCGATTGTTCTAAGCCCTTGGTCCACCGGTAGCCCTTTCCCCGGATAGCCTCGACCAGACATACTCCCACGATCAGTACACTGTCGACCGCAGCGATGGTACCTACAGATGGGAGCCCGGTGCCAGGACTGCGTTTCCGACGCCGGGAATTTCCTACACGGATCCAACGAAGGGGAAAAACAATCTACGCTCGCGAATACGATCCTCTTGGATCCGTCGTCATCGATCATCAAACACCGATTAAGCACAATGAATTCTCATGAATTCCCTCCAGGGCGCATAACTCAGATGCGGGGAAGACATTTTATTCTAAGTGTCAAAGCCATGGTATGACCCCATAGGAGGTCATACACTCGTCTAATCTCATTAGACAAGGCTCATGGAAAAATAGGTATATACATTATATGCAATTAATACCCAAGGGTGGCTTACTTAACATGCATACACGAAGACAAACAGGCAAATACACAACTTATAACGTAACATATGTTGGATGACACCAACCTATAGGGGAAGGGTTAAGCGCGATCCGCGTAACAATAGGTGCATGCCAATAATTCCAAGCAAGCCTGAGTCAAGTAGGAACCGCATCTACTCACTCGGCTAGCGAAAAGAGGGAGGGCGAGAGAGAGGGAATGCCTCATCCTCTCTCGAGATGGTCATAGTTCTGCCCCAACAGATGGGTGCAACAACTATACCACCCCCTCGAGTCCTAAATCAAAGGCATATTACGTATACACCAGTTATTAACCCAAGTTAAACATACTGGTTATGTATGGGTAGTATTTCAAACAAAACTACCTAAGTCATGCCATATTCTATACAATACATACGCAAGTATAAGGTAGAATAGGGGTTCTACACAATACACGAGCTATACAACCTAGCATGCATGATATCTAGCATATTTAGGGTGCAAATAAAGCCCCATGGAAGCGCGAAGCACGACTACGTGCATCGAACGCTTCCGGAAGGGTTGGAATCAAACCACTCACCGGTACCCGGGTTAACGCGCATCCCATCCGACGAGATCTGTAAGTCAAGGGTATCAAAATGATGAGTAAAATCACATACAAACACATAAAAATCAATTAGGATGCCTGAGGCATAGACATCCACGCAAACGGGCTCGAACGCACGCATGCGTGCCCGAGCCCCCCGAACACCCACCCGAGGGTGCCGACCCTCAGCACGGCCAAACCGGCCTCGGGCAGCACCGCATGCACCCCGGGGAGCCCCGGGCGCAGCCCCGGGCATCCCTACGCGCAGCGCGCCCAGACGCGCGCATACACGCGCCGACCTCCGCGCGCTGCCGTGCGCCTCGCTGACCCACCGTGCAGACACCCGCGCGCGCGCCCAGGTGCCCAACACCCCTCCCCAGCCCCCCACAAGCACCCAAACCCAAACACATCTCATGCAAGACTCCCCAAGCACTCTAGCATTCATAAAAACCATCAAAAGAAGAGGGAAACTCACCAAAAGGAGAGGGGGAAAGGAAGGGGGAGATGGAGGGGCTCGCAAGCACACCCTCGCCCATCTCGACCGCAACCACCGCTACCACCACCTCTTCCTAGCTCTTCTTGCTCATTGGGACATAAACACAAACACATGGGGGGCTGGCTGATTAGAGAGGGGAAGGAAAAGAGAAGGGATGTGGAAGAGAAAGAAAGAATCAACAACAACAACAACAACATAAACACACCTTCTTCTTCATTGTGCTCCTTCTTCTCCATCACCATCTCTTCCTCCTCCCAAAACACACAACAATGGGGGCTGGACCAGACCCAAAAGGGGTGGAAAAATAGGCTAAAGTCGTGGGATTTGGGGGCCTTTTTATAGGCAAGGTCGGGCTGAAAGACCAAGTCATCCTCGGACTAAAATCTCTGCGCAGCCTTCACTTAAACGACCATATCTTCCTCAATACAGCTCCAAATTGCACGATTCTAGTGGCATTGGAAAGCTAAGAAGATTATCTACAGATTTCATGTTTACACCTAGATCAAATAACCCCTCTAGCTATTCGGAAATCTAGGCTAAACATCTTACAGGGCTGTTGTCTGGATTTCTAAACTTCGGGTATAAACGGAAAAATACCCATATCTTTTGATATACGAATCCAGTTGATCCAATTCAACTTCTATATGGAAGCTATCTCAAAACTGAACATCTCGTAATAATATCGGATTTTTATCTCTTCATCTTGGATTTTAACAAAATCAAATCCAAATACCAATCCAAAACTGCATAATTCCAAACCCGTTATCGGAATTAAACGAAAATTTTATGGGCAGTACTAAACAGTACCAAGACCCATAATATGCAGTTATATCTTCAATCAGAGTCCTCCAACCTCAGCAGGTAGCTAAAAACCAAAATTTTAGCGACTCCGATCGAAATTAGGACTCTAAATGACACAGGCATAACATTCTCCCCCCTTAGGAAATTTAGTCCTCGAAATTTAAGGAAACCCAAAGGGAAGACCGAACGTAGAGGTGTCGCCCATAGAGTCCATTAGCTCCCGAGTGGTCCGGACACCCAACTGGTGCTACCATGCACTTTAACCGAAGCAACGGTCTGGGTGCGGAGCCTCTTCTCACATCGGTCCATGGTCTCGATCAACTGCTCCACGAACGACAAATCCTGCTCGAGGGTGAGCGGCTCGAACGGAATGACATGAACAGGATAATGCCTCAGCTATGAGACATTGGATGACGTCACAAGCACGAGTCAGCCACGGGGCAAGGCTTCATGACAGCCACCTCCCCTAATCCACTCAAGGACGAAAACCGGTCTGATGGAAGGCCGACTCAACTCGCCCTGAACGTCGAAATAGAGGATGCCCTTAAACCGGGATACCTCATGCCAACATGGTCGCCGAACCCGTAGGTGGGCTCCTGGCGACGATGACTTGCGTAGCCCTTCCAACAGTTCTAGGTGGTGCAGAGGCACACACGAACCATCTCGGCCACCGCAAGGTCAATTAAATAACTTGTGGCCCCTCCAACTAGCGCAACACAACCGTCCCGACACAAGGGAGGTATAAAACTGCGCCCGTAGAGTGCCTCTTCCATTTCATCTGGATGCTCTAATGGCAGTCGTCTCACAGGCAATCCCCTTCCTAGTGGGTGGTGCCTCTCTCAACTGCCCCAAGTCGAGCACACAGGCAAATAGCATGTCCTCCAAGCCTAAATCGTCCTCTTGTCTGGCTGTCCGTCAGCAGTGAATGCTATACTTAAATGAAGGCTCGCGCCAAAACCTACCAAAGGCTGTGCAAGCACCTCAAAGTAACACACGCATTTTGATCCAAAATAGCGTCGACCGGAGTGCCATGAATACGAACAATCGCGAAGGCTCAAACCCGCGTCGAAGCGTCTAGAGAATCAGTTAGCCAGATGGGGAGGAAAGTGCAGACTTAGTCAGTCGGTCAATGATCACCCAAACGGCGTCGTGACCCGAACGTGACTTTAGCAAGTCCACAATGAAATCCATAATAACTCACTCCCACGTCCACTGAGGAATCTCGATGGACGAACGCATTCCAACGCGATGATCCACAACTTCACCTGAGGGCATGCCGACCAACAACCTCAACGAAGGCTACTACAGAATAGCCCACGGAGGCCCAATAAAACATTTGAGATCATCGTAGGCATCTGGTGCATTCATCTACCCCGACGGCAGTACACAAAATTCGTAGTGCCCGAAACGGTCACGAAAGGCCAACTAAGGAATGCCCAACTCCCGGATCTCCAATTAGGGTACCCTGTGCGAAGATCGATCAACAGAAAGACACTAGCTCCCAAAGTTGGTCAAAACAGTTCATCAATTCGCGACAAGGGGTAGTTGATCTTCAACCCCAATGGGGAGATCAAAATAATTCATGGGACGATTAAGTCCAAATTCTGCTCCTCGAGCAGGGCTGACGCTCATGATGACCCTTACACGCTGGGCAAGCCGCTTGACCGCACTTAATCTACAAGACATGCAATAGGAGGTCGTCGATTCCCGACAACGCCTAAGCGACGTCATCTACCTGATATGGCGGTTGAGTTCCATCACGAACGCTTAGCATCGCGTCTCCTCATTTACGACCGATGTGGGGGCAAAACGCGACAGTACTGCGAACTGTGCTTCACATGCCGCCACCAATAGGCCGCCCAACTATAACCATTGGAACTCCAGCATCATTCACTCAATGGGCAAATTCATCACGGGGAGTCCAAGCTCTCGACGTCATCCAGTAGCACTCTCCCGGTGTGGCCACTACCTGATAGCCTCTCCCATGTCCACTATCTCTGCTATATGGGCACACCAACAAGCATCGTGGATAGTCCCAGGGAGCACCTCACAGGACTCTGGCCTCTACCGGGTAGCCCCCCACGTCCACTACCTCGACCGTATGGGCACACCAACACACGTCACGAGTAGTACCTGGGAGCGCCTCACCGGACTCTGCTACACCGGGCAGCTACTATGCACGATGATATATCGAAGCGACTCCAGATGCCATTATGGAACCCTAGTCCATAACCTATCGCCCACCAAGCTGCAAAAGGACGCACTCAATCCCGATCGTATGCATCACCATCCGCTATCGCACCTTCCAAGTGAGGAAAAATCCATCATCAATTTGATGCATCAAAGGTATTCCTTGGCTGGGAAAAGAACCTTGGGAGGGCCCCATGAGGTCCCGATATAGGATATCCCGACAACCAAACAAGGAACACGGAGTACCCTAGCCCGGGTCTCAACGCTGACCCTGCAAGGCCCCTTATCTTGAGTAGGAAGATTGGAAGAAGACATCAACCTTTAATGAGCAATACGCCACATCCTCAACACTTGAAACTGGTGCCGCACGCGAACTCCATGGTTACTAGCAATACCGATGTCCGGGAACGAAGCTCCATAATCGAGACGCGATCCAACCATCAATCACAACAAGCCCATCAATACGACACAACCAGGCTGGAAACTCCTTCCCAAGACTTAGTCAAACAACGGGGAACCCAACACTGACCCAGATTAGTCGACCCAGTCGACAACTTAAGGGAAGTCCAGGGGTGGCCACGTCCACGTCCACGGATGCGAGGAGGCACGTCAGCAACCTAAGAAAACTTCTAAAACTATAGTACTCGGATAGCAATCCTACGACTCATCTACACGACTCGACTTAGGCTCTGACAGGACCAGGCTCTGATACCAACTTTTGTCACGCCCCAGGTGTCCCCGAGGCGTGGCAAATATATATAGTATCAGCTATCATACAAGAGGTCAACAAATGACTCCAATAATAAAAAAAATATACAAGGCTAACAATCAATGATAACTGATAACTCAATGAAAGGCGGAAGCATAAAATAACAATATGTCTGTAAATCAAAAGCATTATTACAGACTCGAATACACAATCACTGTCCTGTGAGACCCAAGTCTAGCCAAAAGAAACACAACAAGTGCCCCATGCACGGTTTACAAATACACAAGACTCTAGGACTGCTGATAGCTCACACTCGCCAATCCGCCAGACAGAACGCTCCACGCACGCAAGACCACACCACAAGGAAGCTCCAGCTCCACACCCAACAACGCCCCTGTAAAGGAAAACAGTACGCGAGGGGTGAGCTATAAGCTCAGTGAGTGGTCAGAAACCAAACACCAACATAATCATTCGATACTAAGGCAATCTCCTATCAAAGAAAACCATGGGTAGAAACCCAACGGTTAACAAGGTTAGGCGGCGGTGCGACAATACCCTACCCTCGCCCTCACTCCCAAGGGTGGAGGCTTTTGGGACTCACAGGGAGGAATAGTCGTTAACCACTTGGTGTTACCGCATAACAGTTACAAGAGTCCATCCGCTTACGAGGTAGAAATATAATTCGACACCTCAAGTCTTTGGAGGTATACCCAGAGTATACTCGATGGGTACAACTCACATTCGCCCTCACCCTAGCCCCCACAGGGGTGAACCTAGGGATTTGAAGGACAAAACTCGTTGTTCTACACCGTTCGTCATCCGATAGCACTCTCCCGGGCAGCCTCTACCTGGAGCTGGCCACGGTCAGTACACTATCGGGCGCATCGATGGTACCTACAGGTGGGGGCTCCACCCAGGGTGGCTCAACCTAGGCAGCTTCAACACAGATCCGACGAAGGGGAGAACTATTCACGCTCGCAATATCATTCGGTTGCCCACCGTCATGCAATCTCTAACTGGTATGCTTCCATGATCAGTACATCTGCCAAATGCATCGGGAGTACCTACAAGTGGGAGCCTTCTGACCAAGCAGCCTCAACGTCAGGGCCATGACATACGGCGATATTGGGAGGAATCACTACTTGTTCGCAGCGCGAAACCCTATGAAAAGCCATTTACTCAAGCTAGTGGGTCGAGTATCAACTCGAGCCCACCTCACTCATACCAACACCCTCACCTCCGAAGGGTAACCTAGGATTTTGGAAGCAATACCCTCAGCCTCACCCCGACGGGTGACATAGGATCTTGGGAAATTGCACAACTGGCAGATCGAACAAACGTCGTCCCACCACACCCTCACCCTCACCCCCTCCTCGGGGTGACATAGGCTATTGGGGAAGAGGTCGATTGTTCTAAGCCCTTGGTCCACCGGTAGCCCTTTCCCCGGATAGCCTCGACCTGACATACTCCCACGATCAGTACACAGTCGACCGCAGCGATGGTACCTACAGATGGAAGCCCGGTGCTAGGACAGCGTTTCTGACGTCGGGAAGTTCCTACATGTATACACCAGTTATTAACCCAAGTTAAACATGCTGGTTATGTAGGGGTAGTATTTCAAACAAAACTACCTAAGTCATGCCATATTCTATACAATACATACGCAAGTATAATGTAGAATAGGGGTTCTACACAATACACGAGCTATACAACCTAGCATGCATGATATCTAGCATATTTAGGGTGCAAATAAAGCCCCATGGAAGCGCGAAGCACGATTACGTGCATCGAATGCTTCCGGAAGGGTTGGAATCAAACCACTCACTGATACCCGGGTTGACGCGCATCCCATCCGACGAGATCTGTAAGTCAAGGGTATCAAAATGATGAGTAAAATCACATACAAACACATAAAAATTAATTGGATGCATAAGGCATAGACATCCACGCAAACGGGCTCGAACGCACGCAAGCATGCACGCACGCATGCGTGCCCGATCCCCCCGAACACCCACCCGAGGGTACCGACCCTCAGCACGGCCAAACCGGCCTCGGGCAGCACCGCATGCACCCGGGGAGCCCCGGGCATCCCCGCGCGCGCTCGCGCGGGACCCCGCGCGCTACCATGCGCCACGCTGACCCATACACCCGCGCGTACGCGCACGCGCACGCTGACCCATACCCAAACCGGCCTCGGGCAGCACCGCATACACCCGCGCGTACGCGCACGCGCACGCCCGCGCGTACGCGCCCGCCAGCATCACCCACGCGCATGCGCGCGGACAACCCCGCGCGCGCGCCCAGCTGCCCAACACCCCTCCCCAGTTCCCCACAAGCACCCAAACCCAAACACATCTCACGCAAGACTCCCCAAGCACTCTAGCATGCATAAAAACCATCAAAAGAAGAGGGAAACTCACCAAAAGGAAAGGGGGAAAGGAAGGGGGAGATGGAGGGGCTCGCAAGCACACCCTCGCCCATCTCGACCGCTACCACCACCTCTTCCTAGCTCTTTTTGCTCATTGGGACATAAACACAAACACATGGGGGGCTGGCTGATTAGAGAGGGGAAGAAAAAGAGAAAGGATGTGGAACAGAAAGAAAGAATCAACAACAACAACAACAACAAAAACACACCTTCTTCTTCATTGTGCTCCTTCTTCTCCATCACCATCTCTTCCTCCTCCCAAAACACACAACAATGGGGGCTGGACCAGACCCAAAAGGGGTGGAAAAATAGGCTAAAGTCGTGGGATTTGGGGGCCTTTTTATAGGCAAGGTCGGGCTGAAAGACCAAGTCGTCCTCGGACTAAAATCTCTGCGCAGCCTTCACTTAAACGACCATAACTTCCTCAATACAGCTCCGAATTGCACGATTCCAGTGGCATTGGAAAGCTAAGAAGATTATCGACAGCTTTCATGTTTACACCTAGATCAAATAACCCCTCTAGCAATTCCCGAAATCTTGGCTAAACATCTTACAGGGCTGCTATCTGGATTTCTAAACTTCGGGGTATACACGGAAAAATAGCCATATCTTTTGATATACGAATCCAGTTGATCCAATTCCACTTCTATATGGAAGCTATCTCAAAACTGAACATCTCGTAATAATATCGTATTTTTATCTCTTCATCTTGGATTTTAACAAAATCAAATCCAAATACCAATCCGAAACCGCATAATTCCAAAACCGTTATCGGAATTAAACGAAAATTTTATGGGCTGTACTAAACAGTACCAAGACCCATAATATGCAGTTATATCTTCAATCAGAGTCCTCAAACCCCAGCAGGTAGCTGAAAACCAAAATTTTTAGCGACTCCGATCGAAATTAGGACTCTAAATGACACAGGCCTAAAAGGGGCGGCTACCAGAAAGTAGCCGCCCCATCCTTGGCGGCTAGTTAGCACTAGCCGCCCTTCACGTGGTCCTCACAGAAGAACCAGAGAATTAATGAGGGGTCTAATCAAATATACTATTAACCAGAGAATTAATGAGGGGTCTAATCAAATTCAGACCTAGTTAAACTAAAAGAAAGTTTTAAAAAAAAAACAAATGAACTAGAGGTAAGTGGATAGGAGTCCGTCCAAAGTTTCCATCTAAATATCTTGAGCTCGGCATCACCAAAATATCACCTGAGTCAAAAAGAAAAGAAGAAAAGCATGAATTCCTTGCATATATACTCTTCTTCTACCCAAAACCAAGACACATGGGAATAAACCTTGGTGTATTATCGTCATCTGCGAGAGGCTAAGTAGGAGGAACGTCCTGACTTGGCTGGGAAGGGAGCGGCGGCTGATGAGAAGACTGGACCTCTGGAGCATCAGGAGCGGTAGGAATCTCTCAAACTGAAGATGCGGCCCTCGCATATATCCCACGAGTCCTGGATGCCGAGGGACGAGAAGCACGACTGAAGGTGGCCCTGGTAGCCAGGGAAGCGGAGACGGAATGCTCGGGCTCAAGAGGAAGATGGTCGTGGTCCGCCTCAGTCATAACCCTTCCGCCAACCAACTTCGCTCGCATGGTGGCTTCCCAGAGGAGGACCTGCTGAATATCTCTATCTCTACGTTCCAACCTCCCTTGAAGATGCGTCTCCACCACTCTTAACCTCTCATAGAGCTCCCATGATCTCGCCTCAGCAACCCGGAGCCTGTCCTCACTCGAACGAAGTGCCTCTCGATCTCTATCCCCGGCCGCCTGGAGAGAACGAGGCAAATCCCCCATCAAACCCCCGGGAACGCCCACCGAAGCCTCCAACTCCAACACCCTCGTCTGGAGGCAGTCCCTCTCGCGGCCCATGGTGATGAACTCCTCCTCTCTCGATTCCATCATGGACCTCAGCCGGTCCGTCTCCTCCTTAGCCCGTAAGGCCCTACCTCTCGCCTGGCCAAGCTCCATCCTTGTGGCCGCCAACTCACTCCGGGCCACATCCAACTCCCTCTCCAACTCCAGCTCTCGCTCAAAAATCGTGGAAGGAGGGGGAGCAGAAGAAGAAGAGGCACCGACGGCTCTCGCTCTCAATAGAGCATCCACCTGAGCCTCAAGGACCCGAACCTGGTCCTGTAACCGGCGCCTCTGAGCCCTCAAGTGCTCCACTTGCCCACTACGCGCTCGAAGGTGCTCATTGACGGTCTTGAGTCTCTTCTCCATCTCATTCAACTCAACCTGCAAAAGAGACACCACTGAGAAAATATTCAAACAAAAGAGAACGAGAAAGAGGAGAAGAGTTTCTAACTTACGTAGGCGTCTGCGATCTCCTCCTCCATTGTCCCAAGGATGCCCGCATACTCCTGACGATACTAAGCCAGGTAATCGTCGTCTGAAATCACCTCGGGACGACGCTCCACCAAGACACCCCGGCTCATCCATCCCACCACTTACGTTGCGTAATTTCTCAGGAGGTTTGTATCCCGAGGAAACTCGGACACGGGAATCGAGGGATGCCGCGACAGAGGATCGGGCACCCACCGGTGGTACCTGAGCTGGCGAACGACCCGGCTGATCGCATGAAACACGACCTCATTGAAGTAGATCAGCCAGACGTCCCGTGAAAGATCCTCGGGGACCTCCTCATCTGCATAAGGCCTCCAAGTCATCTACATGACACCGAAAGAATAAAAAGAGAGCTTAGTCAAAAGAAAACCAAATACAAGCCAAAGAAAACACGAAGAAAAATTTATACCTCTTCTTCCGTCAAGACGTGGAAGGCCTCTCGGAATTGGGCGAGGCGGTGGAAGAGTGAAGATCCCCCGGGTGCCCATCTCATGGCCCAAGGGCGAGCACGGTCAAACGGCGCCAGAATCGAGCGGTCAATGGCGAAGTGCTCATATCCAAAAATCTAGCAAAGCAAAGGGGAAACAGTCATGATCAAGTAAACTAAAGCCGAGAAGAAGACATCTACTGCTCACATACACATAAGTGAAGAAATGGTGCGAAACCGCCAAGGTTCTTTCCCCTGGCCCTCTTGATCTTCTTCGAGAGCTCCTCGAAGAGATGGGCAAGCATCGCAGCTCCCCAAGCATAGCGTCCCATGCCCTCCAAGTCCCACATCAACAACAGTGAATGAGAAGAGACCTTATCAGAGGCCGTCGAGAAGAGGACTTGACAGAAGAAATAAAGAAAGAACGCCCTCAACTCCCTCCGTGCCCTCTGTGGACACGCGACCGCCTCTCTCGCCTCGATCATCGCCCGTCTCCTCTCGAAGCTAGTTGCAGCTTCACCATTCTAGCGCTCTGTGAAGGAATCGAGGCCATACTGCCCTGAAAGCTTCCCCAAAGGGATCCAATTCAGCGTCCGCTCCCACTCCACGAACTCCCATTCCCCGATCAACTCTTGGAACAGCCCCCTATAGTCAGCAACGGTGGCCGCAATCACCGCTTCCCCTAAGACCGGAAGGCCGGTAATCCGATGGACGTCCTCGAGGGTCGGCATAACCGCACCAGTGGGGAGAATGAACATACAACTCTCCGGGTCCCACCTCTCCGCCAATGCCACCACATAAGGGCGATGGACGTGGAACGGCTCGATCAGAAAGAAAGAATGGAAGCCCACTCCGTCCACCAACCTCCTCTCCGCCTGACCCAAGGCAGTATACCACCTCCTCGTCCCATGCCACAAAGCCCGGATACGATTCGGCTACTACAAACGAACGAAGAAAACATGGGTTAGTTTAAGAGCAATCGAGAGGTAAGAATCAAAAGCCTAAAATTCATTTAGAAATCATGCTTAGCGAGATAAAATTTCCATATACTGAATCAAAAACAAAAGCATGAAAACAGGAAACTTAATCCACCTTCCATTTTGTTATGAAACACTTTTCATATGATCACACATGCTAAACCAATTAATCCCACCGTGGTCACCACTTACACGCTTTTCTTTCATCACAGTCTATCATGCTTATATACTTTCCATAAACTCACCTAAGCGTGTGGAAAAATACTTGGACCCATGAAATACATGCATACATTCCCTCTTACTCTACCGCGATCAAACACACATGAAGACACACCTCAAAAACTGTATGCACACACAAAAAAATGTCACATGCAAGCATACTAGCTGTACCATTCCTCTCTTCTTTTAGAACAAACATGGATGTGTGTATAAAAATTGTCCCCCTTTCTAAAAACAAACCCATATCGGCATACATCATGCTTACACATCCCACCTGATAAAACCATAAATCTAAGCATGCTTACTAACAAACACATGTACAAATATTACACATGAATCGCCTATTTCATACTACGAAGACATATATACACATATATGTAAATAAAACGCTGAGACAAAAGGGTTAGGAAAATACCACAGCCCGTGCGGACCCAGGAGCGCCCGCATCGGCCTCGTCAGGATTGTCCATCCCATCATCATCCCCCTCCTCCTCATCCTCTCCCTACTCCCCAACCACGGCCTCCACGTCAGCACCAACCCCCGTGGCTCCTATGCCCACACCTGCGGCCTCTTCGGCCTCAACCCCAATGCCCTCGACCTCTCCGGCCTTGTCCCAAACATCTCCAGTCCCCTCCATCCTCTCCGCACCGGAGACAAACTCTACAAAGGCCCACATAGCCCTTCTCTCCTCCTCCTCAGCCCTGGCCTCCGTGGCCTCCCTATTTAGCATCCCAACAATGGCATCCAACGATGCCCTCACATCCTCACTAACTCCCTCAGCCCCTACACCCTCGCTTGCACCCTCGACCAGTCCGCCGACCTCCGAAATCACCTCCTCGACCGCCACCGGTCGATCACCACGCCTCCTCTTGCGTGTGTACCCTATCATACTTCCCCCTACCTCTCTTACCTCCGGACAACCCCCGAAGGCATACTCCCGACCGCACCCACATCGGTGCCCTTCAATGGCACCTCCTCCGCACCTATCACCTCTCCCACGACCTCCTCCTCTGCCCAATTACTCTCCGATGATGGAGAGCTCGAGCTACACTCTCTACGAGCCACCCGTGGTCGTTTTCCCCTCAAAGCAATCGCTTTTGATCTTGTCATCTTCCTCGGATTGAAAAGAAAAAGGAGAACCCAAATCAAGGGCTTTGAAATCAAGAAGAAAGGAATAAGGGAAGGCAAAATCAAAGGATTGGAGAAGTTTAAAACCACGTTATTTTGGGTCTGAAACGGAGAAGGAGTGATGGAGGGAGAGGAACCGTTTTAAAAATGCACGGGGAGAGAGAGGGTCATTTTGGTTATAAGGGCCCCAGTTATGGGGCGCTACCCACCAGTAGCCGCCCCCTGTCAGGCGGCTTGTTTTGACAGTAAAAAGGACAAAAATATTTCAAATAACACTTAGAATCAAACCACATTTGGACGTCAAAAGGAAAACGGAACTCGGAAAAACAAAACCGGAAACCCTAAACCCTTGGTCCAAACCCTAAACCCACCTAGAGAACCCTGAAACCCTAGAAATCCTAAAAACCCTACGTTCTTGGCAAGGGGCGGCTAACTATAACTAGCCGCCCCAACCCAGGTGACTAGTTGTCACTAGCCACCCCCCTGGCCGACCCCAAACTACTTCCCCGGATGGGACATAAAGCAGCATTAAATGCTAATCATTGCAGCGAATTGTGGACTTTAGCCATCTCATCTTAGCATGTTCAAACCAAGAAACCAACCCAAGCCACCGCTTGTCAAAGATAGAACGTTTGGCAGGTCATGAAGGGGGCGGCTACCATAAAGTAGCCGCCCCATCCTGGGCGGCTAGTTAGCACTAGCCGCCCTTCACCTGGTCCTGACAGAAGAACCAGATAAATAATGAGGGGTCTAATCAAATACACTATTAACCAAGCCATTCTATTACCCCCTCGATGTTCCCCTGCCTCTTTTTTACTATAAATAGAGGGGGTTCAAAACATTTTTACAACATCCCCAATCTCCAGTCCACAATCCCCACTTGATATCAATTGACCATTCCCTTCCACCACTAGAAATCCCTAGAGAGAGAGAAAGAGTGTCCCATTTGTGAGAGAAAAATCCATTCCCTACACAAAATCATCCTCTCATTCCACCCTCCAAAAACCCGGGTTAAACCTAGCTTAGCCTCCGTCCAAAACCAAAACCAGTTTCCTATCGAAGTCCTGCCCAAATCCACTTAGACCCTGGACGGCTAACCCTAGCTAGCCGCCCCCTTCCCGACTGCTGAAACCCACGAGCCGCCCCTTTATCCACACCCCACCTGCACCCCTTTGTCCCAAGACTCCTTTAGTCAAGCCCCGGATGCAAACTAGGATTACCTGTTTTTCAGCTCTGTGTACGGTATATCCGCGTCTCAGAGCGGAGACCCCACAAACTCCCCACGTAGGCGATCAAATCCAACCCAACCTTTTTCTGCTTTTCAAAAAAGAAGGTGGCGATCACACACACACCGGAATCTCCTTGAGCCGATGTCAGGCGCCTCGACCGGGGACGATACCCCACCACCCTTCTGAGAGACGATCCGACCAAGCCCGCTAGGGCACGTATCAGATCCGAATCCCCGAAGAACCCCCACACGCGTGAATTTTTCAGCATCGACATAAGGCACGACCAAACGCCAGGTCTGGTCGGTCGACCTTACTTCTCGGGAAAGTATGCGGAGGCGTAAGCACACGAACAGGTATATCAGGAATTATCGAGCAGACGTAGAGACGGTCAGAAGACCTATAACATCTGTAACCGCCATGTTGGAACTTAATGCCCATTATCATCAAGGATGTGGTTAATTAAGGACGACGTGAACAGTAATTGCCGGGAATGTTTCCCTAAAAAATATCCCACTATCTATTAGTGGCAAAACGGTTAAAAAGTAACCAACTGAACTATGTGAGACTTGATCCCTCAGGGGTATGTAGGCAGCCTATAAAAGAGGTCGCGCGACTGCACTCCTACGGTAACGGATCGAGCAATCGAAAACGATCACGGTGACAACCCAGTCATTTGTGACAGCCAGGCACAGTCTCTCCCTTCCCCATCAACAATCCCATTTTTGCCTAAACCTACCACCAAAAATTTATTATCTGAATCCTTTTGAAGTTCCAAATCCCAAAAATCACAAATTTAACTGTGAGAAGAAATTATCCTCCTCAGTTTGGCGCCGTCTGTGGGACTTTGGAACAAAAGGCCAAAAGTCTGTCGCAACGTCAAACCCGAATGAACCTCTTGAGGGTTAGCATGATGGGGGCGGCCTCCCGATCAACGCTAGAAATGGATCGCCAGGAACTCTGGCAAACCAGGGCCAAGATTTCATGATAGTGATGGAGGGTTCGCAAGAGAATCTGTTTTTCCGGTTGCAAGGATCAATGCAATAGATGATTGAGGCTTCGATGCAACAGTTCCACACGAACGGGCATCAGAGGCCACCGGCATTGGAGGAAGTCCATCCACCTACGCCAGCACTTCCTAACCAAACTGCCAACAATGCCGAGGTCTCAGAAAGAAGCACTTCTTCCTCTAATCAGAGACGACGATCCCGACGACATTCGCGCACTCTGGGGACAAGCTGTCGACCTCATGAAGAACATAGATGAGGACATTCTCCTCAAGGAGAACGATCCGTCCGATTAGGAACTTCATGAAGGCAAAAAGATCAGGAGCGGTCAGCCTTACACGAAATACCCGAAGGACACCGGCATGATTCTCCACCTCATCATCACAGTCGGGGAGTAGTCGTGCAGCCTCGACACACTTTACGCTCTGAAGTGCATCGCATTTCGAGTGATGAAATGATGGAGCACGTGATACGGGGATTTGCTTCCCTGTTCCGCTCAGATACCCTAAGTTTAAGTTGTACAATGGCACGACTGATCGATACGATCATATCCTGGCATTTCGGCATTCCATGGTGTTGTACGAGCTATACAATTGGTTGATGTGCCGTCTCTTCCCCTCCAGCTTGGAAGGGGCCGCATTGACCTGGTTCCACCTCCTCCCTCCGGCGTCAATCAGGACTTTCGAAGAGCTCGGGACCATATTCGTTGAGCACTTCATTTGCAGCAGACGGAGGAAGAAGGATCTGGGGGATCTCATGAAGATCAAGATGAACTCAAGAGAAACGATTCGGTAGTACGCTGATCATTTTCATATCCTGAAGTTTGAAGTTGAAGACTGCAATGAAGATGCTACGGTCATGGCTTTCCAGAACGGCCTGCCATCCAGAAATGGCCTCAAGGAGTCGCTGATCAAGCGCACACCAACTAATTTGCGGAACTTGATGGGGCATGCTGAAAAATACTCCAAGGTGGAGGAGGAATCCAAACTCCTGAAGCAGGCGGTGGCAGCTTCCAAGACATCTCCCTTATCTACCTCTCCACCTACGAAGTCCGCCTGAGAATCTCACCCGAAAGAGCAATGGGGCGAGAAGACCAGAAGGCCAGACACTTCGACCAATGAGGTGCGTGAAGGGCAGGGGATGACTTCAAGATTCCCCCGTCCCATATCTTATCTAAAATCCAGGGGCAACCTTGGTTCAGATGGCCCGCACCCATGAAGAGTGAAGAGTCAAAGCGAGACCAGAATCAGCGCTACGACTACCACAAGAGAGTCGGCCACACCACCGACAGTTGTAAAGTCCTCCGGACGTTCCTGGAAAATCAGATCTAGAAAGGACACATGTAGGAGTACACTCCGTGGAGATCGCCCCCAACCCCAACGTTCAGCACCTGATGAATATTGGCCCCAACACAGCTACTAGAGTCATCGACATCATCTTCGGAGGCGTTCCCCATTTCATCTCGTCGAAAAGCGCCTGACGATACTCGACAAAGATGCAGGTCTCGTTCGAGATGATGCAGATTGACCAAGAGCCGAAATTGGTCGTAAAAAGGCCACGAGGAGATGACAACAAGGTCATTACTTTCTTCGATGCTGACCTGGAAGGAGTCCAAGCCCCACATTCGGATGCTCTGATAATCACTCTACGCATCTCAAACTTTGACGTAAAAAGGATTCTTGTAGATACAGGGAGCTCAGCAGATATCCTTTTTATGAAGCCCTTCCTTCGGATGGGGCTGAAAGCCGCGGATATCTACCCGATAAAAGATCCTTTGGTCGCCTTCAATGGAGCACGGGTAGTCCGAGGAGGACGTATCATGCTACCAGTCTGAGCGGGAAATCAAACTGCCATGATGGATTTCACCATCATGGACCTCCCATCCCTCTACAACGTGATCATCGGACGATCTTGGCTCGGGCGATGAAGGTGATCCCATCTACCTACATCAGCGCCTCTGTTTTCCCACGGCTCAGGTGATAATGGAGATACGAGTGGATCAGGATACCGCAAAGCGTTGTTATGTGGCAACTATGTCGGGGAAGTCAGCCCTGCCAGAGGTGGAGGAGCTACTTGAAGAAGGAGAAATCCATCCAAAAATGTAGCAATTACTTCAGGACCGGGTCCAGGCCGAGGAGCGCTGGCCCAGTCCTGAAGACAGGGTCCTAGAAGACCTCGAACAGGTCCCGATAGACCCCCTTGACCCCAATAAATACTTTCTCGTCAGGAGTTTGCTCTCTATAGAAGAAAGGAAGGCGATACTCGACCTCCTCATTAAAAACAAGTATGTCAGCCTTTGACATCCATTATCAGTCCAAAAACGCAATCAAAGAACAGGTGGTCACGGACATTATCGCTGGCCTCACACCTGAAGAACAACAATTATGTGCCATGTCAGATTACAAACCTGTTTCTTTGACGCTCCATGTCGATGGGGTATCCAACCGAAAGGGGTCAGGAGCTGGGATGATCTTACAAAGTGAAGATGCATTCCTGTTCGAGCACGCGATCGAGCTGGTGTTCAAGGCTTCGAACAAAGAAGCCGAGTACGAAGCTCTCATCGCAAGCTTAGAGTTCAGTGTGGACCTCAGCATCAAGAAATTGTTAATCTACAGTGACACCCAACTTGTGGTGAATCAAAGCACTGGAGAATACCAAACGAAGGACGATCGTATGAAGGCTTATCAAAGCAATGCGCGCACCTTGCTCGCATAGATCGACCACTAGGAGATTCACGCGATCTACCGTGAACGGATTACTCAAGCAGACGCCCTGAGGAATCTAGCAAGTGCTCTCGAAGGAGAACCATCTCAAGAGATTCTGGTCGAGTTATTGGGGGAACCAAGCATCATTCACCTTGAGCAGGTCATGGTGGTGGAGTCTGAACCCCAGGAGATGACCTGAATGGATCCCATACCATCCTATTTAAAGGACGGACACCACCCGGTGGACAAGGAAGAAGGCAGAAAGATCATGACCCGATCAACTCGGTTCTTGATCTCCGAACAAGGCACACTATACAAACAAAGCTTCAAAGGTCCACTTCTCAGATGCGTCACCATCGAAGAGGCCCGAGAAGTATTATAAGAAATGTATTCCGGTATATGCGGTTGCCATACGACCTCGTGGTCCTTGGAAAAGCGTGTACTCACCGCTGGATGCTTCTGGCCTACCCTGGCAAAAGACGCGCTTGACCTAGTCAGAAAGTGCGACAAGTTCCAGTGGAACGGCCAGTTGATTCACTGACCAGCAGGGGACTTGAACAGAATTTCAAGTCCTTGGCCATTCGCGTATAGGGGGTTCAATATCGTCGGACCTATGCCGTTAGCGCCATCACAGAAGAGGTTCCTCCTGGTCGCCATCGACTACTTCACCAAATGGGTGGAGGCTGTAACCCTGGCCAGAATCCGTGACATCGAAGTGCGTAGCTTCCTTTGGAAAGAGATTGTATGCCGGTTTGGGGTGCCGAACACTATAATCTCAGACAAGGGACTCAGTTCGATAATGCCACCATCAAAGAGTTTTGCGAGGAGTTGAGAATAAAACATCTGTTTTCTTCCTCTCGCTACCCTCAGGGGAACGGCCAGGCAGAGATTACCAACAGAACCATCCTGGACGGGATCAAAAAGAGACTTGATGCAGCCAAAGGCAAATGGGTGGATGAGCTTCCCTCAGTACTATGGACATATCGCACCACAGCGTGGCGAGCCACAGGGGAAACTCCATTCTCTCTGGCCTTCGGCGTCGAAGCAGTAATCCCCACAGAGCTCGGGATCCAGACCTTTCGAACTGAAAACTTTGAACCTCGGGTCAATGACGAAGCCTTGACATCCGAACTCGATCGGCGGGATGAACAGAGAGAAGCAGCCCTCCAAGTCCCGCATCAGTAGAAGGGAATGAGAGGAGACCTTATCAGAGGAAGTCGAGAAAAGGACCCGGCCAAAGAAGTAGAGGAAGAACGCTCTCAACTCCCTCCGTGCCCTCTGTGGACACGCGGCCGCCTCTCTCTCCTCGATCATCGCCCGCCGCCTCTCGAAGCTAGCTGCAGCTTCGCCCTTCTGGCGCTCTGTGAAGGAACCGAGGCCGTACTGCCCCGAAAGCCGCCCCAAAGAGATCCGGTTCAACGTCCGCTCCCGCTCCACGAACTCCCATTCTCCGATCAACCCTCAGAAAAGCCCCCTGTAGTCAGCTAGGGTGGCCGCGATCACCGCCTCCCCCAAAACCGGAAGGCCGGTGATCCGATGGACGTCCTCGAGCGTCGGCATGACAGCACCGGTAGGGAGGATGAACGTGCAACTCTCCGGATCCCATCTCTCCGCCAAGGCCTCCACATATGGACGGTGGACGTGGAATGGCTCGATCAGGAAGAAGGAACGGAAGCCCGCTCCATCCACCAAGCTCCGCTCCTCCTGCCCCGAGGCGTCGTACCATCTCTTCGTGCCGTGCCATAAAGCCCGGATACGATTCGGCCTCTACAAAACAAGCGAAGGTAACATGGGTTAGTTTAAAAGCAAGCGAGAGGTAAGAGTCCAAATCTACGAAATCAGTTTAAACCATGCTTAGCGAAATCAAGACTCCCACATGCTAAAAGAATGAAAGTAAGAAACTACACTCCTCATATGATCACGCATGCCAGACAAATATCAAACACATCCCACCGTGGTCACCCCTCACGCACTTTCTTACCTCAAGCCTATCAAACACACCTAAGCGATACAGCCATATGGAACACGAAACCATGAAATGCATGCACCCCCTCATGCTCTACCACGATCAAACACGTACGAAATCACATACACATAGAAAACTATCGCATGCAAGCATATTAGCTATATCATTTCTCTCCTTTACATGCATATGACAAACATGGATATATATATATAGAAATTGTCCCCCTCCCTATAAAAACAAACCCATGACAGCATGCTTACGCATCCCACCGTGATTAACTTATACACAAGCATGCCTATTTAAAAAATAACACACATATACGAGTATAATACACACATACAACCTGTTCATACCACCAACACATGCATATACACCAAAATAAAAAGGCAAAGACTAAAGGATTAGGAACATACCACGGCCCGTGTGGACCCAGGGGCGTCCACCTCGGCCTCGTCGGGATCGTCCATCCCGTCGTCATCCTCCTCCTCATCCTCCTCAAACACGGCCTCCTCGGCCTCAACCCCAACACCCACACCGGCCTCAGCAGCCCCAGTGCCCATACCCTCGGCCTCCCCGGCCCCGTCCCTAGCCTCTCCTATCCCCTCCACCCTCCCCACGCCGAAGATAAACTCCGCAAAGGCCCCCATAGCCCTACTCTCCTCCTCCTCAGCCCTGGCCTCTGTGGCCGCCCTATCCAACATCCCGACAAGGGCATCCAATGACGCCCTCACCTCCTCGCTAACTCCCTCGACTCCTACCCCCTCGGTTGCACCCTCAATCGATTCTCCAACCCCCGGAACCACCTCCTTGGCCACCACCGATCGATCCCCACGCCTCCTCTTGCGTATATAGCCTATCACACTCCCCCCTACCTCCGGGACAGCCCCCGAAGGCAAATCCCCGACCTCACCCACGCCAATATCCACCGGCGGCACCTCCGTCGTACCCATACCCTCCCCCACGGCCTCGACCTCCGGCCTATCACTCTCCGATGATGAAGAGCTCGGGCTACGCTCTCCACGAGCCACCCGCGGTCGTTTCCACCTCGAAGCAATCGCCTTCGACCTCGTCATCTCCTCGGTTTGAAAAAGAAAAAGGAGAACCCAAACTAGGGTTGTCGAAATCAAGAGAAAGAGAAAGATTGAGGTCGATATGGAGGAAAGAAAGGCAAAGAAATCAGGTTTTTCGAGTTTGAAACCGAAGGGAAGAAGAGAAGAGGGAAGAGAAACCGTTTTTAAAAAAAACGTATGGAGAGAGAGAGGGTCTTTACGGTTATAAGGGACCCAGTCGAGGGGCGGCTACCCGCGAGTAGCCGCCCCATCTCGGGCGGCTAGTTACAACTAGCCGCCCCTCCCAGTTTTTCTCTTTTGCTTAAAAAACCCCCTTCCAATCTTTTCAGCCCTAAAATTCAAGGTTCTCCATACCAAACAGCCATGTATTGGCTTATTTCCAGGCATTACTTGATCAAACACGACTCTCCTGAAGTTTTGCAACACATTCAGTACCATTCAGATTCAAATTTCTTCTGTTCTGGTTCTTTTCCAGAGTTCTTATCCCTCGGATGATCCAATTCACCCAAATCAACTTTTTACTTGCTTTCTGTCGGCGATATCCCCTCCTTGCTGAGTTTTCCCAAACACGGGAATGGTAGGCACGAGGAAACTGACGCTGGGCTGCTCCGTGCACGATAGCTAAGAACCCCGACCGCGGGTTGGATCACTCACCATTTACTTTTCCCCGCCTTCCACCTGGATCATCTTCTCGGACAAAAATTCTAAGTCAAGACCTAGCCTCTGACAGCCTAAATCAACTCCCCGAAAAATACTGTTCCTGTTGGCGTAACTTCTTGAAGGTCGGGCCGGCCAAAATAGGGGTCTCTTTCCTTATCATCGGTCGAAGTCTTTCCTGCTTCGCACAAAGACTCCGTCCGATGAGGGACAATTGTAGATACCCCAATTTTGACCGTCCAGAGAGACAGAAATACTTCAAGTAACACACGAAAATATCCCACAAGTGGACACCAATAGAGAACCGAAGGTTCGGTAAACCAGAAACCCTAAACCTAGCCATAACCTAAATCGGAAACCCTAAACCTTGACCTAACCCCAAACCCTAGCCCAAACCCTAAACCAAAGCCAAACCCCAACCCAGACCTAAACCTACCCTAAAAAAAACCAAAACCCTAAAAACCTAAGTCCCTGGAAAGGGGCGGCTAGCCCTAAGTAGCCGCCCCTCACTGGGCGGCTAGTTTACACTAGCCGTCCCCCTAACCGCCCCCTGGTCGACTTTGGACCAGTTCCCTGGATGGGACATAAAGCAATATTAAATGCTGATCATTGCGGCAGGTCATGACCTTTAGCCGCCCTTTCTTGGCCGGATCAAACCAAGTAGCCGATCCAAGCCACCGCTTGTCAGAGATGGGACGTTTGGCAGGTCATGATAGGGGCGGCTACCAGGAAGTAGCCGCCCCATCCCGGGCGGCTAGTTATCACTAGCCACCCTTCACCTGTTCTCTGGCAGAAGAACCAGAGCATTAATGAGAGGTCCAATCGGAGCCAACCCACTCCATTACCCTCAGGATATTTTCCTACCTCTCTTTTACTATAAATAGAGGAGGTCCCAAGCCTTCAACAACAACCAACACACCCAACAAAATCCACAACAACCAATTCATCTTCAAACCCTTCCACCACCAGAAATCCCAAGAGAGAGAGAGAGAGAGAGAGAGCGCCCCTTTTGTGAGAGAAACACCCATTCCCCACATAAAATACCCTCTCATCCCACCCTCCATAAACCCAGGCTAAACCTAGCTTAGCCTCTGCCCAAGACCCCACCCTTTACCTACCAAACCCCTGCCTAAATTCCCCAGACCCTGGACGGCTAACCCTAGCTAGCCACCCCCCCCTGGCCGACAGCTAATCACAACCAGCCGCCCTCTATCCACACCCCATATCAACATCCCTTTGACCCATAACTCCTTTAGTCAAGCCCGGAAGCAGAATAGGATTACCTGTTTTTCACCTCTGTGTACGGTATATCAGTGTCTCAGAGCGGAGACCCCACAAACTCCCCACGTAGGCGATCAAATCCAATCCAAACCCTTTCCTATTTTTAGAAAAAGCAGGTGGCGATCACAAAACCCGCTTGAATCCTCTTGAGCCGCTGTCGGGCGCCTCGACCAGGAACCACACCCTCACCCCTTCCGAGAAGACGATCCGACCGAGCCCGCCAGGGCACGCATCCGATCCGAACCCTCCGAAGAATCCCCACACACGCGGATTTTCTCGACACCGACAAATTCTGGCGATCACGGTGGGACCTCCCTCGTGAAAAATAATAAAAGGTAATCCTCTTCTGCCCCCTTTTACAAACTTGACTAAAATGCTATCAACCCTTTAGGAAGGTTAGAGTTTCTCACTCCTTGAATTAAATCCTCTTCTACTGTGCATTATAACATCCTTTACTGCTTTCGTAAGTCGCACACAGCTGCACAATCCTTTACTGCTTTCGTAAGTCGCACACAGCTGCGCAATCCTTTACTGCTTTCGTAAGTCGCACACAGCTGCGCAATCTTTTACTGCTTTATTTACTGCTTTCAATCCGCATTCATCCCCCCACTCTACGTCATGGAATCCCACATAGAAGAGGAGACGAAAAGGAATCACCAAGAGGGTCGGGCCACACAGTTCCTGACCCATCTAGAGGAAAGGATGGCTAGTCTAGGGTATCAAACGGTAGAGGACATGTTTCATGACCTCATTGACTACCGTCATGCCAAGACCTCGAGACAGGAAACCCCTGTCGAAACCCCTAAATCCACTCCCAAAGCCCCATCCACACCCAGTCACTCGGTCAACCCGAGTGTCTTTTCATTCACCCCCCTTTCCCCCGTGAATCCAAAATTCCCAGTTGTTTCCACCCCAGGCCCCTACCAGACCACCCCAAACCCAGGACCGCTAGGCAGCCCTCCCCGGGGAGAAACACTGGACGACACCATCCGGAGAATTCTCTCCGAGACTGGTCCCTCGGCCCCCAAACACATGTCTCTACATAACCTGAGACAAATCCCGTCAGTCCACCTACCGGAGGGATTCAAAGTCCCCAAATTCCGCCGGTACAACGGTCGTGGAGACTCAGACATTCATTTAACTACCTTTTATCTAGACGCAGGCCCGTTTCTAGATAATCAACCTCTACTAGTCTTCCTCTTCCAGAAATCATTGGAAGGAGAAGCACTACAATGGTTCTCCACCCTCCCTGTAGATCACTTGTCGAATTTCTCAGCTGTAAGCGAGAAATTCTTGGGCCGCTACGGTTACCAGAGGATTAGGACCCCCTCTATTTCAGATTTAACCGTAGAGAGAATGAGGCCTAGGGAGGAATTCGAACAATACGTGTCTCGGTGGCGCACCCTTGTTCAACGAACCGGCCTGCAACTCACAGAATGTCAAGAAATCGACATGATGTTACAGAGCCTGAGTCCAGAACTCCGCACGAGCCTTTCGTACGGAGACTGCACTACGTATCAACTTCTGATTGACCGCCACAACAGGATTTCCCGTTGTGCAGCCCCAGCAGTCCAAACCCAGTCCCCACCTATCAGCCATAGGGTTGGACAACCGCCTCGTAAGGCGCAAACCCCCACGGTAGAGGGGATTATCACCCAAGTATCGGCACTCTACCCGAACGGAGCGCGTGTTCCCGACCGAGGAATGGCTCCGAGACAGTACACACCCGGTTCATCCGGATATTCGCCGCCTCGTTAAGCTAATCAAAATTTTACTCTTCGATCTGTACCCGCCCCCGTGCCGACACGACTAAGTCCTATATTCCAAGACTTTATAAATCAGATCTCTGTACGTGTAGATCCTATAACGAATATTGGAAAGCAAAAGCTAGAACCTACTATACAACCCCTGATGGAAGAACCAGAAGACCTGCCTAGGATCATTCCGGGTGGCCTAATCCTTCCAACACCTTCCCCAATACACCCAAAGCCTACCAAACCCCTCCCCCCATACACAGAACAAATATCCGAGCCCGTTCTAGTTCATCCCATGAAGGGAGGTCCCATCCAACCATTGAACCATTTCTCCCATACACAACCTAGTCAGTCCTTCGGCAACAAAGCCAGAGTTCTTCCTGCCTGTCCCCCTACTCCACCAGGGACACAAGCCTTTGTTCCCCATCAACTACCCCAAAGAAAATACGCCGCTATTCCTCCCCCATCGACCTATGAGTCCCCAACATCTGAAATTATTGAATCCGCAGAATGTCCCAAGCAGGATTCTGACGATGATGAAGAGTTTTTGGACGGAGAACTATCGGAACTCTTTTACCCTTCCCGAACACAACCTGAATCCATCATCCAAACCTTACAACCGATTAAATCAGAATACCCCTTGTCTCTACCAGTTCAAGATCAAATCATATCAATGCCCGTCGAACCTACCTTGGTGGTCTCAGATGACTCACCTTCTGACTCATCAGATTCTGAGACCGATCCAGATCCGGTTCAACCAATTGTGCGTATCTTCAAAACAGAACCACTCATATTTAAAAATGCACAATTTGAGGGAACAGTCAAGCCATCCAAATTGCCGTACTTGCCATATCATCTACCTAAGGATCTCCTTCCTCAGGATTCCCCCGCCATATCCAAATCAATTATTCCATATTTGGCCCGCGAGCCCCTGATTGCACCAGTTGATAAGTCTTTACCCTCGCCATTATTAGGGCCTCAACATTATGGTGAACCGTTCTCTCTTGCACCTATCGAGTCAATAGCCGCCCTTGCGACTTGCTTCCCCATATCTACATCTTTATTGACTAAACCCCCTTTGAAGAAAGATTCTCTTCCTGCTAAGGGTCTATGGCAGATCAAACGCCACTTGCATTTTCAACGACATTTAGGCTTTGATATTCTGATAGATGCTGTCAGAATAGACGCTGAACAACAGTGGCTGAGAAGGCGTCAAACGCGCTTCAAGACAGAGAAGAATCGACACACAATGAATGATACATCAGAAAATTCAAGTATCGTTCCCCTAAAGATCTTACAATTTGAGCCTCCATGGGACTCACCTTGCATCATCATTCCTGGAGGCCATCCTCCAGTCCTACGTATATTATCTTTTACATACTTTACTATCTCCAAACCTTTACACGCTTTATAAAAACAAAAAAACAAAAAAAACAAAAAAACAAAAAAAAAAGAGAGAAAGGAAAAAGAAAAAGATAATACTTTCAAAAATCAAGAGACCAAGCCCAGGTCTACCAAAGAAGGGTGGCAAGGGCATTTGAAAAGAAGGTGATAAAAAGAAAATTCGAAATCGGGGAATTAGTACTTAAGCAAATCATGCCATCAAGACAGCGTCACCCGAGAGGAAAGCTGCAACCCATATGGGAGGGACCCTATGTGATCACCCATGCCTATTCCGGGAATGCCTACCGCCTGATAGATGCCGAAGGAGTCGAGGTTCCAGGTTCGTGGAATGCACTTTATCTAAAGAAATTCCATGCATGAAAAGCTTTCAATACTTAAGAACTATTATTCTTCCTTCCTGCGATTTCCAGCGTTTAGTACTTGATGATAGAATTATAAGACTCTCAAAGATAAACTCGTATCTATTTGAACACGTTTCCGCCAAATCATGTCATTCCCTTCACACACGTATAACTGGACTAGATTTGCCTGATGGAAGAAAAATTGCCTACCACGTAGACTGGGACAATTTAAAACTCCCCAAAGCAAAATATCCCTTATTTTCGCCCCGCTCGTATTAACCCTAGGTCAAAATGAGGAGTTACCCGGACCTAGCATATGTCCCAAAAACTGGCTCTGGCACTATATAAACACTTCTAGAGGGGAAGCATGAAAAGAATCGGGGTGAAAAACAGAAGAGCTCCCCCCCCCCCCCTCAACTCAAATCAAAACACAAAACAAAAAAAAAGAGAAAGTTAGGCAAGGAGAGGCCAAACACCCAAGTGAACGGGTTAAACTCTCTATTTAGCAGGCTTTCACGCCTTTACGCACGGTATACGCTAAACAACAGCTATACCAGTACAGATCCAAACAACGGACTGTACCTTTCCACCCAAAAATAAAGAAGTGGTAAAAAGAAGAAAGCCAGAGGGACCTAGGAAGTAAGACGTGCTAGACTGGGATAATTCTAAAATATTGCCCGAAAGGAAGATATTACTCTTACCTCATTCACCCTCTCCCCTTTTTATTTTTTTTTGCAATGGGGGTTCAAAATTGAGCTATGTCCACCAGGAAAAGCGAAATTTTGACCAAGGGTAGATCACGTCCAGGTTTACACCTACACGCACACTCACGCGAGTTCATTTAGAAACCTGCCTATCCAAAGGAAGCTTGTTTGACTTGACTCTTGGTACACTCATGGATTTTTCAGCATGTTTAGAAAAATACGATTAAGCATTTGAGAACCATGAACCTAGGAAAATCGACGCCTAAGGCTTATACCCCTCAAATACAATCCTGGTTTGGACATGAGTGACCACAAGGGCTCCTCCACGGGGCTTGATGGCGTCTTTTACTTATGAAAATCAAGAACATTGCCCCCTCACCTAAAAAGTCATTGAAGAACTAAAATGCCCCCTTAAGCCACTTATACTTACGCATAAGCTCGCATTTTCCTTCTCAAAACACCTTGGCATCTAATTTTCTTGAAACATTAAAGTTAACCCCCCCTCATCCCCGAATTTAAAATTATCCCCACTCATATGAGAATTGTCCCCGTGAAATTCAAAATTATCCCCACTCATATGAAAATTGTCCCCCCTCACCTCATGCCCTTCCGCACATGCGTGAGAAGAAATTATCCCCAACTCCTACACATAAGTTCTTCTTCACTCGCGCACTTGGAATCCCTTCCTTGCGCACTAAAGCCTGGTCTCCCGCACTTTACTTTCTCGCATTTATATTTCCATTCCACCTTAAGATGGATTGTAGCCCTTGACAATTCAAGCAAGAAGGGCTCGAAAGTCAGTGCAGGGGCACAATCTAGACAGATTTAACACTTGGTCCATGGAAAGAATGTTTTTATAGGTATTGAAGGATAGAACGGTCTCAAAAGCTTTCAGCGACAGCAGCAGACAGGAGCAGCAGGCCCAAAAGCCCCAGGCATGGGGCGGCTAAACCTAACTAGCCGCCCCTCACTGGGCGGCTAGTTTGTACTAGCCGCCCCTCCCCCTTGTCTCAGGTAAGTTTGCCCCAGGTCGGGGGCGGCTAAACCTAACTAGCCGCCCCTCACTGGGCGGCTAGTTTACACTAGCCGCCCCTTGCCTGCACCCCAGTCAGTTATGTCAGCCCATATCTAATCAACTCTTCAATACTTCTTTACCTATTAAAATCAAATTCTTTCCAAAACCTGCACGTACACATTTCATACACATATTCATACGCAAAACCTGTATAGATACCATGCTAAAACGAATTATATATCAAAACCTACACCCATCCATGAATCAAACCTATAAAAATCCAGATTCATCCACACATACATACATATCCATGAACCATCCATGCTAAACTACTCTAAACACATGCATATAAAGGAGAATGATTAAATTGTCCCACCCAAAACCACAAGCATAGATTGTTTTTCTAAACCTAAAAGAGGGCATAAAAAGGGAATCTTTCTTCAAAACGCTCCAAACTTCGAAGTCTTGAGCTATGCATCATCGAAACATTCACCTAAGTCAAAACAAAAGAAGAAAAGCATGAATTCATCGCATATATACTATTCTTCTACTTAAAACCAAGACACAAAAGCTATACCTCGGCGTATCGTCGTCCACTGGAGGCTGAGTAGGAGGAACGTCCTGACTTGGCTGAGAAGGGAGCGGCGAATGAGGAGAAGACTGAACCTCTGGAGCATCAGGAGCAGCAGGAGTCTCTCGAACCGAAGACGCGGCCCTCGCGTATATCCCACGACTCCGAGACGCCGAAGGACGAGAGGCACGGCTAAAGGTGGCCTCGGTAGCCAAGGAAGCCGAGAGAGAATGGTCAGGCTCAAGTGGAAGAAGATCAAGGTCCGCCTCGGTCATAGAGCCCCCTCCGACCAACTTCCCCCTCATAGTGGCCTCCCAGAGAAGGACCTGCTGCATGTCTCTGTCTCTCCTCTCCAATCTCTGTCGGAGGCGACTCTCTGTCCCTCTGGCCCGATCCTCAGCAACCCTCAATCTCTCCTCCAACTCCCGCGCCCTCGCTTCCGACGCCCTGAGTGCCTCTCTGTCCCTATCCCCGGCCGCCTGGAGAGAACGAACCAGGTCTCCCATCAAACCTCCGGGAACACCCGCCGAAGCCTCCAACTCCGACACCCTCATCTGGAGGGAGTCCCTCTCACGACCTAGGGTAATGAACCCCTCCTCCCTCGAGGCTATCATGGACCTCAGCCGGTCCGCCTCCTCCTCAGCCCGAGAAGCCCTGCCCCTCGCCTGGCCCAACTCCATCCTTGTGGCCGCCAACTCACTTCGGGCCACATCCAATTCCCTCGTCAGCTCGAGCTCCTGCTCGGAAACCACAGAAGGAGGGGGGACGGAAGAAGAAGAAGCGCCATCGGCCCTCGCTCTCGACAGAGCATCCACCTGAGCCTCGAGGACCCGGACCTGGTCTTGCAAGCGTCCTCTCTGTGCCCGCAATGTCTCTATCTGCGTGGCCCGCGCTTGGAGGTGCTCGTTGGCGGTCTTGAGCCTCTTCTCCATCTCATTCAACTCAACCTGCAAAAGGAAATACCATTCGGAAGATGTTCAAGCAAAAGAGAACGAGGAAAGAAAAGGGATTCTTTAACTTACATAAGCGTCCGGGATCTCCTCCTCCATCGTCCCGAGGATATCCGCATACTCCCGACGATACCAAGCTAGGTATTCGTCACTCGAAGTCACCTCAGGACGATGCTCCACCAAGACGCCTCGACCCATCCATCCCGCCACGTACGTCGCGTAATTCCTTGGGAGATTCGTGTCCCGAGGAATCCCGGCCACCGGAATCGAAGGGCGCCGCGGAAGAGGATCGGGCACCCACTAATGGTACCCAAGCTGACGGACGACCCGGCTGATCGCATGGAACACGACCTCATTGAAGTAGATCAGCCAGATGTCTCGCGCCAGGGCCTCAGGAACCTCCTCCGATTAAGGCCTCCACGTCATCTAAGAAAGCATCGAAAGATAGGAAGAGCGCTTTGTCAAAAAGAAAACCAAGTACAAACCAAAAGGATTCAAAGAAAACTTATACCTCTTCCTCCGAAAAGACGCGGAAGGCCTCTCGGAATTGGGCGAGGCGGTGCAAACGGGAAGATCCCCGGGGTTCCCATCTCATGGCCCAAGGGAGGGCATGATCGAATGGAGCCAAAGTCGGGCGATCAATGGTGAAGTGCTCGTACCCGAAGATCTAACAAAGCAAGAGGAAATTTATCATGACCAAAGTAAAGCTAAACCAAGAAGAAGACACTCATCACTTACACATACCTGAAGGAATGGTGCGAAGCCACCAAGGTTCTTTCCTCCAGCCCTATTGACTTTCTTCGAGAGCTCCGCAAACAAGTGGGCAAGCATCGCCACTCCCCAAGCATAGCGCCCCATGCCCTCCAAGTCCCGCATCAGTAGAAGGGAATGAGAGGAGACCTTATCTGAGGCCGTCGAGAAAAGGACCCGGCCAAAGAAGTAGAGGAAGAACTCTCTCAACTCCCTCCGTGCCCTCTGTGGACACGCGGCCGCCTCTCTCGCCTCGATCATCGCCCGCCGCCTCTCGAAGCTAGCTGCAGCTTCGCCCTTCTGGCGCTCTGTGAAGGAACCGAGGCCGTACTGCCCCGAAAGCCGCCCCAAAGGGATCCGGTTCAACGTCCGCTCCCGCTCCACGAACTCCCATTCTCCGATCAACCCTCAGAAAAGCCCCCTGTAGTCAGCTAGGGTGGCCGCGATCACCGCCTCCCCCAAAACCGGAAGGCCGGTGATCCGATGGACGTCCTCGAGCGTCGGCATGACAGCACCGGTAGGGAGGATGAACGTGCTACTCTCCGGATCCCATCTCTCCGCCAAGGCCTCCACATATGGACGGTGGACGTGGAATGGCTCGATCAGGAAGAAGGAACGGAAGCCCGCTCCATCCACCAAGCTCCGCTCCTCCTGCCCCAAGGCGTCGTACCATCTCTTCGTCCCGTGCCATAAAGCCCGGATACGATTCGGCCTATACAAAACAAGCGAAGGGAACATGGGTTAGTTTAAAAGCAAGCAAGAGGTAAGAGTCCAAATCTACGAAATCAGTTTAAACCATGCTTAGCGAAATCAAGACTCCCACATGCTAAAAGAATGAAAGTAAGAAACTACACTCCTCATATGATCACGCATGCCAGACAAATATCAAACACATCCCGCCGTGGTCACCCCTCACGCACTTTCTTACATCAAGCCTATCAAACACACCTAAGCGATACAGCCATATGGAACACGAACCCATGAAATGCATGCACCCCCTCATGCTCTACCACGATCAAACACGTACGAAATCACACACACATAGAAAACTATCGCATGCAAGCATATTAGCTATATCATTTCTCTCCTTTACATGCATATGACAAACATGGATATATATATATAGAAATTGTCCCCCTCCCTATAAAAACAAACCCATGACAGCATGCTTACGCATCCCACCGTGATTAACTTATACACAAGCATGCCTATTTAAAAAATAACACACATATACGAGTATAATACACACATACAACCTGTTCATACCACCAACACATGCATATACACCAAAATAAAAAGGCAAAGACTAAAGGATTAGGAACATACCACGGCCCGTGTGGACCCAGGGGCGTCCACCTCGGCCTCGTCGGGATCGTCCATCCCGTCGTCATCCTCCTCCTAATCCTCCTCAAACACGGCCTCCTCGGCCTCAACCCCAACACCCACACCGGCCTCAGCAGCCCCAGTGCCCATACCCTCGACCTCCCCGGCCCCGTCCCTAGCCTCTCCTATCCCCTCCACCCTCCCCACGCCGGAGATAAACTCCGCAAAGGCCCCCATAGCCCTACTCTCCTCCTCCTCAGCCCTGGCCTCTGTGGCCTCCCTATCCAACATCCCGACAAGGGCATCCAACGACGCCCTCACCTCCTCGCTAACTCCCTCGACCCCTACCCCCTCGGTTGCACCCTCAATCGATTCTCCAACCCCCGGAACCACCTCCTCGGCCACCACCGGTCGATCCCCACGCCTCCTCTTGCGTATATAGCCTATCACACTCCCCCCTACCTCCGGGACAGCCCCCGAAGGCAAATCCCCGACCTCACCCACGCCAATATCCACCGGCGGCACCTCCGTCGTACCCATACCCTCCCCCACGGCCTCGACCTCCGGCCTATCGCTCTCCGATGATGAAGAGCTCGGGCTACGCTCTCCACGAGCCACCCGCGGTCATTTCCCCCTCGAAGCAATCGCCTTCGACCTCGTCATCTCCTCGGTTTGAAAAAGAAAAAGGAGAACCCAAACTAGGGTTGTCGAAATCAAGAGAAAGAGAAAGATTGAGGTCGATATGGAGGAAAGAAAGGCAAAGAAATCAGGTTTTTCGAGTTTGAAACCGAAGGGAAGAAGAGAAGAGGGAAGAGAAACCGTTTTTAAAAAAACGTATGGAGAGAGAGAGGGTCTTTTCGGTTATAAGGGACCCAGTCGAGGGGCGGCTACCCGCGAGTAGCCACCCCATCTCGGGCGGCTAGTTACAACTAGCCGCCCCTCCCAGTTTTTCTCTTTTGCTTAAAATTCAAGGTTCTCCTTACCAAACAGCCATGTATTGGCTTATTTCCAGGCATTACTTGATCAAACACGACTCTCCCGAAGTTTTGCAACACATTCAGTACCATTCAGATTCAAATTTCTTCAGTTCTGGTTCTTTTCCAGAGTTCTTATCCCTCGGATGATCCAATTCACCCAAATCAACTTTTTACTTGCTTTCTGTCAGCGATATCCCCTCCTTGCTGAGTTTTCCCAAACACGGGAACGGTAGGCACGAGGAAAAAGACGCTGGGCTGCTCCGTGCACGATAGCTAGGAACCCCGACCGCGGGTTGGATCACTCAGCATTTACTTTTCCCCGCCTTCCACCTGGATCATCTTCTCGGATAAAAATTCTAAGTCAAGACCTAGCTTCTGACAGCCTAAATCAACTCCCCGAAAAATACTGTTCGTGCTGGCGTAACTTCTTGATGGTCGGGCCGGCCAAAATAGGGGTCTCTTTCCTTATCATCGGTCGAAGTCTTTCCTGCTTCGCACAAAGACTCCATCCGATGAGGGACAATTGTAGATACCCCAATTTTGACCGTCCAGAGAGACAGAAATACTTCAAGTAACACACGGAAATATCCCACAACTGGACACCAATAGAGAACCGAAGGTTCGGTAAACCAGAAACCCTAAACCTAGCCGTAACCTAAACCGGAAACCCTAAACCTTGACCTAACCCCGAACCCTAGCCCAAACCCTAAACCTAAGCCAAACCCCAACCCAGACCTAAACCTACCCTAAAAAAAACCAAAACCCTAAAAACCTAAGTCCCTGGAAAGGGGCGGCTAGCCCTAAGTAGCCGCCCCTCACTGGGCGGCTAGTTTACACTAGCCGCCCCCCTAACCGCCCCCTGGCCAACTTTGGACCAGTTCCCTGGATGGGAAATAAAGCAATATTAAATGCTGATCATTGCGGCGGGTCATGACCTTTAGCCGCCCTCTCTTGGCCGGATCAAACCAAGTAGCCGATCCAAGCCACCGCTTGTCAGAGATGGGACGTTTGGCAGGTCATGATAGGGGCAGCTACCAGGAAGTAGCCACCCCATCCCGGGCGGCTAGTTATCACTAGCCGCCCTTCACCTGTTCTCTGGCAGAAGAACCAGAGCATTAATGAGAGGTCCAATCGGAGCCAACCCACTCCATTACCCTCGGGATATTTTCCTACCTCTCTTTTACTATAAATAGAGGAGGTCCCAAGCCTTCAACAACAACCAACACACCCAACAAAATCCACAACAACCACCAATTCATCTTCAAACCCTTCCACCACCAGAAATCCCAAGAGAGAGACAGAGAGAGCCCCTTTTGTGAGAGAAACACCCATTCCCCACATAAAATACCCTCTCATCCCACCCTCCATAAACCCAGGCTAAACCTAGCTTAGCCTCTGCCCAAGACCCCACCCTTTACCTACCAAACCCCTGCCTAAATTCCCCAGACCCTGGACGGCTAACCCTAGCTAGCCACCCCCCCTGGCCGACAGCTAATCACAACCAGCCGCCCTCTATCCACACCCCATATCAACATCCCTTTGACCCATAACTCCTTTAGTCAAGCCCGGAAGCAGAATAGGATTACCTGTTTTTCACCTCTGTGTACGGTATATCAGTGTCTCAGAGCGGAGACCCCACAAACTCCCCACGTAGGCGATCAAATCCAATCCAAACCCTTTCCTGTTTTTAGAAAAAGCAGGTGGCAATCACAAAACCCCCTTGAATCCTCTTGAGCCGCTGTCGGGCGCCTCGACCAGGAACCACACCCTCACCCCTTCCGAGAAGACGATCCGACCGAGCCCGCCAGGGCACGCATCTGATCCGAACCCTCCGAAGAACCCCCACACACGCGGATTTTCTCGACACCGACACATATGACCAACCTACGGAAGTCACGTGGTAGGGAAGAATGGAATTAGCCTCTGGGCTTAAATTCTGAAAGGGTCCAGACCCTCTCGTCGTGAGCACTCCACCATCATTGCACGATAAAAAGTGCAAAAGACATCCTTATATGATAAGGGTGAATGGATAGAGATCCACCAGCGATCAAGGGCTCAGGCTCACACAGTCTAAACGGGCTCAGGCCATATGACCATCATACAGAGGACATGCAGAAAGGGCGAGCAGAATTAGCCCTAGGGCTTAAATTCTGAAAGGGTGTTGACCCTCTCGACCCAAGTGATCAAGGGCTCAAGCTCACAAGGTCTAAATGGGCTCAGGCCATACGACCAGCATACGGAGGTCGTGTGGAAAAGGCGAACAGAATTAGCCACAGGGCTTAAATTCTGAAAGGGTGTTGACCCTCTCGACCCAAGCACTCTGGAATTTAGTTCTCTTGGTTTCAAAAGGCTCAGGCCTAGCGGAGGTCGCAATGACGAGAGATAAAAAGGGCCAGCCCACTAGGGCACAACATTTTAATCTCGATAAAAAACATTCCAAACATTCAGAAGAGAACAAATAAGGAGAATAAAGACAAGTCATTTATGAAAATATTGTTCTTTTCAAAGATGGCTTAGACCTGGGGTCCGACATCAGGACCAAGGGAAGAGGAAGGAGGAGATACAATGACGACGTGAGGAGACACATTGGTGGATCTATCTTCATATCCTTGACGGTACCCACGATCAAAGCTCTTCTCGGCGGAAGAAGTCAAGGAATCGATGACCTCCCTCACCTGGTCCTTCTGCATCGCGAAGGCTTCACCTCGGCCCTTCATCAGTCCTTCGTTAAATACGGAGGACCGTTCGGCTTGAAGCTCGCGCAGTCTCACCTACAACTCTCACAACTCCCGGGTCAGGGCATTAACTCGCTCTTCAGCAATTTGCGCTCGCAAAGAAAGCAAAGCCTGGTCGAAGGAGTGGGAGAGCCTCAGCTCAAGAAGCTCTCTTATGCACTCTTCAGCAGCTTCCGCCCGAACCAGAGCAGCAGAGGCGTCACGACGAGCAGTAGATTTAACAAGCTCATTGGTATGGCGACTTTGGGTCGCGATTGCCAACTGCTCCTCAACCGACTTCAACTATGCCTCTCTCCAATGCACGAGCCCCTGAGCTGACTTAACCAAGTTCTCAAGCCTAACGGCATTAGAGCTCTGCTCACCAAGGACCTGCCAGATGATAGAATTCTGGGGGGTAAGAAATCAGTACAGAGAAAGAGGAAATCCTAAAGCGAAGGCTGAACCACTCACATTGTAGAGGCTCAATCCGAGTTGAGCGAAGAGTGCATCTGTTGTGGCTCGGCGACCACAAGTCAGGTCGTTCTCCAGAAGACATCCCCTGAGTCGGGTACTAGCGTACTCCTTGCTGGCGAGATCAGCGGGGAGGCTTCTAGATGCAAAACCAACGTGGAACGCAGAGGAACCTCAGGAGACGCTGCGCAAGGTGCGTCCGTGCGAGAAGGATCAATCCCAGTCGTGGTGACCACATGGACATGCCCCACCAAAGAAATGACTAGGGGCATTTCCACCACTTTTGGGGCGACCGGTGACATCTCTGCCATGTTAGAAGTAGCTGAGGATACTACCACCGCAGCAGGGATGACTAGGGGTATCCCTCCTGTACCAGAATCAACCGGGGATGCCTCTTCCACTGTCGGAATGACTTGGGGCATCCCCGCATCGGCCAGGTCGGCAGAAGGCGTCCCCTCGGTAGTCTTTTCGACTGAGGAAACCAGGTCTGGAAGGCGTCCTCTCGACAGTCTTCTCGACTGGGGGCACCAAGTCAGCAGAAGGCATCCCCTTGGCAGTTTTCTTGACTGGGGGCACCCATGTTGATGTCGCAGTAGGAGAACCAAAGGCAGAAGCGTCGACTACAACCACCTCTGGTGAAAAAGGAGCCTCCACCGCTTCCAGCGTGCGTTGAACCAGAGAGCTGGATGGATGCCCCCTCCCTGAACGCATGTGGGAAGAAGGTTGGCAGCAACCGCCTCATCGACGATTGAAGGCAGTTCGGACCTTGCAGCAAAGGTGGTCGGCGCTGTAGCAGGAGGACCATCAACCCTGTCTATCACGTCCATCTCCTCAGACGGCAAATCAAGACACAGGACTTTGGTCCTCGTTTTTTAAGTAACCAAGTAGCACCCACCACGATCGGTCCAGAAACTCCATCACTTAGGAGATGGCGTCCATCTTGACCTCTGGCCTGGGGGCATCAACCGTCGGTCTTCGAGGATGACACAAGTGGCGCTGGGAAATATCCCAACTATCCGGCATCCAGGGACCCCGAACCAGCACCCGGTGGCTTTCCCAGTCATAGATATCCCCCTGAGACATGCCGAGTACCAGTTCTGGTGCCCCAGCATGGCGAGAGATATAGAAGTATGGAGACCACCTCGAGATCAAGCCTTTGACCTGATAGATCCACTGGATCTCCGACAGGCCCAACTCAACCCCCGTCCCCTTCCTCAACTCGACCGTACACATCAGGATGCGGTATACGTTGGGGACAACCAAGATGAGGTGAAGACGAAAAAAGTCAAGAAATTCGGCTATCATGCGTGGGAAGGGCAGAGAAAGACCCCCATCCGTGAAATAACTCGGATGGAGGGTGATAGAGTCAAAAAAAAGGGTGGGAATTTCATCTTTGGATAACTCGTCAACCGAGAAGTTTGAAGAAATTCCTAACTCCCTTTGAAGGTCCGAAACAGCGACAGTATTCTCCATTATCAGGGGTTACAAAGGTTTCAAAGGCAGAGGGCGAGATGGGACAAAGGGTGCTCCTCACTCAACCTTTAAATACAGCATCGGCGATGCTTCGACAAGACGGCAGCAATAATTCGCTGTGGATATTGAGGTGTAATCAATGCCTCGGAAAGTGTTTTACAAAACCCTAAGAGGTGTCGACATTTGGATTTTCAAAAGAATATCGTGGGAAGCCACGCGTCATTAAGAACTGACTCAATAAATCAGCCATCAAATCCAGAACAGATCAGAGAATTCGGAGGAGATCGGTGACCAGATCTTTGACTCTCGAAGAAGGAGGGACACGACTAAATTTTTCATATCTCCTGCTCTCTCGACACGTCAAAAGAACAGAAGAGGGGGCATCTGTGGAGGTAAAAATCTACACCTGGACACGTGTCGTGATGAGTTAGAACAACAGAACTTGGGCCATTCGGTGCAAAGCCCATCAGGCCCGACCCACAAAATGAGACGTCAACTGGAGTGCTGACATGACTAGACTTAAGGATCTAGTCGGACAGTCAGTTATCTTGAGAAAAGATGGCACCTCGAGTAATCTAAGGCATGGCCAGACAACAGGTCTGGTCGGGTGACCTTATTACTCAAGTACGAGTAATCTAAGGCACGACCAGATGACAGGTCTGGTTGGGCGACCTTATTACTCACGTACGAGTAATCTAAGGCACGGCCAGACTACAGGTCAGGTCGAGCGACCTTATTACTCAGGTACGAGTAGTCTAAGGCACGACCAAACACCAGGTCTGGTTGGTCGACCTTACTCCTCAGGAAAGTATGCGGAGGCATAATGGCACGAACAGGTATATCAGAAATTACCGAGCAGACGTAGAAACGTCAGAATACCTCAAACATCTGTAACCGCCACATTGGAACTTAATCCCCATTATCATCAAGGACGTGGGTAATTAAGGATGACATTGACAGTAATTGTAGGGAACGTTTCCCTAAGAAAATAGCCCACTATCTCTTAGTGGCAAAATGTTTAGAAAGTAACCAACTTAACTCCATGAGACTTGATCCCTCAGGGGTACATAGGCAGCCTATAAAAGAGGTCGCGCAATAGCACTCTTACGGTAACGAATCGAGTAATTGAGAACGGTCACGGTGACAACTCAGTCATTTGTGATAGCCAGGCACAGTCTCTCCTTTCCCCATCAACAATCCCATTTTTTGCCTAAACCTACCACCAAAAATTTATTATCTGAATCCTTTTGAAGTTCCACATCCCAAAAATCACAAATTTAACTGTGAGGGGAAATTATCCTCCTCAACATGCTATCCAAACCCCAAAACACTCCCTTTGTGCTTGGCAAGCTTTCCACAACAAACTCCCTATTCTATTGCAAAAACGGGGTCTCATTCAAGATATTATCTGCTCTCTTTGTTCTTCAGGAGCTGAGGATGTTGATCATCTTTTCCTGGGATGTTCATATTCTCGTTTTATTTGGGCACAACTTTTTTGAGATCTCCACATCAAATCAACCATCCCACGCAGGATGGAACTTCTACCAGTCTGGCTAGCATCTCAGATATTAGATCATTTTAAAAAGGAGATCATTTATTTAATTCTCTCAACCACTTTCTGGTTTTTTATGGATTGAGAGGAATAAGAGACTATTTTAGAAGAAGTATCAGCATAAAACAATGCTACTACACAGAATTAAAGAAAGTATTAAGGTGGGAACCTTGCAAAAAAATTTTGTGGTTCCTTCCAATCCTGAATTTAACAAAATTGTAGCCGCTTTTGGCCTAACATTGAAACATAAGGATATAATTACAACCACAGTAATGTAGTTGCTTCCAACCGATGAGTAATTCAAGATGAATACTAGTGGTTCCTTAGCTGATGATCGAGGAGGCTGTGGTGCACTCCTTCGAAATAGCAGAGCCGAACTCATTGTTGTTATGGCAGGGCGGCTTGACCTTTCTTCCATTAATCTTGTGGAGCTCAAGGCTATTGAATGAGGCTTACAAATGGGGTTGCCTACTGCTATTAGAAAACTTTGGATTGAATCTGATTCAACCACCGCAATTGCTTGGGTACACGAAAGGGGTTGTATCCCATAGACTGCTCTGCGCTCTCTTAGCTATGTACATCAAAGCTTACATCGACTGGACTGTTGGAAGGCCTCGCATATCCATAGGGAAGGTAACTCCCCAGCAGATCTGCTTGCAGCCCATCAGTCCCCTAGAGGTGAAACAAACTTGCATCCTACAAATATATGGTATGAGCTTCAATCAGCAATTGGGGAGGATGGGTTTCTAAAGGGTTACAAACGCATTAGTTAATTTTGGGCTCTCACTATTTGTGGAACAGGGAGTAATCAGCTGATGGTCTCCATCTTTTGGTTAAGATAACAAGAATTGCAAATTGGGGTGGTAGCTGGCTTTCTTTTGATCATCCCCTGTTTTTGGTTTAGTAACTATAGGGTAATAGACTCTGTTTTGTTGTCCAATTCCATATTTTTAAAAGTTATTACTTCCCTGCTCTGTTTTTTTGTAAAGAGAGGGAAATTGTACAAAGTTCAAAGTATAGCAATACAAACTATTGATTACCAATATAAAAAAAAACAATCAAGTCCTTCATTTTGTGGGATGTATTAAAAAATGAACTCCTGAGCCTCCAAGTGCAAACCATCGACCCACCACTGTCGGATGCCATGCGAGCGTATCAATAAATCATATAGACCATTTGGCTTCTCAGAATTGATTGTTAGCCTTGCTGATGGCAGTAGGTGTGTTGGGTCGGAGTCCAACCCCCTCGCTGTTCGCAAGAGGTGCATCATTGAGTTGGTTGAGGAGATCCTCTCAAGATGTCAGGCACCAAGATTTTCCATCTTCTTCTGGTTCTCAAAGTACCCTTTGTACTCCATCGATATAAAGTCGTCGGTTCATGATGAGCCTTCAACCCTTCCTCAGACATACAAGATTGCCCCAGTTCCATGGTGAGTATGGCCTTGCATACATAGTGTGAGGCACGGATAATGAACTTCACCCTCTTGCTTTTGATTTTCTCGATCGGGATCGAAGGATATGGAGGGTTGAAGAGGTATGTCTCGAGATACATCCCCCTCTCTCTAATCAACTGTTTCGCAATGGAGATTGCCACAGCCGCCCCAAGAGAATGCCCAGCTAGCCAAACATTGGTACCTTTCTTATCAAGAATTTCACGAACAGCTTCGCTCGCGATGCTGTGGCGGGACGTCTGGAGAAAGCAGTGCATGATGAGCTTCAGATCGAGTAAGATATCATTAACGTTGTCTGTGCCACGGAAGGCGATGATGTACTTCGGAGCAATTGGGATGATCAGAGGATACTCATATATCACACCGAAGATGGAGTCATCAACATCCATTAATTTATGGTGTAGTACAAATCCCAAGGATTCCCACCATGTGTGTGCCATGGCGTGCCGTTTATACTTTCGATCTCTCTCCATAGCATAGACGCCTTGAACGAGACATGCCATCACTGCTCTCCGATGATCCTGATTTTTCCTGTAGTCACATGAAATGATATTATATTAATATTTTGATGACCTAGTAATCTGATGCATATATAGACCGCTTAGATAATTAATCCTCATGCATGGTTCAAGAAGATTTATAAGAACTTTTAGGTGACTTTGATTTTTTTATTATTATTGAAGGACTAATTAATGAACACAAATGCATCTAAACTTACCAATTCACTTGTCCCAGTTTTTTGGGTCCTGTGACAAAGAAATCATCCTTTTTTGCTTTATCCCCATCCATCATTTTCGGGCTTATGTATGTCTCTGATATCTTCACCGTTGGCTGTGTTAAAATTTGAAACATATATATGTTGAAAAAGAAAATTCATTAATGCGAGGTGAAAAAAAAAAGATCTATAAAAAAATGAACCTGTAATTTTCATGAACACCACGCATACTGAAGAGGGTTTTGATTGAATCCTTTTTTCTTCCTCCACAAACTTATGCTGTGATTTGATGAAGACAACAAGGGCCAAAGCTGCATTTATAATAGTAGCATGCTGAAGTTGGTGGTGTGGTTTTGTTTCATTGGACTGGTTCAAATGATAGATTATTCAACAAGTCTCACCCCTCCTTATGTTAGTTAAAGATTACCATTAATTATAGACTAAGGCCTGATTTGACATTGGGATTAGGGGTTGGGATAAGAAAATAATTGGATTAAATTACATGTTATCCTATATGGTATAAAAAAAATGATAAAATATGAAAATTTGTTCGTCTTTTGAGATAAAAAGTGGTGATATTTTGTCCTAATTTGGTAAAATGTGGAATACACGTTATCCCCATTTTCTAACTTCATTTTGTAAAACATGGACAACATTTATAACTGCCCTTCCCAAAAAACCAAAAATCAAAAACTTCATAAAACCAAAACCAACAATATCAATGCCCCTTCAATAGAAATGGTAAACTTAGTATTTTTAATATTTTTTTTAAGTTATCTCATATTTTACATCATGTGATCCAAATACAAAATTAAGGATAAGAACAAAAAAAATGGGGATAACAAAATGCATTACCAAATGTAAATATTGATAAAAATAATGGTAATTTTATCCTCATAAATTAGGATAACTTATCATAAATATTTATTCATTTACCAAACTAGGCCTAATTGTCAAACATGCAGAAGTTGGTGGCCTGGTGTGGTTTTATCTCATTGGATTGGTTCAAATGATATGATAGACTATCATCTAAGGGACGGTTACACTCACACCATAGAATGGGAATCCCACACCATTATCTGACCCACCACATTCTTTTTTCCTAATCCCTAAACCCACCCTTGAATATATATGTTAAACCTGTCAGTGGAAACCCACCCCCAACCATTTTACTCTCTCTCTCTCTCTCTTCTCCCTTTGTCCTCCCTCCCACGCGGCCGTCCTTCCCAGCCCTCCTTGCCACCGTCGCCTCCGTTCCAAGCCCTCGTATCCCCATCCCATCGCCGGCAAGGTTAGTAGCCATGACTTGCAAACACATTCATCATCTTCTTCTTTTCTTCATGCTTTTTCCATTGAAGCTTAGGTATTGAATGATTTGTACATGTTCTCTTTTCATTAAACCCTAGGGCCTCGTTTTGGATTGAGGAAATGAGTTATTCTGGATAGATAACTATGCTAGTATAAATAACAATTCTACAAGAATAAAAGATTTTCTGCTTAGTTGTATTTTTTTTCTCAATGAAAAACGTAAGTGAGGAGGATATTTTCCCCTCACAGTTAAATTTGTGATTTTGGGATCTAGAACTTCAAAAGGATTCGGATAATAGGTTTTTGGTAGCAGGTTTATGTAGAAAATGAGATTTTTTGGTGGGGAAGGGAGAGGCTGTGTCTGGCTATCACAAATGACTAAGCTGTCACTATGACTGTTCTCGATTGCTCGATTTGATCTCGTGATAGGATCCGATCATGCGATTCGATAGTCGTAAGGGTGCTGGCACACGACCTCTTTTATAGGCTGCCTACGTACACCCCTGGGGGATCAAGTCTCACGTAGTTCAGTTGGATACTTCGTAACCGTTTTGTCAGTAAGAGATAGTGGGCTATTTTTAAGGGAAATGTTCCCTACATTTATTCTCCACATCGTGCTTAATTACCCACATTTTGAGGATAATGGGCATTAAGTACCAACGTGACGGTTACAGACGTTTGAGGGTCTTCTCATGTCAGCACTCCAGATGACGTCACAATTTGTGGGTCGGGCCTGATGGGCCTCACGCCAGATGGCCCACATATCGCCTGTACACGACACGTGTTTTAGTGCAGATTTTTACCTCCACAGATGCCCCCTCTCCTGTACTTTTGACGTGTCGAGAGAGCAGGAGATATGAAAAAATCTGGTCGCCTCTCACCCTTCGAAAGTCAATAATCTGGTCGTCTGTCCCCTCGGGATTTTCTGATCTACAGCGGATTTGACGGTTGATTTGCTGAGTCAGCTCTTAATGCCGCGTGGCCTCACACAACATTCTTTTAAAAATCCAAACGTCGGCGTCCCTTAGGGTTTCATGAAACCCTTTTTCGAGGCATTGATTGCCCCTCAAAATCTGCAGCGTATTTAAAGGTTGAGTGAGGAGCGCCCTTCGTCCCATCTCGCCCTCTTCCTTTGAGACCTTTGTAACCCCCGATAATGGATAATACTTCCGTTGTTTCAGACCTTTAAAAGGAGTTAGAAATTTCCTCAGACTTCTCGGTTGATGAGTTATCCAAGGATGAGATTCCCACCCTCGTTCTTGACTCTGTCCTCCTCCATCCGAGCTATTTCATGGATGGGGGTCTTTCTCTGCCTCTGTCGCGCCTGGTGGCTGAGTTTCTTGACTTATTTCATTTTCACCCCATCTTGATCGTCCCCAACATATACCATATCTTGATGTGTGCGGTTGAGTTGGGAAGAAGGACGGGGGTTGAGTTGGGCCTATCGGAGATCCGGTGGATGTAACAAGTCAAGGGCCCGACCTTACGACGGTCTCCATTCTTCAATATCTCCCGCCGTGCTCGGGCACCAGAACTGGTGTTCAGCATGTCCTGGGGTGATATCTATGATTAGGAGAACCACCGGGTGCTGGTTCGGGGTCCATGGATGCCAGTTGGTTGGGGTATCTCCCAGCGCCACATGTGTCACCCCCGGAGGCCGATGGTGGATGCCCCCAGGCCGGAGGTTGAGGAAGTGAATATGGACGCCTACTCCCGAGCGATGGAGTATCCGGGCCGATCATGGTGGGTGTTGCTGGAGTTGAGGAACCGAGACATGCTCTTTCGGTTGCAACCTTTCTTGGGAATGTGGTTGAGCCGATGGATGACCAGGGTTCGATTCATCCTCCTCCCGGAACGCACGTTGGGACGAGGCGGCGCTCTCAAAGGCTCCTCTGGTTGAATACTGTATCATGTTCCGCTGCCCAACTGGTGGATCTCACGTCGACGCCGCCTTCTCCGAATTCATCAATTCCAACCCTCGCCATTCGATCGTCTCCCCCCTTCCATTTCTTCTTCTTCTACTTCTTCGGCACATGTTGGTGGTAAGGATGTTGCCCCTATCCCTTGCCCTATGGAGGTTGACCCGCCTCCAACAGTGTCACCTGCGGACTTAGGAGTTGGGGCAGATCCTGCTCCTACCCCTGAAGAACACTTGCACGTGGTCCTCCTCCCTTCTCACGTCTCATCCAAGAACTTGCAAGCTTCAGCCCGCACTGCTACCCTCTCCATAAATCATCAGCTGCGTTTTCTCCATGAAGCTTGCGAAGGTGACGAAGCGGAACATCTTCTGGACTTCACCAACGGCTATCGCCTAGGTTACTCTGACCACTCGCATGTGTCGAACTTGCAAGCTTGGTCCTGGTCCATCGCACGAGTGATCGGATCGCCACCCGACGAGTCGTATCCGAGCCGCCCGACAGCTTCTCAAAAAAGATGAGGTTCCCACCTATATTTTCAAAAGGTAGGAAAAGTTGGTGTTGCTGTTGATCGCCTCGCGGGGAAATTGGGTGGATATACCGCACACAAAGCTGAAAAACTGGGAATCCTTTTCTACTAGATAAGAACTTGAAAGGGGGCTGCTGACATGTGGGAGGGAAATGTAAATGTGAGCACCGTACAGAATTCAACCAAGGGGAGTTAGCCGCCTCTAGTTGAAACGTCGGGTATTGGTCGAAAAGCTCTGAAGCCAGAGGGCGACCACGTCCACGTGCCCGTCTCCGAGGAGGCATATCAGCAATCTAAGGAACCAGCACTAGAATCAGAATACTCATATAGAAATCATAGGACTCGTCTCTAAGAAAACAATTGGCTCTGACAGGACCTGGCTCTGATACCAACTTTTGTCACGCCCCAGGGCGGCCATCCCCGAGACATGGCAAATATATAAATGATATCAACAATCCATACACGAGATCAAATAAGGACTCCACAACATCAAAGGCAATAAAGCAATAACCAAGTAACTGACATCAAATATATACAAATAGCGGAAGCTCAAACGACTAGGTCTGTAATTCAAAGACATATTTACATACTAGAGTACACAATCAACTGTCCTGTGAGAGCCAATATACACAACAAAAGACATCAACAATCCACATACCATGCACAAGCACAAGTGGAATACATACAAGGAAAAGGGAATGCTCATGGCCTCTCACTCGCAAGACATCGCGAACACGGATCCCCTACTCGTACCGCACCAAGGGGAGCTCCTCTCTCAGATCTGACTCAACGTCAACTGGAGGAAAACATATGCGAGGGGTGAGATGTTCCCTGCCTGGGGAAAGAACCCCTCGGGAGGGCACCTTGAGGTCCCGATATAGGATATCCCGATAACCAAACAAGGTACACGGAGCACCGTAGCCCGGGTCTCAATGGTGACTTCGCAAGGTCCCATAATCCCGAGTAGGAAAATAGGAATTAAATATACAATTTAAGTAAATAATTAATTAAGGAATTAATCATGGTAGCATGTAATAACATAACAACAAAGTACATATTATCTAAGGCATGCTTATACCTATACATACTTATTTGTCTAATTAAATTAAACTAGGGGGGACATACATGGATCAGGGTATGCTAACAGGGGACAAGGTATCTAGGCATGTATGGGCTCCTATACATGATACATGGATGTATAATCCTACCATACAATGTCTAACAAGGTACGGGTGCATCATAGCAAAACATGCATTAACATATATTCTTAATTAACAATTTAATATGCAGTTATGGTGCCCCAAGGGAGGGCAATGCACGTCAACGTGCATCGAACGCCTCCCAACTGGGTTGGATTGACCCACTCACCGCAACCCGGGTCGTTACGTATCTGTTCGCCAAGATATGCACGATACAGGCTCGTACGCATGCGAGCACGCGCGTACGCACGCATACCCGACCACCCCGACACCTACCCGACACCTACGCGTATGCACGATACGGGCTGGAGAGGGAGACGTTGAGAGGGAGAGGAACAGAAAGTGAGCACAAATGCTCACATTTGGAGGGGTTAAAACAAGGGAAAATAGGTAGGAACACATAGGCCTAAACTCACCCACACTCATCAAAAATAACCAATGGTAACTTAGACCCTAAGCAAGGGGGAGGTAAACTTACCTAGGGTCACCACATGCACATAAATATCCCAACACTATTCCACTTAACGAATCAGTTCGAAGAAAACCTGGATACGATTCAGAACTGCATAATTTTTAAATGTTATCGGAATTCGATGAAATTTTTATGGGTAGTACAGAATAGTACCAGGACCCATAATATGCAGTCAGATTTCCAATCGGAGTACTCAAGCTCATGCAGTTGGCTAAAAGCCAAAATTTTAGCGGCTCCTATCGAAAAAGAAAATTTCAAAAATGGCCTGAAATGACCCAAAGGTTACACATAGGCTAAAAAGTGACACATATATAACATTCTTCCCCCCCTAGGAAATTTTGTCCACAAATTTTAAAACAAAAACATCTAGGCAGGAAAAAGATGTGGATATGTGTCAACATGGCGTCCTCGCGCTCCCAAATGGCTTTGGCACAAGAATGGCGCTGCCATCACACCTTAACCAACTGGACAGTCTTGGTGCGGAGCTTCCTCTCCCTATCTTGATCGGATGCTCCACGAATGACAAGCCCGGCTCAAAGACGAGCGGCTCGATCGCGATGACGTGAGCAGGATCGTGGACTTAGCGCCTCAGCTGCGAGACATTGAAGACGTCATGGCTTGTGCCAATTGTGGGGGAAAGGCTATGCGAAAGGCCACCTCCTCAATCCGCTCAAGGATGAGAAATGGGCTATGAAAGGCTGACACAGCTTGCCCCGAACATCGAAATTGAGGATGCCCTTAAACAGGAACACCTTCAGGAAAATAGGGTCACCAAAATCGAAGGTAAGCTCCTGGCGACGATGACCTACATAGTCCCCTGACGGTTTAGGGTGGTGCAGAGGCACACACGAACCACCCAGGCTACCGTAAGGTCAAAATTGTCTACTTGTCAGGCTGTCCATCGGCGATGAAACGCTATACTTAAATGAAGGCTTGCGCCAAAGCCTGCCACAAATTGTGCAAGAACCTCAAAGTAACCCACGCGTCTTGATCTGAAATACTGCGACTGGATTGCCATGAAGACGAACAATCGCGAAGGCTCATACCCGCGTCGAAGCGTCCAGAGACTCAGTTAGACAGATAGGGAGAGGAAGTGCGGACTTAGTCAGTCGGTCAATGATCACCCAGACGGCGTCGTGACCCGAGCGTGACTTTAGCGAGCCCGCAATGAAATCCATGATAACTCACTCCCACGTCCCCTGAGGAATCTTGATGGACGAACGCCTTCAAACGCGATGATCCAAAGCTTCACATGAGGGCATGCCGACCAACAACCTCAACGAAGGCTACCTTTGAACAGCCCACCACTTTTGAAATCCTTGTAGGCATGTGGCGCATTCGCCTACCCCGACGGCATTACTCAAAATTCATAGTGCCCGAAACGGTCACGAAAGGCCATTCATGAAAGGCCATTTACTAAATTCATTCGTAGTGACTATGCCATTGTACGACCCCCTAATAGGTCATACACTTGTCCAAACTCATTTAGACAAGATTCATGGCTCATACAGCCACAGGTATAAGATGTTGAGGGCAATGCACGTCAACGTGCATCGAACGCCTCCCAACTGGGTTAGATTGACCCACTCACAGCAACTAGGGTCATTACTGTCACGCCCCAGAGCGGCCGTCCCCGAGACGTGGCAAATATATATATGATATCTGTAATCCATACACGAGGTCAAATAAAGACTCCATAATATAAAAGGCAATAAAGCAATAACCAAGTAATTGACATCAAATATATACTAATAGCGAAAGCTCAAACGACTAAGTCTGTAATTCAAAGACATATCTACATATTAGAGTACACAATCAAACTGTCCTGTGAGAGCCAATATACACAATAAAAGACATCAACAATCCACATACTGTGCACAAGCACAAGTAGAATACATACAAGGAAAAAGAGGATGATGATGGCCTCTCACTCACAAGACATTTAACGTGAACGCTGGTCCTGTACTCGTACCGCGCCTCAGGGAGCTCCTCCTTCAGATCCGGATCAGCGACAACTACAGAAACTTATGCGAGGGGTGAGCCACACGCTCAGTGAATGGAGCAATTCATGCATCATAACTCATATAACATCCAAATAATCATTCAAATCCCTCACCCTCACCCCGAAGGGTGACCTAGGTTGTTGGGAGCAACTGCACTAACCCTCACCCTCACCCCGACAGGTGACATTGGATTTGGGAGCAATACCCTCACCCTCACCCTCCCTAAGGATGACCTAGGCTTTGGGAAATTACACAAACTGGCAGATCGAACCAACGCTAACCCATTACAACCTCACCCTCACCCCCTCCTCGAGGTGACATAGGCTCTTGGGGAAGAGGTCGACTGTTCTACACCGCTAGTCACCCGGTAGTCTCTCCCGGTGTGGCCTCTACTACCTGGTAGCCTCCCACGTCCACTATCTCTGCTATATGGGCACACCAACAAATGTCGTGAATATTACCTAGGAGCACCTCACAGGGTTCTGGCCTCTACCGTGTAGCCTCCCATGACTGCTACCTCGGCCGTATGGGCACAACAACACGCGTCATGAGTAGTATCTGGGAGCACCCCACCGGACTTTACTACGCTGGGCAGTCTCTACACGGAGCCGATGAAGGGAAGAACACTCGACACACGCGAATACGATCCCTATGGATCCGTCATCATTGGTTATTAAACCCTGATAAACGCAACGAATTCTCTTGAATTCCCTCCAGGGCGCATAACTCAGATGCGGGGAAAACATTTTATTATAAGTGTCAATGCCATGGTATGACCCCTTAGGTGGTCATACACTTGCCTAATTCCATTAGGCAAGATCCATGGCCCCAAGGCATGCCATTTATTTAAAAACAATATATGATTAGACATGGAATGTTATTTATGGAGCATCTTAAATGAATTAATACAATACAACAATATATTGTTTAAGACATGCTATTCTATGCACAATCGTATAAGTTAATCAAATTAACTAAGCAGGGACATGCATAGTGGGGGTTATGCTAACATATGACATGATATCTAGAATATATGGATCCTATACATGATATATAGACATATAATCCCTAACTTCAATATCTAGCATGACATGATTACACGCTTAGCAAGCTAGGTAACAACATGCATGCATTCATCAAGTTTATATGCAATTATGGTGCCCCAAGGGAGGGCAATGCACTCCAACGTGCATCGAACACCTCCCAACTGGGTTGGATTGCCTCACTCACCGTAACCTGGGTCGTTGCGTGACCGATCGCCAAGATCTGCAAGACAAGGGTATCAAATAAGGTGAGTATAACCACATAATAACATTTAAAATTAGCTAAAAATGCCAAAGGCTTAGACATGCACGCATACGGGCTCGCACGCATGCGAGTACACGCGTACACATGCATATCTGAGCATGCTGACACCTACCCGAGCGCCCGGGCAGCCACACGCGTGGCCCCCGCACACATGCGCACGTGCACACACGCGTGCACGTGCCCCCGAGCCCGGCCGCGCGCCCAGTAACCCAGCCGCGCGCTCACATGCCCATTCGCGCGCGCCCACGGGTCCCCGCACACCCGCATGCGCCCCGCTCGCCCGCACGCGCGCCCCTGCGCATCCGCCCATCCCAGACAGCGCACGCGCCCAAAGCTCCAACACCAATTCCTCTCACCCCACACACATCCAAACACATGCAAATGGTGTGCATGGTCCCCTAACACCTACCCAAGCTCAGAAAACCAGAAAATAAAGAGGGGGAGAGCTTACCAAGAGAGGGGGAGTGAAAGGGGGAGATTCAGTGCCCTACGAGCACTCGCAACCACCTCAACCGCCACCACCACTACCACCACCTCCTCAGCCTCTCCTCGGCCTCTAATTTTGCTGGAAAACAGGGAAAACCAGGGGGGGATAAGAGAGGAGCTTGAGAGAAAGAGAAACAACAACAATGGAACCTTTGATCCAACCCTACCTCTTCTTTGTTGTGCTTCCTCTTCTTCTTCTCCAACCAAACCAACACAAAAACACTCAAAACAGAGAGGGAGAGAGTGAATGAGAGTGAGAGAGAGAGAGCAAATGAGAGGGAGAGAGAGCCTCCCCAAAACTCACGTTTTGGGGGGGGTGAGAGGAGTGGAAAAAAAGGGGTAGGGTTAAGCCTAACCTTACCCCCTCTCAACCCAAATAACTAAGTGTTTACTTGGCGGCTAAGCAAGGGGGGGGGTGGGCTTACTCAAGGTCACCATAACCACATAAATATCTCAACACTATTCAACCTAACGAATCAGTTCGAAGAAAACCCAGATATAGTTCAGAACTGCATAATTTTTAAAATGTTACCGAAATTTGATGAAATTTTTATGGGTGGTATAAAATGGTATCAGGACCCATAATATGCAGTCAGATTTTCAATTGGAGCACTTTAACTCATACAGATAGCTAAAAACCAAAATTGTAGCGGTTCCGATAGAAAAAAGAAAATTTCAAAAATGGGCAGAAATGACCCAAAGATTACCCATACGCTAAAAAGTGACACATAAATAACATTCTTCCTCCCTTAGGAAATTTTGTCCATAAAAGTTAATACAAAAGCATCTAAGAAGGAAAAAGATGTGGATATGCGTCACGCATGGCGTCGTCACGCTCCCAGGTGGCCTTGGCACCAGAACGGTGCTGCCATTGCACCTTAACCAACTGGACGGCCCCGGTGTGGATCCTCTTCTCGCGTCGGCCCAGGATCTCGATCGGCTGCTCCACGAATGACAAGTCCAGCTCGAGGATGAGCGGCTCGAACGGGATGATGTGAGCAGGATCGTGAACGTAACGCCTCAGCTGTGAGACATGGAAGACGTCATGGGCTTGGGCCAACAGTGGGGGCAAGGCTAGGCGATAGGCCACCTCTCCAATCCGCTCCAGGATGAGAAACGGGCCAATAAAACGCGGACTCAGCTTGCCCCGCACACCAAAACGGAAGATGCCCTTCGACGGGGACACCTTCAGAAAGACATGGTCACCAACCTCGAAGGTGAGCTCCCGGCAACGACGATCGGTGTAGCTCTTCTGACGGCTCTGAGCGGTGCGGATACGCTCACGAATCGTCTTGACCTTCTCTGAGGTCAGGCGAACGATCTCTGGCCCCTCCAACTGGCGCTCTCCGACCTCGTCCCAACACAAGGGAGACCTGCAGCTGCGGCCATAGAGTGCCTCATATGGTGCCATCCTAATACTCGAGTGGTAGCTGTTGTTGTAGGTGAACTCCACCAATGGAAGATGCCTCTACCAACTACCCCCGAAGTCAAGGATGCAGGCCCCGCAACATGTCCTCCATGGTCTAAATCGTCCTCTCTTACTGGCCGTCCGTCTGCGGATGGGTCCACAGAAGGGGTAAGAATAGCTGAGGGAACCCCAAGGTCGCGCTCGACTATCCTCGCACGAGACACCAGGTCGGTGTACCTCGAGAGTGCCTCCGAGTAAACGTGCACCCGGATGGTGCAGTTGAGACCCATCTCGAACTGACGGCATCTCGTCTCCTCGTCCATCACCAAGGCAAGGGCAAATCGAGAGAGTCTCATGAAACGTGTGGAGTAGTCCGACACTGACATGGTACCCTGCGTCAGCTGCTCGAACTCCCGCATCACGATCTGCCGCGTCAAGAACGGGAAGTACTCCGCTAAGAAGTGGTTCCGAAACCCGGCCCAAAGGAGTCGCTCCACACCCTCCAGAATGTCCACAGATCGGGTGGCCCACCAGTCAGCGGCGCTACCCTTCAACATGAACGTGGCCAACGAGACACGCTGGCGGTCGGTGCAGTGCATGGTCGAGAAGATCTTGTCTATCTCCATCAACCAACGTTCTGGGGCAAGGGGTTCCGTCATCGAGCCATGGAACTCAGGAGGATAAAGCTTCAAAAAGGCGGTGAGGCTGGTCTGATGCACACGGGTCGCTGCCTCTAGCTCCTCCTCCCTCTACTCGGGTCCATGAACTCCGTCTACAGGAATCTCCACCGGTACAAGGGGTACTTCTGGCACCACGGGTTGATCTGCTGCTAAGGGTACCTGCGGGGCCGCCTAGCGAGCTGCCCGCAGTTCCTGGATCTCTCGCGCTTGCCCAGCCAACGCTCCCGTCTGAGCCTCCAGCGCCCTCGTCTGAGTCTCTAGAACATCCGCCATCCGAGCATAAGCACGCTCCCATGCAGGAGGCTCCTGCGCAAGTCCTGGCCCAACAGCCGAGGACTCTCCAGTAGGACTCCTCGCCTCTGGTAGGTCCGAAAACCACTGAAGCCCGAGGGCGAACACGTCCACGCGCCCGTCTCCGAGGAGGCATATCAGCAATCTAAGGAACCAGCACTAGGATCAGAATACTCATATAGAAATCATAGGACTCATCTCTAAGAAAACAATTGGCTCTGACAGGACCTGGCTCTGATACCAACTTTTGTCACGCCCCAGGGCGGCCGTCCCCGAGACGTGGCAAATATATAAATGATATCAGCAATCCATACACGAGATCAAATAAGGACTCCACAACATCAAAAGCAATAAAGCAATAACCGAGTAATTGACATCAAATATATACAAATAGCAGAAGCTCAAACGACTAAGTCTGTAATTCGAAGACATATCTACAGACTAGAGTACACAATCAAACTATCCTGTGACAGCCAACATACACAACAAAAGACATCAACAATCCACATACTGTGCACTAGCACAAGTAGAATACATACAAGGAAAAAGGGGATGCCGATGGCCTCTCACTCGCAAGACATCCAACGCGAACGCTAGTCCTCTACTCGTACCGCGCCTCAGGGAGCTCTCCTACGGATCCGGATCCGTGACAACTGGAGAAACATATGAGAGGGCTGAGCCACACGCTCAGTGAATGGACCAATACATGCATCATAACGCATATAACATCCAAATAATCATTCAAATCCCTCACCCTCACCCTGAAGGGTGACCTAGGTTGTTGGGAGGAGCTGCAATAACCCTCACCCTACCCTGACGGGTGACATAGGATTTGGGAGCAATACCCTCACCCTCACCCTCATCCTCCCTAAGGATGACCTAGGCTTTGAGAAATTGCACAAACTGGCAGATCGAACCAACGCCGACCCATTACATACTCACCCTCACCCCCTCCTCGGGGTGACATAGGCTCTTGGGGAAGAGGTCGACTGTTCTACACCGCTCGTCATCCAGTAGTCTCTCCCAGTATGTCCTCTACTACCTGGTAGCCTCCCACATCCACTACCTCTGCTATATGGGCACACCAACAAGCGTCGTGAATAGTACCTAGGAGCACCTCACAAGGTTCTGACCTCTACCGGGTAGCCTCCCATGACCGCTACCTCAGCCGTATGGGCACACAAACACGCGTCATGAGTAGTATCTGGGAGCACCCCACCGGACTTTACTATGCCGGGCAGTCTCTACACGGAGCCGATGAAGGGAAGAACACTCGACACACGCGAATACGATCCCTATGGATCCGTCATCATCGGTTATTAAACCCCGATAAGCGCAACGAATTCTCTTGAATTCCCTCCGGGGCGCATAACTCAGATGCGGGGAAAATATTTTATTCTAAGTGTCAATGCCATGGTATGACCCCTTAGGTGGTCATACACTTGCCTAATTCTATTAGGCAACATCCATGGCCCAAGGCATGCCATTTATTTAAAAACAATACATGATTAGACATGGAATCTTATTTATGGAGCATCTTGAATGAATTAATACAATACAACAATATATTGTTTAAGACATGCTATTCTATACACAATCGTATAAGTTAATCAAATTAACTAAGTGGGGACATGCATAGTGGGGGTTATACTAACATATGACATGATATCTAGCATGACATGATTACACGCTTAGCAAGCTAGGTAACAACATGCATGCATTCATCAAGTTTATATGCAATTATGGTGCCCCAGGGGAGGGCAATGCACTCCAACGTGCATCGAACACCTCCCAACTGGGTTGGATTGCCTCACTCACCGCAACCCGGGTCGTTGCGTGACCGATCGCCAAGATCTGCAAGACAAGGGTATCAAATAAGGTGAGTATAACCATATAAAAATATTTAAAATTAGCTAAAAATGCCAAAGGCTTTGACAAGTACGCATACGGGTTCACACGCATGCGAGTACGCGCGTACGCATGCATATCCGAGCACTCTGACACCTACCCGAGCCCCCGGACAGCCACACGCGTGGCTCCCGCACACATGCACACGTGCACGCACGCGGGCACGTGCCCCCAAGCCCGGCCATGCACCCAGACGCGCTGGCCGCGCGCGCACGCGGCCTCCCATGCATACCCGCTCGCCCACACGCGCACGCGCGCCCCTGCGCATCCGCCCATCCCAGACACCACCCGACAGCGCGCGCACGCGCGTGGACAGACCCGCGCACGCGTCCAATGCTCCAACACCCCCTCCTCTCACCCCACACACACCCAAACACATGCAAATGGTGTGCAAGGTCCCCTAACACCTATCCAAGCTCAGAAAACCAGAAAATAAAGAGGGGGAGAGCTTACCAAGAGAGGGGAAGTGAAAGGGGGAGATCCGGTGCCCTCCGAGCACTCGCAACCATCTCAACCGCCACCACCACCCCCTCAGCCTCTCCTCAGCCTCTACTTTTGCTAGAAAACAGGGAAAACCAGGGGGGATAAGAGAGGAGCTTGAGAGAAAGAGAAACAACAACAATGGAACCTTTGATCCAACCCTACCTCTTCTTTGTTGTGCTTCCTCTTCTTCTTCTCCAACCAAACCAACACACAAACACTCAAAACAGAGAGGAAGAGAGTGAATGAGAGTGAGAGAGAGAATAAATGAGAGTGAGAGAGAGCCCCCCCAAGGGGTGAGAGGAGTGAAAAAAAAGGGGGGTAGGGTTAAGCCTAACATTACCCCCTCTCAACCCAAATAACCAAGTGTTTATTTGGCTGCTAAGCAAGGGGGGTGGGCTTACCCAAGGTCACCATAACCACAAAAATATCTCAACACTATTCAACCTAACGAATCAGTTCGAAGAAAACCCGGATACGGTTCAGAACAGCATAATTTTTAAAACGTTATCGGAATTCAATGAAATTTTTATGGGTGGTACAAAATGGTACCAGGGCCCATAATATGCAGTCAGATTTCCAATCAGAGCACTTTAACTCATGCAGATAGCTAAAAACTAAAATTTTAGCGGTTCCAATCGAAAAAATGGTGAGTAAAACTACATAAAAACACTTAAAATTAACTAAAAATGCCAAAGGCTTAGATATGCACGCATACGGGCTCGCACGCATGCGAGCACGCGCGTACGCACGCATGCCCGACCGCCCCGACACCTACCCGAGCGCATAGCCCCCGCACCCGAACGCACCCAGACGCGCTGCCCGCGTGCCCAGGCACCCAGCCGCACGCGCACGCGCTCGTACGCACCCGCCCACGCTTACGCGCACGCCTGCTCGTGCCCTCGCGCGCGTCCACGTGTACACGCACGCCTGCGCGCACGCCTGCCTGCACCTCTGCCTGCCGCCTGCGCCCCTCTGCGCGCACGCGCGTTGACAGACCCGAGCGCACGCCCAAGGCTCCAACACCATCCTCCCTCACCCCACACACACCCAAACACATACACATGGTATGCAAGGTCCCCTAACACCTACCCAACCCTAGAAAATCAAAAATAAAGAAGGGGGGAGAGCTTACCAAGAGAGGGGGAGTGAAAGGGGGAGATCTGGTGCCCTCTATTCACCCGCAACCACCACAACCGCCACCACCACTACCACCACCTTCTCAGCCTCCCCAAGGCCTTCTAATGGCTGAAATACAGGGGCAATGGGAGCTTGAGAGGGAGCCAAAGAGAGGGAAACAACAACAACAACTCTCACCTTTTGTGCTTCAACCATTCATGATCTTCTTCTTCTCTTTGATTTTCTCAACCAACATACACACAAACACACACAAAGGGGGGGCTGGAGAGGGAGACGTTGAGAGGGAGAGAAGAGAAAGTAAGCACAAATGCTCACATTTGGGGGGGGGTGAACACAAGGGAAAAGAGGGAGGTACACATAGGCCTAAACTCACCCACACTCATCAAAAATAACCAATGGTAACTTAGCCCCTAAGCAAGGGGGAGGTAAACTTACCTAGGGTCACCACATGTACATAAATATCCCAACTATTCCACTTAACTAATCAGTTTGAAGAAAACCCGGATACGATTCAGGACTGCATAATTTTTAAAATGTTACCGGAATTCGATGAAATTTTTATGGGTAGTATAGATAGTACCAGGACCCATAATATGCAGTATGATTTCCAATCAGAGTACTCAAGCTCACGCAGTTGGCTAAAAGCCAAAATTTTAGCGGCTCTGATCGAAAAAAGAAAATTTCAAAAATGACCAGAAATGACCCAAAGGTTACACATAGGCTAAAAAATGACACAGATATAACACCCTGACCCAACACTTAGAAATATCTAAGTCTGGCCAAGGGCGGCTAACCCTAACTAGCCGCCCCATCCCAGGTGGCTAGTTTTAACTAGCCCCCCCTTGACCGACCAGAAACCGCTTCCCTGGATGGGACATAAAGCAGCATTAAATGTTGATCATTACGGCGGGTTGTGACCTTTAGCAGCCCCATCTTGGCCGGTTCAACCCAAGTAACCGATCCAGGCAACCGTTTGTCAGAGATGGGACATTTGGTAGGTCATGATGGGGGCAGCTAACCCTAACTAGCCATCCCATGACTGGCCACCCCTCAACTGGTCTCTGACAGAAGAATAGAGAATTAATGAGGGTCTAATCAAACACACTATTACCCAAGACATTTTATTACCCATTGGACACCCCCTGCCTCTTTTTGACTATAAATAGAGGGGGTCCCAAGCCTTTATAACACATCTTCAATCTACAATCCATCTTCAACAGTCCCCCAACCCTCCATCCACAAACACCTACTATTTGAAATCCCTAGAGTGAGAGAGAGTCCCATTTGTGAGAGAAAACCCATTCCCTACGCAAAATCACCCTCTCAATCCATCCTCCAAAACCCAGATTAAGCCAGGTTTAACCTCTTCCAAAACCAAACCCATTACCTACCCAGGCTCTGCCCAGGTTGACCCAGGCCCCGGACGGCTAAACCTAACTAGTCGTCCCATACCCGACGGCCCAAACCCAGTAGCCGCCCCCCACCTACACCCCATTTGTCCCAAGACTCCTCTAGCCAAGCCAAAAGAAGAACTAGCCGTCCAAGGAGGGGCGGCTACTTTGCCGCCCTGTTTCTGTCCCCAAATTTTTTAAGTGTTTGGGACCAGGGTTTCTCCTTGTTTTCTTCTCTAAAGTAGCTTTCTATTTGATCCAAATGTGGTCATTTAAAAATATTACTTGAAGTAATTTTCTTTTCTTTGGACGGTCAAAATTGGGGTATCTACAATTGCCCCTCATCGGACAGAGTCTTTGTGCGAAACGAGAAGACTTCAATCTATGATAAGGAGAAAGAGACCCCTATTTTGATCGGCCCGACCTTCAAGAAGTCTTGATCTCTTGACCAATACAATTCAAGGAATTGATTTAGACTGTCAGAGGCTAGGTCTTGACAAGAATTTTCAACCGAAAGGAATGATCTAGGTGGAAGGCGGAAAAAGTAAAGTAGCGAGTGATCCAACCCTCGGACAGGGTTCTTAGCCATCGTGCACAGAGCAGCCCGGCGTCAGTTTTCTCGTGCCTACCGTACCCGTGCTTGGGTAGCTCAACAAAGAGGGGATATCGCAAACAGAAAGCAAGTAAAGGTATTGAGTTGGTGAATTGGATCATCCAAAGGATAAAAATTCTGGAAAGAACCATAACTAAGAAAATTCGAGCTGAATGGTACTACTAATGTGATAAGACTTCAAGTGAGTCATGTTTTAATCAAGTAGAATTTTTGAAATTAACCAAGACATGGTTGTGGTTGTAGAAAACTTTAGAATTTGAGTTTGTTTGGGATACTGGTTGGAAGTGCATGCATTTTTTATAGAACAGAATTTTGTTCAAAAGGGATTACTTGCATACATATGCATCGTGGTGGGATTTAAACAAGAATGTTTTATATTTCTATGTGTAAATGTGAGAATGGATTTTTAGAAAAGATTGATTTTGCATGTGTGCTCTGTCACGACGGAATTTGAAATAGCATGAGTTTGAAAGCTTGCATGTATTGTCATGGTTGGATTGCATGCATGTGATGTGATTTGTTTGGAGCATAGCATTTAAGTTAAAAGAAGGGCAACATTACATGCATTTCATCATGGTGGTATTGAGTTTAGCACATGCGTGTTGTGACATGTATGAAGGTAAAATGTGTTGTGTGATGTTAAGAAAAGAGAGGTTGAAGCAGTTTTCTTGAGAAGCATAAATGAGCAATTTGTAAATGAGCATGGGTGATAATTTTTTTTGGTCAAGTATTATGATGGATGCCAAACTCATGCATTGATGTTTGAAATGGGGGTAATTTTAATCATTCCAATCAAGGTACGCTGCTAATTTGAGGGAGAACACCTTGTGATTCACCCATGTCCAGCCCAGGGCATTTAGAAATGGTTTAGTTTGAGGGGTGAGTTTCCAAGTTGAGTAGTTTTCAAATATTTGATCAAGTTACTCTAAACATGCTGAAAACTTCATGAATGTGCCAAGAATCAAACATAATAAGCATCCCTCAGATATGCAAGACTTTAAATAGACTTATGTGAGAGTGTGTGCTATTGTAAATGTAAGGAAAGGTTCAGCGTTGGTTGAAATTTTGCCTAGCCAACAGACTTGGTTTAATTTAATCATGGTGGGAAAAGAGTGGGTGAATGGGGATGAGAGTAATATCTTCTTTGAATCACTTCAAAATTGCCCCAGTCCTAGCATAAATCTTACTTCACTAGGTCCCTCTGGCTTTCTTCTTTTCATCACTTCTTTTTTTGCCTTTTGGGTGGAAAATATAGCCCACAGGGCATATATTAAATTTTTGAGCTTTTAGGCTGAATTTAGAGAGTGTCACCCACTTTGGGGTGTAACTTTTGGTCTCTCATGGGCTTTTGAGCGGGGGTTTCTATTTTTTACCCTTGTTCTTTTTTGCTTCCCCTTTTCTTTTTTTCTTTTTTTTTTGCCTTTGAAGTGTTTGTATAGTGTCAGAGTCAGTTTTGGGACAAACACTAGGTCTGGGGTATATTTATTGTAAATCTTAGTTGATACGAAGTAAGAGAAAAACAAGGGAAAGATAATCCCAAAAAAAATTAAAAAAAATTAAAATTAACAATTGCCCCAGTCTATGGGGCAAGCAATTTTCCCTTTTATCAGGTGAACCAAGCCTTAAATCGTACTAGTGTAGTGGATGTGGCATGATTGGCGGGTATGAGTCTAAGTAAAATGCAAGTCATCTTCAGGATTTTTAAATATTGTCATCAAGCACTAAACGTTGGAATTCACATTAAGGAAGTGTAAAATTTTTCAAATACTGACAAATATGCATAAAATTTCTTCTTGTAAAGGGCATACTACCGACGTGAAACCTCGCCCCTTTGGCATTTACCAAAAGGTAAGCATTTCTAAAATAGGCACAACTGATCACATAAGGTCCCTCCCATGTTGGTTGCAATTTTCCCTTATATGGGGTTGTCTTGATGGCATGATTTTCTTGGGCACCATCTCCCCAATTTCCTTCCCCTTTTTTTGTCGTTTTTAAAAACTTAAAAATGAAGGGCATAATTGAAATAAACTAAATATGTATAAGGGACTTTGTGTTTTGTTTTTGTTTTGATGAAAGCTTTTAAATGCATGCATAATAGCTGAAATAAACAAACTTTGTGAAGGATTTTTTTTTTTGAGCTCTTAACATATTCGATGTTTTTGGATTTTGAATTTAAAAAAAGCAGTAAAAACAACATGCTGTGAAGGAAAAATAGTGTACAGTGCTGGAGGATGGCCTCCAGAAAATGATGGTACAGGATGAGTCCTATATGGAGGCTCAAATTGAAGCAGCTTCAAAGGAACATTAATTGAATGATGTCGAAAGCGTGAGTGGCGCTTGATCTGCCATAGATCCTCAGCAGAGAGAAAACGATCCCTCATAGACGGGTCAGTTAATAAATATGTGGATATGAAAAGCAGGTCGCAAAGGCGACTACTGACTGAACAGGTGCAAGGGAGCATAGTTCAACATAATATTGAGGCCCTAATGATGGTGGGGGTAAAGACTCCTCAATTGGTGCAATTAGGGGCATATGGATCATATTAGAAATAATTGATTTGGATACGGCGGGGGAATCCGGAGGGAGTTCCTCAGACAGATGGGATGGCAAATCGAGTGGATATGGCAATTGGGATAGTTCGACTGCTCCCTCAAATTGTGCATTTTTAAATATAAGTGGTTCTGACTCGATGATATGCACAATTGATTGAACCAGATCTAGATCAATCTCAGAATGTGATGAGTCACAATCTGAGTCATCTAAGATGGTCAAGATTGGTTCAACAGGCCATGATTTGATTGGATCTTGAGCAGGCATAGACAATGGGGATTCAAACTCAGTCAGTTGTAGGGTTTGGATGGTGGATTCAGATTGTGTGGGAGTAGGGTAAAATAGTTCCAATAGTTCCCCATCCAAAAATTCTTCATCATTGTCAGAGTCCTGCTTGGGACATTCTGCAGATTCTATAATTTCAGATGCCAGAGACTCATAGGTTGATGGGGGTGGAATAGCAGTGCATTGCCTTTGGAGTGGTTGCCGGTGAAAATAGGTTTGTGATCTTTGTTTAGCAGGGGCATAGGCAGGAGAAACTCTGGCACTATTATCGTAAGCCTGACTGGGTTGTACCTGGGAAAATTGATTTTGATCTATGGGGTTTTGGGCTGCAGTGTTTTGGATTTCATGATTTTGGACTGCAGGGTTTGGTAGTGACAGCGCAGACACGGGTGCTGATCGAGAGTAAAAATTGTTAGGGTAGGTCGCCTACCGAGGTAGTATACATCCGGATGGTCTGGGTGTATACGGTCTCAGAATTGGCTCTCGATTTTGGTCTCGTGATCCATTAGGGTAGAGTGCTGAAACTTATCTTGTAATGCCCTCTACCGTGGGGGTTGTTATGGGGTTTTTCCTAAAGGGTCCTAACTAGTTGTTGGGAGTGAATGGGGTAGGGGGTCCAGTACAGCGTTGGATCCGGTTGTGTCTATCTATTAGGAGTTGATAGGTGGTGCACTCTCTGTATGACAGACTCGTAGACACATAGGATTCAAAGTCCTCTCCATGCTCCATTCGTTCAGTTGTGAGGTCTAAGATAGAGAGGATCTTAGTTCTTTGGTAACCGTAGCGACTCAGGAATTTGTCGCTTACGGCTGAAAAATTAGACAAATGGTCTACCAGCATTGTAGAAAACCATTGGACAGCTTCTCCTTCTAAGGACTTTGGGAATAGGTATACAAGGAGAGCTTCATTATCCAAGAAGGGACGAGAGTCCAGATAAAAAGCTTTTAGGAGAACATCCGGGTCTCCGCGGCCATTGTACCGGTGATATTTTGGAATTTTAAAATTTGCCAGGAGACTGATGGAAGGGATTTGTTGTAGGTGGTGTAAGGTATTGTGATTGGGGGTGGATGGGTTTGTCTCAAAGAGGATTCTCCGGATGTTGTCATCGAGACTTTCGACCCTGAGTTGATAGGTTAGTGGTCCTGGATTTGGTATAACTGGGTAAGGACCCTGTGTAGTTATGGGAGCTACAGGAGCTATATGGGTGACCGGATAAGTAGGAATATTTTGATAGGTACAAGCAACTGGATAAGTAGGGGTAACTGGACAAATAGGAGCACTTGGATAAGCCCTTGATGGAGTAATTGGTTGGCCATTTTGTGGGGTGACTGGACCGGTAACAGGGTCCCTTGGTTTAAAGAGGATGTCTAGGTCTGTTGGCGGTAGTTGGCCAAGGCATTTATCATGTATTCCACCGAAAGATACCCTAATGCGTTCATATGTTCCTCTAACCGACCTAGAACCTGCTTCTTATAGTTTAACTGTTGTGCTTTGCTATTGAAGGCATTATCGCTATTGAATTGTGCCATTTTGAGACAGATAAAGTGTCTCGAAAGAAATAAATAAAGCAATAATTAAAGAAACTTAGTGCAACCAGATATAAATAAAAAGATAAAGTAGTAGGCTTGGGGGGCCACTTGGGGCCAACCGGAGATTCCCAGAAGTAGCAGTTTTATCAAGTTCTTAGCATGCAGAAAAGGATTACCATTTGTTGTTTTTCACGAAGGGATTCCCATCATGATCGTCAATTTGTCGGAATGTAAAACTAGGGGTTATGCGAACTTGGTCCTGGTCCGTCTCGCGACTAATCAGATCACCGCCCGGAGTGTCGTTCCTAAGCCGCCCGATTGCTTCTCAGAAAAGACAGGGTTTGTTGATGTGATCGCCACCTGTTTTCTCAAAAAACAGGAGAAGTTGATGTTGCTGTTGATCGCTTTGCGGGGAAATTGGGTGGGTTCTCCTCTCTGAGCTACAGATATACCGCACACAGAGGTGAAAAATTGGGAATCTTTTTCTGCTATATAAGAACTTGAAAAAGGGGCTGCTCACACGTGGGAGGGAAATGTAAATGTGACCACCATACAGAATTCAACCAAGGGGTGTTGGTGTTAGCTGCCTCTAGTTGAAACGTCAGGTATTGGTTGAAAAGCAGATAAAGAGCAGAAGTAAATAAAAGTTATAAAAATGAAAGAAAGTGACCACCGTACAGAATTCAACCAAGGGGTGTTAGCCGCCTCTAGTTGAAACGTCGAGTATTGATCGAAAAGCAGATATAAAGCACAAGTAAATAAAACTTGTAAAATGAAGAAAAGTGACCATCATACATAATTCAACCAAGGGGTGTTAGTTGTCTCTAGTTGAAACGTCAAGTATTGGTCGAAAAGCATATATAAAGCAGAAGTAAATAAAAGTTGTAAAAGTAAGAAAAGTGACCACCATACAGAATTCAACCAAGGGTTTTAGCCGCCTCTAGTTGAAACGTTGAGTATTGATCGAAAAGCATATATAAAGCAAAAGTAAATAAAAGTTGTAAAAGGAAAACAAGTGACCACCGTATAGAATTCAACCAAGGGGTGTTAGCCGCCTCTAGTTGAAACGTCGAGTATTGGTCGAAAAGAAGATATATAAGTAAAGCAGATGAATAGAGCAAGTAATAGAAATAACAATAAACCGCCGGCTACTTGTACCTAGCCGTCTGGGTCCGACGGTTGGTTTGGACTAGCCGCCTGGTACCTGGTTCTTGGTTTTCTCGATTTGGACAGAACCTAGGTAGGGTAGTGTTTTGGCTTTGGCTAGGGTGGTGGTAGTCAGGATTGAAAGTGGTGTTGATGGTTTCCTCTCCTAGATTTGGGCAGCACCCAAATAGGAATTTGGATTTGTTTGGCTAATGCTAAAAAAGGTTTAAGACAATGGTTTAGAGGGGGGTTTATGGAGAGTGGAATTTGGTGGGGAATTGCTTTCTTTCTCTCTCAACTAAGGCTCTCTCCCTCTCTCTCTCTCTCTCATTCTCTCTAACACACTTTGAAAATGAAAATGTTGAAATAAATTTTGCCACCCTTTGGTTCTCACCCCTACCCCTCCTTTTATAGTAAAAAAGATGCATGGGATTATTCTTTGGGCAATAGTATAGGTTGGGTAAGAGGGTGTGGCTAAGTAACCATCATTGCAAAAAACGCACTCTATGGTCCATTGGGTAATAGCATAAATTGGATAAAAGGGTGAGGCTAAGTAACTTCACACCTAAGTAAAGTTGCTTTATGCTTTATGGATGAGTCCAGGTGAGGGCCAGCTACCCGAATTCAGCCGCCCGGATAGGGCCGGCTAGTTGTACTTAGCCGCCCAGGTTGGGGCGGCTAGTTAGGAGATGACGCCAGTATGATGACCAACCAAACGTCCAATCTCTAACAAGCGGTAGCTTGTGGCGGTTACTAAGGTTGAACCGTCAGAGAAAGGGCGGCTAATTGGAACAAACCATTGCAATCATCAGCATTAAATGCTGCTTTATGTCCCATCTAAGGGAAGCAGTTGGGGGCGGTTAAGGGGCGGCTAGTTGTAAGTAGCCGTCCAAGGAGGGGCGGCTAGCCGCCCTGTTTCTGTCCCTAAATTTTCTAAGTGTTTGGGGCCAGGGTTTCTCCTTGTTTTCTTCTCTAAAGTAGTTTTCTATTTGATTCAAATGTTATCATTTAAAAATATTACTTGAAGTAATTTTCTTCTCTTTGGACTGTCAAAATTGGGGCATCTACAGCGTGGTTTTCGAGAGATGAGCAACGAGGAGATGCCCACGCTTTTTCATGCTGTACGGTAGAAGAACAGAGAACTGAGCATATTTTGTTTTTTTTGTAACCTTTATCCATTGAATGAAAAAAATTACTTTTTCTACTCATTCTTGTTCATATTTCTACTCATCTGTCCTCCGTCCTGTTGTGCGGAACTTTGATCGTCTTGGTTTTTCTAAGAAACTGAATAGAGATGCATGGTCGTTGCTGAGAGAGATCGCGAGTAGGATTCATTTACGAACAAATCCTCATGATTAGACCTTACGAGCAGACATCAAGAGTATGTTCCATGAGTAACCTTTACGAACACATTTCACGAGCAGTCTTTACGTGCGGTTTTCACGAACAGGCTTTACGAAGATTCCCCAAACTGCTTTTGTCTTTGGTCCCCCTGCTGCGACTCATGGGTGCCCCCAGTTGAGAAGACTGCCGAGAGGACGCCTTTCGTGGACCGAGTGCCCCCAGTCGTAAAGACTGCTGAGAGGACGCCTTCCGTCAACCTGGCCGATGCGGGGATACCCCCAGTCATTCCGACTGTGGAAGAGGCATCTCCGGTTGATTCTGGTACATGGGGGATACCCCCAGTCATCCTTGTTGCAGTGACAGGATCCCCAGCTGCTTCTAACGTGGTTGAGATGCCATCGGTCACCGCAGGAGTGGTAGAAATGCCTCCAGTCATTTCTTCTGTGGGGCACGTGCCCGTGGTCACCGCGACTGGGGTTGATCCTTCTCGTGCAGACGCACTTCGCGCAGCGTCGCCTGAGGTTCCTTCTGCGTCCCCAGTTCATTTTGCTTCCAGATGCCTCCCCGCTGATCTCGCCAGCAAGGAGAATGCTAGCACCTAGCTCAGGGGCTGTCTTCTTGAGAACTACTTGACTTGTGCTCGCCGGGCCACAACAGACGCGCTCTTCGCTCGACTTGGATTGAGACTCTACAATGTGAGTGATTCAGCCTTCGCTTCAAGATTTTCTCTTTCGTTGTTCTGACTTCTTGCCCCCTAGAATTATGTCATCTGGCATGTCCTTGGCGAGCGGAGCTCTGATGCCGTTAGACTCGAGAACCTCGTGAAGTCGGCTCAGGGGCTCACGCATCAGAGAGAGGAGTAGTTGCAGTCGGTTGAGGAGCAGTTAGCGATCGCAAACCAAGCTTGCCATACCGCGGAGCTTGCTGAATCTACTACTCATCGTGACGCCTCTACTGCTCTGATCCCGGTGAAAACTGCCAAAGAGCACATAAGAGAGCTCCTTGAGCTGAGGCTCTCCCACTCCTTCGACCAGGCTTCGCTTTCTCTATGAGCGAAAAATTCTGAAGAGCCAGTTGATACTCTGACCCAGGAGTTGCAAGAGCTACCGATGAGACTGCACAAGCTTCAAGCTGAATGGTCCTCCGTATTTAATGAAGGACTGATCAAGGGCCGAGGTGAAGCCTTCGCGATGCTGAAGGACCTGGTGAGGGAGGTCGCTGATTCCTTGACTTCTTCCGCCAAGAAAAGCTTTGATCGTGGATACCGTCAAGGATATTAAGATAGATCCACCAATGTGTCTCCTCACGTCGTCATTGTATCTCCTCCTTCCTCTTCCCTTGGTCCTGATGTCAGACCTCAGTTCAAAGCCATCTTTGTAAAGAACAATGTTTTCATAAACGATTTGTCTTTATCCTGCTTGTTTGTTTTCTTCTGAATGTTTGGAATGCTTATTATCGAGATTAAAAGGTCGTCTCCTGGCGGACTGGCGTCATCGCGACCTCTGCTAGGCCTGAGCCTTTTGAAACCAAGAGAACTGAATTCCAGAGTGCTTGGGTTGAGAGGGTGAACACCCTTTCAGAATTTAAGCCCTGGGGCTAATTCTATTCGCCCTTTCTGCACGACCTCCGTATGCTAGTCGTATGGCCTGAGCCCGTTTAGACCTTGTGAGCTTAGGCCCTTGATCGCTTGGGTCGAGAGGGTCAACACCCTTTCATAATTTAAGCCCTATGGCTAATTCTGTTCGCCCATTCCGTGTGTCCTTCGTATGATGGTCGTATGGCCTGAACCCGTTTAGACCATGTGAGTCTGATCCTTTCAGAATTTAAGCCCTGAGGCTAATTCTGCTCATCCCTACTGCGCAACCTCCGTAAGTTGGTCATATGGCCGGAGCCTGTTTAGACCGTTTGAGCATAGGGGAAGCTTATACATCGAACGACCTCACCTACGTGAGTGTAACCTATGTGTCTCACTGTTGTTAGCCTTTTACTCGAGTGCTAATCGATAGATGGGACATCCCCCGCGCGACCTCTTACATAGAATGCTCATCCATCGACCTGAACTAGTCCATCACGCGACCTCCATAAAGTGATATACTTCGCGACCTCTTAAGAGTGCAACATCCTTGTTGAGAGTGCTTATCTCGCGACCTCTCTTAAGAATGTCATGTCTGAAAACCAGTTCCACAGCGTGACCTAGAACAAGCTTGTATTCTGATGGTATATAATGAATTGAAAAGAAGTAAAATAACTTTTATTTTAAAAGTAGTACTTTTTCAAGCATTACATTGCAAGGTCTTATGAGTGCCTCTCCATTCATTCGTTCTAGATAGTAAGCCCCTTTGGGACCCAGTCCGACGACCTTATATGGTCATTCCCAACTGGGTCCGAGCTTGCCATCTGAATGTTTTTAGGATTCGGGGAATACCTCTTGAAGGACCAAATCTCCAATCCGAAAGCTTCGTCGCGAAACCCTCTTGTTGTTGCTTCGAGCGACCTGGTTCCGGTAATTGGCCATCCTGATGGAGCCTGCTTCTCTCCATTCATCCTGCACGTCGAGTTTGGACGCCAAGACTTCTTCATTGACCCGAGGTTCGAAGTTTTCAGTTCGAAAGGTCTGGCTCCCGAGCTCTATAGGGACCACCGCTTCGACGCCGAAGGCAAGAGAGAACGGAGTCTCCCCTGTGGCCCGTCTTGCCGTGGTACGATATGCCCATAGTACTGATGGGAGTTCATCACCCAGTTGCCTTTGATTGCATCAAGTCGCTTCTTGATCCCGTCCAAAATGGTTCTGTTGGTAATCTCTACTTGGTCGTTCCCCTGAGGGTAGCAAGGAGAAGAAAACAGATGTTTTATTCCCAACTCCTCGTAAAACTCTCTGATGGTGGCGTTGTCGAACTGCGTCCCATTGTCAGAGATTATAGTGTTCGGCACCCCGAACCGGCATACAATCTCTTTCCAAAGGAAGCCACGCACTTTGATGTCGTGGATTCTGGCCAGGGCCACCGCTTCCACCCATTTGGTGAAGTAGTCGGTGGTGACCAGGAGAAACCTCTTCTGTGATGAAGCTAAAGGCATAGGTCCAACAATATCGAACCCCCATTGCGCAAATGGCCAAGGACTTAATAGTGTATTCAAGTCCCCTGCTGGTCGGTGGATCAACGAACCGAACCGCTAGCACTTGTCGTACTTCCTTACCAGGTCAAGCGCGTCTTTTGTCAGGGTGGGCCATAGTATCCAACAGTGAGTACACGCTTTGCCAAGGACCTTGAGGCCGTATGGCAACCGCATATACCATAATACATTTCTTCTAATACTTCTCGGGACTCTTCGATGGTGACGCATCTGAGAAATGGACCTTTGAAGCTTTGTTTGTATAGTGCGCCTTATTTGGACATCAAGAACCGAGCTGATCGGGTCTTAATTTTTTTGGCCTCTACTTTGTCCGTCGGGAGGTGTCCGTCCTTTAAATAAGACAGTATGGGATCCATCAAGGTCGCCTCCTGGGGTTCCGACTCCACCGCCATGACCTGCTCAAGATGAGCGATGCTTGGTTCCCCCATGAACTCGACCTGAATCTCTCGAGATGGTTCTCCTTCCAGAGCACTTGCTAGATTCGCCAGGGCGTCTGCTTGAGTATTCTGTTCACGGTTGATCACGTGAATCTCCCAGTGGTCGATCTGTGCAAGCAAGGTGCACGCGTAGCTTTGATAAGCTGTTATGCGATCGTCCTTCGTTAGGTATTCTCTGGTGCTTTGATTCACCACAAGTTGGGAGTCAAGTGTAGATTGACAATTTGTGGATGCCGAGGTCCACAACGAACTTCAAGCCTGCGATGAGAGCTTCGTACTCGACTTCATTGTTCGAAGCCTTGAACCCCAGCTTGATCGTGTGCTCAAAAAAGAATTCATCTTTACTTCGCAAGATCATCCCAGCTCCTGTCCCCTTTCGGTTGGATACCCCATCGACATGGATCATCCAAGAAACAGGTCTGTAATCGGAGATGGCGCATATTTGTTGTTCTTCAGGTGTGAGGTCGGTGATAATGTCCGCGACCACCTATCCTTTAATTGCACTTTTAGGCTGATAGTGGATGTCAAAGGCTGACAATTCCACCACCCGTTTTAGCAATCGACCCGTGACGTCTGCCTTTCATAACATGGCTTTGAGAGGCGAGTCAATGATGACATGTATTGAATGAGCTTGAAAGTAGTATTACAATTTCCAGGCAGACACGAGTAAAGCAAATGCAAGTTTTTCGATACGAGAATACCTGATTTCTGCCCCACTGAGCGCCTTGCTTGCATAGTAGATGGCTCTCTGCCCGCGACCGACATCCTTCAGTAGTGCGGAGCTCACGGCGTGCTCGGACGCTGCGATGTAGAGGAGTAGAGTATCTCCTACGGAAGGACTCACAAAAAGTGGCGGCGTGCTAAAGTACTTCTTGATTTCCTCGAACGCTTCTTGGCACTCTGGCGTCCATTCGAATCTTTGAGTCTTTCGCAACAATTGAAAGAATGGTTGACACCGGTCAGTGGCCCTGGAGATGAACTGGTTGAGTGCAGCCAATCTCCCGGCCAACTTTTGCACCTCCTTCTTGTTCTGAGGAGGCTTCATTTCCATAATCACCTTGATCTGGTCAGGGTTAGCCTCGATTCCCCATTGTGTTGTCAAATATCCTAAAAACTTGCATGACGTAACTCCAAAGGAGCATTTGGTGGCGTTCAGTTTAAGGTGGTATTTTCGTAACACAGCGAAGACTTCTTTCAAGTGGGATAGATGGTCAATTCGGTTCGCACTTTTGACCATCATATCATCAATATAAACCTCCACGGTTTTACCGATCTGGTGCTAGAAGACCTTAGTCACCAGCCTCTGATACGTGGCTCCAACGTTTTTCAACCCGAATGGCATTACTTTATAGCAGTAAATACTAGTGGGTGTTATGAACGATGTCTTCTCCTGGTCGGGCCCGTACATCAGGATTTGGTGGTAGCCCGCCACTTCTTGTTTTTCTTTGGGACTGTCACCATGTTAGCTAGCCATTCGGGGTGTCGCATCTCGCGTATGAATCCAGCAGCTAAGACCTTGTTCACCTTGTCTCGCACTGCATCGGCATGGACAGTGGCCATCCGCCGTTACTTTTATCGGACCGGACGGATGGTCGGAGAAATGAACAGTCGACGATGTGCCACCTCAAGGTCAATCCCCGGCATGTCTTGTGGTCTCTAGGCGAACACGTCCCTGTTTTCCACAAGGAGGTCGAGTATCGCCTTTCTCTCTTCTGCGGAAAGCAAACTCCCAACGAGAAAGTATTTGTCGAGGTCGAGGGGGTCCATCGGGACCTGTTCGAGGTCTTACAAGACCCTGTCTTCGGGACCAGGCCAGCGCTCGTCGGCCTTGACCCGGTCCTGAAGTAATTGCTACCTTGCTTAAATTTAGGTTGAACGAACCTATGCGGCAATCGTTCTCTGAGGATGCCTGAGTTGAATGAGGAAACAAATCCCCGTATCGCGTGCTCCATCATTTCACAACTCAAAATATGATGCACTTCAGAGCGTAAAGTGTATCGAGGATGCTGAATGCTCCGCAGGTTCATTGACGTGGAGGAGAGTCACGCAGGTGACCCTCGTACACTTCGTGCAAGGCTGACCCCTCATGGTCTGCTTGCCTTCGTGAAGTTCTTGGTCGGTTTGATCGCTCTCCATGAGGTGAACGAACGTGCCTCTATTCTTCATGAGGTCGACGGCCTGTTCGCGAAGTGCCAAACGTCGCCGGGATCGTCGTCTTTGATTGGAGGAGGAAGTACTTCCTTCTGAGACCTCGGCATTGTCGGCTATTTGGTTAGGAAGTGCTTGCGCAGGTGGCTGAACTTCCTCCAATGCCGGTGGCCTCTGATGCCTGTTCTTGTGGAACTGTTGCATCGAAGCCTCAATCATCTGTTGCATTGATTCTTGCAACCGGATGAACAGATTCTCTTGTGAACCCTCCATCGCTCGCATGAAATCTTGGACCTGACTTGCCAGGGTTCCTGGCGAGCCATTTCCAGCGTTGATCGGGTGACCGACCCCGTCTTGCTGGCCCTCGGGAAGGTCATTTGGGTTTGACATTACAATAAATTTTAGGCTTTTTGTTCCAAATTCCCACAGATGGCGCCAAACTGAGGAGGATAATTTCTCCTCACAGTTAAATTTTTTATTTTGGGATCTGGAACTTTAAAAGGATTCAGATAATAGATTTTTGATAGCAGATTTATGTAAAAAATGGGATTTTTTGGTGGGGAAGGGAGAGACTGTGCCTGGCTATCACAAATGACTAAGTTGTCACTGTGACTATTCTCGATTGCTCGATTTGATCTCGTGATAGGATCTGTTCATGCGATTCGATAGCCGTAAGGGTGCTGACGCGTGACCTCTTTTATAGGCTGCCTACATACCCCTAGGGGATCAAGTATCATGTAGTTCAGTTGGCTACTTCATAACCGTTTTGCCACTAAGAGATAGTGGGCTATTTTTAAGAGAAATGTTCCCTGCATTTATTCTGCACGTCGTCCTTAATTACCCACATTTTGATGATAATGGGCGTTAATTACCAACATGACGGTTATAGATGTTTGAGGGTCTTCTGACCTTTTCCATGTATGCTCGTGTGTTATGCTTCCGCGTGCTTTAGCGAGGAGAAAGGTCGATCGACCAGTCCTGGCGTCTGGTCGTGCCTTATACTACTCGCACATGAGCGATAAGGTCGCCCGACCAGTCCTGGCATCTGGTCGTGCCTTAGATCACTCGTACCTGAATGATAAGTTCGCCCGACCAGACCTGTCGTCTTGTCATGGCTTAGATCACTCGCACCTGAGTGATAAGGTCGCCCGACTAGACCTATCGTCTGGTCGTGCCTTAGATCGCTTGAGGTTGTAGATACCCCAATTTTGACCATCCAGAGAGACAGAAATACTTCAAGTAACACACGGAAATATCCCACAGTTGGACATCCAATAGAGAACCAAAGGTTCGGTAAACCGGAAACCCTAACCCTAGCCTTGACCTAAACCTAAACCGGAAACCCTAACCCTAGCCATGACCTAAACCTAAACTGGAAACCCTAACCCTAGCCATGACCTAAACCTAAACCGGAAACCCTAACCCTAGCCTTGACCTAAACCTAAGCCCTAAACCCTAACCCTAGCCTTGACCTAGCCCTAAACCCTAACCCTAACCTAAACCTAAACCTAAAACCTAAATCGGAAACCCTAATTCTAAAAACCCTAGAACCCCAAGTCCCTGGAAAGGGGCGGCTAGATCTAACTAGCCGCCCCATACCAGGCGGCTAGTTTGCACTAGCCGCCCCCCTAACCGCCCCCTGGCCGACTTTGGACCAGTCCCCTGGATGGGACATAAAGCAGCAATAAATGCTGATCATTGCGGCGGGTCATGACCTTTAGCCGCCCTCTCTTGGCCGGATCATTCCAAGTAACTGACCCAAGCCACCGCTTGTCAGAGATGGGACGTTTGGCAGGTCATGATGGGGGCGGCTACCAGGAAGTAGCCACCCCATCCTGGGCGGCTAGTTGGAACTAGCCGCCCTTCACCTGGTCTCTGACAGAAGAACCAGGGAATTAATGAGGGGTCTAATCGAAGCCAACCCACTCCATTACCCCCGGGATATTTCTCTGCATCTCTTTTACTATAAATAGAGGGGTCCCAAGCCCAAATACAACACCACCAATTCATCTTCAATCACCAAAAATCCCAACAACCTTCAAACCACAAAATCCACACTAGAAATCCCTAGAGAGAGAGAGAGAGAGAGAGCCTCTTGTGTGAGAGAAAACACCCATTCCCTACACAAAAACACCCTCTCATCCCACCCTCCAGAAACCCGGGCTAAACCTAGCTTAGCCTCTGCCCAAAACCAAACCCATTTCCTACCAAAGCTCTGCCCAAACCAACCCAGGCCCTAGACGGCTAAACCCTAGTAGCCGCCCCATACCCGACGGCTCAAACCCACTAGCCGCCCCCCATATCCCCACTCCTTTGTCCCAAGACTCCTTTAGTCAAGCCCGAAAGCAGAATAGGATTACCTGTTTTTCACCTCTGTGTACGGTATATCCGTGTCTCAGAGCGGAGACCCCACAAACTCCCCCCCCCCCCGCAAGGTGATCAAATCCAACCCCAACTTTTCCTACTTTTTGAGAAACCAGGTGGCGATCACAACAAAACCCCGTCTTTTCTGAGAAGCAGTCGGGGCGGCTCAGAAACGACTCTCCGGGCGGTGATCTGATCAGTCGCGAGACGGACCAGGACCAAGTTCGCAGAACCCCCCCCCCCCCAGTTTTTTACATACCGACAAATCTGGCGATCACGGTGGGACCTCCCTTGTGAAAAACAACAAAAGGTAGTCCTCTTCTGCCCCTTTTACAAGCTTGACTAGAATGCTATCAACCCTCTAGGAAGGTTAGAGTTTCTCACTCCTTGAATTAAATCCTCTTCTATTGTGCATTATAACATCCTTTATTGCTTTGTAAGCCGCACACAGCTGCGCAATCCCTTATTGCTTTCGTAAGTCGCACACAGCTGCGCAATCATTTACTGCTTTCGTAAGTCGCACACAGCTGCGCAATCCTTTACTGCTTTATTTACTGCTTTCAATCTGCATTCATCCCCACTCCACGTCATGGAATCCCACATAGAAGAGGAGGTATTACAGGAAAGGAATCACCAAGAGGGTCAGGCCACACAGTTCCTGACCCATCTAGAGGAAAGGATGGCTAGCCTAGGGTATCAAACGGTAGAGGACATGTTTCATGACCTCGCTGACTACCGTCATGCCAAGACCTTGAGACAGGAAACCCCTGTCGAAACCCCTAAATCCACTCCCAAAGCCCCATCCACACCCAGCTGCTCGATCAATCCGAGCATTTTTTCATTCGCCCCCCTTTCCCCCGCGAATCCGAAATTCCCAGTTGTTTCCACCCCAAGCCCCAACCAGGCCACCCCAAACCCGGGACCGCTAGGCAGCCCTCCCAGGGGAGAAACACTGGACGAAACCATCCGGAGAATCCTCTCCGAGACTGGTCCCTTGGCCCCCTAACACATGTCTCTACATAACCTGAGACAAATCCCGTCAGTCCACCTACCAGAGGGATTCAAAATCCCCAAATTCCACCGGTACAACGGTCGTGGAGACCCAGACATTCATTTAACTGCCTTTATCTAGACGCACGCCCGTTTCTAGATAATCAACCTCTACTAGTCTTCCTCTTCCAGAAATCATTAGAAGGAGAAGCACTACAATGGTTCTCCACCCTCCCTGTAGATCACTTGTCGAATTTCTCGGCTGTAAGCGAGAAATTCTTGGGCTGCTACGGTTACCAGAGGATTAGGACCCCCTCTATTTCAGATTTAACCGTAGAGAGAATGAGGCCTAGGGAGGAATTCGAACAATACGTGTCTCGGTGGCGCACCCTTGTCCACCGAACCGGTCTGCAACTCACAGAATGTCAAGAAATTGACATGATGTTACAGAGCCTGAGTCCAGAGTGTCGTACAAGCCTTTCGTACGGAGACTGCACTACGTATCAACTTCTGATTGACCGCCACAACAGGATTTCCCGTTGTGCAGCACTAGTAGTCCAAACCCAGTCCCCACCTATCAGCCATAGGGTTGGACAACCACCTCGTAAGGCGCAAACCCCCACGGTAGAGGGGATCATTAGCCAAGTATCGGCACTCTACCCGAACGGAGCGCGAGTTCCTGACCGAGGAACAGCTCCGAGACAGTACACGCCCGGTTCATCCGGATATGCACGCCTCGGCAAGCGAATCAAAATTTTACCCCTCGATCCGTACCCGTCCCAGTGCCGACGCGACAAAACCCCACAGTCCAAAATTTCCCACTCCAGAACCCTATAATCCAGAGCCAAACTCAAACTCGGGCTCCCTTTTACTCTGCTCCCCCAAGAACACAAAATCCAACCCCTAGGCAGCCCATACGAAGCTCTTATAACGAAGCTAGACCTCCCGCATCCTACGACCAAAGACGAATGGGAAAGAAGGACTCTTACCCTCCCCTCCCAGAAACTTTAACTAGGATCTTTAGGGTGATGTTGAACACAAATAGTATCTCCCTCCCCAACGCCAGGCCTTCACTACCCGGGGCCAGCACGGCGCGTTACTGTCAATATCATCAACAATATGGTCATACCGTAGAACAATGCATTGTTTTTCGGGACTTCGTTTATGATCTTAATGATGACAGGCACCTTGACTGGGCCATAATCAAAGGCCATCTGAGCCAGGGAAATCCCCAAGCACCCAAGCTACTTGGCATATTAACTGACCCCTTGCCAGGTCACACCCAAGCCTCCACATCTAGAGCCCACGCGGTCAACATGATCAGGAGAGGAAGACAACCATCGCCAGAACCAAGCATCTCGAAAGATGCTACTGATGGCAGCCTATCCGAAGAGTCCGAGGAGGAAGAGCAGAACGAGCCCTTCCAGCTGAACCTCGACGACCATGACCTCGCCATACTCTATGGCGAAGAAGAAGACGCAGTTCTCGCCCTTCCCGCAGTCATCAACATCGAGTCTGACGAAAGCGAACTAGAAAACCCGGGAGGAGACGAAGAAGAAGAGCCGTTTGAGGAGATCCCCGAAGGAGCTAGCGAAGGACCCGAAGGAGGGGAATGTACGTCGGATGATCTACATCCGGACGACAACGGGTCCTCCAAGAGTACCGACACTGTCAATGGCCCGCGCCGCCCAATGACCATTTCATTCACTGACCAAGACCTCCTGGATCCTAGACTGCGAGTCTACCCCCTACACATCCGCGGACGACTCCAAATGTTGTGGCTAAACAACATCTTTGTAGACCCAGGGTCAGGAATGAACATAATGACGTGCTCCACCTACCAAAAGATACCCAGATTAGGCCGTCCTCCCGTCCACCCGGCCCACCATACTATTCAAGCTTTCAACCATACCGGGAAGACTCTCCGCGGCCCCGGAACATTCGAGTTATCTGTCGGCCCTCTTATCTGTGAGGTAGCCTGCTTCGTGGCCGACATCGACACACCCGTTGATGTTGGGGCGACCATGGTTAGACAGCATCCAAGCTATCTGTTCCCCCCGGCACCAATGCCTTCGACTGCCCTTCTTAGGTCATATCCTAACAATCTGGGGAGAGGCACGCCTCCAGTATGAGAACGAGAATAATTGGGTGATACATAATATGTTCACACTAGCCCTACGACCGGGGAACAAGGACGAAGGTGATAGCCCACCTGGGTCCCCTTACAACTATCCCTCAGAAGAAACGGCCAGGACCCCGCATCCACCCAGCAATCCTATGGAGCCCAACTCGATCACCTTCCTCCCCCATGAAGTCGCAAAAGTCGAAGCACATTCCGCACCCCTCGCTATCACCGCCATACTCGGGGGAAGGGAATTCTGGCACATTCTCATTGACACGGGAGCGGAAACTAACGTCCTTACATATTCCGCCTACCAAAAGCTAGAAGGCCGGGTTCCCAGATTGGAGCCCTCAGACGAATACATTTATGCCTTCGACAGCACACGCAAGAACGCTTGCGGACTGGTCACGCTCCCACTGAAGATCGGCCCAGTCTCCACCATCATTAACTGCATGGTGATGAACATTCAATCGCCCCACCCTCTGATTGTTGGGAGGACATGGCTCAACAGCATCGAAGCCGTCTCATCCACCCGACACCAATGTCTTCGCTTCCCGTACCGCAGGAAAGTAATATCCATATGGGGAAAGGCGCGCTCTAATAATACTCAGGCCCGGAATTGGAGCGTCTGTGCCATGCGCATCCGGCTAGAGGTGCTCGCATGTTGGCAACTAGGCGCCACAGACAAAGAACTGCTCCATCAAGGGAGGCCCCTGAAGAGACTCAGGGAGGGAGAATTTGGGAACAGGGGACCCCCACCTGCGATTTCCAGCGTTTAGTACTTGATGATAGAATTGTAAGACTCTCAAAGATAAACTCATATCTATTTGAACGCGTTTCCGCCAAATCATGTCATTCCCTTCACACACGTATAACTGGACTAGATTTGCCTGATAGAAGAAAAATTGCCTACCCCGTGGACTGGGACAATTTAAAAACTCCCCAAAGCAAAATATCCCTTATTTCCGCCCCGCTCGTATTAACCCTAGGTCGAAATGAGGAGTTACCCAGACCTAGCATATGTCCCAAAAACTGGCTCTGGCACTATATAAACACTTCTAGAGGGGAAGCATGAAAAGAATCGGGGTGAAAAACAGAAGAGCCCCCCCCCCCCTCAAATCAAAACAAAACAAAAAAAAAGCAAAAAAGAGAAAATCAGGCAAGGAGAGGCCAAACACCCAAGTTAACGGGTTAAACTCTCTATTTAGCAGGCTTTCACGCCTTTACGCACGGTATACGCTAAGCAACGGCTATACCAGTACAGACCCAAACAACGGACTGTACTTTCCACCCAAAAATAAAGAAGTGGTAAAAAGAAGAAAGCCAGAGGGACCTAGGAAGTAAGACATGTGCTAGACTGGGACAATTCTAAAATATTGCCCGAAAGGAAGATATTACTCTTACCTCATTCACCCTCTCCCCTTTTATTTTATTTTTGCAATGGGGGTTCAAAATTGAGCTATGTCCACCGGGAAAAGCGAAATTTTGACCAAGGGTAGATCACGTCTAGGTTTACACTTACACACACACTCACACGAGTTCACTTAGAAACTTGCCTATCCAAAGGAAGCTTATTTGACTTGACTCTTGGTACATTCATGGATTTTTCGGCATGTTTAGAATAATACGATTAAACATTTGAAAACCATTAACCTAGGAAAATCGACGCCTAACGCTTATACCCCTCAAATACAATCCTGGTTTGGACATGAGTGACCACAAGGGCTCCTCCACGGGGACTTGATGGTGTCTTTTGCTTATGAAAATCAAGAACATTGCCCTCTCACCTAAAAAAGGTCATTGAAGAACTAAAATGCCCCCTTATGCCACTTATACTTACGCATAAGCTTGCATTTTCCTTTTCCAAAACACCTTGGCATCCGATTTTCTTGAAAAATTAAAGTTAACCCCCCCCCCCCCCCGAATATTAGAATTGTCCCCACTCATATTAAAATTGTCCCCACGAAATTTAAAATTGTCCCCACTCATATGAGATTTGTCCCCACTGACCTCATGCCCTTCCGCACATGCGTGAGAAGAAATTGTCCCCACCTCCTACACATAAGTTCTTCTTCACTCACGCACTTGGAATCCCTTCCTTGCGCACTAAAATCTGGTCTCCCACACTTTACTTTCTCGCATTTATATTTCCATTCCGCCTTAAGATGGATTGTAGCCCTTGACGATTCAAGCAAGAAGGGCTCGAAAGTCAATGTAGGGGCGCAATCTGGACGGATTTAACACTTGGTCCATGGAAAGAATGTTTTTATAGGTCTCAAAGGATAAAGCACTCAGGAGGTCTTTCAGCAGCAGCAGACAAGAAGCAAAACCAGGAAATTGTCCCAGGCAGGGGGCGGCTAAACCTGACTAGCCGCCCCCCTGGAGACGGCTAATTTATACTAGCCGCCCCTGCCCCCCTGCCCTCTCGTCCAGGTAAAAACCCAGGCAAGGGGCGGCTAAATGCAAGTAGCCACCCCTCACTAGGCGGCTAAACGCAACTAGCCGCCCCTCACCTGCTACCCCATCTGCCCTATCAGTCCCAGTCTCAATCAACTTTTCAACTCCTTTGAATACCTGTCAAAACATTCCTTTCCCAAACATGCATACACACATTTTAGACACATATTCATACACAAGACCTGTATCGATACCATGCTATAATGATTATATATTAGAATTCTACATCCATCCATAAATCAAAACCTATAAACACCAAGTTCATTCATCCACACACATACACATCCCTATAGATTAGGGAGGCTTTCTAAAAAAACATTAAACATCCATGCTAAACTATACCAAACCATGCATACAAACAAGAAATTAAATTATCCCACCATGACCATAAACGTAAATTGTCTTCTAAAAACACCTAAAATGCAAAAAGTAAGAAAGAGATAGGTCCACCAAGAGCTCCAAACTCCGAAGTCTTGAGTTGTACTTCACCGAAATATCACCTAAAACCAAAAACAAAAGAAGAAAAGCATGAATTCATCGCATATGTACTATTCTTCTATTAAAACCAAGACACAAAGAAGCTATACCTTGGCGTATCGTCATCCGCTGGAGGCTGAGTAGGAGGAACGTCCTGACTTGGCTGAGAAGGGAGCGGCGGATAAGGAGAAGACTGAACCTCTGGAGCATCGGGAGCGGCAGGAGTCTCTCGAACCGAAGACGCGGCCCTCGCGTATATCCCACGACTCCGAGACACCGAAGGATGAGAGGCACGGCTGAAGGTGGCCCCAGTAGCCAAGGAAGCCGAGAGAGAATGGTCAGGCTCAAGTGGAAGAAGATCGAGGTCCGCCTCGGTCATCGAGCCCCCGCCAACCAATTTCCCCCTCATAGTCACCTCCCAGAGACGGACCTGCTGCATATCTCTATCTCTCCTCTCCAATCTCTGTCGGAGGTGACTCTCCGTCCCTCTGGCCCGATCCTCAGCGGCCCTCAACCTCTCCTCCAACTCCCGCGCCCTCACCTCCGACGCCCTGAGCGCCTCTCGGTCCCTATCCCCGGTTGCCTGCAGAGAACGGACTAAGTCTCCCATCAAACCTCCGGGAACACCCGCCGAAGCCTACAACTCCGACACCCTCATCTTGAGGGAGTCCCTCTCACGGCCTAGGGTAATGAACCCCTCCTCCCTCGAGGCTATCATGGACCTCAGCCGGTCCGCCTCCTCCTCGGCCCGGGAAGCCCTGCCCCTCGCCTGGCCCAACTCCATCCTTGTGGCCATCAACTCGCTCCGGGCCACATCCAACTCCCTCGTCAGTTCGAGCTCTCGCTCGGACACCGTGAAAGGAGGAGGGGCGGAGGAAGAAGAAGCGCCGTCGGCCCTCGCTCTCGACAGAGCATCCACCTGAGCCTCAAGAATCCGGACCTGGTCCTGCAAGCGTCCCCTCTGTACCCGCAAGGCCTCTATCTGCCTGGCCCGCGCTTGGAGGTGCTCATTGGCGGTCTTGAGCCTCTTCTCCATCTCATTCAGCTCAACCTACAAAAGCAACATCGGTCAGAATATACCCAAGGAGAAGAAAAGAAAAGAAAAGAAGGGGAGAAAGACTTACATAGGCATCCGGGACCTCCTCCTCCATAGTCCCAAGGATACTGGCATATTCCTGGCGATACCAAACCATATACTCCTCACTGCTAGTCACCTCGGGACAACGTTCCACCAAAGCACCTCGGCCCATCCATCCCGCCACGTACGTCGCGTAGTTCCTCGGGAGGTTCGTGTCCCGAGGAATCCCAGCCACCGGGATCGAGGGGCGCTTCGGCAGAGGATCAGGCACCCACTGGTGGTACCCAAGCTGGCGGACGACCCGGCTGATCGCATGAAACACGACCTCATTAAAATAGATCAGCTAGATATCCCGCGACAACTCCACTAGGACCTCCTCCTCCGTGTAGGGCCTCCACGTCATCTATAAAGCATCAAAAGACAGGAAGAGCGCTTAGTCAAACGAAAACCAAATACAAGCCAAAACAAACCTCGAATGAAAATTTATACCTCTTCCTCCGTCAAGACACGGAAGGCCTCCCGGAACTGAGCGAGGCGATGCAAGCGGGAAGATCCCCGGGGTTCCCATCTCATGGCCCAAGGGAGGGCACGATCGAACGGAGCCAAAGTCGGGCGATCAATGGAGAAATGCTCATACCCAAAGATCTAGCAAAACAAGAGAGGAATCGTCACGATCAAAGAGAGCTAAGCCAAAGAAGAAACATTTACTGCTCACTTACACGTACCTGAAGAAATGGCGCAAAGCCGCCAAGGTTCTTTCCCCCGGCCCTCTTGACTTTCTTCGAGAGCTCCGCAAAAAGATGGGCGAGCATCGCCGCTCCCCAAGCGTAGCGCCCCATACCCTCCAGGTCCCTCATCAGCAAGAGAGAATGCGAGGAAACCTTATCAGAGGCCGTCGAAAAGAGGACCCGGCCGAAGAAGTAGAGGAAGAACGCTCTCAACTCCCTCCGTGCCCTCTGTGGACACGCGGCCGCCTCTCTCGCCTCAATCATCGCCCGCCTCCTCTCAAAGCTAGCTGTAGCTTCGCCCTTCTAGCGCTCGGTAAAGGAACCGAGGCCGTACTGCCCCGAAAGCCGCCCCAAAGGGATCCGGTTCAGCGTCCGCTCCCGCTCCACGAACTCCCATTCCCCGATCAACTCTCGGAAAAGCCCCCTGTAGTCCGCAAGAGTGGCCGCAATCACTGCCTCCCCCGAGACCGGAAGGCCGGTGATCCGATGAACGTCCTCAAGCGTCGGCATGACAGCACCGGTAGGGAGAATGAACGTGCAACTCTCCGGATCCCACCTCTCCGCCAAGGCCTCCACATATGGACGGTGGACGTGGAATGGCTTGATCAGGAAGAAGGAACGGAAGCCCGCTCCATCCACCAAACTCCTCTCCCCTGCCCCAAGGCGTCGTACCATCTCTTCGTCCCGTGCCATAAGGCCCGAATACGGTTCGGTCTCTACAAAACGAACGAAGGGAACACGGGTTAGTTTAAAAGCGATTGAAAGGTAAGAGTCCAAGTTTACGAAATCATGTTAAACCATGCTTAGCAAAATGACACTTCCATATGCTAAATATAGAAACAAAAGCATGAAAGTAAGAAGCCACACTCCTCATATGATCACGCATGCTAGACAAACATCAGCACATCCCACCGTGGTCACCACTCACATGCTTTCTTACATCACAGCTATCATGCTTATACCTTCCCTAAACGCACCTAAGCAATATAGAACTTGGACCCATGAAATGCATGCATACACTCCCTCATGCTCTACCACAATCAAACACGTACGAAGTCACATACAGGTAGAAAAGTATCAAATGCAAGCATGCTAGCCGTATCACTCCTCTTTCTTTTATATGCATACAACAAGCATGGATGTACATATAAAAATTGTCCCCTTCCTTTTCTTCAACACGAACCCGTTCGCATGCTTACAATATCCCACCGTGATCAAACTATACATACAAGCATGCATCTTAGACACACATATCACTCACTACTACCTACTCATGCATATTAGACACACATATCACACACTATCACCTCTTTATACCACGAAAGACATACACATATAAATAAAAGGGTAAGACAAAGGTTGGGAACATACCACGGCCCGTGTGGACCCAGGAGCGTCCACCTCGGCCTCGTCGGGATCGTCCATCCCATCATCATCCCCCTCCTCATCCTCCTCAAACACGGCCTCCTCAGCCTCGGCCTCAGCGCCAACGCCGGCCTCCGCGGCCTCCATATCCATACCCTCGGCCTCCCCGGCCTCCTCCCCAAAATCAGCCCCTCCGACCTCCTCCGTGCCCGCCGCACCGGAGGCTAAACCCTCAAAAACACCCATAGCCCTTCTCTCCTCCTCTGCTGCCCTGGCCTCCATGGCCTCCCTATCTAACATCCCGATAATGGTGTCCAATGACGCCCTCTCACTCTCACTTACCCCCTCGCCCTCGGCCCCTACCTCCGTTGCACCCCCAACCAATCCCCCGACCCCCGAAACCACCTCCTCGACCACTGTCGGTCGATCCCCACGCCTCCTCTTGCGTGAGTAGCCTATCATAACACCTCCAACCTCCGGGACAGCCCCCGAAGACATACCCGTGCCCCTAGCCGCACCGGTATCCACTAACGGCACCTCCGCCGTACCCACAACCTCCCTCACGACCTCCTCCTCCACCCGATCACTCCCCGATGAACTAGACCCCGAGACAGCCCCTCTCTGCTCTCGGGAAGACCTGAGGCGCTTCATCATCGAAGTTGTTTTCTTCTCCTTCGTCATCTCCTCCGATTTCGCACAAAGAAAGACCTAAAGAAAAACCTAGGGCTTCGAAATCAAGAAGAAAGGGATGATGAAAGGACGAAAACAAAGGATTCAAGGCAAGTTTTTCCGGTTTGGAACGAAGAAGAAGAAGAAGAAAGGAGGGAAGAGGAACCGTTTTAAAACGTATGGAGAGAGAGAGAGAGGGTCTTTTCGGTTATAAGGGACCCAGTCATGGGGCGGCTACCCGCGAGTAGCCGCCCCCTCTCAGGCGGCTAGTTACAACTAGCCGCCCCTCCCAGTTTCTTTGTTTTGCTTCAAAACCCCTTTCCAAACTCTTCTCAGCCCTAAATTCCAAAGTTCTCCATACCAAACAGCCATGTATTGGCTTATTTCCAGACATTACTTGACCAAACACGACCTGCTCGAAGTTTTGCCACACTTTCAGTACCGTTCAAAATCCAATTTCTTCAGTTCTGGTTCTTTTCCAGAGTTCTTATCCTTCGGATGATCCAACTCACCCAAACTCAACTTTTACTTGCTTTCTGTCGGCGATATCCCCTCCTTGTTGAGTTTTCCCAAGCACGGGAACAGTAGGCACGAGGAAACTGACGCTGGGCTGCTCCGTGCACGATAGCTAAGAACCCCGACCGCGGGTTGGATCACTCACCATTTACTTTTCCCCGCCTTCCACCTGGATCATCCTCTCGGATAAAAATTCTAAGTCAAGACCTAGCCTCTGACGGTCTAAATCAACTCCCTGAGTAGTACTGCTCGTATTGGCACAACTCCTTGAAGGTCGAAGTCTTTCATGCTTCGCACAAAGACTCCGTCCGATGAGGGACAATTGTAGATACCCCAATTTTGACTGTCCAGAGAGACAGAAATACTTCAAGTAACACACGAAAATATCCCACAGTTGGACATCCAATAGAGAACCAAAGGTTCGGTAAACCGGAAACCCTAACCCTAGCCTTGACCTAAACCTAAACCGGAAACCCTAACCCTAGCCATGACCTAAACCTAAACCGGAAACCCTAACCCTAGCCATGACCTAAACCTAAACCGGAAACCCTAACCCTAGCCTTGACCTAAACCTAAGCCCTAAACCCTAACCCTAGCCTTGACCTAGCCCTAAACCCTAACCCTAACCTAAACCTAAACCTAAAACCTAAATCGGAAACCCTAATTCTAAAAACCCTAGAACCCCAAGTCCCTGGAAAGGGGCGGCTAGATCTAACTAGCCGCCCCATACCAGGCGGCTAGTTTGCACTAGCCGCCCCCCTAACCGCCCCCTGGCCGACTTTGGACCAGTCCCCTGGATGGGACATAAAGCAGCAATAAATGTTGATCATTGCGGCAGGTCATGACCTTTAGCCGCCCTCTCTTGGCCGGATCAATCCAAGTAACCGACCCAAGCCACCGTTTGTCAGAGATGGGACATTTGGCAGGTCATGATGGGGGCGGCTACCAGGAAGTAGCCGCCCCATCCTGGGCGGCTAGTTGGAACTAGCCGCCCTTCACCTGGTCTCTGACAGAAGAACTAGGGAATTAATGAGGGGTCTAATCGAAGCCAACCCACTCCATTACCCCCGGGATATTTCCCTGCCTCTCTTTTACTATAAATAGAGGGGTCCCAAGCCCAAATACAACACCACCAATTCATCTTCAATCACCAAAAAATCCCAACATCCTTCAAACCACAAAATCCACACTAGAAATCCCTAGAGAGAGAGAGAGAGAGCCTCTTGTGTGAGAGAAAACACCCATTCCCTACACAAAAACACCCTCTCATCCCACCCTCCAGAAACCCGGGCTAAACCTAGCTTAGCCTCTGCCCAAAACCAAACCCATTTCCTACCAAAGCTCTGCCCAAACCAACCCAGGCCCTGGAGGCTAAACCCTAGTAGCCGCCCCATACCCGACGGCTCAAACCCACTAGACGCCCCCCATATCCCCACTCCTTTGTCCCAAGACTCCTTTAGTCAAGCCCGAAAGCAGAATAGGATTACCTGTTTTTCACCTCTGTGTACAGTATATCCGTGTCTCAGAGCGGAGACCCCACAAACTCCCCCCCCCCCCCCGCAAGGCGATCAAATCCAACCCCAACTTTTCCTGCTTTTTGAGAAAGCAGGTGGCGATCACAACAAAACCCCGTCTTTTCTGAGAAGCAGTCGGGCGGCTCAGAAACGATTCTCCGGGCGGTGATCTGATCAGTCATGAGACGGACCAGGACCAAGTTCGCAGAACCCCCCCCCCCTCCCCCCCCCCCCCCCCCCAGTTTTTACATACCGACAGAGGTGTCATTTCTTCTCGAGATAACTGACTGTCCGACTAGATCCTTAAGTCTAGTCGTGTCAGCACTCCAGATGACGTCGCGTTTCGTGGGTCGGGTCTGATGGGCCTCATGCCAGATGGCACACATATCGCATGTACATGAACATGTCTTAGTGCAGATTTTTACCTCTACATTAAGAATAAAGGTTGTGGTTGATGATGAATAAAATATAAATAAAGTGTAAAAAGTTGATTTGACATGTGAGCCCTATTGATGTATAAGAGGTGTTGATATGTGACCCAAACGGGGGCTAGGTGTTCAAGATTTTCATTTTTTTCCTTTGCTAGTGAATGGAATATACTTTGCAAACCCTAGATGTTTTTTGTTTTGCTTGGTAACCCTGAGTGTTATTAAAAATAATTTGGATTCATTTTTTTATAAACAAATGTAAACATAGGTTTAGGGTTGGGTTTGTCATGAAGAATTAGAAACAGTACATGTTCACACATGTTCATTGAGAATGGTAAATTGAATGAATTTGTTTCTTTTATTGTTAATGATTTGAAACATTTGTTAATTTATGTTTGGTTGCCTTGGTTAATTCAATGAAATCAAGCAAAGATTATAGATTAAAATGATTAATGAATAACACATTGATAATGTAGATTGAATTTTTTTTTTATTGAGAATGGTTTGAATGATTTGTGAAATTGTGATTAATTTATATCATTGGTTGACTAAATTGTAGTGTTTGAACATTCATTTCAGTATGGTGCTAAAGCAATGCATTCCACAAACCGCATCTCTTCGAAGGTGTCAATAAAAAAGACTTGCCAAAGATGCCTTTTTTGTTCTATTCTTTATGTGGAAACTGCCTTTTTGAATGAATGTATCTTTTGTTGAACTTGATTTTGCCTGTATTCTACTCTTCTTATTTGTCCCTCAAATTTTTGTATTTGCCTGTATTCCACTCTTTTTATTTGTTCCTCAGGTTATATTATCAAAAAGCCACAAATATGATCGTGGGGGCTGACCTTTTTTGGTGATGCTTCCTAATTCCATTGAATTCTATTTTATTTATCCAAAATTGAACTGTCAATTATTTTTTCATGATAAATCTGCATGAAACACTTTGATATGCATGGTGAATTTGCTGTAGGGAGAACATAACATGGTGGTTTGTATTCAAAATGTGTTGGGTTATATTTGACATGAATTTCTGTTTATCTATTCTTATGGTGTCATAAATATTTAATGTTGTTGTCCAGCTTTTAATATCAGGTCGACTACATGGAGTTGGTTATTCTAAACAATCTGTTTCCCTGAAATTGGCGGAAACTGGTATTCAAAGTGAAGTCCTATATGATGAAATTCAAGCAAAGCCCATATTTTTCACAAGAAGTTAGATGAAGTGAGTTAACTAGCTTGAAAGTGGAGACGACTACAACTGCCGATCAGGAATCAGAAGGGACTAGTATTTCTGGACCCATTCGACATACAAAATGTCGACAAAATGTACCCAGTTTGACATATTTGGATCGACGGATTATATATACAGTCGACGAGTTGTCTGTCGAACAACATTTAGATTTGGTCCGGATATCATTCGACAGGCCCGTTGTCAAACTGGGCTTAATTTGTCGACAACGCATCTGTCGAACAGAATCCAGGAAGGTCTGGACCTGTTCTAAAGGTTGTTCGACAGATGATATGTTGATCTCATTGACAGGTTTCTTGGCGAAACTGGCGTACATACTCAACAAAATAGTTGTCGAACAGCATCCAAAAAACAGTTGGGGTGGGTTGTGTTGACGCATTGAACAATATGGGGTGGGGTAGGAAGGGGTGGGTGGGGGTGGGTTTCATCCATTTCAAAACAAACAATTTTTTTAATACTTAATTTGGGGTTTGCTTTCTCGTTACACGGTGTGGGTATATCGGTCCCCATCATCAAAAAACGTTGACATCCTCAACCAGTCTCACCCCCTCCTTATTTTAGTTAACTGTACACTAATCAACAAAGTCAAAACTTATATTTTATTTGGGAAAAACTCATTGACGTAGGTTCATGGAATCTTATAATACCCAATTGCTTTTCTTTATCACTTGATGTTCTCTTTAGACTTCATTGCAGTTGGGTTTAGGGGTGGTAAACGAGTCGAACGAGTCGAGCTTTGATATGTTTAACCTCGGCTCGTTTATAAACGAGTCGAGCTCACGAGCCTCAACGAGCCTAGCGTTCTTCTTCATTTTAGGGTTTTTAACGGTTGAAAATAAAATTTTAGTCTAAATAGCCAAATTCATGAGTCTAAACGAGCATAACTTTGTATTGATTTAATGTTCTGATTTTACAAATGAGTTTAGTCAAGCTTTAATTAAATTTTTTATAACATAAATGAGTCGAGTTTGAACACAAAATAAAGTTCAATCCAGGTCCCGAGCTTAACCGAGCTTTAAAAATTGTTCAAGCTTGTTCATTTGTCTAATTGAACGAGCTTAAACCGAGCCGAGCCCAAGCAGCTTGGTTCGTTTACCAACCCTAGTTGGATTAGAGGTTTTTTAAGTGGTAAAAAGACACTAGGATGTCCAGAGTTGGAGTTCATGGCACGTCATATATCTAAAATAATGTACTCCAACCACTCTGACCCAGAGACCAAGTAAACAAGTCTTTGTTCAGGTCAAGGGAATAAGAAGTCTACAAAGTGATTATTTATTTATTTATTTATTTATTTATTTATTTATTTATTTTTATCCCTTTTTAGAAAGTGGCCCCTAAGAGACATAATTAGATTGGTTATGTAAGGTCATCTACATAGTTAAGTAGTTGTTGAACCCGACTCTATAAAGGTTTAAAATATCTGACTCAAAATATTCGAGACCTGATATGCACCCAATTCGGATAACTCAATCTTTAAAATGGTCAGGTTTCGATCCACCCTTATGGACCACTCATATACTGCTGACTTTTTTGTTTCTTGGCCCAATCCAACTCGCCTTTAATTTTCCACCCAACCTAGCTAGGAGTATTCATTAGGCCATGAGTGCTGCTACACTCAGTTTTGTTCTCAGTAAAAAAAAACATAGTTCTATATACATTGTGAAACATATACCTCGTTAAATGATGTATATACATTATTAAATTTTTTCTTACACTCATTAAAAATGTGTTAATTCAACTCGAAATGAAGCAATGTGCACTTTTTATCAAAGCATATATTTTATTAGATGATGTTTACTATTTATAAAAAAATAAAAACATGTGAGGTCTGAGTTTTGATTGGTGAATGTAACTGAGTGTATCATTTTCCTTACCCAATAGACCCGTAATCATTAGGACCAACCCATTACCGATGTACCCAAACCAAACGTGGATATGAAAAGTGAAAGGAAAATGTTTCACTAAGTTATTTTTACAATCACAAACGTAGTTTATTCATGTTTTCATTCTTTTTAAATCATATATATCATTTAATAAGATATATACTTTTATAAAAAAAATAAAATATATAATTTATAAAGTTGAATGATATATACTTTGTTACAGTAAGTAGATGGAGCTCACAAGATATAAGAGACTATAAAAAAAAAACTAAACGTAACAGTGCTAAAAAAGAATATAGTATTAGAATTTGAATGTGTGTATGCTCAAAGCGCATTATTTAACATGTATACTTGTTCACCTCAAAAGTGATTCATTACAAAAGATATAGAGTATGCGGAAGGCCCCCCTAGTGAGGTGGTCGAGATGCGCGGGTTCGAATCCGCTCCCCCACCAATTATCAAGCAAAAAAAAAAAAAAAAGATATAGAGTATGACCCAATTTAATTTACTCTCAATTTGAGCATGAATGATCAATTATGTGGAATTACAATGCTCAATTCGATTCAGGTGCCTACATTGGGTCCTCCAAAGAAGATTTATTCCTTGTAGCGGCGTCCTTCATGAGATTGAGTGACTCTGCTAAGTCCTCACAGAGCTGGTGAGGGTCCAGAATCACACGCTCATCGACTGCTACAACAACCTTCATCATGTTCATGTAGCTTTGGAAGTGAAATGTCAGTGCCTGCCAAAACGTTTATTCAATTCTTCGACACCTGAACACCCAGACAGTTTATCTGATTAAGGCCATCTCCAGCACTTTTGAGGACTGAATCCATTAATATAATAAATTAAGAGAAGTACTGGAGGGATAGATCAAGAATAACAACAGCCCTTTTGAGGACTGAAATCACCAGACATGATCAACAGGTGCAAAGACAACTAACTCACCTGAGGATGTCCATAAACACTCAGAGCGATGTACCTGATCGGATTGCCAAAGAAACCAATCTCCTCCGCCGGCCCCACAATGTTTGAGAACGACATTGTCGTGTTTCTAAGCATTCAATGAGATTGCGCTGCCGCCGCCTATTATACGAGATATATATATATATATATATATATATATAGAGAGAGAGAGAGAGAGAGAGAGAGACCGAGATCAGATAAAGCTCAGTTAGCCTAGCTAGACTTGAATTTCAATAACAGTTTCAGTTTGTGATGTGTTATACCTTGATCCCAAAAACTTTAACAATCAACGCCCCACATGAGTGTGATAAAACAGCTTCGAGGGACTTCTTCTTTCGATCGACGATCGCTTTCGCCCTGCGAACGTAATCCAATGGGTCTTCCCTTGCAATGATGTTGAATGGGAGGATTATGTAACCAAGTTTGTTGCCCCACTGGGATTTGCTCTCGTCATCCTTCATCCTATCTGCCAAAAAGTCTATTTCAAAAACCATCACTAGCTGTGAATTGTCTGTAGAATTAATGCAATATAATCACAAATGTAAGAGGAAATTATATAATTGTGGGTTGATTGAGCTTGTACTTGAATCTCTATAGTCTGCCGGAGGTTGACAAGGACCGTTGCTCTGAGGCGGAGGCTCGAAGGGAGATTATTCTTGTCTGGGGTGTTCTTGATCTCGCCTACACTGAATGTGAAACTTCAGCTAAGGCAGACTAAATGGGTTGCTCAACTGAACAGTAAAAAAATTGACCCAACTCGGGTGGGATTGGTGGTAGAGTTCAACCAAAACTTAACAGTAAGGTGGATGATGCCAACTCAAGCCCAACCCAACCCCACCATCAATCCAAGAGGATTGGAACAAATTCGGGTCATGTTTGGGTTGAATTTTCAAAATAGTGTCATTCTAAGCAATTTAAACTCTACAGCAATTACCACAAATAATAGTCAATGTCACGTGTTAGGCGATACTGTAGATGAAAAAGGGAAGGAGGCAATAGTGAAATGAATGTATGAAAGAGTTAAATTGTTTTAGTGTAACATGATCAATCAATATGGACCATGATATGCTTTGTTAAATAAAATACATAATTTTTTTTATAAGTGAACCTATAAAAATCATTGTAGTATCTTTCATTTTTATAAAGATATTTAATATTTCATTATATGATTACATGAATGAATTATAAATTTTTTAAAATCAAATATAGAAGGACTGTATGTGGAGATATAAACAAGATTGTATATAAAATTATCCAATTCATTTATTCATATAAATGAATGACGAAGGAGACAGATTTCCATACCAAATTTTCAGTTCAGATAGCAAGAGAGACCAGCAGCTGTGATTCCCACCAAAACATCATTCATCGTCTGCGAAGAACAACACATTAAACTCCTCATATTAATTTCAACAAAGAACACAAACATTAAAATACTAATGTCACATTTGGATGTGTGGTTGAATAGTTGGGATTTTTAAATCTTGCGTTTCAAATTTAGCTTTTGAACAAAATATTGTTTTGTTAGCTTTTCAATCGATTGTTTGATTTGAAAATGCAATAGGGTGATTTGAAAAACTAAACATTAAAAACGTGTTTGGATCGGCATTTGAGAGTCATGCGCTTCTCAAACACGGAATCTGCCTAAACACATATCCAAACATTACCTAAATCATCACATAAAAACTCACCGAGCCAGTCATATCCTTCACCACCTTTCACATCATCGAGACTCAACGTCCTATGCACGAACCGCTTCGGCCGACTCTCCACCCCGGCCCCACCTTTCACAGGCGTGTTTGTGTCCTTCAAGAACACAAGCGTCGCCCCGAACATGAACAGATCCAACACAGTGTACCACACCAAGCACAACATACACCACAACCACTTAAAAATGACCAACAACACTCCTTTTGACGGCGGCGCCGCCTTCTTTGTCAGGACAGGTAAAGTTGGGACCGAGTAGGGGTCGGAGGTTTTGCGGGTGCACGCGAGGAGGAGCGACATGAGAGAGACGCCGTCACCGAGGGAGTGGTGGACGCAGAAGATCCCGACTGCCTCGGCTTCGGAGGTCCTCACGTTGAGGAGGTGGAGCTCCCATTGTGGCTTGGATGGGTCGAGTGGGGTTCTGGGGATGTTTGAGACGTAGTCCTCGATGAATTTGTCTGGGGAGTCCATGTTTGGATCGACGTCTGGTAGGACCAGGTGGTTGTCTAGGGCTATTTTCATCGGGAGCCATTCTTCCGCCCCGCTTTTGTTTTGAACTTGTTCAACTAGTTCATTGGATTTTTATGTTACTCCACATGCAAACTCTACTCACACTTGCTTACTAGTAGAAAGGTTTATATTGAAATATTGATAGAAAATGTTTGATACGATAGAAAATGTTTGATACAATCTCGTTTATAGCTCGAGTACAGCCATCTGATAATGCATGTGTGTGTATATTAATGAGATTTATAGAAAATGTGAAAAAATTCAAACGAGGATATAGCCATGGACACCTGTTATGCAAAGTACATGTAATTAATAGTGTTCTACAAGACAACATTAATATCTTTGAATTAACAGTATACATGTTCAAAATTTTATAAAATATTTATTTTTATATATCTTCCTTTGTGGGCAATATATGCGCCTGGATGAGGGAAGGGTTAGGTCCACCCCTGAAAAGATGCAATTTCACCCCTTATTTTTGTCTTTTTCTGGAGTGGTGTTTACATCTTAAAAAGAAGAGAAAAAAAATGAGGAAGAAAGAGAAGAGAGAAAGGGAGAGGGAGATGGGGTGAAGGGGCAGTTGATGTGGGCGGAGGGTGGCAGAGGCGGTGGGTGGAGGAGATGATGGTGATGGGGAGGAAACGGCAGAGGGGAGGGAGAAAGAGAGAATTTCAGACATTTTATGTGGATGTAACGGTAACTAATGGATTTTTTCTAATCAAATCTCACGGCATCTAATCACATGAGTATCATTACACTATTATTAAATTTTTACAGGGATGTTTTTACGAGGGTATAAGAAGGATAATTATGCAAAAACTGAATTTCAAGAGGAGTATATATGCAAAGAATCCTAAATTAAACAGATCGTTATACATAAACATGTTAGAAAATTCTATTGGGACTCAAAATTTCTAAATGGCAGTTGAATTAGGTAACACATATAATTCATTTGCAAGTTGTTCTTATTTTTTAGAGAATTTTTTTTAGACAACAATAGACCATAGCTATCTCGATTGTATTAATAGAAGAAAACCGGTCCTAAAATGGGGGACAATGGATTGGAAATACAAGCAAGAAAAACAACAGAATAACAGCAAAATGAAAACAACTCCAATCCACACGAGATCGCAACTCATTTCTTATTAAAAAAACTTCAATTTAAGAGCAGTTTTGATCACCAAAAAAAATTAGGAACAGTTTTTTCATTTTTTTTAAATGTAATAATGCCCCTCACAATATAAAGAACAGAGAATAAAACAAAACAAAGATCAAAAGCTGATGAGTAACGAAACCCTACCATTTTCGTCAATGAAATATCGAGTTCAAAAGCTAATTAAAGTCTCCTTTATTCAAAATTTATAATATTTTTCATTTTAGTTTTAAATCCAAATAACACAATTTTAGTATATATTATGTGCCCGTTTGGTGGATACTTCTGATTCAAAGAAAACACAGTTTTTTTTTGTCACCCACTGAGACCGTCCTGATAAGTTTTTCTAGTCCAAAAAGAAAAAAAGAAAAAAAAAACAAACAGAAAACACAGTTTTTCGAGTCTTATCCAACAACAACAAAAAAAAAAAGTGTCATTGCACACGATCTTTCTTTCAATCCCAACCTGGTCTCGTTAACTTCGTGCATGCATGGCATACTTGTTAAAAAAAAATTATATTTTTTTATAAATAAATTCATATTTAATAATTAATTATATAATTTAATTCACAGACTATACAGTTTGATACTGACTAAATGACCGGATCCATACTCTATTTTTACTTTCGTAGTACATGTCCACGTACTCTCTCTGCCTTTACTTTTATATTCATAAGAATAAATAATATAATATTCTCTCTGCCTGCCCAATACGTGTCCATACGCAATTTAACAATATAATAAAAAAATAGGGGACTGAAACCAAGACAACTGTACTTAGATGGGCTTATTCCTGAATAAGTAATCTTAATTCCTGAGAATAACCTCAAATTCTGTGGGGAGAGAGAGAGAGAGAGAGAACCTGTAAGCAGGAGAAGCGGGGGTGTTGGAGGAGGGTGACTTGGAGTCCGGCCTTGACGGCGTCAACGCCTAACCTCTCGCCGACTCCCAAAACGGCGATGATGTGGCAGTTGAAGTTCGGCTGCGCGAACAGCCTCGCCGCCGGACTTAACGGCTCCGTCAACTCTCCGTCGGATCCTCCACTTCTTATTCTCTCCGGTAACTTTAACTTCTCGGGGAGTCTCTGATTTGATTCCATCTTCTCCGTCGATCCCATTTGGGGGAGGAGTTGTGGTTTTGGAATTTGACGTCGACCGCAATCGGATTTGGATGGTTTTATTATGTGCGACTTGAAGTTACGGAATTACCCCCATTGGGTTCCACACATTCTACCCTCTGCGATTTAACGCGTGTACGCTGCGAATCAAACGTGTTGCATTAAAAAATATAAAGCATTGTCAAAAAATGCATTTTGACAAAGCTCAGAATTTAAATGCATACTTTAAATGCATTTTTATTTTTAGTCTCTAAAAAAAATAAAATTTAAAACCATACAAAATAAGTATAATGTATTGGTCTAATTTGCAGTTCAAATAAGATAGAAAAGAAATATTTTGATAAAACAAACACAGAAGATATAAAATCAAAACAGATAAAAAAATATAAATCAAATATAAAAAAATTATATAGATTTATATTTGATTTATATATAAACGGACATTTGACGTGGGACTAATAACAAAAAAAATATTTGAAGTTGGGGACTCAAATATAAATATGAAGAAATGAGAGATTTATCACTAGAATAATAAAGTTTACAGGGACTAAAAAATAATTAAAATAAATTTTAGGCTAGGACTCCTGTTTTGGTGTGGCTGTCAGGCTGTGTGGGTGAGTGGGGGAGTATTTTAAAAATATTAGTTTTTTGGGGTCCGTGTGAAAAAATAAGGAAGTTTGAGACTTTTGGGGTGATCGGACAATTTTTTTGGTGGGTGAGTGGGGAGTATTTTGAAAATATTATTTGTTATGGGGTCTTTATGGAAAGATGAGTAAGTTGAGATTTTGAAAGTGATGGTCGTCTGTTTTTACTTTACACGTGGCGATGTTTTAGTGGTAAACTACAGAGAGGACCCTGTAGTTTACCACAGACGATCCCAACCCGCACTTTAGGCCCTGTATGGCTAGAGGAAATATGGGTGGAATAAGATAGGAATAGAGGAGAATAAAGTAAAAAAGTGGGTAAAGGGAATAAGGTGGTATAGCTATGCGGAATTAGGAGAGAATAAGCTGGTATTTGTATTCCAAGTCCATTCATAAAATTGTGTTATTCTTCCACTGGTATAAGAGGACTCACCCATCAAATCACATGTCATCACATCAAATCACTTGTCATTATCTTTTATACATCAATAATGCCCACATGTTAAATCAACTTTTTACACCTTATTCACATCTTATTATTCATCAACCAAACACTTCAACCTTATTATTATGTTTCTCAATGAGAATAACTAAAAATACAACCAAACACAAAATCTCTTATTCCATTGATAAAATCAATAATTTCTGAAATAGGTATAATGTAAAATATATCATAATAGCACTTAGGATCTTGATTAACATGTTACGAATACTATAATCATATTTTTCAATAATGTGAAATCATTATATTATAAACAAACATTTCTCCATGGTAAATAACCTCCTTTTGGTACAAGGATTTGAAAAAAAATAGAGGGATTCTTCACTCTCCTATTTCTATATAGAGTGGACTTACTCTTGCTTGTGCAAACACAAGATGTTGTGAGATATGAATAATGGGTTGGGAGTTCACTCTCTTTTATATATAGAGAGGGGGAACCCTCCCACACTCAAACATAAATTGGATTCTTAAAATCCATTGAAGAATCCAATGAACCTACTAAATGTTTTGGGAATGTATCCAATAATGGGTGGGTGTTGGGAATACAAAGACATTGAATATTTTTCTCATTCCAATGGTAATTCATGTACACAATTATTTCATACATTGTGAGACATTTTAAAAGGATGTATATACATTCTCCATCACTTAATGAAAATGTACATACATTATGTACAACTTAATGGGATACACACAATTACTCTTTATACATTGTATATTTCTAGATTCATTATTTAATGGATAGTCATGGGAGTTGAACCACATAAAAACTCAATTAATTTATACTTAATTGGTTCACTCTTCCAATGAACCCTTTCATGAACCGAAAAATGAAATGGAACATTGATCATTACATGTCCATATTCATTTCTTAATGGGTCAAATTCATACATTCTCTCACTTGACCCATTAATTACCTAGTTTCATCATAATATCATAATTAAGCAAAATTGCTAATGTGAGTCATGGCGGTTGTACCGTAATAAACAAGTGGTCCCTTCCATGTACTACAACATTATAATTTTACTTAACTTGATCATAAGCTGGATATCAAATAGGGTAGATTACACATCCTATTATTACGGTTCCACATAAGTGTCTTGTCAGGACATTTTTTTATTATCATTCATCCATTTCAATTCATTTGTACACATTATGGAAAATAGGAAATAACATAAACACATTAAACTTCAGATCTCATTAGTGTCAATCATACAATAAGTTCATAATACATCATGGATAGCGGCCAAGACCCATTCTTTCAACATGTTCTTTAAAAACTTTTGGCCCTGAACCTGTGGTTAATGGATCCGCTATCATAATCTTGGTACTTGTATTTTCTATTGACACTCTTTGCTTCTGTACTTCATCTTTGACCGAAAAGTATTTTTATTCCATGTGTTTGACACCATTAGAGTACTTGTCGTTCTTAGAGAAGAAGACTGCTGCAGTATTATCACAAAAAATTCTCAATAGCTTGGCAATAGTGTCGACGATCCCAAGTCCTGAGATAAAATTTCATAGCCATAACGCATGATTTGTTGCCTCGAAACATGCAATGAACTCAGCCTCCTTGGTGTGTGCAGCGATACTTCCTTGTTTTCACTTTTCCATGATATAGCCCCTACACTAGGCAGAAAGACATAACCAGAGGTAGATTTTTAGCTATCGGGACATCCTGCATGATCTGAGTTTGTGTATCCAATCACTTCTAAGTGATCAGATCTTCTAAATGTGAGCATGTAATATTTTGTTTCTTGCAAATATCTCATAACCTTCTTTGCAGTCTTTCAATGAGCGATTCCTGGATTGCTTTGGTATTTACCGAGCATGCTGACTGCAAAACTGATATCTGGCCTCGTACATGTTTGCGCATACATCAAACTCCTAACGGCTAATGCATAAGGAATGACCTCCATTTGTTTTCATTCTCAATAATTTTGAGGACATTGCACAAAACTGAATTTATCACCCTTTTGTACTGGGGCGTCTGAAGACGAACAATTCTGCATTCCAAACATTTCAAGAACATTTTCAATATAGCATTTCTGAGACAAACCCAATATTTTTCGTGTTCGATCTTGAATGATTTCGATTCCAATCACAAAATTTGCTTCTCCTATATCTTTAATTTCAAAGTTCTTTGTGAGGAATTGTTTTGTTTCGTACAACAACCATAAATCGCTACTTGCAAGTAAGATATCATCTACATATAGGATAAGAAAAATAAACTTGCTTCCACAAACCTTCAAGTAAATACACCGGTCAACCGTATTTTCTTTAAAATCGAAGGAAACAATGGTATCGTTAAACTTAAGATACCACTGACGTGAAACTTGTTTAAGTTCTTAGATTGACTTCTTCAACTTGCACACAAGATGTTACTTTCCCTTTTCTGAGAAGCCTTCAAGATGCTCCATATAAACATCTTCCTCTAAACTCTCATTCAGAAATGCAGTTTTTACATTCATTTGGTGAAGCTCTAAATCAAAATGAGCAACCAAAGCCATTATAATTCTGAAAGAGTCCTTTTTGGATACATGAGAGAAGATCTCTTTATAGTTAATGCCTTCTTTCTGAGTAAAGCCTTTAGCTACAAGTCTAGCTTTAAATCATTCAACATTGCCTTTAGAGTCACGTTTGGTCTTGAAGACCCATTTACATCCAACTCTCTTTGCTTGTTCAGGCAATTCAGCAAGATCCCAGACTTTATTTTGAGTCATGGACTTTAACTCTTCTTTCATAGCATCTATCCATTTGTCAGAATTATCTACTTTTATGGCATCTGCATATGAAATTGGATCTGCCTTCATTCCTATGTCAAATTCAGACTCTTGTAGATACATCATGTAATCATCTGAAATAGCATATCTCTTTTCTTGTTGAGATCTTCGTAATGCTACTTCTTGTGATGTTTCTAGAGTTGAATTATTATTAGTGATTTCGTTGTTGAGTGATTGATCATTAATTTGCATCTCATTATTATTTGAACGATTATCAATAATAGGTGCAAGGTTCGGTGCAGAAGTTATGGGCAAGGGAACTTGCACCCTTACTTCTTCAATGACCATTTTTCATGGTTGATCAATCCCACTATTCTCACCACTTTCTAGGAATTTTGCATTTCTAGTTTATATTATTCTCGTGCTATGGTTAGGACAGTAAAATCTATACCCTTTTGATTTTTCTGGATACTTTATAAAATATCCACTTATCGTTCTAGGGTCCAACTTTATTTCTTGTGGATTGTAAATTCTAGCCTCCGCTGGACAACTCCAAACATGTAGATGTCGTAAACTCGATTTCCTACCAGTTCAAAGCTCAAAATGAGTTTTTGGGACTGACTTACTAGGAACTCGATTCAATATATAAACAACGGTCTTAAGGGCTTCAGTCCACAAAAATTTGGGTAATATAGAATTACTCATCATACTCCTCACCATATCCATTAATGTACGATTGCGCCTCTCAGCTACACCATTCTGCTAAGGAGTACCAGGCATCGTATACTAAGCACGAATTCCATAATGTGCTAGGAATTTAGCAAATGAACCGGGGTGTTGTCCTGTTTCATCATATCTCCCATAATACTCACCACCTCTGTCAGAACGAATGACTTTAATCTTTTTATCTAATTGTTGTTCAACCTCAGTAATATATACCTCAAGGGTATCCACAGCCTGAGATTTATCATTAAGCACATAGATATACCTAAATCTAGAAAAATCATTAATAAAGGTAATAAAATATTTTTCACCACCGAAACATGGAGAAGAAAAAGGTCCACATGTATCAGTGTGAACAATCTGAAGAAGCTCATTAGCTCTTGTGGCATTTTTCATAGTGTGTTTGGTCTTAATACAGTCCACACACACTACAAAATCAGTAAAATCTAAGGTTGGAAGAACCTTATCTTTTACCAATCTTTCCATCCATTCTATGGAAATATGTCCCAGTCGTTAAACAGTATTTTACAAATCTAAATAAAAACCACCATCTAAAGACAGACGATAGGTTCCAATGGCCAAGACTTCAATTTTCATGCAGTTCGCTACTAGGATGTATCTTTCATTTGAATTTGGGCTCCGGATTGTAAGGAATCCCTGCATCGAATTGGAAACATGAATATAGGCACTTGAGTCAATGCACCATGTATTCGAAGGTACTTCAGCAAGATATGATTCAAAACATACATAAGCAAACTGTTTACCGTTCTTTTCGAACTATGCCCTATGCTTCGAATAGTCCTTCTGTATGTGTCCATTCTTTTTACAGAAAAAACACTTTGGACTCTTATCAGTCTTCACATGAACCTAAGGAGCATCAGCAGGACCATGGACCTTTGGTGGGGCTTGACCTTTGCCTTTTCCTTGCTTTTTTCCCTTTTTAACATCTTTATGAGCAATGAAATGAACTGAATGAATCCCTCTTTGATAAGTCTTGAATTGTCATATTTGTTAGCTCATTGGCATTCCATTTGTCTTTATTCGTATTATACGAGATTTGGAATGCCTCATACTAAGGTGGAAGTGAGTTCAAAATGAACTGCACTAAGAAGGATTCATCCACATTCATTCCCAATGTCTTGAGTTTTGCGGCGATATTAGTCATTTCTAAGATATGTTGTTGCATACCTCTCACCTCATCATATTTCATAGTTGTCAGTTGTGCCACAAGTGTCCCCGCTAATGATTTATCAGCAACTTTGAAATGATCTTCCACATTTTTCAGGTAGGTCTGTGCATCATCAGCTTTCGAAAGTGATGACTTGATGTTATTCGCAATAGTCATGCGCATAAACATTAGGCTAAGTCTGTTTGATCGCTCCCACTGCTTAAATAGATTTTTGTCATCCTCACTGCTAGCCTCAGTGAGTTTAGCGGGCTTTTTAGTTTGGAGAGCCAAATCTAGATCCAGAACACCAAGGGTGAACTGTATCTGCTCATTCCAATCTGAAAAGTTCGATCCATCGAGAACGGGAACAGACGAAGCATGCGCATGAAGAGAAGGGGTAACAGGTACTGAAATAAGATTAAAATACTCACCCATTAGTTTGCATAATTATAATTATGAACAAATAGTATCATCATGAATTCTTCCTTTGGGCCGAGTCATGACATACAAAGCGTTCCATTTTTACATAATGAATAAGACTAATTAATGACATCATCCATAATTTGATAGACTTTTGACCTTTGGGCAACAAAAATCAAATCTAATTATGGGTGCATACAAAATTGTCTTATTCCAATTTCTAATTATTTGGTTATAGATCCACCTTTGGGTCAATCTACAACCTCCTAAATAAAAGTTGTTAATCTATCTTCATGTAATATATATTTATAAAATTTTATAGTTAGACCACTTTGGTGACTGCCAAACTATTCCATTTTATAAACATATAATCATAAATAACAAAACGTAATATGATAGATCTAATATAAATACTTTATCAATGATAAAAGCATAAGACAAGAAAGTCACGACCCATATATTCAAATTTAAATATATCCACTTCTACTTCAAAATTCCATAGTTGTTTCATTCATGCAACTTATCAATCATGCACAATAAATAGTATGGATAATATTATGCGGATAACAAACAGTATGGATAACATCCACTATATAATAGACATGCTTAAACTTTCAAAATAATCTTAATAATCCGAAAAACATGAAAATCACAACCTGCTCTGATACCACATGTAAAATATATCATAATAGCACTTAGGATTTTGATTAACATGTTTACGAATACTATAATCATATTTTTTAATAGTGCGAAATCATTATATTATAAACAAGCATTTCTCCATGGTAAGTAACCTCCTTTTGGTACAAGTGCTTGAAAAAAATAGAGAGATTCTTCACTCTCCTATCTCTCTATGGAGTAGACTTACTTTTGCTTGTGCAAACACAAGATGTTGTGAGACATGAAGAATGGGTTAAGAGTCCACTCCCTTTTATAGATGGAGAGGGGGAACCCTCCCATACTCAAACATAAATTGGATTCTTAAAACCCATTGAAGAATCCAAATGGGCCCTTAATGTTGATGTATTCTGTACATTTGTTGGAGAAATATTCATGCCGTGATAGCGAACTTTTCAATACTCAATAGCGGTCCGTTTGGTAGAACAAACCCTTCGGTGAGACCCATCATTAATATGCAAGGAAAGGTAGTTCTTGTCATTGTTTTGGTACATGGACTAGATTTTAATGGAATCCTACTTAATTAAACATACCTAATATCATTACTAATACAGTGCTTATTCACTTATTACGTGTTTGATAAAATTTATAAGCTGGGGATTATATCTTTTAGTTTAAAATAAACAGTTGTTAAATGTTTGTTAAAATTTCTTTATGTTAAAAATAGTTTTAAAAGTCATAATCTATAAGCTAAGAAATAGGCGTTTTTTAGATTATAGCTTATAAAATGTTTTAAATTTTTTATTTTGGACACCCTTATCTTTTTTATTAATAGTATGTGTAAGTCTTATTTTACTATTACATCAAAAATCATGAAACATCGTTTCATTTTCTCAATTTTTTTACTATTACAAATAATACATTATCATTTTTTTTTAATTTCATTTGTCACTCAATTTATTAAAATTCTAAAATCTAATATTTGAAAAATGTTGTACTGAATTTGAATTATTATTTAAGTTAAGTTGATTTTTTTAAAAATATTTATAAATTAATTTTATATGTAAAAATCAATCTATAATATCAAACATAAAACATTTTTTCACTTGTACTGTTTAGGGGTATATTTGATAATTGTACAACAAAAAACTGTTTTACAACTTATTAAACAAACATTTAATGCTGCTTATTTCTTATTTTTAAACAATTACAACAAACATGTTACTACTTATCAAAAATTTATAATCTATAATCTGAAAATTTAATTTGTAACAAACATGACCTTAATCTATTTTGCAGCCTCGTTTGTAGTTGAGAAGCAATCCTCCAATCACCTAATAATGCAATAGTGTATTTTATAATCTTGTATGCATGCATGTCTAAGCCTTTGGCATTTTTAGCTAATTTTAAATGTTTTTATGTGGTTATACTCACCCTATTTGATACCCTTGTCTTGCAGATCTTGGCGATCGGTCACGCAACGACTCGAGTTGCGGTGAGTGGGGCAATCCAACCCAGTTGGGAGGTGTCCGATACATGTTGAAGTGCATTGCCCTCCCTTGGGGCACCATAATTGCATATAAACTTGATGTATGCATGCATGTTGTTACCTAGCTTGCTAAGCGTGTAATCATGTCATGCTAGATATGGAATGTTAGGGATTATATGTCTATATATCATGTAAAGAAGCCATACATGCTAGATATGATGCCATATGTTAGCATAACCCCCACTATACATGACCACACTTAGTTAATATGAGTAACTTATACGGTTCTGCATAGAATAACATGTCTTAAACAATATATTGTTGTATTGTGTTAATTCATTTAAAGATGCTCCATAATTAACATTCCATGTCTAATCATATGTTGTTTTTAAATAAATGGCATGCCTAGGGTCATGGATCTTGTCTAATAAAATTAGGCAAGTGTATGACCACATAAGAGGTCATACCATTGCATTGACACTTAGAATAAAATGTTTTCCTCGCATCTGAGTTATGCACCCTGGAGGGAATTCAAGAGAATTCGTTGCGCTTATCGGTGTTTGATAACCGATGATGACGGATCCATAGGGATCGTATTCGTGTGTGTCAATTATTCTTCCCTTCGTCGGCTCCGTGTAGAGACTGCCCAGCGTAGTAAAGTCCGGTGGGGTGCTCCCAGGTACTACTCATGACGCGTGTTGGTGTGCCCATACGGCCGAGGTAGCGGTCATAGAGGCTACCCGGTAGAGGCCAGAACCCTATGAGGTGTTCCTAGGTTACTATCCACGACGCTTGTTGGTGTGCCCATATAGCAGAGTTAGGGGACGTAGGAGGCTACCAGGTAGTAGAGGCCACACCGGGAGAGACTACCGGATGATGAACGGTGTAGAACAGTCAACCTCTTCCCCAAAAGCTATGTCACCCCGAGGAGGGGGTGAGGGTGAGGATGTAATGGGACGGTGTTGGTCCGATCTGCCAGTTTTTGCAATTTTCCAAAGCCTAGGTCATCCTTAGGGAGGGTGAGGGCGAGGGTTAGTACAGTTGCTCCCAAAAACCTAGGTCACCCTTTGGGGTGAGGGTGAGGGATTTAAATGATTATTTGAAGTTATATGTGTTATGATGCATGAATTATTCCATTCATTAAGCGTGTGGCTCACCCCTCGCATATGTTTTTTCTCCAATTGTCGCAGATCTGGATCCGAAGGAGGAGCTCCATGAGGCGCGGTACGAGTAGAGGACCAGCATTCGCGTTGGATGTCTTGCGAGTGAGAGGCCATCAGCATCCCCTTTTTCCTTTTATGTATTCTACTTGTGCTTGTGCACAGTATGTGGATTGTTGATGTCTTTTGTTGTGTATATTGGCTCCCAGAGGACAGTTTGATTGTGTACTCTAGTCTGTAAATGTGTCTTTGAATTACAGACTTAGTCGTTTGAGCTTCCGCTATTTGTATATATTTGATGTCAGTTACTTGGTTACTGCTTTATTGCCTTTTTATTGTGGAGTCTTTATTTGACTTCGTGTATGGATTACTGATATCATATATATACTTGCCAAGTTTCGGGGACGGCTGCCCTAGGGCGTGACAAAAGTTGGTATCAGAGCCTGGTCCTGTCAGAGCCAATTGTTTTCTTACAGATGAGTCCTAGGATTTCTATATGAGTATTCTGATCCTTGTGCTGGTTCTTTAGGTTGCTGATATGCCTCCTCGGAGATGGGCACGTGGATGTGGTCACCCTCGGGCTTCGGAGGTTTCCGAACCTACCGGAGCCGAGGAGTCTACTGGAGAGTCCTCGGCTGTTGGGCCAGGACCTGCGCAGGAGCCTCCTGCATGGGAGCGTGCTTACGTTCGGATGGCGGATCTTCTAGAGACTCAGACGAGGGCGCTGGAGGCTTAGACGAGAGCGTTGGCTGAGCAAGCGTGAGAGATTCAGGAACTGCGGGCAGCTTGCTAGGCGGCCCCGCAAGTACCCTTAGCAGCAGATCCACCCATGGTGCCAGAAGTACCCCCTATACCAGTGGAGATTCCTGCAGATGGAGTTCATGGACCCGAGCAGAGGGAGGAGGAGCTAGAGGCAGCGGCCCATGTGCATCAGACCGGCCTCACCGCCTTTCTGAAGCTTCATCCTTCTGAGTTCCATGGCTCGACGACGGACCCCCTTGCCTCAGAGCGTTGGTTGATGGAGATAGACAAGATCTTCTCGACCATGCACTGCACCGACCGCCAGCGTGTCTCGCTAGCCACGTTCATATTGAAGGGTAGCGCTGCTGACTGGTGGGCCACCCGATCTGTGGACATTCCAGAGGGTGTGGAGCGACTCCTTTGGGCCGGGTTCCGGAACCACTTCTTGGCGGAGTACTTTCCATTCTTGACGCGGCAGATCGTGATGCGGGAGTTTAAGCAGCTGACGCAGGGTACCATGTCAGTGTCAGACTACTCTACACGTTTCACGAGACTCTCTCGGTTTGCCCCTGCCTTGGTGATGGACGAGGAAACGAGATGTCGTCGGTTCGAGATGGGTCTCAACTGCACCATCCGGGTGCACATTTCCTCAGAGGCACTCTCGAAGTACACCGACCTGGTGTCTCGTGCGAGGACAGTCGAGCACGACCTTGGGGTTCCCTCAGCTATTCTTACCCCTTCTGCGGACCAGAGGCCACCTAGGAGTCAGGATTTGGGACATCGCAAGGGCAAGCGGCCCCGCGTGGATCGACCAGCGGCCGCCATTACTCCAGTCGATGTGGTGCCAGCGCAAGGCCCTGCACCCATTGCCGCCTTTCCAGCCCAGGCGAGGCGACCGGAGACGCGACGTTGTTTCCATTGTCAGCGAGTCGAGCATATCATCTCTGATTACCCCGATGCTGGCCGACCTCCTGTGCCTCGACTGCAGCCACAGCAGCAGCAGTCACGCCAGCAGCAGCAGCCGCAGCGTCAGTATCAGTAGCCATAGAGTGGCTGGATTGACCAGAGGAGGCAGGCAGTACAGCCCGCGTGGTGTGCCCCTGCTCCTCAGCCGCAGCTCGTTCAAGGGCGTGTAGTAGTACTTACCGCCAAGGATGCGCAGGCTTTGGATAGCGTTGTCCGAGGTATTGTTCTAATATCCTAGTTTTCTGCTTATGTGCTGTTTGATTCTGGGGCCACCCACTCGTTCGTGTCTCCCGTTTTCACGAGATGGATGGGTGTGGTGTCAACCCCTCTCAATGTTATGCTGGAGATATCGTTGCCGGTCGGAGACCATATTCTCCTTCGCTCGGTATATCGGGGATGTATTGTGGCGATTGTGGAGCATGAGTTTCCGGTGGAGTTGATCGATCTCGCCATGACGGACTTCGACGCCATCCTGGGGATGGACTGGCTAGCAGTGAGTCACACCACTATCGACTGTTTCGTGACGTCGGTGTCTTTTCACGTCCCTGGTCGAAGATCTTTCCAGTTTGTGGGCGATAGGGACGTTGCTCCTTAGGGGTTCGTGTCGTCCATCCAGGCGTGGAGACTCCTTTAGGGGGGGTGCGAGGGTTACCTGGCGTGCATTGTGGATGAGGATGCACCGCTGCGGGCTAATATCAGTCAAAGTCCTGTCGTGGTGGAATATCCAAAGGTTTTCCCTGATGATCTTCCAAGCCTGCCACCGGATCGCACGATTGAGTTTGAGATCAATCTGGTTCCGGGGACCGAGCCGATTTCCAGGGCTCCGTACCGGATGGCCCCAGCATAGTTGAAGGTGTTGAAGGAGCAGCTGGAGGAGTTGCTCGAGAAGGGGTTCGCACGTCCGAGTGTCTCTCCGTTGGGAGCCCCTGTCCTGTTTGTTCGGAAGAAGGACGGTTCGCTGCGTTTGTGTATTGACTACAGACAGCTGAATAAGCGGACCGTGAAGAACAAGTACCCCTTGCCACGGATTGACGATCTGTTTGACCAGCTCCAGGGAGCGCGTGTCTTCTCAAAGATCGATCTCCGTTCGGGCTATTATCAGCTGAAGATCTGGGAATCTGATATTTTGAAGACGGTATTTCGTACCCGTTACGGGCACTACGAGTTTCGAGTTCTGCCGTTCGGGTTGACGAATGCGCTGACGGCCTTCATGGATCTGATGAATCGGGTGTTTCGACCCTTCCTCGACTCTTTTGTGGTAGTCTTCATTGATGATATTCTGGTATACTCGAGGAGTCTGGAGGAGCACGCTGACCATCTTCGCTCTGTCTTGGAGACTTTGGCCAGACATCAGTTGTTCACCAAGTTCAGTAAGTGCAAGTTCTGGTTGGAGCGTGTGGCCTTCCTTGGCCATGTGATTTCCGGTGAGGGTATATCTGTGGACCCGAATAAGACGCTTGCCGTATCGAATTGGCAGTGATCGTTGAACCCCACCGAGATTCGGAGCTTCCTGGGTTTGGCGGGTTATTATCGGAGGTTTGTTGAGGGTTTTTCAAAGATAGCCGTCCCTCTGACCCGCCTCACTCGGAAAGATGTCCAGTTCGAGTAGTCCCCATCTTGTGAGGAGAGCTTCCAGGAGCTGAAGAGGAGACTCACCTCAGCGCCAGTTCTTACCATCCCATCTGGGAGTGGTGGATTCGCAGTCTACTCCAACACGTCGTGGTTGGGTTTGGGTTGCATCCTGATGCAGAATGGTAAGGTTGTTGCTTACGCGTCACGTCAGTTGAAGCCCCATGAGCAGAATTACCCCACCCACGACCTGGAGTTGGCAGCGATCATCTTTGCGCTGAAGATTTGGAGACACTACCTCTATGGTGAGGAGTTCGAGCTCTTCACGGATCACAAGAGCCAGACTTATCTGCAGTCCCAGCCGAAACTCAACATGCGTCAGAGACGTTGGGTCGAGTTTCTGAAGGACTATGATTGTGACATTGCTTACCATCCGGGTAAGGCGAATGTCGTAGCAGATGCTCTTAGTAGGTAGCCCTTGGGCATGGCCGCCCACTTGGCTGTACGTCGTTGGAGGCTTCTGGAGGAGGCCGCTTGCTGGATCAGCGTTCAGGAGACGCCTGCTGGTGGCTTTCTGGCCAGGTTAGTGGTACAGCCTGTTCTCCTCAATGAGATCTGCACGGCACAGGGGCGGGATCCTCACTTTCTGGTCCTTTCTGAAGGTGTCGCCCGGGGCAAGCGACCGGATTACCAGATTCACGAGGATGGGATCCTGCAGTTCAGAGGTCGGGTATGTATTTCTGACGACACCGAGCTGAAGCAGAAGATCTTGGACGAGGCCCATCGTTCGAGGTACACAGTGCATCCTGGTGGCACGCAGATGTACAGGGGCCTTCGTCGTGGCTACTGGTGGCGCGGGATGAAGGCGGATGTTGGCCGTTTCGTTGCCCGTTGCTTGGTATGCCAGCAGGTGAAGTCGGAGCATCAGCGTCCTGCGGGGAAGCTGCAGTCCATTGAGATTCCTCAGTGGAAGTGGGAGCAGATTACTATGGACTTTGTTTCGGGCTTACCGAAGTCACGTTAGGGTCGCGATGCTATCTGGGTGATCGTCAACCAACTGACTAAGTCCACTCATTTTCTCCCCATCCGGCTCACCGATTCTCTGGACACCCTGGCGTAGTTGTTTGTCTCAGAGATTGTTCATCTCCATGGCACTCCGGTCAACATCATTTCTGATAGGGATGCAAGGTTCACTTCAAGATTCTGGCGTAGCCTCTAGCACGCCCTTGGTACGAACCTCCACTTCAGTACAACTTTTCATCCACAAACGGACGGCTAGTCGGAGAGGATGATTCAGACCTTGGGGGACATGTTGCGGGCCTGCATCCTTGACTTTGGGGGTAGTTGGGAGAGGCATCTTCCGTTGGTGGAGTTCGCCTACAACAACAGCTACCACTCGATTATTAGGATGGCACCATATGAGGCACTCTATGGCCGCAGCTGCAGGTCTCCCTTGTGTTGGGACGAGATCAGAGAGCGCCAGTTGGAGGGGCCAGAGATCGTTCACCAGACCTCAGAGAAGGTCAAGACGATTCGTGAGCGTATCCGCACCACTCAGAGCCGTCAGAAGAGCTACGCCGATCGTCGTCTCCATGAGCTCGCCTTCGAGGTTGGTGACCATTTCTTTCTGAAGGTGTCCCCGTCGAAGGGCATCTTCCATTTCGGTGTGCGGGGCAAGCTGAGTCCGCGTTTTATTGGGCCGTTTCTCATTCTGGAGTGGATTGGAGAGGTGGCCTATCACCTAGCCTTGCCTCCACAGTTGGCCCAAGCCCATGACGTCTTCCATGTCTCGCAGATGAGGCGTTACGTCCACGATCCTGCTCATGTTATCCCGTTTGAGCCACTCGTCCTCGAGCCAGACTTGTCGTTCATGGAGCAGCTGATCGAGATCCTGGACCGACGCGAGAAGAGGCTCCGCATCAAGACCGTCCAGCTGGTTAAGGTGCGTTGACAGCACCGTTCTGGTGTTGAGGCCACCTGGGAGCGCGAGGACGCCATGCGTGACGCATATCCACACCTTTTTCCTTCTTAGATGTTTTTGTATAATTTGTGGACAAAATTTCCTAAGAGGGGAAGAATGTTATATATGTATCACTTTTTGACCTATTGGTAACCTTTGGGTCAATTCTGGCCATTTTTGAATTTTTTTTTCGATCGGAACCGCTAAAATTTTGGTTTTTAGCTATCTACGTGAGCTAAAGAACTCCGATTGAAAATCTAATTGCATATTATGGGTCATGGTACCATTCCGTACTACCCATAAAAATTTCTTCAAATTCCGGTAACATTTTAAAAATTATGCAGTTCCGAACTGTATCCGAGTTTCGGTCGTTACTGGTTTGTTTGGTGGAATAGTATTTAGATATTTTGGGTGGTTATGGTGACCTTTGGTAAACACACCCCCCATTGCTTAGGGATTACGTAATGCCTTGGTTATTTGATATGTGTGAGGGTGAGTTTAGGCTTAGGTTCACCTCCCCCTTTTTCCCTTCTCCTCACCCCCCCCTCCCCCCAAGTGAGTTTTGAATCTCACTTTTCCTCACTCTCTCACTCACGTCTCTCCCTCTCCAGCCCTCTTGAGTGTGTGTGTGTGTGTTGTTGTAGAAGGAAAAGAAGAAGAAGAAGCACAAGAGAGAGTGAAAAGAAGGTTTGTGTGCATGATTGTTGTTGTTGTTGTTTATTCCTTTTCTCCTTCTCTTCTCTCATGTCTCCCCCCCTCCCTGTTTTTCAGCCATTAGTAGGGTGAGAAGTGGCTGAGGAGGTGGTGGTGCTGGTGGAGGCGGTTGTGGTGGTTCGGTGCGCCAAGAGCACCGAAGGATCTTCCCTTCCATCCCCCCTCTTTTGATGAGCTCTCCTCCCCCTTTTATTTGATTTTCTTGCTATAGGGGCTTGTGGGGAGTCTGCCGGGCGCGCGCGCGGGTATGTCCGCGCGCGCAGGCGGGCATTGGCGGACACAGTTGGGCTCAGGCGCGTACGCGCGGGCGCACAGGGGCGTGCGGGGCGTGCACGCAGATTGCGCGGACGATGGCAGGGCGCGCGCGGCTGGGGTTCTGGGCACGCAGGCAGCGCGTCCGGACGCGCGGCTGGGTGAGGGGCAGTACGCATGCGGGGCCACGCGTGTGGCTGCCCGGGGGCTCAGGTAGGTGTCGGAGTGCTCGGATATGCATGCGTACGCGCGTTCTCGCATGTGTGCGAGTCCATATGCGTGCATGTCTAAGCCTTTGGCATTTTTAGCTAATTTTAAATGTTTTTATGTGGTTATACTCACCCTATTTGATACCCTTGTCTTGCAGATCTTGGCGATCGGTCACGCAACGACCCGGGTTGCGGTGAGTGGGGCAATCCAACCCAGTTGGGAGGTGTCCGATGCATGTTGGAGTGCATTGCCCTCCCCTGGGGCACCATAATTGCATATAAACTTGATGTATGCATGCATGTTATTACCTAGCTTGCTAAGCACGTAATCATGTCATGCTAGATATTGAATGTTAGGGATTATATGTCCATATATCATGTATAGGAGCCATACATGCTAGATATCACGTCGAGTGTTCTTCCCTTCGTCGGCTCCGTGTAGAGACTGCCCGGCGTAGTAAAGTCCGGTGGGGTGCTCCCAGGTACTACTCATGACGCGTGTTGGTGTGCCCATACGGCCGAGGTAGCGGTAATGGGAGGCTACCTAGTAGAGGCCAGAACCCTGTGAGGTGCTCCTAGGTACTATCCACGACGCTTATTGGTGTGCCCATATAGCAGAGATAGGGGACGTAGGAGGCTACCAGGTAGTAGAGATCACACCGGGAGAGACTACCGGATGACGAGCGGTGTAGAACAGTTAACCTCTTCTCCAAGAGTCTATGTCACCCTAAGGAGGGGGTGAGGGTGAGGATGTAATGGGTCGGCGTTGGTCCAATCTACCAGTTTGTGCAATTTTCCAAAGCCTAGGTCATCCTTAAGGAGGGTGAGGGCGAGAGTTAGTACAGTTGCTCCCAAAAACCTAGGTCACCCTTCGGGGTAAGGGTGAGGGATTTGAATGATTATTTGAAGTTATATGTGTTATGATGCATGAATTGTTTCATTCACTGAGCGTGTGGCTCACCACTCGCATATGTTTTTCTCCAGTTGTCGCGGATCTGGATCCGAAGGAGGAGCTCCCTGAGGCACGGTACGAGTAGAGGACCAACGTTCGCGTTGGATGTCTTGCAAGTGAGAGGCCATCAGCATCCCCTTTTTCCTTGTATGTATTCTACTTGTGTTTGTGCACAGTATGTGGATTGTTGATGTCTTTTGTTGTTTATATTGGCTCTCACATGAGAGTTTGATTGTGTACTCTAGTCTGTAAATGTGTCTTTGAATTACAGACTTAGTCGTTTGAGCTTCCGCTATTTGTATATATTTGATGTCAGTTACTTGGTTATTGCTTTATTGTCTTTTTTATTGTGGAGTCTTTATTTGACCTCGTGTATGGATTACTGATATCATATATATACTTGCCACATTTCAGGGATGGCCGCCCTGGGGCGTGACAAAAAGAGTCATGTCATACACTGTTAATTGGGAAACAGTCACCCTGGGCCTTCGTCAGGTTGTTTTTATCCTTTTATGATGCTAGCATTACAACTTACAAGTGAAACAAGCTTTTAAATTGCTCATTTGCTTGGATAATCTCACCAGTTTCTGAAGGACATTCTCTGTTTCAAGTACAGGTGGTTGGGCTTACCATGGGACATGCATTCTCGCACGGGACAGTCTGCTGTCTAGAGGAATTTGTTTGTGTGCAGGAATGAGGTATGCAAGGCTTCATATTAGAAGGGGCCCAAACATGAGCTGCAGGAATAGAATACTTGCTACTCAATAAAGCAGGTAATGTAGATGTTTGTTAAAATTTATAAGCTGTAAATTATAGCTCTTATTTAAAATAAACAGTTGTTGCATGTTTATTTAAGCTTATTGGAACTTATTTAAGTTAAAAGTAGCTTTAAAAAATCATAATCTCTATTGGACACGCATGCCCTTAATCTTTTTTACTAATAATATGTGTATTATTTTTTTCCTATTACACCAAAAATCACTAAAGCACATTTCATTTTCTCAATTTTTTTACTATTACAAAAAATATATTAACAAAAAAATTTTATAATTTTATTTGTCACTCAATTTATTAAAATTCTATAATGTAATATTTGAAAAATATTATAGTGATTTTGAAATATTATTTATGTTAATTTAATTTTCTTTTAAATATTTATGAAATTAATTTTACATGTAAAAATCAACTTATTTAATCAAACATAAAATCAATTTTTTACTTCTATAGTGTAGGGTTATTTTTGACAATTGTACAACAAAATGATGTTTTATAACTTATTAAACAAACATTCACTGTTGTTTATTTCCTGGTTTTAAACCGTTACAACAAACATGTTTATAACTTATCAGAAAAATTATAATCTATAAGTTATAATCTATAATCTGTAAATTTAAGCTGCAACAAACACAGCCAATATGGTGTTGGGAGATATGAGGTGTGGCCTTGGCTCTCCCCTTTGCTTGTTGAATTTGAAGCAACTGTTATCAGGTTATCTAGGGGCTGAATTTGAAGCAATTGTTATCAGGTTATCTAGTGGGGCTGCTACGAGTTCACAGAATGTAAGTACTCCCAAGTAGCAGTTCGATTTTTTTTTTTGAAGAAAAAGTAGATCTTGTTATCGTCACTTGTATTAAAAATGGGTTACAAGCAGCAGTTCAAGTGTTAACTGACATTAGAATATGTGCATCTTTGTTACGGAAATATTGGGATTCCATGGAATCCCTTCGTAGAGATGGAGTTGAGATCAGGGCTTGAAATGTTCATCGCCAACAGCTGGTTCCGGTGGAGATACTAGCTCGGGCTGCTAAGTAGACCTGTCAACGGGTCGCGTGTCGACCCGGACCCAACTCGTCCTTGACCCGATAAAAGGCATAAATACCTGATCCGAAAGACCCGACAATCAAAATGGGTCGGGTCTGGGTCCACCCCGACCCGATCCTATGGACCCGTTGGACCCGATTGACCCGACCCAAATATTATGTAATTTTTTTATTTATGATCCAACCTAACACACATGATTTAACCAAACATTTATAACTAAATATTGATTAATCATTTAAAATTTTAAGCATTTGAAATATTTTTATAACCTTTTGACTTCACATAAAAGTATAATAATTCAAACCGTATTCCAACTGTTCCCTCATAAAACATTAAAAAATCAAAATAGTGAAAAACTATTTATAATACACTATACTCGATTAAAAAGAAAAAAAATGAAGTTATTATAGGCCCTGAAGAAATTATTCAACCTCTCTTTGTCTGGCCTGAGCTTGTTAATGGATCAACCTGACCCGACCCGCTCCAACCTGAGACCCGATATGGATCCGACAATTAAACAGGTCAGGTCCAGATCCACCCCGACCTGACCTGTTGACAAGCCTACGGCCAAGGTCAGGTGTGAAAACCGTCATTGCGAGAAGCTTAAAGATGTAGTAGTGATCTGGCGGTTGTTAAATGGAACATTGAATACTATTGGCACAATGTATAGTTTTGTGGGAGGGTGGGTCAGTAATGTTTGATGACTCCCTTGATCTGTATAGTTTTTCTGCTTAATAAATGAAGGAATGCCCTACTACTGCACACAAAAAAATAGAACCTTAATATATGGGTAAGATTAAATGGCTCACTGTTAATTTGTAAAGAATTAGGTTATTATGTTTAATTATTTACATTATAAAAAATATTATGTTAAGGTTATTTTGTTATTTTTATTTTTTAATTAAGAAATTAACTATAGTTAAAGTTTATTTTAGTTAAAAAAGATAAAAGAATGACATATTTTTTCTTTAAAAAAATTATAATAATATAAAAATAAATATTTTATTTGTAGTAGTATAAAAATAAATAACATATTTTTTTATGGTATACATGCAAAAAACCCTAAAAAATTTATAAGGTCTTATAAGATTCTCTTTTGTACTTGCCCGGTTGCCAAGGAGTAGGGGAGGATGCACGGGTCTTGACACTTCATTTCAGTTAGGGGTCTTCAATAGGCCCGAAAGCCCGGCCCGGGCCCGTTTACTGACCGGGCGGACTTGAGCCTGGTTCAGGGCCCGGGCTCGACCCGCAGGCTCATGGGTGGCAATCCAATAAATGAGTAACATGTCATTTTTATTTGAATTGTAGTTGAATTATACAAATTATTGGCATTTATGTAGGTGTCAACCTAGTTAAGTACATGTAGTTATTCATTTTTTCAAGTAATTAATTCATTTAATATTTTTATTTTAAAAATTAAATAGATATATATTTTTTTTAACATTATACTTTAAATTTTGTGTTATTTTAACATTATATACAAATGAACATCTTAAAATTAAAAAATCAAAATAAATAAGATGTTTAGAATTTGGGCCCGTAGGCCCGCCCGTGGGCCCGAACCCAGGCTCCTGTTTCAGTCGATGGCCGGGCCCGACCATTGCCGACCCCTAGTTTCAGTCGATGGAAGACTTATGGAGGGCGGGAAAGTCTCTCAAGCAGGCTAGGGACATGAGCAAGACGGCATTGAACACCCAAGTGATCGTCCCAGCCAGTTCATATATAGGCCATATGGCAAACAAAAATGAAGCTACCTTCTGGGGAACGTGAGTCTATTGTGAGAACATGTGGGGGATGTTCTGATCTTGCATGCGAGATTGAGTGGATTGCAGATGCACAAGGGATCGACATCCACGACAGTCGTCTATGGATTAGAGTCGCATAGGGCATGGACAGTGATTTCCCCGATTCGATGATTTCTAACCGGGTGATCATTGTCGTTTCTTTTTTTTTCTCTCTCTCTCTTATGTTTCTCTTACTTCCTTCCCGCTTTCGGATTTTGTAAATCGAATTCAATAATGAAATTAGGTAGCAAAATCGACATTTTCTTCAAAATAAAAAGGTCTTACAAGATTCTATGAACCTATGTAAAAGTGTTTACTACCCTTTGAATGTTTCCAATGAGTAGACCTCTTCAGATGGTTTACCCTCTATTTGGGGTGTGACACAAAGTTATTCACCCTTGATAGTTATATTGGGATGGATAATAAATCTACATAATAAGCTAATTTTATTTGATTGCATTTTATATTATTCTTATTGAGAAATGTAAAATAATATTTTTGTTGTTTGGTTCATCTTAGATAAAGTGATGATAAGTGATGGGCTAGAGATGAATAAGAGTTTATGACTTTTTAAATGACGACTATACCCCTGCATAAATTATTTGATTTTGGAAAAATAAGTGGATGTGTATGTGACATTATAGATGTGACAATTTTTTGAACATATGTGAGAGTGTTAGATAAAATAAATTTTTTAAAATGACACATAAGAATATTTTTATCCATTGACATAAATAAATCTTAATAAGCAATTCCAGCATTTTTTTTAAAATAGTTATCGGATATTATCATAACTTATTCAAACATAGCTATCAAAATTCATTCACGCAAAATAAACAACTTTTTTTCTTATTCTTTGATATTCCTTACTGGTTCACCCCAAATGGGGGGGGGGGGTAAAATAATTACATTCACCACATGTAATAGAAATTATCAGAAATCATTATACATATCTGACAATTGAATAACTCGTCCCATGGAAATAAAACGGCTACGTAATCTCTCTCTTGTCCCATCCAAACAAAATGGCCCAACATAACTCAATCGATTGTCCCTGCAGGCGACTGGGAAAATGTGGAAGCAGATTCTCAGGTATTCTCTTGTCCTAGTTAATAACTCTTCTAGCCAAGACACTGTCGTTGGGTATTGTATTATCTATTTTCTTTTTTTATTTCCTTTGTTCTTTCATCTCATTTAAAATTGTAATTTGAAATCAAAAATAAAAACGTGATAAAACCTTCTATATTATTTAAAAAAACATCTCTCGTATAAATGCCAAGGATTGCAACTTTTTAGTATTCAAAAAATTTGGATTTTTAAATATATATAAACATGTTTTTATGAAAAATTAAAAAAAAGTACATATTTGAGTTGATTATATCATTTTATGTTTTTCTAATTGATAATGTATAAGCAGATAAGAAAAGGATGTTGAATGTCGTGTACTAAATCTTACTTGAATCAAATATAGCACCTCGGACTCTAGGGTTGGCCAAATAGCTCGTGAACCCGGACCCGTCCTGGGTCCAGCCCGGATATTTTCAGGCTTAAGCACGGCCCAGCCTGGGCCAAGTCCTCCCTTTGGCTGTACCTGGGCTTTGAAAAAAAAACTCAAGCCTAACCCCGACCTAGGACCCTACAACTCTTTTTAAATTTGAAATATAGAGTTGTTTTGGGGCATTCCCAAAATAGAAATATATATCCACCAATGACCCTATTCGAATTTGAGTTTTAAATTTCACAATAACACTATAAATATCCCTATACCCTTTCAATCACTCATCTCATCTCTCAAACTCTCTCAAACTTAGAGAAAAAAGAAGCTGAAGTTGCTCTAAGAATTTGAAGTTGAAGTTGCTCATAATTCTTTAAAGTTTTTGTATTCTCTGTTGCATCATTTGATCATTCTCTCTCAAAACTCTTTTCTCATTTCTTAGATTATTTATTTCAACATTTTTTAAAATTTAGAATGACTCACAGTTCCGCAAATAATGTTTCTAGACCCGAGGCTGAAAATCCACTAGTGGGATCCACTCCTATGAATGAAATTGGTAGATCCAATACCAAATCAAAACGAAAAAGATCTGGTAGACAATCATAGTTAAGTAAGACTTCTACTGGACAACTGTCTAATTGTAGTTCTAATCAAGTTATTGCTAGAAGTGAGACTATTAAATATATAATTAAAATTGAACAACTATTTTCTATGGTTTATGGTCTTGCTTTTCAATAGTGGATTGAGAAAGCTTTTTAGTCCTCAATTTCAAACTTTTTCGCATAACACAATCAAGAGGGATATTTGAAAATTATATGTTGAAGAGAAGGTAGATTTACATGTAACTCTTAGTAAATTTCCAGGAAGAACTTGTTTAAATTCAGATTTGTGGGCTACTAACCAAGGTTTATATATTGCATTAACAACTCATTTTATTGATTTAAATTGGTTGTTGCATAAAAGAATTATTTGCTTCTCTTTGCTTGAACCCCCCCCCCCCCCCCCCCCCATACAGGAACAGCTATGAGAACAAGTATTATTGATCAACTTTGAAGTTGGGGTATTTATGGAAAAAAAATTGCAATAACCTTAGATAATGCTTCTTCTAATGATAATTTAGCTAGATATCTAGAAAGATGCTTCCATTCATGTGCAACAAGCAAATTATTACATGTTCGTTGTTATTGTCATATACTAAACCTTATTGTGCAAGATGATTTAGAAACAATTAAACCATTTATTGAGCATATAAAACAATCTTTTATTTATATTTTGCTTCTACATATTTCGTAAGGCATGTAAATCTGCAAGCTTAAGAAGTAGAAAAATACCCACGGATGTTAAACAATGGTGGAATTATACTTATTTGATGATTGATGCTACTCTTCCACATAAAATTAGAATTAGTACAGAAAAATTATGAGCATGAAATTAGTTCTAAAGATTGGACTTGCTTAGATATGATTAGAGATGTTTTCAAAGTTTTATATGATGCTACTGTTTATTTTTCTATAGTTTATTATGCTACCTCGTCTCAGGTAATACACCATTTATTTAATATTTGTGGTGTTTTTGAACAATATAGAAATGAAATTCTTTTTGCTCCAATTTGTGAAGCAGTAAAACAGGGTGAATCACTTCCCAACCGGTGGTATATTCAAAAGGCTCACCCTCCGCTACATGATATGAATTCACAGGTATGGCCCCGTCATGGTCGAATCTTGGTCCTCACTGATGGAAGTACAAACATGCACACTAGCGAGGATGGGATCGGTTTTGTCCGCGTACATGAGGAATCCAGCCAAGTACTTGGTGCGGGGTACCGATACTGGCCTTGGGCGTCCCCTACTAGAGCTGAAGTTGAAGCTATCAAGGAAGTATTGGTTTTTGCAAACCGATGCAACCTACACACTCTATGCCCCCGTTTGGGTAACGGGGTAAGGCGGAATAAAGGTGATATAAGGGTGGTATAAGAATTGATAGGAAAAATGGTTGTTTGTTTACAGAGTATAATTTAGTATTACTAAGCCAGTTTAAACGAGTATAAGATAGTATAACAATTCTAAGTAACCCCTAAGATAAGCTATACTCACTTTATCCATTTCCATAGGCCCACATGTCAAATTAACTTTTTACACCTTATCACATCATATCACCTATCAACACCTCTTATACATCAATGGGACTCACATGTCAAATCAACTTTTTACATCTTATTTATATTTTATTCTTTATCAACCAAACAACTCAACATTTATTCTTACGTTTTCCAATGAGAATAAAAAAAACACAACCAAACATAAAATCTCTTATTCATGTAGAATTATTATCTATACTGGTATAATTATCTATCCAGAATAACTCAATTCCTCAATCTAAACGGGGCCTATGTGTATGCTCGGATTCCTCATCCGTAATTACTCTTCTTCAAAGAATGATGAATGATTCTACACACACGCGTGACTGTGTGGAAGATATTAGAAGGCTGACTAATCAAGAGGGCCCAGTACTATTTGTCAAAGTACCAAGAATTGCAATTAAAGGTCCTGATGCATTAGTCCGATATGCGCGTACATCTCGGTCTTCTACATCTACACAATTTTTGCAACATGATACTATTCATTCTATAATTTAGTTAACTATACCTAATTTTGGGTCATGTATTGGGGCACCAAGATGTCATGGAGTTCCATGGTTTTGGCAGTTGTAATTTCTCATACTCTTGAATATACAGTTTAAGCCCTTTAGGGCCTTTTACACAAAAAAAGGGATTTTTAGTTTTAAGTCCCCGTAAATTATAGGATTTTGCGATCGATCACTCACTTCTTCATATTTAGATTTTAGTCCTTACATTTAAATGATAATTTAGGAATAAGTCCCTCCCAGAGACTAAAAAGGAACATATCATTTAAATGTAGGGACGAAAACCTAAATATGAAGAAGTGAGGGATTGATCGCTAAATCCTATAATTTACGAGGACTTAAAACTAAAAAACCAAAAAAAAAGTGAAATAGTGGAACCAAAATTTAAAAAATATTGGGAAACAATCCCTGTCATTTTTGGATTAGCCAAAATTATGGACCCTCATTTTAAAATGAGTGGTTTAGATATTTTGATTGAATATATTTATCAATGTTTTAATGATCCTAATAATGGTTCTGACTATGAAAATATTACTCAAATTTAATCAGTTTTACAAGCTATGTTTGAAGAATACAGGTTTGAGAAAGAGAACAATACTCAAGGACAAGGTAGTGAAATCGGTGCATTCACATCCTCATCATCACAACCGCACGAAAGAGCGTGGAAAGCAATCAAGGTGCGATTAAGCACTTTAAACCGATCGATGGCTAGTAGCGGTGCATCTAAACTACAACGCTACCCTCAACAACCAAATATTGTAGAGGATGACAAAGGTTTCGATATTTTGGCCTGGTGGAAGGGACATGAAAATCAATATCCTATTCTTTATGCATTGGCTCAAGATTTACTGATTGTTCTGGCCTCACAAGTTGCTTTAAAATCAACATTTAGCACTGAAAAATGAGTATTGAATGATCATAGAAGTTGTTTAAATCCAGAATGTGTATACCTAAGAGATTGATACAAAGCAAAACAAAGAACTCAGAATATTTAACAGCTGAGGAAGATCTTGAAGACCAATTTGAAGATGATGTAAATTTTTAGATTGAAGTTTAATTTAGATTTACTTGTAATATTTTAAAGGATAGCTTTGGGTAGAATTGTGCAAATGATAGATAAAATGAGTCGGTGCCAATCTAATTGGGATGTACACATTTTATTTGTGATACTGTCATTACCCACAAGCTAATATTCATTTTTTGTAATGTTTTATTCAATAATTTTTAATATTCAAATTTTTTAAAACTCAAGTTGCTCAACTCTTCTATTCACTTTTTTTAAAAAATGTTTTAGGTTAAGATTAACAAAAAACATTAAAAAAGATAAACTATAGTAAAAAAAACAAGTCTGGGCTATAAAGCCCGGCCTGGACCTTAAGCCCGATCCACCCCACTCAAGGCCAGGCCTACGGGTGGGTCCGGGCCTGGTTTTGGGCTTGTTGTCCGGCCTAGGCCCGAATGAGCCCGACTTGAAAGCCCAACCTGGTGCAAGCCCAGCCCATGGCCAAACCTATTTGACTTCCATAATTGTCTAATTTGATAATGCATATCAAAATCAGAATGTAACTCTGACCACAGTGGTTTTGATAATAAACTCTTATAGTTAATGATTGAGGGGGTGATTTATTAGGCGAACATGTGGGAAATGTTCTCGAATTGTATTGCGATTGGTGATGCGACATTCTGGAAGCAAGGGAGGTGAAACTCCTTGATAGGAGGCTAATTATTGTAGATTGAGGGACGAGAGTAATCATAGCGTGGCTTGGTTAGATCCCTTTCCTTTTCTAACTGGCTCGTTAATCAATTTTTACTCCTCCCTCACACCCTTTTTTTAAAAAAAAATCTCATATGTTTCAAAATTATACTTTAAATTTATAATGAAATCTATTTAAAATTAATAATTGAGGGAGTGATGATGCGACCACCAAGAAAACCAATGTTGATTGATTATTTGACCACTCATTCATCAGAGCCGAGCAACTAGAAATCGATCACTTGTGGATGTTAACCATTAAAATTTATATATACATATTTTTATTGATAAATATTTTTTCCTTATCAAAATATTCTCCTATTAGTAGACAGTAAGACTTGAATCAAATTCTCTTATTACAAAGGGGACACATTTACCATCTTATTAGAAAATGCTCGATATTAAATTTTATGCTGTGATATAATTATTTATGATTAAGAGTTGATTTTAAATTATCATTTGTGCATCTACCACACAAAAAAAATTGTATGAATAACAATCATGAAAATGGATTCTTCTTCACTATAGAAAATTATGCTTTAAAAAAATATATCTTATTTTTGCATAATTTATTAAAATAATTTCGAACACATTTTTTGATATAGAAATAATTTTCTAACAAATTGAACAAGAAAGTGTGGAAATTTTATTTAAATACGACGACGGTCAACGCGTCAAAGTTAAACTGTTTTTCGTTGACCAGTCAAACAAGTCCCCCTCCCCCTTTTCATCGGCCTTAACAAAATCTTTGTCGCTGATCCCCAACCATCCCTCCATTACCGTTAATATCCCTCCTTTTCCCCAATACCACCCATTAATAACCCATAATCCCTCTGTAAATCCATCAAAACTCCAAGGACAAAAACGGAAAATCAAATTCAAATATAACTCCTCCCACCTTTCCCGCTTGGGCCTTCCTTCCCCTCCCCCCAAAACCAAAAACCAACTTAAAAACTTAACAAAATGAAAAACAAAATGGCGTTTCACCCCTCCATACAATCCATAATGATTTTCATGACCTTCTCGGTCACTGCCTCCGCCGCAGGCCTCCACTCCCTCACAGCCGGCAAGGGCACGTACAAATCGATGGCGCGCGAGTTCCTCCGCCACCACAACGATGCCCGCGTGAGCTTCTCCGAGCCCCCGCTCGTGTGGGACCGGTCCCTCGCGCGGTACGCGCGACGCAATGCCGGGCGTAGGAAGCTCGACTGCGGGATGGTCCACTCGATGGGTCCGTACGGGGAGAACATCTTCTGGGGGACGGGGTGGGAATGGACGGCATCGGACGCGGTGGCGACGTGGGTGAACGAGCACAGGTTCTATAACGTGACGGGCAACACGTGCGCGCCCGGGGAGACGTGCGGGCACTACACGAAGGTCGTGTGGAAGGACAGTTTGCGCATCGGGTGCGCGAGGGTCGAGTGTCTCAATGGGGGGGTTTTTGTTTCTTGCAATTACGATCCGCCGGGGAATTGGGTCGGGGAGAGCCCTTTTGGGGTCGGGGTGTTCCAGGCTAGGTTGGTGAGTGGTCCGGGGAGATTGGGTTAGATTGATTGTGTGAGGGGAGGGGATGTCATGCATATATGCGCATGTTTTTTGTTTTTCGAAGGTTGGTTTAAGAGCAAGTGTGTGGATGTGTGATTATGTTATAATTTGTTGGGGGTTTAATTACTAATATTTTTTTATTTTAGTGAATAGCAGGATCGGAATATGGAGAAGTTGTTTTCCATTTTATGTGTGATATTTGTTTATTTAATGGTTTGGGTTGGATGTAATTAATTATGAGATACTGATTGTTCAAGGACATGAATGATTCTAGGGGCCTTTACTCTCACCCTTTCAGTTAACCCATCCCTAAAAATTTAAAAGTTTATTATTGGGCAGCTCTATCCCCACCTGGATACGCTTTCCCCACCACTTGACTGTTCCTACAAACCATGTTTATTATAAAATCCAATCTCACCACTATATATATCACATATAAGTTAAATCCCAATCCCACCACCCCCTTAATTTCTCTTCATTTCCCTCTTTCTTCTCTCCCCTGCCCCCTACTCGGGTTTTATTTTTTTCCTTTCCTCTTCTCTCCTCTCCCTCCCATCCCACCTGATATGTCCTCTTCACCCTTCCACCTGATCCGCCCTCCTCTCCTCTCCCTCCCATCCCACCTGATCCGCCCTCCCCTCCCCTCCTCTCCCTCCCACTGGATGAACCATTGAAAAGGAGAACCCACGCGTCATCGTCGGTCCGCATTAGGTATGTGTCATTCTTTGTTCCTGATTGTATATTTCTTATCTTATTTTAGATTGGTTATTGAACAAAAAAAAAAAATTTAGGGTTTGGGATAGAAAGATTAGTTATTAAAAAAATAAAAATAAAGTTTGGGATAGAAATCTAGGGTTTGATATTATAACTAAATATGTGATTGAAAGATTTGTTATTCAAAAAATAAAATTAGGGCTTGGGATAGAAATATAGGGTTTGGGATATAATGTAGATTGAAACCCAGGGATTGGGATATAATGTGGATAGAAAGCTAGGGTTTGTAATAAAATGTGGATTGAAAATTGATTTTGTTCTTGAAAATTTGAGGTGGGATTGAAACGTATGGTTTGTGATAGAGGTGGATTGAAATATTGGTTAGTAAAAAAATAATAATGGTTTGGGATATAAACATATGGTTTGGGATAGAATGTGGATTGAAACCCAAGGTTTGGGATAGAAAGATTAGTTATTCAAAAAAAAAATTATGGTTTGAGATAGAAATATATGGTTTCCATAGAAATTTAGGGTTATTTTTTTATTGAATTGAATTGTGTTTAATGTTCAATATTGACGATGGATGTATTTATAATTTCGGCTATTGAAGTTTTCTAAAACAATACTATTAATATTTAATATAAATGAATTTCTTTCTTAGGCAATTCCACTATAGTTTTTGTATAGCTCTTATTCTCAGAAAACATAATTTGATGACCTGTAGAAGACTATGACATCCATTTGTATGAGATAACCTTATTCATTGTAAAATTTTATATGCAGCATGAATGCAATACTCTTTATTATAGTTGGATTTTGATCTCTGTGACTTTGTTGTGTTATCCTCTCAGGATTTGTAAACTGAAAGAATTAAATTGGCCGTCCAATTGGTTACATAAGACCATAATAAAACTAGTCTAGGTAGACTAGAAGAGAAGAAAAAAGAAGGCAGATATAGGTGGATATCATAAAGAATTCAACACAACCCAGGTTTTTATAATATAATATCTTAGTTTAGTAAGATATTACAAGTTTAATTTTGATTATTTGAAGTGAGAAAATATATTTTATTTGGCTCATCTAGTCGTCCTGCACGTGTGGAACAAATATGTAGGTTGATGTGGTTGCCAAAACAATTAATTAATAATTCATAAAACGGAAAACCAACATTTGAAAGGTCCAATCTCTCATTGGGATTTTTGTTTGAGGGGAATGGATCTTCTATATCAAAAGTGGGTTCAAATTTTTTTCATAAAAACACGGAATGGACTATTTGGTTGGACAAGGGAGGTAGTTGAGAGTATACATGATCAAACTGTTTTTGCTTTCGATGAATATGTAACATTAGTTTTAATTACATTACCCCTTCATCCTAGATCACAAAACAAGAAATGATGAGCTAAATGCAACAAATAGCTGATCACATTAAAAAAGAATACTAATATGTTATTACTCATGAAGTGAACAAAATCGTTTAGCTGACGAGTTGATGCGATATCAGCATTTTTTGTCATCAAAGTGTGTCAACAAATACAACAACCATCTTTGATTGAATATTAACATGATAATTGAATTGGTTCTCCTAAAGGACTGGTATTTGACAAACCTTTCCTTTTATGGCCTTGTCGCCTATAGTATAACTTTATAGAATGTAATCATTGTTTATAATCATTTGTTACCGCATCTCTTCCAAGACGTCAATCTTCAAGGTTGGCTAAAAGGTCGAAATATCATGGAATAAATGAGAATTGTGGATTTTGAATGTTTGAAAGCCTTGAATATCCATAGATAACTATGCCGGAATAAACTGTTATAAAGTGGTATGTGTATGGGTTCCAACGTAACCAACCCTTTAAAGTTATTCCAGGTTATTTCACCCAAAGAATAAGTGGATACACTGTCAAATCAATTGTCATCACCTATTATAAATCACTTATCAAATAAACTATTATCATTTTTTCATCTATTATAAATTTTTATCTACACTTTATTCACATTTTATCCAAACAACAAAAACTTTATTATTATGTTACCCAACGAGAATAATTCAAAACACAATCAAACACAAAATCATTTTCAAAATTGTACAGTATACAAATGAGAATATAGTTTTACTTTTTACCCAAAAAAATAAAAACACAAAATCATTTATTTCACTGTTATACCCACTTATGATGTCCTAATAATTGTATATCTAAGTATAAGCCATATTCTGTATCAAAACAGGGACTTAGGGTTAAAGATATAAGATGTCTTTTTATATCCCTTGAAGATGAAACTCGAAGAACAAAAAAGACCAAGAGAAAAGGGGAGGCAAAGGCAACTATTATATTTGGAACAACTCACTCAAGGATGAAAATACTCAAGACATGGTAACTTGACATGTTGCCTTGGCATTGATGCTATACCATATTTGGAGATCCAGAAATGAGTGGATTTTCAAGAAATCAACTCCTCAACCTGTTTTGCTTGCCTCTTGGGTAATAGCTCACATGAGAGAATTTGTTTTCAATTGCTAACAATAGTAATAAAATTTGTGTACGGCAAATATTCGACACGTGTTTCATTTGGTACTGTACGTGAACATTTGTGAATCGTATGGGATTGATACGGGAAATGTACAGGAATGAAAAATACATATTATATAATAGAATTATTATCATATATCTATTATTTTAAAAATAACAATTATAATAACCTAAAATGTAGATTATAAAAAATGCATAACATTTGTGAAAACAATATAGTATATCACATAATAATAAAAACATCATCTTAATACTCTATAAAAAATAAATAGAAAACAAAAGCATTGAAAAATTACAAAAAATAACTATGTCAAACTCGTGTCAGGCAGAATCAACGACACAAAGGAAACATGAAAGACAAAATAAATATAAAAAAACTTAAAAATAATCACATGTCACCATCAAATTCAAATTTAAACAAAAAAAAGCTTTCTTTTGTTCCAGCTAAAAGACAACCATTCAAGACAACTTTACTCGATAAAAGAAAAGAACAACTATGTTGCACTCTCTATTCTCTAAACGAGTACGCATGAAAGGAAAAAAAAACAGAGAGATCAACATTTATCAAAGATGGAGAGGGTGGTGATGATTGTGAGTTTTTGACGAAGTCTGCGATTGTGAGTGACAGAGTCAGAGGTCTGGCCGGAGGCAGATGTCAGAGGTCTAGCCAGGGAAGGTGTGTGAGTCATGCAACGATAGTGAATTTGGGGTTTTTTTTATATATTTATGTTGAAGAAGCTGATCCGAAAAATTTGAATAGTTCAAATTTGGTGCATACTTTTCAAATGTTTGGCGAATTCGGCGGACTGACGTATATACGCCCATTTCATATTTTGGTGAAAGTTCACCGAATTTGTTACTATGTTGCTAACTAGGCCTTCTAAAATTCCTCAATGTTACTATGTTACTATGTTGGAATGTATATCTTTAGACAAACAAAATTGTCTTTTACAGTTCACCATGATACCTAAATCAACTAAGTTGGTGGGAGAATTTTTTCTTCCAACTAATGGTGGTGTGGATGTTGAGTTTATTTTTATTGATTTAATATAATCAATATATCATATATTTTACTTTCTTTACGTTGTAATTTTGGGGTTTTACAAATAAAAATTTTCAAATAGTCTCACATTAGTTAAATGGCATGGATTTGAGTGGTATATAAAGGAGGGTTTGGTACATATGTTGTTGATGTGGAGCAAGTAGAAGTGTACATGGGTTTGCACGTGCATCGCATATGTGTGCGCACGTACATTATTTTATCCTTAACACTTAGCACTTTCGCATTAATCGCATTACATACTTGTAATGTTTTAATAGTGCATTAATTTTAAACGTTTTGTGTGATGCAATATATGTGTAAAATCCGATTAATTAAAGATCACCATTGGATTTGAGAGATCAATCAAGAGCCAATGATTGAGAATGAGATTAAGCGATTGAGTTTTAAATTCGAAAATCAAATTTAACTACTAGACAATTAGAACTGCCTACAATTGTTGGGAACAGTTATGATAATTGTTGAAAACAGTTGTGATTAAGTCTTTAAAAGGGGGATCGGATTTGTAGAAAATGCATCTTCTTCTTCCTCCTTGAAAACTCACCCTTACATTTATCTACCATAAACGAAGCAACCAAAGAGTCTGTCTAGACTTTCGTTTTTGCTTACCGCAAGTCTAAGAAGGCTTCGTTGTATCCGGGAGTGAGTTTGTAGAGAATCCCTATAATAACTTCGTTTTGAAGTGGGAGCAAATATCGCTTAAAGAAAACGTATTCGTTACGTGCCTCGAAGTCTAAAATTGTTCTTTTCGATTCCTTTCCTCATGTTCCAACAGTGGAGTTGTCCAACATGAGTGGAGGAGCAACATTTGTTGTAATATGCTCTTCTCCTTTCCGTGTTGTTGGTGCTGTTTTTGTAGGATGGCCATGGGCCACTCCACTTAAAATGGTGGTTGAAGTGATGAGGTTCGAGTTTCGTCTTTTGCAAATTTTGGGTATTACTCAATGTTCGTACAGATGCTTTAACTCTTCTTAAGGTGTTACAAGAGGGTAGTCTTGATCCTCAAATTCAAGAAATAGTTGCTGAAATTGGTGAATGGGAGAAGGTGCAAAATTGATTGGATTTTTGTAAGGTTCTTAGAGAGTTGGTACGTGCTTCAGAAGCTCGTGCACGACATGCTTGTGGGAAAGTTGAATCAAAATGGTTTTTTGAGCTTTGGGATCCAGAGATTAAGAGTATAATTAGCTCTTTTATAACTTCTATACATGATTGTATAGATTTTGTATATAGTAGAGTTGTGGTAGACAAGTAGTTATAGATAATCTTGTATAAGATTTTGGTTATAGTATATAAAATGCTTAAGAGGTACTCAAGGATGATAAGTTAGTAATCATTAATCAACCATTAATAAAATCAACCTAAACATAACGATGAATGTTAGAATATTGGGATCGAGGTAGATCCAACGAGCGTTGGACAATAACATGTTTGTAATCGTCCGATCTTATAATTTTAAAATACATAAATTAATTGAATCTTAAAAAGAATGTTTAAAATTTAATTACATTATAAGTTTATGTTTGAAATCTTACTAAACATTTCAATCATAATAAAATAAAAAGATCAATTAAAAACGTCATATTGGACCTAATCCGATCCCCAAAAATACATCGAGCCCGTCATTTTCCAAATACAGCGCATCCCCACCATTAATGCGTTAACATCTTCCCATCCCTCCACTCCATCCGATTCCATCGCCCGTCCACAATATCACACCAGTTGGGCGGTCATTATCAACCAACGGCACTTCAAACATCCCACCTCCGGTAATAATAAACTTAAATCACCCCCCTCAAATGCAACCCACGAGAAACCACAAACATGGAGGAGCAAAGCGAGTGAAACCCAAGTTTCCCCCCGGAATTACATCAGGTGGGTCCGTTCACGTCGCGATTTCAAATTCGCAAAGCATCTTAAGCTACCACATGAAGCCGTAACACTATGAGCTAGTCTGTCTTTCAAAATTTACAAAAACGAGAATCCAAAAAATAGAAAAAGAAAAAGAAAAAAAAAGCAGTCTGACCCGGAGGTTTCCATTTTCGCGGATCGAATCGCCTGATCTCGGCCAGATCTGACGCGACTCACTCTCCTCCTTCATTGTCTTCAGAGAGATGGAGAACCTGATCTCTCTCGTGAACAAGCTTCAGAGGGCTTGCACTGCCCTCGGCGACCATGGCGAGGAGAGCGCGCTCCCGACCCTCTGGGACTCGCTCCCCGCGATTGCCGTCGTCGGTGGACAGGTTCGTTCTTTTGATTCTTCTGTTTTTTTTTACCACATTTGTTGTAGATCTTGATCTGTGTTTAATTTTGGTCTGTATTGGCTTTTGAGGTTTGGATTTGTGTTTTTGGAGCTGATCAATGCTTGATCTGGGCGAGATTTAGTGGATTCGATTTGGTGATACACGGATATCACATTTTAACATGTCTAGGGCATACTTTTATGTGATTGTGGTGCTTGCGTTTATTTTCTTAATCTCTGATGATTCTTTTATTGCATTTCTTTTTTCCCCCCTAAAGAACATACATTTCTTCATTTGAATGATTGGAATTGCAGATCTAGCATAATTTGTCATGATGTTCTTCTGTGTGTTTTTTTTTTTTTTTAATGAGTCGAATGCTGTTATGGATGTGGTTTGTTGTTCTTGTTTGAATTCACTGAGGTGATTTGTTGATGAAGACTTCTTTGTAGTGGTTGTAGTCATTGAGTAATCAAAGAATACTATGGTTTCATTGTTTCATAGACCACTACATATAGCATACCATGACAATTCTTTTATCCCAAGATGTTTATAGAAACAACTGGGATTTTGTTCTGATTATTGTAATATATTGATTTAAGGTGGCTTTCAGCAGCAAGCTTAACTCACATGATTGCTATTCCATTCAGCATTCCCCATGTTATTTATAATGGAAATATTTAGGCCTTTATGTCATCCATCTTTTGTGGGTTTGTAGAGCTCAGGAAAATCCTCCGTGTTGGAGAGCATTGTTGGGAAGGATTTTTTGCCACGTGGATCTGGTAACCTTGAGCACTGTGTACTTTTGGTGATGGTTTTTTTTCATGGGTCTGTTCCTACATCACGGAGCTAGTGTTGTGGATTTGTTGTTTCAGGTATTGTTACTCGGCGGCCTCTTGTTCTGCAACTCCACAAGATCGATGAAGGGAGAGAATATGCAGAATTTCTTCATCTCCCAAGAAAGAGGTTCACAGATTTCGGTAATTCTCTTTTTCTTGCAAACAAATTTTCATTCGCATTGCCTTATTGAACTTTTTTTTTGTTGTTGTAGAAGTTGCTTTTCTAAATTTCTATTGAGTAACTTCTTTTGTTGTAATGTAAGCTTCCTTTATGTTTATCTTGAGGAAAATAGCTGACTAATAGTTTCCATATGCATAATCTGGACATGATGTTTGTTGGTGTCAGGTGTCCTACACATTTACAAGGCTCAGACATGTCTTTACATTCATACAATAACGTTTTACAGATATGATACATAAATCTGCATAAATCATAATTCAATAAAATTCTGCATATATTATGGTGACACTAATTTTGTTTTGTTTTGCATATCTTATAAATAAATTTTTGTATCAGGAGAGTAATTTTGATTTTGTATAATTACTGATGTAGAAATGACATGATCCACATACTGCTGAACTAATTCGTTAGCCACTTTGTTGGCCAAGCAATGCATGTGTTGGGGGGACTAAATTCGTTAACCATATACACTTTATGGTGACTTGGGACGATTTTCTGATTTTACATGGAATTTTTCTGATTTTAAGAAGGTTTCAGGGAGTTAAGAAGATTTTTCCCTAAAAATTATTGATGGAAATCATGTAATCCACCTTTGATTGTTGATGGGAATTCTATCATAGCAATTGCTCATATCCTATGGAAGATTTTGGACCCTTTGAGCTTCACAATGACAACTTGGAATTTCCTTGAACTAGGCATCTTGAATGGGAAAATGTTTCATCATGTTTTAGGTTCCAAATAAGGTGAGTCCTTGATGAGCGTACATTGAGGAATTCACGGAAAGGCAAAATGATTTAAAGACACAATAGTGCTCACAGAATAATGCTAAAAGGTGACTTTGAATTACATAGTTGTGGCTATGTCCACTATGAAGTGTACTTCTATAAATTTTAGAGAGGTTTCTTCAACAAAAAAAAAAAAAAAAATCTAGAGAGGTTGCATAGTGTCTCACTGTCCAAAACATGTGTATCTGGCATGAGAGATTCTCAACTATGAAGTATCCTTTCTTATATTAGTTGTCAGTAGTGTAAGGTTATCATTTTTGCTTCATGCTTTTCGTAATTGTTGATGCTAATTGTTTAATACTGGTTGCATGATGTCCTGTTCGAGACATTCCTTTTATGAACTGTGTTTTTGTCATTTTGTTTTACATGCGAATTGTGACTGCATTCATGCAGCTCTTGTGAGGAAGGAGATAGCCGATGAGACTGATCGGGAGACAGGACGCTCTAAACAAATATCTAGTGTGCCGATCCATCTTAGTATTTATTCTCCCAATGGTGAGGAAGTGAAGTATTCATTAATGTGTGTATTTAAAGTTTCTATTTTTGAACACATAAACAGAAATACGCTAATATCATACTGTTTCCTTTAATGGAGGTGACTATCTAATATCTATCCCTGGTCCTAAGACAAGGAGCTACAGAGAGGTTTGAGATGCTGGCACCAGCCGCATTGAAAATGAAATACAATGGGCGTTCCTGAATTCTGATATGTTCTTATTGCCATTTTTGCTGTTCTTTTTCATGTGTTCATCCTTTGTTCATGATATCATTGAAGAAACCCAAGCGAATACTGTCCCGGCATCTCCATGTTCCAATCTGGTTGTTTTTGTTAATAAGTCTGAAACCATTTGTCTGCCGGAAATTGCTAGTGGTTGATGCTTAACTTATCTAAATCTATAATCACGATTTTAATTATATGTGTAATAAGTAATTTGTGGTTTATAAAACCAGGCTACATGGAGAGCACTTGAGTTGGGATCATTGGTTGTTTGACAGCATGGGAAGAAATTGGGTGCATCAATCCTGGGTATTTTGATGCTGGTTAGGATGTTTGGGAAGTTTTGGGTGGGCATTGTGTATATATTTTTAATCTTTGTGACATGTCTTGTCCCCTTAAATTTTGTTTGACTATCATGTGGCCCCTGCTATTGGTGCTCTCATGTGTTATTTTTGGTAAAATACAGGGGATGCCTCATTACCTCTCGCCAAAAAATGCTTATACCAAAATATTTCTTCTATGTCATCCTTGAGTATAATATTAATATGAAATCCTTAAGTTAGCATAGAATTATCTTTTTTTTAGGACAACATAGTCTTAATTTGTTGAAAGAATCATCAATTTATAAAATTTCTAATGCAGGATAGAGAATAGGAATAGAGAATAAGTATAGATTAGGGAAGAAGAGGCAACAAGAAGAAGAAATAGAAGAGGGTAGAAGAAGAGAGAGGGAAATCAATAATTCTTCCAATTCTTAATAAAAAAAACTAAACTCTGGCATTGCGATAGATTAAACTTAAATAGTAAATTCTAAAACTGAGAAAGGAGAATAAAAAGTACCTCATAAAATTAAGAAATCCCCGAACAACTTCCTAAACAAATAAAGAAAACCCCAATGACTCTTAATTTTAGATCTGATGACTGCGAGTGTGTTCCAAAAATGTAATCCATGGTGATCCAGGTCATGCTCACATTCCTTATCAGTTTACAGTCTTGCAGATGAAAGTAGATAAATGAACATCTTTGCTGACATATTACTTTGAGAAAGAGACATCTTTTTTCACTGCCCTGCCTCAGAGTTCTTTTACATTCGAATCTAGAAAATATTTTAATTCTTCAACTGTTTAGATTCGGGAATCCCGACCTGTTGGGTTTTGGATTCCTTGAGAGAAATAAAATCCAGTGTTTTGAAGACCTCTAAGCTTTTGAGAATCCTTTTACCAGGAATTCCACAATTAACATCCAAATATTTGGCCTTGAAATTCAAATTCCTCATGAAATCTGAGTGAAACATCCAAATGACAGATTATGGCATTTCTGCTTATTCCATGGATTATAGCATGAATTCCTGAAATCGAGATATATGAAATACAATCCAAACAGTCATCAGTGTTATATCCAATGTGTAGTCCATATATTGATGGTGATCCTCTGTTTCTTAAATATTCTCAATAGAGGCAATATCAAATTTTGTTCATGTTCTGGGAGATACAAAATGAGGAAAAATTATATGTCCAACTACTTGACCTAGGATGTTCATGTTTGAAGTTATCATCAATGTTACTATCTTTGTTTGCCTGATCATACTTTATGCTTGACAGTTGTAAACTTGACCCTGATTGATCTTCCTGGACTCACAAAGGTTGCTGTTGGTAAGTTGCATTGCGGACTATCTTTTTGTTTTCCCATGCATGAATTTGCTTCTGTTTATTGTTGAATTTGCTTATTTTGATCAATATTGACCAATTAAAATGGTTTTATAGAGGGTCAGCCAGACAGCATTGTGGCAGACATCGAGAACATGGTTCGCTCCTTCATTGAAAAGGTAACTGCCTTTACAAAAAGTGATATATGCATATTTCTATCCTCTCTGTATCTGTTGACTCTGTTTGTTATATATTATCAGATGATAGTTAATGATTTCTCATGTTTCTTGTTCATGCTATACCAGAATTTTGTAATTCTTGTTGTGCAGGTTGTTTTATTGCAAATGCATCCTTTCGATGCATTATTTTAACTGGAGATTCATAAATGAATGACGAGCAATTTCATTATATCTATAAAATTTTCTTGACTTACAGCCCAATTGCATTATTCTTGCAATTTCACCTGCCAATCAAGATCTTGCTACATCTGATGCAATTAAGATTTCTCGGGAAGTTGACCCCAAAGGTAAATCCTATTAGGTTTTGTTGTTGTTGGGATTTATTATTATTATTATTATTATTTTTATTTATTTTTTCCGAAAATGTAATAGGATGATCATATTAAATAAAATGATTACCTTTAGCAAAAGGAGACAAGGAATCTCTAAAATTGAACATGAAGAAAAAAAAGGAAAGATAACAATCAAAGAAAAAAACAAGCGCCTTATTATAACAAAAGTTCCCATAACCACCTTTGGTGACAACCATTTTTATTTGACAGAAGTACTAGAACTTCATTTTATAGAACATGATGCTTCTCGAACTGGACAAAGACGAGAAATCAGATTTGGAAGAACCATTTTGTAAAGATTCAAAGACCGGGAAAGGGGGGGGGGGGTTGGATAAGTCGTAATTGATCTGTCCTCAAATCTTTTTGATCTAATCAGATTTTAAACTTTTTAATTCAAATTGCTTAAGATGATTAATTAATCATGCATAGATATTCAAATCACGAGCAATCAAAATACATACATGTACACACTACACATAAGAGACAAGATTTAGATTAATGTGAAAAAACCCCAAGATGGTAAAAAACCATGGGATTTAGTTCAGAAAAAATTTACTATAAGGCAAAAGGTAGACTTACAACCCTTGCTACAACTCTTGGAGCATTCTGGTACACCCATGACTATTGCATACGCAACATGGAGCTGCAATAAAGGTAGACTATTATTCTGGTGTGCTTAATCAAGGAAATGGGATGTGCATTGTGCGGGTGCGAATAGGGCGGTCCATTCTAGGGGGAGGATTTGTATCGAGGCGTAGGGTAGTTTGAGGGTGGGTAGGCTATCCGTGTTTTGTTTCTTTATTTTCAGCGTGATGTTTTTTTATGCTTTGGGCATTCCCTTTCTTTTGGCAATAAAATTAAGGCTGAATGCCTTCCATTTTTTCAAATAAAAGAAAAGAATAAGAAAACACGAACTGAAGCTCTTCGTTGATGGTACATCTGATTTTGAATAACCACTTCCTTAGTGATGAATCTGGACGCAAAGGGTACACTTGTTCCTCTCCTCTCTTCTGTGTCTCTTCATAAAACAACAAGATCCAGTGCTCGATCAACTCATCTCGGTTTTGAAGGAGTAATGTGTAGAGACTGACTTGGATATGAAGTTTCCAAAAAGTCTCTGAAGGTGGTTAATGAGATGGGTTGAAATACTCACAAAAGCTCTGTCAAGTTTTTGGTGTGATCACCTTGATTAAATATGGGATATAGCTGCCTATTTATAGAGTTTGAGATAGAAAGAATATTCTCTAAATATTCTGTCTCGATAATGTGTGGATGTTTTTTTAACATTCTATGATCCCGTGTGAAGAACTGAGCTCTAGTTAAGTCGGCAATCACTTCCCCTCTCTATGAAAGAGGTCAAATGATCAAATCCTGGGGAGCACCATCCTTCAAAAAAAAAAGTCCTATGATCATGAGATCTGAATTCAATGATAAAATCACATCCCTCATAACTATCTAACTTGATATTCATGTTGACCAGAGAATTTAAATTTTGAAATTCAAAATAAATGTCTGGATTAAAATCAGATTGTTCTGACCATTTTTGAATTTCTGATTAATGGATTCTGGATATATTCAAACTTTTTGGTGATTGGGTTTAACTGTCAGAATGTCCGAACAGGCTAATGACATCCAGATGCTGTGCTCTAGATATGCAGTTCTAGAATTGCATTGACTATGGTTCAAATGAACAATTGAACTGAGCACTCACCATTTAGAATAATCAATATAATATTTTTCTCTAGTTTGATTTCTTTTAAAATATTTTCAAACAATATTTTGGTTTACTCAATTTTTTTTTCAAAATCATTTTCACTCACATTTAAAAATACTTAGGTTTAGTTTTTTTCAAAACAATAGGTCCAATTGTGTGACTAACTTGTTAGTGAGTGAGAGAGTGATCAAGCATTGTTGATAAGCTTTCAATGTGTAATTCTTCATTGATCTTCAATCAGACCTAAGAACTACTAAACCATTACATGTAATAATGTCTGTTATAGGACATGACTTTTATATGATTTTTTTTTCTAACATTGCCAACTACACAAAAACACACAAACACTTTGTTTCATAAAAAAAACAACAACAAGAGGAGAGGGAGGAGCTCTCTTTAAATGATTGTGATCCTTGCCAACACACTCCACACCCTCGTGATGCTAGGGTCATTGTGGACGCCCAAGATCTAAGGGATGCCCAATATTTAAGGGTTCTTGCAATTGACACCAAGGTGTTTTCCATGTATGCTTTTGTATATTGAAAGATTCTGTCCTTCCGAGCTAACCATAGACTAATGCATCATATGTGGATTGGTCTGACAAATTCAGCCTTTTTGCTATGGTCTTTTTTTCTTGAATCTCCACTGATAACTCTCCCACGTCTTCATTACCTGAAAATGGACATTTCGAATCAAGTGCAATGCCCACAATATACAAAATGTTATGTTTCTTTCGAATGATCCTATAATTTTAGATGTCATTCTTATCCAAGGACGGTGACCCAAGCCTATAGAGACACCCAAATATTTTCCATGGGGTCAGTTTGGGATTGAGGATCTGGTAGGTGTTTTTCCTTTTCTTTGAAGTTACCCTCGTAGTTCTACGGGGTACAATTTAAAGGCTCTTTTATTCTCTTTTTCCTTGTTTTCCCTGTTTTGGGCATTCTCCCTCTTTAATGGAAAGGCCCAAGTCGACCATTATAATAAAAAAAAATATTTTCCACAGACTATATTCCATGTGACAACTATTTCCGAAGTAGTAAAATTTTGAATTCTGCTTTCATAACTTCATAGTTTAATTAAAGTTTGCAACTGTCATGTGTTTTATTGATCAAGTTTTGATTATTACTTTTCATCTGATTGCATTTTTCAGGAGAAAGAACATTTGGAGTGCTCACAAAGATTGATCTCATGGACAAGGGTACTGATGCAGTCGATGTGAGTTGCCTTCTTTTTTAGACCCCTATGCAATGGAAGTATTTTTTTTTTATTGGTAAAAAAATGTAGCAATTTTTTTAGACACCTCTGCAATGGAAGTATTGAACATTTACTAGTATTTTTTTTCCTCGGAAACACTAATACCCTACTGGAGGAATACGTGATGCTTAATGCATGCTTTTCTTTTTTTTTGGTGAATTTCGGTTGGCTTGTTTTGGCATAGTGCGAAGATAACTTGTCTGTCAATTTGTGAAATTTGTAGATATTTTCAATAAACAATTGGGTTATAGACATATACATACAAATGACCATGATATATTAGTAATGCATCAGGCAGAGATGTCAAGATTACAATTAAAGAATTGTGAATCCTAATAGGATACTTAAATTAATTGCTTTCTGTATGGAATTGTAGAACTCCTATATAAAAAGTTCTCTGACAGCCATTTCCTGGTTTGCTAGATATTGGAAGGAAAATCATACAAGCTACAGTTTCCATGGTTTGGAGTTGTTAATCGCTCTCAAGCTGACATTAACAAAAGTGTTGATATGATAGCTGCTCGGCGAAAAGAGCGGGAATATTTTGCAAATTCTCCAGAATACAAACATATGGCTCATCGCATGGGTTCTGAGCATCTAGGAAAGATGCTATCGAAGGTAATACAGTTGGCTATTATTTTATTTATCTACTTTGATGGTGGATGAACAAAGTGTCATCAACGTTTTGCCTCATGTGGACCGTAGCAGTGAGAAGGGTGTAGTAGCCCCACGGCGCCATACATCGTGTGTCGCATGGCAGGTTCATTGAGATGGGTGTCATGCCCGCTGAGGTGGGAGCCACAGGCATTATGTGTGGCAGATGTCACAAGTGCTCTGGCGGTCTTGCCATATAAATTTTTTATCTCCCTAAATATAACACGTCAGTTATATATTTATTAGTAAATCACTAATCATCATATTCTCATTATTTTTCTCTTCTCAATCTTGGATAGAAAAAAGGGGAATCACCCCTTTGTTTTTTTTCCTTTCCGAATGGGGACAACAAATTAGTGCCCCCCACTTTTCTTCTCTGTTTTTTTTTCTTGAATGAGCCTTCTTTTTCTTCTCCCCAAAATTCCAAAACTTTGAAGTTCTTATTCTTTTGGGGGCCATATGAAGCATGTATGTATACTAGGTTTTAAATAAATCAAATACAAAATCAAACATTTCAACATCACATCCAAATTTTGAAGAACATGATAACATGTGTTATGAATCCATAAAACAATAATTTAATTTTGTTGAAAATAGCATGTTAGATGATGATGATGATATCTACCCTCTGGAGCTCCTTAAAAAACAATTCAGACATGATTATTCTATTTCTTAGGGCATGTTTGGATACAGTGCAAATGGGGATGAGTTTTTATTTGCACATGTTCAAAACAAAGTTTATGTTTGGTTATAATGTTTAGGCATGTCAAACTAAATCCAGTGTTTTCATTTGCAGTATTATATGGAGCAATTAAAACCACAACCAACCCCATGAGTTGTCATTTGTACAAGCTTTTATTTTCACACCTTTTTTTTTATTGGGTTACTTTTTCACTGTTGCCATCATCATCATCTTTTGAAATCACAACCCACTCATCCTCTACCACATTCGATTCTTCTATCCCCTCCATCAGATCATTCCCTCCGCCTTCCACCAGCTCCAATTTCAATCCTAATGAACCTCGAAAGATCGAGCGGAAGATGATTTCCACGACTTTCCTGGATGAGTTCCCCTCCGGGAGCTTAATGAAGCTCGATTGGACAGACGTGCGTGGAGACTGCAGGGACGACGTGGAGGAGGGGGAGCATCGTCGTGGATGGCGGTTGGGGCGGAGGAGGGGGATTTTTTTGGAGGGCTTTCTGGGGAGGATGTCGAGGAGGGTTTTGGAGAGGTCGGTGTAGGTGGAGATGGATTTGAAAGAGTGGGTCTTTGATGGGCTGTTGGTGGTGTTTGTGATGGGTTGATAGACGTCGTTAAAGGCTCGGGTTTTGCTCGACTTGACCCAACCAGTCGCCATTAATGGGTTTTCAAGGTTTTTGAGAGACGGAGGGGATGGGGGGGGGGGTCGATGGGTCTGTAATGTGAATTTTTTTTGGTGGGGTTGATTGAAAGTCCATGTGTTTGTGTCTTTTGTTTTTTTATTGGGTTTATGTTTTATTTTATTTTTATTATTTATTTTTCATTTATATTTTTTTTAAGGATGATTGTGTTGGGGATGATGTACATCGACTTTAGTTTTTATGGGTGATTTTTAATTGAATTGTTAAATTGATACATATGCAAACAATTTTATATATGTGAAACAAACAATCGTAAATAATGTGTGTAAATGACAGCACATCATGAAAATAGACAAACGTGTATAAATAATGTGCAAGAGTTTTCCTGCACGTGCAATGTAAAATTTGCATGTGCAAAAAAAACACGTGCAAATAATCACTGTATCCAAACGTGCCCTTAGTGTCTAATTTGCTATTTTAAGACATTTCTAATATGATTTTGTTTTATTTCTTTTCTGTCTAAATAGCTATTTTGTTATAATTAATAAATTTAATGCTTTGGGTCTATGGGTGTCATTTGAAAATATTTCGTGTTTTAAGTGTCATGCTTAATGCATATTTATAATTAATTTTTATTCAATTTTAACTTGTAATGATGTTTTAAATTTCATAATATGCAATTTGTGTTATTCTATGTTTTCATTAAATTTGGGTCACATCGGCATTTTTAATCCCTATAGATAGATCAGGGCTGCCACCACTGCATGATGACACTGTTATGCTCAATTTATTTTAATTGAATGCTTTGAATAATGCTAAAACATGATTCATTTTATAGCTTATGACCAAGGTGCCATAAGCTCAGGTTAATATATGTTGAAGGCTGATATCAAAATATAATATATGTATTTTTGCTTTGTAGCATTTGGAGTCTGTTATCAAGTCTCGGATCCCAGGCTTACAATCCCTTATAAATAAAAGTATTCTTGAACTTGAATCAGAGTTGAGCCGTCTTGGAAAGCCTGTTGCTGCAGATGCCGGGGTAAGTGATTTTTAATTCTTGTGTCAATTGCTACTCCAGGTTTTTGAGTTGTTCTTGTTCTGCTATCTGTGGTTATGAGAAAATACATTGTAAATAAGTATATTATTGATCTGATTTTAGCATAAAAAGGATTGATTATTGGGATGAAGGCCATGCTTTGTTTTTTTTATTGTTCTTGTTGTGCATTCTGATTTTACAAAGATGTGCCTATTTAGTGGCATTCAAGGAGTAACTATTTTCCAAATTTGAGTTATCTTTTCATTTACAGCATTGTCTGCTTAATGAGGATACTTCCAATTAGATAAAAGATTAATTGTTCATTGTTTCTAAAGTAATGTAATATGGTGACATGTTGATGTCACTTCTTATAAAATGGTACTGGTACATGCATGAATATTAATACTGGATTATCCACAACCTTATTAAGGATACTTGGAATGATGTAAGAAGAATATTATGAAATAATTACAACCTGATGGAAATCCACAATAAGTTATTGTTGTTTAAATGTTTTAAATAATGGATGCTATTGTTTTTTTTTTTTTTTTTTTTTTTTTTTGATATCGGAGGGACCCCCCGTGGCTGACCTTACGGTCGAGCTGGTAATGCATGCTGCTGTTGTTATTTGTTAATAATTCAAATTCAGCTTGTACGTTTGACTTTTTGAATTCTGTTTTGTTTCCCTTTAGAAATGAAGTCTCCCAATGCCTACATTACCTAATTCGGAAAAGGTCCGAGTCTCACTGATCTGCAGGACAGAATATAATTTTTGAATTCATTGCTGCCTGTGAACAAGATTCCACCCTTGAAATAAAGGACCTTAAGAATCTCTCATATTTTTAGATGAAGGCATATTTATGGGCTCACTACAGACCCTGATTAACTTATGTAACACGTTAGTGAATTTGACAAGGGAAAAGACACAGTCAAATTTAAACTGAACAATTGAAAAACTCATATATGGATGCTTCTGGGATCTAAAGATTCAGAATTTTTGTCATACTGGTCTGATCTAATACTGATGTGTATAGGATACACAATTTGGCTCTTTTGATCCAATCCTTACATTACATTTAGCACATTATCCTCCTAAATTGTGCTTGTTTTCATCCAGAAAACTCTTTCTAAGTTTCCTAACGTTTTAAGAATCCAAATCCTGCAATTTTGATACCACAAAAGGTAGCGAGGAAAAGTTAGAAACAAGAGAAGAAAACACCAAAGTTACGTATCATATTTTATGGACAATGTGCGTTGGTAAAGCACTGATTAGATTGATAAGATCAACATAATTTTTTTTCTTCTAAAACCATGGCCTAATTTCCCAATAAGAGTAATATATTGTAAACTTTGGATTGACAGTTGACCGAAACGAAGCACAATGTAATCAACCTTACATGATGTGTTAGCACCTCCTACCTCGAACTCTGAAGTAGGTCTGATCTTCAGCAAAAGTGATTGGAACATCCATATAAATATGATGATGCCCCTCAAATAAAAAGGAGATGAGGGATCTCCAAGAAATTAAAAGTACAAAGAAAAGAAATAGTAATAAAATATAAAACAAGATTAAAAAATAGAACAGATCCTCTTACCACCACTTTTACGACCCTTCCATTTATCTGCCATAACTTTTGAAGTTGGATGCTCTCCAAGAAGTATGATGACCCAAGATCTAAGGGATGCCGTTACCATAAGCCAAGTATTTTCTTCATAGGTCCTTTTCCTTTGGAAGAAGCTCTTATTATTTGCGGTCCATATGCTCCAACAAACTGCATGTGGAATGGGCCATTGGAATTTTTCTTTATTGTTTTCCTCACTTCTTTTTCCTTCTCCAAAATCATTCCCACCTCTCTTCTAAATTTGGAAAGCCACATTGTGTTCCAAGGCTCAAACCAACCTTGTCCCGAATTCTAGCATCATGTGGAAAATCATAAACCTCTAGTTTCATCTTCATTCCCATGAATTTCACAAACTATATATCCATCATTAGCCCCCTTCAATCAATTGACATTTGTAAGAATCTTGTCTTGGAATAATGACCTAAACCAACATATTTTCAAAGGAGACATGACTCTCCATATTTGGTGAGAAAATGTCACTCTTTGGAGTTTACCATCACCTGGGACAACTCAGCAGTAGAGGCATTCTGCCCAAGCACCATTATTCCGCTGAGCTCAAAATTTTCCACATAGGAGCGAAGTGGAACTTTGATGCGGCAGTGAGATTCTCAATAGAGAAAGTGCAGGCCACAAAAGAGTAGAAAGTCCTAAAAGATTGGCTGTTTATATATATATATATATATTTTAAATGGACTTTGATACCGTGTTAAATTAGGAAAGAAGCAATAGTTTCATCGAATTAAGATATAGACAAAGACCCTCTGAATATATACAAGAGGTGAACCTTTAAGAAAAGACATGGTCAAACTACCTTAATAATGTCTCTGAGCAACTCTACAAGTAACCGTAATGCCTTGCATTTTGACATTTGACATGGTTGGTTTGACTTTGCATGCTATATACCTGTGCACTCAAACAGGCACACATTTTTTGGGTAAATTATTTTTTTCAGTGAACTTCTGGAGTGACAATATAGAATCTGATTTTTACATTTTCCTTCTACTTATCAACCATGAGAAGTTATAGTCATCATGATTGGTGCCTATGACTGATCCCTACATCATATCAAGTTGGAAAAATGCTAAGGGCCAATGTATTTAATGTAGTGTCCTGTGGATTATCTTTTCCTATAAGCATTTATGAGGTACAATACCAGAAGAAGAAAAGAGAAATAAAGAGAAACAGTAGGAGACTCGCAGTGCATGATATATCTCCATAACAGGAAAAACTAAAGAAAAAAAACTAAAGGTGATGCTTAAAATCTCAATATGCAGATTGTGATCCTTGAAGCACACCCTTTTCCTATAAGCACTGAGAAATACTTGCCATAATCCTCTGGAAAAATAAAACAATTGTTTTTATATATGGTGCTTTGTACTTGTTTTTCTTCAGTTTTTGTTTGAATTTTTATTCTTTTTTTTTTAATTTTCTTCATGGCTTATTTCTGAGAGCTGCTAGCTGCATAGTACCAAGCACTGTGTTTTTTGTTTGTAGTAATTATTTGAGTTATTCATGCTTGATTTTTTGTGATGGTTTTCATTGTTTTATTTAATTTGAATCAATGTTGTAAGAGTTTGTTCTGAACATGCAGGGAAAGTTGTACATGATAATGGAGATTTGTCGAATTTTTGATCAAATATACAAAGAGCATCTTGATGGAGTGTATGTAATTTAGTCATTCAAAGCCTTCCACATATTTTTTTACTCCACATTTATTCAATTCATTGTGAGCTATATTTGTCATTTGCTGATAATGGAGCCTTTCGCATAGTTTTTCATTCCCCATGTTTACATTCAATAGTATTTTGTTATTATTTTTTGAAAATGGGTGCTCCCCTGGTTTGGTACCCTACCTCCTTCATGGAGAGGTGAGGTGCTAACCAACTAATCAATGCTTGGTTCGCAACAGTAAATTGTTATTGGCAAAATTCGTTTTAATATTTGTGCAAAATGCAGTTCATCTTTGTTTATTTTAATTATTGACTGAAGCAGCATGCATCATTTTCTACAGACGCCCTGGAGGTGACAAGATTTACAATGTTTTTGATAATCAACTTCCTGCTGCCTTAAAAAGATTGCAATTTGACAAACAACTTGCAATGGAGAATGTACGGAAGTTGATTACAGAAGCAGATGGATATCAGCCTCACTTGATTGCCCCTGAGCAAGGATATCGTCGACTCATTGAATCCTCTTTAATCAGTATAAGAGGTCCTGCCGAAGCAGCTGTTGAGGCGGTATGTGATATCTTTTTCCAAATATCAATAATGTTTTTGCTTTCACAATACAAAATTATACTTCTGTGATTTTTTCATCTCAAAGATCAACGTATTTAGTGTTATTATCTACAACTAGCTTTATGAAGGATTTTATTTTGGGGTGATGCTGATTTAATTTTGTGTCAGTTTTGTGCATCTATCCTCCATTCCTCAGGCTTCCTTTTTCTGATGATATGTTTGTCACTTCCCATTAAAACTCATTTGACCTTCCATTTCAGGTTCATTCCATATTGAAGGATCTAATTCACAAGGCAATTGGTGAAACAATGGTATGTCCGAAGTTACCCTTATCATAGCTCTATGTTGGTTTACATTATTTTTCATGAAACACAATTGCCTGCATTTGCAATCCTGTGCAGATTTGTAAAATCTCCCCTTTTGTTTAGGAATGCAAATAAACTTCTCTTTCAGTTAGATGAAAACTGACCCCGTTTCACGCCACATTGTGAACGATTTTTCAATGAAATGACTATTCATGGAATTCTAGGTAGCGACTTGTAGCAAAACAGTTTTTCTTTTCCAACCTTTTTTTTTACTTGATATTTAAACTGAATGTCTTTTGTTCATATTTCATAAGGAGCATTAATGCCATTTTGCCTGTGACCTTAGTGGTGCCAATGGTTGTATGAGCTGAGATTTTGGGTTCAGAAGTCTCACTCCCCATGAAAAGCAAATCAAAATTTGTTCATTAATCAGAGGATTTGTATCTTATATCTTTATGGTTGTCCATCATTTCCATAATCTCTACCTCAAATAAACAAACCAGGCAACCGTTCCGGAGCTTAATCAGGCCATTTTTTTTTATCACATCTTTGGTTCTTCCTGGGTCTGGCGCTGCAGCAGGTTGTCGAGCCTGAGCCATACACTAGCATGGGATATTGGACTGAGCTTGTATGGAAACTGAGATTGTATGGCAAATGCTTTGCAAATCCTGTCTCAGTGAATGTTGAGGATATCCTTGTTGAATTTGTATCTTCAATAACATAATCATCCATGAAACTGGATCATATAACAATGTTATTCATGCAAACTATGAAATGATTTCCTCAGAAGTCAGATGAACAAAAGAAACAGTTGAGGCTAAGCTCACTCCATTAGAACATTGATGTCCTGTGGCAGTAGTTGATCCCGGAAGAACCAGCCCATATCCACTTGTCTTCCGTTGTGCATTTTTTTAACCCCTCAAAAAATATTTTTCTTTTTAATGTCTGCAGGAGCTACGGCAATACCCGACGCTCAGAGTGGAGGTTGGAAATGCAGCTTTTGAATCGTTGGACCGTATGAGGGAAGAGAGCAAGAAGGCGACATTAAAACTTGTCGATATGGAGTGTAGCTATCTGACTGTTGATTTCTTCAGGAAGCTTCCTCAAGATATTGAGAAGGGAGGAAATCCAACACATTCAATATTTGATAGATATAATGATTCTTATCTCAGAAGAATAGGTAAATTTGGTTCCTTTGATTTTGCATTGCAGTTCATTCTAGCTTGCTTGTCTAAACATGCACACTGACTGGAGAGCATGGGTAATAAGTAATTATATATCTAAATATACAAAATATTGTATTAAGGAAATATCAAAGAAAAAGTAATGTCTCACATTTTTTTTCAATGGTTATACTCCTAAATGGTTACATAGTAATAGCCCTTGTTTCTCTAATACTGATTCTGTCTATATCATGCCTACTTCCTTGAGATAACCAATCCTGATGTGGATTAGATTTCTAATATGCAGATATGTTGGCCATAGTACAACAGGTGACTAAATTGGTAATCAATCGATGTCGTTAATATAATCAGTCCAACATATTAAATATCAGACTGTACATGTAATTTGTTAATGCATCTCTAATCATTTGTGTTGTTTCTGTTGATTGGCTTATAACAGTTTCATTTGTTTCTTAATTACAGGTACTACTGTTTTGTCGTATGTAAATATGGTATGCGCAAGCTTGCGGAACTCCATTCCAAAGTCTATTGTTTATGGTCAAGTACGTGAAGCCAAACGCACACTGCTAGATCATTTCTTCGCCGAGTTGGGGAAAAAGGAGGTAATGATCTTTCTTTTTCGTCATGAATACTAGAATGGACAGGCAATTGGCATCAAACTGATCTGTTTTATTAGTATTGCTTGATATTTCTAACCAAAAAAAAAATTTCTTGATGCTAACTCAATTTTTTTTAAAGATCTCAAACATTCATGGTGAATTTCATTGATATGGTTATCAACATTGCCTTAACAAAACTATAAACATATATAGTTTGCTACATAGAATGCGCGTCTTTCTGGGTTTTGAAATTGTTCTCTGTCATGGTGCTGGTTTTGCTCCATTATCACATATGTTTCCTATCATAATAGATTTGGCACACGGAAATCAATTGGGCCTTATATGTTCAGAATTCAGATACCTTTACTATCTATATCTTGATAAAAATCATTCCACTAGGTGATTTAAGTGTTTATCTTGCAATCTTTTTGAAGTTCAAATGTGTTGTTCTGCAGGTGCGAGCTTTACAAGTTATAGATTTGGTACACCAAAACTAATTCGTGCTAACTCAATTTTTTTTTAAAGATCTCAAAGATTCATGGTGAATTTCATTGATATAGTTATCAACATTGCCTTAACAAAACTATAAACATATGTAGTTTGGTTACATAGAATGTGCATCTTTCTGGGTTTCGAAATTGTTCTCTGTCATGGTGCTGGTGTTGCTCCATTATCACACATGTTTCCTATCATAATAGATTTGGCACACGGAAATCAATTGGGCCTTATATGTTCAGAATTCAGATACCTTTACTATCTATATCTTGATAAAAATCATTTCACTAGGTGATTTAAGTGTTTATCTTGCACTCTTTCTGAAGTTCAAATGTCTTGTTCTGCAGGTGCGAGCTTTACAAGTTATAGATTTGGTACACCAAAACTAATTCGTGCTAACTCAATTTTTTTTTAAAGATCTCAAAGATTCATGGTGAATTTCATTGATATAGTTATCAACATTGCCTTAACAAAACTATAAACATATGTAGTTTGGTTACATAGAATGTGCGTCTTTCTGGGTTTTGAAATTGTTCTCTGTCATGGTGCTGGTGTTGCTCCATTATCACATATGTTTCCTATCATAATAGATTTGGCACACGGAAATCAATTGGGCCTTGTATGTTCAGAATTCAGATACCTTTACTATCTATATCTTGATAAAAATTATTTCACTAGGTGATTTAAGTGTTTATCTTGCAATCTTTTTGAAGTTCAAATGTTGTTCTGCAGGTGCGAGCTTTACAAGTTATAGATTTGGTACACCAAAACTAATTCGTGCCTATATCTTGATAAGATCATTACATAGAATGTCTTCAATTTGTTCTCTTATCACATACTTTGTATCATTAGATTTGTTACACTGAAACTAATTGTAGCCTTGTAAGTCATTTATTCAGAGGTTTTTTATGTAGTGTATATTTTGATGAAATCATGTCACCAGATCATCCTATTATTTTTCTCGTAATCTCTCTGGACTTGTGTTGTGTTCTGCAGGTGTGAGCTTTAACAGTCTTGCTGTTTGATTTCTGTTCTTTTGCAGCCTAAGCAGTTGGCTAAACTGTTGGATGAGGACCCAGCAGTCATGGAGAGGAGAACTGCTCTTGCTAAGAGACTGGAATTATACAGATCTGCCCAAAGTGAAATTGATGCGGTGGCTTGGTCGAAATAACCAGTTTGAAAAGTATAGTGTAGAGTAAAATATTTTCCTTTCATGCCTATATGTTCTGTATGGCTAATTTGGAGAGATTTAATGTGTTTGATTCATTCATTTTGGGAGGGATCACATTTTATACATTATAAAATTTGCTAGTATCTCCCTGTCAGTGTTTCACTGCAGGCGTCCATGGTACTCCTTTATGTACTCACCTTATACTATATTTTTATATAATCATCTGTTTTGTTTATGAAATTCATTTGGTAATTTTTTGATCTCTGATAATGATGGAAGGCTTTAGGTTTTGCTTTCAGTATTTGATTACCCAACAGTTTGATATGAATCACTTGTATCTCCAGAGCAGAAGCCTCAAATATCTGAATCCTTCATTTCTACTTGGTGCTCCATGAAAACTCCTTGCTTCTGTTTGTGAAGAAGAATAGATATGGAATAGGGCCAACTGATAAAAAAAACCTAATACTCGTGATTCAATTAAACATTTATAACTAAATATTGAATAATCATTTAAAATTTTAAACATTTGAAATATTTTTATAACCTTTTGACTTTACGTAAAAGTATAATGATTTAAATCGTATTTCAAATGTTCCCTCATAAAACATTTAAAAATTAAAATATTGAAAAACTATTTATAATACATTAGATTCTATTAAAAAGAAGAAAAAATGACGTTATTGTAGGCCTTTGAAAAGTTACTCAACCTCTCATGGGTCGACCAAGACCTGATATGGACCAGACCCGAAGGATCCGACAATCAAACGGGTCAGGTCCGGGTCCACCCCGATCCGGGCCCGACCCGTTGACATGCCTAATAATTGCTTATAATAAATTAGAGTAGGGGCGCACATCATATCATTAGGGTTCTGGATAACAATTTGTAAGTTTATGATGGTGGGTATAAATGAGTTCAATTTGATTTATAATTATGATAATTATAAATTGATATTTAAATATTTAATTTATATTTTTTTGGAGATCTTTATAGTCTCAGGAAACTTTGGTTGAAATTTGGTGAGATTCAGAGTTCGAAAAATTTGATTTTAAGATTTTGTCAAGTTATTAGGCCCAGAGATATACTTGCGAATCCAGAATATCTTTTAATAGCCTTCAGGGATCTGTTTATAAATCGGATAGAGACTTAGTTGCAAACCAAAAATACTTGAGGGGTCATTTTGTAATTTTGATAAAACCCCTTTAAATATCACATTTTGGGTTTAGGGTTTTCATCCAAATCTCATAAGGCATGAAGGGTGGTGATGACCTAACTCGAGTACCAGATAGTGAGAAATCATTCTCCATTGATTTCGTTGTTTAGTATTTTAATTTATTTTTTGTTAGGAGATGATTGGGTCAATCGATTGTTTGGGGAAAAGGGTTGATGGATTAGGGTTTGATTGATTTTAATTACATGATTATTTATTAGATTTCAATGGATCTCGAAGGATTTCTTAAGATCAAACTAGATTTATTGGTTTTTTGGGGATTTAAGTTTATTTTTGGGTTGATTATATACCTGGACGTTAAATCATCTTTTTGACTATGATAGAGTCGTTTCTGGAAAATATGTATTTCACAAACAGAAATAATTTTTGAAAAAATCTTTCTAACGAATCATGAATCGTCCAATTCGGAGCAACGGGTAGAAAGTTATGATTTTTCAAGAATTTCTGTGTAGTTTCTTAGAATTTAGATATTTAGCTTCATGACCAAGTTTGATGAATTTTAGAAATTAAAGGGATCTCAAATAGATGTTTAATGAAGTATAATTTGATTTGTAGGTTTTGATGATTTTATTGATCTTGGTGACTCAATTTGATCTTAAATCAGAAATTTTGGTTTAGTGGGATTAATTAATATTAATTGGATATTGTTATTTGGATGTAAATTGATTGGATTGAGTTATTTGGATCATTGGAGTTGTAGTGGAGCCTTAGTGGATTTATCTAAATATTTATTCGATGATTGATCAATTATGTGGGCCTTATGAATTAAATGGATACTGATTATCGGATCATTGTAAGCAGTGTTCTGATATGCGGGATGCGGTTTGCATGCGGCTGGGGTACCGCACAGAGTATATGCGGTATGCGGGAGTATATGCGGTTCAGTATTTTATTAAAAAAATAATATCATTTTTAAACTCATAAAGATAAATATTAATTTTAATCAAATGATTATAATATAAAGAATACAAAACTAAAAATCACATACGTCCAACTGTTTAAAAATAAACCATTTATTAAAGAAGGACATCTGTCCAAAAAAAGAGTAAAAAAGACATCACAGTTGTAAAAAAAAAAAACAGGTGTCTAAAATGCATTACAATGTGATAAAATCAGTGAGTGTCCCCATAAATCATGAAAAAACGATGACTGTGTGTGAGAGAGAGAGTGAATAGAGAGAACAAACACACACAGAGAAGAGAGAGAGAGAGAGAAGAGCTGAGAGAGAGATAAGATGAAGTCCACGAAGAAGAAAAGAAGAAGAAACCTAAAGCCAGACTGAACAAGAAGAGATTGAATAGCTGAATTGAAGACGAAGCCATGCTGAACAAGAAGAAGATGAATGCCCGAGGAAGACGAAGATCCAAACCAACAAAAATTAGGGCCGGCTGAAGGAGAAAGCCCCCGTTTTTTTACTTTTTTTCAAGTGTTAAACAGGTCGGGCAGGCTGACTTGCCCGACCCGTTTAAAATATCAAAGCGGGCGCACATGCGGGATCGGGCCGCATATGCGGCCCATCCCCGCATTTATCCGATTTCAGCCCCAGGCGTTTCGGTCAGCTGACCGAACCACCCGTGCGGCCGCATATGCGACCGCACGGAGCGCATTTCAAAACACTGATTGTGAGTATATGAATATTTTAATATTTATTCAGAGTTTGGATTTTTGTTAGACCTTTGAGGTGAGTTGCGGTTTGTAGATCTACTAGGTATAGGATTTTGGGATTATTGGGCCTATTGTTGTCGTAAGTTGGTTGTCAGTTGTTTGGGTCATTATTGAATGGGTTCTGAATTATTATTGTATAATTATTATGTTAGGTCATCCATCTGCGAGTGTGTAGCATTCATGCACATGCATCGATTTGTATTGTGTGAACTGGAGGTGAATGAATGTCTCTATATTATTTGAAAATCATAATATATGTATACATTTTGGCATCATATTATTTTATGATTATAAAATCTATCTTGTATGAAGCATATGAGCATGTTATCATCATATAAAATGATATTTGGATATATCGTATGCATTGGAAATTATGAGATTTATGAAAATTGTTGCATGCTGTATACTTAAAAGAATAAGTAGTTTTGATTGTGCATGTGTTAAATCGCCTAGGTGGCTCAGTCTAGATGGCCGCAGTCTAAAGTTTGACCCAAGTCTAGATGGCTATGTCTACGTGGCCCGATTTACAAAGTGAAATCTCTACGTCTAGGTGTCGTGGAAAGTGGGCATGCGTGTCCGTTGCATTCATATACATCATGTAGTTTGAATTCATGAGAAGATTCTTTATGACATCATATTTTATTTGAAAGAGATGTTATTATATCCTTGTATGTTTTAAGTACTTCTTTATTATAAGATTTTTATTATATTACAATTGTTCCATATAAACTTTATAACTGATTATTATAAAGTACAATATATTATTGGAACACTTGTGGCCATTTATTGAACGCGTGGTAGCTCATCCCTCTCCTTTTCCAATCTTTCAGATTAGTTGTTGGTGGTTGTTGATCTCGTTAAGGCATTGGAGGTTGAATCTCGTATTTGATTTATCGGAGCACTAGACTCGTGTAGAAGGTGTTGGTCATTTCTTTGACATGTAGAAGACCCATATGTATGATAGTGTAGATATATAAATTTAGTTGTTTCCCATGTATATTGAATTTGTGTTAGGTTTTAGCATTGACAATGGATGTATAATTATGGTGATGTATTTTTATGTCCTCTGGATGACATATATATATATATATATATATGGGAGCCGATTACGTGCGGTTTACGGTCGGTGCGGTGCGCGATCACGGGCCGTCGATCACGGGTCCATCGCATCGGACGGTCGGGTGCGATTCACGTCGACCGTTGGATGCGATGGACCCGCGATCGGACGGCCCACGTCGCAAACCGCACCGACCGCAAACCGCACCTAATCGTCGGCATATATATATATATATATATATATATATATATATATATATATATATATAGTCCCATTCAGGGACTTTTGCGGACCAAGTTTACGGACGGACGGGTTTCACCAGATGCGTGGACGTGATTGAATGAAATTAAATAAATGACACCCTAGATTAAATGTTAACCCAACCATCTAACCAATCCTATCACCTAACCAACCCACTAACCTAACCCATCCACCCCCAACTATCCTCCCTAACCTCGACAGGTTCCATATTTTCAAAATGAAAAACGAGACTTGTTTGAAGTAAAAAAAATAAAAATTCAACGTAAAACTCCCCTCCCCGACTGAACCATCTGAGATCGCCGGCCCCTCCCCCTCTCGGCCTCCCCGACGCCGCCACCTCTTGACGCCACCGCCTGCAGCCCGACGCTGCCGCCGCCCGCAACCCGCGCCGCCGCAACCCAACGCCGCCACCTCCCGTCGCCGTAGAAAACCCAATAGGTGCGTCTAAATGTCTCTCCATTATGATTTGTGGTTTAAATCTAGGGTTTTTAACTGGATCTAAACTTTATTTTTCTTATTTAGGGATTTTCCACATTTTAACTAGACCTAGGATAATAGTATTGATGCGTATAAAAAATTGATGTAAATGGAACAGTTGTTGTATTATATCAACATGAATGTAATTTCTGTTATTTCAATATCACTATCAGGTAATATTACATATTCATATATATAACAAATTATAATGGAATTACGACACATAAGTGTTAATAAAATTTATAGACTTCCTAAATGTAACACTTTTAATAACTCTTACAATACAAGAACTGTTATATTTAAATACACTGTGAATAACTGTTACATTTGAAATGTAACACTGTGCAGAACTATTACATTTGAATGTAACATTCTAAAGAACTGTTACACTGTTAAAAAAGTGTTACATTTAGGAAAGAGAGAATGTAACACTATTAAAAACTATTACATTTTAATGCTAAAATTTTTGTTTGAATATTTCAATGAAATCTGATAAAAAAAAAATCTTGGTTTTGCAGTCTACACTAAAATGGATAATTTGGACTTGGCAGTTGGGATTGAATTTATCCAACAAGATGAAGGGTTAGATTCTAATTCTTCCAATGTTGATTTCACTCCTCAAGTAAATCCTAAGTTGAAGCCTAGAAAAGGACAAGAAAATGATGTTTATGAGTTTTACAATAAATATGTAAAAGAAGCTGGATTTAGTGTTCAAATTTATTCTAGTAGAAAGAGTAAGGACACTAATGAAATCTTAAGAAAGGAGTATGCGTGCTTTAAAGAAGGAACAAGTTCTAGGGAAGGAGTTAATAAAAAAGAAAGGCGTTGGGGGATAATAAAAAGGGGTATAAGGCAAAGATTGCAGTAGTGAAGTCAAAATCTGATAAATTTGTTGTGGCCGTATTTGTTGAGGGTCACAACCATTCGTTGGCAACCTCAGGAAAGGTGCATCTGTTAAGATCTCACCATAGTGTATCAAGTGTCCAAAAATCATTAACCCAATAGCTTAGCACATCAAATGTACCGACACATCAACAATTTAGCATTCTTGAAATGTAAGCAGGTGGAATAGAAAATATTGGGTGTACACAGAGGGACATTTATAACTATGAAAAAGATCAACGTAATGAGATGAAGGGGCATGATGGAGATATGTTGAATGAGCATTTTCAATTAGAACAAGAAAAGAATCCGTCTTTATATTTCAAAATCAAGGCAGATGATGAGCAGAGAATCACTCATTATTTTTGGGCTGATGCAACCTCTAGATGCGCTTACAAATATTATGGTGATGTAGTTATATTCGATACCACATATAATACAAATCGGTATGGGATGATATTTGCACCATTGATGGGGGTTAATAATCATGGCCAGACAATCATTTTTGCTTGTTCTTTTTTATGTGATGAGACAACAAATTATTTTGTTTGGCTATTTGAGCAGTTCAAGAAAGCTATGTCAGGCGATTCCCCTAAAATGATCATCACTGATCAAGATCCAGCAATGACAAAAGCCATTTTGAAATCTCTTCCAAATACTTTTCACAGGTATTGTAGTTGGCACATCTTGAATAAATTCTCTGAGAAGCAGGATGCTGTCAAATATAGGAATTTTTACAGAGACTTCCAAAGGAGCTATTTGGAATCAGAGAAATTATTTATGATAAAGGTTTAGATTTTGCTTCATGTAGCTGCAAGAAATATGAAAGCGGAGGAATCCCATGTAGGCACATTTTGACATATTCGACAAAGATGCATGATGTTGCCCATTTGCCCAATCAGTAAATTTTGAAGAGATGGACTAAAACTGCAAAGTCTAAGAGAGTATTAGCTGATGATGGTACAGAGATTACTGATGATAGATCATTACTTGTCAAGCGGAGCATATTGTTCCAACATGCTTCAAATGTAATTGATAAGGTCTTGTTAAGTGAAGAGGCAAGTAAGATCTATATTGATGCATTGGATAGTGTGCTCGAGAAGATCAAACATCTAGTTCATAGTGGTAGTGATGCAACCAGTTTTGAAAGAACAAGTAATACTCAAAACAGTTTTAATTAACCAAATCAAGTGATGGCAAAAGGATGTGAAAAAGGCTAAAAGGAGGTAAAGAGATTGTAAAAGATAAGGCAATTGATAAACCAAGGCGTTGTCATGGATGTGGAAAAGTTAGACAATCACATGATAAAAGAAATTGTCCAATGCTTATTAATCGGTAAGAATGTGTCATTTATTATTCATTAATTTAAATTTAATGTGGGAACAATTGACCATAAATTTTATTTGTTTTTATGTAGATCTTCATTGTGTAATGACTATGGAAATCCAAGTTATTGTAGTGCAGATGATGATAGTTTTTCATCTATAGGTAATTTGTTATACTTTTTTATTTCAATGTTTCTAATCCACTTATGGTTTATAGTATTTGGTTTGATTCATTATGTTTTTTTTGCTTTTAATGCAGGATTATCACAAGAAAGCTAAAGAAAGAACACACGGAAGATGATGTTAGGTTATTTTAGAAGTTTCATTTTATGTGTTGAAATATTGTGATGGACAAACAGTTTTTTTTACATTTGAATTCTTATGCGTTGAAATGGACAAACAATGTGTTTAAATATAGTAGCATAGTCAAATGTAATAGTTTTTAATAGTGTTACATTCTCTTTTTCCTAAATGTAACAGTTTTTTAGAATGTTACATTCAAATGTAACAGTTCTGCACAGTGCCACATTTCAAATATAATAGTTATTCACAGTGTTACATTTAAATTACATTCATGTTGATAGAATATAACAACTATTCCATTTACATCAATTTTTGATACGCATCAATACTAAAACCAACCAATAGGATATCTTATAATAACATATCAACATTTGACTTCAAAATTTTCATTTCACACACCTCAAACAATCTGGAGCAGTTGTTTGTATTCACACAGAATGGACTTTACAAAATTGATATTACATGAAGAGATTAATTGTCAAGATTCATTGTAAATAATCTATGATACTCTTCTGTGTATGTCCTCCTGTTGTCGTTGATAAATTGTTTTATGAGGTCTACTTTTATGCAATGACACATTTTAATAGACATCTCTGCTTGCAGCATTTCAAGGTCTATTCTGCAACATAATTTGAATAAGAATTTCAGATGTCATACTTTGATTATGTACTCTGACACAAGTATAATTTGTTGCATCTGTATAGCGTACTTTCATAATCAAGGAAATGTTACATTTATATATTAGACTGTTACATTCATAACAGTTAATTACAAGTAAATTTAACAGTTCAAAAATTGTAATTGTAATACAAAGACATTTGCATAGCAATATGTTTTCATTCTACAGCACTGACATATAAATGTAATAGCCTTAAACAAAATAACAGTAAATGTAACAGTTCAAAAATGTTATAAAAAGGCCTTTATAGAACAATATGTTAATATTCAACAACACTTACATATAAATGTAACAGTTTAAAAAATCACAAACATGGAAATGTAACAGTTCAAAATAGTTACAAAAAAGGGGTTTCACAGAACAATGTGTTAACATTCAACAACACTTACATATAAATGTAACAGTTCATAAAAATATAAACATGGAAATATAACAGTTCAATAAAGTAACAGTTCAAAAATGTTACAAAAGGGATTTGCAGAAGAATGTGTTAACATTCTACAGCACAAATATATAAATGTAACAGTTCAAAATATCACAAACATGGAAATGTCACAGTTCAAAAAATCACAAACATGTAAATGTAACAGTTCAATAATGTAACACAGAGACATTTACAGATCAATATGTTTACATTTTACAGCACAAACATGTAAATGTAACAGTTAAAAAAAAAACGCAAACATGTAAATGTAACAGTTCAAAAATGTTACAAAAAGGGCTTTGCAGAAGAATGTGTTAATATTATACAACACTTAAATGTAAATGTAGCAGTTCAGAAATGTAACAGTTCAAAAATGTAACAGTAATCTTCGTTAGTAAGTAAATGTAGCATAGACATTTTCACAAAAATTAGAAAAAAATAAAAAATAACGATTTATGATTTTCAATTTTTTTTGCTCTTCCCAGTTTTATTCCTTTTGATATTCAATTGAGAATGGGTGCAAACAATTTTTTTTTTCATGAAATATGGGTAAGGATTGTATCACCTTCAATGACATCATCTTGCATCTTTTTAATAACCTGGAAAGTAAGTATGAGACTTGCAATTACTTATTCCATGCGATATCATGATCACTAAATTCCCTATCAAACCCCATTCAAGACTTTTAAATCTTAAATTTCTTCCAAGCAATGAAGTAATGTAACCAAACTTCAAATATTAACAATACAAAATGAAGTTTGAAATTTAGAATCCATTACATGAAGTCCGAAGCATTGAGACACAAAGACAAACTAAAGATAAATTAAACGATAACAGTTTTAATACCAAAGAAAATAGCACAAAAGATAATGATCAAGAAAACAAAAAAAGGCTTTATCATGATCTTATTTGTTGCCTTCATCATGCTCCTTATATCCTCATTTGTTGTCTTCATCAAGCTCTTTATGTCGTCATTTATTAACTTGATTACAGCTAGGGAGGTCTCTACCTCTGCTAGACGCTTCAAGACTACTGTATCATGGCTTGCTGAAAAAACTCCACCTCATTTGTTGAGGGAGCCTCTAGTTTCGTATGTTCCCTGAAATTAAAATGATGAACCCATTCAAAAAAATTACATGGTTTTTCCATACATGTATAGTACAATTTATATGGATTCTTCTGTGATTTTGATATTTTGATGGCGGTTCTGCACTGACATTTACAAAAAATGTTTTTGAAACATAATTCACTAGCCTTTTTCGATGAATGTATGTTGCACGATGATGCCATTTTGCTGCACTATAAACCATAAATATTCAATAAAACACATTTCTTAAACAACTCTTGTTGCCAATCATACAAGCAATGAAGACAAGAATTCACTTTTATAAAACAAAAATCACTTATGATTACTATAAAATAACTGAAATTCTGATATGCTGAAAACAGAACTTATGTACTCTAATAAAGCTTTCCTCATATATGGCTTAATTTATCATTTCAAAATGAGTGATTTCTTATTAAATACTGCCTAGAACAAACAACCAAAAAATTTGAGAGATGCTCCACAGTTCCAATCCACTTAAGATAAGCCTGTCAATTATCCAAAAAAATATCCGTATTCGATCCGAATCCGTATCCGAAAATGCAAAAAATATCCAATATCCGAAAAATCTGTATCCGTATCCAAAAAAATATCTGTATCCGAAAATTTTCATATCGGATACGGATATGATTGTATCCGATCCGAAAAATATCCGCATCCAGATTAGTTTTATATATTGATATTTATTGTGGACCATTGGATCAGATCCAATGGCTGCTAACTTATCTTGCCTTTTAAGAATAAAGGGACTAGGGTTTCAAAGTCCTTAACTCTCCACTTCCAAATCTCTGTCATCACCATCCCCATTCCCCCAGCCCTACCCAGTATCCACCTTGCCAACAATCTTGATTGGAAGATCTGATTCTCCATCCCGAAAGCATCGAAGGTTGTTCTATTTCCATCTCTTCATCCTCGTAGATCCTCCTCCTCTCTCCCTCCACTCCATCTACGAAGACGGCTTTGATGCGTCGCTGATGGGTTGTCTCCTCCACCATCGCCTCCTTCAACAACGAAGTTAGAGGTTATTGCTTGGTGGGCCATCTAGTAGGCAAACTCAACCAATTCCTCAATCTGGATTGGACCTTGAACAAATAGGTAAACAATGGAGAAATCAAATTGAAAGGATGATCAGTGATAGGTTGATGAAACAATCCGTTGATGTTCTAGTATATATGTACGCAAATGGTTCTCTTTTTAACTTATCTACATTTTTTATAGCTCATTAATGAATGGATATATTGTTTTTGTTTTTGTTTTTTGGCAGAATTAGAATGGAATGAATGGCTTGTGAGTATAGAATTTTAAATTTATGATCCTGAGTAAAATTTGTTGGACATTTTTACAAATTTTGGATGTCAAGTATGAAAAAGGATCTTTGATATCAGATATTTAATAAGTGTCAAAGTATTCATTCAACAAATGTTTGGGATATTTCAGATAATTATCCGAATCCAAATCCGAAGGTTCGGATCGATACATATATCATTTTTTAATATCCATCGGATACGGATATGGATATACATATATTTTTTCGGATACGGATACGGATATAGGCAGATCCGCTCCGTATCGGTCCGATTGACATGCTTACTTAAAGATACAAAAAAATTACATTTTCGGAAAGCTAAACCCTAACATGGTGAATAAATAAAACTAAGGCTATTATCCTAGGTTTAAAATGTGAAAAATCCATAAATGAGAAAATTAAAGTTTAGATCCAGTTAAAAACCCTAGATTTAAACCATAAATCATAATGGAGACACATTTAGACGCACCTATTGGGTTTCCTAGGGCGACGGGAGGTGGCGGTGTCGGGTTGCGGCGGCGCAGGTTGCGGGCGGCGGCGGCGGCGTCGGGCTGCAGGCGGTGGCGGCATCGGGGAGGCCGAGAGGGGGAGGGGCCGGCGATCTCATATGGTTCAGTCGGGGAGAGGAGTTTTACGTTGAATTTTTGTTTTTTACTTCAAACAGGTCTCATTTTTCATTTTGAAAATATGGAACCTTTCGGGGTCAGGGAGGATAGTTGGGGGAGGATGGGTTAGGTTAGTGGGTTAGTTAGGTGATAGGATTGGTTAGATGGTTGGGTTAACATTTAATCTAGGGTGTCATTTATTTAATTTCATTCAATCACGTCCATGCATCTGGTGAAACCCGTCCATCTGCAAACTTGGTCCACAAAATCCATCCATCCCTGAACGGGACTATATATATATATATATATATATATATATATATATATATATATCGGGGGCGATGGGGTGCGGTCGTGCGACCGTGCACCCCGTCGTGCGCCCCTTACGTGGACCATGTGATCGATGTTCTCGTCGATCGCACGGTCGATGTGTTTTAAACACGGACCGTGCGATCGCGAGAACATCGATCGCACGGTCCACGACTTGGGCGCACGACGGGGTGCACGGTCGCACGACCGCACCCCATCGGCTCCCTATATATATATATATATATATATATATATATATATATATATATATATATATATATATATATATTGAGGAATGAAGTTAACGCAACCGGATTTTACGCTTTAAAATGGAGTCGTGGATTCGGGGACGTTACACAATTATCTCAAGTAAAATTACATTTCAAATGTATATTTGTAATTCTAGCAATTAGTAATAACTTACCTCAATTTTTTTGTTGATAATCAATTGAAAAGCATCTCAACAATGTGTTCTTTACTTAGATCGGGGAAATTGTGCATTCAATTGTTTGATCAAGTGTTCGACAACATTTATGTGGACCAACAAGATCGATTTACTGAGAAGGTATCACAAATGTGTGCTATTAATAAAGTCCTAGCTTTAGAGAAGCAAGTGAAGCTTTTTTGCAACAGAGCGCTCGAGTCCCTAGTGGGTGGTGGAAGGGGACCGAATGCTCAAGTCCAGCATCGAAGGTTGAGAAACAAGATATTATCTTTTTGAATGTTCGATGATTGATTGTTAGATGTAGAGGTGGGTATCAAGTAACACGAGGCTGAACATTGTGCTTAGCATTGGCTCAAGTGGCTGATGAGGATTATTTGCAACATATTTCGAGGGGACTTCTCCAATCCGTCATCCAGGTGAACATTGCACAAACCCTTATTGCTCGAAATTGAGCGGGCTATTCATTCATGGAGGACTAATCGGGCGCCAGGACCGGATGGTTTTTTGGTTGAGTTGAATGAGTTCTTTGACCAGTTATCAAGTAGGATAATATGAAAGCATTCTAGGATTTTCACATTTTGGCGACTTCCATGGTCGTGGGGACTTACCTCTTACGGAAAATCCCACGCGAACTCAGAGGGTGAGATGTGTCCCCAATAAATTGGTTGACGGGAAATCATGTTTGCCTGAATGGATCGAGCAAAACCGGACTAGGCACGAAGAGAGGCACTCTTACAGCCTTTTGAGGAGAGGTAACTGAACATATTGTTGGACTAGTCTCATGTCTAATCCCACAAGGACATTGCTATGAGGCCCATTACCAAGTAGACTTGACTGATCGGCGTCCCAGGTATGTCCACATATAGCTAGGGCCTGTTTTTATTAAGAACAGCTTCCAAGAAATGTGCTCAACCCGGTATGAGGATTGACAAGATCCCGCGTGGTCTGTCTTAAAAGGCGTCACGTGGCCACATGGGGAATTCCATAAAATATTCATCCGTATAGAACGTCCCAATAAATATTCTCTAATGCAGAACATCTTTTCAAATCAGTAGAAATGATTACACTATTTGTTTTCTTCTCCCATAAAAAAGAGGATCCCCAAGAAAACTAGGTATATTATTGAGTCTCCATCAATACACATCATTCTCTGAGAAAACCCTAGAGTCCTTACAAACTTGAGCGTGGAGCCCGTTGACAGGCACCACACCGGTGTCAAAAGGTTTCCTTCTCCAAGTTTGACTATCGGATTGCCAGATCACCATACACCAGAGGAGCTCCACCTCATCAACGGCCTATGTGCACACATAACGTACAACATCGACGGATTATTTGTCACTAAGAGAGATATAACGACGGCTTCTATCGTCACTTGAAAGGCCGTCGCCGAATGGCTATGACGATGGATTTAGCCCATCACATACGGTTAATTTTTTTTCGTTGTGAGGAAGCATATACTAAATCTAGAAAAATGAAGAGTTCATGAATGACTTTTAGAATGATCGAGTATATTAGCATCATAAAAACGTACTATGTTTCTTAGTTTTAAAATTTAGTGACAGTAAGAAATAAAATCAAATAGAGAATTAGAAAATCTTACAGCCGAATTGAATCAAGACAAGATCCAGCCTGTCTAGCTTGTACACCAGTTTTTATAGGGACTCGCGTTGAGTTTAGTTTCATTGATGTATCCTTTAAGGAAAGTGTCACACTTAATCCCATTTCAAGCCCAAAATATAGTGTGCATTAAGATTTTTTCAAACATAATGAATCTGATTTAATGATGTATATATATTGTTATAATAGATGAAATATATTGTATGGGCTCATTTATAAAAATGTATAAAAAATTCTAATGAGGTATATGTCTTATTACAATGGGTGTAGGTGGTTAAAAGGCATATATATGAGACTGTAAATGAAATTATAAAAATGAAATAGGATTGGATAGTGCTTATTTTTATGTGAAATACTGATTTGGCAACTTTTATTTGGCCATGTATCATATATTCTATCATGCACTTGCTGTTGGTCCTAGAATCTGTTCTCTCCATAACGTGTCATAGATTTCATCATCATCATCATCATGCGTTTGTTGATGTGTAATGATGTGTCAGGATAATTAATTGACTTTGATCGGTATACCTGCATGTATATACATATCACCTCTGGAACTTTGGCTTGTGTATTTATACAGGTACAAGATGCTTATAATCCACCAACTTATTCACCAACTTTCATTGAGCTAATAATATGTAAATAATATACTATGCTATACCTTATGAGCGTATATATTGAACATTTAGGCCTTCAATTACCATGATAAACTTAGCTGCATCACAAATGTATTCATGGAAGGGTCGTATAGTGCAGTAGAATAGAATGATTAAAATTTCATTCTCGTGAAACAACTTATTCACCTTATTTTCTTCTCATCAGACAACACAAACAAAACGTCATCACATTTATGTCGTTTCGATTTCATACAGTGTACGCAAAGCCAATCTGGTACATATTCTAGCTAGTATATATATATTTTTATTAAATAAAATTATAGGCTGGAATCTCACCACCTTTATTATTTTTTTAAAATTTCTATTTATTATGTGGCCTCCTAATCCTAATTGGTTTGTCTAGGAATATTCTTTGGTAGTAGCATCAGTTTTGATAATTAATTAAGGATGCTATTTCTAACTCCATCAACCCAGTCTTATCAGACCTAAAAAAGAAACCACTCTTATCTGGTATGGATTGCATTTTTCATATCCCATCAACAGCCATTGTCATTAATTTTATCCTAGTTATAAATTGTGGCGCTTTTCTTTAGAATTACAATCAGAGCTTACACTAGTTTATCCAGATAACTATTTTCATGTGCAAGACAAACAGTGTTTCTGTCAGAACTTATCCAGCCCTTATGTTGCACCCTAGATGGGGATTAATTATGTTAACATCATTTTCATAATATACAATTTTACTTTAATTTGTTAGTCACAAGGATGAGCAGTTTGATTCCTAACATTTGTTCATCCCAGTTGCCATCAGAAGTAGGTGACCATTCCATATACCAAAATAGCTGACCCAAGATGCACACGCATTCATTCACACACAACTCGGCAATTTTTCAATACTTCATTGATATCTACTAGTTCTCTCAGCCTTTCTTCATAAATTAAGGACTCTCCATCTGAAGTTGAACACCCTGTAGAGAGATCAAGAATCCTCGAGTACAAAAAAGGATGGACAAAGAAGGCATCAACCATGATGACTTCTATGCTGTAGGACCAAGACATCTGACCTACTTTAATTGGTATGGAAAAACCAGTGATAAACTTCTTATGAATCTAACTTGATCTCCCCAATAACCATGATTTCATTTTTTTTTTGAAAGAGGTAGAAATTTGCTACCCGATTTCATTCCTGAAAGATCGAATTACAAATTCTGAAAAGAGGGAGAAGAGATACATGAAACAAAGGAAATACACATCAGCTGAGTCAATTTCCACTAGCCTTCCCCCGGGTAGAAGAGGCATTTACCCTCGGGAAGCTCCGATCCGATCAGAGCGCTTACTCCGCAGTCTGCAGCCGCCCGTGAGTGAAGTAAACATCGCGAGCAGATGCGACACCTTTACCCCACTCCCTCACATGTGTTAAAAACATCTCCCACATGTTTTCTTTGTAGACCCGAGCTCCTCTAAATATCGCTTCATTGCGCGTTCGCCAAATCGACCAAGCCCCCGCCGGTACGATCAATTGTGATATTGCCGCTGTCAATGCATCATCCTCCGTTCGGATCAAAGCTTTACCTGCCTCCCACAATCCTTCCATGGTTTGAACAGGGATGACCAAGCCCGTGTGTGTTCTGATCTCGTCCCATAGTTGTCTTGCCACCACACATTCGCAAAAAAAGTGTTGTATTGTTTCTTGAGCCGCCTCGCATAAGACACACGTTGTTGACTCATTGAGCGCCCATTTGGCCCTGTACACCTTTGTGAGGAGGCGCTCCTTGTTCAATAGCCAAAGGAATACTTTGATTTTAAGTGGTATTGGTGCACACCAAATCTGTTTGAACTTCCGGCATGGAGTATTGACTCCAACAGTGGTCAAGCACCACCACTTATAGCCCCACTTCACTCTATACTCCCTAGCTTTCCGTGGCCTCCAGAAGATGTTGTCAGTACCCGTTGTTAAATCTGTGTGCGTGCCGATCGTGTCCATGAGGGTCGCGAATTGCCGAATCTCCTCCTCGCTAAGACGCGCTCTTGTGAGCTCGATGTTCCAAGCAGTCGTGTCACCCGAGCTCACAAGGAAATCGTGCACCGTGCCCTCCTTGTTAACTACCAGTCTGAAGATATCTGGGGTGAGATCACATAGGCATTCCTCCCCGCTCCAACGGTCCCGCCAAAAATGGACCTCCTCTCTGCGACCGACTGACCACCCGAAAGCTTTTTTCACAATGCTCCGGTCCGCAAATATACCTTTGCAAATATGTGATGCTCGAGCATTAAGTGTAGGCCATCTCCTATCTCCAATTCCTTCTCCACCGTATCTAGCATGCATGATCTGTGCCCACAACGAGCGATCCCCAGATAACCACTTCCAAACCCACTTAGTCAGTAGGGCCTTGTTCAACACACGAAGATCAAGCACTCCCAAACCGCCCTCCTTCTTTGGTCGACAAACTCTTGCCCAATCAACCAAGTGCGGCGTTTTACAACCATCCCCTGCTCCCCTCCACAGAAATCGGCGCCGTATTATATCAATACGTTCCAGTACCCCCGCCGGGACTCGGAAGACGGAGAGGTAAAATATGGGTAGGTTGGTTAGGACCGCCTGTAGTAATGTTAAGCGACCTCCCCAGCTTAGTGTCTTGCTTTTCCATCCTGCCAATTTTTTTTCGAATCTAGCCACCAATGGATCCCAGCCCTCCTTTGTCAATCGACCTTTGACTAGTGGGAGGCCCAGATATTTCAGCGGGAAGGAACCAATAGCACACCCCATGCATGCTGCCAAACGTGCCTCTTCTTCATGGGATAGATTAATGCCATGCATGGTGGACTTGTTCAGGTTGAGCCGTAGTCCAGATAGCATTCTGAAACAGCTCAAGATGAAACGAAATCCACGTACACTCCTCTCCGAGTTCTCGCTGAGAATAAGCGTGTCATCGGCGTACTGAATAATTGACACTTTCCTTGCAATGCTTGAGCTAGAGATCCCGCCAATCCACCCCGCTGCTTCCGCCTTCGCGCACAGTCTCTGGAGAACATTGGCGATGAGAACAAAGAGGATGGGGGAGAGGGGGTCTCCCTGTCTCAGTCCTCACCCCAATGGGAAAAAGCCTGTCACTTCCCCATTGACCACCAACGACGCATGAACCGTGTTGATACACTGATTAATCATCTTGATCCACCTTGGCCTAAAGCCATGTCTTTCCATCATTTGAAGAAGAAATTCACGGTCCACGCTATCGTATGCTTCAACCGATTCGCCATCACCTTTGCCACAAGCATATATGCCCCGTTCACCAAGCAAATTGGACGAAAATCATCCACCGCCACCGCACCTTCGACCTTTGGAATGAGAACAAACAAGGAAGCATTTAGGCAACCCACGCTTTGCTTTCCCTCAAAGAACTCCCTAAACATCCCCATCATGTCTTCCTTGACTGTGCTCCAAAATCGCTGATAGAAGACCATTCCGAAGCCGTCGGGCCCCGGCGCTTTATCACCCTCCGCCTCTGTCAAGGCTTTCTTGACTTCGGTTTCATGAAACGGCTCTTCGAGGTATAATATGTGTTCAGGGGTCAGCTGATGAGTATCAGTGTCCTCCCACACAGGTTTCCACTCTCTCCTTTTTCGGAATGACCTCTTGAAGTGTTCAACCAACGCAGTTTTTATACCCTCTGGTTCTTCCCATATATTCTCCTCAATTTGGATCCGCACAATACGGTTTGTCCGTCGACGTTGGTTCGCCATATTGTGAAAAAATCTTGTATTGTTGTCACCCGCCTTGAGCCATAATGCCTTCGATTTTTGGCGCCACTCCATCTCCTCCAATTTCAACACCTCCTGCAGTTTGCCTTTCGCCTGGACTCGACGCATCTTGTCCCCTTCCTCCAACGGCCCCTCCTCCTCTTGTTTATCGAGTTCTTGAATGATCACCTGTAATTCTTGCTTTTTGTCCTTTTGGAGGAGCCGCACGGTTTGACTCCATTGTCGAAGTACTCTTTTTAAACGCCGTAATTTGAATGCGACACGCCTCACGCCTATTAGATCTCCTGCCTCCCCAGCCCAAGAGTTTCTGATAAGGGTTTCCACCCCCTCCACATCACACCACCATGACTCAAAGCGGAACGGTGCTTTAGGCCTCCCTTCCGGCATCGATTGTAGAAGCAGTGGTATATGATCGGAGACAATCCTCGGGAGGCCTTGGACGAAACATCCCGGTACGAGATCCTCCCATGCCTCGTCTATAAGCACGCGGTCCAATCTCGCTAGCGAAGGTTGGTCACGCATGTTGCTCCAGGTAAAGGTGTGATTGGAAATAGGGAGGTCCATCAGTGCCTCCCCCTCAATCCAGTCCGTGAAACTGGACATCGCCGGTGTCACGGGCCCCTCTCTATTACGCTCTTCTGCATTTCTCGTGATGTTGAAATCACCAAGAAACACCGAGGGTGCGTTCCACCGAGTCTTGATTTCTGACAGTTCCTCCCACATGAGTAATCTCTCGCCATCCTCGTGTGGACCATATATATTTGAGCAACACAACTGTCTTCCGGATGCTCTCTCCTCCAGTAGAACAGAGAGAGAGAATCGCCCCACCGCGGTGTCCACTGCCTTCCACAGCAAATCATCCCAGCTAGTCAGAAGGCCTCCCGCTGCTCCTCGGGCTTCCTTAGTTACCCAAGCGTTCATTCGGCCTGCCCCCATTTCCTTGATGACTTGCAAGTCAATAGTCCCCGATTTGGTTTCCTGGATGCAACAAATCTGCACCCTATGCTCCACTACTAGCTCCTTAATCGCCCGCCTCTTTGCCGGATCGTTCAGCCCCCTAATATTCCATATGAGACACTTAAACATGACAAACATGAATGGCTCTCACAGAACTCACCACTGCCACCCCGCGACTACAATGGCGTGATCGCTTCCAGGGGGGAGACAATGATCGGAGTCTCGGTTGGTGTGGCTACAGGGGACATAAGACCATCAGCTCCAGGCGTTGGTGATGCGTCCATATCCCCTTCCCTGAAAGGACCGCATGGTCCGAATTCACCCCGGATAACAGAAACGAATTGTTGTTTGGGCCGAGCCTCCTCTACTTTGAATCCCAAGTCTTCCGGCGCGAGCACGTTACCGCGGTAGCCGGGTAGCCGTACGACCTCCATCTTCGCCGTACGACTTCCACTATCTAAATGGGGACTTATAGTCTGAGTGAAAGAGATAGGGACGGCAACATGATGGGTTGGGATGGGTTTAGTTAATCCCAATCGCAAACCTGCTAATAAAATCTCATTCCAAACATGTTCCAAACCTATGACTGGTTTGATTATTGAGTTCTAAACCAGTCCCAATAGATTTTCAAAGAATCCAAACTCGTCCCATCTCATTAGATTTAAAAGAAAATGAAATTAAGAATTTCAATTTTTTTATATTTTTTTAATTCATTTTTAGATTATTAACTAAATAATTATCTTACATAATATCACTTGATATATGTTTAAATATTTTATCAATGGTAAAATTAATAATATATGATGAGTTAATTTTACTTATGTATCATATTAATTTTGATAATATAAGTGATTTAAATAAGATATAACAATGGTGGAAGGGGGGGGGGGGGTTTCCCTTGAATCCCAAAACCGTCCAAATAAGATCGGGTTGGAACGAGTTTTTCATTTACCCTGTCCCACTGCCATCCTAGAAAGTGAAACCAAGCGATATATGAGTCGGTTGTAATGCTGGTTATTATGGCAAGGGTTTCAGTATTGAAAAAAAATAATGAACCACTCTCATGTATAATTGGTTAGTCCTCTCCACTTAACAAAAATATATATCATTTAATTTTTTTTTACATTTTTAATAGATTAGAGTATATACTTAACATTTTGTAAAAATATATATCTGATTAGATGGGGTATATGATTATTTAAAAATAAAAATGGATAGACTATGGAACTGGACCAAGTTCCCATTAAATTATAGAAAAAAGATACATTCAACCCCCATTGCAGCCCCAATTGCAGTTAATACTGTTTTTCTTTTTAAAAAAAAATCATACTCTCCCTTTAAAGTGTATGCGGTTATATGAAATGATGTATATACTAAGATGCAATAATATTTTTTTTTTGAGTTGAAAAAAATAAAAAAATGATGTCATACACTATGATTGAAGGTATACATAACGTATTATATACTGCATTATCATAATGTATCAGATTGCAAACTAACAAATAGGGCTACGTGTATGAGCGCTATTATATTGAATAAAGCCCATCTCAATATGGTTCATATAGAAAACCTGCCATCTAAAACCGATTTTGTTTTGGTTTAGGTTGACTTTTTGGTTTGTTATAAACAAATTAATTTTATTCAAATTCAAGTGATTGTCTAGGTCATTTAAATTAAATCCAACTAAATGAAAATTTTCTTATGTGGTTTTATATAAGATTTAGAGAGATGAACATGTCTATTTTTATAAAATTGGTTACAATTTAAAAAGGTATAATCAAAATTAATAATTAGGATTCAATGTTGTGAAAAATGCTAGGCACCAGTCGGACAGTTGAGTAGGGACTATGAATTACTCAACTAGGTAGGGATTAATTGAAAATTAATCAATCATTTTTTATAATAATTTGTTGTGTGTGACAAATAAATATTAGGCTAAACACAAATTCTTATAATTATCACATCAATAATATAAACATCAAATATATACTAAATCATGCATACTCTAAAATATATTGTAAAATCACGAAATAAAATAGTAGGATTAGAAAAGTGTATCCGAAAATGTGGAAGTGAGTGAAGACACTCTGTCCTTGGTGAATAAGGGCCCCTCACGCACAGGGTTGAATGGCTCCTACCACTTAGAGATACGACCACAACTGATTTTGTTCTTCCAGGGTGCGAGATACGGAAGAACCACGATTAACAAAATACGATCCTTTCATATGCCCAAATTAGGAATTGATGAGAAATTAGAGTGGATGGAACACTATTGGTTGGACACTTCTCAAATCAAAGAGCAATCTTGTGTTAGAGAAATGATGAAATAGATCACATTTGCTCATGGGTGAATGCACTAAAAAATGTTTTGTTGATTATATCTCTCTCTTGATGGAGAATCACTAGACTATTTATAGGCTTAACAAACGTTTAAAAAGATAAAACGTTCTCCCTTTAATTTCATCCTCTAATAAATAATGAAAATAGGAGTTAAAAATGCATGCAATGATTCATTGTTAATTCATCCATATTATTTCCATTTATGCATGCAATTATAAAACATTAATACACAAATGTAACCTTCATGCATTTATATGTGAATGAATCTCCAAAACATTTGTAATAGTATGGGTGGTTACAACACATTATGGAATATTGAATTATGTATTTTGGTCAAAATACCAACAATCCCCACAGACCAAAATACATAATTAACCTAGTTATAACACAAAATAGATAAAATTGAGAAATTGGAACGAATTGATTTGGAATGGAGGCAAATTGATCTAGGCTAGAACAATTAATCTGGGATGGAATAAAGAATTTTGGGTGTCTTATACCATGTAATAGATGAAAGTACCTTCTGGGTTTGAACATTCATTTAGTGTAAATTATATGCCCGGGAGAAGTCTGAATAGACCAAGTCCTTGAATTCGACCCCTATAACCCAGTTTCACTGATCCACACATGGTACATGATATGAGTTATGTTATGCGGGGTAGCATGTTACAGTCATGTGCTCGTATCCTTCTTGAGTGCCTTAAAGATTTAGCCTAAATCCCAAAGAACGCGGTCCCCACGTCCGTGCATTCATATACGTGAGTTCTCCAGGGTGCTTGGATGGACCACACCTGTCCGAAAAGGAGTCGAACCCATTAAGAACATTAGCTTAACCTACTTCCACTACAGTTAACACTATTACCATAGGGATGGGTTAAATGAGTTTTTCCTATACAGTACTCACAAGTTTATCAGTAATTTTTTAATGGGTTTAACCCAAATCCCCCTCGGTCTCGATATTAAGGACGAGTCATCTCGCAAGTCCTTTTGTGAAGTTCTCTGCAACCTCACATACTCAAGTTATATTCCCTTAAATATAAAGTGAATCAACTCAAGTTTTATTTATTAATTGTCTAGACATTTTCATATTCTTGTCCCAATATTTAGTAATCTCTCTCTTTCAATATTCTTTAATTAATGAGGTATATGTCTCCCCTCACATTTTAGGGTATGTAAATTACCATTGTAATTTTTTATTTTAACAAAATACCCCCACATTTAGAGACTAAAAAAATAATTTGGGATATGCATGCATGCAAAATATTCTCTACAAATAAATCATAATTCTTTTTTAAAAATTTATTTATGCATGTAAGCAATAAAACCTGGTCATCATCACATGAACATACAAACATGTTAATTATAAAACACGCACATAATTACACAATAAGAGTATGCAATTGACCAAGACATTTATATAAGCATGATTACCATAAAATTATTAAATATGATCATTTAAGGTAATCAAAAGTTAGGTCTGTACTCACATACCTCAGAAAGGCTAGCCACATAATCTCAAAAAAACTAGAATAATGATAATTACAATTATGAATTCCAGGAGAAGAATACTTAGTCTCCTTGATCATTGGCAAAATATGGCTAAGTCCCAAATCACTGATAGTATAATGAGAATTATGAATAAATAATAATAGTGACCGAGAGAAGAATTCCAATATTCTCAACTACCAAATAATATAGAACTCTATTTATTCAATCCCATGTCAGAATATTATTGAAATGTTACCGACCTTCAAAAAATATAATCATGTCTTCCTTGAATTAATATATCTCAATAGGATACATAAATGTGCCATGCATAAATAACAACACTTTCATAAATACCATACAATATAACATATGACAATGATATGTGTATTAAAGTATTAAGATCATGATCAAATTTATATTCCCATAACCACATTTATATCATGAAATCAATCCTTTAAAACAAGTTACCCTTCCGTTTCATAAAAGCAAGTATTATGAAATCATAAATGCATGTTGAGAATGAAACCCCTACATTAAAATTGTATGAATGCAAGGCATACATTCTATATATATATTAGACATAAATGCCACCGACAATCCTTACGTATTAAATAATCATGAGACACTGGCTGTCCTATAGTGGGATAAATAACAGTGTTTGGCAGAATAAGCTTAACAGTGTTTGGTTGTATTTTTTGTTATTCTTATTAGAATACGTAAAATTCAGATTTTTGATGTTTGGTTGACCCAGAATAAATAGTGGATAAATGGTTGATAATGGATGAATAAAGAGTTATTATTTTCAAAATATAAACTTTGCCCCTGAAATATAAGTTGTTTGACATAATTGATAGATATAAATCAATCCATGATGAGTACAATTGAATATGGACCGTCCATCTTATGTAATATTTTATGATGACCCTTTAAATATATTTTACAACTAATCAATTAAACTAAGTTATGGTCAACGGTGATTCAAATTACTGTTCAATTTAATTAAATCCACACATTCCATTGGTCATAAATAATAATAAATGAATGAAATCATATATTGGTTATAAAATTTAATAAAATCATATACATTGACAATCTCATACTTGTACCAAATATTCATAGCCTTGTTATACATTTGCTTCATTTAAATTGCTTGTGTGTGTTATATGCTTATATGTATTTGCATGTGACTTATAATAGACTCCTTTATAAAAATATATGAATATGTTGTGTATTTTATATTTAAATACACTAGGTAACTGTATAAATTTCTATTTGATCTACATAAGTAATTTAATAAGTTAGTAATAATTAACAAATGAAAGTCATCAATGATTGTGAAGTGAATTACATAATCACAAATCTACTCTACATTAACTACATTAACACCCAATTGTTGTGAATTTACTCACAAATTTAAATCAAATCACACATAGTGATACACAAAGATTCACATACTTCCTCACCATCAAGAAGTAGATTAATATAAAGCATCCATGGTTTACAAGTACTTACAAAGCCCGATGCTTTCCAAAGACAAAAACATAGGTTAATTAGTAGCATTCTAGTTACAACATACAAAAGGAGAATTCTAACACAGAAAACATGTCCATACAATATTACATTACTAGCTTCCTAGGTAAATATTAAATATATAAAGCAATAGTCATGGGTCCATCCTAGGGGGCTTGTGAGACACAGGCTGGAGGTTGGTAGTTCATTCCTTGCCAGTTTTTCCAATCAATCTTCATTGGATCTGGGAAAGCCATGAAAATAATTCATTCCTTGCCTCTCTGTAATGTACAAGAATGAAAGAACACCATACAAAACACCATACTTCAATTAGGAGACAAAATAAATATCTATACATAAGCTAAAACATTCAAAAACATGTTTTTATACATATATACATTGGTCTTTGACTATGGATTTTTGTCAAAGACATACAACTTAAGATACATATCAATATATGTTGCATTTAAGGTGGGATGTGGTTATACACAATCATGGGCTGCAGTTGAAACAATGTGATCATAAGTATTTAATCAAATACAGTGCAACATTTGAAAACGGAAAAATGGACAATTACAATATAATGCTATAAAACAAATGAAAAACTTGCACAGACCTAAATAACTATTCTGAAAAACATATTAAATTAACCAAGATTCAAATTATGAAACAACGATTCACCAGTTTATACTCTAACATGAAAGCCTTTCTAACATTTGTATATTGAGTACACTAACAGATAAGACCAAGAAGAACACCTGGCAAAATCACCCAATTCACACCCAGAATTAAGTAGAAAAACCATATAGAGGCAACAATCAGACCTAGGAACCCACTTCTTTTTCAATGTTCAGGTAAAATTACTCCTCAAGCATGATGTTTTCCTCTTGTAGTTAGCCTTCATAGCTATCTGTGTTTTTCTGTTCAATAAATCTAATATTCAAATATACAAATATGCATAATAATCATAAAATCAAATTTAAGATGTCAAATTCAAGCATCATGTAATTATATCATTAAATTAGAAAACAAACAAATGTGATCAATTGGCCCTATCAATTGATGATTCATCCATTAAGCATAAGCTTCTTCACTTCACCTTCTTCACACACACTTATAATCAAACAATTGACATGCAAGATATGATTTTCACACATTCAACACAAACCACCACCCTCATCAACACAAACATCATAGTCTCACACAAACATTTTCTCAAACATCTCTGATGCACAAACCAATCAATCTCCACACACTAAATCATACCTCCAAATTGAAATCGAAATCCACAATAACCAAAAATAAATATCAATGACCCACTACAAGAAATAGAGTAAGAGAGAGCATGCTGGGTTCAAACAGAGGATGTGCCACAGTCGGCCACATCAGAGAAACACATTCACACGGCGATGTTGTCTCGTCTCGTCTCATCACGGTCGTAGTCCGCGATGGAGCTTAGGAGATCTATAGACTTAACGACAATCTTGTCTCGTCACAGTCGCAGTCCACGATGGAGCTTAGGAGGCTCACTGAGGCCGAGGACTGGTTGAGGTTGGAGAGGGATTGCCTCGCCAGACGGACGGTCGTGATGGACTAACAGGTGCAGCCTCTCGAGGTGCGGTTGGGGCGGAAGTGGGGGTTGCGGAGGGGGAGAATGTGGTAAGATCCCCACAGATCCTGATTGTAGCAGGCCCAATCTTTTGAATACCACAGACTGAAGCTTTCAAGGGGGAGACATGGTTAAGCCCACAAAATCTAGGGTTTTTGTTGTTTTCGCAGAGATGAAGGGATGAGAGAGATGACAGTCGAGGAAGAGAGAGGGTTTAAAGAGAATGTGATGGGAAGGCTCCGAGACACGTGTATACAGATGAGTGCAAAAGCAGGTGAGGATTAACGATCAGGATTAAGTGATATTTTGGTGTATTTTGTGTGGTCGTGATTTGCATACAAGGATTGGATCCACTGATCAAGCGGTCCAAATTAAAGATGGGTGTGTTAAGTCTGTGTCCTTTTTTGGCTGGTAAATATTGGGTTTGTATATATTTCAATAGTTTGGGCATTTATTTTCAAAATCTACTGTATATCTTTTCTCCTGGTACTGGCATTGGCCTACCTATAAATTTTCACCGCATTGTGACATCTTTTTAGAAGTTACGCAGTTTCAATTGGTATTCGGATTTAATTTCATTAAATGCCCAGATGAAGTAGTTTAAATATGATTTTGATATGGGATGTTCAATTTTGAGTTAGCTTCTGTACAGAAGTGGAATTAGATCATCTGGATTCGTGTAGCAAAAGTTATGAGTATTTTTCTAATTATACCCTAAAATACGAGCAGAAACCCTCTTTTATTCCCCCAAAACAACACACATATAGTGGGGTGAAATGACCAAGCCGTCCCTGACTAAAAATTCTGGACAGATTCCATTAAAACAGCCATAACTTCCACAATATAGCTCCGAATTGCATAATTCAAACTCCATTGGAAAACTAAGATGATTATCTACAGCTTTCATGTTTATGCCAGGATCCAATAACACCTCTAGCAATTCCCAAATATGAGTTAAATACCAAACAGGGCTGCTGCCAGACTTTTCGGGTTCTAGCAGAGTGAGTTTGAGAGTGAGGGAGAGAGAGAGAGAGAGAGAGGGGAGGAGAGGAAGAGATTGAGGAGATTGTTGTGAATCCCCTGTTTTTTTTTCTTTTCTTTGTTGGCTATTTTGGCTCTCTTTTTTCTTTGCTGCTGCAGCTTTGAATTGGGGGCCTCTCATGGCTGCTTCAAGGGGGTTTGGGTGATGAGAAGCCAAGGGAAGAGAAGATTTGGTGTTGGCTCAATGGAGGTGAGTGAAATCCAAGTTCTTCCTTAGTATTTCATCTTTATTTGGTGCTGTTTGTGTGTCCATTTGTGCTGGGAAATCATGGCTGAATGTATGTGTGTTTGTTGTGAGGAGAAGTGTGTGTAGACCTGGTAGCATGTGATGGTGATGGTGATGGTGAAGGTGATGGTGGGAGATCTTATGTGCACCTTCTTCTCTTCTTCCCAAGGTATCTTCACCTCCCATTTGTGTCATGTAGGTATTTGTGTTTATGCTTCAAAGAAGTATGAGTGTTGTCATGTAATGCTTTGGATGGTCAGCAAGGATGCAAAGTGTTGTTGTATGTGTTTTTCCCCTTTCCTTGTTGGGAGTCTTGTGTCATAGTAAGGCAGATTTTCTATCTTGTGAAGATCCATACGCAATTAGTATCTAGAGGCATGTTATGAAGATTATATCTTCATGAGATTTGATCATCCATATGTCTAGATGCTATATATCAAATTTGGTGTTATTTGATTACATGTATTGAAAGTTATAGCCTGACGTTCATGGCCTATCCGAATTCACGTAGAAATAGACCTGTTTCCGAAAATAATATATTTCAGGCATTTCCAAATTAATTCAAGATATGATGTCTTCATGGATTATGATCCTCCCATGTCACGCCCCAGGGCGGCCATCCCAGAAGCGTGGCAACACATATATATAATATCAGTAATCCATACACGAGATCAAATAAGGACTCCACAACATCAAAGGCAATAAAGCCAAGTAACTGACATCAAATATATACAAATAGCAGAAGCTCAAATGACTAAGTCTGTAATTCAAAGATATATTTACAAACTAGAGTACACAATCAACTATCATGTGAGAGCCAATATACACAACAAAAGACATCAACAATCCACATCCGTGCACAAGCACAAGTAGAATACATACAAGGAAAAAGGAGAAGCTGATGGCCTCTCACTCGCAAGACATCCAACGTGAATGATGGTCCTCTACTCGTACCACGCCTCAGGGAGCTCCTCCTTCAAATCCGGATCAGCGACAACTGGAGAAAAACATATGCGAGGGGTGAGCCACACGCTCAGTGAATGGAACAATTCATGCATCATAACTCATATAACATCCAAATAATCATTTGAATCCCTCACCCTCACCCCGAAGGGTGACCTAGGTTGTTGGGAGCAACTGCACTAACCCTCACTCTCACCCCGACGGGTGACATAGGATTTTTAGGAGCAATACCCTCACCCTCACCCCCCTAAGGATGACCTAGGCTTTGAAAAATTGCACAAACTGTCAGATCGAACCAACGCCGACCCACTACACCCTCACTCTCACCCCCTCCTCGGGGTGACATAGGCTCTTGGGAGGAATTTAGATTGTTTCTACGCCCTTGGTCCACTGGTAGCTCGTATTCATGGAAGCCCATACCTGGTATACTCCCATGATCAACACATCCCCACAAATCTGCAGCACCTATGGATGGGAGCCCACTGTCAGGCCGGGTGTCTCACCCAGTAAGTCCCTACGCGGATCCAATGAAGGAAAGAAACCAATGTACACTTGCGAATACGATCCCCTTGGAACCGTTGTCATCGGTGGCTACGCACCGGTACGTTAACGAATTCTCAAGAATTTCCTCCAGGGCACATAACTCAGATGCGGGGAAATTCTATCATTCATAATGTCAATGCCACGGTATGACCCCATAGGTGGTCATACAGTAGCCTAATTTCATTAGGCAAGATCCTTGGCTCCAAGGCATACAATTTATTTAAAACAACATATGATTAGACATGGAATGTTAATTATGGAGCATCTTAAATGAATTAATACAATACAACAACATATTGTGTAAGACATGCTATTCTATGCATAATCATATAAGTTAATCAAATTAACTAGGTGGGGGACATGCATAGTGGGGGTTATGCTAACATATGACATGATATCTAGCATGTATGGCTCCTATACATGATACATGGACATATATAATCCCTAACATTCAATATCTAGCATGAATGCTTAGCAAGCTAGGTAACAACATGCATGCATACATCAAGTTTATATGCAATTATGGTGCCCCAGGGAAGGGCAATGCACTCCAACGTGCATCGAACACCTCTCAACTGGGTTGGATTGACCCACTCACCGCAACCCGGGTCGTTGTTTGACAGTTCGCCAAGATCTACAAGACAAGGGCATCCAAATTGGTGAGTATAATCACATAAAAATACTTAAAAAAAAGGCAAAAACAATGCGGAAGGGCAAAGACACGCGCACATACGAGCTTACACGCGCATATGCACGCATGCCCGAGCCCCCAGCACCCTTCCCAGCCTCCCGGTACCCCCTGCGCGCGGCCCCGCACGCGCACGCACCCCCTGGCGCACTGCCCGCGCGCCCAAACGACACTTCGCCCGCTCGCGCGCGCCCACAGACCTCCCGTGCCCGTACGTGCCTGCGCGTCTGCCTGCGCTTGCCAGCGCACGCACGCATGCAGATAGGCCCGCGCGCGCGCCCAGGCCCCTTCCAACCCCTTCCTAGCCCTCCCACTCACCCAAACCCAAGTACATAGCATGCAAGACCCCACTAACACCCCCAACACTTGTAAATCCAAGGAAAAAAAGTGGGAAAAGCTTACCACGGGAGGAGGAAGGAAAATGGGGGGTTTCGAAGCCTCCGATGTGTCCACGGCCACCTCTACCTCCACCACCAACACCATCACCTCCCCAGCCTCTCCTCAGCCTTACCTTGGCTGAAAAACATGGGGAACAACAGAGCATGAGAAGGAGATTGAGAGAGAAGAAGGACCAACAACCACAACCACAACACACTCACCTTCTAATTCCTCTTTGTGCTCCTTCTTCTACTTCTTCTCTTCAAAACACACATACACACACTCACAAACAGAGAGGAAAAGAGAGTGAGAGAGACGTGAGAGGGAGAGAGAGTGAGAGATTGTGAGTGAAATTCTCACTTGGGGAGGTGATGAGAAGGAAAAGAGGGGGGTGAACCTAGTCTAACCACACCCACTCACACACACAAAAACCAATGCTTTACTTAGCTATTTAGTAAGGGGTGGTGTGGTTACCAAAAGTCACCATAACCACCCAAAATATCTTTTACTATTCCACAAAACAAACCAGTAACGACCAAAACTCGGATACAGTTCAGAATTGCATAATTTTAAAATGTTACCGGAATTCGATGAAATTTTTATGGGTGGTATAAAATGGTACCAGGACCCATAATATGCAGTCAGATTTCCAATCGGAGTAATCTAACTCGCGCAGATGGCTAAAAGCCAAAATTTTAGCGACTCTGATCGAAAAACGAAATTTTTTGAAAATGGCTAGAAATGACCCAAAGGTTACCCATAGGCTAAAAAGTGACACATATATAGCATTCTTCCTCCCTTAGAAAATTTTGTCAATAAAATTTAATACAAAAACATCTAAGAAGGAAAAAGATGTGGATATGTTCACGCATGGCGTCCTCGCGCTCCCAGGTGGCCTCGGCACCAGAATGGTGTTGCCAACGCACCTTAACTATTTGGACGGTCTTGGTGCGGAGCCTCTTCTGGCGTCGGGCCAGGATCTCGATCGACTGCTCCATGAACGATAAGTCCAGCTCGAGGATGAGCGGCTCAAACGGGATAACATGAGCAGGATCATGGATGTAACGCCTCAGCTGTGAGACATGGAAGACGTCATGGGCTTGAGGCAACTATGGGGTAAAGGCTATGCGAAAAGCCACCTCTCCAATCCGCTCAAGGATGAGAAATGGGCCGATGAAACGCTGACTCAGCTTGCCCCACACACCAAAACGGAAGATGCCCTTCGACGGGGACACCTTCTGGAAGGCATGGTCACCAACCTCGAAGGCGAGCTCACGGCGACGACGGTCGGCATAGCTCTTCTGACGGCTTTGAGCAGTGCGGATACACTCACGAATCGTCTTGACGTTCTCTGAGGTCTGGCGAACGATCTCTGGTCCCTCCAACTGGCGCTCTCTGACCTCGTCCCAACAAAAGGGAGACCTGCAGCTGCGGCCATAGAGTGCCTCATATGGTGCCATCCGAATACTCGAGTGGTAGCTGTTGTTGTAGGCGAACTCCACGAACGGTAGATGTCTCTCCCAACTACCCCCAAAGTCAAGGATGCAAGCACGCAACATGTCCTTCAAGGTCTGAATCGTCCTCTCCGACTGGCCGTCCGTCTGCGGATGAAAAGCTGTACTGAAGTGGAGGTTCGTACCAAGGGCGTGCTTGTTAGGCCTGTGTCATTTAGAGCCATAATTTCGATCGGAGTCGCTAAAATTTTGATTTTAGCTACCTGATGGGGTTTGAGGACTCTGATTAATAATATAACTACATATTATGGGTTCTGGTACCATTTAGTATAGCCCATAAAATTTTAATTTAATTCCGATAACGTTTTTGGAATTATGCAGTTTTGATTTGGTATTCGAATTTGATTTTATAAAAATCAAAGATGATGAGGTAAAAATCCGATATTATCATGAGATGTTCAGTTTTGAACTAGCTTTCATACAAAATTGGAATTGGATCAACTGGATTCATATATAAAAAGATATGTGTATTTTTTTTAGTATACCCCGAAGATAAGAAATCCAGGCAACTGCCCCAGATTTCGGAAATGCTGGAGATGTTATTTGATCTGGGTATAAACATAAAAGTTGTGGATAATCTTCTTAGCTTTCCAATGGCATTAGAATTGTGCAATTTCGAGCTGTATTGAGGAAGTTATGACCATTTTAGTGAAGGCTGTCCAGAGTTTTTAGTCCGAGGACGGCTTGGTCATTTCATTTCCTCTTTGGCTATAAATACCCCCCAAATGCATGACTCTGGGCTCACTCTTCCCCTCTTTTGCTCTCTGGTCCAGCCCCTCTTTGTGTGTTGTTTGGGTGGAGGAAGTGAAGGTGTTGGAGAGGATGGAGCACAAAAAAGAGTGTGTGTATGGTGAGTTTTAGTTGTGGTTGATTCCCTCTCTTTCTGCATCCCTTGCTCACTTCCTTTTCCCCTCTCTTATCAGCCCCCCAAGTGTTTTGATTTATGCACCAAAGAGAAAAAATGACGACGAAGAAGGAACAAGTAGAGGTGGATGTGTTTGTGCTTGTTAGGCCTCCCTCTCCTCTCCTCCTCCTTTAATTCCCCCTCCCCTCTGGTTCGGCATGAAGAAGGGATGTGAAGGTTGAGATGGTGGTAGTGGTGGTGGCGGTTAAGGTGGTCGTGGGCCTGCTTGTGAGCCCCCACACCTCCCCCTTCCCTCCCCCTCTCTTGGAGTGTTGGCGTGCCCGCATGCGTGCTGCCCTGTGTGTGCTGCCTGTGCCCAGCATGCCCCTGTTTGCTGCCCTGTCGGCCCCAGCAATTGTGCCCAGCAGCTCCAGCACCTGTGCCCTGTCAGTCCCAGCACCTGTGCCAGCATACCCAGCACCTGTGCCCTGCCATTGCCCAGCACCTGTGGCAGCAGGCCCAGCACCAGTGCCCTGCCATGCCCAGCACCTGTTGCCCTGACAGCACTAGCAATTGTGCCCCAGCAGACCCTGTCTGTGCGCGGCAGTGTTCCCAGCGCGCCCAGCAACTCTGCCCAGAGCGTCTGGCAGCGTTCCAATCGCGCCCAGCGACTCTGCCCAGAGCGTCCGGCAGCGTTCCCAGCTTCTGTTCCTAGCGCACCCAGTGACTCGGCCCAGCGCGTCCGACAGTGTTCCCAGCGCGCCCAGTGACTCTGCCCAGAACGTACGGTAGCCAATGCCTGTTCCCAGCGCGCTCATCGACTCTACCCAGCACGTCCTGTGACGTTCCCAGCACCTGTTCCCAGCGTGCTCGACACCTGTTCCTAGCGTGCCCGACACCTGTTCCCAGCGTGCCCGATAGCTTTTTCGACGCCTGTCCCAGTGTGCCCGACGGCATGCCCATCACGCCCTACCCTGCCTGCGCACCCCGGGTGATGCCCCGTGCGTGCGTGCTCCCCTGTGCGTGCGTGTTGTCTCGCGTGCGTGCTGTCCTACCTGCCCCGCATGCATGCTATTTCACGTGCGTGCTGCCCCGCTTGCCCTGCTCGCGTGCTGCCACTCGATTCGCATCAAACCGGGTATCGGTGAGTGGTTCGATCCAACCCTTCGGGATGCCCTTGATGCACATAGTCGTGCATCGCACATCCATGGGGCATCTTTTGCACCTTAAATATGCTAGATATCGTGCACGCTAGGTTGTATAGCTCGTATATTGTGTAGAACCCCTATTCTACCCTATACTCACATAAGTATGTATTCATGTTTGAATAATTGTGTTTTCATGCGCCCCTTGTGTTTCGGGCATGTATTTTTGAATGAGTTTATGGATGTATTAGAATATGGCATGTCTTAGGTAGTATTGTAATACTACCCCCACTATATTAATTATATCCAGCATGTTAAACCTGGGGTTAATAACCGGATGCGTGCTAATATTCCCTTACGATTAGACTAGAGGAATGGTATAGTTATTGCACCCATCTGTTGGGGCAAAGCTATGACCAGTTTCCAGAGAGGATGAGATTTTCCCTCTCTTACCCTCCCCCTTTTGCGAAAACTGAGTAATTAGATGCAGTTCCTACTAGACTCAGGTTCGCTTGAGAATATTGGCATGCACCTGTTAGTGCGCGAGATCGCGCTTGACCCTTTCCTCTTAAGTTGGTGATAACCAACGAATGTTATGATATATTTTGTATGATTGTATGATTAATGGCCTTATAAGCATGTTTAAGTAGGCCATACCTTGTATACATGTTGTATGATTTGTTATTTATGATATAAATACATGTTAGGGAGTACCGCTATAGCTATTTAATATATTATCGTGCATGTGGCACATATAATTATGTTATGTTTCTCCTTATATATATGCGCATGTTAACTAATTGGGCATATCTATAATAGGCGTAGGTATGATCCGCTGTTGGGTCATACCCTATTAGTTAAAGCGCTAGCGATGGCCCCTTGCATCCGGTGATGCATTCGTATTGAATTCACATGAATTCATCGTTGCATCGGTTTTGTTAAACCGATAGCTACGACTTTTAAGTTGGGCCTACCCGTGCTAGGCATGTGTTTGAACCGCCTATTGGGTTATGCCCTTGGCTTTTCTACACGAGTGTAGAGATAGTCCTCGCGTCCAAATGACGCCTCTGTGTGGGAATACAAGAGTATTCGATATCATCGATATATATAAGTACCAAAGGTAGTTGGCTTTCCCATAGGGTTCGCATTGCGAACGCAGGGTGCTTCCTCCTGACATCGTCATGAGTCGAAGCTACCCAACATAGAAGTTGTCCTATATGGTGCCACCACTAGTAGGTGCTACCGATGCATACCGTGGTACACATCTTGCGAATGTACTGATCGTGGAAGGCCGACAGGTAGAGTCTGCGCGGGAGAGGGCTACCAAGTGATATTGCGAACTTGAAGTCGTTCTCCCCTTCGTCAGATCTGTGTCGAAGCTGGCCGGTTTGTAGTTGTCCTGTGGAGTGCTCCCAGACGCTATTTATGACATCTGTTGGTGCGCCCATATGGTAGAGATAGCAATCATGGAGAGGCTACCAGGTAGAGGCTCTCCGGGAGAGGGCTACCGGATGACGATGGGTGTAGAGCAACAGAGTTCGTTTCGAAAGTCCTTAGGGTCACCCCTCCGGGGGCTATGGTGAGAATGAGTTGTTGTCACGTCATCACGTGACCCAAATACCCATCGAGTATACTCTGGGTTTGTTACTCTTGACGCTTGAGGAATCGAAGTATATCTCTACCTCGTAGCAGATGAACGCGTTGTGTCTTGTTAACCAGTAACACATGGTGTTATGGTTAACCCTCGTTTGTCCCTGAGTCTCCCTGAGCACCCTTTCGGGGGTTGGGGCAAGGGCGGGGAATTTGTTGAGTCACGTCGCTACGTGACCCATTAGTTTGTTCATCCATTCCCATAGTTGTTGGGGCTGGTTAGGTATCAATGTTGAGAGACATCGATGAGAAATTATCTTTTTGTAGATAATCCACTATTGTTGTGTAGACCAGTAATTCCATGTCTCCTTGATAAACGGTATGGTCTCTCCCCAAGAGTCCCAAGGTCTCCCTTCGGGAGTGAGGGTGAGGGTGGGGTGGGTTGCGCCGCCGCGTGACCCTATTTATCCATTGGGTTTCCACCCATATTTTTCCTGAAAAGGAAATTGCCTTAACATTAAATTATCGTAGTGGTGTTTGGTTTCCAACCACTCACTGAGCTTGTAACTCACCCCTCGCGTACTGTTTCTTTTACAGGGGCATTGTTGGGCGTGGAGCTGGAGTTTCCCTATGGCGTGGTCTTGCGTGCGTGGAAGCGTTCTGTCCGGCGAATTGGCGAGTGCGAGGCTATCAGCAGTACTAAAGTCTTGTTGGTGCGCCCATATAGCAGAGATAGTGGACGTGGGAGACTACCAGGTAGAGGCCACACCGGGAGAGTTCTACTAGATGACGTCGAGAGCTTGTACTCCCCGTGATGAATCTGCCCGTTGAGTGCAAGATGTTGAAGTTCCAATGGTTAAAGTTGGGCAACCGGTTGGTAGCAGCATGTGAAGCACAATTTACGGTACTGTCGCGTTTTGCCCCACATGGGTCATAAATGAGGAGACACGATGCTAAGCGTTCGTGATGGGACTCAACCACCATATCAGATAGATGACGTCGCACATGCATTGTCAGGATTCTACAACTTCCTGTTGCGTGTCTTGCGGATTAAGTGTGGTTGAGCGGCTTACCCAGCGTGTAAGTAACATCATGAGCGCCAACCATGCTCGAGGAGCAGGAATCTGGACTTAATCGTCCCAGGAATAATTTTGATCTCCCCGTAGGGGTTGAAGATCGTGTACCCCTTGCCATGAATTGTTGATCTGTTTTGACCATCTCTGGGAGTCAGTGTCTTTCTGTTGATCGATCTTCGCGCATGTTACCCTAATTGGAGATCCGGGAGTTGGGCATTTCATTGATGGCCTTTCGTGACCGTTTCGGGCACTATGAATTTTGGGTACTGCCGTCGGTATAGACGAATGTGCCAAATGCCTACAAGGATCTCAAAAGTTTTATTGGGCCTCCGTGGGCTATTCTGAGGTAGCCTTTTGCATGCCCTCAGGTGAAATTGTGGATCGTCGCGTTGGAATGCGTTCGTCCATCGAGATTCCTCAGTGGACGTGGGAGTGAGTTATCATGGATTTCGTTGCGGGCTCGCTAAAGTCACGTTCTGGTCGCGACGCTGTCTAGGTGATCATTGACCGATTGACTAAGTCCACACTTTCTTCCCTATCAAACTGACTGAGTCTCTGGACGCTTTGGCGTGGGTATTCGCCTCCGCGATTGTTCATCTTCATGGCACTCTAAGGACGCTGTATTATACCTCCCTTGTGTTAGGACGGTTGAAGAGCGCCAGTTGGAGCGGCCGCAAATAATTATTTGACCTTGCGGTGGCCGAGATGGTTCAAGCGTGCCTCTACACCACCCAGAACCGTCGGAAGGGCTACGTAGGTTATCGTCGCCAGGAGCTTACCCCGGGTTTGGTGATCAAGTTTTATGGAGGGTGTCCCGGGTAAAGGGCATCCTCTGTTTCAACGTTCGGGGCTAGTTGAATCGGTCCTCCATTCGGACTGTTCTCGTCCTTGAGTGGATTGGGGAGGTGGCTTGTCATGTAGCCTTTCCCCGACAGCTGGCTCATGCCTGTGACGTCATCCCTGTCTCACAGCTGAGGCATTAAGTCCACAATCCTGCTCATATCTTTTAGTTCGAGCGGCTCATCCTCGCGCTGGATTTGTCGTTCACGGAGCAGTTGAACGAATCATGGACCATTGTGAGAAGAGGCTCCGCACCAAGACCGTTCCTTTGGTTCAAGTGCGTTGGCAGCACCAGTTTTGTGCCGAACCACTCGGGAGCCAAGGGACTCTATGCGTGACACTTCTACGTTCGGTCTTCCCTTTGGGTTTCCTTAAATTTCGAGGACTAAATTTCCTAAGGGGGGAGAATGGCCTAAGCCATTTAGAGTCCTACTTTCGATCGGAGTCGCTAAAATTTTGACTTTAGCTACCTGATGGGGTTTGAGGACTCTGATTAATAATCTAACTGCATATTATGGGTCCTGATATCATTTAGTACAGCCCATAAAATTTTCATTTAATTCCGATAACGTTTTTGGAATTATGCAGTTTTGATTTGGTATTCTGATTTGATTTTATAAATATCCAAGATGATGAGGTAAAAATATGATATTATTATGAGATGTTCAATTTTGAACTAGCTTTCATACAAAAGTAGAATTGGATCAATTGGATTCATATATCAAAAGATATGGGTATTTTTCCGAGTATACCCCGAAGATGAGAAATCCAGGCAACAACCCTGTTCGATGTTTAGTCTAGATTTCGGAAAAGCTGGAGAGGTTATTTGATCTGGGTATAAACATGAAAGTTGTGGATAATCTTCTTCGCTTTCCAATGGCATTGGAATTGTGTAATTTGGAGCTGTATTAAGAAGTTATGGCCGTTTTAGTGAAGGTTGTCCAGAGTTTTTAGTCCGAGGACGGCTTGGTCATTTCATTTCCTCTTTGGCTATAAATACCCCCCCAAATGCATGACTTTGGGCACTCTCTTCCCCTCTTTTTCTCTCTGGTCCAGCCCCTCTTTGTGTGTTGTTTGGGTGGAGGAAGTGAAGGTGTTGGAGAGGATGGAGCACAAAAAAGAGTGTGTGTATGGTGAGTTTTAGTTGTGGTTGATTCCCTCTCTTTCTGCATCCCTTGCTCACTTCCTTTTCCCCTCTCTTATCAGCCCCCCAAGTGTTTGGATTTATGCACCAAGGAGAAAAAAAGGACGACGAAGAAGGAACAAGTAGAGGTGGATGTGTTTGTGCTTGTTAGGCCTCCCTCTCCTCTCCTCCTCCTTTAATTCCCCCTCCCCTCTGGTTCGGCATGAAGAAGGGATGTGAAGGTTGAGATGGTGGTAGTGGTGGTGGCGGTTGAGGTGGTCGTCGGCGTGCTTGTGAGCCCCCACACCTCCCCCTTCCCTCCCCCTCTCTTGGAGTGTTGGCGTGCCCGCATGCGTGTTGCCCTGTATGTGCTGCCTGTGCCCAGCATGCCCCTGTCTGCTGCCCTGCCAGCCCCAACACTTGTGCCCAACAGCCCCAGCACCTGTGCCGTGCCAGTCCCAGCACCTGTGCCAGCATACCCAGCACCTGTGCCCTACCATGCCCAGCACTTGTGCCAGCATACCCAGCACCTGTGCCCTGCCATGCCCATCACCTGCTGCCCTGACAGCACTAGCAATTGTGCCCCAGCCAGTGTTCAGGAAGGCGGGATGCGGTTTGCGTGTGGATACGGTACCGCACAGAGTATATGCGGTATGCGGGAGTATATGCTGGAGTATATGCGGTTCTATAATATTTTATTAATAAAAATGATTTATATGATATAATACAATGAAATGTACAAATTAATCGGTGCATGTGCTCAATATTGAATCATATATATATGTGTGTGTTTAGGTGAGTATATGTATTAAATTTAAAATTTAAATTTTGTATAAAAATAATATATTTGACTAATCATATACATACTTATTCTTAACAATTAAAATTTCATATGGAAGCTACTCTCACACCTCCCACACGTGACATGGAAGGTCAACTCCTCAGCATTCATTGCAAAATCACTTCCATTAATCAAATGAATGCCACCTATGAACAATAAAAACAAAAATAAACTACTCAAATGAATGCCATTGCCACCTGTGAAAATGCATGACAGTTGTTTTGGTGGGGGGGGGGGGGGTCGGATTGAAATCAGAATGAGAGGGGGTGGGCGAGTGAGAGAGAGAGGGAGGGCCAGAGAGAGATTGGAGAAAGAGAGATGGAGGACCAGAGAGAGAACTCGAATGAAGAGATTGAGCAACAGAAATACTGAGAGGCAAAGAGAGAGAAATGAAAGAGAGATCTGATGAAGAAGAAGATCGAAGTACCGCCCTTGCCGATTGAAAAGAAGGTCGAAGAAGAAGGTCGAAGAAGGTCCGCCATCCTCATCGATCTGATAGAACCCGTGCGCCCGCTTAAGCGGGCGCACAAGCAGATGCGGCCCGCATATGCGGGCCTTCCCCGCATAACCCCGCATTTGACGGCGTGCGGTTTGGTCGACCAACCGAACTGCTCATGCGGCCGCATATGCGGCCACATGAGCCGCTTTCCTGAACACTGGCCCCAGCAGACCCTGTCTGTGCTTGGCAGTGTTCCCAGCGCGCCCAGCGGCTCTGCCCATAGCGTTCGGCAGCGTTCCCAGCGCGCCCAGCGACTCTGCCCAGAGCGTCCGGCAGCGTTCCCAGCGCCTGTTCCCAACGCACCCAACGACTCTGCCCAGCGCGTCTGGCAGCGTTCCCAGCGCCTGTTCCCAGCACGCCCAGTGACTCTGCCCAGAGCGTCCGGCAGCGTTCCCAACGCCTGTTCCCAGCGCGCACTGCGACTCTGCCCAGCGCGTCCTGCGACGTTCCCAGCACCTGTTCCCAGCATGCCCAACACCTGTTCCTAGCGTGCCCGGCAGCGTTTCCGGCGCCTATCCCAGTGTGCCCGACGGCATGCCCAGCACGCCCTGCCCTGCCTGCGCACCCCGAGTGATGCCTCGTGCGTGCGTGCTCCCCCGTGCGTGCGTGTTATCTCGCGTGCGTGCTGTCATACCTGCCCCGCATGCATGCTATTCCACGTGCGTGCTGCCCCGCTTGCCCTGCTCGCGTTCTGCCACTCGACGCGCATCAAACCGTGTATCGGTGAGTGGTTCGATCCAACCCTTCGGGATGCCCTCGATGCACGTAGTCGTGCATCGCGCATCCATGGGGCATCTTTTGCACCCTAAATATGCTAGATATCGTGCATGCTAGGTTGTATAGCTCGTATATTGTGTAGAACCCCTATTCTACCCTATACTTGCATAAGTATGTATTCATGTTTGAATAATTGTGTTTTCATGCGCCCCTTGTGTTTCGGGCATGTATTTTTGAATGAGTTTATGGATGTATTAGAATATGGCATGTCTTAGGTAGTATTGTAATACTACCCCCACTATATTAATTATATCCAGCATGTTAAACCTGGGGTTAATAACCAGATGCGGGATAATATTCCCTTACGATTAGATTGGAGGAATGGTATAGTTGTTGCACTCATCTGTTGGGGCAAAGCTATGACCAGTTTCCAGAGAGGATGAGATTTTCCCTCTCGTACCCTCCCCCCTTTGCGAAAACTGAGTAAGTAGATGTAGTTCCTACTAGACTCAGGTTCGTTTGAGAATATTGGCATGCACCTGTTAAAACGTATGGAAGAGAAACCGAAGGGAAGAAGAGAAGAGGGAAGAGAAACCGTTTTTAAAACGTATGGGGAGAGAGAGGGTCTTTTCGGTTATAAGGGACCCAGTCGAGGGGCGGCTACTCGCGGGCGGCTAGTTACAACTAGCCGCCCCTTCCAGTTTCTTTGTTTTGCTTGAAAACCCCTTTCCAAAATCTTCTCAGCCCTAAATTCCAAGGCTCTCCATACCAAACAACCATGTATTGGCTTATTTCCAGACATTACTTGATCAAACACGACTTTCCCGAAGTTTCGCCACACTTTCAGTACCATTCAAAATTCGAATTTCTTCAGTTCTGGTTCTTTTCCAGAGTTCTTATCTTTCGGATGATCCAATTCACCCAAATCAACTTTTACTTGCTTCCTGTCGGCGATATCCCCTCCTTGCTGAGTTTTCCCAAGCACGGGAACGGTAGGCACGAGGAAACTGACGCTGGGCTGCTCCGCGCACGATAGCTAAGAACCCCGACCGCGGGTTGGATCACTCACCATTTACTTTTCCCCGCCTTCCACCTGGATCATCCTTTAGGCTAAAATTCTAAGTCAAGACCTAGCCTTTGACAGTCTAAATCAACTCCCCGAATAGTACTGTTCGTGTTGGCATAACTTCTTGAAGGTCGGGCCGGCCAAAATAGGGGTCTCTTTCCTTATCATCGGTCGAAGTCTTTCTCGCTCCGCGCAAAGACTCCGTCCGATGAGGGACAATTGTAGATACCCCAATTTTGACCGTCCAGAGAGACAGAAATACTTCAAGTAACACACGGAAATATCCCACAAGTGGACATCCAATGGAGAACCAAAGGTTCGGTAAACCGGAAACCCTAACCCTAGCCCGGACCTAAACCTACCCTAAAAACCAAAACCCTAAAAACCTAAGTCCCTGGAAAGGGGCGGCTAGCCCTAACTAGCCACCCCTCACTGGGCGGCTAGTTTACACTAGCCGCCCCCCCTAACCGTCCCTTGGCCGACTTTGGACCAGTCCCCTGGATGGGACATAAAGCAATATTAAATGCTGATCATTGCGGCGGGTCATGACCTTTAGCCGCCCTCTCTTGGCCGGATCAAACCAAGTAGCCGACCCAAGCCACCGCTTGTCAGAGATGGGACGTTTGGCAAGTCATAATAGGGGCGGCTACCAAGAAGTAGCCGCCCCATCCTGGGCGGCTAGTTAGCACTAGCCGCCCTTCACCTGGTCTCTGACAGAAGAACCAGAGAATTAATGAGAGGTCCAATCAAAGCCACCCACTCCATTACCCCCTGGATCTTCCCCTGCCTCTCTTTTACTATAAATAGAGGAGGTCCCAAGCCTTACAACAACATCCACAACATCAACAAAATCCAAAAAAACACCACCAATCCACCATCCCCACTTGTTCAAACCCTTCCACCACTAGGAATCCCAAGAGAGAGAGAGAGAGAGAGCCCCTTTTGTGAGAGAAACACCCATTCCCTACATAAAATACCCTCTCATCCCACCCTCCAGAAACCCAGGCTAAACCTAGCTTAGCCTCTGCCCAAGACCCCACCCTTTTCCTACCAAAGTTCTGCCCAAATTCCCCCAGACCCTGGACGGCTAACCCTACCTAGCCGCCCCAATCCAGACGGCTCAAACCCACTAGCCGCCCCACACCTTCACCCCACCCGCACTCCTTTGTCCCAAGACTCCTTTAGTCAAGCCCCGGAAGCAGAATAGGATTACCTGTTTTTCACCTCTGTGTACGGTATATCCGTGTCTCAGAGCGGAGACCCCACAAACTCCCCACGTAGGCGATCAAATCCGACCCAAACCCTTTCCTGTTTTTAGAAAAAGTAGGTGGCGATCACAAAACCCCTTGAATCCTCTTGAGCCGCTGTCGGGCGCCTCTACCAGGAACGACACCCTCACCCCTTCCGAGAAGACGATCCGACCGAGCCCGCCAGGGCATGCATCCGATCCGAATCCCCGAAGAACCCCCACACACGCGGATTTTTCAACACCGACGAAATCTGGCGATCACGGTGGGACCTCCCTCGTGAAAAACAACAAAAGGTAATCCTTTTCTGCCCCCTTTTACAAGCTTGACTAGAATGCTATCAACCCTCTAGGAAGGTTAGAGTTTCTCACTCCTTGAATTAAATCCTCTTCTACTGTGCATTATAACATCCTTTATTGCTTTGTAAGCCGCACACAGCTGCGCAATCCCTTACTGCTTTCGTAAGTCGCACACAGCTGCGCAATCAACTTCTGATTGACCGCCACAATTGGATTTCCCGTTGTGCAGCCCCAGTAGTCCAAACCCAGTCCCCACCTATCAGCCATAGGGTTGGACAACCGCCTCGTAAGGCGCAAACCCCCACGGTAGAGGGATTATCTCCCAAGTATCGGCACTCTACCCGAACAGAGCGCGAGTTCCCGACCGAGGAATGGCTCCGAGACAGTACACACCCGGTTCATCCGGATATGCGCCGCCTCTGCAAGCTAATCAAAATTTTACTCCTCGATCGATACCCGCCCCCGTGCCGACACGACTAAGTCCTATATTCCAAGACTTTATAAATCAGATCTCCGTACGTACAGATCCTGCGACGAATATTGGGAAACAAAAAATAGAACCTACTATACAACCCCTGATGGAAGAACCAGAAGGCCTGCCTAGGATCATTCCCGGTGGCCTGATCCTTCCGACACCTTCCCCAATACACCCAAACCCTACCAAACCCCTCCCCCTATACACAGAACAAATATCCGAGCCCATTCTAGTTCATCCCATGAAGGGAGGTCCCATCCAACCATTGAACCATTTCTCCCATACACAACCTAGTCAGTCCTTCGGCAACAAAGCCAGAGTTCTTCCTGCCTGTCCCCCTACTCCACCAGGGACACAAGCCTTTGTTCCCCATCAACTACCCCAAAGAAAATACGCCGCTATTCCTCCCCCATCGACCTATGAGTCCCCAACATCTGAAATTATTGAATCCGCAGAATGTCCCAAGCAGGATTCTGACGATGATGAAGAGTTTTTGGATGGAGAACTATCGGAACTCTTTTACCCTTCCCGAACACAACTTGAATCCATCATCCAAACCTTACAACAGATTAAATCTGAATACCCCTTGTCTCTACCTGTTCAAGATAAAATCATATCAATGCCCGTCGAACCTACCTTGGTGGTCTCAGATGACTCACCTTCTGACTCATCAGATTCTGAGACCGATCCAGATCCGGTTCAACCAATTGTGCGTGTCTTCGAAACTGAACCACTCATATTTAAAAATGCACAATTTGAGGGGGCAGTCAAGCCATCCAAATTGCCGTACTTGCCATACCATCTACCTGAGGATCTCCTTCCTCAGGATTCCCCCGCCATATCCAAATCAATTATTCCATATCTGGCCCGCGAGCCCCTGATTGCACCAGTAGATAAGTCTTTACCCTCGCCATTATTAGGGCCTCAACATTATGGTGAACCGTTCTCTCTTGCACCTATCGAGTCAATAGCCGCCCTTGCGACTTGCTTCCCCATATCTACATCTTTGTTGACTAAACCCCCTTTGAAGAAAGATTCTCTTCCTGCTAAGGGTCTATGGCAGATCAAACGCCACTTGCATTTTCAATGACATTTAGGCTTTGATATTCTGATAGATGCTGTCAGAATAGACGCTGAACAACGGTGGCTGAGAAGGCGTCAAACGCGCTTCAAGACAGAGAAGAATCGATACACAATGAATGATACATCAGAAAATTCAAGTATCATTCCCCTAAAGATCTTGCAATTTTAGCCTCCATAGAGGACTCACCTTGCATCATCATTCCTGGAGGCCATCCTCTAGTCCTATGTATATTATCTTTTACATACTTTACTATCTCCAAACCTTTACATGCTTTATAAAAAAAAAAAAAAAAAAAAAAAAAAAAAGTGAGTAAAGAGACCATGCCCAGGCCTACCAAAGAAGGGTGGCAAGGGCATTTGAAAAGAAGGTGATAAAAAGAAAATTCGAAATCGGGGAATTAATACTTAAGCAAATCATGCCATCAAGACAGCCTCACCTGAGAGGAAAGCTGCAACCCACATGGGAGGGACCCTATGTGATCACCCATGCCTATTCCGGGAATGCCTACCGCCTGGTAGATGCCGAAGGAGTCGAGGTTCCAGGTTCGTGGAATGCACTTTATCTGAAGAAATTCCATGCATGAAAAGCTTTCAATACTTAAGAACTATTATTCTTCCTTCCTGCGATTTCCAGCGTTTAGTACTTGATGATAGGATTGTAAGACTCTCAAAGATAAACTCGTATCTATTTGAACACGTTTCCGCCAAACCATGTCATTCCCTTCACACACGTATAACTGGACTAGATTTGCCTGATAGAAGAAAAATTGCCTACCCCGTGGACTGGGACAATTTAAAAACTCCCCAAAGCAAAATATCCCTTATTTCCGCCCCGCTCGTATTAACCCTAGGTCAAAATGAGGAGTTACCCGGACCTAGCATATGTTCTAAAAACTGGCTCTGGCACTATATAAACACTTCTAGAGGGGAAGCATGAAAAGAATCGGGGTGAAAAACAGAAGAGAGCCCCCCTCAAATCCAAACAAACAAAAAAACAAAAAAAGCAAAAAAGAGAATATCAGGCAAGGAGAGGCCAAACACCCAAGTGAACGGGTTAAACTCTCTATTTAGCAGGCTTTCACGCCTTTATGCACGGTATACGCTAAACAACGGCTATACCAGTACAGATCCAAACAACGGACTGTACTTTCCACCCAAAAATAAAGAAGTGGTAAAAAGAAGAAAGCCAGAGGGACCTAGGAAGTAAGACATGTGCTAGACTGGGACAATTCTAAAATATTGCCCGAAAGGAAGATATTACTCTTACCTCATTCACCCTCTCCCCTTTTTATTTTTTTTTGCAATGGGGGTTCAAAATTGAGCTATGTCCACCGGGAAAAGTGAAATTTTGACCAAGGGTAGATCACGTCCAGGTTTACACCTACACACACACTCACACGAGTTCACTTAAAAACTTGCCTATCCAAAGGAAGCTTATTTGACTTGACTCTTGGTACATTCATGGATCTTTCAGCATGTTTAGAATAATACGATTAAGCATTTGAAAACCATGAACCCTGGAAAGTCGACGCCTAAGGCTTATACCTCTCAAATACAATCCTGGTTTGGACATGAGTGACCACAAGGGCTCCTCCACGGGGACTTGATGGTGTCTTTTACTTGTGAAAATCAAGAGCATTGCCCTCTCACCTAAAAAAGTCGTTGAAGAACTAAAATGCCCCCCTTATGCCACTTATACTTACGCATAAGCTTGCATTTTCCTTTTCCAAAACACCTTGGCATCCGATTTTCTTGAAACATTTAAGTTAACCCCCCCCCCCGAAATATTAGAATTATCCCCACTCATATGAGAATTGTCCCCACGAAATTTAAATTTATCCCCACTCATGTGAGAATTGTCCCCACTCACCTCATGCCCTTCCGCACATGCGTGAGAAGAAATTGTCCCCACCTCCTACACATAAGTTCTTCTTCACTCACGCACTTGGAATCCCTTCATTGCGCACTAAAGCCTGGTCTCCCGCACTTTACTTTCTCGGATTTATATTTCCATTCCGCCTTAAGATGGATTGTAGCCCTTGACAATTCAAGCAAGAAGGGCTCGAAAGTCAGTGCAGGGGCACAATCTGGACAGATTTAACACTCACTGAGCTTGTAGCTCACCCCTCACGTACTGTTTCTTTTACAGGGGCGTTGTTGGGCGTGGAGCTGGAGTTTCCCTATGGCGTGGTCTTGCGTGCGTGGAAGCGTTCTGTCTGGCGGATTGGCGAGTGCGAGGCTGTCAGCAGTCCTAGAGTCTTGTGTATTTGTAAATCATGCGTGTGGCACTTGTTGTATTTTATTGGCTAGACTTGGCTCTCACATGACAGTGATTGTGTATTCGAGTCTGTAATAATATTTTTAGTTTACAGACTTATTGATAGTTTATGCTTCCGCTTTTCAGTTGTGTTATCAGTTGTCATTGCTTCACTAGCCTTATGTATTATTTATTAGAGTCATTGTTGACCTGTTTTTTATGATAGCTGATATTATATTATTGCCACGCTTTGGGGACAGCCGCCCTGGGGCGTGACAGTGCTGGAGGCTACGCCAGAACCTCAAAGTGAACCTCGCATCCCTATCAGAAATGATGCTGACCGGAGTGCCATGGAGTCGAACGATCTCTGAGACTAACAACTGTGCCAGGGTGTCCAGAGAATCGGTGAGTTGGATGGGGAGGAAATAAGCGGACTTAGTCAATTGGTCGATGATCACCCAGATAGCGTCGAGACCCGAACGTGACTTCGGCAAGCCCGAAACAAAGTCCATAGTAATCTGCTACCACTTCCACTGAGGAATCTCAATGGACTACAGCTTCCCCATAGGACGCTGATGCTCTGACTTCACCTGCTGGCATACCAGGCAACAGACAACGAAATGGTCAACATCTGCCTTCATCCCACCCCACCAGTAGCCACGACGAAGACCCCTGTACATCTTCGTGCCACCAGGATGCACTGTGTACCTCGAACGATGGGTCTTGTCCAAGATGTTCTGCTTCAGCTCTGCATCGTCAGGAATAGATACCCGGCCTTTGAACCGCAAGATTCCGTCCTCGCGAATCTGGTAATCCGGTCACTCGTCTCGGGCGATGCCTTCAGAAAGGACCAGAAAGTGCGGATCCCGCCCCTGTGCCGTGCGGATCTCGTCGAGGAGAACGGGCTACACCACTAGCCTGGCCCGAAAGCCACCTGCAGGCGTTTCCCAAACACTGATCCAGCAGGTGGCCTCCTCTAGAAGCCTCCAACAACGTACAGTCAAGTGGGCGGCCATGCCCAAGGGCTGCCTACTAAGAGCATCTGCTACGACATTTGCCTTACCTGGATGGTAAGCGATGTCACAATCATAGTCCTTCAGGAACTCGACCCAATGTCTTTGACGCATGTTGAGTTCCAGCTGGGACTGCAGATAAATCAGGCTCTTGTGATCCGTGAAGAGCTTGAACTCCTCACCATAGAGGTAGTGCCTCTAAATCTTCAGCGCAAAGATGATCGCTGCTAACTCCAGGTCGTGGATGGGGTAATTCTGCTCATGGAGCTTCAACTGACGTGACGCGTAAGCAACAACCTTACCGTTCTGCATCAGGATGCAACCCAAACTTAGCCGCAACGCGTCAGAGTAGACTGCGAATCCACCACTCCCAGACGGAATGGTAAGAACTGGCGTTGAGGTGAGTCTCCGCTTTAGCTCTTGGAAGCTCTCCTCGCAGGATGGGGACCACTCGAACCGGACATCCTTCCGTGTGAGGCGGGTCAGAGGGACGGTTATCTTCGAGAAACCCTCAACAAACCTCCGATAATAACCCGCCAAACCCAGGAAGCTCCGAATCTCGGTGGGGTTTGACGGTTGCCGCCAATTCGACACGGCAAGCATCTTATCCGGGTCCATAGATATACCCTCACCGGAAATCACATGGCCAAGGAAGGCCACATGCTCCAACCAGAACTCGCACTTACTAAACTTAGTGAACAACTGATGTCTGGGCAAAGTCTCCAAGATAGTGCGAAGATGGTCAACATGCTCCTCCAGATTCCTCGAGTATACCAGAATATCATCAATGAAGACTACCACAAAAGAGTCGAGGAAGGGTCGAAACACCCGATTCATCAGATCCATGAAGGCGGCCATTGCATTCATCAACCCGAATGGCAGAACTCGAAACTCGTAGTGCCCGTAACGGGTACGAAAAGCCATCTTCGGAATATCAGATTCCTGGATCTTTAGCTGATAGTAGCCTGAACGGAGATCGATACTTGAGAAGACGCACGCTCCCTGGTGTAGATACCCCAATTTTGACCGTCTAAAAAGACGAAAATACTTCGAGTAACACCTGGGAATAACCTACATTTTGGGCATCTAATAGAAAATTAAAAGTTCAGTAAACCGGAAACCCTAACCCTGAACCAAACCCTGACCGAAAACCCTATACCAGAAACCCTAACCTAAACCAGAAACTTTAAACCTAAACCAGAAACCCTAACCTAAAACCATAAATCATAACCCTAAAACCTAAGAAACCCTGGAAAGGGGCGGCTAACCCTAACTAGCCGCCCCATACTACGCGGCTAGTTGGCACTAGTTGCCCCCCTGGCCGACCTTGAATCGCTTCCCTGGATGGGACATAAAGCAGCATTAAATGCTAATCATTGCCGTAGGTTGTGACCTTCAGCCGCCCCATCTTGGCCGGATCAATCCAAGTAACCGACCCGAGCCACCGCTTATCAGAGATGGGACGTTTGGTAGGTCATGATGGGCGGCTACCAGAAAGTAGCCGCCCAATCCTGGGTGGCTAGTTAGGACTAGCCACCCTTCACCTAGTCCTGACAGAAGAACCATAGAATTAAATGAGGGGTCTAATCAAACACACTATTAACCAAGCCAGCCTATTTTCCCCTGGACATTCCCCTGCTTGTTTTTTACTATAAATAGAGGAGGTCCCAAGCCTTTAAACAACATCTAGAATTCCAATTGACAATTCACTCATTCCCAAACCAATAGGTTACACCCCCTTTCCATTACTAGAAATCCCTAGAGCGAGAGAAAGAGAGTCCCTTTTGTGAAAGAAAAATCCATTCCCTACACAAAAACACCCTCTCATTCCACCCTCTAGAAACCCTGGTTAAACCTAGCTTAACCTCTATCCAAAACCAAACCCATTTCCTACCGAAGTTCTGTCCAAACTAACCCAGGCCCCGTACGGCTAAACCCTATTAGCCGCCCCATACCCGTCGGATCAAACACACTAGCCGCCCCATTTCCACACCCCACCTGCACCCCTTTGTCCCAAGACTCCTTTTGTCAAGCCCCGAAAGCAGAATATGATTACCTATTTTTCACCTCTTTGTACGGTATATCCGTGTCTCAGAGCGGAGACCTCACAAACTCCCTACGTAGGCGATCAAATATGACCCAACCTTTTTCCTGCTTTTCAAAAAAGCAGGTGGCGATCACACACACCCTGGAATCCTCTTGAGCCGCTGTCGGGCGCCTCAACCAGGAACGACACCACCCTTCCGAGAGACGATTCGACCGAGCCAGCCAGGGCACGCATCAGATCCGAATCCCCGAAGAACCCCACACACGCCACGCGGGTTTTACCCACACCGAGACATGGAGCTGGTCAAACAGATCGTCAATCCGTGGTAAGTGGTGCTTGTTCATCACGGTCCGCTTATTCAGCTGTCTGTAGTCAATACACAAACGCAGTGAACCGTCCTTCTTCTAAACAAATAGGATAGGGGCTCCCCATGGAGAGATGCTCAGACGTGCGAACCCCTTCTCGAGTAACACCTCCAGCTGCTCCTTTAGCACCATCAACTCTGCTGGGGCCATCCGGTACGGAGCGCTCAAAATCAGCTCGGTCCCCGGAATCAGATTGATCTCAAACTCGATCGTGCGATCCGGTGGCAGGCCTGGAAGATCATCAGAAAAAACCTCTGGATATTCCGCCACGACAGGAGTCTGATTGATATCAGCCCGCAGCGGTGCATCCTCATCCACAATGCACGCCAGGTAACCCTCGCATTCCCCCTAAAGGAGTCTCCACGCCCGGATGGACGACACGAACCCCAAAGGAGCAACGTCCCTATCGCCCATGAACTGGAAAGGCCTCCGACCAGGAACGCGAAAAGACACCGACTTCGCAAAACTGTCAATAGTGGCGTGACTCACTGCTAGCCAGTCCATCCCCAGGATGTCGTCGAAATCCATCATGGCGAGCTCGATCAACTCCACCGCAAACTCATGCTCCGCAATCACCACAGTACATCCCCGATACACTGAACGAAGGAGAATACGGTCTCCGACCGCCAATAATATCTCCAGCATAACATCGAGAGGGGAAATTGCTACCCGAATCAAACAGCACATAAGCAGGAAACTGGGATATCCGAACAATACCTCGGACAACGCTACCCGAAGCCTGCGCATCCTCTGCGGTAATTGCTGCTACATGCCCTGAACGAGCTGCGGTTGAGGAGCAGGGGCACGCCTCGCGGGCTGCACTACCTGCCTCCTCTGGTCAATCCGGCCACCCTGTGGCTGCTGATATTGATGCTGCGGCTGCTGTTGCTGGCGTGGCTGCTCTTGTTGGCGTGGCTGCTACTGCGGCAGCAGTTGAGGCATAGGAGGTCGGCCAGCATCGGGGCAATCAAAGCTGATATGTCCGACCCACTGACAATGGAAACAACGTCGCGTCTCCGGTCGCCTCGCTTGGGCTAGAACGGTGGCAATGGGTGCAGGGCCTCGCATTGGCACCACATCGACTGGAGTAGCAGCGGTTGCTGGTCGATCCAAGCGGGACTGCTTGCCCTTGCGACATCCCGAAACCTGACCCCTGGGTGGCCTCTGGTCCGCAGAAGGGGTAAGAATAGCTGAGGGAACCCCAAGGTCGCGCTCGACTGTCCTCGCATGAGACACCAGGTCGGTGTACCTCGAGAGTGCCTCCGAGGAAACGTGCACCCGGATGGTGCTGTTGAGACCCATCTCGAACCGACGGCATCTCGTCTCCTAGTCCATCACCAAGGCAGAGGCAAACCGAGAGAGTCTCGTGAAACGTGTGGAGTAGTTTGCCACTGACATGGTACCCTGCGTCAGTTGCTCGAACTCCCGCATCACGATCTGCCGTGTCGAGAATGAGAAGTACTCCGCCAAGAAGTGGTTCCAAAACCCGGTCCAAAGAAGTCACTCCACACCCTCCAGAATGTCCATAGATCGGGTGGCCCACCAGTCAGCGGCGTTACCCTTCAACATGAACATGGCCAGCGAGACACGCTGGCGGTTGGTGCAGTGCATGGTCGAGAAGATCTTGTCTATCTCCATCAACCTGCTCTTGGGCAAGGGGGTCCGTCGTCAAGCCATGGAACTCAGGAGGATGAAGCTTCAAAAAGGCGGTGAGGCCAGTCTAATGCACACGGGCCGCTGCCTCTAGCTCCTCCTCCCTCTGCTTGGGTCCATGAACTCCGTCTGCAGGAATCTCCACCCGTACAAGGGGTACTTCTAGCACCATGGGTGGATCTGCTGCTAAGTGTACCTGCGGGGCTGTCTCGCGAGCTACCCGCAGTTCCTGGATCTCTCGCGCTTACTCAGCCAACGCTCTCATCTGAGCCTCCAGCGCCCTCGTCTGAGTCTCCAGAAGATCCGCCATCTGAGCGTAAGCACGCTCCCATGCAGGAGGCTCCGGCGCAGGTCCTGGCCCAACAATTGAGGACTCTCCAGTAGACTCCTCGCATCCGGTAGGTTTGAAAACCACCGAAGCCCGAGGACGACCACGTCCACGCGCCCATCTCCGAGGAGGCATATCAGCAACCTAAGGAATCAGCATTAGGATTAGAATACTCATATAGAAATCCTAGGACTCATCTCTAAGAAAATAATTAGCTCTGGCAGGACATGACTCTGATACCAACTTAGTTGTCACGCCCCAGGACGGCCATCCCCGAAGTGTGGCAACGCATATACGATATCAGTAATCCATACATGAGATCAAATAAGGACTCCACAACATCGAAGGCAATAAAGCAATAACCAAGTAACTGACATCAAATATATACAGACAGCGAAAGCTCAAACGACTAAGTCTGTAATTCAAAGACATTTACAGACTAGAGTACACAATCAACTATCCTGTGAGAGACAATATACACAATAAAAGACATCAACAATCCACATACCGTGCACAAGCACAAGTAGAATATATACAAGGAAAAAGGGGATGCTGATGGCCTCTCACTCGCAAGACATCCAACGCAAACACTGGTCCTCTACTCGTACCACACCTCAGGGAGCTCCTCCTTCGGATCCAGATCAGCGACAACTGAAGAAAACATATGCGAAGGGTGAGCCACACGCTCAGTGAATGGAATAATTCATGCATCATAACTCATATAACATCCAAATAATCATTTGAATCCCTCACCCTCACCCCGAAGGGTGACCTAGGTTGTTGGGAGCAACTGCACTAACCCTCACCCTCACCCCGACGGGTGACATAAGATTTTTGGGAGGAATACCCTCACCCTCCCTAAGGATGACCTAGGCTTTGGAAAATTGCACAAACTGTCAGATCGAACCAATGCCGACCCACTAAATTCTCACCCTCACCTCCTCCTCGGGGTGACATAGGATCTTGGGAGGAATCTAGATTGTTTCTACGCCCTTGGTCCACCGGTAGCTCATATCCAGGGAAGCCCATACCTGGTATACTCCCATGATCAGCACATCCCCACAAATCGGCAGCACCTACGGATGGGAGCCCTCTGTCAGGCCGGCTGTCTCAACCAGGAAGTCCCTACGTGGATCCAATGAAGGAAAGAAACCAATCTACACTCGCGAATACGATCCCCTTGGATCCGTCATCATCGGTGGCTATGCACCGATATGGTAACGAATTCTCAAGAATTTTCTCCAGGGCGCATAACTCAGATTCGGGGAAATTCTATCATTCGTAATGTCAATGCCATGGTATGACCCCATAGGTGGTCATACAGTTGCCTAATTTCATTAGGCAAGATCCTTGGCTCCAAGGCATACAATTTATTTAAAACAACATATGATTAGACATGGAATGTTAATTATGGAGCATCTTAAATGAATTAATACAATACCACAACATATTGTTTAAGACATGCTATTCTATGCATAATCATATAAGTTAATCAAATTAACTAGGTGGGGACATGCATAGTGGGGGTTATGCTAACATATGACATGATATCTAGCATGTATGGCTTTTATACATAATACATGGACATATAATCCCTAACATTCAATATCTAGCATGACATGATTACACGCTTATCAAGCTAGGTAGCAACATGCATGCATACATCAAGTTTATATGCAGTTATGGTGCCCTAGGGGAGGGCAATGCACTCCAACGTGCATCGAACACCTCTCAATTGGGTTGGATTGATCCACTCACCGCAGCCCGGGTCGTTGTGTGACCATTCGCCAAGATCTGCAAGATAAGGGCATCCAAATTGGTGAGTATAATCACATAAAAATACTTTAAAAAAGGCAAAAACAATGCGGAAGGGCAAAGACACGCACATATACAAGCTTGCACGCGCATATACACGCATGCCCGAGCCCCCAACACCCTTCCCAGCCTCCCGGCACCCCCTGCGCGCGGCCCCGCATGCGCACGCGCGCCCCTGGCGCACTCCCCGCGCGCCCAGATGACCCTCCGCGCCCGCAGACCTCCCGCGCCCGTACGCGCACGATCACGCGTAGGTGCGTGCCCGCGGACCCCGCTCACACGCTCGCGTATGCGTACGTGTACGCGCGCACGCCTGCGCCTGCCAGCGCACGCACGCGTGCGGATCGGCCCGCACGCGTGCCCAGGCCCCTTCGAACCCCTTCCTAGCCCTCTCACTCACCCAAACCCAAGTACATAGCATGCAAGACCCCACTAACACCCCCAACACTTGTAAATCCAAGGAAAGAAGGGGGGAAAAGCTTACCAGGGGAAGGGGGGAAGGAAAATGGGGGGTTTCGGAGCCTCCGATGCGCCCACGGCCACCTCTACCTCCACCACCAACACCACCACCTCCCCAGCCTCTCCTCAGCCTTACCTTAGCTGAAAAACGGGGGAACAACAGAGCATGAGAAGGAGATTGAGAGAGAAGAAGGACCAACAACCACAACCACAACACACTCACCTTCTAATTCCTCTTTGTGCTCCTTCTTCTACTTCTTCTCTTCAAAACACACATACACACTCACAAACAGAGAGGAAAAGAGAGTGAGAGAGATGTGAGAGGGAGAGAAAGTGAGAGAGAGTGTGTGAAATTCTCACTTGGCGGGGGGGGGGGGGTGATGAGAAGGAAAAGAGAGGGGGGTGAACCTAATTTAACCACACCCACTCACACACATAAACCAAAGCTTTACTTAGCTATTTAGTAAGGGGTGGTGAGGTTTCCAAGAGTCACCATAACCACCCAAAATATCTTTTACTATTCCACCAAACAAACCAGTAATGACCAAAACCCCGATACAGTTCAGAACTGCATAATTTTTGAAACGTTACCGGAATTTGATGAAATTTTTATGGGTGGTATAAAATGGTACGAGGACCCATAATATGCAGTCAGATTTCCAATCGGAATACTCTAATTCACGCAGATGGCTAAAAGTCAAAATTTTAGCGCCTCAGATCGGAAAATAAAAAATTTCAAAAATGGCCAGAATTTACCCAAAGGTTACCTATAGGATAAAAAGTGACACATATATAACATCCCATAATAAAGAATTTGGATGAGTATTTGGTGCTGTGGAGATCAAATCATTAGGGGTATTTGCTGCAGATGAAACAGTTTTGCATGAATATTTCAATAAGTTAGTTTACATGTTGTATGCAATGTTAAGAGTTGATGTCTTCATGAAGTAGGCTTATATATATGTGTCAGGAAGCTTCATGTTTGATTTGAGCATCATTGATTGTGTTTTGCAGTTTTCGATAGCGGGATTCGCGATGAATGGGTCTTTGGTGAGTGGTTCGATCCCCCCCCCCCTTTTGGGAAACGCTCAATGCATGTGATTGTGCCATGCGTGTCCATAGGGCTTTATTACAATACTCAATCTTGATTTTTACATAGTATTGCCTTTGTGTTGGTAGATGCTTAGTGTGGCTAACTCTTGAATGCTAAGTTCTTTGGACATGTGGCCTATGCACCATGTTGTTGATAATTGTGTGTGTGTGTAATTATTTGGTCTTGTCTATGGTATAATATCTATGATCTATTGCTGTCAGGATCATACATATTTTAGTATGCAAATGTTGTAGCTATCTTGCCTGCATCCGATTGATGCATTTCTATGAGAATTCATGAGAATTCATTGTTGTATTGGAGTTTGTTATCTGATAGCTATGATGATAGAATGTTAGGCCTATCTGTGTTAAGTGTGTGCGTGACTCATCTTTAGGATCATGTCTTGTCATGATTGAGTTGCGAGGACTTAGCTTCTTTCCCCCGCATCCAAGGGATGCATCTGTGCGGGAATTAAAGAGAATTCTGTATAGCAATGATAATTGCTAGAGGATAGTAGTTGATCTCTGAGGATCATATTGTGAGCATGAAGTACTTTCTCCCTATATCATCGTGCGTCAAAGCTACCCAACATTGGAGCTACCCTGCGTGGTGCAACCGTGCCACCGGAAGGCCGCCAGGGAGAGGGCTACCGGATGATATTGCGAGCGTGGAGTACTGTTTTCCTACATCATCGTGCGTCTAAGCTACCAGGTGTTGAATCTGTCTTGCATTGTGTCACAATATCATTAGGAATGCCCAGAGTATGATGTGACTACCATACGAAGCTTAGAGTACTGACCAAGGGTGATGCCGTATCATCAGAAATGTCCAGAGTATGATGTCACAACCATACGAGGCTTAAGTACTGACCACGGGTAAATCCATATCGTTGGGAATGCCCAAAGTATGATGTGACTATCATACAAGGCTCAGAGTTCCGACCACAGGTGATGCCGTATCATCGGAAATGCCCAGAGTATGATGTCACTAACATATGAGGCTTGAGTACTGACAATGGGTGAATCTGTATCGTTGGGAATGCCCTGAGTATGATGTGATTACCATATAAGGCTCGAGTACCGACCACGGGTGATGCCGTATCGTTGGAAATGCCCAGAGTATGATGTCCCTATCGTACGAGGCTTGAGTACTGACCATCGATGGCCGTTAGGATGAGGATTACCCGGGAGAGGGTTACCGGATGATGCGAGGGATTGGTATGTATTTATCTAGTTGTCAAGAATCTTTGTAGCATGGTATTAGTTTGTGTTACAACTTGTTAGTGTTAATGGATTAGTTGTTCCCCAAAAGTCCTGACAGTTTTCCGCCCTTTGGGGTGAGGGTGATGTGTGGTCACGTCTCTACGTGACATTTATATATGTCAGTGTTCTCACATCTATATATCTTTCCTTGAAAGGAAAATGTGTTAGTGTTATGTTATTATTCTTGAGTTGGATTCTTGCCACTCACTGAGCTTGTAGCTCACCCCTCGTGTGTTGTTTTTCATCAGGGACAGTGGGGCGTGGAGCTGGAGCATCCCTCTAGCGTAGTTCATGCGTGGAGTGTCCCAACTTTCGGCTGGCAAGTGCGGGGCTATCAGTAATCCTATTTTTGTGTATGTATTAGTAATTGTGCGTGTCGCACATGTGGTTGTATTTGGACTAGACTTGGGCTCTCACAGGACGGTAATTGTGTATTCGAGTCTCTAATAATATTATTGATTTACAAACTTAATTATATTTTATGCTTTTACTTATCGCTTTCCTGTCGCCTTGTTATTTATGCGATTATTGTTTTATTATTATCAGGGGTCATTGTTGACCTCTTGTGTAAGAGTCATGATATTGTACGATTGTTATGGTCCCGGGAGGGTTGTTCCGGGGCATAACAGGGTGTATCATTGGGGTTTGTTAAACTAAGTAAGAGAATATTTTTGTAATGATGGTGAATGGTATTTTTATTCTCAGTAAGCCCGAATAAGCTATTTTCATATTTTAGTGGAATTGTTATCAGACATTATTCTAGCTTATCCATGCATAGCTATCAGGGTTTATCTATACCAAATAAACAGCGAATAAGGGCTATTACTATTATTCACCCATACTCTCTGTTTATGTGAGTTCCCAAATGGGGGTTTAAAGTTTAGGTTGCAAATAAAAAAGCCCATGCATTTTGAGCCTATCAATCGTTTATCATTTCTTGCATGCAATTATGAAATCAATTAAACGTATAAAAAATCATACGTTTAAAGCATTCACTAATATAACATCCACATTTCGTGCAAGCAATAATGTGATCACGCCATGAACATATTTATTTATTTAGTATAATGACAAATCAATATATGCGTGATCACTAATATTTGTATACTAACATATTTTTCAAATACAAGCATATTTTACATCATCTCAAATATAATAAAATTATATTAGCATATTTTCAATTCCATTCCTCTAATCTCTAACATAATCATCAGTCCAGAAAAATTGTAATGTAATATGCAATTAAAACCCTTTTCATGCTTTGTGAATGCGGGATGAATTGTAAAAGTTTTAACGCATGCAATTGTTTCATGCACATTTACATTCAATATGCATACATTCAAGAAAAATGGAACGTATATAAACGTATGCATTATTAGTCATTTAAAAATAGACATACTACCAAAATAAAATCATACCATTAATTAATATCTGATTTGGTAATCACATGTACAACCAAAAATTATTTTATTTACTCCTATTTAGAGCACATAAAGTAACCATTATTATTAAATAGTCAAAATTAGTGACCCTACAATAATTTTCAAATATGAAAAGTTGAATATGGTAACAGATTAATCACCAAGAATTTATTATTCATATTTCACACGATTGAACATAATCTCATATATCAATAATTGAAAATTAGATATGTTACAATTAACAGATCTAAAAATTATAGAGCATGAGCATTTGAAAAATGGAATGTATAAAGTTTTGAATTTATAACATTTATAATAAGCCTCAACTCAATCACAATAGTGGGCTAACAATCATCAATAAATAAATAAATCAAATTCCTTTGTCTATTAAACTCCACTGTTTGGATTGCTTAATTTTTTCACATATATATAAGAGTTTGTGTACTTGTTCACTGAAATTGTTGTGCGTGACAAACAAATATTAGTCTAAACACAAATTCTTATAATTATCACATCAAGAATATAAACATTAAATATATATTAAATCATGCATATTCTATAATATATTGTAAAACCACAAATAAAATAGTAGTATTAGAAAAGTCTATTCGAAAATGTGGAAGTGAGTGAAGACACTCTGTCCTCGGTGAATAAGACCCCTTCACACACATGGTTGAATGGCTCCTACCACTGAGAGATACGACCACAATAGATTTTTTTCTTCCGAGGTACGAGCCACGGAAGAACCATGATTAACAGAATACGATCCTTTCATACGCCCAAATTAGGAATTGATGAGAAATTAGAGTGGATGGAACACTATTGGTTAGACACTTCTCAAATCAAGGAGCAATCTTGTGTTAGAGAAATGATGAAATAGATCACATTTGCTCATGGGTTGAATGCACTGAAAAATGTTTTGTTGATTATATCTCTCTCTTGATGGAAGATCACTAGACTATTTATAGGCTTAACAAACGTTTAAAAAGATGAAACGTTTTCCCTTTAATTCCATCCTCTAATAAATAATGAAAATAGGAGTTACAAATGCATGCAATGATTCATTGTTAACTCACCCATGTTATTTCCATTCATGCATGCAATTATAAAACATTAATACACAAATGTAACCTTCATGCATTTATACGTGAATGAATCTCAAAAACATTTGTAATAATATGGGAGGTAACAACACTTTATGGAATATTGAATTATGTATTTTGGTCAAAATACCAACATAATTAATATAATACATATACATGTTATATAAATAATAATTTTAGACTACAAAATAATAACCAAGTAACATCAAAATAAACTTAATAATATAAGCATAATAGAGATAACATAAAAAGTAATTAATAAATATATAATATATAAGATAATTTAATTGCTTATTAGTGAATTAGAAATTAAAAAAAAAGTGACTAGCTGCTAAGCGTTATGGGTTAGGTCCGCCTAGGTCCAAGTGAGGGATTAATTGGGGCCCAAGAGACCTGTAGAACATTGTTGGGATTGCATATGAATTCTGACTTATATATGAGGAAACAATAGATAAAAAAACATGGCTCAAAAAACTATTTCACATGGAAAATCTTTAAAAAAAAAAGAAAGAAAAACTATGGATCTCGTGGGGAGTAACAATCCATTATGAAATAGAAAAACATACTCATAAGGAAATTGTTACTTATGACTTAAAACACACTATCCAGGGAACATAAACGATGATATCTCGTCTCTATGAGCATTTTAAAATGAGGGTCTTCAATTTGAACTCAGTAAAGATTTTACATATTTGATAACCCACTAACTCTAATAGAATTTTCATTTTGAATATTTTATGATTTTAAAGACCCACCAATTTTAACGGTGGATCTTCAAATTTTATTGTGTGAATTTCTAGATCAGTATATCAAATTTTCTTGTATGAATTTTTAAAAATATCTCATATTTTTGAACATTTATTTATTTATGTATTTTTATAATAGAATATATAAGATATATATTGCATAAACGAGTTCATACAATATGTTAGTGACGTGCAAATTACAAATGATACTAAAAAACCAACTTATTTGTATATCAACGCCCAATTTCTTACTTGGCTCTAAAGTGTGTTATTGGGCGATGGGGGTAGTTTCCACCCATCAATTTCTTAACCCACCCCTTATTAATTTTTTCTTTTTTTATCTATACTACCTATAAAAACACCAATCCATGAAAAACATTCACTTGACATATTTATCCTTTCCAATTTCTGAAAATCCATTCCTATCTTTTCAAATTCTTGAAAATCTAACTCTCTATCTCATATGAACATTCATTAAATGATTTATCACATATATCTTGTTTGGTTATGCTTTTTTGAAATATTTATAAATGGTACATTTCATTATAATATAAAATGGTATATTATTAATTATAACTTATTATTGACCATTATTCAAGAACAAATATGTATTAAAACGATATTTAAATTATATGATATATGATTATATTAGACAATACTGAAAAATAATACTATTAAAAAATATTCGTAATATATTTCATTTGATGTTTTAATTTTTATTTATTTTGATTATCATAATACATGCTATGATATATCATTTGTATTATGGTTATCAAAATAATCATTTTATTCACAAATATTCATAATATATAATTATTTAATTTAATACACAACGATATCTTGATTTATAATATCAATAATGATTCCTAGGCCCCAATTTCACAGGCCCCAAATAGGCCCCATGAGGTGGCATCAAGACAAAACCCATTATACCCCTATTTTATTTTTTTCCTTATAAAGTGATATTTCGGTTATGATTACCGATTTTTTTGTGATCACACAGTTCTTCTTCATTAATTATTAAGATCAGCGTCAACTTTATTATTCTTCATCCTCCCGTTTTGTTTTTCTCATCAATCCCATCATTCTTTATCAACACCAACTGATTTTGTTTACGAAGAACAAGTAAAAGCAGATCATTAATGTACGTGTTCCGGTACCCGAGCCATGTCAGGACGCACTCTGCGTGGAACACGTGGTTGCATGGTGTCCTCCTCATCGTCTCCCCCACCCGCATGCGCTCCTTGCAAACCAGGCACTCCAACTCCACTTCCTCCTCCGTCACCACCACCCCTTGCAGAGACCTCAACATCGAATTCGAAAAAGTGGGTTCCCCCACCCCCGGGAACATCGCCTATACAAGGCTGTTATTCTCCTCTTGAAACAACAGGGAGCTGCAGCCGGGGCAGATGACGGGATCGTGAGGGTCGTCCGGCTGGGCTTCGATGGTGAAGAACATGTTGCATTGGCTGCACCGGTATCGGATGGCAGGGGGACGTGGTGGTGGCCGTGGCAGCGTCCTTGGTTCGGTCATGAAGGTTTCTTGATTGGGTTTCTTGGATTGATTGACGTGAAGGGGAGAGAGAGAGAGAGGAGATGGTGAAGTTGGGGTTCGGTGGATGAGTAAGGAGTGTCTATATGTTTTTATGAAATGTAACAGTACATTGTAATGATTAATGTGTTTAGTGTTACATTTCAAATTTGTGTATTATGTTACATTACAGATGCGTGTTTTGTGTTAAAACTAACATTGATATGTGTGTTGTGTTTACATTTCAAGTTGGATGAAATGTAAACGTAACAATTCTGAGTGGTTATTATTTTTAGTGTGTTACGTTTGAGACTTTGATATGACATGTTTTTATGAAATGTAACAGTGTTTGTCAGATCCGAACCAGGCTCTGAAGCGGGGTCTCCCCAACGCAGTCGCGGAGCTTGTGATGGTCCGCGGTGGCGACGGTGCCGGTGTCGGAGACGATGACACGCCGTTGTCGCCTGTGGAAGCCTTAGTCGCATCGGCGAAGGATTCAAGGGACTGTTACATTTGAAATGTAACAGCCTTATAATGATATAATGTTATTTTCAAAATCTATTTTTTTTTACATTTGTAAATGTAACAGTCATTTGCATAGTCATAATGATTTATTTTTGTTTAGACTTGTAAATAATTTATAGATTTTAAATTCTGAAATGTAATAGTATACTACAAGTGTATTATGCGGAAGTGTTACATTTTATCATTTTTCTTTGTTGTTGCAGAGGAGTCTGCTACATTTTCGTTGGATGAAATTCTAATCTTTGAAGCGTTGAGACTGACATGTATAACATATGCCTTTTTTTTCTCTATTCTAAATTATATCATGCTGTTATAAATTTTTATCTTCCCTGACATTGTACTCTTGTTGTTTCCAAGGAAGAATTGAGAGATGAAAAGCTAAAGGCCAAGAAAGAAGCAGAAGATTTAACTCAAGAAATGGATGAATTGAGGTATCAGGTTACAGGCATGCTCGAAGAAGAATGCAAATGTCGTGCTCATATATCGAACGAGCATCCCTTTGAAGAATTTCAGAATTGGAAACACAGGTGACTATTCTATTTCATGCATGAATTTTAATACTAAAAAGCTAACGTAATCTCTTTGGTTATCATTCTATCACATCCCTTGTCGCCTGTGGAAGCCTTGGTCGCCTCAGTGAAGGATTCGAGGGACTGTTACATTTGAAATATAACAGTCTTATAACGATATAATGTTATTTTCAAAATCCTTTTTTTTTTACATTTGTAAATGTAACAGTCATTTGCATAGTCATAATGATTTATTTTGGTTTAGACTTGTAAATAATTTATAGGTGGTACATTATGAAATGTAACAGTATTTTGATGAAAAACAATTTAGATGATTTTTGTGTAAGTTATGTAAGTTTTGGTGTAAAATTCATAAGAATTTTAAAAATTCAAATTTTGAAATAGGCAAATTTTAGAGACATATTTTTTTTAAATAGGCAAATTTTAAATTAGGCAAATTCAAATTAATGTGAAATATTAATAAGAGAAAAAATGGGGATTTGATTAATGAGATCTATTTTTAATGAAGGACATATCCGTATTTTGCCATTTTACATATTTTCAAAAGTCAACAAATCCACCAATAAGGTGATGACACCTCATGGGGCCGGTGAATGGGGCCTATGAGTTGGGGCCTGGGTATCACCACTCTTATAATATATGATTATTTATAATTGACAATATATATGTATTAATACTTATATTATGAATAATTATCATTTAATGCTATTCAATTGAATCTATTCAATTCATTCTTTCCACTTAGCATTCACTTGACATATTTACGCTTCCCAATTTCTGAAAATCCATTCTTATCCCAAATGACCTTTGGTTTGACATATTTATCTTTTCAAATTCATGAAAATCTAACTCTCTATCTCATATGAACATTCATTAAATGATTTATCACATATATCTTGTTTGGTTATGCTGCTTTGAAATATTTATAAATGGTACTATGGATATAAAAATCTGCACCTAGACATGTGTCATGCAAAGACGATACATGGGCCATCTGGCGTAAGGCCCATTAGGCCTGATCCATGTAAGGCGACCTCACGATGACGTCATCTGATATGTTGACACAACTAGACTAAAGGAACTAGTCGGACGGTCGGATATCTTGAGAAAAGATGACACCTCGAGTAATCTAAGGCACTACTAGATGACAGATCTGGTCGGACGACCTTATTATTTGAGTACGAGTAATATAAGGCACGACCAGACGACAGGTCTGGTCGGATGATCTTATTACTCAGGAATGAGTAGTCTAAGGCACGACCATAAGACAGGTCTGGTCGGGCGACCTTATTACTCAGGAATGAGTAGTCTAAGGCACGACCAGACGATAGATCTGGTCGGTCGAACTTACTGCTCAGAAAAGTACGCGGAGGCACAACGAACAGGTATATCAGGAGTCACCGAACAGACGTGGAAACGGTCAGAAGACCCCAAACGTTTGTAACCGCCGCGTTGGTACTTAATGCCCACTACCAGCAGAACGTGGGTAATTAAGAGACGACGTGGAGAGTAATTAAGGGAAACATTTTTCTAGAAAATAGCCCACTAATTCTTATTGGTAAAACGGTTACAAAGTGATCAACTGAACTACATGAGATTTGATCCCCCAGGGGTACATAGGCAGCCTATAAAAGAGGTCGCGCGACAACACTATTAAGGCAATGAGATTCAAGATTCCACATTTGAGGCAATCAAGAACAATCACGGTGACAACATAATCATTTGTGACAGCCAGGCACAGTCTCTCCCTTTCCCAATAAAAAACCCATTTTTGCACAAACCTACCAATAAAAATCCATTACCTAAATCCTTTCAAAGTTCCAATCCCAAAATCACAAATTTAACTATAACGCCCCCGTACTCACGACTCTGTTTTGAAGCGTGAAATACGATTGCGTTAATTTAATTTCTTCAAATCTCAGAGTTCTAGTTTTCCTTTTTCCATTATCCAGAGATACAAAATCATACTAAAAGAACTTCAACCTTTAATAATAATATAAAATCTAAAATTTCCACAATACTCTCAATTTCTCTGGATATAACTTACACATAAAATATATACAACTTGATACACAAACATGATTACTTAGGAAGATGGGCCAACTACATGCCAATGAAGTTGATCTGTCCCTCGACCAAACAAGTCTAACGTTCTCGCATCACGACCTCGTTCGCAGCTACACGAGATCCACCAATCTAAGTCCTTATATCTGAAAGGTTGGGAAAAGGAGGGGTGAGCTACCACACGCTCAATGAATGGACCTTAGTGTCCCAATAATAATAATAATAATAATAATAATAATAATAATAATAATAAAACCTTCAGAATAAATTCCAAAATATCCGAACCAACAGAATATAATTTTTCACAAATATTTCGATAAAACAGAATACATCTCTTTAGAGGAAATAGCCACCATCTCATACTATCTACATGATGTGTATGATGCAACGGACACGCATACCCGTATGGCATGCAGCCGAAAGTGCTCCAACTAGAGCTTGATCACGCAGACCAATCGTCACGCAGACGATATCATGCAGACGGGTGTCACGCAGGCACGGTCCCACTAGACTGAGTCACGCAGACCCTCGTCACGCAGACGAATGATATAAATGCAGGATGACCTCCACAATTCACATATTGGCATGCAAGAATAACATAATAATCATTATACTATTCATACGTAAAATAACGTCTCAAAACATGATGTCATGTTCATGCAATTCTATACTCAAGATAACAGTAGTATTCATAACATAGGCATGATGCGAATATGATAGATATATGTAGTTTTTCAAAAGCTACTAGAGACTAGACTCACTCACCTTCGGTCCAATGATTCACAACCAAATCCAAGCCTTACAGTAAATAAGAATCTGACAAGAAACGATACGAATCGATTACAACATGTACAACCCGTACGGAACTCGATGTACCCGTACACACAGAAACTGACGGCTCCCACAGAGACCTTCACTGACCAACCCGACGGATCCCATAGGGACCGTCTGAAATAAAACCCAACGGCTCCTACTGGGGCCGTCCCTTAACAAACTGACGACTCCTCTGGGAGCCGTCCCTAACATGCCCGACGGCTCCTATAGGGGCAGTCCCGAGGTAGAAGTACATACCCCAATTTATTTTTGTAAAAATCTTTAAATAATTCTACTATTGAAAACAACACACTATTCGTTTAAAACTGTGTAAACGGAAAAGAACCCATATCGAAAATCAAATCATGCGTACGAGAAATCCAATTAAAATCAACTCCAAAAACTCTATTATTTTTTTGTTAAAACAATCAAATACCTTTGACATTTACATATACAAATATGAATAATGTAAAAATGTAAATCAGTAAAGAATATCAAAGCTCATGCGCGTGTAAGAAATCCAATTAAAACCCTAGTTTATAAGAATTCAAAAAACTGATATATATATATATATATATATATATATATATATATATATAAACCAATTAAACCTTATTCAAAACTCCCAAGAACTTAGATTTATTCATATTATCAAAATCAATACATAATGTGTAACCGATACAAAATATTTAGGAAATAGATCGAAAATCATATATAAGAATAATCCATTCGAAACCCTAGTTTATGGGAAAACGGTAAAGTATCGATAAAACACTAAAACTCTTGGTATACCCAAGGATCTAATTATACTTTATAATCCTTTACAAACCATGAGAAATACCGTGTCATTGTACTTAACATGATATCCTATTATCTTTATCTTAAACCCTCTAAGGATTCACAAAACATATATAAGAGCGATACAGAAATTTTTGAAAAATCATAACTTTCAATCCGAAACTCCAAATTGGACGACTTATGATTCGTTGGAAAGACCTTTTCAAAACCTATTTCTGTTTGTGAAATACATTTTTTCCAGAAACGACTCTATCATAGTCACTAATACAATTAAATGCCTAGGTATACAATTAACCCAAAAATAACTCTTAAATCATCAAAACCAATAAAAATCAATTTGATCTTAAGAAATCTTTGAAGGCCATAGATGAAACAACTAACATGGATCTATGATAAAACTCTTAAAAACCATAAAAACATTTATAGATTCGGATCCATGCATATAAGGGTCAAAACAAGACCTTAAACAATTCATAACATGATTTCTATGTTTAATAAATAACCCGAGGCATGATATATACCTAACCCCTTTCTTTTGACATGAAAGATTTGAAAAATACTTTGAAAACACCATGATTTCATAGCTATAATGTAAGGGTCTGAAAATCATATGAAATGCATCAAAACCCATAAAAACTCAAGAAGAAAACTCAAGAAATTCACAAATCTGAAAATACATGTGAGGTCTAATAGCATCATCAAAAACTTATAAAAACATCATGAAATTATCATCATATCATTGTTAAAACATAGGGACCTGAAGTCGTATGAAAACATTCAAAGGAACTAGAAGAAGAATCATTCTTTGTTTGAAAAGATTTAATAACGAAAACTTATAAGCAAGACTTCTAAATGAATTGTTATCAATAAAAAACTCTTCAAATCTCTATAGAAAGCTCACCTAACCACGCTTAAACTCCCCTTCCCGAGCTCCACAACAATGGTGTCGTAGAGAAGAAGAAAAGAACTTTTAGGGTTTTAGGGTTTCAATGAAAAAGGGAGAGGAAAAGAGAGATTAAATAACCGAAAATATGTGGGGACAAAAATACGACACCATAAAACCAGAATAACCACAATCAATGCCATTGTTTCTTTCCAAAAATGGACTGAATTGAATTTGAAAATCGCCCAGATCGACGGCACCTCCAAGACCCGTCACACAGGTGCTCGACGGCTCCCCCAGGACCCGTCAGACAGCCTCCCGATGGCTCCTCCAGGATCCATCAGACAAGTCCCCGATGGATCCTATAGGATCCATCAGAAAACCGACGGCTCTCCCTAGAGCTATCACTATTCCTCTTCCCGACCTCTTGGCACATTTTGACCCATAACTTGATCGATACTCATCTGATTCACGATTTGTAAAAAGAGTTGGAAACCTAACAGAATGAGGATTCCAACCATGCCTTAACTTATGAATTTGGAGATATAAGTCCTCCAAAACCTGATAGGAATAAGATCCAATGCACAAAATAAAGAAACAACTAGGAAAAATCACAGTCGTTACATTAACTGTGTGGGGAAATTATCCTCCTCAGTTTGGCGCTGTCTATGGGATACGTAGAACAAAAGGCCTAAATTGTGTAATGTCAAACCCGAACGACCTTCCAGGAGGGGGCCTGCAAGATGGGAGTAGCCTCCCAATTAACACTGGGGGTGGTTTGCCAGGATCCCTGGCAAGCCAAGTCCAGGATCTCATGCGGGCAATGGATGGTTTGTAAGAAAATTTGTTCATCCGGTTGCAAGGATCGATGCAACATATGATCGAGGCTTTGATGCAACAGTTCCACACGAGCGGGCATCACAGGCCACCAACACTGGAGGAAGCCCAACCACTGGCGCCAGTGCTTCCTCACCTTACTGCCAACAATGGTGAAGCCTGGGAAGGAAGTACTTCTTCCTCCAATTAGAGACAACCGTCACGGCGATGCTCGCGCACTCCGCGGACTGGCCGTCAACCTTATGAAAAGCAGAGGCGCGGTCGTTCTCCTCACGGGGAGCGATCTGCCTGACTGGGAACTTCGCGAAGCGAAGTAGACCAGGAGCGGTCAGCATTGCGCGAAATGTACGAGGGTCACCGGCGTGATTTCCCTCCACGTCAGCCGACTGGTGGAGCAGTCATGCAACCTCGCCATACTTTACGCTCCGAAGTGCACCACATTTTGAGTCGTGAAATGGTAGAGCATGCTATACGTGGATTTGCTTCCCCATTCAGCTCAGACATCCTCAGGGAATGATTGTCTCATAGGTTCGTCCAACCTAAGTTCAAGCTGTACAGTGGTACGACAGATCCATACAATCACATCCTAGTGTTTCAGCATTACTTGACGTTGTACGAGTTATACAATGGGATGATGTGTCGCCATTTTTCCTCCAACTTGGAAGGGGCCGCATTAACCTGATTCCACCTCCTCCCTGCAATGTCAATAAGGATTTTCAAAGAGCTCAGAATCATATTCGATGAGCACTTCATCTGCAACAGGCGGAGGAAGAAGGATTTGGGGGATCTCATGAAGATCCAAATGAACTCAGGAAAAACGATTCAACAATATGTCGATCGTTTTCGCATCCTAAAGTTCAAAGTTGAGGACTGCAATTAAGATGTTGCAGTCATGGCTTTTCGAAATGGACTACCATCCAGAAACAACCTTAAGGAGTCACTGATCAAACGAACTCCATCTGATTTACGGGACTTGATGGGGCGTGCTGAAAAGTATGCCAAAGTGGAGGAGTCCAAACTCTTGAAGCAGGCAGTGGCAGCTTCCAAGTCATCTTCCGCATCCACCTCTGTGTCTACGAAGTCCATTCGAGAATCTCGCCCGAAGGAGCAGCGGGGCGAGAAGAGCAAAAGATCGGACACTTCGACCAACGAGGTGCGTGAGGGGGAGGGGATATACTTCAAGATTCCCCCGACCCAAATCCTATCAAAGATGCACGGGCAACCTTGGTTCGGGTGGCCCGCGCCCATGAAAAGTGATGAGTCGAAGCGAGACCAGAGTCTACGCTACGACTACTACAAGAGCGTTGACCACACCACCGACAGTTGTTGAATCCTCTGGGCATTCCTAGAAAAATAGATCCGGAAGGGCCACATGAGGGAGTACGCTTAGGCGGAAATCGCCCCCAACCCCAACGATCAGCACGCGATGAATATCAACCCCAACACTGCTTCCGGGGTCATTGACATCATATTTGGGGGCGTTCCCCACTTCATCACACCGAGAAGCGCCCGGCAAGATTCAAGAAAAATGCAGGTCTCGTTCGAGATGATGCAGGTCGACCAGGAACCAAAATTGGTCGTGAAAAGACCACGAGGGGATGTCAACAACGTCATCACATTCTCTGATGCTGACATGGAAGGAGTCCTGGCCCCACATTCGGATGCTTTGGTAATCACCTTGCGCATCTCAAACTTTGAGGTGAAAAAGATTCTTGTAGACACAGGGAGCTCAGCAGATATCCTTTTCATGAAGCCGTTCCTTCGGATGGGGCTGAAGCCGCAGACCTCCACCCGACGAAGGACCCATTGGTCTTTCAATGGGGCACGGGTTATCCCAGCAGGACGTATCACGCTACCAGTCCGAGTGGAAAATCAAACTGCCATGACGGATTTCACCGTCATGGATCTCCCGTCTCCATACAACGCGATCATCGGGCGATCGATCCTGTCTCGTGGCAATGAAGGCGATTCCGTTCACTTACTATCAACGCCTCCATTTTTCCACAGCTCAGGGGATAATGGAGATACGAAGGGACCAGGTGGCTGCGACGCGCAGTTATATGGCAGCAATGGCAGGAAAGTCAGCCTTGTCAGAGGTAGAAGAGCTACCCAAAGAAGGAGAAATCCATCCGAAAAGGTAGCAATTACTTCAGGACCGGGTCAAGGCAGACGAGCGTCGACCCAGTCCGAAGACAGGGTCATGGAAGATATGGAACAAGTCCCAATAGACTCACTTGACCCTGAGAAATACTTTCTCGTCGGGAGTTTGCTCTCTGCAGAAGAGAGGAAGGCGATACTCGACCTCCTCATAGAAAACAAGGACGTTTTCGCCTGGAGACCTCAATACATGTCGGGGATCGACCATGAGGTGGTGAATCACCGACTGTTCATCTCTCTGACTGTCCATCTGGTGTGACAAAAGCAACGACGGATTGCTGCAATCCATGCCGATGCGGTGCGAGATGAGGTGAACAAGTTCTTAGCCGCTGGATTCATCCGCGAGGTGTGACACCCTGAATGGCTGGCTAATACGGTGGTGGTTCCCAAGAAAAATAAGAAGTGGTGAGTATGCGTGGACTTCCTTGACCTGAACAGCGCATGCCCGAAGGACAACTTCCCACTTCTGAAGATTTTCCAGCAAATTGACTCCTAATCAGGTTACGAACTAATGAGTTTCATGGATGCTTATTTAGGCTATCACCTCTCCCAATGTACAAGCCTGACCAGCAGAAAACAACATTCATAACAACCACTGGCGTTTATTGCTATAAATTAATGCCATTTGGGTTAAAAAATGGTGGAGCCACATACCAAAGGCTGGTGACTAAAGTCTTCCAGCATCAGATCGGCAAGACTGTGGAGGTGTATATTGACGATATGATGGTCAAAAGTACGAACCGAGTTGACCATCTGTCCTACTTGGAAGAAGTCTTCGCTGTGTTGTGAAAATATCACCCTAAACTGAACGCCACCAAATGCTCATTTGGAGTCACCTCAGGCAAGTTTTTGGGATGTTCGACAACACAGTGGGGAATCGAGGCTAACCCTGATCAGATCAAAGTGATTATGGAGATGTAGCCTACTCAAAACAAGAAGAAAGTGCAAAAGCTGGCCGGGAGATTGGCTGCACTCAACTGTTTCATCTCCTGGGCCACGGACCGATGTTAACCATTCTTTCAATTGCTGCGAAAGTCTCAGAGATTCGAATGGATACCAGAACGCCAGAAAGCTTTTGAGGAAATCAAGAAGTACCTCAGCACGTCATCACTCTTGGTGAGTCCCTCCATGGGAGATACTCTATACCTCTACATTGCAGCGTCCGAGCACGCCGTGAGCTCAACACTATTGAAGGACGTCGACCGCGGATAGAGAGCCATCTACTATGCAAGTAAGGCACTAAGTGGGGCAGAAACCAGGTATTCCCGTATCGAAAAACTTGCGTGTGCTTTACTCATTTCTGCCCGTAAACTGTGCCATTACTTTCATACCTATTCAATACATGCCATCACCGACTCGCCTCTCAAAGTCGTGCTATGAAAGGCAGACGTCCCGGGTCGATTGCTAAAGTGGCGGTGAAACTATTATCCTTTGACATCCATTATCAACCCAAAAGCGCAATCAAAGGACATGTGATCGCAGACATTATTGCCGACCTCACACCTGAAGAACAACAAATCTGCGCCATCTCTTACTATAGACCTATCTCTTGGACACTCCAGTCGATGGAGCATCCAACCGAAAAAGGTCAGGAGCCGTGTTGATTTTGTGAAGATGGATTATTGTTCGAGCATGCAATCAAGCAGGGGTTCAAGACTTCCAACAACGAAGCCGAATACGAAGCTCTCATCACAAGTTTGGAGTTCACTGTAGACCTCGGCTTTATCCAATTCTCATTCTACAGTGATTCTCAACTCGTGGTGTGCCAGAGCACTGGAGAATACCAAACGAAGGACGATCGCATGGCGGCTTATCAAAGCTACACGTGTACTCTGCTCACACAGATCGACCACTAGGAGATCCACGCGATCGATCATGAGCAAAATACTCAAGCAGGCGCCTTGGCGAACTTAGCAAGTGCTCTTGAAGGAGAAACTTCTCGAGAAAGCCAGGTCGGATTCTTGGGGGAACCGAGTATCGCTCACTTCGAGCAGGTCATGGCAGTAGAGTCAGAACCCCGGGAGACGACCTGGATGGATCTCATACTGTCTTACTTAAAAGACGGACACCTCCAGACAGAAAAGGAAGATCAAGACCCGATTCGGTTCCTGATCTCCGAACATGGTGTATTGTACAAGCAAAGCTTCAAAGGTCCGCTTCTCAGGTGCGTCACCATCAAAGAGGCCTGAGAAATATTAGAAGAAATGCATTCTGGTATATGCGGTTGGCACACGGCCTCAAGGTCCTTGGAAAAATGTGTATTGACCGCTGGATACTTCTGGCCCACCCTTGCAAAAGATGCACTTGACTTGGTCAGAAAGTGCGACAAGTGCTAGCGATTCGGCCCGTTGATTCACTGACCAGCAGGGGACTTGAATACACTGTCAAGTCCTTGGCCATTCAGGAAAAGGGGGTTTGATATCGTTAGACCTATGCCTTAAGTGCCATCACAGAAGAGGTTACTCCTGGTCTCTACTGACTACTTCACCAAATGGGTGGAGACTGTGGCCCTGGCCAGAATCCGCAACATCGAAGTGCGTATCATCCTTTGGAAAGAGATTGTATGCCAGTTTGGGGTGCCGGACACTATAATCTCCGACAACGGGATGCAGTTCGACAACGCTACCATCAGGGAGCTTTGCAAGTAGTTGAAAATAAAACATCTTTTTCCTATCCTCGTTAGCCTCAGGGGAACGGCTAAGCTGAGATTACCAACAGAACCATCCTTGACCGGATCAAAGAGCGGCTTGATGTATCCAAAGGCAGCTTGGTGGATGAGCTTCCCTAGGTACTATGGGCATATTGCACACAGCATGGCAGGCCACAGGGGAGACTCCTTTCTCTCTGGCCTTCGATGTCGAAGCGATGATCCCCATAGAACTCGGGATCCCAACCATTCGAACTATGAGCTTCAAACCTCAGGCTAATAAAGAAGTCTTGGTGTCTGAACTCGACCTACGAGATGAATGAAGGGAAGCAGCCTCCATCAGGATGGCCAATTATTGAAACCAGATCGCTTGAAGCTACAACAAAAGAATTTCGCGATGAAGATTTCGGATTGGAGACTTGACTTGGTCCTTCAAGAGGTATTCCCCGAATCTAAAAAATGATTAGATGGTAAGCTCGGACCCAGTTGGCAAGGTCCTTACAAGGCCATCGGACTGGGCCCCAAAGGTGCTTACTATCTAGAACGAATGAATGGAGAGGCATTCATAAGACCTCGTAATGTAAAGCATTTGAAAAAGCACTACTTTTGAAATAAAAGTTATTTGCTTCATTTTAATTCATTATATACCATGTGAATGAACGTCCGTTCGAGGTCGCGTTGTGGAACTGATTTTCAGACAAGACCTTATTAATAGTGGTCGCGAGATAAGCACTCTCAACAAGGATGTTGCACTCCTAAGTGGTTGCAAGACATAGCACTCTATGGAGGTCGCGCAATGGACCAGTTAAGGTCGATGGATGAGCACTCTATGTAAGAGGTCACGTGAGGGATGCCCCATCCATCGATTAGCACTCGAGTAAAAGGCTTACAAAAGTGAGACACATAGATTACACTAAAAAAGGTGAGGTCGTTCGAAGTATAAGCTTCCCCTATGCTCACATGGTTTAAATGGGATCAGGCCATACGACCAACATTTAGAGGTCGCACGGTAGGGACGAACAGAATTAGCCCCCGGGCTAAAATTTTGAAAGGGCCCAAGCCCTCTCATCCTGAGCACTCCACCATCGTTGTACAAAAAAGAACGCGCAAGACATCCTTGTACGATAAGGGTGAAACAAATAGGCATCCCTTGGCGATCACATGGTCTAAATGTGCTTAGGTCATACAACCAACATTTGAAGGTCATGCAGTAGGGACAAACAGAATTAGCCCCCGGGTCAAAATTTTGAAAGGGCCCAGGCCCTCTCATCCAGAACACTCCACTATCGTTGTACGAAAAGGAACGCGCAAGACACCCTTGTATGATAAGGGTGAAACGGATAGGCATCCCTTGGCGATCATTCAGTCTCTACGACCAGCACTCGTAGGTCGTGCAGGAAGGGCGAACAGAATTAACCACAGGGCTTAAATTCTGAAAGGGTACTGACCCTCTCGACCCAAACACTCAAGAATTCAGTTTTCTTAGTCTTGAAAGGCTATGGCCTGATGGAGGTCGCGATGACGAGATATAAAAGAGCCAATCTACCGTATAGATTTCAGACTCTGGCAAGGTACGACCCTGTGATCTCGATAATAAGCATTCCAAACATTCAGACCAAACAGAAAAATAATTAAACAAGATAAAGACAAGTCGTTTATGAAAACATTGTTCTTTTACAAGCAGAAGGAGGCACAGGCCTGAAATCGGGCCTCCAGGCCAACGGAAGCAATAGAAGGAGACTCAACAACGACGTGAGGAGATAAATTGTTGGATCTATCTTCATATCCTTGAAGATATCCACAATCATAACTCTTCTCGACATCAGACGTCAAGGATTTGTGATCTCCTTTACTTGATCCTTTAGCATTGCCAGGGTTTCACTTCGACCCTTCGCCAAACCCTCATCAAAAGCAGAGGCACGATCAGCTCGACACTCACAGAATTTGACCTGTAGCTCTTGCGATTCCTTGGTCAGGGCTTCAACTCGCTCTTCAGCTGTCTGTGCCCGCAAAGAAAGGGAAGTCTAATTGAAGGAGTGGGAGAATCTCTGCTCGAGGAGCTCTCTGACACGTTCTTCAGTATCTTTAGTTCGAACCAGAGTGATAGAGGCATCTCGGTGAGCTGCGTATTTAGCAAGCTCTGATATATGGCATGCTTGATTCGTGATCGCCAATTGTTCTTCGATCGACTTCAGGTGCTCCTCCCTTCGATGAGTGAGTCCTTCAGTCGACCTCAACAAGGCTTCGAGCTTTACAGTCTCCGAGCTCCGCTCACCAAGCACCTATTAGATAACAAAGTTCTGTAGAAACATTGGTCAGTACATCAAAAAACTTAAACCGAAGCGGGCAAAGAGCGTGTCTGTTGTAACCCGACGAACGCAAATTAGATCATCATCAAGAAGACAGCCCCTAAGTCGAGCACTAGCATATTCCCTGCTGGCGAGGGGACCTCTGGACGAAGTGCCGACTGACATCGTAGGAACGAAAGCTGAAGTTGAAGGAGCCTCGACATGTTCGGGACATCCGCGCAATGGAGGTCTGCACCCACCACAATGACTGGGGGCATCCCCCCTGCATTCAGAGCAACCGATGGTGTCTCATCACAGTTGAAACAACTGGGGACATCCCCCCTTCAGCCAGATCTGCGGGTAGCGCCCCCTCAGCAGTCTTCTCAACTGGGGACATCCTTGATGCTATTGCAGCAGCGAAAGGTGAAGCAGTTAAAGTCTCACAGGCCGAGACCCCGAACGCCGCAGCAGGAGGAGCTGGGGCAGGAGCATCAACTACGACCACCTCCGACGAAGAAGGAATCTCCATCATTTCCAGCGCACGTTGAATCAATAAACTGGACGGATGCCCTCCTCCCCAAGTGCATGCGGGTAGGTTGACAACCGTCTCATCGACCGTTGGGGACAGGTCGATCCTTGGAACGGAGGAGGCAGGTGCAACAGCAGATGGATCTTCAACTCCATCAACAGAGTCCGTCTCCCCAGACGGCAAGGTAGGATGAAGAACTTCGGTTCTTTGCTTTGTAGGAAGCGGCAACCTCGGCCTCTTCCTGGAAACAGGTTTACCATTGGAGGCAATGGAACGCTCGGCCACCTCTTCGACGGTCGCGGGAGAGGTCAGAGCCGGCGGACCTTGAGGAGGAACCCGAAGCTTTTGGGGACAAAAAATTGAGTATTATCCAAAAATCCTTACAGATCTTGGGTGCAGGCTATGTGATCGAGCTTGACCACAAACAGATTAGGAGTCCTCTTCTCCCACTCGTCTCAAAAAGAACATAAGAACAGTCAGCCTGATATGAGTCACCTTCCCATCCACCACAGGAGCTGGAAGCACCCAGAGGCCAGTTAGCTGTATCAAGGTTTCATCCCACCATCCACTATCGGAGGAAGGAAGTTTGTCCACGAGGGGGATGGCGCTGGCCCTCGCTCAAAGGTAGTATGCATGCTTCGTCCCGCAAGTCATACAAATGATAGATATCGTCAACCCCAAGATCAAGCTGTATCTCACGGTTGATCGTGACGACGCACATCAACACCCTCAGTAAATTGGGAGAGCATTGGAGAGGGTGAAGCCTGAATCGACACATGAAGTCCTTGACCAGCTCGGGGAGAGGGAAGGAAAGAACACTTCTCAACATTTGGGAAGGATACATGTACAGCTTGCCAAGAGCTACTTCCTTCACGTCGTTGAAGGATTTGTAGGGGGCTGGAAGATATCAATGGAGTCTGGAATGGACAAGGTGGACTGCAGCCTTTGGACGATATCAATCGACATGGCAGGAAACGAGATGAAAGAAGGCAAAAATTGAAGAAGGAGAAACATAGATATTCCCTTTTCAGAAGTTATGCCTTCTGTTCTTTGAAACGAAATGCATTATATGGGAGGGAAATCTCTCCTCGAGAACCCCCCATCATCATGACGAAGGAGTGTGAAAACTGACATTGTGGGAAGATTTATCACTGAAATCTTCTGTTAAATTCAAGGTACAGTTGGCGCAAGAGGGGAGGCAACGGTTCCAGACACGTGACGAGCATTTAATTATGACTTTCTTACGTGTCACAGAGATAAGGCTAACAAAAGTTGTTCATGAAGTTTGTTCGTGGAGACTGTTCGTGAAATCTACTCGTGAGGACTGCTCGTAAAGCATATTCGTGGATGTTTCTTGTGAACATTGCTTGTAAAGTCTGTCCACGAGGTCTGATCGTGAAGTTTGTTCGTGAATGAGTCCTGCTCAGGATTTTTCTCAGCAACGGCCAGGTATCTCTACTCAACATACATACTAAGAGGTGCCATGGTAGTTGAAGTTTCATACAACGAAAGGAGATAGACAAACGAGTAGAAATATGAACAAGATTGAGCAGAAAAAATAATTTTTATTCATTCAATAGATAAATGTTACACAATAAGAAAAAATAAAAAGTACGTTCAATCCTTTGTTCTATCTTCTGCTCGGCCCTTTCCCCGTAATCTCCTCTCCCGTGCAACGTGAAAAAGCATGGGCAGCTACTCGTTGCTCATCTCTCAAAAATCACGCGAGTGGTCAGAGTAGCCCAGACGATAACAGCTGATGAAGTCAAGAAGATGTTCTGCTTCGTCACTTTTGCAAGCTTCACGAGAGAACGTAGCTGATGATCTATGGAAAGGGCAGCGGCACGAGCTGAGGCTTGCAAATTCTTGGATGGACCGCCAGTAGGGAGGACCCTGTGCAAGCGTTCCCCAAGCGTAGGAGCAGCATCTGCCCCAACACCTAAGTTTGCAGACGACATTGTTGGAGGCGGGTCAATCTCCATATGGCGAGGGGAGAGAGCAATACCTCTACTAGCAGCAGGCTCTGAAGAAGAAGAAGAAGAAGAAGAAGAAGAAGAAGAAGCGGAAGGGGATGATGATCGGACAGCGAGGGATGGAGTTAGTGAGTTAGGAGAGGGCAGCGTCGACGTCAAGTCTACCAGTCGGGCAATGGAATTTGATCCAAAACCCAACCAGAGGAGCCTCTGAGAACGCCACCCCTGGCCGACCATGAACCGCTTCCCTGGATGGGACATAAAACAACATCAAATGCTGATCATTGCGGTGGATTGTGACCTTTAGCCGCCCCATCTTGGCCGGATTAATCCAAGTAACCGACCCAAGCCACCGCTTGTCAGAGATGGGACGTTTGGCAGGTCATGATGGGGGCGGCTACCAGAAAGTAGCTGCCCCCATCCAATTCACCAAATTAACTCTTTACTTGCTTTCTGTCAGCGATATCTCTTCCTTGCTGATTTTTCCCAAGCACGAAAATGGTAGGCACGAGGAAACTGACACTGGGCTGCTCCGTGCACGATAGCTAAGAACCCCGACCATGGGTTGGATTACTCACCATTTACTTTCCTGCCTTCCACCTGGATCATCCTTTCGGTTGAGAATTCTAAGTCAAGACCTAGCCTCCGACGGTCTAAATCTACTCCCTGAATAGTACTGTTCGTGTTGTCATAACTTCTTGAAGGTCGAGCCTGCCAAAATAGGGGTCTCTTTCCTTATCATCGGTCGAAGTCTTTCCTGCGTCGCACCAAGACTCCGTTCGATGAGGGACAATTGTAGATACCCCAATTTTAACCGTCTAGAAAGATGAAAATGCTTCGAGTAACACATGGGAATAACCCACATTTGGGCATCTAATAGAAAACCAAAAGTTCAGGAAGCCGAAAACCCTAACCTTAAACCAAACCCTGACAGGAAACCCTAACCTAAACCAGAAACCCTAACCCTAAACCAAACCCTGACCGGAAACCCTAGCCCAAACCAGAAACCCTAACCCTAAACCAAACCTAAATCAGAAACCATAACCCTAAACCAAACCCTGACCGAAAACACTAACCTAAACCAGAAACCCTAACCCTAAACCAAACCGTGACCGGAAACTCTAACCTAAACCAGAAACCCTAACTCTAAACCAAACCCTGACCAAAAACCCTAGCCTAAACTAGAAACCCTAATCCTATACCAAACCTAAACTAGAAAAGGGGCAGCTAATCCTAACTAGTCGCCCCCCTGGCAAACCCTGAACCGCTTTCCTGGATGGGACATAAAGCAGCATTAAATGCTAATCATTGCGGCGGGTTGTGACCTTTAGCCGCCCCATCTTGGCCGGATCAATCAAAGTAACCGACCCAAGCCACCATTTGTCAGAGATGGGACGTTTGGCAGGTCATGATGGGGGCGGCTACCAGAAAGTAGCCGCCCTATCCTGGGTGGCTAGTTAGGACCAGCCGCCCTTCACCTGGTCCTGACAGAAGAACCAAAGAATTAATGAGGGGTCTAATCAAACACACTATTAGCCAAGCCGCGCGGCATTAAGTGCTAACTCCGCAAATCAGCCAGATCAGAGAATCCCGAGGAGACCGGTGACCAGATCTTTGACTCTCGAAAAAGGAGGGATGCGACTAGATTTTTCATATTTCCTGCCCTCTCGACACATCAACAGAACTGGAGAGGGGGCATCTGTGGAGGTAAAAATCTGCACCTAGAGACGTGTCATGCAAAGACGATACGTGGTTCATTTGGCGTAAGGCCCATTAGGCTCTATCCATGTAAATCGACCTCACGATGACGTCATCTGATATGTCGACACGACTAGACTAAAGGATCCAGTCGGACGGTCGGATATCTCGAGAAAAGTTGACACCTCGAGTAATCTAAGGCACGACCAGATGACAGATCTGGTCGGACGACCTTATTATTTGAGTATCTTTTCGTTCGCCCCCCTTTCCCCCGCGAATCCAATATTCCTGACCGTTTCTATCCCAGGCCCTTACCAGGCCACCCCAAACCTGGGACCGCTAGGCAGCCCTCCCAGGGGAGAATCGCTAGATGAAACCATCCTAAGAATTCTCTCCGAGACTGGTCCCTCGGCCTCCAAGCACATGTCTCTACATAACCTGAGACAGATCCCATTAGTCCACCTACCAGAGGGATTCAAAATCCCCAAGTTCTGCCGGTATAACGGTCGTGGAGACCCAGACATTCATCTAACTGCCTATTATCAAGACTGCCGACCATTTCTAGATAATCAACCTCTACTAGTCTTCCTCTTCCAGAAATCATTGGAAGGAGAAGCGTTGCAATGGTTCTCCACCCTCCCTGTAGATCACTTGTCGAACTTCTCGGCTGTAAGCGAGAAGTTCTTGGGCCGCTACGGTTACCAGATGATCATAACCCCCTCTATTTCAGACATGACCGTAGAGAGAATGAGGCCTAGGGTGGAATTTGAACAATACGTGTCTCAGTGGCGCACACTTGTCCACCGAACCGGCCTGCAATTCACAGAATGTCAACAAATTGATATGATGTTATGAGCCTGAGTCCAGAGCTTCGCACGAACTTTTTGTACGGAGACTGTACTACGTATCAGCTTCTAATTGACCACCACAACAGGATTTCCTGTTGTGCAGCCCAGTAGTCCAAACCCAGTCCCAACCTATCAGCCATAGGTTGGACAACCGCCTCGTAAGGCACAAACCCCCACGGTAGAGGGTATTACACAAGTATCGGCACTCTACCCAAACGGAGCGCGAGTTCCTGATCGAGGAACGGCTCCAAGACAGTACACGTCTGGTTCATCCGGGTATGCGCCACCTTGGCCAACCAATCAAAATTTCGCTACTCGATCAGTACATGTCCCCGTGCCGACACAACAGAACCCGGTAATCCAAAGTTCCCCGGTCCAAAGCCCCGTAATTTCAAGACAAGGCCACCCTAGGACCCCTTTCTATTCCACCTTCCTAAGGAACTAAAACCTAAATCCTAGGCAGCCCACACAAAGTACTTATAATGAGGTCTCCCCTCCAACATCCTATGATCAGAGACGAGTGGGAAAGAGGGACTCTTACCCTCCCCTCCCAGAAACACTAACTAGGATTTTTAGGGTGCTAATGGACACTAATAGTATCTCCCTCCCAGTTGCTAAGCCTCGACTCCCCAGGGCCAGCAAACTGTGTTACTGTCAATACCATCAACAATATGGGCATACCGTAGAACAATGCATTGTTTTTCGGGATTTTATTTATGACTTGAATGAGGACAGGCGCCTTGATTGGGCCATGATCAAAAGCCACTTAAACCAGGGCAATTCCCAAGCCTCCAACCAAGCCACTTGGCATATTTACTGACCCATTGCCAGGTCACAACCAAGCATCCACATGTGGAGCCCACATGGTAAACATGGTCAGGAGAGGGAGACAACCATCGCCGCAACCAAGCAGTTTGGAGGATGTCACTGATGACAGTCTATCCGAGGAATCCGAGGAGGAGGGGCAGAACGAGCCCTTCCAGCTGAACCTCGACAACCATGACCTAGCCATACTCTATGGCAAAGAATAAAATGCAGTTCTCGCCCTGCCCGTGGTCATTAACATTGAGTCCGACGAAAGCGGACTAGAAAACCCGGGAAGAGACAAAGAGGAAGAGCCCTTTGAGGAGGTTCCCGAAGGAGCCAGCGAAGGACCCGAGGGAGAGGAATGTACGTCGGATAATCTACATCCAGACGACAATGGGTCCTCCAAGAGTACTACCAACACTGTCGATGGCCCCCGCCGCTCAATGACCATATATTTCATTGACAAAGACCTCCCGGACTCCAGACTGCGAGTCTAACCCCTACACATCCGCGGACGACTTCAGATGTTGTGGCCCAGGGTCGGGAATGAACTTAATGACAAGCTCCACCTACTAGAAGATACCCGGACTCGGACGCTCTCCCGTTCAAACTGCCTACCCTACTATCCAGGCTTTCAATCACACGGGAAAAGATCTCCACGGCCCCGGAATATTCAAGTTATCTGTCGGCCCCCTCATCTGTGAAAAAGCCTGCTTCGTGTCCGACATCGACACAAGGTACCAGTTGATGCTAGGACGACCATGGTTGGACAGCATCCAAGCTATCTGTTCCCCCCAGCACCAATACCTCTGACTGCCCTTCATGGGTCATGTACTGACAATTTGGGGAGAGGCACGCCTCGAGTACGAGAATGAGAACAACTGGGCAATACACAATATGTTCACACTAGCCCTACGCCCGGGAGGCGAGAATGAAGGTGGTAGCTCACCTGGGTCCCCTTATAACAGCAACTATCCCTCGAAAGAAGCGGCCAGGACCATGAGTTCATTGAACAATCACGCGGAGCCCAACCCAATCACCTTCCTCCCCCATGAAGTCGCAAAAGTCGGAGCGCGCTCCGCACCCCTCGCAATCACTGCCATACTCGGAGGAAGAGAATTCTGACACATTCTCATCAATACGGGAGTGGAAACTAACGTTATCACATATTTCACCTACCAGAAGCTAGATGGCAAGGTTCCTAGATTGGAGCCCTCGGGCGAATTCATTTACACCTTCGACAGCACACGCAAGAACGCTTGCGGACTGGTCACGCTCCCACTAAAAATCGGCCCGGTCTTCACCATTGTCAACTGCATGGTAATGAGCATTCGATCACCTCACCCTCTAATTGTTGGAAGGACCTGGCTCAACAGCATCGAGGCCGTTTCATCCACCCGACACCAATGCCTTCTCTTCCCGTACCGCGGAGGAGTGATATCTATCTAGGGAGAGGCACGCTTCAACGAGGCGCGGGCCCAAAATTGGAGCATCTGTGCCATGCGCATCTGGCTAGAGGTGCTTGCATGTTGGCAACCAGGCTCCGCTGATGAAGAACTGCTCCAGCAAGGAAGACCCTTGAAGAGGCTCAGTGAGGGAGAGTTTGGGAATCCCCACCGGACATCAGCCGGCTGTCAAAAAGGAGCCGACTCGAGGAAGCAATACGAGTCCAAGAACGAGGTACCGATCCCCCCGGGTAAGCCCCACTAGCATCAACCTGTACATATTTATTTCAGGCTTTCAAAAATCCCCAAAACCAAAATAGTTGCTTAAATCAGCTTTCTAGTTAGCAAAATCTTGTACATATTTGTTTACGGCTTTTCTAAAAATCAAAAATCAAAATATTTGTTTACCAGCTTTCGCTTTCATCACCCTATACATATTTGTTTACACGCTTTCCTGAAGAAACGAAAATCCAAAAATATATGCTAATCAGCTCTCATTCCCCAAACATGAATATACCTGTTTCCAGCTTTATTTCCGTGGTTTCCTTCTAAACAGAAAATGTTTTCTAACTATCTTTCCATTCTTCCAAACAAAATACAACATTTTCCCAAACTTTCACTCCATGCTTTCCAAACAAACGAAAACATTTTATAAGCTTTCTCTACATGTTTTCCAAAAAAAAAATATTTTTCAAACTGTATTTCCATGTTTTCCCTTAAAAAAAATGTTTTCCAAACTGCATTTCCATAATCTTCTTCAAAATAAAAATGTTTTCCAAACTGTATTTCCATGCTTTCCCTTAACAAAAATTTTCCAAACTGCATTTCCATACTCTTCTTCAAAACAAAAATGTTTTCCAAACTGTATTTCCATGCTTTCCCGTAAAAAATATTTTCTAAACTGCATTTCCATACTCTTCTTCAAAACAAAAATGTTTTCCAAACTGTATTTCCACGCTTTCCCTTAAAAAAATGTTTTCCAAACTATCTTTCCAAGCTTTCCTTCTAAAACAAAATCGTTTCCAAACTTTATCTCCATTCTTTTTCCAAAAACCAAAATATCTATTTACCAACTCATACCCTTTTTCAAAACCATATGTATATATCTATTTCCACGCTTTCGAAAACATAAATACCAAAAAAACAGAGAAGGGGAAAGAAAGAGAAATGATTAAGAGCGGCAGACCATGCCCAGGCTACCAAAGAAGGGTGGCAAGGGTATTTGAAAAGAAGGTAATAGAAAGAAAATTTAAAATCGGGGAGTTAGTACTTAAGCAAATCATGCCATCAAGAGAGCCTCACCCAAGAGGGAAATTGCAACCCACATGGGAGGGACCCTATGTGATCACCCATGCCTATTCCGAGAATGCCTACGCTTGGTAGATGCCGAAGGAGTCGAGGTTTCAGGTTCGTGGAATGCACTTTATCTAAAGAAATTCCATGCATGAATAGGTTTCAATACTTGAGAACTATTATTCTTTCTTCCTGCAATTTCTTGCGTTTAGTACTTGATGATAGAATTATAAGACTCTCGAAGATAAACTTGTATTTATTTGAATACATATCCGCCAATCATGCCGCTTCCTACACGCACGTATGACTGGACAATCGATTTACCTAATAGAAGAGAAATTGCCTACCCCGTAGACGGAGACAATTTAAAACCCCAAAGCAAACCTCACTTATTTCCGCCCCACTCGTATTAACCCGAGGTCATAAGGAATTACCTGGACCTAGCATATGTCCCTAAACTGGCTCTGGCACTATACAAACACTTCTAGAGGGGAAGCATGAAAAAAATTGGGGTGAAAAACAGAAGAGCACCCCCTCAAATAAAAAAAAATCAGGCAATGAGAGGCCAGCAAAAAACAACACCCAAGTGAATGGGTTAAACTCTCTACTTTAGCAGGCTTTCACGCCTTTACGCACAAGTATATGCCAAACAAACGGCTATACTGGTACAGGTCTAAACAACAGATTGTACTTTCCACCCAAAATAAAGAAGTGATAAGAAGAAAGCCAAAGGGACCTAGAAAGTAGGACGCATGCTAGACTGGGACAATTCTAAAATATTACTCTTACCTCATTCTCCCCCCTCTTTTATTTCGCAATGGGATTCAAAATTGAACTATGTCTACCAGGAAAGGCGAAATTTCAACCAAGGGTAGACCATTTCCATGTTTACAACTGCACACACTCACACGAGTTCACTTAGAAACTTGACTATCTAAAAGAAACTTATTTGAGTTGACTCCTAGTACTCTCATGGATTTTTCAGCATGTTTAGAATAATACGATCAAGCATTTGGAAACCATGAACCTAAAAAAAACGACACCTAATGCTTATACCTTTCATATACAATCTTGGTTTGGACATAAGTGACCACAAGGGCCCCTCCATAGAGACTTGATGGTATCTTTTACTTAAGAAAGTCAATAACATTGCTCTCTCACATAAAAGACCATTGAAGAATTAAAATGCCCCCTTATGGCACTTATACTTATGCATAAGCTCACATTTTCCTTTTCCAAAACACCTAGGCATCTGATTTTCTTGAAATACTAAAATTGACCCCCCGTACCAACATTAAAATTGCCCCCATCTACACTCATTTCATACCCTTCCGCACATGCTTGAGAAGAAATTGTCCCACTTTCACAGATACTTAAGAGTTTTCTTCGCTCTCGCACTTGGAATCCCTCCCTTGCATACTAAAGCATGATTTCTCGCGCTTTCATTTCTCGCATTCGATTTTTTTTTTACCTTAAGATGAATTGTAGCCCTTGAAAATTCAAGAAAGAAGGGCTCAAAAGTCAGTGCAGGGGCGCAATCCGGACAGATTTAACACTTGGTCCATGGAAAGAATGTTTTTATAGGTCTCGCAGATTAAAACACTCGCAAGGACTTTCAGCAGTAGTAGACAGGTGCAACAGAACCAAAGACTGCCCCAGGCAGGGGGCGGGTAAACCTGACTAGCCGCCCCAACAGGCGACTAGAATACAATAGCCGCCCCAGCCCTTTGTTTCAGGTAACATGCCGCAGGCAGGGGGTGGCTAGTTCAATCTAGCCACCCCTCACTGGTCACTGGGTGGCTAGATTGAACTAGCCGCCCCCTGCCTGCACTTATTTCAGCTATATCAGTCTCATCGTTTCAACTCTTCAACCCCTTTGGTACCTATAAAAACATTCTCCCCCAAAACCTGTGCACACGCATTTCATACATACATACATACATAAAACCAGTACAACTATGATTTAAACAGCAACTAAAACCAAAATCATACACCAAACCATTCATCATCCACCCATAAAGCCTTATGATACCATTCCACATATACAACCAAGTTAAAACCAACAAAACTAACTTAAAAACAACCATGTTTGTCCATACACCCAGAAAATATAAGAAGAAAAGGAAATTATTCATGAAAAGGAAGCCCTAAAACTACAGAAATAAACAAAAGATAAATAGATCCATCAAAAGTTTCCATCTAGAACGTCTTGAGATATACACCATTTAAATGATCACCTGAGTCAAAAAAGAAAAGAAGAAAAGCATAAATTCCTTGCATATATACTATTCTTTCACCAAACCAAGACGCAAAGAAGCTATACCTCGGCATATCGTCATCTGCTGGAGGCTGAGTAGGAGGAACGTCCTGACTTGGCTGGGAAGGGAGCGGCGGCTGATGAGAAGACTGAACCTCTAGAGCATCAGGGGCGGTAGGAGTCTCTCAAACTGAAGATGCGACCCTCACATATATCCCACGACTCTTGGATGCCGAGGGATGAGAAGCATAGCTGAAAGTGGCCCCGGTAGCCAGACAAGCCGAGACAGAATGCTCGGGCTCAAGAGGAAGGAGGTCAAGGTCTGCCTCGGTCATGACCCCTCCGCCAACCAATTTTCCTCGCATGGTGGCTTCCCAGAGGAGGACCTGCTGAATATCTCTATCTCTCCGTTCCAACCTCCCTCGAAGACGTGTCTCCACAGCCCTCAACCTCTTCTCGTGCTCCCGCGATCTCGTCTCAGCAGTCCGGAGCCGGTCCTCGCTCAAGCGAAGTGCCTCTTGATCTCTATCCCTGGCAGCCTGGAGAGAACGGAGCAGATGCCCCATCAAACCCCCGGGAATGCCCGCTGAAGCCTCCAAATCCAACACCCTCGTCTGGAGAGAGTCCCTCTCGCGGCCTAGGGTGATGAACTCCTCCTCTCTCGATGCCATCATGGACCTCAGCCGGTCCGTCTCCTCCCCAGCCCAAGAAGCCCTGCCTCTCACCTGGCCCAGCTCCATCGGTGTGGCCAGCAACTTGCTCCGGGTCACATCTAATTCCCCCATCAACTCGAGCTCTCGCTCGGAAACCATGGAAGGAGGAGGAGCAAAAGAAGAAGAAGCACCGACGGCTCTCGCTCTCGACAGAGCATCCACCTGAGCCTCGAAGACCCGAACCTGGTCCTGTAACCGATGCCTCTAAGCCCTCAAGTGCTCCACTTGCCCATTACGCGCTCGAAGGTGCTCATTGGCGCTCTTGAGTCTGTTCTCCATCTCATTCAACTCAACCTACAAAATATTCAAACAAAAGAGAACGAGGAAGAAGAGAAGGGTTTCTAACTTACATAAGCGTCCAGGATCTCCTCCTCCATCGTCCCAAGGATGCCCGCATACTCTTGACGATACCAAGCAAGGTAGTCGTCATCTGAAGTCACCTCGGGTCGACGCTCCACCAAGACACCCCAGCTCATCCATCCCGCCACATACGTAGCGTAGTTCCTCGGGAGGTTCGTGTCCCGAGGAATCCCAACCACCGGGATCGAGGGGCGCTTTGGTAGAGGATCAGGCACCCACTGGTGGTACCCAAACTGGCGGATGACCTGGCTGATCGCATGAAAAATGACCTCATTGAAGTAGATCAGCCAGAAGTCCCGTGACAGATCCTCGGGAACCTCCTCCTACGTATAGGGCCTCCAAGTCATCTACAAGCACCAAAAGAATAAGAAGAGCGCTTAGTCAAAAGAAAACCAAATACAAGCCAAAGAAAACTCGAAGAAAAATTTATACCTCTTCCTCCATCAAGACATAGAAGGCCTCTCAGAATTGGGCGAGGCAGTGCAAGCGTGAAGATCCCCGGGGTGCCCATCTCATGGCCCAAGGGAGAGCACGATCAAATGGCGTCAGAGTCAGGCGGTCAATGGCGAAGTGCTCATATCAAAAAATCTAGCAAAGCAAGAGGGAAATTGTCATGATCAAGTGAACTAAAACCGAGAAGAAGACATCTACTGCTCACTTACACATACTTGAAGAAATGACGCAAAGCCGCCAAGGTTCTTTTCCCCAGCCCTCTTGACCTTCTTCAAGAGCTCCGCGAAGTGATGGACGAGCATCGTCGCTCCCCAGGCGTAGCGTCCCATGCCCTCCAAGTCCCTCATCAGCAAAAGGGAATGAGAGGAGACCTTATCAGAGGCCGTCGAGAAGAGGACCCGGCCGAAGAAATAAAGGAAGAACGCCCTCAACTCCCTCCGTGCCCTCTGTGGGCACGCGGGCGAAACACGCGGCCGCCTCGATCATTGCCCGCCTCCTCTCGAAGCTAGCTGCAACTTCGCCCTTCTGACGCTCTGTGAAGGAACCGAGGCCATACTGCCCCGAAAGCCTCCCCAAAGGGATGCGGTTCAGCGTCCGCTCCCGCTCCATGAACTTCCATTCCCTGATCAACTCTTGAAACAACCCCTTATAGTCGGCAAGGGTGGCCACACATTACAAGAAATTTGACATTCCCCGACGGACTATATCCGTCGCCGTTTCCTTTCAGCGACGGACTTAAGCCGTCGCAAAGCCGTTGGCATTAATGGTGTCGCAAAAAATCTTGCGACGGACTAAGTCCGTCGTTGTTTCATCAATATTGACGGCTTAAATCCGTTGCTATTTCATCTTTTGGGACAGCTTAAAGCCGTCGCTGTTATCATCATTAGCGACGGTTTGCATCCGTCTATTTCTACTTGCAAAATTGCATTGGCTTTCTCTACAGCGACGATTTTAATCCGTCGGTGGTTTGATCCATAATACAAAATTTTCATTTTTTTTATTTTAACCTGATCATCATCCCACTCCACTGGCACCAACTATATATGAAAATCTAAAACCAACAAATTATAGCTAACCAACATCTATTTCTCAAAATGATTATAATAATCTCCTTGTTAATCAATATATATAATCTTAAAGATACATTCTTGTTCTTGCAACTGTTGAATATTATATAAAACAATTTTTACAACTCCAAACTGTGTCAAAAAATACAAAATCACATTGGTAAGACTACATAATGCCGTAAATTGATAATTTCACACATCTTTTGTCAAGTTCGATTCCCTCTACAACTTCAACTTAGCCAGTTTACCATCCTGCAAATGAAGAAGTCCAAATTAACTCATCAGAATATTTGCATATTTTTTTAATGCAAAAAAACTAAACATTAGCAATATCAAAAGCATATAGTAAAAGCTTGAGAATTAATCATTAGTAGTCCATGAGTGAATCACTTCTATAAACACCACAAGGAAATCTACAGGTAACCCTGTATAACAAGCCACATAGTTGAAAAGAAAGTCTTTAGCAGAGTCCATATTTTGAGTGTGTTTATCACCTACCATATAGACAACACAAGGAAAGAAAAAAGAGATTTTATGTATTAATCAACTAATAAATCTGAACAACAAGATTCCAACAGAAACAATGAAAAAATACCCCTTCTCCAACCTCCCAGGACATATTTTAGATGCCCAAATAAACATAAATCTATTATAATACACTAAGGATGGTATTGGAGAAAGAACTTACCCTTGCCACATTAAAAGAAGGAACTTGAGAATGCTCTCTAAAAATTCATCATTCCCTTCATTTCCATGGTCCCACAAAATAAACGAAAATCATCTGCGCAAAATAACTCCAGGTAATTTATTTCATTTAAGGGTATAATATAAAGGATTGCAATTACAAAGATCCAGAAAAAAACTTACAAGACTAAATCATCACTCTAACCTCATAATCCTTTTAGATGATCCATCAACCTATGCATTCCATCAACAAAAGTTAAAGTTAACTGATTAAAAATAATAATATTAAATGCACCATATAATCACAATATCTTTTCTTCGAAAAGAGATTCTTTAGAGACTGATTAGTCCTTCCATACTTTGGACAATAGTATCCAAAGTTCACAAAAGAAAAAAAGCAGAATTTTGAAGTTGATCATCCACATAAAATCAATTGTTAAATATTGCAATATCTATTGAACTAGGCATTGATAAATCAATCTAGAAATTGAGGATCACCAACTCATTGAGATGGAAAACTTCTCCCAACTTCATTTTTTAGATAGATTTACAGTAATGTATTAAGAATTTCAATGACTCCACCTTAACATATTTGTGCCATGATGGTTTTGACTGATGGAGGTTTTGGGGCTGAAGAGTGCATTTTATAGGACATAACTCATGAATTTCATATCACTGAGGAGATAACCCTCCCAAGTATAGAGATTTTTTGGCTTGGTATATATCATATTAGTTTTTACTCTCTCAAAGATGTAGTGACTTTCAGCTTTATTTTTCTCTCTCTATATGGCTTAGGTGACTTTAATAGCTTAAGCCCCTAATATTCTAGCTTATCAAAGAGTGGATACGGCCTTAACATTATCCTGTTAGCTCTGGCATTTATCATTGCTCCAAGTAATAGCCCATGATATGCTTATGTCCAGGGGCAGAGCTAGAAATATATGTTTGTGGAGGCTAATTTTAACAATAATTTGTAATATTTTATCTTGTCAACAATATAAGAGATTATTTTTTTCTTGAAATAATGATCTTTAAACTGTAAAAAGACTAAACTATTCCACAACATATGGGGTTTACAAACCAAAAATAAAAACATATAAAAAGAGTTGTCATTGAATTGCCAAAATAAAATTCTGCAAAACTGATGGCTAAAATATGCTAATAGTCATAACATGACCAAAACAGTAACCAACACACTCCAAAAAATAAAATAGTCACCAATATATCATCTACCATATTACACAAACACAACCTCCACTGTGTTTGATGCCCACATCACAAATCCCTCTTAATAACTAACAAATCTGATCCAAACATGTTCAATGATGATAAAACATAGGGTTTAAACTAAACAAATGCAATCACAATCATATCTTTGAATCCAAAAATAAAAAATAAATTGACTCTAAATCATATATTTCCCCAAAAATACCTAACATACTATAGAAACCCTAAATTTAAATATAAAAAAATCTCATACTTGGTAATATACAATTTAAACCAAATATATGAAAATTCAATCACAATCATATCTTTGAATTAAAATTAATAAATATATTCAGCCTAAACCATACGTTTCACTTTAAAAACCCAAACTTTCTAACAAAAATTCCAATAACTATCAATAGTAAAAAATTAATGAATACAACTCATGAATGACCAATACCACTCATGTAAATGAAAAATGAAAAATCAAATACTCATTTCTTTAACTTTGAGAGGTCGCGAGGTGGTAATGGGGAGGGCTGTGGTAGGGGACAACGATGTGTGCTCCAGGTGGGTTCAGGGCGGCTTGAAAGAGGGCTCACGGTGCCTCTTTCACTTTGGAAGAAGCCCTAGAAAACAGAGAAGAGAAGGGGAAGAAGAGAGAGATTGTTGTGTAGATTTAGAGTAGGTGGTGGGATTGGTGATCTATTAAGTTGGTTTTTATTAAGAGGTGGGTGTAGTGAAAATGAAAATGAGAGGTGGAGGATTTAAAAGGGTGGTGAGATATAATTTAGGTGGTGGGAGTATCCCGTAATATTATTATAAAACTCCATTTAGCGTAGAATAATTTACGTTGAATCTAAGCCCCACCGACCTTATAATATGTTAACCGTTGCGAGTGTTTTTTTTTTTTAAATCCATTATTACTTTTTTATTTCAACATAAACATCACAATTCAAGTTAGCACGTGCAACCACGTGTCACGAGTCCACACGTGTGAAACAAACATCTTCTCTACTTCACGCGCACCCACTCAGACACTTCAAAAAAGCAACAAAAAAACCCCAAAAAAGACAAAAAGAGGGGAGAGAGAGAGAATCCGATCCCCTTCACCATGGATGGCGACGGATCCCATCGGCGCCGCCCCAGTCCCAATCTCGCCCTCTCCTGCGCGGCGGCGACGGCCTTCCTCCTCCTCGTCTCCGCCGCCGCCGCTCTCGCCCTCTACCTCGTCTTCCGCCCCCGCCGCCCCGAGATCGCCGTCGAAGCCGTCCGGATCCCGACATTCGCCGCCTCCAACGGCACCGTTAGCTTCACCTTCTCGCAGTACGCCGCCGTCAGGAACCCCAATCGGGCCTCCTCCTTCGTCCACTACGACAGCAGTCTCCAGATCGTCTACGCCGGGAGCCAGGTAGGGTTCATGTTCATCCCCGCCGGGTCGATCGACGCCGGCAGGACACAGTACATGGAGGCGACGTTCTCCGTCCGGTCTTTCCCCCTCGCTCCGCCGGAGATCGTGTCGGCGGTGGCGGCGCCGGCGGAGGGGGTGGTTGAGGTGGAATCGAAGATGAGGATGCGGGGGAGGGTGAGGGTGATGCGGTGGTTCAACCACCGTGTTGTGTCGGTGGTGGGTTGTCGTGTCGCCGTCTCCGCCATCGATGGGTCCGTTTTAGGGTTTCATTGTTTGTCGTAATTGATTTTTATTTTTTTTGTGAGTTTTTGAAAAAGTGAAAATGTTATACAGATCGAGAGGGAGGGGAAAGAGGAGGGATGTAATTTGTAAATTTGGTTTTTGCTAAGCAAAAATTGACGTTGTGACTGGAGTGGTTTTTGCATATAAACCCCTCCCTTTTTTGAGGGGGGCTTAATTAGTGGTAACTTTGGGTTACGTCATTTACAAGAAGCAACTACGATAGTTTTGAATTTACTTTTTGCTCCTTGGAATCGCATTACAAAGCTTTTGATTTCGGGCGCGGATATCGGCACCCCACATAGCAAGAAAACCCACCCCTTCAAAAAATAAAAAAAAAATTTGTGCAATGTAGCAGTAGGAGTAAACCCAAACTCACCCCGAGGTCGGTGATCTTTCTGACGATGGTGATGAATTATGGTCGCCAGAGGTTCCGACGAGTGTACCAACCCAGGTTGACATGCCTTCTGACGACAGTGGTGAATTATGGTCGTCTGAAGGTCCGGCGAGCTAAATTCACATTTTTACAAGTTTCAAATCAAATAGACAAATTTTACATTTAAACACATATACCAGACAGTCATAACAGCATTTAAAACACATCAAAATATGACATTCGCATTACATAACTAACCATTCACACGACTACATAACAAAATACATGTTCAAATTCCACAACCATTCATGTGACTATATTGATTTTTTCATATATAAAAATAAATAACATATCCAATAAAGCGATTACTCTTTTTTTTTAAAAATTAAATAAATATAAAAATAATTTGAACATGCATTTTATTTTCTAGAGATGATTCGTTATGGAATGTTAAAATCGTAATTTGATGTATTATAAATGCTAACATTATATTTTAATGTGTTTTAAATACTGTTATAACTGTCTGTTATATGTGTTTAAATGTGAAATTTGTCTATTTGGTTTGAAATTTATAAAAATGTGAATTTATTTTCTCTTACTTTAGCTCGTCGGGCCTTCTGACGGCCACATTTCACCACCGTCACCAGAGGGCATACCGACCTGAGTTGGTACACTCGCCGGAACCTCTGACGACCATGATTCACCACAGTCGTCAGAGGGATTGCCGACCTCGGGGTGAGTTTCCGTTTACTGCTACAATACATAAATTTTTCTTTTTTTTCAAAAAAAAAGGGGTGGGTTTCTAGAAATTCGGAGTGCGAATATCCGCGCTCTTTGATTTAAAAAATGTTCAAAACGAGAATTCACTTCACTACATTTTTGACTTCCACCGTCCTTTGCACGTGCGTTCCCACATTGTGTGTGAACAGGCAGGTTCTATTGAAACAGGGCAGTTAAAACCACCCCCGTCAGCTACTCAACTCACCCTATACTAAAATAAAAATTTAAGAAAAATTGTTATAACTTTATGTAAATTTATGAAAATTGATAAAAAAATCTTTGTAAAATTGGTAACTCCTCCGATCCCTGTCCTTTTAGAAAAATATTGTTATAATCCCTACCGTCACCCAGTAACCAAGCTTGTGACAACACAGGCATACCATCGGACTGGCTCAGCTCAAGATATCCACCCATGTATGCTCTGCCTTGGCCTCCTCTGCGACCACTACTTAAGGAGTCGGCACATCCCCGCCCTTTCCCTCTCACCCTTAGGAAACCTCATCTATGTCAACCAAATGTTCGACCAAATTCATTCCCGATTGTGGGACGGTTAATGGAACAAAATATAAAAATTAGGGTTTTTTAAAAGATGGAGATTTATATTAAAAACAGCTAGATACATTAAAAAAGAAACAAAAAGTCAAATATTTATGTATTTCATGATACTTGGGTAGCGTTTGGAAACACAGTTTGAAAAATAGTTTTTAGCTTTTGTAGATTTATGCACACCTTTTGAGGGTGTAATGATGATGGCTGCCTTATAAAACATAGATTTGGAGACACAATTTAGAGATAAAATCTAATAATGATGATATATTTAAGTTGACATGTTTATAGGGGTGGAACCAGGACAATATTTTTTGGTGGGCTATATTAAATAATAATAAAGAATGATTTTTTGTTCTTATATTTGATGTAATTATTTTATATACCAAATAATGTGATATTCAAAAGACATTCAATCTTTTTTACAATCTCATACACTGTGATAACGTAGTATGTATTGCATATCATAGTGTAGGGTATCATAGTGTATGGAATAAAAAAAATTATTTATTCATAATGAAACAAACTACACTAGTATAACTCAGTTTATATATCACTTCATATTATAGCATGTACTTCGATAAGAGAGTGCATAATTTTTTTTTAAAAAAAGAAAAACAGTGTGGATTGCAAATGGGGCTGCAGAAGAGGCTGAACATATCATTTTTCTTTTTTTTCAACCCCAATTTCAATCATATATGCGTCGATAGAAAATCACCGAAGCATATATTCACAATAATGAAGTATATGTTTTGATAGAAATTTTACACATTTTCTATAAATGTATTCATGCAATTTATTATAATATATGCTTCATTTTTTTTATAAAAGCATGTATCTCATTAAATGAAGTATATATTATTTTTAAAAATATTCAAAACACATGTAAACTGAAATTATGATTGAAAAAAAAGTATAACATTATCTCAATATATATAATAAATAACAAAAAAAAAAAAACAATTTGGGTCAGGCTATAGCCCGGTCGAATAAACCTTTAGATCCGCCCATGTCTGTTTGGTAACAACTTTTAGCTTATAATTTTTAAATAATAATGTATTTGACTTGATGTGACTGCAAAAGCTAAAAGTTGTTTTAAGCTTTTACAGCCAAATGAGGCCTTAGACGCGATGCCAAAGAGTGGGATATGTAACTGTGTGTTGACTGCTGATTATATCTCTGTTGGTTTTTGTTTTTGGTTTTGTGGAGGGGAGAGGGATGATTAATTGTAAAAGAAAGGGTAATTGGTGAGGGCGATGAGGGATTAAGACCAAAGGGCAACAGGTATCATGGGCTCATGGTATTTTTTTTTACCCTCCATCAACACTTTGAAGATATAGAAATTTTCCGTTTTACTTTATTGTCATTTTTACTAATTTATTTAAAGTTTATAATATTTGTGTAAATATATAAAATAATCAAATATAATATTTGTTTGGATTTGAAGAAGGAAGATATAGTAAGATTAAGTTTGGGGACATTCGGTAAGATATTTATCAATTTGAATGATTGAATGAGAGATGAGTGAGTGAATGATTGTTTGATCATATATATTAAGAAGGATTTTTTTTATAGCATTGATAATGAAAAAATTATTCAACATTTTCATAATATGAAACTTCGTCGACGTCAAATTTAAATGTATATTGTCATTTTTTTGTGAATCATCAATGTGAAATTTGATATATTATTTTAAAATATAATAATTATCTTTTAAAATTATTCAGTGATATGTTTTGTGTGAATGCATTTTTTCATGGGTTGGACCCCCATGTGTTTAATAACTAAAGATGGAGGACGTACCGGAAGCTGTGGTAGATGGGGTACTGGTCAACCGAAGATGAAGAAAGAAGAGATTTGGAGTGGGCTTTTATAGGCAGAGCATTTTTTTTTTACAATAGGAGAATACAAGGGTATTTTAGTCATTAAAAGGGATAATTTAGATTTAAGTTGTTAACGGAATATTCTAGGAATATGTTGTTTGAATAGATGGAAAGCTAATAGATTTAAGTTGTTAGATTTTTCTCATGGTTTGCCAAATTAAATGCAGAGTAATAACAAAGTATATTGTCATGCAATTATAAATCTGATATATCTCAAACTTGCATAACAAAAAGATTTTGGTCTAATACATTAATAATATTCTTGACAAGTATAAAAAGCTAATGGAAAAACATCACATCTCCACGTAATAAATCAAAATCAGGTTTCTTTTTTAAGCATTCATGAATGATTATATGATAAATATATATTTTTTAAATCAACGGATTAATCTTTTTGAGATCTAAGATTGAAAAGGGGCTTCATAACATGAATTAGATGTGACTTGGTCGTATTGGAGGAGGTGGGGTTCGAGGAGTCAGTGACCCTCAAAAGGAGATCATCGGCAAGGGAGGCGAAGGAGTCGAAGCGACAAAGACAACAGGGCAATGACGATTGCGCTTATCGTCCGAGAGGTGGTCGAAGTGACCCTCAGTGTTCGACATCAACAAGTGGTCGTGGAGATCTCGACAAGCTTCTTGAACTCTACCTCCTCCACCTCTTCTCCTCCCTCTATGTAGCCTCCTTTCATCTATGCATCAAGAAATTTTTAGGGTTTTCATTTTCATTTTGTAAGGTTTCAAAAAAAGTAATAAATGACGACTCTTTGTAATCCCATTCGGGAATGCTAAGTTGAAAGAATGAATTGAATAGATTCAATTGAATAGCATTAAATGATAATTATTCATAATATAAGTATTAATGCATATATATTGTCAAGTATAAATAATCATATATTATAAATCAAGATATTTTTTCGTGTATTAAGTTAAATAATTATATATTATGAATATTTGTGAATAATATGATTATTTTGATAACCATAATACAAATGGTATATCATAGCATGTATTATGATAATCAAAATAAATAAAAATTAAAACATCAAATGAAATATATTACGAATATTTTTGAATAGTATTATTTTTCAGTATTGTCTAACATAATCATGTATCAATATAATTTAAATATCGTTTTAATACATATTTGTTCTTGAATAATGGTCAATAATATGTTATAATTAATAATATACGATTTTATATTATAATGATATGTACCTGAGGAGGATAATTTGCCCTCATAGTTAAATTTATGATTTTGGGATTTTGAACTTTGAAAGGATTTAGGTAATGGATTTTTAGTGGTAGATTTATGTAAAAATGGGTTTTTTGGTGGGAAAGGGAGAGACTGTGCCTGGTTGTCACAAATGACTATGTTGTCACTGTGATTGTTCTCGATTGCCTCAAATGTGGAATCTTGAATCTCATTGCCCTAAGAGTGCGTCGCGTGACCTCTTTTATAGGCTACCTACGTACCCCTAGGGGATCAAGTCTCACGTAGTTCAGTTGCTTACTTTGTAACCGTTTTGCCACTAAGAGTTAGTGGGCTATTTTCTAGGGAAACGTTTCCCTTAATTACTTTACACGTCGTCTCTTAATTACCCACGTTCTGGTGGTAGTCAGCATTAAGTACCAACGTGGCGGTTACAGACGTTTGGGGTCTTCTGATTATTTCCGCGTCTGTTCGGTGTCTCTTGATATACCTGTTCGTTGTGCCTGACCTATCGTCTGGTCGTGTCTTAGACTATTTGTTCCTGAGTAATAAGGTCTCTCAACCAGACCTGTCGTCTGGTCGTGCCTTAGATTACTCATACTCAAATAATAAGGTCGTCCGACCAGATCTGTCATCTGGTCGTGCCTTAGATTACTCGAGGTGTCATCTTTTCTCAAGATATCCAACCGTCCGACTGGATCCTTTAGTCTAGTCGTGTCGACATATTAGATGATGTCATCGTGTGGTCGCCTTACATGGATAGGGCCTAATGGGCCTTACGCCAAATGAACCACGTATCGTCTTTGCATGACACGTGTCTAGGTGTAGATTTTTACCTACACAGATGCCCCCTCTCCTGTTCTGTTGACGTGTTGAGAGAGCAGGAAATATGAAAAATATAGTCGCATCCCTCCTTTTTCGAGTCAAAGATCTGGTCACCGGTCTCCTCGGGATTCTCTGATCTACTCCGGATATGACGGCTGATTTGCTGACTTAGCACTTAACGCCGCGTGGCTTCCCACGACATTCTTTGGAAAATCCAAACGTTGGCGTTGTCGGTGTGGGAAAAATTCACGGGGCGTGTGTGGAGGTTCTTCAGGGATTCGGATCTGATGCGTGCCCTGGCGGGCTTTGTCGGATCGTCTCTCAGAAGGGTGGTGTCATTCCTGGTTGAGGCGTCCGAAAGCGGCTCAAGAGGATTCCAGGGTGTGTGTGATTGCCACCTGCTTTTTTGAAAAGCAGGAAAAAGGTTGGGTCGGATTTGATCGCCTACGTAGGGAATTTGTTGGGTCTCCGCTCTGAGACACGGATATACCATACACAGAGGTGAAAAACAAGTAATCCTATTCTGCTTCCGGGGCTTGACTAAAGGAGTCTTGGGACAAAGGGGTGTAGGTGAGGTGTGGAAATGGGGCGGCTAGTGTGTTTGAGCCATCGTGTATGGGGCGGCTACTAGGGTTTAGCCGTCCGGGGTCTGGGTTGGTTTGGGCAGAACTTTGGTAGGAAATGAGTTTCGTTTTGGACATAGGTTAAGCTAGGTTTAACCCGGGTTTTTGGAGGGTGGAATGAGAGGGTGTTTTTGTGTAGGGAATGGATTTTTCTCTCACAAAAGGGACTTTCTTTCTCTCTCATTAGGGATTTCTAGTAGTGGAAGGGGGTGTGAACTATTGGTTTGGGAATGAGTGAATTGTCAATTGGAATTCTAGATGTTCCTTAAAGGCTTGGGACCTCCTCTATTTATAGTAAAAAAGAGGCAGGGGAATGTCCAGGGGGTAATAGGATGGCTTGGTAATAGTGTATTTGATTAGACCCCTCATTAATTCTCTGGTTCTTCTGTCAGGACCAGGTGAAGGGAGGCTGGTCCTAACTAGCCGCCCAGGATGGGGCGACTACTTTCTGATAGCCGCCGCCATCATGACCTGCCAAACGTCCCATCTCTGACAAGCGGTGGCTTGGGTCCGTTACTGGATTGATCCGGCCAAGATGGGGCGGCTAAAGGTCACAACCCACCGCAGTGATCAGCATTTAATACTGCTTTATGTCCCATCCAAGGAAGCGGTTCAGGGTCTGCCAAGGGGGCGGCTAGTTAGGGTTAGCCGCCCCTTTCCAGGGTTTCTTTGGTTTTACGTTTAGGGTTTCCGGTCAAGGTTTGGTTTAGGGTTAGGGTTTCTGGTTTAGGTTTGGTTTAGGATTAGGGTTTCTGATTTAGGCTAGGGTTTTCGGTCAGGGTTTAGTTTAGGGTTAGGGTTTCTGGTTTAGGGTAGGGTTTCCGGTCACGGTTTGGTTTAGGGTTAGGGTTTCCGGTTTAGGTTAGGGTTTTCGGTTAGGGTTTGGTTTAGGGTTATGGTTTCTGGTTTAAGTTTGGTTTAGGGTTAGGGTTTCTGGTTTAGGCTAGGGTTTTTGGTTAGGGTTTGGTTTGGGGTTAGGGTTTCTGGTTTAGGTTAGGGTTTCCGGTCAGGGTTTGGTTTAGGGTTAGGGTTTCTGATTTCCTGAACTTTTGGTTTTCTATTAGATGTCCAAATGTGGGTTATTCCCAAGTGTTACTCAAAGTATTTTCGTCTTTCTAGACAGTCAAAATTGGGGTATCTACAATTGCCCTCATCGGACGGAGTCTTTGTGCGAAGCAGGAAAGACTTCGACCGATGATAAGGAAAGACACCCCTATTTTGGCCGGCTCGACCTTCAAGAATGTATTGTAGATACCCAAATTTTGACCGTCGAAGGAGAAGAAAATTACTTCAAGTAACATTTTTAAATGACCACATTTGGATCAAATAGAAAACTACTTTAAAGAATGAGAGGAACAATAGGAGAAACCCTGGCCACAACACTTAGAAACCTAAGTGACCAGAAGCCGGGCGGCTAGTTAAAAGTAGCCGCCCCTCACTGAGCGGCTAGTTTCAACTAGCCGTCCCTTAACCGCCCCCAACCGCTTCCCTTAGATGGGACATAAAGCAGCATTTAATGCTGATGATTGCGGCGGTTTGTTCCAATTAGCCGCCCCTTCTCTGACGGTTCAACCTCAGTAACTGCCTCAAGCTACCGCTTGTCAGAGATTGGACATTTGGCAGACCATCATACCGGCGGCATCTCCTAACTAGCCGCCCCTCGCTGGGCGGCCAACTACAGCTAGCCGTCCCTGCCCGGGCGGCTGAATTAAGGTAGCCGGCTCGCATCTGGACTCACCCATAAAGCATAAAGCAACTTTACTTAGGTGTGAAGTTACTTAGCCTCACCCTTTTGTCCAACCCATGCTATTACCCAATGGACGATAGAGTGCGACCTTTTGCAATGATGGTTACTTGGCCACACCCTCTTACCCAACCCATGCTATTACCCAAAGAATAAACCCATGCACCCTTTTCTACTATAAAAGGAGGGGTAGGGGTGAGAATCAAAGGGTGGTCATTTTCATTTCCAAAGTGTGTGTTAGAGAAAGAGAAAGAGAGAGAGAGAGAGAGAAAGAGAGAAAGGGAGAGGGAGAGAGCCCTAGTTGAGAGAGAAGGAAAGTCATTCCCCACCAAATTCCACTCTGCATAAACCCCCCCTCTAAACCATTGTCCTAAACCACTTTGTAGACCTAGCCAAACAAATCCAAATTCTTACCTAGGTGCTGCCCAAATCTAGAAGAGGAAATCACCAAACACCACTTTCAATCCTCATTACCACCACCCTAGCCAAAGCCAAAACACTTCCCTACCTAGGTTCTGCCCAAATCCAGAAAATCCAGAACCAGGTACCAGGCGGCTAGTCCTAACCAACCGTCCCCTACTAGGCGGCTAATTCCCATTAGCCGACCCCTTCCTAACCCATTTTTAGTCCCATATCTCCTCTAGTCAAGCCCCCGAAGCAGAATAGGTTCACCTTTTTCTCACCTCTGTGTACGGTATATCCGTATCCCAGAGAGGAGACCCCACAAACTCCCCCCGCGAGGCGATCAAATCCAACAACAACTTTTCCTGCTTTTTGAGAAAGCAGGTGGCGATCACACAAACCCTGTCTTTTCTGAGAAGCAGTCGGGCGGCTCAGGAACGACTCTCCGGGCGGTGATCTGATCAGTCGCGAGACGGACTCGCAGAAACCCCCAATTTTTACATACCGACAAATTGGCGATCACGGTGGGACTCCCTTGTGAAAAACAACAAAAGGTAATCCTCTTCTGCTTCATTCCATAACTTGACTAGAAAGCCATCACCTCTTTAGGAAAGCTAGAATTTTCCACCCCCTCAAGTCAGATCATCCTCTACTATGCATCCCAACATATTTTATTGCATTAAGCCGCACACAGCTGCGCACCCTTTCCTGCTTTGATTGCATATTTTATTGCTTTAAGCCGCACACAGCTGCGCACCCTTTACGGCTTTAATTGCATCTTTTACTGCTTTAAGTCGCACACCGTTGCACATCTTTGACTGCTTTAAGTCTCACACTGCTGCGCACCATTTGCTGCTTTAATCGCATCTTTTACTGCTTTAAGTCGCACACGGCTGCGCATCCTTTACTGCTTTAAGTCGCACACAGCTGCGCACCCTTTACTGCTTTAATCGCATCTTTTACTGCTTCAAGTCGCACACGGCTGCGCATCCTTTACTGCTTTAAGTCGCACACAGCTGCGCACCCCTTTGCTGCTTTATTTACTGCTTTATTTACTGCTTTAAATCTGCATTCATCCATACCTAGGTCATTCCACATTCACACCATGAAAATCTACACCCATAGGAAAACAGTAGAGGAGAAAGACAACCAGGGAGACCAAGGCACACAACTCCTTAGCCACCTAGAGGAGAGGATGGCTGCTTTAGGGTACCAATCGGTAGAGGACATGTTCAATGACCTCACCGTCTATCGCCAGACCAAGACCTTGAGGCAGGAAACCCCTGCCAAGACCCCCAAGGCTCATCCCACCCCCAATACCCCACCAACACCCGGTTTCTCGATTAACCCAAGACCAAACCCTTTTTCTCCCCCCACCTTTTCATTTGCCCCGACTTCCCCTACGAATCCAATATTTCCGACCATTTCTACCCTATGCCCTTACCAGGCCACCTCCTACTCGAGACCGCTAACCTATTCACCCAAGGCCGAAACTCTCGATGACACCATCCGGAGAATTCTCTCTGAGAAAAAAACAACCACCCCCAACCATAGGTCCTTACACCACCTACAACAAATCCCTTCCGTCAGTCTCCCGACAAATTTTAAAATTCCAAAATATCACCGGTACAATGGCCGCGGAGACCCGGATGTCCACCTAAAAGCTTTTTATCTGGACTCTCGTCCCTTCTTGGATAATGAAGCTCTCCTTATATACCTATTCCAAAAATCCTTAGAAGGAGAGGCTATCCAATGGTTTTCTACCCTGCCGGTAGACCATTTGTCCAATTTTTCAGCCGTAAGCAACAAATTCTTAAGTTGCTACGGTTACCAAAGAACTAGGATCCCCTCTATCTCATACCTCACAGCTGAACGAATGGACCATGGAGAGGACTTTGAATCATATGTGTCTAGGTGGCGCACCCTTGTACACCAAACTGGCCTGCAATAAACAGAATGTCAAGAAATTGACATGATGTTACTAAACCTAACCCCAAAACTTCGTACCAGTCTGTCATACGGAGATTGCACCACCTATCAACTCCTAATAGATAGACACAACTGGATCCAACGTTATACTCGACCCCTTACCCCATTCACTTCCAACAACTGGTCAAGATTCTTTAGGAAAAACCCCTTGACAACCCCCACGGTAGAGGGGATTACAAGACAAGTTTCGGCACTCTACCCGAACGAAGCACGGGTTCTTGATCAAGGACCAGCCCCGAGACACTATACACCTGGTCCTTCTGGATATATGCTGCCTCAGCAAGCTACTCATTCTAATACCTTATCTCCTCGATCAGTACCCGCTTTCGTGCAGTTACAACAACACCCTATAATCCAAAACCCTATCAAACCCCTCCTCCCATTCCCAGAACAAATACCTGAGTCCATCTCAATTCATCCCATGGAGGGAGGTCCAATCCGACCATTGAACCATTTCTCCCAGACACAGCCTAGTCAAGCCTATAGTGATAGAGCCAAAGTTCCCATTGTCTATGCCCCTATTCCACGAGAAACACAAACTTTTGTTCCCCGGCAACCACTCCAAAGGAAATACACTGCTATCCCACCCCCATCATCCTATGAGTCTCTGGCACCTGGAATCTTAGAATCTATAGAATGTCCCAAGCAGGACTCTGATGATGATGAAGAGTTTTTGGATGAAGAACTATTGGAACTCTCTTACCCTACTCCCACACAACCTGAATCCACCATCCAACCCTTAGACCTGATTGAGGTTGAATATCCATTGTCTATAACTGCTCAAGATCCAATCATATCATGGCCTATTGAACCCATCTTAACCATCTCAGATGACTCGGATTCTGACTCATCATATTCTGAGATTGACCTAGATCCAGTTCAATCAATTGTGCGTATCATCGAATCAGAACCACTTATATTTAAAAATGCACAATTTGAGGGAGCAATCGAACCATCCCAATTGCCAGATCCATTCTACTTACCATCCCATCTGTCCGAGGAGCTCTCCTCAGATTCCCCCGCCATATCCAAATCAATCATTTCTGATTTGATCCATATACCCCTAATTGCACCAATTAAGGAGTCTTTACCTCCACCATCATTAGGGTCTCAGCATTATGATGAATTGTGCTCCCTTGCACCTGTTCAGTCAATAGTCGCCTCTGCGACCTGTTTTTCCATATCCACATCTTTGTTAACTGACCCCTCTATGAGGGATCGTTCTCTTTCTACTGAGGATCTATGGCGGATCAAGCGTCACTCGCGCTTTCGACATCATTCAAGCAGTGTTCCTTTGAAACTGCTTCAATTTGAGCCTCCATAGAGGACTCATCCTACACCATCATTTTCTGGAGGCCATCCTCCAGCACTGTACACTATTTTCCCTTACAGCATGTTGTTTGTTTACTGCTTTCCTTAAATTCAAAATCCAAAAAAAAAATGAAAGTTTGTTTATTTCGGCTATTATGCATGCATTTAAAAGCTTTCAACAAAATAAAAAAAAACAAAAAAAAGTCCCTTATACATATTTAGTTTATTTCAATTATGTCCTTCACTTTTAAGTTTTTAAAAATATATAAACAAAAAAAGGGGTACAAGAAAAAGGGAAGGAAATTAGGGAGATGGTGCCCAAGAAAATCAGGCCATCAAGACAACCCCATCAATGGAAAAATTGGAAACAATATGAGAGGGACCCTATGTGATCACTCATGTCTATTCTAGGAATGTCTACCACTTGGTAAATGCCGAAGGGGGTGAGATTTCAGGTCGATGGTATGCACTTTACCTGAAGAAATTCTATGCATAATTTTTAATATTTGAGAAGTTTTACTGTTCCTTACTGTGAATTCCAGCGTTTAGTGCTTGATGACAATATTTAAAAATCCTGAAGATAACCTGCATTTTACTTAGACTCATATCCGCCAATCATGCCACCTCTACTACACGAGTATGATTTAAGGCTTGGTTCACCTGATAAAAGGGAAAATTGCCTGCCCCAAGGACTGGGGCAATTGTTAATTTTAATTTTTTTTTTTGGGATTATCTTTCCCTTGTTTTTCTCTTGCTTCGTGTCAACTAAGATTTACAAGAAATATACCCCAGACCTAGGATACGTCCCAAAACAGGCTCTGGTACTATACAAACACTTCTAGAGGGGAAGCATAAAAAGAATCAGGGTGAAAAACAGAAGAGCCCCCCCTCAAATAAAAAAAATCAGGCAATGAGAGGCCAACAAAAGAAAAATAACACCCAAGTGAACGAGTTAAACTCTCTATTTTAGCAGGCTTTCACGCCTTTACGCACAAGTATATGCCAAACAAATGGCTATACTAGTACAGGGTCCAAACAAAGGATTGTACTTTCCAAAAAAAAAAAAAAGAAGTGGTAAAAAGAAGAAAGCCAGAGGGACCTAGAAAGTAAGATTTATGCTAGGACTGGGGCAATTTTAAAGTGATTCAAAGAAGATATTACTCTCATCCCCATTCACCCACTCTTTTCCCACCATGTTTCAATTAAACCAAGTCTGTTGGCTAGGCAAAATTTCAACCAAGGGTGAACCTTTCCTTACATTTACAACATCACACACTCACATGAGTCTATTTAAAATCTTGCATATCTGAGGGATACTTATTATGTTTGATTCTTGGCACATTCATGGAGTTTTCAGCATGTTTAGTGTAACATGATCAAATATTTGAAAACTACTCCACTTGGAAACTCATCCCTCAAGCTAAAAACAACTTCCAAATGCCCTGGGCTAGACATGGGTGAATCACAAGGTGTTCTCCCTCAAATTAGTAGCATGTCTTGATTAGATGATCAAAATTTGCCCCCCTTTCTCACATCAATGCATGATTTGGCATCCATCTTAATACTTGACTATCAAAAATTGTCACCCATGCTCATTTACAAATTGCTCATCTATGCTTCTCAAGAAAAACTACTTCAACCTCTCTTTTTTTGACATCACACAACATATTCTATCATGTCACAATACACATGTGCTAAACTCAAATACCACCATGATGAAATGCATGTGAAGTTGTCCTTTTAACTCATATGCTATGCTCCAAACAAATCACATCACATGCATGCAATCCCACCATGACAATACATGCAAACTTTTAAACTCATGTTGTTTCAAATTCCACCTTGACAGAACACGCATGCAAAAAACAATCCTTTCTAAAAATCCATGCTCACATTTACACTCAAAAATATAAAACATGCTTGTTTAAACCCACCATGATGCATATGCATGTAGGGCATCCTGTTCTATCGAAAGTGCATGCACTCCCTGCCAGTATCTTAAACAAACTCAAATTCCAAAGTTTTCTACAACCACAGCCACGTCTTGGTTAATTTCAAAATTCTACTTGATTAAAACACGACCCACTTGAAGTCCTATCACGTTACCAGTATCATTCAGCTCGAATTTCCTCAGTTCTGGTTCTTTTCTAGAATTTTTATCCTTTGGAAGATCCAATTCACCAACTCAATACTTTTACTTGCTTTCTGTCGGCGATATCCCCTCCTTGCTGAGTTTTCCCAAGCACGGGAACGGTAGGCACGAGGAAACTGACGCTGGGCTGCCCCGCGCACGATAGCTAAGAACCCCGACCGCGGGTTGGATCACTCACCATTTTACTTTTCCCGCCTTCCACCTGGATCATTCCTTTCGGTTGAAAATTCTAGTCAAGACCTAGCCTCTGACAGTCTAAATCAACTCCCTGAATTGTATTGGTCATGAGACCAAGACTTCTTGAAGGTCGGGCAGGTCAAAATAGGGGTCTCTTTCCTTATCATCGGTCGAAGTCTTTCTCGCTTCGCGCAAAGACTCCGTCCGATGAGGGGCAATTGTAGATACCCCAATTTTGACCGTCCAAGGAGAAGAAAATTACTTCAAGTAACATTTTTAAATGACCACATTTGGATCAAATAGAAAACTACTTTAAAGAATTAGAGGAACAATAGGAGAAACCCTGGCCACAACACTTAGAAACCTAAGTGACCAGAAGCCGGGCGGCTAGTTGAAAGTAGCCGCCCCTCACTGGGCGGCTAGTTTCAACTAGCCGTCCCTTAACCGCCCCCAACCGCTTCCCTTAGATGGGACATAAAGCAGCATTTAATGCTGATGATTGCGGCGGTTTGTTCCAATTAGCCGCCCCTTCTCTGACGGTTCAACCTCAGTAACCGCCTCAAGCTACCGCTTGTCAGAGATTGGACATTTGGCAGACCATCATACCGGCGGCATCTCCTAACTAGCCGCCCCTCGCTGGGCGGCCAACTACAGCTAGCCGTCCCTGCCCGGGCGGCTGAATTAAGGTAGCCGGCTCGCATCTGGACTCACCCATAAAGCATAAAGCAATTTTACTTAGGTGTGAAGTTACTTAGCCTCACCCTTTTGTCCAACCCATGCTATTACCCAATGGACGATAGAGTGCGACCTTTTGCAATGATGGTTACTTGGCCACACCCTCTTACCCAACCCATGCTATTACCCAAAGAATAAACCCATGCACCCTTTTCTACTATAAAAGGAGGGGTAGGGGTGAGAATCAAAGGGTGGTCATTTTCATTTCCAAAGTGTGTGTTAGAGAAAGAGAAAGAGAGAGAGAGAGAGAGAGAGAGAGAGAGAGAAAGGGAGAGGGAGAGAGCCCTAGTTGAGAGAGAAGGAAAGTCATTCCCCACCAAATTCCACTCTGCATAAACCCCCCCTCTAAACCATTGTCCTAAACCACTTTGTAGACCTAGCCAAACAAATCCAAATTCTTACCTAGGTGCTGCCCAAATCTAGAAGAGAAAATCACCAAACACCACTTTCAATCCTCATTACCACCACCCTAGCCAAAGCCAAAACACTTCCCTACCTAGGTTCTGCCCAAATCCAGAAAATCCAGAACCAGGTACCAGGCGGCTAGTCCTAACCAACCGTCCCCTACCAGGCGGCTAATTCCCATTAGCCGACCCCTTCCTAACCCTTTTTTAGTCTCATATCTCCTCTAGTCAAGCCCCCGAAGCAGAATAGGTTCACCTGTTTCTCACCTCTGTGTACGGTATATCCGTATCCCAGAGAGGAGACCCCACAAACTCCCCCCGCGAGGCGATCAAATCCAACACCAACTTTTCCTGCTTTTTGAGAAAGCAGGTGGCGATCACACAAACCCTGTCTTTTCTGAGAAGCAGTCGAGCGGCTCAGGAACGACTCTCCGGGCGGTGATCTGATCAGTCGCGAGAGTGATTCAACCCGCGGTCGGGATTCTTAGCTATCGTGCACGAAGCAGCCCAGCGTCAGTTTCCTCGTGCCTACCATTTCTGTGCTTGGGAAAACTCAGCAAGGAGGGGATATCGCCGATAGAAAGCAAGTAAAGTGTCACGCCCCCAGAGCGGCCGTCTCCAAGGGGTGACACGTGTACGATACCGAGTATATCATAATCAGAATAAATCATAAGGAATAAATGATTGGATCAGAATAAATGACAGCGGAAGAGTTAATGAATAAATAATTGAACAATACAAGGCGATATAATAGATAATTGGGGCCTCAAAGGAATACACAATCACCGTCCCGTGTGAACACAAGTCATAATTACAGATACAGTCGAATGTATATATCAACAATAACAAAACACCTGGTACAAAAATAACAGGAAGCTGACAGGCTCACCAAATCGTCGAGAGGGCCACAACACCTTCAACAATACCCAACTTAACGATCCTGCGCAACACCTGGATGAAACCCATAAAAATAATGTGTAAGCCGATGAAGGCCTAGTGAATGGAACTAACTACAAGACACCTCAAATTTACAGTTCCAACACATCCATAAGATCTACATAAATAACTAACAAGTATAAGCCGACCAGCCTTAGGTACCATCACCGCAGGAGGCCAACTCACACTAACCTAATCATGTCACCAGCACAAGGACAGATCCGTCTGCGTCCCATACCACAGGGGATTCCATCCCATGCTAGCAACGCTATAACACTAACCTCGCTATGTCCCCTGCATAAAGACAGATCCGTCTGCGTCCCATACCACAGCGGATCCATCCTATGCTAGCAACGCTATAAATACACACACATATATATATATATATATATATATATATATATATATATATATATATATATATATATATATATATATATATATATATATCCTAGTGACTGCATTGCCACTACACACAAATGCCTCACAGTTCCTCCTGTCGCACAGTGACTTCTCTTAGGCGACCCATTTATGCAAATGCATCGGCTTGGCCAATACAGGGAGTATCACTCCACCCGTCAAGTCCACCAGAGCCCGACCGCATCACAAACCGCATCAATGGATCCCGCCCTAGACTCCATCACTTTGCGAACATGTTGATAAACCCAGTATCTTGGCTAAGGCTCTCCGTCATCCAACCACTCTGACGCGTAGCCGATTTGATCGTCGGATACCGTGGGCGTCCAGGATGAACCTTGAAAACGCTCCCTCGTGAAGGACACCCAGAGTTTACCCTCACCTCAACTGACTCACACGAAGCATCTAAATGCAAAACTAAACCGTCAAACCCAGTATCTTGGCTAAGGCTCTCCGTCATCCAACCACTCTGACGCGTAGCCGATCTGAACCATCGAATACCGTGGGCGTCCAGGATGAACCTTGAAAACGCTCCCTCGTGAAGGACACCCAGAGTTTACCCACACCTCAACTGTAGGTTCGCACTCACGACTTACAAAAACTACCATAATCAACCACCCTAAACAGGCTCGACACAAACCGGTCGAGGACCTACGATGTCACCACAATAAGCAACCAGATCTGACCTATACAATCAGATCCCCTTACCCCTCAATGATGTCTCTAACCAGATCTTTAGGCAAAGATCTATAAATCATGCTGATAATATATATATCAACCATTAACAAGGCTGGACAACCATTAACAAGCCTAGATAGGATATGACAAGATAGACAGATATTAACCAGGCTAGATGGCAATTAACAAGGCTAGATCATGAGCATGCATTCACGATATAAAAATATGTATATAATAATATCAAATCTTACCTTTAACTACATATTCCAGGTTTAATTAATGTATCAGCATGTGAGGATCTAATATAAATATATATATGACAAGAAATCATGCAATCTCAATTATAATCTACTTAACCATGTCATGTTATCATTTAAGGATGTCACCATAGTCATGCATACATGATTAATATCATATCATAAACATGACTATGTATGGAACTATATTATCAGAATGCCAAGTTAGATCCACTCACAGATGCAATCATTCCATCCCGCGAAGAATCGCGCGCTTCGGACAGTCCAATGGTAACGCCATCGCTACTGGACTCGTTGGAGTACAGCCATTCCCACCACAAGCCTAAACACAAGATCACCACCTTCCTCATATTAAGGAGACCCCTCTGGACAAACAAACATTGCCTACTCAGCCAAGGATTAAAACATCCATGCATAAAAAAAAAATATAAACATATCCTAAGATCCTAGCCAACAAGTGCAAAATACACCCCATACCTCCAACTATTAAACCAATTATTCCACACCACCAAAAGCCACTCATCCTTAGGCCATCATTCAATTAAATCACCTATAAATCAGCAAGAAACCTCACACCTTAACCACAAACAAATCTGGGCAGCACTATAAATCTGGGCAGCACTACAGAAATCTGGGCAGCAATATAACCCAACACTTTGATCTCCACAGCACCAGATACTCATCCAAAAATTCTAAAATACATCATACATATTCATTGATATGCTAGGATCATAATCCATGAAGACACCATAATCCAATTCAATCTCTAAATGTCTGAAATAAATTATTTTCAGAAACTGGTCTGTTTTTACTCGAATCTGGACAGTCCTTATAAAACAGATCATAACTTATGCCACAGGTAATATAATTACACCAAATTTCATACATAAGATCTACACACATAGATGATCATATCATATGAAGATACTTTCCTCAAAATATATCTCTAAACATCACATTCATAAGCATCTTCACAAGACAGAAAATTTGCCTTACTATAACACACAACTCCCAACAACAAGGAAAGAGGAAAAACACATACAACAACACTTAAGCATCCCTTGCCGACCACCCAAAATGCTATATAGGACCACCCATACTTCTTTGAAGCATAAAAATAAACACCTACAAGGCACAAAGGGGAGGTGAAGATACCTTGGGAAGAAGAGAAGATGGTGCACATAAGGGCTTCCACCATCACCATCACATGCTACCAAGCCTACACACACTCTTTCTCACAACAAACAACACACATACATTCAGCCATGATTTTCAGCCCCAATGGACACACAACCAACACCAAATAAAGATGAAATGCTAAGAAATAACTTGGATTTCACTCACCCCTATGAGCCAACACCAAACTTTCGCTTCTCTTGGCTTCTCTTCACCCAAACCCCCTTGAAGCAGCCATGACAACCCCAATTCACAGCAGCAGCAGCAGCTGTAGCAGCAGCAGCAACAGCAGCAACAAGGAAAAGAAAGCCAAAACAGCCAACAAAGAAAAGAAAGGAAAAGGAAAGAAAAACAGGGGATTCACAACAATCTCCTCAATCTCTTCCTTCCCTCTCTTCTTCTCCTCTCCCTCTCTCTCAGACCTTCTCTAATGGAACCCCTAAAAAAATATGAGCAGAGACCCCTTTTATTCCCCCAAAACAACACACTTATAGTGGGGTGAAATGACCAAGCGGTCCCTGACTAAAACTTCTGGACAGCCTTCACTAAAATAGTCATAACTCCTACAATATAGCTCCAAATTGCATAATTCAAACTCCGTTGGAAAGCTAAGACGATTATCTACAGCTTTCATTTTCAAGACGATCTCCAGAAACATCTCTAACCATTTCGAATTATGCAATTAACATCAAACAGGGCTGCTGCCAGACACTTTCCATCCCTAGGGTATAATTGGAAAAACACTCATAACTTTTTCTACAGAAATCCAAATGATCTAATTCTACTTTTGTATGAAAGCTAACTCAAAATTGAATGCCCCATAATAAAATCAGATTTAAACTACATCATCTTGGGTATTAACAAAATTAAATCCGAATCATGACAACCAAACAACTTACGATATAGCCTAAACATATATGAACCTAATGCACTCCCAAAGAACAATAATATGAAATAACACATATAATTTTGCTATCCAACCACCCAAACATATAAAAGAATAACATAGGCCTAAATATAGGTCTGGGGTCTTACATAAAGAGTTGATTTGGTGAATTGGATCATCCGAAGGATAAGAACTCTGGAAAAGAACCAGAATTGAAGAAATTCGAACTGAGTGGTACTGAAAGTGTGGTAAAACTTCGGAAAAGTTGTGTTTGATCAAATAGTGTCTGGAAATAAACCAATACATGGTTGTTTGGTGTGAAAAACCTTTGGAACTTAGGATTTAGGAAGGGATTTGGAAAACTGGGGAGGGGCAGCTAGTGCAAACTAGCCGCCCTATAGGGGGTGGCTACTCGTGGGTAGCCGCTCCATCACTGGGCCCCTTATTACCGAAAAGGGGACCCTCTCTCTCCCCACTTTCTTTTCAAAACAGTTTTTCTTCCCTCTCTTCTTCTCTTTTGTTTTGAAACCGAAAAAACTTTGGGGACCCTCTCTCTCCCCACTTTCTTTTCAAAACAGTTTTTCTTCCCTCTCTTCTTCTCTTTTGTTTTGAAACCGAAAAAACTTTGGTTTTAAGGACTTTGAATCCTTTGATTTTGCCTTTCATCATTCCTTTCTTCTTGATTTCGAAACCCTAGATCATCTTGAATCTTTTCTTTTGCGCGAAATCGGAGGAGATGACAAAGGGGAAGAAGACAGCTTCGATGATGAAGCGTCTAAGGTCTTCCCGAGAGCAGAGAGGGGTTGTCTCGGGGTCTAGTTCATCGGGGAGTGATCGGGTGGATACCAGTGCGGGTGAGGTTGGGGGTACGCCTTTGGGGGCTGTTCCGAAAGTAGGGGGAGGTATGATAGATTATACACGCAGGAGGAGGCGTGGGGATCGACCGTGGCGGTCGAGGAGGTGGTTTCAGAGGTCGACGAACCGGTCTAGGGCGCAACAGAGGGGGTAGGGGCTGAGGGAGTTAGTGAGGATGTGAGGGCATCGTTGGATGCCATTGTTGGGATGCTAGATAGGGAGGCCACGGAGGCCAAGGCTGAGGAGGAGGAAAGAAGGGCTATGGGGGCCTTTGCGGAGTTTGTCTCTGGCGCGGGGAGGGTGGAGGGGACTAGAGATGTTAGGGACGAGGCCGGGGAGGCCGAGGGTACTGGCATCGGGGCCACAGAGGCCGGTGTTGGTGCTGAGGCTGAAGCCGAGGAGACCGTGTTTGAGGAGGATGAGGAGGAGGGGGATGACGACGGGATGGACGATCCTGACGAGGCCGAGGTGGACTTTCCCGGGTCCACACGGGCCATGGTAATTTCTTGACCCTTTTAACTCTAGCTTTTATTTATATATGTGTGTTCAAAGGCGATTCATGTGTAATATTTGTACATGTGTGAGTAAGCATGCTTGGATGTATGGTTTTATCATGGTGGGGTATGTAAGTATGCTGTATGCTGATATGGGTTTGTTTTTAGAAAGGGGAGCAATTTTTATACACATATCCATGTTTGCTTTATTTTAGAAAGAAAAGGGGAATGGTATGGCTAGTGTGCTTGCATGCGATACATTTTTGTGTGCATATAGTTTTTAAGGCGTGACTTCGTATGTGTTTGATCGTGGTAGAGCTGAGGGAGTGTATGCATGTATTTCACGGGTCCAAGTATTTTCCACATGCTTAGGTGAGTTTATGGAAAGTATATAAGCATGATAGACCGTGATGAAAGAAGTGTGTAAGTGGTTACCATGGTGGGATTAATAGTTCTAGCATGTATGGTCATATGAAGAGTGTTTTGTAAATAATGGGAGGTGAACCCTTATGTGAATTAAGTTTTCTATCTTCATGCTTTTGTCTTTGATTTAGTATATGGAAATTTCATCTTGCTAAGCATGATTTCTAAACGAATTTTAGGCTTTGGATTCTTACCTCTCGATTGCTCTTTAAACTAACCCATGTCTTCTTCGTTTGCTTGTAAAGGCCGAATCGTGTCCGGACTTTATGGCACGGGACGAAGAGGTGGTACGATGCCCTGGGGCTGGGGGAGAGGAGGTTGGTGGACAGAGCGGGCTTCCGGTCCTTCTTTCTGATTGAGCCGTTCCACGTCCACCGTCCTTACGTGGAAGCGTTGGTGGAGAGGTGGGACCCAGAGAGTTGCTCTTTCATTCTCCCCACCGACGCTGTTATGCCGACCCTCGAGGACATCCATCGGATCACTGGCCTTCCGATCTCAGGGGAAGCGGTGGTTGCCACAACCAAAAAATTGACCAACGGCGACGGACGTGTATACCCATCGGCAACGGACTTAAGCCGTCGGTCGTTTGCGACGGACATTATTTGTCACAATGTTCGCCACAATGAAAAAACAATATACCCCCCACTCACACGTGACCCATTATCAATCACACGTGACCCATTATTTCCCCAAACTCCCCCAAAAAATCCACCAAATCCCTCTAATCTGATATAAACCTAGATACGGTGATCCCAAAATTCACCACCCCAAAAAGCTTTTCTTTGCGATCCAGTTGCATCCTAATGAGGTCGCCTCCTTTATCTCTTTCTCTATTTGTTTGACGATTTAAGATTTGATTTGCTTTTGCATCCCGATGGGATAATCTCTCTCCTTCTCTATTTGTTTTTTTAATTTTAGATTTGATTTACCAACTTCCTAGCAAGGTAAACCATCTCTATCTCTCTATTTGTGTTTGCTTTTCATATTTGATTCATGAAATTTTTATTATTATTATTAAAAATCAATTGGTTTTGTGAATGACAACTCTGAGCCAACCATCCGACGGTAACGCAATTCCTTCCCCCTCAGCTAAACCACAAGCAAAACCTAGATCTACAATTTTATTGCACTTTATCATCATTTGACATCCACCTTAGGGCGTTGGCTTTTCTTATTGTAAAGTATGTTCTAGACATTCGGTTTTATCTCACATTATCAACAATTTATTTACTTGGATAATGGATGCGTACATGAATCATCTTTTGTGATGTTTTTTGGTATTATTTGTTAATTGTTACTGTGGGTTGATGTGATTTGTGTATTATTTAAATAGTTGATAGATATGATAATATGATTTCAAAGGGAATTCTTGTGTTAATGCACATGTTAGGATGAGTCTTCTTCTATTAGATTGTCAAATTGATCTACTATGTGGTATTGTCTAAAATGTTTAACAACCTAGACACTGCGTGTGTCTAAACCATTCCAGAACCTACAGGTTTTCATACTGTTCCCATCGACAAACTTAGTGTCTAGCGTTTATTAATTCGTAGACATCTTGTGTGTCTAACCCATTCCAGAACTTATGGACTAATTCTTCTGTTCCCCTCAACATAAGTACTGTCTAGGAAATATAATCTGTTTAGACAATCAATGTGTCTACATGCCCAAAAATGTAGGTTTGTGTGTCTTTCGAGATAACTTTTTCTTTCATTAATGCAATGGAGTCAATGTCAAATTCCCACCATAATATAACATCCAACGCCAATTCCCAAACTTTCTACTATAAGACATTAAGAACCGTGACTAAATGGGCAGACCTTACCCACCTATTACATACAAAATGAACACTTTCTAATTTGGAGCTAACCTACCAATTACATACAAAATAAATGATTGTTGTCATATACAAAAGATATACAACTCCACAATATAAAAACAAACATCTCTATGTAAGACTTAACAAAAATATGGTCTTACACAAAATATGATGGTTTTTTGTATCTAAATAAGGTCCACAACGTCGACCAAAGCAACATTGGTACCAACTAGACTTCTGAATACCTCCATTCGACTGATGTACGACGTCACCCAAGAGCTTGCGCTGTCCGTGGTGTCTACATTGGGATCAGCCTCAGCTGGGATGGCCTCTTTGATGGGGATACACTCTCCTCCTCCCCCAGAATGTAATCATCTACATTTAAATTTAATTGCAATTTTGACATATAAATATTTCATTAAATATATGTAATTATACATTTAAAAACACAAAGACTGACCTCACTGCTCATTCCTATATAGTTAAAGATATTTGAAAAAACACTTTTTGATGCTACCAAATCGAATGGAACACCTATAACACTATTGAGTTAGTAAACATAGTAATTTATGCTAATAAAAATAACAATAATGAAAATCAAACAAATATATACTTTAAAAAACCAAATGGTCACCACCATCCCCCAAATCATCACCAACAATACATACCACAACTAGCCCTAGAACAACCCACAACTTTGTTCATCACCACAAAGTCACAATTCTCACCAGCAACAAGCACACTTTGAAACGTATCACAATGATAAACAAAACAAATTTTTAAAAAATTACCATTATGAACAATAAACCCTAAGCCCCCGTTTGTTTTGGGTATAAGCCTCTAGATAACCCCGGATAAGAATTTTGGTGTATTTATTCACCCCGGATAACCCCTGATAAAGTATGTCAGAATAAACTGGTATAAAATGGTATATGGATTGCAATCAACCCCTAGAATTAAAGTTCCTCCCAAAGAATATGTGGGCCCACTGTCAAATCAACTGTTATCACCTCTTATAAATCACATATCAAATCAACTATCTTTATTTTTTTTAATCTTTTTAAATCATTATTTATACTTTATTCACATTTTACCCAAATAAAAAACATTTATTCTTACGTTTACTAACGAGAATAATTCAAAACACAACCAAACATAAAATCATTTTATCCTTATTTATACTCACTTATGCTCGGATAAATGCATACCCAAAAATAAAATCTATCCCCGTTCCAAACGGGGGCTAAATGTACCAACACTACATCAATCAATACAATAACTATGATCAATTCCATCTGACAAACACAAGAAAAAATGAAGCAAAGATTCAAAAGAAGAATGGATTATCACCTTTTTGGGATTGAAATCTTTTCTTTGAACTAAGGCATCATAAACTAACTCAATGGAGACGATAATCGTCACCGGAGTGTCGTCAGAGGTGGAACAAATGGTGAGTCTCAGCCGATTGTTGAGAAAACCGGGTGCAATTGCCGCACAAGGTGGTATGAACGCAGGAAGAGAGAAATGGGTAAGGTTTATGTGTATTTTGATTTGGGTAGTGGGCTTGTCCAAGCCAAATTGATAGGGTGGTGGCAGATAGAAGGTGGTGCTCTTAGTCATTATTCCTTAGAAGTGTTTGAATGCTTTTGGTTAATTGAGTAGGTGGTGAAGTAGTTTAGGTGGTGCCAATATCTTTGCTCTAATATTATATGATAGGCATTTGAAGGGTGGTTTGGACACTTCAATTTTGAACTTGAAATTTTTTTTTTTTTGGAGTAATAATGAATGAACGTCTCCTTTGAATAAATAAAAAGGTTACATAGTTTGAATCGGATATGAGAGGATTAGATAATATAGGAAAACAAAAGATCCCATCGACATTGAACCCGTATCCGGGGATGAGAGGATTAGATAAATTTTGAAATTTAACATTTTTTTTTTCTTTGGTAAACTTTGTTTTTATTTATCTATTTGAAGAACTAAGAATGGATCAGATGATTAAAAAGGGTCACCATATATGAAATAGACAGTGAAAAATTAGCTAAAGATTGAATGAGATGACAATGAAGAGCAAAAGATGATCTGTCTGAGAAGAAGACCTTGAAACCGGTGCTCTGTGCCATAAGTTCTCCGACTGCAAGCATTGTGGATGCTAAGGGTGAGAAAGCGAATATCGAGAACCCTTGTGGTTTCGGAGGTGTTTCTTGACAATCTACCAAAATCTAGGCCCATTACCTATACTCTATGTACTGGCAGTCCAAGACACAATTAAACAGGGCCCACAACCCGGATAGCCCAACCACACATGGATATGATCAATTGAATCCTCCATACCCGACGACTGACACAAATTCAAGTCAGTATTTTACATTCACTTTTTGATTGGGGATGATCATAAATAATTGATTCTCTAAATCCTAGCAGAATATATTAAATCTAGAGCTATCATTAAACTAATTATCTGAGATCACAACAATATATTCTTGATTTAGAAACATTATTAATTGATTCACAAGATCCCAATAAATTATATGTATTCACTGATCCAGGGATAATTAAGAACTGATTATGCAAATCCCTTTTAAAAGCAGATAATTAATCCCCTAAATAAGTGATCTATCCCCTTCCATCCGATGAGAGAGATATCCACCATAGGGCATTTACCAAAGTACTATAAATAGAGAATCGGTTCTCCATATTGAGGTATGTGATGGGACAAGGTTAATTACCCTCGAAAACCCTCGTCTTGACTGATGGGCCGACCACAATGAGACAAGCAAATGTTAATTCCCCTTGGGAATTCTCGTCTTGACTGACGGACCGATCTCAATGCGACACATGTCAAGCTCATCAGAAACCTACAAGTCGCCGTAATTTAACTTGACGGCGCACAAGGTGTCACGCCCTAGGCGTCTCCGAGACGTGACAAATAATATAAAGTATCAGCTATCATACAAGAGGTCAACAATGACTCCAATAAATAATACACAAGGCTAGCAAGCAATGATAATTGATAACTAAAATGAAAGGCGGAAGCATAAAAATGTCAATAAGTCTGTAATTCAAAAATATTATTACAGACTGGAATACACAATCACTGTCCTGTGAGAGCCAAGTCTAGCCAATAAAATACAACAAGTGCCACACGCATGATTTCAAATACACAAGACTCTAGGACTGTTGACAACCTCGCACTCGCCAACCGCCGGACGAGACGCTTCCACTGCACAAGACCATGCCACAAGGAAGCTCCAGCTCCATGCCCAACAACGCCCCTGTAAAAGAAACAATACGCGAGAGGTGAGCTACAAACTCAGTGAGTGGTCAGAAACCAAACACCAACACAACAATTCAACATTTAGGCTAATTCCTATCAAGGAAAAGCATAGATAGAAACCCAACGGGTAACAAGGTCACGCGGCGGCGCGACCATACCCTGACCTCGCCCTCACTCCCAAGAGGGAGGCTTTTGGGGCTCATAGGGAGGAACAACTGTTAACCATAACACTTCGTGTCACTGGGTAACAGTTATTACGAGTCCATCCGCTACGAGGTAGAGATATATTTCGATTCCTCAAGCGTTAGGAGCAGCGTACCCAGAGTATACTCGATGGGTATGAAAGTCACGTGATGACGTGACTTCAACTCACACTCGCCCTCACCCTAGCCCCCACAGGGGTGAACCTAGGCACTTAAAGGACAAAACTTGCTGTTCTACACCCTTGGTCCACCGGTAGCCCTTTCCCCGGGTAGCCTCTACCTGACATACTCCCACGATCAGTACGTCCCAAATGCATCGGTAATACCTACGGACGGGAGCCCGGTGCCAGGACATCGTTTTCAACGCCGGGAAGTTCCTACACAGATCCAACGAAGGTGAGAACGATTCATGCTCGCAATATCGTCCGGTTGCCCATCGTCATGTAATCTCTACCAGTTATGCTCCCATGATTAGTACCTCTGCCACATGCATCGGGAGTACCTAAAAGTGAGAGCCTTCTGACCAGGCAGCTTCAACGTCGGGGCCACGGTATACGACGATATTGGGAGGAACCACTACATGTTCGCAGCGTTAACCCTATGGAAAGCCAACTACTCAAGCTGGTGGGTTGAGTATCAACTCGAGCCCACCACACCCTCACCCTCACCCTAACAGGGTGACATAGGACTTTTGGGATGAGGTCGATTGTCCTACACCCTTGGTCCACCCGTAGCCCTTTCCCCAGTTGGCCTCTACCTGACATACTCCCACGATCAGTAGTTCCCTAGATGCATCGGTAATACCTACGGATGGGAGCCCGGTGCCAGGACAGCGTTTTCGATGCCGGAAAGTTCCTACACGGATCCAACAAAGGGGAGAACGATCGACACTCGCGGATACAATCCTTTTGGATCCGTCGTCATCGGTCATCAGACGCCGATTAAGCGCAACAAATTCTCATGAATTCCCTCCAGGGCGCATAACTCAGATGCGGGGAAGACATTTTATTCTAAGTGTCAAAGCCATGGTATGTCCCCATAAGAGGTCATACACTTGTCTAACACATTAGACAAGAATTATGGCCATACTAACATAAATATATACAACATGCAATTGTTTCCCAAGGAGGGCCTACATAAACTTGCATACATGGTATCAATCAAGCGACCACACAAGTTACAACATAACATGCGTTGAATTGCACCAATTTAGAAGGGAAGGGTTAAGTGCGATCCGCGCAACAACATGTGCATGCCAATAATTGCAAGCAAGCCTGAGTCAAGTAGGAACTACGTCTACTTACTCAGTTCGCGAAAAGAGAGAGGGCGAGAGAGAGGGAATGCCTCATCCTCTCCCGAAGCTGGTCCTAGTTTTGCCCCAACAAGATGAGTGCAACAACTACACCACACCCTCAAGACCTAAACCAAAGGAATATTATGCATGTACCCCGTTATTAACCCAAGTTAAACATGCTTGATATGAATAATAATAGGGGTAGTATTTCAAACAAAACTACATAAGTCGTGCCATATTCTATACAATACATAAGCAAGTATAAGGTAGAATAGGGTTCTACACAATATACGAGCTATATAACCTAGCATGCATGATAACTAGCATATTTAGGGTGCAATTAAAGCCCCATGGAAGGGCGAAGCACGACTACGTACATCGAGCGCTCCCAGAAGGTTTGGAATCAAACCGCTCACCAATACCCGAGTCAACGCGCATCCCATCCGACGAGATCTGCAATGTAAGGGTATCAATAGGGGTGAGTATAACTACATACAAACACATAAAATCAATTAGGAATGCCTAAAGCTTAGACATCCACGCATACGAGCCCGTACGCACGCAAGCAAGAACGCACGCACGCGAGCCCGAGCCCTCCGGACGCCCACTCGAGAGTGCCGACCATCGGCACGCTCAAACCGGACCCGGGCAGCCCAACACAAACCCAGGGGAGCCCCAGGCGCGCAGACCCGCGCTCCCCCGCGCGGACACGCGCGCCCTCGCGCACATACATGGGCGCCCACGCGACACCCCCGCGCGCACGCGCCCGACTACGCGCGCACCTGCGCGTGCGCACGCACGGACAAACCTACGCGCGCGCCCAGCACTCCCCAGCCCTTCCCCAAGCCCTCACATGCACCCAACTCAAAATACCTCACATGCAAGCCCTCCCAAGCTCCCTAACATGCATAAAAACTAAATAAAGAAGGGAGAAACAACTCACCAATAGAGGGGAATGAAGGGGGAGGTGTGGGGGCTTCGCAAGCACGCACGCAACCACCTCGACCGCCACCACTGGTAGCACCACCTCAACTTGGGTGCCTTCTTCTTTCTCCATCTTCTTCTCCTTCATTTCTTCTCTTTGATGCCTAAACCCCAACACTTTGGGGGCTGTTGATACAAAGTGAAGGGCAAAACATAAGGGGGGAAAAGCTTGAGAGAGAGAAGGAAAGAACAACCACAACAACTCACCTTCCCTTGATCTTCCCTTCATGAACTCCACATCTTCTTCCTCTTAAACACCATCAATTTCAACTAATACACTCACAAACACAAAGGGCTGGACCACACACAAAGGGGTGGACATGTGAGGGACCTTGATAGAGAGGAGGAGATGGAGAAAGGAAAGAAACAACAACAAAAACACATGTAAATACACTCACCTCCACTTCCTCCTTCACTTCTCCCTCCAAATCACATACAAAGAGGGGAAAAAGAGAGGCCAAACAGAGGGTGAGAGACCTCCACGAGAGGGTGAGAGGGCTGAAGTCGTGGGATTTAAATAGGCAAAAGAGGGAGGAATAACCAAGCTGTCCTCGGAGTAAAACTCTGGACAGCCTTCACTAGAATGACCATAACTTCCTCAATACAGCTCCGACTTACACGATTCTATTGCCATTGGAAAGATAAAAAGATTATCTACAACTTTCATGTTTATACTCAGATCACATAACCTCTCCAGCTATTTCAAAATCTGGGATAAACATCGAATAGGGCTGCTGTTAGGCCTGTGTCATTTAGAGTCCTATTTTCGATCAGAGTCGCAAAAATTTTGGTTTTTAGCTACCTGCTGGGACTGGAGGACTCTAATTGAAGATATAACTGCATATTATGGGTCTTGGTATAGTTTAATACTGCCCATAAAATTTTCGTTTAATTCCGATAACGTTTTTGGAATTATACACTTTCGGATTGATATTTGGATTTGATTTTGTTAAAATCCAAGACGAAGAGATAAAAATCCGATATTATTATGAGATGTTAAGTTTGGTGATAGCTTCCATATAGAAGTGGAATTGGATCAACTGGATTCGTATATTAAAAGTTATGGGTATTTTTCCGAGTATACCCCGAAGTTGAGGAATCCAGGCAGCAGCCCTGTAAGATGTTTAGCCTAGATTTTGGAATAGCTGGAGAGGTTATTTGATCTGGGTGTAAACATGAAAGTTGTAGATAATCGTCTTATCTTTCAAATGCCACTGGAATCGTGCAATTCTGAGCTGTATTGAGGAAGTTATAGCCGTTTAAGTGAAGGCTGCGCAGAGGTTTTAAGTCCGAGGATGACTTGGTCATTTACTCGACCTTTGCTTATTTAATCCCCAAATGTGCACGACTTTGGGTCTCTCCTCCTCTCTTTTCTGGTCCAGCCCCCCTTTTGTATGTGTTTTGGGTGGAGGAGGTGATGGTGGTGGAGAAGAAGATCAAAAAGGAGTGGAAAAGGTGTGTTTATGTTGTTGTTGTGCTTTGTTATCCTCCCTTCTTAATCCATCTTCCTCAAGCTCCCCCTCATTGTTTTCCCCTCCCCTTTGGACAGCAGCCCCCCATGTGTTTGTTGTAATGCCACATTGAAGAAGAAGAGCAAGGAAGAGGTGGTGGTTGCGGTGGTTGCGGTTGGGGTGGCCGAGGGTGCGCTTGCGAGCCCCTACGCCCCCCTTTCCTCTCCTTTCCCCCCCTCTCCTTTGGTGAGTTTTCCCTCTTCTTTTTGTGGTTCTTATGCATATAAGGAGTGCTTGGTTGTTGGTGGAGGTGGTGATGAAGTCTCCTCTTCCAAGGTATTTGAAGGTGTGTTGTTTGTAAGGAGGTGCGGGGCGTCGGGGGTGTGGGCGGGAAGCGTGCATGAGGTGCTTGCATGCGTGCGGAGTGCGCGGGAAGCGTGCATAAGGTGCTCGCATGCGTGCGGAGTGCGCGGGAAGCGTGCATGAGGTGCTCGAGGGTGTGCTTGACGTTGTTCGATGCGTGCGGAGTGTGCGGGCAGCGTGCACGAGGTGCTCAAGGGCGTGCTTGGCCTTGCCCGATGCGTGCGGAGTGCGTGGGAAGCATGCACGAGGTGCTCGAGGACGTGCTTGACGTTGTTTGATGCGTGCAGGGTGCATGAGCAGCGTGCACGGGGTACTCGAGGGCGTGCTTGCGGTGCCCAGACGCGTTCGGAGTGCTTCGTGGTGTTGAGCAGCTTGTTATAGCCAAATGCAACCATTGGATGATCCTTGGCGGATTGGTATCGGGCTTCGGATTCAACTCGTCGCTCTCTTGCGTTTCGCGAGCCGTGCGCTCGTTAGGTGAGTGGTTCGATCCAACACTTCGGGACGCGCTCGATGCACGTAGTCGTGCACCGCACGTCCTTGGGGCATCTTAACCCCTAAATATGCTAGATATTTGCATGTTAGGGTGGTATAGCTCGTATACTGCGTAGAACCCCTATTCTACCCTATACTTGCTTAAGTATGTATTCATGTTTGTATAATTATGATTTCATGCGCCCCTTGTGTTCGGGCATGTATTTTCGAATGAGTTTATGGATGTATTAGAATATGGCATGTCTTAGGTAGTAGTGTAATACTACCCACACTATATTAATTATATCCAGCATGTTAAACCTTGGGTTAATAACCGGATGCGTACTAATATTCCTTTACGATTAGACTGGAGGAATGGTGTAGTTGTTGCACCCATCTGTTGGGGCGAAGCTAGGACCAGCTTTTCGGAGAGGATGAGACTTTCCCTCTCTCTCGCCCTCCCTCTTTGCGTAAACTGAGTAAGTAGATATGATTCCTACTTGACTCAGTTTCGCTTGGGATTATCGGTATGCATCGGTTAGTGCGCGAGATCACGCTTAACCCTCCCCCTTGGAGTTGGTGATATCCAACGCCTGCTTGAGTCATCCTTTACATGATTGAATATTTATTATGGCCTTATAAGCATGTTTAAGTGGGTCATACCCTGTATGCTTATTGTATGATTTGTTGTTTATGATGTAAATCCGTGTTAGGGAGTACCCCTATAGTTATATATATTATCGTGCATGTGGCACATGTTATCATGTTATGTTTCTCCTCATATATATATATATATATATATGTGCGCCTGTTAACTAATTTGGCCAATCCGTAATAGGCAAGGGTATGACCCGCGGTCGGGTCGTACCCTATTAGTTAAAGCGCTAGCGATGTAATCACCCTTGCATCCGAGTGATGCATTCGTATCGAATTCTGAAGAATTCATCGAGGCCTCGGTTTTGTTAAACCGATAGCTACGGTAGTAACTTGGGCCTACCCGTGCCAGGCGTGTGTCTGAACCGCCTATTGGGTTATGCCCCTGGCTTTTCTACACGAGTGTAGAGATAGTCCTCGCGTTCGAGTGACGCCTCCGTGTGGGAATACAAGAGTATTCGATATCATCGATATATGTGTGTAAGTACCAAGGGTAGTTGGCTTTTCCATAGGGTTCGCATTGCGAACGCAAGGTGCTTCCTCCTGACATCGTCATGAGTCGAAGCTACCCGACATAGAAGCTGTCCTGTAGGGTGCCACCACTTGTAGGTGCTACCGATGCGTACCGCGGTACACATCTAGGGAATGTACTGATCGTGGAAGGCCGACAGGTAGAGGCTGCACGGGAGAGAGCTACCAAGTGATATTTCGGGCTTCAAGTCATTCTCCCCTTCGTCGGATCCGTGTTGAAGCTGCCCGGCTCGTAGTTGTCCTGTGGGGTGCTCCCAGACGTATTTATGACACCTATTGGTGCGCCCATATGGTAGAGATAGCGGTCATGGAGAGGCTACCAGGTAGAGGCTCCCCGGGAGAGGGCTACCTGTCACGCCCCAGAGCGGCCGTCTCCGAGACGTGGCAAATATATAATATCAGCAATCCATACACGAGGTCAATAAAAGACTCTACTCAATCATCAAAGGTACTTAAAACATTTAACAAGGAAGCTGACATGATATATAAACATATGACGGAAGCTTAAAATGACTTAGTCTGTAATTTAAAGACATATTACAGACCGGAACACATAATCAACTGTCCTGTGAGAGCCAATATACAACAAAGACATCAAACACCAGTACTGTGCTCAAGCACGAGTAGCAATACATACAAGGAAACGGGGGATGCTGATGGCCTCTCTCACTCGCAGATCCAAAACACGTGCGCTGCTCTGCTACGGTACTGCGCCTATGGAAGCTCCACCTTCAGGTCCGGCTCAGCGACAACTGGAGGAAAACATATGCGAGGGGTGAACCACACGCTCAGTGAATGGTACGATCCATGCATCACAACACATATTAATCTTTCAAACATTCAAGTCTCAATAATCGAAACAACAACTTAAGTTGGCGGTTGGGTGTCGACCCAAACCTACCACACCATATTAAATATTCTGAGTGTTTGGGGTTCCAACGGAAGGAACAGTCACTTAAGTCCTTGGGTTGGGTCTCAACCCAACCCACTACTCCCTCACCGTCACCCTCACCCTTAGGTGACATAGGATTATTGGGGAAAAGGTCAACTGGTCTACGCCTTTCGTCTTCCGGTAGCCCTCTGCCGAGTAGCCTCGACCTGGTATCCTCCCATGACCTCTACCTCTACCGTATGGGCGCACCACCCGGCGTCATGAATAGCGTCTGGGAGAGCCTAGCAGGACAACTAAACCCGGGTAGCTTCGACACGGAAGCGACGAAGGGGAGAGCACTTGACATACGCGGTTTCGATCCTCATGGATCCGTCGTCGGTAAGGTTACGAATTCTCATGAATTCCCACCAGAGCGCATAACTCAGATGCGGGAAAGACAGATGATTCGTAATGTCGATGCCACAGTATGACCCATCAAAGGTCATACACTTGCTTAATCTTATTAAGCAAGGTTCATGGCCTCTATATATATATACCTAAGATATGTCTAGAGATATAATCTACAACACATAATTAATTACACAAAGAATTAATCAAGGAAGCATACAAGTCATGCTATAACAAAATTATAATACTGTCTAAGGCATGCTTGGGCTCATATGTATAACACATGGATGTAATACTCTAGTATACAAGTCTTAACATGATAGAAAAATATTTAAGGTCACTACCTTATTCATGCCTTATACTCATGCATACATGTAAATAATAACACATGAATAACCTAGCATGGGACACAATACATAGACAAGTATGGGTCCCTACACATGGTACTAGGGTGTATGATCCTAACATATTAAGTCTTAGAATGACATGGATGCAACCTAGCAAGATAAGCAATAACATGCACACTTAAGAAGGTTAATATGTGGTTACGGTGCCCCAGGGGAGGGCAATGCACGTCTACGTGCATCGAACACCTCCCGACTGGGTTGGATTGACCCACTCACCATAAACCGGGTCGTCGCGGGACCGCTCGCCAAGATCTGCAAGACAGGGCATCCAAATAGGTGAGTAAAATCCACATAAAGACACTTAAAACAACTAGAAATGCTAAGGACTTGGATATGCACGCATACGGGCTCGCACGCATGCGAGTACGCACGTACGCGCACCTGTCCGAGTGCCCCGACACCTACCCGAGCCCCCGGGCAGCCACACGCATGGCCCCCGCACACGTACGCACGCGCAAGCACGCGCGCACGCGCCCCCGCGCTCGATGGCGCACTGACCCGCGCCTCCGGACGCGCTGCCCGCACGTCCAGCCCCTCGCCGCGCACCCGGACGCGCACACGCGCGCCCAGACGCGCAGCTCGCGCACGCGCGCACGCTCGCGCGCGCCCGCGCGCGCCCCCGCTCAGCCCCGCGCACAGTGCGCGTGCACTGCGCCTCGCACACTCCCCGCGCGCGCCCTCGCTCATGCGCCCGCGCGCACGCGCACGCGCGCGTCTGCGCCCCTGCCAGGCCCGCCAGGGCCTCTCCTGCGCGCTCGCCTGCGCGCGCACGCGCGCGGATGGACCCGCGCGCGCGCCCAGGGCTGTCAAGCCCCCCTTTTGCCCTCTCCACTCACCCCTAACTCAAACACTTAGCATGCAAGACTCCCTAACAGCCCCTAACACTTGAAAACCAAAGAAAAGAGGGGAAAAAAGGAGGCTAACAAAGGAGGGAAAGGGAATGGGGGGTTTCGGGGCCCCTCGGGTGCACCCGGCGCAACCACCACCACAACCACCACTACCACCCCTCCCTAGCCTCTCCACCAGCCCCTACTTGTTGGAAATCAGTGAACAAAGGGGGTTTTAAAGGGAGCTAAAGAGAGGGAAACAACAACAACACACATAACATACACACACACACACCTTTTGTGAGTCTTCTTCACTCCCTTCACCACCACTTCTTCACACACTTAAGAAGAAATGAAAAACAAAAGAGGGAGAGGAAAATGAAATGCACGTTGACAAGGGGGAGGGAGAGAGAGAGGGAGAGAAAAAGAGAGAGAGAGGGAGCACTTAATGCTCAAAAAGTGAGTTGGTGAGTTTTGACTTTGGTCAACTCAACCAAGCTAAAAAACAAAACCCATTGACTAGTCAAAAGTCACATTTGACTAGTCAAGGTCTTCTTTGACTTGGTCCAAGTCACCCTTTGACTTGGTCAAGGTCTTCTCTCTTTGACTTTCCCAAATTTGACCAAAATCCGGATACGATTCGGAACTGCATAATTTTCTTAAACGTAACCGGAATTCGATGAAAAATTTATGGGTGGTATAAAACGGTACCAGGACCCATAATCCGCAGTCAGATTTTCAATCGGAGTTTTCTAGCTTTCGCAGATGGCTAAAAGCCAAAATCTTTGCGGTTCCGATCGAAAAAAGAAAATTCCGAAAATGGCCAGAATTGACCCAAGGGTTACCAGAAGGCTGAAAAGTGACACATATATAACACTACCGGATGACGATGGGTGTAGAGCAACTGAGTTCGTTTCAAAAGTCCCTAGTCACCCCTCCGGGGGCTAGGGTGAGGATGAGTTGTTGTCACGTCGCCACGTGACCCAAATACCCATCGAGTATACTCTGGGTTTGTTACTTCTGACGCTTGAGGTATCGAAGTATATCTCTATCTCGTAGCAGATGGATGCGTTGTGTCTCATTAACCAGTAACACGTGGTGTTATGGTTAACCCTCGTTTGTCCCCGGGTCTCTTTGGAGCTTCCCTTCAGGGTCGGGGCGATGAATGTGTTAAGTCACGTCGCTACGTGACCCATTGGTTTGTTCACCCGTTCCCATATTGGTTGGGTCTGGTTAAGTATCGATGTTGAGAGATATCGATAACAACTATCTATATGTAGATGATCACAATAGTGTTGTTTAGACCAGTAATTCCGCGTCTCCTTGACAAACGGTATGGTCTCTCCCCAAGAGTCCCAAGAGTCTCCCTTCGGGAGTGAGGGTGTGGGTGAGACGGGTTGCACCGCCGTGTGACCCTATTATCCATTGGGTTTCAACCCATGTCTTTCCTTGAAAGGAAATTGCCTTAACATTAAATTGTTATAGTGGTGTTCGGTTTCCGACCACTCACTGAGCTTGTAGCTCACCCCTCGCGTACTGTTTCTTTTACAGGGGCGTTGTTGGGCGTGGAGCTGGAGTTTTCCTATGGCGTGGTCTTGCGTGCGTGGAAACGTTCTGTCCGACGGATTGGCGAGTGCGAGGCTGTCAGCAGTCCTAGAGTCTTGTGTATTGGTAATTCGTGCGTGTGGCACTTGTTGTATTTTATTGGCTAGACTTGGCTCTCACAGGACAGTGATTGTGTATTCGAGTCTGTACTAATATTTTCGGTTTACAGACTTATTGATAGTTTATGCTTCCGCTTTTCAGTTGTATTATCAGTTGTCATTGCTTCATTAGCCTTGTGTATTGTTTATTTGAGTCATTGTTGACCTCTTGTTTATGATAGCTGATATTATATTATTGCCACGTCTCGGGGACAGCCGCCCTGGGGCGTGACAAAAGTTGGTATCAGAGCCTGGTCCTGTCAGAGCCTAAGTCGAGTCATATAGATGAGTCGTAGGATTGTTATCCGAGTACTCTGGTTTAGAAGTTTTCTTAGGTTGCTGACATGCCTCCTCGCATCCGTGGACGTGGACGTGGCCACCCCTGGACTCCCCTTAAGTTGTCGACTTGGTCGATTGATCAGGGTCAGTGTTGGGTTCCTTGTTGTGGGACTAAGGCTTGGGAAGGAGTTTCCAGCCCAGTTGCGTCGTTTTGATGGATCATTGAAATTTCTAAGGTTGGATCGCGTCTCGACTATGGAGCTTCGTTCCCGGACATCGTTATTGCTATTAACCATGGAGTTCGCGTGATGCGCCAGTTTCAAGTGTTGAGGATGTGGTGTGTTGCTCATTAAGGAGTGATGTCTTCTTTCAGTCTTCCTACTCAGGATAAGGGGCCTTGCAGGGTCAGCGTTGAGACCCGGGCTAGGGTACTCCGTGTTCCTTGTTTGGTTGTCGGGATATCCTATATCGGGACCTCATGGGGCCCTCCCAGGGTTCTTTTCCCAGCTAAGGAATACCATTGAAGCATCAAATTGATGATGGATTTTTCCTCACTTGGAAGGTGCGAGAGCGAGTGGTGAAGCATACGATCGGGATTGAATGCGTCCTTTTGCAGCTTAGTGGGCGATAGCTTATGGACTAGGGTTCCATAGCCATATCCGGAGTCGCTTCGATATATCATCGTGCGTTGTAGCGGTCCGGTAGAGGTCAGAGTCCTGTGAGGTGCTCCCTGGGACTATCCACGACGCTTGTTGGTGTGCCCATATATAGCAGAGATAGTGGACATGGGAGGCTATCAGGTAGTGGCCACACCGGGAGAGTGTTACTTGATGATGTCGAGAGCTTGGACTCCCCGTGATGAATCTGCCCATTGAGTGCATGATGCTGGAGTTCCAACGGTTATAGTTGGGCGACCTGTAGGTGGCGGCATGTGAAGCACAGTTTGAGGTACTGTCGCGCTTTGCCCCCACATGGGTCGTAAATGAGGAGACGTGACGCTAAGTGTTCGTGATGGGACTCGACCGCCATATCAGGTAGATGACGTCGCTGAGGCATTGTCGGGAATCGACGACCTCCTATTGCGTGTCTTGCGGATTAAGTGCGGTCGAGCGGCTTACCCAGCGTGTAAGGGTCATCATGAGCGTCAGCCATGCTCAAGGAGCAGAATTTGGACTTAATCGTCCCAGGAATTATTTTGATCTCCCCATAGGGGTTGAAGATCAAGTACCCATTGCCGCGAATTGATGATCTATTTTGACCAGCTTTAGGAGCTAGTGTCTTTCTGTTGATCGATCTTCGCGCAGGGTACCCTAATTGGAGATCCGGGAGTTGGGCATTCCCTAGTTGGCCTTTCGTGACCGTTTCGGGCACTACGAATTTTGAGTACTGCCGTCGGGGTAGACGAATGTGCCAGATGCCTACAAGGATCTCAAATGTTTTATTGGACCTCCGTGGGCTGTTCTGAGGTAGCCTTCGTTGAGGATGTTGGTTGGCATGCCCTCAGGCGAAGTTGTGGAGCGTCGCGATGGAATGCGTTCGTCCATCAAGATTCCTCAGTGGACGTGGGAGTGAGTTATCACGAATCTCGTTGCGGGCTCGTTAAAGTTATGTTCGGGTCGCGACGCCGTCTAGGTGATCGTTGACCGATTGACTAAGTCCGCACCTTCCTCCCTATCCAACTAACTGAGTCTCTGGACGCTTCGACGCGGGTTTGAGCCTTCGCGATTGTTCGTCTTCATGGCACTCCGGTCGGCGCTATTTCGGATCGAGACGCGTGTGTTACTTTGAGGTGCTTGCACAGCCTTTGGTAGGCTTTGTCGCGAGCCTTCATTTAAGTATAGCGTTTCATTGCTGATGGACAGCCAGGCAAGAGGACGATTTAGGCCTGGGAGGACATGCTATTTTGCCTGCGTGCTCGACTTGGGGCAATTGAGAGAGGCACCACCCTCTAGGAAGGGGTCTGCCTGTGTAACGACTGCCATTTGAGCACCCAGATGAAATGGAAGAGGCACTCTACGGGCGCGGTTTTATACCTCCCTTGTGTTGGGACGGTTGTAGAGCACTAGTTGGAGTGGCCGCAAGTTATTTTATTGACCTTGCGGTGGCCGAGATGGTTCGTGCGTGCCTCTGCACCACCCAGAACCGTCGGAAGGGCTACGCAGGTCATCGTCGCCAGGAATTTACCTTCGGGTTGGCGATCAATTTTTTTCTGAAGGTGTCCCGGTTTAAGGGCATCCGTTGTTTCGACGTTCAGGGCGAGCTGAGTCGGCCTTCCATCGGACCGGTTTCCGTCCTTGAGTGGATTAGGGGAGGTGGCTATCATGAAGCCTTGCCCCCGTGGCTGACTCATGCCCGTGACATCATCCCCGTCTCGCAGCTGAGACATTAAGTCCACGATCCTGCTCACATCTTTCAGTTCGAACGGCTCATCCTCGCGCTGGATTTGTCGTTCGCGAAGCAGTTGATCGAGAACATGGACCAATGCGAGAAGAGGCTCCGCACCAAGACCGTTCCTTCGGCTAAAGTGCGTGGTAGCACCAGTTTGGTGCGCGGACCACTTGGGAGCCAATGGACTGTATGGGTGACACTTCTACGTTCGGTCTCCCTTTGGGTTTCCTTAAATTTCGAGGACAAAATTTCCTAAGGGGGGGAGAATGTTAGGCCTGTGTCATTTAGAGTCCTATTTTCGATCAGAGTCGCAAAAATTTTGGTTTTTAGCTACCTGCTGGGACTGGAGGACTCTAATTGAAGATATAACTGCATATTATGGGTCTTGGTATAGTTTAATACTGCCCATAAAATTTTCGTTTAATTCCGATAACGTTTTTGGAATTATACACTTTCGGATTGATATTTGGATTTGATTTTGTTAAAATCCAAGACGAAGAGATAAAAATCCGATATTATTATGAGATGTTAAGTTTGGTGATAGCTTCCATATAGAAGTGGAATTGGATCAACTGGATTCGTATATTAAAAGTTATGGGTATTTTTCCGAGTATACCCCGAAGTTGAGGAATCCAGGCAGCAGCCCTGTAAGATGTTTAGCCTAGATTTTGGAATAGCTGGAGAGGTTATTTGATCTGGGTGTAAACATGAAAGTTGTAGATAATCGTCTTATCTTTCAAATGCCACTGGAATCGTGCAATTCTGAGCTGTATTGAGGAAGTTATGGCCGTTTAAGTGAAGGCTGCGCAGAGGTTTTAAGTCCGAGGATGACTTGGTCATTTACTCGACCTTTGCTTATTTAATCCCCAAATGTGCACGACTTTGGGTCTCTCCTCCTCTCTTTTCTGGTCCAGCCCCCCTTTTGTATGTGTTTTGGGTGGAGGAGGTGATGGTGGTGGAGAAGAAGATCAAAAAGGAGTGGAAAAGGTGTGTTTATGTTGTTGTTGTGCTTTGTTATCCTCCCTTCTTAATCCATCTTCCTCAAGCTCCCCCTCATTGTTTTCCCCTCCCCTTTGGACAGCAGCCCCCCATGTGTTTGTTGTAATGCCACATTGAAGAAGAAGAGCAAGGAAGAGGTGGTGGTTGCGGTGGTTGCGGTTGGGGTGGCCGAGGGTGCGCTTGCGAGCCCCTACGCCCCCCTTTCCTCTCCTTTCCCCCCTCTCCTTTGGTGAGTTTTCCCTCTTCTTTTTGTGGTTCTTATGCATATAAGGAGTGCTTGGTTGTTGGTGGAGGTGGTGATGAAGTCTCCTCTTCCAAGGTATTTGAAGGTGTGTTGTTTGTAAGGAGGTGCGGGGCGTCGGGGGTGTGGGCGGGAAGCGTGCATGAGGTGCTTGCATGCGTGCGGAGTGCGCGGGAAGCGTGCATAAGGTGCTCGCATGCGTGCGGAGTGCGCGGGAAGCGTGCATGAGGTGCTCGAGGGTGTGCTTGACGTTGTTCGATGCGTGCGGAGTGTGCGGGCAGCGTGCACGAGGTGCTCAAGGGCGTGCTTGGCCTTGCCCGATGCGTGCGGAGTGCGTGGGAAGCATGCACGAGGTGCTCGAGGACGTGCTTGACGTTGTTTGATGCGTGCAGGGTGCATGAGCAGCGTGCACGGGGTACTCGAGGGCGTGCTTGCGGTGCCCAGACGCGTTCGGAGTGCTTCGTGGTGTTGAGCAGCTTGTTATAGCCAAATGCAACCATTGGATGATCCTTGGCGGATTGGTATCGGGCTTCGGATTCAACTCGTCGCTCTCTTGCGTTTCGCGAGCCGTGCGCTCGTTAGGTGAGTGGTTCGATCCAACACTTCGGGACGCGCTCGATGCACGTAGTCGTGCACCGCACGTCCTTGGGGCATCTTAACCCCTAAATATGCTAGATATTTGCATGTTAGGGTGGTATAGCTCGTATACTGCGTAGAACCCCTATTCTACCCTATACTTGCTTAAGTATGTATTCATGTTTGTATAATTATGATTTCATGCGCCCCTTGTGTTCGGGCATGTATTTTCGAATGAGTTTATGGATGTATTAGAATATGGCATGTCTTAGGTAGTAGTGTAATACTACCCACACTATATTAATTATATCCAGCATGTTAAACCTTGGGTTAATAACCGGATGCGTACTAATATTCCTTTACGATTAGACTGGAGGAATGGTGTAGTTGTTGCACCCATCTGTTGGGGCGAAGCTAGGACCAGCTTTTCGGAGAGGATGAGACTTTCCCTCTCTCTCGCCCTCCCTCTTTGCGTAAACTGAGTAAGTAGATATGATTCCTACTTGACTCAGTTTCGCTTGGGATTATCGGTATGCATCGGTTAGTGCGCGAGATCACGCTTAACCCTCCCCCTTGGAGTTGGTGATATCCAACGCCTGCTTGAGTCATCCTTTACATGATTGAATATTTATTATGGCCTTATAAGCATGTTTAAGTGGGTCATACCCTGTATGCTTATTGTATGATTTGTTGTTTATGATGTAAATCCGTGTTAGGGAGTACCCCTATAGTTATATATATTATCGTGCATGTGGCACATGTTATCATGTTATGTTTCTCCTCATATATATATATATATATATGTGCGCCTGTTAACTAATTTGGCCAATCCGTAATAGGCAAGGGTATGACCCGCGGTCGGGTCGTACCCTATTAGTTAAAGCGCTAGCGATGTAATCACCCTTGCATCCGAGTGATGCATTCGTATCGAATTCTGAAGAATTCATCGAGGCCTCGGTTTTGTTAAACCGATAGCTACGGTAGTAACTTGGGCCTACCCGTGCCAGGCGTGTGTCTGAACCGCCTATTGGGTTATGCCCCTGGCTTTTCTACACGAGTGTAGAGATAGTCCTCGCGTTCGAGTGACGCCTCCGTGTGGGAATACAAGAGTATTCGATATCATCGATATATGTGTGTAAGTACCAAGGGTAGTTGGCTTTCCCATAGGGTTCGCATTGCGAACGCAAGGTGCTTCCTCCTGACATCGTCATGAGTCGAAGCTACCCGACATAGAAGCTGTCCTGTAGGGTGCCACCACTTGTAGGTGCTACCGATGCGTACCGCGGTACACATCTAGGGAATGTACTGATCGTGGAAGGCCGACAGGTAGAGGCTGCACGGGAGAGAGCTACCAAGTGATATTTCGGGCTTCAAGTCATTCTCCCCTTCGTCGGATCCGTGTTGAAGCTGCCCGGCTCGTAGTTGTCCTGTGGGGTGCTCCCAGACGTATTTATGACACCTATTGGTGCGCCCATATGGTAGAGATAGCGGTCATGGAGAGGCTACCAGGTAGAGGCTCCCCGGGAGAGGGCTACCGGATGACGATGGGTGTAGAGCAACTGAGTTCGTTTCAAAAGTCCCTAGTCACCCCTCCGGGGGCTAGGGTGAGGATGAGTTGTTGTCACGTCGCCACGTGACCCAAATACCCATCGAGTATACTCTGGGTTTGTTACTTCTGACGCTTGAGGTATCGAAGTATATCTCTATCTCGTAGCAGATGGATGCGTTGTGTCTCATTAACCAGTAACACGTGGTGTTATGGTTAACCCTCGTTTGTCCCCGGGTCTCTTTGGAGCTTCCCTTCAGGGTCGGGGCGATGAATGTGTTAAGTCACGTCGCTACGTGACCCATTGGTTTGTTCACCCGTTCCCATATTGGTTGGGTCTGGTTAAGTATCGATGTTGAGAGATATCGATAACAACTATCTATATGTAGATGATCACAATAGTGTTGTTTAGACCAGTAATTCCGCGTCTCCTTGACAAACGGTATGGTCTCTCCCCAAGAGTCCCAAGAGTCTCCCTTCGGGAGTGAGGGTGTGGGTGAGACGGGTTGCACCGCCGTGTGACCCTATTATCCATTGGGTTTCAACCCATGTCTTTCCTTGAAAGGAAATTGCCTTAACATTAAATTGTTATAGTGGTGTTCGGTTTCCGACTACTCACTGAGCTTGTAGCTCACCCCTCGCATACTGTTTCTTTTACAGGGGCGTTGTTGGGCGTGGAGCTGGAGTTTTCCTATGGCGTGGTCTTGCGTGCGTGGAAACGTTCTGTCCGACGGATTGGCGAGTGCGAGGCTGTCAGCAGTCCTAGAGTCTTGTGTATTGGTAATTCGTGCGTGTGGCACTTGTTGTATTTTATTGGCTAGACTTGGCTCTCACAGGACAGTGATTGTGTATTCGAGTCTGTACTAATATTTTCGGTTTACAGACTTATTGATAGTTTATGCTTCCGCTTTTCAGTTGTATTATCAGTTGTCATTGCTTCATTAGCCTTGTGTATTGTTTATTTGAGTCATTGTTGACCTCTTGTTTATGATAGCTGATATTATATTATTGCCACGTCTCGGGGACGGCCGCCCTGGGGCGTGACAGCTGCTGCCTGGATTTCATATCTTCAGGGTATAATCGAAAAAACCCATAACTTTTGATACAGGAATCCCGTTGATCCAATTCCACTTTTGAATGGAAGCTACTCAAAATTGAACATCTTGATAATATCGGATTTTTACCTCTTCACATCTTATATTTTAACAAAATCAAATCCGAATACCAAATCAAAACTGCATAATTCCAAAAACGTTACCGGAATTAAAAGAAAATTTTATGGGCAGTACTAAACGGTACCAGGACCCATAATATGCAGTTATATTTTAAATCAGAGTCCTCAAACCCCAGCAGGTAGCTAAAAACTAAAATTTTAGCGACTCCGATCGAAATTAGGACTCCGATCGAAATTTTAAATCAGAGTCCTCAAACCCCAGCAGGTAGCTAAAAACTAAAATTTTAGCGACTCCGATCGAAATTAGGACTCTAAATGACATAGCCCAAACATTCTCCCCCCCTTAGGAAATTTAGTCATCCAAATTTAAGGAAACCCAAAGGGAAGATCGAACGTAGAAGTGTCACACATAGGGTCCCTTGGCTCCCGAGTGGTCCGGGCACCAAGCCGGGGCAACCACGTACTTTAACCGAAGGAACGGTCTGGGGGCGGAGCCTCTTCTCACATTGGTCTATGGTCTCGATCAACTGCTCCACGAACGACAAATCCTGCTCGAGGGTGAGCAGCTCGAACGGAATGACATGAGCAGGATCGTAGACATAATGCCTCAGCTATGAGACATGGGTGACGTCACGGGTATGAGTCAGCTACGGGGGCAAGGCTTCATGACAGCCACCTCCCCTAATCCACTCAAGGACGAAAACCGGTCCAATGGAAGGCCGACTCAGCTCACCCCGAACGTCGAAACAGAGGATGTCCTTAAACCGGGACACCTCATGAAAAACATGGTCACCGAACCCGAAGGTAGGCTCCTAGCGACGATGACCTACGTAGCCCCTCCGACGGTTCTGGGTGGTGCAGAGGCACGCACGAACCATCTCAGCCACTGCAAGGTCAATTAAATAACTTGTGGCCACCCCAATTGTTGCTCTACAACCGTCCCAACACAAGGGAGGTATAAAACCGCGCTCGTAGAGTGCCTTTTTCAATTTCATCTGGATGCTCGAATGGCAGTTGTCTCACAGGCAAACCCCTACCTAAATGGTGGTGCCTCATCAAACTGCCCCAAGTCGATCATGCAGGCAAATAGCATTTCCTCCAAGGTCTAAATCGTCCTCTTGCCTGGCCGTCCGTCAGCAATGAAATGCTATACTTAAATGAAGGCTTGCACCAAAGCCTACCAAAGGCTGCACAAGCACCTCAAAGTAACACATGCGTCTCGATCTGAAATAGCGCCACCAGAGTGCCATGATGACGAACAATCGCGAAGGCTCAAACCCGCGTCGAAGCATCCAGAGACTCAGTTAGTCAGATAGGGAGTGTCGGTGTCGAGAAAAATCCGCGTGTGTGGGGTTTCTTCGGAGGGTTCGGATCGGATGCGTGCCCTGGCGGGCTCGGCCGGATCGTCTTCTCGGAAGGGGTGAGGGTGTGGTTCCTTGTCGAGGCGCCCGACAGCGGCCCAAGAGGATTCAGGGGGGGGGGGGTTTGTGATCGCCACCTGCTTTTTCTAGAAACAGGAAAGGGTTTGGGTTGGATTTGATCGCCTACGTGGGGAGTTTGTGGGGTCTCCGCTCTGAGACACGGATATACCGTACACAGAGGTGAAAAACAGGTAATCCTATTCTGCTTCCGGGCTTGACTAAAGGAGTTATGGGTCAAAGATATGTTGATATGGGGTGTGAATAGGGGGGCGGCTAGTTGTGTTTAGCCGTCGGCCAGGGGGCGGCTAGCTAGGGTTAGCCGTCCAGGGTCTGGGGGAATTTGGGCAGGGCTTTGGTAGGAAAAGGGTGGGGTCTTGGGCAGAGGCTAAGCTAGGTTTAGCCTGGGTTTATGGAGGGTGGGATGAGAGGGTATTTTATGTAGGGAATGGGTGTTTCTCTCACAAAAGGGGCTCTCTCTCTCTCTCTCTCTCTCTCTCTTGGGATTTCTAGTGGGGGAAGGGCTTGAACAAGTGGGGATGGTGGATTGGTGATGAAGAGGAATTGGTGATTTTGTGGATTATGTTGGGTGTGTTGGTTGTTGTTGAAGGCTTGGGACCTCCTCTATTTATAGTAAAAGAGAGGTAGGAAAATATCCCGAGGGTAATGGAGTGGGTTGGCTTCGATTGGACCTCTCATTAATGCTCTGGTTCTTCTGCCAGAGAACAGGTGAAGGGCGGCTAGTGATAACTAGCCGCACGGGATGGGGCGGCTACTTCCTGGTAGCCGCCCCTATCATTACCTGCCAAACGTCCCATCTCTGACAAGCGGTGGCTTGGGTCGGCTATTTGGTTTGATCCGGCCAAGAGAGGGCGGCTAAAGGTCATGACCCGCCGCAATGATCAGCATTTAATATTGCTTTATGTCCCACCCAGGGAACTGGTCCAAAGTCGGCCAGGGGGCGGTTAGGGGGGCGGCTAGTGTAAACTAGCCGCCCAGTGAGGGGTGGCTAGTTAGGGATAGCCGCCCCTTTCCAGGGACTTTAGGTTTTTAGGGTTTTGGTTTTGGTTTAGGTCTGGGTTATGGTTTGGCTTAGGTTTAGGGTTTGAGCTAGGGTTTGGGTTTAGGTTAGGGTTTGGGCTAGGGTTTGGGGTTAGGTCAAGGTTTAGGGTTTCCGGTTTAGGTTTAGGTCAAGGCTGGGATTAGGGTTTAGGGCTAGGGTTTGGGGTCAGGTTTAGGTCAAGGCTGGGATTAGGGTTTAGGGCTAGGGTTTGGGGTTAGGTCAAGGTTTAGGGTTTCCGGTTTAGGTTTAGGTCAAGGCTGGGATTAGGGTTTAGGGCTAGGTCAAAGTTCTACTGTTTCCGGTTTAGGTTTAGGTCACGGCTAGGTTTAGGGTTTCTGGTTTACCGAACCTTTGATTCTCTATTGGTGTCCACTTGTGGGATATTTCCGTGTGTTACTTGAAGTATTTCTGTTTCTCTGGACGGTCAAAATTGGGGTATCTACAATTGTCCCTCATTGGACGGAGTCTTTGTGCGAAGCAGGAAAGACTTCGACCGATGATAAGGAAAGAGACCCCTATTTTGGCCGGCCCGACCTTCACGAAGTTATGCCAATACGAGCAGTACTACTCGGGGAGTTGATTTAGACCATCAGAGGCTAGGTCTTGACTTAGAATTTCTATCCGGGAGGATGATCCAGGTGGAAGGCGGGGAAAAGTAAATGGTGAGTGATCCAACCCGCGGTCGGGGTTCTTAGCTATCGTGCACGGAGCAGCCCAGCGTCAGTTTCCTCGTGCCTACCGTTCCCGTGCTTGGGAAAACTCAGCAAGGAGGGGATATTGCCGACAGAAAGCAAGTAAAAAGTTGATTTGGGTGAATTGGATCATCCGAGGGATAAGAACTCTGGAAAAGAACCAGAACTGAAGAAATTTGAATCTGAATGGTACTGGACGTGTTGCAAAACTTCGGGAGAGTCGTGTTTGATCAAGTAATGTCAGGAAATAAGCCAATACATGGCTTTTTGGTATGGAGAACCTTGAATTTTAGGGTTAAAAAGATTGGAAAGGGGTTTTTAAGTAAAAGAGAAAAAATGGGAGGGGCGGCTAGTTGTAAGCGGCTAGTTGTAACTAGCCGCCCGAGAGGGGGCGGCTACTCGCGGGTAGCCGCCCCTTGACTGGGTCCCTTATAACCGAAAAGACCCTCTCTCTCCCCTTACGTTTTTAAAACGGTTTCTCTTCCCTCTTCTCTTCTTCCCTTCGGTTTCAAACTCGAAAACCCTGATTTCTTTGCCTTTCTTTCCTCCATTTCGACCTCAATATTTCTCTTTCTCTTGATTTCGAAAACCCTAGTTTGGGTTCTCCTTTTTCTTTTCCAAACCGAGGAGATAACGAGGTCGAAGGCGATTGCTTCGAGGGGGAAACGACCGCAGGTGGCTCGTGGAGAGCGTAGCCCGAGCTCTTCATCATCGGAGAGCGATAGGCCGGAGGTCGAGGCCGTGGGGGAGGGTATGGGTACGACGGAGGTGCCGCCGGTGGATATTGTCGTGGGTGAGGTCGGGGATTTGCCTTCGGGGGCTGTCCCGGAGGTAGGGGGGAGTGTGATAGGCTATATACGCAAGAGGAGGCGCGGGGATCGACCGGTGGTTGCCGAGGAGGTGGTTCTGGGGGTGGAGAATCGATTGAGGGTGCAACCGAGGGGGTAGGGGTCGAGGGAGTTAGCGAGGAGGTGAGGGCGTCGTTGGATGCCCTCGTCGGGATGTTGGATAGGGAGGCCACAGAGGCCAGGGCTGAGGAGGAGGAGAGTAGGGCTATGAGGGCCTTTGCGGAGTTTATCTCCGGCGTGGGGAGGGTGGAGGGGATAGGAGAGGCTAGGGACGGGGTCGGGGAGGCCGAGGGTATGGGTACTGGGGCCGCTGAGGCCGGTGTGGGTGTTGGGGCTGAGGCCGAGGAGGCCGTGTTTGAGGAGGATGAGGAGGAGGATGATGACGGGATGGACGATCCCGATGAGGTCAAGGTGGACGCTCCTGGGTCCACACGGGCCGTGGTATGTTCCTAATCCTTTAGTCTTTGCCTTTTATTTTGGTGTATATGCATGTGTTGGTGGTATGAACAGGTTGTATGTGCGTATTATACTCGTATATGTGTGTTATTTTTTAAATAGGCATGCTTGTGTATAAGTTTAATCACGGTGGGATGTGTAAGCATGCTGTCATGGGTCTGTTTTTATAGGGAGGGGGTAATTTCTATATATATATATATCCATGTTTGTTATATGTATATAAAGGAGAGAGAAATGATATAGCTAATATGCTTGCATGCGATACTTTTCTATGTGTATGTGATTTCGTACGTGTTTGATCGTGGTAGAGCATGAGGGGGTGTATGCATGCATTTCATGGGTTCGAGTTCCATATGGCTGTATTGCTTAGGTGTGTTTGATAGGCTTGATGTAAGAAAGTGCGTGAGTGGTGACCACGGTGGGATGTGTTTGATATTCGTCTAGCATGCATGATCATATGAGGAGTGTAGTTTCTTACTTTCATTCTTTTAAGCATGTGGGAGTCTTGATTTCGCTAAGCATGGTTTAAAATGATTTCGTAGATTCAGACTCTTACCTCTCGCTGGCTTTTAAACTAACCCATGTTCCCTTCGCTTGTTTTGTAGAGGCCGAATCGTATCCGGGCTTTATGGCACGGGACGAAGAGATGGTACGACGCCTTGGGGCAGGAGGAGCGGAGTTTGGTGGATGGAGCGGGCTTCCGTTCCTTTTCTCTGATCGAGCCATTCCACGTCCACCGTCCATATGTGGAGGCCTTGGCGGAGAGATGGGATCCGGAGAGTTGCACGTTCATCCTCCCTACCGGTGCTGTCATGCCGACGCTCGAGGACGTCTATCGGATCACCGGCCTTCCGGTTCTGGGGGAGGCGGTGATCGCGGCCACCCTAGCTGACTACAGGGGGCTTTTCCGAGAGTTGATCGGGGAATGGGAGTTCGTGGAGCGGGAGCGGACGCTGAACCGGATCCCTTTGGGGCGGCTTTCGGGGCAGTACGGCCTTGGTTCCTTTACAGAGCGCCAGAAGGGCGAAGCTGCAGCTAGCTTTGAGAGGCGGCGAGTGATGATCGAGGCGAGAGAGGCGGCCGCGTGCCCACAGAGGGCACGGAGGGAGTTGAGAGCGTTCTTCCTCTACTTCTTTGGCCGGGTCCTTTTCTCGACGGCCTCTGATAAGGTCTCCTCTTATTCCCTGCTACTGATGCGGGACTTGGAGGGCATGGGGCGCTATGCTTGGGGAGCGGCGATGCTTGCCCACTTGTTTGCGGAGCTCTCGAAGAAAGTCAAGAGGGCTGGAGGAAAGAACCTTGGTGGCTTCGCGCCATTCCTTCAGGTATGTGTAAGTGATGAGTGTTTTCTTCTTGGTTTAGCTTTACTTTGGTCATGATAAACTCCCTCTTGCTTTGTTAGATCTTCGGGTACGAGCACTTTGCCATTGATCGCCCGACTTTGGCTCCGTTCGATCATGCCCTCCCTTGGGCCATGAGATGGGAACCCCGGGGATCTTCCCGTTTGCACCGCCTCGCCCAATTCCGAGAGGCCTTCCGCGTCTTGTCAGAGGAAGAGGTATGAGTTTTCTTTGAATTTCTTTGTCTTGTACTTGGTTTTCTTTTTGACTAAGCGCTCTTCCTATCTTTCGATGCTTTTTTAGATGACGTGGAGGCCTTACTCGGAGGAGGTTCCTGAGGCCCTGGCGCGAGACATCTGGCTGATCTACTTCAATGAGGTCATGTTCCATGCGATCAGCCGGGTCGTCCGTCAGCTTGGGTACCATCAGTGGGTGCCCGATCCTCTTTCGCGGCGCCCTTCGATTCCGGTGGCCGGGATTCCTCGGGACACGAATCTCCCGAGGAATTACACGACGTACGTGGCGGGATGGATGGGTCGAGGCGTCTTGGTAGAGCGTCGTCCTAAGGTGACTTCGAGTGACGAATACCTAGCTTGGTATCGTCGGGAGTATGCGGATATCCTCAGGACGATGGAGGAGGAGATCCCGGACGCTTATGTAAGTTGAAAAATCTCTTTTATTCCTCGTTCTCCTTTGCTTTGAGCATCTTCTGAATGGTGTTTCTTTTTGTAGGTTGAGTTGAATGAGATGGAGAAGAGGCTCAAGACCGCCAATGAGCATCTCCAAGCGCGGGCCAGGCAGATAGAGGCGTTGCGGGCACAGAGAGGACGCTTGCAGGACCAGGTCCGGGTCCTCGAGGCTCAGGTGGATGCTCTGTCGAGAGCGAGGGCCGATGGCGCTTCTTCTTCTTCCGTCCCTCCTCCTTCCGTGGTTTCCGAGCAGGAGCTCGAACTGACGAGGGAATTGGATGTGGCCCGAAGCGAGTTGGCGGCCACAAGGATGGAGTTGGGTCAGGCGAGGGGCAGGGCTTCTCGGGTTGAGGAGGAGGCGGACTGGCTGAGGTCCATGATAGCCTCGAGGGAGGAGGGGTTCATTACCCTAGGCCGTGAGAGGGACTCCCTCCAGATGAGGGTGTCGGAGTTGGAGGCTTCGGCGGGTGTTCCCGGAGGTTTGATGGGAGACCTGGTTCGTTCTCTCCAGGCGGCCGGGGATAGGGACAGAGAGGCACTCAGGGCGTCGGAAGCGAGGGCGCGGGAGTTGGAGGAGAGGTTGAGGGTTGCTGAGGATCGGGCCAGAGGGACAGAGAGTCGCCTCCGACAGAAATTGGAGAGGAGAGACAGAGACATGCAGCAGGTCCGTCTCTGGGAGGCCACCATGAGGGGGAAGTTGGTCGGAGGGGGCTCTATGACCGAGGCGGACCTTGATCTTCTTCCACTTGAGCCTGACCATTCTCTCTCGGCTTCCTTGGCTACCGGGGCCACCTTTAGCCGTGCCTCTCGTCCTTCGGCGTCTCGGAGTCGTGGGATATACGCGAGGGCCGCGTCTTCGGTTCGAGAGACTCCTGCTGCTCCTGATGTTCCAGAGGTTCAGTCTTCTCCTCATCCGCCGCTCCCTTCTCAGCCAAGTCAGGACGTTCCTCCTACTCAGCCTCCAGCGGATGACGATACGCCGAGGTATAGCTTTTGTGTCTTGGTTTTAAGTAGAAGAATAGTATATATGCGATGAATTCATGCTTTTCTTCTTTTGTTTTGGTTTTAGGTGATATTTCGGTGAGATATAGCTCAAGACTTTTGGATTTTGGAGCGCTTTGAAGGAAGATTCCCTTTTTATGCCCTTTTTTAGGTTTTAGAAAAATGGTCTATGCTTGTGGTTTTGGGTGGGACAATTTAATCATTCTCCTTTATATGTATGTGTTTAGAGTAGTTTAGCATGGATGGTTCATGGATATGTATGTTTGTGTAGATGAATCTTGGTTTCATAGGTTTGATTCATGGATGGATGTAGGTTTTGATATATAATTTGTTGGTATCTATACAGGTTTTGCGTATGAATATGTGTATGAAATGTGTACATGCAGGTTTTGGAAAGAATTTGATTTGTAATAGGTAAAGAAGTGCTGAAGAGTTGATTATATGGGCTGACATAACTGACAGGGGTGCAGGCAAGGGGTGGCTAGTGTAACCTAGCCGCCCAGTGAGGGGCGGATAGTTAGGTTTAGCCGCCCCCTGCCTGGGGCATTTTGGGCCTGCTGCTCCTGTCTGCTGCTGCTGCTGAGAGTTTTTGCGGCCGTTCTATTCTTCAATACCTATAAAAACATTCTTTCCATGGACCAAGTGTTAAATCTGTCCAGATTGTGCCCCTGCACTGACTTTCGAGCCCTTCTTGCTTGAATTGTCAAGGGCTACAATTCATCTTAAGGCGGAATGGAAATATAAATGCGAGAAAGTAAAGTGCGGGAGACCAGGCTTTAGTGCGCAAGGAAGGGATTCCAAGTGCGTGAGTGAAGAAGAACTTATGTGTAGGAGTTGGGGACAATTTCTTCTCACGCATGTGCGGAAGGGCATGAGGTGAGTGGGGACAATTTTCATATGAGTGGGGATAATTTTGAATTTTGCGGGGACAATTCTCATATGAGTGGGGATAATTTTAAATTCGGGGGGTTAACTTTAATGTTTCAAGAAAATCAGATGCCAAGGTGTTTTGAGAAGGAAAATGCGAGCTTATGCGTAAGTATAAGTGGCATAAGGGGGCATTTTAGTTCTTCAATGATTTTTTAGGAGAGAGGGCAATGTTCTTGATTTTCATAAGTAAAAGACGCCATCAAGTCCCCGTGGAGGAGCCCTTGTGGTCACTTATGTCCAAACCAAGATTGTATTTGAGAGGTATAAGCCTTAGGCGTCGATTTTCCTAGGTTCATGGTTTTCAAATGCTTAATCGTATTATTCTAAACATGCTGAAAAATCCATGAGTGTACCAAGAGTCAAGTCAAACAAGCTTCCTTTGGATAGGCAAGTTTCTAAATGAACTCGCGTGAGTGTGTGTGTAGGTGTAAACCTGGACGTGATCTACCCTTGGTCAAAATTTTGCTTTTCCCGGTGGACATAGCTCAATTTTGAACCCCCATTGCAAAAAAATAAAAAGGGGAGAGGGTGAATGAGGTAAGAGTAATATCTTCCTTTCGGGCAATATTTTAGAATTGTCCCAGTCTAGCAGATGTCTTACTTCCTAGGTCCCTCTGGATTTCTTCTTTTTACCACTTCTTTAAATTTGGGTGGAAAGGTACAGTCCGTTGTTTGGATCTGTACTGGTATAGCCGTTGTTTAGCGTATACCGTGCGTAAAGGCGTGAAAGCCTGCTAAATAGAGAGTTTAACCCGTTCACTTGGGTGTTTGGCCTCTCCTTGCCTGACTTTCTCTTCTTTTTTTCTTTTTTTTTTGTTTGTTTGTTTTGATTTGAGGGGGGGGGGCTCTTCTGTTTTTCACCCCGATTCTTTTCATGCTTCCCCTCTAGAAGTGTTTATATAGTGCCAGAGCCAGTTTTTGGGACATATGCTAGGTCCGGGTAACTCTTCATTTTGACCTAGGGTTAATACGAGCGGGGCGGAAATAAGGGACATTTTGCTTTGGGGAGTTTTAAATTGTCCCAGTCTACGGGGTAGGCAATTTTTCTTCCATCAGGCAAATCTAGTCGAGTTATACGTGTGTGAAGGGAGTGACACGATTTGGCGGAAACGTGTTCAAATAGATACGAGTTTATCTTTGAGAGTCTTATAATTCTATCATCAAGTACTAAACGCTGGAAATCGCAGGAAGGAAGAATAATAGTTCTTAAGTATTGAAAGCTTTTTCATGCATGGAATTTCTTTAGATAAAGTGCATTCCACGAACCTGGAACCTCGACTCCTTCGGCATCTACCAGGCGGTAGGCATTCCCGGAATAGGCATGGGTGATCACATAGGGTCCCTCCCATGTGGGTTGCAGCTTTCCTCTCGGGTGAGGCTGTCTTGATGGCATGATTTGCTTAAGTACTAATTCCCCGATTTCGAACTTTTTATCACCTACTTTTCAAATGCCCTTGCCACCCTTCTTTGGTAGGCCTGGGCATGGTCTCTTGATTTTCGAAAGTATTATCGATTTCTTTTTCCTTTCTCTCTTTTGTTTGTTTGTTTGTTTTTTTTTTATGTAAAGCGTGTAAAGGTTTGGAGATAGTAAAGTATGTAAAATATAATATACGTAGGACTGGAGGATGGCCTCCAGGAATGATGATGCAAGGTGAGTCCTCTATGGAGGCTCAAATTGCAAGATCTTTAGGGGAATGATACTTGAATTTTCTGATGTATCATTCATTGTGTGTTGATTCTTCTCTGTCTTGAAGCGCGTTTGACGCCTTCTCAGCCACCGTTGTTCAGCGTCTATTCTGACAGCATCTATCAGAATATCAAAGCCTAAATGTCGTTGAAAATGCAAGTGGCGTTTGATCTGCCATAGACCCATAGCAGGAAGAGAATCTTTCTTCAAAGGGGGTTTAGTCAATAAAGATGTAGATATGGGGAAGCAAGTCGCAAGGGCGGCTATTGACTCGATAGGTGCAAGAGAAAACGGTTCACCATAATGTTGAGGCCCTAATAATGGCGAGGGTAAAGACTTATCTACTGGTGCAATCAGGGGCTCGCGGGTCAGATATGGAATAATTGATTTGGATATGGCTGGGGAATCCTGAGGAAGGAGATCCTCAGGTAGATGATATGACAAGTACGGCAATTTGGATGGCTTGACTGCCCACTCAAATTGTGCATTTTTAAATATGAGTGGTTTTGTTTCGAAGACACGCACAATTGGTTGAACCGGATCTGGATCGGTCTCAAAATCTGATGAGTCAGAAGGTGAGTCATCTGAGACCACCAAGGTAGGTTCGACGGGCATTGATATGATTTGATCTTGAACAGGTAGAGACAAGGGGTATTCAGATTTAATCTGTTGTAAGGTTTGGATGATGGATTCAGGTTGTGTTCGGGAAGGGTAAAAGAGTCCCGATAGTTCTCCGTCCAAAAACTCTTCATCATCGTCAGAATCCTGCTTGGGATATTCTGCGGATTCAATAATTTCAGATGTTGGGGACTCATAGGTCGATGGGGGAGGAATAGCGGCGTATTTTCTTTGGGGTAGTTGATGGGGAACAAAGGCTTGTGTCCCTGGTGGAGTAGGGGGACAGGCAGGAAGAACTCTGGCTTTGTTGCCGAAGGACTGACTAGGTTGTGTATGGGAGAAATGGTTCAATGGTTGGATGGGACCTCCCTTCATGGGATGAACTAGAATGGGCTCGGATATTTGTTCTGTGTATAGGGGGAGGGGTTTGGTAGGGTTTGGGTGTATTGGGGAAGGTGTCGGAAGGATCAGGCCACCCGGAATGATCCTAGGTAGGTCTTCTGGTTCTTCCATCAGGGGTTGTATAGTAGGTTCTATTTTTTGCTTCCCAATATTCGTCGCAGGATCTGTACGTACGGAGATCTGATTTATAATGTCTTGGAATACAGGACTTAGTCGTGTTGGCATGGGGGCGGGTATCGATTGAGGAGTAAAATTTTGATTCGCTTGCCGAGGCGGCGCATATCCGGATGAACCGGGTGTGTACTGTCTCGGAGCCATTCCTCGGTCGGGAACCCGCGCTCCGTTCGGGTAGAGTGCCGATACTTGGGTGATAATCCCCTCCACCATGGGGGTTCGCGCCTTACGAGGCGGTTGTCCAACCCTATGGCTGATAGGTGGGGACTGGGTTTGGACTACTGGGGCTGCACAACGGGAAATCCTGTTGTGGCGGTCAATCAGAAGCTGATACGTAGTGCAGTCTCCGTACGAAAGGCTCGTACGGAGCTCTGGACTCAGGCTCTGTAACATCATGTCAATTTCTTGACATTCAGTGAGTTGCAGGCCGGTTCGGTGGACAAGGGTGCGCCACCGAGACACGTATTGTTCGAATTCCTCCCTATGCCTCATTCTCTCTACGGTTAAATCTGAAATAGAGGGTGTCCTAATCCTCTGGTAACCGTAGCGGCCCAAGAATTTCTCGCTTACAGCCGAGAAATTCGACAAGTGATCTACAAGGAGGGTGGAGAACCATTGTAGTGCTTCTCCTTCCAATGATTTCTGGAAGAGGAAGACTAGTAGAGGTTGATTATCTAGAAACGGGCGTGCGTCTAGATAAAAGGCAGTTAAATGAATGTTTGGGTCTCCACGACCGTTGTACCGGCGGAACTTGGGGACTTTGAATCCCTCCGGTAGGTGGACTGACGGGATTTGTCTCAGGTTATGTAGAGACATGTGTTTGGGGGTTGAGGGACCAGTCTCGGAGAGAATTCTCCGGATGGTATCGTCCAGTGTTTCTCCCCGGGGAGGGCTGCCTAGCGGTCCCGGGTTTGGGGTGGCCTGGTAAGGGCTTGGGGTGGAAACAACTGGGAATTTTGGATTCGCGGGGGAAAGGGGGGTGAATGAAAAGACGCTCGGGTTGACCGAGTGACTGAGTGTGAATGGGGTTTTGGGAGTGGGTTTAGGGGTTTCGACAGGGGTTTCCTGTCTTGAGGTCTTGGTATGACGGTAGTCAGCGAGGTCATGAAACATGTCCTCTACCGTCTGGTACCCTAGATTAGCCATTCTTTCCTCTAGATGGGTCAGGAACTGTGTGGCCTGACCCTCTTGGTGATTCCTTTCCTCTAATATTTCCTCTTCTATGTGGGATTCCATGACGTAGAGTGGGGGGGATGAATGCAGATTGAAAGCAGTAAATAAAGCAGTAAAGGATTGCGCAGTTGTGTGCGACTTACGAAAGCAGTAAAGGATTGCGCAGCTGTGTGCGACTTACGAAAGCAGTAAAGGATTGCGCAGCTGTGTGCGGCTTACAAAGCAACAAAGGATGTTATAATGCACAGTAGAAGAGGATTTAATTCAAGGAGTGAGAAACTCTAACCTTCCTAGAGGGTTGATAGCATTCTAGTCAAGCTTGTAAAAGGGGGGCAGAAGAGGATTACCTTTTGTTGTTTTTCACGAGGGAGGTCCCACCGTGATCGCCAGAATTTGTCGGTGTCGAGAAAAATCCGCGTGTGTGGGGTTTCTTCGGAGGGTTCGGATCGGATGCGTGCCCTGGCGGGCTCGGCCGGATCGTCTTCCCGGAAGGGGTGAGGGTGTGGTTCCTTGTCGAGGCACCCGACAGCGGCCCAAGAGGATTCAGGGGGGGGTTTGTGATCGCCACTTGCTTTTTCTAAAAACAGGAAAGGGTTTGGGTTGGATTTGATCGCCTACGTGGGGAGTTTGTGGGGTCTCCGCTCTGAGACACGGATATACCGTACACAGAGGTGAAAAACAGGTAATCCTATTCTGCTTCCGGGCTTGACTAAAGGAGTTATGGGTCAAAGGGATGTTGATATGGGGTGTGAATAGGGGGGCGGCTAGTTGTGTTTAACCGTCGGCCACGGGGCGGCTAGCTCGGGTTAGCCGTCCAGGGTCTGGGGAAATTTGGGCAGGGCTTTGGTAGAAAAAGGGTGGGGTCTTGGGCAGAGGCTAAGCTAGGTTTAGCCTGGGTTTATGGAGGGTGGGATGAGAGGGTATTTTATGTAGGAATGGGTGTTTCTCTCACAAAAGGGGCTCTCTCTCTCTCTCTCTCTCTCTCTCTTGGGATTTCTAGTGGGGGAAGGGCTTGAACAAGTGGGGATGGTGGATTGGTGATGAAGAGGAATTGGTGATTTTGTGGATTATGTTGGGTGTGTTGGTTGTTGTTGAAGGCTTGGGACCTCCTCTATTTATAGTAAAAGAGAGGTAGGAAAATATCCCGAGGGTAATGGAGTGGGTTGGCTTCGATTGGACCTCTCATTGATGCTCTGGTTCTTCTGCCAGAGAACAGGTGAAGGGCGGCTAGTGATAACTAGCCACCCGGGATGGGGCGGCTACTTCCTGGTAGCCGCCCCTATCATGACCTGCCAAACGTCCCATCTCTGACAAGCGGTGGCTTGGGTCGGCTATTTGGTTTGATCCGGCCAAGAGAGGGCGGCTAAAGGTCATGACCCGCCGCAATGATCAGCATTTAATATTGCTTTATGTCCCATCCAGGGAACTGGTCCAAAGTCGGCCAGGGGCGGTTAGGGGGGCGGCTAGTGTAAACTAGCCGCCCAGTGAGGGGCGGCTAGTTAGGGATAGCCGCCCCTTTCCAGGGACTTTAGGTTTTTAGGGTTTTGGTTTTGGTTTAGGTCTGGGTTAGGGTTTGGCTTAGGTTTAGGGTTTGAGCTAGGGTTTGGGTTTAGGTTAGGGTTTGGGCTAGGGTTTGGGGTTAGGTCAAGGTTTAGGGTTTCCGGTTTAGGTTTAGGTCAAGGCTGGGATTAGGGTTTAGGGCTAGGGTTTGGGGTCAGGTTTAGGTCAAGGCTGGGATTAGGGTTTAGGGCTAGGGTTTGGGGTTAGGTCAAGGTTTAGGGTTTCCGGTTTAGGTTTAGGTCAAGGCTGGGATTAGGGTTTAGGGCTAGGTCAAAGTTCTAGGGTTTCCGGTTTAGGTTTAGGTCACGGCTAGGTTTAGGGTTTCTGGTTTACCGAACCTTTGGTTCTCTATTGGTGTCCACTTGTGGGATATTTCTGTGTGTTACTTGAAGTATTTCTGTCTCTCTGGACGGTCAAAATTGGGGTATCTACAGGGAGGAAAGTGCGGACTTATCAGTCGGTCAGTGATCACCCAGACGGCGTCGTGACCTGTACGTGAATTTAGCGAGCCCGCAACGAAATCCATGATAACTCACTCCCACGTCCATTGAGGAATTTTGAGGGATGAACACATTCCAACGCGACGATCCACAACTTCGCCTGAGGGCATGCTGACCAATAACCTCAACGAAGGCTACCTCAGAATAGCTCACGGAGGCCCAGTAAAATATTTGAGATCCTTGTAGGCATCTCGCGCATTCGTCTACCCTGACGGCAGTACTCAAAATTTGTAGTGCCCGAAACGGTCATGAAAGGCCAACTAGGGAATGCCCAACTCCCGGATCTCTAAATAGGGTACCCTGCGCGAAGATCGATCAACAGAAAGACATTGGCTCCCAGAGCTGGTCAAAATAGATTATCAATACGCGGCAAGGGGTACTTGATCTTCAACCCCTACGGGGAGATCAAAATAATTATTGGGACGATTAAGTCCAACTTCTGCTCCTCGAGCATGGCTGGCGCTCATGATGTTACTTCATGCTGGGTAAGCCGCTCGACCGCACTTAATCCGCAAGACACGCAACAAGAGGTCATCGATTCCCGACAACGCCTACGCGATGTCATCTACCTGATATGGCGGTTGAGTCCCATCACGAATGCTAGCATCGCGTCTCCTCATTTACGACCCATGTGGGGGCAAAACGCGACAGTACCGCAAACTGTGCTTGACATGCCGCCACCAACAGGTCGCCCAACTATAACCATTGGAACTCCAGCATCATGCACTCAATGGGCAGATTTATCACGGGGACTCCAAGCTCTCAACGTCATCCAGTAGCACTCTCCCGGTGTGGCCTCTACCTGGTAGCCTCCCATGTCCACTATCTCTGCTATATGGGCACACCAACAAGCGTCATAGATAGTCCCAGGGAGCACTGCACAGGACTCTGGCCTCTACTGGACCGCTACAACGCACGATGATATATCGAAGTGACTCCGGATATGGCTATGGAACCCTAGTCCATAAGCTATCGCCCACTAAGCTGCAACAAGATGCACTCAATCCCGATCGTACGCATCACCACTCGCTATAGCACCTTCCAAGTGAGAGGGAAATGCAATCATCAAATAGATGTTTCAATGATATTCCCTGACTGGGGGAAAGAACCCCTTGGGAGGGCACCTTGAGGTCCCGATATAGGATATCCAGATAACCAAACAAGGAACATGGACCACCCTAGCCCGGGTGTCAACGATCCCCGCAAGACCCCTTAATCCCGATCAAGAAAATGGATGAAGACATCACTCATTACCGATAAGACGCCACATCCTCAAAACTGAAAGCCGGTGCCGTACGTGAACTCCATGGTTACTAGCAATACCGATGTCCGGGAACGAAGCTCCATAATTGAGACGCGATCCAAACCCACAATCACAACAAGTCCATCAATACGACACAACCGGGCTGAAAACTCCTTCCCAAGCCTTAGTCAAACAACGGGGGACCCAACACTGACCCTGATTAGTCGACCAAGTCGACAACTTAAGGGGGGTCCAGGGATGGCCACGTTCATGTCCACGGATGCGAGGAGGCATGTCAGCAACCTAAGAAAACCTCTAAAACCAGAGTACTCGGATAACAATCCTACGACTCATCTATAAGACTCGACTTAGGCTCTGACAGGACCAGGCTCTGATACCAACTTTTGTCACGCCCCAGGCGTCCCCGAGACGTGGCAAATAATATAAAGTATCAGCTATCATACAAGAGGTCAACAATGACTCCAATAAACAATACACAAGGCTAGCAAGCAATGATAACTGATAACTCAAATGAAAGGCGGAAGTATAAAAATGTCAATAAATCTGTAATTCAAAAATATTATTACAGACTCGAATACACAATCACTGTCCTGTGAGAGCCAATTCTAGCCAATAAAATACAACAAGTGTCACACGCACAATTTCAAATACACAAGACTCTAGGACTGTTGACAGCCTCGCACTCGTCAACCGTCGGACGGGACGCTTCCACTGCACAAGACCACACCCGGGTGTGCGCGCGCATCAGCGCACGGGGCACGCGTGTGGGGCGCCCGGGGGCTCCCGGGGGTGCGTACTGGGCTGCCTAGGGTCCGGTTTGGGCGTGCCGAGGGTCGGCACTCTCGGGTGGGTGTCCGGAGGGGTTGGGCACGCGTGCATGCGTGCATGCTTGCTTGCGTACGAGCCCGTATGCGTGGATGTCTAAGCGTGAGGCATTCCTATTTGATTTTATGTGTTTGTTTATGGTTATACTCATCATTTTGATACCCTTGACTTACAGATCTCGTCGGATGGGATGCGCGTCAACCCGGGTATCGGTGAGTGGTTTGATTCCAATCCTTCTGTGAGCGCTCGATGCACATAGTCGTGCTTCGCGCTTCCATGGGGCTTTAATTGCACCCTAAATATGCTAGATATCATTCATGCTAGGTTGTATAGCTCGTATATTGTGTAGAACCTCTATTTTACCTTATACTTGCCTATGTATTGTATAGAATATGGCATGACTTAGGTAGTTTTGTTTGAAATACTACCTCTATTTATCAAGCATGTTTAAACTCGGGTTAATAACGGGGTGTATGCGTGATATTCCCCTGATTTAGGACTTGTGGGTGTGGTATAGTTGTTGCACCCATCTGTTGGGGCAAAACTATGACTAGCTCGAGAGAGGATGAGGCATTCCCTCTCTCTCACCCTCCCTCTTTTCGCGAGCCGAGTAAGTAGATGTAGTTCCTACTTGACTCAGGCTTGCTTGGAATTATTGGCATGCATCTGTTGTTGCGCGGATCGCGCTTAACCCTTCCCTTTTAACTCGGGTTAATAACGGGGTGTATGCGTGATATTCCCCTGATTTTGGACTTGTGGGTGTGGTATAGTTGTTGCACCCATCTGTTGGGGCAAAACTATGACTAGCTCGAGAGAGGACGAGGCATTCCCTCTCTCTCACCCTCCCTCTTTTCGCGAGCCGAGTAAGTAGATGTAGTTCCTACTTGACTTAGGCTTGCTTGGAATTATTGGCATGCATCTGTTGTTGCGCGGATCGCACTTAACCCTTCCCTTTTAAGTTGGTGCTATCCAACGTATGTTAGGAGTAAGTAGGCCATCCTTAGGTATTAATTGCGTAGCATGTATATGCTTATTGGGCCATGAGCCTTGTCTAATGAGATTAGACAAGTGTATGACCTCTTATGGGGTCATACCATGGCATTGACACTTAGAATAAAATGTCTTCCCCGCATCTAAGTTATGCGCCCTGGAGGGAATTCATGAGAATTCGTTGCGCTTATCGGTGTTTGATAACCGATGATGACGGATCCATAGGGATCGTACTCGTGTGTGTCGAGTATTCGTCCCTTCGTCGGTTCCGAGTAGAGACTGCCCGGCGTAGTAAAGTTCGGCAGGGTGCTCCCAGATACTACTCATGACGCGTGTTGGTGTGCCCATACAGCCGAGGTAGTGGTCATGGGAAGCTACCCGGTAGAGGCCAGAACCCTGTGAGGTGCTACTAGGAACTATCCACGATGCTTGTTGGTGTGCCCATATAGCAGAGATAGGGACCTGGGAGGCTACCAAGTAGTAGTGGCCACACCGGGAGAGACTACCGGGTGACGAGCGGTGTAGAACAATCGACCTCTTCCCCAAGAGCCTATGTCACCCCGAGGAGGGGGTGAGGGTGAGGGTGTAGTGAGTCGGCGTTGGTTCGATATGCTAGTTTGTGCAATTTTCCAAGATCCTATGTCACCCGTCGGGGTGAGGGCGAGGGTACTGCTCTCAAAATCCTATGTCACCCGTCGGGGTGAGGGTGAGGATGTTGGTGTGAGTGTGGTGGGCTCGAGTTGATACTCGACCCACCAGCTTGTTTAGTTAGTTTTCCCATGGGGTTCGCGTTGCGAACATGTAACGGTTCCTCCCAGTATCGTCGTATACCGGGGCCCCGATGTTGAAGCTACCCTGACAGAGGACTCCCACTTGTAGATACTCCCGATGCATTCGGCGGATGTACTGATCATGGAAGTGTACCAGGTGAGGCTACATGACGGTGGGCCACCAAACGATATTGCGAGCGTGAATCATTCTCCCATTCGCCGGATCTGTGTGGATGCTTCCTAGGTACGAGCCACCCTGGGTGGACCCCCACCTGTAGTTACCATCGTCGTGCTCGACAGTGTACTAACCGTGGCCGGCTTCAGGTAGAGGCTGCCCAGGAGAGCGCTATCGGATGACGAATCGTTCTCCCCTTCGCCGGATCCGTGTGGATGCTTCCTAGGTACGAGCCACCCTGGGTGGACCCCCACTTGTATGTACCATCGACGCGCTCGACAGTGTACTGACCGTGGCCGGCTCCAGGTAGAGGCTGCCCGGGAGAGCACTACCGGATGACGAACGGTGTAGAACAGCAAGTTTTGTCCTTCAAGCCCCTAGACTCACCCCTGTGGGGGCTAGGGCGAGGGCGGGGTATAGTCGCACCACTGTGTGACCTTGTTATCCATTGGGTTTCTTCCCATGCCTTTCCTTGATAGGAGATTACCTTAGTATCGAATGATTATGTTGGTGTTTGGTTTTTGACCACTCACTGAGCTTGTAGCTCACCCCTCGCATACTGTTTCCTTTTACAGGGGCGTTGTTGGGCGTGGAGCTGGAGCTTCCTTGTGGCGTGGTCTTGCGTGCTTGGAGCGTTCCGTCCGGCGGTTGGCGAGTGCGAGGCTTTCAGCAGTCCTAGATTCTTGTGTATTTGTAAACCGTGCATGTGGCACTTGTATTTTATTGGCTAGACTTGGCTCTCACAGGACAGTGATTGTGTACTCGAGTCTGTAATAATATTTTTGATTTACAGACATTATTGGTATTTGTATGCTTCCGCTTTTCAATGAGTTATCAGTTATCATTGTCTTGTTAATCTTGTGTGTTTTATATTGGTGTCATTGTTGACCTCCCGTATTTGATAGCTGCTACTTTATATATTTGCCACGTCTCGGGGACGCCTGGGGCGTGACACTAGCCCCCACAGGGGTGAACCTAGGGACTTAGACGACAAAACTTGATGTTCTACACCCTAGGTCTACTGGTAGCCCTTTCCCCGGGTAGCCTATACCTGACATACTCCCACGATCAGTACGCCCCGAATGCATCGGTAATACCTACGGATGGGAGCCTGATACCAAGACAACGTTTTCAACGTCGGGAAGTTCCTACACGGATTCAACGAAGGGGAGAACGATTCATGCTCGCAATATCGTCCGGTTGCCCACCGTCATGTATTCTCTACCAGTTATGCTCCCATGATCAGTACCTCTGCCGAATGCATCGGAAGTACCTACAAGTGAGAGCCTTTTGACCAGGCAGCTTCAACATCGGGGCCACGGCATACGACAATATTGGGAGGAACCACTACATGTTCGCAGCGCGAACCCTATGAAAAGTCAACTACTCAAGCTGGTGGATCGAGTATCAACTCGAGCCCACCACACCCTCACCAACACCCTCACCCTCACCCTAACAGGGTGACATAGGACTTTTGGGATGAGGTCGATTGTCCTACACCCTTGGTCCACCGGTAGCCCTTTCCCCGGGTAGCCTCTACCTGACATACTCCCACGATCAGTAGTTTCCTAGATGCATCGGTAATACCTACGGATGGGAACCCGGTGCTAGGACAGCGTTTTTGATGCCGGAAAGTTCCTACACGGATCCAACAAAGGGGAGAACGATTGACACTCACGGATACGATTCTTTTGGATCCGTCGTCATCGGTCATCAGACGCCGATTAAGCGCAACGAATTCTCATGAATTCCCTACATAACTCAGATGCGGGGAAGACATTTTATTCTAAGTGTCAAAGCCATGGTAAGAACCCACAAGAGGTCATACACTTGTCTAACACATTAGACAAGAATCATGGCCATACTAACATAAATATATACAACATACAATTGCTTTCCAAGGAGGACCTACATAAACATGCATACATGGTATCAATCAAGCAACCACACAAGTTACAACCTAACATTGGTTGGATAGCACCAACTTAGAAGGGAAGGGTTAAGCGGGATCCACGCAACAACAGGTGCATGCCAATAATTGCAAGCAAGCCTGAGTCAAGTAGGAACTACATCTACTTACTTAGTTCGCGAAAAGCGGGAGGGCGAGAGAGAGGGAATGCCTCATCCTCTCCCGAAGCTGGTCCTAGTTTTGCCCCAACAAGATGAGTGCAACAACTACACCACACCCTCAAGACCTAAACCAAAGGAATATTATGCATGTACCCCATTATTAACCCAAGTTAAACATGCTTGATATGAATAATAATAGGGGTAGTATTTCAAACAAAACTACATAAGTCATGCCATATTTTATACAATACATAGGCAAGTATAAGGTAGAATAGGATTCTACACAATATACGAGCTATACAACCTAGCATGCATGATAACTAGCATATTTAGGGTGCAATTAAAGCCCCATGGAAGCGCGAAGCACGACTGCGTGCATCGAGCGCTCCCAGAAGGTTTGGAATCAAACACTGATACCCGAGTCGACACGCATCCCATCTGACGAGATCTGCAAGGTAAGGGTATCAATAGGTGTGAGTATAACCACATACAAACACATAAAATCAATTAGGAATGCCTAAAGCTTAGACATCCACGCATACGGGCTCGTACGCACGCAAGCATGCACGCACGCACGTGAGCACGAGCCCCCGGGACACCCACCCGAGAGTGCCGATCCTCGGCACACCCAAACCAGACCCGAGCAGCCCCACACACCCCCGGGGAGCCCCGGGCGTAGCCCTGGGCACCCCGCGCGTAGCCCCACACACACCCCCAGGGAGGTGTGGGGGCTTCGCAAGCACGCCCGCAACCACCTCGACCGCCACCACCGGTACCACCACCTCAACTTGGGTGCCTTCTTCTTTCTCCATCTTCTTCTCCTTCATTTCTTCTCTTTGATGCATAAACCCAAACACTTGGGGGGCTGTTGATACAAAGGGGAGGGCAAAACATAAGGGGGGGAAAAGCTTGAGAGAGAGAAGGAAAGAACAACCACAACAACTCACCTTCCCTTGATCTTCCCTTCATGAACTCCACATCTTCTTCCTCTTAAACACCATCAATTTCAACTAATACACTCACAAACACAAAGGGCTGGACCACACACAAAGGGGTGAACATGTGAGGGACCTTGAGAGAGAGGAGGAGATGGAAAAAGGAAAGAAACAACAACAAAAACACATGTAAATACACTCACCTCCACTTCCATCTTCACTTCTCCCTCCAAATCACATACAAAGAGGGGAAAAAGAGAGGTCAAACAGAGGGTGAGAGAGCTCCACGAGAGGATGAGAGAGGGCTGAAGTCGTGGGATTTAAATAGGCAAAAGAGGGAGGAATGACCAAGCTGTCCTCGGACTAAAACTCTGGACAACCTTCGCTAGAATGACCATAACTTCCTCAATACAGCTCCGAATTACACGATTCTAATGCCATTGGAAAGATAAGAATATTATCTACAACTTTTATGTACCCAGATCAAATAACCTCTTCAGCTATTTCAAAATCTAGGATAAACATCAAACAGGGCTGCTGCCTGGATTTCATATCTTCAGGGTATAATCGGAAAAATACCCATAACTTTTGATACACGAATCCAGTTGATCCAATTCCACTTTTGAATGGAAGCTAACTCAAAACTGAACATCTCATGATAATATCGGATTTTTACCTCTTCATCTTGGATTTTAACAAAATCAAATCCGAATACCAAGTCAAAACTACATGATTCCAAAAACGTTATCGGAATTAAATGAAAATTTTATGGGCAGTACTAAACGGTACCAGGACCCATAATATGCAGTTATATTTTAAATCAGAGTCCTCAAACCCTAGCAGGTAGCTAAAAACTAAAATTTTAGCAACTCCGATCAAAATTAGGACTCTTAATGACACATGCCTAACACGAGGATCCACAAGAACTCATCATGACCGGACCTGCACCGTCCAACATGTGTCGCCTCAAGTGTGTTTTTCCCACCTGACAAGAGTATCTTCGATCCCAATCGGATGAAGAAAAGAGGACATCTATAGGGGCTAAAATTTATGCTCATTAACTATGTTCCACGTACCGGGGGTCCAAGACTCGACTAGAGAGGGCCCACTACCCGGATAGGTCACCAAATGTGGATGTGGCCCATCGAATCCTTCATACCTAACGACTAACACAAATTCAAATCGGTAATTTACATTCACTTTTTTATTAAGGAATCATCAATAATTTATTATCTAACTCCTAACAGAATATATTAAATCTAGAGCTATCATTAATTGATTATCTGAGATCATAACAATATATCCTTGATTTAGAAACATTATTAATTGATTAACAAGATCTCAATAAATTATATGTATTCATCGATCCATGGATAATCAAGAAATAATTATGCAAATCCCTTTGAAAAATAATAATTTATCCCCTAAATCTTGGATCTCTCCCCATCCGTCTTATAAGAAAGAGATCTACCATTGATTCAAGGGCATCCACCAAAGTACTATAAATAGAGAACCATTTTTCCCTATTTAAGTATGTGAAAAACTCTTTTTTGTAAAACCCCATATTATGCCTTGACTGATTTGAGCGTCAGAGGGTTTTCTACAGGTCACCCCAACCCTGTTTTCAAAGACGCTCGAGGAGGATTGCTGGCAGCCCAGCGAAAGCTGTCGGAAGAAGCGGAGTGGACGAATCGTCTCGACCCAAACCCGGTTCGCTAATTTTTTCCCCTCCAATAAGACTGTGAAATAGAATAACCAATCGGATGATTTAATTATTTTAAGTCTAAGGTAATGCATGCTTCACCTAAATCTTTCATATCCAACATACTCAATAAGAAAGATTTAGTCTCATGAATTATATAAGTACTAGCACCAAAAAACAAGATATCGTCTAGATATAACCAAAGAATAATATAGTCATGTTCAACTACTTTTTTGTATACGCATATATCATAATCATTAATTTAAAAGCCATTATAAAGAATATTCTTATCAAATTTTTCATGTCATTGCTTAGGGGATTAATTGTTTAAGGCCATAGAGGGATTTTATTAATTTACATATCTTAGTCTCTAGACTTGACACAACAAAACTTTCATGTGGGATACGTATAAATCTCTTCTTCAAGTTCACCATTCAAGAAAACAGTTTTGACGTCCATTTTATGGACCTCGAGATTATGAATTGATGCTAAGGCAATAAATACATGAATAGAGGTCATCCTAGTCATGGGAGAATAAGCATCAAAATAATCTATATCCTCTATTTGTTTATATCCCTTTGCAACAAGTATAACCTTGAATTTTTATACAAAACCATCGGGCCTAAGTTTTCTTTTAAATAAAATATCCATTTATAATCAATGATTTTACACCATGGTGGTAAATTTGCTAGGCTCCAAGTGTTACTAGATTTTATGGAATCCATTTTACTTTCAATCGCTACTTTCCATAAGGCAGAATCAAAATAGCCTAATAAAATGTCAAATGATCATCTTCCTCTAATTAAGTAAGATAATAATCACCACAAAAAATTTCAATCCTTGATCTCTTACTTCTTCCTAGTTCTATAGGAGATTCAAGCCTCACAGTGACTGCACTAGTAGAAGCAATGTCATTCGCTATTTGTGGTATTATAGACAATTTATTTTTTAGTAGAAAAATATTTTCAAAGTACACTGCATCTCTAAGTTCACATGTAGTATTCACATCAATACCATGCACATCAGATTGAACAATCAGAAATCTACAAGCATAACTATTTTCTGCATAGCCAATGAAAACACCATCAACAGTTTTAGAACCAATATTTATCTTTTTATTATCAAAAATATTTATTTTAGCAAGACACATTAAAATATTTTAGACTAGATTTTCTGTTATGCTACAATTCGTAGGAGATTTATCATTCGATTTATGAGGCACTATATTAAGAATGCGACAAGCAGTAAGTAGTGCCCCCCCAGGTTGTTGGGTAATCCAGAAATACATAACATATAATTTTCCATACTAATATGGTCTTGTTCTTTCTTTCAACTACTCAATTTGATTGAGGACTGTATGGAGCAGTGATTTCATGAATGATTCCATGATTCTCATAATATATACTCAAAATAGTAGGCATGATTTCACCTCCACTATCAGACCTTCACCTCTTCATTTATTTTTCTGTTTGATTTTCTACCAAGGTCTTATAAAAGATACACAAAACAGAATTTAGAAAAACCATCAATAAAAGTGATAAAATATTTCTTACCTCCTCTAGTTAGAATTCCACTAGAATCACAAATGTCACTATGTACTAATTCTAGTAGAATGATGTTTCTATCAACTATATTATAAAGTTGTTTAGGAAGTTTAGATTGAATACAAATTTCATACCGATTAGATTCAACATGAGAATTAGGAATAAGATCTAAAGCCATCATTCTTTTTATAGTTTTATGATTCACATGTCCAAGTCTACTATGTCAATTATCAAAAGAAACAACATTATAAGAAATAGATAAACATTTAACACTATAAGGGTTCATATTTATAACAAAAAGACCTACATACGCATGGCCTTTTCCTACAAATGACCCACGACGAGTAATAACAACCTTATTACTTTTAAACAGCAACTCACAGCCATATTTAACAAGGAGTGATCCATTAATAATGTTTCTTCTCACTGCAGGTACATGCTGTACTTGGTGGAGAGAAAGGGCTTTTCCAGACTTGAATTTCAAGTCAACACGTCCCTCTCCAAACACCCTCGTGCAATGGAGTTGCCCATTTTAGTGTTTTTTCCAACATGATAGATTTCAGTGGAGGTTGGGAAAACCATTTGGCACGTGTTCTCAAATACAATTGTTAGTTCCAAAATTCATATTTATATGTTAACAAAACAAATATATACAATTGTTAGTTCCAAAATTCATATATATATGTTAATCAATAAAGAAGATTGTTGACCACAGAATGACTGAAGATTTAGATTTGTTCTTTGGATTAACAAAAACACCTATCTATGTAATGTTAGAATAAATCTTAAGTGATCCACATAAAGAGATCCCACATATAATATTTTAAATTTTAAATATAGGGTTTATCACTTATGAATATCCTTATTTAACTTGGTCAAAGAGGAGATAATTCTATATCCTAAGTGAAGATAATTCTATATCCTAATTGAAGGATTATAACTGATTGAGGGATTAGATTGTGTCCTCTCTCCACCTTATAAATAGTACATATACCATATTAATTGTGTATCATAATTAAGACGCACGAAAGGTGTCTAAGGTCAGGAGAGAGAAATTCTATTCCATATTTAAAGACTCAAACGGCATCATCATCAATAAAGCTAGGTATGTTATGATATTTACAATTGTAAAGATCAAGAAAATTTAAGAACCAGGGCAGAGCATGAGTTTTGAACTTCATGATCTTCCTATAATGATGAAAACCATGATCTATTTATGCATGAAAATTAATTGGATTATGTATGTTAATTAAAGTTTATGATTAGATAATGTATGTTCACTGATCATTATGATGCATGCCAAAATATTATTTTATATTTTATTATAAAATTTTTATTATTTTTGGATTTCATGAAAGTAAATTATGCTCAGTTAGATTTGTTATAATGGATACTTGTACAAGAGATGATAATGATGATAAGAGATGGTTCGGCTACCTTTCCAGTCCTCCTCCGAACTCCACATTTTCGACCTTCATATCCACCTTCTAATAAATGTATCTGACTGTTGATGAATCAGTAAAATCAGATAAAAAAATTAGTTTCAAAATATATTACACAAAAAGTTCAAGTTACATTTCTCAATGTAATTAACATTTATTATATAAGGCATATAAACATCAGCTATATTTAAAAAATGTAACTGGCTTACAAAATATAATACATAAAGATTCGGATTAGTTTGAAATGTTACACAACCATATGCCAATACAACGTCAAAACTCCAAAAATTAAATTTAACATCAAACACCATATTCAAAGAAAAAAATGTAAATAAAAGCCAGATGAAAGGCTACCAAATTTAATATTAAACACCAAAATTCAATAAAAGTTGTAACAAATGCAAAAACAAACAATAACGAAAAGGTCACACCTGAATTGACAGATAGCCAAATTGATCAATTGTAGAAAAAGGTCAATTACATTTGTGAATGTGATTGACTTTACCTATATATGGCTAATAAACATCAGTTTCATTACAAAAAAGAATTGCCTTATATAGTAAAAGTCAATTACATTCATAAATATTACTGTCTTATAAAAAAAATGAATAAATTTTTAAATTAGTTTAAAAATGTAATTGACATTTAAAAAAATAATGCATATAAGTCCAAAATAACATCAGAACTCTAAAAGTCCACCAAAAAAATATATTTAAAATAAAAAACCACATTAAAAAAAAATTTGTAAAACAAATGCATCATATATTGCCAGATTTAATGTCAAACATCAAATTCAAGAAAAAAAAATTATAACAAATGTAGAAACAAATAAATAAACAAAATCACACTTGAATCAACAGACATTGAAATTGATGAGCGAAATCGATTTATTGTGACTTCCAATCAAATCAAATAAGAAAAAGTCGTCCTAAAAAATAAATCAGTAGTTGAAAAACTTCCAAAAAAAATCTTCTGATATGATTCTATGTGTTCTTAAAAAAAATGTTTAACAAAAAAATATCGATTATTGTGGATGATGAACAATTAAATTGTAATAAACAACATGAAAAACGGCTATTGAATTCGTACGGTTCAATATGAGTGATAAGCATATTATTTTCACATTTAAACCCTTTAATTTAGTTTTCTATTCCTAATTTTATGTGTAATAATGACTAATATTCCAAATTTATATGTTATTACAGGTAATTGAGATAAATGATGATTATCAATGCAAGATACTCTATGAAGCATTTAAAGATATGAATGAGAATCAAGAGGACTCTAGAAGATCCGAAATTATGCAAGAAAAAGATTTGGTGAAGAGAGAATCAAAAATCAAATTCCAATCAAATATTCTTCAAATCAATGTTGAAACCGTCCTACTGTTTTGACCATAACTTTTGCCTCAAATATCGTATTTTGTCCCAAGATATGGCATTGGAAAGCTATTTTCAAGATCTACAAATCAATGTTTCATGAATATTTTGCAATTCCACCATATTAGGGGTCAAAAATTCATCCGAAGATTCTGCAGAAAATCAATGACGGGAATGAAAGTTTTTACCTACTAAATCTGTCAAAGATGCATATTAGGAAGGTTAATGATTAATCTTGACCATCCAATTTATTGCAAATCAACGGTTGAAATTCAAGGCTGAAGGCTATAAAAGGAACACATATGAAGCCAAGAAGGAGACATCAAACAAGGAGGCAAATGGACAACCAAAGGAGAAAGATTCAACAGTTTTGCTTTCTTTTTTTTTTCTTTTCATATGTTTGTATTCATTGATATCTGAATCTTTATATTAGATTTTGTGTTTTTATTTTCAGAATTTTTTTTATATAATATGGTTTCTTTTATTTTTCTTTTATTTCATTTGATCATGTCTAGCTAAATCCTCAACTAGGGTTGAAGATGAAACCATGCAATGCTAGTTTAGGATTTTATATTTAGATCTGAATTCTTCATATTGTTTGCTTTATTGAGTATCAATCTCTCCTTCAATTCTCTTTTGAAACCTTTTATGTGAATTTCTTGTTACTTTCTTCAAAAATCTCTTGTATTTGATTTGATAAAATATGCTTTGATTGAGTTATCTGATATTTTATGCTCTTCTTAACAAGTTGAATATTGAGTTGGTAGATTTTATAAAGGGAAGGGAGATAGATCATTATATTGGGTTTTCATAAATCAAAGTTTTTTAATCGTAGAATCATCTTCAAGGATCTCTTGTTTAGGGTTTGATAGGGTATGCTTGATTAACTATTTTGATATCTTATTCTCTTCCTAATGTGTGAATGTTGAGATGATTTTTTTGATTTTAAATCTGATTTTATGAAATAATATGATTTTAAATATTTATTTTCCGATTAATATTTGATTAACGTCAATATTGATTGAGTTATATGATGGAGTTTCATATTTGAATATAATCCCTACATTGGTATTGCATGGTGGATTCTAAAACCCTAGTTATCTTTTTATATTCATATTAGCTTTTAATAAAAAAACATAACAATAAAAAAAACTTCATCAATCTTTCTTTCTAGTTCGATTAGTTAAATCAATTAATAATCTGATTTGAACAATTTTATGTGGGTTCGACCCGTATTTGCTAAATCTATACTACTGTCACGATCCGTGCACTTGCGGTAATTAATAATAACTTAAAATATTCAATCAAGTTTTTGGCGCCGTTGCCGGGGAATTGTTTCAAATTATATTTGATATTGATTTATCTTTCGGATTAGTTTTTCTTTTGCTGATTTTTTTTATATGCTTTGCAGGATATCAAGAACCTACAAGAACACAACAAAGAATGGTGTAAGGTTTAGACCATTCTTTCTCTAAACAAGCATCCAAAAGTGTTCGAAGGCGACCCTAAGGTGAACCATTTCATCACGGTAAAAAGGTGGATTTAATTCTTCCCTCACTGTGTGTGAGTTGTGAGTATTTCATTCACCCACGAATCTTCTGAAAGTGGGTTACTTTTGGGGTTGATTGGGATTTTCGGTGTGTGCATTTTTCAATTAGCATACATTAATTAATTAATCTAAGGGTTGTCCCACATAACATAAGGTGGGGATTTCATCACCCTCCCTTGGCCCACAAATCATCATCTTGAGCATTTGTCAAACCCATGAGCCTAATTAAATTAAAATGAATTAGACTTGTCCCTAGGTTTTCGAGCTCAATAGGACAAGAGATGCCAAGAGATAATCAATCCAATGAGGAATAAACCATTTAATGATGTCTAGGAAAGTGGTTTCATAAGGTTTCTACCTTAAGGACGGTGGTTACTTAATTGAGGAACACGTGAAAGCGTGGAAGACCCCCTACTAAACCTTTACACTTTCCTGGTTGTTAGGTGGTTGATTGTTAATTGGCAAGCTTGAGGCATATCTTGGAACAGTTAGGAGCTGTCCATTAAGGGAGGAACATCCTCAACAACTAGATCTTTTAAAAATCATCACCCCTTACTTAACAAGATAAATCTTAATTTGTTGATTGTGAAAGTATATTCTTGATTTGGGATATTTTGGTTTATGAGCATTTGGTCTAGAGATTCTAAAAACCGATTAATTCGTACTGAGTCAACCATCACCATGGATAATAGAGTAGCTGTTATCCCAAAGACCTTGAAGGATTACATGTATCCATCTAGAACTACGCAACCCTCATGCATTGTGTTACCAACAACCAATGCTAACAACTTTGAGATCAAGCCTGGGATGATTAATATGCTCCCAAAATTTGATGGATCCGAGGATCCATATCTTTTCATTAGGGAATTTGAGGAAGTTTGTTCCACTCTAAAACTTCAACAGCTAACTGATGATTCCATCCGGTTGAGGTTAATCAGCTTCTCCCTCAAAGATAATGCTAAAAAGTGGTTGTATGCTCTAACTGCAAATTCTATCACCACTTGGGATCAATTAGTTATGATATTTCTGAAGAAGTTCTTTCCTAATCATAAAACTGCTAAGATTCGCATGAATATAAATCAATTCATTCAAAAGGATGGGGAATCTTTATGGAGATAGTTAGAGAGATTCAAGGACTTGTTGTTGCAATGTCCTCATCATGGATTTGAGGTTTGGAGATTAGTGCAAATTTTATATGAAGGTTTGAATTACACCACAAGGACTATGGTTGAATCAATGTGTAGTGGTGAATTTACCAATAAAAATGAAACTGAAGCATGGGCATTTCTAGAAGAAGTAGCTGAAAAATCCATGCAATGGGAGACAATTAGAGAGCCTGAGAAACTCATGCCTTCTCAGGGAGGTATTCATTCCATTGATAGTAGTTTCGAGTCTGAAGCCAAGTTTGCATCTCTCATTCGTAGAGTAGAGGCCCTAGAGATGAAACCAAATCATGATTCTATTAATCAAGTCTCTACCTCCAACGCTGCTATTGTCTGTATTTTATGTAAATCTTTAAATCACCTAGCGGAAGACTGTCCTTCCTTGTCATCCCACAAGGAAGGTTGGGCCGAACATGCCAATAGCTTACAATGGAGGAAAAATGACCCATATGCTCAAACTTATAATCCTGGATGGAGGAATCACCCAAATCTGTCATGGACTCAGGGCCCACATCAAGGAGGCCCACAAGGACCTCCTCAAGCTCCCATGTATCCTAGACCAAACACAGGACCCATTCCTACTCCATTTCCTCCACCTGGTCTTCAAACAGAAAATGAGAAGAAGTTCTCTTCCTTAGAGAAAGGGTTGGATGTTCTTATGAAGTCCACTCACAATCTAACTCAATCATCCTCCCAGATATCTGCCACTTTGAATCAATTTATGCAATCTACAGGGCAAATCCTTCAATCCACCACACAGGCAATCTCCCGTCTTGAGATTCAAGTTGGTCAATTGGCCACCACCATGAGTGAGAGAGAGAAAGGAAAGTTTCCTAGTCAATCGGAACCCAACCCTAGAGGACACATTCTTCAAGGACAAATCCAAGATTCTTCTAGTAACCAGTCCAACCAGGTTAATGCAATCACTACTCTTAAGTCTGGTAGACAAGTGGACAACAAGGTTATTATGCCTAGTACTGATGTCGAAGATGATAAGGACAAGCCCAAATTTATTCATGAGGACCTAGATTCTGAACTCATTCCTCCTGACCCATCCATCCCAGAGAAAGTGAAGCCCAATGATTCTCCTGAGAGAGTTTATGTTCCCAAGGCCCCATATCCCCAGAGATTAGGTACAATTAACAAATCTGCCCAGCTAGATAAAATTTTAGAGGTGTTTAAGCAAGTCCTCCTAAAAAATTGATGAGCGAAATTGATTAATTGTGATTTCCAATCAAATCAAATAAGAAAAAGTCCTAAAAAAAAAATCAGTAGCTGAAAAACTTCCAAAAAAAATCTTCTGATATGATTCTATGTGTTCTTAAAAAAAATGTTTAACAAAAAAATATCGATTATTGTGGATGATGAACAATTAAATTGTAATAAACAACATGAAAAACGGCTATTGAATTCGTACGGTTCAATATGAGTGATAAGCATATTATTTTCACATTTAAACCCTTTAATTTAGTTTTCTATTCCTAATTTTATGTGTAATAATGACTAATATTCCAAATTTATATGTTATTACAGGTAATTGAGATAAATGATGATTATCAATGCAAGATACTCTATGAAGCATTTAAAGATATGAATGAGAATCAAGAGGACTCTAGAAGATCCAAAATTATGCAAGAAAAAGATTTGGTAAAGAGAGAATCAAAAATCAAATTCCAATCAAATATTCTTCAAATCAATGTTGAAACCGTCCTACTGTTTTGACCATAACTTTTGCCTCAAATATCGTATTTTGTCCCAAGATATGGCATTGGAATGATATTTTCAAGATCTACAAATCAATGTTTCATGAATATTTTGCGATTCCACCATATTAGGGGTCAAAAATTCATCCGAAGATTCTGCAGAAAATCAATGACGGGAATGAAAGCTTTTACCTACTAAATCTGTCAAAGATGCATATTAGGAAGGTTAATGGTTAATCTTGACCATCCAATTTATTGCAAATCAACGGTTGAAATTCAAGGCTGAAGGCTATAAAAGGAACACATATGAAGCCAAGAAGGAGACATCAAACAAGGAGGCAAATGGACAACCAAAGGAAAAAGATTCAACAGTTTTGCTTTCTTTTTGTTTTTCTTTTCATATGTTTGTATTCATTGATATCTGAATCTTTATATTAGATTTTGTGTTTTTATTTTCAGAATTTTTTTTATATAATATGGTTTCTTTTATTTTTCTTTTATTTCATTTGATCATGTCTAGCTAAATCCTCAACTAGGGTTGAAGATGAAACCATGCAATGCTAGTTTAGGATTTTATATTTAGATCTGAATTCTTCATATTGTTTGCTTTATTGAGTATCAATCTCTCCTTCAATTCTCTTTTGAAACCTTTTATGTGAATTTCTTGTTACTTTCTTCAAAAATCTCTTGTATTTGATTTGATAAAATATGCTTTGATTGAGTTCTCTGATATTTTATGCTCTTCTTAACAGGTTGAATATTGAGTTGGTAGATTTTATAAAGGGAAGGGAGATAGATCATTATATTGGGTTTTCATAAATCAAAGTTTTTTAATCGTAGAATCATCTTCAAGGATCTCTTGTTTAGGGTTTGATAGGGTATGCTTGATTAACTATTTTGATATCTTATTCTCTTCCTAATGTGTGAATGTTGAGATGATTGTTTTGATTTTAAATCTGATTTTATGAAATAATATGATTTTAAATATTTATTTTCCGATTAATATTTGATTAACGTCAATATTGATTGAGTTATATGATGGAGTTTCATATTTGAATATAATCCCTACATTGGTATTGCATGGTGGATTCTAAAACCCTAGTTATCTTTTTATATTCATATTAGCTTTTAATAAAAAAACATAATAATAAAAAAAACTTCATCAATCTTTCTTTCTAGTTCGATTAGTTAAATCAATTAATAATCTGATTTGAACAATTCTCTGTGGGTTCGACCCGTATTTGCTAAATCTATACTACTGTAACGATCCGTGCACTTGCGATAATTAATAATAACTTAAAATATTCAATCAGCATCCCTAACCGTCCTAAAATTGTGGTTGGTAGTTATCGAAAATGACTTGAAGGGCATATTAGACATTACATATATGCCATGTCATAGGGACTGTAATGAGGCTTATAAGATGGTGCATAAAAATCATTATTGTTGATTTTATCTACTATTCTCATGCATAAAGTATTTTGGTGTGTCATTAACAAAAGGTTGATCGGTCAAATCTTGACTTGAATAAATCACATTTGAATGAGGAATTATGATGATGATGGCAGTTTCATAATTTATGAGACAGTTGGTAATGGGCATATGACTGATTGTTACCATGCACGTATGTGATAATTTCAATTGAATGAAAGTTATATATTAAAGTGGATGTTTTGTTTTACAATAATAATTTTTAGGCCCAATCTTATAGGTCCTATTATAAGCCCCATGAGGTGGCACACTTGTAATCTCTTTTTTACCCCTGATTGCCCTTTTTCATTTTTTATTAATAAAGAATCCCATTAATGGTGTTGGCGGTTACAATATCATGCGATCCTTTGTTCTTTCTTTCCTCTCTTTTTTAACAAAAAAGCCAATCCAATTCAATTGGTTAACTTGAACTAGCAGATTGAGACTGATTGATAGTTCTCGATCAACCATTTTTTGCACAAAACAGCAATTTGATTTCAGCTTTTGTGAGGAATTTTAGTTTTTCTTATTTGGATTTGTCTGAATTTGTTTGTGGTTTCATCAATGGTGATCGTTTTGTGTATGACTATTCAATTTCTGATTTTCTTTATGCAGATGTTAATTCTAAGATGAATCTGATTATTTTCGCATGTGTAATACTTTTTATGCATTACACTAATTCAGTTTATTTTTTCAATTAAGCACGATAGAATCGTTTATGATGTTTTACATATTTTAAATTTGCATGTATACTATTAAAAAATATGTTATTTATTTTTATACCACAAATAACGTATTTATTTTTATACCATTACAATTTTTTTTAATATAAAAATATGCCCCTATTTTATCATTTTTTAACAAAAATGAACTTTAACTATAATTAGTTTCTTAACCAAAAAGTAAAAATGACAAAAATAACCTTAACATATAATATCTGTCATAATGTAAATAATTAAATATAATAACTTAATTAATTTTATATTCTTTCCAAATAACCTTACCCCTTCTTTCCTTTTCTTTCAATCAAGATCTAACTTTTTAAAATATTTATCATTTTATAATATGTATGAATAATTGCTTTCAAAATAATTTTTACTAATGTAAGTATTAATAATTATTATGTCTTCGCTAATAAATAGTTTGTCTGATTAGTTTTTATGTTTTTTTTATTTTAGATTAAATTTATCATTTTCATGTTAAAATGAATATTTTTTTATTTGTATAAATATTGTATTTGGTAAGGTAAAATATGCATAACAAAGAAGAAGTGTAATTTGGTCATTTCTTTAATACTTTAACAGTTTTAATAAAAATTTGGATGAAAGTTAACTAGGATGATAAATATGCATAAATTCTATATATTCAATGGTATAAAAATAAATAGGTTATTTGGAGTGGTATAAAAATTAAATAACATGTTTTTAGATAATATACGTGCAAAAAAACCCTATTTTTAGTTATGTATGAATTTTATGTATAAGCATCATTCAATTCATTTATTTTGTGCAAACAGTATTTTTTTTCTATCAAGATTCATTTCCATGTGTATCTAAATATACACGCACAACTACAAGTTTTGACATTGATCACGGTAGTTTTGATCACGCTTTAAAAAAAAGTTTGATCGTAATAATTATGATCATAGTTTTTTTAACACCGTGATCATTATAAAATATACGTTTTTAAAACCGTGATCATTATAAAATATACGATCACATTTTTTAGTAAACCGTGATATTTGATATCACAAAGATTGTTAAGTTTGTGTCATTTTGGAATTTATAATATGGGTATTATTATTATTATTTTGGGTAATTGGAAATGTTTATTTTATTTTATTTTTGGGTTTTCAGTTCTGATTGGTATCTGGATTTTAATTTGTTACTGGTTGGTGGTGGATTAGCTATAGATATTCATAACCCCTCGGTGTGATAGGGACACCTTGGGTAAGACTTAAGATGTCTCACCTCCCCATTGGTTATTTGTTTTCCTTTTATTGAATGGATGGGTGAAATTAGCTTAATTTCACTCTCTTTATTAGCTTCACCACTATATAAACCCTTCTATGACCTTATCTCACTCAAACCCTCATTTTTCTACCACTCTTTCTCTCTCTTTGTGGCTATCTCAGCTGGCCTCATTGGGTGAGTTTGGTAGGGGTGTTGGTGAAATTTTTGGTGGAACATTGTTGGGGGAAATGTGTAGGTTATTCAGGTATGTGGAATAACTTGTGTATGCTTGTATTATGTTATTCACCCTCCCTAATCCTTCCTCCCTCTCTCTGTTTGCTCTATTTTGTGTGGACCAGCTGGGTTTAGGTTGAGGAGAAAGCTATTATGGTGATGGGAGTCTTGTGTAATACTTAGTGAGGTAAGGCAGATTTGTTTTCTTGAAAACCCTGTAATATGAGTACCTAGAGGCATGATGTTTAAGGCTTCATGTTCCATGATCATTCTTATGTCCAGATTCTACATATGAAATTTGGGGTTATAATGTTCTCTGTGTTGGAAGTTATAGGCTGATTTATAAGGATTGTCGAGATTCGCGTTGGAAATGACCAGCTTCTGAAGTTATTTGTTTTCAGGTATTTAGAGGCTTAATTAGACTCAGATATCTTCTTGGATTATGATCCTCACATGTGAATAAATGTGTGTAAATTATTTCAGAATTTTTGGACATGTACTTGGTGCTGGGGTGGAGAAAGTTCATGGGTGTTTGGGGGTTGACGAGCCAGTTTTAGCATGTTTGAGTTTTATGTTTTTATGCATGCCGTGGGCAATATCTAGAGCTGGTGTCTTAATGAATTATGCTTGTATATGTATAAGGAGATACCATATTTAATTTGAGTACCATTGGCTATAGGATCTAGAAGTTATCGTATTTCTTGCAAGTTTTGATGTTGTGGGAATGCGTTGTGCTGTTGTGGGAGTGCATCGTGCTCTTCCCCACCTCCGCTCTGCTCATTGTCCCACATCGACTCCTCGTAGATTGAGCGAGTGACGGTTTGGTATTGGTGATTGGTCCGACCCATGCAATAGAAGTTATAATAGCATGCTTGTTAGGTACTATGGTATATTTTATGCAATGGAATGATACTATAGAGAACTTATTTGGGTTACATTGCTTGTATATGATGATGGATGTGCTATGTAGGATTAAATACTATGTTGTAGGATCATTTGCACATACTCATTGATATACTCCTTCGAGTTAGCTATAATTTTCACCTCTACTTGTCTTTACATCATGTTTGCATGTTTAGTGAGTGTGGATAAGGAAACAGCTTTTCCCCGCGTCCTCGTGATGCACCTATTGGGAATTCTATAGATTCCAACTAGCTAGTTATCGAGTATGGTATACGTTGATCAATGTGATCCCCGCGAGTGTGGAGCGTATTACCCCGGCGTCATCGTTCGTTGAAGCTACCCAGCGTCGGAGCTACCCTGTGAGGTGCCTCCCCGTGACTGGTACCGTCGTGGGCAGGCTGCTAGGGAGAGGGCTACCTAGGAGAGGGCTATCGGATGACGTTGGGTGATTGTGGAGTACTTGTTGATAACTTGTTGTGTATTCGTTTAAGTGTTGATTATGTATTATCTTCATTGTGTGGTGGTTGGCTATTCATTGAGCTTTTTGCTCATCCCTCTTTTTTTTCCTTTGTTTCTCTCCAGTGGATGCAGAGCAGGTCACGAAGGCGGAGCTCCCTTGATGTGTTTCTTGGCTGCCTATGTTACGTCCGTCTTTTGTGGTTAGCGAGCGAGGTCGTCAGCAGTCTTGTAGTTTATATGTATTTCTTTTTGGTACATGGGCACATATTGTATGTATTCCCTTTGTTGATCAGACTTGGCTCACACAGAACAGTGATTGTATACCCTTTGTCAGTAATGATATTATTGGTTACAGACTTGTTTATATTACGCTTCTGCTTCCCAGCCTACTCTTTGCTCTATCAGTCTTTTTATGTGGATATCTTGTTAGCCTCTGTATGATATTCTGATATTGCTATTATTGTTACAAACCGGGGACGGCCGCTCCAGGGTGTAACAAAGATCATGGTTTATTTAAAACTGTGATCGTTTAATAAATATTTGATCACGGTTAACTTAAACCGTTATTGTTTCCCAAATAAAAGGTCTCGTTTTATATCAAAACATGATTGTTTCCTAAGTAAAATATCTTGTTTTATATAAAACGTGATTGTTTCCTAAATAAAAGGTCTCATTTTAAATTAAAACGTGATTGTTTCCTAAATAAAAGATTTTTTCCTAAATAAAATATCACGTTTTAAGTGAAAACGTGATCGCTTCTTAAATAAAAAAAAATATTGCGGTACCACAGAAATCCCATTCGACCCCACCTCCTTTGTTGATCCAACCACCACCGTTCCTTCCCCTCCGTTGCTGCCGACGACTCAACCGCCGCTTCCCCTCCATCGCCGACAACGACTAAGCAGCCGCTCCATTGCACTGTCGCTTCCCCTCCGCCAATGAGGACTCATCTTCTGTTGACGTATTCGCGGCCATTGCCACCCCTTCCTCCTCCGCAGATGATTGAGCAGGGTAAGTCTCTGCTCTTTCTCCCTCTCCACGGGCCTCGTCGACTCCAAAGCACACACTCCAATTGATTTTTTTTTCCAGATTTATTTGATCATCCATTGTAGATTTTTATCTGGTTGTTTTGGTCATTGTGATTTGGGGTTTTTTTTTATGAAGTAATAGATCAATATTGCCTTTGGATTGAGATCTAGGGTTTTTTATTTGATTTTGTGGATTTTAAAATTTGAATGAAGAAGTATGTCTTTTTGGATTGATTGATTTGTAATTAGAGATGGTATAGATTCTTGACTTATAAAAAAATATAAAAAAAATAAAGTGGCTGCAAAACTTTTCCAAAATCATCTCGTTGGAAAACAGCATCTTCAAAAGTAAAACATGTGAAAATTAGACCAACAATGCTCGAGGCTAGATTATTTTTCTCTATTTCATCCTTGGTAGTTGTTTACACTCACTAGTTTGTACAATTTTATGACTCTTCTTATGCTTGGAAAGATAGTTATATTTTAAGACATAGGTGGAAACGGTAGATAAAAGTAAATATGATGTATGAAGTTTGGTTAACACCAACATCATCCCTAAGTGTATGGTTAAATGAGTCCCAATCTGATTTTTGGATTCCCAACATGACTGTTATTCTATATGACTAATTATGTGTCCATTTCACAAATGTGAGATCACATTATCATATAGTAAAATTTCATTGTATACAAAAGGGTACATCTACAGGAGCTACCGAGGTAATTAAGTTCTAAAAATAAAAAATATTCAGAAAATTTCATTGTATACAAAAGATTTTCATAAATCCTAAATTCTGAAAATAAAAATATCTTAGGTAATTAAGTGGAGATTGGATTTAAAGATTATTAAATGAAAACATAAAAACTTAATCTTTAATTGCAATGATAAAATATAAAATCTGATATATACAAAATATAAATTTAATCTTACATCATTAAATATAAATTATGAAACATACATTAGCCATAAAATTCTAAAAAAACATTGTTGGGATTTTTTGAATCTTCAAATATAAAACATAAAATGTGAATTTAAATTTTAATCTTTAAATTTAATCTGCAAATTCAAAAAATAAAATGTAAGAATAATCTTTATAAACAGCCTAAACTTCAAGGATTGGATATGGATAAGTACTTTAGTGGTCTTGTTGGTGGTGCTAAGACTGAATAATATTTTTTTTATAGATTATGCTTCTTCATTAATGCTCTTTGTTGCAAGGTGGTGGATGTGTCGAGATTAGATGAAATTCAAAAGGATATTGTGATCACATTATGCTTAATTACTTGAAAAATATTTTCCTCCATCGTTCTTTGATATCATGATTCATCTAACAGTACACCTTGTGAGAGAAGTAAAACTTTGTGGACCTGTTAATTTTCGATGGACGTACCCATTTGAGAGGTTTATGAAAATCTTGAAAGGATATGTACGAAATCGTAATCGTCCAGAAGGTTGTATCGCAGAGCACTATATTGCAGAGGAAGCTATTGAATTTTGCATAGAATATTTAAAAAATGTTGATGCAATCGGGATTCCCCAAGTAAAATATAACACAATTGATAAAGAAATTGAAAAGCCTTTATCGGGTGGTAGTCTAGGTACTATTAAACATTAAGAATGGGTGCAAGCTCATCACTAGGTTGTGCAAAACACCGATGAGGTTAAACCATACATCGAGTAAGGAACTGACCAATATCGATACTGATGAAGCCACCTTCCAAACTTTCAAGCAATGCGTCAATGATTCTTTGGTTGATGGTCAGTGTATCAAATTCCATGTCAAGGAGAATGTATTTGGACATAAGATATTATTGCATGTGCATCAAGATGATATTTCAGCAATCTGTGATATGAAGGAGTTGTTTGCTACAAATTTAGTGGTGTATATGAGGTGATGAAAATTTAACTAAATTGTGGAGATATATATATTTTATTTATTCTAACAGTTGTTCCCTAATTTCAGCAATTTGCATAAGTTGACAGTAGCTTCACGTCAACCATTAAGGTATGGATTTGTCAATCCATCCATATTCGCCTCCAACAAATATGAAGAAGGTGCACAAGGGCTACAACAACGGTTTCTCAAAGCTTCCGACTCTCATGAAGTATTTTTTTGTTTCTCTCAACCCTGGGTAATTTTTCTTATTCTATAAATTATTATACTATTTATGAATGTTATATTCATGTGTTATTTATAATCTCATGTCATTTTTTTTATAATTTAGAAATCATTGGATCTTGTTGATCATTAATCCAAAACAACATATTATTTGTTATCTGGATCCATTACAATGACATTATAAAGCAGATCAAAATAGTCATAAACTTGTAAGTATTATATTAATTGTTCAATTTAAGCATTTGATATGTTTTAACAAATTTATGAAATTTATGTTTTCCTTGATTTGAAGGGGGGTGAAATCGTATAATACACTCATCGGGGTTTTGCCAAAGAAAAATTCATAGTGGATTCAAGTCTCGGTATGATTTATCATATTTTAAATTTTATTATTAATCATAAATTTGATTTTTTTTTTCATATGTAAAATTTTAGTGCCCAAAACAAAGGGGGAACATCAAGTGTAGTTATTTTGTTATGAAGTATATGAAGGACCTCATCGACGATCAAAACATACCCATTCAACATAGGGTAAAATCAATATTATTCTTGTACACATTGTTTTGATTGTTGTAATAAAATTCATCGACTAATAATATACTTGGTACAGTTTAATGGAATATCCACCTATTTTGAAGATGAATAAATGGACTGCGGCTTGACTGGATCAATGTAATTATATTCAAGAACAAATGTGGTTGATGTATGCTTACATAGTTCCAATTTTTGAGGTAATAATCTCGAAGACGTTCGCCTTCCCCTGCTTCATCCTGAACAAGCTCGCCATGTCCTTCTTGGGTTTGCAATGGCATATGTAATGGCTTATGAATGCCTCACAGAGCCCGCGAAAGTTGGATATTGATCCCGCTGGCAATTTTTGGAACCAGGTCAAGGCCTGTCCCCCGAGACTTTGAGAAAATACCTTGCAGAGCAAGGCGTCGTTCCCTGCATCGAGGGACATGAGTTGTTTGATAATGAAAAATGTGCTCAGTGGGATCGGACTTTCCCTCGAACAATTTGAATTTTAGAGGGGTTAATTTATAGTTTGGGTGTGCAGACGATCTCGTCCACAAACGGAGAGTTGTTGATTAGATGTGTAATTTGCATGGCTATACGATGATCCACTTCTCTCATCATGTGGTTTTGTCTGTCCTGCTAGACGTGATATGCTTCACGGGGTCGCTTGGAGTGCGCGACGGCGTTCGATGAGACTACCGGTTGCTCCAGATGATCATTCCCAGGAGGGTCGATGCGCCCGTTGCTTCGTTGTGGGTCATTGGGCATAGGCGTCACGGATCGTCGCTAGCTAGGTGGATTCACGTTGTCACGTTCGGCCCGGAGGTGTTCGTTCTCCTCTCGAACCACCTCGATTGTGCGGACCAACTCCTCAATCCACTTCTCAACACACTCTTGTAGATACCCCAATTTTGATCATCCAGAAAGACGAAAATACTTCAAGTAACACCGGGAAATAACCCACATTTGGGCATCAAATAGAAAACAAACTTCAGAAAACCGGAAACCCTAAACCCTGGCCCTAAAAAAACCCTAAACCCTGGCCCAAACCCCAGAAACCCTAAACCCTGGCCCAAACCGTAGAAACCCTAAACCTTAGCCCAAACCCCAGAAATCCTAAACCTTAGCCCAAACCCCAGAAGTGATAAAAATAAGAAAGCTAGAAGGACCTAGGTTGAGCTGAATGAGATGGAGAAATTGCCTACCCTGTAGATTGGGACAATTCTAAATATTGCCCAAAAGGAAGATATTACTCTTACCACATTTCCCCCTCACCTTTTATTTTTGCAAAAGGGTTTTTAAATTGAACTATGTCTGCTAGGAAAGGCAAAATTTTGATCAAAAGTAGACCTTTTCTATGATTACAACTGCACACACTTACATGAGTTTATTTAAAGACTTGTCCGTCCAAAGGAAGCTTATTTGACTTGATTCCTGGTGCATTCATGGATTTTTCAGCATGTTTAGAAAAATATGATCAAGCATTTGAGAACCATGAACCTAGAAAAACGACATCCAAGGCTTATACCTTTCAAATAATACTGGTTTGGACATGAGTGACCACAAGGGTCCCTCTATAGGGACTTGATGGTATCTTTTACTTAGGAGAATCGAAAACAAGGCCCTCTCACTTAAAGAACCATTGAAGAATTAAAATGCTCCCTTATGCCACTCACACTTACGCATAAGCTTGCATTTTCCTTTTCCGAGACACTTAGACATTCAATTTTCTTAAAATATTGAAGTTGACCCCCCGTACCAAGATTAAAACTGTCCCCATTTACACTCATTTCATGCCCTTCCGCACATGCTTGAGGAGAAATTGTCCCTCTCAAACACACTTAAGATTCTTCTTCACTCACGCACTTGGAATCCCTCCCTTGCGTACTAAAGCATGGTTTGTCGCACTTCACTTTCTCGCATTATCTTTTCATTTACCTTAAGATGGATTGTAGCCCTTGACGATTGTGCAGGGGCACAATCTGGACGGATTTAACACTTGATCTATGGAAGGAATGTTTACAGGTTTTTGCAAGGCTAAACAAGCACCCATAAGGTCTTTCAACAGCAGCAGACAAAAGACAGAGTCAGAAAAATTATCCCAGGTTGGGGGCGGCTAAACTCCACTAGCCGTCCCTACTACCTGCTCTTCCAGGTAAAAACCCAGGTAAGGGGCGCCTAACCTAAACGAGCCACCCCTCACTGGGCGGCTAAATCCAAGTAGCCGCCCCTCACCTACTGCTGGTTAAACCTGCTGTCAGTCCTGCTTTAATCAAATCTTAAGTCTCTAATACCTGTTAAGAGCATTTCTTTTCAAAAACTACATACACACGTTTCATACGCATATACATCCTTAAAACCAACATAAGTATACTCTAAAAACAACCATGTTTCAAAAACATACCTTCATCCATGAATCAAATCTGCAATGCTAAAAATTCATACGCACACATCCACAAAACATTCCAAAACACCAAATAGCTAAACCATACGTAAAAAACATAAAATTGTCCTGGCAAGAGACCAATAAACAGAAATTATTTTTCTAAAAACCTAGGAGTCTATAAAAAGGGGAAAGTCTTTTAAGTAGTGAAGAAGAGATAGGTCCACCAAAAGCATCGAATTCGAATGTCTTGAGCCGTGCATCACCGAAATATCACCCAAGTCAAAAGAAAAGAAGAAAAGTATGAATTCCTTGCATATATACTATTCTTCTATCCAAACCAAGACACAAGGGAATATACCTCAGGGTATTATCGTCATCTGCGGGAGGCTGAGTAGGAGGAACATCCTGACTTGGCTGAGAAGGGAGCGGTGACTGATGAGAAGATTGGACCTCTGGAGCATCAGGAGCGGCAGGAGTCTCTCGAACTGAAGATGCGGCTCTCGCATATATCCCACGACTCTGAGAAACCGAAGGATGGGAGGCACGGCTAAAAGTAACCCCAGTGGCCAAGGAAGCCGAAATAGAATGCTCAGGCTCGAGAGGGAGCAGGTCAAAGTCCGCCTCGGTCATAACCCCTCCACCAACCAACTTCCCTCGCATGGTGGCCTCCCAGAGGAGGACCTGTTGGATATCCCTGTCTCTACATTCCAATCTCCCTCGAAGATGCGTGTCCACCACTCTCAACCTCTCCTCGAGCTCTCGCGATCTCAACTCAGCGCCCAGAGCCTGTCCTCGCTCGATCAGAGTGCCTCTCGGTCTCTATCCCTGGCCGCCTGAAGGGAACGAAGCAAATCCCCCAACAAACCCCCGGGAACGCCCGCTGAAGCCTCCAACTCCGACACCCTCGCCTTGAGGGAATCTCTCTCGCGGCCCAGGGTGATGAACTCCTCTTCTCTTGCTGCCACCATAGACCTCAGCCGGCCCCTTTTCCTCCTCAGCACGTATGGCTCTACCTCTCGCTTGGCCAGACTCCATCCTTGTGGCCACCAACTCACTCTGGGCCACATCTAACTCCCTCATCAACTCGAGCTCCCGCTCGAAAATCATGGGAGGAGGAGCAGTAGAAGACGAAGCACCGTCGGCTCTCACTCTCGAAGAGCATCCACCTGAGCCTCAAGGACAAGGACCTGATCCTGCAAGCACCTCCTTTGCACCCACAATGCTTCTATCTGCCTGACCCGAGCTTGGTGGTGCTCATTGGAGGTGCTCATTGGCGGTCTTGAGCCTCTTCTCCATCTCATTTAGCTCAACCTGCAAAAGTGATACCACTCAGGAAATATCCAAACAAGAAGGAAACAAAGAAAGGGAGAAGGGCTCTATCGTCCCAAGGATGTCCGCGAACTCCTGACAATACCAAGCCAAGTAGTCGTATTTGAAGTCACCTCGGGCCGACGATCCACCAAGGCACCCCGACTCATCCATCCCGTCACATATGATGCATAGTTCCTCGGGAGGTTTGTATCCCTAGGAATCCCAGCAACAAGGATCGGGGGACGCTTCGACAGGGGATCCGGCACCCACTGGTGGTACCCAAGCTGGCGGACGACCCGGCTGATCGCATAAAACACGACTTCATTAAAATAGATCAGCCAGACGTCCCGCGACAACTCCTCACAGACCTCCTCCTCCGTGTAGGGCCTCCAAATCATCTACAAAACATCGAAAGAAACAGGAAGATCGCTTAGTCAAAAGAAAATCAAATACAAGCCAAGCAAACTCAAAGAAAATGTATACCTCTTCCTCCGTCAAGACGCGGAAGGCCTCCCAGAAATGAGCGAGACGGTGCAAGCGTAAAGATCCCTGGGCCGCTCATCTCATAGCCCAAGGGAGTGCACGGTCGAACGGCGCGAGAATCGAATGGTCAACCACAAAATGCTCATACCCGAAGACCTGCAAAGCGAGGGAGAAATTGTCAAGATCAAGTGAGTTACACCAACTAGAAAACACCTTCTACTCACACGTACCTGAAGAAAGGGAGTAATGCCACCAAGATTCTTGCCCCTAGCCCGCTTCACCTTCTTTGAGAGCTTCGCAAAAAGGTGGGCGAGCATTGCGGTTCCCCAAGCATTACGCCCCATGCCCTCCAAGTCCCTCATTAGCAACAGGGAATGAGAAGAGACCTTGTCAGAGGCCGTCGAAAAAAGGACCCGGTCGAAGAAGTAAAGGAAGAATGCCCTAAGCTCCCTCCGTGCCCTCTGTGGGCACGCAGCCTCCTCTCTCGCTTCGATCATCGCCCGTCTCCTCTCGAAGCTAGCTACAGCTTCACCTTCTGACGCCGCACGAAGGTACCAAGGCCGTATTGCCCTGAAAGCTGCCCCAAAGGAATCCGGTTCAGCATTCGCTCACGCTCGATGAACTCCCACTCCCCAATCAACTCCTGGAAGAGCGCCTTGTAATCGGCAAGGGTAGCCGCAATCACCGCCTCCCCTAAGATCGGAAGGCCGGTGATCTGATGGACATCCTCAAGGGTCGGCATGACAGCACCGGTGGGAAGAATGAAGGTACAACTCTCCGGGTCCTACCTTTCCGTCAAGGCCTCCACATAAGGCCGATGGACATGGAACGGCTTTATCAGAAAGAAGGAGCGAAAGCCCACCCCATCCACCAAACTCCTCTCCCCCTGGCCCAAGGCATCGTACCATCTCTTCGTCCCGTGCCAGAGCGCCCAGATACGATTCGACCGCTGAAAAACAAAAGAAAAGGGTTAGTCCGAACAAAGATCTACAAAAGGTAACCAAACCCTTCATCTTAAAACCAAGCTTATATAAAACTCCCACATACAAAGACAAATGAAAGGCTGATCCCTTACCATAGGACTCCCTTATATAATCAAACATTACCCACCTCTTCGCCACATCTCTATCATATAAGTTCTTTCTTTTTTTTACATATCCCCCCCCCTTTTTTTATATATAAACATGCATGACAAAAGCACGCTAAACATTATCCTAAACACACCCCCATCAGATTGCTTCTTAAAAACTCTATAGATTCATGCATATCCCCATCTTATCCCCACCATGACTAGATAAAAATGAAAACATGCCTCAAACATCATATACATACAAAACCACTATGATATGAGACATACAAGCACGATAGGCATACTATTTCTCCCTTATATTTTTGTATATATATGTAACAAACGTAGATTATGTGTAAAAATTGTCCCTCTCTTTATAAACCCTCGCTCACATATGCACACAAATCCCACTGTGTTTAAGTTTTCCGCATACGCATGACAAACATACCCGCTAAAAACACACACATATAGTTCTTATACACTATCACTTATTCATGCTATAAACATGTAAATTTACAAAACACACATTTTAGAAAGCTAGACAAAAGGGTTAACTAATTACCATGGCCCGTGTGGATCCATGGGCGTCCACCTCGGCCTAGTCGAGATCATCCATCCCGTCGTCGTCCCCCTCCCCATCGTCATCTCCCTCTTCCTCGAACACGGCCTCCTCGGCCTCAGGCTCAGCACCAACACCGGCCTCTGTGGCCCCTGTGTCTACACCCTTGGCCTCCCCGGCCTTGCCCCCAACACCCCCAGTCTCCTCCGTGCCCACCATACCGGAGGCCAACCCCTCGAACACACCTATAACCCTTCTCTCCTCCTCCTCTGCCCTGGCCTCTATGGCCTCCCTATCCAGCATCCCAACAATGGCATCCAACGATGTCCTGACATCCTCACTAATTCCCTCAGCCCCTACCCCCTCGGTTACACCCTCGGCCGGTCCTCCAACCTCTGAAACCACCTCTCCGACCACCACTGGTCGGTCCCCCTGCCTCCTCTTGCGTGTACAACCTATCATACTACTCCAAACCTCCGGGACAGCCCCCGAAGGCAAGTCCCCAACCTCACCCATGCTGGCGCCCACCAACGACACCTCCGCCGCACCCATAACTTCCCCCGCGACCTCTATCTCCGGCCTATCGCTCTCCGATGATGACGAGCTCGGGCTACGCTCTCCACGAGCCACCCGTGGTCGTTTCCCCCTCGAAGCAATCGCCTTCGACCTTGTCATCTTCCTCGGATTGAAAAGAAAAAGGAGAACCCAAAACCTAGGGTTTCAAAATCAAGAGGGAGAGAAAGATCTAGGTTGAAATGGAGGAAGATAAGGCTAAGAAATCAAAGTTTTTCGGTTTAAAAGCGGAGAAAAGGAGTAATGGAGGGAGAGAAACCGTTTTGAAACATAGGGAGAGAGAGAGAGAGAGGGTCTTTTTAGTTATAAGGGACCCAGTTATGGAGCGGCTACCCACGAGTAACCACCCTCTCTTGGGCTCCTAGTTTTTCAAACTTTCACTTAAAACCCCTTTCCAACTTCATTCCACGTCCTAAACTCCAGTTTTCTAAAAACAAACAGCCATATATTGGCTTATTTCCAAGCACTACTTGATCAAACACGACTTTTCCAAAGTTTCACCACACTTTCAGTACCATTCAGTTCGAATTTCTTCAGTTCTGGTTCTTTTCCAGAGTTCTTATCCTTCGGATGATCCAATTCACCAACTTAACTCTTTACTTGCTTTCTGTCGGTGATATCCCCTCCTTGCTGAGTTTTTCCAAGCACGGGAATGGTAGGCACGAGAAAACTGATGATGGGCTGCTCCGTGCACGATAGCTAAGAACCCACACCGCGGGTTGGATCACTCACCATTTACTTTTCCCGCCTTCCACCTGGATCATCCTTTCGATTAAAAATTCTAGTCAAGACCTAGCCTCTGACAGTCTAAATCAACTCCCTGAATAGTACTTTCATATTGTCTTAACTTCTTGAAGGTCGGGCCGTCCGATGAGGGACAATTATAGATATTCCAATTTTGACCGTCCAGAAAGACAAAAATACTTCAAGTAACACCTGAAAATAACCCACATTTGGGCACAAATAGAAAACAAATTTCAGAAAACCGGAAACCCTAAACCCTGGCCCAAAAAAACCCTAAACCCTGGCCCAAGTCCTAGAAACACTAAACCCTGGCCCAAACCCTAGAAACCCTAAACCTTGTCCCAAACCCCAGAAACCATAAACCCTGGCCCAAACCTTAGAAGCCCTAAAACCTAGCCCAAAACCTAAAATCATGGAAAGGGGGCGGCTAACCCTAACTAGCCGCCCCATACGAGGCGGCTAGTTTCCACTAGCCGCCCCCCTGGCCGACCCCAAACCGCTTCCCTGAATGGGACATAAAGCAGCATTAAATGTTGATCATTGCGGCGGGTTGCAACCTTTAGCCGTCCCATCTTGGTCGGATCAATCCAAGTAACCGACCCGAGCCACCGCTTATCAGAGATGGGACGTTTGACAGGTTATGATGGGGGCGACTACCGGAAAGTAGCCGCCCCATCTTGGGCGGCTAGTTTTAACTAGCCGCCCTTCACCTTGTCTCTGACAGAAGAACCAGAGAATTAATGAGGGGTCTAATCAAACACACTATTAATCAAGCCACTCTATTACCCCCTGGATATTCCCCTACCTCTCTTTTACTATAAATAGAGAGGGTTCAAAACATTTCTAACACATCCCCAATATTGATTTATAATCCATCAATTCCCATCAAGAGTCCACATTCATTCTCACATCCACAACAACTCCCACTTGAAATCCTTAGAGAGAGAGAGTCCCATTTGTGAGAGGAAAATCCATTCCCTACACAAAACCACCCTCTCAATCCACCCTCCAAAACCTAGGTTAAACCCAGCTTAACCTCTGCCAAAAACCAAACTCATTTCCTACCCAGGTTCTGCCCAAATTTACCCAGGCCCTGGACGGCTAACCCTAGCTAGCCGCCCCCTACCCAACGGCTCAAACCCACTAGCCGCCCCTTATCTACACCCCACCTGCACCCCTTTGTCCCAAGACTCCTTTTGCCAAGCCCCGAAGAAAAATAGGATTACTTGTTTTTCACCTCTGTGTACATTATATCCGTGTCTCAGAGCGAAGACCCAACAAACTACCCCGCAAGGTGATCAAATCCACCCTCCATCTTTTCCTGCTTTTCGAGAAAGCAGGTGGCGATCACACACACCCCTAAATCCTCTTGAACCGCTGTCGGGCGCCTCGACCAGGAACGACCCAACACCACCCATCCGGCTCCGACCGAGTCTGCCAAGGCACGCATCGGATCCGAATCCCCGAAGAACCCCCACACACTCGCCCCCCAATCTGATTTTTTCTCAACACCCGACGAAATCCCACACCGACAACTCTGCTCGGGTAAGGGCCTCGTCGCAGATTTGTTGCAAACCGATGACCTAGGGACTAGGTACGTTGCCTTCGGTCACGCTAGGAAGGGATGATGGGTTGGCCACCGACGTGCTAACCGACACCGACGTTGGTGGAGGAGTTTTCTTGGGAGGCATAACGACGAGCTAGGCTTTTCGTTCGAATCCCACAGATGGCCCAAACTGGAGGGGAAGAAATTTAGGTTACGGTTTTGGGTTAACAGATCTGATCACTCCCGTTCTCCTCCGCCTGGTACGGCCGTCGTCCACCGGGGAGCACTCCTTGAACGCCGTGAACACAGGGTGTTGGGACTTGCAAAAGACCCTCTAATGCTAGCTCAAGTCAGTCAAGGTGGCCGAGGAATGGTGTTTTCAAAAAGAATTGTGCATACCTTTTCTGTGAGAAGTTTCTCTCTATTTATAGAGGAATTCGGATGGTATTATGGTTTCAGATTGGCCCCCTCCACCGGACGGTCGAGAGATCCTTAGTCATCAATGAGGAGACCAACGATATATTCCCAGGATTTGGTCGATTATGGGTTGACATATATATCCATATTCAGTTGGGATTTTGTGGACATAGTCAATGATGACTTGATTTGGTGATATATGTTGACATTGATTGAATTTGGATGCTCATAATTATCAGTCAATGCAATATATCTAAGAAGATCAATGCAATATACGATTGGATACGTACTGACTTGGCCAATTGCAGCCGGTCGGGTATGGGCCTTCGGGTTGAGTCTGTTCGGGTCGGGCCGATTGGGCCATTGTCCTGCCGGGTCGGATCTGGAGAGACCCACGACCCGGCCCGCTTTGGGAGATCCAAAAATTTAGCGCCCACACTTTGAAATAAATTTTTTATATTTTCTATAATTGCATTAATGCAATTTATTTAAGTATATGCTTCATTTTAAAAAAAAACACGTATTTCATTAGATGAGGTATATTATTTTTAAAATTTTCAAAACGGGTAGTTAGGTAGTACATAACATTGGATGAGGGATGTACGTAACATTATTATACTAAAAAGATAGGTTTTGGGTTTGGACGATTGGCTTGCTTACTGTGCACTGACTTGCAAGTTGGGTTGGGTAGATAAAATGGAATAGGTAGGATTTCATGATTGATGGTTTAAGGGGGTTTATTTATAGGTAGAGCAGGACCAGATCAACCACTTATGTCCAAATTGGGTAGGGGGGAGGATTTGATTTCCCGGAATGCCCATAGCTATTAAATATTTATTAATTCTGTGAGACTTTTAACCACTTATGTCCAAATAATAACAGAATCTCATCTTGTTCCAACATAAAAGCAACAACTAAGTGTTGGAACAAATGTGCGTGTGTATATATTTTTACACTCAATCTTTTTACATTCTCTCAAATACAATTTTATGTCTTGTTAGTCGCTTATACTCACCATAACAAGGCTTTTTTTTATCTTCTATTATGATGATCTTGCTTTCTCTATTTCCTCTCATCCCATTCAGACAATGTCTATTTTGATTATGATTAAAATGGATATTAGCTTACAATTTCGCTTATAAAAAAAATATGTACGTACAACCCCTTTTCCGTTCCAGACCAAGTACCAGGTTACATGTGTTTTGAATTTTTTTATAAATAGTATACTAAATCTAATGAGGTTATGCTTTTATAAAAAGATAAAACATATAATCAAATGAATTGCATGATTATACAATCAACCATCATAGTATGGTGAGTATACAATCAACCATCATAGTAGACAAAACAGATTGGATCCATTGACGGACTTGTTCATCTGTTGCAGAAAATATACTTGCAAAAAAAAAAACTAAAAAAAACCACGAAATCTCAAATGCGCCCCCCCCCCCCCAAAAAAAAAAAAAAAAAAAAAAGAACACAGCAAAAGAAGCATATAAAATGGGCCTCTCAACCCTCACTGTTTCCATCTACATACATGGCCAACCAAACTCCAATACCCATCCATAAAAGTAAAATGAACAAAACCACCTCTCACAAGTTCCTTTCAATGAACTCCCAGATCCTCTCTTCCATGTAAACCCGTTCCCTGAGCCGCCTCGGCATGTGCCGCTCATCAGGGAATACGAGGAGCTCATAAGGCTTCCCCACAGCAATGAGCGCGTTCACGAGCCTCGCCGTGTGCCTGAAGTGCACGTTCTCATCAATCATCCCGTGCACGAGCAGTAGCTTGCCTTTCATCTTGTGCACGTGGTGCATCAGCGACCCGTTCTTGTAGGCTGTCGGGTAATCAAAAGGTGTGCCCATGTACTTCTCCGTGTAAAACGTGTCGTACCCATCCCATGATGTCACAGGTGCTCCAGAAACCGCGCAACGGAATGTGTCGGGGAACCTCGCTAGAGACATCGCAGAGAGGAACCCACCGTAGCTCCACCCGTAGAGGCCAATCCGGGTAGGTATTGCAAGGCCTTTCTTTATGAGCCATTCTGCACCGGTGAGCTGGTCGTCAGCATCTGTGCGGCCGACATTGTATTTGAGGATGCCTTCGAATTTCAGCCCCCTTCGTGCAGTTCCTCTGTTGTCAAGCTGCGAATGCAAGAAAGAATAAACTGATATACAAGTATGGAATTACAAATTACTGGGCCATTAGAATTCCAATCTGAATCCATGGGCACTCAGAAAGAATAAACTGATATACAAGTATGGAATTACAAATTACTAGGCCATTAGAATTCCAATCTGAATCCATGGGCACTCAGAAAGAATAAACTGATATACTAGCATACAATGAAAGTAGAGCAATTTTAAAAAAAAATCTTTATATGCAAATTAAAGCCTGCTAAGGAATAATTCAGTAGTGATCTTCACTTCTGTGGGCCACTAAGTTTTCCAGTGATGGAAAAACCTCAGATGCACATAATTACCAACCAATCAATCATATACAGGTAAGCCCAGGAGGATTCCAACTTGAAACCTATGGGGAGCAAACCCATAGCTCTAACCAAATAATCAGCCTCATGCAAGTTACCATAAAGTCATACAATTTAGTTTAATATTCTTGTGAAGAAGCCAAATAGATTTTCGATCCACACTTGATCATTGTTTCTTGAGAAAATTTCATAATGAAGTAAATTCAATATGGATGGTGATGTTGCATGTATACTGCATCTTCTTTCACTTTCTTTTTTGAATCCCACCCACCCCCCAAGCCCCCAACACCCACCCTCCCCCCCCCCCCCCCCCCCCAAAAAAAAAATAAAATAAAATGAAGATGCCATGAAGATCAGTTTGATTTATCTTTCCATGGACAACCCGGTCATGCAACTGAATAGTAAGTGCAAGGATACTTAAAAATGTCATGTGGTATCGTATGACAAGTTAAGAGCTATAATGCAGATAATTAAATATGGGAAGACGTAATAAGAATATTCTAACCTTCCAGACCAAGATGCCATTGTTCCTCAAGAACTGAGCTCTCATGTCAACCGTGTTTATCCATGAATCGCAAACAAACTGGACACTAGGACCTCCGTAGACACTGATCAATGTCTTGTATGGGGGAGATCCAAACCTTTTCTCATCAGGCATGTATAGAGCTCCATACAACATAGTCCCATCATTTGCTGGTATCTGGACAATTTCCGGTGGATAAAGTTGAAGTCTTTTACATAAGGGTATGGAGGATGGCTGCTCATAGATGGGCGTTATCAAGCTTCCATCATGCAAAGAACAAAGTGATACCCTAGGAGGTAAATTCAAAGAGTCATGAATATCGATGAAACTCTGCATTTGATGATCAAGGATGACTGCATGTCTTCCGTTTCCATGTGTCAACCTCCGTGGCTCCTGTAAGGGACGTCTCCAGTCTGGAAAAAGACTTGTGTAGTATAAATGAGATTCCAAAGATCCATCTTTGGTACCCGTGAAGTAAACAAGCCCGGCATTCTCATTCACACCAGCGATTTGCTCAACCATCCACTCACCTTCAGTTAGAGGTCCCAAGCAGCCACCATCCTTGTGATGAAGATAGAGATGTCTAAAGCCAGTTTTCTCACTCGCCCATAAGAATCCTAGTGACCTATTCCCTGTCCTATCTAGAGGTGTAAAACAATCATGCAAATTCACCCAAGTGGCATGTTCTTCTACAAATAAAACTTCCCTATGACCAGTTTCAATGTCAAACTTGAGAATCTTTAACTTTGTCTGGCACCTGTTCAAAACTTGAGCTGTAAGATTATTTTCAGCCATCCAATTGACTCTTGCCAAATATTCCTCGTCACCATTAGTTTCATCCTCATTTCCACACAGGAGATCCATCCATGTGATAGTCCCCTCACCCACAGAAACAACTCCTAGACGGACTTTGACATTTGATGCTCCAGCGAAGGGATAGGGGTGATCTTCCTGTGCATCAGAACCAACAGAGTTTTTTCCCTGATGCATTATTCTAAAAAGTGGGATATCAGAGGCATCAACTTGTGTGAATGCAATGTATTTGCTATCAGGAGACCACCAGAATCCATTCTTCCGATCCATCTCTTCCTACAGATATAATAAAACATGAGGCAGATGAAAAGATTAATAGATTGCAGACACAAAAATAGGGAAAAAGGAACAAGAGCTCATATATACATGTAGGAGATGAGGAGAGGTACCTGGGCAATATACTCAGCAAGACCATGAGTCTGAAAATAGAAAATAGATCAGGCCTGTCAGACTTGAAAATAAATGAAGGGCTGTTATATAATGTATTAATGCATTGCTCAATTAATCAGCAATAAAATGTGCCTTCAATATGAACATTAAACATCCCACGATGATAGTTTAAGCAAATTGAGGTGGTTTGAACAATGCACGATATCACATGGTATGACATAAGCAACTAGCCGAGAAGTTCATATTCTAACTTTCCGCAAAAAATTGCAAAAAACCATACAATGGAAGACGATCAGAGAACAAGTCATCTAATACACAGCACAAACCTAGATTCTTAAGTTCATGAACAAAAAAATCCAACTGCTAAAGGTATTTCAGGTCAATTATCTTCTACATTTCGCCCACGTTTGGATTGGGAATAGAAGGTGGAATAAATGGGTATAATGTGGAATATGGGTTTTAAGGCTGTTTGGATGACCGGAATAAATGAGAATCCGTATGCCAAAATAAACTGATATATGGATTCCAACCAACCCCTGGAATTAAGTTATTCTAGATTATTTAACATAACCCCCCGTTTGTTTAACGGAATAAACGAGTATAAGGGTAGTATAAGGGTGGTATAAGAATGGATAGAGAAAATTGTTGTTTGTTTGCAGGGTATAACTTGGTATTACTAAGCCAGTTTAAACGAGTATAAGAGAGTATAACAATTCTAAGTAACCCCTAAGATAAGTTATACTCACTTTATCTATTCCCATGGGCCCACATGTCAAATCAACTTTTTACACCTTATTACATCAAATCATCTATCAACACTTCTTATACATCAAATAGCCCACATGTCAAATCAATTTTTTTACACTTTATTTATATTTTATTCTTTATCAACCAAACAACTCAATCCTTATTCTTACGTTTTCCAATGAGAATAAGAAAAACACAACCAAACATAAAATCTCTTATTCTTGTAGATTTGTTATTTATACTGGCATAGTTATCTATCCAGAATAACTCAATTCTGCTATCCAAACGGGGACTAAAAGAATATGTGGGATTACTGTCAAATCAACCGTCACCACCTTTTATAAATCAACTATCAAATCAACCATCATCATTTTTTCACATTTTATAAATCTTTATCCACACCTTATTCACATTTACCCAAGCAACAAAAAATTTATTATTATATTTTCCAACGAGAATAATTCAAAACACAAAATCACTTTATCCTAATTAATACTAGAATAGTCATAAACCTCATAATAACTTAATTTTCTATCCAAACCTCATAATAACTTAATTTTCTATCCAAACCTCATAATAACTTAATTTTCTATCCAAACGGGCTTCATGCCTCAATGTCATGTAGCTTCTTTTTTTTTTTGTTCAAGAATGATGCTCCTCAGGATTTGATCCCTTTACCTCTTTCACAGAGGTGGTGGGAGGTGCTTGCTAACTTAATCAAAGCTTGGTTTGCATGTCATGTAGCTAGTTATATTTCTAAAGCTATTACTTATTGATCAACTAAAATATTTAATGTGTTGGGATACTGAAAATTTGGATGGAATTGAAATTGCAATTCCCAAATCATAGCCGATTCACCTGTTCGGATGTGAAAATTATGATTGGATGGATTTGGGGTTCCAAATCACCAAAGATCCCTCTATCTGTTTAGATGTAAGATTTGCAATTCAACCTGATTATCTAATCCCAACACATTTTCACAAAAATTCCAACTCCAATCAACCCTTAAAGCCAAATGTGATAGTTTCTTCAGAATAAACCAGCAGATAAACACTATATCAGGACATGCATTGAGAAACAGACAACTCATGCTCTGCTGAATTTTTTAATCACCAGAAAAATTGAGTTCAATTATGTACGAAGTTTCTTGAAATAAGTTGTTGACACATTCATTATATTTCCCAAAAATTGAGAGTTTACTCAATATATCATGTTTGTTCAATAGTAAAGAGAACATCATTTTTGCTATAAAGCAACTAGTTGATTACAAAAATCAAATTCAATATTCATCATGCAGATTATTATACAGAAAGAGATAGAGGAGAAATACATAGCTTCCTTAATACATGTCCTATATACCACACAAATAGTTTACTAATCCATGCGAATTTTAAACTTCATCTGTCTCCCAATCAGACATTCAGCCACCATACAATACTAATTTAAAAGGAAAAGGAAGCTGAGAGCTTGTCCACAAAGTATTACTTTGATCCTAATCCAGACTGGTGAACTTGACAGGACAATATGGATAGCTTAACATGCCAAGATTATTTGCACTTCCTATCTCATAAGCGTGATAAATGTACGCGAGGAGGAAACGGCTGAAATTCCGGTGTCCTAAAAAGAGGGATTAGGTGGACGCCTGGGTGAAATCGGACTAGCCTGTCTCATCCAAGGGGTTAAGTGACTGTGATTAAGTGGCTAGGCAGTGGTTAAATGAATTAAGTGGGATATAATCAGATTAATTTGTTTTCCCTTTTCTTCCCTGTTTTATTGCATTTATTTTATTTATTTTGTATTTTTAAGTATATATAATATTTTTATTTTTTGTAAAAGAAGTGACCGGCTGATCCCACTTAATATCCTCCTAGTCAATTAATCTCTAAGGCGGCCGCTAACTGCCCGACTAAGCACCTAATGCCTTTTACAAAACATTGGAAATTACATAACTATTGGACCATAGTTAGATGAAAGATCTTATGTGAAGACATGCTGCTGGATATCTATAAAAGTCATCATCTAAAACTCTCTGATGTGCCAATTTAATTACAAAAACTATCAAATAATAGTTAGATAACAGATTTTATGTGAAGGCATGCTGTTGAATACCATCCAAAGCAATCATCTGAGGCTCTCCAACAAACTAATATGAATTCAACAACCAACTTAAAAAGAGACATTTTTTCATATCAAGATTCCATTTTCAACAAAGAAATAAGCTGTACAATTCATAAATGTAAAAATAAACAGGGTACAGTAATAAATAAATAAAAAAGAATAGAAAACTGAACCATATGGCTTACCTTTCCATATCCCCTGGCACCAAATGTAATTTGTTTTGGTTCGCCAAATAGCAAATTTAAAACATACAATTCATCATCTCTTACATAGGCTAGCATGCTTCCATCTGGAGAGAGGTGGGGATCAATAATCAGTGAGGATGGGGTGCTTGGCAGCTTAAGTTCTGATTTAGAGCAAGATATTTCATGAAAATAGATCTGCCAACAAGAGAGAACATTATCAAAATGCCAGTTTCAAGTTTTAGGATTGCAGAAAATAATAAATGTTTACATGTTATGGCCTCTGATTAGGGAAGTGATATATTTCCATCAATCAAGCCTATAATTTCAGTATATATTTGGCAACCATCATTCAAGGAACCAAGTTTGATCTAATATATATGCTAGCAGCAATGTTTTCATTACCATATTTTACAACATTATAAAAACACAAACAGCAGCCTTGAGGCTCAAGGTTTCTCCAGTGGAAACAACTGTTTTCAAACAAAATCCTACAAAGCTTTAAGTTTCACAACAAGTTTCACAACAACATTACAAAATGAGCAATTTAATAGATAGCCATAAATTTTAGAACTTTTAATGGAAAAATGTATTCCTCTATGTATAAATATACACCCTTACATGAACAACCATATTAAATTTTTCTCTTTTCTTTTTCTTGGAGAAAATATAGGAGCACTCTTAAAGAAAGTTGCCCCAGAACAAAGGAGACGAGGGATCTCTGTACATAAAATTAAAAGGAGAGAAAGAAATGAAGATAGAAAAGCATAGTAAGGAGGGTCCTTCAACAAATCACCCCAGACTTTTATCTCCCAAAACAAAGATTACCCATGATGGTTGAAGGAGTATCAACTCATATTATCAGACACTCAATCTCAGGGGCTCAAAGAAATTGCAAACCAATTGTTTTCCATGTAGAACTATTGAAATTCTGTTGAAATATGTATAGACTAATCCGCCGCAGTAGGGATTAACCATTGGAATTCTGCTTCTATCACCTTGTGTGGGCCTCTTCCGGAACCAATGTCACATTCCTTCAATCTCGTTGTAAGAGAACCGGGATCCGAGGCCCCTGCCCACCTTCCCCCAGATCTTTGAACTACACAAGCATCCAAAACAGAGATAGTCACTTGATTCCTCTTCCAAACCACAAAGCTTGAGCGAAACATTGTTGTCATGTGCCCATTTTGACTGGTTGACTTTGGTTAAAACCTTGTTGAGAGTGACTAACCACATAACCCATCGAATCTTCAAAGGCGTGAGGATTCCCCGAATAAGATATTCATACTGGGTAGTTAGAATGTCATAAGAGGGATTTTTGTGATCAAACATAATTCAAAGAGCCAATTTGATCTACAACTACAAATGTTAGCGACAAATTTTGCATTACTGCATTAAGCATCAGGGGCATTGATGCTCAAAATTTTAACCAATCCAAACAACTCTCTTTTTTCCTAACTGATTCAGAAACCAAAAAAGTTCTGAGTTGCGAATGAATAACATAATAAAATGAGTCACATAATTGACAGGCAGAAAGACTAGCCATTTATACCAATCCTAAAAGCAAAAATTTCATACAAACATCATGACTTGGCAAACCAAATATAGAATCAAAACAAGTAAAAAAATTCCCATTTTTTATGTTTCTGTGCCCCTCGATATTTAAATGGGTTGATATAATGCATAAAGAACATTAGCGAAAACAAAATTCTCTGTACCCTTTAATACAAATTGACCCAAACAAAGCATCCATAACATAAACAATTCAATTATCCAATGTAAAACAAATGTAAGTACATAACGAACCCCATTGGGCAGGGGGACCATGATAGCAGGCTTCTCCCTCTTCATCCACTCATAACGCGTCACGCCAAGCCCCCGCTCCCTCAACCTCTCCCTCCTCAGCTTCTCCTCCGATGATAAGTTGCTCTCATCGAGCCCTCCTCCGTCCGGCGGACTAAAGATCAGTTCTTGCCGCCTAGTCGAGAGATCAAAAGAAAATACCTTGCGGTATAGTGTTTCATCAGGGCTGAATAAGTAGGAAATCATAGTATCATCAGGGCTAAACGTAATCAATGAAGGCGCCACATATCCTGGCAATGGATTCTGCACAATGTCCTCCACACGAAATGTGAAGCAGTCACCGTTATTGTCACCGTCGTTGATGGAAGCCTTTGTTGGATCCGCCGGAGGCATCTCGGATGGAACAGATCGTAAGCGCTTCAGGTTGCTTTTGCTCTTCTTGGTCTTACTGTCCTTGCCCTTCTCAGTAGTATCGAAAGCTTGCATTACAGAATCGAAAGCTTCAAATAAGCTTCAAAGATTCTGTTTTGGTTATCTGAATTGGTATAAGAAGATCTAAAGATTGTGTTTTTCCGCTTTTTTGGACTGAATAAGAATCAAAGCTTCCGTTTGGGCAATCTGGGTCGGTAAAGGATCGGAATTTTTCGCGATTTTTGGAGAAAAGAAGGTCCAAATACAATTTGGGAATTCAGAATATACGATTTTTTAACGACCCATTTATATGTAAAGGCGAAAAGGAAGATCAAGATCAATGGAGGGGGAGGGGGAGGGGGAGGGGGAGGGTATTGGAAGAGACAGAGAAAAAAATCATGGGATATGATAAGGATCACCAAAATATAGGCTCGTGAGAGGAAATCTGTGATGGAAAAGTTGGGGTTTTTTTTTAAAAAAAAATAAAAATAAAAATAAAAACCTAAATTTGTCTGTGGTGAGTCGGAAAAACAAACAAAAGAGGGAAAAGAAGAGAAGAAAAGGAAGACAGAGACGGCAAAGGAGAGGGAGAGAGAAAAAAGAGACCCGCTTTTGATGAAATGATGAACTGGCAGAGACCCCTTTGAAGTCTTGCAGCACTAATTCAGCGGTGCTAACTCTTTAAAGGCCCCGTTTGTTTCCTGTATAACCCCTCGATAACCTTGAATAAAAATTTTAGAATGTTTGTTTATCTTTGATAATCTCAAATAAAATATGTCAGAATAAATAAACTCTGATAAAGTAAAATATGGATTCCAATCAATATCTGAAATTAAAGTTATCTTAGGTTATTTCATCCAAAGAATATGTGGGTCCACTGTCAAATCAAATGTCATCACCTCTTATAAATCACCTGTCAAATCAACTATCATTATTTTTTTACCTTTTATAAATCTTATCCATACATTATTCACATTTTACCCAAACAACAAAACATTTATTCTTACGTTTATCAAAGAGAATAATTCAAAATACAACTAAATACAAAATCACTTTATCCTTATATTCACTTATGCTTGGATAAATGTATACCGTAGAATAAGACATATCCCTGTTCCAAATGGGTCCGTTTGGATCCGCGTCGGTGGGCGTTCGCAATGTCGAAACACGGGGGGGGGGGGGGGGGGGGGGGGGGGGGGGGGGTTCACGGAGTTGGCGAATGCGGAAAAAATGGACGGAAACTTATATACAAGGGTTCTTTGCTTCCAATGCAGACGGTAAAAATCTGTTTGAGAGTGAGTTCTCATTCCCTGTTGTTCGACAATGCCACCGCTCACCCGACGTAATTCCAAACGGAGCCTAAAACGGACCGCGGTGTAATCGAAGTAAACCTGCACTCCAATGTTGGACTCTCCTCTATTCAACTCGGTCATGGTCACCTTCATTATATTTTGTTAGTTATTTTAAAAATAAAAAAAAAATTGGGAGGATTTTTTTTTTTTGAATTAGCGTAGAAATTAGAGGTTACAACTTTCAATTGGACGTGAGAGAAGACAGGGTGACATGAAAATATAAAGCAAATAAAATATATGCAACTAAAAAACAACGCAAAAAAGGATTACTATGGTCCCTCATAAATGGGATGTCTACCGGACCACTAAGACCCCCCCCCCCTCCCCCCCAAAAGATTTTTAAGGGGATCATGAACCCAAATTTTGGCACTTGATTAATTATGCCCTTGAAATGTGTTTAGAGTGGCAAGGTATCCATTGTGGAGGAGGTTCTTGAAAGTCCTGGATCATGTTAGAAGATTGTTTTGAAGATTGCATTGAGTTTTATTTGTCAATTGTCAAATTGTTTTTGTTGTTGCAAAATCAATTTTAAAATTATTGGTTATAATTAGATACTAGGCTAATACCTCAAATATATTAAGGAGCGAAAATCTAAAATAGATTACAATAAAAACAAAAAAATAGAAACATTTGATTAGAATAAAAAATATTTATTGATTTTTATATGTATTTCTATTGGTTTTCATTTTAATTTTTATATTTTTTGGTGGTTTTATATGTTACATGTCAATAAAGTAACTTTTATGAAAATGTTATAACTATGGACCCGCTCAAGTTATCCAAAACTCTCGAGATGACGAAAAACAAAAAATAGCTCCCTTCACTTTCATTTCAAATCCCTAATTCAAACCCTAACATATTCATCCAATCCCTCTTGATCCACACATCAAATTCCTCTCCATCCTGGGATCCGGCAATTGGATGTGAAAACCCCTCAAAATGGGGGTTTCAATCACCATTATCAGACCCAAATGCTACTCATGTTGAAGAGATGGAAACCCCTTCAACACCTCCAGGAGCCCAGCCTTTGGGGTATGCTGATGCAGTAAGAAGGTGGACAACTCAAGCATATTGTTCAATGTGCCAATGGAGGTTCTCAAGGTATTGAAAAAAACGCCAGATAGAGTATACATGCCAAATGAAGCCAAACTTCAAGCAAGTAAGCAAAAATGGAGAAATACACTATATGGTAAGTTTTTGGGTCCTCATATACATATACATTACCTTAGGAGATTGCGCAACTTTGGCCGATTCAAGCCCTTTACTTTGTGGGAGATTTAGCAAATGGCTTTTATGTTTTTAAGTTCAGTATAGAGGAGAATATGATAGTGGTTTTAACATGAGGCCCTTAGATGATCCAAGACCACCTTCTTAATTTGCAAAGGTGACAAGATAATTTTGATCCATCAACATCCATCTTCCATTAGATTTTTAGGATGATTTAACACTAACGAAAATAGCAGTATATGTGGGGACCCATGTTCGGGTGGAAACTACGGTTGAAGAAGTGGGAAGATGCCAATATGCTCGTGCATTGGTTGAGGTGGATTTACAGATGCCATTGTGCCTAGGGATATGGATAAGTGTTGAACACCGATGGTAGATCATGTACGAGCACATTCTGCAAGTTTGCCAAAGATGTGATCGTATCACGCACTCAGCTGATCGATGCACATCATCACAATCATCCATTGATGGAAAGCCAAGCCAATACATTGGTTGAATCACCTACTCCAATACATAATGAAAAGGTGAATTCAGAGTCTAATAATGAAAATACAAAGGGATCATGGAAAGTAGTACCTTTGAGGCAACAAAATCGTCTAGTGGCACTATGAGAAGACGACTCACCGAGCAATGAAAGAAAGATTGGAAATCAAGGACAAAGATCATAGTCTACAACAGCAACTCAGAGGAATGCAAAGGACAAATCCATACCCCTCGATCAAACAAAACTCAATTCAAAGAATCAAAGCCTTAGAGGGAATGTGTTGCAGCCTGAAAAGGGACCAGACTTCGCGGCAACGGATATCACAATTAGACAGGGCAGAACCTTAGTCTAACCACTTGTGTACCCCACGCCAGCTCTCAACATGACGTCATTTATCTCAAATGCCAATCATTTACAACATACACAAGAATTTCGACAACATGACAAACCTAAGTTGAGGCCTAAACCATAACCTATTGTGTTGATTGAACAAGCTGTTAATTGCGCTTCTAAGAAAAGGGAGCTAGATGCACAAGATCCAACTAACGCTCAAAAGGAAACAAGACTATGATACAAAACTAACAAAAAAACATCACGAGCCCTAGCACTATTCAAGCGTCTTGGGCTGATGTTGATTCAGAGGAGGGTAAATTTACACCTATGTTATTGCCACTTCCAATGGCAGAGATAGAAATGGAGACTGATAAAGCCCATGTACCTTTGTCACAACAAAGGACGATCTCTCCTAACTCCTCTTTAATGTCACTCAAGAAGAGAGTGAGTTTGGAATAGTCAATGAATTTTACAGAGCAAGGTGAGGAACCACAATAGATATTTGATTGGCTCATCCAACCTCAACATGTTGATATCTTTGGAAAATCTTGCTTTTCAACATCGGATGTATATATTTTGTTCCTTGTTGGGAGGAGATAGAGTGTGCTGGAATTCATGGAACAAGACATGCTAGAGGTATACTTGCGTGCTGGAAAAAAGATGTGCATATCTTACATTGCTTGGGCATGGATCAAGCAATCTATGTTCTTGTGTGAGGATGATTGTGGCACTTTATACTAATCCAAATCTAGAAAAATGTAGACATCTATCCTCATCTCTCTCTCGGCTTCCCAGGGCTTCTCTTCTCGTCTCCATGATATAGACCCCCCTCCTTTTTTTCGTTTCACTCAGATTTCATCTCAGCTCTCGTTATCAACTAGATTCATCTTGGTCTTCTTTATCTCATATATTATGGGTGATAAAAATAGATAGCAAGGATTTCCTTTGCTTTGCCTCTATGACAAGTACCAAATTGAAGGGTTCTAATTATCTTCAATTGTCCAGGGTCAAAGTATTTTTGAAAGCTCATGGGAAGCTTTCTTACATCATATATTTCAAACATATTGATGCCACGATCGATGTTTGGGAATAAGAGGTTGCACAGATCATGACCTGGCTATAGAATAGTATGGAGCCCGAGGTCTTCAACAATGTTTCTTTTTTGGAAACATCTAAGGAGATTTTGGATGCACAAAAAGAAATGTATTCATCAGAGAAGAACATTTCTCACATCTATTAGCTATACCAGGATATCTTCTCTCTCAAACAGGGAGAGAACTCAGTTGAAAGGCGTGTGGGAAGAACTAAATGTATATCAACCCTTGATTGTGAATCTAGCGATTCAGAAACAGCATATGGAAGAATTTCACGTGGCAAAATTTCTATATGGACTTCCACCAAACCTCGCACCTATCATCTCACAAATTCTCCTTAGAAAAGACTTGCCGACTGTGTCACGCCTGAGGCGTCCCCGAGACATGGCAAATATATAAGCATCAGCTATCATACAAGAGGTCAATAATGACTCCAATAAATAATACACAAGGCTAGCAATCAATGACAACTGATAACTCAAATGAAAGGCGGAAGCATAAAAATGTCAATAAGTCTGTAAATTAAAAATATTATTACAGACTCGAATACACAATCACTGTCCTGTGAGAGCCAAGTCTAGCCAAATAAAATACAACAAGTGCCACATGCACGGTTATCAAATACACAAGACTCTAGGACTGCTGACAGCCTCGCACTCGCCAATCCGCCGGACATGACGCTTCCACGCACGCAAGACCACGCCACAAGGAAGCTCCAGCTCCACGCCCAACAACGCCCCTGTAAAAGAAACAGTACGCGAGGGGTGAGCTACAAGCTCAGTGAGTGGTCAGAAACCAAACACCAACATAACAATTCGATACTAAGGCAATTCCTATCAAGGAAAGGCATAGGTAGAAACCCAACGGGTAACAAGGTCACGCGGTGGCGCGACCATACCCCAACCTCGCTCTCACTCCCAAGAGGGAGGCTTTCGGGACTCACAGGGAGGAACAACTGTTAACTATAACACTTCATGTCATTGGGTAACAGTTATTACGAGTCCATCCGCTACGAGGTAGAGATATACTTCGATACCTCAAGTGTTAGGAGGTATACCCAGAGTATACTCGATGGGTATGAAAGTCACGTGAAAACGTGACCTCAACTCACACTCGCCCTCACCCAAGCCCCCCCCCCCCCCATAGGGGTGAACCAAGGGACTTAGAGGACAAAACTTGCTGTTCTACACCATTCATCATCCGGTAGCGCTCTCCCGGGCAGCCTCTACCTGGAGCCGGCCACGGTCAGTACACTGTCGAGCGCGTCGATGGTACCTACAGGTGGGGGTCCACCCCGGGTGGCTCGTACCTAGGAAGCATCCACATGGATCCGGCGAACGGGAGAACGATTCATGCTCGCAATATCGTCCGGTTGCCTACCATCATGCCATCTCAAACTGGCATGCTCCCATGATCAGTGCCTCTACCGAATGCATCGGGAGTACCTACAAGTGAGAGCCTTCGGACAAAGCAGCTTCAACGTCGGGGCCACGTCATATGATGATATTGGGAGGAACCACTACTTGTTCGCAGCACGAATCCTATGGAAAGCCAACTACTCAAGCTGGTGGGTCAAGTATCAACTCGAGCCCACCACACCCTCACCAACACCCTCACCCTCACCCTAACAGGGTGACATAGGACTTTTGGGATGAGGTCGATTGTCCTACGCCCTTGGTCCACCGGTAGCCCTTTCCCCAGGTAGCCTCTACCTGACATACTCCCACGATCAGTACTTCCCTAGATGCATTGGTAATACCTACGGATGGGAGCCCGGTGCCAGGATAGCGTTTTCGACGCTGAAAAGTTCCTACATGGATCCAACGAAGGGGAAAATGATCAACACTCGCAGATACGATCCTTTTGGATCCGTCGTCATCGGTCATCTGACGCCGATTAAGCGCAACGAATTCTCATGAATTCCCTCCAGGGCGCATAACTCATGATTATTCTAAGTGTCAATGTCATGGTATGACCCCATAAGAGGTCATACACTTGTCTAATCTCATTAGACTGCTATGCAATTAATACCCAAAGATGGCCTACTTAAATATGCATACATGGCATCAACCAGTCAAACACACATGTTACAACCTAACATACGTTGGATAACACCAACCTAGAAGGGAAGGGTTAAGCGCGATCTGCGCAACAACAGGTGCATGCCAATAATTCCAAGCAAGCTTGAGTCAAGTAGGAACTACATCTACTCACTCAGCTCATGAAAAGAGGGAGGGTGAGAGAGAGGGAATGTCTCATCCTCTCTCGAGCTGATCATAGTTTCACCCCAACAGATGGGTGCAACAACTATACCACACCCTCAAGTCCTAAACCAGAGGAATATTATGCATACACCCCGTTATTAACCCAAGTTAAACATGCTTGATAAATAGGGGTAGTATTTCAAGTAAAACTACCTAAGTCATGTCATATTCTATACAATACATAGGCAAGTATAAGGTAAAATAGGGGTTCTACACAATATACGAGCTATACAACCTAGCATGCATGATATCTAGCATATTTAGGGTGCAATTAAAACCCCATGGAAGCGCGGAGCACGACTACGTGCATCGAGCGCTCCCGGAAGGGTTGGAATCAAACCACTCACCGATACCCGGGTTGACGCGCATCCCATCCGACGAGATCTGTAAGTCAAGGGTATCAAAATGATGAGTTTAACAATCATACAAATACATAGAATCGACTAGGCATGTCTAAGGCTAGACATGCACGCAAACGGGATCGAACGCATGCAAGCATACACGCACGCACGCGTGCTCGAGCCCCCCGGACACCCACCTGAGAGTGCCAACTCTCAGCATGCCCAAACCGGGCCTCAGGTAGGCTAGCACGCACCCCCGGGCGTCCCGCACGCGCGCCTCTCGCGCACCCCCGCGCGCTACCGCGCGTACCTGCGCGTACGCGCACGCGCACGCCCTTGCGTACGCGCCTGCCAGCACCAGCCCACTCGCGTGCCTATGTGCGCACGCGCGCCCAGCAACCCAACACCCCTCTCCAGCCCCCCCCCCCCCCCCCCCCGCCACCCCCTAACGCGAACATCTAGCATGCATGACTTCCCAACACACCCCCAAAGCCATAAAAACCAATTAAAGAAGTGGAAGAACTCACCAAACATAAGAGAGGGAGGGAAGGGGAGATGTTGGGGCCCTCGAGCACGCCACGACCATCTCGACCCCCACTACCACTACCACCACCTCTCTTTGGCTTCTCTTCTTCACATGGCTTTCACTTTGGCATTTCAGCAAACATTTGGGGGGTTGAAATCCAAAGGGGGAGGGAAAACAATTGAGGGGGAGCAAGAGAGAAGGGGAAGCAATAACAATAACAACAACAACAACTCACCATTTGTGCTCCATCCACCAACACCTTCATCTCCTCCACCCAACTCAAACACCAAGGGCTGGACCAGATCCAAAAGAGGGGGAAAATATGCTAAGGTCGTGCCTTTGGGGGAGCTTAAATAGGCAAGGGCGGCTGAATGACCGAGCTGTCCTCGTACTAAAAACTCTAGATAACCTTCACTTAAACGGCCATAACTTTCTCAATACAGCTCCGAATTGCACGATTCCAATGCCATTGGAAATCCAAGAAGATTATCTATAGCTTTCATATTTATCCAGATCAAATAACCTCTCCAGATATTCCGAAATCTAGGCTAAACATCTTACAGGGCTGCTGCCTGGATTTCTCATCTTCGTGGTATACTCGGATAAATACCCATAACTTTTGATACACGAATCCAGTCGATCCAATTCTACTACTATATGGAAGCTATCTCAAAACTGAACATCTCGTGATAATATTGGATTTTTACCTCTTCATCTTAGATTTTAACAAAATCAAATCCGAATATCAAATCAAAACATCATAATTCCAAAAACGTTATCGAAATTCAATGAAAATTTTATGGGCAGTACAAAATAGTACCAGGACCCATAATATGCAATTATATTTAAATCAGAGTCCTCAAACCCCAGAATGTAGCTAAAAATTAAAATTTTAGCGACTCCGATCAAAATTAGGACTCTAAATGACACAGGCCTAACAGACTGTTAGTGAAACTTTTGTTCAACTTCGACGAGTCTCTATCCATCCTTCTGCTTCTAAGAAAGAGAATTGCTCTGCCCTCATAGCTCTAGCTGGGCAAGTTCATAATGTACGTGGAGGCCAAGGGGAACATGGTCCTTCTCACACTGGTTGTAGTGGTCGCAGGACCAAGAAATGTTCACATTCACATTGTGACCGCACCAACCATTCTATAGACTTTTGTAGGGACAACCATGGAAAGCCCACAAGGACCAATCAGGCTATAGTTAAGGGAGAGATCTCTACTCCTGTTGCCAAGAAAGAGAATATTTTGTGCAAGGCAGAGTTTGATTCTATTGCAAAGCATGTTAATCTTCCATCCAGCTCCACTACCACTTTGAGTGATTTAGGTAATACTTGTCTTCCATTCCTCATCACATGACTAGTAACTCTTACCTTCTTTCTGATTTTTCTCGTACTTCCTATCCTTCATTTGTGACCATTGCTAATGGTTGTAAATCTCTGATCCAGGGGATTGGTACTTTTCGCACACCTACTCTTATCTATTCTTATGTCTTGTATCTACCTCAATTTTCTTATAACTTGTTATATGTTCATAAACTTACATCTGTCCTCAACTACTCAATAATTTTTTTAATCTTAATTATTGTGTTTTTCAAGATCTAAAGACGAAGAGGATGATTGGTTGGGGGTTTGTGGCATTGTCGTCTTGGGTACCCTTCGTCTAACAACCTTCGACATATAGTTCCTTCTTTACCTTCTTTTTCTAGTTTTAATTGTGAAACTTGTGAGCTTAGTAAGAATCATAGAGCTCTTTTTAAACTTAGAACTGATGGGCCTTGTTTGTAACCTTTTGAGCTAGTTCTCTGATGTTTAGGTTGTCCGGTACATGCTATTTTTTAATTGATGACTATTCCTGTTTAACTTAGTTATACATGTATAAAGATCGTTCTTAAGTGTTTGATGTGTTTAAATTCTTTCATGCTGAAATCACTAATCACTTTGATGCCAAGTTACATATCCTTTGGACTGATAATGCTCAAGTATAAAAAAAGTGTTATTTGATAGTTTAGCCGTTTGCAGATCCAGTTATCTCTTCTTTTGAGCCAATCTTGAGCTTCCTATTGCTGTTTGAAAAGGTAAAAGGTTATGCACCGATCATCTTATCTCCAATTATATATCTTATGACCATTTGTCTCCTTCCTTTAAGGCGTTCTCTTTGTTCTTGTCATTTGTCACTATTCATATGTCCTATAGAGAGGCTTTCTCATCCTGGCTGGAAGAAGGCAATGGAAGAGGAAATGCATGCTTTAGAATTGATTCATACATGGGAACCCCTTCCTCAGCCTGTCAATGCCCATATTGTTGATTGTCGTTGGGTCTTATCTGTGAAATAGAATCCAAATGGTACTATTAATAGACTGAAAGCTCGTCATGTTGCACAGGGGTTCACTCATACCTATGGCAGTTGACTACATAGAGGCTTTCTCTTCAGTGGCCAAATTGAACTCAGCTCTCATTATCTAATCACTTTTCGTCAATCATGACTTACCGCTTCACCAACTTAAAGTAAAAAAATATTTTTTTGCATGGAGATCTAATTGAGACGGTGTACATAGCTCAACCTCCTGGATTTGTGTCCAAGGGGGAGTGTGTTTGTCATCTAAAGAAGTCTATCTATGGATTCAAATAATCTCCTCGTGTGTGGTCTGACAAATTCAGTAAGTCAGTGGTTACACATGGCATGACTAGAAGTCACGTTGACCATTCAGTGTTCTTTAAAATGATAGAGCTGCATTGTGATTTTGGTTGTATGAGTGAATGAAATTATTATTACTGGGAGCGACAAGAAGGGCATTCAGATTCTTATTCATCATCTGAGCTTGAGCTTTCTTACCTAAAGACTTGGGCAAGCTTCGTTATTTTCTAGAAATTGAGGTTGCACGATCAAAGAACGACATTTGTTTATCTCAAAGGAAATACATCCTTGACATCCTAAGGGACACGGGTTATCTTGGCTCTAAACCTGTTGCTACACCTATGCAGACTAATGAGAAATTGATGTCTGATGTGGTGACTTAGTTAATGATCCAGAGATGTATAAGAGAGTTGTAGGTAAGCTGATTTACCTGACCATTACTCGCCCAGATATATCTCATGCCGTCAATGTTGTAAGTCAATTGATGGCCAACCCATAGTTTTCTGACATGGATGCAGTCATACATATTTTGAAGGACCTCAAGGGTACTCTAGGTCATGGTCTACTCTATCAATCATCTATACATCTTCATATTGAGGGATACATTGATGTTGATTGGGAAGGTTCTCCTTCAGACAAAAGATCAACTACAAGCTATTGTACGTTCCTGGGAGGCAACCTTGTTACTTGAAAAGGTAAGAAGCAATCTGTTGTGGCTCACTCAAATGCAAAGGTTGAGTATCATGCAACGGCTCACACAGCCTTGTAGATACCCCATTTTGATCAGTCAAAACTGTGAAATACTTATCATTTGTGATATCTTAGTTTGCATATTTGAACCTTGATGATCCTCTCAAAAGGTTGAACAATAACAAAACTCAAATATTAATTGAAGCTCTCTTAGAAAAGGATACAGGAAGATCAAATCCATGCCTCTGACCTGAGAATCATTAACTGAAGGACTGCCTTGGGCTGTTGTTGTACATGACATCTGAAAGTCTGTTTGGCTACCAAGATAAATGACCAACCACTCGTCATCGTGGACTATTTGCATGGGAACATCAACTTGGACGATCCTCAATGAATTGCTGACCTGGACAATCATTGTGGAGGATGTCGACTTGGACGATCCTCATATGCATTGTCAACCTGGATGATCCTCATGAAGAACGTTGACCTGGATGATCTTTTAAGGATTGTCGACCTGGATGATTTTTTAGGGATTGTCAATCTAGACGACGGGATGATGAATCATCGAGAAAATTGGGATAAGTTCAACTCAAAAAGGACAGTATGACCTTAGATCCTTGCCTCTCCACCGATGTCAGCCACTTCGGGCGAACGTGGGGGCACTCATTACCCCCCCCCCCCCCAATAGGTGTCAAAGATGTGGTGGTTCTTGGGCTATAAAAGGAAGGCAATGGGAGAGTTTTGAGCAGGCTATCTCCACTCTATGCTCCCCAAAGGCCACCCAAAAATTTCTCCCAACCTCCCCATCCAAGACCAGTAGCACCTCATCACCCTCTACCCTCCATTTTTGAGCACCATCTCCACCTACACCAACAACCACCCCAAATACACATTAACCTCCCTTATTCACCACCCAAGTCGTCCCCTTTCTTTCCAAAAACCACCCATCTGAACCATTAACCCTTTTTAATCACTAGCACCCCTTCACCCTCTACCCTCCATTTTCAAGCACCACCACTATCTCCACTAATAGCCACTTCAAAAGCCCACTAATCATCATTGTCAAGCCCCACAAACTCTCCTTTTCTTTCCAAAGATCACCCATCTGAACCCCTCTACCACCTGAAGTTATCCACCTTTTTCCACCACTACCAGCAATACACTACCCTCCCTGGCCAAAAGAGAAAGAGAGAACTAAGCTCATATCTCCCTATCCTCACTTCCATCTCTTTTTTTACTTAAAGCTTGTGTTAGATATCATCTCTTCATAAACTTTGTAAATAAGTTGTAATAATCTTATTAATTAAATAAATATAAGTTCAATCAAACTTGATAGTGTTGGAGTACTTCATTGGACTATTACCAGTTCTTTTAGAAACTATACGCAGCTAACGGACAACCCAAGCTTGGATCGTCGGTCGGTTGGTATAGGGACCATTTGAACACTCCCCTCGCATATTTGGGTACTTTCCCCTTTTGTTCTGTTTTGTTCACTTAATTTGTTGTTTACTGCTTTTATATGCTTGTTATCACTCTTTTATATATTGTTTTATCTTTTATATGATGTTTTTTTATCTCAGTTTCTTGTTAACACAAAATATCTCACTAACTTTGTTGAATTTTTGGAGTTAACCCTCGAACAATCCGCTAAGTATTCATCGAGCCTGACAATCCACCAGTGGTCCGTCGAGCCTGACAATCCACCTTCAGTTTGTTGGGCTAGATAATCCACCTCCGATTCGTCAAGCCCGACAATCCACCCCTGGTCCATCGAGCCCGAGAATCCACCTTTAGTCTGTCGAGCTCGACAATCCACCTCCAGTTCATCGAACCCGATAATCCATCCCTAGTCCATTGAGCCTGACAGTCCATTTCCAGTTTGTCAAGCCTGACAATCCACCTCTAGTTCGTCAAGCCTGACAATCCATCTTCTGGTTCGTCAAACCCGAAAAACCACCTTTAGTCCGTCGACCAGAGAAAAACCGTCTCCACCCTATTCCATTTGCTAAGTGCACACACACAATCTCTCTTTCTCTCTCTCTCTCTGGGGTTTTCAGGACCAATTTGAGCTTGAATACCTAAACACAAAGCCAACCGTGACTCTTGAGAGGAGAACCCACATCCCCGTTGAAGGCGAGTAACTGAAGAATACCACTTTTCTTGTTTTTGAGTAAAAGTAAGTGGTGATCACACCAATGTCCATGGAAGCGGTCGGGCAACCTTGGACCATCCTGCAAGCAGTGATTCAGAATGTCGTGTATGGACCGGTACCAAGCTTGAAGGAACCTGGATTTACGACACTGCAGTCAAAATGCACACCGACAAGCCTGTGAGCTAACTTGTTGAGAACACTTTTACAAGAGTTTGGAATCTCAGTACAAGATCTAGTTACTCTCTACTGTGATAATCAGGCAACCATTCACATCGCTAGTAACTTAGTTTTCCATGAGAGGACAAAACACATTGAAGTTGATTATCACTTCATCTTTTCTAAAGTGGCATTAAAAGAGATTGTGACTCCATTTGATCCCTTTAGGAATCATCTAGCAGGCACCTTCACTAAGGCACTTCCAAAACATGCGATTGATTCTATTTGCCGCTAGCTTGGAGTTGTTGATATTTACTCTCCAGCTTGAGGGGGATTGCTTTTGGAACAACTTATTTAATAGCATTGAATATGTTGTCATTTCCTAAGTTGTTTTTTTTGGTGGGTCTTTCCTAAGTTGTTGGAACAACCTATTTAAGAGAATTGAACAGGTTGTCCATTCTTATGTTGCTAGAACAATCTATTCAAGATAATTGAATAGGTTGTTCATTCCTATGTTGCTGGAACAACCTGTTCAAGATAATTGATTATGTTATCCTTTCCTATTTTGTTGAAACAACTTATTCAAGATCATTGAATTGGTTGTCTATATTCAATATGTTGTCCTTTCTGTTTTTTCCATCTTTTGAGTATAGAAGCATATGTAACCCACTCTTTTTTATAGTACATTGAAAATAAAATGATTCTTTCCCCTATCAACTCTTGCAGCCCAAAATTCAACAACAGTCTATGCCCCTGAATGTGAATCATGATGGATTTACGCGTTTGTAGATACCCCAATTTTGACCGTCCAGAAAGATAGAAATACTTCAAGTAACACCCAGGAATAACCCACATTTGGACATCTAATAGAGAACCAGAAACCCTAAACCCGAGAAACCTAAACCCTAGACCTAACCCTAAACCCTAGACCTAACCCTAGACCCTAACCCTAAACCTAAACCCTAGCCCGACCGGAAACCCTAACCCTAACCCTAAACCCTAGCCTGACCAGAAACCCTAACCTAAATCGGAAACCCTAACCCTAAACCAGATCCTGGCCCAAACAAGGAACCTCCACCTAGAGAAACTCTAAACCCCAAAACCCTAGAGAACCCCAACTCCCTGGCAAGGGGCGGCTAGCCCTAACTAGCCACCCCATACTAGGCGGCTAGTTAGCACTAGCCGCCCCCCTGGTCGACCTTAAACCGCTTCCCTAGATGGGACATAAAGCAGCATTAAATGCTGATCATTGCGACGGGTTGTAACCGTTAGCCGCCCTATCTTGGTCGGATCAACCCAAGTAACCGACCCAAGCCACCGCTTGTCAGAGATGGGACGTTTGACAGGTCATGATAGAGCCAGGACCAGGAAGTAGCCCCCCCATCCTGGGCGGCTAGTTAGGACTAGCCGCCCTTCACCTGGTCCTGACAGAAGAACCAGAGAATTAATGAGGGGTCTAATCAAACACACTATTAACCAAGCCACTCTTTTACCCCCTGGGTATTCCCCTGCCTCTTTTTTACTATAAATAGAGGAGGTCCCAAGCCTTTAAGCAACATCCATAACTCACATCCACCAATTCCCAATCCACTTGATATCAATTGACCATTCCCTTCCCCCACTAGAAATCCCAAGAGAGAGAGAAAGAGAGCCTCTTTTGTGAGAGAAAAATCCATTCCCTACACAAAAACACCCTCTCATTCCACCCTCCAGAAATCCGGGCTAAACCTAGCTTAGCCTCTGTCCAAGACCAAGCTCATTTCCTACCAAAGTTCTACCCAAACCAACCCAGGCTTCGGACAGCTAAACCCTAGTAGCTGCCCCATATCCGACGGCTGAATCCCACTAGCCGCCCCATATCCACACCCCAGTTGCACCCCTTTATCCCAAGACTCCTTTTGTCAAGCCCCGAAAGCAGAATAAGATTACCTGTTTTTCACCTTTGTGTACGGTATATCCGTGTCTCAGAGCGGAGACCCCACAAACTCCCCACGTAGGCGATCAAATCTAACCCAATCTTTTCCTGCTTTTAGAAAAAGCAGGTGGCGATCACACAAACCCTGGAATCCTCTTGAGCCGTTGTCGAGCGCCTCAACCAGGAACGACACCACCCTTCCGAGAAGACGGTCCGACCGAGCCCGCCAGGGCACGCATCTGATCCGATCCCCGAAGAACCCCCACACACGCACCATAGCACCCCCATCGGATTTCTCCCAACACCTAACGGAATCCGATACCGACAAATCTGGCGATCACGGTGGGACCTCCCTCGTGAAAAATAACAAAAGGTAATCCTCTTCTGCCCCCTTTTACAAGCTTGACTAGAATGCTATCAACCCTCGAGGAAGGTTAGAGTTTCTCACCCCTTGAATCAGATCCTCCTCTACTTTGCATCACATCATCATTTACTGCTTTGTAAGCCGCACACCATTGCGCAATCCTTTACCGCTTTATTTACTGCTTTATATCTGCATTGAATCCTTGAAACATTTCACACACGTCATGGAATCCTGCATAGAGGAGGAGATACTAGAGGAGAGAATGCGCCAAGAGGGTCAGGCCACGCAATTCCTGACCCATCTGGAGGAAAAGATGGCCAGTCTAGGGTACCAATCCGTAGAGGACATGTTTCATGATCTCGTCGACTACCGTCATGTCAAGACCTTGAGATAGGAGGCCCCTGTCGAAACCCCCAAGGCCATCCCCAAAACCCCGTCCACACCCAGCTGCTCGGTCAACCCGAGCATTTTTTCGTTCACTCCCCTTTCCCCCGCGAATTCAATATTCCCGACCATTTCCGCCTCAGGCCCTTACCAGGCCACCCCAAACTCGGGACCGCTAGGCAGCCCTCCCAGGGGAGAAACACTAGATGAAACCATCCAGAGAATCCTCTCCGAGACTGGTCGCTCAGCCCCCAAACACATGTCTCTACATAACTTGAGACAGATTCCGTCAGTCCACTTACCGGAAGGATTCAAAATCCCCAAGTTCCACCGATATAATGGTTGTGGAGACCCAGACATCCATTTAATTGCCTTTTATCTAGACGCCCGCCCATTTCTATATAATCAACCTCTGCTAGTCTTCCTCTTCCAAAAATCATTAGAAGGAGAAGCACTACAATGGTTCTCCACCCTCCCTGTAGATCACTTGTCTAACTTCTTAGGCCGCTACAGTTACCAGAGGATCAGAACCCCCTCTATTTCAGATTTAATCGTAGAGAGAATGAGGCCTAGGGAGGAATTTTAACAATACGTGTCTCGGTGGCGCACACTTGTCCAACGAACTGGCCTGCAACTTACAGAATGTCAAGAAATTGACATGATGTTACAGAGCCTGAGTCCAGAGCTTCATACGAGCCTTTCGTACGGGGACTGTACTACGTATCAGCTTCTAATTGACCGCCACAACAGGATTTCCCATTGTGCAGCCCCAGTAGTCATAACCCAGTCCCCACCTATCAGCCATAGGGTTGGACAATTGCCTCGTAAGGCACAAACCCCCACGGTAGAGGGGATTACCCAAGTATCGGCACTCTAACCAAATGGAGCACGGGTTCCTGATCAAGGAACGGCTCTGAGACAGTACACGTCCGGTTCATCCGGGTATGCGCCGCCTCGGCCAATCAACCAAAATTTCACTACTCGATCAGTACCCATCCCCGTGCCGACACAACAAAACCCGCTAATCCAAAGTTCTCCAGTACAAAGCCCTGTAATTCAAGACAAGGCTAACCTAGGACCCATTTTTATTCCACCTTCCTAAGAAATCAGAACCTAAATCCTAGGCAGCCCACACAAAGTACTTATAATGAGGTCTCCCCTCCAACATCCTATGATCAGAGACGAATGGGAAAGAGGGACTGTTACCCTCCCCTCCCGGAAACACTAACTAGGATTTTTAGGGTACTAATGGACACAAATAGTATCTCCCTCCCAGTTGCTAAGCCTCCATTCTCCGGGCCACCAGACTGCGTTACTGTCAATACCACTAACAGCATGGTCATACCGTAGTCCAATGCATTGTTTTTCGGGATTTTATTTATGACTTGAATGATGACAGTCGCCTTGATTGGGCCATGATCAAAAGCCACTTAAACCAGGGCAATTCTCGAGCCTCCAAGCCACTTGGCATATTTACTGACCCATTGCCAGGTCACAACCAAGCGTCCACATCTGGAGCCCACATGGTAAACATGGTTAGGAGAGGGAGACAACCATCACCGCAACCAAGCAGTTCAGAAGACGTCACCGATGACAGTCTATCCGAAGAATCCGAGGAGGAGGGGCAGAACGAGCCCTTCCAGCTGAACCTCGACAACCATGACCTCGCCATACTCTATGGCGAAGAAGAAGATGCAGTTCTTGTCCTGCCCGCGGTCATCAACATCGAGTCCGACGAAAGCGGACTAGAACACCCGGGAGGAGACGAAGAAGAAGAACCCTTTGAGGAGATCCCTGAAGGAGCTAGCGAAGGACCCGAGGGAGGGGAATGTACGTCGGATGATCTGCATCCGGACGACAATGGGTCCTCCAAGAGTACCGACACTGTTGATGGCCCCCGCCGCCCAATGACCATATCATTCACTGACAAAGACCTCCCGGACCCCAGACTGCGAGTCTACCCCCTACACATCCTTGGACGGCTTCAAATGTTGTGGCTAAACAACATCTTCATAGACCCAGGGTCTGGAATGAACATAATGACATGCTCCACCTACCAGAAGATACCCGGACTAGGCCGTCCTCCCGTCCAACCGACCCACCATACTATTCAAGCTTTCAACCATACCGGGAAGACTCTCCGCGGCCCTGAAATATTCGAGCTATCCATTGGCCCTCTCATATGTGAAGTAGCCTGCTTCGTGACCGACATCGCACAAGGTACCCATTGATGCTAGGACGACCATGGTTGGACAGCATCCAAGCTATCTGTTCCCCCCGGCACCAATGCCTTCGACTACCCTTCATGAGTCATGTACTGACGATCTGGGGAGAGGCACGCCTCCAGTATGAGAACGAGAACAACTGGGCAATACACAATATGTTCACACTAGCCCTGCGACCGGGTAACGAGGATGAAGGTGGTAGCCCACCTGGGTCCCCTTATAACGATGACTATCCCCCAGAAGAAGCGGCCGGGACCCTGCATCCATCAAGCGATCTTACAGAGCCCAATTCGATCACCTTCCTCTCCCATGAAGTCGCAAAAGCTAGAGCACGCTCCGCACCCCTCGCAATCACTGCCATACTTGGAGGAAGGGAATTCTGGCACATTCTCATCGATACGGGAGCGAAAACTAACGTTCTCACATATTCCACCTACCAGAAGCTAGAAGGCAGGGTTCCTAGATTGGAGGCCTCGAACGAATTCATTTACGCCTTCGACAGCACACGCAAGAATGCTTACGGACTGGTCACGCTCCCACTAAAGATCGGCCCGGTCTCCACCACGTCAACTGCATGGTAATGAACATTCGATCACCCCACCCGCTGATTGTTGGGAGGACATGGCTCAACAGCATCGAAGCCGTCTCATCCACCCGACTCCAATGCCTTTGCTTCCCGTACCATAGGGAAGTGATATCCATCTGGGGAGATGCACGCTTTAACGAAGCACGAGCCCGGAATTGGAGCGTCTGTGTCATACACATCCGGCTAGAGGTGCTTGCTTGTTGGCAACCAGGCTCCACTGATGAAGAACTGCTCCAGCAAGGAAGACCCTTGAAGAGGCTCAGGGAGGGAGAGTTCGGGAATAAGGGACCCCCATCGGACATCGGCCGGCCGCCAAAAAGAAGCCGACTCGAGGAAGCAATACGAGTCCAAGAACCAGGTACCGATCCCCCCGGGTAAGCCCCATTTCATCACCCTGTACATATTTGTTTACAACTTTTCCAAAAATAAAAAATAAAATCAAAATATCAAAATGTATGTTTACCAGCTTTCGTTTTCATCACCCTATACATATTTGTTTACAGCTTCTTTAAAAAAAACAAAAAAAAAATCAAAATATTTGTTTACCAGCTTTCGTTTTCGTCGCCCTATACATATTTGTTTACCCGCTTTCCTAAAAGAAACCAAAATCCAAAAATACATGCTAATCAGATCTCATTCCCCAACTCTGAACATACCTGTTTTCAGCCTTATTTCCACTCTTCTTCAAAACAAAAAATGTTTTCTAAAACGTGTTTTCCACACTCTCCTTCAAAACAAAAGTTTTACAAAACCATATTTCCATAATTCCCCCAAAAAACAACAAAATAAAACATTTTCCCAAACTTTCTTTACATACTTTCCAAATCACGGAAATATTTCCCAAACTTTCTCTACTTGTTTACCAATCAACGAAAATATTTGCAAACTGCATTTCCACACTCTTCTTCACAAACGAAAATGTTTTCCAAATCTGCACTTCCACACTCTTCTTCAAAACTAAATGTTTTACAAAGCCGTACTTCCATGATTTCCGCCAAAAACATTTTACGAACTGTCTTTCCATGCTTTCCTTCTAAAAACAAAATCGTTTTCCAAACTTTATCTCCATTCTTTTTCCAAAAACATATCTATTCGCCAACACAGGCCATTTTTAAAACCATAAGTATGCGTCTGTTTCCACACTTTCGAAAACATAAAAATACCAAAAATACCAAAAGAGAGAAAAGGAAAAAATGAGAAAAGATTAAGAGCAGCAGACCATGCCCAGGCCTACCAAAGAAGGGTGGCAAGGGCATTTGAAAAGAAGGTGATAGAAAGAAAATTTGAAATCGGGGAATTAGTACTTAAGCAAATCATGCCATCAAGACAGCCCCACCCAAGAGGGAAGTTGCAACCCACATGGGAGGGACCCTATGTGATCACCCATGCCTATTTCGGGAATGCCTACTGCCTGGTAGATGCCGAAGGAGTCGAGGTTTCAGGTTTGTGGAATGCACTTTATCTAAAGAAATTCCATGCATGAGTAGCTTTCAATACTTGAGAACTATTATTCTTTCTTCCTGCAATTTCCAGCGTTTAGTACTTGATGATAGAATTATAAGACTATCCAAGATAAACTCGTATTTATTTGAACACATCTCCGCCAATCATGCCGCTCCCTTCACACACGTATGACTTGACAATAGATCTACCTGATAGAAGAGAAATTGCCTACCCCGTAGACTGGGACAATTTAAAACCCCAAAGCAAACCTCCCTTATTTCCGCCCTACTCATATTAACCCAAGGTCAAAATGAGAAGTTACCCGGACCTAGCATATGTCCCAAAACTGGCTCTGACACTATACAAACACTTATAGAGGGGAAGCATGAAAAGAATCAGGGTAAAAAACAGAAGAGCCCCCCCCCCCCTCAAATCAAAAGAAATCAGGCAATGAGAGGCCAACAAAAGAAAAATAACACCCAAGTGAACGGGTTAAACTCTCTATTTTTATTTTAGCAGGCTTTCACGCCTTCACGCACAAGTATATGCCAAACAAGCGGCTATACTAGTACAGAGTCCTGTTAAGTCTGTGTCACTTTTTGGCTGTTAAATATTGGGTTGTATTTATTTTTATAGTTTGGGCATTCAGTTTCAAAATCTGACTGCATATCTGTTCTCCTGGTACTGACATTGGCCTACCTATAAATTTTTGTCGCATTCTGACATATTTGGAATTATGCAGTTTTAATTTGGTATTCGGATTTGATTTTGTTAAAATCAAAGATGAAGAGGTAAAAATTCGATATTATTATGAGACGTTAAATTTTGGGCTAGCTTCCATACAGAAGTGGAATTGGATCAACTGGATTCGTGTATCAAAAGTTATGGGTATTTTTCCAAGTATACCCCGAAGATGAGAAATCCAGGCAGCAGCCCTGTATGATATTTAGCCTAGATTTCGGAATAGCTGGAGAGGTTATATGATCTGGTCATAAACATGAAAGCTGTAGATAATCGTCTTGGCTTTCCAACGGATTTTGAATTGTACAATTCGGATCTATATTGTAGGAGTTATGACTGTTTTAGTGAAGACTGTCCAGAATTTTTAATCAGGGACAGTTTGGTCATTTCACCCCATTATAAGTGTGTTGTTTTGGGGGAATAAAAGAGGGTTTGTGCTCATATTTTTTTGGGGTTCCAACAGAGAAAGTCTGAGAGAGAGGGAGAGGAGAAAAAGAGAGGGAAGGAAGAGATTGAGAAGATTGTTGTGAATCCTCTGTTTTTCTTTTCTTTTCCTTTCTTTTCTATGTTGGCTGTTTTGGCTTTCTTTTCTTTGTTGCTGCGCTGCTGCTGCTGTGAATTGGGGTTGTCGTGGCTGCTTCAAGGGGGTTTGGATGAAGAGAAGCCAAGAGAAGTGAAGGTTTGGTGTTGGCTCAATGGAGGTGAGTGAAATCCAAGTTCTTCCTTAGTATTTCATCTTTAATTGGTGCTGTTTGTGTGTCCAATTGTGCTGGAAAATCATGGCTGAATGTATGTGTATTGTTAGTTGTGAGAAGGAGTGTGTGTAGACCTGGTAGCATGTGATGATGATGGTGATGGTGGGAGCTCTTATGTGCACCCTCTTCTCTTCTTCCCAAGATATCTTCACCTACCATTTGTGCCATGTAGGTGTTTGTGTTTATGCTTCAAAGAAGTATGAGTATTGTCATGTAATGCTTTGGATAGTCAGCAAGGATGCATAAGTGTTGTTGTATGTATTTTTCCCCTTTTCCTTGTTGTTGGGAGTCTTGTGTCAAGTAAGGCAGATTTTCTGTCCTGTGAAAATCCATATGAAATTAGTACCTAGAGGCATGTTATGAAGGTTATATCTTCATGTGATTTGATCATCCATATGTCTAGATGCTATATATCAAATTTGGTGTCATTTTGTTACCTGTATTGAAAGTTATAGCCTGATGTTCATGGCCTGTCCAGATTCGCGTAGAAATAGACCTGTTTCTGAAAATAATTTATTTCGGGCATTTCAAGATTAAATCAGGATTTGATGTCTTCATGAATTATGATCCCAATATATCAGAGAATGTGCATGATTTATTTTGAAAGTTTTGGATGAGTATTTGGTGCTGTGGAGATCAAACAACTAGGGGTAATTGCTGCAGATGTAGCAGTTTTTCTTGATTTCTTCAATAAGTTAATTTTCATGTTGCGTGCAATACTAAGAGTTGGTGTCTTCATGAAGTAGGCTTATATATAGGTGCCAGGAAACTTCATGTTTGATTTGATAATCATTGGTTGTGTTTTACAACTTTCGTTGGCGGAACTCGCAATGAATGGGTTTTTGGTGAGTGGTTCGATCCACCCCTTTTGGGAAGCGCTCGATGCATGTGATTGTGCATCGCGTACCCATGAGGTTCTATAGCTATACTCATTATTGATTTTCAAATAATATTGCTATTATCACTTTGTAGCTTTTATATATATAGCATGGAATGTTGGGTATGATATGCTATAGGTGTCCTTTAGTAGTATTGCCTTCGTGTTGGTAGATGCTTGGTGTGATTAATTCTCGAATGCTAGGTTCCATGGACATGTGGTCTATGTACTCTTGTTGTGTTTGGAACTCTCATGTGATAATTGTGTGTATGTTTAATTGTTTGGCCTTATCTGTGATAGGTATATCTATGATTTGTTGTTGTCAGGAGCATACTTGTTTTAGTGGGCAAATGTAGTAGCTATCTTGCCTGCATCCGAGTGATGCAACTCTATGGGAATTCATTATTGTATTGATGTTTGTTATCTGATAGCTATGATGATGGAATGTCAGATCTATCTGTGTTAGACGCGTGTATGACAGCCTTTAGGATCATGTCCTATCCTGATTGAGTGCAAGGACTTATTCCCCACGCCGAGAGATGCATCCGTGTGGGATTCATAAGAATTAATTAGCAGTGGTATTAGTTAGATGATAGTAGTTGATCCAGGAGGATCGTCTTGTGAGCATGGAGTACCCCCTCCCCATTTCATCGTGCGTCGAAGCTACCCAACGTTGGAGCTACCCTGCGTGGTGCCACTGTGCCACCAGAAGGCCGTCAGGGAGAGGGCTACCTGGGAGAGGGATACCGGATGATATTGTGAGCATGGAGTACTTTTTCCCTACATAGTCGTGCGTGGAAGCTACTTTGTGTTTGTTACCCGATAGCTATGAAAATAGTATGTTAGGCCTACCTGTGTTAGGCGTGTGCATGACCCGTCTTTATGATCATGTCTTGTCATAATTGAGTGCGAGTGTTTAGATTCTTTTCCCTGCATCCAAGTGATGCATCTGTGCTGGAATTCAAGAGAATTTTGTATATCAATTGGTAATTGTTAGATGATAGTAGTTGTCCGGGAGGATCGTCTTGCGAGCATGGAGTACCCCCTCCCCATATCATCGTGCGTCGAAGCTACCCTGCATGGTGCCACCGTGCCACTGGAAGGCCGCCAGGGAGAGGGCTACCTGGGAGAGGGCTACCGGATGATATTGTGAGCGTGGAGTACTATCTTCTATCATCATCGTGCGATCGTATTGCGAACATGAAGTGCTCCCTCCCTATATCATCGTGCGTTGAAGCTACCCGGCGTTGGAGCTACCCTGCGTGGTGCCACCGTGCCATCGGAAGGCTGCCAGGGAGAGGGCTACCGGATGATATTACGAGCGAGGAGTACTGTTTCCCTACATCATCGTGTGTCGAAGCTACCCGGTGTTGAATCTGTCCTGCATTGTGCCACGATATCATTAGGAATGCCCAGAGTATGATGTGACTACCATACGAGGCTTAGAGTACCGACCACGGGTGATGTCGTATCGTCGGGAATGCCCAAAGTATGATGTCACTACCATACGAGGCTTAAGTACTGACCACGGGTAAATCCATATCGTTGGGAATGCCCAGAGTGTGATGTGACAATCGTACGAGGCTAGGAGTACCGACCACGGGTGATGCCGTATAGTCAGAAATGCCCAGAGTATGATGTGACTAACATACGAGGCTTGAGTACCGACCATGGGTGAATCCGTATCGTTGAGAATGCCCAGAGTATGATGGGACTACCATACAAGGCTTGAGTACTGACCATTGATGGCCGTTAGGATGAGGATTACCCAGGAGAGGGCTACCGGATGATGCGAGGGATTGGTATGTATTTATCTAGATGTGGAGAATCTTTGTAGCATGGTATTAGTTTGTGTTACAACTCGTTAGTGTTAATGGATTAGTTGTTCCCCAAAAGTCCCAACAGTCCCCCCCCCTTCGGGGTGAGGGTGAGGGTGAGGGTGATGTGTGGTCATGTCTCTATGTGACATATATATCTGTCGGTGTTCTCCCATCCATGTCTTTCCTTGAAAGGAAAAATGTGTTAGTGTTATTTTATTATTCTTGAGTTAGATTCTTTCCACTCACTGAGCTTGTAGCTCACCCCTCGTGTGTTGTTTTCCACCAGGGACAGTGGGGCGTGGAGCTGGAGCATCCCACTAGCGTAGTTCGGGCGTGGAGTGTCCCAACTTTCGGTTGGCAAGTGCGGGGCTATCAGCAATCCTATTTCTGTGTATGTATTAGTAAATGTGCGTGTCGCACATATTGTTGTATTTGGACTAGACTTGGTCTCTCACAGGACGGTAATTGTGTATTCGAGTCTGTAATTATGTTTTTGATTTACAGATTTAATTATATTTTATGCTTACGCATTATTATTTTTTTTGTTACTTATCGCTTTCTTGTCTCCTTGTTATTATGCGATTATTGTTTCATTATTATCTGGGGTCATTGTTGACCTCTTATGTATGAGTCATGGTATTGTAGGATTGTTATGGTCCCGGGAGGGCCGTTCTGGGGCGTAACAGGTCCAAACAAATGACTGTACTTTCCACCCAAAATAAAGAAGTGGTAAAAAGAAGAAAGTCAGAGGGATCTAGAAAGTAGGACATATGCTAGACTGGGACAATTCTAAAATATTGTCTGAAAGGAAGATATTACTCTTACCCTATTCTCTTACCCCCCCCCCCTTTTTATTTCGCAATGGGATTCAAAATTGAACTATGTCTACTGGGAAAGGCGAAATTTCGACCAAAGGTAGATCATTTCCAGGTTTACAACTACACACACTCACATGAGTTCACTTAGAAACTTGCCTATCCACAGGAAGCTTATTTGACTTGACTCCTGGTACACTCATGGATCTTCCAGCATGTTTAGAATAATACGATCAAGCATTTGAGAACCATGAATCTAGAAAAATCGACACCTAAGGCTTATGCCTTTCAAATACAATCCTGGTTTGGACATAGGTGACCACAAGGGCTCCTCCATAGGGACTTGATGGTATCTTTTACTTAAGAAAGTCGAGGACATTGCCCTCTCACGTAAAAAACCATTGAAGAATTAAAATCCCCCCTTATGCCCCTCATATTTATGCATAAGTTCGCATTTTCCTTTTCCAAAAACACCTAGGCATCCGATTTTCCTGAAATGCTGAAATTGATCCCCCCGTACCAATATTAAGATTACCCCCATCTACACTCATTTTATGCCCTTCCGCACATGCTTAAGAAGAAATTATCCCACTTTCACACACACTTAAGAGTTTTCTTCACTCACGCACTTGGAATCCCTCCCTTTCACACACCCAGGTGCGCCCACATCAGCCTCGTCGGGATCGTCCATCCCATCGTCATTCCCCTCCTCCTCATCTTCCCCGAACACGGCCTCCTCGGCCTTAGCCTCAACACCAACAGCGGCCTCTGCAGCCCCGGTGCCCATACCCTCGACCTCCCTGGCCTTGTCCCTAACCTCTCCATTCCCCTCTATCCTCCCCGCGCCGGAGGCAAACTCCGCAAAGGACCCCATGGCCCTGCTTTCCTCCTCCTCAGCCCTGGCCTTTGTGGCCTCCCTATCCAGCATCCCAACAAGGGCATCCAATGATGCCCTCACATCTTCACTAACTCCCTCGGCCCCTACTCCCTTGGTTGCACCCTCAATCGGTCCTCCGACCCCCGAAACCACCTCCTCGACCACCACCGGTCGATCCCCACGCCTCCTCTTGCGTGTGTAACCTATCATACTCCCCCCTACCTCTGTGACAGCCCCCAAAGGTAAATCCTTGACCTCACCCGCGCCAATGCCCACCGGCAGCACCTCCGCCGTACCCACTGTAGATACCCCAATTTTGACCATCCAGAAGGACAGAAATACTTCAAGTAACACCCGAAAATATCCCACATTTGGACATCTAGTAGAGAACCAAAGTTCAGGAAACCGGAAACCCTAACCCTTTGCCCTAACCTAAATCGGAAACCCTAACCCTTAGCCCTAACCAGAAAACTGGAAACCCAAAAACCCTGAGTCCCTGTGAAGGGGCGGCTAGACCTAACTAGCCGCCCCATACTAGGCGGCTATTTAGCACTAGCCGCCCCCCTGGCCGACTTTGGACCAGTCCCCTAGATGGGACATAAAGCAGTATTAAATGCTGATCATTGCGGCGGGTGATGACCTTTAGCCGCCCTATCTTAGCCGGATCAACCCAAGTAACCGACCCAAGCGACAGCCTATCAGAGTTGGGACGTTTGGTAGGTTATGATAGGGGCGGCTACCAGGAAGTAGCCGCCCCATCCTGGGCGGCTAGTGCCTGGTCCTGACAGAAGAACCAGAGAATTAATGAGGGGTCTAATCACATACACTATTAGCCAAGCCACTCCATTACCCCCTGGACATTCCCCTGCCTCTCTTTTACTATAAATAGAGGAGGTCCCAAGCCTTTAAACATAATCAATCCTTACAAACATCAACAATCTCACAAATCCACCAATTCACATCCACCAAATCCCAAGAGAGAGAGAAAGAGAGCCCCCCTTTTGTGAGAGAAAAACCCATTCCCTACACAAAAACACCCTCTCATTCCACACTCCAGAAATCCGGGCTAAAACTAGCTTAGCCTCTGTCCAAGACCAAACCCATTTCCTACCGAAGTTCTGCCCAAACCAGACCAGACCCCGGACGGCTAAACCCTAGTAGCCGCTCCATACCCAATGGCTGGATCACACTAGCCGCCCCCCTATCCACACCCCATTTGCACCCCTATGTCCAAAGACTCCTTTAGTCAAGCCCCGGAAGCAGAATAGGATACCTATTTTTCACCTCTGTGTACGGTATATCCGTGTCTCAGAGCAGAGACCCCACAAACTCCCCCACGTAGGCGATCAAATCCACCCCAACCTTTTCCTGCTTTTAGAAAAAGCAGGTGGCGATCACACAAACCCCTGGAATCCTCTTGAGCCGCTGTCTGGCGCCTCAACCAGGAACGACACCTCACCCTTCCGAGAAGAGGATCTGACCGAGCCCGCCAGGGCACACATCCGATCCGAATCCCCGAAGAACCCCCACACACGCCACACGCGCGCACCCGTGCACCGCCAGATACTTTCCGACATTCGGAGAATCCGACACACCGACACCCACAACCTCCCTCACGACCTCCCCTTCCGCCTGATCACTCCCTGGTGAACTAGACCACGAGACAGCCCCTCTCTACTCTCGGGAAGACCTAAGGCGCTTCATCACCGAAGCCGTCTTCTTCCCCTTCGTCATCTCCTCCAATTTCGCACAAAAGAAGAACCCCAAAGAAGCCCTGCAATTTCAAGACAAGGCCAGCCTAGGACCCCTTTCTATTCCACCTTCCTAAGAAGTCAGAACCCAAATCCTAGGCAGCCCTCCCAAAATACTTATAATGAGGTCTCCCCTCCGACATCCTATGATCAGAGACGAATGGGAAAGAGGGACTCTTACCCTCTCCTCCCAGAAACACTAACTAGGATTTTTAGGGTACTAATGGACACGAATAGTATCTCCCACCCAGCTGCTAAACCTCCACTCCCTGGGGCCAGCAGACTGCGTTACTGTCAATACCACTAACAACATGGTCATACCGCAGAACAATGCATTGTTTTTCAGGATTTTATTTATGATTTAAATGATGACAGGCGCCTTGATTGGGCCATGATCAAAAGCCACTTAAACCAGGGCAATTCTCGAGCCTCCAAGCCACTTGGCATTTTTACTGACCCATTGCTAGGTCACAACCAAGCATCCACATCTGGAGCCCACATGGTAAACATGGTCAGAAGAGGGAGACAACCATCACCACAACCAAGCAGTTCAGAAGACGTCACTGATGACAATCTGTCCGAAGAGTCCGAGGAGGAAGGGCAGAACGAGCCCTTCCAGCTGAACCTCGACAACCATGACCTCGTCATACTCTATGGTGAAAGAAGAAGCAATTCTCGCTCTGCCCACGGTCATCAACATCGAGTCCGACGAAAGCGGACTAAAAAACCCAGGAGGAGACGAAGAAGAAGAACCCTTTGAGGAGATCCCCGAAGGAGCTAGCGAAGGACCCGAGGGAGGGGAATGTACGTCGGATGATCTGCATCCGAACGACAATGGGTCCTCCATGAGTACCAACACGGTCGATGGCCCCCGCCGCTCAATGACCATATCATTCACCGACCAAGACCTCCCGGATCCCAGACTGCGAGTCTACCCCCTACACATCCGTGGACGACTCCAAATGTTGTGGCTAAACAACATCTTCATGGACCCAAGGTCAGGAATGAACATAATGACATGCTCCACCTACCAAAAGATACCCGGACTAGGCCATCCTCCCATCCAACCGGCCCACCATACTATTTAAGCTTTCAACCATACCGGGAAGACTCTCCGCGGCCCCGGAACATTCGAGCTATCCGTCGGCCCTCTTATCTGTGAAGCAGCCTGCTTCGTGGCTGACATCGACACAAGGTACCCATTGATGCTAGGGTGACTGTGGTTAGACAGCATCCAAGCTATCTGTTCCCCCCGACACCAGTGCCTTCGACTGCCCTTCTTGAGTCATATACTAACAATCTAGGGAGAGGCACGCCTCCAGTACGAGAACGAGAACAATTGGACGATACATAATATGTTCACACTAGCCCTGCGACCGGGCAACGAGGATGAAAGTGGTAGCCCACCTGGGTCCCCTTATAACGACAACTATCCCTCAGAAGAAGCGGCCCGGACCCTGCATCCCCCAAGCAATCTTACGCAGCCTAACTCGATCACCTTCCTCCCCCATGAAGTCGCAAAAGCCGAAGCACGCTCCGCACCCCTCGTAATCACTGCCATACTCGGAGGAAGGGAATTCCGGCACATTCTCATCGATACGGGAGCGGAAACTAACGTTCTTACATATTTCGCCTACCAAAAGCTAGAAGGCAGGGTTCCTAGATTGGAGCCCTTAGACGAATACATTTATGCCTTCGACAGCACGCGCAAGAACGCTTGCGGACTGGACACGCTCCCACTAAAGATCGGCCCGGTCTCCACCATCGTCAACTGCATGGTAATGAACATTCAATCGCCCCACCCTCTGATTGTTGGGAGGACATGGCTCAACAGCATCGAAGCCGTCTCATCCACCCGACACCAATGTCTTCGCTTCCCGTACCACGGGAAAGTGGTATCCATATGGGGAGAAGCACGCTTTAACGAAACACGGGCCCGGAATTGGAGCGTCTGTGCCATGCGCATCCGGCTTGAGGTGCTTGCATGTTGGCAGCCATGCTCCACCGACGAAGAACTGCTCCATCAAGGAAGACCCTTGAAGAGGCTCAGGGAGGAAGAGTTCGGGAATAGGGGACCCCCACCAGACATCAGCCGGCCGCCCAAGCGAAGCCGACTCGAGGAAACAATACGAATCCAAGAACCTGGTACCGATCCCCCCAGATGAGCTTTCAACATCCTGTACATATTTGTTTATAGACTTTTCTAAAAACCAAAATTAAAAATATTTGTTTACCAGCTTTCGCTTTCAACACCCTGTACATATTTGTTTACAGCCTTTTCTAAAAACCAAAATTAAAAATATTTGTTTACCAGCTTTCGCTTTCAACACCCTGTACATATTTGTTTACAGCCTTTTCTAAAAATCAAAAATAAAAAACAAAAAAATCAAAATATTTGTTTACCGGCTTTCGTTTTCATCATCTTATACATATTTGTTTACCTGCTTTCCTAAAAGAAACCAAAATCCAAAAATACATGCTAATCAGCTTTCATTCCCCAACTCTGAACATACTTGTTTACAGCTTTATTTCCACTCTTCTTTAAAACACAAAAAATGTTTTTCTAAAAACATGTTTTTCGCACTCTCCTTCAAAACAAAAGTTTTACAAAACTGTATTTCCATACTTCCAAACAAAATAAAGCACTTCCCCAAACTTTGTTTACTTGTTTACCAACCAACGAAAATATTTAAACTGTATTTCCACTCCTCTTCAAAACAAAAACGTTTTCCAAATCTGCGCTTCCACACCTTTCTTCAAAGCAAAATGTTTTACAAAGCCGTACTCCCATGATTTCCACCAAAAACATTTTACAAACTGTCTTTCTATAATTTTTAGCCGAAAGGATGATCCAAGTGGAAGGTGGGGAAAAGTAAATGGTGAGTGATCCAACCCGCGGTCGGGGTTCTTAGCTATCGTGCGCGGAGCAGCCCAGCGTCAGTTTCCTCGTGCCTACCGTTCCCGTGCTTGGGAAAACTCAGCAAGGAGGGGATATCGCCGACAGAAAGCAAGTAAAAGTTGATTTGGTGAATTGGATCATCCGAAGGATAAGAACTCTGGAAAAGAACCATAACTGAAGAAATTTGAATTTGAACGGTACTGAAAGTGTGGCAAAACTTAGTGAAAGTTGTGTTTGATCAAGTAGTGTCTGGAAATAAGCCAATACATGGCTGTTTGGTATGGAAAACCTTGAAATTTAGGGCTGAAAAGAGATTGGAAAGGGGTTTTAAGTGAAAGTAGAAAACTGGGAGGGGCGGCTAGTTGTAACTAGCCGCCCGAGAGGGTGCGGCTACTCGCGGGTAGCCGCCCCTAGACTGGGTCCCTTATAACCGAAAAGGGACCCTCTCTCTCTCTCCATACGTTTTAAAACGGTTACTCTTCCCTCCTCTCTTCTTCTTCTTCATTTTAAACCGAGAAACCTTGATTCCTTTGCCTTCTCTTCTTCCATTTCATCCTTAATCCTCTCTCTTTCTCTTGATTTCAAAACCCTAGGTTTGGGTTCTCCTTTTTCTTTTCAAATCGAGGAAGATGACGAGGTCGAAGGCGATCGTTTCGAGTGGAAAACGACCACGGGTGGCTCGTGGAGAGCGTAGCTCGAGCTCTTCATCATCGGAGAGCGATAGGCCGGAGGTCGAGGCCGTGGGGGAGGCTATGGGTACGACGGAGGTGCCGCCGGTGGATATTGGCGCGGGTGAGGTTGGAGATTCACCTTTGGGGACTGCTCCAGAGGTTGGGAGTAGCATGATAGGGTATACACGCAAGAGGAGGCGTGAGGATCGACCGGCGGTGGTCGAGGAGGTGGTTTTGTGGGTCGGGGGATCGGTTGAGGGTGCAATTGAGGGGGGCAGGGGCTGAGGGGGTTAGTGAGAATGTGAGGGCGTCGTTGGATGCCCTCGTTGGGATGTTGGATAGGGAGCCACAGAGGTCAGGGCTGAGGAGGAGGAAAGTAGGGCTATGGGGGCTTTTGCGGAGTTTATCTCCGGTGTGGGGAGGGTGGAGGGGATAGGAGAGGCTAGGGATGAGGCCGGGGAGACCGAGGGTACGGGCACCGGGGCTGCAGAGACCGGTGAGGGTGCTGAGGCTGAGGCTGAGGAGGCCGTGTTTGAGGAGGATGAGGAGGAGGGGGATGACGATGGGATGGATGATCCCGACGAGGCCGAGGTGGACGCTCCTGGGTCCACACGGGCCTTGGTATGTTCCTAACCTTTTAGTCTTAGCCTTTTTATTTTGGTGTATATGCATGTGTTTTGGTTGGTATGAACAGGTTGTATATGTGTATTATACTCGTATATGTGTGTTTAAAAATAGGCATGCTTGTGTATAAGTTAGTCACGGTGGGATGTGTAAGCATGCTGAGATGGGTTTGTTTTTATAGGGAGGGGGACAATTTCTATATATATATCCATTTTTGTTATATGCATATAAAGGAGAGAGAAATGATATAGCTAATATGCTTGCATGTGATACTTTTCTACGTGTATGTGATTTCGTACGTGTTTGATCGTGGTAGAGCATGAGGGAGTGTATGCATGCATTTCACGGGCCCAAGTCCTGTATGCTTAGGTGTGTCTTAGGGAAAGTATAGGCATGATAGGCTGTGATGTAAGAAAGAGCGTGAGTGGTGATCACGGTGGGTTTTGATATATATATTTTGTTTGCATGCGTGATCATATGCGGAGTGGGAGGTGAACCTCTACGTGAATGTTTTTGTGTTTGATATGAGAATTTTTTACTTTCCTAAGCATGATCTCTAAATGATTTTCGAGTTTTGGATTCTTACCTCTTGATCGCCTTTTTTAACTAACCCATCTCTTCTTCGTTTGTTTTGTAGCGGCCGAATCGTATCCGGGCTTTATGGCACGGGACGAAGAGGTGGTATGATGCCTTGGGGCAGGAGGAGAGGAGCTTAGTGGATGGGGCGGGCTTCCGCTCCTTCTTTTTGATCGAGCCGTTCCACGTCCATCGCCCTTATGTGGAGGCGTTGGCGGAGAGATGGGACCCGGAGAGTTGCACGTTCATTCTCCCTACCAGTGCTGTTATGCCGACGCTCGGGGACGTCCATCGGATCACTAGCCTTCCGGTCTTGGGAGAGGCAGTGAATGCGGCCACCCTTGCGGACTATAGGGGGCTTTTCCGAGAGTTGATCGGGGATTGGGAGTTCGTGGAGCGGGAGCGGACGCTGAACCGGATTCCTTTGGGGAGGCTTTCGGGGCAGTATGGCCTCGGTTCCTTTACAGAGCGCCAGAAGGGCGAAGCTGCAGCTAGCTTCGAGAGGAGACGGGCGATGATCGAGGCAAGAGAGGAGGCCGCGTGCCCACAGAGGGCACGGAGGGAGTTGAGGGCATTTTTTCTTTACTTCTTCGGCCGGGTCCTCTTCTCGACGGCTTCTGATAAGGTTTCCTCTCACTCTCTTTTGCTGATGAGGGACCTGGAGGGCATGGGACGATATGCCTGGGGAGCGGCGATGCTTGCCCATCTATTTGCGGAGCTCTCGAAGAAGGTCAAGAGGGCCGGGGGAAAGAACCTTGGTGGCTTCGCGCCATTTCTTCAGGTATGTGTAAGTGGTAAGTGTCTTCTTCTTGGTTTAGCTCACTTTGATCATGATAATTTCCCTCTTGCTTTGATAGATCTTCGGGTACGAGCATTTCGCCATCGATCGCCCGTCTTTGGCTCCGTTTGATCATGCCCTTCCTTGCGCCATGAGATGGGAACCCCGGGGGTCTTCTCGCTTGCACCGCCTCGCTCAATTCCGAGAGGCCTTCCGTGTCATGTCGGAGGAAGAGGTATATGTTTTCATCGAATTTCATTGGCTTGTATTTGGTTTTCTTTTGACTAAGCGCTTGTCCTATCTTTGATGTTTTTTAGATGACGTGGAGGCCTTATCCGGAGGAGGTTCCCGAGGCTCTGGCGCGAGACGTCTGGATGATCTATTTCAACGAGGTCGTGTTTCATGCGATTAGCCGGGTCGTCCGCCAGCTTGGCTATCATCAGTGGGTGCCCGATCCTCTGCCGCGGCGGCCCTTGATTCCGGTGGCCGGGATTCCTCGAGACACGAATCTTCCGAGGAATTACGCTACGTATGTGGAGGGATGGATGGGCCGAGGCGTCTTGGTGGAGCGTCGTCCTGAGGTGACTTCGAGTGACGAATACCTAGTTTGGTATCGTCAGGAGTATGCGGGTATCCTTGGGACGATGGAGGAGGAGATCCTGGACGCTTACGTAAGTTGAAGATCCTTTTTTTCTTTCCTCGTTCTCCCTTGCTTGAATTTTTCTGAATGGTATTTGCTTTTGTAGGTTGAGTTGAATGAGATGGAGAAGAGGCTCAAGGCCGCCAATGAGCACCTCCAAGCGCAGGCCAGGAAGATAGAGGCGATGCGGGTACAACGGAGATTCTTGCAGGACCAGGTCCGGGTCCTTGAGGCTCAGGTGCATGCTCTATCGAGAGCGATGGCCGATGGTGCCTCTTCTTCTTCCATCCCTCCACCTTCCATGGTTTCCGAGCGAGAGCTCGAGCTGACGAGGGAGTTAGATGCGGCCCGAAGCGAGTTGGCGGCCACACGGATGGAGCTGGGCCAAGCGAGGGGTAGGGCTTCTCGAGCTGAGGAGGAGACGGACCGGCTGTGGTCTATGGTGGCTTTGAGAGAGGAGGGGTTCATCACCCTAGGCCGTGAGAGGGACTCCCTCCAGATGAGGGTGTCGGAGTTGGAGGCTTCAGCGGGCGTCCCTGGAGGTTTGATGGGGGACTTGGTTCGTTCTCTCCAGGCGGCCGGGGATAGGGATCGAGAGGCGCTCAGGGCATCAGAGGTGAGGGCGCGGGAGTTGGAGGAGGGGTTGAGGGCTATCGAGGATCGGGCCAGGGGGACAGAGAGTCGCCTCCGTCAGAGATTGGAGAGGAGGGACAGAGATATGCAGCAGGTCCATCTCTGGGAGGCGACCATGAGGGGGAAATTGGTTGGAGGGGGCTCTATGACCGAGGCGGACCTTGACCTTCTTCCGCTTGAGCCTGACCATTCTCTCTCGGCTTCCTTGGCTACAGGGGCCACCTTCAGCCGTGCTTCTCGTCCTTCGGCATCTCGGAGTCGTGAGATATACGCGAGGGCTGCGTATTCGGTTCAAGAGACTCCTGCCGCTCCTGATGCTCCAGAGGTTCAGTCCTCACCTCAGCCACCGCCCCCTTCTCAGCCAAGCCAGGATGTTCATCCTACTCAGCCTCCAGCGGATGACGATACGCCGAGGTATAGCTTCTTTGTGTCTTGGTTTTAGGTATAAGAATGGTATATATGCGAGGAATTCATGCTTTTCTCCTTTTGTTTTGACTCAGGTGATATTCTGGTGGAGTATAGCTCAAGACTTCGGAGTTTGGAGCGTTTTGAAGGAAAAGATTCTCTTTTATGTACTCTCTTAGGTTTAGAAGAACAATCTATGTTTATGATTTCAGTGGGACAATTTAATTTCTCGTTTTGTATGCATGGTTTGGAGTAGTTTAGCATGGATTTTTGTGGATACGTATGTGCGTGTAGGTGAATCTTGGCTTTTATAGGTTTGATTCATGGATGGATGTAGGGTTTTGATATATAATTGTTTTGGCATGGTATCTATACATTTTTTGTGTATGAATATGTGTATGAAATGTGTACATGCAGGTTTTAGAAAGAAATGTTGTTGAAAGGTATTAGAGACACGAAGACTTGATAAAAATGGGGCTGACAGCAGGTTTAAGGGTAGCAGGCAGGGGGCGGCTAGTGTAAACTAGCCGCTCAGTGGGGGGCGGCTAGTTGTGTTTAGCCGCCTCCTGTCTGGGACAATTATTCTGATTTTGCTTCTTGTCTGCTGTTGCTGAGAGCCTTTGTGACTGTTTCAACCTCCGAGACCTATAAAAACATTCATTTCATGGACCAAGTGTTAAATCTGTCCAGATTGCGCCCCTGCACTGACTTTCGAGCTCTTTCTTGCTTGAATTGTTAAGGGCTACAATCCATCTTAAGGTAAATGGAAAGATAATGCGAGAAAGTAAAGTGCGGGAGGCCATGCTTTAGTATGCAAGGAAAGGATTCCAAGTGCGTGAGTGAAGAAAACTTTTAAGTACGCGTGAAAGTGGAATGATTTCTTCTCAAGCATGTGCGGAAGGGCATGAAATGAGGGGTCAATTTAATATTTAGGTACGGGGGGTTAACTTTAATATTCTAAGAAAATCGACTGCCTACGTGCTTTGGAAAAGAAAAATGCAAACTCATGCGTAAGTATTGTGGCATAAGGGGGCATTTTAATTCTTCAATGGTTTTTCTTTCATATGAGAGGGCAATGTTCTCGATCTTCTTAAGTAAAAGATACCGTCAAGTCCCTGTGGAGGAGCCCTTGTGGTCACCTATGTCCAAACCAGGGTTGTATTTGAAAGGTATAGGCCTTAGGTGCCGGTTTTTCTAGGTTCATGGTTCTCAAACGCTTGATTGTATTATTCTAAACATGCTAAAAAATCCATGAGTGTACCAGGAGTCAAGTTAGATAAGCTTCCTTTGGATATGCAAGTTTCTAAGTGAACTCACGTGAGTGTGTGTAATTTGTAAACCTGGAAATGATCTACCTTTGGTCGAAATTTTGCCTTTCCCGGTAGACATAGTCCAATTTTGAATCCCATTGTGAAAATAAAAAGGGGGGGGGATGGGGTAAGAGTAATATCTTCCTTTCGGGCAATATTTTAGAATTGTCCCAGTCTAGCATATGTCCTACTTTCTAGGTCCCTCTGGCTTTCTTCTTTTTACCACTTCTTTATTTTGGGTGGAAAGTACAGTCCGTTGTTTGGATATGTACTGGTATAGCCGTTGTCTAGCGTATATCGTGCGTAAAGGCGTGAAAGCCTGCTAAAATAGAGAGTTTAACCTGTTCACTTGGGTGTTATTTTTCTTTTGTTGGCCTCTCATTGCCTGATTTTTTTTTATTTGAGGGGGGGGCTCTTCTGTTTTTCACCCCGATTCTTGTCGTGCTTACCCTCTAGAAGTGTTTGTATAGTGCCAGAGCCAGTTTTGGGACATATGCCAGGTCTAGGTAACTTCTCATTTTGACCTAGGGTAAATACGAGTGGGGCGGGAATAAGGGTGGTTTTGCTTTGGGGGTTTTAAATTGTCCCAGTCTACGGGGTAGGGAATTTCTGTTCCATCAGGTAAATTGATCGTCCAGTTATACGTGTGTGAATGAAGAGGCATGATTTGGCGGAGATGTGTTCAAATAGATACGAGTTTATCTTTGAGAGTCTTATAGTTCTATCATCAAGTACTAAACTCTGGAAATCGCAAGAAGAAAGAATAATAATTCCCAAGTATTGAAAGCTATTCATGCATGAAATTTCTTTAGATAAAGTGCATTCCACGAACCTGAAACCTCGACTCCTTCGGCATCTACCAAACGGTAGGCATTCCCGGAATAGGCATGGGTGATCACATAGGGTCCCTCCCATGTGGGTTGCAACTTTCCTCTTGGGTGAGGCTGTCTTGATGGCATGATTTGCTTAAGTACTAATTCCCCGATTTCAAATTTTCTTTTTATTACCTTCTTTTCAAATGCCCTTGCCACCCTTCTTTGGTAGCCCTGGGCATGATCTGCCACTCTTAATCTTTTCTTGTCTTGTAGTTCTCTCTTTTTGGTATTTTTGTTGTTTTCAAAAAGTGTGGAGATAGATGCATATTTATGGTTTTGAAAAGGCCTGTGTTTGACGAATAGATATACTCTTTTTTTTTGAAAAAGGAATGGAGATAAAGTTTGAAAAACAATTTTGTTTTCAGGAGGAAAGTATGGAAAGACAGTTTGTATAATGTTTTTTGGCGGAAATCATGGAAGTACGGCTTTGTAAAACATTTTGCTTTGAAGGAAAGGTGTGGAAGCGCAGATTTGGAAAACATTTTCGTCGTGAAGAAGAGTGTGGAAATGTAGTTTGTAAATATTTTCGTTGTTTTTGGTAAACAGGTAAAGAAAGTTCAGGAAAGTGCTTTTATTTTGGTTTGGAAGTACGGAAATACTGTTTTGTAAAACTTTTAGTTTTGGAGGAGAGTGTGGAAACATTTTTAAAAAAACTTTTTTTTTTTTAAAGAAGAGTGGAAATAAAGCTGGAAACAAGTATGTTCAGAGTTGGGGAATGAAAGCTGATTGGCATATATTTTTTTGGATTTTGGTTTCTTTTAGGAAAGCAGGTAAACAAATATGTATAAGAGATGAAAACGAAAGCTGGTAAACAAATATTTTTATTTTTGGTTTTTGGAAAAGGCTGTAAACAAATATGTACAGGGTATGAAAGCTTACGCGGGTTGATCAGTACCCGGTTCTTGGATTCGTATTGCTTCCTCGAGTCGGCTTCGCTTGGTCGGCCGGCTGATGTCCGGTGGGGGTCCCCTATTCCAGAACTCTTCTTCCCTGAGCCTTTTCAAAGGCCTTCCTTGATGGAGCAGTTCTTCGTCGGCGGAGCCTGGCTGCCAACATGCGAACACCTCTAGCCGGATGCGCATGGCACAAACGCTCCAATTTCGGGCCCGTGTCTCGTTAAAGCGTGCTTCTCCCCATATGGATACTACTTTCCCGCGGTACGGGAAGCGAAGGCATTGGTGTCGGGTGGATGAGACGGCTTCAATGCTGTTGAGCCATGTCCTCCCAACAATCAGAGGGTGGGGAGATTAAATGTTCATTACCATGCAATTGACGATGGTGGAGACCGGGCCGATCTTTAGTGGGAGCGTGACCAGTCCGCAAGCGTTCTTGCGCGTGCTGTCGAAGGCATAAATGTATTCGTTCGAGGGCTCCAATCTGGGAACCCGGCCTTCTAGCTTCTGGTAGGCGGAATATGTAAGGACATTAGTTTTCGCTTCCGTATCGATGAGAATGTGCCGGAATTCCCTCCCTCCGAGTATGGCAGTGATCGCGAGGGATGTGGAGCGTGCTCCGGCTTTTGCGACTTCGTGGGGGAGGAAGGTGATCGAGTTGGGCTCCGTAAGATCGCTTGGTGGATGCAGGGTTCTGGCCGCTTCTTCTGAGGGATAGTTGTCGTTGTAAGGGGACCCAGGTGGGTTACCACTTTCATCCTCGTTCCCCGGTCGCAGGGCTAGTGTGAACATATTATGTATCGCCCAGTTGTTCTCATTCTCGTATTGGAGGCGCGCCTCTCCCCAGATTGTCAGGATATGACTCAAGAAGGGTAGTCGAAGGCATTTGTGCCGGGGGGAACAGATAGCTTGGATGCTGTCTAACCATGGTCGCCCCAACATCAATGGGTACCTTGTGTCGATGTCGGCTACGAAGCAGGCTACTTCACAGATAAGAGGGCCGACGGACAGCTCGAATGTTCCGGGGCCGCGGAGAGTCTTCCCGATATGGTTGAAAGCTTGAATAGTATGGTGGGCCGGTTGGACGGGAGGACGGCCTAGTCCGGGTATCTTTTGGTAGGTGGAGCACGTCATTATGTTCATTCCTGACCCTAGATCCACGAAGATGTTGTTTAGCCACAACATTTGAAGTCGTCCGCGGATGTGTAGGGGGTAGACTCGCAGTCTGGGGTCCGGGAGGTCTTGGTCAGTGAACGAAATGGTCATTGGGCAGTGGGGGCCGTCGACAGTGTCGGTACTCTTGGAGGACCCGTTGTCGTCTGGATGCAGATCATCTGATGTACATTCTCCTCCTTCGGGTCCTTCGCTAGCTCCTTCGGGGATCTCCTCAAATGGCTGTTCTTCTTCGTCTCCTCCCGGGTTTTCTAGTCCGCTTTCATCGGACTCGATGTTGATGACTGCGGGAAGGGCAAAAACTACATCTTCTTCTTCACCATAGAGTATGGCAAGGTCATGATTGTCGAGGTCCAGCTGGAAGGGCTCGTTCTGCTCTTCCTCCTCAGATTCTTCAGACAGACTGTCGTCAGTGACGTCTTCCGAACTGCTTGGTTGTGGTGACGGTTGTCTCCCTCTTCTGACCATGTTTACCATGTGGGCTCCAGATGTGGATGCTTGGTTGTGACCTGGCAATGGGTCAGTAAAAATGCCAAGTGGCTTGGAGGCTCGAGAATTGCCATGGTTTAAGTGGCTTTTGATCATGGCCCAATCAAGGCGCCTGTCATCATTTAAATCATAAATAAAATCCTGAAAAACAATGCATTGTTCTACGGTATGACCATGTTGTTGTTGGTATTGACAGTAACGCAGTCTGCTGGCCCCGGGGAGTGGAGGTTTAGCAGCTGGGAGGGAGATACTATTTGTGTCTATTAGTATCCTAAAAATCCTAGTTAGCGTTTCTGGGAGGGGAGGGTAAGAGTCCCTCTTTCCCATTCGTCTCTGGTCATAGGATGTCTGAGGGGAGACCTAATTATAAGTATCTTGGGAGGTCTGCCTAGGATTTAGGTTCTGACTTCTTAGGAAGCTGGAATAAAAAGGGGTCCTAGGCTGGCCTTGTCTTGAGATTACAGGGCTTTGGACAGGGGAATTTTGGATTTCCGGGTTTTGTTGTGTCGGCACGGGGACGGGTACTGTTCGAGTAGTGAAGTTTTGGTTGATTGGCCGAGGCGGCGCATATCCAGATGAACCGGACGTGTACTGTCTTAGAGCCGTTCCTCGATCAAGAACTCGTGCTCTGTTCGGGTAGAGTGTCGATACTTGTGTAATAATCCCCTCTACCGTGGGGGTTTGTGCCTTACGAGGCGGTTGTCCAACCCTATGGCTGATAGGTGGGGACTGGGTTTGGACTACTGGGGCTGCACAACGGAAAATCCTGTTGTGGCGGTCAATTAGAAGCTGATACGTAGTACAGCCTCCGTATGAAAGGCTCGTACGAAGCTCTGGACTCAGGGTCTGTAACAACATGTCAATTTCTTGACATTATGTGAGTTGCAGGCCGGTTCGGTGGAAAAGTGTGCGCCACCGAGACACGTATTGTTCGAATTCCTCCCCGGGCCTCATTCTCTCTTCGATTAAATCTGAAATAGAGGGGGTTCTAATCCTCTGGTAACCATAGCGGCCCAAGAACTTCTTGCTTACAGCCGAGAAATTCGACAAGTGATCTACAGGGAGGGTGGAGAACCATTGTAGTGCTTCTCCTTCCAATGATTTTTGGACGAGGAAGACTAGCAGATGTTGATTATCTAGAAAGGGCGGGCATCTAGATAAAAAATAGTTAAATGGATGTCTGGGTCTGCATGACCGTTATACCAGTGGAATTTGGGGATTTTGAATCCCTCCGGTAGGTGGACTGACGGGATTTGTCTCAGGTTATGTAGAGACATGTGCTTGGGGGCTGAGGGACCAGTCTCAGAGAGGATTCTACGGATGGTTTCATCCAGTGTTTCTCCCCTGGGAGGGCTGCCTAGCGGTCCCGGGTTTGGGGTGGCCTGGTAAGGGCCTAGGGTGGAAACGGATGGGAGTATTGGATTTGCGGGGAAAAGGGGGGCGAAAGAAAAGACGCTCAGGTTGACCGAGTGACTGGGTGTGAACGGGGTTTTGGGAACGGCCTTAGGGGTTTTGACAGGGGCCTCTTGTCTTAGGGTTTTGACCTGGCGGTAGTTGGCGAGGTCATGAAACATGTCCTCTACGGATTGGTATCCTATACTGGCCATCTTTTCCTCTAGATGGGTCAGGAATTGCGTGGCCTGACCCTCTTGGTGGGTTCTTTCCTCTAATATCTCCTCCTCTATGCGGGATTCCATGATGTGTGAAATGGTTCAAGGGAATGAATGCAGATGTAAAGCAGTAAATAAAGCGGTAAAGGATTGCGCAGTGGTGTGCGGCTTACAAAGCAGTAAAGGATTGCGCAGCGGTGTGCAGCTTACAAAGCAGTAAAGGATTGCGTAGCGGTGTGCGGCTTACAAAGCAGTAAATGATGCTGTGACGTGAATTAGAGGAGGAACTGATTCGAGGGGTGGGAAACTCTAACCTTCCTAGAGGGTTGATAGCATTCTAGTCAAGCTTGTAAAAGGGGGCAGAAGAGGATTACCTTTCGTTGTTTTTCACGAGGGAGGTCCCACCGTGATCGCTAGATTTTGTCGGTATCGTCGGGAAGGCCTCCGAATGGCCGCGTTGTGTTGTCAGTGCTTTCGGAAAGGGTCCCGGCGGTGCGTGGATGCGCGTGCGTGTGTGGAGGTTCTTCAGGGATTCGGATCGGAGGCGTGCCCTGGCGGGCTCGGTCGGATCGTCTTCTCGGAAGGGTGAGGGGTGTCGTTCCTGGTTGAGGCGCCCGATAGCGTCTCAAGAGGATTCAGGGGTTTGTGTGATCGCCACCTGCTTTTTCTAAAGCAGGAAAAGGGGTTGGATTGGATTTGATCGCCTACGTGGGGAGTTTATGGGGTCTCCGCTCTGGGATACGGATATACCGTACACAGAGGTGAAAAACAAGTAATCGTATTCTGCTCCCGGGGCTTGACTAAAGGAGTCTTGGGACATAGGGGGTGTAAGTGGGGTGTGTATAGGGGGGCGGCTAGTCGGTTTGAGCCGTCTAGTCAGTGGCGGCTAACAGGGTTTAGCCGTCCGGGGCCTGGTCTGGTTTGGGCAGAACTTCGGTAGGAAATGAGTTTGGTTTTGGACAGGGGCTATGCTAGGTTTAGCCCGAGTTTCTGGAGGGTGGAATGAGAGGGTATTTTATGTAGGGAAATGGGTATTTCTCTCACAAAAGGGGCTCTTTCTCTCTCTCTCTCTCTTGGGATTTCGAGTGGGGAAAGGGAATGTGAATTGTGGGTTGTGGATTGTTAATGTGAATTGGTTATGTGAATTGGTGGTGATGGGTTTAAAGGCTTGGGACCTCCTCTATTTATAGTAAAAGGGAGGCAGGGGAATGTCCACGGGGTAATAGAGTGGGTTGGCTTTGATTAGACCCCTCATTAATTCTCTGGTTCTTCTGTCAGAGACCAGGTGAAGGGCGGCTAGTGCTAACTAGCCGCACTAGCCGCCCAGGATGGGGCGGCTACTTCCTGGTAGCCGCCCCTATCATAACCTGCCAAACATCCCATCTCTGACAGGTGGTGGCTTGGGTCGGTTACTTGGGTTGATCCGAACAAAATTGGGCGGCTAAAGGTCATGACCCGCCGCAATGATCAACATTTAATACTGCTTTATGTCCCATACAGGGGACTAGTCTAAAGTCGGCCAGGGGGCGGCTAGTTAGATCCAGCCGCCCCTAGCCAGGGACTTAGGGTTTCTGGGTTTCTGGTTCTCAGCTTAGAGCTAGGTTTAGGGTTTTGCGGTTTAGGTTAGGGCTAGGGCTAGGGTTAGGGTTTGGGTTTAGGTTAGGGTTTCCGGTTAGGGTTAGGGTTTGGGTTTAGGGTTTAGGGTTAGGGTTTCCGGTTAGGGCTAGGGTTTGGGTTTTCGGTTTCCTGAACTTCGGTTCTCTACTTGATGTCCAACCGTGGGATATTTCCGGGTGTTACTTGAAGTATTTCTATATCTCTGGACGGTCAAAATTGGGGTATCTACACACTAGGCATCCGATTTTCTTGAAATGTTAAAATTGTCCCCTACCTACACTCATTCTACGCCCTTCCGCACATGCTTGAGAGAAAATTGTCCCACTTTCACACGCACTTAAGAGTTTTTTCGCTGACGCACTTGGAATCCCTTCCTTGCATACTAAAGCATGGTTTCCCGCACTTTCCTTTCTCGCATTCGATTTTTCATTTTACCTTAAAGATGGATTGTAGCCCTTGACAATTCAAGCAAGAAGAGCTCGAAAGTCAGTGCAGGGGCACAATCCGGACATATTTAACACTTGGTCAATGAAAAGAATGTTTTTATAGGTCTCGAAGATTGAAACGGTCACGAAGGCTTTCAGCAGCAGCAGACAAGGAACAAAACCAGAAGAATTGTCCCAGGCAAGGGGCGGCTATATCCGACTAGCCGCCCCACAGTGGACGGCTAGATAGAACTAGCCGCCCCAGCCCCTTCTTTTCCAGGTAGAAAACCCAGGAATGGGGCGGCTAGCTTAAACAAGCCGCCCCTAAACACAAGTAGCCGCCCCTCACCTGCTGCCCCATCTGCCCTGTCAGTCCCATCCTCAATCAACTCTTCAAAACCTGTCAAAATATGCTTTTCCCAAACATGCATACACACATTTCAAACACATCCATACACAAAACCTGTATAAATACCATGCTAGAATGATTATTAGAATCCTGCATCCATCAATAAATTAAAACTTATAAACACCAAGTTCATTCGTCCACGCGATATGCATTTTTCAAAATAAAAGAAACCCTTTGAAAAATTCCAAAACATCCATACTAGCTACACCAAACCATGCATAGAAACCATAAAATTGTCCCACCAAGACCATAAACAAAACCTAAGAAAGTGCATAAAAGAGAGTCTCTATAAAAAAGGTTAGATAGTGATAGGTCCACCGAGAGCCCCAAATCTGGAAATCTTGAGTTGTGCATCATCGAAATATCACCTAAAACCAAAAACAAAAGAAGAAAAGCATGAATTCATCGCATATATACTATTCTTCAACCTAAAACCAAGACGCAAAGAAGCTATACCTCGGCGTATCGCCACCCGCTGGAGGCTGAGTAGGAGGAACATCCTGACTTAGCTGAGAAGGGAGCGGCGGCTGAGGAGAGGACTGAACCTCCGGAGCATCAGGAGCGGCAGGAGTCTCTCGAACCGAAGACGCAGCCCTCGCATATATCCCACAACTCTGAGATGCCGAAGGACGAGAATCACGGCCGATTGTTGCCCCAGTGGCCAAGGAAGCTGAGAGAGAATGGTCAGGCTCAAGCGGGAGAAGGTGAAGGTCCGCCTCGGTCATGGAACCCCCTCCAACTAATTTCCCCCTCATGGTCGCCTCCCGGAGATGGACTTGCTGCATATCTCTGTCTCTCCTCTCCAATCTCTGTCGGAGACGAATCTCAGTCCCCCTAGCCCGATCCTCGATAGCCCTCAACCTCTCCTCCAACTCCCGTGCCCTCGCCTCTGATGCCCTGAGCGCCTCTCGATCCCTATCCCCGGCCGCCTGGAGAGAACGAACCAAGTCTCTCATCAAACCTCCAGGAACACCCGCCGAAGCCTCCAACTCTGACATCCTCATGTGGAGGGAGTCCCTCTCGCGGCCTAGGGTGATGAACCCCTCCTCTCTCGAAGCCATCATGGATCTCACCCGGTCCATCTCCTCCTCAGCCCGAGCTCTACCCCTCGCCTGGCCCAGCTCCATCTGTGTGGCCGTCAATTCGCTCCGGGCTGCATCTAACTCCCTCGTCAGCTCGAGCTCTCGCTTGGAAACCATGGAAGGAGGAGGGGCGGAAGAAGAAGAAGCACCATCGGCTCTCGCTCTCGACAGAGCATCCACCTGAGCCTCGAGGACCCCCACCTGGTCCTGTAAACGTCTCCGTTGAACCCGCAATGCCTCTATCTGCCTGGCCCGCTCGTGGAGGTGCTCATTGGCGGTCTTGAGCCTCTTCTCCATCTCATTCAACTCAACCTGCGAAAGGAAGCACTATTCAGAAAATATTCAAGCAAGGGAGAACGAGGAAAGGAAAAAGGGTTCCCAACTTACAGAAGCATCCGGGATCTCCTCCTCCATCATCTCGAGGATACCTGCGTATTCCTGACGATACCAAGCCAGGTATTCGTCACTCGAAGTCACCTCAGGACGACGCTCCACCAAGACGCCTCGGCCCATCCATCCCGCCACAAATGTAGCGTAATTCCTCGAAAGGTTCGTTTCCCTAGGAATCCCAGCCACCGGAATCGAGGGGCGCCGCGGCAGAGGATCGGGCACCCACTGAGGATACCCAATCTGGCGGACGACCTGGCTAATCGCATGAAACACGACCTCATTAAAATAGATCAACCAGACATCTCGCGCCAAGGCCTCAGGAACCTCCTCCGGATAAGGCCTCCACGTCATCTAAAAGCATCAAAAGATAGGAAGAGCGCTTAGCCAAAAGAAAACCAAATACAAGCCAAAGAAATTCGAAGAAAAAAACTTATACCTCTTCCTTCGACAAAACGCGAAAGGACTCTCGGATTGGGCGAGGCAGTACAAGCGAGAAGATCCCCGGGGTTCCCATCTCATGGCCCAAGGGAGGGCATGATCAAACGGCGCCAGAGTCGGGCGATCGATGGCGAAGTGCTCGTATCCGAAGATCTAGCAAAGCAAGAGGAAAATTATCATGATCAAAGTGAGCTAAACCAAGAAAAAGACATGTACCACTTACACATACCTGAAGAAATGGCGCGAAGTCGCCAAGGTTCTTTCCCCCGACCCTCTTAACTTTCTTCGAGAGCTCTGAGAAGAGATGGGCGAGCATCGCAGCTCCCCAAGTAATGTCCCATGCCCTCCAGGTCCCTCATCAGCAAAAGAGAGTGAGAGGAAACCTTATCAGAAGCCGTCGAGAAGAGGACCCGGCCGAAAAAGTAAAGGAAGAATGCCCTCAACTCCCTCCGTGCCCTCTGTGGGCACGCGGCCGCCTCTCTCGCCTCGATCATTGCCCGCCTCCTCTCGAAGCTAGCTGCAGCTTCGCCCTTCTGATGCTCCGTAAAAGAACCGAGGCCATACTACCCCCAAAAGCCTCCCTAAAGGAATCTGGTTCAGCGTCCGCTCCCGCTCCACGAACTCCCATTCTCTGATCAACTCTCGAAACAGCCCCCTATAATCCGCAAGGGTGGTCGCAATCACCGCTTCCCCCAACACTGGAAGACCGGTGATCCGATGGACGTCCTCAAGGGTCGGCATAACGGCGCCGGTAGGGAGAATGAACGTACAACACTCCGGGTCCCATCTCTCTGCCAATGCCTCCACAAATGGGCGATGGACATGGAACGGCTCAATCAGAAAGAAGGAACGGAAGCCCGCACTGTCCACTAAACTCCTCTCCTCCTGCCCCAAGGCATCGTACCACCGCTTCGTCCCATGCCAAAGAGCCCGAATACGATTCGGCTGCTGCAAACAAACGAAGAAGAGATGGGTTAGTCCAGAGAGCAATCGGGAGGTAAGAATCCAAAGCCTAAGGTTCGCTTAATCATGCTTAGCAAAAAGAAATTCCCATATACTAAATCAAAGACAAAGGCATGAAAATAAGAAGTTTAAAACTTAAAGGTTTCGCCTATTTACAAATCACATGCTAAACGATAATAATATATCCCACCGTGGTCACCATTTACTCTCGTTCCTGCATCACACTATCATACTTATATACTTTCCCTAAAACACACTTAAGCATATAGAAAACACCTGGACCCATGAAACACATGCACTCTACCACGATCAAACACATGCGGAGTCACACCCTAAAAACTATATACGCACAAAAAGGGGTATCGTATGCAAGCATGCTAGCCATACCATTCACTTTTTTTCTAAATAAGGAGTAAACATGGATACATATATACGAAAATTGCCCCCTTTTCTAGAAACAAACCCCTATCAGCATACTATCCCACCATGATTAGCTTATACACAAAGCATGCCTATTTAAAAAACACATATACGAGTATAATACACATATTCAACCTGTTCATACCACCAAAAGACATGCATATATACCAAATAAAAGCTAAAACTAAGGGGTTAAGAACATACCACGGCCCGTGTGGACCCGGGAGCGTCCACCTCAGCCTCGTCGGGATCGTCCATCCCAACATCATCCCCCTCCTCCTCATCCTCCTCAAGCACGGCCTCCTCAGCCTCAGCCTCAGCACCCACACCGGTCTCTGCAGCCCTGGTGCCCTTACCCTCGGCCCCAGCCTCGTCCCTAACCTCTCCTGTCCCCTCCACTCTCCCCGCGCCGGAGATAAACTCCGCAAAAGCCCCCATAGCCCTACTTTCCTCCTCCTCAGCCCTGGCCTCTGTGGCCTCCCTGTCCAACATCCCGACAAGGGCATCCAATGACGCCCTCACATCCTCACTAACCCCCTCAGCCCCTACCCCCTCAATTGCACCCTCAACCGATCCCCCGACCCCCGAAACCACCTCCTTGACCACCGCCGGTCGATCCCCACGCCACCTCTTGCGTGTATACCCGATCATACTACTCCCAACCTCTGGGGCAGCCCCCAAAGGCAAGTCCCCAACCTCACCCGCACCAATGCCCACCGGCGGCACCTCCGCCGTACCCACAACCTCCCCCGCGGCCTCGACCTCCGGCCTATCGCTCTCCGATGATGAAGAGCTCGGGTTACGCTCTCCACGAGCTACCCGTGGTCGTTTTTCCCCTCGAAGCAATCGTCTTCAACCTCGCCATCTCCTCGGTTTGAAAAAGAAAAAGGAGAACCCAAACTAGGGCTTCAAAATCAAAGGAAGGAGAGAAGATTGAGGACAAAATGGAGGGAGAAAAGGCAAATAAAATCAGGTTTTTTTTGTTTGAAACCGAAGAGAAGAAGAAGAAGAGGGAGAGAAACCGTTTTTAAAAAAGTGGGAAGAGAGAGGGTCCCTTTTTCGGTTATAAGGGACCCAGTTGGGAGGCGGCTACTCGCGAGTAGCAGCCCCCTCTCGGGCGGCTAGTTAGCACTAGCCGCCCCTCCTAGTTTCTCTGTTTTCATTTAAAACCCCTTTCCAATCTCTTTTCGACCCTAAATTTCAAGGTTTTCCATACCAAACAGCCATGTATTGGCTTATTTCCAGACACTACTTGATCAAACACGACTTTCCCGAAGTTTTGCCGCACTTTCAGTACCATTCAAATTCGAATTTCTTCAGTTCTGGTTCTTTTCCAAAGTTCTTATCCTTCGGATGATCCAATTCACCAAATCAACTTTTACTTGCTTTCTGTCGGCGATATCCCCACCTTGCTGAGTTTTCCCAAACACGGGAACGGTAGGTACGAGGAAACTGACGCTGGGTTGCTCCGTGCATGATAGCTAAGAACCCCGACTGCGGGTTGGATCACTCACCATTTACTTTCCCCGCCTTCCACCTGGATCATCCTTTCGGTTAAAAATTCTAAGTCTAGACATAAAGCAGTATTAAATGCTGATCATTGCGGCAGGTGATGACCTTTAGCCACCCTATCTTAGCCGGATCAACCCAAGTAACCGACCCAAGCCACCGCCTATCAAAGATGAGACGTTTGGCAGGTTATGATAGGGGCGGCTACCAGGAAGTAGCCGCCCCATCCTGGGCGGCTAGTTAGCACTAGCCTCCGTTCACCTGGTCCTGACAGAAGAACCAGAGAATTAATGAGGGGTCTAATCACATACACTATTAGCCAAGCCACTCCATTACCCCCTGGACATTCCCCTGCCTCTCTTTTACTATAAATAGAGGAGGTCCCAAGCCTTTAAACATAATCAATCCTTACAAACATCAACAATCTCACAAATCCACCAATTCACATCCACCAAATCCCAAGAGAGAGAGAAAGAGAGCCCCCCTTTTGTGAGAGAAAAACCCATTCCCTACACAAAAACACCCTCTCATTCCACCCTCCAGAAACCCGGGCTAAAACAAGCTTAGCCTCTGTCCAAGACCAAACCCATTTCCTACCGAAGTTCTGCCCAAACCAGACCAGGCCCCGGACGGCTAAACCCTAGTAGCCGCCCCATACCCGACGGCTGGATCACACTAGCCGCCCACCTATCCACACCCCATTTGCACCCCTATGTCCCAAGACTCCTTTAGTCAAGCCCCAGAAGCAGAATATGATACCACCTCTGTGTACGGTATATCCGTGTCTTAGAGTGGAGACCCCACAAACTCCCCCACGTAAGCGATCAAATCCACCCCAACCTTTTCCTGCTTTTAGAAAAAGCAGGTGGCGATCACACAAACCCCTGGAATCCTCTTGAGCCGCTGTCGGGCGCCTCAATCAGGAACGACACCTCACCCTTCCGAGAAGACGATCCGACCGAGCCCGCCAGGGCACGCATCCGATCCGAATCCCCGAAGAACCCCCACACACGCCACACGCGAGCACCCGCGCACCGCCGGATCCTTTCCGACATTCGGAGAATCCGACACACCGACACCCATAGCCTCCCTCGTGACCTCCCCTTCCGCCTGATCACTCCCTAGTGAACTAGACCCCGAGACAGCCCCTCTCTGCTCTCGGGAAGACCTAAGGCGCTTCATCATCGAAGCCGTCTTCTTCCCCTTCATCAACTCCTCCGATTTCGCACAAAAGAAGAACCCCAAAGAAAATCTAGGGCTTCAAAATCAAGAAGAAAGGAATGATGGAAGGCAAAAACAAAGGATTCAAGTTGTTTTAAAATAAGAAGAAGAGAGGAGGGAAGAGTAACCGTTTTAAAACGTATGGGGAGAGAGAGAGGGTCCCTTTTCGGTTATAACGGACCCAGTCGGTAGGCGGCTACTTACGAGTAGCCGCCCCCACTCGGGCGGCTAGTTACCACTAGCCGGCCCACCCTGTTTTCTCGTTACCACATGAAACCCCTTTCCAATCTCTTTCTAGCCCTAGTTCCAAGGTTTTTTTATACCAAACAGCCATGTATTGGCTTATTTCTAGGCACTACTTGATCAAACACGACATTCCCGAAGTTTTGCCGCACTTTCAGTACCGTTCAAATTCGAATTTCTTCAGTTCTGGTTCTTTTCCAGAGTTCTTATTATTCGGATGATCCAAATCCACCAACTCAACCTTTTACTTGCTTTCTGTCGGCGATATCCCCTCCTTGCTGAGTTTTCCTAAGCACGGGAACGGTAGGCACGAGGAAACTGACGCTGGGTTGCTCCATGCATGATAGCTAAGAACCCCGACCGCGGGTTGGATCACTCACCATTTACTTTTCCCGCCTTCCACCTGGATCATCCTTTCGGTTAAAAATTCTAAGTCAAGACCTAGCCTCTGACGGTGTAAATCAAACTCCCTGAAATAGTACTATTTGTGTTGTCATAACTTCTTGAAGGTCGGGCCGGCCATAATCGGGGTCTCTTTCCTTATCATCGGTCGAAGTCTTTCCTGCTTCGCACAAAGACTCTGTTCGATAAGGGACAATTGTAGATACCCCAATTTTGACCGTCCAGAAAGACAGAAATACTTCAAGTAACACCCAGGAATAACCCACATTTGGACATCTAATAGAGAACCAAAAGTTCAGGAAACCAGAAACCCTAAACCCTAGACCTAACCCAAAACCCTAACCCTAACCCTAAACCCCAGACCTAACCCTAAACCCCAGACCTAAACCTACCCTAGACCTAACCCTAACCCTAAACCCTAGCCTGACCGGAAACCCTAACCCTAACCCTAAACCCTAGCCTGACCGGAAACCCTAACCTAAACCGGAAATCCTAACCCTAAACCAGACCCTGGCCCAAACCAGGAACCCCCACCTAGAGAAACTCTAAACCCTAAAACCCTAGAGAACCCCAAGTCCCTGGCAAGGGGCGGCTAGCCCTAACTAGCCGCCCTATACCAAGCGGCTAGTTAGCACTAGCCGCCCCCTGGCCGACCTTGAACCGCTTCCCTAGATGGGACATAAAGCAGCATTAAATGCTGATCATTGCGGCGGGTTGTGGCCTTTAGTCGCCCTATCTTGGCCGGATCAACCCAAGTAACCGACCCAAGCCACTACTTGTCAGAGATGGGACGTTTGGCAGGTCATGATAGGGGTGGCTACCAGGAAGTAGCCGCCCCATCCTGGGCGGCTAGTTAGGACTAGCCGCCCCATCCTGATCCTAACAGAAGAACCAGAGAATTAATGAGGGGTCTAATCAAACACACTATTAACCAAGCCACTCTTTTACCCCCTGGGTATTCCCCTGCCTCTTTTTTACTATAAATAGAGGAGGTCCCAAGCCTTTAAACAACATCCACAACTCACATCCACCAATTCTCAATCCACTTGATTTCAATTGACCATTCCCTTCCCCCACTAGAAATCCCAAGAGAGAGAGAAAGAGAGCCTCTTTTGTGAGAGAAAAATCCATTCCCTACACAAAAACACCCTCTCATTCCAGTCTCCAGAAACCCGGGCTAAACCTAGCTTAGCATCTGTCCAAGACCAAACCCATTTCTTACCAAAGTTCTGCCCAAACCAACCCACGCCCCGGACGGCTAAACCCTAGTAGCCGCCCCATATCCGACGGCTGAATCCCACTAGCTGCCCCATATCCACACCCCACTTGCACCCCTTTGTTCCAAGACTCCTTTAGTCAAGCCATGGAAGCAGAATAGGATTACCTGTTTTTCACCTCTATATACGGTATATCCGTGTCTCAGAGCGGAGACCCCACAAACTCCCCACGTAGGCGATCAAATCCAACCCAATCTTTTCCCGCTTTTAGAAAAAGCTGGTGGCGATCACACACCCTGGAATCCTCTTGAGCCACTGTCGGGCACCTCAACCAGGATCGACACCACCCTTCCGAGAAGACGGTCCGATCGAGCCCGCTAGGGCACGCATCCGATCCGAATCCCCGAAGAACCCCCACACACACACCACAGCACCCCATCGGATTTTTCCCAATACCTAACGAAATCCGACACCGACAGCGTTGAAGTTGGGAGGCATCGACGACAGTGACCCCTTGCACTCTGGATATCTATCCCGTGTTGCATCCGTCAGTATATACAGAGGACTCTAAAATATTGAAAGAGGTATGGAAACTTCCTATATTTTCATTAAGATGTTTATCGAAATTTTGGAATCAATTGTCAACGAGAGTTCAACTATACTCAATTGGCATGCGAATGTATGTCTGGTGCCCAATCTGTCCATAGGCACCGGAAATAGCGCATCATATATTTCTTGAGTGTCAATATGCCACAAATTGCTGGAGACACATCCCATTAGAGCTACGTCCGCCTCTACTATGGGTTCCACAGGCTAGTAATTGGTTTAAGATAATATCAGATGAAGTATGGAATATGACTAAGAGGGTGTCATATAGAAATATTATAATGATAAAGATGTGGTGGTAGCTGTGGAAAATTCATAACTCATTAATTTTTAGAGGTGTACAATTTAATCCACTATTAATTGCTTCTTGAATGTTTGCTCATGCAAGAGAATGCATGATATGCTCGGTTAAAAGCCAACAGGTGGCTGACGTCATAGTTGTCTTGCCTAGGCGTCGCCCAGGCGGGTAGGCGGGCTGGGAAGCCCTAGGCGCATGAATGCCTAACATAGAACATCATTAAGCGGGCGTTTAGACCCATTAGCCCGTTTAACCCGCGCCTAGCATGCTTAAACCCCCCCAGCCCGCTTAGACAAGCGCCTAACCCTAAGGACATTATTATAAAAAAATCCCGATTAGTATGTCAAAAGTTAAAAAAAAAGAAAAACAAACGGCGATTGGGATCCTCGGCGATGCTCCTCATCTGAAATCCAGGCTCCACTGCTCCAGTGATTCCAATCCAGGTTAGTTTATCTCTTCTTCTTCTTCTTCTTCTTTTTCTTCTCTCTCTCTCTTCTTATTCTCTCTCTATCTCTCTCTCTCTCCGGCCTGAATTTCTCTTTGATCTACAAACCTTCCGTCTGTTTTAAACCTTCCGTCTCTTTAAACCTCTGTTTCTCTTTTGTTTACTATGGATTTTATTTAAAATTTAAAAAGTGTGACTCAATGTAACATGTGTCAACAGTCAAGATAGTTATTTTTTTATTTTTTAGTCTATGCTACCTACACGTCACCCATGCAAGAATCCATGTAATGTAATATAAATATCTTTGTATACTTTAGTGGCTTTTTATTATTATTTTAATATAGTCACATAACACATGAATATTATAATATTATTATACAATATACATGCATATTTTAATGTTATTAATAATTTTATAATATGATTATATGTGGTTACATCTGATTTATAATTTTTATAATTTTATATAAATGTATTATATATTTATATGCAAAATATTCATGAATTTATAAAAAAAAAAATAATATGACATGTTTTCTAAATTTTTCATTATTCTGTTTTTTTATTTATTTATTTGATATTTATACAGAATGGCAAGTGTTAATTTGAATGAGTTGAATAAAAATCCTAAACGAAAAGCAAAATCAAATGATCCTGGATGGAAGTATGGCTTTTGGCCTGATGTGAATAACAAGAACACGGTGCAATGTGTGCTATGCGGATATATCGAGAATGGAGGAATTAGGAAGCAGAAGGAAAATCTTGTTGGGGGATTTTCGGATACTACTAAATGTCCCAAGACAACAACGGAGATATCATCTGAAATGTACAGTTACATGATGATGAACAAGAAGAGAAAGCCAGATACACTTGATGAGAATGATGAAGAAGATACAGATTGTGAAGTAGTGGGGTCAAATGCTTCTGAAAAATGTATAGGGCAATCTTCCAAAAAAAGTGGAGCACCTCAAGGAAAAAAGCAACCGCAAATGAGAGGATCAATTGATACTTTTGTAAGACCGAAACCAGAAGATGTAGTAGCTGAAAGAAGAAAAGAAAAGAAACCAGTACAAGTTACACTTGATAATCGATACAAAAAAGAAGATCGCGAGCGAGTAGACAGATATGTGGCCAGATGGTTCTATCAAGCTGGCATTCCTTTTAATGCTGCTAAATTAGTCAGTTTTGAAGAGATGATGGAAGTCGTTGGACAATTCGGGTCGGGCTACATTCCTCCAAGTTATCATGATCTGCGACTGCCTTTATTGAAGAAAGAGAAAGAAGCGACAGAGGGCCAGTTGGAAGAGTACAAGAAGCATTGGAGGACATATGGGTGCACTATCATGTCAGATGGGTTGAAAGATAAGCGAGAGATGTGCTTCATTAACTTCCTTGTGAATTGTCCAGAAGGCACATATTTTTGGGAGGCGATGGATGTGATAGCACATAGGCAAGACGCGAATTTTATGTTTGAATTGTTAGATAATTTTATTGACAAAGTGGAGGAGGAGAATATGATCCAAATTATCATAGACAATGCATCATATTGTGTCAAAGCAGGGCAATTGCTGATGGAGAAAAGAAAAAAGCTATATTGGACTCCATGTGCTGCACATTATTTGGATTTGATGCTAGAGGAAATAGGAAAAATAAAAAGAAGTAAAAGTGTTATTTCTCAAGGAAGAAGGTTGACGACATTCATCTATAGACACCCCAAACTTCATCACTCTATGCTTGAGTTTACAAAACAAAGGGAGCTTGTGAGATGCGGAGTTACAAGGTTTGCTACTGCATTCTTGACTTTACAATCTTTGTACAAATTCAAGAATGAATTGCCGTGATTGTTTGTATCGCCTCAATCGAACAGGAGCAAATTAGCAAAAGATGCACAAGGGAAGAGATGTACTGAGATTGTCCTCTCGAAGATATTTTGGAATGGAGTTGCATATTTACTTAGGGCATCACAACCTCTTCTTCAGGTTTTAAGGGTGGTGGATGCTGATGAAAAACCTGCAATGAGTTATTTATATTCTGCGATGGAGACAACAAAAGAGAGGATTATGGATAACTTTGGACACAAAGTTAGACAATATGGTCCAATTCTCAACATAGTGAATAGACGTTGGGATTCACAAATGCATCGGCCTCTCCATTCAACGACATTTTTTCTAAACCCCAGCGTTTATTTCCCAGCTAAGGAGAAAAGTGCAGAAGCAGTTGCGAAATTTGGAGGAGCCTTCTTAGATGTCCTTGAGCGATTAGTGGATAACATAGAAGAGCAAGAGAAGATTGAGCAACAAATGACTGAATATATGCATGTTAGAGGATCATTCAGTAGAAACTGTTAGGCCTGTGTCATTTAGAGTCCTATTTTCGATCAGAGTCGCAAAAATTTTGGTTTTTAGCTACCTGCTGGGACTGGAGGACTCTAATTGAAGATATAACTGCATATTATGGGTCTTGGTATAGTTTAATACTGCCCATAAAATTTTCGTTTAATTCCGATAACGTTTTTGGAATTATACACTTTCGGATTGATATTTGGATTTGATTTTGTTAAAATCCAAGACGAAGAGATAAAAATCCGATATTATTATGAGATGTTAAGTTTGGTGATAGCTTCCATATAGAAGTGGAATTGGATCAACTGGATTCGTATATTAAAAGTTATGGGTATTTTTCCGAGTATACCCCGAAGTTGAGGAATCCAGGCAGCAGCCCTGTAAGATGTTTAGCCTAGATTTTGGAATAGCTGGAGAGGTTATTTGATCTGGGTGTAAACATGAAAGTTGTAGATAATCGTCTTATCTTTCAAATGCCACTGGAATCGTGCAATTCTGAGCTGTATTGAGGAAGTTATGGCCGTTTAAGTGAAGGCTGCGCAGAGGTTTTAAGTCCGAGGATGACTTGGTCATTTACTCGACCTTTGCTTATTTAATCCCCAAATGTGCACGACTTTGGGTCTCTCCTCCTCTCTTTTCTGGTCCAGCCCCCCTTTTGTATGTGTTTTGGGTGGAGGAGGTGATGGTGGTGGAGAAGAAGATCAAAAAGGAGTGGAAAAGGTGTGTTTATGTTGTTGTTGTGCTTTGTTATCCTCCCTTCTTAATCCATCTTCCTCAAGCTCCCCCTCATTGTTTTCCCCTCCCCTTTGGACAGCAGCCCCCCATGTGTTTGTTGTAATGCCACATTGAAGAAGAAGAGCAAGGAAGAGGTGGTGGTTGCGGTGGTTGCGGTTGGGGTGGCCGAGGGTGCGCTTGCGAGCCCCTACGCCCCCCTTTCCTCTCCTTTCCCCCCCTCTCCTTTGGTGAGTTTTCCCTCTTCTTTTTGTGGTTCTTATGCATATAAGGAGTGTTTGGTTGTTGGTGGAGGTGGTGATGAAGTCTCCTCTTCCAAGGTATTTGAAGGTGTGTTGTTTGTAAGGAGGTGCGGGGCGTCGGGGGTGTGGGCGGGAAGCGTGCATGAGGTGCTTGCATGCGTGCGGAGTGCGCGGGAAGCGTGCATAAGGTGCTCGCATGCATGCGGAGTGCGCGGGAAGCGTGCATGAGGTGCTCGAGGGTGTGCTTGACGTTGTTCGATGCGTGCGGAGTGTGCGGGCAGCGTGCACGAGGTGCTCAAGGGCGTGCTTGGCCTTGCCCGATGCGTGCGGAGTGCGTGGGAAGCATGCACGAGGTGCTCGAGGACGTGCTTGACGTTGTTTGATGCGTGCAGGGTGCATGAGCAGCGTGCACGGGGTACTCGAGGGCGTGCTTGCGGTGCCCAGACGCGTTCGGAGTGCTTCGTGGTGTTGAGCAGCTTGTTATAGCCAAATGCAACCATTGGATGATCCTTGGCGGATTGGTATCGGGCTTCGGATTCAACTCGTCGCTCTCTTGCGTTTCGCGAGCCGTGCGCTCGTTAGGTGAGTGGTTCGATCCAACACTTCGGGACGCGCTCGATGCACGTAGTCGTGCACCGCACGTCCTTGGGGCATCTTAACCCCTAAATATGCTAGATATTTGCATGTTAGGGTGGTATAGCTCGTATACTGCGTAGAACCCCTATTCTACCCTATACTTGCTTAAGTATGTATTCATGTTTGTATAATTATGATTTCATGCGCCCCTTGTGTTCGGGCATGTATTTTCGAATGAGTTTATGGATGTATTAGAATATGGCATGTCTTAGGTAGTAGTGTAATACTACCCACACTATATTAATTATATCCAGCATGTTAAACCTTGGGTTAATAACCGGATGCGTACTAATATTCCTTTACGATTAGACTGGAGGAATGGTGTAGTTGTTGCACCCATCTGTTGGGGCGAAGCTAGGACCAGCTTTTCAGAGAGGATGAGACTTTCCCTCTCTCTCGCCCTCCCTCTTTGCGTAAACTGAGTAAGTAGATATGATTCCTACTTGACTCAGTTTCGCTTGGGATTATCGGTATGCATCGGTTAGTGCGCGAGATCACGCTTAACCCTCCCCCTTGGAGTTGGTGATATCCAACGCCTGCTTGAGTCATCCTTTACATGATTGAATATTTATTATGGCCTTATAAGCATGTTTAAGTGGGTCATACCCTGTATGCTTATTGTATGATTTGTTGTTTATGATGTAAATCCGTGTTAGGGAGTACCCCTATAGTTATATATATTATCGTGCATGTGGCACATATTATCATGTTATGTTTCTCCTCATATATATATATATATATGTGCGCCTGTTAACTAATTTGGCCAATCCGTAATAGGCAAGGGTATGACCCGCGGTCGGGTCGTACCCTATTAGTTAAAGCGCTAGCGATGTAATCACCCTTGCATCCGAGTGATGCATTCGTATCGAATTCTGAAGAATTCATCGAGGCCTCGGTTTTGTTAAACCGATAGCTACGGTAGTAACTTGGGCCTACCCGTGCCAGGCGTGTGTCTGAACCGCCTATTGGGTTATGCCCCTGGCTTGTCTACACGAGTGTAGAGATAGTCCTCGCGTTCGAGTGACGCCTCCGTGTGGGAATACAAGAGTATTCGATATCATCGATATATGTGTGTAAGTACCAAGGGTAGTTGGCTTTCCCATAGGGTTCGCATTGCGAACGCAAGGTGCTTCCTCCTAACATCGTCATGAGTCGAAGCTACCCGACATAGAAGCTGTCCTGTAGGGTGCCACCACTTGTAGGTGCTACCGATGCGTACCGCGGTACACATCTAGGGAATGTACTGATCGTGGAAGGCCGACAGGTAGAGGCTGCACGGGAGAGAGCTACCAAGTGATATTTCGGGCTTCAAGTCATTCTCCCCTTCGTCGGATCCGTGTTGAAGCTGCCCGGCTCGTAGTTGTCCTATGGGGTGCTCCCAGACGTATTTATGACACCTATTGGTGCGCCCATATGGTAGAGATAGCGGTCATGGAGAGGCTACCAGGTAGAGGCTCCCCGGGAGAGGGCTACCGGATGACGATGGGTGTAGAGCAACTGAGTTCGTTTCAAAAGTCCCTAGTCACCCCTCCGGGGGCTAGGGTGAGGATGAGTTGTTGTCACGTCGCCACGTGACCCAAATACCCATCGAGTATACTCTAGGTTTGTTACTTCTGACGCTTGAGGTATCGAAGTATATCTCTACCTCGTAGCAGATGGATGCGTTGTGTCTCATTAACCAGTAACACGTGGTGTTATGGTTAACCCTCGTTTGTCCCCGGGTCTCTTTGGAGCTTCCCTTCAGGGTCGGGGCGATGAATGTGTTAAGTCACGTCGCTACGTGACCCATTGGTTTGTTCACCCGTTCCCATATTGGTTGGGTCTGGTTAAGTATCGATGTTGAGAGATATCGATAACAACTATCTATATGTAGATGATCACAATAGTGTTGTTTAGACCAGTAATTCCGCGTCTCCTTGACAAACGGTATGGTCTCTCCCCAAGAGTCCCAAGAGTCTCCCTTCGGGAGTGAGGGTGTGGGTGAGACGGGTTGCACCGCCGTGTGACCCTATTATCCATTGGGTTTCAACCCATGTTTTTCCTTGAAAGGAAATTGCCTTAACATTAAATTGTTATAGTGGTGTTCGGTTTCCGACCACTCACTGAGCTTGTAGCTCACCCCTCGCGTACTGTTTCTTTTACAGGGGCGTTGTTGGGCGTGGAGCTGGAGTTTTCCTATGGCGTGGTCTTGCGTGCGTGGAAACGTTCTGTCCGACGGATTGGCGAGTGCGAGGCTGTCAGCAGTCCTAGAGTCTTGTGTATTGGTAATTCGTGCGTGTGGCACTTGTTGTATTTTATTGGCTAGACTTGGCTCTCACAGGACAGTGATTGTGTATTCGAGTCTGTACTAATATTTTCGGTTTACAGACTTATTGATAGTTTATGCTTCCGCTTTTCAGTTGTATTATCAGTTGTCATTGCTTCATTAGCCTTGTGTATTGTTTATTTGAGTCATTGTTGACCTCTTGTTTATGATAGCTGATATTATATTATTGCCACGTCTCGGGGACGGCCGCCCTGGGGCGTGACAGAAACCTTGCGATTAGAACTCGTGACAAGAAACAACCCAGTAAGTTCATTTTTTCAATATACAAAAAAATTTAAAATTAAATTTTTAAACTTTGAATAACTGATAATTAAATATTCTTTTAGTGGATTGGTGGAGTACTCATGGATCCAGTACTCCAGAGCTTAGATGGATTGCAGTGCGTATATTGGGTCTTTGTTGCACTTCTTCTGGTTGTGAGAGGAATTGGAGCACATTTGGCTTTGTAAGTTAAATTATTATTTCAAATTTCCCTAGTATTTTATGCTAGAAAAAATTTAGATTTTTCTTTTCTTTTTCATTCTATTTTTTTATTTTCTTTTCAGATTCACACTAAAAAAAGGAATAGACTTGAACAACAAAGACTCAATGATCTTGTGTTTATCAAGTTCAACCAACGCCTTCAAGCAAGGTTTCAAGAGAGGAGGGAGAAGAGTGGTAGCTATGATCCCGTTGTCCTTGATGAGCTGGATTGGGCTTGTGAATGGATGACTGGAGAGGATCCTGATGATTTGGTATATGGAGAGGGTGATGATCTAACATGGGATGATGTGGATGAGGCATTAGGTGCATCTAGTGCATTTGAAGGACGAAATCGATCAAGAAGAAATGTCTCATCAAATAGATACAGTGGAAGAGATTTTGGTTCTTCTAGTTCTAGAAATGCTCGTGGTAAGGAAGTTGTTGGTGAAATGCCATTGGAAAATATTGGAGGTGAGATTCAAGAAGATGAAGTAGAATGGTTAAGCGATGAAGAGCTAGATGAGGAACATGGAGTTGCTTGTGATTGTGATGACGAAGATTGTGATGACATTATTGAGTCCAGGATTCAAGACTTGGACAGTGACTGAGGAGTTCTTTATCATAAAATTTTAGTTTTTGTAGTATTTTTTTTTTACTTTGTTCGCTTGAAAGTATTGATCTTTTAGTTTTGTAGATTTGTTTGTTGGTTGATGGTGTTGGAACTATGATTTTTTAGTTGTTGGCTTGTTGTAATGACTATTTTCTTCTTTTTGTTTCATTCTAATTTTTAGTTGAAGATTATTTGCATTTCTATCATTATAGTAATCTTGATAACATATAAATGTAATTAAGCACCACCTAGGCACGCCTAGGTGGCTAGGCGGTTGGCCACCGCTTAGGCTCGCCTAGATGCCCAAACAACTATGGCTGACATGTGTAATCTACTCAAACTAACAAATCAAAATGAGCTTCATAAGCAGGTTACATATAAAAATTCTACAAATGAGGATTGGATATATATACTGATGGATGGGAGTGTGGATTAGCAAACAAAAGTAGCAAGGGCAGGATTTATTCTGGTGCACATTAGCCCATTTAGAATTATTGGAGCACGTTATTTGGTTTGGACGTGGGTTACTCCTCTTAGAATAGAAGTCGAAGTTATGAGACTAATCACACAATTTGCACGTAATTTGGAACTCAGTAAATTATGTATATGCTCTGACTCTTAATTGCTGGTTAACTTATTGCAACAAGGAGGCTTAGTGTCACGCCCCAGGGCGGTCATCCCCGAGACGTGACAAATATGTAAATATCAGCTATCATACAAGAGGTCAACAATGACTCCAATAAATAAATACACAAGGCTAACGAAGCAATGACAACTGATAACTTAACTGAATTGTAGAAGCATAAAAATATCAATATGTCTGTAAATCAAAAACATTGTTACAGACCCGAATACACAATCACTGTCCTGTGAGAGCGAAGTCTAGCCAAATAAAATACAACTGGTGCAACACGCACGATTTCAAATACACAAGACTCTAGGACTGCTGACAGTCTCGCACTCGCCAATCCGCAGAACGAAACGCTCTCCACACACGCAAGACCACACCACAGGGGAGCTCCAGCTCCACGCCCAACCACGCCCCTGTAAAAGAAACAGTACACGAGGGGGTGAGCTATAAGCTCAGTGAGTAAATAGAAATCAAACACCATTTCAACAATCTAATGCTAAGGCAATTTCCTTTACAGGAAAAATATGGGTGGAAACCCAATTGATAATAAGGTCATGCGGCGGCGCAACCCACCTCACCCTCACCCTCACCCCCGAAGGGAGACTCTTGGGACTCTTGGGGAGAGATCATACCGTTTGTCAAAGAGACGTGGAATTACTGGTCTACACAACACTATTGGATCATCTACATAGAGATAAATGCTTACTGATGTCTCTCAACATCGATACTTATTCGGACCCAACAACTATGGGAACAGATGAACAAACGAATGGGTCACGTAGCGATGTGACTTCAACACATCCCCCGCCCCCGAAGGGAAACTCCAGGGAGACCCGGGGAGAAACAAGGGTTAACCATAACACCTTGTTACTGGTTAACGAGACACAACGCGTCTATCTGCTACGAGGTAGAGATATACTTCGATACCTCAAGCGTTAGGAGTAGCATACCCAGAGTATACTCGATGGGTATTAGGGTCATGTGGCGACGTGACAACAACTCATCCTCACCCTATCCCCCGGAGGGGTGACCCTAGGGACTTTTGGAACAAACCCAGCTGCTCTACACCCTTCGTCATCTGGTAGCCCTCTCCCGGGGAGCCTCTACCTGGTAGCCTCTTCATGACTGCTATCTCTGCCATCTGGGCGCACCAACAGGTGTCATGAATAGCATCTGGGAGCACCCCGCAGGATAGCTACAATCCGGGCAGCTTCGACTCACGATGATGTTAGGAGGAAGCACCCTTCGTTCGCAATGCGAATCCTATGGGAAAGCCAACTACCTTTGGTGCTTACATATATATATATCGATGATATCAAATGCTCTTGTATTCCCACACGGAGGCTTCACTCGGACGCGAGGACTATCTCTACACTCGTGTAGAAAAGCCAAGGGCATTACCCAATAGGCGGTTCATACCCACGCCTAGCACAGGTAGGCCCAACTTAAATATTGTAGCTATCGGTTTAACAAAACCGATGCAATGATGAATTTTTCTGAATTCAATACGAATGCATCACTCAGATGCAAGGGGGCGATTACATCGCTAGTGCTTTAACTAATAGAGTACGACTCGATAGCAGGTCATACCCTCGCCTATTACGGATAGGCTAAATTAGTTAACATGCACATATATATATATAGAGGGCCGATTACATGCGGTGAACGGTGGGTGCGGCAGTGATCACGGGTCCATCGCATCCGACGGTCGGATGCGATTCACATCGACCGTCGGATGAGATGGACCCGTGATCGGACGACCCGTGTCGCGGCCGCACCCACCGTTCGCCGCACCTAATCGTTTTCACTATATATATGTATATATATATAGAGGGGTGATTACGTGCGGCGAACGGCGGCAACGATCACGGGCCGTCGATCACAGGTCCATCGCATCGGACAGTCGGGTGCGATTCACATCGACCGTCGGATGCGATGGACCCACGATCGAACGGCCCACGTCGCGACCGCACCCGCCGTTCGCCGCACCTAATCGCTCATGTGTGTGTGTGTATATATATATATATATATAAAAGGAGAATCATAACGTAGTTATATGTGCCACATGCACGATAATATATATAATTAACTATAGGGGTCCTCCCTAACATGATTATTCATAATAACCAACATAGCATACAAAGCATGACCTAACTACACATGCATACAAGAGCATTAATCATGCAAACACACAAGATAATGACCTAACATGTGTTGGATATCACCAACTTAAAAGGGAAGGGTCAAGCGCGGTCTCGCGCCCTAACCGGTGGATGCCGATAATCCTAAGCGGACCTGAGTCAAGTAAGAATCGCATCTACTTACTCAGTTTACGCAAAGAGGGAGGGCGAGAGAGAGGAAAAGCATCATCCTCTCTAGAAGCTGGTCATAGCTTTGCCCCCAACAGATGGGTGCAACAACTATACCACGTCCTCCAATCTTTTGATCAGGGAATATTAGTTATGCATCCGGTTATTAACCCAGGATTAAACATGCTGGATATAATTAATATAGTGGGGGTAGTATTACAATACTACCTAAGGCATGCCATATTCTAATACATCAACACACAATTCAGAAATACATGCCAAAATACAAGGGCACATGATAACATGATCATTTAACACGAACACAATACATATGCAAATACGATCATTCAAGATTAATACGATAATGTAGGCACGTACATGGTAGAATAGGGGGTTCTACCCAATATACGACTTACAGTCCTAGCATGCAATATCTAACATATTTGGGGTGCAAGGATGCCCCATGGATGCGTGATGCACGACTATGTGCATCAAGGGCATCCCAAAGGGTTGGATCGAACCACTCACCGATACTCGGTTTGATGCGTGTCGAGTGGCAGCACGCGAGCAGGGCAAGCGGGCAGCACGCACGCAGAACAACACGCATGCGGGGCAGGCGGAACAGCACGCACGTGAGACAACACGCACGGGGCAACACCCGAGGTGCACAGGCAGGGCAGGGCATGCTGGGCATGCCGCCCAGCATGCTGGGAACAAGCGCCGGGCCGCGGGGAACAGGCGCCGAACACACTGCCGAGAACGCTGGGAACAGGTGTTGGGCACGCTGTGAACAGGTGCTAGGAACGCTGTCGAGCACGCTGGGAACAGGTGCCGGGCACGCTAGGAACGCTGTCGAGCACGCTGGGAACCGGTGCTGGGAACGTCGCAGGACGCGCTGGGCAGAGTCGCTGGGCACAGATGCTGGGAATGCCGCAGGACGCGCTGGGCACAAACGTTGGGCGCACTGGGCACAGGTGCTGGGGCTGGCAGGGCAGCAGGCAGGGTCTGCTGGGGCACAATTTCTAGTGCTGGCATGGCAGCAGACAGGGGCATGCTGGCCACAGGCAGCACACACAGGGCAGCACGCATGCGGGAACGCCGACACCCCTACACCCAAGCAACCAAGCACACACACACACACCATACAAACATAAATACAAACACATGACATGCACCACTTTCCAACACAACAAATGTGCTAAAAACTAGAAAAATAAGAGGGAAAAGCTTGCCAAGAGTGGGGCTCGTAAGCACACCCACGACTACCTCAACTGCCACTGTAGATACCTCAATTTTGACCGTCCAGAAAGAAAGAAATACTTCAAGCAACACCTGGAAATAACCCACATTCGGGTATCTAATAGAAAACCAAAAAAAAATTTAGGAATCCGAAAACCCTAAACCCTGACCTAAACCCTGGCCCAAGCCCTGACCTAAACCCTAACCCTGACCTAAACCCTGGTCCAAACCCTAAACCCTAACCCTGACCTAAACCCTGGCCCAAACCTACCTCGAGAACCCCAAAACCCTAGAAATCCTAAAAACCCTAAGTTCCTGGCAAGGGGCGGCTAACTCTAACTAGCCGCCCCATACCAGGCGGCTAGTTGGCACTAGCCGCCCCCCGGGCCGACCCTGAACCGCTTCCCTGGATGGGACATAAACAGCATTAAATGCTGATTATTGTGGCAGATTGTGACCTTTAGCCACCCCATCTTGGCCGGTTCAAACCAAGTAACCGACCCGAGCCACCGCTTGTCAGAGATGGGACGTTTGGCAGGTCATGATGTGGGTGGCTACCAAGAAGTAGCAGCCCCATACTGGGCGGCTAGTTAGGACTAGCCGCCCTTCACCTGGTCCTGACAGAAGAACCAGAGAATTAATGAGGGGTCTAATCAAACACACTATTAACCAAGCCATTCTATTACCCCCTGGATATTCCCCTGCCTCTTTTTTTACTATAAATAGAGGGGGTTCAAAACATTTTTACAACATCAACCAATCTTCAATCCACAATCCTCACTTGATATCAATTGACAATCCCCTTCCACCACTAGAAACCCCTAGAGAGAGAAAAAGAGTCTCATTTGTGAGTGAAAAATCCATTCCCTACACAAAATCACCCTCTCATTCCACCCTCCAAAAACCCGGGTTAAACCTAGCTTAACCTCTGTCTAAAAGCCAAACCCATTTCCTACCCAAAGTTCTGTCCAAACCAACCCAGGCCCTAGACGGCTAAACCCTAGTAGCTGCCCCATACCCGACGGTAAACCCATTAGCCGCCCCATATCCACACCTCACCTGCACCCCTTTGTCCCAAGACTCCTTTAGTAAGCTCCGGAAGCAGAATAGGATTACCAGTTTTTCATCTCTGTGTACGGTATATCCGTGTCCCAGACCGGAGACCCCACAAACTCCCCACGTAGGCGACCAAATCCAACCCAACCTTTTCCTGCTTTTCGAAAAAGCAGGTGGTGATCACATACCCTTGAATCCTCTTGAGCCGCTGTCGGGCGCCTCAACCAGGAACAACACCACCCTTCCGAAAGACGATCCGACCGAGCCCGCCAGGGCACGTATCAGATCTGAATCCCCGAAGAACCCCCACACACACGGATTTTTCAGCACCGACAGCCATCACCACAACCACCAACTCAGCCTCCACATCTCTTCTTCTTGGCTGGAAACAGAGGAGGGGACCATGAAAGGGGCTAGAGAAGGGGGAGAGGGAGGAGACAACAACTACCAATCATGCACACCTTAATCATCCTCTTCTTGCTCCATCTTCTCCATGCACTCCTTCAACTTCTACAACAAGAAAACCCACACAAAGGGGCTGTACCAGAGAAAGTCGTAACATTTTGGGGATTTTATAGCCAAGAGAGGATTCCAAATGGCAAAATCGACCTTGACCTCGAAACTCTGGACGTACTTCACTAGAACATCCATAACTTCCACAATATAGCCCCAAATTACACAATCCAACGCCATTGGAAAGCTAAGAAGATTATCTATAATTTTTATGTTTATACCCAGATCAAATAACCTCTCCAGATATTTTGAAATCTAGGCTAAACATCATACATGGCTGATGCCAGGATTTCTCATCCCTGGGGTATAATTGGAAAAATACCCAAAACTTTTGATACACGAATCCAATTGATCCAATTCTACTTTTGTATGAAAGCTAGCTCAAAACTGAATATCTCATGATAATATCAGAATTAAACCTCTTCATCTTGGATTTTAACAAAATCAAATCCAAATACCAATCAAAACTGCATAATTTCAAAATTGTTATCGGAAAACAATGAAATTTTTATGGATAGTACAAAACCATACCAGGACCCATAATATGTAGTTAGATTTTCAATTAGAGTCCTCAAACTCTAGCAGATAGTTAAAACCAAAATTTTAGCGACCCCAATTGAAAATTAAGACTCTAAATGACTCAGGCCTATCACTTAGATTCACTGCAGCTTATGATGACCTTAGCACCTACACAAATCAACGAGGAGTTGGGGAACATTCGATTGTGCGAAGTCACCAGGAGCAGTGAAATCACCAGAGGTTTTGGCGCATAAGGCAAGTAAACTACATGAAACTAACTATACTTTTGCTTTATAAAATGACAAAATTAGAGGCTGGTTATCACCTGTCATAGATACGGTTCATGCATGTATTGAACAGGCTCATAACTATGCACAGAATGTTATTTAGGATAATGTAATTACTTAAGCCTTGAGAAAGGGCCTTTCACCAATAAAATAAAATAAAATCTTTTATGAAAATATTGGCTGATATTAATTTTTATAAAAAAAATGGTGGAAATCAATTTTTATGAAAAAACTATATTTAAAAAATTGATTCCAAATGGTGTTTAATATCTTTAAAAATAAATATTGTTACATCCCAAGAAAATCTTCTTTATGACACCATTGAATATTTGAACTCTTAAAATATTTATCCCATCCATAATTACACCTAAGAAACTTTTGAGAGGTCCAGTGAGGATCATTTGAGAAGAAGTAAAGAACAAGAGGATTTGTGTGTAATAACCCAAACCTCTTATCCATGATTATATTGTTCTCTTACATGTTTGGATTGATGGATAACATAATGATATATGTTTTTTCATACTATTATGCATTTGAAGTGTCTTAGGCTCATGTATTCATAGGTTATATTCCAAGTTGCATGTTTTGTATGATTGGAAGATGAGGAAATTTAAAGTTGGCTTTAACAATGGATATTCAATTTTGAGTCATCTTTCATACAAAAATAGAATTAGATCATTTAGATTTATGTGGCAAAATTTATGGCTATTTTTCCAGTTATAACCTATAGATGGGAAAAACCTGACAACAACATTGTTTGATATTTAGTTCATATTTTAGAATAATTGTAGATAATTATCTTGGCTTTCCAATGGATATTGAATTACATGATGTGGAGATGTATAACGGAAGTTATAGCTTTTGTACTGAGGGTTGTCCAGAATTTTTTAGTCAGGGGCAGTATGGTCATTTCTCCCTCAATGTACCTGTCAAAAATCTAGTATGCTGCCATTTGAGAAAGTTTTTGTTCGACTCCAACAGAAAATTTTGGGAGAAAGAAGGAAAAAAAGAAGAGAAAAAGAAGAGGAGATGGAGAGGAGATGAAGAGATTTGGTGAGATAATTTAATCTTTGATTTCTTTTTGGCACTTGTTTTAGTTTGTTGGTTTGCATTCTTATTTTGGAGGTTAAATTTATATTGTGCTACAGGTTTTGAATGCTGATTTGCAGAGAAGAAATATAAGTTAAAGTTGGAGCAAAGTGACAATTCTTCTTGTCTTATTTCTTTCCATGGTTGTGGTTACTTGTTCAATGTGCTCTTGAGACTAGAATGTGATGTTTATTAGTGACTTGATGAGGTTTTACAAGTGATTTGGAGGATTTCAATGACACATGTTTCATTATTAGGTTCTGTTAAATGGTAAATGATTTTGAGAATATAAATATACTGTGCTCATCTACTCGACGAGAGGAATGTAATCCAATGAGTTTTCACTAATTTTGAATTAGAGGAACCTAATGGTCAAAACCCAACCCAAGGATTTCCAACAAGTTCCATATCATTGGTATTGTTTTATTCATCATCTTTATCTTTGAAGTTCATGACCTTGGGTATAAAAATGAGTTATTTTTGTGAGGTTTGCTTGCTAATTTATAGGGGATTTAATTGTATGATAGCCTATAGTTGAATGGTTTTTGATGGTGGTAGAATAGTTGGTTTAATAGTTGGAATTATAGGGTTGTATCTTACATTTGTTGGCTAGAACCTTAGAATATGTTTTGGATTAGTTTTCACGCGTATTATTGGATGATGTTTATGTATCAATGGGAGCTTCTTAATGTGAGGAAAGGAGGTGATCTTGTGTTTAAAGCTTGTGGTGGGAAATGCTATGCAAGTAACCCCAATTATATGTATATTCACCTCACTACCTTGTTTGTGATATCATTACTTCCATTTGTTGTTCATGGTCATGGAGACTATTGATCTTATTCTTTTGAGCCTATTATGATGATCATAAAGACTATTGTGGTTATTGTTTTGAGCCTATTGTGATCGTCATTATAAATTGTTATTGTTCTTCTTAGATATTTCATTTGTTATATGATCTACATGATTGTGTTGTCCAACCATGTAGATCATTATGAAATTGAGAGGTGTATGGCATTGATTTCTAGTCATTATTCTTTTAGGGTGCATTTGGTTGTGCGATTGTGCAGATTTTGTGATTGCAAGAAGCTGTTTTTACAATCGTATAACCAAACAGTTTTATTATTGCAGATTCTTGTAGAAAGATTTCAAGCAAATAGTGCTCAAAAGTTACAATTTGGAAAAGCTGGGGGAGTGAGCTTCTTGCAGAATCAGTTTTAAAACCCAGATTTCTGCATAATCGGTTTTGCAATCATGCAACCAAATGCACCCAGTCTGCTAGGCCTTAGGAATGACCATAGACCTTGGATTATGAATTGAAGATCTGCTCCTAGCGCACATAAGTACATATGGTTCAATGAGGGGGGACTTTCGGATACCCTGCCATGCTTGGACGTTCCAAGGGCTAGGTAACGTTTCCACGGTGGATGTTTTGAGGGCTACAAGCGAGAATTATTACACCATGGTCATTTCGAGGGCCGAGGTGGGCAAGGCCGACCGTGAGAAATGATTTTTTTTAATGGGCCCGAGGTCAATATTTAAAGTGAGGCCCCATGTATATTAAAAAAATATAATTTATTTAATCTTATACATTATTTTATTTTAAGCCATGAACAAATTATAAAATAGATACAATATTTTAAAATAATTTAAAAGCCTATAAGCAGCAAAATAAATTAAATTTTAATTAAATGAAAAGGTTATAAAATCACAAAAATGCTTAACACTATTTATTTTAAACAACAAGAGGAACCAAGGAGGAAAATATATAGTGAGAAGGAGATATTATCATTTTGGTTGGAGTGATTTAAGGAGGGGAGTAATTTTAGGCTTGATTTTGGAAAAGATTGTGTGTTGATATTAACTAATTAACAAGTAAAAGTAGCAAATCTAACCGTTTATTTATTTAATTCCATCGATCATGCGGTTATTGTGGCCCCTCCCTAGATAGGGACTCTAGACAATTTGCCTTGGTAGCCTTTGTACATGGCCGGCCCTGGATGTGGGGTCACGAGGAGGTGGTCATTCCATTTGCATTCCAGATATTCGAGGGTCAAAGTCTCCATCCAAAATTATACTTCTTCATTGCTATCAGAGCGTTGTTGACATCTTGAGTAGTTGTCAACTTGTCATCTTGACATCTTGAGTTGTTGTCTTCTTGAGTTGTTGTGATATTCATTTGGTTACATTCACGAAACATCCATCTATTAAAAAACGGGTTCGGATTCATGAACTGAACCGAATCCACTTCCCATAAAATAGAACGGGTTTCATCGCAGTTTCAAACGACGAAACGCAGCCCAAAAAAATGGCGCGCAAACCCCTCCTCCTCCTCCTCCTCCTCTCTTTCTCCTCCTCATTCGCCCAAGACCAGCAGCCCCAATCGCCGACGACTCCGCTCGTGCCGGCCCTCTTCGTCATCGGCGACTCCTCCGTCGACTGCGGCACCAACAACTACCTAGGCACCGTCGCCCGCGCCGACCGTCCCCCCTACGGCCGCGACTTCGACACCCACAACGCCACCGGCCGCTTCTCCAACGGCCGCGTCGTCGTCGACTATCTCGGTATGGCAAAACCCCATCATCGATTTCTTCAATCTTGGTTTTTTGTCTCTCCCTGATTAGATTCTTGGATACCCATTTCGATAAAAGCTCCGTTTTTGCATGAAATTCGGTTCCTTTTCAGTGTGATGGGTTTTTTCAAGAAACCAATGAATTCGGGTTCTTCTCGCTCAAGATTTCAAATTTTCAATGAATCACAGCTTTGAATTTGGGGCTGCCTTTTGTTCCGGCGTACCTTGGGTGGAGGAGCGGGAACTACCAAGACATGATCCACGGCATGAACTATGCGTCGGCCGCCGCCGGGATCTTCTTCTCCAGCGGCTCCGATATGGTAAAGAAAGGAATAACAAACAAGCCCACATTGTCTCTGTATTTGAATTCTCATAAAGGCCGCGCCTTTTCTTTCTCTTGCAGGGCCAACACGTCTCACTGACCCAGCAAGTACAGCGGTTCTCGGACACAGCGCAGCAACTCTCGCTCAGCCTCGGCCCCGGCCCAGCGGCGGACTTCATCGCGAGGTCCGTGGTCTACGTATCGATCGGCAGCAATGACTTCATCCACTTGTACCTGGCCAACTCGTCGAACATCCAGTCCGAATACCTCCCTTGGGAGTTCAGTCACATTCTGGCCTCCAATTTGAAGCAAGAACTGAAGGTGAGTCTCCAGCCAGCCCTCTTTTTGACGTTTTCGTGATTGGGTCTTAATTGGTTCGGGTTTTTCAACGTAGAATTTGTACAATACAAATGCTCGCAAGGTAGTTGTGATGTGGATCTCCCAATTCGCACATACACAAGACGTAATCGTCACCATTAGATGGATGATTTAAGATAATCTTTTACTAGATTAAATTTGAAGATTTGTTTAGATTTGATTTGTTAGGATGTGGTTGGATTTGATTAGTTAGGATAAGATCTGTTTTGGTCAGTTAAGATTTGATTTGTTTTGGTTAGTTATCACTTAGTTTGTTTTATTATTTAAACACATGGTTTACCCAGAATGGGGGATTATTGATGAATTTGAAGAATTATTATTTTCTCCTTCTTTACCTTTCTCTCTCTTCTTCCTCTGTCCGGCATCAATTTGGTATCAGAGCCAAACCCTAATCCTCTTTCTTTCTCTATTTTCTTCATTATCCTTCTATTATTTCTTCTCCACGGTTTTTTCCTTTCTCCCTTCCACATCTCTTCTTTTCTCTTTCTATCTAAACCCTAATCCTCCTTTTCATCAAGTCTCTGTATTGCAAAAAAAAAAAAGCTGCTGTCCAGACCGACTGCAGCACGGACATCACTACCATTCAGATTTGGTTTGGCTACACATTGAAAGAAATAAAATTTTCATCATCATCATATTTATGAAGAAAGGAAGAGATGAATTCAGCCCATTGACCCATTACAGAGACCTGATCTGAGTTAAAAGAAAGCCCATCAACCAAGTCCAGTCCAGTTCACAATGACAAGCAGGTTCATTGGTAAGTTGGTACAGGTAAATAAATTACACTTTGGCGTTGGATTATAATCTTATCTGTTGGCTTATTTTGTCATTTGCTTAGGTCCTTTGTCATCTTTTGAAACACCTTGATTTTCCACATATATACACTATTATCCAGTCCATTCTTTTTTTCCCCTAAGCTCTTGACATCTGCGAGTGTTTATTTGCAATAATATAATTTATTTATTCAGTGTTGATCTTCGTTTTATATCAGCATGGTGTCCAATAATGAGTTGCAAGCTAAATGTAATACCTTGGAGCAAAAGATTCAAACAACCGAGGATTCTATTGTCAATTTAAACACATCTTTGAACACATCTGTAGGGGAGTTACGTAATGAAATAGATAAAATATCTGAACAACTTGCCCTAATAGTGAGAACCTTGAGTAATCAGCCAGATAATAGTCTTCCAAATCAGAACCCTCAAGATGGACTTCTCCCAACTCCTCCTAGACCCAGGGTTGACCCATCCTCGTCTCATGCTGAAGTTCCTTTAGATCTGCCTCTGAATGCCCGTACACACCCAACTTCCCTTCATGGACCACAAAGAGATTGTAGATTTCCTTTCGACCACAGGCAAAATAATGGCATAGAAAATGACTTTGAGGATAATTTACAACCACCTACGATCCACAGACAACCCAATAGGTACCAAGATAGGTGTGCTCCACAAGGATTTAACCGACCCCGCCAGGAGATCCATGGAAATTATCAAGATGACATTGACAACATCACCAAGAAAGTTAAGGTCGATGCCCCAAGTTTTGATGGTAGATTGGATCCCAATGCATTTCTAGATTGGTTAGCTGACATAGAAGACTATTTTGAGTGGTACGACATGTCAGATAATTATTGCATCCATTTTACAAAAATGAAGTTGTCCGGGTCTGCAAAGCGATATTGGCAAAGTGTGCAGCTCAATATTGAGCGTCTAGGTGAAGAACCACTCCACCTATGGGCTGAGATGAAACAAAAACTTAAAGAAAAGTATCTACCATCTCATTATCGTAAACAATTGTTTGATCAATTAATGAACTTACGTCAAGGCTAATTGAGTGTAACTGAATATATGGACAAGTTCGAAGAAGCTATGATGAGATGTGACCTCATTGAAGAGCCTTGGGTATCCACTGCAAGGTTCATTAATGGATTGAGACCAGACATCAAACGAGAAGTCAATCTTCATGACACTGTTGAATTGTTGGAGGATGCTTTTCATAAATCCTTGGAGGTTGAAAAATATCTCAAATCCTTCAGCAATCGACGTTGGAATTTTCAAGAAAGAGGGCGTACCCCTACCGCATTTGACAAATCCACTGGACAAATTCAATCAGACCCAATTTCCTATCGTAACCCTTCATCCGGAGCTACTGTTACCAAGGGCAAAGAAATAGTTAACTCCACCTCTCGACAACTTGTAGAATGTTTTAATTGCCATCATAAAGGTCACATTGCTTCTCGTTGCGCCCATAGAGCTTTACATATAGGGATTGATGAACATGAAGATGTCGCTGATGATGCTGATAATGAACAGGTCATAGAGTCCCTAGAAGCACCCTCTGATTCAGCTGATGAATATGATGATCATGATGATTCCCGCATCAATGTAATGAGGTGTATTCTCGCATCTCCCAATACATCTGATGACTGGAAACGCACCAACCCTTTTCACACATTCTTGAAGTGTGGGGATAAAGTTTACAAAATCATCATTGATGGCGGTAGTTCTTTGAATGTGGTGTCTAAAACAGGAATAGCACGCATGAAGTTAACACCTGAACAACATCCTCGTCCCTTTAAGGTAGCTTGGGTTGATCAAACATCATTACCCATCACTGAGAGATGTCTTGTTCCACTTCGAATGGGTGATTACTCTGACAGCGTTTGGTGTGATGTATTACCCATGGATGTTGCACATGTTTTGCTACGTCGCCCTTGGATTTTTTATATGGATCCCATTCATTATGGTCGCGCAAACACTTATGTATTTAAACATAAAGATAAATCAATTATACTAAAACCTGCAAAACCAACAGAGAAAGATTTCAAAGATAAATCTCGATCTTCACCTAATTCTAATCCAGTAAAACCTCTACACTTGTTAACTCGAAGTCAATTTGAAGCAGCAGGAGAAGAGTCAGGGGTCATATATATCATGTTGACTCGTGAAATATCTTCTCCCCTCATGGACCCCCAAGATGACCCATCCTCACCTAAGCTTGTAAAATGACTAGAGGATTTTCAAGATGTAGTTCCAGATGAACTTCCTGATGAGTTGCCACCCATGCGAAATATTCAACATGCTATTGATCTTGTACCAGGATCATCACTACCCAATCTTCCACATTATAGAATGAATCCACGTGAACACGCTGAATTAAAACGGCAGGTAGATGCATTGTTGCAAAAAGGATTTTTGAGATAGAGTATGAGTCCCTGTGCCGTTCCAGCATTGTTAACACCTAAGAAGGATGGTTCTTGGAGAATGTGTGTGGATAGCCGTGCCATTAACAAAATTACCATCAAATACAGGTTTCCAATACCTCGCCTTGATGACATGCTTGACTTGTTGGTGGGATCCACATGGTTCTCTAAAATAGATCTTCGTAGTGGGTATCATCAAATCCGAATTCGACAAGGTGACGAATGGAAAACTGCTTTCAAGACTCAAAACGGATTGTATGAATGGCTAGTCATGCCCTTTGAACTTTCTAATGCCCCAAGTACCTTTATGAGAGTTATGACTCAAATTCTACGTCCTTTCCTTGGAAAATTTTTGGTAGCGTATGTCGGTATCGTCGGAAGCCTCCGAGGTGTGTGTCGGTGCTGTCGGAAAGGATCCCGGCGGTAGGCGGGTGCGCGTGCGTGTGTGGGGGTTCTTCAGTGATTCGGATCGGATGCGTGCCCTGGTAGGGTGAGCTGTGTGTCGGTGCTGTCGGACCGTCTTCTCGGAAGGGTGAGTTGTGTCGTTCTTGGTTGAGGCGCCCGATAGCGACTCAAGAGGATTCCAGGGTTTGTGTAATCGCCACCTACTTTTTCTAAAAGCAAGAAAAGGGTCGGGTTGGATTTGATCGCCTACGTGGGGAGTTTGTGGGGTCTCCGCTCTGAGACACGGATATACCGTACACAGAGGTGAAAAACAGATAATCCTATTCTGCTTCCGGGGATTGACTAAAGGAGTATTGGGACATAGGGGTGCAAATGGGGTGTGTATAGGAGGGCGGCTAGTGGGATCAAGCCGTCCGGTGAGGGGCGGCTACTAGGGTTTAGCCGTCTGGGGCCTGGTCTGGTTTGGGCAGAACTTTGATAGGAAATGGGTTTGGTTTTGGATAGAGGTTAAGCTAGGTTTAGCCCGGGTTTCTGGAAGGTGGAATGAGAGGGTATTTTATGTAGGAAAATGGGTATTTCTCTCACAAAAGGGGCTCTCTCTCTCTCTCTCTCTTGGGATTTCTAGTGGGGGAAGGGAAGTGAATTGGAAATGTGAATTGTCTATTGGGTTGTGGATTGTTGATGTGAATTGATGATGGGTTTAAAGGCTTGGGACCTCCTCTATATATAGTAAAAGAGAGGCAGGGGAATGTCCTGGGGGTAATAGAGTGGCTTGGCTAATAGTGTGTGTGATTAGACCCCTCATTAATTCTCTGGTTTTTCTGTCAGGGCCAGGTGAAGGGCGGATAAAGGTCATCACCCGCCGCAATGATCAGCATTTAATACTGCTTTATGTCTCATCCAGGGGACTGGTCCAAAGTCGGCCAGGGGGGCGGCTAGTGCTAACTAGCCGCCTGGTATGAGGCGGTTAGTTAGGTCTAGCCGCCCCTTGCCAGGGACTTAGGGTTTTTGGGTTTCTGGTTTTCTAGTTTTAGCTTAGGGCTAGGGTTAGGGTTTCGGTTTAGGGCTAGGGCTAGGGTTAGGGTTTCGGTTTAGGTTAGGGCTAGGGTTAGGGTTTCCGGTTTTCTGAACTTTGGTTCTCTACTAGATGTCCAAATGTAGGATATTTTCGGGTGTTACTTGAAGTATTTCTGTCTTTCTGGACGGTCAAAATTGGGGTATCTACAATTGTCCCTCATCGGACGGAGACTTCGTGCGAAGCAGAAAAGACTTCGACCGATCATAAGGAAAGAGACCCCTATTTTGGCCGGCCCGACCTTCAAGAAGTTATGCCAACACGAACAGTACTATTCAGGGACTTGATTTAGACTGTCAGAGGCTAGGTCTTGACATAGAATTTTTAGCCGAAAGGATGATCCAGGTGGAAGGCGGGAAAAATTAAATGGTGAGTGATCCAACCCGCAGTCGGGGTTCTTAGCTATCGTGCGCGGAGCAGCCCAGCGTCAGTTTCCTCGTGCCTACCGTTCCCGTGCTTGGGAAAACTCAGCAAGGAGGGGATATCGCCAACAGAAAGCAAGTAAATGTTGATTTGGTGAATTGGATCATCCGAAGGATAAGAACTCTGGAAAAGAACCAGAACTGAAGAAATTCGAATTTGAACGGTACTGAAAGTGTGGCAAAACTTCGGGAAAGTCATGTTTGATCAAGTAGTGTCTGGAAATAAGCCAATACATGACTGTTTGGTATGGAAAACCTTGAAATTTAGGGCTGAGAAGAGGTTGGAAAGGGGTTTTTAAATGACAACAGAGAAACTGGGAGGGGCGGCTAGTTGTAACTAGCCGCCCGAGAGGGTGCGGCTACTCGTGAGTAGCCGCCTCCTGACTGGGTCCCTTATAACCGAAAAGGGACCCTCTCTCTCTCTCCATACCTTTCAAAACGGTTACTCTTCCCTCCTCTCTTCTTCTTCTTCATTTTAAACCGAAAACCTTGATTCCTTTTGCCTTTTCTTCCTCCATTTCGACCTAGATCCGTCCTCCTCTCTTGATTTGAAAACCCTAGTTTTTGGGTTCTCCTTTTTCTTTTCAATCCGATGAAGATGACAAGGTCGAAGGCGATTGCTTCGAGGGGGAAACGCCCACGGGTGGCTCGTGGAGAGCGTAGCCCGAGCTCTTCATCGTCGGAGAGCGATAGGCCGGAGGTCGAGGTCGTGGGGGAGGCTATGGGTGTGACGGAGGTGCCGCCGGTGGATATCGGCGCGGGTGAGATTGGGGATTTGCCTTTGGGGGCTGCCCCGGAGGTTGGGAGTAGTATGATAGGGTATACACGCAAAAGGAGGCGTGGGGATCGACCGGCGGTGGTCGAGGAGGTGGTTTTGGGGGTCGGGGGATCGTTTGAGAGTGCAACCGGGGGAGTAGGGGCCGAGGGGGTTAGTGAAGATGTGAGGGCGTCGTTGGGTGCCCTTGTCGGGATGTTGGACAAGGAGGCCACAGAGACTAGGGTTGAGGACGAGGAAAGTAGGGCTATGGGGGTTTTTGCGGAGTTTATCTCCGGCGCGGGGAGAGTGGAGGGGACAGGAGAGGTTAGGGGTGAGGCCGAGGAGGCCGAGGGTACAGGCACCGGGGCTGCAGAGGCCGGTGTGGGCGTTGAGGCTGAGGCTGAGGAGGCCGTGTTTGAGGAGGATGAAGAGGAGGGGGATGACGACGGGATGGACGACCCCGACGAGGCCGAGGTGGACGCTCCTAGATCCACACGGGCCGTGGTATGTTCCTAACCTTTTAGTCTTAGCCTTTTTATTTTTGGTGTATATGCATGTGTTTTGTTGGTATGAACAGGTTGTATACGTGTATTATACTCGTATATGTGTGTTTTCAAATAGCATGCTTGTGTATAAGTTAATCACGGTGGGATAGTAAGCATGCGAATGGGTACGGGTTTGTAGAAAGAAAAGGAGATAATTCTTCATACATACATCCATGTTCGTTGTATGCATATAAAGGAAAGGAAAGGGAATGGCTTGGTATGCTTGTATGTGATGGTTTTGTATGTATGTAATCTTCAAAGTATGTTTTTTTTATGTGTATTTTGACCACGGTGGAGTAAGAGGGAGTATAAGAGGGAGTATATGCATGCATGTTTATGGGTCTAAGTTCCTTCATATGCTTAGTTCGTGGAAAGTATATATAAGCATGATAAGCGGCATTTTGAAAATGAAACATACGAGTAATGACCACGGTGGGATAAGAGGGTAAAACATGTGATCTTATAGGTATGTTTTGCAAATAAAGGAGGGTAAATTTTCGTATGAAGTCTCATATTTCATGCCCTTTTGGATTTTAATGTGTAGGAGTTTATTGTGCTAAGCATGGTTTCTAGAAAATGAGTTCGTTTAGACTTGGATCCTTACCTCTCAATCGCTTTGGACTAACCCATTTTCGTTCGTTTCGTAGTGGCCGAATCGCATCCGGGCCCTTTGACATGGGACGAAGCGGTGGTACGATGCCTTGGGGCAGGAGGAGAAGAGTTTAGTGGACGGAGCGGGCTTCCGTTCCTTCTTTTTGATTGAGCCGTTCCACTTCCATCGCCCATATGTGGAGGCATTGGCGGTTCATCCTCCCTACTGGCGCCGTTATGCCAACCCTTGAGGACGTCCATCGGATCACCGGCCTTCCGGTCTCAGGGGAAGCGGTGATTGCGGCCACCCTTGCGGATTATAGGGGGCTGTTTTGAGAGTTGATTGAGGAATGGGAGTTCGTAGAGCGGGAGCGGACGCTAAACCGGATCCCTTTGGGGAGGATTTTGGGGCAGTATGGGCTTGGTTCTTTTATGGAGCGTCAGAAGGGCGAAGCTGCAGCTAGCTTCGAGAGGAGGCGGGCGATGATCGAGCGAGAGAGGCGGCCGCGTGCCCACAGAGGGCTCGGAGGGAGTTGAGGGCGTTTTTTCTTTACTTCTTCGGCCGGGTCCTCTTTTCGACGGCCTCCGATAAGGTTTCCTCTCACTCTCTTTTGCTGATGAGGGACCTGGAGGGCATGGGACGCTATGCTTGGGGAGCGGCGATGCTCGCCCATCTATTTGCGGAGCTCTCAAAGAAAGTCAAGAGGGCCCGGGGAAAGAATCTTGGTGGTTTCGCGCCATTTCTTCAGGTATGTGTAAGTGGTAAATGTCTTTTCTTGGTTTAGCTCACTTTTGATCATGATAATTTTCCTCTTGCTTTGCTAGATCTTCGGGTATGAGCACTTCGCCATCGATCGCCCGACTCTGGCGCCGTTTGATCATGCCCTCCCTTGGGCTATGAGATGGGAACCCCGGGGATCTTCCCGCTTGCACCGCCTCGCCCAATTCCAGGAGGCCTTCCGCGCCTTGTCGGAGGAAGAGGTATAAGTTTTCCTTCGAGTTTCCTTGGCTTGTATTTGGTTTTCTTTTGATTAAGCGCTCTTTCTATCTTTGATGTTTTTTAGATGACGTGGAGGCCTTATCCGGACAAGGTTCCCGAGGCTCTGGCGGGAGACGTCTGGTTGATCTACTTCAACGAAGTCGTGTTTAATGCGATCAGCCGGGTCATCTGCCAGCTTGGCTATCATCAGTGGGTGCCCGATCCTCTGTCGCGGCGCCCCTCGATTCCGGTGGCTGGGATTCCTCGGGACACGAACCTCCCGAGGAATTACGCTACGTATGTGGCGGGATGGATGGGCTGAGGCGTCTTGGTGAAGCGTCGTCCTGAGGTGACTTCGAGTGACGAATACCTAGCTTGGTATCGTCAGGAGTATGCGGGTATCCTCGGGACGATGGAGGAGGAGATCTCGGACGCTTACGTAAGCTGAAAATCCCTCTTTTCTTCTCCGTTTTTTTTTCTTTTGCTTGAATATTTTCTGAATGATATTTGTTTTTTGCAGGTTGAGTTGAACGAGATGGAGAAGAGGCTCAAGACCGCCAATGAGCACCTCCAAACGTGGGCCAGGCAGATAGAGGTGTTACGGGTCCAACGGAGACGCTTGCAGGACAAGGTCCGGGTCCTCGAGGCTCAAGTGGATGCTCTGTCGAGAGCGAGGGCTGATGGCGCTTCTTCTTCTTCCGCCCCTCCTCCTTCCATGGCTTTCGAGCGAGAGCTCGAGCTGGCGAGGGAGCTAGATGCGGCCCGGAATGAATTGACGGCCATACGGATGGAGTTGGGCTAGGCGAGGGGTAGGTCTTCTCGAGCTGAGAAGGAGACGGACCGGCTGAGGTCCATGATGGCTTCGAGAGAGGAGGGTTTCATTACCCTAGGCCGTGAGAGGGACTCCCTCCAGATGAGGGTGTCGGAGTTGGAGGCTTCGGCGGGTATTCCCCAAGGTTTGATGGGGGACTTGGTTCGTTCTCTCCAGGCGGCTGGGGATAGGGATCGGGAGGCGCTCAAGGCATCAGAGGCGAGGGCACGGGAGTTGGAGGAGAGGTTGAGGGTTGTCGAGGATCGGGTTAGAGGGATAGAGAGTCGTCTCCGACAGAGATTGGAGAGGAGAGACAGAGATATGTAGCAGGTTCATCTCTGGGAGGCGACTATGAGGGGGAAATTGGTTGGAGGGGGCTCCATGACCGAAGCGGACCTTGACCTTCTTCCACTTGAGCCTAACCATTCTCTCTCAGCTTCCTTGACCACTGGGGCCACCTTCAGCCGTGTTTCTCGTCCTTCGGCGTCTCAGAGTTGTGGGATATATGCGAGGGCTGCGTCTTCGGTTCGAGAGACTCCTGCCGCTCCTGATGCTCCAGAGGTTCAGTCCTCTCCTCAGCCACCGCTCCCTTCTCAGCCAAATCATGATGTTTCTCCTACTCAGCCTCCAGCGGATGACGATACGCCGAGGTATAGCTTCTTTGGGTCTTGGATTTAGGTAGAAGAATGTTATATGTGCAAGGAATTCATGTTTTTCTTCTTTTCCTTTAGGTTTTTTTTCTAGGTGATTGTTTTGGTGATGCACAGCTCAAGATTTCAAGATTTGGGGCTCTCGGTGGACCCATCTCTTCCTCACTCTTTTTTATAAAGACTCTCTTTTATGCACTTTCTTAGGTTTTATTTATGGTCTTGGTGGGACAATTTTATGGTTTCTATGCATGGTTTGGTGTAGCTAGTATGGATGTTTTGAAATTTTTCAAAGGGTTTCTTTTGTTTTGGAAAACACATATCGCGTGGATGAATGAACTTGGTGTTTATAAGTTTTAATTTATCAATGGATGTAGGATTCTAATATATATAATCATCCTAGCATGGTATCCATACAGGTTTTGTGTATGGATGTGTTTGAAATGTGTGTATGCATGTTTGGGAAAAGGATATTTTGACAAGTTTCGAAGAGTTGATTGACGATGGGACTGACAGGGCTGATGGGGCAACAGGTGAGGGGCAGCTACTTGCGTTTAGCCGCCCCAGATGGGGCGGCTTGTTTAAGCTAGCCGCCCCATTCCTGGGGTTTTTACCTGGAAAAGAAGGGGCAGGGGCGGCTAGTTCTGTCTAGCCGTCCATTGTGGGGCGGCTAGTCGGATTTAGCCGCCCCTTGCCTGGGACAATTCTTCTGGTTTTGTTTCTTGTCTGCTGCCGCTGAAAGCTTCGTGACCGTTTCAATCTTCGAGACCTATAAAAACATTCTTTTCATGGACCAAGTATTAAATCTGTCTGGATTGCGCCCCTGCACCGACTTTCGAGCTCCTTCTTGCTTGAATTGTCAAGGGCTACAATTCATCTTAAGGTAAATGAAAAGATAATGCGAGAAAGTAAAGTGCGGGAAACCATGCTTTAGTATGCAAGGAAGGGATTTCAAGTGCGTGAGCGAAAAGCTTTTAAGTGCATGTGAAAGTGGGACAATTTTCTCTCAAACATGTGCGGAAGGGCGTAGAATGAGTGTAGGTGGGGGTAATCTTATCATTGGTACAGGGGGTCAATTTTAATATTTAAGAAAATCGGATGCCTAGGTGTTTTGGAGAAGGAAAATGTGAACTTATGCGTAAGTATGAGTGGCATAAGTGGGCATTTTAATTCTTCAATGGTTTTACTTTTATGTGAGAGGGTAACATTTTCGACTTTCTGAAGTAAAAGATACCATCAAGTCCCCGTGGAGGAGCCCTTGTGGTCACCTGTGTCCAAACCATGGTTGTATTTGAAAGGCATAGGCCTTAGGTGCCGGTTTTTCTAGGTTCATGGTTCTCAAATGCTTGATCGTATTATTCTAAACATGCTGAAAAATCCATGAGTGTACCAGGAGTCAAGTTAGATAAGCTTCCTTTGGATAGGCAGGGTCCTGGCCGCTTCTTCTGAGGGATAGTTGTTGTCGTAAGGGGACCCAGGTGGGCTACCACCTTCATCCTCGTTCCCCGATCGCAGGGCTAGTGTGAACATATTATGTATCGCCAAGTTGTTCTCATTTTCGTACTGGAGGCGCGCCTCTCCCCAGATTGTCAGGATATGACTCAAGAAGGGCAGTCGAATGCATTGGTGTCGGGGGGAACAGATAGCTTGGATGTTGTCTAACCATGGTCGCCCTAACATCAATGGGTACCTTGTGTCGATGTCGGCCATGAAGCAGGCTACTTCATAGATAAGAGGGCCGACGGACAGCTCGAATGTTCCGAGGCCGCGGAGAGTCTTTCTGGAATGGTTGAAAGCTTGAATAGTATGGTGGGCCGGTTGGACAGGAGGATGGCCTAGTCCGGGTATCTTTTGGTAGTTGGAGCACGTCATTATGTTCATTCCTGATCCTGGATCCACGAAGATGTTGTTTAGCCACAACATTTGAAGTCATCCGCGGATGTGTAGGGGGTAGACTCGCAGTCTGGGATCCGGGAGGTCTTGGTCAGTGAACGAAATGGTCATTGGGCGGCGGGGGCCGTCAACAGTGTCGGTACTCTTGGAGGACCCGTTGTCGTCCGGATGCAGATCATCCGACGTACATTCCCCCCCTTCGGGTCCTTTGCTAGCTCCTTCGGGGATCTCCTCAGATGGCTCTTCTTCTTCGTCTCCTCCCAGGTTTTCTAGTCCGCTTTCATCGGACTCGATGTTGATGACTGCGGGAAGGGCAAGAACTGCATCTCCTTCTTCGCCATAGAGTATGGCAAGGTCATGATTGTCGAGGTTCAGCTGGAAGGGCTTGTTCTGCTCTTCCTCCTCGGATTCTTCGGACAGACTATCGTCAGTGACGTCTTCTGAACTGCTTGGTTGTGGTGATGGTTGTCTCCCTATTCTGACCATGTTTACCATGTGGGCTCCAGATGTGAATGTTTGGTTGTGACCTGGCAATGGGTCAGTAAAAATGCCAAGTGGCTTGGAGGCTCGAGAATTGCTCTGGTTTAAGTGGCTTTTGATCATAGCCCAATCAAGGCGTCTGTCATCATTTAAATCGTAAATAAAATCCTGAAAAACAATGCATTGTTCTACGGTATGACCATGTTGTTGGTGGTATTGACAGTAACGCAGTCTGCTGGCCCCGGGGAGTGGAGGTTTAGCAGCTGGGAGGGAGATACTATTTGTGTCCATTAGTACCCTAAAAATCCTAGTTAGTGTTTCTGGGAGGGGAGGGTAAGAGTCTCTCTTTCCCATTCGTCTCTGATCATAGGATGTTGGAGGGGAGACTTCATTATAAGTATCTTGGGTGGGCTGCCTAGGATTTAGGTTCTGACTTCTTAGGAAACTGGAATAAAAAGGGGTCCTAGGCTGGCCTTATCCTGAGATTACAGGGCTTTGGACCGGGGAATTTTGGATTACCGGGTTTTGTTGTGTCGGCACGGGGACGGGTACTGATCGAGTAGTGAAGTTTTGGTTGATTGGCCGAGGCGGCGCATATCCGGATAAACCGGACGTGTACTGTCTCGGAGCCGTTCCTCGATCAGGAACTCGTGCTCCGTTCGGGTAGAGTGCCGATACTTGTGTAATAATCCCCTCTACCGTGGGGGTTTGTGCCTTACGAGGCAGTTGTCCAACCCTATGGCTGATAGGTGGGGACTGGGTTTGGACTACTAGGGCTGCACAACGGGAAATCCTGTTGTGGCGGTCAATTAGAAGCTGATATGTAGTACAGTCTCCGTACGAAAGGCTTGTACGAAGCTCTGGACTCAGGCTCTGTAACATCATGTCAATTTCTTGACAAGCGTGCGCCACCGAGACACGTATTATTCGAATTCCTCCCTGGGCCTCATTCTCTCTACGGTTAAATCTGAAATAGAGGGGGTTCTAATCCTCTGGTAACCATAGCGGTCCAAGAATTTTTCGCTTACAGCCGAGAAATTCGACAAGTGATCTACAGGGAGGGTGGAGAACCATTGTAGTGCTTCTCCTTCCAATGATTTCTGGAAGAGGAAGACTAGCAGATGTTGATTATCTAGAAACGGGCGCGCGTCTAGATAAAAGGCAGTTAAATGAATGTCTGGGTCTCCACGACCGTTATACCGGCGGAATTTGGGGATTTTGAATCCCTCCGGTAGGTGGACTGACGGGATTTGTCTCAGGTTATGTAGAGACATGTGCTTGGGGGCCGAGGAACCAGTCTCAGAGAGGATTCTCCGGATGGTTTCATCCAATGTTTCTCCCTTGGGAGGGCTGCCTAGCGGTCTCGAGTTTGGGGTGGCCTGGTAAGGGTCTGGGGTGGAAACGGCTGGGAATATTGGATTCACGGGGGAAAGGGGGGTGAACGAAAAGACGCTCGGGTTGACCGAGTGACTCGGTGTGAACGGGGTTTTGGAAACGGCCTTAGGGGTTTTGACAGGGGCCTCCTGTCTTAGGGCTTTGACCTGGCGGTTGTCGGTGAGGTCATGAAACATGTCCTCTATGGATTGGTATCCTAGACTGACCATCTTTTCCTCTAGATGGGTCAGGAATTGCGTGGCCTGACCCTCTTGGTGGGTTCTTTCCTCTAGTATCTCCTCCTCTATGCGGGATTCCATGATGCGTGTGAAATGATTTAAGGGAACGAATGCAGATACAAAGCAGTAAATAAAGCGGTAAAGGATTGCGCAGCGGTGTGCGGCTTACAAAGCAATAAAGGATTGCGCAGCGGTGTGCGGCTTACAAAGCAGTAAAGGATTGCGCAGCGGTGTGCGACTTACAAAGCAGTAAATGATGCTGTGATGTGAATTAAAGGAGGAACTGATTCGAGGGGTGGGAAACTCTAACCTTCCTAGAGGGTTGATAGCATTCTAGTCAAGCTTGTAAAAAGGGGGCAGAAGTGGATTACCTTTTGTTGTTTTTCACGAGGGATGTCCCACCGTGATTGCCAGATTTGTCGGTATCGTCGGAAGCCTCCGAGGTGTGTGTTGGTGCTGTTGGAAAGGATCCCGGCGGTGCGCGGGTACGCGTGCGTGTGTGGGGGTTCTTCGGGGATTCGGATCGGATGCGTGCCCTGGCAGTTTCGGTCGGATCGTCTTCTCGGAAGGGTGAGGGGTGTCGTTCCTGGTTGAGGCGCCCGATAGCGGCTCAAGAGGATTCCAGGGTTTGTGTGATCGCCACCTACTTTTTCTAAAAGCAGGAAAATGGTCGGGTTGGATTTGATCGCCTACGTGGGGAGTTTGTGGGGTCTCCGCTCTAAGACACGGATATACCGTACACAGAGGTGAAAAACAGATAATCCTATTCTGCTTCCGGGGCTTAACTAAAGGAGTCTTGGTACATAGGGGTGCAAATGGGGTATGTATAGGAGGGCGGCTAGTGGGATCAAGCCGTCCGGTGAGGGGCGGCTACTAGGGTTTAACCGTCTGGGGCCTGGTCTGGTTTGGGCAGAACTTCAGTAGGAAATGGGTTTGGTTTTGGACAGAGGCTAAGCTAGGTTTAGCCCGGGTTTCTGGAGGGTGGAATGAGAGGGTATTTTATGTAGGGAAATGGGTATTTCTCTCACAAAAGGGGCTCTCTCTCTCTCTCTTGGGATTTCTAGTGGGGGAAGAGAAGTGAATTGGAAATGTGAATTGTCTATTGGGTTGTGGATTGTTGATGTGAATTGATGATGGGTTTCAAGGCTTGGGACCTCCTCTATTTATAGTAAAAGAGAGGCAGGGGAATGTCTAGGGGGTAATAGAGTGGCTTGGCTAATAGTGTGTGATTAGACCCCTCATTAATTCTCTGGTTCTTCTGTCATGACCAGGTGAAGGGCGGCTAGTGCTAACTAGCCGCCCAGGATGGGGCGGCTACTTCCCGGTAGCCGCCCCTATCATGACTTGTCAAACGTCCCATATCTGACAAGCGATGGCTTGGGTCGGTTACTTGGGTTGATCCGGCTAAGATAGGGCGGCTAAAGGTCATCACCCGCCGCAATGATCAGCATTTAATACTGCTTTATGTCCCATCCAGGGGACTGGTCCAAAGTCGGCCAGGGGGGCGGCTAGTGCTAACTAGCCGCCTGGTATGGGGCGGTTAGTTAGGTCTAGCCGCCCCTTGCCAGGGACTTAGGGTTTCTGGTTTTCTAGTTTTAGCTTAGGGCTAGGGTTAGGGTTTCGGTTTCGGTTTAGGGCTAGGGCTAGGGTTAGGGTTTGGGTTTAGGTTAGGGCTAGGGTTAGGGTTTCCGGTTTCCTGAACTTTGGTTCTCTACTAGATGTCCAAATGTGGGATATTTCTGGGTGTTACTTGAAGTATTTCTGTCTTTCTGGACGGTCAAAATTGAGGTATCTACAGTGTACTTTGATGATATCTTGATCTATAGTCAATCGATGGAAGAACATTTAAATCATCTTCGTTCTGTTCTTGAAACGTTTCGTCGAGAGAAATTATATATCAATCTAAAGAAATGTTCTTTTGCACAAACCAGAGTGACTTTTCTAGGTTTTGTTGTTTCAGAGCAAGGACTTTCTGCTGATCCAGAGAAAGTTAAAGCGATTAGAGAGTGGCCTATACCTAAATCTATTTCTGAGGTTCGAAGCTGTCATGGTCTTGCTACTTTCTATAGACGATTTATACGTGGTTTCAGTTCTATTATGGTTCCTCTCACTGATTGCATGAAACAATCTGAATTTCATTGGACAAAATCAATGGCTAAAGCTTTCCATGAAATTAAAAAGAAAATGTCAGAAGCTCCTGTTTTGCGCCTCCCTGATTTTTCTAAACCTTTTGAGGTAGCTTGTGATGCATTCGGATTTGGAATTGGTGGTGTTCTAAGTCAAGATAGTCACCCAGTTGCATTCTTTAGTGAAAAGCTGAATGAATCCAAGCAAAAGTACTCAACATATGAGGAGTTCTATGCTATCGTGCAAGCACTGCGCCATTGGCGATATTATTTGTTACCTCAAGAGTTTGTTTTATATTCTGATCATCAGGCTTTGAGATATTTGGGATCACAAAAGAAACTAAACAATAAACATGCTAAGTGGGTTGAATTCCTCCAAGAGTACACATATGTGCTTAAACATCGCCCTGGTGTAGAGAACAAGGCTGCAGACACTCTCAGTCGAGTAATTCTTGTACTCAATACTATGAGTGCCCAAGTTACCGGATTTGACAAGTTTAAGGATGAATACCCCACTTGTCCTAATTTTGGAGTAATCTTTCAAGATATCACTGAAGGTATGCGACAAGACCATGTCGATTTTTATATCCGTGATGGATTTTTATTCCACAACGCCCAATTATGTGTTCCTCGTACTTCCGTGAGAGATTTCTTAATTTGGGAATTGCACGCTGGTGGAGTTGCTGGTCATTTTGGGAGGGATAAGACCATTTCTTTAGTTGAGGATCGTTTTTATTGGCCTTCCCTCAAACGCGATGTAGGACGTATTGTGGCCCGGTGTCGTACTTGTCAATTAGCGAAAGCACACAAGAGAAATACAGGTTTGTACACTCCATTACCAGTCCCTCATACCCCATGGAAAGACCTTAGCATGGATTTCGTTCTTGGTTTACCTAAAACAGCAAGAGGACATGATTCTATTTTTGTGGTAGTTGATAGATTTTCTAAAATGGCCCACTTCATTCCATGTAGTAAAACCGCCGACGCTTCACGGGTAGCTAAGTTGTTCTTTAATGAAATTGTACGTTTACATGGGTTACCATTATCCATAGTGTCTGACCGTAATGTTAGGTTTGTCAGCGATTTTTGGAAGACATTGTGGAAAATGTTCGACACTCAGTTAAAGTTCTCTTCTGCATTTCATCCTCAGACTGATGGCCAAACTGAGGTTGTCAACAGAAGTTTGGGAAATCTATTGAGATGTCTAGTGAGTGAGCGATTAACCACTTGGGATTTAATTTTACCTACTGCTGAATTTGCCTACAATAGCTCAATTAATAGATCAACTAGAAAGAGCCCTTTTGAGATTGTACATGGTTTTTCACCTCAAAAACCCATTGACTTAATTCCATTACCTATTGACATTCGCTCCTCTGAGTCTACTGAATCTTTTGCCCAACACATTCGTGACTTACATGCTGATATACGACGCAAAATTACACTGAGTAATGAAAATTATAAGTTGTCTGCAGATATTCACCGCAGGTTTTCAGGAGTTCAAGGAAGGAGATCAAGTAATGGCACGTGTGCGACCGGAGCGTTTCCCCAAAAATTCTTTCAAGAAACTTCACTCCCGATCATTTGAACCTTTTCGTATCATTAGTAAACAAGAACCTAATGCTTATGTACTTGATTTGCCTCTTGATATGAATATTAATCCAGTGTTCAATGTGGCGGATTTATTTCCTTACCGAGGCACCTTTGAGCCTCCTGCACTACCTACAGGTACATCTTCTGATCAAGCTGCATAGACCATAACGCCTTCACCGATTCTTCCACCACTACCACGACTTGTTGACGAAATTGAAGATGTGATCGAGGATCAAACTATCCTTGCCCAAGATGGTGCTTTTCAGAGATATCTCATCAAGTGGAGGAATAAGCCAGTTACAGATGCCACGTGGATCACTGAGGATGATTTTCGCCAGATCGATTCGAACCTTCTGGAGCAGTATTGTCACCGTCACTCGTCAAAGACGAGTTCTTCTCAACCGGGAAGAATTGATGTGGATCTCCCAATTCGCACATACACAAGACGTAATCGTCACCATTAGATGGATGATTTAAGATAATCTTTTACTAGATTAAATTTGAAGATTTGTTTAGATTTGATTTGTTAGGATATGGTTGGATTTGATTAGTTAGGATAAGATCTGTTTTGGTCAGTTAAGATTTGATTTGTTTTGGTTAGTTATCACTTAGTTTGTTTTATTATTTAAACACATGGTTTACCCGGAATGGGGGATTATTGATGAATTTGAAGAATTATTATTTTCTCCTTTACCTTTCTCTCTCTTCTTCCTCTGTCCGGCATCAAGTTGTGATGGGTATAGCTCCGCTCGGCTGCACCCCACACTATCTGTACCAGTACCGCAGCCAAGATGGGCGGTGCATCAAGGAGATCAATGATGCAATCATCGAATTCAACTTCGAGTTGAAGTACATGGTGAACGAGCTCAACAAGGAGCTCACCGGAGCACAGTTCACGTTCTGTAATGCGTTTGAGGGGTCCATGGACATACTGGCTAACCAGAGGGTCTATGGTTTCGAGACGCAACGGAGGCTTGTTGTGGGATGGGGCTGTATGGGGGCTGGATCATGTGTCTGTTGCCGGAGATGGCCTGTCAGAATGCGCCCACATGGCCTGTCAGAATGCGCCCATGCATATGAGGTGGGACGAGTTTCACCCGACAGATGCAGTGAACAAGATCCTCGCGGAGAATGTGTGGTCCGGGCTGCACGTCAAGATGTGTTATCCAATGAATCTGCATGAGATGGTGGTCAGGCCACACCACCGACTCCGGCTCAGGTTAGTTGAAAGAATTTGGCCTGTCATACAGCATTTTGTTGACATTGCATGGCTATGGAGTTACAGATCATATGATTTGCAGAAAGAATAGTTTTGAACCTGCATTGTTTGAAATCTGTTACACTTTGTTAATAAATGAAATTGAACTGTTTGTTTCACTGTTATTGATAGCAAGACAGTAGAAATCATGTACATGTGGTATTTCTGGATATTCAAAATTGTGAAAGGGGCCTCCTGACTTCACAGGATCAGTACTGCATTACAGTAAGACATTTAAGTTTTTCTGCTTAATATAGATAGTTGGAATAGAATTTAAAGATGCTCATAAATTGACACAATCTGCCAGAGCTTGACATGCTTTTCACGGAGCTCAGGTTCATCATCCAAGTAAGTGTATTCTCTGTGAAAGTGGATACAAACTTTGCATTTTATTGTCCTCCTCTTGCCACCTTCTCAGAGGTGCATTCCTCCTGGCTGGATTTCTTCATTAGAGCTTCCTGCATGTACTTCTAAATTTAGGTCAGGATTTCCATGTCGTCAACTTCAGACTTCAACACGAAGCTGGGAAATGCAATTGTTATGTCCCTGAAGAGTAAGAAAAACAGAGTTGTGAGAACAACACAAACATCATACCAGTATGAACATATAGACCGAAAAGAAACGAAAAAAAAAAAATGCTGATTCAATCTTTCTTGATGTTGCTAATGAATTACTTATGAAGTTCAGTTGGTGCCTGCAGCAGAAACATACAAGAGTTGAAATAGTTTCTCCAGAGAAATCACAGTAGGTAAGAGTCGGAGACTATCAAACTGCACTGCATAATGCAGCTCAGGTTTCTGGAGTTCAGTTGGTGTTCGCAGCGCAAACATCAGAGGAGAAATAATATTTCTCAAGAAGAAGAAAAAGAAGAAAACTTTGTAGAGGCTTTTCGTGACAGGTCTCTGCATTGCTCTTGGGAGGTGACAGCAAGGGGATTAGCTGCCCTAATTAGGGTGCTATGTCCAGTTGAATGGTGGATTGAGAATGGAAGTTTTACCTTGAATGGGATGTAAATGTGATTAAATATGTTGAAGGGGAGAAAAGGTTAAAAAAAATATTTCTTTCTTCTTCTAATGGACAATCATTTAGACATAATCATCAATCTAATATATAAATAGTAAGTCTTAACATTCACAGATTCACTTATCATGTTTGGACATCAGAGATCATTAAGGCTTTAGCGTTTTAAATCCATGGTTACAAATTTATTAGGCATAAGAAAAAAAATGCATTTACAAACTTAACATAAAATGTAGTATTTAGGAAGACTAAAAGAGGGGCATGGAAGCTGATGCATATTTTATTTTATATGAAACTCACATCAAATATGGAAGAGTCATGTTCTTAATCAAGGATGGATTCCGTTTCACAAAATCTATCCATTCTTCTTGATCTATCCTCCCATCGCCTTTTGCGTCGGCATCACTGAATGTCTATAAAAATTGAGGAAAATTTGAACAATTTGACCAAAAGAACTTTTCAAATTGCACATTGTGGGGAAATATTTGGTAATAAACATGACAACTTGCTAAGTTCCATACCTTGTCAACAATTGTTTCCACAACATCATCATAAAGAAACAAATCTGATTCGTTTAGAAGAGCCAGTACCATCTCTTTCAACTGTCAACAAATGACAATTATGAGCAATTTTTTCCAACACACAAGGAAGTATAATCAACATGTGATTGCCTCAGCAATTCTTGAATTATAAATTAGAATTAAGGATGCCAGTTCATCAAAAGTTCTCAGTGATAACAGAAAAATAATTTCACAGTATTTCATTCTTCTACCTCTAAACATCTACTCACATGGTGAACTAAATTTTCCATAGCAAGAACATCACAATAAATGCCATACACAAAAGAGGGCATGTCATGATATCTACCTCCTTATGTTCAATATAGCCAGTATGCCGCAAGTCATACAATCTGAATGTGACTGCCACAATTTTCAAACAAAATGTTATGTTTTAGTATATTCAAGAAATGGAGAAAATAAAACAAAATTCGGGGAAAAAAAAGAAAGAAAAAGTTACATCACTGCAAGAAAATGCATATTTTATCTGAAAATTCTTTAGTCTCGAATTAAATTTGAAGACCAATGAGAACATGGGTTCTTTATTTTAAGGCCAATTTTGGATTTCCTAATATTGAAGCTTCACATAATCCTCAAAAAAAAGTTCAATATCAGTTTTTAATATCTTAGGCTCTTCAGTGGTAATTTGATAAAGAAAGAACCATAGATATGGTAGTGAATTGAAGAATAGTTTTCTTACAAGCCATTTTGTCTTCTACTGGAGCATTTGGGTGAAACACGCTCAGTGATCGCACAAATTCGCCAAATTCTATAACTCCATTGCGTTTAGTATCAAACAAATCAAATATCTGCAGTAAATTACCAGGAAAATATGAGGATATATTAAATGATATTTAACAGAGCAGTCATCAACATCTTGTCTGAACTTTATCATCAGAATGCAAACTGCGCAATTTCATCTGACTGTTGACATGCTATCCGCATTGTTATGAATCATCCCACACTCCGACTATGAATTGATTACCTTTTCTTTAGAGGGATTTCTTTTGAAATGCAATTCGCCCTAGCCCATGATTGGATCCCTATTGTAAATTGTAAGAAATTCCAATTCATTTTTGTTGAGCACAGTCAACCAGGGATGATTCCTCTTTTGCATGCATAGTTGTTTCAATAACTTTATGGTTAATTTCCGGATATTTGAAATACATGGCATCTGTTGATCTCAACTAAAGAGGGATAGAAAGTAATGCTCGTAAATAATTTTGAGGATGAAAGAACAGTCAGTTTCCTAAATTGAGATTTGGAAAAGGACATTCTGATCTCAATGTTTATTTCCGGCACAGACATTCAAGAACTTGGTTAAATTAGAGATATCCACAGAACTTGAAGAAAATCTAAAAAGAAGGAAGAATTTTAAATTCTGCATTAGTGATCTTTATTTTGAAAAGAGAGCTTATCTACACCCATATAAATTATCTTTTTGGGGAGGACACAAGCCACTAAACACTTTATCCATGATGTATTGTATTGCATAAAGATGTTCATGGCTTTGAAGAGGAGAAATAAGCCTCACCAAATTCATAAAACAAAGCATTAATCATACATGACCACGTGAAATGAAACTTCCCTAAATTTTTGTTGCAGAAAAAAAACCTTTTGCAAATTTGTTCATCAAAATTTTCAGTTAGTAAGCTAACAAAGCAAACATTTTTTATTAGCCAAACTGATCACCAACAATGCTCCTTTATTCTGTTGTGCTGGCCGGGGAGGCCTCCAGTAGATATCTTAGCTTCAGAGATTCCTCATCAATTACTTGATCTTGGACATTGATATCACTCATTTCTAACTTAGTTTTACTTAAAGGAGTTTTTTTCTTTCCTTTTCTTTTTCTCTCTTTTTGTCAGTTTGAAGAACAGGTGTTTTCCAAATCTGTCCACTCCTCAAGTGCAAACCAAGGGGATTTAACTACAGGTTCTATTTAGGACACATCTCCAGGTTTATTTTCAGATGTTAAAATCACTCATTTCTCATATGAATTGGGACAAAGTGAAGTTTCCATGTTTAAAGGAGTTGAGCAATTTCACAACATGGATGTGCTATTGGCTTGAAGGCTATGAAAAAAAAAACAATACAAATACTAGATGACGACAATGGATATGTTTGCAGAAAGCAACAAGTGTTTCAAAATCCAAACAAGCTTGTATTTGTTGTTACAGTGAGCCTGTATTTGTTGAAATATAGAAGAGAAAACGAACCCTGTCTGCAAAGAGATTCTGCTTGTTTCTGTTTTTGAAAAGCGCAAGCTGAAACTCTTCCTGCTCAAAAGAAAAGGGAAGGGCATTAACGACAGTTGCACAGAAAAAAAAAAAAAAATAAAATGCAGATAAGCACAATTAAAGAACGATGAACAACAATAGAATTTCTTATTATACCTTGTGGATAAGTCCATCTTTAATTATCGAATGGCTAAGTTTCTTAAAAAGCTCATACAATGCCTCCACTTCACTCACGGTGACTGTCATGAATACACGAAATGATATGAACGTTAGTGAGTTTCCCTGAACAAGAAGTTTGCAAAACAACAAATTATATTCATGAACCTGTTCATATTTTACTGGCAAAAGATATTTAGCCCTGTTTGGCATCAATTCTCGAAAACAACTTTTTCATAAAAGCTGCTCTTAACCAATTTTTTTATTAGAAGTGGTTTGTTGACTTTTAACACAAAAAACTAAAGGGATGTTTAGTTTTAAGTCCCCGTAAACATGCATATTTAGGGACCAGTCCATCCCTTCTTCATATTATTTTTTAAGTCCCCAAATTCAATCACCTATTTTGTTTTTAGTCCATGGGCTAAACGTCCTTTCATACACCGTTAGTTTGTGAAATGTGATGTTATTTTTAAGTCCCTATATAAACTATGTTATTTAGTGATCGATTCCTCTCTTCTTTATATTTCTTTTTAAATCTCCAACTTCAAATATTTTTTCCTTATTAGTGCATGGACAAAATGTCTATATGATTTTGTAAGTATTTTGATATTTAAAACTCTTGCATCGTTCGTGAATGAGAGTTTAAATATAAATAAATAAATAAAAACTAAAATAATAGTAGCTTAAATGGTAGATAAATAAATATATAATATAAATATGTTAGATTCCCCTAAAATCACTAATCTCTAAATAAATAAAAGTTTAGAACCATGCAAAATAAATTTTACATTGACTGCATACTAATTTTTTAATGGCATCTAAATTTTTCAATTTAAAATTCTAAACACACTCAAAATATCTAATTTAACATTTCACAATTTCCAGCCACGAAAACAAATCATTTAAATCAAAATTCAATAATGAAAAAATTCTCAAAATTTGCTTCTGTAATCATTCTTCTTTTGCTTATGTAATCAATCCTAATTAGACAGTTAAGACCATAAGAGAATGCAATCTCAGATTGGGTGGACATATACAGTGTTGAATAACACTGAAATTTTCATTGAACACCTAACAATGCAAATGCAGTTTTCATTTAGAGATTTCTCCGAACATTTTGTATATCAGTTTCAAATATCAAAATACTTACAAAATCATATAGATATTTTGTCCAGGGACTCGTAAGAAAAAAACGTTTGAAGTTGTGGACTTAAAATGAAATATGAAGAAGAGAGAGACTGATTACTAAATAACTTAATTTATAGGGACTTAAAAATAAAATCACATTTCACAAATTAACGGTGCATGGACGGACGTTTGACGGAGGGACTAAAAACCAAATGGACGGTTGAATTTGAGGACTTAAAAAGAAATATGAAAAAGAAAGAGATCAACCCCTAAATAGACACTTTTGCAGGGACTTAAAACCAAAAAATCCAAAACTAAAATCAGAAAACCAAAAGCTAAAAAATTTAAAAACACCCATTTAGAACCGTTATTTGATAAATCATTTGCAGAAACAGAATTAGTTTGATAATAAGCTCAAAACATGGCCTAATAGACAACCACCATCATTGTTTAGACTTCTTTTGCTCTTCAAAAAGAAGCCCCAACCGCATAAATTTTCATCATTGAAAAATGCAACCTCCATGTAAGAACACAGCTGATTCTCGCGCTAAACTATAGAACCAAACATAAAAGACTTATGTAGAAACAGAGGAACTCATAATTTGGATTTAGATATTGGTCATGAGGGGACTTGAGTGAAGGCAACGAGACAATTACAAAAGAACGATCATGTAAGTAATCCAACCTGACAAATCAATTAGTACATATTGATGCTTACAGGATGTCTCAGAAGCAAGAACTTTAGGTTCTTCATATCCAGGTGGGTGCTTGATGTGCTTCACCAAAACACAACCCATAAAACCATGAACTGAAAAAACAATATCAACCCAAATTCGGAAGAGACAACTTCACTCTTATACCCTTTTTTGCACCTGCCAAGATACATCAAGATTGCAGAAATGCATTACATGAGATAATAGTACAAGTTATCTATGCAAAAACAACCACCATATTGACCAAATGAGATTCCATCCATTCAAAACAAGATCTCTATCAATGCATTTTAATGAAAGGGAATGAGATTTCAAAGAGAATTCATCAAGCTTCCCTTTTCATCCTATTTGGATATTGTTTGCATCAAATAAACTGTTCATAGTATTGTTAGTGCTCAGTAAAACATATCAATACTGTGTAGGATTAAAATAAAAATCCATTCTTTAATGTTTATCCTCACATTAAAGATTAAATTTTTTCAAAATCAACAAGAATATCATAAACATCTCTAACAAGTTTCCTAAAACAAACATCTCTAACAAGTTTAAACAGATCATTCTTGGAAGTAGAAAAATAATAATAAAACTAACAACAAAAAAGCAATGGTTTAGACTTTTTCAAAGCAAAGCAACAACAACCCAAAATCATAACCAATAAAAACAAAAAAAACCAAATGAATCAAAGATTCGATCATGTGGGACTCCCCTCCACATCTTTAGCTTGAATCTTTCGATGCATGATAATTCTTAAAAGAAACAAAGACCCAAAATGAACTCACCTGAGACTAAACCCAAATTATATGGATCTATTCCTTCTATTATTCTCTTTTCAAAATCTTTTCGAGATCTCGAGCATTGTAATCTCCCTCGCTTGAACATTTGATATATATAAATAAAAACAGTAACAATAAGACGGAAAGCTGTACCCGTGAATGCAAGGGCTCTACTGACAACCACTCAGCACGTCCGTCCAAAAGTTTCACTCTGACGTGGCACAAAGATGTTTCGCATGCGAGACTTGTCGAAGCTTCCAAATTTTTTTTTATATTTATCAAATAAAATAAATTCATTACGTGAAATCCATTCATAATTTGATATAATTATAAAACTATGATAATGTGATGATTCTACAATAAAAATTAAATAAAATCCAAACACGAAAAAACAAGCGGAGAATCCAAACCTTTTTCAATGCTAGAATTTTGTTGTGGGGACAACTATAAACAAAACAAACAATAAAGAGTGTTGTTCCACTCAGTCATTTTCATAATAAATACAGTTTTATATGCATCATTAATCTTGAAAATATATATCTTGTTATAAATTTTTAAATTTTTTTATAAATGATATAATTCAATTAATTGAATATATATTTAACATTTTATTAATGTACATACCTCATTGGTTATTGATTTTTAGTTTGATCCATGCATTATTAGTTTATTCTAATGATCATTCAATTCGATTGGTGAATGCTTGAGTTTGATTTATGGATTATATTACAACCATCAATTGTTTAAGAACGACACATTACATCACACTTTGGCTATTGATGCAATGCCTTCAAAATATAATATGCTACACGTACTACCTTGTGGTGATGTGAACCGGGGAAGGTCATGCATATCTGTAATACACTGAAAAAGAAAGAACATGCAAACCCACACCGTGAAGATACAATCAGATATTCCAATGAAGAATATAAAGAACTATTAAAAGATTTGGACCTATTTGCACTATGTTACTAAAAAAGTACTAAAACAATTGATGAGCCTACCACATGCATAATCAAACACTAGACTTCATTTTCAAAATGAACGTGACCTACGTAACCAAATCTCCATCTGGGGTTGCCAAGTGAAGTATACAATTTCATGCACTGTGCAAAAAGATTGAGATGGTCTATTCAAGATTTTCCCCTGTTATGCTAGGGAAAAAGACCCACATGACTATGTGTTGCACATCTTGTGTCAGCAAAAATTCTGATTCTGGGTTTGTGTTTTGTATATATTGTAATATATTGCCCTATCCAAGGCCGTCGTGAGATTCGTCAGATGAGAATTCATGATCGCCCTAGGCGAATTCATGAAATGGAGTTCCACTATATATATATATATATATATATATATATATATATATATATATATATATATATATATATATATATATATAGGGAAGTGATTCGGTGCGGGAATGCGGTCGTGCAGGAAGCGATCACGGGTCCATCGCATCGGACGGTCGGGTGCGATTCACATCGACCGTTGGATGCGATGGACCCGCGATCGAACGATCGACGTCGTTTCCCGCATTCCCGCACGGAATCACTCGACTATATATATATATATAGTGAATAACAATTAACAACACAATTAATCTTCAAAAAAGAAAAAAAACACGTTACTTCTGTTTAAATGAACAATTGAAAAAACAAAAACAAACTTCTTGAAATGTAAGACCTGTAAATGAAAAGATTAAATTCATTGTAAAATTTAAATACAAAACTAAATTTTTATAAAAATGAATAAATTTAAATAAGTTACCAAAAACTAAAAAAAGGATAAAAACAAATATGTGGATGAATTTTTTTAAATTTTTTTTTATTAATTCTTAATCTTAAAATTGCTCAAACAATTTTAATATAATCTTAATTTTAGGGATTTGGGACCCTGTTTGGGATAGGGGCCCTAGGCAGTTCCCTAGGTTGCCAACCCCCAGGGCTGGCTCTGGCCCTATCCTTCGCATCAATGAGTGCATCACCACAACATTTGACCCTGGTTAATATCCCTGTAATTCCTTGTGAAAGGGGATGTAGGGTTCACCTTTGGGGAGAGATTGCCACCACCTAAACTACTTTAGGCCCCACCTCCTCAACTAACCAAAGGCATTCAAACACTTCTAAGAGATATTCATTAAGAGCACCACTTTCTATCTGCCACCACCCTATCAATTTGGTTTGGACAAACCCACTACCACTACAACAAATTTCATTATTAGCTACGAACATTTAGCTGCGAAATTCATTTTCGTAGCTAAATGATCCTTTTAGCTGCGAAAAATTAAATCGTAGCAAATAGTTGTACTTTTCTCTACGAAAATAGATTTCGTTGCAAAATGGATATCTTTTCCCTATGAAACCGATAGCTCGTAGCAAAAAATTATAACTTTTAGCTGCGAAATCTTATTTTGTAGCAAAAGATCTTATGTTTTAGCTATGGACGTCAATTTCGTAGCAATAGATGTGCCTTTTATCTACCCATCGATATTCATAGCCAAAGTAATGACTTTTAGCTGCGAAATACTTGACTTTTTGCTGCGAAACAGATTTTCGTAGCAATAGTTTTAAAGATTTTCAAAATATTTTATTTGTTATGAAATCAAAATATGATCTACACTGCATCATTATAGGGCTAAGATCTTTTTAACTATAAATTATTTCTGTAATCTAATTTTAAACAGGAATAACAAAATTTAAACATTATTTATTATACTGGATAAAGAGCGATCAGGGTCCTTTTTTCATATATATTTTTCTTTATTTAAATTTTTATAAATAGAAAAATGGATATAGATAAAAATTAGTATATTCAATCAAGATATATACTTTATTTTCTGTACTAGTCTATCATCGAATTAGATGATTTATTAGATTAATTGTGTTTATTATAATTAAATATTCGGAAAGGGCATTTTAATTTGTATCATGCATGTGTTTGATGAATTCCTTTCCAGAGGATATTATATAATTGATTGAGGTTAATTGATATCAAATTTGAGTATATACATTTTAACATTATATACAATTTGCTTGTTATTGTCTTTAATGAGTCCAATATCAAGCTAAATTTTTAGTTATTGCTTCTATATATGATATGTATATATTAGGAGCAAGCACGAACAATATCTAACACAAATTTATAAAAATCAAACCCAAAGCCCAAACCAATTAAAAGATCAACCCATGTTTGTTTTTTTGTTTTTTATTTTAATAATGATTGCGATTTGTAATTCTATAATTGGGGGAATGTACAGATAATCAAAACAAACACACTTTATTTAGGAGATTGCACCAAAAGAGCAGAGAATCAAAACAAACTTATCTTTGTTTCACGAATAAAAAAGTGAATAAGGAAAAAATAAGCATCTTATATTAAATTACATTTTAGTGACTGTTGTTTATTCCAAACCATATAAACACGATCGCTGAACGAATCGATGTTTTGTTAGGAATCTTATATTAAATTAACTTTCAGAGGACGATGTGTACTCCAAGAGACTAAGGTTTCATGACAAATTATGTAATTTTTATTTATATAAAATGTGTTATTCTGATTTGCATATGAAAGTCATGATTTAGACTTTTTATTAAAATCTTAATTGCAATACTATTACAACAATGTCAACAATATACCTCAAAAAAGAAAATTCATGTGTAACTATTAATTGACAAACAAACATCATTAATTTATTAAAAATGACTATAGAAAGCCATACAACTTTAATAATATAAGAAAATGGTGTTCCGACGATTTCAGAATCGATTATGTGGGAGTCTATTGATCGATAACGATTTTTAGTTACCACTCTCTAGCTACTTTGTTCTTGACATCCCATCTTGAACAAACCTCATTTCTCAGTTGCTTGTGTTTACAAGAATAACAAAGGCACACCACTATTTCAAACAAGATATCATCACAATCATATATTTAATGCACCGTTCAACCCCAAAACACGGTATCTCTACCATTTAAATGAATTGAATATGTAATAATAATGTTTTTATTATTTGAGTAAAATGTGAATAAAGTGTAGATAATGATTTATAAAAGGTGAAAAAATGATGATATTTATTTTGACAGTTGATTTATAGTAGGTGGTGACAGTTAATTTGATAGTGAACCTATATATTTTTTTCAGTTGAATAACCTGGAATAACTTAATTCCACGGGTTGATTGGAATCCATATACTAGTTTATTTTGACATACAAATTCTCATTTATATCAGCTATCCAAACAGCTTTAAACCCTTTATTCTATATTATATCCGGTCATTCCTCCCCCTTATTCTCCATTTATATCAACTATCTAAATAGCTTTAAACTCTTTATTCTAGATTATACCTGGTCATTCCTCCCCCTTATTCTCATTTATATCAGCTATCCAAGCAAATATGCCATAATAACAATCAAATATCCAACATACCAAAATTTGGGTTTCCCTCATTTACTCTCTCTGAAAAACAAAATATGCCGCCAAAACAATTTAGGGTTTCTCTCCAAAAACAAGGGTTTCTCTCTCCCTCGTTTTCACTCTCCAAACAAGCCTCCCTTCAACCTCGTCGTCGTCCACTTCTGTCATCGGCCTCGCCGATGCCGGTTTCTCTCTCTCTCTCTCTGATTCTTTGATTTGATTTTTGAAGGGGTGGTGGATGTTGCCGTTTGTGGAGGTGGATGTGAAGAAGATCGTGTCCAGGGTCATCGAACGGGCTAGGGAGCTCTGCATCTCCAAATCGGTGTGTGCCTTTGTGTTTTTTCTGTTTAATCAATCTGTCTTTTTTTGTTTAATCTGGAACGTTAGGGTTCATTAGATCTGCATCTCTTATAATTGATTTATTGTTTATTTTACTCACTTTAATCCGCGGTTTCTAGGGGCTTTTGTTCTTGTTTTAATGTATTTTCCCCCTTTTTGGATAATGAAGTCGTAACTCTATATATTGGTTCTTATTCAAAAAAAAAATTCTATATATTGGTGAGCTATGATTTTTACTGTAAATTTAGTTTTCTTTCTTTTTGTACTCTATAGTGATGTTTGAGAATTAATATATTTGGATTGACGAATGTCTAAACTCTAGATGTGCCTCTGTGTTTGTTTAGTAACCCAATGCTTTACTTCTGATGAGTATTCTGTATTCATTTTCACCACATCTGTAAGAAGTATGCTTTTCTAGATCATGAATGCACTTTAAGGGGTTTCCATGTGAAGATTTCTATGTTTGGGTATGTTTTTAGGGTTTACTTTTGGATTTTTAAAATTTTGATGATCTCCAACAAAGCTATATTTTTTATTAAAATGAAATTTTGTGATGCAGTACAATTCGAAAAACCCAAAGTGGTTTAACAGGGACTGGTTCGTGCTTAGCACCAGGCATGGGTGTCTGCTTCAATATGTCTGTCTTCATCTCACCGGGTTTCAATCGGTTCAGGTTTAATGTTTTGGAATGTATAAATTTAGCATATTCAATGTCGATAAAACATTTTTTCCTCTAATGAGCTTTAATTCTGTGGCTTCAGTATATCTGGAACTTGAGTTTTGCAGATCGATTCTGAAGCAAGAAAAATTGTTTTCAGGGGATTTCTTTGAAGATATATTTGAGAACATAGGCTTTCCTCTTTATGAGGTTTGCTTGATCGTAATTGCAGCATGGTGCTTGGGTGATCATTTGTTTTTATGAAAAAAAAACACCTACTGGGACATGGTGAGGAAAGCTAGTAGTTTAGCATCTTCAATGTCGACAAAAAAAAAATTTATTGTGAGAAAAGGAAAAAAAAAACACCAGGATAAGCCACATTCTGGAGGAGCTAATAGAATTTTTTTTAAGGACTTGGCTGTCAGGTGCTATCTGTGCTAGTGAGAAGAATAGAGGTTCAAAAGTTATGTGATCTGATGTTGAATAGTGCATCCATTTAAGGCATGCTGCATGATTAATCATTCTAAAAAGCACATTACAGGTCCACCAATTTAATTTCAATATTGGTAAGAGATCTGTTATTATACAGTGTTCTGCTTTTGAGAAGTTTGCATTTCATGTCACATCTGGTTGTCTTTGAACCGTCATCCAACCAATGTGGCCCTTGCCACTGCACAGCTCAATGTTGGATTAGAACATCCATTGGCTGAAGTTTTAGAGCTTGGACCATCCTATCGAATAAAAAGCCCCTTGAAAATGAGTTAAATCTTCCACAAAAAGCCTCTGGGCTCCCTTGAAACTTGAAAGTAATATTAACTGTGTGCCATCAAATATGATGTTTTTCATGTATCTTGGAATTAGTTATAGCCCTTATATAATTCATCCATCATTAGAAAATCAACAATTTATATCTGCCGTAAATTTAGATAATGAAATCTAGTTGTAGGATTCCTACAACTTATCTCAAAAAAAATATATGTTCCGGTTGATGTAATATTCTGATTTGGCATGTTCTTAGGCATTGGTCTGTGATCATTTAAAGTTGCTAGGGCTCCTAAAGACAAAGAACATCCATATGGTCAATCTCTTATTTTGCTTCTATGTTTTACTTTAATTCCACAAAGTTTTGTCTATGTATAGGTGGTACCCATAAAGGCAATAGAAAATTCTCAAGTGTAAGGTAGGAGTTTATTGTATTCTCTTAATGATCAAATTTTGTAGCATTGCATACAATGTGATCCCAAATGAGACTGTTCTATCATTGTCTTGAAATATTATTAGGCAGAAGTCTTTATTTTACCTAATGCTATTTCACCTGAGAGATATAGGAAGCTTTTAGTATCATAACACAAATTTGTTAAAATCATAACATGCATTTAACAACTATGAAAAAGTGAATCCTTATAAATCAAAATCATCTTCACAAAAAGTAATGATAATTGATTCCTTACTTTTTTAAGCTGTAGTTGGAGTCCACTTGATTTCAGGAATATAAAGTCACTCCGGCTGCTATATGCAGAAAGTTTATATACAATATAATTCAAATGGTAATTTTTAAGTTTCCGCTGCAACAAGTAGCTAATCATGTTTAATCCGTAACACTACTTTGTATCATATTTTTCTATTTTCATTCTATTCATGACATGGGAAGTTTGAATCTTTAGGAGCCCTTGGGATATCTGGTGTGCTTTTGTTGACTTCTGGAGGAATTGCTTGGCATGCGATAGATGTCTTAAAAGTAAGTACATCTTTCATTTTAGGCTATAAATCATTTGACTAAAATTAGTAATTATGAGGTTGGACAAATTTATCCTCATTTCTTATGCTTCGCAAAGCACCAATGGTGCAATAATAAGTGCAGAATTATAGATGTGATACGGATAATTATATTTGTTTAGCTCCGTGAATTGAGGGATTGCAAGTCAGGTACATGAGCATAGCCATAGTCATGGTGGTCATCGTCATGAAATTGATTTGGACAACCCTATTTTGGCTTCATCTACTATGATCATATCAATTTCTATCAAAGAAGGGTATATTATCTCTTTTTGTTGTTTTCTTCTTAATAAATAATTTATTTGTCATCTTATACAAATTGAAAGTTCATTATGAAACTAATATTTCTGATGATCATTGGCTGTGTGCTGATTATACTTTCTTTTCTGAAAAAGACATTATTCTCCTTAATGGTCAAGCTTACTGTGCATCACAATTAGTACTGTATACTATGATCATTCAAATTGAAGGTTTAAGTTTAAATTTTTTTTTTTAATCAGACATGATGTTTCTGGAAAACAAATCCTTTCTATGTGTATTAGAAATCCATCTGCATTGCTTTCTCGTGTAAATTATATAATCTAAGTACACGTTTTAAATTATAGGCTTTACTAGATCACAAAGAGATGTGGGGAAAGGGAGTGGACTAGACTCATGAAAGCGAATGCATGGCATCACGGTGCTAATGCTGTGTCATTCTTATTGGGGTTGGTAGTGTATTAAACTTTTTTCTTTTGAGAACTTCTCTTTTGATAGTACTGTGGGTGGTGTAATTTCCAGCAGTCAATAGGTAAACATAGCTGCTCATTGGATTGAATTTATCTTTAATTTTTAATTGTCACAAGTGGAGGTGATTTATTCTAGGCAGTTTCAAAAGAGTGTTCTACAGCCCATTTTGGAAAATAAATGTTATTGAGGCAGGTATGATGTTCCAGAAATCATTATATTGATAACACCTATTAAATGTAGATTACAATTGTACATATAACCAATTTGCAGCTCAATCTCATTTTCTTATTAATCAGTCTTTTATCATGAGTGCAGGAGGTATCAATCTCGGATTAAAGTTTTTAGATTCTCTTGCTGGAATCATTATCTCAGGCATGATTCTCAAGGCTGGGCTTGAGATTGCATATCAGAGGTGATTTATTTTGTTATTTTTACTTCATTTTGCGTGATTGTTTCATACTTTCATGTGGTGTGCAATTGATTACAAATTTTTCATGAATATATGAAAAACATATGTTAGATCTTTTACTTGGTTGATTTTTTAATTTATTTATCATGTATTATTTTGTTTTTATTATTTGTTACTCTTGTGCTTCCTGGTATGTAGTTTATCTGAACGCTGACATTTATGAAGGTGGAGCTGGTGGGAGTCGTGGGATCAGTGGCAGCAATGAATGGTGAAATATGAAGACAGATCTGTTATAGAAGAATGCAGAAACATAACAATGATTTCCATTATATATGCTCATTCAAAATTTATACATGGTATTACAAGTATATACCCCTTTATTACGTACTACAATTCATTCCTATGTGCAGTAACTTACACAATTTTGCAATGGACCTTAGTGATCTTTTGTTTTTGTAAAGCATAGTTCATGAACACGCGCAAATGTGTGTACATCATCACTAGTGAAGTAAAATATTATGACATTATTAATTTGGCACCTATGTTGGTTGAAATTAGGAAGTTGCATGCATAGGAGGGAATTATGTTGTGTTTTGATTTGGTGCCTATGTTGTAAGGATTTTCAATTGAGATTTTAAATTTATTGTTAAATTCTATTTTGTAGTGAGAGATGGAGGAGCAAAGATAGTTGCAGTACAGTCTATTGTTGAGGGAGAGTCAACTCTTTTAGAAATCATTTCCTAGCACTAGATCCATGAGTCAAATCTCTTATTATTGTATTTTCTTTTCAAAGATATAACAATTTGTAAGTTATACAATTACTTTTGTTAATATATGGATCGTTTTTATTATAATTTTCGTCATTAAATATTAATTTAATTTTAAAACAAAAAAAAGTTTTCCACCTTTTCTTGTGAAATATTTCACAGGGAAAGGCCTATAAATTTTTTTTTATTAAATTTACAGATTTTTTGCTGCGAAAAATATTTGTAGCAAAATGTATATTTTTGCTATGAAACAAATTTCGTAGCAAAAGCTAGTCTTTGGCTATGAAACTAGTTTTGTAGCAAACATTTACCTTTTGCTACAAAGCTATTTTCGTAGCGAAAGGCTACATTTTTCTGCGAAAATAATTTCGTAGCAAATGGTATTATTTAGCTACAAAAATATGTCTTTAATTACGAAATTAATTTCGTAGCAAAATGTGACTTTTTGCTACGAAAACAAAATTTCATAGCAAAATAGAATCCCATACGAGGCTTTTGCAATGATAATTGCAACGAACTTGTTTCGTCGACAAAGGGTTTTTGCTACGAAATTTGAAGTTTTTGCTACGAATTATTTCGCAGCTAATGCTAGAATTTCTTGTAGTGTACCCAAAAATAATCCATAGGCTCTTGAATGGGTTAGACATATGCAATTTCTAAGTTTTCAAATAGCCTAGACAATAATTCAATCTATGAAAACAGAAAAATAATCCATAAGCTCTTGACTGGGTTAGACATATGCATTGTCTAAGTTTTTAAATATGGTAGATAGTAGTTCTGTCTATGAAAACAGAAAAATAATCCATAGGCTCTGGAATGAGTTAGACATATGCAATGTCTAAGTTTTCAAATTTCCTAGACAATACTTCTGTCCATAGAAACAAAAAAATAATCCATAGACTCTGGACTGGGTTAGACATACGCACTGTCTAAATTTTTAATTTTCCTAGACAATTCTTATGTCTATGGAAATAGAAGATTCAATTCATAGGTTCTGGAATGGGTTAGACATGTTCAATGTCTAAGTTTTTAAAATTTCTAGGCAATACTTCTGTTTATGAAAACAAAAAAATAATCCATAGGATCTGTAATGGGTTAGACATATTCACATGTCTAAGTTCTTAAATTTCCTAAACAATACTCAAGTCGATGAAACAGAAAAATCAATGACATACTTGCATTCAAAACCATCAATACCACCATTCAAAAAAACAACCACACTATTTAAAGTAAGATAATTGTTCACTTTGAACAAGTGATTCTACAAAAAACATCTAATACACAACTGATTGACCTCAACATTTCGAGAACTTGATCCCACTTCTTGAATGTATGGGATGAGTGACGTTGAAGGTGTTAGAGTAATGTTCTAAAAGCCATGAGTTGTGTAATAAACTCTATTATTAAGATGGTCTTAGCATTTTGATGAGAATTATTATTGGTAATGCTTGCATTATATTGTTTGAAATATTGTGCTTGTTTTTATTTTAATCCTTTAATTTACACTGTAGATAATCTGGTGTGTAGAGTTTGGCTTACACACAGAAGATCAGATTATCGGTTCCCTATGAATTATAAGTTGAGGTTCACAACCTTAGATGGACTTGGATAATCCATTGGATAAAGGTTGTAGTGCAGTTCATCTTACGTAGTTTATCTTGACTATAAAAGGCCGGTTGATAGGTTTTGAGTGATTGTACTAGTACACCTTGTGTGTATTGAACGGACCAAGTTGGGGTAATTATTTTTTATACTGACTAGATAAAATAATTTACACCCCATATTTATTATGATTGCTTATGCTCTTAATCCTAAAATTGTTCTTAAACATGTGCATTTGTTATTTGTCATTTTGATTTATTAAAGAATGAGATTCAACTATGGATCAATAGGCTCGGTAAGTTGGGTGACAATAACACTTGTATGATGAATATTTGCTATTGATGGAATCCACGTCTCCAATAGGAGGTTGATGATACTCTCTTGAGGATGCTTATAAGTTTTGATTATGTCTAACCCGGCCGGTGGATTTAATTATCCGACATATCAAATAAGTTAAGCGGAAGATCTCAAGGAAAAATAAGATGTTATGAAATAATATTGTCAGTAATAATTATTTCATAACGAGTATTGGAATCTTAGCGTGAGGAGATATTAAGCATATAATATAAGGAGCTCGAAATATTATTTTGAGATTAGTATATTTGGAGTGCAGTCATAATTCTTTAGTGGATTCAATTATGACTTATGGGCTTTCGATTTTTAATTCTAGGTTGAGTTATGGTACCCAAGCCCATAGGAGCCAATTACTGGTTTCTCCTTTAGGTCCCTGCCCTAGCCTATCAATATGTGGTTTCCTCTCTCTCTCAAAGATATATGATTTCTGCCAAAATCAAAACCCTAACCCAAGAAACCCGTTAGGATCTCTGGATCCAGAAAAGGTGAGGTAAGGAGAGAAGGAGAGCGAAGAGATTCACGGCTGCCGTTCGAAGTAAGAAGGAGACCACACTCCGCCGCAGATCTACAACATAGAAAGGACATACGAAAGAAGATCTGAAGGTTCCGATCGAGCGATTCATCGTCGTCCATCAGATCCGATCTTCCTCTTCGGCAGAACTCTAATATGAGTTCTGAAGGTAAACCCTAATTTCGCATTGTAGGGTTTGCATTAAAAAGATTTAATAAAATTTTTTGTTATCCGATCTATACCTCGATCAACGGATCTTGGCAGTCGGAAAATATTTTTCCAACAACTGGTATCAGAGCCGACTCGTTGATACTGTGTATAGATCAAATACAACCATGTTGTCCATCCACATGATAAACGATTAGATCTATATACCATGAGAATAGTCTAGATTGTAGATCTGTGCTAATTTTGTTTTGCAGCGAGATCTTAATCCGGCTATTATGGTTATTGTTTTGTTTATATTCTTGTTTTATGTGAATGGCCCTCACGCGGGTTGTGCGTGGTTATATTGTATGATAGAAAATTAAACAATATTGTAAACTCCGCGAGTGGGAGTATTATTGTAATTTTTTTCAATCTACACGAGAGAGTTCCTAAGGGGATTCGAGGGATCGGCTCCGATGTGGTACCAGATCGGCATCAGGAAGATCACGGACGGAACCAGATGATATCGGATCATCACAAGGAGGATTTGCGATCAAAACGAGACAATCGATTCTTTGATCCAAACGGTTATAAATCCCGTCGGATGAAGAATAGATGCGCTGCCCCAGACCCTGCCACGGGGGGGCTCGTTCCTAGATGCGAGCCGCCCCCCCTGGACCCCCCTGCTCGCATTAGAATTCCAGTCGAAGTGCATCATAGTCGTTGTGCGACCATAATAGCCGGAATTCTAATTTTCTATTTATTGTATGTTTTGTGCATGTTATTATACTCATGATTTTATATTACTTGGATGTTAACTAGTATAACGGACCCACCTTATATGGACAACATGGATATTAGCATACAATAAATATGTTTATAACCCTCAAAAGGATTTAAAATATTAAGTGGGAGCAGGACATTATTGTATAATTCCCACGGTCTCCACCACCAACTTGTAGGTAATACAATTTATCTTGCGTGTTGGCTATAGGCCTTCCTCCCCATCAGATGAGTTAAATTGTAGACATTATCGGTACAAGTTATCTTAAGAAATAATTTTGGGTAATTGTTAGTGTGCACTATCTCCCCATCGGAGGAGTGCATTGCAAACAATTGATCTAAAAATTAGGTGGTGGTTTACACCTAACAATAAGTAATAGTACCCTCCCCATCGGAGTCACTGCTATTATTTGTAGGACCAAAGTATGTCAACTATTTAATTTCACTTGGTATAAAAGGATACCTAGATAGTAAAATTAATAGGAATTGGCCTGTCAGGTCTAAGTTTGAGTGGTATACGTCCTCATTATCGAGGCATGCTATTCAATAAGAGATCAGGTTGTTGACGAATTCTTTTAATATGGTAGAGGGACCCATCTTTAAATTGAATTCGAAGTTTTATTTACCATGTCATACTTTTCTTTATATTATGTTTGATTCTCAGGATTCAAAATGTCTGCTTTTAATCCACTTGCTGTTATTCTCAAAGAATGTAAATTGACTGGACCTAATTACATTGACTGGAAAAGAAACTTGGATATTGTGTTGACTTCCTCAGATTACAAGTTTGTACTCACTGAAGTATGTCCTCCTAAACCTGGTGAGGGGGCAACCGATGAGGAAACCCAGACTTATCAGAAATAGCTAAGGGCTGATGAGATGGCTAGGTGTTACATTCTGGCATCTATGTCAAATGTTCTAAGTCATCAGTATCAGTCTATGACCACTGCCTACGACATGATGGTCAGCCTTAAGGAAATGTTTGGTGACCAGAGTCGTGCTGCTAGGCAAGTGGCCATGAAAGAACTGATGAATTCTAGCATGGCAGAGGGGACACCGGTAAGGGATCATGTTCTAAAGATGATGGGTCATCTCAATGAACTAGAGATCCTAGAAGCTGAAATTGACGGGGAGACCCAGGTCGATATCATACTCTAGTCTCTACCAGAATCTTTTAAGCTAGTGTTTACATGACTGAGAAAGGTTCTACTTCAAAGGTTAAAGCCAAGAAGAAGAGAAAGGTTCAGCATGCAGTTACTCAAGCTGTGAATAAAATTCAAGGACAGACACAGAAAAAGTCAAAAGGCAAGTGTTTTCAGTGCGGACAATCAGGTCATTGGAAGAAGCAATGTCCGGTCTATCTCAACAAACTGAACAATGCAGGTAAATATTATTCACTAATAGTTGAAACATGTTTAGCGGTCTGATCTACCAGGACCTGGTGTGTAGACTCGGGAGCCACTAATCATGTATGCAATTCGTTGCAGGGGTTCCAGGAAACCAGGAGACTAAGTGATGGAGAGATTTATCTTCACATGGGGAATGCTACGAAAGTGGCAGCAGTTGCATTAGGAGTCGTTTATCTACATTTCAGTAATAAAAGGATTTTAATTTTAAAGGATTGTCTTTATGTACCTTCCATTAGAAGGAATTTAGTTTCTATTTCTAGATTGGCTATGGATAATTATTATGTTTATTTTGATAACTCTGTGGTTATCAAGAATAAAAGAAATTTTATCTGTTCTGGTATATTGGTGGATGATATTTATGTTATTAATCCTGAATCTCCTAAACTGCATGAATTGAATAACACTAACATGTTACCACTAAAGGGAAATGAATCTTCTCAGATGAACCAAACGTATCTTTGGCACTTACACCTTAGTCATATTAATCTAAAAAGGATTCAAAGACTAGTTGAAGATGAACCACTGAGTTCATTGGAAGTGGAGGCACTTCCAGTCTGCGAATCTTGCTTAGAAGGAAGACCAAGAGGCCATTCTCAGCCAAGGGCAATAGAGCCGGAGAACTGTTGGAATTGGTTCACTCCGATTTGTGTGGTCCCATGACTGTCCAGGCAAGAGGTGATTATGAGTATTTCATCACATTTATTGATGATTACTCAAGATACGGGTACATTTACTTGCTTCGCAGAAAGTCTGACGCATTTGATAAGTTCAAAGAATTTAAGGCAGAGACAGAGAAGCAGACGGGTAAATCCCATCTAATCATGATAGTGAATACCTCTTGGGAGAGTTTAGGGAATACTTATTGGAGCACAAGATTACATCCTAATTGACTGCGCCAGGGACATCCCAGCAAAATGGTGTAACAGAAAGAAGAAATATGACTCTTTTGGAGATGGTGAGGTCTATGATGAGTTATTCTAGTTTACCTGTTTCTTTTCGGGGACATGCTTTAAAAACGGTTGCTTACCTGTTGAACTTGGTTCCAACTAAGGCAGTATCCTCTACTCCCACAGAATTGTGGATTGGACGCAAACCTAGTCTGCGGCATATTCGAATTTGGGGTAGTCAAGCACATGTGCTAAGAAAGGATCCTAGCAAGTTGGAATCAAAAACAGAATTATGTTTCTTTGTAGGGTACCCAAAAGGAACTAAAGGTGGTCTATTTTATAGTACTAAGGATCAGAAGGTCATTGTAAGCACTAATGCCCGGTTCTTAGAAGAAGACTATATTCTAAATCACAAGCCCACAAGTAAAGTTGTTCTAGAGGAATTGAGGAAAGAGGAACAAGTAGAAAGTTCCTCGATACCACCAACATATGAACCAGTTCACGGTGATACTATCAACACGTTAGACTCAACCTCAAAACAACGTGTGGATTACAGCGCACCGGGTTCACAAGTGACACGACAAGTTATCACTAGCACCCCTGTAGTACCTCGTCGTAGTGGGAGGGTTATCCAACAACCCGAGAGGTATATGTTCTTGGGAGTCATATGACAAGATACCTATGGAACATAATGCCGAACTCTGTAACTACAATGAAGCACTACAAGATAAGGATGCAGAGCTTTGGCAAAAGGCTATGATATCTGAAATAGAGTCTATGTACTCGAATCAGGTCTGGGAACTTGTGGATCCACCCGAAGGGATAAAACCCATTGGGTGCAAATGGATCTATAAGAAGAAAAGAGGATCAGATGGAATGGTTGAGACTTACAAAGCAAAACTCGTCGCGAAGGGTTTTACTCAGAAAGAGGGAATCAATTATGAGGAAACATTTTCGCCGGTAGCCATGATGAAGTCTATCCAGATTCTTTTGTCCATTGCAACTAATTTCAATTACGAAATTTGGCAAATGGACGTCAAGACAGCTTTCCTCAATGGAAGTCTTGACGAGTGCATCTATATGGTGCAACCAGACGGTTTCATAGCAAAGGGTCAGGAGCATATGTTGTGCAAGCTCAAAAAGTCCATTTATGGACTCAAGCAGGCATCAAGATCTTGGAACATCCGGTTTGATCAGACAATCAAATCTTTTGGTTTTGATCAATGCCCAGATGAACCTTGTGTGTATAAGAAGCGCAATGGAAATGTGGTGGTGTTTCTAATGCTTTATGTGGACGACATCTTACTCATCGAAAACGATATTGGGGTATTGTCTACAGTTAAAGTATGGTTATCTAGCCAATTTGACATGAAGGACTTGGGGGAAGCCAGTCACATCCTTGGGATCAAGGTCATACGCAATCGCAGAAATAGGATGTTGGGCTTATCACAAGCTACTCATATTGTAACGTTTCGGTATTTTTTGGCCTTATATATTTATTTTAAATATATAATGGAAATTTTAAAATTTGATTTTTATATTTCATTTTTCAGATTTGGCGGTGGGCCCAAATGGGTCCAATTTGATTTATAATTATGATAATTATATCTTTATAGTGTTAAGATAATTTGGTTGAAATTTAGTGAGAATTGTGGATCTGAATTGATGTTGAAATAATTATTTTATATTTTTCTGTAGATCTTTATAGTGTTAAGATAATTTGGTTGAAATTTAGTGAGAATTGTGGATCTGATTTATATGGTTATTTTGTTGTATGATAGATCTTTCTTTTTGTGTTCTCCCTTGAATTTGTCTGTATTGATATTTGTTGAAACTTCAATGCAAATCATTGATAGTTTTGCTTGTGCATTCGATTGAATACTAGGGATTGTTTGTGGGGTATAAGTTAGAATCTTATGGAAACACCATTTTTCACATTATTGAGCGATTAATTGTTTGGGGAAGAAGTTTGATGGATTAGGGTTGTTGAGTATGAGTCAGACCTATAAGCTGACTTATACAATTTTTGACTATTAGAGTATTTCTGAATGTATTTGACAAACAGAAATATTTGAAAAGAGTTTCCAACGAATCATTGTCCAATTGTACGGATAGAAAGTTATATTTTTAAGATTTCTTGCAGTTTATTGAAATTCAAATATTCTTGTACAAGTTTGATGAATGTTATTTTCAAATTTGATGTTTATATTATTGTGCGGGTTTTTGTTAGATATTACACGATAATTTGGTTTAGACAATGAATATTGATTGAATATTGTTGTTATTTGGATGTAAATTGTGATTTAAACCATGGAATTATAGTTACTGGTGTCCAAATATTTATTCGAGGAATGATCATTGCTTATGGAATAAATGGATATTGATTGATGATCATTTGTTATGACTAATATTTAGAATTGATTTTAAGACTTTGAAGTGAGTTGTTGATTGTACTATAAGATATCTTTTGGGATTATTTACAGTTGGTTGTCAGTTGTTTGGGTCGTGATTATTGTTTCTGATCTATTATTGTATAATTGATGTTATCAATGCGAGTGTTATTATGCTTGCGTGGACCGAAGGTGAGGCCTATGTTATATGTGGGTTTTTCTCTATCTTGTTGAATTTCACGTCTTTTTGATATTATGTTCTCATGCATTTATATTTTGATAAATTTGCATGATTTGATATTTTCTTCATAATTTAGAGGAGTTGCATGATTTAATTCATTCCTTTAAGAATTATGCTATTCATGTTTCAAGAATTAACATAATATATTTTCTGATGCTTATGCTTTCGAAATAAATGTCAAAGATTTTCATTTCGAGAGTTTTGGAAAAATTTAGGACTAGTGGAGACAACCTAGTATTTTTTGCATATCATGCATATTTTCTGGAATAAATCCCCCCGTATATTTCGCCTTTGGGGAGGAATTCGAAGAGTCCCAAGATGAGGGGTTTAAAGCAAGCGGCGGATTCCTTTGTTTATGCAGCAACCGGGGCATCCTGTGCTGGTGTTCTCGTAATGGCAGCGGGACCCATCAGCGTCTTCTAATCCGACGTTTCGAGGGAGCTTTTTGAAAGTCGCTTTTGATTTTTACGGTTCTTATGAGAACCCTACCCGGTCATTTTTCAGATTTGGCGCCACGTGATGGCCATGCATTTAAATGGGTCCATTTAATTTGATTTATGGGCCAAATTGGGCCATGCATTAAAATATTTTTTTAATTATAAATTGATTTAATAAAATGATTTATTAAATGAAATTCTGATTTTCATAAAACTTTATTTTTTATTACTTACGTATTTTTCTGCTTTATTCACTAGTTAATCATCACCCTTTATATGGGCTGGTGTTAAGATACTTTGAGGACCAAGACAAAGTTGAACTTTTCATGTGCTTCAAGGATCTCGTCGAGGTAGCAGTATTGGAGAATAAATAATAGTCACGGTCAACTATTTGGATTTACTTTAGTTTAGATGGCTCCCACAGGGGTGGTTTAGTATGTCTTTCCATTCGAATATTTTATTTCTGTTAAACTCTGATATTTTGTAAGACAATTGGTGATTTAAAACCTTTTGATATTATTTACTTTATTGCCATCGTTTTTTTTATTATATTTATATTATATTGGTATCATTCATTTTTAAAAAAAAAGGAGTACAAATTTTGGTCTTATATTTGGATTAAGTTTAGTAGCGACCCATTTACCGTCCTATAAGCGTTTAGGTAAATGTGGGGCGTTACAGATGGTATCAGAGCCATGTCCTGTCGGAGCCTAGGTTATGGTTTGTGTCTGGGAGAGAAAAAAAATGTTTTGTTATTTGTGATGTTTGTTATTTCATTTAGGATTTTTTTTATGACAATAAGGTATTGTAGTGTTGTCTCTATTCTGGTCATTCACCGTGTGTTCTTTTTAGGGTTCCGCACATTCATTCACTTTATCGGATTTATAAAACTCTTAGTAAAGAAGTTTACAATCTCGATGTCTACACTTCACATAACCATTGTCTTTGGTGAACAAGTTGTCACCAAGGTTTGTTTTCCCTCTTGCTTGGTTCATATCAATGAGCATTAGATGCTTACTAATCTCTTCATTATTGATATTCTTGGTTTCAATGTTATCATTGGCACGGATTGGTTGTTAGCTTTCCATGCAAGTGTTAATTATTTTTCAAAATTTACGACCTTTCGCATTCCCAGCTGACAATCGTTCTGCTTTGGGGATTTCAGTGTATCATATCCAATCATATTCGTCTCTTCTCTTCATGCTTAGAGGTTAGTAGTTAAGGGGTGTGAATAATATCTAGCCATTATTGTGGATACTACTATCGGCTTGAAGGCCTAAGTTAGTGTAACTCCTATTACCTCTGAATTTCCCGAATATTTCCAGATGAATTTCCCTGTCTTCTCCTGATCGGGACATCGTGTTTTCTAATGATCTTATTCTTGATTTTCTATTAGCCTAAGCTTAGTTAGCCTGTGAAGTTTAGAGCTTAAGTTTGATCATCCTAAGGAGATTATATTAGTCTATATATATAAAAAAATCATTTGATTATTTTTGTTACATTAGAGCCTAAATCTATTGATTTCTTATTAAAGAGGAAGTCACCCATATTTTTTTTTATATATATACATTTTTATATTTCTATAAATTTAGCTGTTACTCATGTTTATTTATTTAAATGAAAGATTTCAAATCAGATTTATATAAATTGGAATTATATTTTAAGTTTTCAAAGTCAAATTTCAGTAAATCATATCGATGTATTTAAATTAATAATTCAAAAATAAAGATATTACTAGATCTTTCTTAATTAAACTCTCTACATATTTGTTACATTAATTTATTGTGACTCTATATATATTTTACATGGCTTACAAATTTATTTTTCTATATATTAAATAGAATGAGCTTTAAATTCTTTTAATACATTATTTGTACTTGTTTATCATGAAGGTTTTATTTTTATATACAATATTTTAATTTGTTAAATATTTTTGTACATTATGCTATGCATATCATTATTACAGTTGCATCTTGTAAATTCATATTCATATGCATTTAGAACGCGTATAGATCTAGCTATATCTTTAAGAGTTTAGATCGCATTATTAGATCTTAGAATATCCCACCTGAGTTTTTGGATACCCTATCTTATAAAGCTTAGTTGTTTTGGTTCATTGTAAATTATTTTTTTTGTAAGAGCCTCGAGATAAGCCAGTACGAGAGTCATTCCTTTGAAAGCTATGATAAGTTGAGTCAATTAGAATTGATGCATATAGGATTTGAATTCTTATTAGATGTTACTCTATGTAAGAGAATTATATGGTGGATGATCATTTATACTAAATATATGTCGAAGCGTGCACACATGAGAGACATACCTTAACAACCGATATTTTTAAGTTATTAAGTGTAACTATGTATTCACAATTTTATAATGATGTTTTTCATGTTTTGTATAGCATCACGGATGGTTTAATCAATCCGTGAATGTCCATGTCAGTAGATGATTTTCTTATATATATATAAATTCTAAAGATTGTAAATATCTTTAGTTTCATCTTGTTGTCATTATTATTGCTCTTATGTTGATGGTACAAGTTGGATCATTTATGGTATGGGACGTAGATGAGCCTAACTTGTACAATTATGTACGAAATTGTTTGATGTGATTGTTTTTGTTATTGTCAATGTTTGCATTGTATTAGTTGGACCGCCTATGGTATGGGACGTAGGTGGGCTGACTTATGCAATTTGTTGCTTGTTATGTCTTTGTTTGTTCTGTACATACTGAATCACCCATGGTATGGGACATGGGTGAGCGTGATTTGTATATTTTCGTTTTATTATTTGTCATTGCTTATGCTGTATGAGTTATAACACCTATGATGTGAAACATGGGTAGATTTGACCTACACATTTAATTTTTGTAAATTATTTTTGTCATTGTTGGTGATGTATAAGTTCATCCACCTGTGATTTGGGTCACCATCAGAATGGCGCAGCGGAAGAATTGTGGATCTGATTTATATGGTTATTTTGTTGTATGATAGTTGTCTGTATTGATATTTGTTGAAACTTCAATGCAAATCATTGATAGTTTTGCTTGTGCATTCGATTGAATATTGTTTGTGGGGTATAAATTAGAATCTTATACCATTTTTCACATTATTGAGCTTGTTGAGTATGAGTCAGACCTATAAGCTGACTTATACAATTATTGTATGAATGTACATTTGTTTGATTGTTTGTGGGGTATAAGTTGGATTCTTGTACTATTTTCTATATTATTATGCTTGTTAGATATTACACAGACGTGTAAACCTACTGGTGTAATGATTGCATTGATGTTGTTATGACTTAGAATTGTAAGACTACTCTTACAACTATTGGTTGGATGATTGTTATTATTGAATGTTATATATCTTTCTTTTTGTGTTCTCCCTTGAATTTAGAGGACTAAATTCCTTTAAGGGGAGAAGAATGTAACGTTTCGGTATTTTTTGGCCTTATATATTTATTTTAAATATATAATGGAAATTTTAAAATTTGATTTTTATATTTCATTTTTCAGATTTGGCGGTGGGCCCAAATGGGTCCAATTTGATTTATAATTATGATAATTATAAATTGATGTTGAAATAATTATTTTATATTTTTCTGTAGATCTTTATAGTGTTAAGATACTTTGGTTGAAATTTAGTGAGATACGGAGTTCGGAAAATTTGATATTTAGGCTTAGTGTCAAGTTATTGGGCCTAGGGATCTAGTTGTGAATCCAGAATACATTTTTATAGCCTTCTGAGACTTTTCTGTAAATCGGATAGGGATCTGTTTGTAAATCGGATAGGGACCTCATTGTAAACTGGAAACACTTCAGGGGTCGTTTTGTAATTTCGGTAAACCCTTTTAAATAACATGTTTGGGTTAGGGTTTTCATCAAAATTTCAGAAGGTGTGAAGGGTGGTGAAGACCTAACCCTAGATTGAGATGGTGGGTGGTGTAACCGGATCTAAGGTGAGAAATCATGCTTTTAAGGATTTTTGTTGTTTAGGGTTTCAATTTATTTTCTTGTTAGGATATGAATGTGTCGATTAATTGTTTGGGGAAGAAGTTTGATGGATTAGGGTTAGGGTTGGATAGATTTTAATTAGTTGATTATTTGATTATATTTCAATGAATCTCGAAGGAATTCTTAAGATCAAATTAGATTTATTAGTTTTTGGGATTTAATGGCTATTTTCGGGTTGATTTTATGCTTGGACGTAAATCGTATTTTTGACTATGATAGAGTCATTTCTGGGAAAAATGTATTTGACAAACAGAAATAGGTTTTGAAAAGAGCTTTCCAACGAATCATTAATCGTCCAATTCGGATTACGGATAGAAAGTTATGATTTTTGAAAAATTTCTGTGCAGTTTATTGAAATTCAAATATTTATCTTGATGACCAAGTTTGATGAATGTTAGAGATTTAGATGATCCCAAATTTGATGTTTATTGAAGTATAGTTTGTTTTGCGGGTTTTGATGATTTTATTGATCTTGAGAACTTAAATAGAATCTTAAATCGATAATTTGGTTTAGTGGGATCAATGAATATTGATTGAATATTGTTGTTATTTGGATGTAAATTGATTGGATTTGAATTACTCGATCATGGAATTATAGTTGAGCCTTATTGGATTTGTCCAAATATTTATTCGAGGATTGATCGATCATATGGGTCTTATGGAATAAATGGATATTGATTATCGGATCGGATCATTGTGAGTATATGAGTATTCTAATATTTATTGAAGTTGGGATTTTCATTAGGACTTTGAAGTGAGTTGTTGATTGTAGGTCTATAAGATATCGGCTTTTGGGATTATTGGGCATAGTGCTGTTATAAGTTGGTTGTCAGTTGTTTGGGTCGTGATTGATTGTTTCTGATATATTATTGTATAATTGTTATGCTAGGTTATCAACGTGCGAGTGTGTATCGTTGATGCTTGCGTGGACCGAAGGTGAGTAGGCCTATCGATTTACTTTATGTGGGTTTTTCTCTATCTTGTTGAATTTCACGTGCTAATTATATTTGTGTGATATTATGTGTCATCATGCATTTATATTTTGATAAATTTGCATGATTTGGATATTTTCTTCATATTGATCAAATTGCATTTTTGTTGAATGGAGTTGCATGATTTAATTCATTCATCATGTCATTAAAATAGCATGAATTATGCTATTCATGTTTCAAGAATTAACATAATATATTTTCTGATGCTTATGCTTTCGAAATAATATTTAGATCAAAGATTTTCATTTCGAGAGTTTTGAAAAAATTTAGGACTAGTGGAGACAACCTAGTCCTAGGAGATTTTATCAAGATGCATATCATGACATATTTTCTGGAATAAATCCCCCCGTAGTATTTCGCCTTTGGGGAGGAAGGTCTAGGACTCGAAGAGTCCCAAGATCGGTGAGGGGTGTGGTAAAGCATTCCTTGCAGCGGCGGATTCCTTTGTTTGGAGTCTGCAGCAACCGGGGCATCCTGTGCTGGTGTTCTCGTAGTGATGGCAGCGGCGACCCATCAGCGTCTTCTAGATCCGATGTCTCCTCGAGGGAGCTTTTTGAGCGATTTAGTCGCTTGGGGCTTGGCACACCTGTTTTGAGAAACGGTTCTTCCGATTGAGAACCCTACCCGGTCATATCATTTAAGCTGCATGATTTCTATGACGTGGACAAAGGATTGGGCCACGTGATGCATTAAAATTATATTTTATCAAGCTCATGCATTTAAATTGATTTATTAAAGAAAATTCTTGTTTTTTTTTATATATAACTTTATATATATATATATGTTGGTATCATTTAACTCTCATGATTTCTCTAATGTGGGCCAAGGATTGGGCCACGTGCGCATTAAAATATTTTTTTTAAAGTTCATGATTTTAAATTGATTTAATCAAATATAAGATTTATTAAATGAAATTCTGATTTTCATAAAACTTTATTTTTATATATACTGTCACGTGAGGTAATTTGTCAGTGGGCTTTATTCACTGAGTTAATCACTCACCCTTTTCGATATGGGCTGGTTGTTTCATAACCAGGTAGCTCATCTTCTGAGGAACAAGACAAAGCTTGAACTTTTCATGTGCTTCAAGGATCTCGTCGAGGTAGCAGTATTGGAGAATAAATAATAGTCACGGTCAACTATTTGGATTTACTTTAGTTTAGATGGCTCCCACAGGGGTGGTTTAGTATGTCTTTCCATTCGAATATTTTATTTCTGTTAAACTCTGATATTTTGTAAGACAATTGGTGATTTAAAACCCTTTGATATTATTTACTTTATTGCCATCGTTTTTTTATTATATTTATATTATATTGGTATCATTCATTTAAAAAAAAAAAGGAGTACAAATTTTAGTCTTATATTTGGATTAAGTTTAGTAGCGACCCATTTACCGTCCTATAAGCGTTTAGGTAAATGTGGGGCGTTACACATATTGACTCAGTTCTTACCAGATTTAGCATGCACGTTTTTTATCCTTCAGATTTGGAATTACTCTATCTAGCGAGCAATGCCCAACTTCTCCAAAGGAGATATAGAAGATGAAGGCAGTTCCTTATGCTTCGGCTGTAGGAAGCCTCATGTATGCAATGCTTTGTACTAGACCTGACATTTGCTTTGCAGTTGGCATAGTTAGCAGATATCAGTCTAACCCTGGGCAAGAACACTGGACTGCAGTAAAACATATTCTCAAGTACCTGAAAAGGACTAAAGATTATATGTTGGTTTACCAGGCAGAGAGTCTGATACCCATAGGGTACACAGACTCAGACTTCATGTCAGATAAGGATTCCAGAAAGTCAACATCAGGATATGTGTTTACTTTGGGAGGTGGAGCCATAAGTTGGAGGAGTATCAAGCAATCATGTATTGCTGACTCCACCATGGAAGCCGAATATGTGGCAGCCTCTGAGGCAGCAAAAGAGGCAGTTTGACTCAGGAACTTCCTCATGGATCTAGATGTGGTACCTCTGATAGAATGTTGCAAATTCAAAGGAACCACGGACCCATAAGAAAGCAAAACACATTGAGCGTAAGTATCATTTGATACGAGAGATAGTTCAACGAGGCGATATCATTGTGACCAAGATTGCATCAGAAAACAACTTGGCAGACCCTTTCACAAAGAGCTTGACGGCCAAGTCATTTGATCGTCACGTAGAAGGAATGGGAGTTAGATGTATGGCTTCATGGCTTTGAGTCCAAGTGGGAGATTGTTAGAGTAATGTTCTAAAAGCCATGACTTATGTAATAAACTCTATTATTAAGATGGTCTTAGCATTTTGATGAGAATTATTATTGGTAAATGATTGCATTATATTGTTTGAAATATTGTGCTTGTTTTTAATTTAATCCTTTAATTTACACAGAAGATAATCTGGTGTGTAGAGTTCGGCTTACACACAGAAGATCAGATTATCAATTCCTTGTGAATTATAAGTTGAGGTTCACAACCTTAGATGGACTTGGATAATCCATTGGATAAAGGTTGTAGTGCAGTTCATTTTACGTAGTTTATCTTGACTATAAAAGGCCGGTTGATAGGTTTTGAGTGATTGTACTAGTACACCTTGTGTGTATTGAACGGACCAAGTTGGGGTAATTATTTTTTGTACTGACTAGATAAAATAATTTACACCCCATATTTGTTATGATTGCTTATGCTCTTAATCCTAAAATTGTTCTTAAACATGTGCATTTGTTATTTGTCATTTTGATTTATTATAGAATGAGATTCTACTATGGATCAATAGGCTCGGTAAGTTGGGTGAAAATAACACTTGTATGATGAATATTTGCTATTGATGGAATCCACGTCTCCAATAGGAGGTTGATGATACTCTCTTGAGGGTGCTTATAAGTTTTGATTATGTCTAACCCGGCCGGTGGATTTAATTATCCGACATATCAAATAAGTTAAGCGGAAGATCTCAAGGAAAAATAAGATGTTATGAAATAATATTGTCAGTAATAATTATTTCATAACTAGTATTGGAATCTTAGCGTGGGAAGATATTAAGCATATAATATAAGGAGCTCGAAATATTATTTTGAGATTAGTATATTTGGAGTGCATTCATAATTCTTTAGTGGATTGAATTATGACTTATGGGCTTTCGATTTTTAATTCTAGGTTGAGTTATGGTACCCAAGCCCATAGGAGCCAATTACTGATTTCTCCTTTAGGTCCCTGCCCTAGCCTATAAATATGTGGCTTCCTCTCTCTCTCAAAGATATATGGTTTCTGCCAAAATCAAAACCCTAACCCAAGAAACCCTTTAGGATCTCTGGATCCAGAAAAGGTGAGGTAAGGAGAGAAGGAGAGCGAAGAGATTCGCGGCTGCCGTTCAAAGTAAGAAGGAGACCACACTCCGCCGCGGATCTGCAACATAGAAAGGACATAATGCAGAAGATCTGAAGGTTCCGATCGAGCGATTCATCGTCGTCCATCAGATCCGATCTTCCTCTTCGACAGAACTCTGATATGAGTTCTGAAGGTAAACCCTAATTTCGCATTGTAGGGTTTGCATTAAAAAGATTTAATAAAATTTTTTGTTATCCGATCTATACCTCGATCAACAGATCTTGGCAGTCGGGAAATATTTTTCCAACAGAAGGGACATCTTTAGTCAATCTTTTAGATTGGCGTCTCCAATTTGAAGCAGAATGTGGAATGCGTGGCTTCGGAGACATCCTGCGAACTATTGGTTCAAATAATATATAAAAATATAAAAATAATAGACAGAAAACCTATAATCTATCAAATATCCAACTCACTGGCAGCCCCACAATATTGACTCTTCCCCCCCCCCCCCCCCAATTAATTGTTAAGGCCATCATTATTGAGAAAAACTTGATAAAGAATTAGACTACAAGAACGGGGTGTCAATTAATGAGAAAAAAAATTCCCATGGAAAATATGATATATCTAGCCCTCTGTATAGTACCATCTGTTGTGTGTTAAAGGTGGGTTCACGGCGGCCGCTCACGGTGCCTAGGGAAGAAGCCCTCGATTTGAAGGAAAAGTAGAAACCAGAGAAGAGAAGGGGAAGAAGAGAGAGGTTGTTGTGTGCATTTAGAGTAGGTGGTGGGATTGGTGATCTATTAAGTGGGTATTTATTAAGAGGTGGGTGTAGGAAAAATCAAAATAAGAGGTGGGGGATTTAGAAAGGTGGTGGAACATATAATTTGGGAGGTGGGAGTATCTCTGCCCTTCACCTTTTTCGGCCCAAGCACAATGCGCCACATGTCTTCGATCCAATCGGGTCACCCAATGGCGTAGCAAGGAATTCACACGTGTGGGAGCGGGATATGAAATTTTATTAATAGAGTTCAGAAAAATATACATTTGAAAAATAGAAACAAAAATAGCTCAAATGTAAAGAAAAAATAATATAAATATATTTTATTCTAATAATGACATTTAATATTAAAAACTTACCTAATTATAAATTCTTAATTAATAGCATGCAAAATTTTAAAATGGATTGTATATGAAATCTTAAATACATACAAAGTTTGTAATTCAATATTTCATTTTTTTAACCAAGAAATAGAACTAATTAAATCAATATTCAAGATAAGAAGTAAACTTACGAAAGTAAACAAAAAAAAAAAAAAAATAGAAATCAAAATCAAGAATAAACTTACGAAAATGAGAACACCTTCAAAATCCTAAAGAAGAGAATAATATATATGCTTCTCTAGTCTATAATCATGTTGTCCAAACAATGAGAGAAGCATTTCTTTATTTGATTCATGAAATAAATTAACAAGAAAAACATAGAATTTTTATTTCCGAATGGGTGCAAATTGGGTTCACTAGGAATTGGGAAAGAGCGTTGATATATTCAGTCCATTTTACAATCTCGTTATTCAAAAACAATCCCCTAGTTACTTATACAAAACAATAGTGTAGTACACTATGATAGGCTGTTTGAATTTTTTTTTATAAGTTTTATAAAGAATAAATTACACTAATGTAGTATTTCAATGTATATAGAGTTCAGATCTAGTTAGACCTAGTACCATTAGTACCATCAGTATCGTACTGCACTGCCAATTAATCAAATTACACAGTCTAATGATCAAACCGCACATAGTGATACTACACACAATAATTCCCAGCTCGATTTATAAGCTGTGTAGTTCGATTAATTGATAGTGCAGTTCTATGTTAATAATATCCAGACCTGATTGAATTCAGACATATATATATATATATATATATATATATATATATATATATATATATATATATATATATATATATATATATATATATATCATTTTTTATAACATTGTATTTTGATAAGCGAACGTACATTTATGTAAAAAAGAACTGATGAGCACAACATATGGTACTGTACAGAGGGCTAGATATATCATATTTTCCATGCGAAATTTTTTTTGAGTGGGTTGGTTTGACATATTAAGAACTTGTTTTTTGGTCCATGTACACTACGAACTTTGAACAACCCACGTTAAAAGCATTGGTCAGATTTTTGAGTGGGGGTCCACATTGGCTCCGCCCCTGGGGTCGCCCACTCATTCGGTTGATGTTCTCCTCGGATGGAATTATAATAAGGGCCCATCTAGTCCCACCCACCATATTTCTTACCCCACCAATCAATTAAAAAAAAACCGGTGTTTTGCTATCCCCATCGATCTGATCAGTTCGATCGGATTTGGTTGTCATTTCAGGTTTTGGGCAACCGAACTTGGTCGTCATTTCAGGTTTTGGGCGATTGGATTTGGTCGTCATTTCAGGTTTTGGGCGGCTGAACCTGGTCGAATAGGATTTGTAATAAAGTTTATAATTTTTTTTTCTTGAAAACATAATCCCACGACATGTATCATCCTTGAATCCTTCATATCACTCCAAGTATACATTGTAATGTAGGGAGAATAAATCATTATTCTTAAATGTAGAATATAAGAACAATTTTTTTTTTTACATAAGTTACAGACAAATTTCAAAAACCAAATGTAAAATGTGTTTGGATCAACTGGTAGGTTTTTTTGTTTTCAAACAAAGAATCATTTTAACTACGAATTCAAACGAAGCTTACAAATGATATATATTTGTTTAATAAGATATTTTTCTATAAAAAATTGAATTAATTGAAAGTATACATACTTACATTTTTTTTTAGTCCCTTAACTGTTATTTGGATAAAAGAATAAATGTAGAATATGATGGATAAACCCAAAAATTTATTTGTTTACAAAGAATAAGTAGATATAGTTTTGAACCATGTTCGACCAATTACGGTCGCCCAAAACCTGAAATGACGACCAATTATGGTCGCCCAGAACCTGAAATGGCGACTAAATCCGGTCGCCCAAAACTTGAAATGGTGACCGATCGGTTGAACTGGATTGGTGGGAACAACAAAACACCGGTTTTTTTTTTTTGATTGGTGGGATGGGAAAATTGTTTGGTGGGGATAGACACGCTCTTATAATAATCATGTGTTTATTTTAATTCGGTTCTGTTTGAGCATTTTTTTAAATGAAATCAAACACAAATCAAATTAAATCGATTTATTAGTTTTTCAATCCATAAGTTAATCAAATAAAAAAACTATTGAATTAAACCCAAAAAAATTAGTTCGGATTCGATTTGATTGACCAAAATTGCACCCTCTTGTAGCAAGATGGACCAAAATCTTATGCAAGCACACAAAGGCCATCCCACGAGCAACTGAATTTGGTAGTGCGCATTCCCACAACAAGTCTATCAGTCCAAGGCGAGCTGAGTTGTGAATTGAGCTTTGCAAAAATCAGTTAGCACCCCCTTATTCGTAAAGGAGGTCAGGGATTCAAATCTTGAGGACATCAATCTTAAAAAAAAAAAAAAGCTTGCTGAGTTGGGCGTGTGTGCGAGCCTGTGTGAGTGCCTCTCTGTTGAAGCCTTGTGGGTCCCACATGAGAGCTTCTCAAACTTCTGACTCCACTGCTGAGAACCAAAAAAAATTCTGATGTAATCTAGCGGGTCCACACACCTTTTGTAGAATGCTTAATTATATCATGACTTATTTAAAATCTGTCACTATTTAATCATATGCCGTTATCGTTGTTTATTGGCCTTATCCCGTACACTGTGATAACACTGGATAATTGATACACAGAAGATAATATCTTTAAGATAATAATAAGATATAGCCAGTACAGCTCAGGGAAGATTGGAATTATGTGACTTTGGTAGCCACCACATCTACGGAAGTCTCCAGTCTCACCCGTGCCTATGGTTTATTCTGTTTTGTTCTTCATTTTCTCTTACAACCAAATCAGTTTTATAATCTCATTTCAATTAATAGAAATGATAGGTACCAAAAGTCTACATTTCTTTAAATAAAAAAGACTGGAATTATGTGAAATGTGGAATGAACCGGGTCAAATTAGCCGTATCTTGCTCAGACCACCCAAACTTTGTTGGTTCGCCCCAACATTACCTAGTGAGAATGGGGTATGCTATAGTTATAGTCGATTAATGCACAATCTGTATAAGAGGCAGTTGCTTCTTAATCGTAAAATACTTGCACAAATAGCTATATTAAATAAGAATTGTCTTCACATAATTTTTTATTGAAAAAGATAGGACCACGAAAGAGATAGGACTACAACCCATTCAAGTCTATCACTACACCTATCCAATGCAAGCAGTGTAATGAGTGTACCAATAATACAAAGAGAGGCTGCAACCTCCGGAATTCATATATCTTAACATCCAATATGGATCTTTTCAGTTGTGCAATGAATTATTGGATTTTTTTTTATGAAAGAATTGTTAAATGTAAAACATGAACACCAGATCTTTGGACTTGTGAAGAGGACATGTGAAGATGGAAGATGGTTCAATTCAAGAATTAATTGTAAAAAAATTGGGATGCTAAATCTTTTGGCTTCCTAGAAAGAGCAGTTGGAAAGGATAGGCCATTCAGAATTTGGGGGCGGTTATAGCCCCCCAACGAGTTATTCTACCCATCCCGTTTATTTAAATAAAAAAATTGATTTGTTACATTGTATCTTATATCTAACTCACCCCACAAGTTCGACATAGACAATGTCTTCTGTGTTTAAGATGGTTCAATATGAATCATGTTGATCGGAATAAAAAACATTAGTTTCATTCTGGTTTCAGTTCAACATAGACGACGTCTTCTGTACTTAAGGTTGTTTGACATGGATCATGTCAATCGATAATCAGAAACCTTAATTTATTCCTGTTTGATATAGGTGATGTCTTTTATATTTAAATTGGTTCAATATGAATCATGTCGAACTAAGACTAGAAGATTGTTCTTCAATTTCTGATATGTGATCAATGTAGTTACTGTCAACAAATAGATACTAGGTCGACTCTTACATTGACGACCTAGAATTACTGACTTATTGACTTATAATATTTGTGATCCAATTCAATAACATGTTTATCTCATGAATCTAAAAATAAAAGTGAGATACATATTGTTGATATATTACAACCAATGACCCTAGATCACTTTGCTTGACTTTGTTCATGAAGGCTAATGATTCGCCCAACACATTTTAACCCTCCAATGTTTTTGTCGATTGGAGACACCGCAAAGAATGATTGCCTTACACCCAAATGAATATAGTTTATCATATACATGACATATTAAAATAGAGCAAAAAAAAATTAATATATGTTATCATAATCATGATAAATAATTAAATTTAAATATTTCGTATTGTTTTGGCTTTTTTGATACTCATGAAAATCAATTTAAATCATTCACATCACTGATCAACTATCCAAATTTCTACAAACGCATTATGAGAGAATTACATAAATTATTACGATATTGTTAGATTACAAATGTACTGTATTATTGTGTCACACATATAACATTGTCTAATATTATTATATAAAAAGCTTTTGTCCATCTGTAATAGAATTAAATCCCATTATTCATTCGCTTTGATACCAGATGAGTTTCTTCTAGACCGAATGATACAGGCGATCGTGGGTCAGATCGTATATCTCTGCATTATCACACATGATATTGCTCATGCCGTTAGCATTGTTAGTTAACTCATCTCTACTTCGCACTCAGTTCACTATGACGCTCTCATGAAGATCCTCAGATATTTGTGTGAGCTTATAGTAACGCTAACTAGGCAGGAGATCCGACTACTCGTTGCTCTACTACCTGTTTTTGCATTTTCCTTAGGGATTCTCTCATTTTCTAGAGCAACAAGAAACAAGATGTAGTTTCTCTTTCCAGCATTGAAGCTGAGTATCAAGCTATGTCCATCACGACAAAGAGATCGTTCATCTTAGACATATCTTGGTCGATATTGGAGTTGATATTTCTGGTCCTACTCCACTTTATTGAGATAATCGAAGTGTTATTTAAATTGCTAGCAATATGATTTTCCATGAGAGGGATAAATATATTGATATTGAATGTCACTTCGTCTGTCAACACTTTTTTTGTAGACATATACGCTTCTGCACATTTTTGCTACTAAGCAGGTTGCTAACTTCTTTACAAAGTCTCATCTCGTTCCTCGATTTCAATCTCTTATTCACAAACTCACGTTGTTTGATCAATCTTGAGTTTGAGTAGGGGTATTAAATGACATGTATTGCATTATTGTGTTACACGTGTAACACCATCTTATACTATTATTGTAACGCCCCATATTTACCTAACCGTTTATCGGACGGTAAATGGATCGCTACTAAATTTAATCCAATTACAAGACCAAAATTTGCAACTCTTTTTTTTTCTTCTTATATGATACCCATATAATATAAATATAATAAAACCGATAATAATAAAATAAATAATACCGACGGTTTTAAATCACTAATGACTTTACAATATATCAGAGTTTTTGTGGAGACAAGATACTGAAGAAAAATACATAACAAACCACCCCTGTGGGAGCAATCTAAAATAAAGTAAATATAAATAGTTGATCGCAACTATAATTTACTCTCGAACCGCTACCTCGGAGCAATTTCTGAAAGACGCGAAAAGTCTAAACTTCATCTTAATCCTCAAAATACGCATTACCTGGTTATGAAACAACCAGCCCATATCAAATAGGGTGAGCAATTAACTCAGTGAATAAGTCCACTGACAAATTACTTCATATGATAGTTACATATAAAAATAAGGTTTTATGAAAATCAGAATTTCATTTAATAAATATTTTATTTTATTAAATCAATTTAAAATAATGAACTTTTTTTAAAAATATTTTAATGTACAAGTGGCCCAATCCTTGGCCCACATCAGAGAAATCATAAGAGTTAAATGATAAAATCATATATATATATATATATATAATAAAAACAAGAATTTTCTTTAATAAATCAATTTAAATTCATGAGCTTAATAAAAAAATATATTTTAATGCAATCACGTGGCCCAATCCTTTGTCCACGTCATAGAAATCATGCAGCTTAAATGATATGACCAGGTAGGGTTCTCAATCGGAAGAACCGTTTCCCAAAACATGTGTGCCAAGCCCTAAGCGACTAAATCACTCAAAAAGCTCCCTCAAGGAGACGTCGGATCTAGAAGACGCTGATGGGTCGCCGCTGCCATCCCTACGAGAACACCAGCACAGGATGCCCCGGTTGCTGCAGACTCCAAACAAAGGAATCCGCCGTTGTAAGGAATGCTTTACCACACCCCTCACCGATCTTGGGACTCTTCGAGTCCTAGACCTTCCTCCCCAAAGGCGAAATACTACGGGGAGATTTATTCCAGAAAAAATATGTCATGATATGCATCTTGATAAAATCTCCTAGGACTAGGTTGTCTCTACTAGTCCTAAATTTTTGCAAAAGTCTCGAAATGAAAATCTTTAATCCAAATGTTATTTCGAAAACATAAGCATAAAAAATGTATTATGTTAATTCTTGAAACATGAATAGCATAATTCATGCTATTTTAAATGACAAGACGAAGGAATTAAATCATGCAACTTTATTCAGTAAGAAATGCAATTTGATCAATATGTAAAATATCAAAATCATGCAAAATAATCATAATATAAATGCATGGATATCACATAATATCATACAAATATAATGAACACGTGAAATTCAACGATGTAGAGAAAAACTCACATAAAATAAATCAACAGGCCTACTCACCTCGAATGGACCCTAGGTCTGGAGAATGAAGCCCACAACAAAAATTACAACCTAGATGAACCAAATAAATTATTAATTAAAACCTATAATTTAAGCCTAATCCCAAGACCTAATAACCTATCAATAATTCATAGGTATAAATTTTTATACCCAATAATCTAAACACATCTCCATATATACTACAATCTAAGAAGATAATCTAAATCTATTTACTATATAACCATACACTAAATGACAAAAACCAGAAAAGACAAAGCAGAAAATACAAAAATCCAGAAAATTGAAAATCGTAATAAAATACCGAAAATTCATTAAATAATATGACAACACACATTTTTTTTTCTATAAAAATAAAAAAATATCTAAAAATTGAAAATTAATAAAGCTTATTATGTATATGTATAAATCATAACCCTAATGTTATTAAAACCTCATATTTTAGAAATTTAAACATAGATCTAATCTTTAAAATAAATAATAAATCGAAACCCTAAATTTATGAAGACTCAAAAATCTAAATATCTAATACAGATCTAATAAAAATAATAATAGATCAAAACTCTTGTTTTCTTATAAAATCAAAAGAATCTAACAACAGAAACATATACATATTAAAACTCTAACTTGATCAAAAATTAAAATTCTCATAACATAACAATATATTTAATCCTTAAAATAGATAACAAATCAAAACTCTATTTTTTAATAAAATCATAAAAATCAAAACACCTAAACATTGATCTAATAAATAATAGTAAAATCAAAGAATAAAAAGAAAAAGATTAAATATCTTTCTTTCTCTCTCTCTAACCCCTCTCTCTCTCTCTCTGCCGAATAGACACGGCCGCCCATATATTTAGTTATCTAAACCTAACAAAATTACAAAACGACCCCAGATTGTTTTATATTTACAAATAGGTCCCTATCTGAATTACAGATAGGTCCCTGCAACATATTACAAGAAATTCACAATTCAAAACTGGGTCCCTCAAGATCAATAACAATAAAATCTCAAAATTTAATCTTTTGAGCTCCAATGTTAATGAGACTGTAACCATTTAAGATCTTGAAGATTTTAAAAGGAAAAATATATAAAAATTTCAACATAGCAATTAGTATTTAAAATTGTAAATTGAAATGGGTCCATAAGGATACACTAAATGGGCCAAAACTTAAAACCAAAACACACAAAACACACTAATTTTAATTCAAATATCCTATTTATATATTTAAATCAAATATATAAATAAGGGAAAATGTGCAGGTATTACAATTATATAAAGGACTATAGTTCCTATCTAATAAAATTAAGTCTCATTATTCTCTTTTTCTCTAATTTAATAGATATAATAATAGAATCATGTTATATTGAATTTTAACTCAGCCAACCTTCTCTGCGTTGCAAATTGAGCTTAGGTTTAGGCGTTAAGACCCTCTATCTAATAAGGAGATCAATGGATCAAATCTTTGGGACATCAATTTTCAAAAAAAAAAATCTCCCACTACCTCTCCCCTTCCTCTGTATCTCCCCTCCCTCCCGCTCTCTACACTTCTCCCTCTCGCCCTCACTCTCTACTTCTCCCTCGTTTCTCTCTCTCAATCTCTCTCCCACTCTTTCTAGCCTAACCTTTCTCTTTCTCCAAGAAGCCTGTTGAGGCTCTTAAAAGGCGTGCCGACCTCGCTTGTTGGTTTGTATGACATCTATTCCAACTAGTCATTGGAGGGAGGGGGAGGGGAAAAAGGGGTCGTGGCCCTAAATAGGTCGTGCGCAACTTGCAATCTCTTGTTGGTCTGGCACGACGAGACTATAACAAGCCTGGCATGGCCTGCTCCCCTTGACAAGCCGCCCCGGCTTGGTCCTTTGATGAGTCGTGCTCTATGCCGCACTGGGTCAGCTTGTCCTGTTTGACACCTCTATTTGGTGTTCAAAGAAATTTCACAAACTTAAAAGGTTTGTGGAAATGGTTTTGAAAAAGAAGGAAAAAATATCTTAGAAACAATGCTAAAAATTGATGGCTTATTCCTCAAACGACATATTTGAGAATTTGGTTAGTGAGGCACAAGCTTATCTTTTAAAGGAAATAAATAAATTTAGGTTTTTTTTTGCATATATGCCCACCCCTCTTAAAACCCATATTTGCAGAATTACCCATCTTATTTTTACCATTACAAAAATACCCTTAAATTTTTAATAAATTGTGCAAATTTACCCCTGGGGTTAGTGCCGATGAGGATGAGTTAGATATTCTCCATTAGTGACCCCTTCCCACCCCTTATTTCGACGAAATACCTTCTTCTTCCTTCAACTTTTTCTACAGAAACACCTTCTTCTTCCTTCAACTTTTTCTAGAGAAACACCTTATTCTTCCTTCAACTTTCTCTCCTCATTCTTTTTTACTTCCATTCATCTTCTTTTGCAGATATTTTACAAAGCAAACCATATCAATCCTTTCCCTCTTGACTAGATCTATTACCAAACCTTAATTTTTTTTAAAGCACACCAAAACCACATGAATTCTTCAATTAGTTCTCATCCCAAACCAAATCCCAATTATTATTGTGGTATTCCTTGTAGAATGTGGACATCAGTAAAGAAAAAGGCAAAGGAAGAAATTTTTATAAGTGTCAACAATGGGGGGGGGGGGGGGTTATATTTTAATCTTCTCCAAATTTCGTGATTTTTGTGAATAGATTTAGTGAGAGTTTTTGCAATGTTTGAATTTGATCCACAAAAATAAAAAGACTGTAATTTTTTTGAATGGGTGGATGAAATTGAAAGTGATAATTATAATGGATCTTACTGTGATGGATGAGTATGCCATATTGGAGCATAAATGTCTTATAAGATGCAATCATTAGAGGAAAAACTAAAGATAATTGAGAAGAAGATACAATAATTGGAGGACCAAATGAAAATAATGGAGAAGATGCAATCAATGTTGGACCCAATGAAAACAATGGAGAGGATGTTGTCCATGGAGGAGAGGATGTTGTCCATGGGGAGAAGATGCATCGAGTGTCGAAGAAAAATGCAATTTGTGCTGTTCTGATTACTTATCTACACATTGTAATTTTTATTTTCTTGGTCTAATATGTTTGGGGTTTGATACAATGAGATTTGCAGTGTTTGTATCAACATTTGTTGCATCTACATAAAAGTTTCACAATTTGATACAAATACTAAAACATTCTAACTACAAAAGATTGAAACATAGTGAAACTTGACTTAAATATATCTGCAAAAGAGAATTGTTCTTTCATTATGAAATATTTAAACATCCCAACTGCAAAAGACAATTGTTACAAGATTCAAAAATATTGAAACACCACTGAGACTGATGCTTAAATACTCAAAAGGCCAATATTGATACAAAACACTTGGAGTTCTTTCATTCAAAAGACTAAAACTCAAAATAAAAAGACTGATACTACGATGACATCTTTGACTCAAATATTTCTTCCACAAGTAGTTCTTCCACCAGTAGTTGCATTGCACCTGCCTCTCAATCCAATGAAAGCTTTTCCTTTGGCCCTGTCGTGACTTGTAGTAGTGCCAACTGATACAAGAAAATATATCATGAATCAAATTAAACTACAGGTTGCTAGTTTGATTTGAATCAAATGGGATCAACAGAACAAACTAGTTTGATATGAGAACGAACCACCTCTACCAGCTGCTCCTTTGCCATACCCTCTACCCCCTTCAATTTGTGCTTGATGTCCATGGACATCAGATCCTTGAATAGTCCTACCACTTTCTACCTCTATCCTTTGGCTTTTTAGGTCTCCCAGGAGGTCTTCTCACTTAATTGAGATAATAGAATGAAGTGATTTCAAGCAATTGTGTTATAAAACATGATATAATAGGAAATGTCACAGTAAACATGCCATACCTAGAAGCTTCTGTTGATGGATTTGTTATTTGGGTGGATTCTTGTAAATTTTTTGGTGATGACCATATCCACCACATCTCTTGCAGATGTAGATCCTCCTTGCTTTGGATTGGGATGAAACTTCATCTTGGGGTCTTATTCTTTTCTTCTTTGGTCTACCAAGAGGTGTCCTTAACTATTTTGAAAGTTTGACTACATGGTTCAGCTCTTTCACTTCTCACATTGTCTTGTCTGACAGTGGAGTAATGGGCATTGCATATGCAGCCATGTACCTGTACCTGTAATAATCAACAAAAAAGACAGAGATCAGTAAACAAAACATAGTATATTATTTAACAACAAGAAGTTTGTATGAACAAAACTATTACCTAACAACAAAGTAGCATGAATCCACATAATCCTCCCATTTTGAACCCCTCATGTGGCATATAACAGTTGCTGCATGGTGACAAGGGATCCCAATGATTTTTCATTATCTACAACTACAAGTTCTGTCACTGAGAATCACATCAAACCTACCTTCAAAGCCATCTTCCTCTATCCTATCATTGGAAGATTTATGTACATCATACATTCCCTTGTTTTTATTAAGATTTGTTACTTTGTACTTCAAGGAACAATACCCCTTTCCACCTTTTAGCCATATGTCTTCTATGGTTCATCTTTACCATGATCTTCATGTGGATTGTGTCGATGTAATAAATAATGGGCTTTGCTCTGGAATCTTCAATAAATGCATTAAATGATTCAGAAATGTTATTTGTTAGGAAAGAACACTTGGTTGTTGTCCCAAACATGCTCTTGCTCCAATAGTGCTCCTTTTCCTTCAACAAATAATTGTGAGCCTCTTTTGATACCTCATCAATCTACCTCATGTACTCATTATATCCTTGTACAATATATGATCTGGCAGCTGACCAAACTAGCCTCTCTAGAAAATCACCAGGGTGTTTTCTCTTGAAATTCTTGTACATATGCCTCATTCAAGCCCTATGCTCAGTCTTATGAAACACCAGCTTCACAACATCATCTATATCATTTCCTCTATTTTGACATAAACACCAATCCATTCACCTCACCTATGGTTTCATGCAGACATTCCAAGAATCAGTGCCAACTATTGTCATTCTCTCCTTCAACCACAGCAAATGCCACACTGAATAGACCACTATTTCAATCCATTGCAGTGGCTGATATTAGGGCACCAAGATACCTTTCCTTCAAATGATGGGCATCTAAGACTATGAAAGGTCTATAGCCAGTCAAAAACATCTAATACATGCTCCAAAAGACCAAAAAAATCTTTTAAATGAGTAATCCACATTCATAGTGTAATGCACAACACTGTTAGGATTCCTTCTCAGGAACTCAGCCCTCAATTTTTGTACATGTGCATTCAAATCTTCATAAGACCCCCAAATCCAACTATTGCTCTTCTCCGTGTCCCTCCATATTCTGTGGTATGGCATATTATTAACTCCATATTTCTCTGCAGTTTCTTCTTCAATTGGGAAATTGGAATATCTCCCTCTTGCCTCACCCAATCTATGATCTTTTTTACAATCCACTCAGAAGTGGCCATATTATTATCTCTCTTAATAACTGAGGAGCAAGTATGTTTTGGAATGAGATTTTTAATATGGAAGGTAACATGATGAGGGAGGACTGATGCATGTATCCTCCATGGACATGTGTCCTCACATCTAGTTGTCAATCTTGTGGATTAACTCCTTATGTACCTCAAACAAAACTCCTTTTGTTTACTACATGTTACCTCAATGCATGTATCAAAGCTTCCACATTATAAAACTTGACCCCTATCATAATATCATGGCCCTCCTTATTTAGTTGATTAGTTGTTCTATCAAAATTAGACATATGATTATCATGAACAAAACTGTATATCTCATGGTAACTGGATTCTAAATAGATCCTATCAACCTCAACATTTGCTAGATTATCTAAACCTTGTTGGACTGATTGATGCGGAACTGGTTACTCAAATTGATCCCGCTGAACTATATTGTCAAATTGGTTTTGTTGCACTAGATTATCAAACTAGTCTTGCTGAACTACATTATCAAACTGGTTCTCCTGAACTAGCTGCTTAAATTGGTCATGTTGAATTGGTTCCTCAACTGGTTCCTTAAGCTGGGCATGCTCAAATGGATCTTGTACTGGTTCCTCACACTAGGCATGCTCAAATGATGGGACATCAGATTTGTTTGTGGGACAAAAGGGACATTATCAAGTAAACCTTCTTCATCATCAAGTTCTTCAATCTCACATTATTTTCTTTTTTTTCTGACCCACTACCCTGTAGTTTTCATCCTCAGAAACATAATACTCTGTATTAAAGAAAGAAAAGAAAGCTTCCATGGGGTCATCAAATCCTTCATCCTCTGATTCTACCACAAACATTTCGTCATGTTGGAATCCTCTATCATCAGGTGGGGGTGAACATTATGTTCTAGTGCGATGAATATGTCAATATGAGGACTTCTATGGTGCATATTTAACATATCATACTCATTTCCCAGAGTTCCATATTCCTCTCTTCCTAGAATCCTAAATTGCATGTTCAGTGCATCAGTTTCACCCTATTTAACAAGTTTACCAACTTCTTCAAATATTTCATCCATGTTTTAGAAATCCTTGTATAATCTAGTGGTCTTCTGTCTACCCAGCCTATATGACCTTTAATTTGTTCCTTTGACCATTTTTCAAAAACTACCAAACATAAATGCTAGTTCCACATGTGTTTTATTGGGTAGACTGCAACAAATACAATACACAATAAATAAAGACATTCAACATTTATGAAGATGAACATATACTGAACAAATCCAATAAATGTTTCATCTTACATATTCAACAAGAACAACACAGAGAATCGAAGAGAACTTGAGAGAGTTAACTATCGATCTCCCATAGTTGCAAAGCTCTTCCCACAAATTGTCGAAGAGAACCTGAGAGAGTTTGGGGAAATCAATCGGGCGGTCGGTGCACAATGGCGGATTCGGTGCCGCCAGACCCTCCCTCTCTTCCACCCTCTTCTGCTACCCTGGGGACTCCACCCCCGCTACATCAGGATACTCGCCCTTGGATCCTCCATTAACAGAGCAAAAGGTATCTCCCTCCAACGTTGGAACCATAGACAACATACTAAAAGCTCTTTCAGCACATGGTTCCAATCCCAGCCCAAAAGGTGCTCGTTCTGCAGATGATCCATCTTTGGTGAAAGCTTTCCTCCCGGTGTAGAATCCAGATGGAACATTGTCAACCAGCCAACAACCGCGTGTAATACAGAGGGGTGAATCTTCCAAATCCAAAGGCAAGCAAGTCGTGGAGAAGGGGTTTCCCCTTCAGGCTGGGCATAACATTAAGAACAAACAGGGAGATTAACATGCACAGGTGGCACATGCTCGTAGTCCCACAGAGCAACTCTGCAGTTCCGGTATCAAATCCTTGTATGCAAGGCCTGCCAAGGCGTAAGCCGCAACCCAAGGCAGCACCTCCATCGGTCACTCATGATGCAAGGGCCTAGAAGGACCTATTTCAGTGCCAAAGCCTATCGCAAAACAGGGAAACTATGACCTACACACCCCCTACAATGGAAGGGGCCCAACTGACGGTGGAATTCGAGGAAGCGGACTATTTTAGCTCAGTAAAACAATGGAGGAAAGCTCTAGTGGGCTACATCATCGGCACAATGCCAGTATACACCCCTTTTCTCTAGTTCCTTAAGCGGCTATGGAAGCCTAAAGGTGATTTCAATTTAATGCTTAAAGGCAATGGTTTCTTTGTGGTAAACTTCGACAATGAAGAAGATCTACAAGCAATTTTGGAGGTGGGGCCATGGACGATGGCCAATTGGCCATTTGTGATCCACAAATGGTCTCCACACACGAATGGAACTTGAAAGACTAACTTCGATTCCAATATGGGTAAAGTTTCCAGACCTTCCTTTGCTCATGTGGTCGTTGGAATGCCTGAGCAAGATCGCAAGTGGGATAAGCTCCCCCATGTACCAAGATGCTGCTACTCGGTAGGGCACATGAGTCTCTTTCGCTCGAGTGTTTGTTGAAATTGAAGCAGGGAAATCACTACCAGATTTTATTGTGGTAAATTCAGCTATAGGGGGCTGACAAGAATTCAAGGTGGCCTACGACTGGAAGCACCAGGCTTGCTCACACTGTAACACGTTTGGTCACGATGATGCTATGTGTTGTAAAGGTCGAGTAATCCTCCAGTAATACCAGTGGCGGACAGGGACAAAAGCTACCACCCAAGTTTGGCAAGAAGTTAAGCGCAAGAAGCAAACCGTAATGCTAGCTATTCAGACACAAGCCTTGTCTACGTCCAATGTGAATCACTTTGATCTCCTCCAGAGCACGGAGGACTCAAACAAAACCATGGTAGATCCACAGGTGTAGAAAATTGTGGACACTACAGCAATAAAGGAAGTTGAAATTTCTACAACGGTGGTAAATGCAACTCAAGGGGTGGTCCAAACCCAAGAGGATGCCCAAACTGTGGTAAATGCTTCTCATCAGCTTGAAGCAGATGCAGAAGTGGAGGGCCACCCACAAGGAGATGAACCAACTCTAGCCCCTGAGGGGACTAGTACCTCGAAGAACACAAAAACTCTACAAGTCTCTGCATCCTCAAAAGGTGCGACTGGCCAAAATTCTCCCAACCTTTTAACCGACTCCAAAAATTCAGCAGAGCAAGATGAAGAGGCAATGGAGCTATGTGTCTCACTCCCTCTTTCTTCCCAAGAAGGTATGTCTTCAGAGGATTTTCCTCCCTTAATTAAGGAGTAGAGGAAAAAGGCTCCCACTCCCACTCCTCAGGTGCCTCCAGCGTTGAAGGTGCCTCCCACCCCAAAACGACAGACAAAATATCAAACAACCAAGTTCGGTGCCAAACCAGGTTTGAGTTCGTAACGCTATTTTATCTGAGTCTCACTCTCTATGAAATTTTTTTTATGGATTGTCTCATATGGAATGGACTAAACAATAAACTTAAACAATTGGACGTTGTCAATTTTTTGTAGGACCAACAAACTCCCTTCATGGCTTTGTTGGAGAATAAAATTGATCCATCAGAGGGGGAGCTAGTAAAAAGGAGGCTATTGGGGCGGCGCACGGCAACTTTCTCTGATTTTCATGACAGAATAGGCAGGCAATGGCTATTTTGGCTCAAAACCCACCTGAACATTGTAATCCTCAGCAATTCTGAGCAATACATCCACTGCCAAGTGACTCTCACTAGCTCAGGTTTTAGCTTTCTCTTTACTATAGTGTATGGCTCAAACTCGCTTGCTGATAGGCAGGTTTTTTGGGAAGAATTGATGCATCTAACTCCTACTATCTCCACACCTTGGCTGATGGGGGGAGACTTTAATGAAGTCAGATTTACTAGAGAAAAAATAAGTGGCAGAGCTCTTCAAACGAGTAGGCTCATGAGATTCAATTCTTTCATTGAACACTGCAATCTTCATAATATCCATGCAGTAGGGAAAACATTCTCTTGGAATAACTGACAGGTTAATCGTATAACATGCCTTCCGGATAGACTTATGGCCAATTCTAAGTGGTTCACTTATTTCCCAGAAGCATTTACTAATTATTTACCGGGCAGACTGTTTGATCATGCGGTTATGCAATTGGTTGTCGAGCCTCCTCTACCAAGTCACCCAAAATCGTTCAAGTTCTTTAATGCGTGGCTGAGACATGACACTTTCATGACCACTTTGCAGCAAGCTTGGAGAGTTGATTTCCATGGGACGGCTATGTATAGGCTAGCAAGGAAACTGCAACACACAAAACAGGTGCTGAAGGTTTGGAATATTCAACAATTCAGGAGAGTCCAGGATCGTATGGCACAAATCCGAGAAGCTATTTGCTGCACAGACTGCACTTCAGCATGATCCTACCAGTGGCCATCTCATTGCAAAGGAGAAGGAAAAAAGGTCTCAATACAGAAAGGCACTGAAATGTGAGGAGGACATCATTTAACAGAAGGCAAGGCTCAGCTGGCTGCAAGAAGGGGATCGGTGTTCTAAGTTTTTCTATACTCAGTTTGCCGCCAGAAAATCTCACAACACCTTGCGAAAGGTCATCCTCCCAGATGGAATGGAAGTGACAGATCCAAATCAGGTACAACACTATACGGTGGAGTATTACAAAGAAATCCTTAACAAAGAAACTCACCAGCCCATTCCCAAGTTCTCAGCAACTAATAGACTGAGTGATGAGGATAATCAGCTCCTTTGCGCAGAGGTAACGGTAGAGGAAATTGAAGACACTCTCAAGCTTATGGAAGGTGGGACAAGCCCAGGTCCAGATGGCTTTATGGTGGGTTTTTTTCAACATTGTTGGGATGTTGTCAAAGAGGACCTCACATCAGTCGTTCAAGAGTTTTTTTGCAGTGGAAGACTTCTTAGGCAGCTAAATACCTCTTTCATTGCACTCATGCCAAAATCCTCGAATGCAAGCGCCTTGGATCAGTTCAGGCCCATCTCCTAGTGCGGCACGTTTAAAAACTGATCACGAAGATTCTTGCGTCGCGTCTTCAAAGAGTGCTTCCATCCCTGGTCAGTCTCAATCAAACGGCGTTCATTAAAGGAAGGAAGATTGCACATGGTATTTTACTTGCGCATGAAATGGTTCGTTACTTACATAAGGCGGCTGGCAAGGGGAGGGCAGCAGTAAAAATTGACCTTCAAAAGGCATTTGATTCAATCAGGTGGCCCTTCATTAGAGTAGTAATGGAGGCGATGAATTTTAGCAGTATTTGGATTGATTGGGTCATGGCATGCATTCAATCCCCTAGATTCTCTGTTCTAATAAATGGTTCTCCATTTTGGTTTTCTGAAAGCTCCTCAGGACTTAGACAAAGGGACCTAATCTCTCCTCTTTTGGTCTTCTTGAGCACGGAAATGTTGTCACAATGGTTGGATGAAGCAGTGCTACACAAGAAGATTGGTTCCTACACAAAGAAAGCCACTTCTATAAGCCATCTTCTCTCTGCGGACGATCTTATCATTTTCTCTGAAACCACTGCTTTTTCTTGCCGTAGCCTCAAAGAGCTCCTCCAATGGTTTGCTGCCTTTTTAGGCTTGGAACTAAACAGGGGGAAATCACAAGTGTTTTGTGGATGTTGCGCAATCCAACATAACCAATTCCTGGAGGCATTGGGTATTCCTAAGGGTCATTTGCCTGTCACTAACCTAGGCTTACCTCTATTCTCTGGAGCTCTTATACCTCGCCTTTGCCTTCCATTGGTGGATAAACTCCGGAAAAGGCTTCAACACTGGCATGGTCATCTGCTCTCCCTAACTGGCAAATTAGAGCTAGCAAAAACTGTCCTCCTTAGCTTCCACATATATTGGTCTTCAGCTTTTGCGCTGCCCCGGACAACTATCAAGGCCATGGAAAAAATATTTCGCTTCTTCCTTTGGGGTGGCCCCTCATTGAAATGAACACTCCATCATGTCAAATGGGAGCTTGTCTGTTCTCCAAAGGATGAAGGGGGTCTCGGTTTGAAAAGAATTGGAGATTGGATGAAGGCTGCTTTGGGTACTAGATTTTGGGAAATAGCCACAAGCTCGCCCTCTCTTTGGGTAAATTGGGTAACCAAGCGGTATTTGAGCAAACAAAACATCTAGGAAGTGTGGCCTACAACGGCAGGGTCTTGGATTTGGCCCAAGATTCTGACTTCTCGACTATGGATCAAACCAGAGGTGCGATATGTCATTTTCTCTGGGCGGGAGATAAAGGCATGGAATGACCCTTGGCTCTGTGGTAACTCTCTTCAAGATCGCACTCTTCACTTCCGGCATCAGAGCATGCCAGATCGAACCACATTGGTGGCTCAGTTAATGTCAGATAAAAAATGGGTTAAATCTTCATGGTGGCTTGGGGATTGAGATGATATCTGGACAGAAATTGCCAAGATGGAGTGTGGTGGAACAGGAAAGGATACTCTGATATGGCCTCACTCAATCAATGGGGCTATATCCACACCGTTAGCTTGGAACTTTATTAGGTAGAAACGTGAAAATCCTAAATGGCAGAAATGGGTATGGCAGAAATTCCAACCCCCTCCCTTCTCGGCTGGTGTTTGGTTGGCAATGCTAGACAAGGCTCCCACACTCTCTAGGAACAAGACCTTAGCTCAATAAATGTTCTTGAATTTAAATCAATGTTCGCAAAACTGAGGATGTGCTTCAGGATGGGCTTAATGCACACACACCTTGAAAGTGACTCCGCTACAACAATTACATGGCTGAAAGGGAAGGGATGTCTCCCTTGGCAGCTCCTCCGTGAAAGGAACGAAATGGATGTCCTCCTAGCTTCCCTTACTGCATGGCAGGTCTCACACACATTTAGAGAAGGAAATCAAGCTGCTGATCTGTTAGCTTCTTGGCGAACCACTCCTGGATTGACCCTCATGAGGCCATATCAATTTGATGAAGCTCTGCGGTTGATTTTGGACAAGGATTCAGTGGGTACAACCACTACTAGATCTATTTCAAAATAATCCATGCTTTCTCAGGCCTTGAAAAATTACTTTAGAAACATAAGTATATAAACATCAAGCAGCGGATTATCGAGCGGTGTGGAAGACTGCATCTGGTATCCCCCCAGACCTGATGGATGATAAACTCATGGATAGCATTGTTTCTGACAGTGCTAGCATTGTCTACACTAGAAACTCTAGCAGTTAATGGACTGGTCTTCCACATCTCATGCCAAGATTCAGTTGCAAGGGATGCAATCTCATTCAATTGAGGTCTCCCTCCTTGTACTTGCCCCTTGAATGGTTGAGGTTGGCCTAACCCCTCTCTTTCTTGGTTGTAAATTCTTGGTTATATCACTTGTAACTTTTTGGATATACCACTAACCATAGTAATATAAATTCTTTTTACCCACAAAAAAAACAAGAACAACACGTTCAAAACAATATGTTCAACATATATCAGAAATAAAGGAATTTTTTTTGTAAACATACCAGAATTGAAGAAGATGCACGCTGGATTTTCTTATTTGATGTTATGCTGATCTCCAATGAGCGATTTATAGTAGTAGCACTCCTAGGGATCAAAACTCCTTCCATGGTTTAGACACATCTCCTTTGACCACTCATCGTTTTGAGCTTCATTTAGGTGAGATGGGCTGTGATTTGTGGGTGATTTAAGTTAGTTTCAAAGGACTGGGTGATTTAGGGCAGTTTCGAAGAGGTTTTTGAAGAGGTGGGTGATTTAGGATTTCGAAGAGAAGTAATGAAAGTGAGAGAGAAAAGTCGATAAGAGTTGGGTGGTTTAAGAGGGGTAAAGCAGTCATTTCACGGGGTAGGGTTAACATTCTAACCATGGTTCGGTCTGCAATCATAACGGCGACTGACAGAAGGGTAGATTTGCACAACTTATTAAAAGTTTAGGGGTATTTTTGTAATTGTGAAAATAAGAGGGGTAATTCCACAAATATGGTTTTAAGAGGGGTATATATGTAAAAAAACCCATAAATTTATTTGGTGAATATTTAGATGGATTCTTTTTTTATACAAAAGCCTCCTAAAGAGCTACAAGTCCCGACATATAAGGACAAGCATACTCTTGTTTCACTAAGACAAAACTTACACAGAGACCATGGACCGAAGTCCATACAACCAAGCTCACATGGGCTGTTTTTTTTCTTTAACACTCGCGGTCGGTCAGGTTTGAGACTTGCCCTTCTTGGGGAAAAGGGGTGTCCGTAACTTGTTGAGCAAAGCTAGGCCGGACATTGCTTCTTGGGTGAAGGCATTCCTTTGCATAGATTTTGTGTCTACAATGATGGGAACAAATTAGAACGGGTTGTAGTTTCGTGTTCGGAGGGAGATATGATCCAATCAGTGTTGCATCCCATCAGTACATATAAGTCCCCAATCAGGGGATGACAAGCCCTATAACATTTTAAATATATGAGATTTTAAAATGATTTAGAACACATGTGTGCCATTGATTGGATATTGATATGAATTGATGAATGGGGTACTAATTGAACTCAATCTTATTCGCACGATTTTTTTTCATTTGAGCATTTGGTTTTAACAATTATTTCCTTTTTTTATATTTTTTTAGTAGATCCCTCGATCCGTTTTGTATGATGGGCAATATTTTTGAAATTTTCATTATAAATGTTTCATCTTTTTTTAAAATAAAATAAAACATTAGACTTAGTTTTTTTTTAGTCTAAAACACATATTATATATGTTTTTATTTTTTTAAATAGTAAACATCTAACAATGTACATAATTTGATTTAAAAAATGTATATCACTCTATTTCAAATTGAATGAACTTATTTTTTATAAATATAATTTTTTTTTAATGATGCATATATTTCACTAAATTAATAACAATGCATATATAACAATATTATGCTCTAAAAAGGAGTATAACAGCGCCTTTCAAAATGTAATTGAAACCAAAATTTTGAATAATTATCTGAATTTTCAAGTTCCAATAAAATGGAATGCATATTTTTTTTTCCAGGTTTAAGCTCCACCAACCGAATAAAGAAAGACAAAGATAAAATCATATTGATCTACCCAGACAGTGTAACGCCCCATACCTATTATCCTTAATTAAGGCATGCGATACGGTGCGTTACATAATCACAATTTTCACAATACAATAGATAATATAATTCAAAATCAAATCATTTTAAAACATAAATCAACCACAGAATCTCAATAATTCATTCTTAAAGTGAATGATTACACACGAGTTCTTTATTTAATACTAATAAAATTCTCTTGATTTTGCTGATAAGACTAAGGACATACACTACATGCCAAGAAGAAGGCTTATTCAAACACCTACGATGCAATGGAATAAACAAGTACTAAATCGCCAACGCCCACCACGAACGACGATCACCAACAGCTACTTTGAAAGGTTGGGAAAAGAGGGGTGAGCTACCACACGCTCAGTGAATGGACCTTAGCGTCCCAATAATAATAATAATAATAATAAAATCTTAAGAAAATTCTCAGAATATCCGAACCAATAGAATATAACATATATAACTTTCACAAGTATAACGACAAAACATAATGCATCTCTTTAGAGGAAATAGCCACCATCTCATACTATCTACATGATGCGTATGACGCAACGGACACGCATGCCCGTATGGCACACAGCCGAAAGATGCTTCTTTTAGAGCTTGGTCACGCAGATCAGTCGTCACACAAACAGCATCATGCAGACGGGTGTCATGCAGACACGGTCCCACTGGACTAGATCACGCAGACCGACGTCACACAGACGATGTCACGCAAATGAATGATGTGCATGCAAGTTCAATTCAACATCTCATATTATGCATGCAAGAATACCATGTTATCGAACGTATAGTTCATACGAAAATAATGTCATAAACATGATGCCAAGCTCATGAGTTCCATACTTAATATAACTGTTGTATTTATAATGTAGGCATGATGCAAACATGATAAATATAGGTAGTTTCGAAAGCTACATAGAGACTAGACCCACTCACCTTTGGTTCAACAAATCTGAACAACACCAGAAGGCCTAGAGCAACCTAATCTGTCCTGAAAACGATATGAATCGATTACAATATGCGCAACCGTACGGAACTCGATGTACCCGTATTTACAGAAACCAACGGCTCCTATATGAACCGTCACTGACCAACCCGATGGCTCCCATAGAGACCGTCCGAAACAAACCCGACGACTCCTATTGGGGCCGTCTCTTAACAAACCGACGGCTCCTCTGGGAGCCGTCCAAAACGTGCCTCACGGCTCCTACATTGGCCGTCTTGAGGCAGAACATCAAACCAAATTATTTTTCTTTGTAAAAATTTCTTTTAAAACATTTATCATTGAAACAAAACACAAGTTGTTTTGAAACATTGTAAAAACAGTGAAAAACTTATTTGAAATCAAATTAAGCGTTCGAGAAATCGAGACAAAAGTCAAGGATTCATTTAACATCTTTGTAAAACCCTAGACCTATCATAGTTCAAATATGAATAAGGATCTACACTTAATCTTCAAAAAAAAAACATGAAAACACATCATTGGTTTAGATCTATGCTCATAAGGTTTAAAACAAGATTTTAACGATCATAAAACATGATTTCTACCTTGAACAAGTAAAACTAAACATGATATTTATAAACATATTTATTTTTACATGAAAGACTTACAACCATTTTAAAACCTCTAAACATCACTATCATAACATAAAAATCCGAAATCATCTAAATCCATTGAGGCTACGATAAATATCTAATAATGTCAACCTAGCAATCATGCACTTAATATATATACGCATTGAGATCTTTCAAAAGCATGTAAAACTTCAAAAACCTAGACAAATCATCGACATAATTTTGACAAAATATAAGGATTCAAATTCATGCGAAAACTCTTAAGAAACAAGAAGAAACCTTGAAAACGAGATCATATTAGAAGAACATCTAAAGAAAATCATTATAAACCAAAAAATCTTCAAAACTCTTTAGAAAAACTCACCAAGACGTCGTACAACTCCCTTCCTGAGCCCTCTCACGAAAACGCCGAAGAGAAGAGGAAAAAAACTTTTAGGGTTTTGGTTTCAATGCCAAAAGGAGAGAGAGAAGGATACTTAATAATCTCACACACATGTGGGGAACAAAATATGACACCATTAATTTAGAATAATCGCAATCAAAACATTTGTTCTTTCTAAAAACGGATCAAATTTGAAAATTTGAAAATTTTCATATCGATGGCTTTTACTGAGCCTGTCGCGCAACTACCCAACGGCTCCACCTGCAACCGTCACCCAGGTGCCCGACGACACCTATAGGACTCGTCAGACGCTGTCTGACCCGATTAAAGTCACAGTTGTCACAGTCGGCCCGATGGAGGTGAATGGAGCCAAGACAGCCAACTTGTTTCAGATCGAGTCTGAAAAAAAAAAAATCTTGTTTCACATCCGCTGAAAGCATTGCAAAAGATGTGGTAAGCAAAAAAGAAGAGAGAACTAGAACTACCTAACAATAAAATACTTGACCACTGTGAATGAATTGACTTGTGTACCAAAAACGACAAATGTGTCTGCTTAGTGTGACACTATCACAAACTTTTTTGAAGGACCCAAAAGAAAAAGAAAAAGCAGGGTCCCAACTTCAGAAAGTAAATCATACATCCCATCTTGTAACCCAAAAAAAACATACATCCCATCCGAGTTGACCTAGAAAAATCACAAGCCGCCCTAAATCTTAGGTAGAGTGCAATTGATGACAGCTTGCGGTGACTGGATATGATGCAAAATTTTACAACTATTGGATCAAGTGAAACATAAAGCAGCGATAATTTATGAGTCACAGCTCAAAAGCCCAAAGAAATTTTAGTAGCAAAGTTCAAAAACCTCTTTAAAAAATAAAATAATACTCACATCATAAAAGAGAGAAACTTGAAGGGTCCATTTTGGATGCGCAGTCGGATAGATTCAACTGTGGGAAAGAAAAAAAAAAAAGGTTATAGTGGATCTAAGCATTTTTTTAGTTTCTACGTTCACAATGCCCCACATCATAGAAAAACACTGCGTGACGTCTCATTTTTTCGTGTTTTTAAATACCTTCAAAACAATGTTTTTTCACTGTGGGTTTTGAACCCTTGCATTTTTGAAATACGGGCGTCTCCACTGCGGATCCAATGGATCGGAAGACTTCATAAGAAAGCGAGGAATCAAGCTATTTTCAAGAGTGTTATATAGATTGTGGATCGCATTTGGGAGCCATCCAGTGGGTTCATGGCAGAGTGGGGCATGTGGATTTTGTAGAAGGGTTGGAATTTTATGACCAAATTATATAATCCATTATTCCCTAATTGCATGGGCTTTAGACGTTACACTCACATATATAATATATATGTTTTATATTATTGCATGTTTGAATGTAAATTAATTGCATGAGTTATCATTGAATCATTGCATGCACTGACGCACTCATTTGTTGAAGTTCAAAGAAACCGTTACTTATGCTATCAATTAGGTGAACCGTTGATCTATGTAACCGTGCATGCATTCAACCTTGTTAACGTTGCAATCAAATTAAATGAGACGTTTTCAAAGGTATGTTGTGCATATAAATTGGTTGAGAATCTTCCACCAAGATAGAGAATGATATATGTGTGATCATCAATAAAACCACCATACCCATGAGGAGTGAGAGGGAGTCCATTTATTATCATCTTCTCCACATCTCAAGGCTTATATTTTATTCCCACAAGAGCTTCATATTTTCTAATCTTGATCAAGTCTTATCTATTACATTTGATCAGGTATTGACAATACAAGGATTCAGTTCGAGGACTCCACTTGATCGCACCTCAGAGAATCGGCGTATCTCGGGAACGAATCATGTCGGTGAAACTCCGTGCATATCGAGGACATATTCATTTCAATTATAGCATATCTTATGTGTCTCTCGACCAGGCGATTTCAATCATTTATCTCGTAATTCTATTGTTTTATTTTATTGATATTTTAATATATTGCCAACTAGGATGTTGCAATTTGCTTGTCGAGTTTAGGACGCGTCTTTCCAACTATACTGGTAGAGTGGTTCCCGTCCCTCTATAGCTATGATCGGATTACAGTAGTCCTCTACTTTTTGCTACTAGGCTTTGGCCTGAACCGAGGCTTGACAATCAGCCCTAGAGATGCCCTTAACAACTTTGATTGGGGGGTGGGGTGTTACAACCGTGTGATTAGTCTTGAGGCTCCTCGGGCCGTGATTGGTCTGATCATTCCCTCTTCCTTGGTAGGTCAGACATGCTGTTCTCCTCGAGCGATAAATCAGGTCAATGAGCAGTTTCGATTATTGGGTTCTGAGTCAGATCAAGTAGTCTGTCAATCCGTTCTAGATGAACGCGTGTCGTGTTCAGTATGAATGCAGAATTTTCCTTCCACAATAATAATAATAAAAAATTTAACAATGCATATACCTCGTTTAATAATGCATATGTTTCACTAATTTTTTAATAATATATATATAACCATTTTAGATTGTAAAAAAGACAGCGTAACAGCTCCCTTATATAATTTGCCTTCAATATTGTTCATTCTTTAGTTGTTTACCTCTATTACTATCACTCATTATAATTTTTTTTAATTTTTTTGGACTATTATCAATCATTATAATTTAATTGTTGGTCTATAGACTATAGTCTATACCTTCCTAGATCTACAATCATCCGCCTAGCACATCAACCATTTTTTATCAATCATTATCTTCTTTTTGGTAAACTTTTAATCAATCATTTGATTGCTTCCATTTTTATCAATCATTATCTTCTTTTTGGTAAACTTTTAATCAATCATTTGATTGCTTCTCTTTCTATGTCTCCCTGCTTTGAACGATTATATGAGGTGCAGTTGATAAGTCGAATAGATGTTGTGGAGGGTAAAAAGATTCTTTCCTCGATGAGGCCCGGATTCAGGCTTGATCTGACCTCTTCAAAAGTAGATCCAGAAAGAAGAGTTGACGTGACTTTGCAATTGGTCGTCGTTCTTCAACTTATCTTCTTTAAACTTACACTAATGTGGTATCAACTAATGAATCTCCGGCGCTCAAGTTAATACGTGATTCTAGAAGGGAAGTCTAAATTTGAGTGGGATTTTTTAGAAAAGATGTGCGTACCTCTAGGAGGGGTACCCCTCTATTTATAGACAGAGGTTGTGTCATGTTAAGCTGACGTATGCCTGGCGTAGGAGAATCTTCCACGTGGCTCAATGATCGATTGACTTGTAAGTCACTTGTTCTATTTTTGACTGAGTCAATTGAAAACCTGACGCTAGCTGACATGATGTAACATTTCTGTATTTTTAGTCTTATATATTTATTTTAAATATATAATAAAAAAATTTAATTGAAATTTAATTATTTTCAAAGAGAAATGCCATGGGAAGCCATGCCTCATAAAAACTGACTCAGCAAATTAGCAGTCAAATCCGGAGCGGGTCAGAGAATCCCGAGGTGACAGGCGACCCGATCTTTGACTTCAAAAAGGGGAGGGATGCGAGCTGATTTTTCATATCTCCTGCTCTCTCGACAATTCAAAAAAACAGGAGAGGGGACATCAGTCGAGGTAAAAATATGCACTAGAACACGTTTTAGTATAAAGACGAACATGGACCATCTGACTTAGGGCCCACAAGACCCGGTCAAAGATGAACGACCTCAAGGTGGCGTCATCAGAGGTGTAGACACGATTAGACTGAAGGATCTAATCGGACAGTCGAACACCTTGCGAGTATATGTCACCTCGACTAGTATAAGGTACGACCAGATAACAGGTCTGGTCGGTCGACCTTACTCCTCAATAACGAGCAGCCTAAGGCACGATCAGATGCAATGTCTGACCGGTCGACCTTACTACTCAGAGACGATTAGTCTAAGGCACGACTAGATGTCAGGTCTGGCCGGTTGACCTTACTATTTGGGAACGATTAGTCTAAGGCACGTCCAGACGTCATGCCTGATCGGTCAACCTTACTACTCGGGAGCTAGTAGTCTAAGGCACAAACAGATGTCAAGTCTGGTCGGTCGACCTTACTCCTCGCAGACATACTCGGGGATATAACGCAAGGGCGGGTACACCAAGAGCCCCCGAACGGATGAGGAAACGGTCAGAAGACCATAAATGTCTGTAATTGCCACATTGGCATTTAAGGCCCACTACTGGTATAACGTGGGTAATCAAAGGCCGACGTGAGGTGTAATTACGAAAAACGTTTCCCTGGAAAAAATCCCACTAACACTTAGTGGAAAACGGTTACAAGGATAGAATTGGAACTACGTTAAACTTGATCCCTCCGGGGTACGTAGACAGCCTATAAAGAGGTCGCGAGAAAGCGCACTTACAGATGATCAGAATGACATCGAGGCACAATCTCTTTCTTAATTTAGTCCCATCCTTGTTCAAGTATATTCCTTCCACCTAAAAACCCTTACCCAAATTCCTCTAAAGTTTCAAATCACAAATTACAGATTTAACTATAGTGGGAAAATATCCACCTCAGAGTTGAAGTGGATTTTATCCCCTATAAACAAACTATTTCAAATTGTGGACGTCTAAATTATCTCTTTGAAGTAGCGTATGGTGTAACAGAGTCGAAAAATTGGTTCAGAACTATAGGGGATAAAATCCACCTCAGCTAAATGAGATGTGTTTTTGCCTTTTGGAAGAAATAATAATTCTAAACCACTTTAAACAAGGAAGCAAAAGTATATGTTATCCCAAGCGTAAAGCCAAATATTTTTGGAAAATGTAACACTCAATCCATTTTACAGTTCGCCAATGTTTTCATTTTTTTTTACAAGAAAAATCATATACCTCATTCAATAAGGTATGACTTTTTATAAAAGGTAAAACATATACTTTAATGAATTGCTTTGTATCATTTATAGAAAATGTAAAAAATGATACAAATTAAAAGATTATAAATTCCGCTATTTAAGATATATTGCCCTATCACAATATACTCCAAAGAAATGTATAGAAGGCTGGGGAACCAATTTTAGAATGTAGACAGTGTTGCAAAACAGATTGAGTGTATCAGCACTCATATAAGATACATGCAATGAAAAAGATCCAAACATATTATCAGAGGTAAGGGTTGATCAAAACTGAAGATTTTGAGGATAGAGAAGATCAATGGAGTTTGCGAATAAAATATTTGAAAATTACTGAATGAGACTGTGAATTAGACTATACAAAATAGTATTCATGAACCAACCAAAAATTATACCACAAAATGTGGATAACAAATCTATGTATGTTTAATTTCATTTATATAATATCATATACAAAAACACATGCATACCCACGTATGTGGTTTTCCTTAATCATCACATGAAGTTAATATTTTAGGCTTTCAGCAGAAATTTAAAGAGGCACAAGCAGAAGCACAGTGATGTCAAATTAACAAACTAAATTCAGAAGAATCATGTAATCATTCTGTTGTGTATTTGTGTCGATCAAACCTTTAGATCCAAAAAATGTTAAATATGATAACCGTGTCAAAAATACAGATGTTTATCTTTGTTATGTAATAGAAAACATTCCATATTTTCCTCCTAAGCATTTAATTATTAAAGAACCTTAAAACCTCTTCTAAACTCAGACTCAGCTTCGATTCATGTCATATTTGTACCATGCACTTGACAGATCACCATGCATGACAGGTATATATGGCCACTAGACATCTGGTATCTGCAGGCTTCCCCAATATCATCATGTTTGTAACATTGACAAAGTTTACATTCTCCGCTTTGCAAATGACATTGTGTTATTTGTAATAACTGAAAAAAAATCCATGTTCATTTTATGCTTCTATTCTATAGATGCTAAATAACCTATGTATAATGACCTTTATGCATGCAGGCATTGAAAGTTCACAGAGACAATATGCACTGATATTTTGAGTATAAGATCAAAAGTTGAACACTTTTTTATGGATAAAAATTCCCAGCAAAGATGAATTTATTTGAATGAATTGATAATAAAATGTTACACAATTCGATAAGATAAAACAACCTGGTACCGGAACCATAACCTTAGTTGTGCAGCCTTCAATTTATAATCCAAGGTTTTGAACAATGTTTTGCAATTGGTCATCAACCTGGCATCAACAACAGTTCCATGCCAAACTCTTGACAATGATATGAAGCTACTACTCGATCATAATATGTTTATTGTCTCTTCATTTAATAAATATATATGATCATTGACCTATGTCAAGATATATAAACACATATCATCAAATGCATTGATCAGAGAAGGCAAAGAAGGCTCAATGAAGTAAAAAAAACTAAAAAAAAAAACACAACACAACTTACCAAACCAAAAAATGCATGCTTGATTGACTAAACCATTCCTTGAAATGTCAGTCAGTCGCACATTCTATGCAAAGCAAGGCAATCTAATCCGTTTACTATATATAGTGCTTCATTTGGCATTGACCAATAGCTTCAAATACATGTATATATGATATTTACTGCTTTGGAATGCATGTTTAATTGACTAAAGTTCCTCAAAATGTCTTTTGGCCTCACATTCTATGCAAAGCAAGGAATTTTCATCAATTTACTGGGGGGGGGGGGGGGGGGGATTATTTTCACCCCATTTTTGTGAAATCCCACCCCGTTTAGAAACCCACCCATCACATTTTTACATCATACTAACCCACCCTGAAATAAAATCCATGAGGTTTGACAATGAAACCCAGGGGATGGGTTATTTTTACCCCATTTTAGTGCAATCCCACCCCGTTTAGAAACCCACCCATCACATTTTTTACATCTTACTAAACCACCCCATAATAAAATCCCTGAGGTTTGATAATGAAACACACCCCAACCCTTTTTTTCTCTCTCCTTTTCAACCTCCCTCCCCTTCCTCAAGCTCCTTCTCCGCATCGACTATGAAGCTCGTCAGGATGGATGGCTCACACATTGTGCATAACCACCCTTCCATGTCAGATGAGGGACTTAATAGTTCACCTAGCGGTGGAAGGCTAAAGCTGTTCGACGAGGTGGCTAGAGTAGGAGAAAAAATCGATGAGGGTGTTCTGAGAGAAGATATGTATGTGGGGTGTTTCATCGAACAGTCGATGCACCTCTTCGATGGAGACTTTGCAGGTGGAGTAAACATATGGAGGAGGAGTTGGCAAAGAACGAGAATGAGTGAAATAGGTCACACATGAGGAGGTGGGGGTGGGTCATTCAATATAGGGACAAGGAAGCGATTGAGTTCAAGGAAATGTTGGTCGAGCTCACCCTGCTCGCCGGCACGTTAATGCTCAGTGACTTCATCTCTTCCTTGGGTTGGTTGGACCTGCAAGAGGTGGTCCAGAAGATGAAGCGCATCGCGAGGAGGTTCGATAATTTCCTTGACCGCATCGTCGGTCAACACAAGGAGAAGGAGAAGGATTTCTTCCCTTTGTTCATCTCCGGCCACCACAACCCCTCCAACCCCACCATTGCTTTTGCTACATTCCAGGATGGCCGACCCTGGAACGTAGCAATAAATGAATATCAATTATTAATACCTGAGATCAACTGTGACTCCAACATACAACATAAAGGGTGACAAAGCAATGATAAGTGATAGCTATCAAAATATTCAAAAACAGAAATAGAAGTCTATAACCCAAAAATAATATTACAGACTTGAATACATGATCATTGTCCTATGAGAGTCAAGTCTAGTCTAAATAAAATACAACATGTGCAACATGCACGATTATCAATACATAAATGACATTAAGACTACTGACAGCCTCGCACTCATCAACCGAATTGAAAGACAGGATGCTCCACGCACGCAGACCATACCTCAGAGAAGCTCCAGCTCCATGCCGAACTAAGCCCCTAGTGAAAGAAATAATATGCGAGGGGTGAGCTACAAGCTCGGTGAGTGGTAAGAAATCAGGCACCACAATAATAATGCAATTTCCTTCCAAGGAAAGATGTGGGTGAAACCCATATCGATAACAATGTCACGCAGCAACGTGACCTTACGTCACCTCACCCTCACCCAGGAGAGGGACTCTTGGAGCTCTTGGAAAGAAGTCAAACGGTTAACCATAACGCATAGTATTACTGCATAACACAATACTACAAGTCCATCTACATCAAGTATAGATATGCTACGATGTCTCACTATGCTAGTAGGCATTACATACCCAAAGTATCCTCGATAGGCACAAATATCAAGTGACAACATGATCTCAGCTCACCCTCACCCTAGCCCCGAAGGGGTGACAATTGGGACTCTTGGGGAAACGATCTCATCTACGCCCTTTATCTTCCGGTAGCCTCTACCTAGCAGCCTTCCATGATCGGTACATCTGTCATATGGGTATTGCAATACACATCGGTAGCACCTACAAGTGGAGGCACCACATAGGACAACTTCAATGCTGAATTATTTCAACTCGGAGCCAATGTAGGGTAGAACTTTCTATGTTCACAATACAATCCTTATGGGTTAGCTATCCTCAGTGAACACATATTGATGCTACCATGTTCTCTTGAACTCCCATCTAGGTGCGTCACTCGGACGCGAGGGAAATTACTTATGTTCTCGTCCATAATTATACCAAGGCATGACCCCACAGGCAGGTCATACACTGTGATAACCCCGACCTATATTCAGGCTTATGCTATTTTTTATATGTTTGGATGGATGGATAGCACAATGATATGTGTTATTTCATATTATTATTCATTTAGAGTGCATTAGGGCCATGTACGCTTATGTTATATCCTAAGTTGCACATTTGGCATGATTTGGATTTAATTTCATTAATGCTTAAGTTGGAGTAGTTTAAATTTGAATTTATCATGGGACATTTGATTTTGAGTTAGCTTTCATACAAAAGTAGAATTAGATCATCTGGATTCCTATAGCAAAAGTTATGTCTTTTTCCAATTACACCCACGGGATGAAAAAGGTATGACAGCAGCCCTGTTTGATGTTAATTATATAATTCAGAATGGTTAGAAGGGTTATTAGAGATTTAATTAAACATGAAAGTTATAGCTAATCGTCTTGGCTTTCCATTGGAAGTTAAATTGTACAATTCGGAGCTAGATTGTGGAAGTTATGACAATTTGAGTCGAGGCTGCGCATAATTTTTAAAGGAGGGTACTTTGATAATTTGGCCGGATTTCATAATTCCATTTAATTGAATGGGTGAGTCGGTGGTGCTGTGTATATAGTGTGTGAGAGTCAGCTGAGAATCATTTTTTCAAGTGAAAATAGAAGATGAGAGAAGAGGAGAAGGAGAGGAGGAGAGGCGGAGAAGAGATTGAAAAGGGTTTTGGTGAGATCATTTAATCCTTTGATTTTTTTTTATGGCTTACTTTAATTTGTTGGTTTGGATTCTTATTTGGGGGATTTTACATTCATTTTATTCTAGGGTTTTAATTGTTGATTTGGGGAAGAAGAAGGAGTGATGATAGTGTTGGGAGACTTTGGATGTGCTTAGAGAGGTAAGGCATATTTCTGTCTTTTGAAGATCCATATGAATTTGATATCTAGAGACATATTTTGAGGATTCCTTATATTATATGATCGTCTATGTGTCTAGATCTTATATATGAAATTTGGTGACATTATATTCCTGTGTTGTAAGTTATGATCTATTTTGTAAGGACTGTCCAGATTCGAGTAGAATTGACCAGTTTCTGAATATATTTTATTTCGGGCATTTAGAGATTAAATCAGATTATGATATCTTCATGAATTATAATATCAACATGTCAATGAATGTGTATGATTTATTTTAGAATTTTTGGATGATTATTTGGTGTTGTGGAGATCGAGTAGGGTTATTTGCTGCTCAGATTTATCTATTTCTGCCAACATTTGTTGTTGTGAAGATGTGATGTTTTATTGCTGATTTATAGGTGATTTAATTGGATGATGGCTTATGGATGAGTGGCTTTTGATGGTGTAGAATAATTGGTTTAGTGGTTGGAGGTATAGAGTGTAGTTTGCATTTGTAGGCTAGGATCTTTGGATATGTTTGGATTATTTTTTCTATGCATGGATGTTTTATTCCTTAGCTGAGTTGATGATGTTTGTCTATCAGAGGGGTCTCCTCAATATGAGGAGAGGTAGTAATCTGGTGTTTTAGCTTGTGGTGGGAATGGCTAAACTCCCACGAGTCCAGTAGCGATGGCGTTACCGTTAGACTGTCCGAGGCACGTGATTCAGTGCGGGATATAGTATAGTTCCACACAAAGTCATGTTTATGGTATGATATAATCATGTATGCATGACTATGGTGGCATCCATAAATGATAATATAATATGGTTAAGTAGATTATTTGAGATTTCATCCTGACATATATATTATCATGTTACATCGTCACTTGCTATATATTATTAACTTGGAATATGTAGTTAAATGAAGGATTTAATATTATCATCCTGAATGCATGATCATGATCTATTACTTTATTAATTGCTTTTTATGTTCTGGCATCATCATTATTTATAAATCTTTGCCTAAAGATTTGGTTAGAGACATTGCTAGGGACAGGGGGATCTGATTGTATGGGTTAGATCTGGTTGCTTGTTATAGTTTACATCGTAAGTCCTCGACCATCCTACGTCGAGTTTGTTCGAGGTGGGTTGATTACGGTAGTTCTTGTGAGTCATGAGTGCGAACCTGCAGTTGAGGTTAGGGTAAACTCTAGGTGTCCTTCACAAGATGAGAGTTTTCGAGATTCATCCTGGACGCCCATGGTATCCAATACTTCAAATCGGCTACGCGTCAGAATGGTTGGATGACAGAGAGCCTTAGCAAAGACACTGGGTTTGACGGTTCAGTTCAGTATTTTGATGTTTCGTGTGGGTTAGTTGAGGTGAGGTGAGGGTAAACTCTAGGTGTCCTTCACAGGGGAGCATTTTTAAGGTTCATCCTGGACGCCCACGGTATCTGATACTTCAAATCGCCTACGCGTCAAAGTGGTTGGATGACAGAGAGCCTTAGCCAAGATACTGGGTTTGCCGGCCCTGTTCGCAAAATGATGGAGTCTAGGGCGGGATCCATTGATGCGGTTTGTGATGCAGTCGGGCTTTGGTGGACTTGACAGGTGGAGTGATACTCCCTGTTTTGTCCGAGCTGATGCATTTGCATAATGGATCGCCTAAGAGAAGTCACTACGCGACAGTAGGAATTGTGAAGCATTAGTGTGTACAGAAGTCATATATGTATTTATAGTGTTGCTAGCATGGGATGGATCCCCTGTGGTATGGGACGCAGACGGATCTGTCTTTATGTTAGGGACATAATGAGGTTAGTGTTAGTCGGTCTCCTGTTTTATGGGACGCAGGCTAATCGACTTATATATGATAGTCGTTTATGTATATTTTATGGATGTGTTGGAATTGTATTGTGAGATGCTATGTGGTTAGGTTCATTCACTAGGCCTTCACTGGCTTACACCCTATTTTATGGGTTTCATCCCGGAGTTGCTTGGTAGGTTGGATGTTGTTGAAGGTGTTGTGGGCATCTCGGCGATTTGGTGAGCCTGTCAGCTTCCTGTTATTTTTTGTATCAGGTGTTCTGTTATCATTGGTATATATATTTGGCTGTATTTGTAATTATGACTTATGTTCACACGGGACGGTGATTGTGTATTCTTTTGAGGGCCACTTTTATCTGTTCAAGGCCTTCTGTTGTTCATTTACATATGTATACTCTTTCGTTGTCATTTAGTCTGATTCAATCCTTTATTCTTGGTGAATTATTCTGATTCTCATATACTCGGTATCGTCCACGTGTCACCCCTTGGGGACGGCCGCTCCTAGGGCGTGACATATACGCTCCTAGCATAGGTAGGACTAGCTTAATGTCATAACTATTGGTTTAGCAAACACCAATGCAGCAATAAATTCTCTTGTATTCCATACGAGTGCATCACATGGATGCAAGGCAGCGAACACATCATTCGTGCACTAGATAATGAAGTACAACCTGATAGCGGGTCATACTCATGCCTATTCCGGATAGGCCCGATTAGTCTAATATGTGCATAATTATAATAGTAGAATTTCTATCACTAGTTGATACATGAACCACACACACAATAAAATAGCATTCAAGAACTAGTTATAATTACAATCATAAGTCATTCACCCGGCTCCACTATATACACAAAATATGGCCTAACTACACATGCATATGAATGCAATTAACCATACGAACATACAAGGTATAACTCAAGTCATTAACTATCATGCATTCTGTATATCGCTCCTGATTACCAACTAAAAGAGGAGAGGTAAGAGTGATCTCACGCACAAACAGGTGTGTGCCAATAGTCCCAAGCAAACTGAACTCTAAATAGGAACCGCCTTGTTGGTAATGGAATTTGGGGGTGGAATGGAGGGATTTTCTCCTGATGCTTGGATCTTGGTCCACCTTGCAATTGGACATATCACCGCTTGGAAGGGTATGTTTTGAGCTGCCTGACAACCTCTCAGAAAGACTGAGTTGGTGTGATCCCCACTGGTTTTCTCAAAAAGCAGAAAAAATTGGTGCTTGCCATTGATAGCCTCGTCAGAAAATTGGAGGGTTCCCTTCTCTAAGCTACTGTCGGTCACACACAGAGGTGAAAATAGAGAATCCTTTCTGTTTGGTGAGAATTTGACAAAAGTGAGCCGGCTACTTGAACTTTGCCGCCTAGGTCTGACAGCTGGTTTTGGTTAGCCGCCTGGTGCCTGGATTTTTGTTTTTTTGAATTCGGGCATCACCTAGGTATGGATTTGGGTTTTCTTAAGAGGGGGTTTAAACAGGGGTTTAGAGAGAGTTTTTGGAGAGTAGATTTTAGTGAAAATAGGTTTACTTCTCTCTCAATTAAGGTTCATTCTCTCTCCTTCAAGCAATGTGTGTGTAAGTGACCTTGTGAGTTGTGGATTTGTTGTTGATTGAGGATGTTAGAAAAAGATTTTGATCTAACCTTATTTATAGTAAAAATGATGCAAGGGAATTACAATTGGATAATAGATTGAATTGGGTAGTAGAGTGGGTTTGAATCAGACTTTTCCCCTGATTTGGTTCAGATATTTTATCCAGGGTGGTTAGATTGAGAGAACCTTTCATCTACATAGGAGAGTCCTTAACCAATCACCACTCTTCACAATGAGTGAACGTGCGAAAACCTTGAATGAGCTATATGCTCCTGCATCTTCCGATCCACCAACTTGCATAGTGTTGTCGGCCACCACTGCAATCCAATTTGAGATTCGACCGGCAACCATCAATATGCTTCCAAAATTCCATGGGTTAGAAAGTGAGCAACCCTATATCCATCTAAACAAATTCTTGACAATTTGTCAAACTTTCTAAAATCAGAACCTAGATGAAGAAGGTGTCAAATTGAGGTTGTTCCCCATGACGTTGGAAGATCATGCAGCTGCATGGTTGTATTCCCTCTCCACCAATTCAATTTCAACATGGGAACAAACTCTCTAAGAAATTCATGACAAAATTTTATCCTATGGCAAAAACTGAGAAAATTGAATATGCCATTAGAACTTTTAGGGGGAGAGCTGAAGATGAATTTTCTCAAATCTGGGAAAAATTTCATGATTTGTTAATCAAATGCCCACACCATGGGTCTGACAAAGCCCAACTAGTTCACTTCTTCTATAAGAGACTACCTCACACACATAGGAACATGATTGAGTCCATGCACAAGAGTAAGTTCATGGATCAGCCCCCTGATGAAGCCTATGAGTTCCTTGTAGATTTAGTTGAGAATGCCCAGAATTGGAGTAGTTATGACAATGAAGTTGATGATAGAGGATCTAGAAATTCAGGTATTTATAAAATAAAAGAAGATCCATATCTTAAATATATCATGACCAACTTAGTGGATGGGGTGAACAAATTGAGCAAAAAGTTTGATACTTTTGCGATAACAACAAACCGGAACTCACAAAGAGATCCAAACCCCATAATGAATGTGGAACATGAGCTACACAACATATGTCTCATTTGTGATAGTTCAGAGCATCTATTGGAGTGTTGCCCTAGTTTGCCCACAATCAAGGCTGAGCAGACAAATTCAATTAATTCATATAATGCCTTCAAAAAGTCCACTCCCAATTCTTTTGGCCTAGTCTACCATCCTGATAATAGGTTTCATTCAAACTTCTCCTCAAGGGGGTCCACCAGGGTATTAAAGAAATTTTTCTAGGCCAGGCCCATCACAAGCTCCTCAGGTTAATCAACCTTTAGTTCCATCTCATCTTCCTTATATTGCTCCCACTCCTCAACAACCCTCACATTTGGAAGCCATGATGGCTAACATGATGAAGCAACAACAAGAATTCATCCATTAGCAGCAACAAATCAATCTGTCCTAAGCCCAAACTAATCAAATCCATGCACAAGCAATTGCAAAACTTGAGATTAGTCTAAGCCAAATAGCTAGTTCTCTGGGGGATAGGAAGAATGATGAATTACCTAGTCAACCAGTACCTAATCCTAGTAGACAACAAAGTTAAAGCCTAAGGGAACAATATCAGGTTAACTCTGATGAAAACTCATCCCATGAAGTCCAGGCCATTACCACCTTAACAAATGGTAGGCGAGTTGACAAGAAGGTCCAACCCCCCAAGTAAAAAAGTGAAGAAATCGCGGTCCATAAGACTGCTGACTAGGAAGAGGGTCAGGAGACCCAAGAGAAGGGAAAGGAAGCCCAAGAAATAGCACCAAAGCCAGTAGATGTTTACAAACCCAAAGCTCCTTATCCTCTTAGGTTGCAAGAACCAAAGAAAAATTCTCATTTTGATGATATCATGGAAGTATTCAAGAATGTTCAGATCAATATACCTTTTTTAGATGTCATCAAACAGATTCCCTCCTATACAAAATTCCTGAAAGATCTCACCACGGTTAAAAGGAAAACTAGTATTCCCAGGCATGCTGTGATGGCTGCACAAGCCTCATCTTTCATTCAACAGCAAATTGCTCCAAAATACAAGGACCTTGGTTTCCCTACAATTGCGATCAAAGTGGGAGAGACTGTCATCCAAAGAGCCCTCCTAGATTTAGGAGCCAGTGTGAATTTGTTACCCTATCTGTGTACAAAGAGTTAGGTTTGGGGGAGTTAAAACCCACATACATTACCCTTTCATTAGCATATAGAACTGTGAAGTATCCAAAGCGAATTGTGGAAGATGTTATTGTTAAGGTTAAAGAATTCTACTACCCTGTGAATTTTGTAGTCCTAGAAACTGAACCTGTGAAAAACCCAGGCAGCCATGTCCTTGTGATCCTAGGCAGGTCATTTCTAGCCACTTCAAATGCAGTTATTAGATGTAGGAATGGTATAATGACTCTAGCCTTTGGAAACATGACTGTCCAACTCAATGTTTTCCACAGTAGTAACTTATCACCTAATATCGATGATCTTGAAAAGTCTGCATGATTGATGATATGATCAACAACTCTTTGGAAGAGTCAAGTTATTCTGACCCATTCAGCAAAGATTTTGATGAAGAAGGTCTGATTAGGAAAGCGAATGCACTTTTAGATTCCACTCTAATCATGGATACTAGCAAATGGGCCACTCAGTTTGAATCATTGCCCATTTCTGAATCTCATCTAGTGTCATCAAGTCAAGTCACCCCAGCTAGAGTTTAAGGATCATTTCCCTCTATCCGTCAATGACCAAGTCCCTATTTATGGCAAGGCTTACCATTTACATGTCAAATTAGAACACAAAGCATACTGGGCAATGAAACACCTAAATATTGATCGCGACAAGGCAAGAGAATATAGGAAACTTCAACTCGGTGAGTTAGAAGAGCTTAGGAATGATGCTTATAACTGTGCTGCAAGGTACAAGGACCACATGAAGACCATGCATGATAAGATTATCTTTCGTAAGGAATTTTTCCCCTGTCAGAAGATCTTTTGTACAATTCTAGACTATATCTATTCCCTGGGAAATTGAAGTCTCTCTGGACTGACCCATACACGGTTGAGAAAGTTCATCCGCATGGGGCGATTGAAATCCATAATGCCAAGGATGGTAGTACTTTTCAAGTCAATGGGCATCGTTTGAAACCATACCTTGGGTATCTGAGCCCAGAAGTTGAGGAAACACTTCTAGAAGATCCTGTGTATCAGGATTGATCACTTTGTACATTCTATTAGATTTTTCGGTTTAGGGTTAGGATATTTTTCAATTATTATGCTTTGAATTTGTGTACATATTTGTCATTTCTATGTTTCTGTATGGATTCACTCAGCCATTTTATCACAGGATAAATTATAAGAATTCACATTAGATAAGGTATGCAGTCAATACCTTCTCTACTTATTTTTATTGCCCTTTTCAATTTTGAGCATCACATGCATCATCTTGTAGTTGTCATTCACATTGAGGACAATGTTAGATTTACGTTTTGGGGTGTAATCAACAAATTTTGATGTGATATTTCAAAAAAAAAAAACAAAAAAAGAAAAGAAAAAAGAAAAAAAAAGAAATTTTGGGAAAAATTTAATCATTGGGATGCATTTGGCTTGCTAGATCAATTTCCACTTTAGTTGTTAATTCTATCATGTGTCTAAAATGTTTTTCACAAATTTCAAGTCTTGAAAAAAAATTCAGCACTTATAGCCACATGTATGTAGCTAAATGGAAAAGTAAAATTTAAGGGAGAGAACTGGAAGAATCATCAGTGGAGACTTAACCCAGTAGATATTTGAGCCATTCTATTCTTGGAGGGTTTTTACATAATTCTGAGTTACAAGTTAACTCAAAATTTTCTTGTTTTCGCTTAAATGTCGTTTGCTTGATCTCTTTATTCTTGTTTTGATCAAAGACTCATAAACACCATAAAAAATTGCATTACTAAACCAGAAACTCCTCTGAAATATTTTCAAGGCATATAATAACCATATGAAATTTAGGAAATGATTTAGGCTATCTTTGCTAACCCATCTATCATATTCAGCCGACCTATTCTTATACTTATCCACTAGTCAAACCCCTTGAGCCATATAAGTCTGTCTTTGTTCAACCTATTTTTCCAACATATACTTCACTCAATGAGTGTAATCTTAAATTTTGCTTGAGGAACGAAGAAAGAAAGAAAAAAGCAATGAAAAAAAATCAATTACTACAAAATTTCATGGAAGGGTTATTACTATCATGATTCAAGAGAAAAGAACAAAATACAAAACAAAAAAAAGAGAGAGAAAAGAAAAGAAAAAAAAGAGAAAAAAAGAAGTTGATATTCATCGGAAAGTATACAAATTCTCAAAGCATTTTTTAATAAACCTTGTCCAGTTATCAACAATAACCCCAGCCCCATTACAATCTATTGAAAAGACCTACTTGATCCTAAATGTAATATGGTTAAAATGTGGAGAATAGATGATGAGGACTTATGGTGTTTAATCCAATGTTCTTGAGTTGATGATATTCCGTTCCTGAGATTAAATTAATTTTTTTTTATATGGTCCGTCCTTCTATAAAATTTTATATGTGGATTTGAATTTTTATTCCTTGCCACATATAAGTTGAGAGAAATGAGCCCACTTCTGAGTGATTTCCTTGTTGAGAGTAACATCTAGTGAGTTTTTGAAGTCAATGCAAAATCCATTCTGAAGGTGATCAAAATTAAGTTTTACTTGGAAAAAGAAAGTTACATCCTTGTTGGCTATGCACACACACACTTGAGGACTTGAGTATGAGTGGAAACTTCTAACATGTGGATAGAGTTCTCAACTTTAGTAGATTTTTATCAAGCTCCTTAAGATGTCATTTTTCTCAGATTTTGAAGAAAAAAAAAGAATTTTGTGGTTATATTCACTGCAAACCCTCACAAGACACAACTCGTCCACTAGGGTAACCTAGGGGTTTAAAGGTTTGTTACACAGGCTAAGTTCAACCGCTATGAAAGTGAGTTGTTTTGGAACATTTCCCTATGTAATTATTCATTTATACATGCATATTAGAGAAGTTTATATTCTTTATATTCAAAGCATATTTTGCACAACTTGACAATATTTATACAATTAATATGCATTATCATATTTTTCATATGAAGCCATATTTTAAAATTCAAAAATCTAAATTTGGAAGTATTTAAATTTTTCATGATCTAAATTTGGTAGGTTATAAATTGGACAAGAAATTAGCATTCAAAGATTTATCAAAGCTTCTAAATCTGATTCACCAAATCAATAAAATCTTCAATCAAATCAGCTTTGACATCTCCAACAAATCAACAAGATCTCCAACATATTTTGCAATTATATTTTTAAAATATTTTGCAAATCAACATTTACAACTAATTCAACCCTCAAAACCATATAAAAAGGGCACTATAGAGAGAGAGGAGAAAAAAATTCAATTCAATTCAGCCAAGGAGGGAGTTCTACATTCAGCCAAGAAGGAATTTATTTTCGACTTTTGTCCTTTCTTTTCTATTTCGAGTTTTTATTTTAGTTATAGTTTTTGTTTTTAATGTCACGCCCCAGGAGCGGCCATCCCCAAGGGGTGACACGTGAACGATACTGAGTATATCATAATTAGAATAAATCACAAGGAATAAAGGATTGAATCAGAATAAACGACAGCGGAAGAGTTTATGAATAAGTAAATGGATATTACAAGGCCACGGAACAGATAATAATGGCCCTCAAAAGAATACACAATCACCGTCCCGTGTGAACATAAGTCATAATTATAAATACAACCAAATATATACCGACAACAGCAAAACACTTGGTATGAAAAATAACAGGAAGCTGATAGGCTCACCAAAACAATGAGAGGTCCACAACACCTTCAACAACACTCACAATAGGGTGTAAGCCGATGAAGGCCTAGTGAATGAATCTAACCACATGGCACCTCACAATACAATTCCAACACATCCATAAAATCTACATAAATAATTATCAAGTATAAGCCGACCAGCCTTAGGTACCATCACCATAGGTGGCCAACTCACACTAACCTCGCTATGTCTCCAGCATAAAGACAGATCCATCTGCGTCCTATACCACAGGGGATTCATCTCATGCTAGCAACGCTATAACACACCTCGCTATATCCCCAGCATAAAGACAGATCCGTCTGCGTCCTATACCACAGGGGATCCATCACATGCTAGGAACGCTATAAATACATAAATATAAATCCTAGTGACTGAAACGCCACTACACATAACTGCCTCACAGTTCCTCCTGTCGCGCAGTGACTTCTCTTAGGCGACCCATTTTGCAAATGCATCGGCTTGGCCAATACAGGGAGTATCACTCCACCCGTCAAGTCCACCAAAGCCCAACTGCATCACAAACCGCATCAATGGACCCCTCCCTAGACTCCATCACTTTGCGAACAGGGCCGATAAACCCAGTATCTTGGCTAAGGCTCTCTGTCATCCAACCACTCTGACGCGTAACCGATTTGAACTATCGGATACCGTGGGCATCCAGGATGAACCTTGAAAACACTCCCTCGTGAAGGACACTCAGAGTTTACCTTCACCTCAATTGACTCACACGAAGCATCTAAATGCAAAACTAAACCGTCAAACCCTATCTTGGCAAAGGCTCTCTATCATCCAACCACTCTGACGCGTAGCGGATTTGAACCATCGGATACCGTGGGCGTCCATGATGAACCTTGAAAATGCTCCCTCGTGAAGGACACCCAGAGTTTGCCCTCACTTCAACTGCAGGTTCGCACTCATGACTCACAAGAACTATCATAATCAACCCACCCTGAACAGGCTCGACACAGACTGGTCGAGGACCTACGAGGTAAATCACAACAGGCAACCAGATCCGACCCATACGATCAGACCCCCCCCCCCACCCCTAGCGATGTCTCTAACCAGATCTTTAAGCAAAGATCTTTAAATCATGGTGACTATATATATAGCAGCCATTAACAAGGCTAGACAGCCATTAACAAGATAGGCAATCATTAATAAGGCTATATATAGAACATAATATATAGCTATTAACAAGGATAAATTATGAGCATGCATTCTAGATATGACATGATATAATAATATCAAATCCTACCTTTAACTACATATTCCAGGTGTAATTAATGTATCAGCATGTGACAAAGTAATATAAATATATGTATGACAAGTAATCATGCAATCTCAATTATAATCTACTTAACCATGTCATGTTATCATTTAAGGATGCCACCATCATGCATACATGATTAATATCATACCATAAACATGATTATATATAAAACTATATTATCAGAATGCCAAGTTAGATCTACTCACAGATACGAGTATTACGTCCCGCACTGAATCACGCCCCTCGGACAGTCCAACGATAGCGTGATCGCTACTGGACTTGTGGGAGTATAGTCATTCCCACCACAAGCCTAAACACAAGATCACCACCTTCCTCACATTGAGGAGACCCATCTAGCAAACAAACATCACCAATTCAGCCAAGGAAATAAAGCATTCATGCATAAAAAAAACAAATACAAACATATCCTAAGATCCTAGCCAAAAAATGCAAAACACACCCTATACCTCCAACAATCAAACCAATTATTCATAAACCATAAAAAGCCATTCATCCAAGGCTACCATACAATTGAATCACCTATAAATCAGCAAGAAAACATCACACCATCACCACAAACAAATCTGGGCAGCAACTACAGAAATCTGGGCAGCAACTATAAATCTAGGCAGCAATACAACCCTACACTTTGATCTCCACAGCACCAAATACTCATCTAAAAATTCTGAAATAAATCATACATATTCATTGACATGCTGGATCATAATCCATGAAGACATTATAATCTAATTTAATCTTGAAATGCCCGAAATAAAATAAATTCAGAAACTGGTCAATTCTACTTGAATCTAGCCAACCCTTACAAAACAGATCATAACTTACAACACAGGTAATATAATATCACCAAATTTCATACATAAGATCTACACACATAGTTGATCATATCATATGAAGGCATAATCCTCAAAATATCTCTCTAAATATCACATTCACAAGCATCTTCACAAGACAGAAATCTGTCTAACCTCACTTAGCACAATCCGGGCCTCCCCACACTATCATCACTTCTTCCTCAGCCCAGCCACCAATGGTCCACACAAAGGAGAGCAAAATCAGAGAGGGAGGAAGGGTTAGTAAGGTGAGCAATGTAAAATTAACACACACAAGTCATCCCACATACATAAACAATCCTCTCACCACTCCTCCAACAAAGATTCACTAAGATCCCACAAACATATCAAGGATTGATTCTCCAAAAAAATCAAATCCTAAATGATCATGAGAGAAAGAAAGAGAGCAGCAGCAACAACAATAATTGGAAGAGAAGAAATTATATTAATATGGATTCCCTCACCTTTAACAACTAAACCTCATATTCTCTTCAATCTCTTCTCCTCCTCTCCTCCCCTTCTCTTCTTCTCTCCTTCTCTATTTCACTTTAAAGAAAATGAATCTCATCTGACTCTCTCACTCTCTCACACCATATACACCACCGACTGCACCTATTCAGGAATTAATAAATCTACCCAAATTACCAAATTGCCCTCCTTTAAAATAATTCTGCGCAGCCTCGACTCAAACTGTCATAACTTTCACAATCTAGCTCCAAATCATGCAATTCAAAGTCCATTGGAAAGCCAAGAAGATTATCTACATATTTTGTGTATCAAGATCCAATAACCCCTCTAACCATTCTGAATTATACAATTAACAACAAACAGGGCTGCTGCCACACCTTTTCCATCCCTAGGGTATAATTGGAAAAACACTTATAACTTTTGCTACATGAATCCACATGATCTAGTTCCACTTTTGTATGAAAGCTAACTCAAAGCTGAATGCCCCTTAAAAAATTCAAATTTAAACTACATCATTTTGGGCATTAACAAAAATTAAATCCGAATCATTCCAAACTTGCAACTTAGGATATAACTTAAGCATGCATGAACCTAACGCACCCCAAATGAATAATAATGTGAAATCACATATAATTGTGCTATCCATCAATCCAAATATATAAAAGAATAACATAAGTCTAAATAGAGGATCGGGTTCTTACATTTAATTTCTTTGATATTATAGACATAGATTCCATTGTGATTTCAATAGAAGTCTCTTTATTTTATTTGCATGGATTATTTTTATTTTTATTTTAGAATTTCATCAATCACGGTAGGCTAGAAAATCCTTCCATCAAGGAGAGGATTCCACCCCATGCGTTTGAGTGATTGATTTGTTCTTGATGTTTATTTTTATTTTTATTTTTATTTTGTGCATTGATGTTTTCTGATTTGTTCTTCATGTTTATATAGTTTCTTTAATTCAGATTTCTTTTGATTATGGGTATTTTTAGATCTTCCGTCGTTTTATTTATATGGGATACGGTTGATGCTTTATAAACCCTATTTTTAAATCGAGTAGAAGTGAACTGCTTTTAAAATAGTTTGTTTTCATTAAATGCAAAAGGAAGAATTATCACGATACAAGTGGGTTGGATTTTCAATCCTTGGTAGGCTTCTTCATAATTTGTCCAACCTAAGACTTTTATTTTAGTTTTCTCATATTAACCCTTCAAAACCTTATTTTTAAATCTTTTTATGCCTTTTTACTTTTATTTGTTTACTTCAATAGCCTTCCTGTGGATTCGACCCCTTGCTTCCGTATCATAGCCACCAAAATCAGCCACTCGCTAATCGCTGTTCCACACAACCTCAAACAAAATCCAAATAAACCTCCGTCGAATCATAGACTCTCCTCAACCTTCGGTGAAATTAACACTCCACTCAACCTCAAACATCTAATAAGACACCATCGACCAACAGAGTCAGCGACCATTAATCAATGGGGGAATTGTCCAGATGCCCCTTCACCAGGGGTTTTTTTTTTTTTTTTGTCCCTGGACTTTTTTTAATTTTTTTATTTACCCCTGAAATCTGGTCCTGTTTTTTTTTTTTTTTGCCCTTGACCAGTTACATAAATATTATATTTCTGTAATTGATTGATAAATATATGTAAATGGTTATTATATTTCTGTAATTTATATTTGATACCCGAACTACCTCTTACAGACAGTTATATAAATACAGAAATATAATGTGATACATACAGAAATTATACAAATAATTACAGATATTTAATAGTTGTCAACAAAAAATATTAAAATACGCAAATATGTTTAAACACAAAATGGTCATATATACATTTTCAATGTTAGTACAATATCATCTGTAAGTGCATTCAATGTACGTAAAATTGTTATAGATACAATCTTAAAGTTTCATTAAAATAGATACATCAATTGTTTGAATTATGATGTTTTCTTCATATCTTAATGATCAGTTGTAGTCTCCCCCTTAATCTTCTTCATTTCCTTTTGGATAAAATGAAACCCACTGAAATATCATTGAACTAGAAATTCAATGTATTTTATAACGAAAAACGGGTTTTTCAAGCAACACAAAAAATACAACAAACAGTCAAACACCTAAATAAATTTATGAACAATTGTAATATTTTAGTAGAATTACTTTTTGATCCATGTACTAAACAATTATAGAAACTAACATTTATATAACAACTATAACAAAAACTACAAATGTAATACCCAACGACATAATCTATCATTTACAGATAATTACAAATTACAGAAATGTAATAATCAATTACATATATTTAACAATCAATTACAGAAATGTAATATTAATATATAGATGAGCATTGTGGCACTGGTCAGGGACAAAAAAAATAGGACAAAATTTTCAGGGGTAAATAAAAAATAAAAAAAAGTTCAGGAGTAAAAAAAAATAAACCCGTGTTCAAGGGGCATCTAGACAATTCCCCCACTCTATTGGTCGATGGTGTCTTATTAGGACTATTTGAGGTTGAGTGGAGTGTTAATTTCACCGAAGGTTGAGGAGAGACGATGATTCGACGGAGGTTTATTTGGATTTTGTTTGAGGTTGTGTGGAACAGCGATTAGCGAGTGGCTGATTTTGGTGGCTACGATACGGATCCACAAGGTTTTTGGGTGAGAATATTCCCCGGCTAATGACTTCGGAAGTTTCAGTTATACGTCCTCATGTATTTCTACTCTCTTAACGTTAACGAGATATATTTCTCATAATAAATTTTCACATTTTCTATGAATGGATTCGTATAATTTATTAGAATATATATATTTCACTTTTTATAATAGGACATTGTTACACTCGGTCTTTTTTATAGTCTAAAATACAATTATATATACATTGTTAGATATGCATCGTTAGACGAATTATATACCTTGTTAAAAAAATTATATTTACTAAAAATGGGTTTATTTAATTTGAAATGGAACGATATACATTTTTTATCAAAACTTGTATCTTGTTTGATGATATTTTTATTTAAAAAAAAAAAATATGTAGTCTGTATTTTATACTATAAAAATGATTGAGTTTAATATTTTCTTTTATAATAACATGTATCTCAATAGATCTATATTTTAAAAATAATATGGACTAGAATTGGAGTTGCAAAAAAAATTGCTTATTTTTTTTTAAATGGTATTGCATATTAGATAGCGTTGTAAAGTTGCGGGAAAAATTGGCTATTTTCTTAAAGGCTTCCAAAGAAATTAAGAGTAAAAGGCTACATTGTATACACTGTCATAAATCCTATTCCTGATCCAAACGGGGGGGAGGGGGGGGGGGGAGAGAGTTTGGAACTCTTCCTCGGGTGCTCAGGTCTCATCAGATATCCGACCTAAAGTGCTACTTGGCCCAACCTATAGTGAAGGCATGTATCCGAAGTGATGTCCTTGACCGAGGCGAACCTTTCTCCGAAATGGGCATCTATGCCTAGCTAAACTTTTGTCTCAGGCGGGTCTTCAACACCAAAGGTCTTCAACACTTTGGTGAGCCTTCTTCTATTGTAACTTTTTTTTATTCTGATATTTTTATTCCTTATTCAGGTGAGACAGATTCTATCATCTATAATTATAACACATTACTACTATTAAGGAAACATGGATCAACAAGGATCCAGAATAATGGGCTTAAAGCCCATGGATACTCAGCTCATAGGGCTGGATGCTTATTTTTTCTTTGGGCCCGTCTAGTCCCATCCACCATTTTTCTTACCCCACCAATCAACTTAAAAAAACGGTGTTTTGCTATCCCCACCGATCCAGCCAGTTCGACCAAATTTGATCGTTATTTCAGATTTTGGGCGACTGGACTTGGTCGTCATTTCAGGTTTTGGGCGATTGGCTTTGGTTGTCATTTCAGGTTTTGGGCGACCGAACCTGGTCGAACAAGATTTGTAATAAAGTTTATATTTTTTTTCTTAAAAACATAATCTCACAACGTGTATCCTCTTTGAATCCTTCATATCACTTCAAGTCTGAGTTGTAATGTAAGGAGAATAAATCATTATTCTTAAATGTAAAATATAAAAACAATTTTTTTTACATAAGTTACAGACAAATTTCAAAAGTCAAATATAAAATGTGTTTGGATCAACTGGTAATTTTTTTTATTTTCAAACAAAGAATCATTTTAATTACAAATTCAAACGAAGCTTAAATATGATATATATTTGTCTAATAAAATATTTTTTTATAAAAATTTGAATTAATTGAAAGTATATCTACTTACATTTTTTCAGTCTCTTAGCTGTTGTTTGGATAAAAGAATAAATGTAGAATATGATGGATAAACTCAAAAATTTATTTATTTACAAAGAATAATTAAGTAGATATAGTTCTGAACCCTGTTCGACCAATTATGGTCGCCTAAAATCTGAAATGATGACCGATTTTGGTCGAACTGGATTGGTGAGAACAGCAAACCACCGGGTTTTTTTATTGGTGGGATAAGAAAAATGTTCGGTGGGGATAAAACATGTCCTGCTACTAAGATTTGGAATCAGCACCCCGCGTCAACAGGGGGGGTTGTCCCTCTACCACCGCACTAAGCGGATTGGGAAGTTTTATGGACTTTTTTGACGTAAAATGTAATCCAAAACCAAAAGCATAAATATATTTTAGAATCAAATGTAGAATAACCTTGATAATTATTCCAAAAGAGACCTTACCACATAATACCATTTTAGAACAAAAGCCTTTTCACCTAGCACGTGCCTGCAGACAAGTTTTGTAGGTTGTTTTTTTCAATTTTGGAATGATCTGAAATCACTGTAGCTCAGTAGAATGAATTTTTTGAATTTTGTTCATGTGATCCAGCATATATTTCTATAACAGATCAAATTAAAAAGTGTTTAAAAATAACCATTACAAAAACTTACCTCGTTTGGTTCAAAAAGGGCAGGGAATGATCTGAAATCACTGTAGCTCAGTAGAATGAATTTTTTGAATTTTGTTCATGTGATCCAGCATATATTTCTATAACAGATCAAATTAAAAAGTGTTTAAAAATAACCATTACAAAAACTTACCTCGTTTGGTTCAAAAAGGGCAGGGATACTCCCACCTCCTAAATTACTTTAGGCACCGCCACCCAAACTAATTTTAAGCATTCATATACTTATCAGCTATAATGACTAAGAGCACCACCCTATAGCTGCCACTACCCCAATTTGGCCTGGACAAGCCCACCACCCAAATCCAAAATACATATAATTTTTGCCAAGTAGGCTCTGAAACGAGCTAGACACATGGGTTGTCTAGGTATTTATATTATCTAGATAAGTACTATCTTGAGGGGAATTTTTCAGAACCCATATGGCTTTATTAACACATCAATGTTTCTTTTTTTTTGTTGCGTACCCATATATCACAATATTTGCAATCACTCGTACAAGAGCGACATTCATCGAACGTTTAGCAAAGACATGTGCAAAATGTATTAAACTATTGTTAAGACAGCACACATCTTCCGTTGTCAACAGGTCGCCCGAAGTCACCAACTAGAGAACGTCGTTCTAAGAGGTTGAACGAGAGTGGATATATAAATGGAGCTAATAGATTTCATGAATCATTTTATTTTTTTCTAAGATTGATTGAAATGAATGTTTATGTAAATAACAACAATGGTTCGATCAGTTGTATATTAGATGGTTTTTGTAGGAGCACTTGTTGAAATGTTGTTACTTTAAACAATGTTTATATATGCTTTGAATGGTGATGTCGATGGCTGTGAATGTTTATTAATGGATTATGGTGGTTTTTCTTTTTTTTTCTGTTCCCATTGACTAAAGGATTGTCTAGAAAATATAAACACGTAGACACCCTATGTTTCTAACCCATTTCAGAACTTACAGGTTTTTCTTTCTGTTCCCAATGACAAGAAGATTGTCTAGGATATATATATACAGACACTCCATGTATCTAATTCATTCCAGAACCTACGGTTTTTTTGTTCCCATCGACATGAAGATTGTCTAGGATATGTTAATACGTAAATACCCTATGTGTCTAATGCATTCTAGAACATCCGAGTTTTTTTTTTTTTTTTAGTTTTCATCGGCATGATGATTGTCTAGGAAATATAAACACGTAGACACCCCACGTGTCTAACCCTTTTTAGAACCTACGATATATTGTGTAAATATGTATTTTGAAATTAGGTGGTGGACTTGTCCATGCAAAAATTTTAGGGTGGTGGAAACTATAGGGACTTAGTCATTTATAATAAAAATATATATATAGATGGCAATTGTGTAAATAAAGGTGATGGCTAGAATAACAAAAGTGGTGGCAATATCTCTGCCCGTTCAAAAATAGGCTCGGAATAAGTGGGAATCGGTAAGAATAGTCTTAAATGGATGTTTAAATGACTGAAATAAATAATAATTTGTATGTCAGAATTAACTGATATAAAATAATATATGTATTTCAGTCAACCCCTGCAATTAAATAATTCCAGCTTATTATACCCAAAAGAATATGACGGTCCACTTCAAATCAAATGTCATTACCTCTTATAAATCAATTGTAAAATCAACTATGATTGTTTTTTAACTTTATATAAATCTTTATCAAGACCTTATTCACATTTTATCCAAACAACAAATACTTTATTATTACATTTTTCAACGAGAATAATTCAAAACGCAACCAAACAAAAAATTATTTTATTTATAATTATTTATACTAGAATAGTTATAAATCTCATAATAACTTAATTCTAAAACCAAACTAACATGAATGACAATTTTCCTTATACTCACACAAGGCACCATCTCAGATTCTCAGACAACAAATCAACAAGGACAATATTTGCATTACTCATTTCAAAGACTATATTCAGAAGTTCAGAACACAATAATTAAACCACCAAAATAAAAACAGAAGTTCCAGCAATGCCCGGACAACATCGATGGCAACAAACAAATACTAGGCCATATGGATACACGTAAACCATTTGAATTGTAACACAGATTGGGATCCTCAGCTACAGATATTTGGCATACAGACACCATTTTCAAGGCCATTCTGCTGCTCCTTCCATATCCGGCCGGTGACCCGTAGCTTGAGCTCCTTGCGGTCACCCCCGGAGAAGAAAAGAGCCATGTTGCGTTGGATGATGAGCCCATCATGGCTGTCGCGGACCTTGCGGTGGCTGTCACGGATGCTCCGTGGGGTCCCCTCCCAGATGAGCTTCCTCCCATTGGCTCCCACTTCGAGGCTGTAGCTGTAATTCCTTGCCTCACTCTCGTCTCCCATGAACCGGAGAAATGCCATGTATACAGGGGCCATGCCGAGCTGAAATGCTTCAAAGTGCAAGCAGAAATACTGCCCAAAACAGTTGAAGACCTGCAAGTCAAAAGAGAGGAAAGGATTGATTTATATAATGTGGTATCTTATGTACCACGGACATGGACATGGGACAGGGTCATGACACGACAAGGACACAATAAATCTTGGAAAAAAAATAGGACATATAAACTACAGATACAGCAATTAATAAATAAGTGAATTTATATGTGTCACATTATAATTCTTTGAAAAAGCGAGTGAGCTTTCAAAAACCAGAAAATGTGGATATGACTACCACAGGGTCTCAGTTATCAACTCCATTAAAAATGTTACTTTTACCTTTATGTGAATATATAACAATCGTTATTAAAGAGAAAGATTACAATGTCATACCGGGTGTTATGTGGTGGCACCGTATAACCACGTGTCTGAAATTCAAACAAAAAAAAATTGGACACGTCTAAGTGTCTTTTGTGCTTTGTGTCATGTCCCGTGTCTGATACATGACGGAGATGACGGAGACAGACACCACAAGCCCATTGAAGTGTCTGTGTTTCCTGGGCAGTATCACCTATGTTAATAGTGAGTTTCATTTATCTTGGATCATTTATTGTGGGAATTATACTGACAACCCGCTTCCTCAATTAGCCCAATAACTCTCACAACATGTTTTTCCCCACAAATATCAAGTTGAAGATACATTATCAGAAGAAAACAACAACCTCAACCTCTATGTGGAGGAGCCTCCACCTTTCATAACAACCTGCTGTGAGTTATTTATGACACCATGTTATACGGTGCAAAAAATTGTGTAATTTGGAGGTATAATTACCGTAAGCATCCAAGTGGCGTTCTCGACCTCCCGGGGGTTAGACTTGACATAACGGTGGTTGAAGGTGCAGCCAGTATGCATATCCACTTTGTGATCATCCCTCAGGTGTGTAACAAGGAAGGGAATATCACCCATAGTGGAGCACTCAGAGCCGGCATATGGACAGTTGTAGGGTCTGAAATTGCACTGGACTTCGTGCTTGAGCTTGCTGTAGTATGGAAATATCTCAGGGCAACCCAGGGAGCAGTACTTGCAGGGAAGCTCGAGTGACTCTGCGACCTTCTCCAGCGCAAGGCACCTGATGTCCCCAAGTTCCTGCCTGCATGTGGGGCAGCGGTTGTGCACCCTTGATTTACAGGTGGAGCACAGGGTGTGCCCATTGTGGCACTGCAAGAATCAAGTTGTAAGGGGAAAATTCTGCTAAACACACTAACACACAAAAAGGGGATGATATAGGATTTTCAGAGAAAAATTTATCTTTACGGTTAAAATATAGGATTTTCAGAGAAAAAAATTGAATGATAAAAATGTTAGGCAGTTAGCACATTCTCTTGTCAACCATATAACCTTCACACATATTACGATCCATTTTGCAAAAAATTTATGTCCATTCAAATGATAAATCAAGGGAATATCCAATCAATTCTGGTTGAGGATGAAATACATTATACATGGAAAAGATGCTAGGATTACTTATTACTGCATTACGTTGGCATCGTACTTTGCATTACGACAATTAGCTCTACTATATGTGGAACTTCTACACTCCTATGCTGTCCATTATCCCCGTCACTGAAAGAAAGAGCAAATAAACCTTAAAAAGCCTTTCAATTGTTGTGATAAAAGAAAATCTAGTGAATAGGATGTGCTTCGAAATTAATGAATAATGAGCATCGCCTCTTTGGAAGACTATGTCAAAGAAAAAAGATTACGATAATATGAAAGGAAATTCAACAAAATGAACTCCCCAATTACCAAATGTAAGGAAAGTATTTAACTAATTTATCACATTGTTGCATCCAAGAAACAGAACATTCATAGTTGAGACAAATTTCAGAAGATTAACACCTCTCCTTCATTGGTATCCATTCCAGTAAGAGATAGTATGAGATAATGTGACATGAAGCCAGTAAAATTTGGTTGAGCATATAGCACTTGGTTAAAAAATTATTAATGGCACCATCCAGTTTTCTTCTTCGTGATTGAACGGATACCACTATTTATTTATTTATTTATTTTTTAAAAAAAAGGTTGTGGCCTCAAATTATACATAGTTCATTTTTTTGGGATAAATAAATTAAATATTTCTAATTCTGGTGGTACTAGAGAGAGCAGCTGCACAACTTATCCAATAATGACCTGAAACAGCTAAACCAATCCTTCACAGATGCCTGGCTGATACTGCGGCCTTATCAAAATGCACAGGTCAGGTTTGGAGAGCCTAAATATAGACAAAATCAGACTGCACTTTATCTTTTCTTTGTATAAACTAGGTCAACCTCAGAAAAAGTCACTTTACCCAAAAAGCCACCAGAAACCTGACCTAACATAGATTAATTTTTATAAGACTTGTCACGTCTGCTCAGTGTTATGGTGTTGAATACTTTTCTAAGCCTTAATTGCAAATTCAAGTATCAGTTCACTAGTCCAACCGAGCCTGAAACGTATTCAACTTGACACAAAGTCTGTTACACAAGCTGCTGGATCAATTCCCACTGATTCATCATGGACTCCCCAGAGATTAAATCTCAAAAGTAAGAAGTAAACAAAACCAGATCTTCCAGTCAGACCCATAGTGTGCCATAGAATGCACTGTTCTTGTTACTCAATGTGATGCACGTGAAACACAAGTTGAGCCACTCAGTTTCCTTAAATAAATTTTTACTCTAGAAGATTATACCAAGGCTTCTTATAAATGTGCTTCTGAGTTATATCGTGCAACTGTTTTTATATCCTATAAAATAAGAGTACATAATTCCATATTGATATAACAGGAGCACCCATAACTATGAGTAAAATAGTCAACTTTGGAAGATCAACTAACCACAGGATACATGTGCATTTTACCATAAACATTAGTTTCTAGCCCAACCTAGCAAGTAGTTCATACACTGTATAAACTAATTCAAGATGCACCGCACACCAGCTTGCTTCTATAATTTCACATCAAACCTTTCTTATGAAATATTACTACTAAGGAAATGCTTTCATGTAAAATTCAAATAAGCTGGAGCAAAGACAAAAGAGATCTTTAACTTGATGTTCATAAATCCCAGTCAAAAATGACATCCAGTCAACAGGAACCCCAACTTATTCATGACAGCTTTAAACTAGATGCACTTCTCTACTCTAGTGAAAATTTTCACAATGACCAATCAATACAAGGTATAATGAAGTCTTGGTTGATTACATTTCATCTTTCCCATTTCCAAAAGTTAAACCAACTCCATACAAATGATTATCCAGCAAGAGTTGAAGACGAGGCATATATTACGAAGCATCAAGTTCCCAACTCATCAACCCACGACGAAAATGATAAAAATAACGAAAAGTGAAAGAAATCTTCAACTTTAGGAACACCAAAGTGGCAAAATCTTTATCACTTGGAACATACAAAATCTCAATGTCTCCAAAACACCATGCTCCATGCACCTAGACTCCCAAGTAAAAGCCCAATGGTAGAAAACTATAAATTCCTCACAGATACTCTACATCATAAAATACTGAAGGTCTCCAAACAAATTGCAATAATAACCTATGATTTTATAGCTTTTCACCAGAGGAACATTTCTCTCCTAGTTTTTTAATGTTCACCACATCAACAAAATTTGGAGGGCATCCCACCCTTTCTCAGAAATCACATATATCCATAAGGCCAAAAATCTCATGATGAAATCTATTTTCATCAAGTAGAGAACTAGAGATTGTTACATTCATAAAAAGTTTACTGGTATGGTACTAAGGAATTGTATTGTTTTATAGATAAGAGGGAAGCAACGGGTGACGAAATTAGTCCAACTGAATAGAAGCCTAGGATTACACTTTCCCCAATAACATGGCTGCAATGGAAGTATTAAACAAACACGAAAAATGTCACATAATTCAGGAACCCACGAGCTTTTCAAAAAAAAAATAATAATAAAAAGGAAATCACGAGAGAACTCATTCTACCCTCCATAGTGTATAAAGTAGCGGTAAGTCGATGAGGATGTTCTCAGGGATTTTTTAAGGTGACATTTATTAGGGTGTTTTAAGTTTTACCCATTACATATAACAAACCTAATAATAGAGAGGGGAGGAGATATACATGTGTGTGTGTGTGTTTAACAATGGAGCACATGATGCTCGGAAGTATCAGTAAAGGAATTAATGAGCATATATTTACATTGTCATAATTTCCTGATAATACACTTTTGCAAATCCACCAAAAAGATTCTGGAATTAATGACCATTAAGAGAATTGCTTAAAATAAGAACCCAAAATACTGTCACTGCAAATATAATGGAAACAACAAACAACTAGTGATCCATAATGCCATTCCAAAACAACCACACCAGTATTCAAATGAAAAAATGACCATAATAAAATTTCTAATGACATTGCAAAATAACACATCAATATTCACGGTGACATTCCAAAATAGAAACACCAAGATTTTGATATCTTCCAACAAACGTTAAAAGGAAAGCAGAAAAAATTTATGTAGTTCAATTGATATGGAAAGCATAATTGGATGCATGTAATAAAAAACAAGTGAAAGAAAAAAAAGGAGATCAAATTATATGAACATTGATGACTCAAGAGTAACTCCTCCTCCATCCCACATTCCCACTTTTTTCTCCCACAATTAAAACGGACATTAGAAAAATATCAGGTTTTCTTGGAGAACATTAAGTAGTTCCAAATATTCAAATCCATCTAACTTGCGTCATTGAAGAATTACCCAGACCCAGTAGAAGACCCAGTAGAAGAAACAAAGAAATCTTTAACCAATCCACCGAATAAAAAAAAATTCAAATAAAACAGCATTCATAAAACAATAAGACATATGATCATCAACAATAAGCACCGAAAGCCACATCAAACTCCAACAATAGAACCCCTATGCGTAAAAACCAATAAAAAAAAAATTCCCAATCCAGCCCATATCATACACAGAAATCATGACCCACAATCCAAATTCCTCCCAAAAACCTAACTTTCAGAGAAAATCAAACACCCAATTAGCCAAATTCTTCAATACCCATAATCAAATCCCGGTCCCAGTTCTATTTCCAAACAATGCCAAACCAACCGATCATCCCAAATGAGTAGAAAAAAAAAGCCCAAATCAGAGTTAGAGAAATAAAAAAACCCTACTCAAACACAAACCGAAGAAGAATCTAATACACGATTCCTTCAAAACCCAAAAGTTGCATTCAAACCAACAAAAGAGAGAAAACCTGATGGATCGGCGGGTACATCGAATTGGTGCAGACGGGGCACTCAAGGAGCTCATGTACGCTCGTCGTCGGAGAGATCACCGGCGCCGACACCCCTCCTCCGCCTCCCATCCCACCTCCTCCTCCCCCGCCAATGTGGGTCTTCGACGAGTAGGGGTGTATATGTGCCTCCTCGTCGTCCATCCCGTCCGATGATGACACGCATTCCATGCTGTCCAACTCCATAACCCAAAACCTACCCCGATCAGTGTTTTCTCTCCCTTCCCTCTCTCACTCAATCGAATCGGAGGAGAACTAGAGATCGAGAGAGAATCGAAGGAGACCCAAAACTTTTTTTATATATTTTTTTTTTGGTAAGAGAACCAAAACAATTTCGTTTTTCTTATCCGAGACGGATTTCTGGGGATACCTTTCATCACCATTGATTTTTTTTATATAAATAATTTCCCTAATAATCCTTTGATTTTGTCATAATCTCAAACAAATCCTCACATTTTTTTCAAAATAAGGTTTCATAAACTTAAAATTGAACCATATGCCCCCTCTCGTGACAAGTCCATAGAAAAAATAATTTCTGTCTAATAAATCTCACTGAACGCATTACATGCAAAATGACTAACCTGACCTCATGTCGCGTAGGGTAGAAAATATGGTCGGTCTCAAAATAAACTAGTTTAATGTACGCGCTACGCGCGTAGAACTGAGTTTTGTAAAAATTATATTAATGAAATGCGTAATACGAGATACATACTGTGTTAATGTGAGTGTATGACATTAAGAATACATATGAGTAAAATCAGAATTGAAGAAGCATTATTATCTTTATTTTTTATAGGGAAAAATCCATATAACCCCATGAAATCTTACCTAAATCCATATAACCCCCTGCAATCTTCATATATTCATATAACCCCCTGTAATCATACCCAAAAATCCATATAACCCCCTCCGTCACCTTCTGTCAGCCGAGTTAACGGCGAAATTGAAAAAAATCCATATAACCTCCTGTAATCTGACTTAAATCCATATAACCTCCTGCAATCTTCATATATCCATATAACCCCTTGTAATCTTGAAAAAATCCATATAACCCCATGTAATATAAAAAAATATTTCTAAAAATTCAAAAATAAAATTAAAAAATATAAATATAAAAAAATTTCCTCTTGCCATTTTTAAAATTTTTAAAATATTTTTTTTCAAAAATTGTTACATCTATCATATTACACACACATCTCTCATATTTATTCCCAAACACAAATAATTTATGCAGGGGTATAGTTGTCATTTAAAAAATCATAAACTCTTATTTATCTCTTATTTACCATTTATCCTTATTTTATTCAAGGTGAATCAAACAATAAAAATATCAATTTTACGTTTTCTAATAAGAATAATAGAAAATACAACAAAATAAAGATTTACAATCCATTAAATGTTAATGCATGTAAATATTAATTTACTCTGTTATTAATGTGTCAGAGTACTGGTTATGAAATCACATGTCATTTATAATTAAAAAATTAGGAATAAAAAAAAGGAATAAATAAAAAAATTACTCTATTATTAATATATAAAAAATTTATTTTTTAATTTTTAGAAATATTTTTTCCAGATTACATGGGATTATATGGATTTTTTTTCAAAATTACAGGGGGTTATATGAATTTTTTTCAAAATTACAGGGGGTCATATGGATATATGAAGATTGCAGGGGGTTATATGGATTTAGGCCAGATTACAAGGGGTTATATGGATTTTTTTCAATTTCGCCGTTAACTCGACTGACGGAAGGCGGACGGAGGGGGTTATATGGATTTTTGGGTATGATTACAGGGGGTTATATGGATATATGAAGATTGCAGGGGGTTATATGGATTTAGGCAAGATTTCAGGGGGTTATATGGATTTTTCCCTTTTTTATAATATATGGAACTGAAATTAGAATTTAAGAAGTATTGTTATCTTTATGTTATTTTACAAACCTAACACTTTCATAAAATATATTATAGTTTATTAACCGAATGTTTATAAATTGAATTTACTATATCATTTTACTTGAGAAATAAAAATAAATTTTTTTTATAGGGATTTCAGTGCCTAAAAATTATTAGTTAAAGTTTGGGAAGTAATGTTTTTAGATGAAGAATCTGGTTATAAATATGAAAATCTAAATGGAAAACTTGTTTATAGGGTATAGGGGCATGTTTGTTGGAATGGATCTACAAGCAGCCCAAAAAGAACAATAGTAGCCGATTTTTATGAGGGACGTGGCTATAAATATCACACATTTTTGTTAAAACGCTAGAACCGAGCGGTTGATTTGTAAACATCTCAAAGTAGATACAATTCATCCAATTCTTGTGGAGAACACCCTGCAAATGCATTCATGCATGTGTATCCATTTATCCGATACGTGTTAATAAAATTTTAAAAATACTCCTGTTGGACGACTCATGTCTGCTATGCTGCTTCATATAGAGTATAGATATAGAGATTAATTTAAATCTTTTTATTCGAAGTCAAATTTCAGAGAGAGAGAGAAAAAAAAATACTAAAAAACAAGTGGATAAACTTGTTGCTTGAAATCAAAAGAATTTATGAAAATTTACGAGATAATTAGTTTTATGTTATCAACATAAATATGAAAATAAAAATTTGAGACTGTAATAGAAACTTACAATAAATAAATTTTAAATTTTAAATTTATTAAATGTAACTAAAATATTTATATTTTATAATTTTGTTGGTATCTTAATGATTTTAATGATTTGAAAAATCATTGAATGAAGCTTCATTAAATTTGAAGTACGGGAAATCATATTTTGAGATGAAGGACCTACTTATAACTTTTGAAAACTGAATGAGGGACCTGTTTACAACATAAATAGGGTCTAATTGTGAACCTGGTAGAATCTATGGGTGGATCTGCAAAACAGTAAAAAAAAAAAGTAACCGTTTTTGTCAGGGTCCTGTTTATAAATATTAGGAACCTGGTTATAACACATAGGGGCTGTGTTATAAAAATTCTAAAACCTAGGGGCCTATCTGATATAAATCTTTATAGTATTACTATTTTAATATATTATTTTTAGAATTATAAATCTATATTATATATGAAATGTAATTATTCTCAACATGAAGTTGTTTTTGTAATCCTATAACTGAATAAATTTATTGTAATAACTTATTGTAAACAATTTCAAGTAAATAGTACTTATAGTTTAAAATTAATGAGAGGGTGACTTTCTTATATAATCAGTTTCTTAAAGTTTTAAAAAATAGGATGTATAGATTTTTGTAACTTTAATAGTTAAATATCATGAAATATTTAATTAAATTATATAAGTTGTTTTATATTATAATTGAAAGGTAAACAAAAGTCCATATCATTATAAATAATTCATTTAAAAGAAAAACAATGTTTGAAAACTGGAGTTCTATTATGTATATTTTATATTTTTTAAATAAAAAATATATTATTGTATTTCTGCGTATACTTATTTTTCACATTACATTTCCCTTTACAACTCGAAATAAACTCTTATATAACTTTTTAGTAATTTAATAATAATTTTACGATGTATATATCTCCATACATGAGATATATATCTTGTTAATTTTTTGCATGTAGCGGTTTTTTATAAGGGACCTGGATATAAATATGAGGGACTTTTTCATAACATATATAGGGGTCGTTTTATTAAACTTAGAGAATTTGGCAGGTATCCGGTTATAAATATGAAAGATGTTAGGGCCGATCTGCAGAAAGCCTGGGAAAAAGACAAAAACAGCCGTTTTTATTAAGGACCTGGTTATAAATATGGGAGACTTGTTCATAACACGTAGGGGCTAATTTATAAAACTTTAAAAACTGGAGGGTTTATCTGCAAAATGTCCCATTGTTTCGCAGGAATTTTTGGCCTTAACGTGTACTGCTGGGCGACGAGCTGGCTGCTTAATAGAGTATATATAATAAATAATAAAAAAATGGAAGCCGAGTAGTTCAGGATTTTACGGAAATATCTTTACGACTGCTTGGTAACCGGTAACTGTTTTAAAACTCAACCTTACTCGTTCTATTGAATCAATTAAACTTTTACTAATTTTGAATTCTGGTTCGATTTATCTTTAAAACTTGATGATATTAAAAATTGATAAAATTTAATCAACTCACCAGTTGAACTGATAGTTTTTGTGAACCGGCTACAGGTTGATTATATCCAATAGTTCTTTATTAATAGAAATTGTGGTTAATCACTTGTTAAAATATGAAATCTAATAAAAAGATTTAAATTTTATATATTAAAATCATGTTATGATGTTAAGTAAAAGTTTTATACAAAGATTTTCTAAAATTTTTCATATTTTTTATTTAGTAATGCTAATTAGTATATTTATTATATTATAATTATGTCACGATTTAAATCCGATTAATCCAATGATTGAAACAGCAGTGGTTCACCAAACACCAACCACAATATGCTATGAAGATTTTGATTTAATTTTTATATTCTTTGATTCTTTCAATTCTTTGAGTATTTTTGTTTGTTTTTTTTTTCCTTATATAGGTGATCGGATAAGATTAATCACCAAATGAGGGTGGGTAGGATGAGTGGACGTGGAGGGATTGTTTTATGAAGGATTTTTTTTGTTTTTTTCAAGATTATATTGTTTTTATATTTTCTTAACTAGATATATTTTTTAAAAGAAAGTGGAATTTTAATATTTTATCTCATCTTTAATTGTTTATCCCTTTATCTTTGTGTTTTTTTTTCCTTTCCTTGGTGTGGGGGCGGATTTTTCCGATGATCCCCTCCTGGGCCGGATCCTGGTCGATCCGGGCTTTTGAATTGGTTCCGGAGAGATGGTGTGGGCTTAGGCTCTTTCCCGAGCTGATCCGACCGATCCGTCCGCTTCTCACCGCCTTCGCCGGGGTGCTCCGCCCCGTCCGGGTCCCGTCCTTCGTGTACCTGCTACTCACACCAGTGTGGTGCCGGCTAACGCCCCTCCGACGCTCAAGTCAGTACCACTTCTCCAGAGAGGAAGAGGAAGAAAAGGAACTTTGTAGTACTTGAACGTTTTAAAGAAGATAGGGTTTCGGGTTTTTTCGCATACCTTAGGAGGGAGGGATATCCTCCCTTTTATAGTGGACGTGGGCGCGCCGATCAAGACCTTAGGGAGTGGCCATAACATAATATGGAATCTCCTACGTGGCCTACAGATTTCGGACACGTGGCGTCTAGGGATCATCATTATCCTGTAACGGCTTCCCTGACGCGCTGTCCTTTTTGGTGTCAGATAATATTCCCTTTGTTAACAGTCTCGCCTTGGGGAAGAAGCTCATAACCGACCTGTCGTTCGATCATGAACCCCGTTGTGTCCTTCGGCCGAGGTGAGCTGCCACAATCCTAACCGTTCTCATGGTTACGCAAAAATAGTTTTAGCATTTTGGTTGGGCAATTTTGAGCCATAGTCGGGCATATGACTTGCCCGTCCTGACTTTCATTCATCTTTCTTATTCGCTCACATCTGGGCCGGTCAGACACATACGCTTTGCGGGCAGTGGTGCCCTATCTCGGTGTTGCCCGATGGGCGTGAGCTCGTGGTTCGGCTCTTGGGCCTGTCGGTTGAGAGATGGACCATATTCAGGTTGTTTCCCATGCCATGCTATATTTTGTTTCTTATTCTTTATCCTGATTGGATTCGCCTCCTACACTTGGATTAGTTAAGATTAGTGAATTAATTTTTTTAATATTTTTGTGTGAAATAATGCTTTTTTGTATAGTTTTTTTTTTAATTTCTCTATGTTATTCTTGACTGGATATATTTTTATTTTGAATAAAGTATTTGATTATTAGTTTTTGTTTCGATGAACTTATTTTATTTCAACTACACCATTAGCCTATCAAAATAAAAATATATATTTATTAATTTTTATCAAACATAAAGATATTTAGAGAGTTAAAGAAAATGTTAATTCAGCTCACCCTAAATAAGTGTTTTGCATCCACCCCTGCTCCCCGCTATCTATCCTCCTCTGCCAATCCCCCCCCCCCTCTCTCTCTCCCCTCTTTGATCCACTAACTAAAAATGTGTATTTTTTATTATTGGGGATGGAAATATGGATGGTGGGGGCATATTAATTGTAAGGACTTCGTGTATGACAGTAAGAGTGCTATTACACCTAGTTTTTTTTTAAGTCTCAATTCCAATTCTATATGCGTCGATAAAAAATTAACAAAGCATATACTCACATTAACGATGTATATGCGTCAATAGATTTTTAACATTTCTATAAATACATTAATGCAATTTATTGTAGCATATACTTCATGTTAAGACTGTGTCACTTTTTAAAGGTCAAATATCGCGTTTTACTTAGTTTAAAAAGTTTGGGTGCTCAGATTGAAAATCTGACTGCATATTTATTCTTCTAGTACTGGCATTGGCCTACCTTTAAATTTTCATCACATTTTGATGTCCTTTTAGAATTTATGCAGTTCTGATTGGTATTCAGATTTAATTTTGTTGATGCCCAAGATGAAGAGGTTTAAATATGATTTTATCATGAGATGTTCAGTTTTGAGTTAACTTTCATACAAAAGTAGAATTAGATCAGCTGGATTCATGCAGCAAAAGTTATGGGGATTTTTTCGAGTATACCCCGAGGATGAAAAAATCCTGGCAGCAGCCTTGTTCGATGTTTAGCTCATATTTTGGAATAGCTGGAGAGGTTATTTGATCTGAGCATAAACATGAGAGTTGTAGATAATCTTTTTAGCTTTCCAATGGCTTTTGAATTGTACAATGCGGAGCAATATGGTGAAAGTTATGGCTGTTCTGGTGAAGCCCGTCCAGAATTTTAGATCAGGGACGATTTGGTCTTGTTAAACCCCCACCAACTCACTTTAATCCCATTTAAAGGACCCTTTGCAGTTGAATATCTCCCTCTCTGTTAGGCCTGTGTCATTTAGAGTCCTAATTTCGATCGGAGTCGCTAAAATTTTGATTTTTAGCTACCTGCTGGGGTTGGAGGACTCTGATTGAAGATATAACTGCATATTATGGGTCTAGGTATTGTTTAGTACTGCCCATAAAATTTTCATTTAATTCCGATATCGTTTTTGGAATTATGCAGTTTTGGATTGGTATTCGGATTTGATTTTGTTAAAATCCAAGATGATGAGGTAAAAATCTGATATTATTACAAGATGTTCAGTTTTGAGATAGCTTCCATATAGAAGTGGAATTGGATCAACTGGATTAGTATATCAAAAGATATGGGTATTTTTCCATGTATACCCCGAAGTTGAAAAATCCAGGCAGCAGCCCTGTAATATGTTTAGCATAGATTTTGAAATAGCTGGAGAGGTTATTTGATCTGGGTGTAAACATGAAAGTTGTAGATAATCGTCTTATCTTTCCAATGCCACTGGAATCATGCAATTCGGAGCTGTATTGAGGAAGTTATGTCCGTTTAAGTGAAGGCTGCGCAGAGTTTTAAGTCCGAGGACGACTTGGTCTTTCAGCCCGACCTTGCCTATAAATACCTCCCCAAATGCACGACTTTGGCTCACTTTCTCACCTCTTTTGGATCTGGTCCAGCCCTTGATGAAGGCTTGGGTGGAGGAGGTGGTGGTGATGGAGAAGAAGAAGTTGAAGAAGGTGAGTAGTTGTTGTAGTGTTGTTGTTGATTCCTTTCTCTCCTCCCCCACCCTTTCTTTTTTTCCTTTCCCCTCTCTAAAGCCAGCACCCCATGTGTTTTTGTTAATGCCAAAGTGAAGCCCTATGAAGAAGAGAAGCCAAAGAGAGGTGGTGGTGGTGGTAGTGGTGGTCGAGATGGTCGTGGGTGTGCTCGAGGGCCCCAACCTCTCCCCTTTCCCTCCCCCTCTTATGTTTGGTAGGTTTTCCCTCTTCTTTAATTGGTTTGGGCATGTATGGTGGTGCTTGGGAGGGCTTGCATGTGAGGTGTTGTGGGTTGGTTGCATGTGGGGGGCTTGGAAGGGGCTTCGGAGGCTGGGCGCTGGTCTGCACGCGCGGGGTGCGAGCACGCTGGGGACGCGCAGGGTCGCGCGTGCGCACGCTCAGGTTGTGCGCGCGCGGGGGCGCGTATCCGCGCGCTGTCTGCGCGCGAAGCCCGCGTCTGCGCACGGTGGGCGCGCGGGGCGCAGGGGCTGCGCGCGGGTGCTGCCCGGGGCCCGGTTTGGGTGTGCCGAGGGTTGGCACCCTCGGGTGGGTGTCCGGGGGGCTCGGGCACGCGTGCGTGCATCCATGCTTGCGTGCGTTCGAGCCCGTTTGCGTGCATGTCTAGCCTTAGGCATGCCTAATTGATTTTATGTGTTTGTTTATGGTTATACTCATCATTTTGATACCCCTTGCCTTGCAGACCTCGTCGGTTGGGATGCGCGACGACCCGGGTATCGGTGAGTGGTTTGATTCCAACCCTTCCGGGAGCGCTCGATGCACGTAGTCGTGCTTCGCGCTTCCATGAGGCTTTAATTGCACCCTAAATATGCTAGATATCATGCATGCTAGGTTGTATAGCTCGTATATTGTGTAGAACCCCTATTCTACCTTATACTTGCCTATGTATTGTATAGAATATGGCATGACTTAGGTAATCTCGTTTGAAATACTACTCCTAAATATCTAGCATGTCTAACTCGGGTTAATAACGGGGTGTATGCGTAATATTCCTGATTTAGTACTCGAGGGTATGGTATAGTTGTTGCACCCATCTAGTTGGGGCAAAACTATGACCCGCTCAAGAGAGGATGAGGCATTCCCTCTCTCTCGCCCTCCCTCTTTTCGCGAACCGAGTGAGTAGATGTAGTTCCTACTTGACTCAGGTTTGCTTGGAATTATTGGCATGCACCTATTGTCGCGCGGATCGCGCTTAACCCTCCCCTTTGAGTTGGTGTTACCCAACGTCTGTTTGAGTCATACTTATGTGATTGAATGTTTATTATGCTCTTGTATGCATGTTTAAGTAAGGTATTCCTTGCATAGTTAATTGCATATATTATATATATGCCTATTTGGCCATGAGCCTTGTCTAATGAGATTAGACGAGTGTATGACCTCCTATGGAGTCATACCATGGCTTTGACACTTAGAATAAAATGTCTTCCCCGCATCTGATTTATGCGCCCTGGAGGAAATTCATGAGAATTCGTTGCGCTTAATCGGTGTTCGATGATCGATGATGACGGATCCAAGAGGATCGTATTTGCGAGCGTAGATTGTTTTTCCCCTTCGTTGGATTCGTGTAGGAACTTCCCGGCTTCGGAAACGCTGTCCTGGCACCGGGCTCCCATCTGTAGGTACCATTGCTACGGTCGACAGTGTACTGATCGTGGGAGTATGTCAGGTCGAGGCTATCCGGGGAAAGGGCTACCGGTGGACCAAGGGCTTAGAACAATCGACCTCTTCCCCAAGAGCCTATGTCACCCCGAGGAGGGGGTGAGGGTGAGGGTGTGGTGGGACGGCGTTGGTTCGATCTACCAGTTGTGCAATTTTCCAAGATCCTATGTCACCCATTGGGGTGAGGGTGAGGGTATTGCTCCCAAAATCCTAGGTCACCCTTCGGAGGTGAGGGTGTTGGTATGAGTGTGGTGGGCTCGAGTTGATACTCGACCCACCAGCTTGAGTAATTGGCTTTTCATAGGGTTCGCGCTGCGAACGAGTAGTGGTTCCTCCCGATATCGCCGTATGTCGTGGCCCTGACGTTGAGGCTGCTTGGTCAGAAGGCTCCCACTTGTAGGTACTCCCGATGCATTCGGCAGATGTACTGATCATGGGAGCATACCAGTTAGAGATTGCGTGATGGTGGGCAACCGAATGATATTGTGAGCGTCTCCCCTTCGTCGGATCTATGTTGAAGCTGCCTAGGTTGAGCCACCCTGGGTGGAGCCCCCACCTGTAGGTACCATCGACGCTGTCGATAATGTACTGACCGTGGCCGGCTCCAGGTAGAGGCTGCCCAGGAGAGCGCTACCGGATGACGAATGGTGTAGAACAACAAGTTTCGTCCTTCAAATCCCTAGGTTCACCCCTGTGGGGGCTAGGGTAAGGGCGAGTGTGGGTTGTACCCATCGAGTATACTCTGGGTATACCTCCTAATGCTTGAGGTGTCGAATTATGTTTCTACCTCGTAAGCGGATGGACTCTTGTAACTGTTACGCGGTAACACCAAGTGGTTAACGACTATTCCTCCCTGTGAGTCCCAAAAGCCTCCACCCTTGGGAGTGAGGGCGATAACGGGGTATTGTCGCACCGCCGCATGACCATGTTAACCATTGGGTTTCTACCCATGGCTTTCCTTGATAGGAGATTGCCTTAGTATCGAATGATTATGTTGGTGTTTGGTTTCTGACCACTCACTGAGCTTATAGCTCACCCCTCGCGTACTGTTTTCCTTTACAGGGGCGTTGTTGGGCGTGGAGCTGGAGCTTCCTTGTGGCGTGGTCCTGCGTGCGTGGAGCGTTCTGTCCGGCGGATTGGCGAGTGCGAGGCTGTCAGCAGTCCTAGAGTCTTGTGTGTTTGTAAACCGTGCATGCGGCACTTGTATTTCTTTTGGCTAGACTTGGCTCTCACAGGACAGTGATTGTGTATTCGAGTCTGTAATAATGTTTTTGATTTACAGACTTATTGATATTTTTATGCTTCCGCCTTTCATTTGAGTTATCAGTTATCATTGATTGTTAGCCTTGTATATTATTTATTGGAGTCATCTGTTGACCTCTTGTATGATAGCTGATACTTTATATATTTGCCGCGCCTTGGGGACGCCTGGGGCGTGACACTCTCTCTCCCCCCTCTCAAAGCCATCCGAGCCCTATTTGGCTCTCCTTTTCTTTTGCTTTCCTTTTTGTTGGTTGAATCAAAAGTAGATGGAGAAGGAGTGCTTGGAAGAGGTAGTGCAAGAAGAAGAAGATCATGGTATGTGAGTGCTTATGTTGTTGTTGTTGATGTTTATCCTCCCTCTCCTCCTCCTCTAGCTGATCCCCTGTTTTGCCCTGCCCTTTTGGTCCAGCCAAGTAGAAGGTGTGCTGTGAAGGAGATGCTGGTGATGGTGGGTGTGTGTGTGGTGTCATTATGAGCCCCAACACCTTCCCTTCTCCTCCCCCTCTCTTGGTTATTCTCTACCCCTACTTTTATGCTTGCTAGGATGTTGTAGGTCATGCATGGGGGTGTTGTTGGGAGAGTGTTGTTATGAGTAATTGGTGCTGCACATTGGATAGTTGTGTTAATGTATGAATGGGGTGGCTTTGTGTTGTAAGTCATATTTTCTGTCTCCTTAAGATCCTTGTGCTTGGGGTATTTAAAGGCATATTTTGAGGCTTATGTCTTTCTTTCATATGATCATCTATGTGTCTAGATATTATATATGAAATTTGGTGTCATTAGATATATGTGTCGTAAGTTATAGCCTGATGTTCATGGTCTGTTCAGATTCGCACATAAACTTACCAGTTTTTGAAAATAATTTATTTCGGGCATTTAGAGATTTAATCAAGTTATTATGTCTTCATGAAATATGATTTTAATATGTCACAAAATGTGTGTGATTTATTTCAGAATTTGTGGATGTGTATTTTATGCCATGGAGACCAATATTTGGGGCTAGTTGCAGTGAATGGACTAGTCTTGTATAAATATGTGTCAAAGAGTTATTATGCATGGTGTGGGCAATATCAGGAGTTGTTGTCTTCATGAAGAATGCTTGTATATGTGTCAAGATGCTTTATATTTAATTGAGCATCATTGGTTGTTCTTGCAGATTTTGTAGACCGGACACGCGGCGATCTAAGTACATGTGAGTGGTTCGATCCACCCTTTTGGGAAGCGCTCGATGCACATAATCGTGTATCGCGTAACCGTGGGGCACCCTAGTTATATTCAATTATGACTGGTAGATTGTATTGATATATTAGATCCATAATTGTTAGCATTAGGTGGTATCTTATATATATCATGAAGTATAGAGTATGGCATGCCATAAGTAGTCTTTTGTAGTGTTGCCTTCATATTAATAAATACTTAATATGATTGTGTCATAGTTAGCCTTGGTATGCCATTTATGATAGCTTCTAGTGGGCCTAGGTTGGATTGTATAAAGTGTGTATACACATGGTTTATTCATAGGTTATTTAGACATGTGGTCCATATACCTCTTGTGATAATTGTGTGTGTATTTACTGGTTTGACTATCACACTTATGTAGTAATATGCATGTTATTTACTCTTGAACTCCATATATTCCAAAAGTGTGTTAACATGTACATATTAGCTAATATTGTGGTGTAAACTTTTAATGCGATATCAATTGTTCACTTGTTGTAAAGTCCTATGTTGAATGACTTTTCTATTGCTTGAACACATATAATTTTGGAGTGCAGATTGGATTTACATTAGTTGAGCCATTTTAGGGAGTTGGACATTTGAGGTGTTTTTGTTTTATTCGATGTCTTCTACTATATGCATGGCTATATAAGCCAATTATGTCCTCTATAGGACTTGATATATTCCAATTGAAAGAGGATTTTATACTCGAAAAAGAGATAATATGAAGAGATTTGTAAAGAAATTCTTCTTCGTTGAGATCATTTATTGGGGTGCACATGTGTTATCTTATGTTACTTGTTATGTTTTTATATGGTTCATGTACCTCTTATGAGATAGAATTCCTTATGTTACATTTGATTTATGTAATATTATTGAGTATGATGGATTTGTAGTAGTTTATCTGCTTTACATCCATGCGAGGCTCTCATATGGGAATTCATGATAAATTCCTTTAATATATCGGGGTTCGTTAGAAGATAGCTATAACAGTATGCTTGGCCTATCTGTAATAGGCGTGTGGATGACTCATCTTTAGGGTCATGCCTTCTCATTGTTAAGTGCGAGAGCTTAACTATTTTTTCTCGCGTCCGAGTGATGCATCTGTAAGGCAATTCAAGAGAATTCATTAGCATTGTTAATTGTTAGATGATTATAGTTGATCCTTGAGGATCTTATTGCGAGCGTGGAATGTTTCTCCCCTACCTCGTATCCACGTTGAAACTACCCGGTGTTGGAGCTATCCTGGATTGTGCATTCACATCGTAGGATGTCCAATGTGTATTTTGATACCGTTGTGGCATCAGACCTACCATGGATGATTGCTAGGAAGAGGGCTACCCGATGTCGGCGTCGGATTTCCGTGTCGGTGTCGGAAAGGATCCGGTGGTGCGTGGATAAACGCGTGTGTGGGGGTTATTCGGGGATTCGGATCGGATGCGTGCCCTGGCGGGCTCGGTCGGATCGTCTTCTCGGAAGGGTGGATGTCGTTCCTGGTTGAGGCGCCCGACAGCGGCTCAAGAGGATTCCAGGGTTTTGTGATCGCCACCAGCTTTTTCTAAAAGCAGGAAAAGGTTGGGTTGGATTTGATCGCCTCACGGGGGGAGTTTGTGGGGTCTCCGCTCTGGGACACGGATATACCGTACACAAAGGTGAAAAATAGGTAATCCTATTATGCTTCCGGGGCTTGGCTAAAGGAGTCTTGGGACAAAGGGGTGCAAGTGGGGTGTGGATATGGGGCGGCTAGTGGGATCCAGCCGTCTCGTGAGGGGCGGCTACTAGGGTTTAGCCGTCCGGGGCCTGGGTTTGTTTGGGCAGAACTTCGGTAGAAAATGGGTTGGGTCTTGGACAGAGGCTAAGCTAGGTTTAGCCCGGGTTTCTGGAGGATGGAATGAGAGGGTGTTTTTTTGTGTAGGGAATGGATTTTTCTCTCACAAAAGGGGCTCTCTTTCACTCTCTCTTGGGATTTCTAGTGGGGGAAGGGAATGAATTATGTGTGTTTTTGGTTGTGAATTGGGAATGTGAGTTGTGTATGTGAATTGTGGATGTTGTTTAAAGGCTTGGGACCTCCTCTATTTATAGTAAAAAAGAGGCAGGGGAATATCCAGGGGGTAAAAGAGTGGCTTGGCTAATAGTGTGTGTGATTAGACCCCTCATTAATTCTCTGGTTCTTCTGTCAGGACCAGGTGAAGAACTAGCCGCCCAGGAAGTAGCCGCCCCTATCATGACCTGTCAAACGTCCCATCTCTGACAAGCGGTGGCTTGGGTCGGTTACTTGGGTTGATTCGGCCAAGATAGGGCGGCTAAAGGTCACAACCCGCCGCAATGATCAACATTTAATGTTGCTTTATGTCCCATCCAGGGAAGCGGTTCAAGGTCGGCCAGGGGGGCGGCTAGTGCTAACTAGCCGCCTGGTATGGGGTGGCCAGTTAGGGCTAGCCGTCCCTTGCCAGGGACTTAGGGTTTTTGGGTTTTAGAGTTCCTCTTGGTGGGGTTCCTGGTTTGGGCCAGGGTCTGGTTTAGGGTAGGGTTTAGGTCAGAGTTAGGGTTTAGGGTTAGAGTTTCCGGTCACGCTAGGGTTCAGGGTTAGGGTTAGGTCTGGAGTTTAGGTTTAGGGTTTTCGATTTCCTGAACTTTTGGTTCTCTATTAGATGTCCAAATGTAGGATATTTTCGGGTGTTACTTGAAGTGTTTCTGTCTTCCGGGACGGTCAAAATTGGGGTATCTACACCCGGGAGAGGGCTACCGAAAGGTTAAGGGAGTTAGCAGGTTATTTTCTGTTTCCAATAGTCCCATGTCACCCCTAAGGGTGAGGGTGAGGGTGAATTGGGGTCACGTCGTCACGTGACATTTGTATTAATTGGGAATGCCCAAAGTATAACATATCTACTGGAGGATGTGAGGCATCATAGCGTAGTGTACCTCGATGCGATTAGATTTATAGTACTGTGTTGTCCAGTAATGATATGCATTATGGTTAATTGTTTGGTTTCTCTCCAAGAGTTTTAAGAGACCCCCCTACGCGTCGAGGGTTAGGGTGAGGTGAGGTCACGTCTTCACGTGACATTTATATATGTTGGGTGTCATCCCATATTCCTTTTCCTTGAAAAGAAAAACGAACTAATTTCATATGATTATTATAGAGCTTGGATTCTTGCCACACACTGAGCTTGGAGCTCACCGCTCGTGTTTTGTTATCCACCAGGGACTAGTTGGCGTGGAGCTAGAGCATCTCTCTAGCGTGGTTCGTGCGTGGGGCATCCCACCTTTCGGTTGGTGAGTGCGAAGCTATCAGCAATCCTATCTTTTTGTGTATGTAATAGTAATCGTGTGTGTTGCACATATGATTTTATTTTGCCTAGAATTCGACTCTCACAGGACAGTGATCGTGTATTCGGGTCTGTAATAATGTTTTTGATTTACAGACTTATTTGTATATTATACTTCCGCATCATTTTTTTTATTGGCTATCACTTCCCTGTAGCCTTGTTATTTTATTCGATCCTTGTCTTTTATGATTGGTACGGTCCCGGGGATGGCCGCTCCGGGGCATAACACTTTATTTTTTTATAAAAACATATACCCCATCTAATGAGGTATACTATTTTTTAAAAATTTAAAACATGTGTAAACTGGAATTATGGCTGAAAATCAGAGTTGTATGTAACATTCCCTTTATATAAAATAAACCTCAAAATCTCAATCGGGTAAGTCTATGCCCACCATGGTATTGGCTGATCCCAGGACCTAAAAAGAAACGAAAATCTAATTTATATCACATTTATTATTTTTGCTATTTCAACTTAAAGTTCTTTGTTTTATCGCTAAAAAAAACCTCTTTTTTAGATTCACCCCCTCAAAATTCACATTTGGGTTTTTATTTCCTCTCAGTTTGATCAACAAAAGGTGCAACCATTGTCCTCATTTATGGTCATTTGAACAAACTCATATTCTTCTTCTTTCCCCATCGTTGTATTGATTGAGGATTTGGTGGCGCCATCACTGCGTCTTCTTGGGCGGCGACGGTTGTGATCGAGGTTCCAAGGGGGGATCCAATGGTCAACGGAGAGATTGGGGCAGGAGAAGGTCACGTAGGGTGAGGGGAGAAGAAAGAAATGAGAGAATAATGGATTGTATTTAGGCATGTCAACGGGTTGGGTCGGGGTGGACCCAGACCCAACCCGTTTGATTGTCGGGTCCTTCTGGTCGGGTCCATATCGGGTCTCGGGTAGGGTTGAGTCGATCCACTAACAAGCCCAAGCCAAACAAAGAGAGGTTGAAGAACTTCTTAAGGGCCTACAATGGCTTCATTTTTTTCCCTTTTAATAGAGTATAGCGTATTATAAATAGTTCTTCATTATTTTGATTTTTAATGTTTTATGATTAAACATTTGAAATATGGTTTGGATTATTATGCTTTTGCGTGAAGTCAAAAGATTGTAAAAGATGTTTAAAATTTTAAATGATTATTCAATATTTAGTTATAAATGTTTTGTTAAATCATGAGTGTTAGGTTGTACCATAAAATAAAAAAAATCACATAATATTTGGGTTGGGTTAATCGGGTCCTTAGGATCGGGTCAGGGTGGACCTAGACCCAACCCGTTTTGATTGTCGGGTCCTTCGGGTCGGGTCTGAGTCGACCCGTGACCCGTTGAGAGACCTAATTGTATTTGTATAAATTAGGTTGCAAGATTATGAAATCTTATAAGTTAATAGGGAAAAATGTATATAACTCCCTCTAAACTTGCTTATATCCATATTAGTACTAGGGAGTTATTTGATTTATTAAAAACACATGGACTAATATGGATATAAGCAAGTTTATAGAGAGTTATATGCATGTTTCCCAAGCTAATAACGTGGTGGGTTTAGTTAGGATGTGAGATCAGCATAAAAAAAGAGAAATATCCATATAACCCCCTGTAAGTTAGCTAATATCCATATAACCCCCTGTATTTAGGGTTTTTTCTTTTATCTTACATATTGAATGTTGTTGAGATTTAATATTTAGGGCGAAAACAATTGGAGATGTTTAGGGTAAATTCTATTTAGGACTTTTCATTGATTGAGAATGTTTGTTTATTGATGTTTGTTTAAGGCTTTCACTACATTCCATTATATGTCATTGTTTAGGGATTAATTTGGGTTTGCTTATGTAAAATGAAGGCAATTATGGATGAAGATACAATATTTCGAGTTACATTTATGCATGGTGGTAAGTGAAAACAGTCAAATCACATTATGGGCAGCGATATTTGTATGGAAAGCAATTTATAGAATCTCTTGATGAAGAAAAGATTGCAATGGGAGGACATTGGGCTTTGGGCAAATTCTACTAATGCTCGGCTAGTCAAATTTACTTACATGATACCTAACTTATTGCCAAGGGAGTATATAGTAGTCGATAATGATGCGAAGCTCTTTCAAATTTTCAAAGAAAATAGAAGAAGCAAGAAATTCGTACTATATGTCATTGACAATGAAGATGAAGTCGAACCTTCTTCTGCAGCCCCCAATTAAGTAGCAGCCAGTGAGGTAGTATCACATACAGTAGTGGGAGATTAGAGATGTACAGAGAGCACTGTTCAAGCCTGCCCCCCTATGATGAATCATGATGCGAATCAGTCCCCTTTTCAGCCCACTATTGAGGATAATCCCCATGCCATGCAGATTGAAAATATTGTTTCAAGCGACAATGATGTGGACGCTGAACATGAGAAGCTGCAATTTGATGTTGAAGATCTTGATGTTGATGATATTTTTATCCATGATGAGGAGCAACAAAACATGTCAGATGACAGTGTGGAGAACGAGTAAGATCCAAAAGGTCTAGGTGATGAAGTTCTAAAAGTTGAAGGAATGAAGGTCAATGATAGTGGATTAGATTCTGATAAGGTATGTTTAGATGAATTCGAGAGCGAATTTCTGGAGATCGATGACGAATCCCCTGATATGAAGGTCGGTTCAAAATTTCTCAATGTGAACTGGTTTCGAGATGCCTTGAATCACACTGTGTGATACATGAGTTTGTTGTGTCCTATGAGAAGAATGAAAGGCGTCGTGTGACAGCTAGGTGCAAGAGTAGTCCCTGCACTTGGCGCATCCATGCATCAGTTCTTAGTGATGGGGTGACATTTCAGGTGAAGACACTTAAAGATGAGCACACATGCACAAGTGTGAACAAAGTTGAAAATGAAATGATAACCTCAGGATGGCTTACAAATAAGTTTATCCCAAAGCTTTAGAAAAGTCCAGAAGTTGGTCCATCAAAGTTGAAGGCTGAAATACAAGAGAAGTACAATCTCACACTGCCATACTCGAGAGTCTTGCATGCAAGGGGGAAGGCGTTAGAGATCATACATGGCAGTTCTGCTTACTCATATGTGCTCATTCCTAATCTACGTTAGGAGTTGCTAAAGGCTTATTCAGGGAGTGTTGTCCAATATATTCTGGACATTGATCATTCATTCCAGAGGTTATTCATCTGTCTTGAGGCTTGCAGATCTCAGTGGAAGTGTTTCTATGAGTGTGCATGACATGGAAACCACTAGGTATATATATGTTAAAACTATTGTTGAATCATACATATAATGAATAGATGCATTCTGTTATAACTGTTTATAGCTGTTCCTTTTCTAGTGGACCAAGGAGAAGTGCTAGGAGAGGCAAGTCATTAGGAGTAAATCCACCAAGTAGAGGGGTTTTCAAACCATCATCTTCAATGAGGGGGGCACCAAAGATGCAATCAAAGAGGGGGGGGGGGTGATACTCTACATATTACTAGAACTCAGGGTAGTAAAAATTAAAGCAAATGTAGGTATATACTAGTCTGTTAGATGTGGTTTATATGTGTTTATTGCAAACACTAACATAGATCAATATATATGACATGTGCTACATGGAGTCTGAAGTATTACACAAAGCAAGGTTGTTTGGACTGCTTTTATCTCTTGGAGTGGCATCTATTTCCATATTTAGTAGAGTGGAGCCTGTTATTAAACATTGTGGTGTGTGTACTGTGTTGTTTATGTAACAAGTAATTATAGTTTGTGTGTTGTGGAGGTGTTTCCCTTTCTATTTGAATGTTGTGGAGCTATTATCAAACAATGCATTCTACATGTTGTAAGACAGTAAGTTTATTGTGTGGTGTAACAGGTTGAATAGTATGACATATTTCAGTTTGAATGAAGCTCAAGTTTGTTATGCAGGATGGTGTATTAGGTTGAATGCTATACTATTTTTTTTTTCATTTCAGTTAATGCAAGTAATTGACATTGTTGAGTAGTAATTCTGATTATGCCAGATTGGTGCAACCAAATCCCAGATTCTATCTCAGTCTTGCACCCAGTCCAGTCCTAAGCCAGTCCAATTCTTGATTATTCTGAATTGTTGCACACAGTCCCAATCTGTTTTGCATATTAAAGTATGAGAATTAACCAAGTTCAGATCAATCAAGATATTAGTCACATGCCATATTCAGATTAATTAATGTATGACAGTGAACCAAATTCAGCGTGAGTGGCATTTCAGCTCTGAGGTGGATATTTTTCCCTTACAGTTAAATTTGTAATTTGGGATTTGAAACTTCAGATGAATTTGGGTAAGAGTTTTTAGGTGGAAGGAATAAACTTAAACAATGATAGGACTAAGCTAAAAGAGAGATTGTGCTTGGATGTCGTCATGACAATATCTCCGTAAGAGTGCTGTCTCGCGACCTCTTTATAGACTGCCTACGTACCCCGGATGGATCAAGTCTGACGTAGTTTCAATCTTAACCTTGTAACCGTTTTGCCACTAAGGGTTAGTAGGCTTTTTTTTTCAGGGAAACATTCCCTATAATTACACCTCACGTCGGCCTTTGATTACCCACATTCTGTCGGTAGTGGGCCTTAAATGCTAACGTGGCAGTTACAGACGTTTGTGATCTTCTGACCGTTTATTCATCTATTCCGGGTCTCTTGGTGCACCCGCCCGTGCATTACATCCCTGAGCATGTCTGCGAGGAGTAAGGTCGATTGACCAGACCGGTGTCTGGTGGTGCCTTAAACTACTCGCTCCCGAGTAGTAAGGTTGATCGGTCAGACCTGATGTCTAATCATGCCTTAAACTACTCAAGGTGACATCCTCTCTTGAAATGTTCGACCGTCTGACTAGATCCATTAGTCTAGTCGTGTCGACACACCAGATGATGTCATCTACCTTGGATCGGGCCTAATGGCCCTCAGTTAGATGGCCCATGTCAATATCACCCTGACACGTGTCATAGCGTAGATTTTTACCTCTACAGATGCCCCATCTCCTGTTCTTTTGATTTAGCGAGAGAGCAGGAGATATGAAAAATCCGTCGCATCCCTTCCCCTTCGGGAGTCAAAGATCTGGTTGCCTATCTCATCGGGATTCTCTGATCCGCTCTGAATTTGGCGGTTGATTTGCTGAGTCAGCTTTAATGACGCGTGGCCTCCCACGACATTCTTCAAAAATCCAAACGTCAGCGTCTCTTCGGTTTTCGTGAAACCCTTTACGAGGCATTGATTATACCTCAATATCCGCAGTGAATAATTGTTGTCATCCTTTCGAAGCGTCACCTCAGCAGTATTTATAGGTCGAATAGGAAGCACTCTTCGTCCCATCTCACCCTTTGCCTTATGAAACTGTCATTACCTCTGATAATGGAGAACACCACCATTACTAGGGCCCTTCAAAGGGAGTTAGGAATTTCTTCAGACTTTGCGGTCGACTAGTTATCTGAGGATGAGGTCCCACCCCTTTTCCTTGACTCAGCCCTCCTCCATCCGAGTTATTTCACGGATGGATGTCTTTTTCTACCTCTGTCATGCTTGGTGGCTTAGTTTCTTGACTTCTTTGGCCTCCACCCCATCTTGGTCGTCCCCAACGTGTACCTCATCTTGATGTGCGTGGTCGAGTTGGGGAAGAAGACAGGAGTTGAGTTGGGCCTGACGGAGATCCAGTGGATCTGTCAGGCCAGAACTGGTACTCGACATGTCCCGGGGTGATATCAATGACTAGGAGAGCCACCGGGTGCTGGTCTGGGGTCCTTAGATGCCAGATGGTTGGGATATTTCCCATCACCACCTGTGTCGTTCTCGGAAGTCGATGATGGATGCCCCCAGGCTAGAGGTCGAGGAGGTCAAGATGGACAACATCTCCCGAGTGATGGAGTATCCGGACCGGTCATGGTGGGAGCTGCTCGGGTTGGAGGAAGATGCGCTCCTCCCGTTGCCACGTCTTTTGGCGATGTGGTTGAGCCGGCCGATGACCACGGTTCAGTTCATTCTCCTCCCGGTCCGTGCATGGGGGCGAGGCGGCGCTCTCAGAGGCTCTTCCGGTTGGGTTCTGGATCACGTTCCACTGCCCAACCGGTGGATCTGCCTAACTCCAACCCTTGCCGTCCAATCGTCTTTCCCCTCCGCTTCTTCTTCTTCTTCTTCTTCACCGCATGTTGTTGCTGCTAGTAGGGGTATTGCTCTTTCCCTTAGCTATATGGAGATTGACCCTCACCAACAGTGCCGTTAGTGAAGATGTTGGGGCAGATGTTGCTCCTATGCCTGAGGATCGCTTGCACAAGGTCCTCCTCCCTCCTGGTGGTCCTTCAAGGAACTTGCTAGCCTCAGCTCGTGCCGCTGCCCTCTCTATAGATCATCAGCTACGGTCTCTTCTCGAAGCTTGTGAAGGTGACAAAGTAGATCACCCTCTGGATTTCATCTGCGGCTATCGTCTAGGCTACTCTGACCACTCGCGTGGTTTTTGACAGATGAGCAACGAGTAGTTGCCCACGCTTCTTCATGCCGTACGGGAGAGGAGACTCTGGGGGAAAGATCGAGCATAAGATAGAACAAAGGATTGAACACATGTTGTATTTTTTTTGTGTTACCTTTATCCATTTAATGAATAAAAATTACTTTTTATGCTCAACCTTATTAAGAAAAAAGAGAACCCAAACTAGGGTTTCGAAATCAAGAGAAAGAGAAAGATTGAGGTCGAAATGGAGGAAAGAAAGGCAAAGAAATCAGGGTTTTTAAGTTTGAAACCGAAGAGAAGCAGAGAGGAGGGAAGAGAAACCGTTTTGAAACGTATGGAGAGAGAGAGGGTCTTTTCGGTTATAAGGGACCCAGTCCAGGGACGGCTACCCACGAATAGCCGCCCCTCCCAGTTTTTCTCTTTCATTTAAAAAACCCCTTTCCAATCTTTTCAGCCCTAAATTGCAAGGTTCTCCATACCAAACAGCCATGTATTGGCTTATTTCCAGACATTACTTGATCAAACATGACTTTCCCGAAGTTTCACCGCACTTTCAGTACCACTCAAATTTGAATTTCTTCAGTTCTGGTTCTTTTCTAGAGTTCTTATCCTTCGGATGATCCAATTCACCCAACTCAACTTTTACTTGCTTTCTGTCGGCGATATCCCCTCCTTGCTGGGCTGCTCCGCGCACGATAGCTAAGAACCCCGACCGCGGGTTGGATCACTCACCATTTACTTTTCCCCGCCTTCCACCTGGATCATCCTTTCGGCTAAAAATTCTAAGTCAAGACCTAGCCTCTGACAGTCTAAATCAACTCCCCGAATAGTACTGTTCGTATCGGCATAACTCCTTGAAGGTCGGGCCGGCCAAAATAGGGGTCTCTTTCCTTATCATCGGCCGAAGTCTTTCTAGCTTCTCACAAAGACTCCGTGCGATGAGGGACAATTGTAGATACCCCAATTTTGACCGTCCAGAGAGACAGAAATACTTCAAGTAACGCACGGAAATATCCCACAGTTGGACATCCAATAGAGAACCAAAGGTCCGGTAAACCGGAAACCCTAAACCCTAAACCCTAACCCAAACCTAAAACCTAAATCGGAAACCCTAACTCTAAAAACCCCAAACCCTAGAACCCCAAGTCCCTGGAAAGGGGCGGCTAGCCCTAACAAGCCGCCCCATACCAGGCGGCTAGTTTACACTAACCGCCCCACTGACCGCCCCCTGGCCGACTTTGGACCAGTCCCCTGGATGGGACATAAAGCAATATTAAATGCTGATCATTGCGGCGGGTCATGACCTTTAGCCGCCCTCTCTTGGCCGGATCAAACCAAGTAACCGACCCAAGCCACCGCCTGTCAGAGATGGGACGTTTGGCAGGTGATGATAGGGGCGGCTACCAGGAAGTAGCCGCCCCATCCTGGGCGGCTAGTTGGAACTAGCCGCCCTTCACCTGGTCTCTGACAGAAGAACCAGAGAATTAATGAGGGGTCTAATCGAAGCCAACCCACTCTATTACCCCCTGGACATTCCCCTGCCCCTCTTTTACTATAAATAGAGGAGGTCCCAAGCCTTTATACCCATAACCAAAAATCCACAACAATCACCAATCAACATCTTCAATCCACCATCCTCACTTGATCAATCCCTTCCACCACTACAAATCCCAAGAGAGAGGAAGAGAGAGAGAGCCCCCCCCCCCTTTTGTGAGAGAAAAACCTATTCCCCACATAGAAACACCCTCTCATTCCACCCTCCAGAAACCAGGGCTAAACCTAGCTTAGCCTCTGCCCAAAACCAAACCCATTTCTTACCAAAGTTCTGCCCAAACCAAACCAGACCTGGGACGGCTAAACCCTAGTAGCCGACCCTCACCAGACGGCTAGATCCAACTAGCCGCCCCCCATACACACCCCACTTACACCCCCTATGTCCCATAACTCCTTTAGTCAAGCCCCGGAAGCAGAATAGAATTATCTGTTTTTCACCTCTGTGTACGGTATATGTTTGTCTCAGAGCAGAGACCACACAAACTCCCCACGTAGGCGATCAAATCCGACCCAACCTTTTCCTGTTTTTAGAAAAAGCAGGTGGCGATCACACAAACCCCTGAATCCTCTTGAGACGCTATCGGGCGCCTCAACCAGGAACGACACCCCTCACCCTTCCGAGAAGACGATCCGACCGAGCCCGCCAGGGCACGCATCCGATCTGAATCCCTGAAGAACCCCCACACACGCACGCGCACCCGCGCACCGCCAGGACCCCTTCCGAAAGCACCAACACCACGCGGCCCATTCGGAGGCCTTCCCGACGACACATCGACACCCTCGTCATGATTACAGGGGTTTCTCGAGGAGAAGTTCCCCTTCCATATAATCACCTACATTTAAAAAAAATAATAGGTAAAAAATCTGAAAAAGAATACCTTCACTTCACCTTCTTCGATTTCAATCTCTTTTTCTTCTCATCATTATCTATGTCGATGGATAGAGTCCAGAAGTTGCGGACCTCCCTGTCCATCCCAGATTCTATCGTTATCATTCCAACACCTTTTCGGTCCATAAATGATCTGAAGGGTGCCGGTCTTGATAAGTTGTACTTGTATCCTTCCCTCTCCCCGATCTGATCAGGGACTTCATGTGCGGATTCAAGCTTCACCCGTTATAATGTTCTCCCAACTTGCTGAGGGTTCTGATGTATGCCCTCACGATCAATAGCAAGTTGCAGCTTCAACTTGGGGTAGATGACATCTACCACCTGTATGATCTGAGAAAGACAGAACACACATACTATTTGCGAGCGAGATCTGGTGTTGTTCTCCTTGTGGAGAAACTTTCCTCTTCTAATAGTGGATGGCAAGAAGAATACCTTGTACAATTGACCAGCCTTTGGGTGCTTCCTGTTCCCGTTCCAGGAGGGAAGGCGGTGATCCCTTGTCAATTTCGTCCGGCGAAGCTAGATGACTCGGAGCGTGCAACCCCGGACCTATCGGTGGTGAAGTTCGAACAGATCGCTAGGGCCCAAGAGCTGGAGGAGAAGGATTTCCACAAAATCCTAAATTTTCCTGCCCCCCCGAGCCTCGGGTTCTTCCTCGAAGGCTGCCGGTTCGTCTTCAGGATCGATGTTCCTTCTGCTTCGTACTCTGCAGTTGCCGAAGAAGCAGCCGAGCGATCTGCCGCCTCCAAGGGAAAATCTGTTTCCAGGAAGAGGTCGAAGTTGTTGTTTCCTTCAAAACGAAGGATCAAGGCTTCCTTCCAGGCTCTAGTTTCGGTCGAAGAGGCGGATTCTGCAAGTAGAGTCGAGGCCTCGTTTCAAGCTTCACTGGCTTCCATATCGGGAATCGATTTGCCCTCAATCATCGTTGAGGTGGCTGTTGTCAATCCTCCCACGGCATCCCATGAAGAGGGATGCCATTTGGCCCTGTGGTTCGTCGCGTGCCGGGGATGGTGCAGGTTCCTTCTTCGCCGGAGATCGAGGTGGTTGCAGTTCCCACTTCCGATCCTCCTGCTGCAGTGTCTGTAGTCTCATCTGCGAGACTCCTGTTGAACTATCTCCTGTGATTGTAGCACCATCAGGGATGCCCCCAGTTGAGATGGGGAAAACTACTCCTATCATGCCTTCCCCCCCAAGGATGTCATCATCCGCTTCAACTGCTACAGGGATTTTTTCGGTCGCTTTGACTCTTGAGAAGGTGCCCCTAGTTGTCTCGACTGTGGTTGGGATGTCCCCAGTCATTTCGACTGTGGTGGGGACGCCCCCAGTCGTTTTGATTGCGGCGGAAGTGCCCCCGGTCTCCTCGACAGGGGTTGATTCTCCTTGCGCGGATGCCCCTCGCGTGATGACGTCTGATTCTCCCTTTGCTTCGGCTTCTGCTCCTGCAACATCGGCTGACACTTCCTCCGAAGCCCCCCTTGCTAATCGCGCTAGCAAGAAGTTTGTCTGTGCCCAACTCAGGGGCTGTCTTCTCGAAGGCGACCTGATTAGTGCTCGTCGGGTCACAACGGACACACTTTTTGTCCAGCTAGGCTGGAGCTTTTACAACGTAAGCATTTAACTTTTGCTTCGAAGCTTTCTCTCTACAATGCACTAACCATTCGCTCTCCAGAATTCTGTTATTTGACAGGTACTCCACGAGCGGAGCTTGGACGCTGCGAGGCATGAAGCTCTCCTGAAGTCGGTCCATGATCTTGCCCATCGAAGAGAGGCACAGCTGAAAACGGCCGAAGAGCAGTTAGCGATCGCGAACCAAGCTTGCCTTACAATGAAGCTCGTCGAATCTGCTGCTCGTCGAGATTTTTCTGCTGCTCAGGTTCAAGTCGATGCTGCTGAAGAGCGCATAAGATAGCTCCTCGAACTGAGGCTTTTCCACTCCTTCGACCAAGCTTCCCTTTCCTTACGGGCACACAACGCTGAAGAGCGAGTTGAGTCACTGACTCGGGAGTTGCAAGAGCAGCAAGTCAAACTCTGCGAGCTTCAAGCTGATCGTGCCGCTGCTTATGAAGAAGGCTTGACAAAGGGTCGAGGTGAAGCCTTCTGGACGATGAAGGACCAGATTAAGGAGAGTTCGGATTCCTTGATTGCCTATGCCGAGAAGAACTATATCTGCGGATATCGTCAAGGGTATGAAAATAGATCCAACAATATTTTTCCTCGTACCGCCGATGCTTCTCCTTCCGGTTCCGAACTTGGCCCAGATGATGGATCTTAGGTTTAGGCCTCCTTCTTTTGTAAAGAACAATGTTTTAATAAATGACTTGTCTTTTTCCTGCTTGTTTATCTTCCATGTGGTCTGAGTGTTTGGAGTGCTTATTATCGAGATAGTAGGGTCATGCCCTGTTAGAGCCCAAAGTCCATTTGATAGACTGGCCCTTTTCTATCCGGTCATCGTAACCTCCGTAGGGCCTGGGCCCTTCAAGACCTGGTAAACAAAGGTCTGATAACTTGGAGTACTTAGGATGAGAGGGTCAGTGTCCTTTCAGAATTTCAGCCCGAGGGCTAATTCTGTTCGTCGTTTACGTGTGACCTCCAAGTACTGGTCGTAGAGCCTGGGCTCTTTGAGACCGTATGATCGTTGGGGAATGCCGATCCTTCCTCTTATCCTTATCGTGCAAGGATGTCTTGCATGTTCCTTCTCCTTCGCTTGGAAACTTCTATGGTGGAGTGCTTAGGACGAGGGGGTAGATGCCCTTTTCAGAGTTTTGGCCGTGGACCATTTTTGCTCGTCCCTTTTGCGCGACCTCCAAAAGTTGGTCCTATGGCCTGAGCTCTTTGAGACCGTGTGAGCATAGGGGAAAGTTTATACTTCATAACGACCTCACCTCGTGCGTGTAACCTATGTGCTTCACTTTTGCAAGCCTTTTACTCGAGTGCTTATCGATGGATGGGACATCCCCCGTGCGACCACTTACAAAGAGTGCTCATCCGATCACTTGAACTAGTTCAACGCGCGACCTCCGTAGAGTGCTATGCTCGCGACCTCTCCGGAGTGCAACCTTCTTGTCGAGAGTGCTGTTCTCGCGACCTCTCTTAAGAATGTTTTATCTGAAACCAGTTCACGCGCGACCTCGAACGGGCGTTCATTCCCGGGCGGCTAGTCTCAACTAGCCGCCCCCTGACTGACCCCAAACCGCTTCCCTGGATGGGATATAAAGCAGCATTTAGTGCTGATCATTGCGGCAGATTGTGCCTTTTGGTCACCCCATCTCGGCCGGTTCAACCCTAGTGACCGACCCAAGCCACCGCTTGTTAGAGATGGGACGTTTGGCAGATCATGATGGGGGTGGCTACTTGAGAGTAACCGCCCCTCACTGGGCAGCTAGTTTCAACTAGCTGCCCCTCACCTGTCCTCTGACATAAGAATAGAGGATTAATGGGGGGTCAAATTAACCACCCTATTATCCAATTTATTCTATTAACCGGTGGACATTTTCCTGCCTCCCTTTTACTATAAATAGAGGGGTCCAAAGCATTTCTAACACATCCTCAATCCATATTTCACATCTTGAATCTACAATCCTTCAACACAACTCACTCCCACTACTTGAAATCTTTAGCCCCCGTTTGGATGCCGGATAAACTCCGGATAACCCCAGATAACCCCGGATAAAAATTTAAAGCCGTTTGGAAAGCCCGGATAAACCTAGATAAGGTGTGCTAGAATAAACTGGTATATGGATTCCAATCAACCCCTAGAATAAAATTTATCCTAGGTTATTCCACTCAAAGAATAAGTGGGCCCACTATCAAATCAATTGTCATCATCTCTTATAAATCACCTGTCAAATCAACTATCATTACTTTTTTACCTTATATAAATTCTTATCCATGCTTTATTCACATTTTACCCAAACAACAAAACATTTATTCTTACAATTTCCAACGAGAATAATTCAAAACACAACCAAACACAAAATCACTTTATCCTTATTTATACTCACTTATGCTCGGATAAATAAATACCCAAGAATAAATGTTATTCTGTATCCAAATGGGGGCTTAGAGAGAGAGAGTCCCATTTGTCAGAAGAAACCCATTCCCTATACAAATCCATTATCTCAATCCACCCTCCAAAACTCAGGTTAAACCAGGTTTAATCTTTACCAAAACCAAATCTCATTCTTACCCAGGTTCTGCCCAAGTTGAATCATGCCCCAGGCGGCTAATCCTAACTAGCCGCCTCATACCGACGGCTAATTTCAACTAGCCGACCCCCTCCTACACCCCCACTTGAACCAAGTCTCCTCTAGTCAGTTCCAGAAGCAGAATAGGATACCTGTTTTTCACCTCTTCGTATGGTATATCCGTATCTCAGAGTGGAGACTCCACAAACTCCTCAACGAAGGCGATCAAATCCGACTCAACTTTTCCTGCTTTTTGAGAAAAGCAGGTGGCGATCACACACACCCTTGAATCCTCCTGAGCCGTTGTCGAGCGCCTCAGCCAGGAACGAAACCCCACCACCCTTCCGAGAGAGACAATCCGACCGAGCCTGCTAAGGCGCGCACCTGACCCGAATCCTCGAAGAACCCCCACACACGCCCAAGAAAACCAAGAACGGAGGAAGAGGGAAGGGAAAGCACGACCCTCATAGATTCTGATATCGACAAAGATGACTACAACACTATGGATCATAAGCAATTTATCATGGTTTTGAAGACACAACAGTCCCAACGATATAAAAAAATCAGACCGTTGAGAGGAAGGAGAAGGAGATTCAATGAAAGAATCAAAGAAAGGGTATTTTTGTCATGTAGAGGATTTTTTTTGGATATTTTATAAATTATAGGGGGTTATATGTATATCAAATTTACTGATGGAATATTCCGTAAATTTTCTTCAATAGTTGACGGGAAATTAACCCGGGGGTATTTGTTTAACCATGGAAACTTACAGGAGGATATATGGATATTTCCCTAAAAAGGTGGGACTAGACGGTCCATTTCAATCCTCTTCTCCTTGAGGAAAACTACGGTTCGGATGAGCCTGGGCCCTTTCCAAAATGTTGGCTCGCAACCCTCGAGCCCTCTCCGCCGCCATTGCATCGGCGCGCCTATTCTCCTCCGCAGCTCCGTCGACATCGGCGGCGGATCCTGAAACCTTCGCCGCCGCCTCCACCGCTTCCTGCGACGGCAAGCACAGCCTAGGGCGGAGACTGCTCCGGCTCGTGTCCCCAAAGAGGAGCGCCGTTAGAGTGATACGCGAGTGGGCGGAGGAGGGTAATCGCGTCCACAAACACCAGCTCAGCCGAGTCGTCAAGTATCTCCGGCTCCATCAACGTTACTTCCACGCTCTTCAGGTCTCTCTCTCTCTCTCTCTCTCTCTCTCTCTCTCTAGAATTTGAGTTTTTTCATTTTCGGTATTCAAGTGAATTGTGAATTTGTGGGGGAGTTATGGAGGATGAACTGGGATTAGGGATTGTACATTGTCTGATTTAGGACTGATTTTTGTGAAATCTGCTTTTTTGTAATTAATGGTGAAAATATTGCTCATGTGGTGATGATGTTAGATGTCTTGGTTTTAATTAACACAAACAAAGTGGGGTTTGCTTTTAGTATGTCGCGTGATTATGAATTGATTGGAGAAGAAGCAATTGTCTCTGCACCGATGTTATTTCTTGAGGATAACAAAAAGAAAATTTTAGAACGTTGTTTCACTCAGCCCATTTTACAGCTCCATTTATAGCTTCAGTAGCCCCCTTAATTACTGTAAACCTCATCAGAATTTTTTTTTACACATTATATAATAGTAGAAGGGGTATATACTCACTCAACCCATTTTATAGCCCTATTTATAGCCACATATACCTTATTAACCCCCTGAACTCACCATAACGAGAGATATACGTCATCAATTTTTTTTTCTCCTCAAAAGCATGAAAAGATGCCCAATCTGTTGCGGGATGGTAGATGCTCTTCTACTAGTGCCCGCGAATTGCGATCAGGGTGGCGTGTGATTTTGTTTTTCACCTCTGCTCTTTTTCCATTTCCGTTCCCTACCTCGTCATATTTGACTTTGTATTGATTTTACTCGAAATTGTAATACAATTTCCCTCTTCTCTCTGTCTGTCTCTCAAAATTAAAAAAAAAAACTAAAAAAAAGAAGAAAAGAAACTAATATAGAGTGAAAAATAGTGGAGGATTGTTTGAAGTTGTATTATATGAACACTTGAGTGGAAGAAGTTAGTAATTATGTAAATCAAACTTGGATATGGAAAGACCTCACATAGGAATCCAAACAGGAGTGTATGTTGATGCTAAGTTCAAATTATGTTCCTTCTCATCAAACACGGTCATACTGGTTTATGTGAAAGATATCAATCTTTTATTTACTTTCCGACTCAAAGCCCATTTATTTTTTTCCCCTTTTTGTGTGGTTAATACTCGTTTTTGTCCAATACAGATATGTCAATGGATGTCTATTCAACCATTATTCAAGTTATCACAAGGAGATTATGCTATCCATCTCGATTTGATTGCAAAAGTTCATGGATTGGCGAGTGCTGAGAAGTTTTTAGAAGATCTTCCTGAGGGGATGAGGGGGCAGTCTACTTGCAATGCTCTTCTTCATACATATGTGCAGAACAACATGGCTTCTAAAGCTGAGGCCTTGGTGGGAAAGATGTCCGAGCGTGGACTTCTTTATTGTGCTCTTCCTTACAACCACATGCTTAAGCTGTACATCTCTAATGGTCAGCTTAATAAGGTTCCTTGGATAATCCAAGAGTTAAAGAAAAATGCTTGTCCAGATGTGCTGACCTATAACCTTTGGTTGAGTGCCTGTGCCAAATGCAATGATGTTAAGGGTGCAGAGAAGATTTTCCTCGAAATGGAAGAGAGAAGCATCAGTCCGGATTGGTTGACATACAGCACACTTGCTGCCATTTATATAAATGGAGGTAGCCCTAAAAAAGCAGCAACAGCTTTGAAGGAGATGGAGAAAAGAATTACCCCAGAGCTTCGGGCTGGTTACTGCTCCCTCATTTCTCTACATGCGAAAATGAAAAATATCAATGAGGTAAACAGAATATGGGGGAAAATGAAATCAATGTTTCGTAAGATGAGCAACGTGGAGTACATGTGCATACTGGCATCTGTCATGAGATTGGGAGAGTCTGAATTAGCAGACAACATATACAGTGAGTGGGAGTCAGAGTCCGGGTCTCATGACACCAGAATTGTAAACACACTCCTTGGGTTTTACATCAGATACGAAACAATGGACAAGGCTGAAGGTTTGTTTGAACGCATGGTGAATAGAGGAATTAATCCATGCCACTACACATGGGAGCTTCTTGCATCAGGCTATCTGGACAAGAAGAGAATCGATAAGGCCCTGGATTGTCTGAATAAAGCTCAGTCTTGCTTGAAGAAATGGAAGCCCAATGATGAACTTATTAGAAGCGTGTTAAACATTCTAGAAGAGCAGGGACATGTTTGGGGTGCTGATAAATTGTTGGCCATTCTTCAAAAGGCTGGTTGTGTGACGATGTCAACTCACAATTCGGTGCTCCGCATATATGCTAAAGCTGGTTTGATGCTTCCAACCACTGTTGAATGCCTAGAGAAGGAAAATGTCCAGCTTGATGAGGAGACCTGCCAATCTATAAACATGACCAATAAATTATCTGGTGAAGATCCAAACATGCTGTCATTAGAAAGTGTGAATTTGTCGCCGTCATAAATCAGGTGATAATACAATGACTAAATTTCTACCCTCCAAAGTTATTGAAATATGCAAATTTTGTAGCTTCATTGTTGATCGACTGTTGCAGTTCTTTCACATCATCAATGTATGTATTGTATTACCATACTTTGCTACATTGAGCATGTATATAGAGATTGGACAACTGAATTTCAAAGGTTAATTTCCAGTTGCAATCATTATAAGATCGTGAACTGATTCATTAACCAATCATGCTTTTACAAAATCAGTCCATTAGAGTGCTTCTTCCACTAGAAACTTGAGATGTTTACTGCCTATCTTCATTGGAAGAAATATTATAGTCATTGATTGGGTCTGGTGACTCCAGTCATCTAGTTATAAATTGGCTAAAATATGAAGAAGAGAGCCAATTTGATGTGCATTAATAGTTAGGCAATCCTATTTGATATTCTTGTGTATTTTAGTTTGGACTGGTTATTGTATTTACTACGCATTAGTTCTATATGTACATTGGATCACATCATACAAGTTGTTTGTCTGTCCTTTCCGTATTTGTCTACCATCTTTCCTCTTTCAATTTTGTGCTCATGAATTCTATTTTTAACTTGGAGGTATATACAATACTCACACATGACTAACGAGGTATATGAGATTGCATTTGGGGCTGAAAAAAAAAAAACTGTGTAATAGCGCTAATTAAGGCTAAGGTCTCTCAAATCCTCATTCCCGCGTGTTGCTAGGCCATTTGGCTCACTAGAAATAAGGCGATTTTCAATGGTGTCAACCCTGTATTTATTTGGTTGTAAATGGACTTGGTTTGAAATTTGAATAGGAAAGTTAATTATTAAAGGGGTTTCTATACATGAATGATGTTTACATTTGAACTTTTACATATTTGTAAAAGCATCTGATGGTTATGCATTTACCTCTATAGGGGGAGAATTGCATTGTGCAAGAAATACAAAAGAGGAGAGAAAAAGAAGCGAGAAAAACTGAAGAGAAAAATAAACCACTGGTAACAATTTTTTTTTTTTTTGTTGAGAAATTGTGTTATCTTTGGGATTACAGTATTTTTTTATTGTGACTCGTGCTCTCTTTCTTTCAAGATTCAGCTTGCTTCTCCATTATTTTGGTTCATGTCCTTCTTTGCCTCAATCCACTGTAAAATGGCGAGGTGGGTGCCCAGAGGTCCTCGAAATTTTCCTTGTCTTCTGAGGCTGTCGACAAGCATCCTACACTGAGGGTTTCCAGTGAACGTCCCAAGGAAGACTGGGAAGTGGAGAAACATGGTGCAAGTAGGAAGAACAAATAAATTAATTTTGGTTTTTGTAATGTGTGGGAGTAGGAGACCACTTCTTCTTCCTCTTCTCACTAACTTCTACCATTTGCATGTTTATTTCTTAGTATATGGTTTTGTTATCATTCAGGCGAGTTGTGCTCTGGCAAGAACTAGAGTTTTCAGGCAACTTGTATACTTCACCAGCAATCGAGTTGTGTGCGTGACTGTGTCTTGGGGTTTTTTGGGGAGGGGATCAATGAGGAAAAGGAGAAGCCACTTCTCCCATCCTTACTTCATAGATCACACCATCACGGGCCCCACACTGGCATTTGTTGTGGTCAAGATTGCCTCCTGCAGTTTTGCATTTGGATGGAAATCGCCCTCTGAAGTTTCTTGTTTTTTTTATAAAACAAAAACAAGTATAGAATAGTACAAATCAAAATGGATAAAGAGAAACAAATGGATTTGTTTTGAGCTTGTAATAAGAAATAGAAAACTATATTGTTCGACACTATCTAAATGGCCTGATGGTTTCTTACCTGAACAGAATTTGAGATGTAAGTGCAACCTTGACAAATCAATCCCACTAGAGCATTATCTACCTTTTAAAGGTGGAATGATTGAGCTTGAGATGAATGAAATCCAAATCACATGTCTTTGTCTCTTCAAAGCAGTGTTGATTTCACTTGTTAGACATGGGATATTCTAGTGATTGTGGAGTGGGCCATTTTCTGTTAAGTAACTTTGCACAATTTCTTTTCCTTTCTCGAGTTGTTTAATGTGATTATATAGATGAAGTTAGACTGCAGTTTAGCAACCTTACAGACCAGATAAGACTTCATTCTGCAATCTATACATTGAAACCGATACCATGGGTCTTTTTTCTTTCTAGAAGAATATAATGTAACTTGAATTTATGATGTTAGGTATATAGGAAGAAGATTGGAGCTATTGGTTTGGAATATAGAAGGGAGAAGAATTTGAGAATGATGCAATATTCAATAATTGAGGGTAGAAGATGGATAAGATAAGGATAGAGGAAATTGAGGAGAAGTTTTTCCTATAACAATGATCATGTATGTCTATACTAAGGCTGCGTTTGGAAATATGCTTGAGTGTGATTTTGTTTTTTTTTTAAAATGAAAAGTGTAAATGTGTTATTAAATGCCTCTACAAAAGCAAACTTAATTAAAAAGTTTGTTACAACTTTTAATATAAAAAATATGCTTTTTGAAAAGTCAGAAAATAAGCTTACTAGAATTTGAATTTATATAAACCACTTTATTCAAAATCATACTTTTCTAACGTGTTTTCAAACGTATCCTCAGATAATGGGCTACAATGAGCTACAGATATATAGAACTAGGACGACTGCAGATAATGACTTACTCATGGCTTTAATTAACTGCTAATTACTATCCTAGTAGTATTCCCAATCTCGATATAGAACAATTTTTCTACCTTTCATGATATTAGAAACAGACCAGTAACACAAATAATTAAGGAAAATATAAATTAAAAATCCTGAATGTATTTGATGTTGTGAAAGGTAGCGTCTACAGTGTGTTTGTTTGTTAGATTGGTTTTTTTGGATCAAAGTCTATGTGGTTAATATTGAATTGGTAGACAGATGGTACAAAAAAATGGATAACAGAAATGCATACATAATGGAAAGCAGGGGAAATCAGGACAAAGGAATGTCCCACAGGGAAAGAAAAAATCACATATGACTATGCATTCCACAATATGAAAACACCCACTCTATGTATTGAATTCTTTCTGCTCTCAGTAGATGGGTCCCCAGTCTTTTAGAAGACTGATCACAAATGACCAGGCATATTTCAACATACATAGCCCTGCCCTGGACTGACCTCTCATTAAGGATAAGTAAAAAATGTATGGGAGATCACCAAGGATTGGAGCTTAGAAGGTGGCCTTTTAGTCCAGCCAGATTGGTCATTACTTAGTGAACAAAGGTGGTGGATCTTATTGCATTTTCTTTTCGGGCGACAATACATTCAGTTTGTTTTGCATCCTTGTCTTCTAGAATGAATCTCTCAGTCACTGTACAGTGTATATATAAAAATTAAATTTATATGGTGTACATCGTCTCAGTCATCGTCATGGTCACTACAGCACGGGGGACACAACGGCACGGGAGGACACGATGGACGCGGTCACTGTGGCGGCGGCGGCACGACGAGATTGGCGGGGAGGGAGAAAACAGAGATAAAAAGAGAGAATGTATGAGAAAGAGGAAGAGTAATAAGGTTAGAATTTCATAAATGTTGTATACAAATAGTGGTGGGTTTAGGAAACGCGGAAATTGAAGGTTGTGGGTTTAGAAAGATGGTGGGAAGGTGAAAAGGGTGGTGGGGCTATTAGTTCCCTATTCTAAATAGGAAAAATGACTAAAAAAATCTATCAAAAGTTAGAAATACTCAAATCAGACACTTTTTAAAAATTATACTTAAAAAAGTCACATTTTATAATTTTGGAAACACAAAAGACTAATCTACCCTTCTGCAATTAGATCCTTAATACATTCCATATTTCTTAACTTTGTTAAAATATTTCACCCTCTTAATATTATTAATATATTTAACACATTTTCATGTTGATCAAATTTTTTTAATTGTAATTTTTTTGTGATTAGGTGGATTTTGTGAAATATGTACCAATACAATTTGAGTTTTTTTATTATGAAATCCATTAAATGTTGATGTTTTTTTTAAAAAAAATGGATATGTACTAATGATATCATAAAAATATGTAAATAGCCAAAAAATAAAAAATGTGAATAAAGATTTAGAATACTAAAATATCATCTACTACATTGTGGCACAACATAGATTTAAATTACATATTATGATTATACACAATAAAAAATGATAAACAATATTATGTAAGATATATATAAGGAACACACAATATGATATATAATAACAAAACCTCTAAGCGGATTTACTTTCATCATGTATAGAGATATTGTTGTTTTGTATGAAAAATAGGTTTTTAGTGTGTAATAAAGAGGGATATTAAATATTTAATTACATAAGTGCATATTAGTCTTTTGTGTTTCCAAAACTGTGAAATGAGACTTTTTTATGTATAATTTAAAGAATGGCTGATTTGGGTATTTCAAACTCTTAGGAGAATTTTTTGATCATTTTCCCTTCTAAATAAACATTATTGGCGAGCAATTCAATTAGTCTAATTAGTGGCCAACTCAGGATTTTTTTCAAAGGGGCTTGAAAAGATTACTCGAATATAAAAATAAAAACTTCATAAATATGTATTGTATCACTTATATAATAATTTTCAACAAGTATACTCACCAAAATATATTACATCATTCACAAGAAGTATTTATTTTTTATAAAAAACAATTTTTATGCATGTTAAGATAATTGTCTTCAGCAATTTTTGGTGTTTTAAGAGCAGTAAAATTATAATATCTAAACCAATAATAGTGAAAATTGAGAGAAACAGCTAATATGAAAAATTTAAACATAAATATTAGAAAAAAAGTGTTGTCAATTTTTTGAAAATTTAAAAATATTAAGACTAAATAAATCTCATGTATGTATTTTTAAATTAATATGATGAGAAATATCTCATATCTTAAAAATGGATAATTTTGAAATATTGGTTTTAAAGATTAATATGTTATCATAATTTATTATAAAACCCACGTTGAAGATAAAAAAAAATAGCACAAGTTGCTAATGGTATCAATTAATTGTAAAAATAAACACTAGTATTAAAATAAAATGTATTAAACAAGTGATTACAGTAGTTAAAAAACCTAATATAAAAAAATGGTACTAATATACTAAGCAATATCATATTTGAAAATGGTATTTCAGATTCTCAGTTAACATTGTTTTAAATTGCCGTATATTTATATCATGTTCTAGCGAATAATATTATCCATGTAGTATTAGCTTAAAAAATGTTATTTCAATACAATGTTTTGTTCAGAATCGCCCATAGCTAAGCCCTCAAAAAACAATGAGATAAGTTATTTGGGAATTGGGATAACCTGAATAATATTATCAAATAATCAAATCATATATGTACAGGGCATTAACCACATTCAATTGTAATAAAGAAAAGAAAGACGTGGCATCACAAAAGAAGGAGATATATCATTAAAATGAAATAATTGATTTGATATTATATGTTGATATTACATTTGATACTAGTAATTAGGGGAATCATATTCACATTGATTTCTCTCTATATATATAGTATATATTAGGATATTAGGTATATATAGTCATAAATGACTCTCCATTACTTGAAGAATGATTAATATATATTTGAATATAATATGAGTTATTTTAGGAATGTTTTGATAGCGTTTTACAGGCCTTAATTATTGAATTTGAATTTTAATGTATATTTTTGGAATTTTTAGATTTTTGTTTGTCTTGTTCTCTAAGTCACAACATCCTATATAAACATGTGAATGAGTTTTGTACAATTCCATCTGTTAAATTAATAATAAAGAAAAAGTAGTCCCATAAAAAAGCGTGCGTTTCTCTTGTGTTTTCTTTGGTGAGAGTAGTATGGTGTATTAGAAACACTACGAAGAAAAAAAAGATGTCCCCCGGGTTGGATAATTCCGTGGCTATGACAGTTCCGAGCCCCATCCTTGATTTCAAGCCTCCATCTACGGTGGTTCCATCTGAGACATCGGAGGTGAAGGTTTGTCTGAACAAGAGGAAGAGAAAGGAGTGGGAAGAGAAGGTTCAAAACAAGGTCGATGGGTCTTCAGAGAGCTCTTCATCGTCGATTGGAAAAGGGTCTGCATTGGATGGAGAGGGAGGTGATGAGGAGGGTGAGGTCCAAAGCCGGCTAAAGGAGGGTCCTTTGGATTGTCTAGATTCATTGGAGGACACTCTACCAATTAAGAAGGGATTATCGAATTATTTTTCTCGAAAATTGAAGTCCTTCACGAGCCTTTTTGATGCAGTGACATCCAAAGATATAGAGAAGCCGGAGAAGCCAATCAACAAGCGGAGACGGCTTTTGATGGCTCATAAGGTGTCTCTCTCCAAGAGAGCTTCCTATGAATCTCGATATGGTCCCTTTAAAAATGCCTTGATGTAGGACATATTTAAAAAAAAAATCATTGTATGATATTTAATTTAAATCAGTTTTCAAAATTTAGGATTTCTAGGATCTTGTGTTTTGTTTTTATGAGATTTTAATAATTATCATTATATTTAGATTTTTTACTATTTTTAGTAAAATCATAATTAACATTATGAGTACTACCATCTTTTGTATGGATAACCTTTTCCATCAATAAAATTTATTTTCTCTTATTATTTTCACTACAAGAAAAAATGTCTTTTACAAATATTTTCTTGGAATGCATATGAAAGTGTTTGGTGAGATATGTCTGATATGATAGATGTGACATTTCTTGGAATGCATATGAAAGTGTTTGGTGAGATAAATTTTAAAATAACAGAGCAAAAAACTTTTATTCATTGACATATATAAATCCCGATAATTAATTTTAGTTTTTTTCTTAGAATAGTCATTAGACCTTATCTTAATTTATCTAGACATAGTTATTAAAGTTTATTATAGGAAAACAAACATTTTTTTGTTGTTGTCATTCTCCTGTATTTTTCCCTATTAGGCCATTTCCAACCATTACTTAAATTTATATCTAAATTTCACTTAAATTTAAGTAAAAGCTTGATATGATATGGTGTCTCAAATCATCACCTTGCGTTTTATTCAAATTTCATCTTCTCTCAATTATTTTCTATAAACATTTTTAAAGTCCTTTCTCCAAACATCTTTGCGGCTCAATTTTTTTTTCCTTCAAGATATTTAAAAGTAAAAATCATAATTATCCATTATTTTAAAAAGGTAAAAGTAATAACTTAAAAAACAAAGATCAAGATTGAAGAAAGAAGACCATTTTTTTTTGGAAAAAATCTAAATACTCCCTGTAAACTGCCTGAAATTCATATAACTCCCTAGCTTTCCTTGATGTCCATATAACACTCTAAAAATACCTATGTAATTCAAAGTAACCCTCTGAATTAAACTTCAATTGACAGATGGGGAATATTATGCGAATATTCTAGTTTGTTAATCCTGACTGAAAACAAAATATAACAAAAACCTCTTATAATTTGTTAAAAATGCAGAAAACCTTCAGTATCGTTCACGAGAAGTATTTTTTTTTAATAAAAATTATGCATGTTAAGATAATTGTCTTCAGCAATTTTTGGTGTTTTAAGAGCAGTAAAAGTATAATATCTAAACCAATACTATTGAAAATTGAGAGAAACAACTAATATGGAAAATTTAAACATAATTTTTAGAAAAAAAATGTTGTCAATTTTTTGAAAATTTAAAAATATTAAGACTAAAAAAATCTCGTGTATGTATTTTTAAATTAATATTATGAGAAATATTTCTTATCTTAAAAATGGATAGTTTTGAAATATTGGTTTTAAAGATTATGTTATCACAGTGATGATACTCAGGCCCCAAAATATAAGCGTCATTCATAAGTCTCATGATGTGTCATCATCTCATTAGTTGGTTTGTTGACTACTTTTCAAAAAGAAAAAATAACAAAATACAAATATGTCATTCATTAAAAATCCGTCCCATTAACTCAAATCCCCATTTTTTTCTCTATTCAGTTACTAATTTTCCACGGTTACGGTAAAATTTCTGCATTCCAAAATTTGAAATCCTTACCAAGTAATTGAACTTTCTATTTCAGTTACACCCAAAACTTACCTAAATTATACATTCCATGCGATATTTAAACAGTTTAAAAGAAGATCCTCTGTTCAATAATCAATTACATTTAATGGAAAATGTCAAACATTGTTTTTATTGTGAGTTACATTAACAAATGTTACATGAACTATTTGTTACATTTTTATAAAAACTGTTACATTTACATACATGTAACATAACAGTTACATTTACTTAAATATTTTACATTCCATGTAATGTTTAAAAACAATGAAAATGTCTACAAAGGTGCCAAACATTGCGGGCAAAACATACATATTTTGGCAATGGAGGATGCCGTTAAAAATCAAAGTCTTCTTGTGGCTCGCACTGCAAGGACACATCTTAACCAAAGTTTACAGATCCAAATGGAGGCCGGGGGAATGCACACAGTGTGTCCTATGTCAATCGGAGGATGAGTCGTTCGATCATCTACTTATCCGCTGCCCCGAGGTGATCCAATTATGACGTTTATTCAGAGACTTCGGCATACGGATCTTGCCATGCCAGTCAGTAGAAGACCTTTGGAATGCCATGAAAGCAGTTGCAAGGGCTGGGGACAAGTCTATAGAAGCGAGGGTGCGTCGGATCATGATACCGGCGGCTCTATGGGCGATTTGGCTAACCCGGAACAGTGTGATCTTCTCCAACCAACACTACTATTTCAAGAATTTGAAAGACCTGACATTGCAACTAGTGAAGTCTTGGGGTTGTGGTCTTGCGAGGACGAAGAGCGTTACCTTCATGCAGGACTCTTTTAGAGTGACGGCGTGAAGGCGAGCTCGTTGGGGCACATCCCTCGTGTCCCCTGAGGTGTTCGGCCTTCGAAAGTGCATTTACATTACTTTTTTCTGTCAGGGTTTATACCCTTTATTTGATCCTTTTGTACAATCTTTATGATATATAAAAGGATTATCTTATCTCAAAAAAAAAAAAAATAGTTACATTTTATGAAAAATGTCAAACACTTTTTTTGTTGTGTATTACATTTAACAAATATTACATTGAGTTTATGAAAAAATAAATTCTATTACATTATTCAATCTAGGCTATACAAAAAATAGAAAAATATCAAATTCAAAGTCAAACACCAAATGTTAAACCTAAACATAATATATGTCAAATCTGATCCGATAGACATTGAGATGAAATCCAAATAAATAAATAACCGAATCCGTGACTTCAAATTATTTTGAAGTAGAAATTCAGATTTGCTACTATGTGATCTTCATAGAAAAATCAGTTTAGAGAAAAAAATAAACGAGTTAATGATGAAAGAATAAGAATTCAATTCAACATTCTAAAAAAAGAAAAACATTAAATAATGTTGCATTGATACAAATATGAAAATCGTAACCGCCGCATGATTTGGGGGATTGGTTGGCAAAATGGTATAATATGAATTCTCCATTTACTATCTCATAGGGCCTGTGAATTGGGGCATAAAAAATATTATTGAAAAAAAAAGCACAAGTTGCTAATTGTATCAATTAATTGTAAAAATAAACACTAGTATTAAAATAAAATGTATTAAATGAGTGATTGCAGTAGTTAAAAAACCTAATATAAAAAATTATACTAATATACTAAGCAATATCATATTTTAAAATGTTATTTCAGATTCTCATTTAACATTGTTTTCAATTGCCATATACTTATATCATGTTCCAGCGGATAATATTATCCATGTAGTATTAGCTTTTAAAATGTAATTTCAATTCAATATTTTGTTCAGAATCGCCCATAGCTAACCCCTCTAAAAACAATTAGATAAGTTATTTGGGAACTGGGATAGCCTGAATAATATTATCAAATAACTGTTGTAAATTTTTTTTGTCAATTATTAAGTCATGGGTTTAAGTCCCAACCAAAAAATTGGGAACTATGTTATTATACATAATTCTATTTTGGATTACATTATGTGGTAGAACATTATTTTACATGATAATATTCAGTTTAATTTTTAATACTAATATGTCAAACCACGCCTGATATTTAATTTGTCCTCTTTTAGATGAATTTGAAATCCAATTTTGACGAACTCAAGATGATTCTAACATGATGTATCAATAATCAATAATTAATCAAATCATATAAAAATTTCATGTACAGGGCATTAGCCACATTCAATTGTAAGAAAGCAAAGAAAGACGTGGCATCACAAAAGTAGGAAATATATCGTAAAAATGAAATGATTGATTTGATATTATACATTGAGATTACATTTGAAACTAATAATTATGAGAATCATATTCACACTTATTTCTCCACACACACACACACACACAGTGATTAGGTGCGGGTCGTGCGGTGTCGATCACGGGCCGTCGATCACGGGTCCATCGCATCAGACGGTCGGGGGCGATTCATCTCGACCGTTGGATGCGATGAACCCGCGATCGGACGACTTACGTCGGATCCGCACGACCGCACGACCCGCACGCTATCACTCACGTGTGTGTGTGTGTGTATATATATATATATATATATATATATATATATATATATATATATATATATATAATGATAAGGTGTGTCCGTACGCCGTACCTTATCATTTCGGTATATGAGTAGTGATTAGGTGCGACGTGCAGACGGGTGCGGCATCGACCACGGGCCGTCGATCACGGGTCCATCGCATCGGACGGTCGGATGCGATTCACATCGACCGTCGGATGCGATAGACCCGTGATCGGACGACCCACGTCGCGTCCGCACCCGCCCGCACGCCGCACCTTATCATTTCGGTATATATATATATATATATGAGTATGTATTAAAATATTAGGTATATATGATCATAAATGACTCTGTTATTTGAAGAATGAGTTAGTATATATTTGAATATAATATGGGTTATTTTAGAAATGTTTTGATAGCGTTTAGAAGGCCTTAATTATTGAATCCGAATTTTAATGTATATTTTTATAATTTCTAGATTTTTGTTTGTCTTGTTCTCTAAGTCACAACATCCTATATAAACATGTGAAGGAGTCATGGACAATTCCATCAGTTAAATTAATAATAAAGAAAAAGTAGTCCCACAAAAAAGTGTTCGTTTCTCTTGTGTTTTCTTTGGTGAGAGTAGTATGGTGTATTAGAAACACTACGAAGAAAAAAAGATGTCCCTGTCTGAACAAGAGGAAGAGAAATGAGTGGGAAGAGAAGGTTCAAAACAAGGTCGATGGGTCTTCGGAGAGCTCTTCATTGTCGATTGGAAAAGGGTCTCTATTGGATGGAGAGGGAGATGATGAGGAGGGCGAGGTCCAAAGCCGGCTAAAGGAGGGTTCTTTGGATTGTTTAGATTCGTTGGAGGACGCTCTACCCATTAAGAAGGGATTATCGAATTCTTTTTCTCAAAAATTGAAGTCTTTCCTGAGCCTTTTTGATGCAGCGACATCTAAAGATCTAGAGAAGCCGGAGAACCCATTCAACAAGCGGAGACGGCTTTTGATGGCTCATAAGGTGTCTCTCTCCAAGAGAGCTTCCTATGAGTCCCAATATGGTCCCTTTCAAAATGCCTTGATGTAGGACATGTTTGAAAAAAAATCATTGCACATTATTTAATTTAAATCAGTTCTCAAAATTTAGGATTTTTAGGATCTTATATTTTATTTTTATGAGATTTTAATAATTATCATTATATTTGAGTTTTTTTACTATTTTTAATAAAGTCATATTTAATATTATTTGTAACACCATCTTCTGTATGGACAACCTTTTCAATCAATATAATTTATTCTCTTATTATTTTCACTACAAGAAAAAAATGTCTTTTACTAATGCTTTTTTTAAGGAATAAAAACCCATCTTTAATACAATTATTGGCGACGGTAAATTCAAAACGGTCATACATATTTCGATTATTTTTACTAAATTATTTGGGACAAACATTAATGCAGCATCACAAATATATCTATACAGTAATAATAACTATTTAATGCACCACAATGAGTCCAAATTTCGCCCAATCGTCCTACTGTGGGCGACAAACAAGCTGGGCATATTTCAGATAGGGCCCCGTATTTTATAATTTTCACAAAAAAACCCCTATATGTGTTATGAACAAATCACTCATATTTTCTGCCAGGTCCCTGAAAAAAAAGGCTGATTTTGTCTTTTCCTGGCTTCCTGCAGATCCACCCCTTGGTTCTACCAGTTTCCCAGACAGGTCCCTGATCCGATTCTAAGATTTACAAATGGGTCCCTAATCCCAAAACATGACTTCTCGGATTTCAAATTTCATGAAACTTCATCTATCATGTGATTTTTTCTAATCATTAAGATACTTATAAAATTATGAATTATAAGTATTATAGTAATAATCTATACAGTACTATCTAACACCACAATGAGTCCAATTTCGCCCAATCGTCCTACTCTGTGCGACAAACGAGCTGGGCGTTTTTCAGATAGGACCTCGTATTTTATAATTTTCACAAAAAAACCCCTATATATGTTATGAACAAATCCCTCATATTTTTAGCCAGGTCCCTGAAAAAAAGGGCTGATTTTGTCTTTTCCTGACTTCCTGCAGATCCACCCCTTGGTTCTACCAGTTTCCCAAATAGGTCCCTGATCCGATTCTAAGATTTACAAACGGGTCCCTAATCCCAAAACATGACTTCTCGGACGTCAAATTTCATGAAACTTCATCTATCATGTAATTTTTTCTGACCATTAAGATACTCATAAAATTATGAATTATAAGTGTTATAGTCACATTAATAAATACAAAAATAAAAAATGTAATCGGACCCATTTGAGCCATGCCACCGTATCCATTTGAGCCTCTATACAGTAACTATCTAATCCACCACAATGAGTCCAAATTTCGCCCAATCGTCCTACTTTGCGCGACAAACGAGTTGGACATTTTTCAGATAGGGCCCCGTATTTTATAATTTTCACAAAAGAACTCCAATATGTGTTATGAACAAATCCCTCATATTTTCTGCCAGGTCCCTGAAAAAAAGGCTGATTTTGTCTTTTCATGGCTTCCTACAGATCCACCCCTTGGTTCTACCAGTTTCACAAACAGGTCCCTGATCCGATTTCATGATTTACAAACGGGTCTCTAATCCCAAAACATGACTTCTTGGACTTCAAATTTCATGAAACTTCATCTATCATGTGATTTTTTCTGACCATTAAGATACTCATAAAATTATGAATTATAAGTATTGTAGTCACATTAATAGTCTCTATAGTACTATCTAATGCACCACAATGAGTCCAAATTTCGCCCAATTGTCCTACTCTGTGCGACAAACGAGCTGGACGTTTTTCAGATAGGGCCCCGTATTTTATAATTTTCACAAAACAACCCCTATATGTGTTATGAACAAATCCCTCATATTTTCAGCCAAGTCCCTGAAAAAAAGGGCTGATTTTGTCTTTTTCCTGGCTTCCTGCAGATCCACCCCCTGGTTCTACCAGTTTCACAAACAGGTCCCTGATCCGATTCCAAGATTTACAAATGGGTCCCTAATCCCAAAACATGACTTCTCGGACTTCAAATTTCATGAAACTTCATCTATCCTGTGATTTTTTCTGACCATTAAGATACTCATAAAATTATGAATTATAAGTATTATAGTCACATTAATAAATACAAAAATTAAAAATGTAATCGGACTCATTTGAGCCTATAAAATTACTTATGGATGTCTTGTTTTTTAATTTAAAATTTGTTATGTTTCTTTTTTTTCTAGTTGAATCCATTTGAGCCATGTATCCAGACCCATTTGAGCCTTAAAATTACTGATGGATGTCTTGCTTTTGAATATAAAATTTGTTATTATTATTATTTTTTTAATCTATATGTATTAATTTTTCCTCAAATGTTAAAACAAGTGTTTTTTTTTTGTTGATTAGATTATTTTTAGAGGGGTTCGGTAATCCATTTTTCGTAATAGGTGGTGGTTAGTAAAATTGGTTAGGCCTAAAACTTCCGAAAAATTATTGTCCTTGAAAGAAAAAGAATAAACGTTTATTTTATTTTATTTTTAATATTACTTTGAGTGGATATTCACTTAATGTTAGGTATAGTCTCAAATACAATCCTAAATGCAATTATCATATGTTTTAATTTTTTTAAAATTGTAAACATTGCACCATTTTAAATTTAATATACTTATTTTTAGTAAATGTTAAAAAAATTAACACGGTATATACATCGTAAGATGACTATTGTGTATATTTTTATTTTAAAAAAATCGTTCATAATTGCTTAATTTTTACAATCACGGGTTATGTAGGTTTCTCAGTGTTATGCTATCTATGAATTATTTTTAAAAAACATGTAACAACCGCATATTTTACATAATTATATATTATATATATATATAGAGAGAGAGAAATAATAATTTATTTTGTGCAGTTTTTTTTTTTTTTTTTAAATGAAATGGTAGGCTAGCTACTTCTTTGAATTTAATTTAAAAGGAGTACAAGCCCATATTAGAAACCATACAAAGTAGAGAAAAACAAACAGCAGGTAGGAAACCCAATAATAACAAAGAGAGACAAAGTTAAATGAACTTAACTAAATCCCCTTCCTTACTTCCCTGCCCTGTTTAATTATTCATTGATGTTGATAGAAGATCTCGACACCCTGACAGAAGAGGCTCCAACACAGAATGAACCCCAGGCAACAAAGAATCCTTTAGCACTCTCCCAGATTCCATCGGCAGAAACAATGGAATCCCCAAAGATGGCCTCATTACGCCCAAGCCAAATTGCCCACAAGCAAGCCGGCATTAATACTTGCATAGTCTTGCTTTGAACACAAGGTTAGTATATTATTTCGTTGGTCTTGGTAGGAGTTGTTAGTATGTTAAATGGACCTGGGGATCTAGTATGTGGGCTTTAATAGAAGTTGTTGATATGTTAATTGGATCTGGGGACCCAGTTGTAATTCTATATTTTGGTTTAACCAGGGAAGGACCTGTTTGTAAATTCTAGTTCTGTCTGGACCTATCCGAAATTGTCCCCCTGATTTGCTCAATCTTAAACCTGTAACAACCAAATCTTTGAGGTTCGCGGGCTGCCATGTGGAAGATCTGAATTTTCTCTGTCGCACGTTCAATATGCGGACGACACCATGCTGCTTTGCCGGGGAGAACTTGCTCAGGTGGCGGGGGCGATGTTGGTGGTAAGGATCTTCAAATGGCTCTCTGGTCTTAAAGTTAATTGGCACAAGAGTGCCTTTTATGGAATTAACATGGAGGAGTCAGTTCTTGTAACAATGGCAGCTTCCTTTAGCTGCCCGGTTGGAGTTTTTCCTACCAGGTATCTAGGACTACCTTTGTCCATCAAACCCATAACGTGTAATGAATGGGCACCCCTAGTTCAGAGATTCGAACGGAGGCTGGAAGGATGGTCTGGGCGTATCCTCAGCTATGGGGGGAGATTAATCCTGCTTCAAGCAGTACTCTCGAGTTTGCCTGTGTTCTTGCTGTCCCTATTCAAGATCCCGAGAACGGTGCTCCATCGCCTAGAAGTAATTCGAAGACGATTTTTATGGAGCGGACTGGCCCAGGGATCGTCAGGAGTGCATCTAGTTCATTGGGAAGCCGTCTGTGAGAGCAAATCTAGAGGGGGAATGGGAGTTCTTGACCTGGAAGCACTCAACATAGCTTTACTCTCTAAGTGGTTATGGAAGTTCACAGAGGACAGATCCTCTTTGTGGCGGAGGGTGCTGGTTTCTTGTTTGCAGAGTAGCAGACAAACAGATATTCCTTTCCCTAAACCCACTAGTGGATCCTCTCGAGTGTGGAGATCTGTTTTCCAAGTGGGGGAGACAATTCAGAACACAATCAAATGGAATCTCGGGAATGGTCAGGAAATACATTTCTGGTACTATCACTGGTGTGGCTCAGGACCTCTGAAGGAGATGTTTCCAGAATTATTTGAGATTGCTTTGAATCGCACGGGTTTAGTAAAGGACTTTTGGGTCTCTACTAGCTCAAGGGGAGGTTGGCGTCTCAGATTAAGGAGGAGACTCAATGATGATGAGCTACTCAGCTATTCACAACTGTTTGGAACTCTTGCAAACCAGAGTATTGACGAAACAGGAGTGGATAGCCCAGTTTGGACTCCCAGTCCTTCTACAGGGCTCACTGTCAAGAAGGCATATAATTGGGTGAGGGGTGGGAGACCATTCAATGCAGCGATGGCAAGGAAGGTTCACGAAATATGGGGTATCAAAGTCCCATTGAAGGTAAGCTATTTCATGTGGCTGCTCTATCAAGAGAGACTGTTGACCAAAGCATATCGGGCTAGATGGTGTCCTTCAGAATCAACTCAGTGTGCTCTTTGTGGTGGAGGAGTGGAAACAGGTCCATCTGTTTTGCGAGTGTACTGTGTCCAGGGAGGTATGGATACAGCTCTCAAGGGCTGTTGGTAGGAGGTGGGACTTTCAGTCTTTGGAGCAGATATGGCTAGCCGGGAGAAGTCTATCAAGAAGAACAGATAGAAGTGTTCAAAGCAAGACTATGCAAGTATTAATGCCGGCTTGCTTGTGGGAAATTTGGCTTGGGCGTAATGAGGCCATCTTTGGGGATTCCATTGTTTCTGCCGATGGAATCTGGGAGAGTGCTAAAGGATTCTTTGTTGCCTGGGGTTCATTCTGTGTTGGAGCCTCTTCTGTCAGGGTGTCGAGATCTTCTATCAACATCAATGAATAATTAAAACAGGGCAGGGAAGTAAGGAGGGGGACTTAGTTAAGTTCTTTTAACTTTGTCTCTCTTTGTTATTTTTGGGTTTCCTACCTGGTGTTTGTTTTTCTCTGCTTTGTATGGTTTCTAATATGGGCTTGTACTCCTTTTAAATTAAATTCAAAGAAGTAGCTAGCCTACCATTTCATTTTCAAAAAAAAAAAACAACCAAATCTTTGAGGGATTTTAACAGCAAATTATCCCCTTTAAATACCCCCATTACCTCCCCTATTAGCCCTAATTCGGATTAAGAATTTATGGCCATTGTTATTGTCAATCTAGGTATGTTCATTCTTTTCCTCTTGAATCTTTATTTATTTTGGTTCTAGATTGTCCATGATCTTAGGTTCTCTTTTCATGGTGTTTATGTATTCTTAGGTTGTGGTTGTGATAGGGATTTATAATGGTTAGAAAGAGGTTTTGTTTAATAATTAATTTGGGTGATTGGGTTATGAAGAAGAGTTTTGGGTGATTGTCTTGTGTATATTTTGTATTTGGGAAGAGAGAGAGAGAGAGCGAGTGTGGGTATTTGAAGGAGATGAGAAGAAGAGGCAAAAAGGTTTTAAAAAAAAGAGGAGAGAGAGAGGATTTGAGTCGCCGGTGGGACTCCGGACGGCGGCCGGCGATGGGTCATGGCTGGAGGAGGAAGGGTGATGGTGGAGGTGATGGTTTGAAATTTTTCTTGTTTGGGTGGAAGAGGTAGATGAAGAAGGATGAAGAAGAAGAAGAAGATGAAAAAAAAAAAAGTGTTTGGGTTTAGTTTGGGTCCAGAATTTCTGGACAGTGGGCCTGGGCCCAGCCCGATGGACAGTGGGTCTTGGGCTTTTGATGTTCTGGATTTCTGGACAATGGTTCTGGACCCAACCAGACTGGCCCATAAGCCAGTGGGTTATTCCAGAGGCCCATTGTTCAGTGTGGGTTATTAGAATAAGTGAGTTAGAATAAATGGGTGGTTTATTTAATATGATTTTTAATTTATTTTTATTTATTAGAATTATTATTCTATTTCAGGCGTTTCGTATACGGATTAGCCCCGCATATTGTCGTTGAATCTGAGGTGAGTGGACTTGAGTCTCATATGTAGACTTGAAATATATATATATATATACACACACACATTATGTAGTCATGCTAGGATTGTCTTATTTTACGAAATATAAATGCTAGTTTCGATATAAAATGTGAACATGCTTTTATTGATTTATTTATAATTATATGATTGGTATGTTGAGGTCGTGCATGCTCTGTCATTTTATGATTTTAAAGATATAGTAGTTGTCAAACGCATACATTCGTCTAGGTGGCTAAGTCTTGGTGGCCAACGTCTAGGTGGGCGTACGTCTACGTGGCCAGGTCCGAGAATGTAGGGCCCAAGTCTTTGTGGCTATGTCTACGTGGCCATGCCTGTGGAAGGCCCCGCGAGCTAGGTGCTGCGAAGACAGACATGCGTGTTCGTGGTGTTGCATGCATCATGTTGGATAGGATTGTGTGTGTGTGTGTGTATATATTATTATTGCATGTCTTGGTGGCATTTTGTATAATTATTTTTGATATATTACATGTCTGCGTGGACATACTTGATATTGATATTTTGAATATAAATGTACTAACGGGATGATGATGATCCATTCACTGAGCGTGTTGTAGCTCACCCCTCTTTTTCCCTTTTAGATTTGAGGATCGAGTAGTAGCATTTGTGGATCACGAAGGCGTTAGAGAGATCAAGTTTGGGTCGTGATCCTTGATTGTTTAGTTTTGCTTTTATTATGATGAATAAAGCCTTTCTTTTTGGCATGTAGTAGACCTTCCCTTAGCTCTATCAATAAACAGTAGAGATTGTTAAGTTTAAAAAATTTTATGTGTGTAATCATCCAAACTTGGAATGAATTATTGTTAGATCCTGGTGATGTCTTAAATTATAATTTATCAGGGTAATTTAGTTGATTATTTAATTATGCTTGGAAGAAAAATGGTAAATTTTTCCATAGATTACTCTGAGATTCGAGGTTTATGACACGTAGCGCACCATCTCCCTCGCCTAATATGGGTGGCGGATTCGGGGCGCTACAAAACATTTCCGTCAATTAATATTAGAAAATAGATTTCTCACTGTTATGTTGTCTGTGAATTATTTTTTACACAAATACATTATGTATGTACACACCAAAGTATTAGACGCGCATTTGTGCGTGCACCTTACTAGTATAATATAATACCACGAATAAATAATTGCAAGTCAAACATGATGAAGAAAAAAATAAAAAAAGGAATGTGCAATTAAACTAATTGATAATTTGACATGTTATTCATCCCTAATAGTTATAAATGGATTGATAACAATTTATGCTGAATATCTAAATTTTTATTTGATTGTCTTTTCTGTTATTCTCATTAGAAAAAGTAATAGTAAATTTTGGGGTAAGTGGTGGATAAAAATTTATGATTTTTAAATTGACAACTATACATCTACATAAATTGTTTGTGTTTGAGAATAAGTATAAAGATATGTCTGATATGATAGATGTGACATGTTTTGGAATGTGTGTGAAAAGTGTTAGGTGAGATAAAATTTTCAAATGAGAGAAAAATACTATTATTAATTGATATAGATAAATCCTGATAGTTATTTCTTTTTTTTTTTTCTTAGAATAGTCATTAGACCTTATCTTAATTTATCTAGACATAATTATCAAAATTTATTCTAGGAAAACAAACACTTTTTGTGTTGTCATTCTCCTGTATTCCTCCCCATTAGGCCATCTCCAGCCCTTACTTAAACCTATACCCAAATTTTACTTAAATTTAAGTAAAAACTTGATATGATATGATGTATCTCAAATCATCACGTTGTGCTTTACTTAAATCTTTTAAAAAATTCTCATCTTCTCTCAATTATTCTCTATAGACATTTTTAAAGTCTTTCCTTTAAACATCTTTGCTGCTCAATTTTTTTCTCTCCAAGATATTCAAAGGTAAAAATCATAACCATCCATTATATTAAAAAAGTAATAATAATAACTTAAAAAACAAAGATCAAGACTGAATAAAGAAGACCATATGTTTTTTGGAAAAAATCTAAATACTCCTTGTAAACTACCTGAAATTCATATAACTCTCTAGCTTTCCTTAAAGTCCATAAAACAACCTGAAAACACTTATGTAAATCAAAGTAACACTCTAAATTAAACTTTCATTGACAAATGAGAAATATTATGTGAATATTCTATTTTGCTAATTTTGAAAATACAATATAACAAAAACTCTTACAATTTGTTAAAAGGGCAGAAAACCTTCGGAACATGACGATTCTATCTCTACAGATAGATTAAAAAACTTTATTTGGAGAGGCAAAATCATCATTTACATATAATTTTTTGCATTTTTAACACATTTTAAGGTTTTTTATGTATACTTTGTTTTCAACTGTTAGACGTGTGTCATTTAGAGTCCTAATTTCGATCGGAGTTGCTAAAATTTTATTTTTTTTAGCCTACCAAGGGGGTTTGAGGACTCTGATTGAAATATAACTGCATATTATGGGTCCTTGTACTGTTTAGTACTGCCCATAAAATTTTCGTTTAATTCCGATAAAGGTTTTGGAATTATGCAGTTTTGGATTTGGTATTCGGATTTCATTTTGTTAAAATTCAAGATGAAGAGCTAAAAATCCGATATTATCATAAAATGTTCAGTTTTGATCTAGCTTTCATAAAAGTGGAATTGGATCAACTGGATTCGTGTATCAAAAGTTATGGGTATTTTTCCGAGTATACCCCGAAGATGAGAAATCCAGGTAGCAGCCCTGTAAGATGTTTAGCCTAGATTTTGGAATAGCTGAAGAGGTTATTTGATCTGGGTATAAACATGAAAGCTGTAGATAATCTTCTTGGCTTTCCAATGGTGTTAGAATTGTACAATTCGGAGCTGTATTGGGGAAGTTATGGCCGTTTAAGTGAAGACTATTTAGAGTTTTTAGTCCGAGGATAGCTTGGTCATTCCTCCCTCTTTTTCCTATTTAAAGGTCCCCAATGTGCACGACCTTAGCATATTTTTCCCACTTTTGGATCTGCCCCAGCCCTTGGTGTGTATGGTGTTTGATTTGGGTGGAGGAGATGAAGGTATTGGTGGATGGAGCACAAAAGGTGTGTGTGTGTTTATGTTGTTGTTGTAGTTGTTGATTCTTTCTTTCTCTTCCCCATCCCTTCTCTTTTCCTTCCCCTCTCTAATCAGCCCCCCATGTGTTTGTGTTTATGTCCCAATGAAGAAGAAGAGCAAGGAAGAGGTGGTGGTAGCTGTGGTTGCGGTCGAGGTGGGCGAGGGTGTGCTTGCGAGCCCCTCCATCTCCCACTTCCTCCCCCCTCTTCTTTTGGTGAGTTTCCTCTCCTCCTAAAGTTGGTTTTAGTGCATGTTAAGGTGCTTGGAGAGGGCTTCGGCGCGCGGGTCCACACGCGCGAGCGCGCGCGCGGGCGCGCTGGGGCGCGCGTGCTGGGCGCCCGGGCTGCGCCTGGGGCTCCCTGGGGTGCATGCGGGGCTGTCCGGGGGTCCGGGTTAGGTGTGCTGTGGGCCGGCACGCTTTGGTGCGTGTCCGGGGGGCTCGGGCACGCGTGCGTGCGTGCATGCTTGCGTGCGTTCGAGCCCGTTTGCGTGCATGTCTAGCTTTAGGCATGCCTAGTCGATTCTATGTATTTGTATGATTGTTGAACTCATCATTTTGATACTCTTGACTTACAGATCTCGTCGGATGGGATGTGCGTCAATCCGGGTATCGGTGAGTGGTTCGATTGAAACCCTTCCGGGAGCGCTCGAGCGCTCGATGCGCGCTTCCATGGGGCTTTAGTTGCACCCTAAATATGCTAGATATCATGCATGCTAGGTTTTATATCTCGAGAGAGGACGAGGCATTCCCTCTCTCTCCCCCTCCCTCTTTTTGTGAACCGAGTGAGTAGATGTAGTTTCTACTTGACTCAGGTTTGCTTGGAATTATTGGCATGCACCTATTGATGCATGAATCGCGCTTAACCCTCCCCTTTGAGTTGGTGATACCCAACGCCTGCTTGAGTCATACTTGTGTGATTGAATGTTTATTATGCCCTTGTATTCATGTTTAAGTATATTTTCCTTGCTTAGTTAATTGCATATTATATATATGCCTATTGGGCCATGAGCCTTGTCTAATGAGATTAGACAAGTGTACGACCTCTTATGGGGTCATACCATGACATTGTCATTTAGAATAAAATGTCTTCCCCGCATCTGAATTATGCGCACGCTGGAGGAAATTCATGAGAATTCGTTGCGCTTATCGGTGTTTGATAACCGATGATGACGGATCCATAAGGATCGTATTCGCGGGTGTCGAGTGTTCTTCCCTTCGTCGGCTCCGAGTAGAGACTGCCCAGCGTAGTAAAGTCCAGCGGGGTGCCCCTAGATACTACTCATGACGCGTGTTGGTGTGCCCATACGGCCGAGGTAGCGGTCATGGGAGGCTACCCGGTAGAGGCCAGAACTCTGTGAGGTGCTTCTAGGAACTATTCATGACGTTTGTTGGTGTGCCCATATAGCAGAGATAGGGACCTGGGAGGCTACCAGGTAGTAGTGGCCACACGGGGAGAGACTACCGGATGACGAGCGGTGTAGAATGATCGACCTCTTCCCCAAGAGCCTATGTCACCCCGAGGAGGGGGTGAGGGTGAGGGTGTAGTGGATCGGCGTTGGTTCGATCTGCCAGTTTGTGCAATTTCCCAAGATCCTATGTCACCCGTCGGGGTGAGGGTGAGGGTATTGCTCCCAAAAATCCTTTGTCACCCATCGGGGTGAGGGTATTGATGTGAGTGTGGTGGGCTTGAGTTGATACTCGACCCACCAGCTTGTTTAGTTAAGTTTTCCCATTGGGTTCGCGTTGCGAACATGTAATGGTTCCTCCCAATATCGTCGTATATCGGGGCGCCGACGTTGAAGCTACACTGACAGAGGACTCCCACTTGTAGGTACTCGCAATGCATTTGGTGAATATACTGATCATGGGAGTGTACCAGGTGAAGCTACACGAGGGTGGACCACCGGACGATATTGCGGGCATGAATCGTTCTCCCCTTTGCCGGATCCGTGTTGATGCTTCCTAGGTACGAGCCACCCTTGGTGGCCCTCACCTGTAGGTACCGTCGACGTGCTCGACAGTGTACTGACCGTGGCCAGCTCTAGGTAGATGTTGCCCGGGAGAGCGCTACCGGATGACGAACCGTGTAGAACAATAAGTTTTGTCCTTCAAGTCTCTCGGCTCACCCCTGTGGTGGCTAGGGCGAGGGCAGGGTATGGTCACACCTCCGTGTGACCTTGTTAGCCGTTGGGTTTCTACCCATGGCTTTCCTTGATAGGAGATTGTCTTAGTATCGAATGATTATGTTGGTGTTTGGTTTCTGACCACTCACTGAGCTTGTAGCTCACCCCTCGCGTACTGTTTCCTTTTACAGGGGTGTTGTTGGGCGTGGAGCTGGAGCTTCCTTGTAGCGTGGTCTTGCGTGTGTGGAGCGTTCTGTCCGGCGGATCGGCAAGTGCGAGACTGTCAGCAGTCCTAGAGTCTTGTGTATTTGTAGACCGTGCATGTGGCACTTGTTGTATTTTGAGTTATCAGTTATCAATGATTGCTAGCCTTGTGTATTATTTATTGGAGTCATTATTGACCTCTTGTATGATAGCTGATGCTTATATATTTGCCACGTCTCGGGGACGCCTAGGGCGTGAGAAAAGTTGGTATCAGAGCCTGGTCCTGTCAGAGCCTAAGTCGAGTCGTATAGATGAGTCGTTGGATTGTTATCCGAGTACTCTGGTTTTAGAAGTTTTCTTAGGTTGCTGACATGCCTCCTCGCATCCGTGGACGTGGACGTGGACGTGGCCAGCCTTGGACTCCCCTTAAGTTGTCGACTGGGTCGACTGATCTGGGTCAGTGTTGGGTTCCTTGTTGTAGGACTAAGGCTTGGGAAGGAGTTTCCAGCCTGGTTGTGTCGTATTGATGGACTTGGTGTGATTGTGGGTTTGGATCGCATCTCAATTATGGAGCTTCGTTCCCGGACATCGGTATTACTAGTAACCATGGAGTTCGCGTACGGCACCGGCTTCCAATTTTGAGGATGTGGCATTTTATCGGTAATGAGTGATGTCTTCTACCATTTTCCTAACCGGGATTAAGGGGCCTTGTGGGGTCATCATCGAGACCCGGGCTAGGGGTGCTCCGTGTTCCTTATTTGGTTGTCGGGATATCCTATATCGGGACCTCAAGGTGCCCTCCCAAGGGGTTCTTTCCCCCAGTCAAGGATATCCTTGAAACATCTGTTTGATGATTGCCTTTCCCTCTCTCATGGAAGGTGTTATAGCGAGTGGTGAAGCATACGATCGGGATTGAGTGCGTCTTTTTACAGCTTAGTGGGCGATAGCTTATGGACTAGGGTTCCATAGCCATATCCGGAGTCGCTTCGATATATCATCGTGCGTTGTAGCGGTCCGGTAGAGGCCAGAGTCCTGTGAGGTGCTCCCTGGGACTATCCACGACGCTTGTTGGTGTGCCCATATAGCAGAGATAGTGGACATGGGAGGCTACCAGGTAGAGGCCACACCAGTGGAGTGCTACTGGATGACGTCGAGAGCTCGGACTCCCCGTGATGAATCTGCCCATTGAGTGCATGATGCTTGAGTTCCAATGGTTATATTTGGGCGACCTATTGGTGGCGGCATGTGAAGCACAGTTTGATATACTGTCGCGTTTTGCCCCCACATGGGTCGTAAATGAGGAGACGCGATGATAGCGTTCGTGATGGGACTCGCTGCCATATCAGGTAGATGACGTCGTGCAGGCGTTGTCGGGGATCGGCGACCTCCTGTTGCGTGTCTTGCGGATTAAGTGCGGTCGAGTGGCTCACCCGGCATGTAAGGGTCATCATGAGCGCCAGCCTTGCTCGAGGAGCAGAATTTGGACTTAATCGTCCCAGAAATTATTTTGATCTCCCCTTTGGGGTTGAAGATCAAGTACCTCTTGCCGCAAATTGATGATCTGTTTTGACCAGCTATGGGAACCAGTGTCTTTCTGTTGATCGATCTTCGCGCAAGGTACCCTATTTGGAGATCCAGGAGTTGGGCATTCCCTAGTTGGCCTTTCGTGACCGTTTCGGGCACTACGAATTTTGAGTATTGCTGTCGGGGTAGATGAATGTGCTAGATGCCTACAATGATCTCAAATGTTTTATTGGGCCTCCGTGGGCTGTTCTGTGGTAGCCTTCGTTGAGGTTGTTGGTTGGCATGCCCTCAGACGAAGTTGTGGATCGTCGCGTTGGAATGCGTTCATCCATCGAGAATCCTCAGTAGATGTGGGAGTTATCAAGGGTTTCATTGCGGACTCTCTAAAGTCACGTTCGGGTCACGACGCCATCTGGGTGATCATTGACCGATTGACTAAGTCCACACTTTCCTCCCTATCCAACCGACTGAGTCTCTGGACACTTCGATGCGGGTTTGTGCCTTTGCGATTGTTCGTCCTCATGGCACTCCGGACGGCGCTATTTCGGATCGAGACGCGTGTATTACTTTGGGGTGCTTGCATAGCCTTTGGTAGGTTTTGGCGTGAGCCTTCATTTAAGTATAGCATTTCATTGCTGACGGAGGAAGGCAGGAGGACGATTTAGACCTTGGAGGAAGGCAGGAGGACGATTTAGACCTTGGAGGACATGCTAAGTGCCTGCATGCTCGACTTGGGGCAGTTGGATGAGGCACCACCCTTTGGGTAGGGCTCTGCCTGTGAGACGACTGCCATTCGAGCATACAGATGAAATAGAAAAGGCACTCTACAGGCGCAGTTTTATACCTCCCTTGTGTTGGGACGGTTGGTGCGCCTGTTGGAGGGGCCATAAGTTATTTAATTGACCTTGCGGTGGCCGAGATGGTTCGTGCGTGCCTCTGCACCACCCAGAACCGTCGGAAGGGCTACGCAGGTCATCGTCGCCAGGAGCATACCTTCGGGTTCGGTGACCATGTTTTTCATGAGGTGTCCCAGATTATGGACATCCTCTGTTTCGACATTCGGGGCGAGCTGAGTCGGCCTTCCATCGGACCGGTTTTCGTCTTTGAGTGGACTGGGGGAGGTGGCTGTCATGAAGCCTTGCCTCTGTAACTGACTCATGCCCGTGAAGTCACCCCTGTCTCATAGCTGAGGCATTATGTCAATGATCCTACTCATGTCATTCCGTTCGAGCCGCTCATCCTCGAACAAGATTTGTCGTTTATGGAGCAGTTGATCGAGACCATGGACCAATGAGAGAAGAGGCGCCCCACCAAGACCGTTCCTTCGGATAAAGTGTGTTGGTAGCACCAGTTTGGTGCCTGGACCACTCGGGAGCCAAGGGACTCTATGGGTGATACTTCTACGTTCAGTCTTCCCTCTAGGTTTTCTTAAATTTCGAGGACTAAATTTCCTAATGGGGGGAGATTGTTAGACCTGTGTCATTTAGAGTCCTAATTTCGATCGGAGTCGCTAAAATTTTACTTTTTTAGCCTACCAAGGGGTTTTGAGGACTCTGATTGAAATATAACTGCATATTATGGGTCCTTGTACTGTTTAGTACTGCCCATATAATTTTCGTTTAATTCCGATAAAGTTTTTGGAATTATGCAGTCTTAGATTTTGTATTCGGATTTAATTTTGTTAAAATCCAAGATGAAGAGCTAAAATCCAATATTATCACGAGATGTTCAGTTTTGATCTAGCTTTCATACAAAAGTAGAATTGGATCAACTGGATTCGTGTATCAAAAGTTATGGGTATTTTTTCGAGTATACCCCGAAGATGAGAAATTCAGGCAGCAGCCTTGTAAGATGTTTAGCCTAGATTTTGGAATAGCTAGAGAGGTTATTTGATCTGGGTATAGCATAAAAGCTGTAGATAATCTTCTTGGCTTTCCAATGGCGTTGGAATCGTGCAATTCGGAGCCGTATTGGGGCAGTTATGGCCGTTTAAGTGAAGGTTGTCCAGAGTTTTTAGTCCGATGACAGCTTAGTCATTCCTCCCTCTTTTGCCTATTTAAAGGTCCTCAATGTGCACGACCTTATCATATTTTTCCCTCTTTTGGATCTGGTCCAGCCCTTGGTGTGTATGGTGTTTTGATTTGGGTGGAGAAGATGAAGGTGTTGGTGGATGGAGCACAAAAGGTGCGTGTGTGTTTATGTTGTTGTTGTAGTTGTTGATTCTTTCTTTCTCTTCCCCATCCCTTCTCTTTTCCTTCCCCTCTCTAATCAGCCCCCCCATGTGTTTGTGTTTATCTCCCAATGAAGAAGAAGAGCAAGGAAGAGGTGGTGGTAGCGGTGGTTGTGGTCGAGATGGGCGAATGTGTGCTTGCGAGCCCCTCCATCTCCCCCTTCCTCCCCCCTCTCCTTTTGGTGAGTTTCCTCTCCTCCTAAAGTTGGTTTTAGTGCATGTTAAGGTGCTTGGAGAGGGCTTGCATGGGTGTGTGTGAGTTGGGTGCATGTGGGGGGCCATGGGAGGGGGGTTTGGGGCTTGGGCACGCGGGAGCGCGCGGTCTGTGAGCGGTGCGCACGAGACGCGCGTGCTGGGCGCCCGGGGCTCTACCCGGGGCTCCCCGGGGTGCGTGCGGGGCTGCCTGGGGTCCGGGTTAGGTGTGTTGTGGGCCGGCACGTTTGGGTGCGTGTCCGGGGGGCTCGGGCACGCGTGCATGCATGCTTGCGTGCGTTCGAGCCCGTTTGCGTGCATGTCTAGTTTTAGGCATGCCTATTCGATTCTATGTATTTGTATGATTGTTGGACTCATCATTTTGATACCCTTGACTTACAGATCTCATCGGATGGGATGCGCGTCAATCCGGGTATCAGTGAGTGGTTCGATTGAAACCCTTCCGGGAGCGCTCGATGCACGCAGTCATGCTTCGCGCTTCCATGGGTCTTTAATTGCACCCTAAATATGCTAGATATCATGCATGCTAGGTTTTATAGCTCGTATATTGTGTAGAACCCATATTCTACCTTATAATTACCTTATAACTTTAATATTTATTCGAAGTTGGGATTTTCATTAGGACTTTAAAGTGAGTTGTTGATTGTAAATTTATAAGATATGGGCTTTTGGGATTTTTGGGCATAGTGTTGTTGTAAGTTGGTTGTCAGTTGTTTGGGTCGTGATTGAATTTTTTCTGAATTATTATTTTATAATTGTTATGCTAGGTTATCAATGTGCGAGTGTGTAACGTTCATGCACATGTATCGATTTATATTGCGTGGACTGGAGGTGAGTGGATGTCTCTATATTATTTGAAAATCATAATATATGTATACATCTCGGCATCATGTTATTTTACGATTGTGAAATCTATCTTGTATAAAGCATATGGGCATGCTATCATCATATAGGTTGATATTTTTGGATATATCGTATGCATTGAAAATTATGAGATTTATGAAAATTTGTCGCATGCTGTATACTTGAAAGAATAAGTAGTTTTGATTGTGCATGCAGTAAATCGTCTAGGTGGCTGCGGTCTAAATTTTGACCCAAGTCTATGTGGCCCGATTTTCAAAGTGAAATCTCTGCGGCTAGGTGTCGTGGAAAGCGGGCATGCGTGTCCGTTGCATTCATAAGCATTATGAGTATTGACAGTTATTTTTGAGACCATGCATTGTGATATGAGGCTTCGTTTAAGTTATGGTTTATTGAAAATTTATTGTATTTGCAAATATCATTTTTATTGTATCTTGCAAATTGTTTTCTTACGATATATTATTAAAGATTATTATTTTAAAATATTTTATTATCGGGACGCCAATGTCCATTCACTGAGCGTGTGGTAGCTCACCTCTCATTTTCTCAACCTTTCAGATTAGTTGTTGATGGTCGTCGATCTCGTTAAGGCATTTGAGGTTGAAGTTCGTATAATGATTTTCGGAGCACTAGACTCATGTAGAAGGCGTTGATCATTTCTTTGGCATGTAGTTGGCCCATCTCCCTAGTAACCATATTATCAAGTTGTGTATTTTTGTATAAGTTATATCTAGATCAAATTGGAAATATTGTGGAATATTTGATGTTTTATTATTCTCAATAATGAAGTTTATCTTAGCATTATTTTATTATATATCTGGATAAAGGAAGAAAAAAATAGGACTCTGAAATTCGAAGATTTAAGGTAACGCAACCGGACTTCGCGCTTCAAAACGGAGTCGTGGGTTCGGGGGCGTTACACAGTGGTATCAGAGCGTAGGTTCAACCCTCGGACTGTAGGTTATGGATATATTAGTTGGTTTAGAGCTTAGGTTTACGATTCCTTGTAAGCTTGAGCTTAGTTATCCTATGGAGTTATGGAGTAGATATATTTTTATCTGGCTCTGATACAGTGGTATCAGAGCATAGGTTCAACTCTCAGACTGTAGGTTATGGTCATTTTAGTTGACCAGTTGAGTTTAGGGTATAAGCTTGAATAACCTAAGGAGTTAAGTTTAACTGCCCTATAGAAGAAAAAAAAATTGATTGGGCTATTTTTGTTACCTTATAGTGTTGATTATGGGGCTTAAGGTGATCTTTTATGTTTAGTTGTTTTATCGGAGCTTAAGAAGGCCTTTAGGAGAATTTATTTGAAACCTAGGATAGGCTTAAGGCGTGTTAAGATGCATTGCATATAGGGTTTGTATTCTAACCATTGATTTTTGCTATAGCGTAATTTTGGTGGATCAAGCGCACATTAGAAGGCGCACCAAAGAGGTTGAGATTTGTTCTCAATGTTATACGTGGTTAACTGTTTGCGACCTTCGAGAATATTATTCATATTTGATGTCAATGTGAAGGACACATTTAATTTGTGAATGTGCATTGTGGTAAGTAAATTTTTATTCCTAATGTTAGGAATGTCATTAGTGTCATTAGCGTCATAATGCCCCTTTTGTGTTGTATAAGTTGGATCATTTATGGTATGGGACGTAAATGGACCTAACTTGTACAATCTAGATGAAAATTATTTGCCTTGATTTGTATTTTTGTTAGTGTTGTATGGTATAAGTTTGGACTACCTGTGGAATGGGACATAGGTAGGCTTGACTTATACAAATGATTGTCTATAAATTATATACATTGTTGTTCTTGTTTATATTGTATAAGTTAAAACATCTATAGTGTGGGGCGTAGGTGGGTTTGACCTATACAGTAATGGTTGTGATTTGTGAATGTCTTGTTGTTTTTGTCTGTGTTGTATAAGTTAATCCACTCGTGGTTTGGGTCACTGTATATCAGAGTGGCGCAGCGGAAGCATTGTGGACCAAACTTATATGATTGTTTTGTTGTGTTGTGTTGTCATGGTATGTTGTTTGTTTCGTTATAAGTTAGAATTTCAATGCGGAGCATTGGTGGTTTTACTTATACACTTGTTTGTTTGATTGTTTGTTGCGTATAAGATGGATTCTTATACCATTGTTGTATTTGTTGTGATTGCTAGGCATGTGTCAGATTCATTAGCTGATTCATACTTTTATTGTTTGAATGAATGTATGATGAATTATTGTTTTGTTATTATTGGATGTTGTATGTCTTCGATTTTGTGTTTCTCCCTTGAATTTAGAGGACTAAATTCCTTTAAGGGGGGAAGAATGTAACGTTTCGGTATTTTTTGGCCTTATATATTTATTTTAAATATATAATGGAAATTTTAAATTTGATTTTTATATTTCATTTTTTAGATTTGGCGGTGGGCCCAAATGGGTCCAATTTGATTTATATAAATTGATTTTGAAATATTTATTTTATATTTTGCTAGTGAGATTCGGAGTTCGAAAAATTAGGTTTTTAGGATTCTGTGTTAAGTTATTGGACTCAGGGATCTAGTTGCGAATCCAGAATACCTTTTAATAGCCTTCAGGGATCTATTTGTAAATCGGATAGGGATCTGTTTGTAAATCGGATAGGGACCTCATTGTAAACTGAAAACACTTCAGGGGTCGTTTTGTAATTTCAATAAACCCCTTTAAATAACATGTTTGTGGGTTAGGGTTTTCATCCAAATTTCAGAAGGTGTGAAGGGTGGTGATGACCTAACCCTATATGGTGATGGTGGGTGGTATGACCGGATCTAAGGTGAGAAATCATGCTTCTATTAATTTTTGTTGTTTAGGGTTTTAATTTATTTTTGGTTTTGAGATGTTTGTGTCAATCGATTGTTTGATGAAGAAGTTTGATGGATTAGGGTTAGGGTTTGATCAATTTTAATTGGTTGATTATTTGAATGGATCTTGAAGGATTTTAAAGATCAAATTAGATTTATTAGTTTTGGGATTTAATGGCTATTTTCGGGTTGATTTTATGCTTGGATGTTAAATCGTGTTTTTGATGATGATAGAGTTGTTTCTGGGAAAATTGTATTTCACAAACAGAAATAGGTTTTGAAAAGAGCTTTCCAACGAATCATGAATCGTCCAATTCGGAGTTACGGGTAGAAAGTTATGATTTTTGAAATATTTCTGTGCTCTTTCTTAGCATTTAATATTTAGCTTGATGACTAAGTTTGATGAATTTTAGATATTAAAGGGATCTCAAATTGATGTTTAATGAAGTATAAGTTGATTGTGGGTTTTGATGATTTTATTGATCTTGAAAACTTAAATTGGATCTTAAATCGATAATTTGATTTAGTGGGATCAATGAATATTAATTGAATATTACTGTTATTGGGATATAAATTGATTGGATTGAGTTATTTCGAACATTGAAATTATAGTTGAGCCTTATTGGATTTGTTTAAATATTTATTCGAGGATTGGTCAATTATATGGGTTTTATGGAATAAATGGATATTGATTATCGGATCATTGTAGGTATATGAAAATTTTAATATTTATTCGAAGTTGGGATTTTCATTAGGACTTTGAAGTGAGTTGTTGATTGTAGGTTTATAAGATATGGGCTTTTGGGATTTTTGGGCGTAGTGTTGTTGTAAGTTGGTTGTCAGTTGTTTGGGTCGTGATTGAATTTTTTCTGAATTGTTATTTTATAATTGTTATGCTAGGTTATCAATGTGCGAGTGTGTAGCGTTCATGCACATGTATCAATTTATATTGCGTGGACTGGAGGTGAGTGGATGTCTCTATATTATTTGAAAATCATAATATATGTATACATCTCGGCATCATGTTATTTTACGATTGTGAAATCTATCTTGTATAAAGCATATGGGCATGCTATCATCATATAGGTTGATATTTTTGGATATATCGTATGCATTGAAAATTATGAGATTTATGAAAATTGTCGCATGCTGTATACTTGAAAGAATAAGTAGTTTTGATTGTGCGTGCATTAAATCGTCTAGGTGGCTGCGGTCTAAATTTTGACCCAAGTCTAGGTGGCTATGTCTACGTGGCCCGATTTTCAAAGTGAAATCTCTGCGGCTAGGTGTCTTGGAAAGCGGGCATGCGTGTCCGTTGCATTCATAAGCATCATGAGTATTGACAGTTATTTGTGAGACCATGCATTGTGATATGAGGCTTCGTTTAAGTTATGGTTTATTGAAAATTTATTGTATTTGCAAATATCATTTTTATTGTATCTTGCAAATTGTTTTCTTACGATATATTATTAAAGATTATTATTTTAAAATATTTTATTATCGGGACGCCAATGTCCATTCACTGAGCATGTGGTAGCTCACCTCTCATTTTCTCAACCTTTCAGATTAGTTGTTGATGGTCGTCGATCTCGTTAAGGCATTTGAGGTTGAAGTTCGTATAATGATTTTCAGAGCACTAGACTCATGTAGAAGGTGTTGATCATTTCTTTGGCATGTAGTTGGCCCATCTCCCTAGTAATCATATTTGTATCAAGTTGTGTATTTTTGTATAAGTTATATCCAGATCAAATTGGAAATATTGTGGAATATTTGATGTTTTATTATTCTCAATAATGAAGTTTATCTTAGCATTATTTTATTATATATCTGGATAAAGGAAGAAAAAAAATAGGGCTCTAAGATTCGAAGATTTAAGGTAACGCAACCGGACTTCGCGCTTCAAAACGGAGTCGTGGGTTCGGGCGCATTACAGTAGGCCCATCCGCGGGCCCAGCCCATAGGCCCATGGAAGGTAATCCAAGTAACTAGTAACGTGTAATTTTTATTTGAATTGTGGTTTAGTTATACAAATTATTAATATTTATATAGGTGTCAAACTAATTAGGTACATGTAGTTATTCATTTTCGTAAGTAATTAATTTATTTAATATTTTTATTTTGAAAATTCAATAAATATAAATATTTTTTTCAACATTATACTTTAAAATTTTGTGTTATTTTAACAATATATACAAATAAACAACGTAAAATAAAAAAAAATAAAATGTTTTGAATTTGGGCCCGTAGGCCCGCCCGTGGCCCGAACCCAGGCCCGGCCCGTGAGGCCCGTTCAGGCCCGGGCCCGTGGGCAGGGCCTGGGCTCTGTTTTTTGGCAACGGGCCGACCTGGCCTGGCCCGTTGCCGACCCTTAGTCCTGAGGATGCTGACATACTCCTGACGGTACCAGGCCAAATACTCCTCGCTGTTGGTCACCTCAGGACGACGCTCCACCAAGGCACCCTTGCTCATCCATCTCGCCACATACATTGCATAATTCCTCGGGAGGTTCATATCCTAAGGAATTCCGGCCACTGGGATCGAAGGACGCTTCGGCAGAGGATCGGTCACCCATTTGTGGTACCCAAGCTGGCGGACGACTCGGCTGATCGTGTGGAACACGTCCTCATTAAAATAGATCAGCCAAATGTCTCGCGACAAATCCTCAGGGACCTCCTCCTCCGTGTAAGGCCTCCAAATCATCTACAAGACACCGAAAGAATAGGAAGAGCGCTTAGTCAAAAGAAAAATCAAGTACAAGCTCAAGAACTCGAAAAATGTATACCTCTTCCTCCGTTAGAGCACGGAAAGTCTCCCGGAACTGAGCAAGGCAGTGTAAGCGTGAAGATCCCCGGGGTGCCCACCTCATTGCCCAAGGGAGAGCACGATTAAATGGCGCCGGAGTCGGGCGGTCAATCGCGAAGTGCTCGTACCCGAAGACCTGCGGAACAAGATAGAAATTATCAAAATCAAGTAAGTTAAAGCCAACAAGAAAATACCCTCTACTCGCTAAATACATACCTGGAGAAAGGGAGCAAAACCACCAAGGTTCTTAACCCTGGCCCTCTTCACCTTCTTCGAGAGCTCCGCAAAGAGGTGGGCAAGCATCCGGCTCCCCAAGCATAGTGTCCCATGCCCTCCAAGTCTCGCATCAGCAACAGAGAGTGAGAGGAGACCTTGTCAGAGGCCATCGAGAAGAGGACCCGATCGAAGAAGTAAAGAAAGAATGCCGTCAGCTCCCTACGTGCCCTCTATGGGCACGCGGCCGCCTCTCTCGCCTCTATCATCATCCGTCTCCTCTCAAAGCTAGCTACAGCTTCACCCTTCTGGCGCTGCGTGAAGGAGCTAAGGCCATACTACCCTGATAGTCGCCCTAACGGAATCCGATTCAACGTTCGCTCCCGCTCCATGAACTCCCACTCCCCGATCAACTCCTATAAGAGTGCCTTGTAATCAGTGAGGGTGACCGCAATCACTGCCTCCCCTAAAATCAGAAGATCGATAATCCGATAAACTCCTCGAGGGCCGGCATAATGGCACCCGTAGGAAGGATGAAAGTGCAACTCTCCGGATCCCACCTCTCTGCCAAAGCCTCCACGTAGGGCCGGTGAACGTGGAACGGCTTGATCGGGACGAAAGAACGGAAGCCCGCTCCATCCACCAAGCTCCTATCCCCTGCCACAAAGTCCGAATGTGGTTCGGCCGCTACAAAACAAACAAAAGGGGGTTAGTTCAAAAGCCTTCAAGAGGTAAGAATCTAACCCTAAAATTCATTTTAGAAACCATGCTTAGTAAAGATAACATCCCGCATACTAGATCAAAACAAAAGCATGAAAAATAGCAGACTTCACATAAGGGTTCACCTTTCATTATTTGCAAAACGCTCTTCATATGATCACATATTCTGACCAATTATCCCACCATGGCCATTACTTGCATATTTTCTTTCATTACTGTCTATCATGCTTATATATTTTTCACGAACTCACCCAAGCATGCGAAGGAACTTAGACCCATAAAATGCATGCATGTACTCCCTCTTACTCCACCGTGGTCAAATACATATGCAAATATACTTCAAAAATTATATGCATACAAAACTATCACATGCAAGCATGCTAAGCCATACCATTTCCCTTCCTTTATATATATAAAACATGGATGTACATATGAAAAATTATTCCCTTTTCTACAACCCATACCCGTTCACATGCTTACTATCCCACCGTGATTAATTTACACATACAAGCATGCCTACTAAAAATACGCATATACGCACATTATACACAAATCGCCTATTCATATCACAAAAAGACATGCATATATAAATAAAAGGGCTAGAGCAAAAGGGTTGGAGAAATACCATGGCTCGTGTGGACCCAGGAGCGTCCGCCTTGGCCTGGTCGGGATCATCCATCCCATTGTCACCTTCCTCCTCCTCCTCATCTTCCTCCTCCTCAACCACGGCCTCCTCGGCCTCAGCCTCAGCACCAACCCCTGCGGCTCCTCTACCCATACCCATGGCCTCCTCGGCCTCCACTCCAACACCCCCGGTGTCCTCTGTGCCCACCGCACTGGAGGCCAACTCCGCAAAGGCCCCCATAGCCCTTCTTTCCTCCTCCTCAGCCCTGGCCTCTGTGGCCTCCCCGTCCAGCATCCCGACAATGGCATCCAACGATGCTCTCACATCCTCACTAACCCCCTCTACTTTCACTCCTTTGACCGCGCCCTCGGCCGGTCCTCCAACCTCCAAAACCACCTCTTCGACCACCGTCGGTCGATCCTCACGCTTCCTCTTACGCGTGTATCCAATCACCCCACTTGTAGAACCATTCCCAACCTCCAGGACAACCCCCGAAGGCATGCCCCCGACCTCACCCGTGCCGGTGCCCGCCTACGGCACCTCCGCCGCACCCATAACCACCCCCACGACCTCTACCTCTGACCTATCTCTCTCCGATGATGAAGAGCTCGGGCTACACTCTCCACGAGCCACCCGAGGTCATTTCTCCCTCGAATCAATCGCCTTCGACCTCGTCATCTTCCTGAGTTTGAAAAAAAAAGGAGAATCCAAACCTAGGGTTTCAAAATCAAGAGGGAGAGGAAGGATTTAGGTTAAAATGGAGGAAAATAAGGCAAATAAATCAAGGTTTTTTGGGTTGAAACCGAAGAGAAGGAGAAGAGAGGGAAGAGAAAACAGTTTTGAAAAGTGGGAAGAGAGAGGAACCTTATTCGGTTATAAGGTACCCAGTGATGGGACGGTTACCCACGAGTAGCTGCCCCCTGTCGGCGGCTAGTTTCAACTAGCCACCCCTCCCAGTTTTCAGCATTCACTTAAGACCCCTTTCCAACTTATTTTCAAATCCTAAATTTAAGTTTGCTAAAAATAAACAGCCATGTATTGATATATTTTCAAGTACTATTTGATCAAACATGACTTTCCCGAAGTTTTACCATAATTCTGGTACCATTCAGTTCGAATTTCTTCAGTTCTGGTTCTTTTCAAGAGTTTTTATCCTTCGGATGATCCAATTCACCAACTTAAATCTTTACTTGCTTTCTGTCAGTGATATCCCTCCTTGTTGAGTTTTCCCAAGCACGGGAACAATAGGCTCGAGGAAACTGACGCTGGGCTGCTCCGTGCATGATAGCTAAGAACCCTGACTTCAAGTAACACTTAGGATTAGCCATATTTAGACATTAAAATAGAAAACAATTCTCAGAAAAACCTGAACTAGAAAATCTCAACAGTTAGAAAACCTAGGGCCTTGGAAAAGGGCGGCTAACCCTAACTAGCCGCCCCATGCCAGGTGGCTAGTTTCCACTAGCTGTCCCCCTAGCTGACCCTAAACCGCTTCCCTGGATGGGACATAAAGTAGCATTAAATGCAGATCATTGCGGCGGGTTGTGACCTTTAGCCGCCCCATCTTGGCCGGTTCAACCCAAGTAACCGACCCAAGCCACCGCTTGTCAGAGATGAGACGTTTGGCAGGTCATGATGAAGGCGGCTACCAGGAAGTAGCCACCCCATCATGGGCGGCTAGTTTCAACTAGCCGCCTTTCACCTGGTCTCTGACAGAAGAACAAAGAATTAATGAGGGGTCTAATCAAATACACTATTATCCAAGCCATCTTATTACCCACTGGACAAACCCCTGCCTCTTTTTTACTATAAATAGAGGGGTCCCAAGCCTTTCTAACACATTCACAAATCTTCATCATCAAGAATTCCCAATCCACAATTCACATTCACAACCCATTTCCACCACTTGAAATCCCTAGAGAGAGAGTCCCATTTGTCAGAGAAAAATTCATTCCCTACACAAATCACCCCTCCAAAACCAAACCCATTTCCTACCCAGGTTCTGCCCAAATTGACCCAGGCCCCGGACGGCTAAACCTAACTAGACGCTCCATATCCGACGGCTCAAAACCAGTAGCCGCCCCCACCTACACCACATTTGTCCCAAGTCTCCTCTAGCCAAGCCAAAAGCAGAACAAGAATACCTGTTTTTCACCTCTATGTACGGTATATCCGAGTCTCAGAGTGGAGAGCGCACAAACTCCCCCACGTAGGCGATCAAATCCAACCCTACTTTTCCTGCTTTTCAAAAAAGTAGGTATCGATCACACACACACCGGAATCCCCTTGAGCCGCTGTCGGGCGCCTCAACTGGGAACGGGAACCCACCACCCTTTCGGGAGACGATCTGATTGAGCCCGCCAAGGTGTGCACCGGATCCAAACCCCTGAAGAACCCCCACACACATGGATTTCCCATACCGACAGCGGGACGAGCCCAAATAAACACTTGGGGGAAACCAAGAAATTGTTTTTGAATAAAAAGAAAAAAAAAGGGGAAGAATGGGGAGAAGATGAGAAGGATAGCATCGGTGCCATTTCACCGACTTGGACGAGATGTCGAAGGATCTGATCGAGTCGAAGAGCCCAGAGCTTCTTCCACGAATGGCCATATCGCCTCTCAAAGAGAGAGAAGTCGTAAATTTCTTTCAATTGAGACAAGAAAGGGAAGGCTTCCCTACCCTGTCTAGCCAATTAACTGGTGCAGAAACCAGCACAGAAGTCATTGAATCGTTCATTTTCTTCCTCCTCAATTAGACCCCCCAACTTGGCAAGCTCTTTTCCTGCGACAGTGATGGGCTCCCAACATAAAAGGCTGGCCTTGCGGGGAAGAGCCGAATCAAGAACTGGCCATTAACCGCAACTCGACTAGGGCTGACACTGTAGACATGGTGCGGAACCCGCGAAGGAGATACAAGAGCGGGAATCGACGTCTGTGGCCCCCTCTCAGATGCAGGAGAGCCTCGAGAGAACTCGGCAAAATCCTCCACCCAAGGAGAGCTGTTTAGAGGAGCAACAGCAGGAGGAGAGGGAGGCATTGACCCGCGAAGGGGAGATCCACCAGCGGCGATCTCCCCCTCATCCTCTACCTGTCTTTCGACAACCGAATATGTCACGCCCCAGGACGGCCGTCCCCGAGACATGGCAAATATATATATGATATTAGTAATCCATACACGAGATCAAATAAGGACTCCACAACATCAAAGGCAATAAAGTAATAACCAAGTAACTGACATCAAATATATACAAATAGCGGAAGCTCACATGACTAAGTCTGTAATTCAAGGACATTTACAGACTAGAGTACACAATCAAATGTCCTGTGAGAGCCAATATACACAACAAAAGACATCAACAATCCACATACCATGCACAAGCACAAGTATAATACGTACGAGGAAAAGGGAATGCTGATGGCCTCTCACTCGCAAGACATCCAACGCGAACGCAGGTCCCCTACTAGTACTGCGCCAAGGGGAGCTCTTCTCTTGGATCCGACTCAGCGTCAACTGGAGGAAAACATATGCGAGGGGTGAGCCACACGCTCAGTGAATGGAACAATCCATGCAACACAACTCATATTAATCCTTTCAAGTAAATTAAATTCCACCAGAGGGAATCAACTACCTACGCTGGTGGGTCAAGTATCAACCCGGGCAAACCACTCCCGCACCCTCACCCCCACAAGCTGACATAGGACTTTAGGGAGCAATACCCTCACCCTCACCCTCCTTAAGGATGACCTAGGCTTTGGGAAATTGCACAAACTGGCAGATCGAACCGACGCCGATCCACTACACCCTCACCCTCACCCCCTCATCGGGGTGACATAGGCTCTTGGGAGGAATCTAGATTGTTTCTACACCCTTGGTCCACCGGTAGCTCTTATCCAGGGAAGCCCATACCTGGTATACTCCCATGATCAGCACATCCTCACAAATCGACAGCACCTGACTTTTAGACCTATATGAAGATAATGTTTTTCGTTTCTCGAGTCCGCTTCAACCAGTCAAATCCAGTTGTGCACTTTTTAACCTATATGAGACAGACACTTTTGAATTGAAAAATCTATCTTCAAAAACTGATGGGAGCCCTCTGTCAGGCCGGCTGTCTCAACCAGGAAGTTCCTACTCGGATCCAACGAAGGGAAGAAACCAATCAACACTCGCGAATATGATCCTCTCAGGTCCATCATCACCGGTTATCAAAACCGATAAGCGCAACAAATTCTCATGAATTCCCTCGAGGGCGCATAACTCAGATGCGGAGAAGTCATTTCATTCATAGTGACTATGCCATGGTATGACCCCCTAATAGGTCATACACTTGTCCAAACTCATTTAGACAAGATTCATGGCTCATACAGGTATAAGATGTTCCCTGCCTGGGAAAAGAACCCCTTGGGAGGGCACCTTGAGGTCCCGATATAGGATACCCTGACAACCAAATAAGGAACACGGAGCATCCTAGCCTGGGTCTCAATGGTGACTTCCCAAGGTCCCTTAATCCCGAGTAGGAAGATAGGATTAAATATACAATGCATAATTAATTAAAGAATTAATCATGGAAGCATTTAATAATATAATAACAAGGTATATATTATCTAAGGCATGCTCATACCTATACATACTTATTTGTTTGATTAAGTTAAACTAGGTGGGGACATACATGGATCAGGGTATGCTAACATGGGACAAGGTATCTAGACATGTATGTGCTCTTATACATGATACATGGATGTATAATCCTAGCATACAATGTCTAACAAGGTACGGGTGCATCATAGCAAAACATACATCCACATATATTCTTAATTAACAAGTTAATATGCAGTTATGGTGCCCCAGGGGAGGGCAATGAACATTAACGTGCATCGAACGCCTCCCAACTGGATTGGATTGACCCACTCACCGATACCCGGATCGACGCACATCCCATCTGACGAGGTCTACAAAGTAAGGGTATCAATAGGGGTGAGTATAACCACATACAAACACATAAAAATAATTAGGAATGCCTAAGACTAGACATGCATGCATACAGACTCGAATGCACGCAAGCATGCACGCACGCATGCGTGCCCGAGCCCCCCGGACACGCACCTGAGCGTGCCGACCCTCGGCACACCCGAACAGGTCCTGGGCAGCCACACACACACATCCGGGGAGCCCTGGGTGCAGCCCCGGGCACCCCGTGCGCCCACGCCGCGCGAGCCACGCGCAGACACGCGCGCACCCTCGCGCGCGCGCTCGCGCGTGCTGACCCGCGCCCAGCCTCTTCAAAGCCCACCCCCAAGCTCCACATGCACCCAAACTCAAACACCACCTATGCATGCCCCCCCCCCCCAAGCACCTAGACATGCATAAAAATCAGCTTTTGGAGGAGAGAAAACTCACCAAAAGAGAGGGGAGGGAAGGGGGAGATGGAGGGGCTCGCAAGCAAACCCTCGACCACCTCGACCGCCATCACTGCTACCACCGCCTCAGCCTTGGGAGCTCTTCTTCTTGCTGAAATCAGAGGAGGGGGGAGATCATGTGAGGGAGCATGAGAGTGGAGGGGATGGAGAGGGAAAAGAAACAACAACAACAACACATTTACACACCTTCATTTGCTCTCTCTTCTTATGGTACTCTTACTTCTCTTCTTTGATACATAAATACAAACATTTGGGGGGCTGAACACCCACAAAAGGGCTGAACCAAAGAAAGAGGGGAAACTATTAGAGGGGCTTGAGAGAGAGAGGAGAGGGAGGAGGCAACCACGACCAAACATGCACACCTTAATCATCCTCTTCTTGTAGCACTTCCTCCATGTTCTCCATCATCTTCTTCACCAAGAAAGCCTATACAAAGGCCTAGACCAGATCCAAAAGAGGAGGAGAAAGAGCCCAAGTCGTGCACTTTGGGGACCTTTAAATAGGCAAAAGAGTGAGGAATAACCAAGCTGTCCTCGGACTTAAAAACTCTGAACAACCTTTACTTAAATGGCCATAACTTCCACAATATAGCTCCGAGTGCACGTTTCTAATGCCATTGGAAAGTCAAGAGGCTTATCTACAACTTTCATGTTTATATCCAGATCAAATAACCTCTCCAGCTATTCCGAAATCTAAACATCTTACAGGGTTGCTACCAGGATTTCTCATCCTCGGGGTATAATCAAAAAAATACCCATAACTTTTGATACACGAATCCAGTTGATCCAATTCCACTTTTGAATGGAAGCTAACTCAAAATTAAACATCTCATGATAATACCGGATTTTTACCTCTTCATCTTGGATTTTAACAAAATCAAATCGGAATACCAATCCAAACTGCATAATTCCAAAAAAATGTTATCGGAATTCAATGAAAATTTTATGGGCAATACTAAACAGTACCAGGACTCATAATATGCAGTTAGAATTTTAATCAGAGTCCTTAAACCCCAGCAGGTAGCTAAAAACTAAAATTTTAGCGACTCTGATCGAAATTAGGACTCTAAATGACACAGGCATAACAGAATAAGAGATAAAGTGGAATAAGGGCAAGGATTGATCAAGGAATAGCCCATATTAATAAAAGATACGGGCCTAAGGGGAGAAAGGCCTATAGGCCCAAAGCCCTATTACTACCAGGTCAGAACCATTTCTCTCTCTAGACGGATAAGTGGTCAACCCCGACTAGGCAAAGTCGGGCAACGGCAATAAGTCAATCCGGGTAAGTCGGACAAAGCTTACGCCCGACTAAGATAAGTCAGACAAGGATTATACCTGACCAAGGTATGACAATCATTCGAGGATATAGGATGAGAATCTTATGATTGACCGACTTTGAACATTAGCCACCCAAGTGGTGAAGCCTAAAGTAAAAAGTAGGTCGGCCATAAACCCTCCCCTGAAATAAAATGGTTAATAAAGGGAATATCCCCTGACACCAAAAAAGACAGCATGTCAGAAAAACAGTTGTAGGATAATGATGATCCCTAGGTGACACATGTCCAAAGATCCAAAGGCCACGTGGAGATTCCATATTGCGTTATGGTCACCCCGCAAGGCCAAAACCGGCACGCCCCTACTTACTATAAAAGGGGAACATCATCACCCATTCAAGGTATGTAAAATTCTAACTCTCTCTCATACTGATTCTCAAGTGTCCTAAGTTATTCTTTCCAAATGGAAGGGATCACTGACTTGAGCGTCGGAGGGGCGTTAGCTGACACCACACTAGTGTGAGTAGCAGGTACCCGAAAGAAGGAGAGGACGATGAGGAACGGGAGCTCTAGACGAATCATCGCAAAGGAGAGTTCAAGCCCACACCGTCTTGGGTCTACTTCCAAAGCTCGGATCAGAAGAGATCTGGCCCAAGAGGGAAATCACGCCCCCACCCGAGGAATGGAGTATTTGAGCATGTCATCATGATAGATATGAGGTGATTATTTTATATATGTCTCATATGATTTTGGATATACATTATATTGTATTGCATGGCGAAATAGTTGGAGTGTGAGTAGTTGATTATGCATGCATATCATTCGTCTGCGTGACATCGTCTGCGTGACCACGGTCCAGTGGGACCCTGTCTGCGTGACATTGATCTGCGTGACTAGGCTCTAGATGGAGCATCTTTTGGCTGCGTGACATACGGGCATGCGTTATGCATCATATGGTTTTGAAGTTTTTATGGGACTATGCATCTTGAGGCTTCTGTTAAGTTATGTTGGATATATCATTTTATTGGAATATCATCATATTGTATTTGCAAATGATTTCTTATGATATCTTATAAAAGTTATTATTTTGATATATATCATTAACGAGACGCCAATGGTCCATTCACTGAGCGTGTGGTTGCTCACCCCTTCTTTTCTCACCTTTCAAAATTAAAGGATTAGAGTGGTGGATCTCGTGTAGCTGCAAACGAGATCATATTTTCTGGAGCACTAGACTTGTGTAGAAGATATTGGTCATTCCTCGGCATGTAGAGGACCCATACGTATGATAGTGTGGAAATGTCTAGATTATTTATCCCTAATGTATATTCAAAAGTTGAGAAGTTTTGTTAAATTTTTTAGTTGATAATTGATGAATAAATATGGTGATGTTTTCTTATGTTATCTGGATAAAAAAAAATTTAGTACTCTGAGATTTGAGCAATAAAGTTAACGCAATCGGATTTCACACTTCAAAACGGAGTCGTGGGTTGGGGTGCGTTACGCTAACAAACTAATATCATAACAAATTAATATAATAACAAACTGATATATAATCTAACACATTTAACTCTCCCTTCCAAACTCTGAAGGGTAGTACCCTTAGAGTTTGCACAAATATGATAAATTAAGATCCCAACAAACTTAAGTATCATTAGACTAAAATCACTAAAATATCCTAATACTTATTTAACACCCCTCCCAAACTCTGAAGGGTACTTTTGAGTTGCTGTCTGTGTTTTGAGATCCATCACTTTGCTCCCGCTCTTTTTGATTTAGTCGGAGTCAATCGGAGTCTGTAATAGCCGGGACCCTCTTAAGAAGTTTATGCTAATCTTTACATGTTTGGATTATATAATAGGATAATCGTATACAACTGGGCTTTTGATCTTTATTATCCCTAAAGTTGTACTTTTTGTTTAATTTTGGTAAAGCAATTTCGAGATATATTTGGGATTCGTGTTAAACATATAAAGTCTTAATTTTTTAATCACTTTTCATATAAAATTGGTTTTGCTTTAGTTGGAGCTATATTAGAAAAGTTATTGCTGTTTTACCATTTCTACCCTTAGAAGAAGAAATCCCGAGGTCTTCTATTCGTCGCTATTTTTAATATAGTTGGAGGATTCTTCTGATCTTGGCTCAAATATAGAAGTAGTAGATATTTTCGTTATCATTCCAACAGAAGTTGTATCACCTGAAGTAGACTGTCCTACAAGAAGTTATGGTGGTTTGAGTCGAGACTGCGTAGAATTTTAAAGGAAGGGCAATTTGATAATTTTCCTGGATCTATCAATTGCATTGAAATAAATTCGGTGGTGTTGGGGATTTATTGCGAGAGAGAGAGTGACAGTCACCTAGACTCTATTTGAAGAGAAAAAAGAAATCAAGGAAAAATTAGAAAAATTGGGAAAAGCTTCGTCGTGCAATTTTCGTGCTACATTGGGTAAAAATTCTTGTTCTTTTCATTGTTATTCTTCGTCTAGGGTTGTTTTATTTAAGTTTTAAATCAAATTTGTGATTTAGGGCTGAGATATGAATATGTTTTTGGGGTTGAATAAATAGGTATTTGATGGTTGATTTTACAATATCATTTGGGGATTGTAGTGGGGGGGGGGTATTGTATTTGTTTTGGGAGAACTAAGGATTTCTTCATTATTAGGGTTATATTTTAGTAACTGATTGAGAATATAATTTTGTCAGCGGGTTTCCTGTATGTGTGGATTAGGAGCTGCAATAGGGTGAGTCCAGCTTGAGGTTGTGAATTGTGAGGTAAGTAACCCGGTCGACTTTGCTTGTTCCATTCTATTCCACGTGATATTGTTGATTCGACATTTACTCATTCCATTCCATTCCACACTTTTATTGGTGTTGAGGCTATTCAATTGTTTTGATAATCCATATGATTTTGATTGTGAGTACTGCATTTAAATGGCCTATTATTGAGATATATTCCTTCATTAATGTTAGACTGTGGTTGTTAGAGATTCTAAAATATTCTTATAATTGGTCTATTTGTATCTCGGAGTTGTTCTTTATTGGATTCTAGCTTACTTTCCTTATTTATATCTCGTGAGCTTATGATTGACTTGTTAGTATCGTGAGCCTTTCTTTGATCATAATAAGTATCCATCTTAGTGTCTTGCCATGAACCCATGATCTGTATGGTTGTGTTGTTTGACAATGAAGCCTTGTAGTGTGATAAGCATCGTTGTGTCTATATTTCCTCTTATGTACTTGGAGTTGGATGACCATAGACCTTACAGTGAGGGTTGAGGTTTGCCTCCCTAGCGCGCATAAGTACGTACGGTCCAGCGAGGGGGACTTGAGAATACCCTGCTGTGCCTGGACGTTCTGAGGGCCAGGTAGTGAATCCGCGGTGGACGTTCCGTGGGCCACACGCGAGGTATTGTGGATATCTTGGACATAGGGGCCAAGATGGGGTTGTGCAGATGGTCAATCCTACGCTTTGGACATTTAGAGGCTAAAATTGTGATTCCCTTATCATTCTTGTAGCACTATGACATTTTCAGGGCCATCATTGATTTAATTTAATATGATTTACATCCTTTCGATTGAGGGATAATTTCAGAGTATGTGCTTTCAGTTCAATTGTGATGCATCTTGATGATATTTATTGGCCTTATCAGTTGTGAGGTGTTAATTTGAGCTATTCATTCCTATTTTTTTATATATCAGCGATGTTATTGTTCTGCGCTGATGATCATACAGTGGTTCCATTTGTCATTATACTTTGACCTGGTGTTTATTGAGATTACTGAGCTTACCTTTAGATGTCATTCTTGTTTTCCTTATGCGTGGAATGTATGGGTTACTTACTGAGCATCTTTCGCTCATTCCATTCTATTTTCTCTTATTTTTACAGAGTAGAGGCGGGGTTGGTGGACATTGGCTTGGTCTTCTTTTAGTGCCACGTCCAGCTGGTGAAAGGTATATAGATGTGTTATTTTGATATTTTGGATCTGTATACGATTATTTTGGTAGAGACTGGTCTAGCGAACCATGCCTATGTTAAATGCTCTGTATAAATGGATGACTGTATGTAAGGTGTGTTAGATGCTCTGTTGACTGCTTAAACTTTTCTGGATGTGTTGTGATATAGGTGATTATACATTTCTTGTTGATTATCTGTTATCCCAGGGTTGTTATCATATGTGATTATAGGGTGGACATTTTGATATTTTAGAAAAAAAAAAAGATTATGGCGGCATTTTAGGCATGTGACGCACTCGTGTCGGTGTTTTGGGATACGGGCCGCCACAATTGGTATCAGACCTTGGGTGGCGTGCACGTGTCAGTGTTTTTGGGCGCGGACCACCACAGTTGGTATCAAAGCCTTGGTGGCGCGCTCGTGTCGGTGTTTTTGGGACACGGGCCGCCACAGTTGGTATCAGAGCCTAGGTTAGGCCTCATTGAGTCAATTGAGGATTTAAGCTGAAGTTCAATAGAGCAATAAGATAGGGTTAGATGTCTAGAATATTATACAGAGCGTGTTGGGGATAGGAGAGTATTTAAATTTATGTGATGTGGTGTTTGTGTAGGTCTTGATGGATCAGGGATCTGACTCGACACCTGCGACTCACCCAGAATCATCAGATGCTGCTAAGGTGATCCAGGCCATTGGGGACGTGACAGAGACATTGCGGGAGCATATTAATGCTATCGTGGAGCTCAGGCAGATGAATGCGACAGCCAAGGAGCGGGGGATGTATGATACTTTCATGAGGATGACTCCATCACTGTTCTATGGTACGACAGATCCATTGATTGCAGAGGAATGGTTATTCTTGTTGGAGAAGACCTTCCGAGCGATCAAGTGCTAGGAGGAGGATAGGGTTCCTTTGACACTATTCCGATTGGCTGGCAATGCAGAGTTGTGGTGGCATATGATGGAGCATACACAGACATCCTCAATCACCCAGGAGATGTTTGTACAACTTTCAATGAGAAATATTTTCCAGAGGCAGTTCGGAGGGCGAAGGAGCATGAGTTTTTGTATGTACAGCAGGGGCGACAATCAATGGCCGAGTATGATGTAGAGTTTACTCGTTTATCGTGATTTGGTGCACAAGTATTGCGGGATGAGAAGGCTCGCGCACGGAGATTTGAGAGGGGACTTCATCCTGATATCTGTATCACATTGATGGCATTGAAGTTTCCCACCTATGCCCTTGTATTAGAGCGAGCTTTGTTTCTGGAATAAAACCTGGCGGAGATAGCGCGTGCCCATGCACCATTGAGTGGTGTTACTGCATTTGGAGTGGGTCATATTGGAGGAACTGGAGGGCCCATTCGTTGAGACAACCCATTGAGAGGCCATCAAGATAGACGACAGCGAGATCGGTGACCATCCCAGCAACGACAGCAGCAACAACCACTACGGCAGAGGGAGCAGGGTAAGGGAATCTATCAGCCTAGATGCTTTACATGTGGCCGGATGGGACACCAGGCTCGCGATTGTTGGAAAAAATGAGCTGGACCTTCTAAAGTCTGTTTTACTTGTAGCCGTGAGGGTCATATAGCACGCCAGTGTCATCAGACATCGAGGAGTCCAGCAGTGCAGGGGCAGGGATCAGGAGGAGCTACAGAGTCCCAGAGGTAGCCAGCTCAGGGGATCGTGTACGCCGTGACCGAGAAAGATGCACGAGCAGCTCACGATGTAGTCAGAGGTACTATCACAATCTCTCAGTTAATCGCATCTGTTCTGATTGATCCAGGAGCTTCTCATTCCTTCATTGCACTGCATTTTGTACCTTGTTTGGGAGTCGAGCCGACTCCATTGCTTCATCCACTAGCAGTATATCTTCCGACGGGCTCTGTGGTGATCACGGATCGCGTATGTCGATCATGTTCTATTTTCATCGCCGGATGTGAGTTGAGGGCCGATTTAATATTGTTCGAGATGGTAGATTTTGATATCATTCTGGGGATGGATTGGTTAGCTAGTTATCATACGAATGTGGATTTTTTCTCCACGACAGTCACATTCAAGCTTCCTAATCAGCTAGAATTTCAGTTTGATGGAGAGCGAGGTGCGACAGAGGTCCGAGTCATCTCATGTCTGCAAGCGCAACAGTTGATTCAAGATGGTTGTGCTTGCTTCTTAGCACATGTGGTGGATTGTACGTTGTTGTCTGGGCGAGTGGAGGATGTCCCAGTGGTTCAAGAGTTTCCAGATGTGTTCCCTGAAGATTTACCTGGATTACCACCAGCTCAAGAGGTTGAGTTTTCTATAGAGCTACTCTCTGGGACTTCTCCTATCTCTAAAGCCCCATACAGGATGGCACCAGCAGAGTTGAAGACACAACTTGAGGATTTGTTAGAGAAGGAATTCATTAGGCCTAGTGTTTCTCCTTGGGGTGCACCAGTCCTGTTTGTGAAGAAGAAGGACGGGTCAACGAGGCTGTGCATTGACTATCGCCTTCTCAATCAGAGGACTATAAAGAACAAGTACCCATTATCGAGAATTGATGATCTGTTTAATCAGCTAAGAGGGGCACAGGTGTTCTCCAAGATTGATCTAAGATCGGGCTATCATCAATTACCGATAAAAAAGGACATTCCAAAGATAACATTTCGGACCAGATGTGGCCATTATGAGTTTGTCGTCATGCCTTTTGGGCTGATGAATGCTCCTGCAGTATTCATGGCGTTGATGAATAAGATATTTCAATCATATCTAGACCAATTTGTGGTGGTGTTCATCGATGACATCTTGATATACTCGTCGAACAGAGAGGAGCATGCACAACACCTGAGGATTGTCCTTGGTGTCCTATAAGTTGTATGCTAAATTCAGCAAGTGCGAATTCTGGTTGGAGAAAGTGACATTCTTAGGGCATGTGATCTCAAAGAAGGGAGTTGAGGTGGACCCTGCTAAGGTGGAGGCAGTGATGAGCTGGAAGCGCCCCACCAATGCCACTGAGATTCGTAGTTTTCTTGGCTTGGCTTGTTACTATCACATATTTATCAAAGATTTCTCAAGGATTGCAATTCCACTAACTCGTCTAACACAGAAGAATGCTAGATTCGAGTGGACAGAGCAGTGTGAAGCCGGTTTCGAGGAGTTGAAGAGGCATTTGACTTCAGCTCTGATTCTCACTATTCTTGATGGTACAGGAGGCTTTGTGGTCTATAGTGATGCCTCACAAAGAGGGCTGGGTTGTGTATTGATGCAATTTGGCAAGGTAGTAGCTTATGCATCAAGACAGTTGAAGCCACATGAGCAGAACTATCTTACCCATGATCTGAAATTGGCAGCCGTAGTTTTTGCATTGAAGATATGGAAGCACCATCTTTATGGTGAGAAATTTGAAGTATTCACAGACCACAAGAGCTTGAGATATTTATTTTCACAGAAAGAGTTGAACCTCTATCAGAGACGATGGCTTGAACTTTTGAAGGATTATGATTGCACCATTCAATACCATCCAGGGAAGGCGAACGTCGTTGCTGATGCTCTAAATAGAAAGTCAGCTACGAGTGTAGCGCACCTAATGATTCATGAATGGTGTTTGCTCGAACAAATTCGAGACTCTGATGTAATATTGCAAATGGGAAGGCCAGGAGTTTTGATTGCCCAAATGAGGGTACAGCCGATCTTGTTGACTCAGATCGGAGAAGCTCAGAGGAAGGATATCGAGTTTGAGGAGTTTCGTCGTGTAGCTGAGTCTGGGGCAACAGATTCAGAGTGGAAGATGAGGACAGATGGATTGCTCTGCTTTCAAGGAAGGATTTGAGTTCCGTCAGATGAGGAGATCCAACGTAAGATCCTACAGGAGGCACACCATTCGGCTTACACTATGCATCTTGGTAGCACAAAGATGTACCAGAATTTGTGAGGCTTGTACTGGTGGCGAGGCATGAAGAAGGATATTGTGGAGTTTGTTAGGAGATGTCTAACCTGTCAAAAAGTCAAAGCAGAATACCAGCGAGCGGGAGGTCTGTTGCAACCATTGGAGGTGCCAGAATGGAAGTGTGAACATGTCACTATGGATTTCGTGTGCGGTTTACCTCAATCCTAGAAGGGGTGTGATGCCACATGGGTTATCGTGGACAGACTGACAAAATCAGCCCACTTGATGGATAGTCTGGCGGCTAAGTATATCGATGGAGTTGTTCGACATCACGGAGTGCCTGTCAGTATTATATCGGACTGTGATCCAAGGTTTACATCTCATTTTTGGAGAGGTCTACAGCAAGCTTTGGGGACCAAATTGCAGCTTGGCACAGTATTTCACCCTAAGAATGATGGTCAATCTGAGAGGACCATCCAGAATCTCGAGGACATGTTGAGAGCATTCGTTCTTGAGTTTGAGGGTGGATGGGAAAAGAACCTAGCGTTGATGGAGTTTATCTACAATAACAGTTATCATAGCAGCATCGGGATGGCACCCTTTGAGGCATTGTATGGTAGGCGGTGTAGGACTCCTATTGCTGGGAGGAAGTGGGAGATCGACAGATGCTTGGACCAAAAATCGTGCAGCAATCGACTGACATGGTTCATATCATTAGGGATCGACTTAGAACAGCTCAGAGTCGGCAGAAGAGCTATGCCGATAACAGAAGGAGAGATTTGGAGTTTCGAGTTGGGGACCACGTTTTCCTGAAGATATCACCTACGAAAGGGGTGATGAGGTTTGGGAAGAAAGGCAAGTTGGGCCCTAGATATATTGGTCCATTTGAGATCCTAGAGAGGATTACGTCGGCATATCGGCTTGCATTGCCACCGCAGTTGGGAGGCGTTCATAATGTGTTTCATGTGTCCATGTTGAGGAAATATCATCCGGATCTGTCGCACGTCATCGATTATCAACCTTTAGAGGTTCATGCAGATTTGACGTTTGAGGTATGACCCATCTGTATTTTAGCACGTCGAGAGCAGCAGTTGAGGACTAAGATCATTCCATTGATTAAGGTCCTATGGCAACATCAGACCTCTGAGGATGCAACGTGGGAGCGTGAAGCAGAGATGAGGGAGCGTTATCCTCACCTATTTTCATCCTAAGGTATGCTTTGCGGATTTGGAGGACCAAATCTTGTTTAAGGAGGGTAGGATGTAATAGCCGGGACCTTCTTGAGCAGTTTATGCTAATCTTTACATGTTTGGATTGTATGATAGGATAATCGTATACTACTGGGCTTTTGATCTTTATTATCCCTAAAGTTGTACGGTTGGTTTGATTTTGGTAAAGTACCTTCAAGACATATTTGGGATTCATGTTAAACATATAAAGTCTTCATTTTTAGTCACTTTTCATATAAAATTGGTTTGGCGTTGGTTGGAGCTATATTAGAAAAGTTATTGCTATTTGACCATTTCTACCTTTAGAAGAAGAAATCGCGAGGTCTTCTTTTCGTCGCTATTTTTAAAATAGTTGGAGGATTCTTCTGATCTTGGCTTAAACATAGAAGTTGTAGATATTTTCGTTATCTTTCCAACAGAAGTGAAGTGGACTGTCCTACAAGAAGTTATGGTGGTTTGAGTCGAGACTGCGTAGAATTTTAAAGGAAGGGCAATTTGATAATTTTCCTGGATCTATCAATTGCATTGAAATAAAGTCGGTGGTGTTGGGGATTTATTGCAAGAGAGAGAGTGAGAGTCACCGAGACTCTATTTGAAGAGAAAAAAAGGGAAAATCAAGGAAAAAATTAGAAAAATTGGGAAAAGCTTCGTCGTGCAATTTTCGTGCTACACTGGGTAAAGATTCTTGTTCTTTTCATTGTTATTTTTCATCTAGGGTTGTTTTATTTCAATTTTGAATCAAATTTGTGATTTGGGCTGAGATATGAATATGTTTTTGGGGCTGGATAAATAGGTATTTGATAGTTGATTTTACAGTATCATTTGGGGATTGTAGTGGGGACATTGTATTTGTTTTGGGGGAACTGAGGATTTCTTCATTATTAGGGTTATATTTTAGTATCTCATTGAGAATATAATTTTATCAGTGGGTTTCCTGTCTGCATGGATTAGGAGCTGGAATAGGGTGAGTCTAGCTTGAGGTTGTGAATTATGAGGTAAGTAACCCGATCGACTTTGCTTGTTCATTTCATTCCACGTTGTATTATTGTAAGTGACCTGACTTTTGCTTGTTCCGTTCCATTCCACGTTGTATTATTGTAAGTAACCCGATTCACTTTGTTTGTTCCATTGCATACCATGTGGTGTTGTTGATTCTACATTTACTCATTCTATTCCATTCCACACTTTATTGGTGTTGAGGCTATTCAATTGTATTTGAAAATTCATATGATTTTGATTGTGAGTACTGCATTTAAATGACCTATTATTGAGACATATTCCTTCATTGATGTTAGACTGTGGTTGTTAGAGATTCTAAAATATTCTTATAATTGGTCTATTTGTATCTCGGAGTTGTTCTTTATTGGATTTCAGCTTACTTTCCTTATTTATATCTCGTGAGCCTTTTTTATCATAATATGTATCCATTTTAGTGTCTTGCCATGAACCTATGATCTGTATGGCTGTGTTGTTTGAGCATGAAACCTTGTAGTGTGATTGGCATCGTTGCTTCTATATTACCTCTTATGTACTTGGAGTTGGATGACCGTAGACCGTACAGTGAGGGTTGAGGTTTGCCTCCCTAGCGCGCATAAGTACGTACAGTCCAGCGAGGGGGACTTGAGAATACCCTGCCGTGCCTGGACGTTCCGAGGGCCAGGTAGTGAATCAGCGGTGGACGTTCCGAGGGCCACACATGAGGTATTGTGGATATCTTGGACATAGGGGCCAATATGGGGTTGTGCAGATGGTCAATCCTACGCTTTGGACATTTAGAGGCCAGAATTGTGATTCCCTTATCATTCTTGTAGCACTATGACATTTTCAGGGCCATTAGTGATTTAATTTAATTTGATTTACATCCTTTCGATTGATGGGTAATTTCAGAGTATGTGCTTTCAGTCCAATTGTGATGCATCTTGATGATATTTATTGGCCTTATCAGTTGTGAGGTGTTAGTTTGAGCTATTCATTCCTATTTTTTATATATCAGCGATGTTATTGTTCTGCGCTGATGATCATACAGTGGTTCCATTTTTCATTATACTTTGACCTTGTGTTTATTGAGATTACTGAGCTTGACTTTGGATGTCATTCTTTTTTTCCTTATGCGTGGAATGTATGGGTTACTTACTGAGCATCTTTCGCTCATTCCATTCTATTTTCTCTTATTTTTACAGAATATAGGCGGGGTTGGTGGACATTGGCTTAGTCTTCTTTTAGTGCCACATCCAGCTGGTGATAGGTATATATAGATGTGTATATTTTGATATTTTGGATCTGTATACGATTATTTTGGTAGAGGCTGGTCTAGCGAACCATGCCTATGTTAGATGCTCTGTATATATGGATGACTGTTTGTAAGGTGTGTTAGATGCTCAGTTGACTGCTTAAACTTTCCTGGATGTGTTGTGATATAGGTGATTATACATATCTTGCTGATTATCTGTTATCCCAGGGTTGTTATCATATGTGATTATAGGGTGGACATTTCGATGTTTCAGAAAAAAAAGAGATTATGGTGGCATTTTAGGCACGTGACGCGCTCGTGTCGGCGTTTTGGGACAGGGGCTGCCACAACTGGTATCAGAGCTTGGATGGCGTGCACGTGTCGATGTTTTTGGGCGCGGACTGCCACAGAGTCGCTCCCGCTTGTTGAGTCAGTCAGAGTTGCTCCCACTTGTTGAGTCAGTCGGAGTTGCTCCCGCTTTTTGAGTTGGTTGGAGTCGCTCCCGCTCTTTGAGTTAGTCAGAGTTGCTCCCACTCTTTGAGTCAGTACGAGTTGGTGGATGGAGATGACGGTGCGCGAGGACGACGACGCACGGAGACGACAGTGCGCGAATACAACGATGGTGCATAGAGACGACAGTGCATGAGAACGATGGTGCACGAAGATGACAATGCTGTCGTTATGTAAAACTGGGGGTTCTGTGAACTTGGTCCTGGTCCGTCTCATGACTGATCAGATCACCGCCCGGAGGGTTGTTCCTAAGCTGCCCGACAGCTTCCCAGAAAAGATGGGGTTTGTTTGTAATCGCCACTTTCTTTCTCAAAAAGCAGAACAAAAGTTGGGTCGGATTTGATCGCCTTCATGGGGGAGTTTGTGGGGTCTCTGCTCTGGGACATGGACATACTGTACACAGAGGTGAAAAACAGGTATCTTATTCTGCCTCGGGAACTCGCTAGAGGAGGTTTTGGGAGTTGGGGTGTGGGTGGGGGTCAGCTAGTGTAATTTAGCCACCTGGTGGGGGACGGCTGATTGGGATTAGCCGCCTGGGACCTGGCTCAATTTAGGCAGAACCTGGGCAGAAAATGGGTTTGATCTTGGCAAAGGTTAAACTAGGTTTAACCTGGGTTTTATAGAGTGGATTTGGAGAGTGGGTTTGTGTATGAGATGGGTTTCTCTCTCACTTTCTCTTTCAAGGGGTTTTGAAGGGGTAGTGTGGGCTTGGGAATCTATGTGTTGGCTTGAAGTGGGAATTGAATGGGTGATTGTTGTGAATTGCTGATGTTGTAATGGATTGGGAATGTGTTAGAAATGTTTTGGATGCCCCCTTTTTATAGTAAAAATGGGACAGGGAAATGTCCACTGGACAATAGATCAAATTGGATAATAGGGTGATTTGATATGACCTCCCATTAATTCTCTGTTCTTCTGACAATGTTTAGGTGAGGGGCGGCTAGTTGAAATTAGCTGCCCAGTGAGGGGCGGTTACTCTCCAGTAGCCGCCCCAATGATGACCTGCCAAACAGTGTCCAGTGAGGGGCGGTTACTCTTACAAGCAGTGGCTTGGGTCCAGGGGCGGAGACAAGGGGGCGGGCTGGGGCCCGGGCCCCCCCAAGCAAAATTCAAATTATTTTTGGTGGGCCACTCCGACATATCACCAATTAAATTAAATGACCAAAAAACCAAACACTCCCCTTACATTCCAACGTTAACTAGCCTAGGCCACCCCAACCAAAGCCCAAAACAATTTAGGTGGGCCACTCCCCCACTGTAGATACCCCAATTTTGACCGTCTAGAAAGACAAAAATACTTCAAGTAACACTAAGAAATAACCCACATTTGGACATCAAATAGAAAACAATCATAAGAAAAAACCCGAACCAGAAAATCCCAACACTTAGAGAAATCTAGGGCCCTGGAAAGGGGCGAATAACCCTAACTAGCCGCCCCATCCCGGGCGGCTAGTTTCCACTAGCCGCCCCCTTGACTGACCCCAAATCGCTTCCCTGAATGGGACATAAAGTAGCATTAAATGCTGATCATTGCAGCGGGTTGTGACCTTTAGCCACCCCATCTTGGCCGGTTCAACCCAAGTAACCGACCCAAGCCACCGCTTGTCAGAGATGGGACATTTGGCAGGTACTGCCGGGGCAGTTAACCTTAATCAAGCACACTATTACCCAATTCATCATATTACCCACTAGACACTCCCTGCCTCTTTTTTACTATAAATAGGGGGGGGGGGGTTCCAAGCCTTTCTAACACATCTTCAATCCACAATCCATCATCTTAATCCACAATTCACACCTCCAACCCTCAATCCCCAATTTTCATTCCCACTTGAGATAATTCACATTCACAACTCATTCCACTACTTGAAATCCCTAGAGAGAGAGAGAGAGAGAGTCCCATTTGTGTGAGAAAACCCATTCCCTACACAAAATCACTCTCTCAATCCACCCTCCAAAATCCAGGTTAAACCCAGCTTAACATCTGCCAAAACTAAACCCATTTCCTACCTAGGTTCTACCCAGGTTGAACCAGGCTCCGGATGGCTAACCCAAACTAGCCGCCCCCTACCCGACGGCTCAAGTCCACTAGCCGCCCCTCACCTACACCCCATTTGTCCCAAGACTCCTCTAGCCAAGCCAGAAGTAGAACATGAATACCTGTTTTTCACCTCTGTGTACGGTATATCCGTGTCTCAGAGCGGAGACCCCACAAACTCTCCCACGTAGGCGATCAAATCCAACCCCACTTTTTCTGCTTTTTAAAAAAGCAGGTGGCGATCACACACACACCAGAATCCCCTTGAGCCACTGTCAGGCGTCTCAACCGGGAACGAGACCCCACCACCCTTCCGAGAGACGATCCAATCGAGCCCGCCAAGGGGCGCACCAGATCCGAATCCCCGAAGAACCCCCACACACGCAAACGCGGATTCTCCAACGCCGACGAATCCCATACCGACACCCACATGGTCCATCAATTATCAAAATAAATGCCCCAAAAACCAAAAAAAGAAACAAAGAATTAAGAAAACCCTCACACCCCCTCCTTATATTCCCATGTTTATTCCCAGTGTCACATCCCACACATATTGTATTTATTTTTGTTTATTTTGTTTGTTTTGGTTTATTTATATATTGTATTTACATAGTGTATTTATTATATAATTGATTCTTAATTCTTTATTGAATTTTTTATTTGTTTATTTTGTTTAATTTTTGTTTATTATCATATGATTGATTCGTTAGTTTGGAATTTGGATCTCTTTGTTGTTATTTGTTATATTAAATTTTTTAATATTTGAATTAACTTTTGTTCTATATAATTTTTTTTAATTTATGTTTTACAATTGAAATTTAGATCAAAGCATGAGCAAGATGAAAACGATTGATTATTTTTTAAGAGAAATTGTTCCAACTCCAAAGCCAATATTAATCTTTCTTCTAATGTTGATCCACCTCCAATAATTGAAAATCCTTCATCGAAACGTCTAAGATGGCGAAACTGCTTTCAGAAAGTGAGAAAATTTAAGTTCCTATTTATATTACATTTAATGAAAGAAGTTTTAAGAATTACAGATGTTCTTTGTCAATGATTGCAACATCAAACCCAAGACATATTGAATGCAATGAATTTAATATCCACTACAAAGGCTCTCATTCAGAAGTTGCGAGAAAATGACTGAGATAATTTTCTTCATAATGTGATATTATATTGTGAGCAAAATGAAGTTAAAGTTCCTGACATGAATGTCCCCTATGGTGATAAACGTTTTCGGACTAAATGTGATAATGTCACTCTGGAGCATCACTATCGAGTTAACATTTTTAATGGCACAATGGACTGCATGTTGCAAGAGCTAGGTGACCGATTTAATGAGGATTCTATGGAATTTCTTCGTCTTAGCATGGCTCTTGATCCGAGAGATAGTTATAAGTCATTTAATATTGATGATATATGAACCCTCGCTATTACATTTTATCATCAAGATTTCGTAGAGCAAGAGATTGTTTTGTTAAGATATCAGCTACAATATTATGAGCTCGATGTACCTGCTAACACAAGACTACAGAATTTATCCAAAATTTCTGAACTATGTCAAGGATTAAAGAAAACAGAAAAGGCAAAGATTTTTTATCTGACTGACAGATTGATTCGTCTTGTTTTGACTCTTCTAGTCTCCACATCAACTACTGAACGATCATTTTTAGCAATGAAGCTTGTTAACAAGACTTCGTAATAAGATGGAAGATGAATTTCTTGCAAATTACTTGATTTTATATATTGAAAGAGAAATAACTGAAAAATTTGACAATTATATGATTGTGGATGAATTCTTGCTGTGAAAAATCATCGGGCACAATTGAAGTAGAAGCTGTATATTTTTTTAATTTTTTTTGTTGGTATTAAATAAACATATGTGCATTGATTTTATGAATTGCTTGACTTTTAATATATTTTTATCTTAAATCACACTATATATTTATATATATATTTTAAAATTTTAGTTGAAGTCCCTTATTTGCGACCCCCCTTGCTCTAATTCCTGGCTCCGCCCCTGGTTGGGTCGGTTAGTAGGGTTGAACTGGCCAAGATGGGGCGGCTAAAGAGCACAACCCACTACAATGATCAACATTAAATGTTGCTTTATGTCCCATCAAGGGATCAAGGGAAGCGGTTCAGGGTCGGCTAAGGGGGGCGGCTAGTGAAAACTAGCCGCCCAGGAAGGGGCGGCTAATTCCAAGTAGCCGCCCCTGTCCAGGTCTTAGAATTTTCTAAATGTTGGACTAGGGTTTTTCGGTTCTGGTATTTAAGGAAGTTTTCTATTTAAATGTTCAAATGTGGTTATTTTCTAATATTATTTGAAGTAAATTTCTTTTATTTGGACGGTCAAAATTAGGGTATCTACAAGTGCGTGAATACGACGACGGCGCACGGAGACGACGGTACGCTAATACAACGACGGCGCACGGAGATGATGGTGCACGAATACAAGGACGGCGCACGGAGACGACACTGTGGGAGGACGATGGTGCACAGAGACGACAGTGTTGGGCGTAGACGACGGCAATAGTGGATCTCAAAGGAAGAAAGAGATCTAAGGAAGAGAAGAATGATGATCGCACATAAAGAAGACATGTGTGGAGGCAGCAATGCTACATTTAAAAGACGTCACTTGGCAAACGGTGACGACGACGGATCTCAAAGAAAGAAGAAGATCCAAGGAAGAAAAGAACGACGACGGTAGCGCTCGGAGACGACAACGCTACGAACATGATCTCAAGAAAGAAAGAGACCCAAGGAAGAGAGAAGAATGACGACGACTCACGGAGACCACGATGATGATGACAAGTTCCAAGACTAAAATCCGTAGCATCCGGTAAAGAAACACAACTTCAAACGAGGCCAATGGAGGCGACGGCTGATGGACGATGTCACAGACACACAGGGCGCGGAGGCAGCGGCAGTAGAACTTGAATTTGATGCGCCCCAAGAGATATCGAACTGAGTCCAAGACATTGAATTTGATGCAGCAGAACTTGAATTATGCGAAACCCCAATCTGGGTTTTCTTCGTTTCTTTGATTTGTGATATGAGTTTCAACCAGCCACCAGGACAAATAAGCAATGATGATGCTTCATCATCAAAATCCAATCTTCATTTGCAAAGGGCTCTTGATTGTGATCATCGCCCACTTTGGCATCTCGTTCATTGAGGAACAGTTGCAGATTATGAGGCTTCGCGATGACTCTTTGTGGCTGTCCTCACGATGACCTAATTATAAAGACGATGATGATGTCGATACGGACAACGCACGATGAAAGGCGCACGGATGGACACCGCGCAAACAACGGAGCGAACATCGAAGATGATGGCACACGAAGAAAAAAATATGGACATCTCAATCGGAGCGGAAAAGAGGGAATAAAAACAAGAGAGAGAACGGTAAAAAACTCTAAAACTCGAGAGAGAACGGTAAAAACTTTAAAATATGGGGTGACTCTGATACCATGTTAGAAATAAGAGAGAGAAAATAATAATGAAACCCTAAAACTCTTATTTTATTATAGAGAAATTAAAGTCCTTTATAGAATAGTACAAGATAGTATTATACATATAACACACTAATAAACTAATATCATAACAAACTAATATAATAACAAACTGATATATAATTTAACACAATTAATAGATAGAATGGTAAAAAACTCTATTATTATAATAATATATATAATACAGCTGCATTAATGACATGATAAATGCAACAAAAAAAGAGAGTATGTTATGCATCAGCTTTTCAGCTTCCAAAGAAATAGCCCTCCACAGGTCCACCTCTTGTTAGTTCCTCATTTCAAACCGACTCACCCCACTGTCCAGGTAAAAACATCCACGAATCCTGACCGTCCATTAGGTATACCTTTCTACAACGCAAAAAGGGTGGAATCCCTCGCTGTTTTTGCGATACAAACTTTTCGTTTCATTTCATCTCGCATCACGATCCATTTCGCCGTGAGAAACTCGCTCGCCCCACGAAACCCCCCTTCGACTTTCACGATTTTCATTTTCCGCTCACTCGAAGCCCTTCCCCTCCCTCTCCTTCAGATCCTCTCTCTCTCTCTTCGAGAGCTCGCGCTTTCTCATCCGCAGCTCCTCCAAAATTAGGGCTTCGAACTCTGCGCGGCTTCCGAGGAGCCACTCGCACGATCTCTTCTTCGTTCGCCGTTTTTTTAAAGTTTTTTTTGTTGAAGGCCTTCGCTTCATGTACAGGTGAGCTGCTTTTCTTTCTGTTGTTGTTCACGAGGTTTCGTGGGTTCTCTTCGGCTTCTGATGATTTTGTTCGTTTGTTATATATATACATCGTTTATTTGTTTCATTTAAGTTGAATGCATCTATTATGTTTAGTTTTGTCGGTCACTTTTGAAAAGGTTATTTTTTGGTCAGGGATTACTTGCTGATATTGCATTTTCGGGTTTGTATTTAATTTTGGGTTACCGAGTCTTTTGGAGAAGTTCAAACGCCTCTTTTGAAAAAGCATTAAGAATTTCAAGTTCAGGTTTGCACACTTGCAGAGGCGAATTTAAAAGTTTGCATTTTTTTTATGATGTCAGCTGACTTTATGATAGAAATCCAATATTTGTGCTCAGATTTATGATTTAGCGATGTATATGTCTTATCATTTTTTTTTTTAAAACGGGGTTGGGATGTCAACCAATTTTAGAGTGAAAATGGAAGATCATACAAATGCAAGATAAATATAAAATGGGAGGTATCCTCGTAGGAAAACTACCTCAGTTCCCTTTCAAGAATTGAACTTCCTGGACTCTTATCCAATGAGATAAACTTATAAAGTCCTGGTGATTTGTTTTCTTATAGAATTCGATTTGCAACTTCTGATTTATTTTTAAAATTTTAATTTTCTATCAGACGAACTAGTGAAAACTCCCATATGATGTGGGGGGGAAACAGAAAAAACTGAGAGAACACCCAATGCCCCCTAGGGGGCCAAAGTTTGGTTTCAAAATCTTAATTGGTTTATTCATTTCAAATCTTTTTTTTTAAATATTGGTATCATAAACTTTGTTGTTTTGGTTTCATAACCCAATTGGAGAAATAAATGCAAAATATATGGGGTTGGGAGAAAGGTAATTTCATTAGAGAAAAATGGATTTTTTAAGTATGCACTCACAAATTTAAAGGAGAAGGTGAGGTAATTTTGTCCATGCCAAAGGGTTTGTGGGTCCCACAACACAATCAAGGTTATATTCTCTCTCTCATTGACTCCCCCTCAAACTTTCTTGAGTAATATAATGTGTAGCTTTTGTTTGACGATATCTATTCTTGGTTCTCTTTGCTTCATATTGCATGGCACATTTTGAATACATGTATTAACTGTTGTACTGGAATTCAGATATCCTGTCAAGCTCTTTTTGTTTTTATATTTTTCCTGATTGGTAAATTATCTATGATATTGACAATACTCACTCAGTTCTGATAATGTAGGCCATTTACAATGATGTAGTTATTGGAAAGGAATATAATGGCCTCAAAGGGTCCAAGATCGAAACTCGATCATGAAACCAGAACAAGACGTCAAAAGGTGTTAGTTCTTGAACTTTGAAGCTTTACACTTGCTTTTTACTTATCTATTTATCTATACTTCTGGTTTCTGGTTGCATTCCCTTAGTTTTTTTTTACCTCTAAACCTTGATACTGAATGCACTGAATTATAAATACTTTTTTTTCATTGAAGTGTAGTTTAATCACCATTTAAATCATGTCTCATTAGCAATACACGTCTTGTTAACCATACATGTCTTATTCAATAATTCACATATTAAGCTGACTAAAAATGAATTAAATGCATATTTACATATATCACTTGGGCAACATATCTAAAACCAAAAAGGAAAAATGCTCATCTAGTCTTTTAGATATTAAGGTATATTTTTTATGTTTTTGCCTAAATTTAAGTATTATGTCTTGAACTCAGAAGTCTTGGTAATGTTTTAATGTGGTAATTATTGAGAGGTCATGTATTTTGTAATTTTTAATTTTCTGAAAATTTCCTGAATTTTTCTTGAACTTTACCTGAATTATACATCTCTACCAAATTCTGAAGTTTTGTCAATTGTCAAATAATTTCTGAATAACGAACCGGTGATACATGGCAGTAGGCAATTGAAATCAAATGCATTTATTAAACACATTTTACTTATTTTCATGCCATTTTATAGATCCTAGGGAAGGTCATCTGAGATGTATTTATATAAGAGAAATCATGATGTATGAATTAAAGTGATCATGGATGAAGGCCGAAAGCAGGGCCCCACTAACTCGACATGTGAGCTTAACTTCAGATGGACAGTTCCAGTTCCAGTAGGTTCTATAAATGATTTTGAAGAGTGAGGATAATTTGCTAAAGTTTATCAAATCTATATAAATATGTCAAGAGTTTTGTTTTCTTAGTAATCTGCCCCACCTCTTTATATAAATTACAACAGAGAATTAGCTTCGGGGGCATAAAATTTCAAGGATATATATTCTTTCTAGAAGAAATGATATTTGATGGAGAACCCTTTTATATTCCCTAGGATCGGCAATTGAAGTGAGAATAAATTATTGGATCTCTGAATTCGAGATGACCGAGTTGGTTGAATGCACCAGATTAACGTTCTGGTCCGAATCAAACAACATCTATCTTTTATGAAGTTAACTGAGCTCAATTTTGATGGAATTTGAAAACCAAATGATGCCGTGGCCCATAGCTTTGATAATATGGAAAAGAGAGAGCCAGAAGGGATAGATGTCTTCAAGAGAGAAAATCCTGGTCATCCTTCCATGGTTTATGCTGGTATCATTGCAGAAAAGATAATATAACAGAAAACATAACTTCAATACTTCTTCTGTGGCATTTGTTTGCCTTATTAAATATGCGTTTGCTTTAGGCCCTTTATCAAAAGCAGTAGATCTTAAATTGATATATAGTAAACTCACCATATCATGTGCGATCCACTGCTGCCTTGAACAGTCTTGCAAAGATAATTGCTGGATTTCCAAAATCACAGAGATGTGGGCTTGGCTATGGCATAGATGGAAAAAGAAAGAGATCAGTGCCAAAGTGCAAAATTCCATCATTCCCCAAGCGGTTGTTGGAACATGGCTTACTCGGAACTATTGTATAATCCAAGGGAAAAGGCTACATGTTGAGATTACTTGGGTGGCAATCACGGCTACTCTTTGAGCGTGGCTTAAAATTCTCCTTGGCGGCGACCCGCCTTCTAACATCATGGGCTAATGGGGAAAGATTTTAATGTCTGAGTTTCCCTAACATTTAGTGGTTCCCCTCCGGAGTGATTTATCCCCTTCTTTTAATTTATTATTATGGAGTCCCTCATCTTCTTTTGTTTGAGGGGCAATTTTCATAAAAAAAAATTGCTCCTATCCTCTTTCTTTTTTGTTTTTTTTAAATGCTGGTTTTGCCCCTTGCAACCCGCTATCGATTCAGAACTTGAGGTTGGTACCAATCCTTGCATTATAAGCGATTTCATCCATTAATGGATCTGCCGTCTTATGAACGCTTTATCCAGATAACATATATTCACTTCTCACATATAACTTATAAAACTCAAATAAGTAGGTGTACCCGTTGGAATGGCTTATTCCATTTTTTGGTGCATTGGGCTTTTAATATATTGATCTGAAGAATGTCTTCTGTTGTGAAAGGGTGGTAGTCTTTGAGGCAAATTTTGTTAGGTAGTGGTGCATGTAATGTGTATGTGTGTGCTTGCCTTCATCGATTGACATTAAGTGGAGGGTGTCTGCTTTATATGCGTGATGAGCCTCTGTTTGGTCCATGCCCCATCTTGGTGTATTTGGTTGACTTGAAATGGAGGTATCTTTCAAAAGTAGTGTGTGTATGTGGAAAATACTTGGGCGCTTATTTCGTATTTGCTTACCCCCCGTTTGTGTAACGGAATAGACGAGTATAAGGGCGGTATAAGGGTGGTATAGGAATGGATAAGAAAAATAGTTGTTTGTTTGAAGGGTATAACTTGGTATTACTAAGCCAGTTTAAACGAGTATAAGAGAGTATAACAATTCTAAGCAACCCCTAGGATAAGTTATACTCACCTTATCTATTCCCATGGGCTCACATGTCAAATCAACTTTTTACACTTCATCACATCAAATCACCTATCAACACCTCTTATACATCAAATGTCAAATCAACTTTTTTACACTTTATTTATATTTTATTATTTATCAAACAAACAACTCAACATTTATTCTTACGTTTTTTAATGAGAATAAAAAAAATACAACCAAACAGAAAATCTTTTATTCTTGTAGATTTGTTATCTATACTGGCATAGTTATCTATCCAGAATAACTCAATTCCGCTATCCAAACGGGGGGTTAGAGATTGGATGCAGATGATTCTCCAAGTGGATAATCCTTTTTGTATTATGGGACATTCTTGGTTTGTGAGAAGTTAACGTTTTGTATTTTAATTGATTGTGAGATTGTTCCTTTTCGATTCTAATTTTTCCTTTTCCTTTTCCTTTTCCTTTTTGTTTGGAGATCCCTCGTGTCCGTTCAGGGGCTTTTATTTAATAAAAGTTTCTATCTTATTTTAAAAAAAAAATTCCCATCTTGGTGTAATAGTAAATTGAGGGATTACTGTTGCCTTCTTTCTCTCTCTCTAGGGAAAAATGTAATCTTTTTAAGTTTCATCACCTCTCTGGAAACATTACACAATGACACATTTTTCCCAAAAAGCCTTTTAGTTATCTCCTCAGTTGTAAGTCTAACCTGTTCCTAAAATGTAACACAAACACAAAGCCCTTCTTTATTTACAAAAAACAATACCAGTGATTCCTTAATATATCATTTTAGTATTTGTAAGCTGATTTGGATTTTTTTTTTACTATTTTTCCTTTTTTTTATGGCGTTTGTAAAATCTTAGTTGGATGAAAAATGAAAGCTATGCAATTTTTCTTTTTTACTGACTCACTGTTTTTTTTTATTTCTTAAGAGATGTGCAAAAATAAAAATAAAATATGTTTTTGTGGATTGTGGAAAGTCGTATGAAGCTCATGGTTAGTAGTGTAAACTTGAATCACCTACTAATATAAGTTACATAGCATTTATAAATTTTGTATAGAGTTTTCCCCTTGACCTTGCTTTCCCTCCATGTTTGGAGTTATCATATTTATTGTACAATAATATACAGCTGAATGGAGAAAAAAATTCATGCAGCTGACCCTTATTGTTAGGAGGAAAGGCTTTGTGTTGTTATTGTTTGTTGTATCAATAAAATTAGGTTGGTAAGCTTCCACCCTTTAATTAATATAAAAATAAAATTATCTACATGATCATTTAGCATATCCCATAGAACTAACATTCGATCATTCATCGATAACAAAGGTAGCGATTCATCATATATTTAATAAAGGTGTGTGCCGTTCATTAAAAATTCATCAAAGGTCATTAACAGGTTCCTAAGGTCCAAGCATTTGTCCTGTATTTCAAATTGAACAACTATTAATATTATAATTTTTATAGTGTCACGTGCAAATCAACCTCCTCTTACATGGATTCTAAGAATGGTCATTTTACATGTTTTTGAATGTTTTTTTTTTTTGACGGAATGGTAGGCATTAGCCATGAAATTTATTCAGATCAAATGCCCAAAGCATAAAAAACATACAAAGAGACTCGTGGTCGAGGAGGTTTCAACCTCAAGCCAAGAGGGGGAGCACCCCACTATTATTCGATTACAATTTTTCCCGCCACATATACGACCCCTTTGGCCCCCCCGGCACATGAAGTGCCCCATGCTTTAATGAGAGAAATAATCATCTCCCATACATTCTCAAAATACATGCGTGTTCCCCAAAATATAAGGTGATTTCTTGCGAGCCATATTGCCCATAGAACTGTCGTGATGAAGGACTGCGATATTTTGGCCTTGTTGGTTCGGTCACCCCAATTCTTCATGGCCCGACCTGCTGCCCATAGCTCCTGCGAGGAAGATAACCGGTCATTCATGCCTGTGGCCTCCTTGAGCTTTTTCCAGATTTGTTTGGCGAAAGGGCAGTAGTGGAGCATGAGATGTTCCGCCGTCTCCTCGTCAGCCCCGCACATAGCACACATCTGGTCATCAAGAACAGCCAATTTAGCTCTATATTCATTCGTCAAGATGCAGTTCTGGTATCACCTATATACATGTTTTTGAGTTTGAAACACCTATATTATCAGTATGATATGGGTGGTCACAACTGGTATCAGCCCTGTTGGGTTATAATTATACAGATCAGGTTGGCACCTACAGGTATTGTGTTAGACCATAAATTTGATAAATATTGTGTTGGGTCATAAATTGGATAATTATTAGCTAATATGTGGGATATGACCAGAACCTTTTAAATAACCAGACAGTAAATGAATGGAGGCCCAAAAACAGATTCTGCTTAGAAAAATTCAAAACAAATTCTTTGGGCTGTTATAGAAACATAGAACAACTTGCATCTTCAGGTGTCCAATATAACATTTATCAAGTTATAACCATTTTTATTCTACCATGCATCTGGATGATTGATATGTTTATTATTATTATATTTGTTTTTTATTTTAAAATTCTATACTCATGTTTTTTTTATATTGTTTCTCAGGCACTTGAGGCTCCCCATGAACCTCCTCGCCCTAAAACTCATTGGGATCATGTTTTGGAAGAGATGGTTTGGTTGTCGAAGGTCCGCAACTGATATTTTTTTTTAGTCTACCAATAATTATAAATATCTGGTGGACACCACCTACAAAATGACATCAAACGATATTTTATCCCTTAATTGATTTTTTTTACCATTCAGCTCTATTGAGGATAACGTCCTTTGTTAAATGGGCATCTAGTATATTTTTTTTTATTTCTGCCAAAGTTAGCTTTGGCTACCGCCTGTCCTAGTTATATATCTTCAATTATGACCAAGTTGCTCTTAGCCGGTGTATTTATTGGTCTCTTCTATATATTATAAATCATTTCAAACAATTTTCTTTTTATCTCCTATTTTAGCAAGCTCTAATTTTCCATCAATATTTTCATTTTTTATTCTGTCTTTTCTTGTCTTTCCTCCATCCATTTAGCATTCTCATTTTAGCTGCATTCATTATTTGGATACCACCTATTTAAATAAAATGCATCTTTGTTTATCTATGAGTAGACCCTGACTGAAATTAAACAATTCAGATTTTTATACCAAGATACTTTGATTTTGTACTTGCATTTCATTCAGTTTAATATAATTTGGATGAGCAGGATTTTGAATCAGAAAGAAAGTGGAAGTTGGCTCAGGCAAAGAAAGCTGCTATAAGAGCCAGCAAGAACATGCTGGCCACAAAGGGAGAGAAAAAAATGAAGGTTAGGTGTCATGCATTTATAATCAGGAACACTCTTGATAATGATCTGACTGCTAGCATCATATCATATATACCATATCAAAATTCCTATATAAACTTTATTAATTGAATTTGATAATTGGTGACCATGAACTTGAATGCATTTTGTTCTGATTGTACTTACTGAAATCCAGGAAGAAGAACATCGATTGAGAAAAATTGCAATGAATATTTCCAAGGATGTGAAAAAATTTTGGATCAAAATAGAGAAGCTGGCAAGTTTTCTTATCAGTCTCAATTACTGCGCTTGTTTACAGTAGTAATGTCCATCCTGTGCATTTTACATAAGATTTCATTTCTGCATAAAATTGGATTTCAGGTCCTTTACAAACATCAATTGGAGCTTGAGGAGAAAAAGAAAAAGGCACTTGACAAACAACTCGATTTTCTTTTGGGTCAGACAGAAAGGTAGAAAATCATTCTGATATATTAGGCATTCTAGATTCATTTTTACCAAGTGATCTGGAGCAAAATTTGAGAGAGAAATATCTATGGAAATTTCATTTTTGGCACTGAAGGAGAGCTACAATGTGACCTGTTTGCTGTTGTGTCAGATACTCCTCAATGCTTGCTGAGAATCTTGTAGACATGCCTCTTTTATGTAATTCTGCTCATGTAGATTCTTTTGTACAAGAGTCACATGGTATAAATGGAGAAGATATCTGCAATGGTCTTTCCAATGGTACTTAGTGGTTCTCTACGTATTTTCATGTTATGTGTCATTTTTTTTTCTGGACTCTCCAAAAAGATTGCACAATTTTTGCAGGACATCAGTTGGATAAAGTGGACATTGATAGTGATTTTGTTCAATCTGAAGAGGAAGTGGTGAGTTTTATCTTCTTTCTTATTGTGTGTGAGTTGATGAGCTCTCTCTTCTAGTGCTATTGTCACATGATGCCTATAATCAATTGGATGTCTTTTTGTGCATTATATTTCATTCTAGTATGTGTAGTGTTTTTCTGATATTGAAATAGCTAAATTACTTTTAGTCAGATATATTGATCAAGTGTTTTCCACATAGAACCTCTTATGTTTGAATGTGTTATTTCTAGTAATCCAAATATGCCAACAAACTACATAAGGGATTAACCATTGGAAATTAGCTAGGTTGCTTCTATCATCTCGTTTGAACCACCTCCACATTCCTTCAATCTCGTTGAATGAGCATCAGAATCCTAGGGCATCGTCCACCTTTTCCCAAATCTTCGACCTAAAAGGGCAACCGAAGATAGGATGGTCCCTTGAATCCTCTTCAAGGCCACAAAGTTCAGATGAAACATTGCAATCAAGAGCCCATTTTGACCGGTTGACCTTTATGAAAACCTTGTCGAGTTTTTGAGAAGCCACATGAAGCCTGGGATTTTTTATAAGTTGGCTTATAGTGTGAGAACCCATTGCCACAGGATACCTTCATTGCATTGATCCCTAAAAATGATATGGAGGAGAGGATTGGTGATCCGAGACTTGTAGTCTCATAAATATATATATTTTTTCGCTTGATAAAATGTCAGTAAACAGGAATACATCAGCCAGCCTCACGCATTACCCTCCACTCTAAGCATCACATGGTTCCAAACGTAATCTCATAAATGATTTCTTATGTGTTGGCTGATCGTTTAAAGGTTATGGTGGATTTCTAGTTGAGGAAAATAAGATTTTTCTCATTCAAAGGAGTGTGCTACAGGATGGATGGGTTATTTACAAAGATGAGAAGAAATGGGTTATTTACAAACTGTTTGAAAAGACCTGTGACAACATGTATTGGGGATCCAAAATCATATGCTTCATGCTATGGTTTTGATGAGAGATGGATTAGAATGGGATGGAATATATCTTTGTGGTTTGTTAAATGACAACCGTTGTGGTTTCTTTCGCCTCCATGAAGGTCTTAGACAAGGTCCCGATATCTTCTTTGTTTACCCTAGTTGCCAATGCTTTCAGCCGATTGATGAAGATGTGAGAGAACAGTGGATAGGTACACAACTTTGAGATGTAGTGCGGAGGGTTCACATAGCTAAAATGGTCCTCTTATTTTCCTTTAGCCCCCGTTTGGATGCCGGATAAGATTTATTCTTGGGTATTTATTAATCCGAGCATAAGTGAGTATAAATAAGGATAAATTGATTTTGTGTTTGGTTGTGTTTTGAATTATTCTCGTTGGGAATCGTAAGAATAAATGTTTTGTTGTTTGGGTAAAATGTGAATAAAGTATGGATAAAGATTTATAAAAGGTAAAAAAATTATGATAGTTGATTTGACAGGTGATTTATAAGAGGTGATGACAGTTGATTTGACAGTGGGCCCACTTATTCTTTGAGTGGAATAACCTAGGATAAATTTTATTCTAGGGATTGATTGGAATCCGTATATCACTTTATACCAGTTTATTCTGGTACACTTTATCTAGGTTTATCCGGGCTTTCCAAACGGTTTTAAAATTTTATCCGGGGTTATCCAAGGTTATCTGGGGCTTATCTGGCATCCAAGCGGGGTATTAGAGTGAGTGAGCATTATTTTGTAAAAGCTATAGGCCTTTGGTACCATTATTGTCATTGACATTTTATTAAAAGTGCTTTAAGAATCGTCTATTGACGGCTTATTAAAAAAATGTCACTTTTGTGCATAATGCTTTTTTTTTTTAAATATAAAAGTGTTATTCATGTGAACCATTTGCTTCTAATTTTCCCATTGCTGCTATTGACGACAGAAAATTGTTGTGGTGGCATTTCCAAGCACCACATCGCAGTGGTGAAACATGATTGTACGATGTGGTGAAACATGATTGTTCCAAACTATTTATTTTCCATCCTCATTGCTTTTTTTCATGCTGGCTCCAGATTATCGGGAAATGTCATTGTGTTGATATTATCAATGATTTCTCATTGAATGTGCTGGTATATGCATGATGACATACTAAGGTTTGCAATGTAGGAAGATGATGAGCATACTCTTGAGGAAGATGAAGCTCTCATCACAGAGGAAGAGCGGAGACAAGAATTGGCAGCTTTGCAGGATGAAGTTGACTTACCACTTGAGGAGATTCTTAAGCATTACACCACCAATGAAGGTAATCACCAGTGTCTGATTTGTCAGTTTGGTTTGTGTATATTATTTATCATCATCGAAATTATGATCGATGCAATTATTCTCAGTTTGCAGGGAAGGAAGTCCAGAATGTGGTAATGGTGTAGCTATGTCGATTGAATTGGCACAAGATCAGACCAAGGGTGAGATATCAGTAAGTTGATGCTCTTGAAGAGGACTTAGTTAAATAAGGTAGAATCTGTTTGTTTAATACTTCTCAGCTTCCAGATTCAGCTATTCAAGCCAATGGCTACTCTACGCAGCTTGACAAACAGTCAGATGTGGATCATTTTTTGGTCAAAGAAGCATGTCCTGTCAGCCATAAAATGATAAGAAGCAGATCCATCTCTGTTGTCAGTCAACATTGTGTAAGTGGGACCATTTTTTTTTTTCAAAACAGAGAAGTGCTGAATTAGTGAATTTATTGATGGTCTAACTTTTCTTTCCGCTACAACAGAAAGAAGTTAATGGTGACCTTTCTACCGCGGGTAATCATATTGTGATGAAGGCATCAGATGCAACTGATGATGATCATTTTCCACATGATTCTAGAAACGAGCTGGTAAGACGTTTCATCTTTAAACATTGGTTATAGGATTTAAGGGATATTTAATAGGACTTGGTCCTTTTGTCAGTAGTTTCTATTGGCCTCCGAGTATTTATTTTGATGAAATTTTGGCCTGCGCTCTATATGTGTTTCTATTATCTGGTGAAATGCAAAACTTGTTCTTGAAATTACTGACAACCCTGGATTCGATAATATTTTCAAAACTTGCAACAGTGCAATACCCTGTGCTTTTTCATTGGTGGTTAGCAATATCATCACTCAAATTGGCATATAGTTATCACTAGTGTGACGTGGGATGATAGTATCCTCTATTTTGGTTGGTTTAGAAATGCGATAAACACAAATGTGTTTATATGAAATGAAATGATAAATACAAGGGTGTTTTCACTGCACTACACATGGATGTCGGCTTCCTCTTTGTTTTCCGTCTATATGCATTCACTAAATTTATCCTCTTCCCAGTTGACCATATCATCCCCTTCTCCTCGAACTAGCCCGCCAATCAATCCCTTCACTTCCTCTACGAGGCTGGTGTCAATCCCTGCTTTCTTGACGGCTTCTTCTTCTTCTTTTTGCGGCTCCTTATTTCTCAGTAGTTCATTCGTCATGTGCATGGTTGCTTCCAGAGTAACTGATAGCATTCATTCTTGCATTCTTTTCATTTGTTCTGAAATGTTACTACATATTTATGTAACATTATCTATGACTATCATATCATTCCAGACACAATACATAAGCCTGTCAATTATCTGAAAAATTATCCGTATTTGATCTGAATCCATATTCGAAAATTTGAAAAATATCTGATATCCGAAATAGTTAGGATAGATATGGATATGCCTCTATCCGATCCGAAAAATATTCGTATCCGATTTTATCGTACCACATATATAGGATTATTATAAGCCCTTGGATGGAAATCCAAGGCTTCACATTCAATCTTAGATGCATAAACATTTTAGGGTTTCCTAGACGCTCAAAGAACTAAAATAGTGACGCCGCCTGCCTTTTCCACCATCCCCAACGCACGGGCCATCATTGGTCAGCAAAGCTTCATCTTTCCATCTCCACCGTTGTCACCCCCACCTTCGCCTTTGCCTACATCGCCTCCACCACCGCCGTCACCTCGACCACCACCACCATCCTCAAGAACTTCTGTAGATCGGGTAAGATTCCTTGAGCTGGTTTGACTCTCGGGATGCGTATGGGAAGACCCTAATAATGGGGGTACCATGTCACATATTTCATTAGATAAAGTAAGGTTGGATGCCATGGATCATGGATGGTTGCTAGGTTGAGTTTGACTAATTTTTTATTCTTCTTTTTTAGGTTGAGTTTGACATCTGTGTTGTAGGATACATTTTTGCTTCCTCCACCATAATAAATCATGGATGGCTTAGCTTTGATGGTGGTGGCAGAGGTGAGAGGAGGGCGTGAGAGAGTTGTTAATAAAATTTCAGATATTTTGGATATTATCCGAATCTGTATCCAGATGTTCGGATCGGATATGGATACATATTTTGGAATATTTGTTGGATATCATATATTGATATTTTTTTGGATATCTAGTTCGGATGCGGATACGGATATGGGCATATCCGCTTCGTATCCATGTGATTGACAGACTTAACTATACACACTTGAATACTTTAAAAACATCATGGAGGTCTCAACAATAGCTTTCCAGTGTTTTAGACCTGGAAAATGCCTGTATCATGTATAATAGGAAACTTAATGTGTTATTTTTATTGTACTTTCCAAATTTCTATATAAGTAAACTATCATTCACTACCTTGAAATTGCAACACTGAATCTAACACTTACCCGGATATTCACTCACAACTTATGGTGTATGGATCATCATTGATTGAGAGAAAGTGTAGAGATGATCAACATGGAGAGTAAGATTTTTTATTTTTTATTTTTGTGTTGAAAGGATATAGAAACTATCTTAATAAAAAGAAAGCCCCAAAAGGAGAAGATGGGTCTTTGAGCAAAATTAACAAATGAAAATAAATATTGTTAACAAATGGAATCCCTTTTAAAATCACACCTCCTGATTGAAAGGGAGATCTCAACTCCTATCTAACCGAACTTTTCGTTTTCAATGATAGTACAAGGTGCTTCCATGCTAAGGATAAAGAGGACTCAAGATTGGTAAATGAGGAAACAATGAGCCAAGTATTCTCCACATACACCCTCCCCCGTTTGTTTCCGGTATAAACCCCCGGATAACCCTGGATAAGAATTTTGGGGTGTTTGTTTATCCCGGATAACCCCAGATAAAGTATGCCAGAATAAACTGTGATAAAGTGGTACATGGATTCCAATCCTGGAATTAAAGTTATCCTAGGTTATTCCACCCAAAGGATATGTGGGTCCACTATCAAATCAATTATCATCACCTCTTATAAATCACCTGTTAAATCAATTATCATTATTTTTTTACCTTTTATAAATCCTTATCTATACTTTATTCACATTTTACCCAAACAACAAAACATTTATTCTTACGTTTACCAACGAGAATAATTCAAAACACAACCAAACACAAAATCACTTTATCCTTATTTATACTCACTTATGCTCGGATAAATGTATACCCTATAATAAAACCTATCCCCTTTCAAACGGGGGCTTATGTAGGAATAGGCATTCGTCAAGATTAAATTAGATGCCCCAACAAACCTCTTTCTGAACAAGCCATTGAAATATGCAAGATTATTTTGATTGTTTTTTTCCTTCTCTTTGAAAACACAATTTAACCTCCCTTGTTTCTCTTCCCTTCCACAAAGCTCGCAAGTATTCTTTCCATCATGAGCCCATTTCAAATGATTTTTTTGTTAGGACTTTGTCAGGAGATAGGATCCACTTAAAACAATGAATCTTCAACCCAAATTAGGCTTTCATAATGGATGGTATGAATATCTCGTGGAGGATGCTTATTTAGCTTTTTATACAATGTGTTCATGGAGAACAGAGGGACAACTTCCATATAACCATATCTTCTTCTTCCTCATGAAGTGCCGTAAGAAGGGAAGCCAACTCCGTCAATTTCAAGTCAGTAAGGTGCCGAAGCCGAGGGATCCAAATGATATTATTGTCATCACATGTAAAACAATCACAAATAAGATCATTCTTATCCAATGCCCACCTGAAAAAGATAGGGAAAAAAGAACTTGGAGAAGAATCATTGGGCTATCTTTTTTGAAAAGAAGGATCGGAATATCTTATTATTAGAAACCCCTGAAAGAAAGGAGACGAGGGATCTCCTTACATAAGAACAAAAAAGAAAACCAAACCCGGAACAATCTAAAGCATAACATGCCACCCAAATCAAACTCATGAACCGCTATAAGCTTACAAAAAATGACAATAAAATCCTCAAGAATGGTGAGTGGTTATCTATCCCTCCCAAACCAGGTTCTCACCCCATTTCTCCCCCTCTTAAAGCACCACAGCCAAATCGATCCTATTTTTCCACACCATTGAAGGAGAAATTCTAGGATGATGATTGAAAGAGTATCTTGTACATTTGGGATAATATTTCACCCGAATACTAAAAGGACAACTAAAGAAAAGATGACCCCTTGTTTCCTCCTCCCTTCTAGAAAGCTTGCAAGTATCATTTCCATCATGAATTTTTTTTAAGAGGCATCATGAGCCCATTTCAAACAATGTTTTTGGTTATGACCTTGTCAAGAGATAAGATATGATTCACATAAAATAACAAATCTTCAATGGAGCAAGAGCTTGCTCCCCAAATTAGGCTTTCACGATGGATGGTAAGAACATCTTGTGGATGATGCATAATTAGCTTTCAATAAAAGGTCTTCATAGAGAAGTTTGAATGCGGGGACAACTTCCATATAACAGCATTCTCTTCCAAATTTAATTCTACATCATGAAGTGCCGCAAGAAGGGAAGCTAACTCCATTAATTCCGAATTGGTAAAGTTATGCCAAAGATGAGGGGTCAAAATGATATTATTGCCGCCAGATGTAATTGAGTCACAAATAAGATCATTCTCATCCAATGCCACCCAAAAATGGTTAGGGAAAGAGAAACCGCAGAAGCATCATTGAGCCATCTATCCTTCCAAACCGGTTTTGCACCCCATTTTTGGGATGGAATTGAACCTCCTCTTGAAGCACCACATCCAAATCGAGGGTATTTTCCACACTATTGAAAGAGAAGATCTCAGATGAGGATCCCAAGAGTCTTGAACATCACTTTCCCTCATTTTCACTTTCCATGGTCAAAGTGATGGAAAGTGAAAATTCTCTTTGACCCCCTTTGACCCAAGTTCCCTCACTTTCTTTGATTTTCCCTTCAAAATTGTGCACAAACACACCCCAAATCTATCAGTGCTAAGATCTAAGTTTGATGGGTAGTAGGGGTATGGTTGTGAATGATTTTTGTTGGGAAAGGGTTGGTAATAATTTGTGGAGATTATTCAATTTTTATTATCGAGGCAATTGATGGTTTTATGTGGAATGATGGGTTTTAGGGTATTTTTGGAAAGGCTATTGTGCCTTATGGTATCCCTTCCCTTTTCTCTTTCTTGCTTCTTGCCCCATAGTTTGCCAATATTATTAATAATATCTGCTGAACCCCACTCTTTCTCAAAAAAAAAGAAAAAAAAAGAAAGAAAGAAAGAAAAAAGCAAAAAAAGAAAGAAAAGATAATTGGAATCTTGAAACATGGCGCACAATTAGAGTATTTTGATGCTCCTTTCAAAATATGTGAACATATTGTAGGCCTTGTGATGTTACGTGTGGATCAATGAGAATTCTTAGAGAATTTTGTGGGCATACATGTTTACAATATGGGAACTGAAATCTATAATCAGGAGATTACTACATTTATGAATTGACATTTCTGTGCAGAATCTCTATTGATCCTATTCCTAGTTCATTTTTTTAATGCACTCGTAGTTGCATATTTCGTGTTTCGTAGTAGTTTACATGAAGTGAGAAAATTATGAGAGAATCATTTTATCTTCTTGAAGAGTTGATTGAAGTCATCCGAATAAGGAATTTCTCCTCCATTTTAGTTTTGAAACTTCTTATTTTTAGCTTTGCATGTATTATTGATGTATTAATTTTTGTTTTTATTATAGAGTTAATGAAGTTGCATTTTGTTTCATAATATTTCTTTGAATATAAGCAGCTGAATAATTTGTGGAAGCATTTTATTGCAGGAAGACCAGGATTATGTTCTTGCTGAGGAGCAGGAGGAGAAGGTATTTCTAAGTTATACCATTTGTGTATTCGTGATGTATTTTTTTTATTTTTTTATAAGAATGTGTGCGTGGCCGTCATTTTTGTAACATGTGATTTGAATGATTGGGATCTAGGAAATAAAATAACTGTATCTTGAAATGGCTGAATATGATATTCATTTTCCAGAAAGTATGGTCCTTTAAAGACTTGGATTGGTTTATTATGCTCTCTTTAAAAATTGGAGCATATGATTCTTCTGAGTATGCATGCAAAAACTACATCAAGAGGACAAGATCATATAAACTCCATATTTACTATTGGGACAGTAATTTTGGCATGATTTATCACACCTTGTTGATATAATTTAGGCCCTAAAAGGCATAGGAGAGGGCTGTATTCTACATCTTTGATCCTTGTATCATTGGGACTTGATAATACCCTGTTTATCAACTTCGAGTATGCTGTATTCTATTCAAGTTGATTCTACATTCACTTTTTGAAAGGATAACTTTGGCATTACTTTACTTCAAATAAAAAAATTGGCATCACTCATCATAATTTTTTGATATAAATTTATGGGTTCTAAAAGGAATGAATTTATGAATGAATGTGTGTGGAGAGGTGGTCAATCCCCCCACTTCTATGAGATTTCCTTTGTTGTTTTTTTGATAAAATTTCATGTGGTCTGTGTGATGGCAGTCTGCGATATTGCACAAAGTTGTCACAGTATGTGAGTTTTTGGCATATTTCAAACATCAGGAAATTCTATAAATGATTAAAAATGTCTTAAAATGTAAAAAACATGTCGCAAATCATGATTCACAAAGCAGTTTTACACGTAATTCGTAAGGTGGATATGCTGTGAAATATTTGAAAATATGCGATAAAGTAGTCTGATTTAGTAAGCTTGATCTTTTTGCATGATAATCATTTATGATCATAAACATCCAGGATGATGAAACGACAATATCTGAAGAAGAGGACATGGCAAAGAAAGAAGAAGAAGACCATCAGAATGAGGTAAGAAATGATATGATTTTATTCCTTATATGTTTCCATATTCTTTTAATTATTGACGCATTTATAATTATATAGATATAGATAATGTAGTCAGTAGAAATATTTTTTTTGTGGAAGGTGAAAATGCCGACCATATAGATCAATGGGTAAACAACCAAAAAAGATGTATCCCCGGGCAACCATACCCTTTACACACTCATACACCGTCAATGACGAGAAAGACCACACAATTTGTACTTCCCAGACTTTTGAATATGCAAAGTCTGTCCCAGAATGCTTTTACCCATATAATTTAGGTTGCACCAGCAGTTGTTTTAAATAGTAAGGTAATATAGCTTACAAATGTGATGAAATTACCCCTTTTTTCATTGATTTACATTTAAAAAAGACTTCAAGAGATTGCAGTTTGGATAGCATCGTGCTTGTTTAATGTTTTACTGCTAATAAATTGTTTTCTTCACTTAAATTGGTTGTTTTTTTTATGGTAGTGGAGTCTGCAAAGACAAGATTGAGTTTTTGGCCTAAATAGTTGTAAGGACAACACTGATCACAAGTTCAGTCTTAGGTTGTTTCTTGTGGTTTTGGAATCATTCTTGAGGATTTTTAGATTTCTTTCCTTGGAATAGATGGGGTTACACCAGTAGAATTTTACTTGAAGTTGGTATAGCTCAAAAGACCAAATGTACTAAAATAGTTTGGACAAGTACACAACCTCCACCTAACAAGGAAGGAAATGTGGTATCTCAATTTGAGCACCTGCAACCCCCAACCCATGATAACAATATGAATATTTCACAATGTTCTACTCGATGATCCAACCCTCCTTTGAACACAAGCAGCCTCCAATATCCATCCCTCCCCACTTCGTTATGAAAGAGGCAATGTCACTCTATGCACTTTCCATGCAAACTATCCTCGTCTTGAACAATTTTGTCATTTCTCCCAAGCTTAATAATTGTAGCCTTCCTACTCATCCTTATTATTACAGATATGTGTAACATCATCAGAAGTATCATTGCCACGCTTTTTGTGCCAAAAATAGGAAATTCACATTTTCTTAATTATGCAGTTAGTTCACACATTATACATGAAGTACACATTATTCACATACAACATAACTTTAAAAGGGGAGAAGCTAAGGTATTCCTTTTTACTTTGGTATTTTGGAGTTCAATATAAGTTGTAGGGTTATAAAGTAAAAACACAAAGCAACGATGGAGAGAGAAAGGCATGTCAGGCCGGAGAAAGGGGGAGAGAGAGGGAAAGGCGTGCTAGATTGGGGGGGGGGGGGTGGGGGGGAGAAGTGAGAGAGGGAGGGGAAGAGAGATGGACAGAGGGGGGGGGGGGGGGAGACAAACTTGTTTAGCGTAGTCCTCACCCGGCCATGCAGGGCAGGCTGGGCTAGACATGGCGTGCTTCATGAGAGTTAAGAAGTCAATATAAAGATTTTACCATTATAGTCTTTCAGTTACTGTGTATCTACCATAATGCCCTTGTACAAAATCTGGGTCATTAATTGGTGATTTGAATGGTTTGGATTGATCTTCATAAGTGTCACAAAAGTCAAAATGGGAGCACCACAACCTCTCCCTGAAAAACAAATCTCCTTGATTATTTTCTCCCCCTCTATTTTTTCAGTAAAGACACCATTCTAGACCTCAAAACCCTAAACGCCTCCCCATAAAACACCTCTCTTCCCCTCCATAAACAAAGGAAAGGAAAACCCTAAAAATTTAAATAGAGGTTGAAACATTCATATTATAGATGGTGCCCCTCAAACAGAGGAGATGAGAGATCTCTAAGAAAACAAAAAGCTGAAACAGTATAAAACAAAGTACGAGGTGAGAAACAATTCTCACAAAAAATTATATCTTACAAAATTCTACACCAATTAATGCCCATGACGGTGTTTTGATTCCTCTCCTAGGAGTACCATTATCCAGGCTCGAAAACCTACCTTCTTGAGTTTAGATATAATTAAAAGCCTCTTTATATCCCTCTAATTTGTCATGTGTTCTTTAATGTAGATGTATAGTTTTTATATATTGTTTTGTTATATTTCTCGAAGTATTTGGTACAGATCAACTTATTGCAACTGGAGAGTGAGATCCCTATAGAAGAGCTGCTTGCAAGGTATAAAAAGGTATGAAGATCGGTTCATCTGTGGTTTATTGAACATGTGTTTCCTTGTTCTCACTGATAATCTATAATTCATTAGGATATCTCCGATGATACTTCTGCTGAATCTGAGGATGCTTCTTTAACTTCAGAAGATCAGGGGGATTATCCGATGTATCAGAATAGGGAACCTGATGTTCCCTTGGCTGATGGTGCCATTGAAGAGGAAAATGCTATTAAAGCAGAGGAGAAACTTCCTGTTATTGAAGAACAGGAAATTAAATCTGAAAAAAGTCCTGGAGAAGGGAGGGAAAATGAGAATATTATTGCCGATGCGGCTGCGGCTGCAAGATCAGCTCAGCCGACTGGTAATACATTCTCCACCACAAAAGTAAGAACAAAATTCCCTTTCCTGATTAAGCACCCTCTTCGTGAATACCAGCATATTGGTTTGGATTGGCTTGTCGCAATGTATGAGAAAAGATTGAATGGAATTCTGGCAGATGAAATGGGTCTTGGGAAGACGATCATGACAATTTCTCTGCTGGCACATCTAGCATGTGAAAAAGGAATATGGGGTCCACATTTGATTGTGGTCCCAACTAGTGTCATGCTTAACTGGGAAACTGAATTTCTGAAGTGGTGTCCTGCTTTTAAAATCTTGACATACTTTGGGAGTGCAAAAGAACGAAGACTGAAAAGGCAAGGTTGGTTAAAACTCAATTATTTTCATGTTTGTATCACAACCTACAGACTTGTCATACAAGACTCAAAAATTTTCAAGCGGAAGAAGTGGAAATATCTTATACTTGATGAAGCCCATTTAATAAAGAACTGGAAATCACAGAGGTGGCAGACTCTTTTGAACTTTAACTCCAAACGTCGAATATTATTGACGGGGACCCCATTGCAGAATGACCTTATGGAACTTTGGTCATTGATGCATTTTCTAATGCCTCATATTTTTCAGTCTCACCAGGAATTTAAGGATTGGTTCTGTAATCCAATTTCGGTAATGGTTGAGGGACAAGAAAAAGTAAACAAAGAGGTTGTTGATCGCTTGCACAATGTTCTTCGTCCTTTCATTCTCCGACGCTTAAAAAGAGATGTGGAGAAGCAACTTCCAAAGAAGCAAGAACATGTTATCTACTGTAGACTCTCACGAAGGCAGAGGAATTTATATGAGGATTTCATTGCCAGTTCAGAAACTCAAGCAACTTTGGCCAGTGCTAATTTTTTTGGAATGATTAGTGTCATAATGCAACTTCGTAAGGTTTGCAACCATCCAGATCTTTTTGAAGGTCGTCCAATCATAAGTTCATATGACATGGTTGGTATTGACATGCAATTGAGTTCCTCTGTATGTAATATGCTTTCTCATGGTCCATTTGATAAACCTGACCTTAGAGGTCTGGGTTTTATATTTACTCACCTTGATCATAGCATGACTTCATGGGAATTTGATGAACTAGTTGCAATTTCCACCCCCTCAGACATGATAATGGACAGCTATGTTAGTGAAAGACTGAAAAATGTGGGATCATATCACAGCATACATGAAGATAGAAGAAAAGTTCATGGAATGAGCATCTTCGAGGAGATTCAAAATGCTCTTTTGGAGGAAAGAGTGAAACAGGCCAAAGAAAGAGCAGCATCTATTGCATGGTGGAACTCACTTCAGTGCCAGAAAAAGCCTGTCTATGGAACATGCCTAAAGAAGCTTGTTACTGTGAAGCATCCTGTTCGTGATATTTGTCAGAAAAAGCTAAACCCTTTGTGCTATATGGCCTACTCATCAAAGATAGCTGATATTGTCCTGACACCTGTAGAGCGCTTCCAGAAGATGCTTCACCTCGTAGAGTGTTTTATGTTTGTAATTCCAGCTGCAAGAGCCCCTCCTCCCACTTGTTGGTGTAGCAAAGCAATCTCTCCTGTTTATTTTCATCCAGTTTACAGAGATATGTGCACTGAAGTCTTCTCTCCACTTTTGTCCCCTGTCCGGCCTGCCATTGTCCGTCGGCAGCTATATTTTCACGATAGGAGGCTCATACAGTTTGACTGTGGTAAGTTACAGGAGCTTGCGATCTTGCTGCGGCGTCTGAAGTCTGAAGGTCACAGAGCATTAATTTTCACCCAGATGACAAAAATGCTTGATATTCTGGAAGCCTTCATTAACTTATATGGTTATACATATATGCGTTTAGATGGTTCTACCCAACCAGAAGAGAGGCAAACATTGATGCAGAGATTTAACACAAATCCGAAGTTCTTTCTCTTCATACTGTCAACTCGCAGTGGTGGTGTTGGTATAAATTTAGTTGGTGCTGACACTGTCATATTTTATGACAGTGACTGGAATCCTGCCATGGATCAACAAGCACAAGACAGATGCCATCGGATTGGGCAGACACGAGAAGTACATATTTATCGACTAATTAGTGAAAGTACAATTGAAGAAAACATATTGAAGAAGGCCAATAAAAAAAGGGCACTTGATGATTTGGTAATACAGAGTGGCAGCTACAACACAGAATTCTTTAAGAAACTTGATCCGATGGAGTTGTTCTCGGGTCACCAAACACTTCCTGGTGAAGGTCGTCATAAGGGGGCTTCTAGTGTAGCTGAATGTTCAAACAGGGAACTGGAGGTACTTCTATCAAATGCAGATGTTGAAGCTGCTTTAAAACAGGCTGAAGATGAAGCAGACTACATGGCTTTGAAAAAAGTTGAACAAGAGGACGCTGTGGACAATCAGGAGTTCACTGAAGAGGCCACTGAAAGATTAGAAGATGATGAATACATGAACGAAGATGACATTAAACCTGATGATAAGGTGCTTGAGGAGCACAGCTTGACACCCAGTTTAATGAATGACAAAGATGGAATCCCTAAGATTTACCCCAACGAAGACAGAGTTGTTACTTTTGTTGGGAGGAAGGAAGATGTTGACATACTAGTTGATGTCAAGCAGCTGGCAGCAGCAGCTGCAGCTGCTGGACAAGCAAGTTCTTCTTTTGAAAGTCAACTTCGGCCAATTGATAGATATGCCATGCGCTTTCTAGATCTCTGGGATCCATTAGTTGACAAATCTGCAATGGAGAGTCACACCAGCTTTGAAGAGTCAGAATGGGAACTTGATCGCATCGAGAAATTCAAGGAAGATATGGAAGCTGAGATTGATGAAGATGAGGAACCCTTATTAGACGGTAATCACTTGTTTATTGTTTTTCTATGACTGAGCTGGTACTTAATGAAATACCTGGTTCTGAATCCAGTGCTGTGTGTGTGCAACCTTGAGGGCCATGTAGTCAAATTCTTATCACATGGGAACATGTGCTATAGCATATGCTTTTCTATAGGCCTCTGCTGCATATGTCATTTTTGCAGTCACAGAGAGCAAATTTCACATTACGTATTAGACATTAGTGAAATTACTTTTTTTAATCATTGTTTTATGAATGAGTTTCTCATTTTTTTTCTGCGTTCTTTGAATTTTCTTAGCATTACTAACAATTTTTCAGATTTTCCTAGATTTCTGAAAATAAACACATAATGCCAACTTTGTGTCATTGCATACGCGCACTGGCTGCACTACGACACAAACTGCATATGCTCTCTTAGATAAACTACTAAAGGATTAAGATATTCATTTTTCCACCCCTTTGCTAGATGCACTCTTTACTCATTTGATGGCAAAGGAATGGGATCAAGACGAGCCATATCAAGAATATGTGCTTCTGATGAATACTTTTTCACCACATTTGTTATCTATATATAATGCTGAGAGAGTGATTTATACTTTTGAGAACTTTTCTTTCGTCATCTGGTATATGTATCATTTTGTAATAACACGCTGTTGAAATTTCAAATAATGAGTTCTTGTTTTGATATATAAGCTATTTATTCAGAATTGATGAATGTTTGCTGATGGCAGGATGGGATGCTGATTTTGCTACTGAGGCATACAGGCAGCATGTAGAAGCCTTAGCCCATCGCCAGGTTTGTATGAGCTGCTTTGCAATACAGTGCCACTGTGTTTAATTTGAATCTAATTTATGATTATTCATTTAGCAGTTGATAGAAGAACTTGAATGTGCGAAAAATGCAGAGGATGCAGATGATGAATGTGATCCTAACGGGTATGGTAGTCCTTCTATTGTACATTCAAATTCCATATCCCGATTTAAATCTAATGCTTTATGTTTTTATGTAAGCTTGTACCTCAATCCACTAAATGAAAATAAATTATAACCTTGACCGTAAAGTCAATTTCCTTGCATTATGATAACAGAATCCTATGAATAGTGGCTTGCCGTCTCTTGTGAATGACAAACTTGCTTTACATTTCGTTTATGCATGCATTTATGGTAGGGCATCATAGTTTTCATTTTCAAAATGTACTGAGGCATCTAAGATATGGTGATTCTGCAAAGACTTGCATGTCTGATTTTGCACCACATTAAGAGCTCCTTTTACATTCTATTTTTATTGTGATTATAAATATTGCTTTAAAGAACTCACATATCCTTTTAGAGCTTAAAATTTATTAGGTCTGTTTTGCCGAGGAACACACACCTAATTACATGACAAAGTAGTATTAATCTAATCTTTTATTAGAGCATCTAAGTTGAAGTTTCTTGGAATATGTCAACAATGGCAGGAATGATTCAGTTATCGAATATAAACCTAAGTCAAAGAAGAAGACAAAAAAGAAGAAGTTTAAGTCCCTGAAGAAAGGATCTCTAGCGTCGGAACCAGAAGTATTGCCTGAGGAGATTGTGGATCACATGCTTATTGATGATCAGGATTTATCTGCAGACGATATTGGTTCAGATTTGACGCCTGATTCACCTGTTCACAGAAAGGCTAAAAAGCGGAAGCCTGTGGTGGCATCTGATGAAGGTTTTCCTAGAAAAATCTCAAAGAAATGCAAAAATAATCCTAAATATGTTGGTCTGTTGGACTCTTGTACTCTGGAGAAGCAGCTAGTTGAGGTTGGGGCTCTGCGATCTAGTGAGGGAAGAGCTGTTCCAGATACCAAACCACCAATCAAAAGCAGGATGGGAGGTAAAATTTCCATAACAACCATGCCAGTAAAGTGTATTTTGGTTGTCAGGCCAGAGAAATTGAAGAGGAGGGGAAGCGTCTGGTCAAAGGATTGCATTCCGTTGCCACATTCGTGGTCTTCGCAAGAGGATGCTACATTGTGTGCTGTTGTTCACGAGTATAACTCACATTGGAGTCTGGTGAGTGATGTACTTTATGGGATGCCTGCTGGTGGATTCTACAGGGGGAGGTTTCGTCACCCTGGTCATTGTTGTGAGAGATTCCGGGAACTGTACTTTAAGTATGTCTTGTCTGCAGCAGACCAACCTAACCCAGAAAAGAATAATTCCTCTAGCTCTGGAAAGGCTCTTCTTAAAGTAACTGAGGTAGTTTCTTATGATTATAAGTTTTTTTTTCCATTTCTGTGACTTATATATGGTAGTTTCTTGTTGCTGAAGCACTTTCCGTTTGCTGACAATGACACAACACTGGCAATTGTGATTTTATATATTTTTGTTTTAGCATTTGTCGTGGAAAGCGTGCTTTTAATTGACACTTTTTTTGGTGTTTATCCATGTTTTACCCAGTGCAAATAAATGGTGTATTTTTAGTGCAAAATATCACTGCGTGCTGAAGTTTCAGATCTATTCCATCCATGTTAACTTTGTTGATAAGTCAGTGTCCTTGACTCTCTCTCTCTCTCTCGCCCCCCCCCCCCCCCCCCCCACATAAAAGGGGCAGAGCAAGATAACTAAGCTTTAACAGGCCATTGGGGACAGTCTTCACTTCTTTATGCTAATAAATTTTTGCTGTTAAGGCCAAAAAACTGCTAAACATTATGTCAATCCTAAGCCTACTAAAATGTTAAGACATGCAACTTGATAATCTCTATATTAAAGTGAGAAATTGAAACATGTGTGATCTTCATGATTGATGTTTGCCTAATGGTCATGCAGAAACAAACGTGGAGCCTCCTGCTGATATCCATAAATATAATATTTTAAGGACAAAAAAGCTTCATTGTTGCTTCTTACTCTTTTTTATAATGCGTACCATGAAGTTGACAAACTTTCTTTTTTTAGAATAGTAGTTTGTTTTTATCAAGTTTTGACAATGGAATATTTCAAGTGTGCTTTCTGCTATTGTTAATCTTTAGAGTTTTTTTTTGTTCATTTTCAGTTAAAGAACAAATGCTAATAGTTACACAGTGTAATTGGTTTGTCATTTTGGACTTGTTTTTTTTTGCTTTTGCTTGTATTTCCCTTTTGAGCTTTCACTCTATAATTAATATAATATGAGGACAAATGCCTACCATTTTCTTCAAATAAAAAAAGGAGGACAAAAATGCTAATAGTTACACTCATTTACACATTGTTTTGAAAGTTTCTGATCACTCAGATATCATGACCATTATGTTAGTTTAAATTTTGGTTTGCTCATATGATGACTTTTTCAATGGCTTGGATATCCTTAAGTCGATGAAGTTTCATGTTCCTGTTGATCAATGGTTGTTCGTCTATTTCATTTTCATTGAAATGTAAAAAGGCTCAGTTCAAGTGGTAGCCTGTTCCTATTTTTCTAATGAGATAAAAAAAGAGAGATTTTTCTTATGGTGACAAAAAAGGAAAAAAAGAAACTGATATTCGATTGTTTTGACAGGATCATGTTCATGCATTACTTGATGTGGCAAGTATGCAGCCTGATAATGATTTGCTCCTTCAGAAACATTTCTGTGCTATACTCTCATCTGTCTGGAGGGCAAGACTGGGCTTTGATCAGGGTCATAGTGTGTCATTATCTCAGAATGGTCTTAACAGCTGGGCAAGGTTTTTCTCATCTGATGTTAGACAGACGTTTCAGAGACCCAGTGGCCTGCTAGAGAACATGAGTTCATTGAGGTTGAAACAGAGTGGGAAGCTAGTTGCTACAGCTCTGAGTGATGTCAATCAGAACAGTGGAGAGAGACATGCTTCCACCAGACAGCAAGAATCGCCTTCCTTTTCTGAGCGTTTGGATATAATCTTGGAGTTTGAGAATGACCAAGATGGAGCTGAAACCCATTTTCCTTCTGTTGTGAATTTGTCTATATGCGGCCCAAGCCCATCAATATTGACAGAGGAATTATTAAGCCGTACCTTGCGACAAGAGGGTTCTTGCACTGTGGCTGAAAATCGTCTCAGGTGGGTTAGTGTAAAGCTTATATTTTTTACATCCTGTTTTAGTAGTCCACACCACCATACTAACTGTAGGGCCACATTCCATGTGTTGATCAGCCTTGGATAGATCTTGATTTGTTCTCTTTTTATCACTGGATTGGTATGGAAGGATGATATAAAATGGAGTACACTTAAGTCTAACATTCCTTGGAAGGTCATCCTTGGAGAGATTTTAGCACTGAATTAGTAGGAATTGGTGAGATAGAAAACGGGGTAGACAAAAATCCCCTAAATGTTATTTTTATTTATACTCTTACTCTACCGCGAGTCGTAAACTCAGTGCAGTAATCCTTTCTAAATGAAGTGCTCTAGCTGTCGCTCATTTTAATTAGTTTTGTGCTCAATGATTGATTTACTTTTTCCTAGCTATTAATCATTTTCATTCTAGTGCACTAGCAGCCAACATTTTCAAGATGGTTCAATGTTATTCTCAAGACTGTTTCATTCACCTTGCCTTTCCGGTGCTTCAGATGCTCAAATGTTATGATTTTATTTATTTGGTTCTATGAACACGTGAGCATGCAAATGCTAGAAAAGCTTATATGATTCTAGACCCAACTTGGTCTAGAAGCCTGATATTCTTGTTGGCAATGGGATTCTTGGTTTCGACATGGCTTCCATGGTGTTATAATCATTTCACATTCATTCCAAAAGAAAAAGTAATTCAATTAGTAATTGTTGTTATGTAAACTGATGCTAATTTAATTCTAGACCAAAAGCTGATGATGTTTGGAAGTGCTCCAATACTATTATTGATGTCCTGGTACTATTTCTTTCTAATCCATCGTTATTTCCTTAAATACAGGTTTGCGTCGGAAGCTTGCATCAGTGGCCAAGCTCTGGGCTGGGCATCATCGGCTTTCCCAACTTGTGACATCAATGCTAGGCCTCGATTTGGTACAAAGTCCCAGTCAATAGGCAAGCACAAGTCCGCTTCTGATTTGACCAAGCCTCCAAATTCCAAGCATCCAAGAACACCAGATCCGAGTAATGAGCCTTGCTCAACCAGCAGACCAATGCTTCCATCACCCATTACTGACACCATTTATCCCATTGAAGGCCTTGTTGAGTCACCTGACAATCTTATGGAGTTCGAGTACGATGGCAGTATCATCACACATTTTCTGCATGATTATGATCCTGATTTCTACAAAGATCTAGTAGACCTGGACATCACATAAAGAATCTCGGAGAGAGTTATATATCAAGTGAGATGCTCTTGCACTCCTGTGACCCGCCATGCAGTTAAGAGGGTATGGATTTATCAGGAGGGTACACCATTGATTCGGCGACAGACAAACGGATGGGGCTAACACCATGCTGACTAGGAGCTGTCAATGCACACGGAGGATGTATAGTAGTTAGCGGTTGGAGTAGGTTCTAAAGATTGTAAAATATTTTTCATTTTTTGTTCCTCTGGGCTTCCTGGGAAGGTTTGTATTGACCTTAAATGTCCATTTGGTTCCTCTTTCACCTCGCATGGGAAATTTTGCTTTGCCCCCATTCCAGGGAAAGGTGAATGGAAAACATTGTTATTCAAACAACAGAAAAGAAATGATAATGATAATTTTTTTTGGTTCATTGCATTACTTGTGAAATCACCATTTAAAGGTTTTTTTAATCAAGTATTTAATCCCCTTTAAATGTGACAGATTGACAGTAGCCAAGGACCCTCGAGATGAATGAGTATTTTTTTTTTCCAAAATCAGTCGCTGCAATGAAAATTTGGTAGAACGTCCTCGTTCTGTTTGGTTTTTAAAGGGAAATGTTGCAAATTTCTGGAACAATGACTTCACTCCATTATTTTCCTTTTAAATACCCGTTTGTTTTGGGTATAAGCCAATGGATAACCCTAGATACGAATTTTGATGTATTTGTTTGTCTCGGATAACCCCTGATAAAGTATGTCAGAATAAATTGGTAGAAAGTGGTATATGGATTCCAATCAATCTCTGGAATTAAAGTTATCATAGGTTATTACATCTAAAGAATATGTGGGCCCATTGTCAAATCAACTGTCATCACCTCTTATAAATCACATATCAAATCAACTATCATTATTTTTCTTACCTTTTTAAATCATTATCCATACTTTATTCACATTTTATCCAAACAATAAAATATTTATTCTTACGTTTACCAACGAGAATAATTCAAAACATAACCAAACACAAAATCATTTTATCCTTATTTATATTCACTTATGCTTGGATAAATGTATACCCTATCATAAATCCTATCCCTGTTCAAAACAGGGGCTTAAATGCTACATTCTACTCGAGCCTTTTCCTTTTTAATGCCCAGTAAATGGCCTTTTCCATCTAGTCATGTATACCTCCTTAAGCAAGACGTATCCACATGGGTTTGTTTTTGTATTTTTGAAATTCAAAAGAGCGCATATATCTTCTGTGGACTGATGTTAGGTATTATCTAACCCCCCGTTTGGGAAGTGAAACTGCCTTATTCAGCCCTGATAGTTATACAGGGATAAATAACAGTGTTTGACAGAATAAGCCTATCCGTGTTTGGTTGCAATTTCTGTTATTCTTATTGGGAAACGTAAAATTCTAATTTTAGGTGTTTGGTTGACCTATAATAAACTGTGGATAAATGGTTGATAAGGGATGAATAAGGAGTTATTATTTTTAAAATGTCAACTTTGCTCCTGTAATATAATTTTGTGTTTGGTGTAATTGATGAATATATATCAATCCATGTATTGTGTAATTAAATCTGGACCGTCCATCTTATATAATACGAATACTTGATGGTGGACCTTTATATATATTAAACAATTAATTAATTTTTGTTTAGTGTTGATTCCAATTTCTTTGTAATGATTTCAATTATGGATTATGTGTTAATTAAATTAACTCAATCCCTTTGTTATAAATAGTAATAAATTAAAATATTTTTATTTTCGTCTAATAAAATGACGTCTGATTTATTAACAAATTTTATTTTCAATAAGTAATCTTTTTACAGTATCAAATACACCTACTCATCTGAACTATTGTGCCTCGATTGAATTTACATATATGTGTTATATGTCAATTTTCAAGTAACATGTAATAGGGTTCATTGAGTTATTTATGCACCCATACTATGTATTGGTGTTTATATAAATCATGTAAATATATGTCAAAATACATGAATGAGTAAATATTACATACGTAGTAATAATTGTAAGACCTTCTGCATATAAAAATATTGATCCAAAATCCCTGACATGAAACAATCACTTTACATTTGTGGGGGCGGATTTTTCCGATGATCCCCTCCTGAGCCGGATCCTGGTCGATCCGGGCTTTTGAATTGGTTCTGGAGAGATGGTGTGGGCTTGGGCTCTTTCCCGAGTTGATCCGACCGAACCGTCCGCTTCTCACCGCCTTGGCCGGCGTGCTCCGCTCCTTCTGGGTCCCGACCTTCGTGTACTTGCCACTCACACCAGTGTGGTGCCGGCCAACGCCCCTCCGACGCTCAAGTGAGTACCACTTCTCCAGAGAGAGAGAGAGGAAGAAGAGGAACTTTGAACTTTTTAAAAGAAGATAGGGTCTCGGGTTTTCGCATACCTTAGGAGAGAGGGATATCCTCCTTTTTATAGTGGATGTAGGCGCGCTGATCAAGACCTTAGGGAGTGGCCATAACATAATATGGAATCTCCTACGTGGCCTACGGATCTCGGACACGTGGCGTCTAGGGATCATCATTGTCCTGTAACGGCTTCCCTGACGTGTTGTCCTTTTTGGTGTCAGATAATATTCCCTTTGTTAACCGTATCGCCTTGGGGAAGAAGCTCATGACCAACCTACCGTTCAATCATGAACCCCGTTGTGCCCTTCGACTGAGGCGAGTGCCATAGTCCTGACCGTTCTCATGGTTACGCGAAAATAGCTTTAGCACTCTGGTCGGACAATTTTATCCTTGTTAAGCCATGGTCGGGCATATGACTTGCCCGTCCTGACCTTCCTTCGTCTTTCTCATTCGCTCACATCTGGGCCTGTCAGGCCCACACGCTTTGCGGGCAGTGGTGCCCCATCTCGGTGTTGCCCGATGGGCCCGAGCTCGTGGTTTGGCTCGTGGGCCTATCGGTTGAGAGATGGGCCATGTTCAGGTTGTTCTCCATGCCATGCTATATTTTGTTTCTTATTCTTTGTCCTGGTTGGATTCGCCTCCTACAAATGCCCCCTTCTTTTGGGCTTCCAGGGTCTTGGGAGTCCGAAAGAACTGACCTAAGCCACTTGTCGCCTATCCGTACGCCTTCCTCATTAATGTCACGTAAGCGCGGATTTCAAAGACCTTTGTCGCTTCACCCTTATTTCGAATCGTCGCGACGGTTGGGGATACTAAAATTGGATTCTTATTATGTGCTCGGACTGCTCGTGTGATTCCCATACTTGCTGCCGAATCAGACCTGTTATGAGTCTCGACTGTTCTCTTGTCCTTCCTTTTCATCCCCTCTGTCCGATGGCGCAGTCACCTGAGGTTGTCACAGTCGAAGAGTACAGGGGGGAAATGCCCCCTCCGCACGATCCTTCGTCGTTATGGGTTTATTTCGGCCAGGTGGAGGCCGAAAGGATTCTGTTCCCCTTATCTGTGCTAATAATCGAGTTTCTGAGTTTTTTTCGATCTTCACCCCCTCCAGCTCTTTCCGAGCGCCTTCCGCATCCTGGCAGCCATCACTGCCCTCAATCATGCCCTTGGTATCCACCTCGGGCTAAACGAGGTGAGGAGCTTCTACATCCTGAAGCCCCTGACTAGAGGATGCCCCACCTTTTACCTGTCCCGGAGACCTGCCTCGGGAACATTGATTTTGGACACCAACAAGTTCATCTACGATTGGCGCTCGAAGGTCCTTCGGGTCCGGGGTCCCTGGTTTCCGGAAGACTACCCCTTCCGCATCCCCACCAGGATGAGGGGGCCATACTTAGGCTCGGGTAAGTTCCCCTACCTCCGTACTGAACTCTACTTTGTTCATTATGAAGTATGGTCTTTCGCTCATGATATTCTCGTGTTTGCTTCAGGTGCGTCTTCTCTAAACGCTTGCCCTCCGCCAGGGGTTCTGCGATCGGAAGACGTGGAGCGGGCTCTGGTTTTTGAAGGCAGGAGCTGGAAGACCCTGCTTGGTGCGGCTTCTTCGAGCTCCGTCGCTCGTCCTTCCCCGGTTGCTCTTCTTCCTTCTGTGAGCCGGCCCTTGAGCCGGCGTCCTCCAGCCGCCTCTTCTTCCGGCGGCGTCTCTGGTTCATCCTCTAATCCCAGGGAAATGCTGAGGCGGTCGAGCCGTCGGCCCAAGTTTGCGGTCCAGTCATCCGTACCCTACAGCCGTCCTATCGTTGTCGCCGAGGACGAAGAGAGTGACGAAGAGATCTTCCTTGGGGGCGGTTACAATCGGACCCCCCTCCGGCCTCGTCATCCGTGCAGCGGGAAAGGGTGGAGGAAGAGAGATTGGGCAGTCCTCGGCCCTTCATTGGCTCGCCTTCTAGGGTTCCCGAAGAAGGTGTGGGCGAGTTCGGTGGAGGGAGCTCTCTTCTATCTGGACCGGCATCACCCTCCCCGCCCCCTGTGACTCCCGCGGAGCGCTTCTCCCAGGAGAGGGGATCTGTCGAGCCTCCACGGTCGTCTCCTGCGGCCGAGAGGGGGCCCCGTGCTTCGATTTCCCCTCCCATATGTCCGTCTCGGGTACCCCAGTATGTATACTGTGTTAGCCCTACCCGAGTCGAAGCTATGGGCAGGTACTCCATGCCCCCGGCCGTTTCCCGCAAGGCTAGCCTTGTGGCATGTGGTCATGTCGGTGCCGTGTGCAGGGAGGTGGAGAGGATGAAGCGTTTGATCGAGGAGGAAGAGAACGAGCGCTTCAAGGACTTCTGTGCCGGCTTCAGCACGGGCTACTCGGCTAGACAGGACGGTCAAGCTTTCCCTTCGGAGTCTAAGCTGAAGGAGATGTACCAGCTCTCTCTTTTTGAAAGGAAGTGCGGTCCTTTCGCGGAGGAAGATCCGGATACATCAACTCGGCCGACTCCTTCCACCTCTCGCCCAAGACGCCAGGAGTGAGGCCTGAGTCAATGCTTCATGCTCTCTACCTCTTTTGATTTCGTTTTCTTTGCACTTTTCTTTTTGCAAACACCTTCCCGATGAGCACTGGGCGTTTTATCCGGGCTGTGTCCCGAGTTTAAACATTTTTTTGTATGTTAAGCCTCTTGATTTTTAATGATCGTGTGTGGTAATTGATTGTGCTTTTTAATGACTGTGTCGATTGTTTCGATGGAGGAGTTATCTCTGTTGTTTCATCGATAAACGGGCGTGACTCATTATTACATGCGCGCCTCCTCGTATCCGTCTGGTGTTCGACTCATCTTCTCGTGTCGACATTGGGACTTTGAATCTACATTGAATGCGCGCTCATCATTTCTCACGCATATAATCGGCTTGTGGCGAACGTGTTACTCATTTCTTTCTGCAACTTCACGTCTTGCTTTCATAAAAAATGTCGACCATTCCTGATAACGTCTCGGTCGAACCTTATTAGGGCGAAGTGCCCCCTACTCCTGATCAGACTTCATGTGTATTCTACTTCTCCCAGATAGAGATAGGGAGATTATTCTTTCCGCTCCCAGACCTCATAGGGTTTTTCCTGGGGTGGTATGGGATCCACCCCCTTCAGTTGACTCCCGGTAGCTTCTTGATTTTGTCCAGTGTGGTCGCTCTCTGTCACGTGGCCAAGGTGCGATTCAGGCTGAAAGAACTTTCGAAATTCTATCAGCTCGAGCCGTCACACAGGGGGGACGGCTGCTACGGCCTGGTCAGGCGTCCGGATGTCCCTCCCCTGATCTTGGACGTGGATGACACTTTCCTAGGGTGGAGGGCCCATCCTTTGAAGATTTCAGGAATGTGGAAGTCAGCAGTCTACATGGCAACTTCCATCCGTCTTTAGGCCTTCTTCTCCTGGTAAATAATCTCTACCGCTCCCGACACTGTTGCTTTATCGCTTAGCAGCACCTTCTGACGGCTCGTTTCCTTTTCTTCTCTTCTTTGCAGTAGAGGGCTCGGGCTGTCCTTCCGACGGAGAGCTCAGGCTGGAGGATATCACCAAGGCGTTGGCCTTTCAGGAGCGAAGCTGGGTTAGCTTACTCGGGGATGCTCCTATCCGCGCTGAATTAATTTTGGCTCTCCACGTCAGACCATTCCCGCTGGCGGCTCGTCGCACCAGGGGTGATGCGAGGACAGCGTCCCATGCCTTCCCCTATTTCGTATCCACGGATGTGCCTTCGTCCTTGCGGCATTCGTATCCTGGGGGATGAAGGGGTCCTGATTCCCGTCGGGTGAGGAGAAATGACCCCATCCTGATTTTTCCTTTGCCGTCGAGGTTGTCGTTTATACAACGAGAACTGGCTGGGCGGTCTTCGGTCCCTACAGAGGTACCAAGGAGACTCCCTGTACGCGACCCAGAAGAGGAGCGGTTGGAGGACTATGCTTCTGGGTTCCGGGCTGGTTTCCTGGACGGGTCGTCTGGTCGCGCGTACCCCTCCGTCCGTGAGCTGAATGAGTCCTTCCATTCGTCGCTGAGGCGCCGATGTGCCGAGACTCGTGCTCAGGGGGAGGGATCAACCGTGCCCTGATCTGGCGTTGCTGCTTCTTCCTCCAGCTCTAGCGATCGTGCTTCCCCATGGAGATACCTTTATACTGCCGATATCTGGCCCCCTTCGTTCCTTTTAGATATTGTATTTGTACAACAAACATTGCATTTGAATTTTATTTGGAAGGGACCGTGTGGAATTCGTCACTCCTTTTCTGTCATTATTTATTTTTGCTTCTGCATGCCACTGTTTGGATGTTCATGCTTGTTAGAACGGTCGGTGGGTGAGAACGAGCAGTTTTGCTATAGTTGGGCAGGGGTACTTCCCGCTATGGGGGAAGCTTTTCCCAATTTTGCCCCTTAGTTCCATCTGTCGAGTTCCATCAACACCGTTCGATTTCCCAGTCCGGATAGATGACCTGTTTTTGGTGACCACGTAGGACCTGGGCCTCGCGATCGCGCGTATCTTCGGATGTCAGAGACTTGAGCAGGCTTTACACGTGGCCCCCCTTTGGGCGGGATTTTTAAGGCGTTCGAATCATCTTCCATGATTAGGGCTGCCGCACTTCTCGCCTTCCAAGGCCATTCGTCGTGCGTTGGTCATTCGAAAAGACGCACTGCCCTTCTGGAAGGGTCGTCGCTTTTAAAACAAGGATTTTATTTTCGTTTTCTAGCGGTCACCGCTTCAATCGCCCAAGTCAAAGGTATTTCTTCTTTTCTCTTGAACTTGTGTATTACGCGACCATTCCCCATCCGTTGTAGGGTTTATGTTTTAGGAGAGCTTGGTCCGTCGCATTTGCCCTTCTTTCTTTCTCTTTTTTTTTTTATATCCAACGCACAGATGTCTATCTTGAAATCGTTGGTTGGTCTTAGGGGCATGTTCAACATCCCCGAATCAGTTGGGATGGAATGGTCGCGTTATGACTCTTTCCCCGTTCTATTGGAACATATGAACCATTCGAACATGTACATATACCCTTCCCAAATTGCAAGAGGTGGCCTAACGTTGCCCTTCCCCCCTCTTGTTCGAAAGTTTCTGTCAACGTTCGACCTTCACCCTACCCAGTGCAATCCTAATTTTTTTAGGGTTTTAATGTGCTATGTCGCCATCAATAGGGATTTTGATCTGGATTTGGGAGTCCCTGAAATCATGCATACTTATGAGCTCTAGAAATCCGGTAGGGGTTACCATTTTAGAGCTAGGGATTCTAAACAGAAACTCATAGACGAGCTTCCAGATTCTGACAAGGGTTGGGCCGAAAGCAAGTTGGTCATTCTTTCTGGAAACTGGGAATTCGGCGATGCCTCTACAGATATCTGGAAGGTCCCACGCTCCATCTTAATGGGCACGATAGGTCGGGCAGTCATTTTTTTTTCCATGCGCTTGTAGTTGAACGTCTTCTCTTTATTTTTACTGATTCCTCAACTATTTGGTTCCAGCTCCTGGTGCCAACTCTCGCCCTTCTGACAGCTCGGTGAAGTTGGAGCACGTGAACGCTGCCTTTCGAGTAAACGATCGGGTTTTCTTCAGGCTTCTTGGCTGGGATAATCCGAATCCCAGTAGCACTCGTCGGTTGAAGCCACGCCTGACCGATATTTTTGAAGGTCCTTCTTGCCTGGAATCGCAGGTTGTGTCTCCGGACGCCGAAGAAGACCGTCCTTTACCAGAAAAAGGCTCTGAGGAAGACCTTGAGCCGTTATATAGGCTGGGCTTTGGTGACCCAATGGCGACTGAGAGTTCGTCCAGCGGTGCTCGGCACGGTTCCCGTCTGCGCCGAGGTCCACGAGGGAGCCCACGACCGGGGGAAAAATTTGGCTCCCTATCCGCCGGGAAGTCCGTGACGGGCTCGGAGAAGAAAGGCGGCCGTCATCAACTCGGGGAATCTCCGGTTGATGCCCGATCAGGGGATAGGTCGGGACCCGTTGTTACTGGTACCCGTTCTGATGTCAGGAGGATTCTTGTTCCCGAGGGGGGTTCGCCTCAGCCTTCCACCGAGAGGGAGGGGGGGCCGCCACAGTGGTTCCCCTCGCCGTCTCTGTTTCTTTGGATAAGCCAGGTACCGATCCTGCTTCAGGATCAAAGGCCCCTTCTAGTGAGGAGAAAGTGGCCCGATTAGCGGCACTGCGAGCCGAGATGGCTGCTCAATCCGGGAGAATTGGGCAGCTCCCTATTCTGGAGAAAAGGCGATTATCTTCGTCGATGCTGGCCTCATCTGTCCCTTCCAAAAAGAGCAGGGTGGCCATAGCTAGTCCGTCCTCCTCCTCCCCCCCAGCCGAGGCAATCTTCAACTGGCGCTTCGACTGGCAAGGGGAAGGAAGTTGTCTCGGCTGGTCGACTACCACCTCCGCCTTCAACTGTGAAAGACCCCGGGGCCCGGCCTTTTGTCCCTTCTCCTCGGGCAATTTCCCGTTTTGTCCAGACCACTGACTCAGGCCTGAAAGACCGTGATGTGGCTATTGGCCTGACTCGATCAATTGTTCTGGAGAAGGATAAGGCCCTGGCTGATGCCATTTCTCTTCCAGAGACTGGCTCGATTCTTCAGAGCCTAGCTTATCAGGTACTACCTGCCCTAATATATTATTATTATTATTATTTTTAAATGTTTTCAAGCTCAGAGTTACTTATGTCGTTCATCCCCTCTTCGTGTAGCTTTGTGTTTACGCGGGCTCGGTGTGTCTGTCATACGAGAATTTGTAGCGGATATCGCACGGGCTCACCGGTCTTGCGAAGAGGAGCGGGCCATCCGAGAGAAGGTTGAGGCTCGACTGAAAGCTATGGAGGAAGAACATTCCCAAGTTGTCGAAAGGCTGGGAATGCCTCGAGCTGTCCCAGGCGCTGGCCAAGGAGCGAGCTGAGAAGGCTCAGGCGATCGATGAGTTCGAGCGGCAGAGAAGGGAAGTCTCATTGGAGTTCGAGATCAATGTGCTTCAGACGGTGAAGGATCGCCTGGATCCAATTGAAGAGAAGGCCACGGAGGCTGCTCTGGCCGCTTACGACCGGGGGTACCGCAGGAGTTTTCAGGATTGCCAGGACGGAGCCTCTGCTCCTAACGGTGAGAGGGTCATCCAACTTCCAAGCCCGTCCATCGCCAAACCTAGGACCGGAGGCACCGGAAATGGACCTGCTAGTCCGACTACGCTTCTTGAGCTCGGGGGAGTCCCAGTACAGGTAACCAGCTTCCTTGGCTGTAATTTAACCGACATAATAAATGTCGATGGTTTTCCTTCCCCTGGCTGCCAGGATAACCCAGCTGTCCAAAAGCCTTTAGCCGCCGATGTTGTAGGGGTTAAAAGAGAACCCTCCGAGAACGTTTCTGAGCCTGAAATACATCATCCTGTGGTCAATGTCGTGGACACCGCGGGCCGCGTAAATGAGGGTCAGGTGATTCTGGTTGGCCATGCCGTGGACCCCTCCGACGCCGAAGGAGATTCAGTTTCTCTTCTCCGACACGATCCCTCTAGCTAAACTCCAAGGGAGCATTTGGGCTGCAAACAGCGGATATATATATATATTTTATGCTCTCGACTTGGAGTCAATATGGCTTGCGGCCTCTTTATTGTATTTGAATGAGTTAATTTTGGACGATGTATGTATTCGCCTTTCTGGTGCGAGTTTCATGTTTGCGTAGCTATTTTGCTTTTGTCTATATGCTCGACGCCTGGCTTCGCTTTTATTTCGTGTTGTATTACGATTTTAGTGTGATTCCTTCTGATTGATTTCACGTTGCTGCGCATGACTCGCGGGTGTCGATTGAGTGGCGCGCGCTGCGAGGGTTTTGCCCCACCCGATCGTAGCTTTTAAGTGCCATTCAGCTAGTGCGTGCTGCGAGGGCTGAGTGGTATCGAGTGCTAAAAGTGACCCGGATCTGACTCAGCCCGTTGAGCGTGGCTTAGGGTGCCATTCGGCTAGTGCGTGCTGCGAGGGCTGAGTGGTATCGAGTGCTAAAAGCGACCCCGATCAGACTCAGCCCGTTGAGTGCGGCTTAGGGTGCCATTCGGCTAGTGCGTGCTGCGAGGGCTGAGTGGTATCGAGTGCTAAAAGCGACCCCGATCAGACTCAGCCCATTAAGCGCGGCTTAGGGTGCCATTTGGCTAGTGCATGCTGCGAGGGCTGAGTGGTATCGAGTGCTAAAAGCGACCCCGATCAGACTCAGCCCGTTGAGCGCGGCTTAGGGTGCCATTCGACTAGTGCGTGCTGTGAGGGCTGAGTGGTATCGATTGCTAAAAGCGACCCCGATCAGACTCAGCCCGTTGAGCGCGGCTTTTCCTGTTGTGTTGCTCTGCACTCAGAAGATTTGAAGAAGGAAACAGGAAGCTTTTCTCATTTAATGATAATATTTCTTCAAATGGATTACATTCCAAGGGCGAGGGATCTCGAACCCTTCCATTGTTTCTAGGTGATAGGCCCCATTCGGTCCAACTCTAGTGACTTTAAAAGGGCCTTCCCAATTCGGACCTAGCTTGCCGTCATTTTTGTTCTTGGTCTCTGGGAAGATTTCTTTGAGGACCAGGTCTCCAGCTCTGAAGTTTCTGCTCGATACTCGCCGATTTGGTTTGGTTTTGGTAGTCCATGTTTCTGATGGTTGCAATTTCTCTTCCCTCGTCCTGAAGTTCTAAGTCTTGCATCAGTTGCTCATCGTTCGCTGCTCGGTCGAAGTTTTCGGTTCTGTGTGTGGCCACTTCGGTCTCAACCGGCAAGACGGCTTCAATCCCGAACGCTAGTGAGAAGGGTGTTTCGCCGGTGGACCTTCGTGAGGTAGTTTGATAGGCCCATAGGACTGACGGCAGTTCATCGACCCATCTCCCTTTTGGGTCATCCAGTCTCCTTTTCAAACCGTCCAGAATTGTCTGATTAGTGATCTCCGCTTGCCCGTTGCTCTGAGGGTACCGTGGGGTAGAGAAATGGTGCTGTATTTTCAATTCCTCGCAGAAATCCTTTATCAGTTTACTATCGAACTGTTTTTCATTATCCGAAATGATTGCTTGCGGAACCCCAAACCGGCATACTATATCTTTCCAAAGGAACGACTTGACCTCGATATCTCTGATCCTCGCCAAGGGTACCGCTTCCACCCACTTGGTGAAGTAGTCGGTGGCTACTAGCAGGAAACATTTTTGCCGAGGCGCCGTAGGCATGGGTCCAACAATATCTAGATCCCATTGTGCAAACGGCCATGGATTCTTGATAGGAACCATGTCCGTTGCTAGCTGGTGAATAAGATTCCCGAACCGTTGATAGTTCTCACACTTCTGGACCAACTTTGCTGAATCTCTCTTCATGATTGGCCAGAAATAATCAATAGACATGGCCCGGAGGGCTAGTGATCGAGAACCAATATGTCCTCCACACAGGCCTGAATGCAGTGTGTTGAGGACTCGCTGCGCCTCCTGGGGTCCAATGCATCTGAGATAGGACCCTGAAAAACTCCTTTTGTAAAGGATTCCCATGGATGACATCCAATACCTGGCTGCCCTCTGCCTAAGCTTTCTTGCCTCGATTTTGCTTTCTGGCAAGATCCCTTCCGAAAGGTACTTCTTGATGTCCGTCATCCAATTGGGTGAATCCTCCACATAGGCGATTGTTAAAATTTCGCCGAGCCTCTCGATACTTGGGGATTTTAGGTAGTCAAGGTGGATGCTTCTGGCCGGCTTCCCTCAAGGTTGCTAGAGCGTCGGCTTGAGTGTTGAGCTCTCTTTCTATCTGATGTACTTTTGCGGATTTAAATTAGGAGAGCAATAGCTGCACTTTTTGCTGATACGATGTCATCCTCTCGTCTCTGGTCTCATATTCGCCTGTGCTTTGGAACACCACTAGCTGTGAGTCGCTATAGACATCAATGACTCGTACTCCCAAATGAGCTGTGAGATCCAACCCTGCGATGAGAGCTTCGTACTCTACTTCATTGTTGGATGCCCGGAAGCCCAGCTTGATGGCGTGTTCAAATAAGAGCCCATCACTGTTTATTAAAACCAATCCCGCGCCTGCACCCCTTCGATTAGAAGCTCCGTCGACATTCAGGGTCCACTTCGGGCCGGATACCTCTTCTTGACTCTCTATCGTCAAAATTTCGCTACAAGGTGGGGTCAAGTCGGCCAGCATGTCTGCGATGACTTGCCCCTTAATGGCGTTCCTCGGCACATAATACAGATCGAAAGGGGAGAGTTCAATCACCCATTTGAGCATGCGCCCTGTGATGTTTGCTTTTTTCAAAATAGGTTTCAAGGGATAGTCGGTTACGACGTTGACTGAATGAGCTATGAAGTAATGTCGGAGTTTCCGAGATGAAATGAGCAAGGCGTAGACGACTTTTTCCAAGTACAAGTACCGGGACACTGGTCCGCAAAGAGATTTACTGACATAATTAATGGGCCTTTGCACTCCTTCGTGCTCCTTTACTATGACAGAACTGACCGCATGATCAGATGCTGCCAAGTAAAGGTAAAGTGGCTCACCGGGGTTAGGTTTCATCAGGAGCGGAGGTGACGAGAGGTATTTCTTCAGCTCTTCGAAGGCCAGTTGACACTCGGGAGTCCAGTCGAACTTCTTGGTCTTCCTTAACAGCTTGAAGAAGGGAAGGTTCCTTTCTGTTGCTTTGGAGATGAATCGATTCAGGGTAGCTAGTCTCCCGGTCAGTTTCTGAACTTCCTTCCGATTCCTTGGCGGATCCATTTCGAGCACCACTTTGATCTGATCGGGGTTGGCCTCTATACCCCGGTGAGTGGTCAGAAAACCAAAAAATTTTCCAGACTCCAATCCGAAGGAGCACTTCGAATGCCTCCTTGAGGTGCCCGAGGTGATCCTGCTTCTGAACTCTCCGTACCAGCATATCGTCAATGTACACCTCCACGGTCTTGCCGATTTGGTGCTCGAACATCTTCGTGACCAGCCTTTGGTAGGTTGCGCCTGCGTTCTTCAGTCCAAAGGGCATCACTTTGTAGCAATAGGTTCCTATAGGAGTGATGAAAGCAGTTTTTTCGACGTCATGCTTGTACATTGATATTTGGTGATATCCCGAGTATGCATCCATGAAGCTCATCAGTTCATTGCCCGACGAGACGTCCACTAGTTGATCTATTTTCAGAAGAGGAAAATTGTCCTTTGGACAGAAGCTGTTCAAGTCGGTGAAATCGACGCAGACGCGCCACTTCTTGTTCTTCTTTGGCACAACCACAGTGTTGGCTAGCCAGTCTGGGTATCGGATTTCCCGTATAAAACCGGTCACCAATAGCTTTTCCACCTCCTCTTTTATAGCTTCTACGTGGACGGGGGCCACTCGCCGTTGTCTCTGTTTGACGGGACGGACCGTCGGGGAGATGTGCAACCGGTGGGATATCACCTCTGGGTCAATACCCGGCATTTCGGACGGCGTCCAAGCAAACACATCTCTGTACTCACGTAGTAACTCTATCATTTTCTCCCTCTCAGCCGGGTTCAGCGTGGTCCCGATAAGGAAGTACTTCTCTGGATTTTGTGGGTCGATGACTATTTTTTCCAAGTCCTCCACGACCCGCTGAGCGGGATCGGGTCGGGCGTCATCTGCCTGTACCCAATCCTTCAATAATTGCTATCTTTTAGGGTGGATTTCACCCTCCTCTTCGGCCTGTTCTTCGAGGCTGGCCTTTCTGGAGGTTGCTACGGCATAACACCGTCTCGCGGTAAATTGGTCTCCGTGTATCTGCATAATTCCCTGGGCGGACGGGAAGCGCAATTTCTGATGGTAGGTAGATGGAATGGCCTTCATTGCGCCCAGCCACGTGCGCCCCATAATTGCATTGTAAGGTGAACGCAGGTCCATGACTATGAACTCTGTCATGACCGTCTCGTCTCCTGCCCGCACCGGCAGGGTTATGCGCCCGGACGGTACTGCCTGACTGCCGTTGAAATCTATCAACGGCTCCCTCATCGGTTCCAAGCTTGAAGGCTTTAGCCCCATCTTGAGGTATGGCTGCATAAACAGTATGTCAGCCGAACTCCCAGTGTCAACGAGTATGCGCTTAACATCGAAATTTGCGATCCACAACGTGATGACCAGGGCGTCGCTGTGTGGTACAACTATCCCGGTGAGGTCTTCGTCAGAGAACGAAATTACCCTTGGGTCGTCGGCCCTTGCTTTCTTTGGTGCCAGCTTCGCTTCTTGGTCGATTTGCAGAATCTCTAGGTGTTTTAAACTGCGCTTGGCCGTCCTTGCGTATGACTTGGGTTCTGTCACTTGTGGTAGTCCCCCACATATCACATCGATGACCCCGACGGCGTGCGAGGGCCCCACGGCCACCACGTGCTTCTCTGGCTTGTTCTCTTCTCTTGGTTCAACGAATTCTTGAAGTTTCCCCTTGCGAACCAGGGATTCCAAGAACCCTTTCAAGGTTTGGCAGCCTTCGGTTTGATGCCCAAAGTCTTTGTGGTAGTCGCATTTTAATCCCTTATCCCGAGTGGCTGGATCACCTCTCATGGGAGGCGTCCACTGGAAAAATGGTGCATGCTTGATTTTTTTCCAAAATCTGCACCAGGGGCAGGGTAAACTTCGTGTACGTCTTTTCTCGGACCTCGTTGGCGGTCGGGCCATTTTTCTGGTCGGCACGTGACTTCCGCCCCTTGTCCTCCCTTGGTGTGGGGTTCTTTGTAACCGCTGCGACGGCTTGGGGTCGTGAAAAGGTGGCCTCGTCCTCGACTTTGGCATACTTTTCCACCCTACACATGAGTTCGCTGAGGGACTCCGGGACCTTCTTCACCAAGGAATTGCGCAGGTGATGCTTTGGCGGCAAGCCATTTATGAATGCCATTATCGCGGCGTTTGAGTCACATCGATCCACCTCGAACATAAGGAGACGGAACCGATCCACATACACCCGAATTGATTCTCCCGGCTGCATCTGGACCTTCATGAGGTCGCTGAGATCCTTTTGTTGTTTTCTGCTGCAGATGAAGTGTTCGGTAAACAAAGTTTCGAGCTCTTCAAAGCAGCGGATCGATCTTCCTGGGAGCTGGTGGAACCAGCTGAGAGCCGCCCCTTCGAGGCTGGACGGGAACATGCGGCACATGAGCTCGTCGTGCTGTTCATAAAGCGCCATAGCATGTCGGAAGCCCAACACGTGGTCGAAGGGATCAGTTGTCCCATTATAAAGTCTGAACTTCGGCTGTACGAACTTCCTAGGAGGTGTGCTATGCAGGATGCGCTGGACGAAGGGCAATTCGAATCCCTTCAGAACTCTTGAAATAAACTCCCGATCACGTGTGCTGGTCATCTCGCTCCTGTAAGTCCTCGTACGTTCCCAACGCTCTTGCTCGTAGTCGTCATCAGACGAAGCCGAGTATCGGCCTGGACTCTGTTAGCGCTCCTGTCTGCCAGTTTGGCAAGTGTTGGTTCGCTCCCTTCGTCTTTCATGGCGCGGCGAATAGTCGCGTCGCTCATCGCGGTTCTCTTTCGTGTGATTCCCCTCGAGGGGAACATCGGGTAGGTCCTGCTTGTCACCACGATGGTGTCCTTCACCAGATGAATAGACCGATTTGTGGCTTCGCACGTTCACCCTTCTGCTTTGACGATCATGATCCCGTGGCTCCTCGCCTGCTCTGACTGAATTCGGCTGGTCTCGAGCCTCTGGCGGGGGCGGCGGTGGCGTCTTTTCTCTGCGCTTCAAAAACTGCAGCATCAGTCCCTCCATATGTCCGAAGCGTTGGTTCATCAGCTCCATTTCTTTTACAAGATCGCGCCCGGCCTCCGAGGTCGGGTCTTGGGAGGATGACCCGATTGGTGCTTTTCCTTTCGGTGGCAGGGGGTCGTCGGGCGTAACCCTTCCTTCCTCCACGTCACGTTCGTGGACCGTTGATCGAGTCCTCGTCGCCACCATCTTTGCCGGTAAGTTTGCTGGGATGGCTTTTTGCTCGTGTCCCACAGACGGCGCCAAATGTGGGGGCGGATTTTTCCGATGATCCCCTCCTGGGCCGGATCCTGGTCGATCCTGGCTTTTGAATTGGTTTCGGAGAGATGGTGTGGGCTTGGGCTCTTTCCCGAGTTGATCCGACCGAACCGTCCGCTTCTCACCGCCTTCGTCGGGGTGCTCCGCTCCTTCTGGGTCCCGACCTTCATGTACCTGCCACTCACACCAGTGTGGTGCCGGCTAACGCCCCTTCGACACTCAAGTCAGTACCACTTCTCCAGAGAGAGAGAGGAAGAAGATGAACTTTGAACTTTTTTAAAGAAGATAGGGTCTCGGGTTTTCGCATACCTTAGGAGGGAGGGATATCCTCCCTTTTATAGTGGATGTGGGCGCGCCGATCAAGACCTTAGGGAGTGGCCATAACATAATATGAAATCTCCTACGTGGCCTACGGATCTCGGACACGTGGCGTCTAGGGATCATCATTGTCCTGTAACGGCTTCCTTGACGCGTTGTCCTTTTTGGTGTCAGATAATATTCCCTTTGTTAACCGTCTCGCCTTGGGGAAGAAGCTCATGATCGACCTGCCGTTCAATCATGAACCCCGTTGTGCCCTTCGACTGAGGCGAGCTGCCATAGTCCTGACCGTTCTCTTGGTTACGCGAAAATAGCTTTAGCACTCTGGTCGGGCAATTTTATCCTTGTTAAGCCATGGTCGGGCATATGACTTGCCCGTCCTGACCTTCCTTCGTCTTTCTCATTCGCTCACATCTGGGCCTGTCAAGCCCACACGCTTTGCGGGCAGTGGTGCCCCATCTCGGTGTTGCCCGATGGGCCCGAGCTCGTGGTTGAGCTCGTGGGCCTATCGGTTGGGAGATAGGCCATGTTCAGGTTGTTCCCCATGCTGTGCTATTTTTTGTTTCTTATTCCTTGTCCTGGTTGGATTCGCCTCCTACAACATTAATCCAAAATCACTGATTTAGGTCAACCACTTGACATTGATACAATGTATTTCTCATATATGTTACCATGGTCAACATAAAAGTTGGTACTAGGACATCCCTGTAATTAGAGGTTAACAAATATCTAACATGAACATTTGACAACACACAAATCCAACGACATAAATATAAATATTATGAGAAGGCTAAATTCTATGATACACATCAAGATAAGACATCATCAGAAACTTACATTCATTCACATTTTAATATTCACATTAACCTCCTGTACCGCCGAGGTTAAGTCAAAATTAGCATCCTGGATAAACAGAATGTCGTGTTTAAACATCCATACAAACTGAATAATCCACAAAATTAGTCCATAAACTAGTGGGCATCACAAAATAAAAGTAAACTGTTTGTCTAACAAACCTAACAAAAATACGTGCATCTGGAATCCCATATACAGTCATCTCAGTGACGCAGAATCAAAACACACAACATAACAAAAATACATCCTACAAGCACCACAAGTGTGCCAAACAAACCTAGAAAGAGAGACATAACTGGAATCCCATATACAGTCATCTCAGTGAAGCAGAGAGTGGCTTGAACGTCACCTGAACTGGGACGTGACTGTTCTGCACTATACGACAGGTGATGGTACAGTGGCTGTGAGGGCTCTGAGGACTGTGGCAAAATCTCGGTTGGTGTAAGATCTGGAAGGTCTGCAGTAGCTGGTGCAGTGTCTGGTAGCAGTGGTCTGTTCATGCCATTGGTCTCATCTGATGGAGGGGTTGTGGAATCTGACAAGACAATACGTGCATCTGACTGTAGGCCTGCATTGACGGCGTTGATGAATGCGAACCCCTCCTCGATTTCGTTCACACCCATGAACGTAGAACTTTGAAACGATACGTGCACCTTTGAAACGATGCACCTGCGCGTGACAGGTTGCCCAATTGTCGTACACTCCGGGCCTCCTTCCCTTCGCGACTGCGTAAAATGAATAATTTCCCATCTGATGAAAACAAGTGCCTGTTATTGTATAGATATAATAATGAGTGAGTTAATTTGATTTAACAAAGTCAACCAAATAAACTCAGATGGATATAACTAAACAAATATCATATAATGCAAAGGCCAACATGAGTTGAATACATTGACAAACCAAACTACCAGAAACGCCACCACCTCACTGCCTCTGCAATTTGAAAACCCATATTTAGATGAATAACACATCAATGATTATTAAATTCATATGTCACATAATCTAAAGACTTCATTTCAACATTCACTTACATTCCTACCCCCCCCCCCCAACAATTGACCAGTAATCATTGTTCGCAGTTGAGCCCCTCCGACGTTATCCTCATTTGTATTGTCGGTATCTCCATCATCTTTGACCTCCTCAACTCCATCCATATCAAGTTGACTCATATTAAATAAAATGTCTGACCCTTCCTCCCTACGTATAAAGTTATGGAGTATGCAACATGCAAGTGCAATTCTAGTATGGGTCCTGAATGGATAATATGGAGTGCATCTAAGACATTTGAAGCGCATTTTTAAAACTCCAAATGCACGCTCAATGACATTCCTCAACTGTGCATGCCTATGGTTGAAGAGTTCATTTGGACTGTTATATCTATTACATCTGAGATTTAGAAACTCAGATAAATGATATCTATGGGAACGGTAAGGTGCAAGAAACTTATCAGTGTTCGCGTATCCAGAATCAACCAAATAATATTTTCCTGTTAAAAAGATTCGTATTAGTTCAATGCAAATGTATGATGTAGCACAGGTTCAAAAACTCATTGAAGCCCCGATATGGATGAATATACCTTCTGGGACATTGAAACCCCCATACTCCAATGCCCATCTAAGGACTTTCATGTCGGCCGTTGAACCTTCCCAACCAACGGTGACGTATTGGAATTGCAAGTCAAACGAGCAAGCGGCCATGACGTTTTGTGATATCCATCCCTTCCGATTGCGATATCGTGTGGCCTTATGTTTTCTGACAAGTGTAGGGATGTGTGTCCCGTCAATTGCCCCTACCGCATTCTACAATTCAACATCACATGTATTTGCATAAGATTGATATGACATATATGAAGAAGATCAACAATAGAACATGTTATGAGTAGTATGAACTCACCTTAAAATAAGGGTAAAAGGTTTTGTTGTGCTTCACATGGGGATGGACTTGCACATTATTTTGTGGGAGGTTGATGTACTCTCATTTTAGGGATACCACTACTTTGAGGACAGCATTGAAGTGCCTACTAATTGTCTCCCCTGAGTGGTGAAAGCGTTCTGATAACACCCTATTAGACACACCATGGCCAATCGCATGAAGGAAGATTGCAAGCTGTTCGGTACAAGTGACGTTGGTAGTGTCTTTCAGGAGACACTTGTTGATCAAGACATCTCACAATTTTAAGAACATTGGAGGACTCATGTGGAGATTCTCATATGCCCTAGCCTCATGTCCTTGGAGTAACTCATGTACAAATGCATGGCCAGACAAGAGTCCAGTTCTCATCGGTCTCCTTGTCAATGATTGACGTTCAATCCTATACCTGAAATGGTCAAGTATATAGGCCATCTCCAAGAACATTGATTTCTCATCCTCTTGAAAAAATTACCTAAAAAATTCAGACCGACGTCTTTTCCTTGTTGAGGAATCCATTGACTGCATTGGGCAAATGTAAAACAGAGCATTGAATATACACATATGGATATAGATTGTTAATTATCATTCGACGAATGATGCAAGGGTTCAGACATAACATCACCATCACTGATATATACATGTGGATTATCATATAGCATCCATGAGCTGCAAATACTTACAAAATTATGAGTGTTCCCATAAATAACCCCAAGTCCACATCATTCTAGTATTTACATCAAAAGATGAGAATGCCAGTGTTAGGTTACAAAGATAAAACATAACTAAACTGACAGGTTACTAGCCTTCCTACTATAGGTGGCTCAAAAAATAAGACTACTTATAACATAATAAAGGTAGATGCTTCCTCCCCTTCCTATGGTGCAAGTGGAACGTAGGGAGGTGGTTGGTAGTGGAGTCCCTGTCTCTCAATCCAGTCTATCTTCAAGTCATCTGGGAATGCCATGAAAATAGTGCGGTTTGCCTCATCCTTGAGAGCCTCAACTACAGCCAACTTACTAGCTGAACTGAGTTGCCTAAACATCGAAAGACACTTGACTGCTTGCTCCAAAGTGTACTTCCCCTCATAATCCTTTTCCAAGTATTCTTTTGCCACATCCACCCTACGCCTCCCAATTTCAATGAACTCAGCCATGTATCCTTCAGCAGCAATTGAGTTCTTTACCCTCTTATCAGACCCAGATGATCATTTTTTTGGAATTTGCAAATCATCCTCCCCTATGTCTGAAGCAGTGGATGCTATGGAACATTTACCCTTCCTCCTAGAGGTTGGTTCACCTTCATCATGTATCTCTATTGTTGTGCTGCTCCCCCACTTGTTCTCACATGTACCCCCTCGATTGAAGTAATCATCCACCGATGATCTCTTTATATGGAGTGAATCGAACCTATTTTCGTTCGCCTCCATTGAGTCTCCTTCAATGTCATTATCATCCTCATCTTCACTGTTAGACCTGTGTCATTTAGAGTCCTAATTTCGATCGGAGTCGCTAAAATTTTGGTTTTTAGCTACCTTCTGGGGTTTGAAGACTCTGATTGAAGATATAATTGCATATTATGGGTCCTGGTACTGTTTAGTACTGCCCATAAAATTTTCGTTTAATTCCAATAACGTTTTTGGAATTATGCAGTTTTGGATTGATATTCGGATTTGATTTTGTTAAAATCCAAGATGATGAGGTAAAAATCCGATATTATTACGAGAAGTTCAGTTTTGATCTAGCTTCCATATAGAAGTGGAATTGGATCAACTAGATTCGTATATAAAAAGTTATGAGTATTTTTCCATGTATACCCCGAAATTGAAAAAAATCCAGGCAGCAGCCCTGTAAGATGTTTAGCCTAGATTTCGGAATAGCTGGAAAGGTTACTTGATCTGGGTGTAAACATGAATGCTGTAGATAATCTTCGTAGCTTTCCAATTCCGCTGGAATCGTGCAATTCGGAGCTGTATTGAGGAAGTTAGGGCCGTTTAAGTGAAAGCTGTCCGGAGATCTTGAGGTGCACGTGACTTAGCCACTAAGTCATTTTCTTTGATATTGTGTATTAGTGGTGAGTGTAACTTAAACTCACCCCATCCCTCACACAACCCACCTACCACTCTTTTGAGCCTTAATTGCTCTGGTCTCTCTCATTTTTGGTTTCTTTTGTTGGTGCTGCATCGAAGAGAAACAGAGGAGATGGAGAAGTGGTGGAGAAGGGAAGGCAAAAGAAGGTGTGAAGGAAGTCAAGGTGGTGTTGATGAGAATGTTGTGTGTGTTGTATTCACTCTCTCCTTTTCAAGCTCTCTCTCTCGTCCAACCAAACCGCCGATCGGAGGAACCTGTTGTCGTCCCTACAGAAGTGGCCGATCAAGCTCCTGGAGCCACCGAGCGTCTCGGTGGGGATGTCGGAGGTCTTCGGAGGAGGGGCCTACAGCGTCGTCCGGCACAACCTCGTCAGCGGCAACGGATTCGTCGGCGCTGAAAACCAGTGCGTCGGCCTCGTCCGCGCTTTGGGACTCTCCGACCGCCGATTCCCTCTACGGTGTCCTTAGACCAAGAGGAGGGAATCTTTGGGTGGCTGCGATGCCATATTTGGTCTTGGTTTGGTGTTGGGGATGACATAGTCAACCTGTAGAGGCAATTCAAGAGGGAATCTTTGGGTGGCTTCGGTGACTCCCAGTTTCTCTACATAAAAGATTGGACTATGTTATCAAGTGGGTATTTGGTGATTCACATTTTTTTTCTGTGGTATTTGGAGGGCGTAAGTTGGTGCCATTTACTCCCCTAAATGGTTGGAAAGACGGGCTTATCATCTATTGTAGAAGAAGATGCAAACAGATTGCAACTTGATAGATTTGATTTAGTGGTTACTCCCTAGCATTATTACTACTCATTGACACCCAGTGACAGCAGGAAATCCCTCAGTTTTTGATGAGATGGAAACTCCACGAGAACCACCAAGTAGGAATGTGGGACTCACTGTTGGAGCCTTGCATCAAGCCGATTCAGTTGCTCTGAGTTGTTGATGCGAGATGGCATGATGAGTTGGCCCCTTTACCAAAGCCCTTGCTTGTTGTTGGCATTGGTGGACCTACATATCTCGTTGGATGGGATGCGCGACGACTCGGATATCGGTGAGTGGTTTGATTCCAACCCTTCCGGGAGCGCTCGATGCACATAGTCGTGCTTCGCGCTTCCATGAGGCTTTAATTGCACCCTAAATATGCTAGATATCATGCATGCTAGGTTGTATAGCTCGTATATTGTGTAGAACCCCTATTCTACCGTATACTTGCCTATGTATTGTATAGAATATGGCATAACTTAGGTAATTTTGTTTGAATTACTACCCTTATTATTATTTGGACATATATAGCATGTCTAACTTGGGTTAATAACGGGGTGTATGCGTAATATTCCTGATTTAGTACTCGAGGGTACGGTATAGTTGTTGCACCCATCTAGTTGGGGCAAAACTATGACCCGCTTCAAGAGAGGATGAGGCTTTCCCTCTCTCTCGCCCTCCCTCTTTTCGCAAACCAAGTGAGTAGATGTAGTTCCTACTTGACTCAGGTTTGCTTGGAATTATTGGCATGCACCTATTGTCGCGCGGATCGCGCTTAACCCTTTTCCTTCTAAGTTGGTGATACCCAATGCATGCCTTAGTCATACTTGTGTGATTGAATGTTTATTATGCCCTCGTATACATGTTTAAGTAAGATTTTTTTTCTTGTATAGTTAATTGCATATTATGTATATGCCTATTGGGCCATGAGCCTTGTCTAATGAGATTAGACAGGTGTATGACCTCTTATGGGGTCATACCATGGCTTTGACACTTAGAATAAAATGTCTTCCCCGCATCTGAGTTATGCGCCCTGGAGGGAATTCATGAGAATTCGTTACGCTGATCGGTTTTGATAACCGGTGATGACGGATCTGAGAGGATCATTTTCGTGAGTTTAGATTGGTTTCCTCCCTTCGTTGGATCCGTGTAGGGACTTCCTGGTTGAGACAGCCAGCCTGACAGAGGGCTCCCATCCGTAGGTACTACCGATGTGTGAGGATGTGCTGATCATGGGAGTATACCAGGTAGGGGCTTCCCGGGATAAGGGCTACCGGTGGACCAAGGGTGTAGGAGCAATCTAGATTCCTCCCAAGAGCCTATGTCACCCCGAGGAGGGGGTGAGGGTGAGGGTGGGGTGGGTCGGCGTTGTTCGATCTGCCAGTTTGTGCAATTTCCCAAGATCCTATGTCACCCGTCGGAGTGAGGGGGAGGGTATTGCTCCCAAGATCCTATGCCACCCGTCGGGGTGAGGGTGAGGGTGTTGGCATGAGTGGGGTGGGCTCGAGTTGATACTCGACCTATCAGCTTGTATAGATGGTTTTCCCGTGGGGTTCGCGTTGCGAGCATGTAATGGGTCCTCCCAATATCGTCGTATCGGGGCCTCGACATTGAAGCTGCCCTGACAGAGGACTTCCACTTGTAGGTACTCCCGATGCATTCGGCGGATGTACTGATCATGGGAGTGTACCAGGTGAGGCTACACGACGGTGGGCCGCCAGACAATATTGCGAGCGTGAATTATCGTTCTCCCCTTTGCCGGATCCGTGTGGATGCTTCCTAGGTACGAGCCGCCCTGGGTGGACCCCCACTTGTAGGTACCATCGACGCTGTCGATAGGGTACTGACCGTGGCCGGCTCCAGGTAGAGGCTGCCCGGGAGAGCGCTACCGGATGACGAACGGTGTAGAACAGCAAGTTTTACCCTTCAAGTCCCTAGACTCACCCCCTGTGGGGGCTAGGGCGAGGGCGAGGTATGGTTGCACCGCCGTGTGACCTTGTTAACCATTGGGTTTCTACCCATGGCTTTCCTTGATAGGAGATTGCCTTTGTATCGAATGATTATGTTGGTGTTTGGTTTCTGACCACTCACTGAACTTGTAGCTCACCCCTCGCTTATGTTTTTCTCCAGTTGACGCTGAGTCGGATCCAAGAGAAGAGCTCCCCGGGCGCAATACGAGTAGGAGACCCGCGTTCGCGTTGGACGTCTTGCGAGTGAGAGGCTATCAGTATTCCATTTTCATTGTATGTATTATACTTGTGCTTGTGCACGGTATGTAGACTGTTGATGTCTATTATTGTATATATTAGCTCTCATAGGACAGTTGATTGTGTACTCTAGTCTGTAATATGTCTTTGAATTACAGACTTAGTCGTTTGAGCTTCCGCTATTTGTATATATTTGATGTCAGTTACTTGTTTATTGCATTTTCTCTTGTGGAGTATTTATTTGATCTCGTGTATGAATTACTGATATCATTTATATATTTGCCACGTCTCGGGGACGGCCGCCCTGGGCGTGACACTCACTGATGAGGGAGGCATGGGCATGGAATCCCTTGGATGTGGAGTTCCCACATATCATGGAGAATTCCTTGAACCATATAAATGGCTTGTCCCGGCATAACCCAAACCTGGTATTGTTCTGCACAGGATAAGGAGAGAACTACTTTAATTTAACATCTAATATTAAAAGACCAAGACAACACTAAACTATCCTCAACTGTACATACCGATATGACCCTATCCCAGTCTTGTGCATCTCTCGGTACAACCATTTTTCTCGTATCATCCCAACCCCATCCTGTTCTGTTGCTAAGTTCTTGGTATAGGTGATAGGTTTGCTTCAACACTTTCCAACGATTCTTGCAATAACTCATTTCCAAAGTCATAGCCAATTGATAGTTCAAGGTTGCGGTGATAGTCTTCCAAGAACTGTTTTGGAAGACCCCCTTCACGCAATTACCCTGTTGAAATTGATCTACAAGCAACCCCACCAAACAAGCATCCATCGGGTTGGTCCAGTTTCCAATCCGATTCTTATTGGATGACATGCGTAGGGGAGGCTAGCTCATCTTTGACATCTAGACACATTGGACACCATAGAATGGATTAAGATACCAACAATATACATATATTTATTGGTCATTCACATCTATATGAATGCAAAAAAGACTAACTCACATCGACACACATACACACACATATATTCAGTGGTCATCCACATTCATATGACTAGGAATAAGACTAATTCACATCTAAGACACAAATATGATTTTTGGCCAATGACCTCAGATACATGAATTAACATATATAGGTGATGTGTAAACATTATTTATGTGCTCTATTATATGTTAGGGTTGGTTATACAGAAGCATGAGTGCACCGATGGGTCTACAAGGTTTCTAGAAATAATTCAACTAACACGTTATAATTTCAAAAGGTGCGAAAAATAATCTAAACCATGAAGTTTGAGTTAGGGGCCGTTATGTTAAAAAATGAACACATAATAACACTAAAAAATAAACCAAATATATGCCATAGGACATGAAAAATATTTGTATTGGTCATTGATCTCATATTTCACCTTTAACATAAACCAAATATATGCCACATTATTATACGATTCGATTTTAGTGGGAGTTGAATAAACACATGCAAGAAATGAGGAATCCAAATGATAGGGAGTGTTAGATAGAGAAGTAAACTAATGTAATGCAACAGAGAGGAGATGAAAACCATAGCACCTAACCCAATGTTCAGACATAACCAATTAATTTAACCTCAAGTATAAAATGACACAATCCATACAATTTTGGACTCCTTCTCTGGGTAGAAATATATAAACACATATCATTTTTTACATAAACCATATAAGCATATCATATATATTATGTATATCACAAGGTCATAAACCCAAATGTAACTTTTATCAATGAACTCTTCAAATAACCAAATATTACATTCCTACCTATGTCCCCTCATAGTATATATAAAAATAGCATTCATATATTAAAACACATAAACATGGTAAATATATTACAGTGGTAACTAACTCACATTCTCCAAGAAGAAAATTAAATGAGTCGAACATATCAGTCATACCAATGAATATAATGGAATTGAAGACCACACATAATAACATAATGAAAGCATATAATAAAAAAATAACATGTAAACAACATATTATAGCATATCAACCTTATGAGTATAATGAAATGAACAAATACATATCACGAGCTTATGTTCTTAATTCGAATGATTACCCAATCTAATTAGACGTTAAAAATAAATTAGTGCCTGATGCGGGAAAGGGTTCTCTTGTGAGTGGATCATTGATTCCTTTTTGAATCCTAACTATTCCATATTATAGAGTGGAGACGAATGTGTAGAAGAACTGGTATACTGGTAGAGATAAATTTTTCCAAAGTCAAAAGAGCGATTGGGTTGCAAAAGTAAAAGATTTCTGACCATCTCGTGTAACTATAACGAGCACAAACCAGTTGAATGCAAAAAGAGAGGAAGAAGGTCTGTTGATTGGACTCCCCGTCTCCGTGGTATTCGTTTTTTTCTATACCGCGTTCTGACCATATCGCACTATGTATCATTTGATAATCCAAGAAATTCTTCCTGCATTTAGTTCAATCAAATAAAATTTCAAATGGAAGAATTCAAAGTCTATTTCGAAAAAGATGGGTCTCGTCAACAATACTTCCTATATCCACTTCTCTTTCAGGAGTACATCTACGCACTTGCTCATAATCATGTTTTAAATGGATTGATTTTTTACGAATCCTCAAAAAATTTTGTTTACGGTAATAAATTTAGTTTAATAATTGTAAAACGTTTAATTACTCTTCTTTGAGTAATTTGGTTAATGATTCTAACCGAAATCGATTAGTTCGGCAAAACAAGAATTTTTATTATCAAACGATATTAGAGGGTTTTTCAGTCATTATGGAAATTCCATTCTCGATAATATTTTTATCTTCCGTTGAAGAAAAAAAAGCAAAAATACCAAAAATTCAGAATTTACGATCTATTCATGCAACATTTCCCTTTTTAGAAGACAAATTATCACATTTAAATCATGTATCAGATATATTAATACCCTATCCCATCCATCTCGAAATCCTGGTTCAAGTTCTTCAAGGCTGGATACAAGATGTTCCGTCTTTACATTTATTGCGGTTCTTTCTCCATGAGTTTCATAATTGGAATAGTCTCATTACTCCAAAGAAATCCATTTCTTTTCTTTTTTCAAAGGGGAATCAAAGACTCTTCTTGTTCTTATATAATTCTTATGTATTTGAGTGTGAATCCGCATTAGTATTTCTCCGTAAACAATCCTTTTATTTACGATCAACATCTTTTGGAACCTTTGTTGAGCGAACACATTTCTATGGAAAAATAGAGCATATTGTAGTAGTGCGTAGGAAGAATTTTCAAAAGGCCTTATCTTTGTTCAAAGATCCTTTCATCCATTATATCCGATATAAAGGAAAATCAATTCTGGCTTCAAAGGGGACTCATTTTCTGATGAAGAAATGGAAATATCACCTTCTAAATTTCTGGCAATGTCATTTTTACTTTTGGTCTCAACCGCATAGGATTCATATAAACCAATTATCAAATCATTCTTTCTATTTTATGGGCTATCTTTCAAGTGTACGAATCGATTTTTCGACGGTAAGGAGTCAAATGCTAGAAAGTTCATTTCTAATGGATACTCCTACTAAAAAATTCGATACTATAGTTCCAATTATTCCTCGATCAGCGGTGCGATTTTCATTCCTTGTTCATTCTTTCCAGATTTTCCCTACCACAGCAATTAGGAATAGAGAATCTCTGATATATAAAGTGTAATGTAACATATCTTACATATTATATCATTCAGTAGCTCATAACATCAATAAATAGCATATAAAAAGCATATTTATACAAAGTAGTCCCATATAAAACATATGTGTAACTTATTGGTCATTCAGTGGATTCCATGTGTGTATTGACATATCAGTATTATACATAAACATCAATATAGACAATAAAATAGATGGGTGTTGTATAACACATCAATTGACTAGACCATGTTCTTTAAGAATGATTCATTTAGGAATAATAATACATTGGTCCAAGAGATGCAAAAGAAAATGTAAATCAACTAGGATATACCTAGGAGACATGTCTTTCTTATCCAACAATGGGGATAACACTAACAAAGGAGTTCAAATACATATATATATTTTTATTTGTTATTCAACAACTCTATTGTTGACATTTACAACCCCTCCTCAACATGGACAATCAATTGGAGAAACAATGGACTGTAATGTAAGAAGAAATTTAGCCGAAAATACACATATCCAATGTTCATTGATATCCCATTCCAAATCATATATAAATGAACATACAGTTAGTGGTTTTAATTAGTATGTCATTGAACTAGCATTTGTAGATCAAATGAATTTAATGTGCAACATTTTTTAAGTGGGTTTAAACACACATTAAAGTATCCGTAGACCCATAATCAAGGCTTGTGGCATGACTACTGATATGTTTGAAGATTTTATATAAAAATAGTGCTCTTTATTATTTATATGAGGAGAGACATATTCTATGATGACTAGTGTGAGTGCATTACACAATAAAACTTAGACCACTTATAATAGAGTTGGGTTTGGAAAAGTTTAAGTCACTGCTATCAAATACAGGAATTTTTACAACAAGAATTTGTTCCCACAATTCACCATGTCATTCAATAACAAAAAATCCCAAGAAGATACACCTATGGGTACACAAGAATAACTATTAAATTAATTTGTCAATAAGAAGGTCAGGTCCAACATATGCAATAAGTAATCTAAAACAAATAAATTGATTTAGGGGCCACTTTAAAAATACATGAATGCTCTAAACAGTTACAAACATGAACACACACATGAATATTCATTGTTTTATCAATGACATGAGTGAATTCAGATAATAATTTAACTGTAAACATGAAAATATTAGAGGTGATAAGTGAGGTTTGGTTATACACAAGAATGGGATACACCTATGGGTCTACAAGAACAACCAATTCATTTATTTGTCAATAAGAAGGTCCAACATATGCAATAAGTAATCTAAAACAATAAATTGATTTAGGGGCCACTTTAAAATACATGAATGCTCTAAACAGTTACAAACATGAACACACACATGAATATTCATTGTTTTATCAATGACATGAGTGAATTCAGATAATAATTTGACTCTAAACATGAAAATATTAGAGGTGATAAGTGAGGTTTGGTTATACACAAGAATGGGATACGCCTATGGGTCTACAAGAACAACCAATTCATTTATTTGTCAATAAGAAGGTCTAACATATGCAATAAGTAATCTAAAACAAATAAATTGATTTAGGGGCCACTTTAAAAATACATGAATGCTCTAAACAGTTACAAACATGAACACACACATGAATATTCATTGTTTTATCAATGACATGAGTGAATTCAGATAATAATTTGAGTGTAAACATAAAAATATTAGAGGTGATAAGTGAGGTTTGGTTATACACAAGAATGGGATATACCTATGGGTCTACAAGAACAACCAATTCATTCATTTGTCAATAAGAAGGTCCCACATTTGCAATAAGTAATCTAAAACAAATGAGTTGACTTAGGGGCCACTCTAAAAATGCATGAATGCTCTAAACAGTTAAAACATGAACACACACATGAATATTCATTGTTTTATCAATGACATGAGTGAATTCATATAATAATTTTACTATAAACATGAAAATATTAGAGGTCATAAGTGAAGTTTGGTTATACACAAGAATGGGATACACCTATGGGCCTATAAGAACAACCAATTCATTCATTTGTCAATAAGAAGGTCCCACATTTGCAATAAGTAATCTAAAACAAATGAGTTGACTTAGGGGCCACTCTAAAAATACATGAATGCTCTAAACAGTCACTAAGAAGAACACACACATGAATATTCATTGTTTTATCAATGACATGAGTGAATTCAGATAATAATTTGACTGTAAACATGAAAATATTAAAGGTGATAAGTGAGGTTTGGTTATACACAAGAATGGGATACACCTATGGGTCTACAAGAACAACCAATTCATTCATTTGTCAATACAAAGGTCCAACATTTGCAATAAGTAATCTAAAACAAATGAGTTGACTTAGGGGCCACTCTAAAAATACATGAATGCTCTAAACTGTTACAAACATGAATTGATCTACATGAATATTCATTGCTTTATCAATGACATGAGTGAATTCAAATAACAGCTTGACTGTAAGCATGAAAATATTTGAGGTGATAAGTGAGATTTGGTTATACACAAGCATGGGATACACCTTTGGGTCTAGAAGATGACAATCATTCATTCATCATGTTATAATAAGGTCCAATAGATGCAAAAAAAATCTCAAGCAAGAAACAAGACATAACATCCATGTCTAGAAAGTTATGGAGTACTGATATGTCACTCACAACACATAACATAAACATATATTATGCCTTAAACTTTATCATTGACCTCGCATGTGCGGAGCAACATTGACATCTTATGTCCGCTACATCAATATAGTCCACACATATAGTTGGGGGTAGTTTGTACACTGGGATGGGGAAACCAATTGACACATTTATAGGACATTCATTCATTTGGGAATAATAGAGAAACATGTGATGCTCTAGGAAATTTAGGAAATGTAAAGTAAAAAAAAATGATTATGAGCCATGACACGAAAATATATTAATGCCAATAACAGTCACTAAGAAGAACACATACATATATGTTTTTATTGGTCACTCAAGAAACAAGTAATACTTGCAAATATTATATTGTTCAAAATATGCTTACATTTCAGTGGGGGTAGGTAATATGAAACCATGTTGTCTGGACTCAATCCATCGTCCCAATAAATTAGAGAAGCAAATCAATGTAATGCTTTTAAAAAGAGAGAAAACTCATAACACACCTAATTAATAACAGTCACAAAGGAGAACAAATACATATATGTTTTTATTGGTTATTCAACTACTCTTTTGTTGACATACACAACAAGAGGTTGATTATATACAAGCAATATTGTAAGGAATGAAATATGGACAATGAATTGAAGAAGAAACCCAATTGTAATGTAAGCAGAAAAAAGAGGTCAAGATATACCTACCCAATGTTCATTGATAAATTTACTAGTTTAACCTTTATATATATATTGAATAATGATTAACCAGTTTTGATACAAAATCATGATCATATTTAAAAGCATTTTCCCACATATCATTATGCCTTAGAATTGAGTAACATAACATATATACCATGTCATTCACTTACAGAAAGCCCATGAAGAAAATTCATATGAACTACTCCTCTGAATCAAATACTACATATCAATAGATAACAATGGAACACAAAAATATCAAATGGACTCAATCGATTTTCATATAAATATATTGCCCATATGGAAAATCCTCAGGTTCTCACCCTTTTTAGATCTACCCACAAAAATCATTTGAGATATGCTTCTTCTTTTTTTCCTTTGAATGACTGGGTATGAGCTGAATGTTGTGATAGTTCTTTTGCATAACGTTAAATTAATTAATAGAGTAAAATGGATGCTGGCTATGGGCCTCTTTACCGAAGGGTACACAAAATAATGGTGGGTAGAAATACATACAAAATGTTCAAAGAATCTACCAACTACCAATATATGGAAACCATAATCAAATCTACAAAACCCTAACCAAGCAGTCAAATCCTCTGAACTTAACAACAGAAATAGACCCACAATAAATCAAACCAACACTGAAACAAGGGGAAATCTCATCTGATCAAGTACCCCAATAAAAACACTACACAAAAAAATCCATTAACCATATGAATCTCCAAAATATAAAAGAGGGTATCAAATGTAACAGCAAATTAAGCATAAGATTGTAGCACACACCATTGGATGGGGTCGCAAAAGCATTATTTACCTGGGATTGGTTCTGCGATGAGGTGGAATGTGGACCGTCCAAATACTTCACCGCCTTTTCCAACTGTTGCGCGTACCAACTTCGTCCCTTGTTGATCGTCGTAGAACCGGACTCCTGCATTCACGGGACAGACATGGTGAAGAAGAGATCAAATCGCATTTGAGCAAACTAGGGTTTTCATTTTTTTTCGGAGGAGACACAGTGGCAGTGTAACGTTTCGGTATTTTTCGTCCTTATATATTTATTTTAAATATATAATGGAAATTTTAAAATTTGATTTTTTTATATTTCATTTTTCAGATTTGGCGGTGGGCCCAAATGAGTCCAATTTGATTTATAATTATGATAATTATAAATTGATGTTGAAATAATTATTTTATATTTTTCTGTAGATTTTTATAGTGTTAAGATACTTTGATTGAAATTTGGTGAGATTCGGAGTTTGAAAATTTTGATTTTTAGGCTTAGTGTCAAGTTATTGGGCCTAGGGATCTAGTTGCGAATCCAGAATACATTTTTATAGCCTTCTGGGACTTTTCTGTAAATCGGATAGGGATCTGTTTGTAAATCGGATAGGGACGTCATTGTAAACTGGAACCACTTCAGGGGTCGTTTTGTAATTTCGGTAAACCCCTTTAAATAACATGTTTGGGTTAGGGTTTTTCATCCAAATTTCAGAAGGTGTGAAGGGTGGTGATGACCTAACCCTAGATGGAGATGGTGGGTGGTGTAAACGGATCTAAGGTGAGATATCATTCCCTATTGATTTTGTTAGTTTTAATTTATTTTTGTTAGGATATGATTAGGTCAAGTAATTGTTTGGGGAAGAAGTTTGATGGATTAGGTTTAGGGTTTGATTGATTTAATTCGATGATTATTTGATTTGATTTTTAATGGATCTCAAAGGAATTCTTAAGATAAAATTAGATTTATTAGTTTGGGGATTTAATGGCTATTTTCGGGTTGATTTTATGCTTGCACGTAAATCATGTTTTTGACTATGATAGAGTCGTTTCTGGGAAAACTGTATTTGACAAACAGAAATAGGTTTTGAAAAGAGCTTTCCAACGAATCATGAATCGTCCAATTCGGAGTTACGTGTAGAAAGTTATGATTTTTGAAAGATTTCTGTACGGTTTCCTAGAATTCAAATATTTAGTTTGATGACCAAGTTTGATGAATGTTAGAGATTTAGATGATCCCAAATTTGATGTTTAATGAAGTATAGTTTGTTTTGCAGGTTTTGATGATTTTATTGATCTTGAGAACTTAAATAGAATCTTAAATCGATAATTTGATTTAGTGGGATCAATGAATATTGATTGGATATTGTTGTTATTTGGATGTAAATTGATTGGATTTGAGTTACTCGATCATGGAATTATAGTTGAGCCTTATTGGATTTGTCCAAATATTTATTCGAGGATTGATCGATCATATGGGTCTTATGGAATAAATGGATTTTGATTATCGGATCGGATCATTGTAAGTATATGAATATTCTAATATTTATTCGAAGTTGGGATTTTCATTAGGACTTTGAAGTGAGTTGTTGATTGTAGGTCTATAAGATGTCGGCTTTTGGGATTATTGGGCATAGTGCTGTTATAAGTTGGTTGTCAGTTGTTTGGGTCGTGATTGATTGTTTCTGATCTATTATTGTATAATTGTTATGCTAGGTTATCAACGTGCGAGTGTGTATCGTTGATGCTTGCGTGGACCGAAGGTGAGTAGGCCTATCGATTTATTTCGTGTGAGCTTTTGCTCTATAACATTGAATTTCATATGCCAATCATATTTGTGTGATATTATGTGTCATCCATGCATTTATATTTTGATAAATTTGCATGATTTGGATATTTTCTTCATATTGATCAAATTGCATTTTCATTGAATGAAGTTGCATGATTTAATTCATTCATCATGTCATTAAAATAGCATGAATTATGCTATTCATGTTTCAAGAATTAACATAATATATTTTCTGATGCTTATGCTTTCGAAATAATATTTGGATTAAAGATTTTCATTTCGAGTTTTGGAAAAATTTAGGACTAGTGGAGACAACCTAGTCCTAGGATATTTTATCAAGATGCATATCATGACATATTTTCTAGAATAAATCCCCCCGTAGTATTTCGCCTTTGGGGAGGAAGGTCTAGGACTCGAAGAGTCCCAAGATCGGTGAGGGGTGTGGTAAAGCATTCCTTACAGCGGCGGATTCCTTTGTTTGGAATCTGCAGCAACCGGGGCATCTTGTGCTGGTGTTCTCGTAGTGATGGCAGCGGCAACCCATCAGCGTCTTCTAGATCCGACGTCTCCTCGAGGGAGCTTTTTGAGCGATTTAGTCGCTTGGGGCTTGGCACACCTGTTTTGGGGAACGGTTCTTCCGATTGAGAACCCTACCCGGTCATATCATTTAAGCTGCATGATTTCTATGACGTGGACCAAGGATTGGGCCACGTGATTGTATTAAAACTATATTTTATTAAGCTCATGAATTTAATTTGATTTTTTTAAAAAGAAAATTCTTATATTTTATATATATAAAAATATATATATATATATATATATATATATATATATATATATATATATATATATATATATAATGGTATTTTTTTTTAACTCTCATGATTTCTCTGATGTGGGCCAATGATTTGGGCCACGTGTGCATTAAAATATTTTTTCAAGTTTATAATTTTAAATTGATTTAATAAAATAAAATATTTATTAAATGAAAATCTGATTTTCATAAAACCTTATTTTTATATGTAACTATCATATGAAGTAATTTGTCAGTGGGCTTATTCACTGAGTTAAACACTCACCCTATTCCAAATGGCTGGTTGTTTTATAACCAGGTAGCTCATCTTCTGGGGATCAAGGCAAAGTTTGAACCTTTCGTACACTCCAAGGATCTTGAGGTAGCAATGTTTGGAGAATAAATAATAGTCGCAGCCGACTATTTGGATCTATTTTAGTTTAGATGGCTCCCACAGGGGTGGTTTAGTGTGTCTTTTCATTCTAGTATTTTATTTATGTCAGACTCTGATATTCTGTAAGATCGTTAGTGGTTTATAACTTTTGGATATTGTTTTCATATTTTATCACTTTCAATTTTTATTATATTAGTATTGTTTTTTTCAAGTAAAAGAAAAAAAAAGCTGTAAATTTTGGTCTTGTATTTGGATTAAGTTTAGTAGCGACCCATTTACCGTCCGATAAGCGGTTAGGTAAATGTGGGGCGTTACAGGGAGAGAAGAAGTCACAGTGGGAGAGAAGAAAAATGTGGGTAGATGGTTGTTAAGTAATATGGGTGTATCATTGGGATTAGTTAAAGTAAGTGAGAGAAATTTTTTATAATGATGGTGAGGGGTATTTTTATTCTCAGGAATAGATAAGCTCTGATAAGCTATTCTCCCCTTTTATTAGAATTGTTATTAGGCCTTATCCTAGCTTATCCTGTCATAACTATCGGAGTTTATCCGCACCAAACAAACAGCGAATAAGGGTTATTCTACTGTTATTCTCCCTTATTATCTGTTTATGTTAGTTGGCAAACAGGGGGTAAAAAGGTAAATTATTTTGTTAAAGAGGTATATGACCTATTAAAAAGGCATATGTCTTCTAAGCCTCCGTTTGGATAACGACATGAACTATATCAGTGATAGATAACTATATCAGTGGAATCAACCATTTTTTGATTGGTTGTAGTTTTAGTTATTCTCGTTGACAAATGTAAAGATGAAGTTTTTATTGTTTGATTCGTCAATGCTTTGTTTCTACTTTGTTTTCTTGGCTATATAGTTAATGTGGGTGTGTAAATGTGGGTTAACACACACAATTAATATAATTACAATATATAGCCAGTGTGTGTGTGTGTGCAAGTATGCGCGTGCGCATGCGCGCAGGGGGCCTCCCCAGCAACCACCCGCAAAAACCAAGTTTGCGGACATCGAGAGCCCTATCAGATGTGTAGTCCAGATTCTCTCTGGAAAAAAAAACTCTATTAAACACTGTATATAACATTGTATAATCTTAACAATTGTTTTAACTCAAACTAAGAACCCCCCTTAGCCACCCACCCTCAAATCAATCCCCCACACAAAAAAAAATATTCTACAATCTTAACCATTATTTTAACCACCCCCCTTAACCAATCCAAAACCTAACCCACCCACCTTCAAATCAGTCCCGCCCTGGAAAAAATAACCCAGTCCCTCTCACATCCCCTAAAAATCACCGCCACCTCTCACCCTCCCCGATGCCCCTCCACACAACTCGATGACCCCCAGCCTGACGACCATTAACCCCGACACACTTGCCTGCCCCAATCTCTGATGCCGCAATTGATCTTCCCAGGTTTGTCCTAATCTCTCCGTGACTTTTTCTTTGTAGATCTAGGGTTTTTTTTTACTGGAGTTAGGGTTTAGCTTTGCTGATTTGTTGTACCAATGTTGTACACTAAATGAGTGATAAACCCTAAATCCAGCAAAAAAAATCCTAGATCTACAAATATAAACGTCATGGAGAGAATATGACAAACCTTGGAAAGTCAATTGTTGTGTCGGGAAGTGGGGGAGGAGGCTGTGTTGAGGATGACAAGCGTCGGGAGGGTGAGAGGTTGTGGCTCAGGGAGAGCGAGAGCTTTTGCAAGCATCATTGGGGAGGGTGAGGGATATTGATGTTTTTTTTTAGGATGTGAGAGTGACTGCTTATTTTTGGGGGGGAGGCAGACTGATTTGAGGGTCGGCGAGTTAGGTTTTGGTTGGATTAAAGGGGGTGGTTGGTTGGGTTTAAATAATGGTTAAGATTGTATGGTGTTTTTTTTCTGTGAGGGGGACTAATTTGAGGGTGGGTGTGTTACGGGTAGGGCTGGTAAACGAACCAAGCCGCTCGGGCTCGGCTCGGTTTGAGCTCGTTCAGGCTTGTTCAATTAAACAAATGAGCGATCTTGAACAATTTTTAAGGCTCGGTTAGGCTCGGGACCTGGATTGAGCTTCATTTTCTGTTCAAACTCAACTTGTTTGTGTTATAAAAAAATTTAGTTGAAGCTTAATTCAACTCTTTTAGGCTAAAATTTTATTTTCAACCCCTAAAAACCCTAAAATGAAGAAGAACGTTAGGCTCATTGAAGCTCGTGAGCTCGGCTCGGCTCGGCTCGACTCGTTTATAAACGAGCCGAGCTTGAACATGTCAAAGCTCGGCTCATTTACCACCCCTCGTTACGGGGGTTGTTCGGTTGAGTTAAAACAACGGTCAAAATTACACAATGTTATATTATACAATGTTTATTTATTTATTTATTTATTTCTCGAGAGAATCTGGGCCACATACATCTGATGGGGCTCCCGACGTAACTTGGTTTTTGCGGGTGTCCGTTATATATATAGATATACATATATACACACATATATACATATATATGTACATACACACATATATACGTGTATATACATACATACATATATATGTACACACATATACATGTGTGTGTGTATATATATATAGAAGAGAAGTTAATTTCATTATAATGCATATATTATATAGAAATTGAATCCTAAAACAACAATTTTTTTATTAAATAACAGAATTTATTCAACAAAAGTATGAGTTAGCTTAATAGAATCACATGAGTTATAATAACATATTAGTATCTTAGGTAAATCATTCAATTAGCGCTTTATTATAGCAACACGAATCCAATAGCGTATAATATCTTAATATGAACCCATATTATCATAATTCAAATATGAACCCAAAAACCAAAACATCATATATTATATTATGAACAAGTGAATTTAATTTTTTATAATTCATATATTATATAGAAACTGAACCCTAAAACAGAAAAAAGAGAAATTATTAAATACCAGAACTTATTTGACAAAAAACATCATTCAGATATTTCAACAAACATTGAAAATGTATCTATAAAACTGCCTCTTCCCCCCCCCCCCCCCCCCCCCCCCCCAAAAAAAAAAAAAAAAGAATCTACCAATAACCATAAACATCTTCAAATATGTTTTCTTGATCCGAAAATCAAATTAAAAGAGAGAACAAATTGTCAAACCCACTTGAAAACTATAAATAAAATTAGCTCACTCTTTAGGAATTCCAAACCCATTTAAAAACTATAAGTCCCCGTTTGGATAGCAGAATTGAATTATTCTGAATAGATAACTATGCTAGTATAGAAAACAAATCTACATGAATAAGAGATTTTCTGTTTGGTTGTGTTTTTTTTAATTCTCATTGGAAAACCTAAGAATAAAAGTTGAGTTGTTTGATTGATACAGAATAAAATATAAATAAAATGTAAAAAATTTGATTTGACATGTGGGCCTATGGGAATAGATAAACTAAGTATAGCTTATCCTAGGGGTTGCTTATAATTGTTATACTCTCTTATACTCGTTTAAATTGGCTTAGTAATACCAAGTTATACCCTGCAAACAAACAATCATTTTTTCTATCCATTCTTATACCACCCTTATACTATCTTTATACTCGCCTATTCCGCTTCCCAAACGGGGGCTAAAAGAATAAGGCACGTGTAATGACACCGTATAAACACGTGTCAATTGCCCTTGAAATTACAACAATAACTCTTTCATTTCGTGAAATGACTAACATGTCCGATTGGGCCAAAATTTTGTAGTACTGTGGTGCAATAAAGTGTATGTTATATGTATATAACATACAATCTCTTATCATATGGATTGTCTGTTGGATTTGGTCCACTAAATCGGATGGACAGAGAGTGCTGCCTCTTTGAAAAAAAAGGATGACCAATTCATCAAGGCATCCAATCTCTTCTATCTTTCCACTCACTTGTTTCTCCCTTTTGCACTCTGAGCCCCATTCAAAACATGACAAAAAAACCCACAGAAATCCAACGGACAGAAAGTGTGGGGAAACCACACAAAATCCATTCAAAAAAAAATTAAAAATAACATTTATATAACTTTAAAAAAAAATGACATGTTTAAAATCTAGGCCCACAGGCCGGCCTATGGGCCCGAAGCCCAAGCCCATGGGCAGGACTTAAGCCATGTTTCAACAGGCTGGGCAGGCCCTGCCCGTCGCGTTACTGATGCCTAGATGGACCAAATAAAAAAAAATTAAAACTCAATCACTCCGATTGACTGACTTCTCCTCTCTGAAAACACAAACCTGATACCCCTACAATCCGTATTTGAAAAACTCACGACCATTGGCGACCACTCGCGACCCCAATTCCAGGTTCCTCTCTCTCTCTCTCTCTCTCTCTCTCTCTCTATATATATATATATATATATATATATATATATATATATATATATCTTTGGGTTTTTATTCTTTTTTGTAAGAATATGATTGGGTTTCTAGGGATTATGATGATTAGAGTTTTTCATCTAGGATTTCTGATGATTAAAGAATTTTCATCATGGGTTTATGTTGATTATGTTTCTAATGATATATTTTGGAAGATTTCATGGTTTGAGAAACCCTAATAACATTTTCACCTTTTTTTTGAAAAGTAATGAAAACATGCTCTTTGTTCCCCATAAAACAAATCAAATTCAAGCTAGTATATATATTTTTTTTTGTAGATTGACAGTTATAATAGTATTTGTTGTGCCATTTATTGAAGTTGAAAATTTTGAGTTGGATCATGATTTTTTTCATCTAAATAAATTTATTTTGTTGTCTCAGATATGAAAATTTTGGACATTGAAATAGAAAGTGCAGTAACTTAACAAGTTGAAGATAATAATTCAAATGATGATGATGTTGTTTATACACCTCAAGTAAAGGAGAATTAGAACCTAGGTCAAGAATTTGAAACACTAAATGGTGTTCGTAAGTTTTACAATAAATAAGCAAAAGAAGCTGGGTTTAGTGTTCAAATTCATTCAAGTAGAAATGGTAGGACTAATGAGATCTTAAGGAAGGAATATATTTGCTATAAACAAGAGACATATTCCAAGAAAGCAACAAATGATTTTAAAAAAAGCGTCAAAGGAATAATAAAAAAGGGTTGTAAGACAAAAACTCTTGTTGTGAAGTCTAAGTCAGGCAACTATGTGGTGAGCATATTTTTTGAGGGTCACAGCCATTCATTGTTAAAAAAAGTGTAACCCAATGACTAAGTGTAGTAAATGTATCAGCACATCAACAATTTAATATTCTTGCAATGCAAGTCGGAGGAAAAGAAAATGTTGGTTTCATACAATCAGATGTTTATAACTATGAAAATGATCAGCATATTAACATGAAGGGCCATGATGGAAATATGTTGAATGAGCTTTTTCAATTAGAATAAGAAAAAAAATCTATTTTTCACTTAAAAAAATTAAGGTAGATGAAGAACAAAGAATTACCTATTGTTTTTGGGTTGATGCAACTTCTAGATGAGCCTACAATTTTTAAAGCAATGTGGTGATATTTGATACTACATACAACGCCAACTGGAATGTGATGATCATTGCACAGGTGATGGGAGTTAATAATCATGGTCAGACGACCATTTTTGCTTGTTCTTTCTTAAGTGATGAACATTGCACCGGTGATGGGAGTTAACATATTCTTTTATTCTTACGTGAAATCTATGCTAGGCAATGCCCTAAAAATGATATTATTGATAAGGATCTAGCAATGACAAAAGCCATTCACTAAGCTCTTCCAAATGCATTTCACAAGTATTATATCACAATTATATATTTTTGAATCGTGCATGTTTGAAATACATAATTATATGCAACTTACTCCTTCACAGGTTGTAGTAGGCACATCCTGAATAAAATCTCAAAAAAATTAGTTATTGTGAAATATAAAGACCACTATAGGAGCTTCCAAAAGTTCACATGAGAATTAGAGAGTATGGAAGAGTTTGATTCGAATTGGATGGTGATTTGTGAGAGAAGTAGATTACACGACAATGGATGGTTGCAATCTATGTATGATATTCGTGCAAAGTGGGTTCTTGCAAATGTGAATCATGTTTTCTCTGCTGGAATGTCAAATAGCGAACAAGCAGAAAGTTCACATTCATTCTTTAAGAAGTATGTTTCCAAAAAAAATCATCGGTGGATTTTATGATTCAGTTTAATCAAGGATTTGCACATCAACTTCATGAAGAGTTAATTTCCAATCATATTGATGCGAATGAGAAGCATCTATTCAAGTTGTCATTGGAAATAGGAAAGAAAATGATTAAAATGTAACGTCCCATGCTTATACAGCAAGAAATTGTCTCCTTTGCCCCTAATGAATTCACGGCTTTAAAATGTGTCTTGGTGTGTAAGAGTTGTGCTCATATATAAACACAAACTATCTCCACCCATTAGGCAATGTGGGACTAAACATCTCACCGTCACCCAATCCAAGGGCCTCTTGGGACTGTTGGGCCTGCCAGGTGTCACAAATCACAATCACCCCCTAATGAGCCACACGTCCTCGTGTGAAGCTACACCCACCATCGTGTAATGGACATACTCTGATACAAACTATAAGACCCTAAGCTTATACAACAAAAAATTGTCTGCTTTGTCCCTAAATGGGCTCACGGCTTTAAAAAGCGTCTTAATGTGTAAGAGTTGTGCTCACATATAAGCACATATTATCTCCTCCCATTAGACGATGTGAGACTAAACACCTCACCCTCACCCAATCCATGAGCCTCTTGGGACTGCTGGGCCTCCCCTCAATGGGCCGGACATCATAATCACCCCCTCTAATGGGCCATAGGTCTTCGTGTGGGGCCGCACCCACTATCGTGTAATGGATGTGCTCTAATACCACATCAAAAGGGAAATGAACTAATACCACATGAAGAATTACTCACCCGAAGACATGCTCGGGCAGAAACCCAAGAGAAAAAGGGAAGATGAAGAAGCAGAGCCTGCAAAGACTTCTCCAGGTGAAAACCGGCCCCCGAAGGCTAGTCGGCTCAAAGAAATGGCCCAAATCCACAAACCTGGAACGGATCCGCCCGGGTAAGCCTTTATGCTTTAAAAATCCTGTATATATTTATTTCCATGCTTTAATAAAACAACAAAAAAGAAGAAAAAGATTTATTTAAACGGCTTTATGTTTTAAAAATCACGTACATATTTGTTTCCATGCTTTAATAAAACAACAAAAAAGAAGAAAAAGATTTGTTTAAACAGCTTTATGCTTTAAAAATCATGTACATATTTGTTTCCATGCTTTAATAAAACAACAAAAAAAGAAGAAAAAGATTTGTTTAAATAGCTTTATGCTTTAAAAATCCTGTACATATTTGTTTCCATGCTGTAATAGAACAACAAACAAAAAAGAGAAAGATTCATTTAAACAGCTTATGCTTTAGAAATCATGTACATATTCGCCTCTGGCTTTCTCGAAAGGAGAGGTGAAAACAACAGAGTTTGCCAACTCTTACACTTCTTAGACTCCGACACATATCTGTTTTCATGCTTTCTTAGAACAAAAAAAAAAACAACACACAAACAAACAAACAAACAAACAAATAGAAGATGTGTTTACTTGTGAGCCCCTTTTACTTGCTCTCCCAAACAAAGCAAATCATGCCATCAAGACAACCCCACCCAAGAGGCAAGCTGCAACCCACATGGGAGGGACCCTATGTGATCACCCATGCCTATTCCGGGAATGCCTACCGCTTGGTAGACGCCGAAGGAGTCGAGGTCCCAGGTTTGTGGAATGCGCTTTATCTAAAGAAATTCCATGCATAGAACTCTCAATACTTGAGAAATATTATTCTTCCTTCCTGCAATTTTCAATGTTTAGCACCTGATGATAGAATCATAAGACTCCCAAAGATAAACTTGTATTTTACTTGAACTCATATCCACCAATCATGTCACTCCCTTCACACACGTATGACTTAAAAATTGGTTTACCTGATAAAAGGAAAAATTACCTACCCTGTAAACTGGGACAATTTTAAAACCCCAAAGCATGCTCCCTTTTATTCTCACCCTTTTATTCTCCCTTTTAGGCTCCCAAGGTCAAAATGAGGAATTGCCTAGACCTAGCATATGTCACAAAACTAGCTCTGGTACTATATAAACACTTCTAGAGGAAAAACAGAAAAGAACAGGGGTGAAACACAGAAAAGCCTCCCCTCAAAACAAAACAAAAAAAATCAGGCAATGAGAGGCCAACAAAAAAAAACACCCAAGCAAATGGGTTAAACTCTATTTTAGCAGGCGCAAACACCTTTATGCACAATATATCCCAAACAAAAGCTATACTAGTACACATCCAAGCAAAATGGATTGTACTATCCACCAAATACCCACACACCCAGCGGGCTGTACTCTCCACCCAAATAAGGAAGTGGTAAAAAGAAGAAAGCCGTAGGGACCTAGAAAGTATGACATATACCAGACTGGGACAATTTTAAATTTGGCCCCAAGGAAGATATTACTCTCACCACATTCACCCCCCTCTTTTATTTTTGCAATGGAGTTGGAATTGAACAATGTCTACTTGGAAATGTGAAATTTCAACCAAAGGTTGCCCTTTTCTATGTTTACAACAGCACACACTCACAAGAGTTCATTTAAAAACTTGCATGTCCAAAGAAAGCTTATTTGACTTGACTCCTAGTGCATTCATGGATTTTTCAACATGTTTAGAATAATATGATCAAGCATTTGAGAACCATTACCCCAAGAAATCGACACCTAGAGCTAATGCCTTTCAAATACAATCCTAGTTTGGACATAAGTGATCACAAGGGCCCCTCTTCACAGACTTGATGGTATCTTTTACTTAAGGAAATTAGAAACGTTGCCCTCTCACATGAAAGAACAATTGAAGAACTAAAATGCTCCCTTATGTCACTTATACCTATGTATAAGCTCGTATTTTCCTTCTCCAAGATACTTAAAGAATCAATTTCCTTGGAAAATCACAATTGACTCCCTATACCAAGCGAAAATTGCCCCCATTACTCTTATTTCATGCCCTTCCACACACTTAAGAAAAGAAGTTGCCCCATTCTCACATACACCTGAGACTCTTTTTCATTTTTTCACATGTTCGCACACTTAGAGTCACATAGACTCCCTCCTCTTTATGCCAAGTGCGGCTTCTCGCACATTTTCTCCGCATTACTTTTGATTGCCTTAGATGGGTTGTATCCCTGACAAGTCAAGCAAGAAGGGCTCGAAAGTCAGTGCAGGGGCACAATCCGGACAGATTTAACACTTGGTCCACGAAAAGAATGTTTTTACAGGTTTTAAAGATTGACTGGGCACTTGGGAGAGCTTTCAGCAATAGCAGACAAAAGCAGAAGCAGAAATTGTCCCAGGCCTGGGGTGGCAAAACTAGTTTAGCCGCCTGACACCCGACGGCTGAAAGTAACAAGCCGGCGCCCTACAGGTAAGTCCTGCCTGTCTAGCAGCGGCTAAAGCTAACTAGTCGCCCCTCACTGGACAGCTAGTTTAAACATGTCGCCCCTCACCTACTGCCCCACTTGTTCCTGTCAGTCCAATTCAATCAATTCTTCAAAAAAAATTTTGAGACCTGTCCAAAACCTTTCTTCCCAAAGCATGTACATACACACTTTATACACAGTATACAATCCCAAAACCTGTATGAATACAAGTCAAACAACAAACAAAAACCAAAATCATATATTAACCAATGCACTCATACACCAATTTATCCACCCACAATACCAAAACCATTCCGCACATCCACCAATTTAAATTAATAAACCAACCTAAGACACTCATGTCCATCTACATAAACCATCCATAAAACATCCATAAACTAAAGGGAAAGGAGGAATTGTTCATAGAACAAACTATAAGAGAGAGTTTTTCATAAATAAAGGTCCGTCCAAAGCTTCAAAGATCAATGTCTTGAGATGTGCACCATCAAGATTATCACCTAAGCCAAGAAGAAAAGAAAGAAGCATGAAGACCTAGCACATATACAATTCGTCTACCGAAACCAAGACAAAATTATACCTTGGAGTATCATCACCATCTGCGGGAGGCTAAGTCGAAGGAGGAGCGTCCTGACTTGGCTGAGAAGAAGGTGGTGGCTGAGGAGAAGACTGAACCTCTGGAATGTCTGGGGCAGTTGGAGTCTCTTGGACCAAAGCGCAACCCTCGCATACCTCCCATGACTCTGAGTCGCCAAAGGACAAGAAGCCCTACTGAAGGTGGCCTCGGTGGCAACGGAGGTCGAAAAGGAGTGCTCATGTTCGAGAGGGAGAAGGTCGAGGTCCGCCTCAGTCATGGCCCCTCCGTCGACCAACTTCCCCCTCATGGTGGCTTCCAAGAGGTGGACCTGCTGGATGTCTCTCTCCTCTTCAACCTCTGGCGAAGGCGTGCCTCCACTCCTCTCGATCGATCCTCGACCACCCTCAACCTCTCCTCAAGCTCGCGCGCCCTCACCTCCGTGGCCCGGAGCATCTCCTCACTCAACTGAAGCGTATCACGGTCCCCATCTCCGGCTGCCAGAAGAGAGCGGATTAGATCTCCCATCAAACCCCCGGGAACGCCCGCCGATGCCTCCAACTCTGACACCCTCGTCTGGAGGGAATCTCGCTCATGGCGAAGGAGGGCAAACTCCTCCTTTCTCAACACCCTCTCGGACCTCAGCCGGTCCATCTCCTCCTCAGCCCGGATAGCCATCTCTCTCGCCTGATTGAGCTCCATCTTCATGGCCATCAACTCACTTCGGGCCACGTCCAGCTCCCTCGTCAACTCGATCTCTCGCTCGAAGGCCATGGACGGAGGAGGAACAGAGGAAGAAGAAGCACCGTCGGCCCTCGCCCTCACCAATGCCTCCACCTGAACCTCGAGAACCCGCACCTGATCCCGCAAGAGACGCCTCTAAATCCTCAAACGTTCCACCTGATCGGTCTTGTCCTGGAGATGCTGGTTGGCCATCTCTAACTTCTTCTCTAGCTAGTTCATTTCAAACTACACAAAAAATATATATATTCAAGAGAAGAAGAAAATAGAAAGATAAAAGAAAAAAAGGGAAAAGGCAAGGATTATAGTCACATAAGAGTCCGGGATCTCCTCCTCCATCGTCCCGAGGATACCTGCGTACTTCTGACGATACAAAGCCAGGTATTCGTCATTCGATGTCACATCGGGGCGACGCTCAACCAAAGTTTCCTTCTCAACCCATCCCTACAAGTACACAGCATAATTCCTCGTGAGGTTCGTATCCCGAGGAATGTCGGCCACCGGAATCGAATGGCGCTTCGGCAAATAGGCAGGCACCCACTAGAAGTACCCAAGCTGACGAACCACCCGGCTGATCGCATGATAGATGACTTCATTGAAGAAAATCAGCCAGATGTCCCTCGACAGCCTCTCAGGAACTTCCTCCTCGGTGTAGGGCCTTCATGTCATCTGCAACAAGAAATAAGGAAGAGTGCTTAGTAAAAAGAAAATCAGGTACAAGCTAGGAATTCAAAATATATACCTCTTCTTCCTTCAACGCACGAAAGGCATCTCAAAATTGTGCAAGGCGGCGCAAACGGGAGGACCCTGGGGGGCCCATCTCATGGCCCAAGGGAGGGCGCGATTGAAGACAAGCTGGGTCGGGCAATAAACGTGGAAGGGCTCGATCAAGAAGAAGGAGCGGAAACCCGCTCCATCCACCAAGTCCCGCTCCCCCAGTCCCAAGGCAGAATACCATCTCTTCGTTCCATGCCACAAGGCTCGAATGCAATTCGGCCGCTGAAACAAAATAAAAGGGGTTAGTCTCTCAGGGTAGCATTCAAGAGGTAAGTATTCTAAATCCAACATAAATTCATTCTAAATCATGCTTATTAGGAATTCCCGCATACCAAATCAAACAAAAGCATGAAGTATGAAACTTCAAAAGGAAATTCATCTTCCTTTATTACAAATCTTTTTCCATATGATCACATATGTTACCCGCTTATCCCACCATGATCATTACTTGCATACTTTCTTTTACCACTATCCATCGTGCTTATATATCTTTCATAAACTCATCCGAGCATGCAAAGGAAGTTTCCCCTCCCCTAACACTCATGCCATACCCACGTTCACATGATCCCACCATAAAAAGACCCTGTAGACTCATGAATACATATATAAATCATTCCATCTTACCCTCACCAAACCCACCATGATATAATGTGCAAGCATACTATGTTGTTTCACCAAAATTTTTATATTTAGGTTCCTTTTCTACCATGCCTATGTAATATTAAATACATATGAGAATTACCCTTCCCTTAAACCACATATCATACTCACATATTTGTATATAAATCCCACCGCGATCAATTCATACAAATGCGCACACACTACTTCTACTCATACCATTTAAAAACTACTAATATATGTCCGTTAAAGCACCCGTAATCTAAAACATAATCTAAATTGAAAACAAAGGAAATTAGGAGAATACCGTGGCTCGTGTGGCCCTGGAGACATTCACCTCGGCCTCATCCGAATCGTCCATCTCGTCATCGTCCCCCTCCTCATCATCTCCCTCTTCCTCCGCCATTGCCTCCTCGGCCTCGGCACCAACATTGGCCTCCACAGCCCTACCACCCTCAAACTCGGCCTCCGTGACCCTAACGTCCACACCCATGGCCTCGCTGGCCCCAACCCTCGCACTCTCATCTCCCTCCGTGCCCACCACACCGGAAGTCAACACCTCAAAGGCACCTAAGGCCCTTCTCTCCTCCTCTTCACCCCTAGCCTCCGTAGCCTCCCTATCTAACATCCCAACAATAGCATCCAAAGATACCCTCTCACTCTCAATAACCCCCTCGACCTCTTCCCCTTCGACTACACCCTCGGCCAACCCTTCGGCCTCCAAGACCACCTCTTCGACCACTGTCGGCCGGTCACCACTGTAGATACCCCATTTTGACCGGTTTAGGATCCAATTTACTTATTCCTAGCGATATCCAAATCAGTTCAATACTTGTTCCAAATGCATTATTTTTTTACTATGCTATGATTTCTCAAGTGTCTATATAAACATATGCACCAAATTCTCTCTTTTAAGATTCCATGCACATCATCTACACCCCTTCATGGATTGATGATCAAAACGACCTGGCGAGTTGACGTCGACTGAGAAAATCTTTTAATGGAACATCGACTTCGACAAGCCGTACCAGGATCGTCGACTTGGACAACCCTACTCGGATTGTCGACCGAGACAACCCCTACTCAGATTGTCAACCGAGACAATCCCTACTCGGATCGTCAACCACGATAAGCCCTTCTTGGATCATCGACTTTGACAAACCCTTCTTGGATCGTTGACTTGGACAATCCATAACAGGATCGTCGACTGAGACAAAGGATGGCATGGGCTGTATTTTGCGACCTCTCCACCGATGTCAGCCACTCCGAGCGATGTGGGAGTGACGTGGGGGCACTCAATACCCCCCATTGAGTTGTAACACCCCTTTGGATGGGTTTGACTATAAAAGGAGGGGTGAATGTGAAGAAAAAGAAGGAAGAAAAAAGGAGAGAGAAGCATCCAAACACCCCCCAAACCCCCCCATCCGATTTCAGCCACCCAGCCACCACCACAACAGCCAAAGGAGAGGAAGAGAACATAGAAAAGCTGAATCATTTCCTTTCCTTTCCCATTTCCACCCCAACCCACCTCCATCTTCCATTTTTTTTATTTTCCTTGAGTTTGTTTATATCTCACCTTTTCCAACCTTGTAAACAAGTTGTAATAATCTTATTTACTAAATAAATATAAGTTTAATTGAAGTTGAGAGTGTTGGAGTACTTTATCAAACTATTATCAGTTCTTTTGAAAACTATACGCAGCTGATGGACGACCTTAACTTGGATCGTCGGTCGGTTGGTTTAGGGACCATTTGAACACTTCCCTTGCAAGTTTGGGTGCTTACCCAAGGACTACTAACCCCTTTTGTTCTTCTTTTGTCTACTTCATTTACTGTTTATTGCTTTATATTCTTGTCATTATTATTATTATTATTATTATTATTATTATTATTATTATTATTATTTTGTTTTGTATATAGTTTTTCTTTTTCTTTTTTATTATTTTATGTTGTTTTCTGTCTCAATTTCTTGTTAAAATCTTCCACTAATTTTGTTAAATTTTCTTGGAGTTAACCCTCGACAACCCCCCCTGGTTCGTTGAGCCCGACAATCCCTCTTGGTTTGTCGAACCCGACAAGCACACCTGCATTTGTTGAACTCGACAATCCATCCTGGTTCGTTGAGCGCGACAATCCACCCTGATTTGTCAAACTCGACAATCAACTCCTGGTTCGTCGATCTCGACAATCAACTCCTGGTTTGTCAATCCCGACTATCAACCCCCACTCGTCTAACCCGACAATCCACCCCCACTTGTCTAACTTGACAATCACCCTCCACTCGACCAAACCCGACCCATTTTTTTCCCTTGCATTTTAAAGGGGTAAATCTTTTGGGGAGGGGTTAGTAAAATCATTACTTGTCCCCTCCCCAAATAAACCAATGTGGTGCGTGTCCAAGATACATATATATATAGTTTATTTTATTTTTTTATAATTTACTACACCATGTTTTTCTAACTAGATCTTAATCATCTTGTGCGAGGTACCTGAGCTTCACCGCGTTGCATAGCCGGCTGCGTCAACGTGAAGAGAATCCACCATTTCCCGGCAAAAGCGAGTAACAGAAGAAATTCTCTATTCTTGCTTTTGAGGAAAAGCAAGTGGCGATCACAACAGCGTCCTTGGGAGCGGTCGAGCGAGCTTGGACAATCTTTCAGACGATGATCTGGTACATCGCGTACGGACCGGAACCAAGTTTGAAAGAACCGGATTAACGATGACCTTACTACATAGTCAAAAATCCACATCGATAACCGCGCTTCCTCTTACGCATATATCCAATCATCCCACTCGTAGAATCCATAGAAACCCCCAGGACAGCCTCCGAAGGCATATCTCTGACCTCGCCCATGCCGGTGCCCATCAACTGCGCCTCTGCCGCACCCATGGCCTCACCCACGGCCTCCACCTCCACCCTATTTCTCTCTGATGATGAAGAGCTCAGGCTATGCTCTCCACGAGCCATCCGCAGTTGTTTCCCCTCGAAGCAATCGTCTTCGACCTCGTCATCTTCCTCGGATTGAAAAGAAAAAGGAGAACCCAAACTTAGGGTTTTAAAATCAAGAGAGAAGGAAAGATTTAGGATGAAATGGAGGAAGAGAAAGCAAAGAAAATCAAGGTTTTCCATTTTGAAATGAAGGAGAAGGAATAATGGAGGGAGAGAAACCGTTTTTAAAACGTTCGGGGAGAGAAAGGGTCCCTTTCGGTTATAAGGGACCCAGACGGTGGCGGCTAGTCGCATCTAGCCGTCCCCCGTCCACCGGCTAAAACCAACATGCCGCCCCCCTTTGTGCGCCAGAAAATCTACCAGCCGCCCCCTCCTGCCAACCTCTCAAACACACCTACTTCCAGGTTTTCTAAAAAAAACAGCCATGTATTGGTTTAAATTCCTAAGTCCTACTTGATCAAACACAACTCCCTTGATGTTTTACCGCATTTCTAGTACCATTCAACTCGAATTTCTTCAGTTCTGGTTCTTTTCCAGAATTTTTATCCTTCGGATGATCCAATTCACCAACTCAACACCTTTACTTGCTTTCTGTCTGCGATATCCCCTCTTTGCTGAGCTACCCAAGCACGGGTACGGTAGGCACAAGGAAACCAACGCTGGTTGCTCCGTGCACGATAGCTAAGAACCCCATCCGAGGGTTGGATCACTCGCTCCTTTACTTTTACCCGCCTCCACCTGGATCACTCCTTTCAGTTGAAAATTCTAGTCAAGACCTAGCCGCGGACAGTCTAAATCAACTTTCTGAACATTATTGGTCATGTTGTCTAAAACTTCTTGAAGGTTGGATCGGCCAAAATAGGGGTCTCCTTTTCTTATCATCGATCGAAGTCTTTCTGTTTCACACAAAGACTCCATCCGATGTGGGACAATTGTAGATGACCATCCAAAGAGTGCTCGTCCGCCGTTCATTTTGACCGTCCAAAGAAAGGAAATCTATTTCAAGTAATATTTGAAAATGACCACATTTGAACATTTTATAGAAAATTTCCTTAGAAAAACAAAACCGGAAGCCCAAGTCCAACACTTAGAGAATTCTGGAAATTGGATAGGGGCTACTACTTGGAAGTAGCCGCCCCATATTGGGCGATTAATTTCAACTAGCCGAACCCCTAGCCGACCTCAAACCGCTTCCCTGGATGGGACATAAAGAAGCATTTAATGCTGATGATTGCTACAGTTTGTTGCCTTTAGTCACCCCTCTTGGCCGGTTCAAGCCTAGTAACCGACCCAAGCCACCGCTTGTTAGAGATGGGACGTTTGACAGGTCATGATGGGGGTGGCTACTTGAGAGTAACCGCCCCTTATTGGACAGCTAGTTTCAACTAACCGCCACTTATTGGACAGCTAGTTTTAACTAAGCGCACCCCACCTGGACATTGTCAGAAGAATAGAGAATTAATGGGGGTCAAACCAACCACCCTATTATCCAATTTGATCTATTGTCCAGTGGACACTCCCTTGCCCCTTTTTTACTATAAATAGGGGGCATCCAACTCTTTTTCAAAACATCAACCATCATAATTCCCAATCCATTACAACAATTGCCCCTTGTTGTTTTTCACGAGGGAGATCCCACCGTGATCGCCAGATTTGTCGGTATGTAAAAAAACTGGGGGTTCTGCGAACTTGGTCCTGGTCCGTCTCGCGACTGATCAGATCACCGCCCGGAGAGTCATTCCTGAGCCACCCGACTGCTTCTCAGAAATGACGGGGTTTGTTGTGATCGCCACCTGCTTTCTCAAAAAGCAGGAAAAGTTGGTGTTGGATTTGATCGCCTCGCTGGGGAGTTTGTGGGGTCTCCTCTCTGGGATACGGATATATCGTACACAGAGGTGAAAAACAGGTAAACCTATTTTGCTTCGGGGGCTTGACTAGAGGAGATATGGGACTAAAAAAGGGTTAGGAAGGGGTCGGCTAATGGGAATTAGCCGCCTGGTAGGGGACGGTTGGTTAGGACTAGCTGCCTGGTACCTGGTTCTAGATTTTCTGGATTTGGGCAGAACCTAGGTAGGGAAGTGTTTTGGCTTTGGCTAGGGTGGTGGTAATGAGGATTGAGAGTGGTGTTTGGTGATTTCCTCTTCTAGATTTGGGCAGCACCTAGGTAAGAATTTGGATTTGTTTGGCTAGGGCTAAGAGTGGTTTAGGACAATGGTTTAGAGGGGGGTTTATGGAGAGTGGAATTTGGTGGGGAATGACTTTCCTTCTCTCAACTAGGGCTCTCTCCCTCTCTCTCTCTTTCTCTCTTTCTCTTTCTCTAACACACACTTTGAAATGAAAAATGGCCACCCTTTGGTTCTCACCCCTACCCCTCCTTTTATAGTAGAAAGGGATGCATAGGTTTATTCATTGGACAATGGCATGGATTGGATAATAGAGTGGTTTAAGTAAACTTCACCCCTAAGGAATCTAGATATTTGTTGTGAAAATTTATCCAGACATGGGGCGGCTACTCGTAACTAGCCGCCCCATGAGGGGCGGCTACTTTCAAGATGCCACCCCCATGATGACCTGCCAATCAGCATTAAATGCTGCTTTATGTCCCATCAGGAGAAGCGGTTTGGGGTCGGTCAAGGGACGGCTAGTTGAAACTAGCTGCCCCGTGAGGGGCGGCTACTTTCAAGATGCCACCTTTTCTCTGTGTCCGACGGCTACTTGAAAGTAGCCGCCTGAGGAGGGGCGGCTACTTTCAAGTAGCCACCTTCCGACAGTTTTATCTTTTTCCTTTTATTTTCATATTTATTCAACTTTGGGTAGTTTTCTCTTTGATCCAAATGTGGTCATTTAAAATGTTACTTGAAGTAATTTTCTTCTCTTTGGACGGTCAAAATTGGGGTATCTACAATTGCCCCTCATCGGATGGAGTCTTTGTGCGAAGCAGGAAAGACTTCGACCGATGATAAGGAAAGAGACCCCTATTTTGACTGGCCCGACCTTCAAGAAGTCTTGGTCTCATGACCAATACAATTCAGGGAGTTGATTTAGATTGTCAGAGGCTAGGACTTGACAAGAATTTTCAACCGAAAGGAATGATCCAGGTGGAAGGCGGGAAAAGTAAAATGGTGAGTGATCCAACCCGCGGTCAGGGTTCTTAGCTATCGTGCACGGAGCAGCCCAGCGTCAGTTTCCTCGTGCCTACCGTTCCCGCGCTTGGGAAAACTCAGCAAGGAGGGGATATCACCGACAGAAAGCAAGTAAAGGTATTGAGTTGGTGAATTGGATCATCCAAAGGATAAAAATTCTGGAAAAGAACCAGAACTGAGGAAATTCGAGCTGAATGGTATTGGTAACGTGATAGGACTTCAAGTGAGTCGTGTTTTAATCAAGTAGAATTTTGAAATAAACCAAGACATGGTTGTGGTTGTAGAAAACTTTAGAATTTAAGTTTGTTTGAGATACTAGCAGGGAGTGCATGCATTTTTGATAGAACAGGATGCCCTGCATGTATATCATGATGGGATTTAAACAAGCATGTTTTACATTTCTGAGTGTAAATGTGAGCATGGATTCTTAGAAAGGATTGTTTTCGCATGCGTGTTCTGTCACGGCGGAAGTTGAAACAACTTGAGTTTAAAAGTTTGCATGTATTGTCATGTTGGGATTGCATGCATGCGACGTGATTTGTTAGGAGCATAGCATCTAAGTTAAAAGGACAACTTTACATGCATTTCATCATGGTGGTATTTGAGTTTAGCACATGTGTGTTGTGACATGTATGAAGATAAAATATGTTGTGTGATGTCAAGAAAAGAGAGGTTGAAGCAGTTTTCTCGATAAGCATGAATGAGTCATTTGTAAATGAGCATGGATGATAAATTTTGATGGTCAAGTATTAAGATGGATGCCAAATCATGTATTAATGTGAGAAAGGGGGGGGCAATTTTAATCTTTCTACTCAAGGCATGCTACTAATTTGAGGGAGAAGGCCTTGTGATTCACTCATGTCCAACCCAGGACATTTGAAAGTGGTTTAGCTTGAGGGGTGAGTTTCCAAGTGGAGTAGTTTTCAAATATTTGATCATGTTACTCTAAACATGCTGAAAACTCCATGAATGTGCCAAGAATCAAACATAATAAGTATCCCTCAGATATGCAAGATTTTATATAGACTCATGTGAGAGTGTGTGCTGTTTGTAAATGTAAGGAAAGGTTCACCCTTGGTTGAAATTTTGCCTAGCCAATAGACTTGGTCTAATTGAATCATGGTGGGAAAAGAGTGGGTGAATGGGGATGAGAGTAATATCTTCTTTAAATCATTTTAAAATTGCCCCAGTCCTAGCATAAATCTTACTTTCTAGGTCCCTCTGGCTTTCTTCTTTTTACCACTTCCTTTTTTTTGGTGGAAAGTACAGTCCTTTGTTTGGACCCTGTACTAGTATAGCCGTTTGTTCGGTATATACTTGTGTGTAAAGGCGTGAAAGCCTGCTAAAATAGAGAGTTTAACCCGTTCACTTGGGTGTTATTTTTCTTTTGTTGGCCTCTCATTGCGTGATTTTTTTTTTAGAGGGGGGGGGCTCTTCTGTTTTTCACCCCAATTCTTTTCATGCTTCCCCTTTAGAAGTGTTTGTATAGTGCCAGAGCTAGTTTTGGGACGTATGCTAGGTCTGGGGTATATTTTTTGTAAATCTTAGTTGACACGAAGCAAGAGAAAAGCAAGGGAAAGATAATCCCAAAAAAAAAAAAAAAATTAAAATTAACAATTGCCCCAGTCCATGGGGCAGGCAATTTTCCCTTTTATCAGGTGAACCAAGCCTTAAATCATACTCGTGTAGTGGAGGTGGCATGATTAGCGGATATGAGTCTAAGTAAAATGCAGGTTATCTTCAGGATTTTTAAATATTGTCATCAAGCACTAAACGCTGGAATTCACAGTAAGGAAGAGTAAAATTTCTCAAATATTAAAAATTATGCATAGAATTTCTTCAGGTAAAGTGCATTCCACCGACCTGAAATCTCACCCCCGTTGGCGTTTACCAAGCGGTAATAGGCATGAGTGATCACATAGGGTCCCTCCCATGTTGGTTGCAATTTTCCCTTGGATGGGGTTGTCTTGATGGCCTGATTTTCTCGGGTACCATCTCCATGATTTCCTTCCCTTTTTCTTGTACCCCTTTTTTGTTTATATATTTTTAAAACTTAAAAGTGGAGGGCATAATTGAAATAAACTAAATATGTATAAGTGACCCTTTTTTGTTTTGTTTTTGTTTTGATGAAAGCTTTTAAATGCATGCGTAACAGCTGAAATAAACAAACTTTGTAAAGAAAATTTCTTTTTTTCTTTTTTTTTAGCTTTTAACATATTCGATTTTTTTCTGATTTTGAATTTAAAGAATGCATTAAACAAACAACATGCTGGAAGGGAAAATAATGTACAGTGCTGGAGGATGGCTCCAGAAAATGATGGTGCAGGGTGAGTCCTCTATGGAGGCTCAAATTGAAGCAGTTTCAAAGGAACACTGCTTGAATGATGTCGAAAGCGCGAGTGGCGCTTGATCCGCCATAGATCCTCAGCAGAAAGAGAACGATCCCTCATAGAGGGGTCAGTTAACAAAGATGTGGATATGGAAAAACAGGTCGCATAGGCAACTATTGACTGAACAGGTGCAAGGGAGCACAATTCATAATGCTGAGACCCTAATGATGGTGGAGGTAAAGACTCCTTAATTGGTGTAATTAGGGGCATATGGATCAGATCAGAAATGATTGATTTGGATATGGCGGATGAATCTGAGGAGAGCTCCTCGGACAGATGGGATGGTAAGTAGAATGGATCTGGCAATTGGGATGGTTCGATTGCTCCCTCAAATTGTGCATTTTTAAATATAAGTGGTTCTGATTCGATGATACGCACAATTGATTGAACCGGATCTAGGTCAATCTCATAATGTGATGAGCCAGAATCTGAGTCATCTGAGATGGTTAAGATGGGTTCAATAGGCCATGATATGATTGGATCTTGAGCAGTTATAGACAATGGATATTCAACCTCAATCAGGTCTAAGGGTTGGATGGTGGATTCAGGTTGTGTGGGAGTAGCGTAAGAGAGTTCCAATAGTTCTTCATCCAAAAACTCTTCATCATCATCAGAGTCCTGCTTGGGACATTCTATAGATTCTAAGATTTCAGGTGCCAGAGACTCATAGGATGATGGGGGTGGGATAGCAGTGTATTTCCTTTGGAGTGGTTGCTGGGGAACAAAAGTTTGTGTTTCTCGTGGAATAGGGGCATAGACAATGGGAACTTTGGCTCTATCACTATAGGCTTGACTAGGCTGTGTCTGGGAGAAATGGTTCAATGATCGGATTGGACCTCCCTCCATGGGATGAATTGAGATGGACTCAGGTATTTGTTCTGGGAATGGGAGGAGGGGTTTGATAGGGTTTTGGATTATAGGGTGTTGTTGTAACGGCACGGAAGCGGGTACTGATCGAGGAGATAAGGTATTAGAATGAGTAGCTTGCTGAGGCAACATATATCCAGAAGGACCAGGTGTATACTGTCTCGGGGCTGGTCCTTGATCAAGAACCCGTGCTTCGTTCGGGTAGAGTGCCGAAACTTGTCTTGTAATCCCCTCTACCGTGGGGGTTTGTGCCTTGCGAGGAGGTTGTCCAACCCTATGGCTGATAGGTGGGGACTGGGTTTGTACTACTGGGGCTGCACAACGGGAAATCCTGTTGTGGCGGTCAATCAGAAGCTGATATGTAGTACAGTCTCCGTACGAAAGGCTCGTACGAAGTTCTGGACTCAGGCTCTGTAACATCATGTCAATTTCTTGACATTCCGTGAGTTGCAGGCCGGTCCGGTGGACAAGCGTGCGCCACCGAGACACGTATTGTTCGAATTCCTCCCTAGGCCTCATTCTCTCTACAGTTAAATCCGAAATAGAGGGGGTCCTAATCCTCTGGTAACCGTAGCGGCCCAAGAACTTCTCGCTTACAGCCGAGAAATTCGACAAGTGATCTACAGGGAGGGTGGAGAACCATTGTAGTGCTTCTCCTTCCAATGATTTTTGGAAGAGGAAGACTAATAGAGGTTGATTATCTAGAAACGGGCGTGCGTCTAGATAAAAGGCAGTTAAATGAATGTCTGGGTCTCCACGACCGTTATACCGGCGAAATTTGGGGATTTTGAATCCCTCCGGTAGGTGGACTGACGGGATTTGTCTCAGGTTATGTAGAGACATGTGTTTGGGGGCCGAGGGACCAGTTTCGGAGAGGATTCTCCAGATGGTATCGTCCAGCGTTTCTCCCCGGGGAGGGCTGCCTAGCGGTCCCGGGTTTGGGGTGGCCTGGTAAGGGCCTGGGGTGGAAACGGTTGGGAATATTGGATTCGCGGGGGAAAGGAGGGTGAACGAAAAGACGCTCGGGTTGACCGAGTGACTGGGTGTGAATGGGGTTTTGGGAATGGCCTTAGGGGCTTCGACAGGGGTCTCCTGTCTTAGGGTTTTGACCTGGCGGTAGTCGGCGAGGTCATGAAACATGTCCTCTACGGATTGGTATCCTAGACTAGCCATCTTTTCCTCTAGATGGGTCAGGAATTGCGTGGCCTGACCCTCTTGGTGGGTTCTTTCCTCTAGTATCTCCTCCTCTAGGTGGTATTCCATGATGCGTGTGAAATGTTTTAAGGGATCGAATGCAGATATAAAGCAGTAAATAAAGCGGTAAGGATTGCGCAGCGGTGTGCGGCTTACAAAGCAAATAAAGGATTGCGCAGCTGTGTGCGGCTTACAAAGCAATAAAGGATTGCGCAGCTGTGTGTGGCTTACAAAGCAGTAAATGATGCAGTGATGCGAAGTAGAGGAGGATCTGATTCGAGGGGTGGGAAACTCTAACCTTCCTAGAGGGATGATGGCATTCTAGTCAAGCTTGTAAAAGGGGGCAGAAGAGGATTACCTTTTGTTGTTTTTCACGAGGGAGGTCCCACCGTGATCGCTAGATTTGTCGGTATGTAAAAAAACTGGGGGTTCTGCGAACTTGGTCCAGGTCCGTCTCGCGACTGATCAGATCACCGCCCGGAGAGTCATTCCTGAGCCGCCCGACTGCGTCTCAGAAATGACGGGGTTTGTTGTGATCGCCACCTGCTTTCTCAAAAAGCAGGAAAAGTTGGTGTTGGATTTGATCGCCTCGCTGGGGAGTTTGTGGGGTCTCCTCTCTGGGATACGGATATACCGTACACAGAGGTGAAAAACAGGTAAACCTATTTTGCTTTGGGGGCTTGACTAGAGGAGATATGGGACTAAAAAAGGGTTAGGAAGGGGTCGGCTAATGGGAATTAGCCGCCTGGTAGGGGACGGTTGGTTAGGACTAGCCGCCTGGTACCTGGTTCCAGATTTTCTGGATTTGGGCAAAACCTAGGTAGGGAAGTGTTTTGGCTTTGGCTAGGGTGGTGGTAATGAGGATTGAGAGTGGTGTTTGGTGATTTCCTCTTCTAGATTTGGGCAGCACCTAGGTAAGAATTTGGATTTGTTTGGCTAGGGCTAAGAGTGGTTTAGGACAATGGTTTAGAGGGGGGTTTATGGAGAGTGGAATTTGGTGGGGAATGACTTTCCTTCTCTCAACTAGGGCTCTCTCCCTCTCTCTCTCTTTCTCTCTTTCTCTTTCTCTAACACACACTTTGAAATGAAAAATGGTCACCCTTTGGTTCTCACCCCTACCCCTCCTTTTATAGTAGAAAGGGATGCATAGGTTTATTCATTGGACAATGGCATGGATTGGATAATAGAGTGGTTTAAGTAAACTTCACCCCTAAGGAATCCAGATATTTGTTGTGAAAATTTATCCAGACATGGGGCGGCTACTCGTAACTAGCCGCCCCATGAGGGGCGGCTACTTTCAAGATGCCACCCCCATGATGACCTGCCAATCAGCATTAAATGCTGCTTTATGTCCCATTAGGAGAAGCGGTTTGGGGTCGGTCAAGGGACGGCTAGTTGAAAGTAGCCGCCCGTGGGCGGCTACTTTCAAGATGCCACCCCCATGATGACCTGCCAATCAGCATTAAATGCTGCTTTATGTCCCATTAGGAGAAGCGGTTTGGGGTCGGTCAAGGGACGGCTAGTTGAAAGTAGCCGCCCGTGAGGGGCGGCTACTTTCAAGATGCCACCTTTTCTCTGTGTCCGACGGCTACTTGAAAGTAGCTGCCTGAGGAGGGGCGGCTACTTTCAAGTAGCCACCTTCCGACAGTTTTATCTTTTTTCTTTTATTTTCATATTTATTCAACTTTGGGTAGTTTTCTCTTTGATCCAAATGTGGTCATTTAAAATGTTACTTGAAGTAATTTTCTTCTCTTTGGACGGTCAAAATTGGGGTATCTACACCAGGCGGCTAGTCCCAACCAGCTGTCCCCCACCAGGAGGATAATCCCCACTAGCCGACCCCCACCTACACCCCAACTTCCCAAATCTCCTCTACTCAGTTCCCAGAAGCAGAATATGACACATGTTTTTCACCTCTACGTATGGTATAGCCGTGTCCCAAAGCGGAGACCCCACAAACTCCCCCACGAAGATGATCAAATCGAACCCCAAATTTTTCTGCTTTTTGAGAAAGCAGGTGGTGATCACAAATAAACCCTGTCTTTTCTAAGAAGCAGTTGGGTGGCTCAGAAGAGACTCTCTGGTTGGTGATCTAATAAGTCGCGAGACATACCAGAACCAAGTTTGCAGAACCCCCCCTCCCCCCCCCCCCATTTTACATACCGACATATACGAGCTATACTAACCTAGCATGTAAATATCTAGCATTTTATGGGTTAGGCATGACCATACTACTTATCTAAACAAGTAGTATAGTCAGGGTGTCCAACGGATGCGCGACGCACGACTACATGCATCCAACGCTTCCCGAAGGGTTGGATCGAACCACTCATCGATACCCGCGTCGTCGCACATCCAACCGATGAGATCTGCAAGGCAAGGGCATCAAAAAGGGTGAGTACTTCAAATAAATACTATCTAACTCTTGATAGTTTCCACAACATGCATAACAACTCCTTGACACACAATCAAGCAAAACTGCTAAACCTGCTACAACCAGCCCTACTATTTGATCTCCATAGCACCAAATACAGATCCCAAAATTATGAAATAAATCATGCACATTCTATGATATACTGGGATCATAATCCATTAAGACATCATAACCTAATTTTACCTCTACAAGCCCGAAATAAAATAGTTCTAGAAGCAGATCGATTCCCTCGTGAATTTGTATAATCCATATAAAACAGATTCTAACTCACAACATAGATATCATAATGACACCAAATTTCATATATAATATCTAGACACATATATGATCATATTACATGAAGACATAAGCCTCAAAATATGCCTCTAGATACCCGATTCACAAGGATCTTCATAAGACATAACTCTGCCTTACTACAACACAATGCCACCACCATTCATGCATAAACACAAACACCTCATGTGCAGCAATTACACATAATAATAAGGGTTTTTTATTTTTAAATGCCCACGAACCATCATATTTAGTGATCGATCCCTCTCTTTTTCGTATTTGGGTTTTAGTCCCCAAATTTAAAGGCTAATTCTTTTTCAGTCCCTGATAGGGACATATCCATAAATTATTTAGTTTTCTTTTTAGTCCCTCATAGGGACTAAAAATAAATTATCCTTTAAATCTGGGGACTAAAACCCAAATACAAAGAAGTGACTGATCGATCATTAAATATGATGGTTTATGGGGACTTAAAAATAAAAAATCCTAATAATAATACTCTTCCATCAGCACCCACATGTATGCCCTCTACAACATCCTAGTAAGCATAAAAGAAGGAAGAAGATTACCAAGAGAGGGGGAGGAGAAGAGAAGGTGTTGGGGATCACAATGACACCACACACACACCACCACCACTTCACCACCATCTCCTTTGCTTATCTTCTTCATGGCTGAACCAAAATGGGTGGGGAAAACAGGGGATCCATGAGGGGGAGCTAGAGGAGGAAGGGAAAGAAGGGGCAACAACACAAGCATACACACAAACTCACCTTCACTTGATCTCCCTTCATGCACTATTCATCTTCTTCTCCTTCACCCTCAACTTCATCATCTTTGATCACACCAAACAAAAGGGAGTGAAAGAGAGATGGAGAGACAAAGAGAGGGTCAGATGGGTTTGGGAGGGGGAGAGAGAGAGGGACATTCTCACTTGGGGGGAGGCTTTTAATAGCCAAAAAGTGAGTTGGTGGGGGTTGATAAGACCAAATCGTCCATGACCATAAATTCTGGACGGGTTTCACTAGAACAGCCATAACTTCCACAATATAGTCTGAATTGTACAATTCAACTTCCATTGTAAATCCAAGAAGCTTATCTACAACTTTCATGTTTAAGACAATCTCCAATAACCTTTCCAACTATTTCAAATTATGCATTACACATCAAACAGGGCTGCTGCCAGGTTTTTCTTATCCCCAGGGTATAATTGGAAAAACACTCATAACTTTTGCTACATGAATCCACATGATCTAATTCTACTTTTGTATGATAGCTAACTCAAAATTAAACATCCCATGATAAAATCATATTTAAACCTCTTCATCTTGAATATTTATAAAATTAAATCCAAATATCAATCGAAATTGCATAACTTCTAAAAAGACGTCAGAATGCGATAAAAATTTACAGGTAGGCCAATGCCAGTACCAGGAGAATAATTATGCAGTCATATTTTCAATCAAAGCACCCCAACTCCTGCATGTAGCTAAAAGCTAAAATTTTAGCAACTCCGAATGAAAAATAAAACTTCAAATGACACAGGCATAATAGTATTTTATACATTTGAATCAAATTCCTTAGAGAAATCAATGTGTGAACCACACACTAGAAAATGATTCTTTGCAGAAATCCACTAGTGAACCAAACAATCTAATGGAATATGGATTTCTAGTAAAATAATTCATGGTAAAATAATTCATGGTCAAGTAAATCCATAAAAAAAAATGACACGAACTTAACGGGGCCTAAGAACAAGTGGCAATCACATGACGTCCTTGGGATCTATCGAGCGAGCTAGGAGCCTAGGATGATCCTACAAGTGGTGAATCAGAGCGCTACATTGTGTACCGGAACCAAGCTAGCTTGAAGGAACCTGGACAAGTGTCATTGTATCATTATTCGAGATACAAGGGTCTTGGACACAAAAGGAAGACATGCAGAAATCCGATTACAGTTGAAGAATGAAATCATTGGTCCAATTCAATAAACAACTGTCTGTTTTAATTACATTGTCATTTGTCATGTACAAACATATGCTTTAATACGTATTCATTCATATTATCTTGTATGCTTATTACTTATTGAGTGCCTGTTAATATGATGATGCTTAAACTGTTGTGAAAGTATACAACGTAGTGATTAATAATGTATCCAGATCGACTGACAACGGAGGACGAAGATGACGTGAAGGATTTCATGCGACTCTAGATAGCGTTCATGTTTGCAAATTTTTTTATTTCCGGTAGGCCACTACAACTGCCCACTACAACTAATTGTATTATGAATGATAGTTATGTTTGAATAATTAACTTACAGTACATTGTTAGTCTATCTAAGTGCACTATTAACCATTATAGGTACAATATTAAACTATATGGGTACATTGTTACAATGTTTTTGTTAATTCTGAGTTTCATTTTTTTTTATGTGATTCTTCGAAGAAAATAAAGAACTTAGATATAAAGTAAACAATTCATTTTAGCTTTGACTACCCCACACTAGTTCATTTAAAGCATCACTCTTTTTTTTTCCTGATAAATATTTCATCACTTGTAAAATGTGATTTTGGAGATTGACATGAACAAATTAGTAATATTTCTTTAAATAGTAAATTCTGAGCTAATTTATCATGACACACGCAAGTCATTGAGTTTTACTCTCATTTTACACATCCAAAAAATTGATTTCTAATTGAATGTTGCCATATCAAGTCAATCATAATAGATTTCAGGTCATATATATCTTTGGCATTAAGCATGCCATACAGTCTCGCTTGCATTAGAATAAGATAAAAACTACAAAAAAAAAAGTCAAAAGAGCTAAAAGGCTATTTTACAAGTCATTCAGACCCCAATACTACTTGAATGCACTCAATGGGTCATTACTAGATACACTGGTACATTGTTATGCACTACCAATACATTGTTAGGCCATTTGAGCACATTGTTATGCACTACTGAAACAGTGATATGCATATGGATCTACTATTACCAACTATGATGTATATATTCACAATAGTTTAAGCATCATCACATCAACATGCAATCAATAACCAATAAGCATACCACGTAGTCTAACTAAATACAAATAGATGTTCATACATGACAATAGTTTAAGCATCATTAGATCCATTACTTTTCAAATTAGACTAACGATTTCATTCTTCAACTGCAATTGGATTTCTACATGTCTTCAACCCACTTCACGGCTTGTTCAGAGTATCCCCGCATGTGTGTTAGGGCCTTTGTGTAGTTTTATATCTAGAGTCCATACGCTGGAGCATCTAAAAGTTGGAGCATTTTTTTTAATGGTTATACTAAATGACTTTCGACGCATCGAACTGCCATCTTTCACATATTTTACTTACAATATGAATATGATGTAGTTCTACCAATATGAAATACCCGTGCTTCATCATTATCTTAACAAAATGCTATGAAGGAATCCATGAATATGCTCAAATATTATGCATAAATGAACCTTGTAAGATCATTGCTTAATAGTAAATGGATTGTTCTATATCCATGGAATAATGTATGACAAACATAAGTTATTGAAAAAAACAAACAATGTGCCTATAAGCCCTAACAGTGTTCTAATAAGTTTTAACAATGCACCCGTATGGCCTAAAAGTATACCAATAGACTAACCATGATAACAACAAAATTACATAATGTTAGCCATTTTTATTAAGTGCCAACAGTATGTCTCTAAACCAAATGTGTTAAGTAATCATTTGCACTTCTCCCTATACCTATAGAAAGGGGGAAAAAAGAGTTGAATAAAATAAATTATTTTGTATAATGCATTTGCAAGCCTAAATAAATTCATATACATACATGAAATGAATGATTCAAATCATTACACAAAATGAAATATAAGCAATATAAAATAAGATAATATTTGCATATCATTGGGTTCCAAACATACAAACAAATTTGAACAAAAAAAATATGGGAAAAGAATTGTATAAAGAGAAAAATTCATATAACCCCCTGTAATCTATCATATATCCAGATAGCCCCTTGACTTTTTCATATATCCATATAACCCCCCTGTAATGGCAGGGATATTGCCACACCCTCTTTATTCTAGCCACCACCTTTACTTACACAATTGCCATCCATATACTTTTTTATTATAAATGACTAAGAGCACCACCCTATAGCTGCCACCACCCTAAAATTTTTGCATGGACAAGTCCACCACCTAAACTCAAAATACATATTTACACAATATATCGTAGGTTCTAAAATAGGTTAGACACGTGAGGTGTCTATGTGTTTATATTTCCTAGACAATCATCATGCCGATGAAAACTAAAAAAAAAACTCGGAGGTTCTAGAATGCGTTAGACACATGGGGTGTCTATGTATTAACATATCCTAGACAATCTTCTTGTCGATGGGAACAAAAAAAAACTTGTAGGTTCTGAATGAATTAGACACATGGATTGTTTATGTATATATATATCCTAGACAATCTTTTTGTCAATGGAAACAGAAAGAAAAACTCTTTAGTTCTTAAATGGGTTAGAAACATGGGGTATGTACGTGTTTATATTTTCTAGACAATCCTTCTGTCGATGGGAACAAAAAAAAAGAAAAACCACCATAATCCATTAATAAACATTCAAAGCCATCAACACCACCATTCAAAGCATATATAAACATTGTTTAAAGTAACAATATTTCAACAAGTGCTCCTACAAAAACCATCTAATATACAACTTATCGAACCATTGTTGTTATTTACATAAACATTCATTTCAAGAAATCTTAGAAAAAAATAAAATGATTCATTAAATCTATTAGCTCCATTTATATATCCACTCTCGTTCAATCTCTTAGAACGACATTCTCTAGTTGGTGACTTCGGGCGACCTGCTGACGACGAAAAATGTGTGCTGTCTTAACAATAGTTCAATACATTTTGCACATGTCTTTGCCAAATGTTTGATGTATGTCGCTCTTGTATGAGTGACTGCAAGTATTGTGATATATGGGTACGCAATAAAAGAAAGAAACATTGATGTGTTAATAAAGCTACATGGGTTCTGAAAAATTCCCCTCGACATAGTACTTGTCTAGATAATATAAATACCTAGACAACCCATGTGTCTAGCTCGTTTCAGAGCATACTTGGCAAGGATTATATGTATTTTGGATTTGGGTGGTGGGCTTGTCCAGGCCAAATTGGTAGGGTGGTGGCAGCTATAGGGTGGTGCTCTTAGTCATTATGGCTAATAAGTATATTGATGCCTAAAGTTAGTTTGGGTTGTGGTGTCTAAAGTAATTTAGGAGGTGGGAGTATCCCTGCCCCCTTAAACACACCCATTAATATAAAAAAAAAACCCAACCATCCATTAACCACCCCCCCCCCCCCCATGGAAAATGTCCATTTTACACCCACATGAAAACGATAAACCCTCTCTCACACAATTTATTCATAAGTAGGTATAAAGACATAAAGGAAAAGAAACCCATTGAAAAGATGAAAAATGGGAAACATTGGAAGGGGTTTGTTGGGAGGGTGAGAGTGAAAACAGGGTGGCTTCGCCTAAGTCATCTCCTAGCAGAGGCACCTCGACATCGTCGTCTCCACCCTAAGCAGTGGCCCCCACTCCCTCAGCGAGGGCCAGATCCGCCGCGCTAAGAAGGCCCTCGTTGAACTCACGGTGGAGTCAAGGTCCCAAATCTGGTCGAGAAGCTTTAATGGAGATGACAGAAAGGTTAAAAGGGGGTTAATTTTGAAAATATCTAGAGTTATTTGGATTATTGAATGTTTACAGAGGGTTAAAAGCATATAAATTTTTTAACCAGGGTTAAGAAAATAGAATATGTTCGAATATTCCAACTCTGTTAACTGATTATTAACTCAAGGGTTTTTTTGGATTTATGGGTGTGTATATGGGGGGTTTATATGAATATATGAAAAAGTCACGGGGTTATATGGATTTACGATATATTACAGGGGGTTATATGGATTTTTTCTTTGCATAAAACAATGTATATACATTACTAAACCATTAACCTGTAGGGTTCCCCAATTTTACACTCATTTTTTTATCTCATGCATCAACACGAAACCCTTCACAATGGAGAGAATCTGCGATCATCTATAGGCATATGAAGATCTTTTTTTTTAGGAGATGAAATTTTGAGTTTTTTTTCCTTTTCACACAAGATTAGAGCACACAAGATTAAATTGATGTATATTAACAGTTATATATTATTAACAGTGTACCACATTGTAAAAAAGCAGATGTAATGTAGGTTCCAGGTGGGAGGTGCAAATAATTATCCATTAAATCAGAGGCAATGTGGGTTTCACATTATCCCCAATTTAATCCTCCATTAAAACTTTTTTTTTATACCCCTTAAAAATATTTTTGCTTACAATGGTTGAAGAAAGAAAGATTCCCCCGTCGTTGTCACGGTTGTCGCCATGACCGCCGCCACCCTTGTTTGGGGAAGAAGAAGGGTTGGGGGGGGGGGGGGGGGGGAAGGTTTTAGTCGATTTGAAGGGGAGGTTAATAAGAAATGGTGAGAAAGTGGTGGTTTCGGAAGAAGAAAGGGTGGAAAAAAAGGGTTTGAGTAGGAAAAGGTTTTAGTCAATTGAGGAAGAAGAGGGGTTTGGGGGAAAAAAAATGGTTTGAATAAGGAAGGATTCAGTTGATTTGGTAAGGAAAAAAAGAGAAAAAATGAGATTGGATAGTTTAGGTAAATATAATGGTTCAAAGGGTATTTTTGAAAGTCTAAAAAGGGATCTAACGGAATAAGTTAATTTGGACTTAAAAATAATGAAATTCAGATATAGGGATCTAGAAAAAAATAAAAAAAAATCCAGGGACATAAAAATAATATAGGGGTGGTTGGTAGACCTCTAATTAATTTCCTCTTTTTTATATAAAGAAAAAAGAAAAATTATTAAATCACAAGGAAAGGTTCCACCGACACTTAAACTCGGGTTACTGGATTCAGAATCCAATGTCCTAACCACAAGACCATGGAACCTATTGTGACAAATGTCGTTATCAATAATTTAAATTATTATTTCTCTCAGACCCCCAATAATTGTTAAATCAATATTCAATTAAGTGACTATCAATAAACAAGAAAATTTCTCTCAACACCCATGTAAATCCAAATAACCTATTGTGACTATCAATTGTGATAAATCTTTTAAGTCATTTTGTTTTATTTTGTCCAAGTCACTTCCTCCGTGTTAAGGAAATGTTTTTCTATGTCTTGGGTGGTCTCATTTTAAAAAAAAAAGAAAAAAAAATCAAACACCCCACCCCGCCCCCCCTACTCTGTCTGATTAACCTGGCTAAAAAGATAGTTTTTTTAAAAAAAATTATAATGTGTTAAAAATGTAAAAAATCTTATATTAATGACAATTTTACATCTCTGAATAAATTATAAAACTCTATTATAAAATCATCATTTATAGAAGATTTTCTACATTTTTAAAACATTATAAGTTTTTGCTATATTGTGTTTTTGCCCAGGGTAAAACAAACAAAATATTCGCATAATATTCCCAAGAGGCTATTTGGATTTACATGCTATTTGGATTTACATGGGTGTTTTTAAAGGGTTTTGTGGATTTCACGAATAGTCAGGGAGTTATATGGATTTTTCCCTTAAAAAATTACTCAAACCACTTGAAAAATTTTTGTTCCTCTTAGAAATGTAGGCGTGTACCCTTTATACATTGAATAACATCCAGTACTACTACAAACAATACTACAAAAAAATCTGTAACATTTTCTCTTACACGAGTGTAGATGGATACCACTACAAATCCCAAACCATTGCACTGAAGACGCCCAAGAATTCAAGAGAATAGCAAAGCAAATCATAACATTGTTCCTGAATCAATAACTCACCAGCCCAGTCTGGTTTCGTTGAAACACCACATTTTCCCCTGCTACATTGCCCTAAGAAGGCTTCAAAGCAAACCACTTGTAACAATTGCGAAAAAGCTGATTGATTCTAACCAGAGAAAAAAAAATGTAAAACACCACAAATCATTTTTACACTGTTAGCTTTGCAGGTGTAAACTCGCATCAGATGTTCATCAAGACAATAAGAAGACCTTCCGATTTCTGTTTTGTGAATAAAAGAACCCCAATCAGATCTATACAAATGACCTCACCAGTCTTCCTTTCTAGACTATTCACCAAATCAAAAGGAGAAATATTTCCAGAAAAATATGATACGTTATGGAAAGCTTGGCAAAATTCAAAGGACAACCCTGTATGAGTATGGCAATGATTTCGGGAGTAAAAAGAAGCAAGGTAATTACAAACCTTCACCCCGGTTGCAGAGATTTCTGGACTGATTTTATTTCCTCATGCAAAAATGTTATGATGGTTGGCTTCTCCACCTAGTAGCATTACCGAGCTGTGATGGTGGACGATGTGCCACCTTCCATTGTGGAACTCAAAAACATTTGTCATGTTAAATGGACCAGTGTCCATATCAACAACGTAAGCTTTCATTGTCACAAAAGCCATGTCTGTCAGAACACGACAACATACATCTCGAATGTCAAATGCAACCCCCTGACCATCCCAGTTAAAGCCCAGTCTCCAACTCTCAATGACTGCATCATATCTGTCAGGAAAATACACAAAAAACAGCAATTCAGTTATGAAGAACAATGAACTGATAAACACAATACTTATTGTTTCTTATTCAACATAAGCAGTGGATTTAGTTCATAGGCATACAAATGGGGCAGTTTTTTTATGCAAGAACATTCAAGCAGTATGGGAACGGCATCAACATTGGGATTAAAATCAATGACCTCTGCATCCCTCACATCTTGTTACAGTGTTGCTCTACCATAAGTGATAGTTCAAGCATATGAGAAGCATTCAGACCAAGCATAAGCTGCCTCCTCCCCACTGACCATAATGCATCCATGTGCTGAAATCCACTGCTAACCTTGGTAGCCAAGCCCATCAGGCATATAGAGTGCATCATGTCTTAAAATTTAGCGTTAGGGTTTTTATAAAGTTTAGAAGGAATAAGAAATTTTTTAATAGGTTAAAAATTTGAAATATAAGATAAGGAGTTTTTTTATGGAAATGTTGAAATTTCCTACTGTGATTCATTAAACATAAAACTGGGGTACAAACTCTCAAGAATGAAACTAAAAACAAAACCAAGAAGTAAAAGTAGTGGTTGAGAAAAATAGGATTAGGAATGAGTTAGAAAGAGACAGAAAAGAACTTCTGAGGGAGAGTGATGTAGCGCGATCATGGACCATTCGATCGATATTGAAGACCGCCAAATGGATAATGATGATTGATTTATAATTTTAATAATTTTTTAGTTTGTTAGGATTTATCTCATTTATTTAGTTACTATATTTATATCTGAATTTCAAATCATATATTTAAATTCAAATTTAAATATTGATTAGGAGATTTGTTTGTTAGGTTTAAGATTTATATAATTAGTTGAGATCCTAGTTTGTTGAGATTCTCCACTCTATAAATAAGCATGTAAACCAATTGACAATGCAGAGATTATTGATTTTTTAAGTTTATTTTATTTATCTATTGTATTTTGTTAAGAGTACTAACATTTACATAGATACACCAAATATCTGGTATTTCTTAGAAAATCAACAGGTCTTTGAAGCCCAACATCCCTGGTATTCTGCCTGAAGAATCAACAGCCTTGTTGGAGCCTGCAAATTCGTTCCTTAGATCGAATTAGCAGAAGAGCGTGATCCCACACTGCATCAATTGGTATCAGAGCCAAGTTGCGACTACTACCGCGAACCGCCGCTACCGTCGAGCGCCGCCGCCGTCGAGAGCCTGCCTCCGAGCCCCGCCGCCGCCGAACAGTCGTCGTCGTTGTTGCTACCCAACACAGCCACCGCTTCTGTCGAGAGTCGCCGCGTGCTGTCGTCGTTGTCGTTGTCGTTGTCGTTGCCGAGCCACTGCCACCGGTGAATCCATATCCCATTTATCTATCCCTCCCCTATATTTTATCCAAAAAAAAAATCACTCCACCCCATACAACCCCAAACCCCATCGAAACCCATCTCCTCTTAATTTTATAGAAAAAAAAAACAAAAAATTACACTTAACCCCTCATACCCAAGTTTTCCTTCCAAATCACCCATCCCCACAAATATTTCTTTTCATTCCATTCCAATATAGATTTAAAAAAATAAAAAAAAACTCCATGACCACCGGAGATCGAAAGAATGCAAAAGTCGATTTGTTGAATGACCTTAAAGCCATCAAATCAAAATTCAGTGGAACACGTCATCGGCTGCTCGAACTTCATCACCAAATCGTTCAGCCAAACTCGAGAACGGGTTTTTCTGAAGAGGGAGAGAATGATGTAGCGCGATCATGAACCGTTCGATCGATATTGAAGACCACCAAATGGATAATGATGATTGATTTATAATTTTAATAATTTTTTAGTTTGTTAGGATTTTATGCATTTGTTAGGATCTATCTCATTTATTTAGTTACTATATTTAGATCTGAATTTCAAATCATATATTTAAATTCAAATTTAAATATTGATTAGGAGATTTGTTTGTTAGATTTAAGATTTATATAATTAGTTGAGATCCTAGTTTGTTGAGATTCTCCACTCTATAAATAAGCATGTAAACCAATTGGCAATGCAGAGATTATTTATTTTTGAAGTTTATTTTATTTATCTATTGTATTTTGTTAGGAGTACTAACATTTACATAAAACCACCAAATATCTGGTATTTCTTAGAAAATCAACAGGCCTTTGAAGCCCAACGTCCCTGGTATTCTGCTTGAAGAATCAACAGTATTGTTGGAGCCTGCAAATTAGTTCCTTAGATCGAATTAGCAGAAGAGCGTGATCCCACGCTGCATCAGAGAGTCGCAGAGATGCTCTACACAAGCTTAATAGATATCATTCATCAGAAAATTAATTTTCTTGGCTAATCAGTAGTCTACATAAGACTTAAGAATCCTACTCTAACAAGAGTTCCAACTCCTTTACACCTCTCACACAACTAAACTCATACAGTCGTACTCCAACTTAAGCAACAAGTTTCTTAATTAAAGTGACACAAATTGCGTTAGTCATTAATTAAACCATGGGCCAATAGCATAGGGTGGTGCACTATTTACGAATTAGAAGTACCCATTAACAATAACATGTAAACTATGTGAAAATATGATTTAAAAATCTAACACATCTATCTTGCATACAGATCCTTGAAAACCCTATAGATAAATAAAAATGACATCCTGGCACATTCAAATAAAAGAACACAAACAGCATACCATTTCCCTTTTTATTTTATTTTCTTTTCTTTTAGCTTTTTATCTTAATATTTTTTTCTCTATTGGCAGCACACCACTGAACACAATCATATGTCATTATAAGAGTTTTTCACCAAGGACTCAGACTCAATTTTTGATAAAAAGTAGTAGCATGAATTCATGTACAAATCAGATTCATGTACAAATCAGATAGCTAAAGGGTTGGGCAATACATTGTTGCCTACACAAACAATAACAAAAAAAAAAGCTTATCAAGTATAGTATGCTACTATATTATAATGGGGCTTACTCCAAATTTATGGGCAGAGTATCCATAAGATTTGAGAAATACACCTTCACAGGTTGTCAATCTGACATAAAGCCTCCTCTTAGGGGTATGTCTAGAAAACCCAGCCTGATGCAGTTGACATGCAGGCAATTTGATGGTTCACATCTCTACCAAGCATTTCAACATGCAAAGTTAATAAAAAACAAAACTTGGTGTTCTATTGGCATTCCAAATGATGCACATCGGCAAAATGCACAATGCATATCGGTAATCACACAATTCCCCATTAGTTTTTCCCAGTGTTTCGAGATCCAATCGAGTCTGGTTGGTTGATCCAATTTAATCCACACCCGATATCTAGATGGACCAGAATGCTTTAGTCAGTAAATTATGACCCAGTCAACCCAGGCGGTTCAGCTGGTTGAACTGCTGACCCATGATACAAGCGAACTGGATGACCCGATTACAGTTTAACATAGTGCTATGATCAACTCTCACATAGGGCTGGTAAACGAACCAAGCCGCTCGGGCTCGGCTTGGTTTGAGCTTGTTCAGGCTCGTTCAATTAGACAAATGAGCGAGCTTGAACAATTTTTAAAGCTCGGTTAGGCTCGGGACCTGGATCGAGCTTCATTTTGTGTTCAAATTCGACTCGTTTGTGTTATAAAAAACTTAGTTGAAGCTTGACTAAACTTCTTTGTAAAATCAAAACATTAAATCAATACAAAGTTATGTTTGTTTAGGCTCATGAACTTGGCTATTTAGGCTAAAATTTTATTTTCAACCGCTAAAAACCCTAAAATGAAGAAGAATGTAGGCTCGTTGAGGCTCGTGAACTCAACTCGGCTCGGCTCGTTTACCACCCCTACTCTCACACACCATGATGTAGACCAATCAGTTATCACCACCTGTCATATGACAACACATGCCTCAATGGATTTTCTTGACCACCATGGATCGATGACACATCGTCGTCAGTCATCCTTCACATGCACCATGGTACACACAACAGATAATCGCAATTCATTTGAACATAAACAACTCAAGAATCAGCATCCTTATGTTTCTTTTGAACAGCATTTTGATAAATGTTAGACTATGAAACGAACAAGTTGATTGACCTTACAAACTGTGGTATATTGTCAAGAATGTCATCTATCATATGACAACTTACCTCAAATGGAAATCAGAACCCTTCAAACATATCTTACATATCAAAAGTCCTTTTTCATCACTTTCACATGATTTTAAATCCATCATGGAGTATATCAAACCCATTTGAAATTCAGCATATATCGGAGCATGTAGATTGAAAATGGATTTCAACAACAGATATTCTTTTATATTCAAAAAAATCCATGACCCTCTCTTTCACTCTACTAGCCGATGTCTGTTTTTCCTTTTACAAAAAGATTGGAGCAATCTTATTTTTAAAACAATTTACCATCGTAACAAAGGAGACGAGGGATCTCCGTACAAGATCTAAAGAAAACTAGGAGAAAGCGAGAGAGAAAGAAAAGCTTTAGGGGATAGAAACCCCAAGAAAACTACAAGCCTATATCTTAAAAAGTACCCATAGAAATTAAAAGTTTGAATTTGTCCAGTCCCATCCTTATAACATTACTCCAGTGTGAACAGCCAACCCGATCCAAGCATCAGTCCAATCTGTTTGACCCAACCCAGCCTCCTCAATAACAAACAGCCTGATCTATATGACCAAACCCAGCCTCCAAAATGGTTGACGACATGATTTGCAAACTCGAAGTCTGGGATTCAAGTTCCATCCTCATCCTATCAACGCCTAGGTTGTATTTCAAAAACATTGGTTTATCTCGTTTGATTGTCCATCCTCCCTCTCAAGTATGTGCGGGTTCTTCCAAAAACTTGAGAAAAATTTATATTTTAGGCTTTCTGCTATTGTGTTTTCTCTATAATTTTCAAATTTTTTTTCATTTATTATATATATATGAGCATATGATTTTTTTTTTTTAAGAGAAAACGGTTGGCCATTTACTAGTTAAAAAAGTACATTCCCACAAGGCACTAAATAAGGACATAAAGGAAGAAAAAACAAAGGGAAAGGGGGACAATGAAGACAAGCCGTCTAGAAAATCCTCATCCCCAAGAGCCGAAAGAGATTAATCCTCTATTACAAGTTTACCCCTCTTGAAATGAACGGAAGAGGCCCCAATACAAAAATGACCCCAGTCCGAAATAAATATTTCCACTGAATCTCACGTCTTCATAAAACAAAAGAAGCCCCCTTTAAGACCGAATCATTCCTCATGAGTCATAACGCCCACAGTGTCGCCAGGATAAGAATTTGGGAAATCTTTGCCTTTTTACTACATTCCTTCTTTTTCTTGAAGCCCTCTCTCCACAGTTCCTCCAACGAGGAAAAGCTGTGATTTATTCCTGTGGAGTCACAAAGAGCCCACCAAACATCCGGGCCATCGGGCATTCAATGAAAAGATGAATAGTAGTTTCCTCCTGAGAGCCACACATTCCACACACACACCATAGGATCATCTGGGGCTCACCGAGTCTAAATAAGTTTTGGTGACAAGACATTCTTGATCCAAAAACTACATGAAAGCTTTCACTTTAAGAGTATGTTCTTTATTTTTCCCTTTTATACTTATAATCACTACATGTAAAGCATACAATATTCTTTCTTCCAAAAAAAAAAAGAGTCAGATATAATACAAAAGAATAATTGCTTTTTTAAAGTGCCCTGATCCTTTTCGTGAAAACAGATAACATATGAGTTTCAGTGATTGTCATAATATGATATGGACCATCCATATTACCAAAATTGTTTCAACTTTCCCACAACTCCAGCAGACAATCAGTTTTAAATTATTTAGTTAGCGCATTAGACCTTGCAGTGTTAAATTTGGCAGCTTTTCATCTGTTTTATTTGTTTCTACTACTAAAAAAACAGTAACATAATGAATATTATAATTCAATGTCTTGGATGACCCAAAAAAACATTAAACTTGAGGACCACAGGACATGCAATTTTCTTTAATTTATAGCATGCTGCACATTATTTTAAGGAAGGGGAAAAAAACGAGATAATGGTCTTTTCTTGACAAAAGAACCGACCCTCATAGGATTAATTTCATTAATGTGGAGATCAACTTTTGGGCCAAAAGTATTGAAGGACATGCTATGTAAATAGTGATGCAAGGATCGAAACATACCCGACAAAAAGTTCTCCTGATCCATGAACACACTTTACATAATCTGCATGAAGCCAAATGCGCCTCATCGCCAGTAGTGACCGGTCCCTTATTATGTTATAAAATTCTCTGTTAACATTCAGAACTGCTTTTGTAGCTGCATAGTAAGACTTCCATCCATTGGCTGGCACCACCGTAGTTTGTTCAACTGTGAAGTCCTGCATGGAAATATTATTTGTTGGTAAATAGTGTTGTTGATGTTAATTAAAAAAAAGTCTAGTTGATGTACTCCATGAACACTTGAGATTTTTATTTTTTTTTTGAGAAGTAGGCGATTCTACCTCAATTAATAATATAACCAAAGTATAATGACTAAAATTAGAGATTCATGATAGAGCAAATAAATAACTAGCAAAAGATGTGGATAAACACCAGCCCAAAACCACTCCCAGGTGGGAGAGATATCCACCCGCTCATGGGTAATGCGCCCGGCCAATAAGATGCATCCAATTATATAAAACTCCACAAAATCAATAATTAATTATACATGTTTTGCTTATTACCTAACTTGCCCACTTTCCAGATCACCTTTTTATTCAAACACCGCTTTCTCAACTTCCAAATCAAAAGCACTTGATTTTTACAGAGTGCCTTACAGCTTGATTACTTCTCATCAAGTTACAAAAGAACGGATAACAAAGGTTGTCATCAAATCAAAACCATTGCCTATTAATGTCGTAACATGAAGACAAACTAATTAATATAATCATTGATCTGTCCACATTCTAGTATCCAACTATGAAGTAATGAGAAAACATAAAGCATTTTGAAAATTAACACATAAGAAACATAAATTTGATTTTTTTTTTTTAATGTGTAGGTTGGATCTCCGATTAAAACAGAAAAAGGAAATGAACATAAAATACAAAAATACATAGGGCGGGCCACAAAACCTCCAACAGCGTCACCCTAAAATGGAGTAGCCCTCGTGTCCCTTTTCAATTATCTCAAAAAAGAGATTGTTCATATCCAATGAAGAAGAAAAAGGATGATAATGATGCTTTTCCTCCAAAAAGTGATTGTCCATTTCCATTGAAGAAGATCCTACGCATTCAGTTCCATGCATGAAATTTGACTAGTTCACCTGATCATGGCTGCTAAATAGAGATAATGCCAAATGAAGCACATGGGGATTGGAACTACAAAGGAAAAGAGAGATGAAGATGCAATGGAAATGCAGACATAGCATAATATTAAAATATCACCATAAATGAATGATAGATATAGAAAACTACACTTCTAAAAGAATAAAATATTATTAATAAGCATCCAAAAATTCAAAGAGACAAGGAGCCTAAATATGAAATGAAAAAAAAATGAAAAAAAGGGATTATTAACATAAGACATTTCAATGCCTGGTAGCCCATTCATTAATACTATATTTAAATCTAGTAACACATTCCTCATTTTCCTGTTTGAACCATTATGTACTAGTGGAGGTACATTTCCCTACTGATATATCAGAAAATTTCATATTTAGATAAATAAATATAATCGTCACCTTTTTCACTAGGAAGAATATTTCATGCACCTAAAGAATTTAATTGATCACAACTAAACATACAACATGAGATCTCTTGTCCAGTTATATACTTGTACAGTTTTGAAGCACTGTCCATTTCAGCGACAGCTTCATATGATCGCTCTCTATATCTCTAACATTACATATATTACACAATTCACAGGTCAAGTACCAGAAAAACTGGCTAATAGAGGAAACATGTATAATGTGAAGACTACTGACAAGTGAAGCACCAGAAAAACTCATGTACAGCAAATCAATTAAACAAGCAAGCGAACATCAAAATAATCCTTAATGTTACAGGGACATAAATCACAATTACAACAAGCAATCGAACTGTGACACGCTCTTTCAAACACAATCTTGAAGTCTTGATAATCTTATAGCATGCATAAATATCAATGATACAAAAATAACATTTTATAGATAATCACAAAGAAATCGAGAGAGGACCTTATGATAGAGGGCCTTCCAAGCACTGTCATCGTTCGCAGCCCTCCGCATCGACGAATTGGTCATGGAAAGCCTGCAAAGGCTCGGGTAATCCAAGTAGCTGAGCGCATGCGTCGTGATCTCTGGCACGAGCTGTTCCATCATCGACCCGCCCGACGGCCGGGGTTCGATCCTCCCAGCGGTCCCGTTCTCGCGCGCCGTCTCCGCCGCCACGCCTCCTCCTCCAACCTCTCCTCCGCAGGAGCACGAACACCCGCAGGGCTTCTTCATGCACGACGATGTCATCCTCCTGAAGACGCCGAGGGGGGTCGATCCGACGGACCAGATGGCGCAGAGACAGCAAAAGGCGGTGGCCGCCGCAGCTATGAAGAGAGGATCGGCGAACGACAGTCGAAAGGGAAGCTCCATTGGCGATACATCAAAGCGGTTTTCGATGGGGGGATTGAAAGTGGTGGGGATGACAAGGGGACTTCAAGGAGAAGCTAGGGTTTTGAAAGAGAGGGAGGGATTCGTATTATTTAGAGAGAGAAACGAAGATTTGATTTGATTTTTATTTATTTATTTATTTTTCCTTTATTTGGGTGGGAATGTTTTGACCGGTTGAACGGCGCCGCGTTTGGAAGGGGAGGAGGGACCTCCTGTTAACGGGGGGAGGAAATACTATGGTGCAGTGTTATGCCGGGATGTTTTGATTATTAACGTTGTTTTTTCTTATTCAGGCAGAACAATAGAATGGAGTTTTAAAGGGATCTAATCTTGCAAAGAGCACAGGGGGGATGCGTGGTGGTTGACACAAGTGTGCATGAACCACACGTGGACAAGGATTGGATTGCATAAACTGAACGTGGGCTCGTGATGGACGTGCAGGAGTGGTGCACAATGGTCACTTCACCAAAAGGGGAATCCATGTAGTACGTGGCATACAAGTCGGAGGACCAGTGAGCATCCGAGCAAGGTGACCAGATGGGCCCAAGGCGTGCACTGGGTGCATATGTGCACTATGGCTCATGGGGCACAACCAGAATGTGCGGAAGCGTGGGGTGTGGAAGAGACGAGCAAGAGAGAGAGAGAGAATGGGGGGTCAAAGAGGGTTGAGGTGGCAATGAGCGGAGGCCAGGGAAGGGGAGGGGAGAGAGAGAGAGGGGCCAAGGAAGAAGTCGACCTCCTCCGCTCACCACCCCCTCTGTCGACACATGGGCCATCATGTTGTATGTATAGCGTCATGGCTTGTTGGAACGTCGGGATGTGATTGAAGGGTCGGTAGTGCTATTCAGCTTAAGCTTCGGCTGCACAAACTTCTGCGGCAGTTAGCATATCATCAGGGAAAGATGACGCAAACCCTTTAGTGTCCAAGATACAATATCATGCCCCCAATTGACCTTGCTCGTCAACGAAACTCTTTGTCGATCTTAAAACTTCTCTATCAGATGATCAGGAATCCTGCTCATGTGTAGGAGACCTACACTTGTCACGATACTCTCGTCACAACTCACAATGAGGGGAGCATCTACGGCTAACCCTAATGGATTATCATCGATGAAGAAATTTGGATTTGGATCGGGATATGAAGTGGCGACGAGGGTTCCTCTGATGTTCCTCTCCGGAAGAAGAAATGAATTCTACCTCCACATGTTTTCCTTGTCTACAAATGCAGACGCCTGGGCTCATGCATGTGCTCTCGGTTCTCTAGTGGTCAGCGCTAATGGGGACGTGATAGCAAGCCAATCCTAATTAAGATTTGCTCGAGCATCCCTTTCAAATGGAGGAAATGCCGGTTAGCCAGCTCCACCTAGCTCTTGAGATCTTGGATTTCTCGATCCAAAGGTGGTGTGGACGTCAAAGGCAAGTCTGGAACTGGTAGCTGCTCCTGTATCTCCCTTTCGTCCATTTGGTTTGGAAGTGGGGAGGAGGCAATAGGTTGGTTGGAAGTGAGGGATAAGGCACAAATTTGGCCGGACACTTTGGGAGGTTCTTTAGATCTCTGCATGTCTGAGTCATCTTCAAAGTAATGAACATGACTTCTTGCTCAGATTTTCCACATATGACGCCAATTGAAGAGGTTTGAATCCCCTCTCAACCAATGTAAATGAGGTGGAGCTCCTCCGATGAGCGGTGACCCGATTGCCCACTACACTTAGTAACCTCTTGACACCGGTGTGATGCCTGCCAAGTGAGCTCTAACGCTTAATTCAATAATGATTCTAGAATTTTTTGAGACAAAAATCTACTACTCTTAGATGTAATAAGAGTATCGCTGCCCCTAGCCCCAATATACACCATATATTGATATGGGGTCCACCTTTTTAATTTATTGATGAGGGGTTCAATTGTTTTGAAAGCACACAGACAAAATAAAAAAGTGATTCACAAATTTGATTTTTTTATTATTATTATTTCTCTCATCTCTTTCTTCAGGAGAAAGGGAGAGCGTAGTCGCGCCGAATTTGATTCATAGGGGGTAAAAAAAACTCACAGATTTCAAGTCTGAAAAACAGGTTATGAAATTTTTTTTCATTATTGAATATCATCATACATTGTAATAGTTCATACATTATACAGATTAGTTTTTGTATCAGAAAAGATTGGATTTTTTGTGTGAGTTTTGTTTATGAGACCTAAAAATGATGTGGATTTTGTTTTTGATACCTGAAATTTGAACTGCTATAATGCGATCGGTGGTGGGTGTCATTTTTTTGTTTTTGTTTTGGAATCATACGATTAAGGATTGCAATTCACATAAAGGTCCCTTTTTACGTTCATTATATATGTGTGAAGTTATTAATGTTTTAAGTAGTTGATTTTTAGGAGAATTTTAATTTCATCATACATTCATATGGTGTTATAAATGAATTATTTTGCTGTTTGAATGTGGCCTTTTTTGTGATGCTTTCCATTGATTTTTATATTGTAATTTTTTTTCTCTATTTTAATTGATTTTCATGGCCAGTTTTATTTGTTGGGGTGTTGGGTAGAATATTTTTCTTTTACCCCCCGTTTGGAACGAGAATAACCCCCCGGATAACTCCGAATAAGTATTTGGAGGTGTTTGTTTATCCCGGATAACCCCAGATAAATTATGCCAGAATAAACCTTGATAAAGTGGTATAGGAATTCCAATCAACCCCTAGAATAAAAGTTATCCTAGGTTATTCCACCTAAAGAATATGTGGGCTCACTGTCAAATCAACTGTCATCACCTCTTATAAATCACCTGTCAAATCAACTATCATTACTTTTTTACCTTTTATAAATCTTTATCTATACTTTATTCACATTTTACCCAAACAACAAAACATTTATTCTTACGTTTACTAATGAGAATAATTCAAAATACAACCAAACACAAAATCACTTTATCCTTATTTATACTCATTTATACTTGGATAAATCTATACCCTAGAATAAAAACTATCCCCGTTCCAAACGGGAGCTTAGGGAGGGGAGTGTGTGTGAGTATCCAAAAGAAGTTTTTTTTAAGGATAATATTAAGCACAGCTCCAAATGCAACCCCAGATGTAGTCTTCACATGATTTAATTTTTAAAAATAGTAAATCACATTTAGTGAGATATATGCTTCGATAAAATGTGTATAATCATCTCATTGCAAATTGAGTTGACTCATTTTTAATAAGTGTAAAAAAATTAATGAGGTATATATCTCACCTAAGAAGGTATATACTTCGCTGGATGGCTAAAGAGACATATTGGATTGCATATGGGGCTGTAAAAATGATTGTGTGTAACAATGTTGTGCAACTCATGGGATCAACCAATTGCAGCAATATTGTTTATGAAATTGAATATTTGGGAGGTTCTCAATAGAATGAGGTATGCTTTTTTGTTATTATTACGTTAAATGTGGATCTTTATTTTTATTTATGTTATGAAAGTAATAAAATTTATAATTATTTATAGGTTCAATTATGCAAATACCGAACTAATTTAGCTAAGTTCAAGAAAAAGAATGCACTTGGGAGATTTTTTTGAAGATGTTTGTGTTTTTTTGGGTTCGTATGGATGTATCATCTATACTGGTTTTATAAATTTTAAGTAAATAATATGTTACCTATGTTAAATTTCTATATGGATGAGGAATGCATGATATAATATCTATGCTTATTTTGTTTGAATGTAAGTCCAAAATGTGAACTAGAAAAATATTACATTCAATATTTTTTATAGTTAAAACGTAGTTCACATATGTTTTTATTTTTTTTAAATCATATATAGGTATGTACATTTATCAAGGGGAAAGTATATACTTCAATAGATTGAATGATATCATTTATAGAAAATGTAAAAAAATTCAAAGTATATGCATAGTTACAATGAGTGGAGAGGATTAATGAGGTATATGAGACTGTATTTGGGACTATAAAAATGACTTTGCCTAAATAACACTCTACAAACTAATGTTGGGTTTTGTTTGAATGTGAATGCTGCAAGATATAACTAGTATTGCATTTTGTTTTAATGTGCATGCATGATATACAAAATAACAAAAAAAATTAGATGCACCATTTTTTTTAGTTGATATTGTAAAATTTAGTAGCATTAGAATTCAAACAATATTAAACAAACAAAAAAAAACTAAAATTACGGATCTTCTTAGCCACACTAAAATCACCTCAAATTGCCGTCAAAACAATTGAACCCCCGTCAATAAAAATAAAAAAGGATTTTTATTTTTAAGTCCCCACAAACCATCATATTTAGTGATCGATCCCTCACTTCTTCGTATTTAGGTTTTAGTCCCTAGATTTAAAGGATAATTCCTTTTTAGTACCTAAGAGGGACTTATCCGTAAATTATTTAGTTTGCTTTTTAGTCCCCTAATAGGGACTAAAAAAGAATTATCCTTTAAATCTGGGGACTAAAACTCAAATAAAAAAAGTGAGGAATCGATCACTAAATATGATAGTTTATGGGAACTTAAAAATAAAAAACCCAAATAAAAAAAGCAAACCTTATGCCAAACACACATTTTGGGGTTAGGAGCAAATCATACTCCTATTACATATAGGAGTAGCAGATTTTTGTCTGATTTTTTGAGAGAGTGTGTTACTGGAGAATGGGTGAGACATCTTATTTTGTTGAGAGGTCTACCCTTTTATGGAGGAAGAAGATAAATGAGCGTAACTGTTTTCGCTGATTTGACGGATACACCGCATTAGGGAATATTCTTCAGGATGTGTCCTATAAAATAATATTTTGCAGGATATCTCGCATGGCCATGTGGTGCCATTTCAAGCTGGTCATGTGGGATCCTGTTATTCCTCCCAATGCGTCGTGCACGTGTCTTGGTAATGGTATTGGATGAAGCAAACCCTAGTCGTATGTGGATGTATCTGGGTCGCCAACTAGCTTGTCTTGTTCAAAGGTGAGTCTTGTAGCACTGTCCTTTGGACCCGCCCAATCTGGTCTGTCTTCCTCCACAAGAGACTGGATGGGTGCTTCTCCTTTTGGTCTGGTTTGCTTGGATTAGTCAGGCAAGCATAGGTGTTCAATGACCCATTTATAAATGGCAAGTTACCCAAATAGGTTTGGTGAGATTTTTTCCTCCACAATAGGCACTAGCAAGATCTACTTTCAACATCATCAAGGCTCGACTGCCTTCCTTCAATGTAGAGAATGTATGATGTCTTTAACTAGCACAAATGCCCGTGTATAGATCTGTTGGGAATAGATGCCCCTTGTTCCTAGTAGACAGTAGTGGTGCAATTTGGTCGGTTTGGTTCAATTTTCAGCACACTCAAATTAAATCAAATTATAATAATATATAACCCAAAAATAAAACCGAACAAAAAATCGAACTCAAAATCCAAAACTGAATAGAATCAATTTTTATTTGGTTAACCCAAACCAAATTGAACGGTTAAAGATAAACATATATACCTTTTTTTCTTCCTACCTATTTGGGTTGGTTAAAGTTTTATTGGGGTTGGTTTAAAACTTTACATAAATATATGAAAGGCTAGAACTTATAAATACTAATGGTATAATAACAATGGAGTTTTTAATATAAAAATAATCATCTAAATTAATATTGATTATGAAAAATCATGTGTTTAAATTTAATTTGGTTCGATTAATTCGGGTTTTTTAAAGTAAAATCAAACCCAAACCAAACTAGATCGATTTATTAATTTTTTAATTTATACCTAAATCAAACAAAAAAAAATCATTTAGAACCCTCATGTCAATTTGAATGAATAAGTCTTTCCACGGAGGTCAATTTTGCTTGCTAGGCAAGTGACCAAAGTTGCACTCTTAATAGGCAGTACCTGTTTCATGCGTCCAACAAGAAGTTTTGCTAACAACTTGTACACTTGTATTTAAAGTGTCACAAACACTAATGGGCCTTGTATGGAAGTTATTTGTAAGAGTGTTGTTACACACATGTTTTTTCAGTCTTAATTTCAATCTCATATGCGTAGATAGAAAATTAATGGAGCATATATTAATATTAACAAGGTATATGTTTCGATAATTTTTTTTTACATTTTCTATAAATGCATCTATGCAATTAATGAAGTATATGCTTCATTTTTTATATAAAAAAATATGTACCTCATCAGATGAAATATATTATTTAAAAAATTTAAAATACATGTAGACTGAAATTGGAGCTAAAAAAAAGATTATACGTAACATTATCCTATTTGTAAACTCAAAACAAACAATAAATCAAGAGAAATTTGAACTTTTTCCCAATTAAGTGCTCAATGAAAATGGAATATTGATATTGGCTCCTTGCTTTTTGTGGTTTGAAGGGCTTAGGTTCTACTGATCCTCTGTTAAATTTGGGTGGGTCAAAGAGAGATTGAGTAGAAACATTTGAGGGAGTATTTTGGGAAGAGCGCTATTACACTCAGTCCATTTTATAATCTCATTTAGAGCCTCAGATGCATCATTAACCACATACATTCACTTTAACGAGGTATAAATCTTGTTATAATATTTTAACATATTTTAATAAATAAGTCCATACAATTCATTGGAGTATATACTTTTATTTATTTATAATAAAATTACATACCTCATTAGATGAGGTATACTTTTTTTTTTTAAAAAAAAGATATAGACTGCATTTAGGGTTGAAAATTGGGCTAAAACACAAATACAAATCTTATTTAAATATGAACAGCCAGATTTCTAGGGTACGGATGCAAAACTTATGAATTTTGAAGGGTATTTTTGCAAGGATGGCTTTTACAGGGGTATTTTGATAACAAATGAAATATAGAAGGGGTATATATGCAAAATCCATTTTTGATAGTTTGAGCGGGGGTAAAAACGTAATTTCACTTGGTATTGTATAAAAACTAATCACGGTTCATGCGGGTTTCAACTAATGAGTAAAATAAGGATACTTTTGCACTACTTTTAGATAATACTTTTGCACTACTTTTAGATATTACATGGATATTTTTGCCATCGTTTGAGGATATAATGGGTAATTCCATGAAAACGGTTTTTAAAAGGCGTATATATGCAAAAACAAAAATGATAAAATTACATACTTTATTAGACGAGGTATTCTATTATTAAAAAAATAAAATAAAGATACAGAATTGGGGTTAAAACACAAGATAAATCTTATTTAAATTTGAAAAGCCTTGTTTTCGAGGATGGCCTGTCAACGATGAGAATTGATCATCTACTTATTTTTTCATGTTTGTTTTATGCTTCAATCGTCAGACGACAGTCTTAAATTCATGAAATTGATCTATTCATCACACTCATTCACACATAATGAACTTATTTATGATTTGATGTATATACAATTGTTTGATTTTACTTATGATAGTATGATGACTCTACAATAAAAATCAAACAAGATATAAACATAAAAAAAAAACAAATAGATAATCTGAACCCGTTAAACATACAACAAATTTGAATAAAAGGCATTTATTAGCACGTGTGATAAGTTAGTGATTCTTTCTTTCTTTCTTTCTTGTGTGTGTGTGTGTGTGAGTGAGAGAGAGAGAGAGAGAGCGAGGGGCATACTCAGTAAAGTAACCAATTTCGAAGAGAACGAGACATCCAATTCAAGTTCCATTTTTTTGGTTTTTTAGCCTTTAAAATATATTACTGTAATCAAAATCTAACTCGATCAAATTTAATCTCAACTAGTGGACAAAATGATGATAACATTGGCCTAATATGTCAAATTCAAAGAAAGAATAAATATAATGTGTTTTTTCTATAATATTATTGTTTCAATGTTTTTTTTTTAGTAAGGCTTTGGGCATATTCAACTACATAGTAAAAGAGTTTGTTACATTTAATACTCATATACCTAGTTAAGTCTCTCCATTTACTGTAATGAAGTACATATCTCATTGTAATTTTTCATAATTTTTCATAATTTTTATAAATAATGTTTTACATACAGGTGTACACACTGTTGTAAAAATAGCATGTCAATATTTTTTTGAAGAACTCCATCCTATGAAGCATCCTAGTATCTTGGAGTTCGAACCCGTTGATGTTTTACAGGTATGTCAAACATCAAATTTCTCTTCCAAAATATTTAAGTTTAAAAATGTTTTGCTACAATAAAGCATAATTGATTTTTGTTAAAAATTCCATAGTACAATACTTTACATATCATTCATATTTAGATATTCATAACCAAACTTTCAAACATTACTTTTAAAAAAATTCCTAACTGATCATGTCCTCATAACAATGTGAAAATTCATATTTTACTCATTCTACATGCACTATCATATGCCTATAATCTTCAAAAATGATTTAACTTCTTTGTTACTACTAAATTTATAATACATAAGTTCTATAATTCAATCTTTTATACATTATTCACTTCTTCAGTTATGTTTAAAATTAAATTATAGAGTACAAAATAAAACTTTAAACATTTAGCTTACTTACTACATGTCACGCTCCCTTAAGTTTTATTGTCTAATCAAAGTTGTATTCTTCTGTCAGAAAAATGTGCAATCTGCATTTAGTATTGTAAGATGAACTTAGCATAACATTTTCCTTTTTCTTTCAAGTCTAAGTGTAACATGTTTCTTTCTTTTATCCAAAAAAAAAAAGAGATGCCGGAGGCCTTGGTGTCTTATTTCAAAGTTGATTTAAGGTTTATCATAAAAAATGCTAATCAAAATTGATCTATGATTAGTATTTACTATGATGTTTTTCATTTATATCATAAATAGTATTTACTATGATTTTTTTTCATTTATATCATAAATATGATTTAAGATTTATCATAAAGTTAGCGTCACTAGTATTTTCAATTAGCATCAATTTTTTTGCACGGTTGATATATGATTACTATTTTATTGCTTTTGTGAGAATGAATAAGCATCAATTGTGAATATTAATATTTTTTATGCCTTTAATATTGAAGAATACTTTGAGGTTTATAATATATTCTGGATTTTTTATTTTTACCTCCCCACATACCATCGTATTTAGCGATCACTCCCCCACTTCTTCGTATTTGGGTTTTACTCTCCAGATTTAAAGGATAATTCATTTTTACTCCCTATCAGAGACTAAAAAAGAAAATTAAATAATTTATAGATAGATCCCTCTCAGAGAGTAAAAAAGAATTATTTTTTAAATATGGGGAGTAGAACCCAAATACGAAGAAGTGAGGGAGTGATCGCTAAATACGATGGTTTGTGGGGAGGTAAAAATAAAAAACCCTATATTCTTTTACAATTTGATTGAATTAAATCATTTTGGATTTGAATCTTGAAACCCAACCTTCTTTTCAGGTATAGAAACAAATTGAGTTTTTATTTATTTATACAAATAAATACTGTACCTTTTATGAAAGTAAATGATTTTTCTGAAAGTAATCATCGAAGATAAAAGAAATATTGTACTCTTTTTATGACTTAATATGTTAAGAAACATATAACAAAGCATGACAAAACTTAACTAGAGTGATAAATATGTAAAATCTTAAATATTTAAAAGGTATAAATATATAAATACATGATTTATAATGACATCAAAATAAATTACAAGTTCAGAGGGTATATATATATGCTAAAACCCATTTTCCCACTACATGCATCTTTCCAAAATTCCAAAATTCTCCCACTACATGCATCTCCAATGGACATGTTAACTCACTAGTTAGTGTCATATTTTTATAAAAGATGTAAAAATGGTGCTCCAATGAAAGTGTTAAGAGTATGTTAAATGTGGGTTCCACTTGTCATATGTTAGTTTTTATGTTAATTTTAACTAGTGCTTTTAGCCAACCAAATGTGGGTCCCACAATTCAAAATATTCAAAAAAAATATTATTTTGAATGAGTGGAGAGCTTTGAGTGGGTGGAGAGCTTTGGACCCACTATTATTTTAACTAGTTATTTAGCTAGTCCATTGGAACAACAACCACCAACTAAATGAGAATGTAGTAAATGATGGTCTAGTTGATATATAAAGTGCTGACATGTTACTTTAACATCTTAGTTAATTAACATGTCCATTGAAGATGCTCTTACCCAATTAATGTATCACTTCCATCATCAACTAACTAAAAAGCTGGAAGTCCCGACATGCTTAGTGCGGTGGCAGAGGGACACCCGTTCATTCGGGATGCCAAGGATCAAATCCACTCCTAGCACGAAAAATAGGTCTCCAACCCTATGGGCCGAGTATCATGGGCTTAATAGCCCATTGTGTTCTATGGGCCCTGGGTGGTCCTTAGTAATAGTTGAAGTTTGTTGATGTGCAGCCTTCATAACATGAATAAAGAAAAATCAGTAGAGAAAACTAAACCTTCTTATAGGACCATATTTTGGAAAAACTTATAAGGTCAGCCCCGAGGAATCTCTCCGATATAAAAAAAAAAACAGTTTTCCTTCAAAATAATCTGCTTATATTTAAATTCCAAAATAATGAACTATATATATATATATATATATATATATATATATATATATATATATATATATTGTCGCGATTACGTGCGGTGTGCGGTCGGTGCGGTTTACGACGTGGGCCGTTCGATCGCGGGTCCATCGCATCCAACGGTCGACGTGAATCGTACCCGACCGTCGATGCGATGGACCCGTGATCGACGGCCCGTGATCGCGCACCGCACCGACCGTAAACCGCATGTAATCGGATCCCATATATATATATATATATATATATATATATATATATATATATATATATATATATATATATATATATATATATAGAGAGAGAGAGATTTGATTGGATAAGGCGGAACGGCAGATGCGGATTCGTGCATAACCGTCCGATCTGGGTCCACACAAACCAACGGTGGAGATGAAATCCACTGAATAAAACTGAACCGGATGCACCCGGTGACAAAAATCGAAAAAAATCCCAATCCCATCCCTCTCTCTCTCCTAAAACACATCCCTCAAAACCCTCTCCGTCTCTGCAGATCAAAAAAACCATCAAAAAATGAATCTTTGCTTATCCAGATCGAAATCCAAACTGGGTCCTTGATCGTCTCCATCGACCACCCCCTGCGGTCTCCCAGCGCCCCCCCCCCCTCCGCCGTCCCCTGCGGCTCCTCCCTGCGGCCACCGCCGTCAGCGACCCCCCTCTGCCCTCAACTACCACCAGCTGCTGCACAGGCCACCCCCATGCGACCCCACCTCCTGCCCTATAAGTTTGGGTTTTTATTTTTTCATTTTTTGTATGTTATTTTTTGTTCCATTGATGTACTATTCCATCTCTCCTTTTTACTCTCTGTTGCTCATATAATGGGTTTTCTTTTCTTATATTCATCCTATTCAGGATTGGAATTGAAGAGTGGCTGAGGGTTCCTTCAGTGGAAGATGTGTTTACCCTTGGCGACTGTGCCAGTTTTCTTGAGCAGACAGGGAAGCAAGCTCTTCCAGCATTAGCTCAGGTAAACATCCTGCCATCTCTGATTATATCAATATTCATTAGTATCGCTGGTACTAAATGAATATAAATGAATTGCCATTTGAATTGCGAATTGAGAGGTTTTTGAATGAAAAAATATTCACTCTATCCTTGGAGTAATCAATCATCAAAAGAAATAAAAGAACATAGTCACACATTTTAGCAAATTTATATTTATGCATTTCAACAATAAATAGAGAATTTTCAAAACCATAGTCCACATCTTGCATTTTTTTATAGATCTTGATCAAAACCAAACTTGGCCGCCACCCCTTGCCCTGCAAGGATTTTTTTCTTTTTCATTTTATGTATGTATTGATCATCTTGGACTTTTATGTGATTTGTTCTCTCTGTTTTTTTCAGATTTGTTTTCCAATAGGTTTTTATCTATTTTGTTTTCATACCTAGGTTTAGAATTTTCAAACAAAAGTTAAAATCATATTTTGTAGAATTCATGTTGATCATGTGCCATGTTTTGATAAATTTTGATGATATCATTTGATTTTCAGCTTATTGATTAAACCAGGTGGAGGTTTCCTTGGCAGACGATTTTAAAAATTGTTCGAGTCGATTAACACAATCAGACCCAAGTTGTGATGATGAAAAAATTGAGGACACAAGAAGTTAGATAAATATTTTAACATGGGAGTGTATAGTTGTAATGGTTGAGGTGTAATGTTGTTGTAAAGTGATGTAGTATATTGTTTTTCCCTTGTTGTTGTAAATATATTTTGTGTTGGTCTTTAAACAAGTACCCTTTTAATGGCTGGAGTTCAAAGAGGTTGAAATGCTTCAGATTTTATTGTTAATTTTTATTGTTGAATGTGTACATTCAATCCAATATGCCAGTACTATCTATTTTATATATTATTGTTTTATATTTACCAATAATTCTGGATTATCTGGTTAGTATGATGAATATTTGATGTTTGATGATGCAAATCCTCTTCATTCATTGGATTAGATAACACATTGTTCAACAAAGAAAGTGAGTGTATGCTTGAAAATTAAAGATTCAAAATATGAAATGGTTGCTGTTTTGTGTCACTGACTCTTTGTTTTGAAAATTTTGTGTTGCCTGTTTGTCAGTTTAGATAATACATTGTTGATCAATGAAAGTATGCTTGGAAACTAGATTCAAAATATGCATTGGAAGAAATCAAAGCACTAATAACAAAAAAAAAAAAAAAACACAATGAAAACCTGACCAACAGGGAAAGTCTTTGAATACTTTAAGAGTTCAAATTGAAAATGCATTTCAAATTTTACAACAAATAAAATCATCAAAATCATCTAACACATTCAGTCGTCTACAAAATATTAGAATGTTCTCAAAGGGAAGGCACAAACAGGCATCTACAAAATCAATCATCTATCACATCCATTACATTCATCAAGTTCTACCTTTGCTAAAGAAAAAAGTATTTTTGATCAACCGTTACATCCATCAGTTGAACTTCTGGATATCACCACACGTGCACCACTTCCAGAGCCTCATTCAAACCTCTTGTTTGAATACAAGAGTTTATAACCTATAACAAATGTTATAACAGATTCACAGACATCAAAATAAACCTATAACAAGTGTTAAAAAGGATCAAATCTATGGATCATTTTTCCACCAATCCACCTCGTCAACATCTTGAGAGGAGCTGTGGGTTGATCCATCAATACCATGTCAACCTGCATCATAGAAAAAATGCATATGCTCACATAAATACAAGAAAACTGAACATTTTATTAGAAAAATAAAAAATCTACATCCATGCTTCACTAGAACCATATATTTCTGAATCTGAGAATTTGTAGAAATTTGTGTTTCATTATATGTGATTGATTCATTTGATTGTTTTGTGATAACATGAAATGATCCAAGCACTATATATAAGTATAAAAAGCAAAGAAAATGTAACATGAGACATGCTTTGTTCAAAATTGGTTACACCATCATCACCTTGTATTTGTTCAATATTTTCAACAGAATTAGCAAAAATATTGCACAAGCATCTATGTAAAATAATAGATCCTTATTCATTTGAAGGATCTTGTGGGTTACTTTCACATCTTCCATTAATTTTGCAGCAGCAATGTTAATATAAAAAAAATAAAAATATTGCAGCAGCAGCAGATTTTTTTAAAATTTGGCATGGATAACTACCATTGAGCTGCTGAGAATTTGGTAGCAACAGTTAAACAGGACATGTAAAAAAGCTTCAAATCAGTCAAGTGAGCTGCAACAGCAATTCAAACAAGTAAAACAGCCTTTGATGCTAATCATCAGTCCTTAGTGCCGTGTAATTTAACATGATAAATGATTAAAGCATTATGTCTTCAAAATTTATGGATAAAGCACATTATTTGAATTAAAAGCTTTTAGTGCCCCATCACATAAAGTATGTCTACCTTGAGCCATAGAAAGGAAGAATAATTGCATCTGCTATGCTTTTTCCAGGGCTTTCCAGCCATGCCAATCATGCCATGACCTTAGATCATCACAAATCTTTTCTCCCTAGACCACCAAACCATGTGTTCTCAAGATTCTTTGTATTACTAACAATCATCATCACTTTAAATACACCCTTAGATACTTTATTAGCCTAATATATCCTTGTTTTGTTACAGCAACTAAAACCCCAATGCTGGTACCTGTAGTTTTCACTTTTTTAAAACAGTAAATATCAGACCACTTGTTCATTTTGATTGTAATTGATGCTTGATATCTAAAAACAGTTCATATAGCCCATTTGTTAAGATTTTGAGAGATTGATTGTAATGCATGGATTAGAATTTGAAAGCTTTTCAGGTTTTAGTTGACTATATTGGTATTCTAAAGGACATATCTCATTTAACCCATTGCATCTTAATCTTGAGGGCAAAGAAGATTCAAAAAAAAAAACCTCATTGCATCTCACCTAAACCCTACATAAAAAAACCCCTAATAATCATCATAAACCCTATATGGAAAACCAATAATCAGCACATTCCCTGTTGTGATTTAAGCAATAAACATAACTAAATTAGGAGTTATTTTGTCCCTACTTTGCATTTTTTTCCTTTAGATCAAAGCATCCCAAATATCCCAAAGCTACAAATATTGACCAGTTTTCAAAAGAGAAGAACAAGTTGTCAAAAAAGATCCCACCATCCATTTGAATCAGAGAGATAAAAACCCTAATCATAAAGAGAGAGAGCTCAACCTGAAATCGGGGTCGCCGTTAGTCGTGGGTGCTCGCCGATGGTCGAGGGGGTCTCCGGAGTCGCGTGTGATTGCCGGGTGTCGCGGGTGCTCGCGGTGGTCAAAGGAGGTTTGGTTTTCGTGAGAGAGAGAGTGCAGAGAGACAGTGGAGATCGAGAGAGGGTCGAGAGAGGGTCTCAGGGGTCGCGTGTGCTCGCCGACGGTCGCCGGGGGTCGGTGGTCAAAGAGGGTTTGTGTGGTGGATGGGGGTTTGCAGAGAGGGTCGAGAGAGGAGAGATTGCAGAGAGGGTCGAGAGAGAGAGAGAGAGAGTGTGTGATTAGAGGTGTGAGAGAGAGGGGCTTTGGTTTTTATAGTTTTGTTTTGGACCATCCGATCAAATCTGATCGGACGGTCTCAGTGGTGGTCCTTTTTGTTTGTTTTGTTTTAATTTTTTTTTTTTTTGAACCGTCCGTTCGCATAGGATAAGACGGTCTCAATTTGGGTTTCATTTGGTAACCGGTGCAACAAGTCGAGATGTTTTGGAGTGATTTAATATCCACCGTCTGTTGCTGTGGACCCAGATCGGACGGATCAGATTAAGTCCGCACCTGCCGTTCCGCCTTATCCAATCATCTCCCTATATATATATATATATATATATATATATATATATATATATATATATATATATATATATATATATATATATATATCGTAAAATAAGGGGGAAGAAAAGCTAACCTGCTGAGGTTATCATCATTTACTTTACCAAGTAAAGCTACAACACCAAACACATCTTTAGTAAATGGTAGATTTGAAGCTTGGGCTTCATGACGAAGCTTCAGCTGGAAGAACACCCCTGCAGCTGTTTGGTCCTGCTGTAATATCTGTTCTATGGTTTGCTGCTCAGTTTGTATACACGAAAGACTCCGATTTTTGTTTTCTGCTGCAATAGATGATTGATATCCTCCAAGGGCAACTAAGAGAATTATAAGAAAACTAACTGAGACTAGTGTCTTAAATCAAAGAAATCTACAATTCATTTGCCAAAGATATAATGCATTAAAAATAAAAGGCTGTGACTTGTTACTCAGCAATCATGGTTTAGCATGGCCTGTCAAAACATCTCGCCTATGTCATGAGTTTCAGAAGTGATTGCACAATTTATCATTCTTAAAATGTGGAAAATACCAGTACTTGCAATAGCTTGCTTTTTTCATGATGAATATAGATTTTGGAAATTTAAAATCTCCATGATAAGAATATAAGTTATGATACAAATATGATTAAATAGCTTCAATCACCAACAGTAAAAAAAAAAAAACTCCAAATTTCAAGAGAATTTCCAATAACACCTTCCCCTATAGTATATAAGAAATTACTACACGAGATATTGTTTGTAGAAGTCCTGCAGAGTTGCCAACATTCCTGATATATAATACATCTAAAATTTATCTAAAAATAGGTTACTATAGGTATCAACAGAATAAGAAACTGGTTTGTTGAGAGAGATGTGCATTTAAATGCAACCCATATAGCGTCCATCATAATAAATAAAATCACAATACTATGAGAATGAGAAATACGTAGTCTTTTGTTAGTACCCAGTACCGCTTAATATTTGGAATAACACATCTAGATAACAATCAAATATAAACCAAGCATCTTAGAAAGTACACTTAGGTATGCAGAACATTAGTGAATCACAAACACTTTAGTTAGACTTGAGAAAAAGGTCACGGCTGTTGGATAATTCAGGGTAGCATAAACATATAAAAGAAAAATAAACACACAAAGAAGTGGGGGAAATAATCTGGAGTCTCAACCATGTGAGAAACTATTTTGTAACCCACGCTCGTAGAGTTCTTAGGAGTTAGGACATTATATTTGATACATTCGGTTGCAATGTTTCAATACAATATGTTGTGGAAGTATGACAGGTAAAAAGTAATTTGACTAAAAGATATAACACATAGTTAACCTTGTGTATCACGGATATATCCATCAACACTTTTTTTGTGTCTTCAATGATTTTATGTTGTCCTCATGATGCTTAATTTTCAGTCCAAGCTTCTGTAAATCATCTTGAAGTGCCTGCAATGTGCTTTTGAGATGTCAGCTGGAGTTATATATAATATGGCCTACTTGTCATTGATTACAGTAAATCCAGAAAAGCTTTTGATCTTTATTTTGGAGTTATTGAAGTAAACATTACCAACTAATTACACTCCTCGCACCATACAAGGATCAACGTGATTTATAAGCTTCAAAAGAGATGATTGTAATTCCACTGCATGAGAAAAATAAGCTTTTAAAGGTGAACTAGAAGAATACAGCAGCTTAGGAACATGAAATACAAAAATAAATACCACCAGGGGCGGATCCAGGACATTTTTTTGGGATGGGCTGAATTAATATTTTTATAAATCTATTTATGTTTGAGAAAAATTTTTTTTTTTGTAGTTAAATGATGCACTTGAAATGAAATAAATTTATCAAAAGATTAAGCCCATATGAGTTTGGGTAAATTCTACGTTTAGCTTCTCAGACACAATTTTAGCATTTAACTTTTCAGTCACCATTCCAGTTAAAAATCTAATAAAACACCGTTATTTAAAAGTTGAGTTTGAAACACACAGTTTGAAGAATCTTAATGTTTCAATATCAATTTCAAACACACCCAACTAAAACAAACAAGTTCACTAAAATAAAAACTGATAATTAAATACTATATTCAAAATATAAAAAGAAAGTTGCTAAGCAGAGAAATTCATAATCAAAGTCCAGCAATAACATAGAGAGATTAAAAAACTATATAATAAATGATTATTGAAATTGAACCGTGCGATGTTTTAGAGAATAGAATTTATCAATTACCAAGTCTGAATCAATAATTTCATGAACAAGTAGTATATGAGTTTTTTAGGTTACATATTACCGATTTCATACATGAAATTATGAATGATGAATCAGAGATAAAATCTTTAAATAATATAATAAAAATCTCATCATTTATAAAACAATCCATCCACGTCCATTCATTCTACCCACTCTTATTCATTAATTAATCTAATTCAATCACCCCCATATATTAATTAATCTAGTTCAATAACCCCCGTATAGGCAAGAAATAAAGACAAAAAATTACATAATAAATTGAAAGAATAAAAAAAATACAAAAATAAAATTGAGGTTTGTATAGCATACATACCGTTGGTTGGTGTGAAGGGATTATTCATCATTCACAGCTATAAGATATAAAGAAAAAAATAGATGTTCAATTAGGATAAATTAAGGTTTATATGACTAGTATATTTTGAGGTTTTTTCTAAAAACAGCGGTTCTTTAAACAAAATATGGGCTGGGCTGAATTAGAGGTTTTCTTATAAAACTGGGTTGGGCTGCTGTTTTGGGTTTTTTTTAAAAAACAATCTGGGTCGGGCTACAGCCTGGCCCAGCCAACCCATGGGCCCACCCCTAAATACCACTAATGCATTTAAAAAAACATCACACATGCATCAACTATCAAATTCAATGAGACATGCCAGTCAAGTAGTCTGCCAGTTCTTAAATCGACATGTGCGAAAGAAATGTTGCCCACATTTGCAACCCCAGATTTAGACCATATGAAAGTACATAGAATATTACCAATGATGGAAAATGAAGATATTTCATTTTAATAAAAAGGCGAAGAACATAGATACATTATCTTCTCAATAAGAAATATAGCACTAAAGCTCCATTTGGATTAGGTTCTATGTTTAAAAAGCTCCAAACACATTTTCAGAGTTTAGTATTCAAGCCATCATCATCATTTTTTTAGACATTGAAAAAATGATAAAACATCGTTTTTCAAAAGCTAAATTTAAAACACAAGGTTTTAAGAATCTTAGTTTCAACCTCAGCTTTTAGATTCCTTGCAGGTTCTTCTGAAATTGACATGTGCAAAAGAAATGTTGCCTGCATTCGCTATTCATGCTCCCCTGTATAGCCATAAAAAATGGCATCAAGCCAATGTATCGGAGTCGACGAAGACAGCGATGATGACGAGAGAGGAGAGAGTTCGGATGTGTTGTTCAGTTTAGTTTGGGTTGGGTGACAAAATCATTTATAGTAATTTTAATTTTAAAGACTAAAAAATAAATAAATTTTATTTTTATTTACATTTGTCAAAATTAATATAAATATTATTCAAATATTATGTGAAACAAAAAAATCTTCATTTTTATTTTAAAATTAGGACAATTATTTGCATTTTATCGTGATCATTTTTATACCAAACGGGATAAGTTGTATTCTTCTCCCACTTACCCTTATAATTATCATTTGTCTCACTATTTATCCCCCTGTCAAACCCGTTTTTAGAGGTAATTAAGTAATTATGCAACGAGTCTTGCTACATAGGCCCCATTATATAAGCCCCACTCATAGGCCCCATGAAGTGTTAAATTATTATTGGCTACCTGGTTGATATTTATAAAAGGGTAAAAAAAAAAAGTACATAAATACCCCTAATTAAAACACTCATTAAATCACGTCATTTCCCCCTCTTTTTCCGTTTTTGGGTTTCCTCTTCCCATCCCTCTCGGTGATCGAAAACAAATTTTTGAATCTTTAGGGTTTCCTAAAACAAAAATCTCATACGAAATCACTCCAACAAACTATTTCTCTTTCGTCAAAAACATCTCAAAAACCTAAATCTCCATTGCTGAATCACTATAAATCAATGAATTAAATAATTCTTCACCCGGTTGATTAAATCCCTAAAAAAATGGGTATGCAAAGTTTTTTTTTGTTATTTTTTTCATGTTTTTTCTATTCCTACAACTGTAATACATGAATATTAGATGTATGTCAATTTTGAGTGCTTATATGTTACACATTTCATTAATTTGTTCAAAGAAAAGTAACTAAAAAATTGGAGGAATGTAAACCGATTTGAAGAAATTATTCAATTTCAGTTACATATGTGTGTCTTAATGTGCATGAAACAATTTATTAGATTTCTGCTTAATTTTTTATCCGGTCATTCAATAATTTTGTTATGCAACATGTAACTATGATTGTAAAATGTAACTTCAATTTATTTATGTTGTTCTAATTGTAAACATTGTACGTTTTCCAAATGTTTTATGTTTGAATGTCATGATTTATATGGAATTATTCAGTATGTTTTTGATGACTTTGCTACTGAGTAATGGATAATATAACTGACATGTACAATGTAACTATGTTTGTGTGACATGTAAGTTCCTTATTATTATTTGCAACTGTCTGCTGAATAATGTAACTAACTATTACTAAATGTAACTAACTATTATAAATATTACAATGTAACTAACTATTAATAAAAACGTTAAACAAGAACATACCAAATTCAACCTACTACATCAAAAACATAAAAAAAACCCCAAATTCACGATTACCAGATTATGAAGCTGCCAGAAAAATAAATCAAATACAGAATATGAAAACAGAAAATAAAACTTGCAAAGACAAACAACAACAACTAACGTTTCACCTGAATCAACCTCCATCGAAAAAAACACAAAAATGTTCAGATTTTTTTTCTCTATCAGATGAAAGGATGAGAACGTCCATCAGATATGAATTCGATTTGAAGAATCGACCAGGTTGTTCTTCTAAGGAATTGCATCATGCTGATTGTTCTTGTAAGGAATTGCATTGTGATAATTGAGATCTTATTAACCAAGATCGATAAACATCAAAACCGATCTGCTCTGAATTGTTCTTCTAAAGATTGAATCGTGATAATTTTTTCTTCGTGAAGATTGAGATTCAAAAATGGCAGATCCAAAAATGAAAAATATGCAAAACAATGCAGAAAATTAGTCGCTGATCCTAACCGCCCATTAATTACGGTGGAGGTTGCCTAAAATCAAATCAGGGGTATTAAGGGTAATGTCACCAATGCCACATCATGGGGCTTACATGGGCCTATGAAATGGGGCCTATGAATCATTTTTCTTATGCAACTATACATAATTTTAATTATCTACTAGGTTACTTGTGCTAATGGAAGGTGTTCATTGAAATTAGGTGAACTTTGCTGGGGATTATGTGGAATTCTAAAAAATACAAGGGGTAATGTGAATATTGGACAACTTGTAGGGGGTTATATGGATTTTTTCCTTTTTTTTTTTATAGAAAAGGTTAGATTAATACGACTCATTAAAAAAATACATGCATTAAATTTATTTAGTATGGGTGTGTTTGGACAATTTGGGTTTGGATGTGTTTAACAAAGAAAAAATTGAAAGAAAGTGTGAGAATTTAGATCAAAAGAAAAAAAAAAAAAAATTCTTTGACAATTTTAATGTTGTTTGTGTGATAATATCATTCTCCATCATTTTCCTTCACATTCTCACCATTGAATTTTTTTACTTTTCCTTACAATACAAAACAGGGGAAGGAAAGTGATAAAAAAATTGTTTAACAAAACACTAAAATTTTGAATGGCAAAAACAAAAATTTTATCTTCTCACTTTCATTTACTTTCCATCTTATACAAACACACCCTATATATATTTTTACGTTGGGTTAAAGACATTCAAGTCCTCACAAACATAGGTAATCCCATATAAGTCCTTATCAAAGTTGAGGCAGATGTACAAGTCCTTGAAAACTCACAAATACCCATATACATCTCTGATTTTAACAAAAATTAATCATAACCCAACCTACCCTGCTTAATTTTAACATATAACCATGAAATGATTAAATTATCCTCAAATTTTTAACCATGTCAATTAATACCTCAATGAAAATGAAGAAACACAAAAAGTCTTACAAAGATAATTTAATATGTGCATGGACTAATTCGTTTTTATAATTATTTATGAAGACTATAATGTCTACACAATTACATGGTGATAAAATTTTCTATTAAATTTGAATGAAATTTTACTCGAGGATGATAATTAGGTTTTTGTGAGTTTTCATGGACTCATGTGTTCGCCCCAACTTTCACAGGGATTTATATGAGATTACCCATGTTTGTAGAGATACAGATGTTTTAACCCTTTTACGTTTTATAAAGAAGATGTGTCTTTCATTAAAAATTACATTTAAAAGTAATTGAAAATATGTCTATAACTACATAACAAAAACTTATTTTGTTTAAAATGATATTTTGTCACTCCCCAGGGCGGCCGTCCCTGAGACGTGACAATATATATAATATCAGTAATCCATACAAGAGGTCAACAATGACTCCAATAAATAACATACAAAACTGGCAAAGCAATGATAACTGATAGCTCAATTGAAATGCGTAAGCATAAAATATCAATAAGTCTGTAAATCAAAAACATTATTACAGACCCGAATACACAATCATTGTTATGTGAGTGTCAAGTCTAGTCGAAATGAAATACAACCAGTGTAACATGCACGATTAACAATACCTCAATGACACTAGGATTGTTGACAGCCTCGCACTCGCCAACCGCCAAATGGGAAGCTTCCACGCATGCAAGACCACGCAACAGGAAAGTTCTAGCTCCACGCCTAACACCGCCCCTGTAGAAGAAACAGTACGTGTGGGTGAGCTACAAGCTTAGTGAGTGGCTGGAAATCAAACACCATCACAACAATTCAATACTAAGGAAATTTCCTTTCAAGGAAAAACATGGGTAGAAACCCAAAGGATAATAAGGTCATGCGATGGCACGACCATACCTCGCCCCCACCCTCACTCCCAAAAGGAGGCTCTTGGGACACTCGGGTAGGAACAACTGTTAACCATAACACATGGTATTACTGGATAACAAGATACAATGAGTCCATCCGCTATGAGGTAGACATACACTACGATACCTCAAGCGTTAGGAGTAACTGATAAGCATATTATTTTCACATTTAAACCCCATAATTTAGTTTTTAATTCCTAATTTTATGTGTAATAATGACTAATATTCAAAATTTATATGTTATTACAAGTAATTAAGATAAATGATGATTGTCAATGCAAGATACTCTATAAAGCATTTAAAGATATGAATGAGAATCAAGAGGACTCTAGAAGATCCCAAATTATGCTAGAAAAAGATTTGGTGAAGAGAATAAAAAATCAAATTCCAATAAAATATTCTTCAAATCAATGTTGAAACTGTCCCACTATTTTGACCATAACTTTTGCCTCAAATATCGTATTTTGGCCCACAATATGGTGTTGGAAAGATATTTTCAAGATCTACAAATCAATATTTTATTAATATTTTGCAATTCCACCATATTAGGGGTAAAAAATTCATCCGAAAATTCTGCAGAAAATCAATGACGGGAATGAAAACCTTTTACCTGCTAAATCTGTCAAAGATGCATATCAGGAAGGTTAATGGTCAATCTTGACCATCTAATTTATTGCAAATCAATGGTTGAAATTCAAGGTTGAAGGCTATAAAAGGAACATATATGAAGCCAAGAAAGAGGAATCAAACAAGGAGGCAAAGGGACAACCAAAGGAGAAAGATTCAACAGTTTTGCTTTCTTTTTGTTTTTCTTTTCATATGTTTGTATTCATTGAGATCTGAATTTTTATATTTGTTTTTGTGTTTATTTTCAGAATTTTTTTATATAATATGGTTTCTTTTATTTTTCTTTTATTTCATTTGATCATTTCTAGCTAAATCTTCAACTAGGGTTGAAGATGAAACCATGCAATGCTAGTTTAGGATTTTATATTTAGATATGAATTCTTTATATTGTTTGCTTTATTGAGTATCAATCTCTCATTCAATTTTCTTTTGAAACCTTTTATGTGAATTTCTTGTTACTTTCTTCAAAAATCTCTTGTATTTGATTTGATAAAATATGCTTTGATTGAGTTCTCTAATATTTTATGCTATTCTTAACAAGTAGAATATTGAGTTGGTAGATTTTATAAAGGGAAGGGAGATAGATCATTATATTGGGTTTTCATAAATCAAGGTTTTTTAATCGTAGAATCATCTTCAAGGATCTCTTGTTTAGGGTTTGATAGGGTATGCTTGATTAACTATTTTGATATCTTATTCTCTTCCTAATGTGTGAATGTTCAGATGATTGTTTTGATTTTAAATATGATTTTATGAAATAATATGATTTTAAATATTTATTTTCTGATTAATATTTGATTAATGTCAATATTAATTGAGTTATATGATGGAGTTTCACATTTTAATATAATCCCTACATTGGTATTGCATGGTGGATTCTAAAACCCTAGTTATCTTTTTATATTCATATTAGCTTTTAAAAAAAACATAATAATAAAAAAAACTTCATCAATCTTTCTTTCTAGTTCGATTAGTTAAATCAATTAATAATATGATTTTAACAATTCTCTATGGGTTCGACCCGTATTTGCTAGATTTATACTATTGTAACGATCTGTGCACTTGTAGTAATTATTAATAATTTAAAATATTCAACCAAGTTTTTGGCGCTGTTGCCGGGGAATTGTTTCAAATTATATTTGATGTTGATTTATCTTTCGGATTAGTTTTTTTTTCTTTGCTTTTACTGATTTTTTTAACTACAAGAACACAACAAATAATGGTGTAAAGCTTAGATCATTCTTTCCCTAAACGAGCATCCAAAAGTGTTCTAAAGTGACCCTAAGGTAAACCATTTCATCACGACAAAAATGTGGATTTAATTCGTCCCTCACTGTGTGTGAGTTGTGAGTATTTTATTCTGTTAGGCCTGTGTCATTTAGAGTCCTAATTTCGTTCGGAGTTGCTAAAATTTTAGTTTTTAGCTATCTGCTAGAGTTTGAGGACTCTGATTGAAATTCTAACTGCATATTATGGGTCCTGGTACTGTTTTGTACTGCTCATAAATTTTTTTATTAAATTCCGATAACATTTTTGGAATTATGCAGTTTTAATTTAGTATTCGGATTTGATTTCTTTAAAATCCAAGATGATGGGGGTAAAAATTCAATATTACCATGAGATGTTCAGTTTTGAGCTAGCTTTCATACAAAAGTAGAATTAGATCAACTGGATTCATATATCAAAAGAAATGGGTATTTTTCTGAGTATACCCCGAAGATGAGAAATCGAGGCAGCAACCCTGTTTGATGTTTAGCCTAGATTTCGGAATAGCTGGAGAGGTTATTTGATCTGGGTATAAACATAAAAGTTGTAGATAATCTTTGTAAATTTCTAATGGCATTAGAATCGTGCAATTCAGAGCTATATTGTGGAAGTTATGACCATTCTAGTGAAGGCTGTCCAAAGTTTTTAGTCCGAGGACGGCTTGGTCATTTCATCCCTCTTTTGGCTATAAATACCCCCCCCCCCAAATGCACGACTTTGGGCTCTCTCTTCCCCTCTTTTCATCTGGTCCAGCCCCCTTTGTTGTGTGTTGTTTGGGTGGAGGAAGTGAAGGTGTTGGAGAGGATGGAGCACAAAAAGGAGTGTGTGTATGGTGTGTTTTAGTTGTTCTTGAAGTTGTTGTTGATTCCCTCTCTTTCTCCATCACTTGCTCACTTCCTTTCCCATCTCTTATCACCCCCCCAAGTGTTTGGGTTTATGCACCACAGAGAAAAAAATGAAGGATGAAGAGGGAACAAGAGGAGGTGGATGTGTTTGTGCTTGTTTGGCCTCGCTCTCCTCTCCTCCTCCTTTAACTCCCCCTCCCTCTGGTTCAGCATGAATAAGGGATGTGAAGGCTGAGATGGTGGTAGTGGTGGTGGCGGTTGAGGTGGTCGTGGGCGTGCTTGTGAGCCCCCACACCTCCCCCTTCCCTCCCCTTCTCTTGGGGTGTCGGAGTGCCCGCATGCGTGCTGCCCTGTGTGTGCTGCCTGTGCCAAGCATGCCCCTGTTTCCTGCCCTGCCATCACCAACACTTGTGCCCAGCAGCCCCAGCACTGTGCCCTGCCATGCCCAGCACCTGCTTCCCTGACAGCACTAGCAATTGTGCCCCAGCAGTGTTCCCAGCTCGCCCAGTGACTCTGCCCAGCGCGTCCGGCAGTGTTCCCAGCGCTTGTTCCCAACACGCCCAGAGACTCTGCCCAGCGCGTTCGGCAGCGTTCCTAGCGCGCCCAGCGACTGCCCAACGCGTCCTGCGACGTTCCCAGCACCTGTTCCCAGCGTGCCCGGCACCTGTTCCCAGCCTGCTCGGCAGCGTGCCCGGCATTTGTTCCCACCGTGCCCGGCGCTTGTTCCCAGTGTGTCCGGTGGCATGTGTGATGTTCCCCGTGCGTGCATGTTATCTCGCGTGCGTGCTGTCCCGCCTGCCCCACATGTGTGCTGTTCCACGTGCGTGCTGTCCCGTTTGCTCTGCTCACGTGCTGCCACTCGACGCACATCAAACCGGGTATCAGTGAGTGGTCCGATTCCAACCCTTCCGGGAGCGCTCGATGCACGCAGTCGTGCTTCACGCTTTCATGGGGCTTTATTTGCACCCTAAATATGATAGATATCATGCATGTTAGGGTTGTATAGCTCATATCTTGGTTGTATAGCTCGTATATTGCGTAGAACCCCTATTCTACCCTATACTTGCATAAGTATGTATTCATGTTTGAATAATTATGTTTTCATGCTCCCCTTGTGTTTCGGGCATGTATTTTTGAATGAGTTTATGGATGTATAGAATATCCATGCTTTTGGTATTATTGTAATACTCTCTCGTATATGAGTAATATCCAGCATGTTAAACCTTGGGTTAATAATCGGATGCGTAACTAATATTCCCTTATGATTAGACTGGAGGACGTGGTATAGTTGTTGCACCCATCTGTTGGGGCAAAGCTATGACCAGCTTACGGAGAAGATGAGACTTTCTCTCTTTCGCCCTCCCTCTTTGCGTAAACTGAGTAAGTAGATGTAGTTCCTACTAGACTCAGGTTCGTTTGAGAATATTGGCATGCAGCGCGAGATCGCACTTAACCTTCTCCTCTTAAGTTGGTGATAACCAACGAATGTTAGGATATACTTTTGTATGATTATATGATTAATGACCTTATAAGCATGTTTAAGTAGGCCATACCTTGTATGCATGTTGTATGATTTGTTGTTTGTGATGTAAATCAATGTTAGGGAGTACCCCTATAGTCATTTAATATATTATCGTGCATGTGGCACATATAACTACATTATGATTCTTCTTATATATATATATGCGCATGTTAACTAATTTGACTTCTTATATATATATATGCGCATGTTAACTAATTTGGCCTATCCGTAATAGGCGAGGGTATGACCCGCTGTCGGGTCGTACCCTATTAGTTAAAGCGCTAGCGAAGTAATCGCTCCTTGCATCCGAGTGATACATTCATATTGAATTCAGAAGAATTCATCGTTGCATCGGTTTTGTTAAACCGATAGATACGACATTTAAGTTGGGACTACCCGTGCTAGGCGTGTGTATGAACCATCTATTGGGTTATGCCCTTGGCTTTTCTACACGAGTGTAGAGGTAGTCCTCCCTTCCGAGTGACGCCTCCTTGTGGGAATACAAGAGTATTCGATATCATCGATATATATATAAGTACCAAAGGTAGTTTGGCTTTCCCATAGGGTTCGCATTGCGAACGCAGGGCGCTTCCTCCTGACATCGTCATGAGTTGAAGCTACTCGACATAGAAGCTGTCCTGTATGGTGCCACCACTTGTAGGTGCTATCGATGCATACCGCGGTATACATCTAGCGAATGTACTGATCGTGGAAGGCCGACAGGTAGAGGCTGCACGGGAGAGGGCTACCAAGTGATATTGCGGGCTTGAAGTCGTTCTCCCCTTCGTCGGATCCGTGTCGAAGCTGCCCTATTTGTAGTTGTCCTGTGGGTGCTCCCAGACGCTATTTATGATATCTGTTGGTGCGCCCATATGGTAGAGATAGCAATCATGGAGAGGCTACCAGGTAGAGGCTCCCCGGGAGAGGGCTATCGGATGACGATGTGTGTAGAGCAACTGAGTTCGTTCCAAAAGTCCCTAGGGTCACCCCTCCGGGGGCTAGGGTGTGGATGAGTTGTGGTCACGTCATCACGTGACCCAAATACCTATCGAGTATACTTTGGGTATGCTACTCCTAACGCTTGAGGTATCGAAGTATATCTCTACCTCATAGCAGATGGACGCGTTGTATCTTGTTAACCAATAACACAAGGTGTTATGGTTAACCCTCGTTTCTCCCCGGGTCTCCCTGGAGCTCCCATTTGGGGGTGGGGGCGGGGAATGTGTTGAGTCACGTCGCTACGTGACCCGTTTGTGTGTTCATCCATTCCCATAGTTGTTGGGGCTGGTTATGTATCAATGTTGAGAGACATCGATAGACAATTATCTCTATGTAGATGATCCAATAGTGTTGTGTAGATCAGTAATTCCGTGTTTCCTTGACAAACGGTATGGTCTCTCCCCAAGAGTCCCAAGAGTCTCCCTTTGTGAGTGAGGGTGAGGTGGATTGCGCCGCCGCGTGACCCTATTATCCATTGGGTTTCCACCCATGTTTTCATGAAATGGAAATTGCCTAGCATTAAATTGTTTAAATGGTGTTTGGATTCTAGTCACTCACTGAGCTTGTAGCTCACCCCTCGCGTACAGTTTCTTTTACAGGGGCGTTGTTGGGCATGGAGCTGGAGTTTCCCTATGGGTGGTCTTGCATGCGTGGAAGCGTTCTGTCCGGCGAATTGGCGAGTGCGAGACTATCAGAAGTCCTAGAGTCTTGTGTATTTGTAAATCGTGCGTGTGGCACTTGTATTTTATTGGCTAGACGTGGCTCTCACAGGACAGTGATTGTGTATTCGAGTCTGTAATAATATTGTTAGTTTACAGACTTATTAATAGTTTATGCTTACGCTTTTCAGTTGTGTTATTGGTTGTCATTGCTTCATTAGCCTTGTGTATTATTTATTGGAGTCATTGTTGACCTCTTGTTTATGATAGCTGATATTATAATTATTGCCACGTCTCAGGGACGGCCGCCCTGGGGCGTGACAAAAGTTGGTATCAGAGCCTGGTCCTCTCAGAGCCTAAGTCGAGTCGTATAGATGAGTCGTAGGATTGTTATCTGAGTATTCTGGTTTTAGAAGTTTTCTTAGGTTGCTGACATGCCTCCTCGCATCCGTGGACGTGGACGTGGCCACCCCTGGACCCCCTTAAAGTTGTCGACTAGGTCGACTAATCAGGGGTAGTGTTGGGTCCCCTGTTGTGGGACTAAGGCTTGGGAAGGAGTTTCCAGCCCAATTGTGTCGTTTTGATGGATCGTTGCAATTTCTAAGGTTGGATCGCGTCTCGACTATGGAGCTTCGTTCCTGGACATCAGTATTGCTATTAACCATGGAGTTCGCGTGCGGTGCCAGTTTCAAATTTTGAGGATGTGGCGTATTGTTCATTAATGGGCGATGTCTTCTTCCGTTTTCCTGCTCGGTATTAGGTTGCCTTGCAGGGTCATCATTGAGACCCGGGCTAGGGTGCTCCGTGTTCCTTGTTTGGTTGTCGGGATGTCCTATTTCAGGACCTCATGGTGTCTCTCAAGAGGTTCTTTTCCCCGGTCAGGGAATATCTTTGAAACATCTTTTGATGATTGTCTTTCCCTCTCACTTGGAAGGTGCTATAGCGAGTGGTGATGCGTACGATCGGGATTGAGTGCGTCCTTTTGCATCTTGGTGGGCGATAGCTTATGGACTAGGGTTTCATAGCCACATCTGAAGTCGCTTCGATATATCATCGCGCGTTGTAGCGGCTCGGTAGAGGCCAGAGTCCTGTGAGGTGCTCCCAGGTACTATCCACGACGCTTGTTGGTGTGCCCATATAGCAGAGATAGTGGACGTGGGAGGCTACCAGGTAGAGGCCACACCGGGTGGGTGCTATTGGATGACGTCGAGAGCTTGGACTCTCCGTGATGAATCTGCCCATTGAGTGCATGATGCTTGAGTTCCAATGATTATAATTGGGCGACCTGTCGTTGGCGGCATGTGAGGCACAGTTCGCAGTACTATCGCGTTTTGCCCCCCACATGGATCGTAAATGAAGAGACGCGATGCTAGCGTTTGTGATGGGACTCAACCGCCATATCAGATAGATGACGTCGCACAGGTGTTGTCGGGGTTTGACAACCTCCTGTTGTGTGTCTTGCGGATTAAGTGCGGTTGAGCGGCTTACCCAGCGTGTAAGTGTCATCATGAGCGCCAGCTATGCTCGAGGAGCAGAATTTGGACTTAATCATCCTAAAAATTATTTTGATCTCCTCGTAGGGGTTGAAGATCAAGTACCCCTTGTCGCGAATTGATGATCTGTTTTGACCAGCGTTGGGAAAAGTGTCTTTCTATTGATCGATCTTCATGCAGGGTACCCAATTTGGAGATCCGGGAGTTGGGCATTCCATAGATGGCCTTTTGTGACCGTTTTGGGCACTATGAATTTTGAGTACTGCCGTCGGGATAGACGAATGCGCCAGATGCCTACAAGGATCTCAAAAGTTTTATTGGGCCTCCGTGAGCCGTTCTGAAGTAGCCTTCGTTGAGGTTGTTGGTCGGCATGTCCTCAAGAGAAGTTGTGGATCGTCGCGTTGGAATGCGTTAGTCCATCACGATTCCTCAGTGGACATGGGAGTCAGTTATCATGGATTTCATTGCGGGCTCGCTAAAGTCACGTTCGGGTCACGATGCCGTCCGGGTGATCACTTACCGACTGACTAAGTCCGCACTTCCCTCCCTATCTGGCTAACTGAGTCTCTGGACGCTTCGACGTGGGTTTGAGCCTTCGTGATTGTTCGTCCTCATGGCACTCCGGTCGGTGCTATTTCGGATCGAGATGCGTGTGTTACTTTGAGGTGCTTACACAGCCTTTGGTAGGCTTTGGCGCGAGCCTTCATTTAAGTATAGCGTTTCATTGCTGACGGACAACCAGGCAAGATGACGATTTAAACCTTGGAGGACATGCTAAGTGCCTGTATGCTCGATTGTGGGGTTTGGCTGCGAGTCGACTGCTGTTCGAGCATCCAGATGGAATTGAAAAAGGCACTCTACAGGCGCATTTTTATACCTCCCTTGTGTTGGGATGGTTGAGATGCGCTAGTTGGAGGGGCCATAAGTTATTTAATTGACCTTGCGGTGGCCGAGATGGTTCGTGCGTGCCTCTGCACCACCCAGAACCGTCGGAAGGGCTACGTAGGTCATAGTCGTCAGGAGCCTACCTTCGAGTTCGACAACCATGTTATCATGAGGTGTCCCGGTTTAGGGCATCCTCTGCTTCGACGTTCGGGGATAGTCGAGTCGGCCTTCCATCGGACCGTTCTCGTCCTTGAGCGGGGGGGAGGTGGCTTGTCATGTAGCCTTTCCTCCCCACTGCTGGCTCATGCCCGTGACGTCATCCCTGTCTCATAGATGAGGCATTATGTCCACGATCCTGCTCATGTCATTCCGTTCGAGCCGCTCATTCCCGAGCAGGATTTGTCGTTTGTGGAGCAGTTGATCGAGACCATGGACCAATGTGTGAAGCAGCTCCGCACAAAGAACGTTCTTTCGGTTAAAGTCCGTTGGTAGCACCAGTTTGGTGTCCGAACTACTCGGGAGCCAAGGGACTCTATGCATGACACTTCTACGTTTGATCTTCCCTCTGGGTTTCCTTAAATTTCGAGGACTAAATTTCCTAAGGGGGAGAGATTGTTAGCACTGTGCCCTGCCATGCCCAGCAGCTGCTGCCTTGACAGCACTAGCAATTGTGTCCCAGCAGACCCTGTCTCTGCCCGGCAATGTTCCCAGCTGTCGGTGTGTCGGATTCTCCGAATGTCGGAAAGGATCCGACGGTGCGCGGGTGCGCGCGTGTGGCATTTGGGGGGTTCTTCAGGGATTCGGATCGGATGCGTGCCCTGGCGGGCTCGGTAAGATCGTCTTCTCGGAAGGGTGAGGTGTCGTTCCTGGTTGAGGTGCCCGACAGCGGCTCAAGAGGATTCCACGGGTTTGTGTGATCGCCACCTTCTTTTTCTAAAAGCAGGAAAAGGTTGGGGTGAATTTGATCGCCTACGTGGGGGAGTTTGTGGGGTCTCCGCTCTGAGACACGGATATACCGTACACAGAGGTGAAAAACAGGTATCCTATTCTACTTCCGGGGCTTGACTAAAGGAGTCTTGGGACATAGGGGTGCAAATGGGGTGTGGATAGGGGGGCGGCAAGTGTGATCCAGCCGTCGGGTATGGGGCGACTACTAGGGTTTAGCCATCCGGGGCCTGATCTGGTTTGGGTAGAACTTCGGTAGAAAATGGGTTTGGTCTTGGACAGAGGCTAAGCTAGTTTTAGCCCGAGTTTCTGGAGGGTGGAATGAGAGGGTGTTTTTGTGTAGGGAATGAGTTTTTCTCTCACAAAAGGGGGGCTCTCTTTCTCTCTCTTGGGATTTGGTGGATGTGAATTGGTGGATTTGTGAGATTGTTGATGTTTGTAAGGATTGATGATGTTTAAAGGCTTGGGACCTCCTCTATTTATAGTAAAAGAGAGGCAGGGGAATGTCCAGGGGGTAATGGAGTGGCTTGGCTAATAATGTATGTGATTAGACCCCTCATTAATTCTCTGGTTCTTCTGTCAGGACCAGGTGAAGGGCGGCTAGTGCTAACTAGCCGCCCACGATGGAGCGGCTACTTCCTGGTAGCCTCCCCTATCATAACCTGCCAAATGTCACATCTCTGACAGGCGGTGGCTTGGGTCGGTTACTTGGGTTGATCCGGCTAAGATAGGGCGGCTAAAGGTCATCACCCGCCGCAATGATCAGCATTTAATACTGCTTTATGTCCCATCCAGGGGACTGGTCCAAAGTCGGCCAGGGGGGCGGCTAGTGCTAACTAGCCGCCTGGTATGGGGCAGCTAGTTAGGTCTAGCCGCCCCTTGCCAGGGACTCAGGGTTTTTGGGTTTCTGGTTTTCTGGTTAGGGCTAAGGGTTAGGGTTTCCGGTTTAGGTTAGGGCTAAGAATTAAGGTTTCCGGTTTAGGTTAGGGCTAAGGGTTAGGGTTTCCGGTTTCCTGAACTTTGGTTCTCTACTAGATGTCCAAATGTGGGATATTTTCGGGTGTTACTTGAAGTATTTCTGTCTTTCTGGATGGTCAAAATTGGGGTATCTACAATTGTCCCTCATCTGACGGAGTCTTTGTGCGAAACAGGAAAGACTTCGACCGATGAAAACGAAAGAGACCCCTATTTTGGCCGGCCCGACCTTCAAGAAGTTATGCTAACATGAACAATACTATTCGAGGAGTTGATTTAGACCGTCAGAGGCTAGGTCTTGACTTAGATTTTTTAACTGAAAGGATGATCCAGGTGGAAGGCGGGGAAAGTAAATGGTGAGTGATCCAACACGCGGTCGGGGTTCTTAGCTATCGTGCACGAAGCAGCCCAGCGTCAGTTTCCTCGTGCCTACCGTTCCCGTGCTTGGAAAAACTCAGCAAGGAGGGGATATCGCCGACAGAAAGCAAGTAAAAGTTGATTTGGTGAATTGGATCATCCGAAGGTTAAGAACTCTGGAAAAGAACCAGAACTGAAGAAATTCAAATTTGAATGGTACTGAAAGTGCGGCAAAACTTCAGGAAAAGTCGTGTTTGATCAAGTAGTGTTTGGAAATAAGCCAATACATGACTGTTTGGTATGGAAAACCTTGGAATTTAGGGTCGAAAAGAGATTGGAAAAGGGTTTTAAATGAAAACAGAGAAACTGGGAGGGGCGGCTTGTTACACCCCAGGGCGGCCGTCCCCGGTTTGTAACAATAATAGCAATATCAGAATATCATACAGGAGGCTAACAAGATATCCACATATAAGGACTGATAGAGCAAATACTAGGCTGAGAAGCATAAGCATAATATATACAAGTCTGTAACCAAAAATATTATTACAGACAGAGGGTATACAATCACTGTCCTGTGTGAGCCAAGTCTGATCAACAAGGGAATACATACAACCTGTGCCCATGCACCAAAAAGGAATATATACAAACAACAAGACTGCTGACGACCTCGCTCGCTAACCTCAAAAGACGGACGTAACAAAGTCAGCCAAGAAACACCTCACGAGAGCTCCGCCTTCGTGACCTGCTCTGCCTCCACTGAAGAGAAACAAAGGAAAGAGAGGGATGAGCTAAAAGCTCAGTGAATAGCCAACCACCACACAATGAAGATAATACATAATCAATACTTAACGAATACACAATAAGTTACCAACGAATACTCCACAGTCACCCAACATCATCCGGTAGCCCTCTCCCAGGTAGCCCTCTCCCTGGCAGCCTGCCCACGACGGTACCAGTCATGGGGAGGCACCTCACAGGGTAGCTCCGACACTGGGTAGCTTCAACGCACGATGACGCCGGGGTGATACGCTCCACACTCGCGGTGATCACATTGATCAACGTATACCATACTCGATAGCTAGCTAGTTGGAATCCATAGAATTCCTAATAGGTGCATCACGATGACGCAGGGAAAGGCTGTTTGGGTCAAATCCTTATCCGCACTCACTAAACATGCAACATGATGTAAAGACAAGTAGAGGCAAAAATTATAGTTAATTCGAAGGGGTATATCAATAAGTATGTGCAAGTGATCCTACAACATAGTATTTAATCCTACAAAGCACATCCATCATCATATACAAGCAATATAACCCAAATAGGTTCTCTATAGGATCATTCCATTGCATAAAATATACCATAGTACCTAACAAGCATGTTATTATAACTTCTATTGCATGGGTCGGGCCACTCACCAATACCAGACCGTCACTCGTTCAATCCACGAGGAGTCGATGTGGGACAATGAGTAGAGCGGAGGTGGGGAAGGGCACGATGCACTCTCATGACAGCACAACTTGCAAGAAGTACAATAACTTCTAGATCCTACAGCCAATGGTACTCAAATTAAATATGGTATCTCCTTATACACATACAAGTATATTTCATTAGACACCAGCTCCAGATATTGCCCTCAGCATGCATAAAAACATAAAACTAAAACATGCTAAAACTGGCTCATCAACCCCCAAACACCCATGAACTTTTCTCATCTCAGCACCAAGTACACGTCCAAAAATTCTGAAATAATTTACACACATTCATTCACATGTGAGGATCATAATCCATGAAGACATCTGAGTCTAATTAAGCCTCTATATGCCCGAAAAGAAATAACTTTCGAAGCTGGTCATTTCCTACGCGAATCTGGGCAGTCTCATGAATCAGCTTATAACTTCAGACACAGATAACATTATAATCCCAAATCTCATATATAGAATCTGGACATGAGAATGATCTTGGAACATGAAGACCCAATCATCCGAATATGCCTCTATGCTAATATTACAGAGTTTTCAAGAAAGATTTGTCTTACCTCTCTAAGTATTACACAAGACTCCCATCACCAAGCTTTCTCCTCATCCTAAACCCAGCTGGTCCACACAAAACAGGGCAAACAGAGAGAGGGAGAAAGGATTAGGGAGGGTGAATAACATAATACAAGCATACACAAGCTATTCCACATACCTGAATAACCCACACATTTCCCCCAACAATGATCCACCAAAAACTTCACCAACACCCGTACCAAACTCACCCAGCAAGGCCAGCTGAGACACTCACAGAGAGAGAGAGAAAGAGTGGTAGAAAATGAGGGTTTGTATAAAATAAGGTCATAGAAGGGCTTATATAGGGGTGAAGCTAATAAGGGGGGGTGAATTTAAGCTAATCTCACCCATCCATTAAAAAAAAAGAAAACAAATAACCAATGGGGAGGTGAGACATCTTAAGCTTACCCAAGGTGTCCTTATCACACCAAGAGGGTTATGATTATCTATAGCTAATCCACCATCAACCAGTAACAAATTAAAGTCCAGATACCAAGCAGAACTGAAAACCCAAAAATAAAATAAAATAAAATAAACATTTCCTATTACCCAAAATAATACTAGTACCCATATTATAATTTCCAAAATGACACAAACTTAACACGGCTACTCACGAGTAGCCGCCTCCCGACTGGGTCCCTTATAACCGAAAAAGGGACCCTCTCTCTTCCCACTTTTTAAAAAATGGTTTCTCTCCCTCTTCTTCTTCTTCTCTTCGGTTTCACAAAAAACCTGATTTTATTTGCCTTTTCTCTCTCCATTTTGTTCTCAATCTTCTCTCCTTCCTTTGGTTTCGAAGCCCTAGTTTGGGTTCTCCTTTTTCTTTTTCAAACCGAGGAGATGACGAGGTCGAAGGCGATTGCTTCGAGGGAAAAACGACCACGGGTGGCTCGTGGAGAGCGTAACCCGAGCTCTTCATCATTGGAGAGCGATAGGCCAGAGATCGAGGCCGCGGGGGAGGTTGTGGGTACGGTGGAGGTGCCGCCGGTGGGCATTGGTGCGGGTGAGGTTGGGGACTTGCCTTTAGGGACTACCCTAGAGGTTGGGAGTTGTATGATAGGGTATACACGCAAGAGGAGGCGTGGGGATCGACCAGTGGTGGTCGAGGAGGTGGTTTCGGGGGTCGGGGGATCGGTTGAGGGTGCAATTGAGGGGGTAGGGGCTGAGGGGGTTAGTGAGGATGTGAGGGCGTCGTTGGATGCCCTTGTCAGGATGTTGGACAGGGAGGCCACAGAGGCCAGGGCTGAGGAGGAGGAAAGTAGGGCTATGGGGGCTTTTGCGGAGTTTATCTCCGGCGCGGGGAGAGTGGAGGGGACAGGAGAGGTTAAGGACGAGGCTGGGGCCGAGGGTATGGGCACCGGGGCTGCAGAGAGCAGTGTGGGTGCTGAGGCTGAGGCCGAGCTTGAGGAGGATGAGGAGGAGCGGGATGATGATGGGATGGACGATCCCGACGAGGCTGAAGACTACCCCAGAACCTCGAAGTGAATCTCGCATCTCGATCCGAAATGATATTAACAGGGGTGCCGTGTAGACGAACAATCTCAGAGATAAATAATCGTGCCAAGGTGTCCAGGGAATCGGTGAGTCGGATGGGAAGAAAGTGTGCGGACTTAGTCAGTCGATCTACGATTACCCAGATGGTATCGCGACCAGAACGTGACTTTGGCAAGCCCGACACAAAGTCCATGGTAATGTGCTCCCACTTCCACTGAGGAATCTCAATGGACTGTAGCTTCCCAGCGGGACGCTGATGCTCCGTCTTCACCTGTTGGCAAACCAAGCAACGAGCGACAAAACTTCCAACATCAGCCTTCATACCACGCCACCAGTAACCATGACGGAGGCTCCGATACATTTTTGTGCTACCAGGATGCACCATGTAACGGGAACGATGAGCCTCATCCAAGATCTTCTGCTTCAGCTCTGTGTCATTGGGGATGCAAATTCTACCCCTGAATCTCAAGATGCCATCCCCGCCAATCTGATAGTCCGGTCGCTCACCTCGAGTGACGCCCTCTGATAGGACCAGGAAGTGAGGATCTCGCCCTTGTGCCATGCGGATCTCATCCAGCAGAACTGGCTGAACCACTAGTCGAGCCAACAAATTGCCAGTTTTCGTCTCCTTGATACTCAACAAATTCGCGGCCTCCTCCAATAGTCGCCAACGACGGACTACCAGATGTGAAATCAAGCCCAGTGGCTGCCTGCTGAGAGCATCGGCCACAACATTTGCCTTACCTGGATGGTAGGCAATGTTGCAGTCATAGTCCTTCAGGAATTCAATCCAGCGTCGCTGACGCATGTTGAGCTCCGGCTGGGATTGCAAATATGTAAGGCTCTTGTGGTCCGTGAAGAGTTCAAACTGCTCACCATACAAATAATGCCTCCAAATCTTTACTGCGAAGATAATCGCTGCTAGCTCCAAGTCGTGGGTGGGGTAATTCTGTTCATGGGGCTTCAATTGACGCGATGCGTAAGCTACCACTTTACCGTGTTGCATCAGGACACAGCCCAACCCCAACCGTGACGCATCGGAGTAGACTGTGAAACCACCACTCCCACAAGGAATGGTAAGAACTGGCGCCGATGTGAGCCTTCGCTTCAACTCCAGGAAGCTCTCCTCACAAGCTGGGGACCACTCAAACCGAACACCCTTCCGTGTGAGGTGGGTCAGGGGAACAGCAATCTTGGAGAAACCCTCCACAAATCTCCGGTAGTAACCTGCCAATCCCAAGAAACTCCGGATCTCTGTGGGATTCGACGGTCGCCGCCAATTCGCCACAGCAAGCGTCTTCTCCGGGTCCACGGATATTCCCTCACCGGAAATTACATGGCCCAAAAAGGCCACGCGTTCCAACCAAAACTCGCACTTGCTGAACTTGGCGTACAACTGATGTCGAGCCAAAGTCTCCAAGACCGTGCGAAGGTGGACTGCGTGCTCCTCATGACTCTTCGAGTAGATCAGGATGTCATCAATGAAGACAACCACGAAGGAGTCCAAAAAGGGTCTAAACACCCGATTCATAAGATCCATGAAGGCCGCCGGTGCATTCGTCAACCCGAACGGTAGCACTAGGAACTCATAATGCCCGTAGCGGGTTCGAAACGCCGTCTTTGGAATATCTGACTCACGGATCTTCAATTGATAGTACCCCGAGCGAAGATCGATCTTGGAGAAGACACATGCTCCCTGAAGCTGGTCAAACAGATCATCAATTCGCGGAAGGGGGTACTTGTTCTTCACTGTCCGCTGGTTCAGCTGCCTGTAATCAATACAAAGACGCAGCGAACCATCCTTCTTCCTCACGAACAGCACGGGGGCTCCCCAAGGAGACACACTCGGACGTGCGAACCCCTTCTCCAATAATTCTGCCAATTGCTCCTTGAGCACACGCAGTTCGGCAGGAGCCATCCGATACGGAGCCTTTGAAATCGGCTCGGTACCCGGAACCAGATTGATCTCAAACTCAATTTCACGGTCCGGTGGTAGTCCTGGAAGATCATCAGGAAAGACCTCAGGATATTCTGCCACAATTGGGGTCTCATTGATGCCTGCCTTCGAGGGTGCATCGATAGCTGATACATATGCCAAATACCCCTCGCATCCGCCCTGGAGGAGCTTCCATGCTCGGAGGGAGGACACAAATCCCAATGGAGCTCGGTCTTGTTTGCCAACAAACTGGAAGGTCCTTCGGCCAGGGATGCGGAACACTACTGTTTTCCTAAAACAGTCAATGCTGGCATGGCAAGCAGAGAGCCAATCCATCCCTAGGATGATGTCAAAATCCGACATAGCAAGCTCTACTAAGTCTACTGCAAACTCATATTCTTCTATCGATACTAAACAACTCCGATAAACTGTACTAAGAATAATACGTTCGCCTACTGGCAACGCAATCTCTAATGCAATTGGGAGGGGATCCGACACCGCTCCCACACGGCAGGCAAAAGCAGGAGAGATAAAAGAATGCGTGGCCCCAGAATCAAACAAGGCATAAGCAGGGTACTGGGAGATCATAACAGTACCTTGGACCACGCTACCTGATGCTTGTGCCTCATCAACAGTGAGTGCTGCTACCCGGCCTGGAACTAACTGTGGTGGGGGCTGAATCTGTCGATCCCGCTGCTGAGGTGGTCTCCTCTGATCCACGCGACCGCCCTGCGGTGGCTGTTGCTGACGCTGCGGTTGCGGCTGGCGCGGCTGCTGCTGCTGGAACCTTGGATCATAAACTCGTGGTCGTCCAGCATCAGGACAGAATCGCGCAATGTGCCCAACACGCTGGCAATGGTAACATCGGCGCTGTTCGGGGGCTCTTGCCTGAACTGGGACAACGGCGGTAGGCGCAACACCCTGTGTTGGCACAGTAGTAGGGGCAGGGGAGACAGTTGATCGATCGAAGCGGCGACGCTTATTGCGAGCATCGTGGCGTCCATCACCTTGTTGACGAGGATGATCTTGGCCTGCTAGGGATGTCTGACTCACCGGGGGTGCCCCAAGGTCGCGCTCGACAGTCATAGCGCGCGATAACAAGGCACTGAAACTCGTCAATGCCTGTGACGTAACATGCACCCTAATCCTGCTATTGAGCCCCATCTCAAAGCGTCTGCAGCGTGTCTCCTCATCAGCAACAAGGGCAGGAGCGTAACGTGATAGCGTCGTGAATCTCGCTGAATAAGACGCCACTGACATAGACCCCTGCGTTAACTGTTCAAACTCCTGCATCACCCGCTGCCGCGTCGGGAAAGGGAAATATTCACCCAAGAATAGGTCACGGAACCCGGTCCAGGTCAACTGCTCCACACCTCCAGGAATATCGACTGAACGGGTGGCCCACCAATCCGCTGCATCGTCCTTTAACATGAACGTGGCTAGAGTGATACGTTGACAATCCGTGCAATGCATGGTAGAGAAAATCTTATCAATCTCTCGCAACCACCTTTCTGGAGCAAGGGGGTCCTCCGTCACACCATGGAAAGATGGGGGATGGAGCTTCAAAAAAGTAGAGAGGTCGGACTTATGGTCCCGAGCCTCCACACGATGCTCCTCCACCTCCTCGAGGGGTCTTTGATCTACTGCTACAGGAATTTCCACATCATCCCTTGGCACCTCAGGCGCAATCGGTGGGTCTGGCACAGCTGGCATTTGCGGAGCCGCCTGACGGGCCTCACGCAATGCCCTAATCTCACGAGACTGCTCCTCCAACACCCTCGACTGAGTCTCCAACATATCGGCGAGGCGAGTGAAGGCATGAGCCCAAGCGGGAGGCTCCGGCTCAGGTCTTGGCCCCAAGGCAGAGGACTCCGCATCAGTCCCAGCTCCATCAACAGGACCAGAAGCTCTGGAAGCTCTCGGGCGACCACGTCCACGTCCCTTGACGCGAGGAGGCATGTCAGCAACCTATAGAACGAGGCACTAGGATCAGAATACTCAAATAGGAATCCTATGACTCAACTACACGACCCGACTTAGGCTCAGACAGGACCAGGCTCTGATACCAACTTTGTTACACCCCAGGGCGGCCGTCCCCGGTTTGTAACAATAATAGCAATATCAGAATATCATACAGGAGGCTAACAAGATATCCACATATAAGGACTGATAGAGCAAATACTAGGCTGAGAAGCATAAGCATAATATATACAAGTCTGTAACCAAAAATATTATTACAGACAGAGGGTATACAATCACTGTCCTGTGTGAGCCAAGTCTGATCAACAAGGGAATACATACAACCTGTGCCCATGCACCAAAAAGGAATATATACAAACAACAAGACTGCTGACGACCTCGCTCGCTAACCTCAAAAGACGGACGTAACAAAGTCAGCCAAGAAACACCTCACGAGAGCTCCGCCTTCGTGACCTGCTCTGCCTCCACTGAAGAGAAACAAAGGAAAGAGAGGGATGAGCTAAAAGCTCAGTGAATAGCCAACCACCACACAATGAAGATAATACATAATCAATACTTAACGAATACACAATAAGTTACCAACGAATACTCCACAGTCACCCAACATCATCCGGTAGCCCTCTCCCAGGTAGCCCTCTCCCTGGCAGCCTGCCCACGACGGTACCAGTCATGGGGAGGCACCTCACAGGGTAGCTCCGACACTGGGTAGCTTCAACGCACGATGACGCCGGGGTGATACGCTCCACACTCGCGGTGATCACATTGATCAACGTATACCATACTCGATAGCTAGCTAGTTGGAATCCATAGAATTCCTAATAGGTGCATCACGATGACGCAGGGAAAGGCTGTTTGGGTCAAATCCTTATCCGCACTCACTAAACATGCAACATGATGTAAAGACAAGTAGAGGCAAAAATTATAGTTAATTCGAAGGGGTATATCAATAAGTATGTGCAAGTGATCCTACAACATAGTATTTAATCCTACAAAGCACATCCATCATCATATACAAGCAATATAACCCAAATAGGTTCTCTATAGGATCATTCCATTGCATAAAATATACCATAGTACCTAACAAGCATGTTATTATAACTTCTATTGCATGGGTCGGGCCACTCACCAATACCAGACCGTCACTCGTTCAATCCACGAGGAGTCGATGTGGGACAATGAGTAGAGCGGAGGTGGGGAAGGGCACGATGCACTCTCATGACAGCACAACTTGCAAGAAGTACAATAACTTCTAGATCCTACAGCCAATGGTACTCAAATTAAATATGGTATCTCCTTATACACATACAAGTATATTTCATTAGACACCAGCTCCAGATATTGCCCTCAGCATGCATAAAAACATAAAACTAAAACATGCTAAAACTGGCTCATCAACCCCCAAACACCCATGAACTTTTCTCATCTCAGCACCAAGTACACGTCCAAAAATTCTGAAATAATTTACACACATTCATTCACATGTGAGGATCATAATCCATGAAGACATCTGAGTCTAATTAAGCCTCTATATGCCCGAAAAGAAATAACTTTCGAAGCTGGTCATTTCCTACGCGAATCTGGGCAGTCTCATGAATCAGCTTATAACTTCAGACACAGATAACATTATAATCCCAAATCTCATATATAGAATCTGGACATGAGAATGATCTTGGAACATGAAGACCCAATCATCCGAATATGCCTCTATGCTAATATTACAGAGTTTTCAAGAAAGATTTGTCTTACCTCTCTAAGTATTACACAAGACTCCCATCACCAAGCTTTCTCCTCATCCTAAACCCAGCTGGTCCACACAAAACAGGGCAAACAGAGAGAGGGAGAAAGGATTAGGGAGGGTGAATAACATAATACAAGCATACACAAGCTATTCCACATACCTGAATAACCCACACATTTCCCCCAACAATGATCCACCAAAAACTTCACCAACACCCGTACCAAACTCACCCAGCAAGGCCAGCTGAGACACTCACAGAGAGAGAGAGAAAGAGTGGTAGAAAATGAGGGTTTGTATAAAATAAGGTCATAGAAGGGCTTATATAGGGGTGAAGCTAATAAGGGGGGGTGAATTTAAGCTAATCTCACCCATCCATTAAAAAAAAAGAAAACAAATAACCAATGGGGAGGTGAGACATCTTAAGCTTACCCAAGGTGTCCTTATCACACCAAGAGGGTTATGATTATCTATAGCTAATCCACCATCAACCAGTAACAAATTAAAGTCCAGATACCAAGCAGAACTGAAAACCCAAAAATAAAATAAAATAAAATAAACATTTCCTATTACCCAAAATAATACTAGTACCCATATTATAATTTCCAAAATGACACAAACTTAACACGGCTACTCACGAGTAGCCGCCTCCCGACTGGGTCCCTTATAACCGAAAAAGGGACCCTCTCTCTTCCCACTTTTTAAAAAATGGTTTCTCTCCCTCTTCTTCTTCTTCTCTTCGGTTTCACAAAAAACCTGATTTTATTTGCCTTTTCTCTCTCCATTTTGTTCTCAATCTTCTCTCCTTCCTTTGGTTTCGAAGCCCTAGTTTGGGTTCTCCTTTTTCTTTTTCAAACCGAGGAGATGACGAGGTCGAAGGCGATTGCTTCGAGGGAAAAACGACCACGGGTGGCTCGTGGAGAGCGTAACCCGAGCTCTTCATCATTGGAGAGCGATAGGCCAGAGATCGAGGCCGCGGGGGAGGTTGTGGGTACGGTGGAGGTGCCGCCGGTGGGCATTGGTGCGGGTGAGGTTGGGGACTTGCCTTTAGGGACTACCCCAGAGGTTGGGAGTTGTATGATAGGGTATACACGCAAGAGGAGGCGTGGGGATCGACCAGTGGTGGTCGAGGAGGTGGTTTCGGGGGTCGGGGGATCGGTTGAGGGTGCAATTGAGGGGGTAGGGGCTGAGGGGGTTAGTGAGGATGTGAGGGCGTCGTTGGATGCCCTTGTCAGGATGTTGGACAGGGAGGCCACAGAGGCCAGGGCTGAGGAGGAGGAAAGTAGGGCTATGGGGGCTTTTGCGGAGTTTATCTCCGGCGCGGGGAGAGTGGAGGGGACAGGAGAGGTTAAGGACGAGGCTGGGGCCGAGGGTATGGGCACCGGGGCTGCAGAGAGCAGTGTGGGTGCTGAGGCTGAGGCCGAGCTTGAGGAGGATGAGGAGGAGCGGGATGATGATGGGATGGACGATCCCGACGAGGCTGAGGTGGACGCTCCCGGGTCCACACGGGCCTGTAGATACCCCAATTTTGACAGTCCAGAAAGACAGAAATACTTCAAGTAACACCCGGAAATATCCCACTTTTGGACATCCAGTAGAGAACCAAAATCCAGGAAACCGGAAACCCTAACCCTAGCCCTAAACTAAACCTAGCCAGAAACCCTAACCGGAAAACCTGACCCTAGCATTGACCTAGACCTAAAACCAGAAACCCTAACCCTAACCCTAAGACCCAAAAACCCTGTGTCCCTGGCAAGGGGCGGCTAGATGTAACTAGCCGCCCCATACTAGGCGGCTAGTTTGAACTAGCCGCCCCCCTAACCGCCCCCTGGCCGACTTTGGACCAGTCCCCTGGATGGGACATAAAGCAGCAATAAATGCTGATCATTGCGGCGGGTCATGACCTTTAGCCGCCCTCTCTTGGCCGGATCAAATCAAGTAACCGACTCAAGCCACCGCTTGTCAGAGATGGGACGTTTGGCAGGTCATGATGGGGGCGGCTACCAGAAAGTAGCCGCCCCATCCTGGGCGGCTAGTTGGAACTAGCCGCCCTTCACCTGGTCCTGACAGAAGAACCAGGGAATTAATGAGGGGTCTAATCGAAGCCAACCCACTCCATTACCCCCGGGACATTTCCCTGCCTCTCTTTTACTATAAATAGAGGGGTCCCAAGCCCAAATACAACATCACCAATTCATCTTCAATCACCAAAAAATCCCAACATCCTTCAAACCACAAAATCCACACTAGAAATCCCTATAGAGAGAGAGAGAGCCTCTTGTGTGAGAGAAAACACCCATTCCCTACACAAAAACACCCTCTCATCCCACCCTCCAGAAACCCGGGCTAAACCTAGCTTAGCCTCTGCCCAAAACCAAACCCATTTCCTACCAAAGCTCTGCCCAAACCAACCCAGGCCCTGGACGGCTAAACCCTAGTAGCCGCCCCATACCCGACGGCTCAAACCCACTAGCCGCCCCCCATATCCACACTCCTTTGTCCCAAGACTCCTTTAGTCAAGCCCGGAAGCAGAATAGGATTACCTGTTTTTCACCTCTGTGTACGGTATATCCGTGTCTCAGAGTGGAGACCCCACAAACTCCCCCCGTAAGGCGATCAAATCCAACACCAACTTTTTCTGCTTTTTGAGAAAGCAGGTGGCGATCACAACAAAACCCCGTCTTTTCTGAGAAGCAGTCGGGCGGCTCAGAAACGACTCTCCGTGCGGTGATCTGATCAGTCGCGAGACGGACCAGGACCAAGTTCACTGAACCCCCAGTTTTACATACCGACAAATCTGGCGATCACGGTGGGACCTCCCTCGTGAAAAACAACAAACGGTAATCCTCTTCTGCCCCCTTTTACAAGCTTGACTAGAATGCTATCAACCCTCTAGGAAGGTTAGAGTTTCTCACTCCTTGAATTAAATCCTCTTCTACTGTGCATTATAACATCCTTTATTGCTTTGTAAGCCGCACACAGCTGCGCAATCCCTTACTGCTTTCGTAAGTCGCACACAGCTGCGCAATCCTTTACTGCTTTCGTAAGTCGCACACAGCTGCGCAATCCTTTACTGCTTTATTTACTGCTTTCAATCTGCATTCATCCCCACTCCACGTCATGGAATCCCACATAGAAGAGGAGGTATTAGAGGAAAGGAATCACCAAGAGGGTCAGGCCACACAGTTCCTGACCCATCTAGAGGAAAAGATGGCTAGTCTAGGGTATCAAACGGTAGAGAACATGTTTCATGACCTCGCTGACTACCGTCATGACAAGACCTTGAGACAGGAAACCCCTGTCGAAACCCCTAAATCCACTCCCAAAGCCCCATCCACACCCAGCTGCTCGGTCAATCCGAGCATTTTTTCATTTGCCCCCCTTTCCCCCGTGAATATGAAATTCCCAGTTGTTTCCACCCCAGGCCCCTACCAGGCCACCCCAAACCCAGGACCGCTAGGCAGCCCTCCCAGGGGAGAAACACTGGACGAAACCATTCGGAGAATCCTCTCCGAGACTGGTCCCTCGGCCCCCAAACACATGTCTCTACATAACCTGAGACAAATCTCGTCAGTCCACCTACCGGAGGGATTCAAAATCCCCAAATTCCACCGGTACAACGGTCGTGGAGACCCAGACATTCATTTAACTGCCTTTTATCTAGACGCACGCCCGTTTCTAGCTAATCAACCTCTACTAGTTTTCCTCTTCCAGAAATCATTGGAAGGAGAAGCACTACAATGGTTCTCCACCCTCCCTGTAGATCACTTGTCAAATTTCTCGGCTGTAAGCGAGAAATTCTTGGGCCGCTACGGTTACCAGAGGATTAGGACCCCCTCTATTTCAGATTTAACCGTAGAGAGAATGAGGCCTAGGGAGGAATTCGAACAATACGTGTCTCGGTGGCGCACCCTTGTCCACCGAACCGGCCTGCAACTCACAGAATGTCAAGAAATTGACATGATGTTACAGAGCCTGAGTCCAGAGCTCCGTACGAGCCTTTCGTACGGAGACTGCACTACGTATCAACTTCTGATTGACCGCCACAACAGGATTTCCCGTTGTGCAGCACCAGTAGTCCAAACCCAGTCCCCACCTATCAGCCATAGGGTTGGACAACCGCCTCGTAAGGCGCAAACCCCCACGGTAGAGGGGATCATTAGCCAAGTATCGGCACTCTACCCGAACGGAGCGCGAGTTCCTGATCGAGGAACAGCTCCGAGACAGTACACACCCGGTTCATCTGGATATGCACCGCCTCGGCAAGCGAATCAAAATTTTACCCCTCGATCAGTACCCGTCCCCGTGCCAATACGACAAAACCTCACAACCCATGATTCCCCAATTCAGGCCCCCTCAATCCATAACCAGGACCAAAACAGGAGATCCTCTTATCCTATCCCCCCAAGAACGCAAGGTATAGCCCTTAGAGAACCCGCGTACGGCCCCCATGATAAGGCTACACCTTCCCCCTCCTACGGCCCAAGATGGTCAAACAGAAGGATAGCTGTTCCCCCCTCCCGGAAACCCTAGGGAACATCCTCAGAGCCTTATTAAAGGTCAATAGCATTTCCTTACCCACGGCTAGACCTTCGCCTATCGGTGCTGACCCAACCCGTTTTTGTCAGTATCATCGGCATCACGGCCACACCATCGAGCAATGCTCCTTGTTTAGAGACATTGTCTACAACCTTGACGAAGAGAGACGCTTAGACTGGGCCACCATTAGGGGACTCAAAAACAACCCAGTTACGAGATCACTAGAAGTCAAGAAGGTCCCAGAAACCCATAACCCCGTAGAAACCACAATCCAAACCCAAGGCCAGCTACGAAGGCTCCCTTGGAAGAACCAGAAAACCTGAGCTATGAAAGCGTCTACACCATAGAAGTCGCTGACCATGAAGAGTCACCCAGAATCATTCCAGGTGGCATAATCTTACCAGCCTCTTCCCCCGTCCTACCAACCCCCTCCCCTATTCTCCCCAAACCCACAAGACTCTTTCCCCCCAAAAAAGACCAACCAATATCCCCCTTACAAATCAACAGAAGCCTGCGCCCAATAACACAAAGCCCCCGAACCACCATTGACGCACTAAACCATCATACTACTAGAGCAGGCAGAATCTTCAACACTGTACCCTCTTATAGACACCCCCTGCCTGAAACCGAAACTGAGGAGCCCCGCGCCGGGGATAGGATCGACATCCTAGACCAACTCCGAAAAATCCCCGCGAAAATTTCCATTTTGGAGCTAATCGAAACCTCAGAACACCACCAGCAGGCTCTAAGAACGTTCCTAGAAAGAACCCAAGTCGACCCGCAAATCTCTACCCTAGGCATACCAATAGCTCTAGCCACCGCAGGACTAGGGCCCGTCATCACCTTTAGACCTAAGGAAGAAGTTCATGATAAAGTCGTCAACACCTCAACCCTATGTATAACAATCAACCTCGAAGGACACTCGGTGGATAAAGTTCTAATTGACACCGGGGCAGGAGTAAACCTCATGTCATTACAAACCTTCGAGCACATTGATGGGCGCATAACCACACTCTTTGAAACGGACACCCGTATATTTGCCTATGACAAAACGGCTCGTCCAGTTCTAGGCTTCAAGGACTTCCGATTAAAAGTGGGGCCACTAGAAACTAGCACTAAAGCTTATGTCCTAGAAATGGATTCAGATTATAATATGATCCTAGGACGTAAATGGCTAGCATCCATAAAGGGGGTCTCCTCTCCCCTGCACCAGTGCTTGAAATTTCCCTTGGGAGGTCGGATAATCAAAATACAAGGGGATGCGATCAGAGAACCTAAGCCAAGGTTCGCCGATAATGAAACCACCGCCATAAAAACCAGTAGCTCAAGACCCATGGAAACCACCATCCACATCTTAGATTTCCCGGCCAATGGCTAAATCCCCGGAACACTCCCCCCGTTACCTCAAAGACAAGCCACCCTAGGTTTGAAAATCCTGGCTGGCATATAATGGGGACCATGGGTTACCTTCCTGGGGAAACTCTGGGACACAAAAATGGGATCCTGGACCCCATCGACCTCCCGGAATGGCTAGACAAGAGGGGGATCGGCTCACCCAAACACAAATCTAAATTAGAGGGAAATAATCATAGAACCCGCCGAAGAAACCATATGCCCCCGCCCCCTAGACCCTACCCGGGAAAGCGAGCTAGACTATCTCTCTGGCTCCCTAGAATGGCTGTTCCCACTCCCTGATAAACACCTGAATCCACACTCACCACCAGACGACAAAACTCCAGCTACCCAGCCTCCTTTTCTCGCAGTGCTCAAGCATCGCAATAAAGGAGCGCCAGCTGCTGGAGGAAAGTCAGCTGAAACACTTTCACCAATCCAGTAGGTTGTAAATAATAAGTGTCTTTTCTGTTAAAAAAAAAAACACAAAAAAAAAAATGGAAACCAGAACCCTAGGATCCCTGTTCGACAAAGATGACTTCACTCCAGCATGGCACCCCTTCAGTGACGACTCTGATCTCCTGAACGAACTACAGCGTCTCGCCAGTCAAGCCAAAAACCCCAACCCTAGTACCTCATCCAAAACGGTAAAACCCACTAGGAGCCAAGTACCTGACCAGATCATTAGCAACTTGGAAGGATATAGCAGGGCCATACTAGGTTTAGAAAAATTTGAATAAATAGCGGTTGTAGAAGAACCAGACCTAGATAACATAGAAAACCCAGATGACGGTCTAGGAGTCTTCGAAATCTGTGATGAGGACGATGAAGAAAGAGAAGACCTGTCTAAGGAATTCAAGCAGAGCCTTCAAATGTTCGATGAAAAGACAGAGGAAGCAGATGAGAAGATAGAGGAGCTAAACCTAGGGACAAAGACTGACCCCAAAATCATTTCGATTAGCGCAGAACTAAATCACGATGAACGAGAGAGACTGATTAAAATATTACACGAGTATAAAGACGTCTTTGCGTGGTCTTACAAGGACATGCCTGGGCTCGATACCTCGTTAGTCGAACATCAGTTAATCTTAGAACCAAACGCAAAACCAGTCAAACAAAAGCTGAGGCGCCTCCATCCCGAGGTGGCTCTAAAAATCAAGGATGAGGTGGACAAACTCCACCAGGCTAAATTTATCCGGGTGGTCTTATACCCAAAGTGGATAGCAAATATCGTTCCAGTGTCAAAAAAAGATGGAAAGATCCGAATATGCATCGACTTCAGGGACCTCAACCGAGCGTGCCCGAAAGATGACTTCCCACTCCCACACATCGACCTCCTTGTCGACAACACTGCAGGATATGAGATGCTCTCGTTCATGGATGGCTTTTCTGGATACAACCAGATCCGGCTGGCAGAAAAAGACCAAGAAAAGACCTCCTTCACCACACCCTGGGGAACCTACTGCTACATAGTGATGCCTTTCGGGCTCAAAAATGCAGGGGCAACCTATCAAAGGGCAATGACCTCAATATTCCATGATATGATGCACAAGCTAGTAGAAGTATATGTGGATGACATCTTGGTTAAATCTAGAACTCGAATAGGACACGCAGAAATACTTAGGCAAGTACTGCAGAGATGCAGGGAATATTCACTTAAAATGAACCCAAAGAAATGTCGTTTCGGTGTCTCCTCGGGAAAACTTTTGGGATTCATGGTAAGTAAACGGGGGATAGAAATAGACCCGACCAAGGCAAAAGCCATCGCCCAAATGCCCCCACCCAAGAACCTAAAAGAACTAAGAGGGCTTATAGGAAGGTTGCAGTTTATTAGGAGATTTATTTCTCAACATGCTGAACGATGTCGCCCCTTTTACAAACTACTAAAAGGGGGAGTCCGGTTTAATTGGGATAGTGAATGCCAAAAGGCCTTTGATAATTTAAAAGAGTACCTTCTTAAACCCCCAGTTCTTTCGGCCCCGGTACCCGGGCGCCCCCTACTCCTCTATATAGCTGCAACTAAAGAAGCCATTGGTGCGGTACTTGCACAACACGACGACATGGGAAGAAAGGAAAAGGCCATTTACTACTTGAGTAAAACCCTGATTGAATACGAAAAAGCCTACCCTCCTACAGAAAAAACTTGTCTAGCATTAGTATGGGCTTCCCAAAAATTACGACATTACTTTCTCGCCCACAAAGTCAAATACTTTGCCAAAATAGACCCAGTAAGGTTCTTATTCGAGAAAGCCATATTGACGGGACGCTTAGCCCGATGGCAAGTACAGTTAAACGAGTTTGACGTCACGTACGCCACTCAAAAATCCGTCAAAGGACAAGCCATCGCTGATCACCTCGCTCAACTACCCCTCCCCGATTACGAACCGGTAAAAACTGACTTCCCGGACGAAGAAATATTTGCGCTTATTGAAGAGAAAAATAGAGAGACATGGACGCTATACTTCGACGGAGCGGTCAACCAAAAGGGAAAGGGAATAGGGATAGCACTAATCTCTCCCGAAGGCGTCATTATCCCACAAGCGTTTCAGCTTACGTTCAGAGCCACCAACAATATTGCTGAATACGAGGCCCTGATAGCAGGTTTGAAGGCAGCCCTAGCCTTAGGAGCTAAAAATTTAGACATCATTGGAGACTCCCTCTTAGTGATCCGCCAAACTCTTAAAAAATATCAGACTAGAGACCCAAAGCTGAAGCCATACAGAGAACTAGCCATAGTCCTGTTAAAACAATTCCGTGAGGTTACTCACATTTTCACACCCCGGACTGGCAATATTCTTGCAGATTCTCTAGCCTCCCTAGCCTCATCGCTCGCCTTCCCCTTATCTAGGACATCTGAAACAGTCACTATCCAGAGACTGGAAACACCTGCCACCGAACTCGGTGACCCTAAAACTCAAAGTCTCCTAAAAACGAACCAGGCCAACAAAAATGCTAGTACCGCGGAAATCCTAACTCTTGAACTAGGAAATATAGACGACGGAAACCCATGGTACTTTGATATTAAAAACTACCTTAGAGACGCTTCATTCCCAAGCTATGCTACCAACGACGACCAGAAAATAGTTAAAAGGATAGCAGTCAAGTACTGCCTCCGAGGGGGTATACTCTTCCGAGCATCTTTCAACGGAGAACTACTCAGATGCCTGGACGACGAAGAAGCATACACCATTGTAGAAGAAGCTCACTCCGGAGTATGCGGAGGGCATGTCAACGCCCAGATGCTAGCAAAGAAGGTACTAAGAATGGGCTACTATTGGCCCACGCTCGAAGGGGACTGTAACAAATACGTTAAGCGTTGTATCCAATGTCAAACCCATGCCAACAAAATACACGCACCAGCATCTTCTTTACATCCCATGACTTCACCATGGCCCTTCTCCATGTGGGCATTAGACGTGATAGGACCATTCCGGGACACTATAGAAAACACCACCCAAAAAGCCTTCATCCTCACCGCCACAGAATATTTTACCAAATGGGCTGAGGCCGAGTCCTATGTAGTAATTAAAAGCTCTACCCTATCTCGTTTTGTCCGCACTCACATCCTGGCACGGTTCGGCACCCCCAAAGTAATTATAACTGACAATGGCCCCCAGTTCATCTCCCAAGAATTCCAAGACCTATGCAATAAACATCATATAGTACTTCATCATTCCACGCCATACTACCCACAGGGAAACGGACAAGCAGAGGCCACCAACAAAACCTTGCTCAAAATCATAAAGAAAACAGTAGAAACCCACAAGGCTACCGATTGGCCTGATAAACTGGTAGACGCCCTCTGGGCATACCGAACCTCCATTAGGACGCCCACTGGTCAAACCCCCTATTCACTCACATTTGGGACCGAAGCAGTGGTACCTTACGAAATCCTTGTCCCATCCTTGAGAATAGTACTAGAAGAAGATCTCCAAATTGAGGAAAAGAGGGAGGCACTCCTACTACGTCTCGAACTACTAGACGAGAAGAGATTAAGAGCGGCAGACCATGCCCAGGCCTACCAAAGAAGGGTGGCAAGGGCATTTGAAAAGAAGGTGATAAAAGAAAATTCGAAATCGGGGAATTAGTACTTAAGCAAATCATGCCATCAAGACTGCCCCACCCGAGAGGAAAGCTGCAACCCACATGGGAGGGACCCTATGTGATCACCCATGCCTATTCCGGGAATGCCTACCGCCTGGTAGATGCCGAAGGAGTCGAGGTTCCAGGTTCGTGGAATGCACTTTATCTGAAGAAATTCCATGCATGAAAAGCTTTCAATACTTAAGAACTATTATTCTTCCTTCCTGCGATTTCCAGCGTTTAGTACTTGATGATAGAATTATAAGACTCTCAAAGATAAACTCGTATCTATTTGAACACGTTTCCGCCAAATCATGTCATTCCCTTCACAACACGTATAAGTGGACTAGATTTGCCTGATAGAAGAAAAATTGCCTACCCCGTGGACTGGGACAATTTAAAAACTCCCCAAAGCAAAATATCCCTTATTTCCGCCCCGCTCGTATTAACCCTAGGTCAAAATGAGGAGTTACCCGGACCTAGCATATGTCCCAAAAACTGGCTCCGACACTATATAAACACTTCTAGAGGGGAAGTATGAAAAGAATCGGGGTGAAAAACAGAAGAGCCCCCCCCTCAAATCAAAACAATCAATCAAATAAAAAAAAGTAAAAAAAAAGAGAAAATCAGGCAAGGAGAGGCCAAACACCCAAGTGAACGGGTTAAACTCTCTATTTAGCAGGCTTTCACGCCTTTACGCACGGTATACGCTAGACAACGGCTGTACCAGTACAGATCCAAACAACGGATTGTACTTTCCACCCAAAAATAAAGAAGTGGTAAAAAGAAGAAAGCCAGAGGGACCTAGGAAGTAAGACATGTGCTAGACTGGGACAATTCTAAAATATTGCCCGAAAGGAAGATATTACTCTTACCTCATTCACCCTCTCCCCTTTTATTTTTTTGCAATGGGGGTTCAAAATTGAGCTATGTCCACCGGGAAAAGCGAAATTTTGACCAAGGGTAGATCACGTCCAGGTTTACACCTACACACACACTCACACAAGTTCACTTAGAAACTTGCCTATCCAAAGGAAGCTTATTTGACTTGACTCTTGGTACATTCATGGATTTTTCAGCATGTTTAGAATAATACGATTAAGCATTTGAAAACCATGAACCTAGGAAAATCGACACCTAAGGCTTATACCCCTCAAATACAATCCTGGTTTGGACATGAGTGACCACAAGGGCTCCTCCACGGGGACTTGATGGTGTCTTTTACTTACGAAAATCGAGAACATTGCCCTCTCACCTAAAAAAGTCATTGAAGAACTAAAATGCCCCTTATGCCACTTATACTTACGCATAAGCTTGCATTTTCCTTTTCCAAAACACTTGGCATCCGATTTTCTTGAAATATTAAAGTTAACCCCCCCCCCCCCGAATATTAAATTGTCCCCACTCATATGAGAATTGTCCCCACGAAATTTAAAATTGTCCCCACCCATATGAGAATTGTCCCCACTCACCTCATGCCCTTCCGCACATGCGTGAGAAGAAATTGTCCCCACCTCCTACACATAAGTTCTTCTTCACTCACGCACTTGGAATCCCTTCCTTGCGCACTAAAGCCTGGTCTCCCACACTTTACTTTCTCGCATTTATATTTCCATTCCGCCTTAAGATGGATTGTAGCCCTTGACGATTCAAGCAAGAAGGGCTCGAAAGTCAGTGCAGGGGCGCAATCTGGACGGATTTAACACTTGGTCCATGGAAAGAATGTTTTTATAGGTCTCGAAGGATAAAGCACTCAGGAGGACTTTCAGCAGCAGCAGACAAGAAGCAAAACCAGAAAATTGTCCCAGGCAGGGGGCGGCTAAACCCGACTAGCCGCCCCCCTGGAGACGGCTAATTTATACTAGCCGCCCCTGCCCCCTGCCCTCTTGTCCAGGTAAAAACCCAGGCAAGGGGCGGCTAAATGCAAGTAGCCGCCCCTCACTGGGCGGCTAAACGCAACTAGCCGCCCCTCACCTGCTACCCCATCTGCCCTGTCAGTCCCGGCCTCAATCAACTCTTCAACTCCTTTGAATACCTGTCAAAACATTCCTTTCCCAAACATGCATACACACATTTTAGACACATATTCATACACAAGACCTGTATCGATACCATGCTATAATGATTATATATTAGAATTCTACATCCATCCATAAATCAAAACCTATAAACACCAAGTTCATTCATCCACACACATACACATCCCTATAGATTAGGAAGGCTTTCTAAAAAACATTAAACATCCATGCTAAACTATACCAAACCATGCATACAAACAAGAAATTAAATTGTCCCACCATGACCATAAACGTAAATTGTCTTCTAAAAACACCTAAAATGCAAAAAGTAAGAAAGAGATAGGTCCACCAAGAGCTCCAAACTCCGAAGTCTTGAGCTATACTTCACCGAAATATCACCTAAAACCAAAAACAAAAGAAGAAAAGCATGAATTCATCACATATGTACTATTCTTCTATTAAAACCTTGGCGTATCGTCATCCGCTGGAGGCTGAGTAGGAGGAACGTCCTGACTTGGCTGAGAAGGGAGCGGCGGATAAGGAGAAGACTGAACCTCTGGAGCATCGGGAGCGGCAGGAGTCTCTCGAACCGAAGACGCGGCCCTCGCGTATATCCCACGACTCCGAGACATCGAAGGACGAGAGGCACGGCTGAAGGTGGCCCCAGTAGCTAAGGAAGCCGAGAGAGAATGGTCAGGCTCAAGTGGAAGAAGATCGAGGTCCGCCTCGGTCATGGAGACCCCTCCAACCAATTTCCCCCTCATAGTAGCCTCCCAGAGACGGACCTGCTGCATATCTCTATCTCTCCTCTCCAATCTCTGTCGGAGGCGACTCTCCGTCCCTCTGGCCCGATCCTCGGCAGCCCTCAACCTCTCCTCCAACTCCCGCACCCTCGCCTCCGACGCCCTGAGCGCCTCTCGGTCCCTATCCCCGGCCGCCTGCAGAGAACGGACTAAGTCTCCCATCAAACCTCCGGGAACACCTGCCGAAGCCTCCAACTCCGACACCCTCATCTGGAGAGAGTCCCTCTCACGGCCTAGGGTAATGAACCCCTCCTCTCTCAAGGCCACCATGGACCTCAGCCGGTCCGCCTCCTCCTTAGCCCGAGAAGCCCTGCCCCTCGCCTGGCCCAACTCCATCCGTATGGCCGTCAACTCGCTTCGGGCCACATCCAATTCCCTCGTCAGTTCGAGCTCCTGCTCGGAAACCACGAAAGGAGGAGGGACGGAAGAAGAAGAAGCACCGTCGGCCCTCGCTCTCGACAGAGCATCCACCTAAGCCTCGAGGACCAGGACCTGGTCCTGCAAACGTCCTCTCTGTGCCCGCAAGGCCTCTATCTGCCTGGCCCGCGCTTGGAGGTGCTCATTGGCGGTCTTGAGCCTCTTCTCCATCTCATTCAACTCAACCTACAAAAAGAAATACCATTCAGAAAGATACTCAAGCAAGAGAGAACGAGGAAAGGAAAAAGGATTTTTCAACTTACATAAGCGTCCGGGATCTCCTCCTCCATCGTCCCGAGGATACCCGCATACTCCCGAAGATACCAAGCTAGGTATTCGTCACTCGAAGTTACCTCAGGACGACGCTCCACCAAGACGCCTCGACCCATCCATCCTGCCACGTACGTAGCGTAATTCCTCGGGAGATTCGTGTCCCGAGGAATCCCGGCCACCGGAATCGAGGGGCGCCGCGGAAGAGGATCGGGCACCCACTGATGGTACCCAAGCTGGCGGACGACCCGGCTGATCGCATGGAACACGACCTCATTGAAGTAGATCAGCCAGACGTCTCGTGCCAGGGCCTCGGGAACCTCCTCCGAGTAAGGCCTCCACGTCATCTAAAGAAAAAAAACATCGAAAGATAGGAAGAGCGCTTAGTCAAAAGAAAACCAAATACAAGCCAAAGAAATTCAAAGAAAACTCATACCTCTTCCTCCGACAAGACGCGGAAGGCCTCTCAGAATTGGGCGAGGCGGTGCAAGCGGGAAGATCCCCGGGGTTCCCATCTCATGGCCCAAGGGAGGGCACGATCGAACGGAGCCAAAGTCGGGCGATCAATGGAGAAATGCTCATACCCAAAGATCTAGCAAAACAAGAGAGGAATCGTCACGATCAAAGAGAGCTAAGCCAAAGAAGAGACATTTACCGCTCACTTACACGTACCTGAAGAAATGGCGCAAAGCCGCCAAGGTTCTTTCCCCTGGCCCTCTTGACTTTCTTCGAGAGCTCCGCAAAAAGATGGGCGAGCATCGCCGCTCCCCAAGCGTAGCGCCCCATGCCCTCCAGATCCCTCATCAGCAAGAGAGAATGCGAGGAAACCTTATCAGAGGCCGTCGAAAAGAGGACCCGGCCGAAGAAGTAGAGGAAGAACGCTCTCAACTCCCTCCGTGCCCTCTGTGGACACGCGGCCGCCACTCTCGCCTCAATCATCGCCCGCCTCCTCTCAAAGCTAGCTGCAGCTTCGCCCTTCTGGTGCTCGGTAAAGGAACCGAGGCCGTACTGCCCCGAAAGCCGCCCCAAAGGGATCCGGTTCAGCGTCCGCTCTCGCTCCACGAACTCCTATTCCCCGATCAACTCTCAGAAAAGCCCCCTGTAGTCCGCAAGAGTGGCCGCAATCACTGCCTCCCCCGAGACCGGAAGGCCGGTGATCCGATGAACGTCCTCAAGCGTCGGCATGACAGCACCGGTAGGGAGAATGAACGTGCAACTCTCCGGATCCCACCTCTCCGCCAAGGCCTCCACATATGGACGGTGGACGTGGAATGGCTCGATCAGGAAGAAGGAACGGAAGCCCGCTCCATCCACCAAACTCCTCTCCCCCTGCCCCAAGGCGTCGTACCATCTCTTCGTCCCGTGCCATAAGGCCCGAATACGGTTCGGTCTCTACAAAACGAACGAAGGGAACACGGGTTAGTTTAAAAGCGGTTGAAAGGTAAGAGTCCAAGTTTACGAAATCATGTTAAACCATGCTTAGCAAAATGACACTTCCATATGCTAAATATAGAAACAAAAGCATGAAAGTAAGAAGCTACACTCCTCATATGATCACGCATACTAGACAAACATCAACATATCCCACCGTGGTCACCACTCACAGGCTTTCTTACATCACAGCTTATCATGCTTATACCTTCCCTAAACACACCTAAGCAATATAAAACTGGGACCCGTGAAATGCATGCGTACACTCCCCCATGCTCTACCACAATCAAACACATACGAAGTCACATACAGGTAGAAAAGTATCAAAATGCAAGCATGCTAGCCGTATCACTCCTCTTTCTTTTATATGCATACAACAAGCATGGGTGTACATGTAAAAATTGTCCTCTTCCCCTTTTTTTTCCTCTTCTTCAACACGAACCCGTTCGCATGCTTACAATATCCCACCGTGATCAAACTATACATACAAGCATGCATCTTAGACACACATATCACTCACTACTACCTACTCATGCATATTAGACACACATATCACACACTATCACATATTTATACCACGAAAGACATACACATATAAATAAAAGGGTAAGACAAAGGTTGGGAACATACCATGGCCCGCGTGGACCCAGGAGCGTCCACCTCGGCCTCGTCAGGATCGTCCATCCCATCGTCATCCCCCTCCTCGTCCTCCTCAAACACGGCCTCCTCGGCCTCAGCCCCAGTACCAACACCGGCCTCCGCGGCCCCCATGTCCACACCCTCGGCCTCCTCGGCCTCCTCCCCAACATCAGCCCCTCCTACCTCCTCCGTGCCCGCCGCACCGGAGGCTAAGCCCTCAAAAACACCCATAGCTCTTCTCTCCTCCTCTGCTGCCCTAGCCTCCATGGCCTCCCTATCTAACATCCCAATAATGGTGTCCAATGACGCCCTCTCACTCTCACTCACCCTCTCAGCCTCGGCCCCTCCCTCCATTGCACCCCCAACCAATCCCCCGACCCCCGAAACCACCTCCTCGACCACTGCCGGTCGATCCCCACGCCTCCTCTTGCGTGAGTAGCCTATCATAACACCCCCAACCTCCGGGCCAGCCCCTGAAGACGTACCCGTACCCCTAGCCGCACCGGTATCCACTAACGGCACCTCCGCCGCACCCACGACCTCCCTCACGACCTCCACCACCCGATCACTCCCCGATGAACTAGACCCCGAGACAGCCCCGCTCTGCTCTCGGGAAGACCTGAGGCGCTTCATCATCGAAGTCGTCTTCTTCTCCTTCGTCATCTCCTCCGATTTCGCACAAGGAAAAAACCCAAAGAACATCTAGGGCTTCGAAATCAAGAAGAAAGGGATGATGAAAGGCAAAAACAAAGGGTTGAAGGTGTTCTAAAATCAAGGATTTTCGGTTTAAAATGAAGAAGAAGAAGAAAGGAGAGAAGAGGAACCATTTTAAAATGTATGGGGAGAGAGAGGGTCCTTTTCGGTTATAAGGGACCCAGTCATGGGGCGGCTACCCACGAGTAGCCGCCCCCTCTCGGGCGGCTAGTTACAACTAGCCGCCCCTCCCAGTTTTCTCTTTCATTTCTTCTTTCAGCCCTAAAATTCAAAAGTTCTCCATAACCAAACAGCCATGTGTTGGCTTATTTCCAGACATTACTTGATCAAACACGACTTTCCCGAAGTTTTGCCACACGTTCAGTACCACTCAAATTTGAATTTCTTCAGTTCTGGTTCTTTTCCAGAGTTCTTATCCTTCGGATGATCCAATTCACCCAAACTCAACTTTTACTTGCTTTCTGTCGGCGATATCCCCTCCTTGCTGAGTTTTCCCAAGCACGGGAACGGTAGGCACGAGGAAACTGACGCCGGGCTGCTCCGTGCACGATAGCTAAGAACCCCGACCGCGGGTTGGATCACTCACCATTTACTTTTCCCCGCCTTCCAACTGGATCATCCTCTCGGATAAAAATTCTAAGTCAAGACCTAGCCTCTGACGGTCTAAATCAACTCCCCGAGTAGTACTGCTCGTATTGGCACAACTCCTTGAAGGTCGGGCCGGCCAAAATAGGGGTCTCTTTCCTTATCATCGGTTGAAGTCTTTCATGCTTCGCACAAAGACTCCGTCCGATGAGGGACAATTGTAGATACCCCAATTTTGACCGTCCAGAAAGACAGAAATACTTCAAGTAACACCCGGAAATATCCCACTTTTGGACATCCAGTAGAGAACCAAAATTCAGGAAACCGGAAACCCTAACCCTAGCCCTAAACTAAACCTAGCCAGAAACCCTAACCGGAAAACCTGACCCTAGCATTGACCTAGACCTAAAACCGGAAACCCTAACCCTAAGACCCAAAAACCCTGTGTCCCTGGCAAGGGGCGGCTAGATCTAACTAGCCGCCCCATACTAGGCGGCTAGTTTGAACTAGCCGCCCCCCTAACCGCCCCCTGACCGACTTTGGACCAGTCCCCTGGATGGGACATAAAGCAGCAATAAATGCTGATCATTGCAGCGGGTCATGACCTTTAGCCGCCCTCTCTTGGCTGGATCAAATCAAGTAACCGACCCAAGCCACCGCTTGTCAGAGATGGGACGTTTGGCAGGTCATGATGGGGGCGGCTACCAGAAAGTAGCCGCCCCATCCTGGGCGGCTAGTTGGAACTAGCCGCCCTTCACCTGGTCCTGACAGAAGAACCAGGGAATTAATGAGGGGTCTAATCGAAGCCAACCCACTCCATTACCCCCGGGATATTTCCCTGCCTCTCTTTTACTATAAATAGAGGGGTCCCAAGCCCAAATACAACATCACCAATTCATCTTCAATCACCAAAAAATCCCAACATCCTTCAAACCACAAAATCCACACTAGAAATCCCTATAGAGAGAGAGAGAGCCTCTTGTGTGAGAGAAAACACCCATTCCCTACACAAAAACACCCTCTCATCCCACCCTCCAGAAACCCGGGCTAAACCTAGCTTAGCCTCTGCCCAAAACCAAACCCATTTCCTACCAAAGCTCTGCCCAAACCAACCCAGGCCCTGGACGGCTAAACCCTAGTAGCCGCCCCATACCCGACGGCTCAAACCCACTAGCCGCCCCCCATATCCACACTCCTTTGTCCCAAGACTCCTTTAGTCAAGCCCGGAAGCAGAATAGGATTACTTGTTTTTCACCTCTGTGTACAGTATATCCGTGTCTCAGAGCGGAGACCCCACAAACTCCCCCCGTAAGGCGATCAAATCCAACACCAACTTTTCCTGCTTTTTGAGAAAGCAGGTGGCGATCACAACAAAACCCCGTCTTTTCTGAGAAGCAGTCGGGCGGCTCAGAAACGACTCTTCGGGCGGTGATCTGATCAGTCGTGAGACGGACCAGGACCAAGTTCGCAGAACCCCCAGTTTTACATACCGACAGGGCCGTGGTATGTTCCTAACCCTTTAGTTTTAGCTTTTATTTGGTATATATGCATGCCTTTTGGTGGTATGAACAGGTTGTATATGTGTATTATACTCGTATATGTGTTTTTTAAATAGTCATGCTTGGTGTATAAGCTAATCATGGTGGGATAGTATGCTGATAGGGGTTTGTTTCTAGAAAAGGGGGCAATTTTCGTATATATGTATCCATGTTTACTCCTTTTTTAGAAAAAAAGTGAATGGTATGGCTAGCATGCTTGCATACGATACCCCTTTTGTGCGTATATAGTTTTTAGGGTGTGACTCCGCATGTGTTTGATCATGGTAGAGTGCATGTGTTTCATGGGTCCAGGTGATTTATATATGCTTAAGTGTGTTTTTAGGGAAAGTATATAAGTATGATAGTGTGATGCAAGAACGAGAGTAAATGGTGACCACAGTGGGATATATTATTGTCGTTTAGCATGTGATTTGTAAATAGGGGAAACCTTTAAGTTTTAAACTTCTTATTTTCATGCTTTTGTCTTTGATTTAGTATATAGGAATTTCTTTTTGCTAAGCATGATTAAGCGAACCTTAGGCTTTGGATTCTTACCTCCCGATTGCTCTCTGGACTAACCCATCTCTTCTTCGTTTGTTTGCAGCGGCCGAATCGTATTCGGGCTCTTTGGCATGGGACGAAGCGGTGGTACGATGCCTTGGGGCAGGAGGAGAGGAGTTTAGTGGACGGAGCGGGCTTCCGTTCCTTCTTTCTGATTGAGCCATTCCACGTCCATCGCCCATATGTGGAGGCATTGGCGGAGAGATGGGACCCGGAGAGTTGTACGTTCATCCTCCCTACTGGCGCCGTTATGCTGACCCTTGAGGACGTCCATCGGATCACCGGTCTTCTGGTGTTGGGGGAAGCGGTGATTGCAGCCACCCTTGTGGATTATAGGGGGCTGTTTCGAGAGTTGATCAAAGAATGGGAGTTCGTGGAGCGGGAGCGGACGCTGAACCAGATTCCTTTAGGGAGGCTTTCGGGACAGTATGGCCTCGGTTCTTTTTATGGAGTGTTAGAAGGGCGAAGCTGCAGCTAGCTTCGAGAGGAGGCAGGCAATGATCGAGGTGAGAGAGGCGGCCGCGTGCCCACAGAGGGCACGGAGGGAGTTGAGGGCGTTCTTCCTTTACTTTTTCGGCGGGGTCCTCTTCTCGACGGCTTCTGATAAGGTTTCCTCTCACTCTCTTTTGCTGATGAGGGACCTGGAGGGCATGGGACGTTAGGCTTTGGGAGCGGCGATGCTCGCCCATCTCTTCGCGGAGCTCTCGAAGAAAGTTAAGAGGGTCGGGGGAAAGAACCTTGGTGGCTTTGCGCCATTTCTTCAGGTATGTGTAAGTGGTACATGTCTTTTTCTTAGTTTAGCTCACTTTGGTCATGATAATTTTCCTCTTGCTTTGCTAGATCTTTGGATACGAGCACTTCGCCATCGATCGCCCGACTCTGGCGCCGTTTGATCATGTCCTCCCTTGGGCCACGAGATAGGAACCCCGGGGATCTTCTCGCTTGTACCGCCTCGCCCAATTCTGAGAGGCCTTTCACGTTTTGTCGGAGGAAGAGGTATAAGTTTTTTTCTTCGAATTTCTTTGGCTTGTATTTGGTTTTCTTTTGGCTAAGCGCTCTTCCTATCTTTTGATGCTTTTAGATGACGTGGAGGCCTTATCCGGAGGAGGTTCCTGAGGCCTTGGTGCGAGACGTCTGGTTGATCTATTTTAATGAGATTGTGTTTCATGCGATCAGCCTGGTCGTCCGCCAGCTTGGGTATCCTCAGTGGGTGCCCGATCCTCTGCCGCGGCGCCCCTCGATTCCGGTGGCTGGGATTCCTAGGGATACGAACCTCCTGAGGAATTACGCTACATATGTGGCTGGACGGATGGGCTGAGGCATCTTGGTGGTGCGTCGTCCTGAGGTGACTTCGAGTGACGCATACCTGGCTTGGTATCGTCAGGAGTACGCGGGTATCCTCGGGACGATGGAGGAGGATATCCCGGATGCTTATGTAAGTTGGGAACCCTTTTTCCTTTCCTCGTTCTCCCTTGCTTGAATATTTTCTGAATAGTGCTTCCTTTTGCAGGTTTAGTTGAATGAGATGGAGAAGAGGCTCAAGACCGCCAATGAGCACCTCCACGCGTGGGCCAGGTAGATAGAGGCGTTGCGGGTTCAACGGAGATGTTTACAGGACCAGGTGGGGGTCCTCGAGGCTCAAGTGGATGCTCTGTCGAGAGCGAGAGTCGATGGTGCTTCTTCTTCTTCCACCCCTCCTCCTTCCATGGTTTCTGAGCGAGAGCTCGAGCTGACGAGGGAGTTAGATGCGGCCCGGAGCGAATTGACGGCCACACAGATGGAGCTGGGCCAGGCGAGGGGTAGAGCTTCCTGGGCTGAGGAGGAGACGGACCGGCTGAGGTCCATGATGGCTTCGAGAGAGGAGGGGTTCAGCACCCTAGGCCGCGAGAGGGACTCCCTCCAGATGAGGGTGTCAGAGTTGGAGGCTTCGGCGGGTGTTCCTGGAGGTTTGATGGGAGACTTGGTTCGTTCTCTCCAGGCGGCCGGGGATAGGGATCGAGAGGCGCTTAGGGCATCAGAGGCGAGGGCACGGGTGTTGGAGGAGAGGTTGAGGGCTGTCGAGGATCGGGCTAGGGGGACTGAGAGTCGTGTCCGACAGAGATTGGAGAGGAGAGACAGAGATATGCAGCAAGTCCATCTCTGGGAGGCGACCATGAGGGGGAAATTGGTTGGAGGGGGCTCCATGACCGAGGCGGACCTTGACCTTCTCCCGCTTGAGCCTGACCATTCTCTCTCGGCTTCCTTGGCCACTGGGGCCACCTTCAGCCGTGCTTCTCGTCCTTCAGCGTCTCGGAGTCGTGGGATATATGCGAGGGCTGCTTCCTCGGTTCGAGAGACTCCTGCCGCTCCTGATGCTCCGGAGGTTCAGTCCTCTCCTCTGCCGCCTCTCCCTTCTCAACTAAGTCAGGATGTTCCTCCTACTCAGCCTCCAGCGGGTGACGATACGCCGAGGTATGGCTTCTTTGCATCTTGGTTTTAGGTTGAAGAATAGTATATATGCGATGAATTCATGCTTTTCTTCTTTTGGTTTTGGTTTTAGGAGATATTTTGATGATGCACAGCTCAAGATTTCCAGATTTGGGGTTCTCGGTGGACCTATCACTTCCTCACCCTTTTTTTATAGAGACTCTCTTTTATGCACTTTCTTAGGTTTTGTTTATGGTCTTGGTGGACAATTTTATGGTTTTTATGCATGGTTTGGTGTAGCTAGTATGGATGTTTTGGAATTTTTCAAAGGGTATCTTTTATTTTGGAAAATGCATATCGTATGGACGAATGAACTTGGTGTTTATAAGTTTTAATTTATTGATGGATGCAGGATTCTAATAATCATTCTAGCATGGTATTTATACAGGTTTTGTGTATTTATGTGTTTGAAATGTGTGTATGCATGTTTGGGAAAAGAATATTTTGACAGGTTTTAAACAGTTGATTGAGGATGGGACTGACAGGGCAGATGGGGCAGCAGGTGAGGGGCGGCTACTTGTGTTTAGCCGCCCCATCAGCGGCTTGTTTAAGCTAGCCGCCCCATTCCTGGGTTTTCCACCTGGAAAAGAAGGGGCAGGGGCGGCTAGTTCTATCTAGACATTAACTGTGGGGCGGCTAGTCGGATATAGCCGCCCCTTGCCTGGGACAATTCTTCTGGTTTTGTTTCTTGTCTGCTGCTGCTGAAAGCCTTCGTGACCGTTTCAATCTTCGAGACCTATAAAAACATTCTTTTCATGGACCAAGTGTTAAATCTGTCCGGATTGCGCCCCTGCACTGACTTTCGAGCTCTTCTTGCTTGAATTATCATGTGCTACAATCCATCTTTAAGGTAAAATGAAAAATCGAATGCGAGAAAGGAAAGTGCGGGAAACCATGCTTTAGTATGCAAGGAAGGGATTCCAAGTGCGTGAGCGAAAAAACTCTTAAGTGCGTGTGAAAGTGGGACAATTTTCTCTCAAGCATGTGCGGAAGGGCGTAGAATGAGTGTAGGTGGGGGTAATCTTATCATTGGTACGAGGGGTCAATTTTAACATTTCAAGAAAATCGGATGCCTAGGTGTTTTGGAAAAGGAAAATGCGAATTTATGCGTAAGTATGAGTGGCATAAGTGGGCATTTTAATTATTCAATGGTTTTCTTTTATGTGAGAGGGTAATGTTCTCGACTTTCTGAAGTAAAAGATACCATCAAATCTCCGTGGAGGAGCCCTTGTGGTCACCTATGTCCAAACCAGGGTTGTATTTGAAAGGCATAGGCTTTAGGTGTTGGTTTTCTAGGTTCATGGTTCTCAAATGCTTGATTGTATTATTCTAAACATGCTTTAAAATCCATGAGTGTACCAGGAGTCAAGTTAAATAAGCTTCCTTTGGATAGGCAAGTTTCTAAGTGAACTCATGTGAGTGTGTGTAGTTGTAAACCTGGAAATGATCTACCTTTGGTCGAAATTTCACCTTTCCCGGTAGACATAGTTCAATTTTGAATCCCATTGCGAAAATAAAAAAAGGGGGGGGGGGAGAATGGGATAAGAGTAATATCTTCCCTTCGGGCAATATTTTAGAATTGTCCCAGTCTGTCCTACTTTCTAGTTCCCTCTGGCTTTCTTCTTTTTATCACTTTTTTATTTTGGGTGGAAAGTACATTCCGTTGTTTGGATCTGTACTTGTATAGCCATTGTCTAGCGTATACTGTGTGTAAAGGCGTGAAAGCCTGCTAAAATAGAGAGTTTAACCCATTCACTTGGGTGTTATTTTTCTTTTGTTGGCCTCTCATTGCCTGATTTTTTTTTATTTGAGGGGGGGGGGGGCTCCTCTGTTTTTCACCCCGATTCTTCTCATGCTTCCACTCTAGAAGTGTTTGTATAGTGCCAGAGCCAGTTATGGGACACATGCTAGGTCCGGGTGACTCCTCATTTTGACCTAGGGTTAATACGAGTGGGGCGAAAATAAGGGAGGTTTGCTTTGGGGTTTTAAATTGTCCTAGTCTACGGGGTATGCAATTTCTCTTCTATCAGGTAAATCTAGTCCTAGTCATACGTGTGTGAAGGAAGTGGCATGATTTGGCGGAGATGTGTTCAAATAGATACGAGTTTATCTTTGAGAGTCTTATAATTCTATCATCAAGTACTAAACACTGGAAATTGCAGGAAGAAAGAATAATAGTTCTCAAGTATTGAAAGCTATTCATGCATAGAATTTCTTTAGATAAAGTGCATTCCACGAACCTGAAACCTCGACTCCTTCGGCATCTACCAGGCGGTAGGCATTCCCGGAATAGGCATGGGTGATCACATAGGGTCCCTCCCATGTGGGTTGCAACTTCCCTCTTGGGTGAGGCTGTCTTGATGGTGCTTAAGTACTAATTCCCCGATTTCAAATTTTCTTTTTATTACCTTCTTTTCAAATGCCCTTGCCACCCTTCTTTGGTAGGCCTGGCCATGGTCTGCCGCTCTTAATCTTTTCTCGTCTAGTAGTTCGAGGCGTAGTAGAAGTGCCTCTCTCCTTTCCTCAATTTGGAGGTTTTCTTCTAATACTATTCTTAAGGATGGGACGAGGATCTCGTAAGGTACTACTGCTTCGGCCCCAAACGTGAGTGAATAGGGGGTTTGACCGGTGGGTGTCCTAATGGAGGTTCGGTATGCCCAGAGGGCGTATATCAATTTATCAGGCCAATTGGTAGCCTTATGGGTTTCTACCATTTTCTTTATAATTTTGAGTAAGGTTTTGTTTGTGGCCTCTCCTTGTCCATTCCCCTGTGGATAATATGGCGTGGAATGATGAAGTTCTATATGATGTTTATTGCATAGGTCTTGGAATTCTTGGGAGATGAACTGGGGGCCATTGTCAGTTATAATCACTTTGGGGGTGCCGAACCATGCAAGGATGTGAGTGCGGACAAAACGAGCCAGGGTAGAGCTTTTAATTACTACATGGGACTCGACTTCAGCCCATTTGGTAAAGTATTCTGTAGCGGTGAGGATGAAGGCTTTTTGGGTGGTGTTTTCTATAGTGTCCCGGAATGGTCCTATCACGTCTAATGCCCACATAGAGAAGGGCCATGGTGAAGTCATGGGATGTAAAGAAGATGCTGGTGCGTGTATCTTGTTGGCATGAGTTTGACATTGGATACAACGCTTAACGTACTTGTTGCAGTCCCCTTCAAGCGTGGGCCAATAGTAGCCCATTCTTAGTACCCTTTTTGCTAGCATCTAGGCGTTGACGTGCCCTCCGCATACTCCAGAGTGAGCTTCTTCTACGATGGTATATGCTTCTTCGTCATCCAAGCACCTGAGTAGTTCCCCATTGAAGGAGACTCGGAAGAGTATCCCCACTCGGAGGCAGTATTTGACCGCCACCCTTTTAACTATTTTCTGGTCGTTGCTAGTAGCGTAGCTTGGGAATGAACCGTTTTCAAGGTAATTTTTGATGTCAAAGTACCAGAGATTTCCGTCATCCATATCTCCTAGTTCAAGGGCTAGGATTTTCATGGTACTAGCATTTTTGTTGGTTTGGTTCCTTTTAAGGAGATCTCGAGTTTTATAGTCACAGAGTTCGGTGGCAGGTGTTTCCAGTCTTTGGATAGTGACTATTTCAGATGTCCTAGATAAGGGGAAGGTGAGTGATGAGGCTAGAGAGGCCAGAGAGTCTGCAAGAATATTGCCGGCCTGGGATATGAAAATGTGAGTAACCTCACGGAATTGTTTAAGCAGGACTATGGCTAGTTCTCTGTACGGCTTCAGCTTTGGGTCTCTAGTATGATATTTTTTAAGAGTTTGGTGGATCACTAAGAGGGAGTCCCCAATAATGTCTAAAGTTTTAGCTCCTAGGGCTAGGGCTGCCTTTAAACCGGCTATCAGGGCTTCGTATTCAGCAATATTGTTGGTGGCGTTAAACGTGAGCTAGAACGCTCATGGGATAATGACGCCTTCGGGGGAGATTAGTGCTATCCCTATTCCCTTTCCCTTTTGGTTGATCGCTCCGTCGAAGTATAGCGTCCATGTCTCTCTATTTTTTTCTTCAATAAGCGCAAATATTTCTTCGTCTGGGAAGTCGGTTTTTACTGGTTCGTAATCAGGGAGGGGTAGTTGAGCGAGGTGGTCAGCGATAGCTTGCCCTTTGATGGATTTTTGAGTGGCGTACGTAATGTCAAACTCATTTAACTGTACTTGCCATTGGGCTAAGCGTCCAGTTAATACAACTTTCTCGAATAGGAACCTTATTGGGTCCATTCTGGCAAAGTATTTGACTTTGTGGGCAAGAATGTAATGTCGCAACTTTTGGGAAGCCCATACTAATGATAGACAAGTTTTTTCTATAGGAGGGTAGGCTTTTTCGTATTCAGTCAGGGTTTTACTCAAGTAGTAAATGGCCTTTTCCTTTCTTCCCATGTCGTCGTGTTGTGCAAGTACTGTACCAATGGCTTCCTTAGTTGTAACTATATAGAGAAGCAGGGGTCGTCCAGGCACTGGAGCCGAAAGGACTAGGGGATTAAGAAGGTACTCTTTTAAATTATCAAAGGCCTTTTGGCATTCACTATCCCAATTATACCTAACTCCCCCTTTTAGCAGTTTGTAAAAGGGGCGACATCTTTCAGCATGTTGCGAAATAAATCTCCTAATAAATTGCAACCTTCCTATGAGCCCCCTTAACTCTTTTAGGTTCTTAGGTGGGGGCATTTGGGCGATGGCTTTTGCCTTGGTCAGATCTATTTCTATCCCCTGTTTACTCACCATGAATCCCAAGAGTTTCCCAGAGGAGACCTCAAAGCGACATTTCTTTGGATTCATTTTAAGTGAATATTCCCTGCATCTCTATAGCACTTGCCTAAGTATGTCTGCGTGTCCTATTCGAGTCCTAGATTTAACTAAGATATCATCCACATATACTTCTACTAGTTTGTGCATCATATCATGGAATATTGAGGTCATAGCCCTTTGATATGTTGCACCCGCATTTTTGAGCCCGAAAGGCATCACTATGTAGCAGTAAGTTCCCCAGGGTGTGGTAAAGGAAGTCTTTTCTTGGTCTTTCTCTGCCATCCGGATCTGGTTGTATCCAGAAAATCCATCCATGAACGAGAGCATCTCATACCCTGCCGTGTTGTCAACAAGGAGGTCAATATGTGGGAGTGGGAAGTCATCCTTTGGGCACGCTCGATTGAGGTCCCTGAAATCGATGCATATCTGGATCTTTCCATCCTTCTTGGACACTGGAACGATATTTGCTTCCCACTTTGGGTATAAGACTACCCAGATAAATTTAGCCCGGTGGAGTTTGTCCACCTCATCTTTGATTTTTAAAGCCACCTCGGGATGAAGGCGCCTCAGTTCTTATTTTACTGGCTTTGCGTTTGGTTCTAGGATTAATTGATGTTCGACTAATGAGGTATCGAGTCCAGGCATGTCTTTGTAAGACCATGCAAAGACGTCTTTATACTCATGTAATATTTTAACCAAGCCCTCTCTCTAATCGTGTTTTAGTACTTTGCTAATTGAAATGATTTTGGGGTCAGCCTATGTCCCTAGGTTAAGCTCCTCTATCTTCTCATCTGCTTCTTCTGTCCTTTCATCGAACCTTTGAAGGCTCTGTTTGAATTCTTTAGATAGGTCCTCTTTTTCTTCATCGTCCTCATCACAGATTTCGAAGACCCCTAGACCATCATCTAGGTTCTCTATGTTATCTAGGCCTGGTTCTTCTATAACTGATATTGATTCAAATTTTTCTAAACCTAATATGGCCCTGCTATACCCTTCTAAGTTGCTAATGATCTGGTCAGGTATTTGACTCCTAGTAGTTTTGACTGTTTTGGACGAGGTACTAGGGTTGGGATTTTTAGCTTGACTGGCTAGACGCTGTAGTTTATTCAGGAGATCAGAGTCCTCGCTAAAGGGGTGCCATGCCAGGGTGAAGTCATCCTTGTCAAACAGGGATCCTAGGGTTTTGGTTTCCATTTTTTTGTTTGTTTTTTTTTATTTGTTTTTTTTTTAACAGAAAAGACACTTATTATTTACAACCTACTGGATTGGTGGAAGTGTTTCAACCGACTTTCCTCCAGCAGCTGGCGCTCCTTTATTGCGATGCTTGAGCACTGCTAGAAAAGGAGGCTGGGTCAGCTGGAGTTTTATCGTCTGCCGGTGAGAGTGTGTAGGTGTTTATCAGGGTGTGGGAATAGCCATTCTAGGGAGCCAGAGAGATAGTCTGGCTCTCTTCCCTGGATAGGGTCCAGGGGGTAGGGGCATACGACCTCTTTGGCGGGCTCTACGATCATTCCTCTTACGAAATGTTCGCATAACCTCCAATTGTATTTTTCCTTTAATTTAGGTTTGTGCTTGGATGAGCTGATCCCCCTCTTCTCTGGCCATGCTGGGAGTTCGATGGGGTCCAAGATCCCATTTTTTTGTCCCAAGGTTCCCCCGGGAAGATAACCCATGGTCCCCATTATGTGCCAGCCAGGGTTCTTAAGTCTAGGGTGGCTTGCCTCTATGGTAATGGAGAGAGTGTTCAGGGGATTTAGCCAATCAGCTGGGAAATGTAAGATGTGGATGGTGGCTTCTATGGGTTTTGAGTTACTGGTTTTTACAGCGATGGTTTCATTAACGGCGAACCTCGATTTAGGTCCTTTGATCGCATCCCCTTGTATTTTGATTATCCGACCTCCCAAGGGGAATTTCAAACATTGGTGTAGGGGAGAGGAGACCCCTTTTATGGACGCTAGCCATTTGCGTCCTAGGAACATATTATAATCTGAATCCATTTCTAGGACGTAAGCTTTAGCGCTAGTTTCTAGCGGCCCTACTTTTAATCGGAAGTCCTTAAAGCCTAGAACCGGACGAGCCGTTTTGTCATAGGCAAATATATGAGTGTCCGTTTCGAAGAGTGTAGTTATGCGTCTGTCAATGTGCTCGAAGGTTTGTAGCGATATGAGGTTTACCCCTGCTCCGGTGTCAATTAGAACTTTATCCACCAAGTATCCTTCGAGGTTAATTGTTATGCATAGGGTTGAGGTGCTAATGACCTTATCATGAACCTCTTCTTTAGGTCTGAAGGTTATGATGGGCCCTAGTCCTGCGGTGGCTAGAGCTATTGGTACGCCTAGGGTAGAGATTTGTGGGTCGACTTGGATTCTTTCTAGGAACATTCTTAGAGCTTGCTGGTGGTGTTCTGAGGTTTCGATTAGCTCTAAAATAGAAATTTCGTGGGAATTTTTTGGAGTTGGTCTAGGATGTCGATCTTATCTCCTGCGCGGGGCTCCTCAGTTTTTGTTTCAAGCAGGGGGGGTCTATAAGAAGGGACAGCGTTGAAAATTCTGCCTGCCCTAGTAGTATGATGGTTCAGAGCGTCAATGGTGGTTCGGGGGTTTTGTTTTGATAGGTATTGGTCTTTGTTAATTGGTGAGGGGGATAACGGTTGGAGTTTTTAGGGAGGGAGGGCTTTGCGGGTCTGGGGAGAATGGGGGAGGGGACTGGTAGGACGGGGGGAGAGGCTGGTAGGATTAAGCCACCTGGGATGATTCTGGGTGACTCTTCATGGTCAGCGGCTTTTATGGTGTAGACACTTTCACAGCTTAGGCTCTCTGGTTCTTCCAAGGGAGCCTTCGTGGCCGGCCTTGGGTCTTGAGTTGCGCCTCTCTTCATCAAGGTTGTAGACAATGTCTCGAAACGAGGAGCATTGTTCGATGGTGTGGCCATGATGTCGGTGATACTGACAAAAACGGGTGGGGTCGGCACCGATAGGTGAAGGTCTGGCCATGGGTAAGGAAATGCCATTGACCTTTAATAAGGCCCTGAAGATGTTCCCTAGGGTTTCCGGAAGGGGAGGATAGCTATCCCTTCTGTTTGACCCTCTCGGGCCGTAGGAGGAGAAAGGTGCGGCCTTATCACGGGGGCTGCGCGCGGGTTCTCTAGGGGTTATGCCTTGCGTTCTTGGGAGGGTAGGATAGAAGGGTCTCCTGTTTTGGTCCTGGTTTCGGATTGAGGGGGCCTGAATTGGGGAATCATGGGTTGCGGGTGTTGTATCGGCACGGGGACGGGTATTGATCGAATGATGAAATTCTGGTGGATTGGCCGAGGTGGCGCATAACCGGATGAACTGGACGTGTACTGTCTCAGAGTCGTTCCTCAATCAGGAACTCGTGCTCCGTTCGGGTAGAGTGCCGATATTTGTGTAATAATCCCCTCTACCGTGGGTGTTTGTGCCTTACGAGGCGGTTGTCCAACCCTATGGCTGATAGGTGGGGTTTGGGTTTGGACTACTGGGGCTGCACAACGGGAAATTCTGTTGTGGTAGTCAATTTGAAGCTGATACGTAGCGCAGTCTCTGTACGAAAGGCTCGTACGAAGCTCTGGACTCAAGCTCTGTAACATCATGTCAATTTCTTGACATTCTGTGAGTTGCAGGCCAGTTCGGTGGACGAGTGTGCACCATCGAGACACGTATTGTTCAAATTCCTCCGTAGGCCTCATTCTCTCTACGGTTAAATCTGAAATAGAGGGGGTTCTGATCCTCTGGTAACTGTAGCGGCCTAAGAACTTCTCGCTTATAGCCGAGAAATTCGACAAGTGATCTACAGGGAGGGTGGAGAACCATTGTAGTACTTCTCCTTCCAATGATTTCTGGAAGAGTAAGACTAGCAGAGGTTGATTATCTAGAAAGGGGGGAGGCGTCTAGATAAAAAGTAGTTAAATGGATGTCTGGGTCTAGACGACCGTTATACCGGCGGAATTTGGGGATTTTGAATCCCTCCGGTAGGTGGACTGACGGGATTTGTCTTAGGTTGTGTAGAGACATATGCTTGGGGGCTGAGGGACCAGTCTCGGAGAGGATTCTCTGGATGGTTTCTTCCAGCGTTTCTCCCCAGGGAGGGCTGCCTAGCGGTCCGGGGTTTGGGGTGGCCTGGTAAGGGCTTGGGATGGAAACGGTTGGGAATGTTGGATTTACAAGGGAAGGGGGGGTGAATGAAAAGACGCTCGGGTTGACCGAGTGACTGGGTGTGAACGGGGATTTGGGAACGGCCTTAGGGGTTTCGACAGGGGCCTCCTGTCTTAGGGTTTTGACCTGGCGGTAGTCGGCGAGGTCATGAAACATGTCCTCTACGGATTGGTATCCTAGACTGGCCATCTTTTCCTCTAGATGGGTCAGGAATTGCGTGGCCTGACCCTCTTGGTGGATTCTTTCCTCTAGTATCTCCTCCTCTATGCGGGATTCCATGATGTGTGTGAAAGGGAATGAATGCAGATGTAAAGCAGTAAATAAAGCGGTAAAGGATTGCACAGCAGTGTGCGGCTTACAAAGCAGTAAAGGATTGCGCAGCGGTGTGCGGCTTACAAAGCAGTAAAGGATTGCGCAGCGGTGTGCGGCTTACAAAGGATAAATGATGTTGTGATGTGAATTAGAGGAGGAACTGATTCGAGGGGTGGGAAGCTCTAACCTTCCTAGAGGGTTGATAGCATTCTAGTCAAGCTTGTAAAAGGGGGCAGAAGAGGATTAACTTTTGTTGTTTTTCACGAGGGAGGTCCCACCGTGATCGTCAGATTTGTCGGTGTGTCGGATTCTCCGAATGTCCTAAAGGATCCGGCGGTGCGCGGGTGCGCGCGTGTGGCGTGTGTGGTGGTTCTTCGGGGATTCGGATCGGATGCGTGCCTTGGCGGGCTCGGTCGGATCGTCTACTCGGAAGGGTGAGGTGTCGTTCCTGGTTGAGGTGCCCGACAGCGACTCAAGAGGATTCCAGGGGTTTGTGTGATCGCCACCTGCTTTTTCTAAAAGCAGGAAAAGGTTGGGGTGGATTTGATCTCCTACGTGAGGGAGTTTGTGGGGTCTCCGCTCTGAGACACGGATATACCGTACACAGAGGTGAAAAACATGTATCCTATTCTGCTTCCGGGGCTTGACTAAAGGAGTCTTGGGACATAGGGGTGCAAATGGGGTCTGGTTTGGGCAGAACTTCGGTAGGAAATGGGTTTGGTCTTGGACAGAGGCTAAGCTAGTTTTAGCCCGGGTTTCTGGAGGGTGGAATGAGAGGGTGTTTTTGTGTAGGGAATGGGTTTTTCCCTCACAAAAGGGGGGCTCTCTTTCTCTCTCTCTTGGGATTTGGTGGATGTGAATTGGTGGATTTGTGAGATTGTTGATGTTTGTAAGGATTGATGATGTTTAAAGGCTTGGGACCTCCTCTATTTATAGGAAAAGAGAGGCAGGGGAATGACCAGGGGGTAATGGAGTGGCTTGGCTAATAGTGTATGTGATTAGACCCCTCATTAATTCTCTAGTTCTTCTGTCAGGACTAGGTGAAGGGCGGCTAGTGCTAACTAGCCGCCCAGGATGGGGCAGCTACTTCCTGGTAGCCGCCCCTATCATAACCTGCCAAACGTCCCATCTCTGACAGGCGGTGGCTTGGGTCGGTTACTTGGGTTGATCCGGCTAAGATAGGGTGGCTAAAGTTCATCACCCGCCGCAATGATCAGCATTTAATACTGCTTTATGTCTCATCCAGGGGACTGGTCCAAAGTCGGCCAGGGGGGTGGCTAGTGCTAACTAGCCGCCTGGTGTGGGGCGGCTAGTTAGGTCTAGCCACCCCTTGCCAGGGACTCAGGGTTTTTGGTTTTCTGGTTAGGGCTAAGGGTTAGGGTTTCTGGTTTAGGTTAGGGCTAAGGGTTAGGGTTTCCGGTTTAGGTTAGGGCTAAGGGTTAGGGTTTCCGGTTTCTTGAACTTTGGTTCTCTACTAGATGTCCAAATGTGGGATATTTCCGGGTGTTACTTGAAGTATTTCTGTCTTTCTGGACGGTCAAAATTGGGGTATCTACACCAGCGCGCCCAGAGACTCTGCCCAGCGCGTCCGGCAGCGTTCCCAGGGCCTATTCCCAGCGCGCCCAGAGACTCTCCCAGCGCGTCCGGCAGCGTTCCCAGCGCCTGTTCCCAGCGCGCTCAGCGACTGCTCAGCACGTCCTGCGACGTTCCTAGCACCTGTTTCCAGCATGCCCGGCGGCATGCCAAGCACGCCCTGCCCTGCCTGCACACCCCGGGTGATGCCCCGTGCGTGCGTGTTGTCTCGCGTGCATGCTGTCCCGCTTGCCCCGCATGCGTGCTGTTCCACGTGCGTGCTGCCCCACTTGCTCTGCACGCGTGCCTCCACTCGACGCACATCAAACCGGATATCAGTGAGTGGTCCAATTCCAACCCTTTTGGGAGCGCTCGATGCACGCAGTCGTGCTTCGCGCTTCCATGGGGCTTTATTTGCACCGTAAATATCATGCATGTTAGGGTTGTATAGCTCGTATATTGCGTAGAACCCCTATTCTACCCTATACTTGTATAAATATGTATTCATGTTTGAATAATTGTGTTTTCATGCACCCCTTGTGTTTCGGGCATGTATTTTCGAATGAGTTTATGGATGCATAGAATATCCATGCCTTAGGTAGTATTGTAATACTCTCCCGTATATGAGTAATATCCAGCATGTTAAACCTTGGGTTAATAACCGGATGTGTAACTAATATTCCCTTACGATTAGACTGGAGGACGTGGTATAGTTGTTGCACCCATCTGTTGGGGCAAAGCTATGACCAGCTTACGGAGAGGATGAGACTTTCCCTCTCTGTTGCCCTCCCTCTTTGCGTAAACTAAGTAAGTAGATGTAGTTCCTACTAGACTCAGGTTCATTTGAGAATATTGGCATGCACCTGTTAATGCGCGAGATCGTGCTTAACCTTCTCCTCTTGAGTTGGTGATAACCAACGAATGTTAGGATATATTTTTGTATGATTGTATGATTAATGGCCTTATAAGCATGTTTAAGTAGGCCATACCTTGTATGCATGTTGTATGATTTGTTGTTTATGATGTAAATCCATGTTAGGGAGTACCCCTATAGTTATTTAATACATTATCGTGCATGTGGCACATATAACTACGTTATGATTCTTCTTATATATATATGTGCATGTTAACTAATTTGGTCTATCCGTAATAGGTGAGGGTATGACCCGCTGTCGGGTCGTACCCTATTAGTTAAAGCGCTAGCGAAGTAATCGCCCCTTGCATCCGAGTGATGCATTCGTATTGAATTCAGAAGAATTCATCGTTGCATCTGTTTTGTTAAACCGATAGCTATGACATTTAAGTTGGGTCTACCTGTGCTAGTTGTGTGTATGAACCGCTTATTGGGTTATGCCCTTGGCTTTTCTACACAAGTGTAGAGGTAGTCTTCGCATCTGAGTGACGCCTCCTTGTGGGAATACAAGAGTACTCGATATCATCGATATATATATATAAGTACCAAAGATAGTTTGGCTTTCCCATAGGGTTCGCATTGCGAACGCAGGGCGCTTCCTCCTGACATCGTCATGAGTCGAAGCTACCTGACATAGAAGCTGTCCTGTATGGTTCCACCACTTGTAGGTGCTACCAATGCGTATCGCGGTACACATCTAGCGAATATACTGATCGTGGAAGGCCGACAGGTAGAGGCTGCGCGGGAGAGGGCTACCAAGTGATATTGCGGGCTTGAAGTCGTTCTCCCCTTCGTCGGATCCGTGTCGAAGCTGCCTGGTTTGTAGTTGACCTGTGGGGTGCTCCTAGACCCTATTTATGACATCTGTTGGTGCGCCATATGGTAGAGATAGCAATCATGGAGAGGCTACCAGGTAGAGGCTCCCCGGGAGAGGGCTACCGGATGACGATGTGTGTAGAGCAACTGAGTTCATTCCAAAAGTCCCTAGGGTCACCCCTCCGGGGGCTAGGGTGCGGATGAGTTGTGGTCACATCATCACGTGACCCAAATACCCATCGAGTATACTTGGGTATGCTACTCCTAACGCTTGAGGTATCGAAGTATATCTCTACCTCATTGCAGATGGACGCGTTGTGTCTTGTTAACCAATAACACAAGGTGTTATGGTTAACCCTCGTTTCTCCCCGGGTCTCCCTAGGCTCCCCTTCGGGGGCGGAGGCGGGGAATGTGTTGAGTCACGTCGCTACGTGACCCGTTCGTGTGTTCATCCATTCCCATAGTTGTTGGGGCTGGTTATGTATCAGTGCTGAGAGACATCGATGGGCAATTATCTCTATGTAGATAATCCAATAGTGTTGTGTAGATCAATAATTCCGTGTCTCCTTGACAAATGGTATGGTCTCTCCCCAAGAGTGCCAAGAGTCTCCCTTTGGGAGTGAGGGTGAGGGTGAGGTGGGTTGCTTCGCCGCGTGACCCTATTATCCATTGGGCTTTCACCCATGTTTTCCTGAAAAAGAAATTGCCTAGCATTAAATTGTTAAATGGTGTTTGGTTTCTAGCCACTCACTGAGCTTGTAGCTCACCCCTCGCATATTGTTTCTTTTACATGGGCGTTGTTGGGCATGTAGCTGGAGTTTCCCTATGGGTGGTCTTGCATGCGTGGAAGCGTTCTGTCTGGCGGATTGGCGAGTGCGAGACTGTCAATAGTCCTAGAGTCTTGTGTATTTGTAAATCGTGCGTGTCGCCCTTGTTGTATTTTATTGGCTAGACTTGGCTCTCACAGGACAATGATTGTGTATTCGAGTCTGTAATAATATTGTTGATTTACATACTTATTGATAGTTTATGCTTCCGCTTTTCAGTTGTGTTATCGGTTGTCATTGCTTCATTAGCCTTGTGTATTATTTATTGGAGTCATTGTTGACCTCTTGTTTATGATAGTTGATATTATAATTATTGCCACGTCTCGGGGACGGCCGCCCTGGGGCGTGACAAAAATCACCCACGAATCTTCTGCAAGTGGATTATTTTTGGGGTTGATTGAGATTTTCTGTGTGCATTTTTCAATTAACATACATTAATTAATCTATCTAAGGGTTGTCCCACATAACATAAGGTGGGGATTTCATCACCCTCCCTTGGCCCACAAATCATCACCTTGAGCATTTGTCAAACCCATGAGCCTAATTGAATTAAAATGAATTAGACTTGGCCCTAGGTTTTTGAGCTCAATAGGACAAGAGACGCCAAGAGATACTTCAGTGAGCCATTAACCATTTAATGATGTCTAGGAAAGTGGTTTCATAAGGTTTCTACCTTAAAGGACAGTGGTTACTTAATTGAGGAACACACGAAAGCGTGGAAGACCCCCCAATAATCCTTTACCCTTTCCTGGTTGTCAGATGGTTAATTGTTAATTGACAAGCTTGAGGCATATCTTGGAACAGTTAGGAGTTGTCCATTAAGGGAGGAACATCCTCAACAACTAGATCTTTTAAAAATCATCATCCCTCACTTAACAAGATAAATCTTAATTTGTTGATTGTGAAAGTATATTCTTGATTTGGGATATTTTGGTTTATGAGCATTTGGTCTAGAGATTCTAAAAACCGATTGATTCGTACCGAGTCAACCATCACCATGGATAACACAGTAGCGGTTATTTCAAAGACCTTGAAGGATTACATGTATCCATCTAGAACTACGCAACCCTCATGCATTGTGTTACTAACAACCAATGCTAACAACTTTGAGATCAAGCCTGGGATGATTAATATGCTCCCAAAATTTGATGGATCCGAGGATCCATATCTTTTCATTAGGGAATTTGAGAAAGTTTGTTCCACTCTAAAACTTCAACAACTAATTGATGATTCCCTCCGGTTGAGGTTAGTCAACTTCTCCCTCAAAGATAATGCTAAAAAGTGGTTGTATGCTTTACCCGTAAATTCTATCACCACTTGGGATCAATTAGTCATGATATTTTTAAAGAAGTTCTTTCCTAATCATAAAACTTCGCATGAATATAAATCAGTTCATTCAAAAGGATGGAGAATCTTTGTGGAGATATTTGGAGAGATTCAAGGACTTTCTATTGCAATGTCCTCATCATGGATTTGAGGTTTGGAGACTAGTGCAAATTTTATATGAAGGTTTGAATTACACCACAAGGATTATGGTTGAATCAATGTGTAGTGGTGAATTTACCAATATAAATGAAATTGAAGCATGGGCATTTCTAGAAGAAGTAGCTGAAAAATCCATGCAATGGGAGACAATTAGTGAGCCTGAGAAACTCATGCCTTCTAAGGGAGGTATTCATTCCATTGATAGTAGCTTTGAGTCTGAAGCCAAATTTGCATCTCTCATTCATAGAGTAGAGGCCCTAGAGATGAAACCAAATCATGATTCTATTAATCAAGTCTCCACCTCCAACCCTACTATTGTCTGCATTTTATGTAAATCTTCAAATCACCTAGCGGAAGACTGTCCTTCACTGTCATCCCACAAGGAAAGTTGGGCCGAACATGCCAATAGCTTACAATGGAGGAAAAATGACCCATATGCTCAAACTTATAATCCTGGATGGAGGAATCATCTAAATCTGTCATGGACTCAAGGCCCACACCAAGGAGGTCCACAGGGACCTCCTCAAGCTCCCATATATCCTAGACCAAATACAAGACCTATTTCTACTCCATTCCCTCTACCTGACTTTCAAACAGAAAATTAGAAGTTCTCTTCCTTAGAGAAAAGGTTGGATGTTCTTATGAAGGCCACTCAAAATTTAGCTCAATCATCCTCCCGGGTGTCTGCCACTTTGAATCAATTTATGCAATCTACAGGGCAAATCCTTCAATCCACCACACAGGCAATCTTCCGTCTCAAGATTCAAGTTGGTCAATTGGCCACCACCATGAGTGAGAGAGAGAAAGGAAAGTTTCCTAGTCAACCTGAGTCTAACCCTAGAGGACCCATTCTTCAAGGACAAATCCAAGATTCTTCTAGTAACCAGTCCAACCAGGTTAATGCAATCACTACTCTTAGGTCTGGTAGACAAGTAGACAACAAGGTTATTATGCCTAGTAATGATGTCGAAGATGATAAGGACAAACCCAAATTAATTCACGAGGACCCAGATTCTGAACCCATCCCTCCTGGCCCATCCATCCCAGAGAAAGCGAAGCCCAATGATTCTCCTAAGAGAGTTTATGTTCCAAAGGCCCCATATCCCCAGAGATTAGGTACAATTAAAAAATCTGCACAGCTGGATAAAATTTTAGAGATGTTTAAGCAAGTTCGCGTGAACATTCCGCTCCTAGATGCTGTCCAACAAATACCTGCCTATGCCAAATTTTTGAAGGACTTATGCACCCAAAAAAAAGACCAACATTGTACCCAAGAAAGCTTTTCTGGCATCCCATATAAGCTTCATTCTTTCATGTGAGACTCCAATCAAGTATAAGGACCCAGGTTGTCCCACCATTTCATGTGTGATTGGAAGCACTCGTATTGATCGAGCTTTGTTAGACTTAGGTGCGAGTGTAAATCTACTGCCCTATTCAGTGTACAAACAGTTAGGCTTAGGAGAATTGAGGCCTACCCCAGTGACCTTACAATTAGAAGATCGACCTGTGAAAATTCCTAAAGGTATTATTGAGGATGTCCTTATTAAGGTTGGGGATTTCATCTTTCCTGTTGACTTTATTGTTTTAGAAACTCAACCTGTTCTAAACCCGAAGGGGCACATTCCTGTAATTTTGGGTAGACCATTCCTGGCTACGTCTAATGCTTTGATTAACTGTCGAAATGGATTAATGAAATTATCTTTCGAAAATATGACAGTTGACCTAAATATCTTTCACATTGGAAAACAGCCAGGAGATTATAATGATGAATTAGAAGATGTGAATTCTATTGAGGAAATAATTGAAGATTTGAAACATCATTCCATGTCTACTAAAGATCCTTTAGAATTTTGTCTTGCACACTTTGGAGAAAATTTTATTATAGAAAAATCAATCACGGAAGTAAATGCTCTCCTAAATTTAGAATCAACCATCCCATTCATCAAGTGGCAACCAAAGTTTGAGCCCCCTCCTCTATCACCACCCCTTCCTTCCATTGATGAGCCTCCCAAGATAGAACTTAAACCATTTTTGGAATTACCGCTGGAGAAAGTGGAGGCCATTCACCTCCATGATTCCATCTATCAAGATTAAGCTCTCTTTATAATCATTTTGTTCTATATTTTTCTGGGTTGCCTTTTCTCCCGAGTCATCATTTCCTTAGTCATGCTGTAAACTAGGTTTGGGGGAGTTAGGGTAATTTTCCATTTTCAGTATAGGCTTTGTGTTTGTTTGCATCCACTCTCATCGAGTCATTGGATGTAGTATTTATTTTGAAGTATATTGAACTAATAAAATTATTTTGATGTCATCGTATAGCAGCAGTTCAATGGTGATCACTTGATATGGTAAAATTCTTTTTTTTTCGTTCTCCTTTCTTGATATTTCATGTGTCCAATTATATGAACATTGAGGACAATGTTAGATTTTGGTTTGGGGGTGTAATCAACAAATTTTGGTGTGATATATTAAAAAAACAATTGGGAAAATTTAATCATTGGGATGCATTTGGCTTGCCAGATCAATTTTAACTTTAGTTGTTAATCCTATCCTGTGTCTAAAATATTTTTCACAAACTTCAAGTCTTGAAAATTTTTTTTCAGTACTTATAGCCATGTATATATGTAGCCTAAATAGAAAAGTAAAATTTAAGGGAGAGAACTGGAAGAAACATTAGTGGAGACTTAACCCATGAGAGATTTGAGCCATTCTATTCTTGGAGGGATTTTACATAATTCTGAGTTACAAGTTAACTCAAATTTTTCATGGAGGGTTATTACTACATGATTCTTGAAAAAAAAAAGAAAAGAAAAAAAATCAATCAATTACTATGAAATTTCATGGAGGGTTATTACTATCATGATTCTTGAAAAAAAACAAAAAAAGGAAGAAGAAGAAGAAGAAGAAGAAAAGAGAAGCTGATATTCATCGAAAAATACACTTCTTCAAAGCATTTCAGAATAAATCTTGTCTAGTTACCAACAATAACCCAAGCCCCATTACAACCTATTGAAAAGACGTACTTGATCCTAAATGTAATGTGGTTAAAATGTGGAAAATAGATGAAGAGGACTTATGGTGTTTAATCCAATGTTCTTGAGTTGATGATATTCCGTTCCTGAGATCAATTTAATTTTCTTTTTCTTTGATATGGTCCGTTCTTCTATAAAATCTTATATGTTAATTATTTAAATTTTGATTCCTTGCCACATATAAGTTGAGAGAAATGAGCCCACTTCTAAGTGATTTCCTTGTTGAGTGTAATATCCAGTGACTTTTTTTGAAGTCAAGGCGAAATCCATTATGAAGGTAATCAAAATTAAGTTTTACTTGGAAAAGGAAAGTTACATCCTTGTTGGTTATGCACACACACACTTCAGGACTTGAACATGTGGATAGAGTTCTCAACTTTAGTAGATTTTTATCAAGCTCCCTAAGATGTCATTTTTCTCATATTTTCAAAAAAAAAGAAAAAAAAAGAAGAAAGTGTCATGAATTTTGTGGGTAGATTCGCTGCAAACCCTCACGAGTCAAACTCGTCCACTAGGGGTGACCTAGGGCTTGTTGCATATGCTAAATGCAACCGTGAGAGCTTGCGAAAGTGGCCTTATCCTTTTTTTATATATATTTTGTTTAATCACTTTAATTTGATTGCTAGAGGACCAGCAAGATCTAAGTTTGGGGGTATTTGATAAGCAAATTATTTTCACATTTAAACCCCTTAATTTAGTTTTCTATTCTGAATTTTATGTGTAATAATGACTAATATTCAAAATTTATATGTTATTACAGGTAATTGAGATAAATGATGATTGTCAATGCAAGATACTCTATTAAGCATTTAAAGATATGAATGAGAATCAAGAGGACTCTAGGAGATCTGAAATTATGCTAGAAAAAGATTTGGTGAAGAGTGAATGAAAAATCAAATATTCTTCAAATCAATGTTGAAACCATCCCACTGTTTTGACCATAACTTTTGCCTCAAGTATCGTATTTTAGCCCAATATGGTGTTGGAAAGATATTTTCAAGATCTACAAATCAATATTTCATGAATATTTTGCAATTCCACCATATTAGGGGTAAAAAATTCATCCGAAGATTATGTAGAAAATCAATGACAGGAATGAAAGCTTTTACCTGTTAAATCTGTCAAAGATGCATATCAGGAAGGCTGAAGACCATAAAAGGAACACATATGAAGCCAAGAAAGAGGAATCAAACAAGGAGGCAAAGGGACAACCAAAGGAGAAAGATTCAACAGTTTTGCTTTCTTTTTGTTTTTCTTTTCATATGTTTGTATTCATTGAGATATGAATTTTTATATTTGTTTTTGTGTTTATTTTCAGAATTTTTTTTATATAATATGGTTTCTTTTATTTTTCTTTTATTTCGTTTGGTCATGTCTTGCTAAATCTTCAACTAGGGTTGAAGATGAAACCATGCAATGCTAGTTTAGGATTTTATATTTAGATCTGAATTCTTCATATTGTTTGCTTTATTGAGTATCAATCTCTCCTTCAATTCTCTTTTGAAATCTTTTATGTGAATTTCTTGTTACTTCAAAATTCTCTTGTATTTGATTTGATAAAATATGCTTTGATTGAGTTCTCTGATATTTTATGCTCTTCTTAACAAGTTGAATATTGAGTTGGTAGATTTTATAAAGGGAAGGGAGATAGATCATTATATTGGGTTTTCATAAATCAAGGTTTTTTAATCGTAGAATCATCTTCAAGGATCTCTTGTTTATGGTTTGATAGGGAGTGCTTGATTAACTATTTTGATATCTTATTCTCTTCCTAATGTGAGAATGTTGAGATGATTGTTTTGATTTTAAATTTGATTTTATGAAATAATATGATTTTAAATATTTATTGTCTGATTAATATTTGATTAACGTCAATATTGATTGAGTTATATGATGGAGTTTCTTATTTTAATATAATCCCTACATTGGTATTGCATGGTGGATTCTAAAACCCTAGTTATCTTTTTATATTCATATTAGCTTTTAAAAAAACATAATAATAATAAAAAACTTCATCAATCTTTCTTTCTAGTTCGATTAGTTAAATCAATTAATAATCTGATTTTAACAATTCTCTGTGTGTTTGACCTGTATTTGCTAGATTTATACTATTGTAACGATCCGTGCACTTGCGGTAATTAATAATAATTTAAAATATTCAACCAGTAACATACCTAGAGTATAATCGATGGGTATAGGAGTCATGTGATGACGTAACTCCAACTCATCCTCACCCTAGCCTCCGGAGCGGTGACCCTAGGGACTTTTGGGATAAATACATTTACTCTTCACCCTTTGTCATCCGGTAACCCTCTCCCGGGTAGCCTTTACCTGGTATACTCCCATGATCAGTACATCTTGCCGCATGCATTGATAGTAACTACAGGTGGGGGCCTTCTGTCAGGACAGCTACAACACCGAGCAGCATTGACACGAATCCGACGAAGGGGAGAACGATTCCACGCTCGCAATATCATTCGTTAGCCCTCTCCTAGGTAGCCTCTACCTGGTATACTCCCATGATCAGTACATCTTGCCGCATGCATCGATAGTACCTACAGGTGGGGGCCCTCTGTCAGGACAACTACAACTCGGGCCACTTCAACACGGACGATATTGGGAAGAAACACTCCATGTTCGCAAAGTGAACCTAATGGAAAAATAACTACTCTCGGTAATCGCCTACCGATGCTATTGAATACATATGAACTCCCACACAGATGCGTTGCTCAGACGCAGGGAGTTACCTCGATTCTCACACCAAAAATAATCCCAAGGCATAACCCAATGAGAGGTTCATACATGCGCCTAGCACGGGTAAGCCTAGCTTAAATACCATAACCACCGGTTTGAAACACCAGTACAACATCGAATTCTCTTGAATTCCAACAAGTGCACCACACGGATGCAGGGTGATGATTACATCGCTTGCGCTCTAACTAACTAAGGTACAACCCGACAACGAGTCATACCCACGCCTAGCACAGGTAGGCACGATTAGTATAGGAGAATTATAATAGGAGAATTCTATTGTAGTTTATATACATGATCCACATGCACGATAACGTAATAATTGACTATAGGGGTCCTCCAAATATGAACACATATCATAAACAACATATCATACAAAGCATAGCCTAGCTACACACGCATACAAGGGCATTAATCATGCAAGCACGCAATATACAACCTAACATGTGTTGGATATCACCAACTTAAAAGGGAAGGGTTAAGTGCGATCTCGCGCATCAACAGGCGCATGCCAGTAATCCCAAGCAAACCTGAGTCAAGTAGGAACCACATCTACTTATTCAGTTCGCGCAAAGAGGGAGGGTGAAAGACAGGGAATGCCCCATCCTCTCAGGAAGATGGTCATAGCTTTGCCCCAACAAGATGGGTGCAACAACTATACCACGCCCTCAAGTCTTATGACCAAGAAATATTAAGTATGCACCTGGTTATTAACCCAGGATTAATCATGACTGATATCACTAATCTAAGGGGGTAGTATTATAAGATTAACTAAGACATGCCATATTCTATACATCCATATAATGAAAGGAGATACATGCCCATACAAGCAGGGCGCATGCAAACATGGTTATTCACATATGAATATAATACATATGCAAATATATGGTAGAATATGGGGGTTTTACGCAATATACGAGCTATACTAACCTAGCATGCAAATATCTAGCATATTATAGGTCAGACTTGACTATACTACTTATCTAAATAAGTAGTATAGTCAGGGTGTCCAACAGATGCATGACGCACCACTACGTGCATCCAACGCTTCCCGAAGGGTTGGATCGAATCACTCACCGATACCCGGGTCATCGTGCATCCAACCGACGAGATCTGCAGGGCAAGAGCATCAAAAAAGGGGGTGAGTGCTTCAAATAAAGACTACCTAACTCTTGATAGATTCCACAACATGCATAACAACTCCTTGGCACACAATCAAGTAAAATTGGTATATCTGCTGCAACCAGCCCTACAATTTGATCTTCACAGCATCAAATATACATAAAAAATTATGAAATAAATCATACACGTTCTCTAACATATTGGAATCATAATCCATGAAAACATATAATTTGATTTAATCTCTAAATAACAGAAATAAAATATGTTTGGAAATTGGACAGTTCCCACGTGAATCTGGACAGTCCATGCTCTCGCGGCTTGCACCGAAACAGTGCTTTACCCCTAGATGTCCAGTCAACTGCTGCGCCTCAACGCATTTCGGGGAGAACCAGCTAGCTCTGGGTTCGAGTGGCATTTCACCCCTAACCACAATTCATCTGCTGATTCTTCAACATCTGTTGGTTCGGACATCCACTTAGTTTCACCCAAGCTTCATCCTGGTCATGGATAGATCACCCAGGTTCGGGTCCATAAGCAGTGACAATCGCTCTATGAAGACTCGCTTTGGCTTACAACACAGATAATATTATGACACCAAACTTCATATATAGCATCTAGACACATGAAGGATCATATCACTTGAAGAGACAATGCTCATAATATGCCTCTAAATACTAGTTCCACAAAGATCTTAAGGAGATAGAAAATCTCCCTACAAAGCCACCCCATTCATGCATAAATTCAAACATCTCATGTGCAGCAGCAATTACACATAACAACACTCTCTCAACAACACCCACATGCATGTCCCCAATAACATCCTAGCAGGCACAATCACATCACACACACACTACCACCACTTCACCACCATCTCCTTCACTTCTTCATACCACACCTTCTTCATGGCTGAAATACAAAGAGATGAGGGTGCAAGAGAGAGGGTATGAGAGCTAGAGGAGGAGAAAGAGAGGTGAACAACCTCATACACACACAAACTCACATTTCCCACCTTTTCTTTTCACTTCCATGGCTTCCTTCCTTCAATTTCTCCACTAACCACACCATATGGAGAGGGAAATAGTGAGAAAAAGAGAGAGGGAGAGAGTGATCCGAGAGAGAGAGATTGGGAGAGAGAGAGGTCTTCAACACAAATAGGGGGGCTTTTAATGGCTGAAATGACTATGTTGCCCCCGTCCGGAAATCCTGAACAGACTTTAGTAGAACAACCATAACTTCTACAATCTAGCTTTGAATTGCACAATTGAAAATCAATTGAAAAGCCAAAAAGATTATCTACAACTTTTATATTATGCCGAGATCAAATAACCCCTCCAGCTATTCTCATCCTCATGGTGTAATCAGAAAAATGTGAGCCAAACATTAAACAGGGCTGTTGCCAGGATTTTCTCATCCCCATGGTATAATCAGAAAAATACCCATAACTCTTGCTACATGAATCCAATTGATCTAATTCTATTTTTGTATGAAAGATAACTCAAAACTGAATATCCCATGATAAAATCATATTTAAACCTCTTCATCTTGGATATTAACAAAATTAAATCCGAATACCAATCAGAATACTTAACTTCTAAAAAGACGTTAGAATGCAACGAAAATTTACAGGCAGGCCAATGCCAATAGCAGAAGAATAATTATGCATTTAGATTTTCAATCAGAGCACTTCATCTCCATCAGGTAACTAAAAGCAAAAAAATTTAGCGACTCCGATAAAAAAATAAGGCTCCAAATGACACAGCATAACATATTTGATGTCAGAATATTGTTTGGAAATCAGTTTGGGGGGACATTGAGCAGTAGTTGATCGTTCCTTCCCACATATTTGTAATAGATATCAAATAGGGTGGTTGTATTATTTGGATGCTCCGATTTATGCCAGAACTTCCTTGATGGTTCAAGATAATGTGCTGAGAAGTTCACTAGATGCTTTCAAATTTATATCTGAACATAAAGAAAAATGAAACGAGTTTTGGGTATGCAAATGTCATACTTATCAATTGTTACAGAAAACAAGTTCAAAACATCAAAGACACAAGTCTATAGACTCCTCTAGGATTCATAAGCTTTGCTGTTAGGGATCATCAATTGTTTACTAATTTTGGGTAAGATATGGAAAAGTAATTTAACACTACTGAACTATTTACATATTTCAGACTACCTTTTCAGATTATCAATCATCAAAGAATAGCTACCTTGCTACATAACCTGAAATCTAAAATTTGGTGGGCATCCATTAAGCATGATGTTTAAGATTTGTTATATAAGATCACACCATCTTCATAGCACAAGCCAAACTGAAAATGCAATAGTGTGACGCGGTTGGAGTTCCCCGTCTGCGGGTCTCCGAGGGATCTCGTTGTGGCTGTAGCTGATGGTGGTGGCGACAATGATTCAAATTGATTGAGGTGTAATGGATTTTTTTAGACGAGTTGCTATTTTTTTTACAAGTGAATTTAAAAACGCATAATGCATACAGACAAATTATTGATCCAATGTACATACCTCGTTATTTGATGTACATGCTCTTTCAAAAAGTGCATGTTCTAATTTTTGTATATCCGTGCTTCCAGAATGCACGAATGGCCCATGTTTAGGCATCGTCTTTGTCTTTGGTACATCTTGAAAACAGATTCAGAAAGGCTATGTAAGGTGGTGTATTACATTATGAACTTGGCTATTTATAATAAATGTGAATACGTATTTAACTAGTTTTTAATGGCACATGCAATGTTTAATTGAGTATATACCTTGTCTAGGTTCATATTTTAAGTAGTTCATTTATTCTCAAAGGTTGAACTTGGGTATTTTAATGGCGTTCACATTCCTTAATCGCGTTACTTATCTAATCCATACTAATGTAACTATCTGGATACATACATAAGGTAACAACACATACCTCACCCTCCAAAGCATATAACACAATCACCAAACTCAACGCACAAAATTTTTGTGTCAATCACAGAAGGTATATTTTACAACAAAATAATCACACCATGCAAACAAAAATCATAACCAAAGTTTTTTGTCAAACAACACCAATTTATATGACAATCAAAACATGACAGAGTATACATAAGTCAAAACAGTACCATTTACTTATTCAAACTTTACAAAATTCATCATCCATAAATCCAGCGGTAATCATAGCACGCATATAAGTCATATCATCATTGGTGTTAAAATAACAACGAATATCAAACATTCTTCAAGCAATCCAATGGTAGACGAAGATATTACAATCTTGTCCACCGAACTGCTGCGGAGCAGGGACATCAAGAATGAGGGGCCACCTCCCAACTTCCTCTAGCACAATCTTCTGCAATAACTTGACAGCCCTGTTCGCCCAAGCACTATGCTCCTTCTTGTGGATGGAGTCGTATAGGAGGAACTATTTTTTAGTTGATGATGTTGCAACTGTAGCTTGCTTCTTGTTGTGGTCCCCCGGTCTCCCAAATGTTAGACATTGGTTTTGATAGTACACCAACTTTCAGGAATAAACTAATTTTATTACATCATCCAATCAAATCAAATATATGTATGTACATTATCAAATGAGACATATACCACTCCATAGAATGTATATACCTCAATAGCAATTTCATGATCACTAAACTAATATGTTCATATTAAAAACATATACATGCGGAACGTGTAAGAAGTATTTATGATCGAAAGCTGATGAAGGAGACTTGCTTTCGCCCATCAAAGGTGTCCCGCGTGCTGAAAGATAAAAAATGATCAACACATCCGACGGGGTGAACTGAAGTTCCCTTCCTTTGATGACAATTCTCTCCCGCACAAGGTTCCAGAAAGATAAAGTTATCTCCAACAAGCAATTCTCCATCCTGAAAGGAGGGATGTCGATGAAACCCCTAAATAGAGTAGATTTGATGCTCTGCTCTGGATATCCAGTCTCCTTCATTATCTAGTTTCCTCTAGATAACTGCAAAAATGCCCTCAACGCCATCATTTGAACTGTGTTGATGGCGACGTATATACCTACATCAGTAATCATAGACATGTCAAATCCATCTCAAATGTCGTGCGCATTAAATATAAATAAATAACAAATGAAAAAAGAAAATCAGTAATGGATAAATATTCCGTAAAGCGGTATATACTAGTCTAATATAAGTATATAGCAGTAAAAGATGGTACATGCTTAGTATATAACAACAATGTTATCTTTCAATATTGCATATTTATGAAACCATATGCTACCAAAATAAAATAAGGAAATAAAGAATCTCTATAAAAAATGAATTATGAAATCATATGCTCACAAAAGAAAAGAAGGAAAATAAGAATCTTTATGAAAAATATCTTTTTAAACCATATGATACCAAAAGAAATAAAGAAATAAAGAATCTCAGTGAAAAATAAATTATGAAATCATATGTTGACAAAAGAAAATAAGGAAAATAAGAATATTTGTGAAAAATACCTTTTTGAAATCATATGCTACCAAAATAAAATAAGAAAATAAAGAATCTCTATGAAAAATGAATTATGAAATCATATTCTAACAAAAAAATATATAGAAAACAAGAATATCTGCAAAAAATAATATATGAACTCATTTGCTAGCAAAAGAAAATAAGAAAACAACAATCGAAAGGGTGACAATGGTGAAGACGCAGCAAATCCATGGTTCAAAGATGGTGAAGACGCGGCAGACACCTCGATAGTAAGCCATAGACGAGATCAGAGAGGGTGAGTGAGAGAGGCGAAAGAAAGAGAGATAGAGAGAGGGAGAGATTTCGTTTTATGGAAGATGAAAGGGTTTAGTCAAAGAGAGAGAGCATGTGAGTCATGTGGAACTAAAGATGAGAGAGAACGAAATTGTAATAATAGACGCTGAAAGCTTTTTTTAAGACCTCAAATAAGCTTATTCTCGGTAATCACGCCAGACATATGCGTGTTTCTTGGTATATACCAGATACTCGGTTGTATATACCATAAGAGCATGTCCAGCTTTTTTAGACTCCACGACGGTGCATTTCATACTTTTAGAAACATCCAATCAATTAGTCAAATCAATGGCAACGCTTCTTTTCGAGGGGATAAGCATTCAACGTTGAAGATTATTTTATTTAAAAAAATAAGAGTGGAATTTAATGCAGTGCTAGTGGGTACTTAAAAATGAATTTTGAAATTCAAAATTCGAACGGGCCCGTCTAAAGAATTCCACATCAGTCTGGCTCGCTACGTCGGATCCGACATGGGGTCTGAGTTTCTGACTGAGTTATAGTCGGAGTGTATCATTTTTCAATTAAAAATACTCATAACTTTTGCTACATGAATCCAGATGATCTAATTCCACTTTGTATGAAATCTAACTCAAAACTGAATGCCTCATAATAAAATCAGATTTAAATACATCATCTTGGGCATTAACAAAATTAAATCCGAATCATGCCAACCATATAACTTAGGATATAACCTAGTCATACATGACCCTAATACACCTCCAATGAATAATAATTTAGAATAACACATGTAATTGTGCTATCCAACCATCCAAACATGTAAAAGAATAACATAAGCCTAAATAGAGGTCTGAATTCTTACACCTTCCCCCCTTTTTTTTCTTTTCCCCTTCTCGTTAAATATTTTCTCAGTGGTGTCGCTTTTGCAGGTTGAGTTGAATGAGCTGGAGAAGAAGCTTCAGACGGCAAATGAGCACCTCCGAGCGCGAGACGGGCAAGTGGAGCATCTGAGGGCTCAGAGGTGCCGATTGCCGGACCAGGTTCGGGTCCTCGAGACTCAGGTGGACGCCTTGTCGAGAGCGAGGGCTGACAGTGCCTCTTCTTCCTCTACTCCCCCTCCATCTGTGACTTCTGAGCGAGAGCTCGAGTTAACGAGGGAGTTGGATGTGGCCTGGAGTGAGTTGGCGGTCACGAGGATGGAGCTTGGCCAGGCGAGAGGCAGGGCCTCACGGGCTGAGGAGGATATGGGCCGGCTGAGGTCCGTGCTGGCATCAAGAGAAGAGGAGTTCACCACCCTGGGTCACGAGAGAGACTCCCTCCAGATGGGGGTGTCGGAGTTGGAGGCGTTGGCGGGCGTTCCCGAGGGTTTGATGGGAGATCTACTTCGCTCCCTTCGGGCTGCTGGGGATAGGGACCGGGATGCGCTCCGATCGAGCGAGGATAGGCTTAGAGCCACGGAGGCGAGGTCTCGGGAGCTCGAGGAGAGGCTGAGGGCGGTCGAGGATCGTTCGAGAGTAGTAGAGGTGCGCCTTCGCCAGAGGTTGGAGAGAAGAGATCGTGATATGCAGCACGTCCACCTTTGGGAGGCCACCATGCGAGGGAAGTTAGTTGGCAGAGGGATCATGACTGAGGCGGATCTTGACCTCCTTCCTCTTGTGCCCGAGCACTCTATCTCGGCTTCCTTAGCTACCGGGGCCACCTTTAGTCGCGCTTCTCGTCCTTCGGCGTCTCGGAGTCATGGAATATATGCGAGGGCCGCGTCTTCTATTCGAGAGACTCCTGCTGCTCCGGAGGCTCCGGAGGTTCAATCTTCTCCTCAGCTACCACCTCCTTCCTAGTAGCCGTCCCCATCATGACCTGCCAACTGTCTCATCTCTGACAAGTGGTGGCTTGGGTTAGGTACTTGGATTGATCCGGCCAAGATGGGGCGGCTAAAGGTCACAACCCGCCGCAATGATCAACATTTAATGATGCTTTATGTCCCATCCAGGGAAGCGGTTCAGGGTCAGTCAGGGGGCGGCTAGGGAAAACTAGCCGCCCGGAATGGGGCGGCTAGTTAGGGTTAGCTGTCACGCCCCAGGGCGGCCGTCCCCGAGACGTGGCAAATATATAAATGATATCAGTAATCCATACACGAGGTCAAATAAATACTCCACAATAGAAAAGGCAATACACAAGTAACTGACATCAAATATATACAAAAAGCGGAAGCTCAAATGACTAAGTCTGTAATTCAAAGACATATTACAGACTAGAGTACACAATCAACTGTCCTGTGAGAGCCAATATATACAATAACTGACATCAACAGTCTACATACCGTGCACAAGCACAAGTATAATACATACAATGAAAAGGGAATGCTGATAGCCTCCGACTCGCAAGACATCCAACGCGAACGCAGGTCTCCTACTCGGATGGCGCCAGGGGAGCTCTTCTCTTGGATCCGACTCAACGTCAACTGGGGAAAAACATAAGCGAGGGGTGAGCTACAAGCTCAGTGAGTGGTCAGAAACCAAACACCAACATAACATTCGATACTAAGGCAATCTCCTATCAGGGAAACCATGGGTAGAAACCCAATGGTTAGCAAGGTCACACGGCGGTGCAACCATACCTCGTCCTCGCCCTAGCCCCCACAGGGGTGAGCCTAGGGACTTGAAGGACAAAACTTGCTGTTCTACACCGTTCGTCATCCGGTAGCGCTCTCCCGGGCAGCCTCTACCTAGAGCCGGCCACGGTCAGTACACTGTCGACAGCGTCGATGGTACCTTCAGGTGGGGGTCCACCCAGGGCGGCTCGTACCTAGGAAGCATCCACAAGGATCCGGCGAAGGGGAGAACGATAATTCAGGATCGCAACATCTTCCGGTGGTCCACCCTCGTGTAGCCTCACCTGGTACACTCCCCTGATCAGTACATCTGCCGAATGCATCGGGAGTACTTACAAGTGGGAGTCCTCTGTCAGGGCAGCTTCTACGTCAGGACCCCGGTATACGACGATATTGGGAGGAACCACTACTTGTTCGCAGCGCGAACCCTATGGAAAGCCAATCACTCAAGCTGGTGGGTCAAGTATCAACTCGAGCCCACAACACTCACACCAACACCCTCACCTCTGAAGGGTGACCTAGGCTCTTGGAAAGATACTAGATCGTTTCTAAGCCCTTGGTCCACCGGTAGCCCTTTCCCCGGGTAGCCTCTGCCTGACATACTCCCACGATCAGTACACTGTCGACCACAGCGATGGTACCTACAGATGGGAGCCCGGTGCCAGGACAGCGATGGTACGCCGAGAAGTTCCTACACGGATCCAACGAAGGAAAGAACCAAACTACACTCATGAAAATGATCCCCCTTGGATCCGCCATCATCGGTCATCAGACGCCTATCCACTACACCCTCACCCTCACCCCCTCCTCGGGGTGACATAGGCTCTTGGGAGGAATCTAGATTGCTTCTACACCCTTGGTCCACCGGTAGCCCTTATCCCGGGAAGCCCCTACCTGGTATACTCCCATGATCAGCACATCCTCACACATCGGCAGCACCTACGGATGGGAGCCCTCTGTCAGGCCGGCTGTCTCAACCAGGAAGTCCCTACACGGATCCAACGAAGGGAGGAAACCGATCTAAACTCGCGAATATGATCCTTTCAGATCCGTCGTCACCGGTTATCAAAACCGATAAGCGCAACGAATTCTCATGAATTCCCCCCAGGGCGCATAACTCAGATGCGGGGAAGACATTTAATTATAAGTGTCAAAACCATGGTATGACCCCACAAGAGGTCATACACTTGTCTAACACATTAAACAAGAATCATGGCCATATTGGCATATATATATATATATGCAATTAACTACCCAGCGATGGCCTACTTAAACATGCATACATGGCATCAAACAGATAAACACACACAAATTACAACCTATTATACGTTGGATAACACCAACCTAGAAGGGAAGGGTTAAGCGCGATCTGCGCAACAACAGGTGCATGCCAATAATTCCAAGCAAACCTGAGTCAAGTAGGAACTACATCTACTCACTCGGTTCGCGAAGAGAAGGAGGGCGAGGGAGAGGAAATGCCTCATCCTCTCTCGAGCTGGTCATAGTTTTGCCCCAACAGATGGGTGCAACAACTATACCACACCCTCGAGTCCTAAATCAGAGGAATATTACGCATACACCAGTTATTAACCCAAGTTTAGACATGCATGATAAATAGGGGTAGTCATTCAATCAAAATTACCTAAGTCATGCCATATTCTATACAATACATAGGCAAGTATAAGGTAGAATAGGGGTTCTACACAATATACGAGCTATACAACCTAGCATGCATAATATCTAACATATTTAGGGTGCAAATAAAGCCCCATGGAAGCGCGAAGCACGACTACGTGCATCGAACGCTCCCGGAAGGGTTAGAATCAAACCACTCACCTAACGAGAGCACGGCTCACGAAACGCAATAGAGCGACGAATTGAATCCGAAGCCTGAAATCAAACCGCCAAGGATCATCCAATGGTTGCATTTGGCTATAACAAGCTGCTCGACACCACGAAGCACTCCGAACGCGTCTGAGCACCGCAAGCACGCCCTCGAGTACCCCGTGCACGCTGCCCATGCACCCCGCACGCATCAAACAACGTTAAGCACGTCCTCGAGCACCTCGTGCATGCTTCCCACGCACTCCGCACGCATCGGGCAAGGCCAAGCACGCCCTTGAGCACCTCGTGCACGCTGCCCGCATACTCCGCATGCATCGAACAACATCAAGCACACCCTCGAGCACCTTGTGCACGCTGCCTGCACACTCCGTACGCATCGGGCAAGGCCAAGCACGCCCTCGAGCACCCCGTGCACGCTGCCCACGCACTCCGCACGCATCGAACAACGTCAAGCACGATCTCGAGCACCTCGTGCATGCTGCCCACGCACTCCGCACGCATGCGAGCACCTCATGCACGCTTCCCGCGCACTCCGCACGCATGCAAGCACGCCGAGCGCGCACCCGCAGCCCCCGCATACCTTTATGTGATCTCGAGTGTACCAATGCGTCAATCCCACGCCCCTTTAGTACACAAACACAAGTTTAGGTGATGCATGAGGACTCCCATTGGTAAGAGGAGAAGAATATGTATATATGGTTCACTCACACATACTCACAAACAAGTGGTGTGCACACATACACAACACATAACACCCATGCAAGCCCTCCCCAAGCACCCCCACATGCATTTAAAACCAACTTTAGGAGGAGAGAAAACTCACCAAAAGAGGGGAAAGGAAGGGGGAGGTGTGGGGGCTCACAAGCACGCCCGCAACCACCTCGACCGCCACCACCGCCTCAACGTGGGAGCTCTTCCACATGCTGAAAACAGGGGGGAAAATGGGAGATCATGAGAGGGTAGGGGATGGAGAAGGGAAGGAACAACAACTCCTCTCACATGCACACATACTAACCTTGATTACTTCTACTTCTTGCTCCACCAACAACCAAGCACTCCTTCTTCTCCCTCACTTAGACATAAACACAAACACTTGGTGGGCTGGGTGAAAAAGAGAGGGGAACCCATTAGGGAGGCTGAAAGAGAGGAGATGGGGAGGAGAGAAAGAATTAACAACAACAACAACAACTCACCTTTCACATCCACTCCTTTAAGTGGTCCATCTTGATCTTCTTATCCACCACCATCACCTCCTCCACTCACACACACAAGGGCTGGACCAGATCTAAAAGAGGGGAAAAATTCATGTCCAGGTCGTGACATTTGGTGCCTTAAATAGGCAAGGGCGGAGTGAAAGACCAAGTCGTCCTCGGACTTAAAACTCTGCGCAGCCTTCACTTAAACGGCCATAACTTCCTCAATACAGCTCTAAATTGTACGATTCTAGTGGCATTGGAAAGATAAGACGATTATCTACAACTTTCATGTTTACACCCAGATCAAATAACCTCTCCAGCTATTTCAAAATCTAGGCTAAACATCTTACAGGGCTGCAGCCTGGATTTCTCAACTTCGGGGTATACATGGAAAAATACCCATAACTTTTAATATACGAATCCAGTTGATCCAATTCCACTTCTATATGGAAGCTATCTCCAAACTTAACATCTCATAATAATATCGGATTTTTATCTCTTCATCTTGGATTTTAACAAAATCAAATCCGAATGCCCAATCCAAAACTGCATAATTCCAAAAACGTTATCAGAATTAAACGAAAATTTTATGGGCAGTACTAAACAGTACCAGGACCCATAATATGCAGTTATATCTTCAATCAGAGTCCTCAACCCCACTAGGTAGCTAAAAAGCAAAAATTTTAGCGACTCCGATAGAAATTAGGACTCTAAATGACACAGGTTTAACATTAGCCGCCCCTTTCCAGGGTCCTAGGTTTCTGAGGGTTGTTTTCTATTTGATGTCCAAATGTGGGTCATTTCTTAGTGTTACTTGAAGTATTTTCATCTTTCCAGATGGTCAAAATTGGGGTATCTACACAAGCGAGGCCGCTCCTTTGTCCAGCCGGTACACTCCACCATCCACTCCTTCAACCACTCTGGGAAGACCATCTACGGCCCTTGATTATTCGAGCTGGCCATCGGCCCCCTGATCTTTGAGATGGAATGCTTCGTGGCAGGCTTTGACACCAGGTATCCTTTAATGCTGGGATGACCATGGTTGGACAGCATCCAGGCTATCTGCTCTCCCAGACACCAATGCCTCCAATTATCATTCATGGGCCACGTACTTACCATTTGGGGAGAGGCACGCCTCCGATATGAAAATGAGGACAACTGGGTGATACATAACATGTTTACACTAACTATGCGCCCAGGATTTGAGTCCAAAATGTGTCTTGTTATGTAAGCCTGGGGCGTTAAATGAAATATATACGTGTAAATATTTTTATAAATTTTAAAATGAATTGTGAAAAAGCTTCAATTATAAATTTGAGCTTATTCGAGAAAATATGTAACATTGCTTCTACAAGGTATTAAAAAAGAATGAAGAGAAATATAAAATCCGTGAAATCGTATTTCAAAAACATTTGGAGTTCACTTCATGTAGTTATAGAAGGTTTGAAAGTGGAGGAATACCATGTGGCACATTTTGACATATCTTCATAAGATGCAAGAACTAACCCTTTTGCCAAATCAATACATAATAAAAGGATAGACAAAATTTACAAAATCTAATACAGTTTGAACTAATTGTGGAATGGAAATAATTGTTGATCAATCATTACTTATTAGATGGAATAAATTATTTCAATTTGCTTTGATTGTTATTGTGAGGCAAATAAGATCTTTACAGATGCTTTGGATAGTGTTATTGAGAAAATGAAACTTATGGTTGTTGGTGGTCCAAATGTTGGCATGTTTGTAAAAAGAAGCACTAATCCATATAGTGGGCCACATCAAGTTAGAGCAAAGGTGTGTAGAAAAAGGCTAATGGGAGAAAAAGAAATGACAAAAAATAAAGGGGTTAGGCATTGTCATAGATGTGGGAAAGTTGGACAGTGACATGACAAGAGAAATTGTCTATTGCTTAGTAATCAGTAAGAATATTTATTTTTTTCATTCCAATGTATGTTAACACTATATTTGTAATGCCCCGAATCCACGACTCCTTTATGAAGTGTAGAATCTGGTATGCTACTTTAATTCCTCAAATCTCAGAGTTCTATTTTTTTTAGAGAACATAAGAATACATCACCATAATTTATACATCAATTATCAAGACTAAAATTTAACACAAGTTCTCAAAATGCTGGATATACATAAAAAACAACTGAATTTAAATATATATCAACACTATCATATATATGGGTTCTCTACATGCCAAAAGAATGATCAACACCTTCTACACAAAGTCTAGTGCTCTGAAAATCATTATCTCGACCACAGCTACACGAGATCCACCAATCTAAGTCTTTAATCTGAAAAGAGAAAATAATGAGGGGTTAGCTACCACACGCTCAATAAATGAACAATGGTGTCTTAATAATATAATATAGTTTAAAATAATGACTTTATAAAAGCATCGCGCAAAACAGTCGTATAATACTAAAATCTTATGGAAAAATGTTATCTAAGAAAACTTCTCATGTGAAGAATACATGATGTTATAACGACTCTTCTCAAAATTTTATGATGCATATGAATGCAATGGACACGCATGCCCACTTTTCATGGCTCCTAGCCGCAAAAATTCCATAGCACCTACCCGTAAGGATTTCGCTTTGGAAAACGACAAAAATATCGATAAAAAGATAAACACGATTTGAATATACTCGATAAAACTCTTTGAAAACAGCAAAAAAATAATATATTATTATACCTAGCATGATATCCTTCTATAGTTAGCCCTAGGCCTACAAGGATTCATAAAACATACATATGAAACCATCAAACCATATTCCAAAATCCTTGAAAACCATAGATCTATTATATGTAGAAAATAACTAACATGAATCTATGTTAAAACTCTATAAAATAATAATAAAAACATGTATAAATTCGGATCTATGCACATATGGGTCAAAACAAGACATTAAACGATCATAAACATGATTTCTATGTTTAATGACTAAACCTAGACATGATATATATACATATCCTATTCTTTTGACATGAAAGATTTGTAAAAAATCTTAAAAACTTGAAAATTTCATAGCTATAACATAAGGGTCCAAAAATCATATAAACTACTTCAAAATCCATGAAAATCCAAGAAGAAAAACTCAAGAAATCAACAAATTCGAATGTACATACGTGAGATTTTTCTATACCAATACAAACATCTAAACATATATATAAGGATAAAAAATTACTCACTCAATTCCCTTCTTTAAGATCCAAATCTGATTTCTCACTCGGCCACCAAAAAAGAAAGGATGGGAAGAAGAGAAGCTTATAGGGTTTCGATGGGAAAAGAGAGAGAATGGGTAAATATATACTCTTATACATGGGGAACAACATAACCAACCTTATCCCAATCATATCAATCACGTAATACACATTAAACCTTTCTAAAAACTGAAAATTTTGAAATTGAAATTGTTTCCAGGTTAACGGCACTAAATAGACCCATCACAAAGTTGACGGCTCACCGTGCAGCCATCACTATTCCTTTGCCCAACCTCTTAACACAATTTGGCCCATAACATAAGTTATACACATCGGATTCGTAATTCGAAAGTTGTATTGGAAAGTTAAGGATTCCAACTATATCATAATTTCTAGAATTGGAGGTCTACAAGTCCTCCAAAATATTATAGGAACACGATCCAATGCACAAAACCTAACTTGAAAACATGAAATGACTAGGAAAACCATAGTTGTTACAATATTCTTTAAGTAATGATGAAATTTATCTTTCATGTATATATTCCTCTTATACTAATGATGAAAATCCAATCTTCCACGATACAGATGATGATAGTTGTTTATCGATGGGTAATTTTCATATTTTAATGGCAACGTGATATGAAGTGTAAACAAAAAATAATTAATTTTTTTTATCCATACAGGTATATTCAAAGAAAATTAAGGATTGTCCTAGAAGATTGCTATTGTTCGTTTTTGTTGTATTTAAAAAGAAAATTGCATTAAATTACGAGTGGTAGTTGTTTTAAACATGTTGTTGTTCTAAGATGGATGCCCAACAATTAGTAAAGTGTCTCCTCCACCACTAACTCCTCCGCCATGACGCACAGGTTCTCCATCTCTCCAATCAGCGTCGCCTACACGTCCACCTACAAAAAATAAACACATCATCAGCACTGACAGTTTCACTCACACATTTCATCAAACACGTTGTGATCAACACCTACAACATGAGCTCATCAATGAACGGTCTGACAATGCTTAAGATCGTCGGGTCGGATGATGGCGGCAGAGATTGAGGCGGTGTGGACAGCGGGGTGGAGGGGATCTTGGATTTCATGTTGGCGAGCGTCGAAGAGAGGGACTTCTGAATGTTGAGCTCCTTCTGGTATCTCTCTATCACCCTCTTCAATGCTTTTTTTATTTCCTTATGCCGAATCCTCTCCTCCGCCTCCCCGTCTACGGCGATAGAGGGTGGTGGTGGTGGTCATCATCTAAGGGGATTTAGCGGTGGTGTTTGTACACGAAGCCATCATCGACGCGGACCTCCCACTTGGTCTCCCTTGGTGACATTTTTTGTGTGGATTTTTTTTTTGAAGTTCTGAATTTGGGTGTTTGGGGGTACAGTATTCATATTACATAATTTGGGCGAGAACTTTTTGGGGGGAAGACTTTTCGGATGATTTTTTAGAAGCTGAGTTGGGATAAAAGAAAAAAAATTCTATGTAGATGAGCTGACGTGGGGTCTGAAATATTGACTGAGTTTATAACTGAGTGTAGCATCACTCTTTTTAATTATACCCTTGGGATGGAAAAAGTCTGGCAGCAGCCCTATTCGGAGTTTAACTTATATTTTGGAATAGCTAGACATGTTATTAGATCTTGGTATAAACATGAAAGTTGTAGATACTCGTCTTAGATGTCCAACGGAGTTTGAATTATGCAATTCGGAACTATATTGTGGAAGTTATGACTATTTTACAAAATGCTGTCTAGAATTTTAAGTCAGGGGCATGAATGTCATTTCTCCTTCCTCCCAACACCTTTTAATGGGCTTAAAAAAGGGGGTTTCGCTGGGTCTCCAGCAGCAGATCTGGAACAAACAGAGAAGAGGAGAAAGTAAGAAGAGGAGAAGGGGAGGAGGAGAAGAGGAGAAGAGATTGAAGAGAATTTTTGGTGAGATCATTTAATCATTTGATTTCCTTTTGTGACTTGCTTTAATTTATTGATTTGGATTCTTATTTGGGGGGGAGGTTATATTTACTTTGTCATAGGGTTTTGGTTGTTGATTTGGAGAAGAAGAAGAAGGGATTGGGAGACTTGGGATGGCTTAGAGAGGTAAGGCAGATTTCTATCTTGTGAAGATCCATATGAATTTGATATTTAGAAATATATTTTGAGGATGGTGTCTTCATATGACATGATAATCTATGTGTGTAAATCTTATGTATGAAATTTTGTGTAATTATATTACCTGTGGCATAAGTTATGATCTATTTTGTATGGACTGTCCAGATTCGAGTTGAATTGACCAATTTCTGAAAATAATTTCATTCGGACATTTAGAGATTGAATTAGATTATGATGTCTTCATGGATTATGATCTTAGCATGTCAATGCATATGTGTGATTTATTTCAGAATTTTGAGATGAGTATTTGGTACTGTGGGGATCAAAGTGTAGGGTTGTATTGCTGTCTAGATTTCTGTAGTTGCTACCCAGATTTAGTGGCTGCCCAGGTTTATTTATGGTGATGGTGTGATGTTTTATTGCTGATTTATAAGTGATTAAATTGTATGATGGCCTATGGATGAGTGGTTTTTGATGGTGTAGAATAATTGGTTTGATTGTTGGAGGTATATGGTGTATTTTGTATTTGTTGGCTAGGAATTTAGGATATGTTTTGGATTATATTTCTATCCATGGATATTTTATTCCTTGGCTGAGTTGATGATGTTTGTTTGTCAGAGAGGTCTCCTCAATGTGAGGAATGTGGTGATCTCTATTTTAGCTTGTGGTGGGAATGACTATACTCCCACGAGTCCAATAGCGATCACACTACCGTTGGAATGTCTGAGGCGCGTGATTCTTCGCGGGATGGAATGTTTGTATTTGTGAGTGGATCTAACTTAGCATTCCGATAATATAGTTCCATGCTAAGTCATGTTTATGGTGTGATATTAATCATGAATGAATGACTTGGTGACATCCATAGGCATGATTAAATATGTTCATATTTAGATTGCATGATTACTTGACATATATATAATTATATTATATTGTCACATGCTAATACACTTTAAAACAATCCTTTGAATTTGATAAACAAAGAAATAGTAATGTCTTCATGATCTTCCTTTTTTATCTTTCCAAAAATGAGGGATCTTGCCTTGAAGTTGTTCTTCTTGATGCTCAATGTGTCTATATTCAACCACGTTATTGTTGTATTATCTATATATCTATTTTTTTATTGGTTGTCACGCCCCAGGGCGGCCGTCCCCGAGACATGGTAAATATATAAATGATATCAGTAATCCATACACGAGGTCAAATAAATACTCCACAATAGAAAAGACAATACACAAGTAACTGACATCAAATATATACAAAAAGCGGAAGCTCAATGACTAAGTCTGTAATTCAAAAACATATTACAGACTAGAGTACACAATCAACTGTCCTGTGAGAGCCAATATATAACAATAACAGACATCAACAGTCTACATACCGTGCGCAAGCACAAGTATAATACATACAATGAAAAGGGAATGCTGATAGCCTCCGACTCGCAAAACATCCAACGCGAATGCAGGTCTACTACTCGGACGGCGCCAGGGGAGCTCTTCTCTTGGATCCGACTCAGCGTCAACTGGGGAAAAACATAAGCGAGGGGTGAGCTACAAGCTCAGTGAGTGGTCAGAAACCAAACACCAACACCAACATTCGATCCTAAGGCAATCACCTATCAAGGAAACCATGGGTAGAAACCCAACGGTTAGCAAGATCACACGGCGGTGCAACCATACCTCGTCCTCGCCCTAGCCCACTCAGGGGTGAGCCTAGGGACTTGAAGGACAAAACTTGCTGTTCTACACCGTTCGTCATCCGGTAGTGCTCTCCCGGGCAGCCTCTACCTGGAGCCGGCCACGGTCAGTACACTGTCGAGCGCATCGATGGTACCTACGGGTGGGGGTCCACCCAGGGCGGCTCGTACCTAGGAAGCATCCACACGGATCCGGCGAAGGGGAGAACAATTAATGCTCGCAATATCGTCCGGTGGTCCACCCTCGCGTAGCCTCACCTAGTACACTCCCATGATCAGTACATCCGCCGAATGCATCGGGAGTACTTACAAGTGGGAGTCCTCTGTCAGGGCAGCTTCTACGTCGGGACCCCGGTATACGACGATATTGGGAGGAAACACTACTTGTTCGCAGCACGAACCCTATGGAAAATCCAATCACTCAAGCTGGTGGGTCAAGTATCAACTCAAGCCCACAACAGTCACACCAACACCCTCACCTCCGAAGGGTGACCTAGGTTGTCGGAAGTAACTGTACCAATCCCTCACCTTCACCCCAAAAGGGGTGACCCAGTCTCTTGGGAAGAGACTAGATCGTTTCTAAGCCCTTGGTCCACCGGTAGCCCTTTCCCCGGGTAGCCTCTGCCTGACATACTCCCACGATCAGTACACTGTCGACCACAGCGATGGTACCTACAGATGGGAGCCCGGTGCCAAGACAGCAATGGTACGCCGAGAAGTTCCTACACGGATCCAACGAAGGGGAAAACGATAACTCATGCTCGCAGCGCAAACCCCACGGGAAAACCATCTATACAAACTGACGGGTCGAGTATCAACGCGACCCCACCCTACTCACGCCAACACCCTCACCCTCACCCCGACGGGTGACATAGGATCTAGGGGAAGAGGTCGATTGTTCTAAGCCCTTGGTCCACCGGTAGCCCTTTCCCCGGGTAGCCTCTACCTGACATACTCCCACGATCAGTACACTCTCGACTGAAGCGATGGTACCTACAAATGGGAGCCCGGTGCCAGGACAGCGTTTCCAACGCCGGGAAGTTCCTACACGGATCCAACGAAGGGGAGAAACAATCTACGCTCGCGGATACGATCCTCTTGGATCCGTCATCATCGGTTATCAAACACCGATAGGCGCAATGAATTCTCATGAATTCCCTCCAGGGCGCATAACTCAGATGCGGGGAAGACATTAATTATAAGTGTCAAAACCATGGTATGACCCCACAAGAGGTCATACACTTGTCTAATATATTAGACAAGAATCATGGCCATATCGGCATATATATATATATATATATATATATATATATATATATATATATATATATATATATATATATATATGCAATTAACTACCCAACGATGACCTACTTAAACATGCATACATGGCATCAAACAGATAAACACACACAAATTACAACCTATTATACGTTGGATAAAACCAACCTAGAAGGGAAGGGTTAAGCGCGATCTGCGCAACAACAGGTGCATGCCAATAATTCCAAGCAAACCCGAGTCAAGTAGGAACTACATCTACTCACTCGGTTCGCGAAGAGGAGGGCGAGGGAGAGGGAATGCCTCATCCTCTCTCGAGCTGGTCATAATTTTGCCCCAACAGATGGGTGCAACAACTATACCACACCCTCGAGTCCTAAATCGGAGGAATATTACGCATACACCCGTTATTAACCCAAGTTAAACATGCTTGATAAATAGGGGTAGTCATTCAATTAAAATTACCTAAGTCATGCCATATTCTATATAATACATAGGCAAGTATAAGGTAGAATAGGGGTTCTACACAATATACGAGCTATACAACCTAGCATGCATAATATCTAGCATACTTAGGGTGCAATTAAAGCCCCATGGAAGCGCGAAGCACGACTACGTGCATCGAACGCTCCCGGAAGGGTTGGAATCAAACCACTCACCGATACCCGGGTCGTCGCGCATCCCAACCGACGAGGTCTACAAGGCAAGGGGTACCAAAATGATGAGTATAACCATAAATAAGCACATAGAAACAATTAGGCATGCCTAAGGCTAGACATGCACGCAAACGGGCTCGATCGCACGCAAGCATGGATGCACGCACGCGTGCCCGAGCCCCCCGGACACCCACCCGAGGGTGCCGAACCTCCGCACGCCCAAAACGGGCCCCGGGCAGCACCCGCGCGCGGCCCCTGCGCCCCGCGCGCGCATGCCGCGCGCAGACAGCGCGCGGATACGCGCCCCCGCGCGCGCACAACCCGCGCGTACGCACGCGCGCTCCCGCGCGTCCCAGCGCGCCCGCACCAGCGCGCACGACCCGCGCGCGTACCTGCGCGCGCCCGCGCGCTCCACCCGCGCGACAACACCTGCGCGCACGCCCGCGCGCGCGCTCGCGCGTGCAGACCCGCGCGCCCAGCCGCCCAAGCCCTCCCCCAAGCCTCCCACATGCACCCAAACACAATTACCACCCATGCATGCCCTCCCAAGCACCTAAACATGCATAAAAACCGATTAAAGAAGAGGAGAAACTCACCGAAAGAGAGGGGAAGGGAAGGGGGAGGTGTGGGGGCTCATCCGCACGCCCGCAACCACCTCGACCGCCACCACTGCTGCCACCACCTCTGCCTTGGGAGGCCTTCTCTTGGCTGATCCTCTTCTTCCAAGCACACCCTTCATAGAGGCATAAACCAAACACATGGGGGCTGATTTGGAGAGGGAGAGAAACAACAACAACAACCAACAATAAACACAAGCTCACACACCTTTCTCTCTTCCACATCTTCTTGTTGTTGCATAAACACAAACACCTCATCTTCACCCCCATCCCTAGCTGATCCAACACAAAGAGGGACCCAAAGAGAGAGCTTGAAAGATAGAGATCAAGCAACAACATCTCCTTCCCTTGATCTTCCTCTTCAACTTGATCTCCTTCAACTTCCTCTCCTCCTTGCTCCATCTCCTTCTCCTTCTCCTTCTCCTCCTCCAAATACACACCAAAAGAGGGAAAAAAGAGAGGCCCAAACAGAGGCTGAAGAGCTGAAGTCGTGGGATTTGGGGGGGTTTAAATAGGCAAAGTCGGAGTGAAAGACCAAGTCGTCCTCGGACTTAAAAACTCTGCGCAGCCTTCACTTAAACGGCCATAACTTCCTCAATACTGCTCCGAATTGCATGATTCCAGTGGCATTGGAAAGATAAGACGATTATCTACAACTTTCATGTTTACACCTAGGTCAAATAACCCCTCTAGCTATTTCTAAATCTAGGCTAAACATCTTACAGGGCTGCTGCCTGGATTTCTCAACTTCGGGGTATACATGGAAAAATACCCATATCTTTTGATATACGAATCCAGTTGATCCAATTCCACTTCTATATGGAACCTATCCCCAAACTTAACATCTCGTAATAATATCGGATTTTTACCTCATCATCTTGGATTTTAATAAAATCAAATCCGAATACAAATCCAAAACTGCATAATTCCAAAAACGATATTGGAATTAAACGAAAATTTTATGGGCAGTACTAAACAATACCAGGACCCATAATATGCAGTTATATCTTCAATCAGAGTTCTTAAACCCCCGAAGGTAGCTAAAAATCAAAAAATTTAGCGACTCCGATCGAAATTAGGACTCTAAATGACATAGGTCTAACATTCTCCCCCCCTTAGGAAATTTAGTCCTCGAAATTTAAGGAAACCCAAAGGGAAGACCGAACATAGAAGTGTCGCCCATAGAGTCCCTTGGCTCCCGAGTGGTCCGGACACCGAACTGGTGCTACCACGCACTTTAACCGAAGGAACGGTCTTGGTGCGGAGCCTCTCTTCACATTGGTCCATTGTCTCGATCAACTGCTCCCCGAACGACAAATCCTGCTCGAGGATGAGCGGCTCGAACGAAATGACATGAGCAGGATCGTGGACATAATGTCTCAGCTATGAGACATTGGATGACGTCACAGGAACGAGTCAGCCACGGGGGAAAGGCTTCATGACAGCCACCTCCCCTAATCCACTCAAGGACGAAACCGGTCCGATGGAAGGCCGACTCAACGCGCCCCGATCGTCGAAACAGAGGATGCCCTTAAACCGGGACACCTCATGCCAACATGTTCGCCGAACCCGGAGGTAGGCTCCTGGCGACAATGACCTGTGTAGCCCTTCCAATGGTTCTAGGTGGTGCAAAGGCACGCACGAACCATCTCGGCCACCGCAAGGTCAATAAAATGACTTATGGCCCTTCCAACAGGCGCTCTACAACCTTCCCAGCACAGGGGAGGTGTAAAACTGCGCCCGTAGAGTGCCCCTTTTTTCATTTCATCTGGGCGCTCGAATGGCAGTCGTCTCACAGGCAGACCCTTACCCAAAGGGTGGTGCCTCAACCAACTGCCCCAAGTCGAGCACGCAGGCAAATAGCATGTCCTCCAAGGCCTAAATCGTCCTCTTGCCTGGCTGTCCGTCGGTATCGAAACGCGGTACTTAAAAGGGAGGCTCGCGCGAAAAGCCTGCCAAAGGCTGCGCTAGAACCTCGAAGTAACCCACGCGTCTCAGCTCAAAATAGCACCGACCGGAGTGCCATGAAGACGAACAATCGCGAAGGCTCAAACACGCGTCGAAACGTCCAGAGACTCAATCAGCTGGATAGGGAGGAAAGTGCGGACCTAGTCAGTCGGTCAGTGATCACTCAGACAGCACATGACCCAGACGTGACTTTAGCGAGCCCACAACGAAATCCATGATAACTCACTCCCACGTCCACTGAGGAATCTTGATGGACGAACGCACTCCAATGCGACGATCAACAACTTCGCCTGAGGGCATGCCAACCAACATCCTCAACGAAGGCTACCTCAGAACAGCCCACGGAGGCCAATAACATATTTGAGATCATTGTAGGCATCTGGCGCATTCGTCTACCCCGACGGCAGTACTTAAAATTCGTAGTGCCCGAAACGGTCACGAAAGGCCAACTAAAGAATGCCCAACTCCCGGATCTCCAATTATGGTACCATGCGCGAAGATCGATCAACAGAAAGACGCTGGCTCCCAGAGCTGGTCAAAACAGATCATCAATTCGCGGCAAGGGTTACTTGATCTTCAACCCCTATGGGGAGATCAAAATAATTCCTGGGACGATTAAGTCCAAATCTGCTCCTCGAGCAAGGCTGACGCTCATGATGTCCTTTGTACGCTGGGTAAGCCGCTCGACCGCACTTAATCCGCAAGACACGCAAATAGGAGGTCGTCGATTCCCGACAACACCTAAGCGACGTCATCTACCTGATATGGCGGTTGAGTCCCATCACGAACGCTTAGCGTCACGTCTCCTCATTTACGACCCATGTGGGGGCAAGGCGCGACAGTACCTCAAACTGTGCTTCACATGCCGCCACCAGCAGGTCGCCCAACTATAACCGTTGGAACTCCAGCATCATGCACTCAATGGGCAGATTCATCACGGGGAGTCCAAGCTCTCGACGTCACCCAGTAGCACTCTTCCGGTGTGGCCCCTACCTGGTAGCCTCCCATGTCCACTATCTCTGCTATATGGGCACACCAACAAGCGTCGTGGATAGTCCCAGGGAGCACCTCACAGGACTCTTGCCTCTACCGGGTAGCTACTATGCACGATGATATATCGAAGCGACTCTATATGCCACTATGGAACCCTAGTCCATAACCTATCGCCCACCAAGCTGCAACAAGATGCACTCAATCCCGATCATATGCATCACCACCCGCTATTGCACCTTCTAAGTGAGAAAAATCAATCATCAATTGATGCTTCAAAGGTATTCCTTAACTGGGAAAAGAACCTCGGGAGGGCCTCATGAGGTCCCGATATAGGATATCCCGACAACCAAACAAGGAACACGGAGTACCCTAGCCCGGGTCTCAACGCTGACCCTGCAAGGCCCCTTATCCTGAGTAGGAAGGCTAGAAGAAGACATCACCCCTTAATGAATACTACACCACATCCTCAACGCTTGAAACTGGTGCCGCACGCTCTATGGTATACCCCCGATAAACAGAACGGAGGAGACTACGGTCTCCAACCGGTACATGGGGTATCTCTGGCACCACTGGTGGACCTACTGCTAAGGGTATCTACGGGATCGCCACGCGGGCCGCCCGCAGCTCATGGATCTCTCGCGCCTACTCAGCCAACGCTCCAGTCTATGCCTCCAGTGCTCTAGTCTGAGTGTCCAGAAGATCTTCCATCTCAGCGTTAGCTCGCGCCCACGCTGGAGGCATCCCGCGCAAGTCCTGGCCCAACAGCCGAGAACTCTCAAGTAGACTCCTTGCCTCCGGTAGGTTCGAAAACCTCCGAAGCCCAAGGGTGACCACGTCCACGCGCCCGTCTCCGAGGAGGCATATCAGCAACTAAGGAACCAGCACTAGGATCAGAATACTCATCTCGAAATCCTAGGACTCATCTCAAAGAAAACAATTGGCTCTGACAGGACATGGCTCTGATACCAACTTTTGTCACGCCCCAGGGCGGCCGTCCCCGAGACGTGGCAAATATATAAATGATATCAGTAATCCATACACGAGGTCAAATAAATACTCCACAATAGAAAAGACAATACACAAGTAACTGACATCAAATATATACAAAAAGCGGAAGCTCAATGACTAAGTCTGTAATTCAAAAACATATTACAGACTAGAGTACACAATCAACTGTCCTGTGAGAGCCAATATATAACAATAACAGACATCAACAGTCTACATACCGTGCGCAAGCACAAGTATAATACATACAATGAAAAGGGAATGCTGATAGCCTCCGACTCGCAAAACATCCAACGCGAACGCAGGTCTACTACTCGGACGGCGCCAGGGGAGCTCTTCTCTTGGATCCGACTCAGCGTCAACTGGGGAAAAACATAAGCGAGGGGTGAGCTACAAGCTCAGTGAGTGGTCAGAAACCAAACACCAACACCAACATTCGATCCTAAGGCAATCACCTATCAAGGAAACCATGGGTAGAAACCCAACGGTTAACAAGGTCACACGGCGGTGCAACCATACCTCGTCCTCGCCCTAGCCCCACAGGGGTGAGTCTAGGGACTCGAAGGACAACTTGCTGTTCTACACCGTTCGTCATCCGGTAGCGCTCTCCCAGGCAGCCTCTACCTGGAGCCGGCCACGGTCAGTACACTGTCGAGCGCATCGATGGTACCTACAGGTGGGGGTCCACCCAGGGCGGCTCGTACCTAGGAAGCATCCACACGGATCCGGCGAAGGGGAGAACAATTCATGCTGCAACATCGTCCGGTGGTCCACCCTCGCGTAGCCTCACCTGGTACACTCCCCTGATCAGTACATCGCCGAATGCATCGGGAGTACCTACAAGTGGGAGTCCTCTGTCAGGGCAGCTTCTACGTGGGACCCCGGTATACGACGATATTGGGAGGAAACACTACTTGTTCGCAGCGCGAACCCTATGGAAAGCCAATCACTCAAGCTGGTGGGTCAAGTATCAACTCGAGCCCACAACAGTCACACCAACACCCTCACCTCCGAAGGGTGACCTAGGTTGTCGGAAGTAACTGTACCAATCCCTCACCTTCACCCCAAAAGGGGTGACCCAGTCTCTTGGGAAGAGACTAGATCGTTTCTAAGCCCTTGGTCCACCGGTAGCCCTTTCCCCGGGTAGCCTCTGCCTGACATACTCCCACGATCAGTACACTGTCGACCACAGCGATGGTACCTACAGATGGGAGCCCGGTGCCAAGACAGCAATGGTACGCCGAGAAGTTCCTACACGGATCCAACGAAGGGGAAAACGATAACTCATGCTCGCAGCGCAAACCCCACGGGAAAACCATCTATACAAACTGACGGGTCGAGTATCAACGCGACCCCACCCTACTCACGCCAACACCCTCACCCTCACCCCGACGGGTGACATAGGATCTAGGGGAAGAGGTCGATTGTTCTAAGCCCTTGGTCCACCGGTAGCCCTTTCCCCGGGTAGCCTCTACCTGACATACTCCCACGATCAGTACACTCTCGACCGAAGCGATGGTACCTACAAATGGGAGCCCGGTGCCAGGACAGCGTTTCCAACGCCGGGAAGTTCCTACACGGATCCAACGAAGGGGAGAAACAATCTACGCTCGCGGATACGATCCTCTTGGATCCGTCATCATCGGTTATCAAACACCGATAGGCGCAATGAATTCTCATGAATTCCCTCCAGGGCGCATAACTCAGATGCGGGGAAGACATTAATTATAAGTGTCAAAACCATGGTATGACCCCACAAGAGGTCATACACTTGTCTAATATATTAGACAAGAATCATGGCCATATCGGCATATATATATATATATATGCAATATACCAGGACCCATAATATGCAGTTATATCTTCAATCAGAGTTCTTAAACCCCCGAAGGTAGCTAAAAATCAAAAATTTTAGCGACTCCGATCGAAATTAGGACTCTAAATGACACAGGTCTAACATTGGTAATGCAAACTTTAGTGCCATTCTTCATAGTGTTCTTTTGTTGATAATGATAGTGACCATTATTCATGTCTTTCTCTTTGATTTTTTTATCAATGTGGATGATGTTAGCCATAATATTCATTTAAAAGAATATATGTAATTCATTAGTGATCCTTTTATGTTATCTTCCTTATCTGTAAAGCAGCATGTGCTTTCTGTGTAGAGATGTTCCAAAAATATTTTTATAACCTGGTTTTAATACTGCTGCCAGTTTGATTAATTTATAATTGTAATGTTTTTATCTGTTACATAGCCTTATTAATTATTGTCTAGTCTTGTTAATGGCTGTCTAGCCTTGTTAATAGTTGTCTATCATGTCTAGCCTTGTTAATGGCTGCTATATATATAGTCATCATGATTTATAGATCTTTGCCTAAAGATCTGGTTAGAGACATCATTTAGGGGTAGGGGGATCTGATCGTATGGGTCATATCTGGTTGCTTGTTGTTGTTTATCTCGTAGGTCCTCGACTGGTTTGTGTCGAGTCTATTCGAGGTGGATTGATTATGGCAGTTCTTGCAAGTCATGAGTGCGAACCTGCAATTGAGGTGAGGGTAAACTCTGGGTGTCCTTCACGAGAGAGCGTTTTCAAGGTTCATCCTGGACGCCCACGGTATCCGATGGTTCAAATCGGCTACGCGTCAGAGTGGTTGGATGACGGAGAGCCTTAGCCAAGATACTGGGTTTGACGGCTTAGTTTTGCATTTAGATGCTTCATGTGAGTCAATTGAGGTGAGGGTAAACTCTGGGTGTCCTTCACGCGGGAACGTTTTCAAGGTTCATCCTGGATGCCCACGGTATCCGATACTTCAAATCGGCTACGCGTCAGAGTGGTTGGATGACAGAGAGCCTTAGCCAAGATACTGGGTGTATCGGCCCTGTTCGCAAAGTGATGGAGTCTGGGGTGAGATCCATTGATGCGGTTTGTAATGTAGTCGAGTTTTGGTGGACTTGACGGGTGGAGTGATACTCCATATATTGGCCAAGCCGATGCATTTGCAGAAATGGGTCGCCTAAGAGAAGTCACTGCGCGACAGGAGGAACTGTGAGGCATTTGTGTGTAGTGGCATTGCAGTCACTAGGATATATATATATATATATATATATATATATATATATATATATATATATATATATATATATTTATAGCATTGCTAGCATGAGATGGATCCCCTGTGGTATGGGACGCAGACGGATCTGTCTTTATGCTGGGGACATAGTGAGCTTAGTGTTATAGCGTTGCTAGCATGGGATGGATCCCCTGTGATATGGGACGCAGACGAATCTGTCTTTATGCTGGGGACATAGTGAGGTTAGTGTTATAGAGTTGCTAGCATGGGATGGATCCCCTGTGGTATGGAACGCAGATGGATCTGTCTTTATACTGGGGACATAGCGAGGTTAGTGTGAGTTGACCTCCTGTGGTATGGGACGTAGGCTGGTCGGCTTATACCTGATAGTTATTTATGTAGATTTTATGGATGTGTTGGAACTGTACTTTGAGGTGTCTTGTAGTTAATTCCATTCACTAGGCCTTCATCGGCTTACACCCTATTTTTATGGGTTTCATCCAGGTGTTGCGTAGGATCGGTAGGCTGGGTGTTATTGAAGGTGTTATGGATCTCTCGTCGTTTTGGTGAGCCCGTCAGCTTCCTATTATTTTTCATACAAAGTATTTTGCTGTTGTTGGTATATATTTAGCTGTATTTGTATTATGACTTATGTTTCACACGTGACAGTGATTGTGTATTATTTGTTCTATGGCCTTGTAATATTCATTTATTTATTCATATACTCTTCCGTTGTCGTTTATTCTGATTCAATTATTTATTTCTTATGATTTATTCTAATTATGATATACTCGGTATCGTACACGTTTCACCCCTTGGGGACGGCCGCTCTTGGGACATGACAGAAGGGTTCTATCTTACGTAAGCATCCGAGATCTCCTCCTCCATTGTCCCGAGACTGCTGACATACTCCTGACGGTACCAGGCCATGTATTCCTCGCTGCTGGTCACCTCGGGACGGTGCTCCACCAAGGCACATTTGCTCATCCATCCCGCAATATACGTCGCATAATTCCTCAAAAGGTTCGTGTCCCGAGGAATTCCGGCCACTGGGATTGAAGGACGCTTCGCCAGAGGATCGGGCACCCACTGGTGGTACCCGAGCTGGCGGACGACCTGACTAATCGCATGGAACACGACCTCATTAAAGTAGATCAGCCAAATGTCCCGTGAAATCTCCTCGGGGACATCATCCTCCGTGTAGGGCCTCCAAGTCATCTACAAGACAAGTTACAACAGGCATAAGAAGAGGGCTTAGACAAAGAATACCCTATCAAAAGCCAAAAGTTAAATAAATTATACCTCTTCTTCTTTTAAAACATGGAAGGCCTCTTAGAAATGCGCGAGGCGACACAAGCGAGAAGACCCTGGAGGTGCCCACCTCATGGCCCAAAGGAGAGCACGATTAAAAGGCGCCGGAGTCGAGCGGTTGATCGCGAAGTGCTCGTACCTGAAGACCTACAGAACAAGATAGAAATTATCATAAAAGAAGTGAGTTAAACCAACAAATAAAACACCCTCTACTCACATGTACCTGGATAAAGGGAGCAAAACCACCGAGGTTCTTACCCCCGGCTCGCTTCACCTTCTTCGAGAGCTCCACAAAGAGGTGGGCGAGCATTGCGGCTCCCCAAGTGAAACGTCCCATGCCCTCCAGGTCACTGATAGGGAATGGGAGGAGACCTTGTCAGAGGATGTCGAGAAGAGAACCCGATCGAAGAAGTAGAGGAAGAACGCCCTCAGCTCCCTCTGTGCCCTCTGTGGGCATGCGGCCACCTCTCTCGCCTCTATCATCGCCCGTCTCCTCTCGAAACTAGCTGAAGCTTCACCCTTCTGGCGTTGTGTGAAGGAACCAAGGTCGTACTGCCTTGATAGTCACCCCAACGGGATCCGGTTCAGCGTTCGCTCCTGCTCCACGAACTCCCACTCCCTGATCAACTCCTGTAAGAGCGTCTTGTAATCAGCGAGGGTGGCCGCAATCACCGCCTCCCCTGAAACTGGAAGACCGGTAATTCGATGAACATCCTCAAGAGTTGACATGATAGCACCCGTGGGGAGAATGAAGGTGCAACTCTCCAGATCCCACTTCTCCATCAAATCTTCCACATAAGGGCGGTGGACATGGAATGAATCGATCAGAAAGAAAGAATGGAAACCCGCTCCATCTCCCCGTGGCCCAAGGTAGCGTACAACCTTTTCGTCCCATGCCACAAAGCCTGGATGCGATTCGACCGCTACAAACAAAATAAAAGGAACATGGGTTAGTTTAAAAGCAGTCATGAGGTAAGAATCCAAGTCTAGAAATTCATTTCTAGAAACCATGCTTAGCAAGATAAACTTGCATATGTTAAATCAAAACAAAAGCATGAAAATAGGAGATTTCACCTAAGGGTTCACCTTCCATTATTTGCAAGACACTCTTCATATGATCACGCATGCTAAACCTATTAATCCCACTATGGTCATTACTTTCATTACCATCTATCATGCTTATATAGCTTCCACGAACTCACCCAAGCATATGAAGGAATACTTAGACCCATAAAAATGCATGCACTACCTCTTATCACATACATATGAAAATATACCTCAAAATTATATGCATACAAAACCATCACATGCAAGCATGCTGGCCGTACCATCTCTTTCCTTTTTATAACAAACATGGATGTACGTATGAAAATTGTCCCCTTTTACAAACCCATTCGCATGCTTACTATCCCACCGTGATTAAATTATATATACAAGCATGCCTATTAGAAATACTTACATATAAATATCATACACAAATAGCCTATTCATACCACAAAAGACATATATATATAAATAAAAAGCTAGAGAAAAAGGGTTAAGGAAGTACCATGGCTCGTGTGGACCCAGGAGCATCCGCCTCGGCCTTGTCGGGATCATCCATCCCATCGTCGTCCCCCTCCTCCTCCTCCACAACCATGGCCTCCTCAGCCTTGACATCAGCACCAGGCTCCGCGACCCCTGTGTCTGCACCCTCGGCCTCCCTGGCCTTGACCCCGACACCTCCAGTCTCCTTCGTGCTCACCGCACTGGAGGCCAACACCGCAAAAGCACCCATAACTCTTCTCTCCTCCTCTTCAGCCCTCACCTCTGTAACCTCCCTATCCAACATCCCCACGATAGCATCCAATGATGCCCTCACACCTCACACCCTCACTAACCCCCTCTACCTCCACTCCCTTGGCTGCGTCCCTGGCCGGTCCTCCAACCTCCGGAACCACCTCTTCGACCACCACTGGTCGATCCCCACGCCTCCTCTTGCGTGTATACCCTATTGTAATACCCCCCCCCCCCACCTCTGGGGAAGCCCCCGAAGGTGTTCCCTCGACCTCGCCCGCACCGGTGCCCACCGACGACACTTTCGCCGCACCCATAGTCTCCCCCACGGCCTCTACATCCGCCCTCTCGCTCTCCGATGATGAACAGCCTGGGCTACGCTGTCCACGAGCCACCCGCGGTCGTTTTTCCCTCGAAGTAATTGCCTTCGACCTCGTCATCTTACTCGGTTTAAAAAGAAAAGGCTAGGGTTTTGAAAAACAAAAAGGAAGGATTAGGTCAAAATGGAGGAAGAGAATGCAAAGAAATCAAGGTTTTTTGGTTTGAAACCGAAGATAAGAAGAAGAGAGGGAAGAAAAACCATTTTGAAATGTATGGGGAGAGAGAGGGACCTTATTTGGTTATAAGGGACCCAGTGATGGGGAGGCTACCCACGAATAGCCGCATCCTCGCAGGGAGGGAGATACTATTGGTGTCCATCATCACCCTAAAAATCCTTGTCAAGGTTTCTGGGAGGGGTAGGTAAGAGTCTCTCTTTCCCATCCGCCTCGGGCCATAGGATGTTGGAGGTGAGACTTCATTGTAGGAGCTTGGTGTAGGCTGTCTAGGGGTTAGGTTTTGTGCTCTTGGGGGAGCAGAATAAGTAGGGGGAGTCCTAGTTTGGCCATGACTTTGAATTATAGGGTTCTGGACTGGAGAATTTTGGACCACTGGGTTTTGTTGTGTCGGCACGGGGTGGGCACTGGTCGAGGAATGAAGCTTGATTGGTTGGCCGAGGCGGCACATATCCGGATAGACTGGGAGTGTACTATCTCGGGGCTGATCCTTGATTAGGAACTCATCCTCCGTTTGGGTAGAGTGTCAAAATTTGTGTGATTCCCTCTACCGTGGGGGTTTGCGTCTTTCGTGGCGGTTGTCCAACCCTATAGCTGATAGGTGGGGACTGGGTTTGGGCTACTGGGATGGCACAACAGGAAATCCTGTTGTGCCGATCAATCAGAAGCTGGTACGTAGTACAGTCTCCATACGAAAGACTCGTACGGAGTTCTTCTGGACTCAGGCTTTGCAACATCATGTTAATTTCTTGACACTCTGTGAGTTACAAGCCGGTTTGGTGGCCTAGTATGCGTCACCTGGACACGTACTGTTCGAATTCCTCCCTAGACCTCATTCTTTCTACGATTAGGTCCAAGATAGAGATGATCCTAATCCTCTGATAACCCTAGCGGCCCAGAAACTTCTCGCTTACAGCCGAGAAGTTTGACAAATGATCTACAAGGAGGATGGAGAACTATTGTAGTGCTTCTCCTTCCAATGATTTTTGAAAGAGGAATACTAACAAAGGTTGGTTATCTAGAAAAGGTCTGGCATCTTAAATGAAAGTCTGGGTCTCCACGACTATTGTACCGGTAAAATTTTAGGATTTTGAATCCCTCCGCTAAGTGGACTGATGGGATCTGTCTTAGGTTGTGTAGCGACATGTGTTTGGGGGCAGAGAGGCCAATTTCGGAGAGGATTCTCCGGATGGTTTCATCCAGCATTTCTCCCCTGCGAGGGTTGTTTAGCGGTCCTGGGTTGGAGGTGACCTGGTAAGGGCCTGGAGTGGTTGGGAATATTAGATTCACGGAAGAAAGTAGGGCGAATGAAAAGATGCTCGGATTGATCGAGCAGCTGGGTGTTGGTGGGATTTTGAGAGTGGCCTTGGGGGTTTCGACAGGGATCTTTTGTCTCAAGGTCTTGGTTTGGTGATAATCAACGAGGTCATTGATAAGCATATTAATTATACATTTGAACCCATTAATCTAATTTTCTATATCCTAATTTTATGTATAATAATAACTAATATTCAGAATTCTTGTGTTATTGAAGGTAATTGACTTAAATGATGATCATCAATACAAGATATACTATAAATCAGTTAAAGATATGAAGGATAATCAAGAGTTTCTAGAAGATCCAAAATTATTCTTCAAAATCTTGTCCCACTATTTTGACCATAAATTTTTCCTCAAGTATCGGATTTATGCTCATGATATGGCATTGGAAAAGTTATTTCAAGATATACAAATCACAATTTCATGTAGATTTCGTAATTCTACCTTATTAGGGTTCAAAAGTCATCCGAAGATTCTACAAAAAATTAATGACGAGAATTAAATCTAAACTTCATATGAGGAAGGTTGTGGTCAATCCTAACTACCCAATTTTAACCATCCAATATATTGCAAATAAATGGTTGAGATTTAAGGGGTTGGAGGCTATAAAAGGAGCAAATATGAAAGGAATAAGGCATTAAGCAATCAAGGAATCAACAAAGAGGAAGTGGGACAACCAAAGGAGAAGCAACATTCAAGAGACTTGTTTTGTTTTTTATTTTCTTTTCATCCCATATCTTTTGATGCTTGTATTCATTTAGATCAGAATTTTAATATTAGTTTTGTGTTTTTATTTTCATAATTTTTCAATAATATGAACTCTTTTATTTTTCTTTTCTTTAGTTTGATCATATCTTCTAATAGCCAAATCTTCAACTAGGGTTGAAGATGAAACCATACAATGCTAGTTTATGATTTTATATTTAGATCTGGATTCTTCATATAATTGCTTTATTGAGTATCAATCTCTCATTCAATTCTCTTTTGAAACCTTTCATGTGAATTTCTTATTAGCTTCTTCAAAAATCTCTTGTATTTGATTTGATAAAATATACTTTGATTAAGTTCTATGATATTTTATGCTCTTCTTAACATGTTGAATATTGAGTTGGTAGATTTTATAAAGGGTAGGAAATGAGATTGGTTTTGACTGAGGTTAAGCTAGGTTTAACCTGGGTTTTAGAGAGTGGATTTGGAGAGTGGATTTGTGTAGGAAACGGGTTTCTCTCTCACTTTCTCTCAAGGGTTTTGGATTGGTGGTGTAGGGTGTGGGCTTGGGAAGGGAATGTATGTGTTGACTTTAAGTGGGAATTGTTGTAATGGATTGGGAATTATGATGGTTGATGGTTTGAAAAAGAGTTGGATGCCCCCTATTTATAGTAAAAAAAGTAGCAAGGGAGTGTCCACTGGACAATAGATCAAATTGGATAATAGGGTGGTTGATTTGACCCCCCGATAATTCTCTGTTCTTCTAACACTGTCCAGGTGAGGGGCGGCTAATTGAAACTAGCCACCTAGTGAGGGGCGGTTACTCTCAAGTAGCCACCCCCATCATGACCTTCCAAACGTCCTATCTCTGACAAGCGGTGGCTTGGGTTGGTTACTAGGGTTGAACCGGCCAAGAGGGGGCGACTAAAGGCAACAAATCGTCGCAATCATCAGCATTAAATGCTGCTTTATGTCCCATTCAGGGAAGCGGTTTGGGGTCGGCTAGGGGGGCAGCTAGTTGAAATTAACCGCCCAATTCCCAGAATTCTCTAAGTGTTGGACTAGGGCTTCTGGTTTTATTTTTCTAAGGAAGTTTTCTATAAAATGTCCAAATGTGGTCATTTCTAAATATTACTTGAAGTAAATTTCTTTTCTTTGGACAGTTAAAATTGGGGTATCCACAGTATATTGAGTAGAACCCCCTTATTTTACCATATACGTGCCTATGTATCATACTCATGTGTGAATGATTATCTTTGCATGCGCCCTTCTTGTATGGGCATGTGTTATGTGTGTTTATATGAATGTATAGAATATGACATAACTTAGGTAGTCCTTGTTTGAAACACTACCCCTATATTAGTAATATCTAGCATGACTAATCCTGGGTAAATGACCGAGTGCATACTTAATATTCCCTAGTCATAAGACTTGAGAGCGTGGTATAGTTGTTATACCCATATTGTTGGGGCAAAGCTATGACTAGCTTCTAGAGATGATGAGCTCTCCCTCGCTCTCTCTCTCTTCGTGGAAACTGAGTAAGTAGATGTGGTTCCTACTTGATTCAGGTTTGCTTGGGAATATTGGCATGCACTTGTTAGTGCGCGAGATCGCGCTTGACCCTTCCCTTTTAAGTTGGTGATATCCAACACATGTTAGAGTATATTTTGTATGTTTATATGATTAGTGCCCTCATATGCATGTGTAGTTAGGCCTTGCATTGTATGCATGTTGCATGATGTGTTGCCTATGCCATATGCTCATGTTAGGAAGAACCCCTATAGTTAATCATATGTTATTGTGCATGTGGATCAAATTCCTCCGGTGATAGAATTCAACTGTAATAATTATGCACAGGTTAAACTAATTGGGCCTATCTATAATAGGCGTGGGTATGACCCGCTATCGGGTTGTACCCTATTAGTTAGAACGCTAGCAATGTAATCGCCCCCTTGCATCCGAGTGATGCATTCAATTGGAATTCAGGAGAATTCATTGTCATATCGGTTTTGTTAAGCCGATGGTTATGGCATTAAGCTAGGTCTACCTGTGCTAGGCGTGTGTATGAACCGCCACTTGGGTTATGCCCTTGGCTTATGTATGCACGAGTGTAGAGTTAACTCCTCGCGTCTGAGCGACACATCTGCGTGGGAGTCTAAGGGTATTCGATAGCATCGGTAGGTGATTACCGAGGGTAAATGTTTTTCCATTGGGTTTGCATTGCGAACATGAAATGTTTCCTCCCAATATCATCCTTGTTGAAGCTCCCCGAGTTGTAGCTGTCCTGACATAGGGCTTCCATCCTGTAGGTACTATCGATGCATGCGGCAAGATGTATTGATCATGAGAGTATACCAGGTAGAGGCTACCCGGGAGAGGGCTAACGAATGATATTGCGAGCGTGGAATCGTTCTCCACTTCATCGGATCCGTGTTGATGCTGCCTGGTGTTGTAGCTGTCCTGACTAAGGGCCCCCACCTGTAGGTACTATCGATGCATGCGGCAAGATGTACTGATCATAGGAGTATACCAGGTAGAGGCTACCCAAAGAGGGTTACCAGATGATGAAGGGTGTAGAGAAAGCAGTTTTATCCCAAAAGTCCCTAGGATCACTCATAACACGTGAGGTATCGAAGTATATCTCTACCTCGTAGCGGATGGATTCGTTGTATTTTATTATCCAGTAACACCATGTGTTATGGCTAACAGTTGTTCCTCCCCGAGTGTTCCAAGAGCCTCCCTCCGAGAGTGAAGGTGAGGGTGAGATTGGTCGCGCCGCCCCGTGACCTTGTTATCCATTGAGTTCCCACCCACGTTTTCCTTGAAAGGAAATTGTCATAAAAATTAAATTGTTGTAATGATGTTTGGTTTTCAATCACTCACTGAGCTTGTAGCGCACCCCTCGCGTACTATTTCTTTTTCAGGGGCGGTGTTGGGCGTGGAGCTGGAGCTTCCCTGTAGCATGGTCTTGCGTGCGTGGAGCGTCAGCAGTCCTAGTGTAATTTATGTATTTGTAATCATGCGTGTTGCACATGATGTATTTTATTAGACTAGACTTGGCTCTCTCAAGACAGTAATTGTGTATTTGAGTCTGTAGTAATGTTTTGGTTTACAAACTTATTGATATTTTTATGCTTCCGCTTTTTAGTGAAGTGTCAGTTATCATTGCTTTGCCAGCTTTGTGTGTTATTTATTGAAGTCATTGTTAACCTCTTGTATTGATTATTAGTATTATATATTGCCACGTCTCAGGACAGCTGTCCTGGGGCGTGACAAATACCCTTACTATTAAACATCTACTTGTAAAATTCATTTCTTTATCTTTATCACAATTATAAAAATGAAGTAATTTATTTATAAATATTTAACAAATGCAAATAAAAAAAATCGATTATATAATTAAACACATAATAATAGTCATTTTCCTAAATTAATTGAATATTATGAACTCTCCTAAAAAAGAGAGGAGGTGGGTAAAAAAATATTTATTTTAGAATACCCTTAGGGGCATGACAAATACCCTTACTATTATACATCTACTTGTAAAATTCATTTCTTTATCTTTATCACAATTATTAAAATGAAGTAATTTATTTATAAATATTTAACAAATGCAAATAAAAAAAATCGATTATATAATTAAACATATAATAATAGTCATTTTCCTAAATTAATTGAATATTATGAACTCTCCTAAAAAAGAGAGGAGGTGGGTAAAAAAATATTTATTTTAGAATGGATGTAAACATTACAAGAAAAAGTACTTTTTGCGACGGTTTTTTGCGATGGCTCACAAAAACCGTCGCAAATGCTTGTAATTTTGACGGTATTTTTTCTCAAACGCAAATACTTTTTAGCTTTTGCGATGACGAGGTAGAACCGCACTACAAAACACATATTTGCGACGGGTAAATGAGGCCGTCGCGAATGATTCATTAGTTACGCCGCGAGCTCGCCATCGCAAATACTTAAATTCAATCCAACTGTCCATTTTTTAAGTTGTGATCAGAACCATCCGATCTGTCTATATATATTTATTTAAAAAAAACAGAGAGCAACCCCAAAAATTTGATTAAACCCTAAGACACCCTAAAATCCGCTCGATCACCGCCGTCGCCGTCCGCTTCGATCGAACCGCCGTCACCAGGTGAACCCATCCACTCCTCTTTTTTGCCCTTCCTGAGAAACCCTAGAGTGAAGTTTCCTGTTTTTTTTTTTTCGACTTGATGGGGGTTTCCATTGATAGTTTGAGTTTTTTTGAAGATTTCATGCCGTCGAACAGAGAATCACATTTTATTGAGAGGATGTCCTAACATGGAAAAAGTGTGACTCTATCATATAAGATCTGTTTTTCAAAAAAAAAATTCTCCTCTCTTTTCCTCTCCGAGGTTGTAGGCAATCTTTTTCTAACCATGTAAATCTCTATTTTATAGTTATATGTTTCTTTTTCATTTTGCAAGATCTGCTACACAATATTTTTCAACAAGGAAACAATCTCTATGTATAGATAAGTATTTTCTAGGTCCATTTACAAATTCACTTCTCACAAGTTAAGGCTCTAGGCAGAGGGAGATGTGTATGTATAGAGCCTATAGGAAAGAGGCTTAGGTGAAGAGGGAGATGTGTATGTATAGAGCCTATAGGCAAGAGGATTCATGGAGGATAAGCAGAAGAACAAGAAAAAAAAGTGCTATTATTATCATCTGTTTTTCTTTCCTTTCTTTTTTAATGTTTTATCATACATTGTCCTTTATTGTTCTATTTCCATTTTTTCATTGATAATATGTTGATTTACTTGTGGATTCCTATAAATTTGATTGACCCCTTCTTTAGCTTCTTTGTTTTAGTGTGATTGATATCTGCTGATTCTCCTCCTGTGTTTGGATTGATTATATTTCTTGTAATTGATCTATAGTTTTTTTTATGGGTAAATTATCGAAATGCCCCTGGACCGACCCCCTCATTTTTTCTGTACCCCTGGACTTTTTGAAAAAAAAATTTTACCCCTGGAGCTGTCCTTTTTTTTTTTTTTTTGCCCCTCATCCTTGCCACATCACATTTCTTTTCTAAACTACCCCCTGCACCTTTATTTTTCCCCCAAAATCTTTATAACTCCCCCCCAAAACCCTCTCTCTCAAATCACTTCTTCTTCCCCAATTAATCACCCATAGAGCACCTTGTCACCACCACTCGCTGCTTCTATTGAGGTTCCACCGGAAGCAATCGAAGAAGTGTTGAATGGTGGCAACATGGCCAGAGAATGAGGGGTTTGCATCTCTCTCTTTATGTGTTTGCATCTATTAATAAAAAAGTGAGGATTTGTGCCTACATGTGTGTTGGGTTTATGAAATGATTTGAGAGTGAATGAGGGGTTTTTGGTTTAATGTTTGGAGCAGGTGGTGATAGCATTAATGTGGTTGTTCTTGTTGTGAAGCCTCTTCATATTGATATGCTCGGCCCCTTCAATTTTTTATTTTTGAAGACTCTCTTTTTGAGTTTTTTGACACTTTTAAGATTTGGATACATGCAAAAAAGATTTAAAAAATATTTTAGAAATAATAGATTTCATAGTTATGACGACACCATGTCATCGTCGTCATCGCTCCTATTGAGGGCCTACTGGAAGCAATTGGTATACATTCTGTAATTGGTTGTAAATTTTTTGTAATTAGTCATTACATATATGTAAATTGATATTATATTATTATAGTTGGTCATTATATTTTTATAAAGTTGTATTTCAAATTTTAATTTAATTCCATTGGTGGTTTTTATATTTGGTTATGTAATGTTTTAGTTTATTTGATTGCTAAGTACATGGATCAATAAGTATTTCTATGAAAATATTACAGTTAATATTTATATACTTCTATTTTTTTTCACTTTTAAGATTTGAGTATGTGTAGAAAAGACTTAGACGTTATTTTAGAAATAATGGATTTGATGGTTATAATGACGCCTCACTATTGCCTCTATTGAGGGTATATCAGAAGCAATTGATATATATTTTATAATTGTTTACAAACTTTCTGTAATTGGTCATTTACATATCTGTAAATTGGTATTACATTTAAAATAATTGGTATTACATTTAAAATAATAAGTTTCCATTTATTTTTATTTTTTTTGCACTTTTTATATTTTAGATGGTATTTTAGAAGGGATTCAATGATTACAACTGCGCATCGTCACTTCCTATGTTGAGGGTCTGCCAGAAGCAATCCGTATACATTATGTAGTCGTTTATAAAGTTTCTATAATTGGTCATTTATATATATGTAAATTGATATTATATTTATTTAATTGGTCATTACAATTCTGTAAATTTATATGTCAATCATTAGTTTAATTTCTTTGGTAGTGTAAACATATTATTACTAATATTGTTCATATTGTTAAATGAAAATTTATTTATGTTTCTAACTGATTGTTGCATCTTTAATGTAGCTAGAACCATGCGTTCTTCCTTATGAAGTATGTTGAATGTCTAGTTCGAAGGCATCTCAGTGGGTTCAATTTTATCCAGGAGGACATGGAGAGGAGGATCAAGGGGGACATCAACCAATTTCATTATGATAGGCAAACAATATCTAATTCAAAGAGTTGATGTATTTATTTTAATAACACTTTGATAATGTATCTATAATCATTTTATATTTAATCATTTTGTGTACGTTGAATGCATTTACAGATGATAATGACATGACTTATAATTCATGAATTTATTATAATGACAATGCATCTATAATAATTTGTGTTTAAATATCTTTGGGTACGTTGAATGCTATCTGTAGGTAACTATTAAATATTTGTAATTATGTGTATAATTTTTGTATGCATCAGATTATATTTTTGTATATCTGTAACTCTGTCTGTAAGGGATAATTTAGGTGTTATGAAAAATTAGGGGTAAAAAAAAATTGGACAATACTGCAGGGGTAAATTTTTTTAAAAAAAAAGTCCAAGGGTACAGAAAAAATGAAGGGGTCGGTCCAGGGGCATTTGACAATTTATCCTTTTTTTATTGATTGAATTCTGCATTTCCATTTTGGGTTGTTATTGTTGTGGTTGTGGAGATTAGCTATACATAAAATTTTATATCTCTTCTTCTGCTTGGAGTGTTTTTTGGGCCTCTCTTTATTATGATCTATGTTTTTCTCAATTATAAAACACTCCCCTTGTACTTCTTCCAGTCAGACCTCCAAAACTAGTTAACTCTCTCAAATTGGATGATACCACAGACATTTTCTTATTCATGAGTCTGCACTGTTTTTTAAACCACTACGTATAAAAGATTCATGTTTTTATTGCATGTGTGATTTTAGTGAGAAGTGACCAAAATCACTTTGTAAGTGTTCTGATAAGATATAATAATGTGATTTTTAATGGATATTTTGGTACCACTTGCAAAATGAAATCATGTATATATACATTTTATTTATAAACCCAGACTACATGTACCATTGAAACTTGTAAAGCTGCAAACTCTTTATAAAAGAAATGACCTTTCTTTCTTCATGGTGTGTTTGGAGAGAAAATACATCTCAAAGAAAAATAAGAATTTTTTTTTTGCACATATAAGAAAGTATCTAAAACCTCTTATTTTGCACTTTTTTTTAGACTGAGAAGTAAATGCTTAGAAAAGAATTTGGATCTCATGCCCATAAATTTAACTTAATTGTTAAGATCCATCCTCACACTTGCCAACTGCATTCATATCAATCCGAATCATATATCTAAATTTCAATATTTTGTGTGGCTTCATGTTTTCTGAATATTGTTGAATATTCTAAATATTGTATTTCTTTTTATTCCTTGAATATTCATGAGTCTCCTTATTTGTTTATTTATATAGTGAAAAAAATGGATAAGAGTTGGATCGATTTAGAAAATAGGATCTCTCAGGCATACATGGATGGAGTTGAAAATTTTCTAGAATTTTAATATAATGATAAGCCTCCCGAAAATATGATCTATTGTCCGTGTAAGCAATGTTGCAATCGGTACTTGGTGACATGAGTTGTTGCGAGAGAACATATTATTATAAATGGATTTTTGTTGAATTACAAGATTTGGACTAATCATGGGGAACGTTATGTGCATATACGTGAGAACCAGGACATTGGAATAGGAATACAGTCAACCGTTAGGGATGATATGGTTGGAATGATACACGAGATGATGATAATTCCATACATGAATGCGGGAATAGAATCCAGCCAATCACCTATAGATGAACATGTTGATGGACCGGACGAGGAAACACGAAGTTTTTTGATACTTTTGCAAGAAGCAGAATGTGAGCTATAGCCCAGGTGTGAAAAGTTCACAACGCTTTCTTTCATTGTCCGATTGTTGCATTTAAAGGTGCTTTCTGGTTGGACAAACAAGTCATTCACTATGTTACTTGAGTTGTTGAACGAGGCATTCCCCAAGGGAACAATATTACCCAAATCCTACTATGAAGCAAATAAGACAACAACAGATTTGGGTTTCAATTACAAGACTTGGGATGCATGTCCCAATAATTGTATGTTTTAAAGAGGCAGTGATGAAACTCTTGATAATTGTGACATATGCGGGACTTCTAGGTATAAACATATTGAGGGTGATTCAGATGGGGGTAAAAAAATTGTTGCCAAGCAAGTAAGGTATTTTCCCTTGAAGCCAAGATTGCAAAGGTTGTTTATGTCCTCAAAAACTGCTTTGCTCATGAAATGGCACGCCGAGAAATGAATTGATGATTGTGCTTTTAGGCATCCTGCAGACTCTGAAGCTTGAAAAAACTTGATCAGCGATATCCATATTTTGCTAGTGAGAGCCGCAATGTCAGACTTGGACTAGCAGCTGATGGGTTTAATCCATTTAGGTCGATGAATATAGCTCATAGCACCTTGCCAGTGATTCTCATTCCATACAACTTGCCACTATGGTTGTGCATCAAGCTACCATTTTTCATTTTGTCTGTGCTTATCGATTGTCCTAAAGGACCTGGTAATAAAATTGATGTTTATCTTGAACCTTTGATTGAGGAACTAAAGGAATTATGGGAGGATGGGGTACTTATGATGCTACAAGCAATCAGATGTTTAAGCTGCATCAGCATTGTTGTGGACAATTAGTGACTTTTCAGCATATGCCAATTTGTTAGGATGGAGCACAAAAGGTGAATTTTCTTGTCCTTATTGTAATAAGGATACTCAATCTCATTGGCTAAGGCATAGTAGAAAATTTTGTTTTATGGATACCCGGAGATTCTTACATGTAGATCATAAATTTAGGGAATGTTAGACCTGTGTCATTTAGAGTCCTAATTTCGGTCGGAATCGCTAAAATTTTGGTTTTTAGCTACCTTCTGGGGTTTAAGGACTCTGATTGAAGATATAACTGCATATTATGGGTCCTGGTATTGTTTAGTACTGCCCATAAAATTTTCGTTTAATTCCGATAACGTTTTTGGAATTATGCAGTTTCGGATTGTCATTTGGATTTAATTTTGTTAAAATCCAAGATGAAGAGATAAAAATCCGATATTATGGCGAGATGTTAAGTTTGGAGATAGCTTCCATATAGAAGTGGAATTGGATCAACTGGATTCGTATATCAAAAGATATGGGTATTTTTCCATGTATACCCCGAAGTTGAGAAATCCAGGCAGCAGCCCTGTAAGATGTTTAGCCTAGATTTTGAAATAGCTAGAGGGGTTATTTGACCTAGGTGTAAACATGAAAGTTGTAGATAATCGTCTTATCTTTCCAATGCCACTGGAATCATGCAATTCGGAGCTGTATTGAGGAAGTTATGGCCGTTTAAGTGAAGACTGCGCAGAGTTTTTAGTCCGAGGACGACTTGGTCTTTCACTCCGACTTTGCCTATTTAAAGGCCCCAAAATGTTACGACTTCAGCCTCAATTAGCCACTGTTTGGGCTCTCTTTTGAGCTGGTCCAGCCCTTGATGAAGGCTTGGGGATGGTGGTGAAGGAGAAGAAGAAGTTGAAGAAGGTGAGTTGGGGTGGTTGTTGTTGTTGTTGTGATTCTTTCTCTCTTCCCCATCTCCTCTCTTTCAGCCTCCCTAATGGTTTCCCCTCTCTTTTTCACTCAGCCCCCCATGTGTTTGTATTTATGTCTTGGTGAAGGAGAAGTTGGTGGAGGAGCAAGAAGAGGAAGAAGAAGGGTTTGGAGCACATAAGGTGTGTGTGTGTGCCTTGTTGTTGTTGAGGTTGTCTTCTCCCTCTCCTCCACCCCTTGCTGCCCCCCCCCCCTAAAATTCTCCTTCCATTTGGTCCAGCCATGAAGAGGAGAGGCAAAGAAGAGCAAGGAAGAGGTGGTGGTTGCGGTGGTTGCGGTCGAGGTGGGCGAGGGTGTGCTTGCGAGCCCTCCATCTCCCCTTCCTCCCCCCTCTCCTTTCGGGTAAGTTTTCCCTCCTCTTTTGTTGGTTTGAATGCATGTATAGGTGCTTGGGAGGGCATGCATGGGTAGTGTTTGGGTTTGGGTGCATGTGGGGGACTTGGGAGAGGGTTTGGGATGCTGGGCGCGTGGGTCCGCACGCGCGAGCGCGCACGCGGGCGCGCGCGGGGCGCTGGAGCGTGCTGGGGCGCGCTGGGACGCGCGGGAGCGCGCGCGCGCACGCGCTGGGGCGCGGGGGCGTGCGCGCGGGTCGGGCGCGCGTGCTTGCGCGCGTCTGCGCGTGGTCTGCGCGCGGTGCGCGCGGGGCGTGCGCACGGGACGCCCGGGGCTCCGCGTGCGTGCGTGCAGGGCTGCCGGGGCCCGTTTTGGGCGTGCGGAGGGTCGGCACCCTCGGGTAGGTGTCCGGGGGGCTCGGGCACGCGTGCGTGCGTGCATGCATGCGTGCGTTCGAGCCCGTATGCGTGGATGTCTATGTCTTAGGCATCCCTAATTGATTTTATATGTTTGGTTATGATTTTACTCACCCTTTTGGTACCCTTGGCTTGCAGACCTCGTCGGTTGGGATGCGCGACGACTCGGGTATCGGTGAGTGGTTTGATTCCAACCCTTCCGGGAGCGCTCGATGCACGTAGTCGTGCTTCGCGCTTCCATGGGGCTTTAATTGCACCCTAAATATGTTAGATATCATGCATGCTAGGTTGTATAGCTCGTATATTGTGTAGAACCCCTATTCTACCTTATACTTGCATATGTATTGTATAGAATATGGCATGACTTAGGTTATTTTGTTGAATTACTACCTGTATTATTAATTGAACATATCCAGCATGTCTAACTTGGGTTAATAACGGGGTGTATGCGCAATAATCCCGATTTAGTACTCGAGGGTGTGGTATAGTTGTTGCACCCATCTTGTTGGGGCAAAACTATGACCAGCTTCGAGAGGGGATGAGGCATTCCCTCTCTCTCGCCCTCCCTCCTTTCGCGAACCGAGTGAGTAGATGTAGTTCCTACTTGACTCGGGTTTGCTTAGAATTATTGGCATACACCTATTGTCGCGCAGATCGCGCTTAACCCTCCCCTTTGAGTTGGTGATATCCAACGCCTGCTTAAGTCGTACTTATGTGATTGAATATTTACTATGCCCTCGTATGCATGTTTAAGTAAGTTATCCCTGGGTAATTAATTACATATTCTGTATATGCCTATTTGGGCCTTGAGCCTTGTTTAATGGGATTAGACAAGTGTATGACCTCCTATGGGGTCGTACCATGCCTTTGACACTTAGAATAAAATGTCTTCCCCGCATCTGAGTTATGCGCCCTGGAGGGAATTCATGAGAATTCATTGCGCTTATCGGTGTTTGATAACCGATGATGACGGATCCATAGGGATCGTATTCGCGGGTGTCGAGTGTTCTTTCCTTCGTCGGCTCCGAGTAGAGACTGCCCGGCGTAGTAAAGTCCGGTGGAGATCTCCCAGATACTACTCATGACGCGTGTTGGTGTGCCCATACAGCTGAGGTAGCGGTCTTGGGAGACTAGTCCGGTAGAGGCCTGAACCCTGTGCACGAGGTAGTAGAGGCCACACCGGGAGAGACTACCGGAAGACGAGTGGTGTAGAACAATCGACCTCTTCCCCAAGAGCCTATGTCACCCCGAGGAGGGGGTGAGGGTGAGGGTGTGGTGGGTCGGCGTTGGTTCGATCTGCCAGTTCGTGTAATTTCCCAAGATCCTATGTCACCCGTCGGAGTGAGGGTGAGGGTATTGTTCCCAAGATCCTATGTCACCCGTCGGAGTGAGGGTGAGGGTATTGCTCCCAAGATCCTATGTCACCCATCGGGGTGAGGGTGAGGGTATTGGCGTGAGTGGGGTGGGCTCGAGTTGATACTCGACCCACCAGCTTGTGTAGTAGGTTTTCCCATGGGGTTCGCGCTGCGAACAAGTAGTGGTTCCTCCCAATATCGTCGTATGTCGTGGCCCAGATGTTGAAGCTGCCCTGACAGAGGACTCCCACTTGTAAGTACTCCCGATGCATTCGGCGGATGTACTGATCATGGGAGTGTACCAGGTGAGGCTACACGAGGGTGGACCACCAGACGATATTGCGAGCATGAATTATCGTTCTCCCCTTCGCCGGATCCGTGTGGATGCTTCCTAGGTACGAGCCGCCCTGGGTGGACCCCCACCTGTAGGTACCATCGACGCTGTCGACAGTGTACTGACCGTGGCCGGCTCCAGGTAGAGGCTGCCCGGGAGAGCGCTACCGGATGACGAACGGTGTAGAACAGCAAGTTTTGTCCTTCAAGTCCCTAGACTCACCCCTGTGGGGGCTAGGGCAAGGACGAGGTATGGTTGCACCGCCGTGTGACCTTGTTAACCGTTGGGTTTCTACCCATGGTTTCCTTGATAGGAGATTGCCTTAGGATCGAATGTTGGTGTTGGTGTTTGGTTTCTGACCACTCACTGAGCTTGTAGCTCACCCCTCGCTTATGTTTTTCCCCAGTTGACGCTGAGTCGGATCCAAGAGAAGAGCTCCCCTGGCGCCATCCGAGTAGGAGACCCGCGTTCGCGTTGGATGTCTTGCGAGTCGGAGGCTATCAGCATTCCCTTTTCATTGTATGTATTATACTTGTGCTTGTGCACGGTATGTAGATTGTTGATGTCAGTTATTGTATATATTGGCTCTCACAGGACAGTTGATTGTGCACTCTAGTCTGTAATATGTCTTTGAATTACAGACTTAGTCATTTGAGCTTCCGCTTTTTGTATATATTTGATGTCAGTTACTTGTGTTTTGCCTTTTCTATTGTGGAGTATTTATTTGACCTCGTGTATGGATTACTGATATCATTTATATATTTACCACGTCTCGGGGACGGCCGCCCTAGGGCGTGACAGGAAAGATAGAGTGTTCCAATGGAAAGAGAGAATGGGGACGAAAGCTCACTCATCTATCGGGAGCTGATGTTTTATTACAATTGAATGACGTCTTATCAGAGTATAAGAAGGAAGATCTTAGAAGGAGAATGATGGGAGAAGTTGAAAGTGAGAAAATCTAGAAGAAGAAAATCATCTTTTTGGAATTACCTTATTGGGAGCACAATCTAATTCGTCACAACCTTGATGTAATGCATATTGAAAAGAATGTCTGTGACAACATACTTTATACATTGTTGGGAATTGCAAGGAAAACAAAGGATAATATGAAGGCTCGGCGTGACATAGAGGACATGGGTATTTGGAAACCACTTCACCCTCAACCACAAGGGAATGTGAAGATATCTTGCCTCCTTCGTGCTTTAACATGAGTAAATATGTAGGGAGGTAATTTGTGAGTTTACTTAATAATTTATTATTATAGATATTTAAATTAGTTAATTGTGTATTTTATATCCTTGCAATAGTTGGCCAGCAAAGGGGAGGCAACAGATCGAATGAGTGTGTTCGTAAAATCACGTCAGGACAAGAGTGGTCGTGCACCTGATGAAGAAATAGCGGAGGTCATTGTAAGTGTATATTAGGAAATCTCTATCTTGTAACAAAATATGTTATTCAAATTATTAATTTTTTTATACTCATAATTGTAACACAATGTATTTAAATATGTTTTGCAGTCTCAGATGGAACATCGACTCTCTGATGTGCCAGAGCCCGAACAAACAACACAAGCTATTTGAGAGAGAGTTTTCACTTCAGTGATGGGGCGTGATGGACATGATCGTGTACGAACATTTGGTTTTGGTCCCTCCCCGACAGACATATTTGGTCGACCACATATATCATCGAGGCCTTCTCAAGAATTATTGGATAGGATGCGTGAGGAGATTCGTAAAGAGATTCGAGAGGATATTCGAGAGGAGATTCAAGATGAGATTCGAGATGAGATTCGAGAGAAGGTGCGTAATCAATTAAGAGAAGAGATGCATAGCGAGTTGGAAACTGCTGTACTAGTAGCGGTAGAGTTGTTATATATGTGTCACTTTTTATCCTATGGGTAACCTTTGGGTCATTTCTGGTCATTTTTAAAATTTTAGCTTTTAGCCAACTGCGTAAGCTTGAGAACTTCGATTGGAAATTTAACTGCATATTATGGGTCCTGGTACCATTCTGTACTACCCATAAAAATTTCAATGAATTCCGGTAACGTTTTAAAAATTATGCAGTTCCGAACCTTATCCGGGTTTCGGTCGTTACTGGTTTTGTGGGAGGAATAGTGTTGGGATATTTTGTGCATAAGGTGACCCTAGATAATCTCACCACCCAATAGCTTAATGGTTAAGAAACCATTGGTTATTTTCTTTGTGAGAGGGTGAGGTTAGGGTTATGTTCACCCCCTCCTTTTTCCCTTCCCATTACCCCCCCCCCCAAAGTGAGTTTTGCTCTCACTTTCTCACATCTCTCTCCCTCCAACGTGGGCATCTTTCACCCTCTCTTTGGCTCTCTTTGGTGCTGGTTTTGGTGAGGAAAACAAAGAGAAGAAGAAGATCAAGAAGGGTTAGAAGCATAAAAGGTGAGGGTTGATGTTGTTGTTGTGTTTCCCTCTCTTTGGCACTCTCTTACACCCCCCTTTTATCCCCTGTTTCAGCCAAGAAGGGCTGTTAGAGAGGCTGGGGAGGTGGTGGTGGTGGTGGTAGGGGTTGTGGTGGTCGTGGGCGCATCGAGGGCCCCCAAGTCTCCCCATTCACTCTCCCTCTCTCGGTAAGCTCTTCCCCTTCTTTTGTTGGGTTTTCTTGTGTTAGAGGATGTAATAGAGGTCATGCATGATAGGTATTTGGGTTTGGGTGAGTGAGAGGGCTGGGGAGGGATTGAAAAGGGTCTACGCGCGTGCGCGGGCCTGTTCGCGCGCGTGCGCGCGCAGTCGGGGGCACAGTCGGGCGTGCAGGGCAAGCGGCAGGTTGGGGCGCGCGTGGGCGTGCGCGTACGTGCCAGGGGGCAGGGCATGCGCGCGGGCGCGGGCAGGCGCGGGGGCACGTGCACGTGCGGGTGTGTGCGGGGGCCACGCGTGTGGCTGCCCGATGGCTCGGGTAGGTGTCGGGGAGCTCGGATATGCGTACGTACGCGCGTACTCACATGCGTGCGAGCCCGTATGGGTGCATATCTAAGCCTTTGACATTTTTAGTTAATTTTAAGTATTTTTATGTAGTTGTACTCACCATTTTGATGCCCTTGTCGTGCAGATCTTGGCGAACGGTCACGCATCGACCCAGATTGTGGTGAGTGGGTCAATCCAACCCAGTTGGGAGGCGTTCGATGCACGTTGACATGCATTGCCCTCCCCTAGGGTACCATAACTACATATTAACTTGTTAATTAAGAATATATGTTAATGCATGTTTTGCCTAGATGCACTCGTACCCTGTTAGACATTGTATGCTTGGGTTATACATCCATGTATCATGTATAGGAGTCCATACATGCCTAGATACCATGTCCCATGTTAGCATACCCTGATCTATGTATGTCCCCACCTAGTTTAATTTAATTAAACAAATAAGAATGTATAGGTATGAGCATACCTTAGATAATATGTACTTTGTTATGTTATTAAATGCTACCATGTTTAAGTCTTTAATTAATTATGCATTGTATATTTAATCCTATCTTCCTACTCGAGATTAATAAACTTTTGAAAGTCACCATTGAGACCCGGGCTAGGGTGCTCCGTGTTCCTTGTTTGGTTGTCGGGGTATCCTATATCGGGACCTGAAGGTGCCCTCCCAAGGGGTTCTTTTTCCATGCAGGGAACATCTTATATCTGTATGAGCCATGAATGTTGTCTAAATGAGTTTGGACAAGTGTATGACCTATTAGGGGGTCATACCATGGCATAGTCATTACAAATAATAGAATTTCCCCGCATCTGAGTTATGCGCCCTGGAGGGAATTCTTGAGAATTCGTTACCGTACCGGTGCGTAGTCACCGATGATGACAGATCCAAGGGGATCATATTCATGAGTGTAGATTGGTTTCTTTCCTTCGTTGGATCCGTGTAGGGACTTCCTGGTTGAGACAGCCGGCCTGACAAAGGGCTCCCATCCGTAGGTGCTGCCGATTTGTGAGGATGTGCTGATCATGGGAGTATACCAGGTATGAGCTTCCCTGGATACGAGCTACCGGTGGACTAAGGGCATAGAAACAATCGTTACCGTACCGGTGCGTAGTCACCGATGACGACAGATCCAAGGGGATCATATTCGTGAGTGTAGATTGGTTTCTTTCCTTCGTTGGATCCGCGTAGGGACTTCCTGGTTGAGACAGCCAGCCTGACAAAAGGCTCCCATCCGTAGGTGCTGCCGATTTGTGAGGATGTGTTGATCATGGGAGTATACCAAGTATGAGCTTCCCTGGATACGAGCTACCGGTGGACTAAGGGCATAGAAACAATCTAAATTCCTCCCAAGAGCCTATGTCACCCCGAGGAGGGGGTGAGGGTGAGGGCGTAGTGGGTCGGCGTTGGTTCGATCAGCCAGTTTGTGCAATTTCCCAAAATCCTAGGTCACCCGTCGGGGTGAGGGTGAGGGTATTGCTCCCTAAAGTCCTATGTCACCATGTGGGGGTGAGGGTGCGGGAGTGGTGGGCTCGGGTTGATACTCGACCCACCAGCGTAAGTAGTTGATTCCATCTGTTGGAATTTAATTTACTTGTAATGATTAATATGAGTTGTGTTGCATGGATTGTTCCATTCACTGAGCATGTGGCTCATCCCTCGCATATGTTTTCCTCCAGTTGACGCTGAGTCGGATCCGGGAGAGGAGCTCCCCTTGGCGCGGTACGAGTAGGGGACCCACGTTCGCGTTGGACGTCTTGCGAGTGATAGGCCATCAGCATCCCCTTTTTCCTTGTATGTATTCTACTTGTGCTTGTGCATGGTATGTGGATTGTTGATGTCTTTTGTTGTGTATATTGGCTCTCACAGAACAGTTGATTGTGTACTTTAGTATGTAAATATGTCTTTGAATTACAGATTGAGTCGTTTGAGCTTCTGTCATTTGTATATATTTAATGTCAGTTACTTGGTTATTGTTTTATTGACTTTGATGTTATGGAGTCCTTATTTGATCTCGTGTATGAATTGTTGGTATCATATATATATTTGCCACGTCTCGGGGACGGCCGCCCTGGGGAGTGACAAGAGCTCACATGGAGTGTCCACGTGTGGTGACAACAAATCCTTCTACTAGTGGACAGGTAAAGTATTACATATACCACTATGTATTTGTTATTATTTATAAATATGATAACAAATGATAAATTTGTTTGTAGGTTCTCGATGCATGTAGTTCACATCGTCCACAGTCTCCTTGATCGGCGAGCCACATAAATGTAAGTAATTAGGCAGTAACTCTGATTACACGTGTTTGTGTATCTCTGTGTTGGATTTGGTTGGAAAATCAAACTGGACAATTAGAATTCATTTGCTACTTTAGATATATAGAATTATAGAATATGATGCTAGGTGGATCTTTGTTGATGTATTTGGACACTGAGAATGTTGATTTTATTTTGACCCACTATTGTTTATTTTATTTTATTTTTTTCCCTAGGCTAGTCCATGTTAATTTAAGTTGGATTACTCCCTCATATGAACTATAATCAACCAACCTTAATTTAAGATGGTGAAGTGTGCATTTGAATGGACTGGGTTTTGAGACACATGAACTTGACAAATGGAACCTTCATTTTAAGATTATTTGAACCATTTTAGTGAGACAATAGAGGAGTTTGGGAGACTAAAAGCGGATGAATTGCTTGATCTCATTGTATATGGGCTGAAGATTTATATGTTGATTGCCACAAGCCATTACTTGATTACTAAAGGTGACAATATGTAGATGAAAATGATTATATTGCAGCGGGTGGAGTGGAATTGATATTTACTGAACTTAGGATAATGTAGAGGCTGATTGAGGGTGATATTCCAATACCTTATTCCATTTGTTTTCATGCACGTGGTTGTTTTAAAATAATTGAAACTTCTACAATTGAAACTTACCTGCTCTATATTCGATCGTAGATGATTGTTGATCTCCTAATAGTAGGTTGGATATCATAGTTTTACAAGTTGAATTAATTGTTTTCTTATTTGTATATTGTACAATCCTTAAAATGAATTTAGGAGGTGATTCTGCTTTTGGTCTAAAAAATTTCAGGTGAACCTTGAAGGACCAATTGAGCAAGTTATTATAAAAGAAAAAAAATCCCTTGTCTTGGATTCCATTAAAATTCGAGAATGATGTGTCCCGTGTCTCTCTTTTCTAATATTAAAGCCCTATGGATCTTGAACACAATATATAGTGTCATCCATTATATATTTGTGACCTGATTTATAAATAAGAAGCTATGTTGTAAGAAACAACTTAAGCTCTGTGTTGAGATATGATACTGTGTGAGATGAATGTAACTGCATATTAGAAACATAGTTAATTGAGTGGGTGTGGGCCCCATGTATGTGGAAAAATATGGTGGAATCAGATTACCACCACAAAACTCAAATTCCATCAGGAATCCTAAATTGGATTACTATTATATCATTTACAAATTAATTAAATTATTATTTCACTACAAGAAAAAGTACTTTTTGCGACGGGTTCAAACCGTCGCAAATAGTCTCCGTAACCGTCGCAAATAACCTTTTGCGACGGTTATGCGACTGTTTGGGCTCCGTCGTATCAAACAACGTCGCAAAAGATTAGCAGCGGTTTTTACCCATCACGAATACCTATTATAGCAGTTTTTCGACAGTCGCAAATACCCATCGCAAAAACTTATTTTTTGCTTTAGTCGTGTAAGCTTCATGTTTTGCGATGGATAAGCTAGCCGTCGCAAAAAAATATTTTTTATTTTTTGACTTTTGTGACATGGACCTAAACCGTCGCAAATAATGTTTTTGTTTTTTATTTTTTTTTAGATTTTATAAAATTTGTAATATATGTATTCACAGAAAGACCTGCACTAGATCCACAAGATCTAAAATAAAAATAAATATTTTGCTAAGCATGTAAAGCAACAAATATCTTCAATATAGTATAAACATCAAGTCATGTCTACATTCAAAATGAGGTTATAATATATTGCATAAACATCAAATCATGTCTACATCCAAAATATGAATCTCTCACACTTATTTTTAAAGTGAACCTTGCTTGAATGAGATTGAGCGAAGTTGACTATCTTCCGTAATAGTCATTCATGTCAATATGCAAATCCTGTTCCACATAGTAGAAAATCAGTGAGATTGATATGACACTTATAAACTGAATTTTACACAATGTCCTGGTAATGTCACATGGAATCAAATTCCATCCCAGATTGACACGAACCAAATGAGGCCTTAAGGTAAAGCCAAAAACCATTTGACCACCTCGCGAGAGTTATGGGAACGACCTCTTCACGTTGACGCCGTCGGCCATGCAATGCGGTGAAACTTAGGTACCTCACATGAAATGATTAAGGTTCAGTTAAAACAAGATTGTAATAAATTATTCTAAAATAATAAAAAAAACAATTAAATTTGAATCTTGAACACGCACTGCATTGGTTGGTTTGGGGAGGGGATTAGTAATGATTTTACTAAACCCTCCCCAAAAAATTTAACCCTTTAAAATGCAATGAAAAATGGGTTGGATTGATGTACTAACTAAATAATGTAAATGAAACTAACTAGTAAATAAAAATAAGTTAATAAAAGAGAAAGTCATGTTTTGTGTTAATTAGAGCTCCATCAACTTCTCCTGTTTTATTTTTCTCTCAATTCACTCTCACTTCTCCTTCTCTCTCTCACCCTCATTTATAATATCCAAATATGTTGTAGTTCTACCAATATTAACTAGTTATACTTTTTCATTGTAGGAATAAACTGCCGTGAAGGATTCTATGAAAAAAAAATTATTACGCAAAAACGAATCTTATGTTCAATCTACAAACAATATTAATGCCACACACACACACACACACACACACATATATATATATATATATTCTAAACGTCAAACAACAAATATTTGTACATTATATATATGTATTGATTCTATGTACACTCTGTATATGTATTCATAGGTTAAACAACAATGTATACATTGTATTATAATAATTAAACAAGAAACATGGTGAATAAATATTCAAATTGATATGTGTACATTCTAATAATTAAACAACACTGGGTACATTGTTAATTGATCTGGGTACACTGTAAACATATCTGTGTATAATATCACAAACCCATCACAGAACAAACATTCACATAATACTATAGACATATTGACCACAAAACATCACAGATTACATGTGACAGCCCGTGTCCAAAAACACCGGCGCATGCGCGTCACCTGACCCAAAAGCTTCCGTTGCACAACTCTGATACAATATTTAATCAACCACATATATAATCAACTATATCACAACATGTCCAAGAAAGTTTAAGCAGTCAACTGAGCATCTAACACACCTTATATATTGTCATCCATATATACATAGCATTATAACATAGGCATGGTTCACTAGACTAGCCTCTACCAAAAAAACTAATCATGAATATATCCAAAACATTTAAATATACACATCTATATATACATATCACTAGCTGGACGTAGCACCGAAAGAAGACAAAGCCACGCCTAGAAACCCCTACCTCTACTCTACAAAAATAAGACGAAATAGAATGGAATGAGCGAAAGATGCTCACTAAGTAACTCAGACATTCCACGCATAAGGAAAACAGGGATGACATTGAAGTCAAGCTCAGTAAACACCAGGTCAAAGCAGAATAACAAATGAAAGCACTGTATGATCATCAGCAGAGAACAATAATATCGCTGATATATAAAAATAAGAATGAATAGCTCAAATTAACACATCACCACTGATAAGGCTAATAAATATCATCAAGATGCATTACCAATGGACTGAGAACAGATACTCTGAAATCACAACTCAAACTAAATCACCTCAATCTGAATGATAAGGAATCGCAACTCTGGCCCATGAATGTACAGAGTGTAGGATTGACCATCTACATGACCCCATCTCGGCCCTCGCCGTCTGAGATGTCCACAATATACAAACCTCACGCGTGACCCTCGAAACGTCCACCGCAGAAAGCACTACCTGGTCCCCCACCGTCTAGGCACGGTAGGGTATTAACCTGCCCCCCTACAGGACCCGTACATACTCATGCGCGCTCATGGGGAGCTAATCCTCAACCCAAATGTAAGGTCTATGGTCATCCAACTCCAAGCAGGCAAAAAGGTAATATAAGAAGCAGCGATATCAAGTACACCACAAGGCTCCATGGTCGGACAACACAACCACGCTGATCATAGGATGCCAACAAATCACTAGGATGTATATAATAATATCAAGAAGGCTCACAATACTAACAAGTCAATTATAAGTTCACGAGAATCAATAATGGACTATATAAAAAGGGTAACAAAATAAGGAATACCCTGGAATCTCAAAATAAATAAATCAATGATATGAATATTTAGAATCTCAATCAATTATAGAATCTCGAATAACCCAAACAGCAAACCAAACAGTGACAACAACAATAGAGCGTGGAATGGAATAAACAAATATCGATCGGGCCACTTACCTTGCAATTTATAATCCCAAACTGGACTCACCCTATTTCAACTCCTAAACCACGTAGACATGAATCCACTAATAAAAATATAATCTCAATCAGTTACTAACATATAACCCCAATAATCAAGTAACACTCAGTTCTCCAAAACAAATACGATGTCCCCACTACAAACCCAAAAAAATAACTCTCTAATTCTTATTTACCCAGCCCCAAAAACATATTCATATTTCAGCCCCAAATAAAAAATTTAATTCAAAACTGAAATAAAATAACCTTATATGAAGAATAACGATGAAAAAACCAAGAATCTTTATCTAGTGTAACATGAAAATACTCCACGAAGCTTTTCCTAATTTGTTCTAAATTTTTCCTTATGAGTTTCCACTGATACGAGTCTCGGCCGAATCTCTCTCTCACAATATATTATAACCAACACCACCTTCCACCGACTTCACCAATTATTTAAAACTTTGGATTCCACCAAATGACAAAAGTGCCCTCCTTTAGAATTCTGCGCGACCTCGACTCTAACTGCTATATCTTGTTGTAAGAAAGTCTACTTTAGATGATACAACTTCTGTTGAAAATATAAAGAAAATATCTACAACTTCTATGTCAGTCCACTTCAGTCCAAGATCAAAAGAAACCTCCAACTATACCTAAAATAGCGACGAATAGAAGACCTCGCGATTTCTTCTTCTAAGAGCAGAAATGGTAAAACAGCTATAACTTTTTTAATATACCTCTAAATGATACAAAAGTAATTTTATGTGAAAGGTAACTAAAAATGAAGACCTTATATGTTTACATTGAATCCTAAATATGTCTCCAAGGTACTTTTCAAAAATTAAATAAAATGCAAGACTTCAAGAATAATAAATATCAAATGCCCAATAGTGTTAAATTATCCTCTCCTGTAATCCAAACATGCAAATATTAGCATAAACAATAAAAGAGGGTTCGGATCATTACATTATAGTTAATGAAGTAGTAGATTCAGATAGAGAAGACCCCACCGTGATTAACACCTGGGATGGTGATCTGAAACGGATAGGAGAGAGGGAGGACTGAGGCCACACTGCTATGGGAGGGAGGGGGGAGAGACGTGGAGAGACAGATGGCTTTGCGTTGATTGTGAGCAAGGGTTTAGGGAATGAACGAATGAGGACGGTTACATGGATACTTCTAATCACATGGACAAAAGATGACCACTGGGTACCGATGCACAGAAATATTGACCGGCATTTATGCACCGAAGTTTTTAACAAGGGTAATTTAACAAATACAAGATTTTTAGGGGCGTACACGAAAATATGTATAAAAATCCCTCATTTAATACAAATCCTTCCAGAATCCTTTGTTTTTCACTCTCTTTGTATCACATCAATCCATACTCAATTCGCGTGCACAGAATTCAATAATTATTTATATATATATCATCAGAAATATATTTCGTCCGCCATGGACGTCGCTTCTGATCGTCGATTGAAGCTGACCGGCCGCCGGAAGGAGGCGGCGCCGGGGAAGGAGCACAAACTCTCCAACCTTAAATCGAAGGCCCGGATCTCCGGCGGATCTGGCGGCGGAGGGAACAAGAGAAAAAACAGATCATCCGACGATGAAGAGCATCTGATCGAGGAGACGGAGAGAAGGAGGAGGAGTCAGTCTGGGAAGAAGACGAAGAATAAGAAGAGGAAATCCAATTTGAGCGAGAGCGAAAGATCGGACGGCGAGGATGTCCCGGAGGGGGAGGAGGAGGAGATCGATTGTGTCGGAGGGCGGAGCTCCACAGTTGGACGAAGGAATCAGAGGAAGAGGAGGGAATCCTTCTTGGGAAGAATGGCAGAATCGGAATTACAGGTGAAATTTTGTCCTTGGTTTTGTTTGTGGAATTTTCCAGATTTAGTACTCCAGTCGTTTTTTTCTTTTCGGATTTACTATTCTTTTTTTCTTTTTTTCTTTTTTGTCCCATTACGCGTTATTCTGTTATTCCCGTTCAATAGTTGTTCTGCGGTGGAATAAAAATAAATGGGAAAAAGTCCATGTAACACCCGACTTTTCCTGGTGTCTATATAACTCTGAAAATATTTATGTTAATAATCATTGAGTTAAATTTTATTTAACATATTAAAATTATTCTTTGTTTCGCTAATTAAAAACATAGTATAAAAACATAGTATATTAAAACCTCTGAAAATGTGTTTAAATGATGATTTTTCCCTTACAACTAAGATTTTATTATTTATTTAAAATCATCATTTACAAAAGATTTTTTACATTTTTAATAAATTATAGAGAGTTTTTAATATATTCTAATAAAGATTAATAAAATAAAATAAAATATTTACGTAATATTCAGGAGTTAGTTGGACTTTGGAAAAAACTAAAGTTATATGAATTTCAGTTCACAGGGTTAGTTGGATTTTTCCCAAAATAAATAAATAATAAAAAAAAACACGGCTCGCCGCTCGCTCACGAAAAAAATGGTGTTTCTCGATTAGGATGAACACATCATGGATGCCTTCGGTCAGACCGACACCTGTATTGTTGATAAGATGAGGACTTGTTTATAATTTCGGTGATAATCATGCGTAAAATCAACTTTACCTGGTTTGGTAATCAGTCCGGGACAGAAAAGTTGTCGAGAACCCAAACAGAATGAAAGAACCATCTAAAACCTTGAAACCTCCCAAAAAGTTAAAGTTAAATTCACACGTATTGTTGGGAAGAATTATTGAAGATGTGGTCAAGCTTAAAATTCGGAGGCAATGAATTCCTTGAAAATTTTAAAATAATAGAAGCAATTTGGTCCTTTTCGGATTGGCTTAAGAACGAATGTTTATTGAACATACCCCTCTCGAATCAAAACCATAGTAGAGTTAGCTTGAGAGAAAGTTCACTCTGTTTCTTGAAGGGCCCGTTTGGGGTGTGACATAAAGTTATTTGCCCTTGATAGCTATACTGGGATAGATAACAATCCATGCTGAATAGGTAAATTTTTGTTTGATTGTCTTTTCTGTTATTCTCATTGGAAAACGTAAAATTGATCTTTTTATTGTTTGGTTACCTTGAATAAAGTAAGGATAAGTGGTTAATAAGAGATGGATAAGAGTTTATGACTTTTTAAATGACAATTATACCCCTGCATAAATTATTTGTGTTTGGGAATAAGTATAAGAGATGTGTGTGTGATGTGATAGATGTGATAGTTTTTGGAATGTGTGCAGAGAGTATTAGGTAAGATAAATTTTTTAAAATGACAGATAAGGGTATTTTTATCCATTGGTATAGATAAGCTCTGATAAGCAATTCTAGCATTTTCTGAGAATAGTTATCAGACCTTATCCTAGCTTATCCAGACGTAACTATCAAGGTTTATTCTGGTCAAACAAACAGCTGTTTGGAGACTATTCTACTGTATTCTCCCTTATCCATGGTTTATTCCCCACCCCAAACGGGGGGGAAGGGTCTTAGTTGAATGTGTCTGGTCAAATGGGAAAGGGACCTAGTCCATGAAGAATCTGGTTCCCTGCCTCTGTTGGAGGCAATGCATCCGAAGGAGCAGATTGTCAGTCCACTGATGACCCCGGAGGCTTTGATTCTGAGGGACTGCTTGGACCTAGGTGACAGGGACGTAATGTGTTAAAATGTGCAAGAGCTGGGGATCCAAGTCCACGAATACCCAGATTGATCTAATGAGAGGTACCCAGTCCTCAGTGGCCATAGCACAACAGGTGGGATTGGAGATGTGTATGCAAGAGGGGTTGGGAGAGTTTTCTTGGCTGGTGACCTAGGAGATATCTCTTTTATGAGCTTTGTTACAAAGTCTTTTTTTTTAGCTCAAATTCCAGTCTTATATATTTTGATAGTGTCATACGCTTAGAAATTTTTGATATTTTTCTATAAATGAATACGTGCAAATCATTGAAATATATACTTGATTTTTTTATAAAAACACATACTCCATTAGATGAGGTATATTATTTTAAAAAATCAAAACATGTGGGGACTAGAATTGGGTTTGAAAAAAAGACTGTTCATGACATTTTCCCTCTTTTATTCTTTTTCTAGTCTGGATGTGCTTGTTTTTTTTCTTTGCTTTTGTTTGCTTTGTATTTTTGGACATTCTGTTCGTCTTAATAAAATTGGGTAGGATGTCTACCATTATCTATAAAAAAGTCATTGAAAACAAAAATCTGGAAAGCCCATGTTTAGTTGGGGAATTGGGGGTGGAATAAATGAGGAATTGAGGATAAGGTGGAATAGTGATAAAATGGGTGTTTCGAAGGATGGAATAAATGAAAATCTGTATGCCAGTATAAAATGGTATAATTATTCCTGCAACTCCCTATAATTAAGTTATTTCAAATTATTTAACTCATTTAAATATGTGTGCCCCACTATTAAATCAATTGTCATCATTTCTTATAAATCAAGAGGCTCACATGTTAAATCAATTTTTTCACCTTTTATAAATCTTTATCCACACCTTATTCACATTTTATCCTTTGTCAGACCTGAAATTTGTTGTAGATTTTAATCTGATCCACCTAATTCTTTTTCAATTAAGCTACTACACAGGTCATAAAATGATTGGGTTGGTATCACTTGCGACATTGATTGGAATATAATCTCACAGAGATTGTTTCTAGTGGCATGCTGTTTTTGGTATCCCACATGTAAATTCTCCTGTTCCAGCAGGCAGACACCACGTTCTCATTTTGCATCTAAGTGAATCATCTTACTGATGGAAGGGAATCAATTTTACTGATGAAGCTGAGTGTCTGTGAATATCACCTGCCAAGCTTCTTAACTAAACATTTTTCATAATGATGGAATTCATAACAACAATATGATTATTGGATTAGTATTCTGGCAATGCACTGTACAATCTCACTAAGAATTGGCATATGGAAAGCCGTTATATGTACAAAGCAATTATGTAAACACTTCATTTTTAAGCAATGAAGAAAACTGTGAAAAACTGAGTATGCACAAATTTGTTTGCTCACATTTTTCCGCTAACTGAAGAAAGAACTGAGGCCAAATCATAATGTCAAGCTTTTCTGTATTTTCTGAACTTTGCCCATATTTGTTAACAATCGCGCATCTCAAAGACAGCTACTGTTGAGTTTGGTGTGCATACAAGGCCTTGTTCAACCGATCCTTCTTAAGAGATATATATACATGGATATCCATTAAAGAAATAGGTGGATGCACCAGTCTTATCCTCCCTCCCCATTCCCCCCCCCCCCCCCCCCTTCCCCTCCAAAAAAAGAGAAAAGAAAAGAAAAAGTTCAAAAAGAGGATTTAAAATTATGGAAAGACTGTCTTACATTTTTCTCTTTCTATTACTCAAAAGGAGACATGCTTTTGCTTCTTGCTTTTCCACTTTTTGGTGTGATGGATTCTGTAGTTCCTCGTTAAAACAGTTTTGTTAAATTCATTACCAGCTTGTTTGTTCTTCCAGGATGGAATCGTTGGGAAAAAGGTGCAAAAGAGGTTCATGTGCCATCAATGCCAGTATAGTTTCAAGAATGATATCGTCATTTGTTCCAATTGTAAGATGAAGCGTTACTGCTATACCTGCCTTGATAAGTGGTACGTAAAAGATATATATATATTATATATAAAAAAATTATATATATTATGGATGCATTATTGGATCAGTCCACACCTCAAGACCTTGACAATAATGGGTTTATATAATGGTTAAATTATCATTGCAAACTTCCTATAGTCCTTATCCTCGTCTCCTTTTGTTCGGGGGCTTTCTAATTAATAAGATGGCTCCAACTCTTATAAAAAAGGGTTGGGTTTTAGTTCATTGCTTGCGTATTATTTACGGTTCATGGAACATCAATTGTGATGCTAGTTTATGGGAAGCACAGTTAAATTTTTTTTCTTCTAATTTGCAATGACTTTTAAATAGACCTTTTATTTGCTTATAATTGGATGCCCACTAATACATCATTGGTAAATGGTTAGTAATTTAAGCTCATTATAAGATAATGTTATTTTATAATCACTGATAATTCTATGTTTGGTATATATCTAGTGGAATGAAGATACCCATCACCAATGAGAAGGGATTACTGAAATGGAAGCTTATATTCACCATGTTGTGACCATACTCTCCCGTAGTTCGCTAAATTTATTTTCATTGTTATAATTTGCTTCACAATGCGATATTGCTGGTGCATTTTGTATATATTTTTTTTCTTAAAAGCCTACTAGGTACCTGTAACTTCAATCTTAAGTAACATGCTTATTTTCAACAATAGTTTTTTTTTTTTTTTTTGAAAAAGGTAGAAATTGCTACCATCACTTTTATATCAAAGAGTGGTTACAATTTTGAATTGGAGATGAGAGGATAAAGAGAGAAACAGAAAGAAAGAAATAGTTGATGTATGTCTTTTGTATACAACTATACATCATCTTATTTGATATGATTTTTGTATGTGCCTTATGTGCAATGAAACAGGTATCCTGAAAGGACAAGACAAGAAGTTGAGGATGTATGTCCTGTTTGTCGTGGCAATTGCAATTGTAAAGCATGTTTGCGTGGATATATGCCAATATGGGTACAATATTTGCAATAGTTTTGTCCCTATGTCCAGTAGCCATCATGTTTTAAACATGCACCATGTTTTACAGGACAGAGGAGTGGATGGAGACCCCAATGTTAGACTGCAGAAGCTGATATACTTGCTGCACAGATTGTTGCCTATTCTTAGTCAAATTCAGATGGAGCAGAGATCAGAACTAGAGATTGAATCAAATATACAAGGTGATTCAGTTTAATATATACACTTCTGGGAGAATCATATTTTTTAAAATCCAATCTATGCCAAAAATTACAGTGTTTGATAAACTTCGTGCATTTTCATTCCTTTCTAGTAGAGAAATTCCAGTTTATGCAAAAATTCAGTGTGATAAAATTTTGCATTTCGGTATTTGATTTTGATATCGCTAATAAAATCCAGTTGTGCCTCAGTTTCCCGTAATTTCGAGCTGTTATCTTTCTTTTTTGCAACTAATTATTTCAGGGCCATTAAATAGCTACAATTATCTTCATTTTTCTCTTTGGACCCCTGAACACTTTGGTAAATTAATGCTGTCAATTTTGATGCAGAACATCTATTAATTGTTCAATGTCTTGCAATATTTTGAGCTTATTATAATGAATTGTATGATGTTATATGATTTATATATTTGTTCTATGATAATTTTTTTGTGTTTAAATATAAATAATTGGCCTATCTTTTATGTCTCATTTGATTGTATTGGGAATTTAATAACAGTGACAGGATGATGGATCGAGTACTCGTATTCCTCAATCAAGAGGGGTTTACCCACAATTTCACACAATTTAAACATAGAAACAAAATCAATTTGAATCAGAGAAGGAAAGTCAGGGAGAATAGATTGACTGAGGTCAGGGGACTGTGATGGATCCTATTTATTCGCTGTAGTCAATGGAACACACAGTTTAGTCTTGAGAGATGGAAGGCGCTATGTCAGTCACTGGCTTGCCTCTCTCCCAAATCAAACCTGTATCCGTCCTAAACCCTCTTTTAGATTTCTATGCTAACGCATTAAGCACCTCAATTCCATTTTATTAGTTCGATGATTCAACTATATAACTTCCAAGCTAGCACCTCACTTCGAACAAAAGGGCTTCCTTCCCTCTCAACTAAAAACTACAACTCCACTATATATAATGTATGGAGGTGTACTCAACTCCTCGAGTTTGCCATGTCAGATGAAAAAGGACATTTCAATAATTATTACATTTGTTTGGTTGATTAAAGTAAAACACTTTTCCCTCGATGTGCAGGAATTCATTTGACTGAGAAGGATGTTCCAAGGAATGAACTTCATGGGGAGGAGCGCTTATACTGGTATACCTGCTTTCTTCTGTTGTTAATATGGTTTTGATGCTTTGAATTCCATTTTTCTTTAATCTTGAAGGCTTTGATAAATATTATAAGGATTTAATAAACATGTATGTTTTGAAATTTGAAATTTTACAGATTTTTGTTTCATGAAGCCATCTCCTTGGTTCTTATTGCACTTCATGATTAGTTGGTTGCCAAGTGATGTTATTATGATATAAGATGGGTATCTTTAATAGTTGATGAAATTAGTGGTCGGATATGTGGTCCATGCCATCACATATGTGATTTAGTCCAGACTGAACCGCACATCAGGATGCATGCATCCCTATGTGTGGAGATGATTTGTTGATTGTGTGATGTTAATATTGTAACCACTAGTCAAATAATTGAATTGTTCGTCAAGATTCTTTGAATAATTAAATCACTTTGGAAGGTTAGTAGTCTTTAATATTTATCTTGTTATCTATTGTATAGAAATAATCATCATACATATTCTATTACTACAAATACAGAACCTCGTATACTCCCCCCGCATACGCATATTCTATGCAGTACCCAGACGCATGCAAACTGCACACTGCAGTTCATGAAATGTATAGGCTGAATAGCTTCTCTTGTGTTGAGGTTCAGAGTTGCTTCACTAGCTTCACAGAAGAATTTTGATCTGATAAGTAAAATTTTTAAAATAATATGTATAGGAAAACAGACTCAACATGGACAAGCCATTTTCATGATGGATTGAGGTAGGTATGATGATGACACATATGAATTAAGTTCTGAAATATAGTTTTTGGTTCATGATGATATATAGAAATCATGGAAATAACTTTCTTTTAAAACATTATGTATAGGAAAACAAACTCAACATGGACAAGCCATTTTCATGATGGATTGAGGTTGGTATGATGACACATATGGATTAAGCTGTAAAATATAGTTTTTGGTTCATGATGATATATAGAAATCATGGAAATAACTTTCTGAGCCATATATCTTTTCTTATTGTTCATATGTAATTTTCAATGCATGTCATATCTTGTTTTCTTTGTGATAATATTTGTTCCTATGATGTTGCTGATGGCAATTATTTTTGATTGTCAGCAAGTGTATGAATTTTTGATGGGTCTATGCTCCAACTTCTATCCATTATTTCGACTAGCTTAGGTGCAACAACTTTTAGTTAAGATGTTCAAACACAGGATCTTAAAAATATTGCATATAATTTTGTGCTCCCAGATGCATCAACAATCTTTTTCACATCTGTAGTTTTGGCCAAGATGTCACACATCCATTTGATGATCTGAACTTTTGTATTTTGACATTCTGTACATATATATATGTTCTTCATCTGCTAGAGGTTCAATTCAAACCTCATCATGTTCAATCTCTACTAGAAGGTTGAACTTCTAGGTTTCTTTTTCTAGTGATATTTTTCCTACATCTCTTGTTTTGGATATATCGTAGCCCTATTATACAGTAAAATATCCTCACAAACTACACACACATAATGTACACCCTGTATTTACATATGCCACACTCATGGGCATACCTATTGCAAGTGTACTTCAAACCATTTTCATACCAGTGTCAATACTGGCAATGTTACATCAATATGTCTGACACAACCTTGGCGATTATTTCCTAAGATTATTAGATCGCATCGGCAACAAGCTTTGAGATATTTAAATAACTTTTTATAAAGATAAATAGGCATATGTTTACTCACATGTTGGAATTTATGAAATTTTCAGTTGCATAAAACCTCATATGTTGTTGCCACACTCAATTGCCATGTCCAGCGATTTGTAATATTCTTTTTTTCATGCTTCAGCGACAATTGTTCTACATCCGTTGTCAATTTTTATAGAAGCTGCTCAGGCTGTTCATATGATATTTGTCTCACATGTTGTCGAGAACTACGGGAAGGCCGCCAACCTGGGGGTAGTGAGGCTGATTCTGCTGTCCAATCTGTGAGAGGGGATCACCATCAAGATGCTGCTCCAGGTAAAAGTGTTCCTCCAGGTAAATGATCTGCTTGGGAGAGCCAGATCTCTTTTGGAGATAAAATAATGTTGTTAATGTGCCTATTTTTACCAGGTTGGAGGGTAAATAGCGATGGTAGGATTCCTTGTCCTCCAAAAGAACGTGGTGGTTGTAGTGACACAGTACTCATGTTGACACGCATCTACAAAAGCAACTGGGTGGACAAGCTACTAAATAATGCAAAAGATCTTACTAGAGATTATAAACCCCCTAACTATGATGGTTCAAAGGGGTGTTTGTCGTGTTTTTCTTGTGAAACTGCAGCAGACAGTAAAAGTTGCTCATGTGAAATACGTCAGGCAGCGTTTAGGGAGAATAGTGATGATAACTTTCTGTATTCTCCCAAGGCAACTGATCTGAGAGAAGATGATATTGAGCATTTTCAGAGACACTGGGTTAGAGGGGAGCCAGTTATAGTGAGAGGTGTCCTTGAGAAAACATCTGGTCTTAGTTGGGAACCAATGGTGATGTGGAGAGGATTAAGGGAGACCAGGATTAAGAAGTTTAAAGAGGAGAGCAAAACTGTGAAGGCAATTGATTGCTTTGATTGGTGTGAGGTCAGTCTCTTCTTTTGTTGCTCTTCTGCAAGCTGTACTTTTGTTTACAAAAATATAAATATTGTTTATTATTTTCTGACTTTTGGTAAAATTATGTTCTGTTTCGCATACTCAAAATGTATTGGAAACCAATAATTAAAATTCTCTAGCTCTGGATATGTTGCAAAAATATTGGAGTTACGTACAGATATTATATTCAGATTATATTGAAAGACATGATTGGATTAAGAGCACAAGGGGCTCTGGAAAATTTAGTTGGTATCGAGAAGGTTCGCTTGTGAATCTTTTTACCATATAATATATGTCCTTTTGTATGATATTGCAAGATTTAGAGGGATGAATAATTCTATTAAAATTTTATTTGAATTATTCAATTTGACCTAGATCTAATCAAAATTATTCAAGCCTAATGAAATTTTTTTTTCTTTCTTTAAAAATCAATCTGAAAAACTCTCTAAGAGCATTTCCAACTGGCTTGCATATCTTGGATATGCAGATAGGCTATCAGCTATCTCCAAAGGGACTGCAAATGCAGTCCCAAAGCATGGTGTGCCCTCTATATATGGGGACCCATTTTTGGGTCTCCAATGTCCAATCAGCATTTAAAATCCCATAATTACCCCTATTCATTGAATACCTTTCTATAAATGACATCGGACTTCTATGTTATACAAATCCCCAATTTATCCATTGTATTTAATAAAAAGTAGGACTTTATATTTAAACATGTATTAAATTTTTAACAATTTTTTTTATTAAAAGTTCAAAAGAAATATTTTAAAATCGAATCATTCATTAAATTAGAAAAATGAATGGATTAAGAGTCATCGGTTCAATCGTTGGATTAATCAGATTTGAATCATGACATTATTTGAGATATAAATGTCAATAGATAATAGATATTGGTGAAGATTCATTGCGGGTGCATCATCCATTGAGTTTCATCGGGGGGTTATTCATATCACTTCGTGAGGTGTCGCCTTCTGTTTTTCGGTGAGGAATAGAACTCTCATCTATTTCTTCACTTTTAGTAACCTTTACTCTTTTTTTCTTCCTCATTGGATGTTGTAACCTCGTTTCATATATGCAATTGGGGTAGCAATCGTCTACTAGTTCCATTAAAAAAAAGATAATAGAGATGAAAGAGACAAAGGGTAGAATGTGTATTTTAAAATCTAATATTGTGCTTTGAAGATCCATACAATAAAATATGAAGATCCACCATTGAAGTTGATAGACCTTTAAAACCATAAAATCTTTAAAATGAAGACCCCATTGGATTTGAAGAGTCTTCAAATATTCAAAATCTTCAATTTGAGTCTTTAAAATGAAGACCCCCATTGGAGATGCTCGAATTAGAACCACAAATAGAATATTTTCAAAACAATTTTAAGATATTCTTGTTACATTGAGATACTGCAAAAATTATCAGTCTCAAATATAAAAAAAAATTCTTTATCTAATGGAGCTTCAGATAGATTTATCAATCAATGTACTAATATATTGATTTAAGGCTTGGAAAGATTGTCTCAAAAAATATTGAAAAAATTAAATAAAAAAATATTTCGAAAATGTTTTAAAAAATGGTGATATAAGTAAAAATAATTTCTTTATCGCAAATGGTTGACCACTGAGCTATTGTGTCCTAGCCCGCTTTGAATCATGATATATTTGAATGACTATAAAAGCTCATAACTTGCTATAAAAGGGACTTTTCTGTTATCTAAATATGAAAGTCTGAAAGTCTGTCAACATGGAAGGACAAAAATCATGAATTTAAATTGACTCACACCCAAATTTATAATAATCTGATAAAGTCAATAGCCATTTTTGTGCTAACTAATTTTTATTTTGTCAGAAAGAGAAGTTAGAAGTGAGGATTTCTCTGTCTGTTAGTTGTTATTGGAGGATATCAAGTCCTAGATTATTTCTATATAATTGATTGTAATATTTTTGGTGGACTTATAGTTCTGAACTCTGAACTTTATACCATACCAAGATTTCTCCAAACTGATTGTACATGTATTTGAGGAATTGGGAGTTCTTGTTTTGTTGTTGTTTTTCTAGAATTATCTTCTGTTGCTTTATCCATCTTAAAGAAATGTTTTGCTTGAAAGCCATTTTTGTTTGTTTCATGTGTACTTAATATTTGCTTCAATATCTATCTTTATCTCACGGGTGCAATCTCCTGAATTTTCTAATTTGATCACAGGTTGAAATCAATATCCACCAGTTCTTCAAAGGTTACCTAGAGGGTCGTATGCACCGTAATGGATGGCCTGAGATGCTGAAGTTGAAGGATTGGCCTTCATCAAGTCTATTAGAAGAACGCTTACCAAGGCACTGTGCTGAAGTTATTATGGCGCTTCCATTTTATGATTACACTGATCCAAAATATGGTCTTCTGAATCTTGCAACAAAACTTCCTGATTCATGTTTGAAACCGGATCTAGGTCCCAAATCATATATTGCCTATGGATTTCATGATGAACTTGGCAGAGGAGATTCTGTGACAAAGCTGCACTGTGATTTATCTGATGCGGTATGCGTTTATTTTTCGGGAAGCATCTACGTTGAATTGTAAATTGCTCCCACTTTATCTGATTCGGTATGCATTTATTTTAATGACATTTTTTTGGCTGGATATACCTGAGGGTATATCTGATTTATCGATGACAATCATTTCTGAAGATACTGGATTCTATCTTTTCTTTTCTTTCATCTATCACGATACTCGTATTCTGTGGAAAAGGAAGAAGTATTCTTTTACTTGGATAGTTCATTTTGTTTTATTGGTTTTTCTCAGATCCAGTTCTTCAGATTTTCTCCCAGGAGAATTTTTTCTTTTCTATTTTGGTTTAGTTTTATATTACAATTCACTTCAGCCATGACATGCGACTATTAATATAATATGACTCATATTATATAATACCTATTATATAATACCTTCACAGTTCTATGCGGTTATACTTCAAAGTTTTGTTCAGTATTCAAACTGTTTTATGAATACTTTAGTGGTCTGTAATTGTATAATATAGCTGTCATGTGAGTTTGACATGTAGTTCTTTGGTTTGCTCCTATTGTTCTTGACTTCTTGCTATACTAAAGGACAACAATTACATTTTGTCTACAATGTGTTTTACACAGGTCAATGTTTTAACTCACACAACTAATGTGAAACCGGCTGCATGGCAAAGGGATACAATTAAAAAGATGCAAAAGAAATACAGAGATGAAGATTTGCGAGAACTACATGGAGGTGCAAATGAGGCTTCAATAGGAGTTTCTGCAAAAAATATTAATGGGTTCAGTAACCAAACAGAGGATATGGATCTTGGACCTATGCAGTATAAGGACATTGAGACAAAGTCATTAGAAAGACATGGTTTTGGGATGGAAGGACATGATTCCCATATGCCAGGTATAACATGCATAGATTTTGATGATAATGATGATAGGGAAAAAGCCAAAAAAGAGTCATCCATTAATGATGACTGTAGGGAAAAAACTAAGGAAGAATCATGCAATTCAGAAGTAAGTCATCCTTCTGTTGGCACAGCAGAAAAAACTCATGTTAGTGATGGGGCTCAAAATCATTTTCCAGGGAACAAGGAAATTAACTCTCAAATGTCGAAGGAATCACTTTTCTTGTGTGACTGTTTAAAATGTGGAAGCACTTTGAAATCAGACCATTCTGGTGCTCTTTGGGACATTTTTCGTAGGGAGGATGTACCAAAATTAAATGAATACTTGCAAAATCATTGGAGAGAGTTTCGTCACATAGAGAACGTTCCTCTCAATAATGTAAGTGGTTTTGGTTTGAGTTTAGACTGATTGCCAATTTCTGATGAAAAATTATCTAACTAATTCTGGAAATTCTTTCTCCAGGTTATACATCCTATTCATGATCAGACCATTTTCTTGAATGAAAGACACAAGAAACAACTTAAAGAGGAGTTCAGTAAGTTATTACATATTTGACCAACTTGATGTGCTTCTGTTGATTAGTCCATGTTTGTAGATTGTGAAAAATCTTGTCTACGTTGTCCTTGAACATAATAAATTTTTTTTCTCAATAGATATCGAACCTTGGACATTTGAGCAATACCTTGGCGAGGCTGTTTTCATTCCAGCAGGATGTCCTCATCAAGTGAGAAACAGACAGGCAAGACATTCAAAGGATAAAGAAGTTTTTATTACTTCTGTGGATTTATATTCTGAAAATATATATTTTTGTTGGAAGGTCTGAAAACATTTTGCAGAATGGTTAAACATTTAGACTCTTTGGAATTTGTCTGCTGCATTACACTTTCTGCTGATTCTTTATCATATATGTTTCTAGATATTCACTTGTGATGCTTATAGCTCCCTTATAGAAGGCTGAAGAAGGCATTCATGGCATGTAATGTTGATGACTTTTTGTCCCAAAGTTTAAATAATGGATGTCAAACCATTATTAGTGACTAGATGATATGATTTCAAAATCCATCGAATGCTTTACTTTGAAAGACTATGCAGAAGCTCCATAATTTGTTGTATTATGATATCTAATATTACAGTATTTGGTTTAGACTGCTACAGGACATTTATAGGTCAATTAGCTATGTCTTAAAAAGAAAATTAATAAATGTAGTTTTTCATTTAATACAATATGATACAGATTTCTTTACAGAGTAATTGATTCTCTTTTCTTATACATTATGGCATCTGTTTAAATGACCTGATTTATATAATTTAAAAGTTAATTTATACTCTATACCATTAATGGTGCATTTCTTTATTTTTCTCAGTCTTGCATTAAAATGGCCCTTGATTTTGTGTCCCCTGACAATGTCGATGAATGCTTGCGGTTAACGGAAGATTTCCGCTTGCTCCCAAGAACACACAGAGCCAAGGAAGATAAACTGGAGGTGTGCATGCATTCAAGTTTACCTTCCTCCTATTCTTGTTATCTACTACTACTACTACTCATGCTTATTTGCTGTCAACCATCAGCAGTTTTTATTAAATGAATTTGCAAAGTATCAAATGCCTCTCATCAGCATATTCTTAGCAATTCCGAGATTGTTTTTCTTCAGATGGTGGTTAATGCATATTAAATTGGTATATGCATGATGTAAGCCAATTAAAAAAATGTGTTCTTTTTGTAGTACTTGTGTTTTCTGCACCCACACCCTTCCATTTTCCTACAGAGATTGTAGAGGTGGATTCCTCTGAGAGCTTTATTAGGTGAAAGTGATCTTTGTGGGATTTAAAAGAGAAGTGTGGGAGGTAGAAATTATATGGTTCGGACCATTGATGGTCTTATTCAGATATTCGTTGATGTAGATGGGTGGTTTATTCTAATAAAAAAATGTTTGGTTTCTACAGTGGGAAGAATTACAAATCTTGCTTAACATGTGAGCATGTAGAGGGTATTAAAGCTTAGCCTGGGAAGCATTTTTCTATGTCATGCATTGTCGTCATTGTCCCTTTTCAGTACTTGCCCAAGTCTCTCTTTGATTGCATGTGACATCCAGAAGAATAGAAAGCATAAATGCATGAAAAAGTAGGACTTATTAAGTTATTGATGATCTTGAGGAGTGTATTGGTGTTATATATGTTGGGCAGTGGATGGTGATAGCAGCAAGATGGACATCCCCCTATGTTACATGCCACTGACTATGTTTAAGTCTAGTCGGTAGCCTATATGGTCAATTGGCTGTCATAACTCATAATTGCCTCATCCAAACCATTTACAAAATCTGCATCAGTTAATTCTTAGTCCTATTGCAGGAAAAAATCCTTTATATTTAGCAATATATTTCCCTTATATAATATAGTTACTTCTTGAGGATGCTTGAATTTGAACACAGTTCACTCGTTGAAATGCATTGTGGATTTGACATAAATAGGATATGGGGTATGATTATCGTCTTCCAAAATAGGGATATATGGAGGGAAAGGTGTGGCTTCTCCTAATGCCCTTAATATCTAATACAAGATGAATACAAAGAAGATTGATTTCTGATTGGGGATCTCTAATTTTATGTTGTGAATAAATGGCAATAATCAAGGGTAAGGTGATGCCGGACAGAGGAAGAAGAGAGAAGACAGAAGATGAGAAGAGAGGATAATAAACTTTTCAAAATTCTGCAATAATTCTGACTCCTCCCCCAAAGGGGTAAACATTTGTTTAAATAATAATACAAATTAACTCATAATCAACTAAAACAAATCTGATTCTAACAAATCAAATCACATCCTAACCAACCATATCCTACCTAACAAATCAAATCTAAATAAATATCTAAATCTAATCAAATCATAAAATTAAATATTATCTTAATTGTCCACATCACAAGAAGTTACTCTAATACATGGGATATATGTGACATAAACTGTTTAAGAAAAAAAAAACAACTGAGCGGCGTTATTACCATATGGCACGAATAGTGTGTGTCGATACAATACAATAAGTGTGGTACTTTCAGAAGGTGGTTGTGACATCTCCATTCCAAGGAGGATTCTATACTGAGCAGATGCGCTTAACATCTCTGATTTTTATATCGAGTTCATGAATGGCAAATAAAAGTAGATTAGACACGTGGATGAATGTTTTTGTCAAATAACTTTGTTATCTGTTTATAATTTTACTTTTTATGATTTCTTTATCACAAATTTTTCTGTCATATAAGGCTCCTTTGGAATATCAATAAGTGTCTATTGGAATGACTTGTTTTTTTGTTCATTATTAAATTGGAGGATTTGACTAAGATGATAATATATCTGTTATGTCTATTTTGATTTGGGCTCCACTGAGTTTATTTTTTGTATAGGTAAAAAAGATGGTACTATATGCTGTTAGTGCAGCAACAAAAGAAGCTGCTAGTCTTAAAACAAAACTCAAGTGAGTTTCCCCTTCTGTCCACTATTTATTTGTTTCTTATAAGATGATGAAAGTTTGTCAGTAATTTAATATGCCAATTATCTATATACTTCTTGTGAAATCTTTCTAAATTTTCTGTCTATGAATTGATTAGATCATGACCAATTTTTTTTACGGAATTAACCTTATGAAATCTTCTTGGAAATTTCTTTTGAGCATTTCACAACAAGCCTATTATCATGTTTGGTTCCGGCGAAATTGTAGTAGGAAATATTAATAGAAATGAATATGAAAATTGAGTTTTCTTCGTTCTATTTGACCGAGGGTTGAATATCACCCCTGTAATTTATCAATGATGATGGGCTAAATGTTACAGGGGTGACATTAAGCCCACCGTTTAGGAAAGATAACTCTCAATAGAAACAATGAAGGGAATATACAGTTACACTGGATTTATCAATTAATCAATGAAAAAATAGTCATCTCTGTTGAGATCTGGAGAGGTTAGACCAGAGATGTGCCTTTTCCAGTCATTCAGGCAACCAAAACACATCCCATTTGCTTCCTACATCGACCTGGCTTCCTTGAAAGGACTTCCATTTCTAGATAACAAAAGGTTTTAGCATATGGTATGCAGTATATGCTGTCTGAATGTGGTTCTGTCTATTCTTACTGAATTTGTGAAAGAATCTCATTAATTTCTGCACAGACTCGAACCATATTTTCTTGCCGAGAGATAGGACTCTTTCTCTACCAAATCTCATGGCTGTAAGAGCTTGACCATCAAGTGGTGCATGGTCTTTTCATGGAATCATGGTCATTATAACACTTACAGTGTGTACTTATCATGAGCACACCTGCTCCTTTTCATCTGTGAGGCTTTTCCCGAGGAAAACCACCCACATAAAATTTTGCACCTTTCGAGATCTTACCTCCATAATTCTATTGATTGGAGCTCAGAGAGCAGCTGATAATGTCCATTAAGGCCAAACAGAATGATTTAACAATAAACACCTTTTTTTTAACTTCAGACTAGCATACATTGTCTCCTTTTGTGGCCAAATTAAGGTCACCTCTGCCTACACAACAATATCTTGGCATCTGACATTTCAACCTCCTGTGGGTTTCAATGAAGCCGTAGGACACCAATCACCAATTTCCTTGTCTCGTTGAAATCCGTCAGAAATCCTCTCTCTCTTATACACCGCTAACATTGTCTCCTTTATTTTGTTTATGCAGTGAAATTAAATTGAAATGGTAATAGAACGACTTTATATGTTTTGATGCTCTACTTTTACTACTTTGGAAATGGAGAGTGGAACCATCAGAACTCTCTAATGTTTAAAACATTTTTTTTTATGGATAATGCTACGTACAGATCCTTTTCTAGCCCTAATTCTTGTCCAACCGTTGATTTTCTTCTTTGATAAACAAATTCTCACAGTCAATGTTTTAAAAACTAAACTAGTCATTGAAACCGAAAAATGAATGAGCTAAGGGTCATTCGTTCAACCGTTGGGTTAACCGGATTTGAACTGTGACATTATCATGATGTGGGAGGCCAAATCTGTTATGTCCAAATAAGGAATAAAGATATCAAGATTAACCAGAATAGAATAAGAATGTCACATTAACGGGTTTGTTAGTTAGCGAGGCCATTTCAGCTAAAAGGCCCAATGACAGATCAGAGCTCACCTCGGCCCAAGAGCACATTCAGGGCAGTGTTTCTCCTCGGGCTGCATATGTCACCTCGGGGTCGGGTCCTTGCTTCAGGTCAGGCCGAGTAGCGACTCTAGTCAGACCTCCAATAGAAGCTAGACATGCAAAGGAAAGATCCCGATCAGCCCAGGTCGGGAACCAGCCGACCAACGTGAGAAGCTCACACATACTTTCAATCAACACCAATGAAATCACATACAGGCCAAAGGAATATTCCCTGACACAGCAGCTGTAACCGATTGTCAGAAATCGATTATGATGAGCTGATCCCGAGATCACGCGTGTCAACCGATCCAAAAACCACGTGAAAGATTTCATCCCATGATATGCTTACATCTCCACAGCATAACAGGCACACCCTATCCAACTATAAATAGAGGGGTATCCCCTTCAACACAAGGTACACACTTCTTCCCCAAAAAACCCTAAATTCAAGCTTGAATTCTCTTATTAATGGACATCTGACTTGAGCGTCGGAGGGGCATTAGCCGGTACCACACTGGTGTGAGTGCAAGTGGGCGAAGGAGGAGACTAGAGGATCCGCAGCCATTTCATAGTCCTGGAGGTCCAGCCAGCTCTTCATCTCGGATCTACATTTATCATCAAAGCCTGGATAACCCAGATATCCAGCCCCTTTGAGGAGAAGCACATTTACACCCCACACATGATATAAAAATATATTAATTATTATTACTAAATAAACAAATTTAAAAAGAATGCAAAATATTTTAGAAAATCTTTGCATAATTATCAAGGCTTAAATCTTAATACTTTTTAAGCTTTTACTCAACATCCTAGCGTGATTTTATTATATAAAATCTATACTTTTTATTAGATTTAGTATATTTAGTAAGTAATTAATTGTAATTTTTGCGGATAATAATCAATTTATACTCGGTTCTCAAAACAGTCGATTCAACCAGTGGGTTGATTGGTTTTTTATACCATCGGTTTTAAGGGTAAATTGAACTGGAATTCAAAACAGCTGAAGGTTAATAGGTTCAACCAAGATATTTAGACATTCTAACAAAAACAAAGACACGATCTTATCTTTGCAAACAACGAAGTTGGTGGTGGGCGGTTATAACATTTACTAACCACTTGTTAACCCATCATCTTAGCGTATCCTAATCGGGTCAGACACAAATGGATGTCCCTAGCACATAACCACATTCCAAGAAAGGATGGCTCTATTTGCGCCCCTCTAATCTATAATAAGTACACCCCTTTTGTTTATACACCCCCTATGTTTTGAGCAATTTATGCAGAAGCCCCAAATACTTAAAACCCAAATTGGATTCATTTGTATGCCCCTTAACTATTCTCCCTCGCCTTCCCTCCCATGAAACACTTCGCATCTTCAATGATTCTTGTTCAATCTCTTCTTCAGAAATGATGAAATCAAGCAGTAATGATAATTCTCGAACACTCCTCTGATCTCTGTGAAACGCTTATTCCACCACTCCCACCACTCTAAGGTCAGCCCCCCCTCCTCACCTCCACCCCCACCATTACAATCTTGATCTTCAGAACTTCTCCGAGGTGACATAGTCAAAGTTGTAGACGGCGTATCGGCAGGCAAAGATGTGGTGAAGTCATTGTAGCTCTCACCGGGGCCACCGGTCTTCTCTACCACGACCTCTTTTTTCCTCTCGCCGATCTTAAATATCACATACCTTTGGATTTTATTCCTCTTCAGTTCCAGGAATGTGTTCTTGCTATGATCACCACTCCCATGTTGGCGGAAGCATTCGACATTCGGAACAACATGGTGTCAGTACGATCTGATTTTGCTTTGGTTTTTACCCCCACCAATACAATTGATGGAAGATTGGATCCAACAATAATCATCCAATTTTGATTCTCGCAGATCACTGATCTCTACGTCTATTTCGTAGTTCTCACAGCTTTGATTCAGGCATGTGTTCTTTCTCTCTCTCTCTCAACTTTTCTGTTATTTCATGAGTTTCAATAATTTCTCTTGTGGTGATGTTACTATTGGATGTCTCTTTTATGTCTGTGCAATGTGATTACTATATCCCTGGTGATAATTAGAGAGATTAATAAAAGATTTGTCTAAAAAACAGATGTTTTTTTTATAGATAATGTAGATTGTATTGCATGCGTTAAAAGCGTCGAAATACAAAATCCGAATTTGAAAGAAGAAAATGGGACATAGGATTAGGGGGGAAACTAAAAACAAGAGGCAAACAGTTGTTGTGTGACTAAATTGGAGTGCGTGCAAATTAAGCATATTTAAATGGATCTTCTACATCATAATCCATTTAAAGGGTGCACTTAAAGATAATCCATTTAAAGGGGTGTACTTAAAGATTTGAAGGGCGCAAATAGAGCCTAAGAAAACAAGGTTTTGAACGACATGTAAGGGCTAATTTATAGGAAACATGTAATTATGTATTACCTAGGCTTGGAAGAAGATAAGCAAAGAGTATTAATATCTGAAATTAACTAAAAATTGATACAACAAAAAAAGGAAATATTTAAAATCCAGATGAGGAAAGCATAATTGAAAATCAAGAATAATATATGCATATCTCCAATAACTTTGAGACTTACCTTCAGTTCTTTTTCTTCTTCTTCTTTCTCTCTCTCCTTTTGAATCAGATTGATCTCCGTTCATGACTTCCTTTTAGAAATCCCACTGATTGTTCTGACCCAGTCTGACTGGAATTGGATGTTTATCTAGTTTTGTTAATTTATTGAATGAATCCAATCAGCAAAAGTAGACGATTTCATTGAATAAATCTGATGTGATTTGACTACATTTTTTTTTTGAATCAGATTGATCTTCGTCCATGACTTCTTTAAAATTTTAAAAATCCCACTGATTGTTCTGACCCAATCTGACTGGAATTGGATGTTTATCTGGTTTTGTTAATTTATTAAATCAATCACTCTTCAGAAACAAAATTTAGTATATCAATCCAATCTTCAAAAATAGACAATTTCCACTATCCCATATCCAGGAATGGTCATGTCCGGTGTGGCCCACCGTTGTTGGCCCGCTGGCTCAGACTGGCCATTGGCAACTCTCTGTCATCATCACTTTTAGGAGTACTTTAAGAAGTGATGAGGGTTTATTGTCCTCATTTAAATCAGCTTTTAATATTAGTCTAATAAATCAATTTTGGTAAATCAGCTGATTTCTTTTTTGAATCACTTTGAATGGAAGACCTGATGGTCCTGTTGTAATTCCTCATTCACAGTATCTGATTTTGATTTGTTTTACTTGTTATCCCTCCATTAGGGCCTAAGTGTGAAGGGATGCATGGCGAGCTCTCTTACATTCCCTCCTGCTAATTTGGATCTTAATGGCTTGCATATAATTTTAGAATACAAGGTTCTTTTTACGCATCAAAATATTTTTTTTGTCAAATCTGTGGGACGTTAATTCTTTTTTCTGTATTTACTGGTAATTCAATTGTATGCTAGTGGAAGTACCAAAAACAAAAAACTGCATGTTAAAAGTGTCGACCATACTAATTACTAAAGTTGACGGATGCAAATTCTGTCTCAATGCTTGCGATTCGAGTTTTTAAACATGTTTTTGATTTGACGATTTGAATCCCATCTCTGCAGTTCTTCTAGTGAGGACAGAGACAGAGCATGAAATTCATGTGGGAGAAAGTCACGGGAGTTGTTTTATTTTGAAGGGGAAACAAAAAGGAATAACACCTTGGCTTGGGATTTTGGCCTACCTAGTGATGTAGTGAATGATGGCAAATGCAAAATTATATATCTTTTTGAAATGTATAAATCTTTTCCATGCCATGTAGAATGCTATCCTATTATCTTATTTATATGAAATAATTTTCTATATTACCGTGTGTGCATGTGAGCATGGAATATGTATGTATAGCATGACATCTTGTTATATATTGTCTAATACGCTTTGTTCCATTCACTATAGTTTGTTATGCATGCAATGTTAGTTTGGATTCAGATCATGTAACCAGACCTAAGAAATATAGAACTCACATCTATATGGCATAAATCCATTCGGATGCAGATCGCATGTAGATATGGCCGCACTGGTAGGTGATCCAATACTAATTTTCATACAAACATCTTCACCTTTAGAAAGACGGGGATCTATGGTCTCCAAGTCCCAACTCTTTTGAACGATCCCATCTTGATCATATCATCACCGCAGAAACACGAATATGTTACTGGTAGGCGATCAAATACTAATTTCCATACAAACATCTTCACCTTTGGAAAGAGGGGGATCTATGGTCTCCAAGTCTCAACTTTTTTGAACGATCCCATCTTGATCATATCATCACTGCAAAAACACGAATCTATTACTGGTAAGCGATCCAATACTAATTTCCATACAAACATCTTCACCTTTGGAAAGACGGGGATCTATGGTCTCCAAGTCCCAACTCTTTTGAACGATCCCATCTTGATCATATCATCACTGCAGAAACACGAATCTGTTACTAGTAGGCGATCCAATACTAATGTCCATACAAACATCTTCACCTTTAGAAAGACGGGGATCTATGGTCTCCAAGTCCCAACTCTTTTGAACGATCCCATCTTGATCATATCATCACTGTAAAAACACGAATATGTTACTAGTAAGCGATCCAATACTAATTTTCATATAAACATCTTCACCTTTGGAAAGACGGGGGATCTATAGTCTCCAAGTCCCAACTCTTTTGAATGATCCCATCTTGATCATATCATCACTCCAAAAACACGAATCTGTTACTGGTAGGCGATCCAATACTAATTTCCATACAAACATCTTCACCTTTGGAAAGAGGGGGATCTATGGTCTCCAAGTCCCAACTCTTTTGAATGATCCCATCTTTGTTACGCCTCAGGGCGGCCGTCCCCGAGACATGACAAATATATAATATCAATAATCATTACATGAGGTCAACAATGATGCCAATATAAAACATACAAGGCTAACAAAGCAATGATAACTGATAAACTCATCGAAGTGCGGAAGCATAAAAATACAAACAATGTTTGTAACTCAAAATATTATTACAGACCCGAATACACAGTCATCGTCCTATGAGAGCCAAGTCTAGCCCAAATAAAATACAATCATGTGCAACACGCACGATTTATAAATACATGACTCTTGGACTGTTGATAGTCTCACACTCGCCAACCGCCGGACGGAATGCTCCACGCACGCAAGACCACACCACAGGGAAGCTCCAGCTCGACGCCCAACAACGCCCCTGTAAAAGAAACAATATGCGAGGGGTGAGCAACAAGCTCAGTGAGTGGCTAGAAACCAAACACCATTACAACAATTTAATGTTAAGGCAATTTCCTTTCAAGGAAAAACATGGGTAGAAACCCAAAGGATAATAAGGTCACGCGATGACGTGACCATACCTCGCCCTCACTCCCAGAGGGAGGCTCTTGAGACACTTGGGGAGGAACAACTGTTAGCCATAACACATGGTGTTACTAGATAACAGGACACAACGAGTCCATCCGCTACGAGGTAGAGGTATACCTCGATATCTCAAGCGTTAGGAGTAGCATACCCTGAGTATACTCGATGGATATTAGGGTCACGTGACGACGTGACTTCAACTCACCCTCACCCTCACCCTCACCCTCACCCTCACCCTTAAGGGTAACACGGGACTGTTCGGAAGGAATCATTTTGCTCTACACCCTTCGTCATCTGGTAGCCCTCTCCCGAGTAGCCTCTACCTGGTATACTCTCATGATCAGTACATCTGCCGAACGCATCAGTAGTACTTACAGGTGGGAGCCCTCTGTCATGACAACTTCAATGCCGGGCAGGACCAACACGGATCCGATGAAGGGGAGAATGACTCCATGCTCGCAATATCACCCGGTAGTTCTCTCCCGTGCAGCCTCTACATGTCGGCCTTCCATGATCGGTACATCAATCAGACGTGTACCGCAATACGCATCGGTAGCACCTACGAGTGGTGGCACCATATAAGACATCTTTGAAGTTGGGTAGCTTCGAGACACAACGCTGTTGGGAGGAAACACCCTGTGTTCGCAAAGCGAACCCTACGGGAAAGTCAACTACCTCGATAATCACATATCGATGATATCGAAAAACTCTTGAACTCCTATGTAGATGCGTCACTTGGACGCGAGGAGTTACCTCTACACTCATGTAGAAAAGCCAAGGGCATAACCCAACAGGCGGTTCATACACACACCTAGCATGGGTAGGCCTAACTTAATGTCATAGCCACCGGTTTAACAAAACTGATACAACGATAAATTCTCATGAATTCTATTCAAGTGCATCTCACGGATGCTGGGTGACAATTATATCGCTCGCGCTCTAACTAATGAAGTACAACCCGATAGCGGATCGTACCCACACCTAATTTAGATAGGCCCAATCAGTTTTAACATGCATATATATTTTAAAGGAGAATCATATCGGAGTTATGTGCATGAACCATATGCACGATAACTTAATAATTATCTATAGGGGTACTCCTTAATATGGATTTACATCATAAACAACAAATCATACAATATGCATATAAGGTATTTAATCATACAAACATACAAGTATATATCCTAACATGCGTTGGATGTTACCAACTTAAAAGGGAAGGGTTAAGCGCGATCTCGCGCACTAACGTGTGTGTGCCAATATTCCCAAACGAACCTAAGTCAAGTAATGTTACCAACTTAAAAGGGAAGGGTTAAGCGCGATCTCGCGCACTAACGTGTGTGTGCCAATATTCCCAAACGAACATAAGTCAAGTAGGAACCACATCTACTTACTCAGTTTACGCAAAGAGGGAGGGTGAGAGAGGAAAAGTCTCATCCTCTCTGGAAGCTGGTCATAGCCTTACCCAACAAGATGGGTGCAACAACTATACTATTTCCTCTAGTCTTATGACCAGGGAATATTAAGTATGCACCCGATTATTAACCCAAGTTTAATCATGCTAGATTTCACTAGCATTGGGGGGTAGTATTATAAATTGGGACTACCTAAGGCATGCCATATTCTATACATCCATATTACTCATTCGAAAAATACATGCCAAAACACGAGGACGCATGAAAACACGATTATTCAAACACGAATACAATACATATGCAAGTATATGGTAGAATAGAGGTTCTACGCAATATACGATCTATATGGCCTAATATGCAAGGTATCTAATATATTTAGGATGCAAGGATGCCCCCATGGATGCGCGATGCACGACTACGTGCATCGAGCACTTCCCGAAGGGTTGGAATCGAACCACTCACCGTAACCCGGGTCGTTGCGCATCCCATCCGATGAGATGACCAAGGTAAGGACATCAAGATGGTGAGTAAACTACATAACAATACAAATAAAACGACTAAACGGGCAAAGGGCTTAGACATGCAAGCATACAAGCTCGCACGCATGCATGCCCGAGCCCCCGGACCCACACCCAAACATGCCGACCCTCAGCACGCCCAAACCAGACCCGGGGAGCCTCACACGCAGCCCCGGGGAGCCCCGAGCGCCCCGCACGCGTCTGCCACGCGCACCGCGCGCAGACAGCACACACCCGCGCGAGCCCCCATGCGCCCAATGCACCAAAACCCTCCCCCAACCCCCCACATGCAGCCAAACTCAAACACCTAGCATGCACAACCCCAAACACACCCATACATGCTTTAAAACCAATTAAAGAAGAGGAAACTCACCCAAAGAGTGAGGGAGGGAAGGGGGAGATGTAGGGGCTCGCAAGCGCACCCTCGACCACCTCGACCGCCACCACCACTACCACCAACTCCATCTTGCTTCCCTTCTTCATGGCTGAACCAAAGGAAAAGGGGAAATCAGGGGAAGAAAACCAGTAGAGGGCTAGGGGAGGAGGAGAGGGAGAAGACAACATCAACACAACAATGGCACACACACTAACCTTGCTCACTTCTCTTCTTGCTCCATCTTCCTCTCCTTCATTTACCTTTGATGCATAAACCCAAACACATGGGGGGCTGAAATGAGAGGGAGAGAAAGATAACAAAAAGAGGGTCGGATGGGTTTGAGTGGGGGAGAGAGAGAGGGAGAGATAACTTTTGTTATGGAAAAAGGACATAACTTTTATCGGACCGGAAAACAATCATTATAATGCACCTCAAATTATTCAAGTATACATAGGGAACCTGTATAGAAAAAAAAGTTAAGAGAGCTGGTTCTTTTTGTCATAACTAAACATTTTTAACATCTATATGAAGTGTTTCTCTCATCAAATTAAAGTGAAAAGGGTGTAAAAATTTAATCAATCAAAAATTATTTTTTTGTGAATGATATAATAGATTTTTATGAATATTTTTGTTTAATTATATATAAAACTATTTGTGCTAGACACCCTAGAAGCTTCTCTCTAATCAGAAAACGTTGAAGAAGAATGATTACATGATACATTCACATCGAACCGTGACCATATATATAGGCTTTGTTTGGGAGCATGTTGGGGGCATCCGTGGTGGGCAGAACACGGGGGGAGACCCACGGTGGGGGGAAGCATCGTTTCACAAAGTCGGCTAACACGAGAAATACCCATTTGTGACCTTGTTCGCATCCGTGGGCGTTCGCCGACTCCACCACTGCGTAATCGCTCCACCAAATGGAGCCTAAAAGAAGTTTAGGGAACATAGAAGAAGAATTAGATTTTTAAAGCACAAATAAACATTTTCCTTGAAGTATTATCTGTCCCCACTCAGTACTAAGTTTGCTAGAGGATTTAGACAAAACACTTTCAAGATATGATAAAATTATGAAAATCTACAGATCATAACTCTGAAGATTTTTCATTACACTCTGTGAAACTGTTTTGAACTGATGATCAAACTGTTCAATGAATAGACTTATATAAGTCTTGAGGGGTTGTCTGCGCAACTTTCAAAAGACTTGATAAAGAGCGAATTCACCTTCATTTGTGGGTGAATTAAGCTATACCAATAGCTTTGATGAAGCAAAGAATGGAGTAGGATTGGGGGCTGCTTCATTCCATACTTTTTTTAAAAAGAAAAACAAGGCATACTCTTTGAAATAACTTTAAAGAAGCCCAGTATTCCAATATATAAGTTCCACACAAAGCATATTAGATGTGGTGGAAGAAAAGGAAGATCTAATTAAGAAGCAAAGGATACAACTTTTAGAAGAATAAAATTTTAACAGTTTATTCACATAGATTTGATTTGTGCTACAATCTGTACATTCAGAAACGATATCTTTCACATCCGAGATAAGTATAGGTACAGCCTACACAACAAGATATTGTATGTTTTGCCCCTGAGTGAACTCAAGACTTTAAAACGTATCTTGGTATGTAAGACATATGCTTACATAAAAGCGCAAAGTATCTTCTCCCATCAGATGACGTGGGGCTCAATCCATGGTGTGAGAACCCACCTCACTTTTAACTCACCTAATCAATTGGTTTTTTTTAGACTCTTGGCTATCCCGACCCAACAAGCCCCTTAACGGGCCAAGCGTGAGACATATAAATTAATACGGTGCTAAATTAGAATTTCATTTTGTAAGCTAAGGTACATTTCAAAATTCGACGTAGTGAGATAATATAATTATGTAATTTAATCCTCTATTGTGATGTTTTTAATGTTTTTGTGCAGGGGTATTGAACCTTGGGTATTGGGTATTGAACCTTGGTAATTTAATCCTCTATTTTAATGTTTTTAATACTTGGGTATTGAACCTGATTGATATAATGTAATCTCTTGTTTAATTGATTCCTTGTTTCTAATACTGCCCGGGGTTGGATTGTGACAACAATAGGAGAAATCATTTGATGATTATGACATCAAACATCTCACTATCATGAAGAAGATGAATACATTGCGATGGTACTTGATTCATTCATTTGTTTATTTACTACAACTTGTAAAAATAGCTGTCATGCCCCAGGCGGCCATCACCGAGACGTGACAATATATAAATATCAGTAATCAATACAAGAGGTCAACAATGACTCCAATAAATAACACACAAAGCTGGCAAAGCAATGATAACTGATAGCTCATTGAAAAGTGGAAGAATAAAATACCAACAAGGTCGATAACCCAAAAATATTATTATAGACCCGAATACACAATCATTGTCCAGTGAGAGCCAAGTCTAGTCCAAATAAAATATAATCCATGCAACACGCACAATTTACAAATACATATGACACTAGGACTGCTGACAGCCTCGCACTCGCCAACCGCCAGATGGAACGCTTCCACACACACAAGACCACGCCATAGGAAAGCTCCAACTCCACGCCCAACACCACCCCTGTGGAAGAAACAATACGCGAGGGGTGACTACAAGCTCAGTGAGTGGCTGGAAACCAAACACCATTACAACAATTTAATGCAAGGCAATTTTCTTTCAAGGAAAAATATGGGTAGAAATCCAAAGGATAACAAGGTCACGCGACAGCGTGACCATACCTCACCCTCATCCTCACTCCTGGAGGGAGGCTCTTGGGACTCTCAGGGAGCAACAACTGTTAACCATAACACATGGTGTTACTGGATAACGAGATACAACGAGTCCATCCGCTACGAGGTAGAGATACACTACGATCAAGCGTTAGGCGTAACATACCCAGAGTATACTCGATGGGTATAAGAGTCACGTGGCGACGTGACTTCAACTCATCCTCACCCTAACCCCCGGAGGGGTGACCCTAGCGACTTTTGGGATAGATCCGTTTGCTCTAACCCTCTCCCTAACATGCATAATAACAAAGAATTAATTGTACAGGTTCTCCCTAACATGGATAAAGCATAAACAATATATATATGCAACATACATACCAGGCATGGCCTAAATAATATGTATACAAGCATACAAGGTATACCCTAACATGCGTTAGATATCACCAACTTAGAAGGAAAGGGTCAAGCACGATCTCGCGCACTAACAGGTGCATGCCAATATTCCCAAACGAACCTGAGTCAAGTATGAACCACATCTACTTACTCAGTTCACACATAGAGAGAGGGCGAGAGAGAGCTCATCATCTCTAAAAGTCGGTCATAGCTTTTATCCATTAGCATGGGCGCAACTTTAACAACTGTGACTTTTAGGGCGTAATTAACCTACTTTTATAGTATGTCTAGTATTTTGAATTTCAAATAATTTGGCATGGTTAGATTCCTCGCTTCGTTGGCTTTCCAAAGCTTCTTACGGATCGTAAATTGGATGCGTATAGGTCAAGTTATGACCTAAATCATAGCAGGGAGTCAGGCAGTGCCTGATGGATCCTATTGGTGCCGTCGGGCACATGAGCAATGGATCACAATGGAACCGTCGGACACTAGGGTGACGGCTCTTACTGGAGCCATCGGGTATGTGAGCGACGTGCTCAGTAAGAGCCGTCGATCTGGAAAATTTTTTAATTCAAATTTTAGTTCATTTTTGGAAAGGAACAATGACATTAATTGTAATGATTCAGGTTTGATGGGTCTTGTAATCTCTCCCCCACGTGTTTTCGGTATTTAATCTCTTTTTTCTCTCTCCCTTTGCATTGAGACCAAAACCCTAAAATTTATTTTTCTTCTTCCCTTCGGCCACGTTGGGGGGCTCGGGAAGGGAGTTTATATGACGTTTTGATGAGTATTCTAAAAGATTTTTTGGTTTATAATCATTCCCTATGGATGTTCTTTTAATATGATCTCATTTTTTGTTTATAATGATTCCCTATAGATGCTCTTCAAGCGGCACTAGGGACGAGGTTGAACTTCAGCACAACATTTCACCCTCAGTGAGATGGTCAATCTGAGAGGATGATCCAGATATTGGAGGACATGTTGAGGGATTGTGTGATAGATTTTGATGGGAGCTGGGAGGATCACTTAGGCTTGGCCAAGTTTGCATACAACAATAGTTTCCAAGCAAGCATTCAGATGTCATCATTCGAAGAATTGTATGGAAGAAATTGCCGTACACCTCTGTGTTGGGATGAAGTTGGTGAGAGAAGCCTTGTGCGGCCAGAACTCTTACAGGATACGATCGACAAAGTGCAATTAGTTCGTGATCGACTTCGAACAGCGTAGAGTAGACAAAAGCTATGCTGACAATCGTAGGCGAGAGTTGGAATTCACGGTGGGAGATCACGTATTCTTGAAAGTATCTCCATCCAAGGGCGGGTTCGATTCGGATGGCGAGGAAAACTGAATCCGCGTTTTATCCGACCGTTCAAAGTTCTGGAGAGGATTGGACTAGTGGCATATCGCTAGGTGTTACACGTGTCGATGCTGTGGAAATACATGAATGATCCTTCTCATGTCATCGAACCGAACTTAGTTCAAGTGCAGGAGGACTTATCTCTCGTCGAGCAGCCAGTAAAAATTTTGAATCGGAAGGAACATACCTTGCGCAACAAGATCATTCCATTGGTCAAGGTACATTGGCAGTATCATCCGAAGGTACCCGAGATGACTTGGGAACGCGAAGTCGAAATGCGAGAGAAGTATCCGGCGTTGTTTGCATCTCCCTCAAGTATGCCTTGAATTTAGGGACTAAATTCCTTTAAGGGGGAAATGATGTAACAACAGTGAATTTTAGAGTGTAATAAACCGGCTTTTATTGTATGTATAGTATTCCAAATTTTAAATAATTTGGCATGGTTAGATTCCTCGTTTCGTTGGATTTCCAACGCTTCTTACGGATCATAAATCGTATGTGTATAGGTCAAGTTATGGCCTAAACCATAGCAGGGAGTTAGGTAGTGCTTGACGGATCATATTGGTGCCGTTGGGCACATGAGCAACGGATCACAATGGAACCGTCGGACACTTGGGCGACGGCTCTTAGTGGAGCCGTCGGGTATGCAAGCGATGGGCTCAGTAATAGCCGTCGATCTGGAAAATTTTTGAATTCGAATTTTAGTCCATTTTTGGAAAGGAACAATGACATTAATTGTGATGATTCAGGTTTGATGGGTCATGTAATTTGTCCCCCACGTGCTTTCGGTATTTAATTTCTCTTTTCTCTCTCCCTTTGCATTGAGACCAAAACCCTAAAATTTATTTTTCTTCTTCCCTTCGGCCACATTATTGGGGGGCTCGGGAAGGGAGTTTATACGACGTTTTGGTGAGTCTTCTAAAGATTTTTTGTTTATATTGATTCCCTATAGATGCTCTATTAATATGATCTCGTTTTCAATGTTTTTCCGAACAAAAATAATGGTTTATCTTCATGTTCTTGGATGTTTTCACATGATTTCGGGTTCTTATGTTTTAATAATGATATAACGAGGATTTCATGGTGTTTTGTAAGTTTTAATACTAATATTAAGTTTTACATGTATATACTCAAAGTTTGAATATTTTCTAGTTTTCTTATTAAATTTGCATGATACTTAAGATGATTTAATAGAATTTTCAGATCTGATGTAATAGATAGGATACTACGATATTTTAGACGCTTTATAAGCCTTTCATGTAAGAAAAGAATATGTTTAAGTTTATACTATGTTAGTTTTATTTGTTCAAGGTAGAAATCGGATTTTTATGATCGTTTAAATCTCGTTTTGGACCTTACATGCATAGATCCGAACCTATACATGCTTTTCATGGTTTTTTCAGAATTTATAAGGTAGATCCGCATTATTTATCATGCCTATGGCAAACCTAGGGTTTTCAAGAATATTTTAATTAAGTTTTTTATTTGTTTTAATTAGATTTCATACGTATGACTTAATTTTGATGTCGATCCTTTTTTGTTTAATAAATGTTTTAAAACGACTTGTGAGTTGTTTTCAATGATAGAAGAATTTAAAGATTTTTACAAAAATAAATTAGGGTTTGTGCTTCTACTCCAGGACGGGCCCCTATAGGAGCCGTCGGGCATATTTGGAACGGCTATCAATGGAGCCGTCGGTTTGCTTCGGACGGCCCCTATGGGAGTCGTCGGGTTGGTCAGAGACAATCCTTGTGGGAGCCGTTGGGTTCTGTGTCTTCGGATACCCTCGGGTTTCATATTGTATGTACTGTTGTGATCGATTCGTATCATTTTAAGTCGGGTTAAGCTACCTTAGACTTTCTGGAGTTTTGTTTTGTGTCGTCGGACCTAAGGTGAGTGGGTCTCGTCTCCTATGTAGTTTTCAAGGGTTTTATGAATGATTTTTAAACGTTATTTTTGTACAACTTGAGCATGTCATATTATATAGGCCAATGCCTTACTAAATGTCGCATGCATTTTATTGAAGAGAAAATATGTATTGATCATGCATGCATCGCATTTGTCTAGGTGATGTAGCCTAGGTGGCTTAGTCTAGGTGACCACGGTTTAGAATGGATCCAAGTCTAGGTGACCCGATTTCCTGTGCGAAATCCTTGCGGCTAGGTGCTGTAGATGGCCTGGTGCCATGGGATACGGGCATGCGTGTCCGTTGCATTCATACGCATCACGAGATTTATTATTATTGAGATTATGCAATGTGAAAGGTGATTTGTAAGTCATGGTTTATTGGGAAATTATTATATTTACAAATATCATATTATTGTATGTTGCAAATTGTTTCTTCTTACGATATATTTATCAAAGAATATTATTTTGCGATATCAATTATTATTGGGACCTAAAGGTCCATTCACTGAGTGCGTGGTAGCTCACCCCTCTTTTTTCCAACTTTCAGGGTAGCCGTTGGTGATCGTTGATCTCGGTGGTGGAGATCGTAGTCCGTACATTATCTTATGTTGCATCTAGGTGGTTGAATAAATCTTCCTTTGGCATGTAGTTTCCTTAGTCCCTTTTAGCAAAACAGTTGGATGTTTGTTAAAAAACTATTTCATTTGTAATCATCCGTGTTTAGGATGAATTATGTTTAGATCCTGGTGATGTTTTCATTGGCATGATTTTAATAAATCTTTTATGTTTCTTTTTTAAAAAAAAGGTGTCCGTGTTTCACTGGTGAGTTTAAGGTAACAGACCATATTCAAACTTCAAAATAGAGCCTTGAGTACGAGGGCGTTACAGCAACAACTACACCACGCCCTCAAGTCTTATCGCAAGGAAATATTAGGCATGTGCCCGTTTATTAACCCAGGCTTAGTCATGCTGGATATTACTAATAATAGGATAGTATTACTAGAAAGGACTACCTAAGTTATGTCATTTTCTATACATCCATATAAACACACAAGATACATGCAAGTATGATCATGCATACATGAATACAATACATATGCAAGTATACAGTAGAATACGGGGGTTCTACGCAATATACGAGCTATACTAACCTAGCAACAGCCTCACCTAGCAAGAGCAAGCCTTGCTCGTCCTCTACCACGTCCTCCCCAGGTAAATTGTTCTGCATTACGGAAGCAAATATAACAAATACGAGATCACAGAAGAGCACGTCGTAATTACATGCGATTACCATTTAAAAAAAGAATTAATCAACTAACGGTGGACCTAACCGTTCCCATGCAAACCTCCCGTGGAGTATTTCTCTTAACAATCACACTCAAAATCTCTGTATATTAAAAAATAGCCAAGTCAATTCACAAAAGGTCTCTTTCATGGATATTTATAGAAATGAATATTAATATCCACCTCTGTAAACTCATAACAAGCCTATAATATTTTAAACAAATCTTATTGACACGATAGATCGAATTTATCAAATTAACAAAGCTAGTTAATTAAGTTTTATCCAAATCAGTACGCCGGACTGAGACATAATTCTTCCAAAAGGTACTACACGCCGGAGATGTTCCAGACCACCAGCAACCCAGTCCGGACCCAAGCCACCGGCAACAACGGCGTCTACACACTCAACGTCACAAGCACGACGAGCCAGCTCAACGTGTCCACCGGCGTCGACCAGACCGAGGTCAGCAATTCGCTTTACACAACGTTCCCTCTCGCCGTCTACAGTGTCGACAAGGTTTTGCTTCCTAAAGACTTGTTCGGGCCGAAGCCGCCAGCAGCGGCGCCGGCGCCGGAGGAGGGGGCGGATAAGCCAAAGGACAAGACTCATCGGGGAAGGCGAGAGCGCCATCCGCGGTGGCGGATGCGTCGGCGTCCGGGGCCGGGTTGAGGAGGGTTGGGTGGGTTGGGGCGGTGGTTGGGGTGGTGTTTGTGGGGAGCTTCTTGTGAAGGTGAGGTTTTTTTTTTTGTTTTTTTAGTTTGAGTGGTGGTTTGTGGTGTTGGTACATTCTTCATTTTTCTTTCTCTTGTTGGGGTTTCTTTGTTTTTGTGATGTGTTTCTTTTGTTTGATTCATTGCTTGTATTATGCATTGTATGAATGATCACATTCTTATTACGATTTACGAGGTTTGTTGATATTAAGAAAAATGTCATGTTTAGTGTTTTTTATGATCTATATTTATATATATGGGGTGAGTACTTCAAACAAAGACTACCTAACTCCTAATATTTCTACAACATGCATAACAACTCCTTGACACACAATCAAGCAAAACTGGTATATCTGCTACAACCAGCCCTACCATTTGATCTTCACAGCACCAAATACACATCCAACAATTCTAAAATAAATCAGAGATGTTCTCAGACATGTGGGATCATAATCCATGAAGACATCATAATCTGATTTAATATCTAAATTCCCTAAATAAAATCTTTTTTGAAACTCGACGATTCCCACGCGAATCTGGATATAGTCCATGTAAAACAGGTTATAACTTACAACACAGATATCATAATGATACCAAATTTCATATATAACATCTAGACACATAAATGATCATATTACATTAGGAATAAGCCTCAAAGCATACCTCTAGGTACTAGTTCCATAAGGATTTTAAGGAGACACAAATCTGTCTTACCACAACACAAAACTACCACCATCCATGCATAAACACAAACATCTCATGTGCAGCAGCAATTACACCTAACATCACTCTTCCAACAGCACCCACAAATACCCACATGTTCTGAAAAACCAGTAGAAAGAAGAGGGTAAAGGCGTAAAACTTACCAAGAGAGGGGGAAGGGAAGGGGAGATGTAGGAGCTCACAAGCGTGCCCACAACCACCTCGACCACCACCACCACTACCACCACCTCAATCTTAGCCTCTCTTCTTCTTGCTGAACAAGAGGGGAGGGGGAACAGGGGAGAAAACCATGAGAGGTGCTCTAGAGGAGGAGGAGAAGGAAGAGACAACACAACAATAAATCATGCACACCTTGATTTCCAGTTTTTCTAACTCTCCTCTTCTTGCTCCATCTTCTTCTCCTTCTAAAAATCCACCAAACACACTCAAAAGAGCTGGACCAAAAGAGAGTCGAGAGTGAGAGAAGAGACATTTGGGCCTAAATACAACAAATGTAGTGGGGCCAAAATGACCAGGCTATCCTTGACTAAAAATTCTGGACAGTTATCACTAGAACAGCCATAACTTTCACAATCAAGCTCCAAATTGTACAATTCAAAATTTATTGGAAATCTAATAAGATTATCTACAACTTTCATGTTTATGTCAAAATCAAATAACCCCTCCAGCTATTCCAAAATGTGAGTTAAACCTCAAACAGGGCTGCTGCTAGGATTTTCTCATCCCAGGGTATATTTAGAAAAATGCCCATAACTTTTGCTACATGAATCCAGATGATCTAATTCTATTTTTGTATGAAAGTTAACTCAAAATTGAATATCTCATGACAAAATTAGATTTAAATCTCTTCATCTTTGATATTAACAAAATTAAATCCGAATACCAACCGGAATGCATAACTTCTAATAAGAAGTCAGAATGCGACGAAAATTTAAAGGTAGGCCAATGCCAATACCAAGAGAACAATTATGTAGTCAGATTTTTGCCAATACCAGGAGAACAATTATGTAGTCAGATTTTTGCCAATACCAGGAGAACAATTACAGGTAGGCCAATCCTGCAGGTAGCTAAAAACTAAAATTTTTGCAACTCCGATCGAAAAATATGGCTCCAAATGACACAGCCATAACAATAGCAGTAGGTAAATGGAGAGAGTTATTGAAGAAAGAGCTTTTCGGGATCATTAAGGTTATCTAATTTCAAAAGCAGTTTGAAGTGAAAAGCTCATATTCAAATGGATTTTCATACGCTACCTTAGTCAATGAGCAAAGAGCTAATTATGTGTGGGTTTAGATTACTTAATATGAATGTGTAAAAATCAAATCAGCTCACACCTTTCGATTTGACTATAGGTTCTTAGTTTCTTATGCATTTTAAGCTCAAGCCTGCTCTTGTAAAATCACTAACCAATTGACAATTGATTGAATATTGTGGCTCACATAAGAGAAAAAATAAGTCAGGCGGGTTGATTGTCCCATCAAACAAACTTGTCGATACCCTGCCTCGCCTGGTGTTCAAATCAACATTCACCGCTACTCGACAAATCATTCACCAATCTTCGTTTGCAACATATGAGGTAATATTATTCGCTCTCACAATGATGCTGATGGATCGTCAATGCCATTACTAATAGAACACCTGACACAAGGTGTTGCCCTATTGCTATGATGAGCTACTTTTTCATCACCATTTCGACTAGTTGTGATTTATTTTTTAAGTTGTTTTTAATTACTGCAAGTGCACGGGTCGTTACAAAAGTATAGATCTAGTAAATACAGATCGAACCCATAGAGAATTGTTCAAATCAGATTATTAATCGATTCAACTAATCGAATTAGAAGGAAAAGATTGATGAATTTTTATTATTTTTATTTTTTAAAAAGAAAATATTAACATAGAATGATAACTAGGGTTTTTGAATCCTCTATCGTGAGAGTGTGTGTTCTTGCTTACCTCTTGGGGACGACGGTGTCTTCCCTTTTATACTAGAAGAGGGTGTGCTGACCTTGCGCCTGGGAGTTAGGTTAAAGTGAGTATGGATGAAATCATCTAGGTGGCGTCGGAATCAGCTGCCACATATGATCTCGGAGCATAACCAACTCCTGACAATTGCTCGCCACTACTGTGTCAGAAGATATTTTATGTAGTTTCCATTATCTTCGTGAAGTGGATGTGTAGGCATATATCCTCTGCCAGGCCGGGCTCCATGGTTGGGCTTTGTCGGGATAATCAAAATCACTATGTCTGGTCACCCCATTTAGGTCGGATGAATGATAAGTTCTTTTGGGTCTGGTCGGGCAACCACCTTACCCGATGCCAAACCAGCCTTTCATGGGCTCCTCATGATGGATGGGGCCCCCTTCTTTGGACTTGTTGGGCCAAGTGGCCATTGCCTTTTTGTGGGCTTGCTAATTGGATAACCCTATGAGTAAATGAGATTCTACGAATAGGCCCATCTTATATCCTATTCCTATTCGCATATAATTTTATTCCCAATTCGGTTGTATAAAATTTGGTCTTCCACAAATACCGCCTTCTTTTGGTCTTTCAGAAGCTGGATGGCCAGAAGAATAGTCTTGGGGAAGTCTCACCGCGGATGAGACCAAATGCTCGAATTATCGGGGTCGGGAAGCGAAGCATCCCCCTTCTTGGATTTCATGGAGTGATTGAAGGTGTAATGGAGTCTCGACATACTCGTCGCCATCCATTCGTGTATGCTCCTCGGGTTTTCCCCCCCTCAAAATGTAGAATTCATGAGTGGATTTATTGGCGGCTTTTAATCCTGCCGCCACGTATCCCTAAGCGGCACCAGTTCGGGTTGCCACCTTCACATATAAATATATGGCCCTTCTCTTTTCACTTCTCACTTCGACTCAATCCTACATCTCTTCTACCTTCTAGTGAAACCTTCTACTACTCCCATGGCCCAATTTCCCGATAATGTTTTGGTTGAGGAGTACGTGGGGGACCTTCCACCGCCCTCTGACCCTGAGTCCTTGTTTTTATACTCCGACAAAGTTGAAGCCGGCAGGCTTGCCTTTCCACTTCCCATGCTAGTTATGGAATTCCTCACCTTCTTTGACATCCATCCCTTGCAGTTCATCCCAGGGGTGTACCGGATCTTGATGGGTGTCGTCGCCCTCAACATGGCCTGTGGAACCCGCCTCGTTCTTAATGAGGTGAGGAGCTTCTATATGGTGAAGCTCCTTAATGATGACAACAAGACGTTCTACTTGGCCAGGAGGTCGGCATCCAGGGTAGCACGAGATCCTAAAGATTTGGGGGGAGTGGAAGCCGGAGGGCTATGGATGGCACGTTCCCCTTCACTGGAGAGGCACGGCGTCGAGTGCAGTTGATCTTTACCCACAATTTTGTATCTTTTCTTTTCTTTCTCTCGGTCGCTTCCGCCTCTTCTAACTCCTCTCTTTTCTTAGGTGAGTCATTTCTCAACGCTTCCCCCTTAGAGGAGAGCCTAAGAACGGAGGACATTGGGAGGGCCCTTAACTTCCCTGAAAGGGGCTGGAGGGCCCTTCTTGGCGTGGAGTTGTTCATGCCTCGTCCCCAAATGCCCTCGCCCCAACAAATGTCAATGAGCCGTGTCGCCACAACGGGACATCCAGCTCCTCTGCCAACGAAAGTAGAGAACTGAGGCGGTCAGGCTGCATTCATCGCGTGGCCGTCAGGTCTCCCTTGCCATACCAGCAGCCCATCATTGTCAATGATGACCAAGTAGTGCCTCCTCAGCAGCCCAACAACCAGCTTTACCCATGCAGCTTTCCCCTCCCCGAGCAATACAGGAAGAGGTCCCTCTGATGGTTCATGATGTGGAGGTCAACAAGCGCCAGTTCCCCCTCGAGACGTTCTACATCCCATGGCGAACGAGGCAGCACGGTTTATCGTGCCCCTAACCAACCCGACACACACCAGCATTGCGATGTGGCCACACGTCCTTGCGATCGAGGAGGCGTCTGACAAGTTGTGCTAGCTGATCCAAGATGAGGAGGATGAGCGGGAGAAGGATTTCACGTCGGCTTCCACGCTGGCTACATTGCAGGTCAACGAGGTGAACCATTTCCCTCGAGGGTGCGCCTGGAAGGCATCTATAGCTCCTCTCTTCGTGAGAGGCACTATGGCCGCCATGCCGATGCGTTTCCAAGCACCTCGTCCAGGCCGGCCATGTTTGACCCCCACCCTCGTCATCGATTGGACATACCCCTTTTTTATGTTTTTACAAACTCTCTCTCTCTCTCTCCATCCTCCCCTCTAAATTTATATTCTCGTTTTATCCGGGATGCGTCCCATGGGTTTCAAAGATAATGTTGTTTTATTCGGCCTAGGGTGGGCCTCTTAAATGCTTGCAATGGATAATGTTTTTATAACTTTATTTTTACTCGCCATGCTAACTTGTTGATCTAAACGTCGTAATATCTCTACATGCCCCTGTTTGCTTCGATGTGCACCCTTCCTTCTGTTTTGTTTTCGCAGGTCAGGTCGGCTAGAAATTGGAGGATTGTGGTCAAGTCACATGGGCTGGCAGCACCGCCATCAACGGGGCTGGTCGGCGACTTTGCGTATCTCTCCTTATCAGAGGTTTGTGGGACACTTTTCACGTGACACAAGGTGATGATACTTAAGGTGCTCGATTCTCGCACTCATCATTAGTGTTGTCATTTTTCTTTTGAAAACCCCAACCGTCATTCCCTCATCCAATCGAAAAGACATGCCAACATTATGGTGCCATCTCACGTTTAAGGAGGTGCTTAGTGGCGTTTGGGGGAGGAGGAGAGAGAGGTGGACCTTCGATCATATAGTTGATCCAGGTACGGCTTCTGGCTTCATCTCTTCTTATTTTGATTTCGTGATCGATTTTGCTTCCTCTTTCTCCCCTCTTACCCACCCAGTCGAACCAACTTTAGTTTTGTGAACCTCCATTCTCTTTCCCGATCCCTCTACTGCCCCCGAGCCATCCTCATGCGCCATGAGGATGTTGATTGGCAAGTCTTTGGAGGGAATCTGGCATATGTTCGACGTCCCTGAGTCAGTGGGTATGACTTCGCATGCCTTAGAAAGGTTTCCCATGCCACTAGAGAGTTCCGATCACTCGAGCATGTACATATATCCTTCACACATAGTTAAGGATGTTTTGACCCTTCTGTTTCCTCCTTTGGTGAGGAAGTTTTTATCAACCTTCGACCTCCATCTGACCCAATGCAACCCTAAATTTTTTAGGATTATAATTTGCTACGTGGCATTCAATAGAGCCTTTGGCCTGGACTTAGGGGACCAGAGATTCCAATGAAAGTTCATATATGAGTTGCCAGATTCTGACAAGAATTGGTCGAAGAGTAAGCTCATTGTTCAGTCCGGCAATTGGGAGTTCGGCGAGAGCCCGAAAGATGTCTGGAAGGTTCCTCATTTCATCCTGATGAACCCATTAGGTCGGCTGATAGTACCTAGCTCACCTGCACGCCCCCTTCTTTGTTGGATCATTACTCCTTGTTAACCTTATCTTTCTCCCTTGTGCAGACCCAGTGGCAAGTGCTCGGCCGAGTCAGGAGTCTGTGAAGTGGGCTCACATCCAGGTCGCTTGGAAGAGAAGTGTGTAAGTTTTCTTCAAGATTTTAGGTTGGGATAAACCCAATCCTAGCAGTTCCTCCAGACTGGGCCCCGTCTAGGTGACATTTTTGCTGCACCTACTCTTCCTCCCGCTCAACAATCTCCTCCTCCCGCTCAACAATCTCCTCCTCCTGCTCCGAGCGTCGGCCTGCCTCATGAGGGTGGGGACCAACCTGAAGAGGATTTAGAGGAATTCTTCACTCTGGGATTTGCTGATCCAATAGCAACCAATAGCTCTTCTGGTGGTGTCCATCACAGCTCCCGTTCCAGCAGGAGCTCCAATTAGATGGCCCGAGTGAAAGAGTTGAAACTGGACATCGCCCGGAGGTCTGGAAATTTCAGTGGGCCCCCCTACTCAGATAAAAGAGGACACTCGCCAAGCAGGCACCCCATCCAAGAGAGGCAAGATTTTGTTGGACGATCAACCCGTCAATGTGCCAAGGCTTCTACCTTCTACCCCCAGTACTTCTCTAAACAAGGGGAAGGACGTTGCACCAAGCTCGTGACCCTCCCCGCTGACCGAAGGAAACGAGGATTCCTCGATGCAAGTGTTCCACACCACTCCTCGGACCAAGACCCATGCAGTTCGTGTTTTCGATTGTGGGCTAAATGACAAGGACGTGACCCTGGTGCTCACTCTATTATCCTGGAGAAAGATAAGTCCATAGCCATGGCGATGCCTCCTTCCAAAGCCGGGCAGTTTATGTAAGGCCTTGCCTATCAGGTACGCTTGTAATCTCGCAATCTTCGTTCTAAAAACCTCACCTTCTTTGGTACTCGTAGTAATCTCATTTTGTGATGCAGCTCAACGTCTACTCGAGCACGGTGGGTCGCTCCTACGACCACATCATTAGCGATGTTGTGAAGGCCCACCGAGAGCACGACGAGGAACAGGCACGCCGAGAGAAGGATGATGCCAATGCGAAGGCTGCCTATGAGGAGTCGCGGGTAGTGGAGATGCTCAAAAGGGACTTTAGGGCGATCTCTGAGGAGCTGAAGAAAGAACAGATCGAGAAGGCATGCGTGGTCTCCGAGGAAGAGCGAAAGAAGAAAGAGATGGAATTGGATTTTGAAATCGAAATTCTTGAGGTCCAAGAGGAGTTTGGTCGGATCGAGAAAATAGTGGTTGAGGCCGTAGCGACCGGGTACAATAATGGCTACAGCAAGATCTTTAAAGACTGCAGTGATGGGGCCCAAAGCCGGGCCCAGAGGGGGTTGTTCGAGAGGTTGGGCCTTCACTAGTTGATCCTGATGCTGATATAAATAAGGATGATCCCTTGGGTCAGTCCTCCTCCATTCGGCAAGATGGAGTGGCCAACCAAGTAGTGAGCTGTCCTGCTTGACCTGGGGGAATGCCCAACTAAGTTACTGGTTCCCCTGTTCAACAAGAGGAAGTGCCCAATCAAGTCACCAGTTCTCCTGGTTAGCAGAAGGAAGTGTCCGATCAGGCTACTAGTTCTCCTGCTCGGCCAAAGGGAGTGCCTGAACAGGTAACAAGTTTCCTTGCTTGTAGTCTTGGGGACATAATTAATATTGATGATCCTCCTTCCCCTGGTCATCGTTGTTGTGGGGGCGGAAGTTCATCCTGTTGCCATGGGCATCGCCGAGGAAGTTGCCCAAGCGGATGAGGAGTTGGCGGTTCTGCCAAGCGATAACCTGGAAGAGCCTGTGGCCACCTCCACCAACCTGAGATACCAGCTTTCCACACTACTACAACGGAAGGGGAAAAACTAATTTGACCTGCGGCCTTCCTTATTTTTTTGAGCTTCTTCTGGATTTTCAAACATACAATTCTACTTTCGATACTATGGCATGAGTGCCTTTTTATTGTGTGGATGTGTGCTCGGACAACTGCTTATGTTATTACTCCATGGTTTGACACTTTGAATGTTGTACCACTGTGATGTTGATGTTTATGTTATCTTGTCCTTTTTATATCAACTATTTGTACTACTTTGCGATATTTTGTATGTCGTTAGCTTACCAGTCTAACTCGACAGTCTTGTCAAATACAGGATCAAGGTATGTGGACTTCCCGAGTTGTACCTTACCCTACTCCCCCCTCCATTTTCTTTCATCCTTGGGATCAAGAGGGTGAAGGAAAGTGTGCTGATAGGGCTACAGTGCATAAATGCACCATCCCTTTAATGTAATAAAAGCTCATATTAAAATCATTTTTGAAGGGTTTTCTGTAGTCCACGACAGTTTGGTAATGTAAGTAGGCATTAAATAGCGTTGGGCCTCTATATAAGGCAAGCGTAACTTTCCATCGCAGTCTACTGCTTTGTCGGGTGTCCTTGTCTTTAGTCCTTGGTCTTTGATTGACACTTCATTTGGTTATGATGGTCCATGTCCCCGGGGAAATTTTAGTTGATGATATCATGATGGATGCCCCCGGTGCTCGACCACTCATCTGTCGTTCTGTACTACAGCCAGATAGATGCCGGGAGGTTGAGTTTTCCTCTCCCCGACTTAGTCGGTTGTTTCCTAGAGTATTTCAAACTTCATCCCTTACAACTAGTTCCTGGGGGGGGGGGGTACAAGATATTGATGAGCTTGATAGCGCTATCTTTAGCCGCAGGGGTCCAACTTGGTTTGAAAGAGATGCACCGGTTCTATCAGGTTAAACCTCTCTGCAGGGAGGAGATGGCTCAGGTTGCCAAGTCTGTCCTCTTGACAGCGAGCCGAACTTGTGGGACATAGCCCAAGCCCTAGCTTTTTCAAGACAGAGCTGGATAAGTCTGCTGGGAGGCGCTGGACGTCGGTTGGTGGTGATAAAAGCCTTCCATGTGATTTCCACTCCCCGGATACGCCATATCCCTATTAGCGAGGGAATTGAGTGTTCCATACTAGATGCTCAAAATTACCCTCGCGATAGAAGAGCAACTAGCGAGGTTATGCCAGCTGGCTCAAAACCATTCATCATTAGCGAACAGGCGTTCCATGGGCCAAGCCGGTAAGGGCAACGTTGGAGCTCCTCCGACTTCAGAGAAGTGTGACTCTCTACCCGAGCTAGTCACGGAGAGTGGATTATTTTTTTCTTAATTTTTGTATTGGGGCTATGGTCCTTTCAGGACTTGCTCCATCAGGTTCTCGAATCAACGATATCTTTGGCCCATCTCATCGAGCTCCTTTGCAAGGTCACACTCTACCACCGTCTTCAGATGCTGCGGGGTGGACCCTCCTGCCGGTGGGTCTCGTGGCATGGGCGGATCATCAAGCGTAACGCGTCCTTCGGATTCGACGTGCGCATGAATCGTGGACCTCTCTAAACCGCTCCGGGTCTTCACCATCTTTGCTTTAGATCGTCATTTGGGGAACGGCCTTTTCTCCCTTACCGTGCCCCACGATGGGCACCAATTTGGGGGGGGGGGTGAATTCTGATCATCCTCCACTATGCCAGATCCTAAAAGTGATCCGGGCTTTGGTTGTGGGATCCGAGTAGAAGTTTGTGCAGCTTCCTTTCGCAGCTGTCGAGGTTTCACCGACAAGTCTCCTAGCTCCGTCTCCTGCTCTGGTCACCTGCAACTCACACCAGTGTGGTGCTGGTTAATGCCCCTCTGACGCTCAAGTCAGTGATCATAGTTTCAGTGAAAGCCTACTCGAGTTTAGAGAGTTCGTGCAGGGGGAGTGAGAGTGTGTGTTCTTGGGGACCACGATGTCTCCCCTTGTATACTCAAAGAGGGTGTGCTGATCTCGATCCTTGGAGTGAGGTTAACTTGAGTACAGATGAAATCGTCGAGGTGGCGTCGGGATCAGTTGTCACGTATGATCTCGAAGCATAACCAAATCCTGACAATTGCCCGCCACTGTTGTGTCAGAGGATATTCTCTACAGTTTCTATTATCTTCGTGAAGTGGATGTGTAGGCATATCTTCTTTGCCAGGTCAGGCTTTGTCAAGATAATCAAAATCACCATGTCTGGTTGCCCCATTCAAATCGGATGAACGATAAGTTTGATTGAGGAAATGCAGATGCTCTCTTTTTGTAAGTGATAAATTGTATTGCTATACCAAATGAGAGGTACAAGAATGAATCTACAAAAAGAGGTAGAACATTTACAAAATGTTCAACTGATAAAAAAAGCATATGCTTCGATAGTGTGAGCACCTAAAATAAAGCATTACAATCATATATTAGTTAAAAAAATACCTCATAAAATCTATTTTTTCATACAAAGGATTACTAAAACATACATTTCTTTTAGTTTGAGACAAGTACAAGCATTATGTTTTTCCTTTTTACTGCATATACTACAAGTCCTCTTTTCCATGTCTTCCATTGATATTTCTTCCCCCCCCCCCTCAATATTTTCCTACTTCCTTTCATTTTTTATACATTTGGTGGATAGACATTGACGCTTGAAGGGACTGACATGCTTCTGGATTGTAATGGAGCATTACTACTACACGCACTATACGAGGCCTTCATCATCTGTAAATCAGCTAACATCTCATGTGCATTGTTGCACACTTCTTCAGGGGCATCATGCAAGCATTCAGCAAAGCCACAAGCAATTACAAGATTACTTCTGCCCTTCCATTTACTTGAAGCTGCATGCACTTGAAACTCCACTCCATCTTCATCACATATTATCTTCGCTTTGGCTGTGATAGTCCATCTTTCAAGAATGAGATTTTCAGGCAGGCAATCAATAATATGTGAGCATGGGATGCCTTCATTTTTAAATTTTTACATGAACAAGCAATCTCATGATTTGAGGGATTATAAAATAAAGGCTCACGGAATTTGGTTGAAACCCCTGCCCTTTTAACAATATAGACCTGCCCTTGACGTTCTGAATGCTTCAACACTCAATAGAAAATCAATGACTATGTCTAGGGTTTAATCAAGTGTCCCATGATCTACGACTAGCTCATTGTACCTCTGCCGCTCTAAGGCTCTTCAAACAGTTGAATAAACTTGACCAAATTGTGTGTTTTGTTGAAGTACTTGTCAAAAATAAAATTATGAGATTCACTTCATTGATTGCTCCTCATCCCTACCATGAATGTGTTTTTAAAGCAACGGAATCCACTTTTCACATATATTATATAATGTTGTCAACCATTCGTTATGCTCCAACTTAAATTTATTTATCAAACCCCACCACTTTGCATCATACACATGCGACGTTTCTGACCCATATACACATTCTTTGAATGGTTCTACAAAATCACTTCCATAAGCAATTGGCTGACTTTCATTGTTAACTTCTTCATTATGTGACAAATACAAAATCTGTGACACACATTGGGGAACACATGTGCAATTGCGGCCCCTATAGCAGCATGTTGATTAGTGATGAGAGTGTTTGGTGGACCACAACCCATTGCTTCTTGCCATTTTCTAAAAAGCCACAAAAAAGAGTCAATCTTTTCATCCTTTAACAATCCACAACCAAAATTAATTAACTAAAAATGATGATTGACTCCAGTAAAAGGTGCACAAATTAAAGAATTTTTGTTTCTGTTGTAAGTTGTGTCAAACACAACTACGTCCCCAAAATGAGCATATGCCTTTCTTGCATCATCGTCAGTCCAAAACAATGTGTCAACCTATTTTCTTCATCCACTTCGTATGCAAAATAATAAGATGAACTCATTTCTTTTTAGCTCTTTGAAGTGATTTAGATATAATTTTGCCTCATAATCTTTCAATTTATCTCGACCTTTGGTTAAGTAGTTTCGAACATCCCTCTCCATACACCCAATTTCTCTGTATCCTTCTGACTCTAACCCCATAATGGACATGGTTTGTGCAGTGCTCACATTTGATCCTCTAAACATCTTAATCAAAGTTTTTTAAACATTTGTTACTTCTCTATGTGATTGTAAGAGGTGAGTTTTTCTAGGAGTACATAATACATGGGCAATACCTTCTACAAGAGCGTGCACCTTTCCTCTTTGATTATCTTTCATGAAGGATATTTTAGCCTTGCATCCCAGTCTTGTGTGTCCTCGGGTGTGTTTTGGAATAATTTTTATAGTGGATGAGTTCTTAAATACTTTTTTGAACAAACAAAATCTAGCATATAAAGTTCCTTTGACCCCTCAATGTTATGATATTTTATAAATGATTTACAAACACAAAAGCTTGCAATTTTGGCATAACTCGTATAAAATTTCTCTGCCGCCTCAATGGAATAAAAAAACATCCCTATTACTATTTTATATTCATCATCAACATCTGGAATCCAATCTCCACTACCATCATCATACAATTTTTCAATGCTCTCAACTATTTCATCAACCCCATCATGTGCACTTGACATTTTGGCTGGAATATGACAACACATACATATACATAAAAAATCTGAATTCTAAAAAATGCATAAAACATGTGGAAACCCTATATTTAAAAGAAATATGATAAAACCCTAAATTTGAAACAAATATGAAAACAACAAAAAAAACATACATACAAAACCCTAGATTTTAAAACATACATGTATACATCTGGAAAAAGAAAACCCTTTTAACATCCAACATTTAAAAAACCCTTTTCACATCCAACATTTCAAAGACCCGAAGAACACATAAATCTAAAAAAAAAGGGCATACCAATACCTATAGACATTGTGAGTCCGCAAACAGAAAGACCCAAAGAACACAAGAACCTACATTCATTAAATAGAAATAAAAGATGTCGAGAAAGTTTTCAAAACCCTAGATTTTTGAGAGATTGAGAGGGGGGTTCGTACCTCACGATCTGAGGGGGTGCTGAGGGGGGTCCGGAGGTGGAGCCGAGGTAGGGGCCGCAGGGGGGTTGCAGGGGGCGGAGGTGCTGCAGGGGGTTCTTCGATTTAGGGGAGAAAAGATCGAAGAGATGAGAAAGGGAGACATACATTTAGGGATTTCAGGGATGTGTAGAAGGGGAGAGAGAGAGGCCCCTTTTTTTCGATTTTGACTTCCTTGGTCACTGGGTGCATCCGGTTGATTTATTTTTAGTAAAACAATCTCCACCATTTGATGTGATGGACCCATATCGAACAGTCCCTATTCAATCCGCACCTGCCTCATCGCACTACCCAGTCACTTTCCTATATATATTTTCGCCTTGCATTGCCGCATCAATTAGAAGGTGTTCATAACGTGTTTCAAGCATCCATGTTGAGGAAGTATCATCTGAATCCGTCGCATGTCATCGATTATCAACCTTTAGAGGTTCACGAGGATTTGACGTTCGAGGTGCGACCCATCCACATTTTAGCACATCGAGAGCAGCGGTTGAGGACTAGGACCATTCCATTAGTTAAGGTTATATGGCAGCATCAGACATCCGATGATGTTACGTGGGATCATGAGGTAGACATGAGAGATCGTTATCCTCATCTATTTTCATCCTGAGGTATGCTTTCCAGATTTGGATGATCAAATCCTGTTTAAGGGGAGTAGGATGCAATAGTCCAAACCCTCTTTTGCTGGATTATTCTAATATTTACATGTTTGGATTACAGATAGCATTTATGCTATATAGAGCTTACAGTCTTTGAAGTCGTACATTTGGTTTAATTATTCTTAAATACCTTTGAGACATATTTCAGGTTTGAGATGAACACATATGAAGCCTTCATTTTTTAGTTACCTTTCATATAAAACTATTTTTGCATTATTTGGAGCTATATTGGAAAAGTTATAGTTATTTTACCATTATTACCCCTAGAAGAAGGAAGCGTGATGTCTTCTGTTCGTCGCTATTTTTAGCATAGTTAGAGACATTGTCTAATCATGGCATAAAAGAGAAGTTGTAGATATTTCCATCAGCTTTCCAACAAAAGTTGTTTTATCTGATGTTGAGTTTCCTACGAGAAGATATGGTTGTTCTAGTTAAGGCTGTGCAAGTTTATGAGGAAGGGTAATTTAGTAATTTGTGGATTCCAAAGTCGTAATAGAAGGTAAGTCAGTGTTACTGTTTCTGTTTATATGCATAGAGAGAGAGAGAGAGAGAGAGAGAGGGCTGAGATCATTTCGGTGAGAGAATCAAAAGGGAAAATCAAGGAAAATTAGGAAAAGCTTCATGGAATACTTTTCATGCTACACTGGGTAAGGGTTCTTGATCTTTTCATCATTATTCTTCGTATAGGGTTGTTCTATTTCAGTTTTAGATCAAGATTTTGATTTGGCGTTGAAATATGAATATGTTTGTGAGGCTAGATGAATAGGAATTAAAGGGTTGGTGAGATTGTATTCATTTAGGGTTTACGATTGGAATATCATGTTTCTCTTGGGAATTTGAGAATTGCTTGATTAACGGGGTATGGTTTGGAATCTGATTGAGGTTATATAGTTATCAGTGGGTTCATCTCTGCGTGGTTTAGAAACTGCATTAGGGTCTAGCTTGAATTGTAAATTGCGAGGTAAATGACCTGATCAACATTTGCTTGTTCCATTCCATTCCACGCTTTATTGCTATTTGAGGCTAGTCAGTTGTATTTGAAAATTCAGATGATTTCTATTGTGAATAGTGCATTTAAATGACCTATTGTTGAGACATGTTTTCTCATTATTGTTATCATGTGGTTGTTCGATATTCTAAAATATTCTTATAATCAGTCTGTTTGTATCTTGGAGTTGCTCTTTAATGGGTTCCAGGTTATTTTTCTTCTTTATATTTCATGAGTTTATAATTGATTTGTTACTATCGTGAGCCTTCCTTGATATTATTAAATACATCCTAGTTATTCGATATCTTCCTTTGATCAGCATGGTTGTGCTGTCTGACCATGAAGCCTTTTAGTGTGCTTGGTATCGCTGCATTTTATATTACCTTTTGTATGCTTGAAGTTGGATGACCATAGACTTTACGTTTGGGTTGAGGATTAGCTCCCCATGAACATGCATAAATACGTACAGGTCCTGTAGGGGAGCAGGTTAATGCCCAACTGTGCCTGGATGGCGGGTAGCCAGGTACCGTTTTCCACGGCGGATGTTTCGAGGGCCACGTGCGTTGTTTGTATGTTGTGGATATCTTGGATGGAGGGGGGCCGAGATGGGGTCATGCATATGGTCAATCCTGCATTCTAGCAATCCTTTACTGCTTTATACCTGCATTCATTCCCTTAAATCGTTCCACACGCATCATGGAATCCCATCTAGAGGAGGAGATACTAGAGGAGAGAATCACCCAAGAGGGTCAGGCCACACAACTCCTGACCCGTCTAGAGGAAAAGATGGCAAGTCTAGGGTACCAAATGGTAGAGGACATGTTTCATGACCTCGCTGACTACCATCATACCAAGACCTTAAGACAGGAAACCTCTGTCAAAACCCCAGGCCATTCCCAAAACCCCATCCACACCCAGTCGCTCGATCAGTCCGAGCATCTTTTTGTTCGCCCCCCTTTCCCCGCGAATCCAATATTCCCAACCGTTTCTACCCCAGGCCCTTACCAAGCCACCCCAAACCCGAGACCGCTAGGCAGCCCTCCCAGGGGAGAAATGCTAGATGAAACCATTCGGAGAATTCTCTTTGAGAGTGGTCCCTCAGCCCCCAAGCACATGTCTCTATATAACTTGAGACAAATCCCGTCAGTCCACTTACCGGAAGGATTCAAAATCCCTAAATTCCACCGGTATAACGGTCGTAGAGACCCAGACATTCATCTAACTGCCTTTTATCTAGACGCCCGACCATTTCTAAATAATCAACCTCTGTTAGTGTTTCTCTTCCAGAAATCATTGGAAGGAGAAGCATTGCAATGGTTCTCTACCCTCCATGTAGATCACTTGTCGAACTTCTCGGCTGTAAGTGAGAAGTTATTAGCCCTCTACTATAGATACCCCAATTTTGACCATCCAGAAAGACAGAAAATACTTCAAGTAACACCTAAAAATAACCCACATTTGGGCATCAAATAGAAAACCCAACTTCAGAAGACCGGAAACCCTAAAACCTCAGCCCTAAACCTTAGAAACACCTAAACCCTGGCCCCAAACCCTTGAAAAACCTAAACCCCAGCCCCAAACCCATGAAACACCTAAACCCTGGCCCCAAACCCTAGAAAAACCTAAACCTTGGCCCCAAACCCTAGAAACACCGAAACCTTGGCCCCAAACCCTAGAGAAACCTGAAACCTGGCCCAAACATAAAAAACCCAGGAAAGGGGCGGCTAATCAAGACTAGCCGCCCCATACCAAGCGGCTAGTTTCCACTAGCCGCCCCCTGGCTGACCCTGAACCGCTTCCCTGGATGGGACATAAAGCAGCATTAATGCTGATCATTGCGGCGGGTTGTGACTTTTAACCGCCCCATAGTGGCCGGATCAAACCAAGTAACCGACCCAAGCCACCGCTTGTTAGAGATGGTTTTGACAGGTCATGATGAGGGCGGCTACCGGGAAGTAGCTGCCCCATCTTGGACGGCTAGTTATAACTAGCCGCCCTTCACCTTGTCTCTAACAGAAGAATCGGAGAATTAATGAGAGGTCTAATCAAACACACTATTAACCAAACCACTCTATTGTCCCCTGGATATTCCCCTGCCTCTCTTTTACTATAAATAGAGAGGTTCAAAACATTTCTAACACAATTCACACATCCCCCAATCTTCATTCACAAGCCCATAACTTCCAAACCCACTTGAAATCCCTAGAGAGAGAGAGAGAGCCATTTGTGAGAGAAGAAAACCATTTTCCCTACACAAAATCACCCTCTCAGTCCACCCTCTAAAACCCATGTTAAACCTAGTTTAACCCCTGCCAAAACCAAGCCCACTCCCTGCCCAGGTTTTGCCCAAATCCACCCAGACCCTGGACGGCTAACCCTAGCTAGCCGCTCCCTGCCTGACGGCTGAAACCCACTAGCCGCCCCTTATCCACACCCCACCTGCACCCCACCCTTCCGAGAGACGATCCAGCCGAGCCCGCCAAGGCGCGCACTGGATCTGAATCCCTGAAGAATCCCCACACACGCGGATTTTTTCACACACCGACAAATCTGGCGATCTCGGTGAGACATCCCTCGTGAAAAAACAACAAAGGTAAATCCTCTTCTGCTTCCCTTTTACAAGATTGACTAGAATGTTATTAACCCTCTAGGAAGGTTAGAGTTTCCCACCCCTTGAATCAGATCCTCCTCTACTTTGCATCACAGCATCATTTACTGCTTTGTAAGCCGCACACCGCTGCGCAATCCTTTACTGCTTTGTAAGCCGCACACCGCTGCGTAATCTTTTACTGCTTTGTAAGCCGCACACCGTTGCGCAATCCTTTACAGCTTTGTAAGTCGTACACCGCTGTGCAATCCTTTACTGCTTTATTTACTGCTTTATACCTGCATTCATTCCCTTAAATCGTTCCACACGCATCATAGAATCCCACCTAGAGGAGGAGATACTAGAGGAAAGAATCACCCAAGAGGGTCAGGCCACACAACTCCTGACCCATCTAGAGGAACAGATGGCAAGTCTAGGGTACCAAATGGTAGAGGACATGTCTCATGACCTCGCTGACTACCGTCATATCAAGACCTCGAGACAGGACACCCCTGTCAAAACCCCCTAGGCCACTCCTAAAACCCCGTCCACACCTAGTCGCTCGATCAATCCAAGCATCTTTTCATTCGCCACCCTTTCCCCCGCACATCCAATGTTCCCGACCGTTTCCACCCCAGGCCCTTACCAGGCCACCCCAAACCCGGGACCACAAGGCAGCCCTCCCAGGGGAGAAACGCTAGATGAAACCATCCGGAGAATTCTCTCCGAGACTGGTCCCTCGGCCCCCAAGCACATGTTTCTACATAACCTGAGACAAATCCCGTCAGTGCACTTACCGGAGGGATTCAAAATCCTCAAGTTCCGCCGGTATAACGGTCGTCGAGACCCAGACATTCATTTAACTATTTTTATCTAGACGCCTGACCGTTTCTAGATAGTCAACCTCTGCAAGTCTTCCTCTTCCAGAAATCATTGAAAGGAGAAACATTGCAATGGTTCTCCACCCTCCCTGTAGATCACTTGTCGAACTTCTCGGCTGTAAGCAAGAAGTTCTTGGGCCACTACAGTTACCAGAGGATCAGAACCCCCTCTATTTCACATTTAACCGTAGAGAGAATGAGGCCTAGGGAGGAATTTGAACAATACGTGTCCCGGTGGTGCACACTTGTCCACCGGGCGGCCTGCAACTCACAGAATGTCAAGAAATTAACATGATGTTACAGAGCCTGAGCCCAGAGCTTCGTACGAGCCTTTCGTACGGAGACTGTACTATGTATCAACTTCTAATTGACCGCCACAACAGGATTTCCCGTTGTGCAGCCCCAATAGTCCAAACCCAGTCCTCACCTATCAGCCATAGAGTTGGACAACCGCCACGAAAGGCGCAAACCCCCATGGTAGAGGGGATTACACAAGTTTCGGCACTCTATCCATACGGAGCACGGGTTCCTGGTTGAGGAACGGCTCCGAGATAGTACACGCCCGGTTCATCCGGATATGTTCCGTCTCGGCAACCAAACCAAAATTTTACTACCCGACTAGTACCCGTCCCCGTGCCAACACAACGGAACCCAATAATCCAAAGTTCCCTAGTCCAAAGCCCCATAATTTCAAGACAAGGTCAGCCTAGAACCCCTTTCTATTCCAGTCTCCTGAGAAACCAAAACCCACCCTCTAAGCAACCTACGCCTAGCCCCTACAAAGTGGCTACACCTTCTTATGATCCAAGAGGATCAAGTAAGAGGAGTTGTTATCCTCCCCTCCCAGAAACCCTAGGGAACCTCTTCAAAGCCATGATAGAAACCAACAACCTTCCCTTGTCCACGGCCGAGCATTCACCTATCGGTGCCAACACCTTCCTTTTTTGCCCTTATCATCAATATCACGGTCACACCATCGAACAATGCTTCTCATTCCGAGACATCGTTTATGACCATGATGAAGAAAGGCGCTTAGACTGAGCCACAATCAGAGGACTTAGGAACAGCTTGGTTACACCAAAGGCCCAATCAAATCCACCGCCCAGGCAAACCCCAGAAAAACTTGGCCCTATAAAAGCCAAAACACAAAACTCAAAACCAACCACGGAAGTCCTCGTAGAAGAGCCAAAAAGCCTAAACGTCGAAAGCATTTACACCATAAGGGCTGCCGACCGTGAAGAACCACCCACGATCATTCCAGGCGGCTTAATTCTCTCAGCCCCTGCCCCCATTCTCCCAGTCCCTTCTCCCATTCTGCCGGCCCCTTCTCCCATCCTCCCAGCCCCTTCCCCCATTCTCTCAGTCCCTTCTCCCATACTCCCAAACCCCATAAGGCCTCCCCTCCCTAAACCAATCCACCAGTTGTCACCCACCTTGTCAAACGGCAAGAGCCCGACCCATCACAGCCACATCCCCAGACCATGGTCGACACCTTAAACCATCACACTACTAGGGCAAGAAGAATCTTCAATGCCGTCCCCTCTTATAGACGTCTCGTACCCGAGACAAAAACTGAGGAGCCCAATGTCAGGGATAGGATCGATATCCTCGACCAACTCCGAAGAATCCCCACAAAAATCTCCATCTTAGAGCTAATCGAAACCTCATAACATCACCAACATGCTCTAAGAATGTTTATGGAAAGGGTCCAAGTTGACCCACAAATCTCAACCCTAAGTGTGCCGATAGCTCTGGCTTATGCGGGATTAGGACCGATGATAACCTTTAGACCCAAAGAAGAAATCTATGATAAGGTCATCAACACCCGCCACCCTGTGCATAACAGTTGACCTCGAGGGGTACCCGATAGATAAAGTTCTGATTGACACTGGCGCAGGTGTAAACCTCATGTCACTGCGCACCTTCGAACACATTGACGGACACATGACCACGCTCCTCGAAATAGACACCGTATATTTGCCTATGACAAAACGGCACGTCCGGTTCTTGGTTTTAAAAGCTTCCAGTTGAAAATAGGACCCCTAGAAACTAGTGCCGAAGCATATGTCCTAGAAATGGATTCAAATTATAATATGATTTTAAGTCGAAAATGGCTGGCATCTATCAAAGGAGTCTCTTCCCCCTACACCAATGTTTGAAGTTCCCCCTGGGGAATCAAATAATCAAAATACGGGGAGATGCGGTCAAGGGACCGAAAGCCAGGTTCACCGACAATGAGACCATCGCCAAAAAAACCACCAACCCAAAACCCATGGAAACCTCCGTCCACATTCTAGACTTCCCGGCCAATTGGCTGGATCCCCATGATCCCTCCCCCAGTACTACAAAGACAAGCCACCCTAAAAATGAAAATCCCGGCTGGCATATAATGAAGATTATGGGCCACATCCCGGGAAGGGCCTCAGGACTAAGAGATGGGATCTTAGATCCCATCCAGCTCCCGGCCTGGTTAGATAAGAAAGGCCTTGGCTCGCCCAAACACCACACTAAACTGAAGAAAACATGTGATTGGGGGTTATATGAACATTTCATTAAGGGGACAATCGTGAAACAAGCTGAAGAAGCCGCACACCCACGCCCCTTTGATGTTATCCAAGAAAGAGAGCCAGATTACCTATCAGGCTCCCTTGACTGATTATTCCCACACCATGATGAATATTTAAGCACACACTCACCTCTGAACGATGACACCCCAGCTGACCAGGCACTCTTCCCTCGCAGTGCCCAAGCATCGCAACAAAGGAGCGCCAGCTGTTGGAGCGTATCAGCTTCTAATTGACCGCCATAACAAGATTTTCCGTTGTGCAGCCCCAGTAGTCCAAACCCAGTCCCCACCTATAGGGTTGGACAACCGCCACGAAAGGCGCACACCCCCACGGTAGAGGGGATTACACAAGTTTTGGCACTCTACCCGAACGGAGCGCGGGTTCCTGATCGAGGAACGACTCTGAGACAGTACATGCCCAGTTCATCCAAATATGCCCCGTCTCGGCAACCAAACCAAAATTTTACTACTCGATCAGTACTTGCCCCCGTGCCGTTACAATGAAACCCGGTAATCCAAAGTTCCCCAGTCCAAAGCCCCATAATTTCAAGACAAGGTCAGCCTAGGACCCCTTTCTATTCCATTTTCCTAAGAAAGCAAAACCTAAATCCTAGGCAGCCTACACAAAGTGCTTATAATGAGGTCTCCCCTCCAACATCCTATGATCAGAGACGAGTGGGAAAGAGGGACTCTTACCCTCCCCTCCCAGAAACACTAACTAGGATTTTTAGGGTGCTAATGGACACTAGTAGCATCTCCCTCCTGGCCGCCAGGCCCCCACTACCCGGAACCAGCACGGCACGTTACTGTCGATATCACAAACAGCATGGTCACACTATAGAACAATGCATTGTTTTTCAGAACTTTGTTTACGATTTGAATGATGACAGGCGCCTTGACTGGGCTATGATCAAAAGCCACTTAAACAGGGCAATTCTCAAGCTTCCAAGCCACTTGGCATATTCACTGACCCATTGCCAGGTCACAACCAAGCTTCCATGTCTGGAGCCCACGCAGTTAACATGATAAGGAGGGGGAGGCAACCATCGCTAGGACCAAGCAGCTCGGAGGATGTCACTGATGATAGTCTGTCCGTGGAATCTGAGGAGGAGGGGCAAGACGAGCCCTTCCATCTGAACCTCGACGATCATGACCTCGCCATACTCTATGGCAAAGAAGAACAAGCAGTCCTCGCCCTACCCGCATCAATCAACGCAGAGTTCGACAGGAGCAGACTAGAAAACCCGGGAGAAGACGAAGAGGAGGAGCCCTTTGAGGAGATCCCCGAAGGAGCAAGCGAGGGACCCGAGGGAGGGGAATGTACGTCGGATGATCTGCATCCAGACGACAATGGGTCCTCCAAAAGCACCGACACTGTCGATGGCCCCCTCCGCCCAATGACCATATCGTTCACTGATAAAGACCTCCCAGACTCCAGACTGCGGGTCTACCCCCTACACATCCGCAGACGGCTTCAGATGTTGTGGCTAAACAACATCTTCGTTGACCCAGGGTCAGGGATGAACATAATGACATGCTCCACCTACCAGAAGATAATCGGACTAGGCCGCCCTCCCGTCCAACTGGCCCACTCTACTATTCACGCTTTCAATCACACCGGGAAGACTCTCCGTGGCCCAGGAATATTCGAGCCAACTGTCGGGCCCCTGATCTGCGAGGGCACGAGAGTTGGAGGAGAGGTTGAGGGCGGTCTTGGCCCGATCGAGGAACATGGAGGGTCGCCTTCGCCAGAGGTTGGAGAGGAGGGACTGTGATATGTAGCAAGCCCATCTTTGGGAGGCCACCATGCGCGGGAAGTTGGTCGGCAGAGGGGTTATGACCAAGGCGGACCTTGACCTCCTCCCTCTCGAACCTGAGCAATCTATTTCCGCTTCCTTGGCTACCGGGGCCACTTTCAGCCATGTTTCTCATCCTTCAGCGTCTCAGAGTCGAGGGATATATGCGAGAGCCGCATCTTCAGTTCGAGAGACTCCTACCGCTCCTGATGCTCCAAAGGTCCAGTCTTCTCATCAGCCATCGCTCCCTTCTCAGCCAAGTCAGGATGTTCCTCCTACTCAGCCTCCCGCAGATGACGATAATACTCCGAGGTATATTCCCTTGTGTCTTGGTTTTGGATAGAAGAATAGTATATATTTAAGGAATTCATGCTTTTCTTCTTTTCTTTTTGATTCGGGTGATATTTCGGTGATACATAGCTCAAGACATTTAGGTGGAAGCTTTGGACGGACTCCTATCCACTTATCTCTAGTTTATTTGCTTTAAAACTTTCTTTGGGTTTAAGTAGGTCTGAATTCTCCTTTTATGAATAATTTTCCCTTCTATTTTTGGTGTATTCTCTCTCTCTCTCTCTCTCCCTCCCCTCCCCCCCCTCTCTTTCTTCCATTGTTAATTGTCCCTGTCCCACCACCCAAATTTGATTTAGGGTGGGGGACTCAAGATTGAAGGTGTTAATTGTCCATGTCCCACCACCCAAATTTGATTTTGGGTGGGGGACTCAAGATTGAAGGTGGTGGGGATAGACCCTCCCTTTTTAATAAGATGTATCAACATTGTAAGAGGTTAATAATAAAATCATTGTAAGGGTTTTCAATAGCAAAAAAAAAAACCATTATACTCATTCAATTGTATACTTCATTTTTTTTTGTCAAAGTACGTTCATTAAACTAAAACATATTTAAAAATAAAATAAAAACATGTTGGAGACGGTCAAAATGACTGTCCCAAACATTTTCCAACAGCTAATCATTTCAACCTGGTTCTCTCCTGTGTGTTCCACAATTGTACAGGCATTCATTCAAAAGAAATCTGTTTCAAATAAAAACATAACCCTTTTTGCTCTCCTCTCACTGTCACAAGTCAGTTCAGGCTCGCGAATGAATAAAAAAATGTCCATGATTCATCACTCACATGCAGAATAATACATTCAGGTAATATCTAACATGTATGCAACACAACCCTTCATTTTCTGTTAACAAGCTTTAGATGATGCATCTCACCACCATGAACCACCAATTCTGGCAAAAACAACTCCGCTTGGTTGATCAGGAGTAACACTGCTCCGCTGAAAAGTAATCCAACATGCGATCACATCGCAGATGCCTCCACAAGTGGCAAAAAAGAATCCTTCGCCTGGATTCAGGAAGTTTTTGGAATAACACTGGCAGAGCATAGTAAGTCTGTGATATGGGCATCAATCATGCATCCATACATTTATGAAATCTCTTCTTCCACTGGAGAATTCAGTGATAACATCAGATCTCGCTGGCGACTTGCTTCAAGGAATGGAAGGCTTCCTGGATTTTTCTCCTCCAAAACAACTTTTAGGGGAGTCCCTACAGGGTAGTTATTCAAAATGAAGTCTATTTGATCTCCATTAATCTCCCTTTTCTCCAGAAGGACCTGTAATACATGAAATGCAGCGCTGGAAGGCTTACAACTTTGCGAGGACCTTAAAGAAAGAAAGAGCTACATCAGAAAATCAACTTACCTTTACTGACTTGACAAGGGCCGCTTGATGGCTCTTAAGTAAAGACAGTGTTTTCCCGTACATTTCTTGGATCATTTTGTCACTTCTTTGAGCAACCTGATTATCCAAATCTAAATTAAAGGGGCGTTCTGTCAGCTCGTAGTCATCATAGAGTGATCCTTCAAAATCGAGACGTGGACCAACAAAACTGGCTTTCTTCTTCCAAGGAGGACGCTCTCCATGTATAGTCATCGGATTCTCCAGGTTCCATCTGGATGAGACGGAAGAATGTTCAATGACCAATATGTAAGTAGCAGATTGGAAAAAATAAAAAGAGGGCTTGGAGACAAACATGGTCAAAATTTTACGAGCAAGCCAAGATGCATCTCCAAGGTAACTCAAGGATGCTTTTGAGGTATCTCGCCCATAAATAACCTCTTCGGCTGCCCTCCCTCCTAGCAGCACCTTCACGCATCATAAAATAGAAAAAAAGAGTAATCATGACAATACAATTTAAGACAATACATCATTTTAAATATATGCAAATGTTCTACACATTCATTTTAAATATATGCAAATGTTCTACACATTCATGCTGATGGTCAGATATGCAAATAACTAGACTATGAAAAACAAAGATGATAAGTACCATTGGGCACCCTTTGGCAGTGGGCTTAGATTTTTTAGCCAAGTATACCATAATGTAGGGTATTTTAATACATGGAACTTAATCAATTTTTAGTTTTAGTATATAAACCACTTTTATTTTTAGCTGGCCTTTATTATAATTCATACATTCCCTACATACCAATTTTAGCCCTCAGTGAAATGTGATAATATAGAAAGAGGAGACAAGTGATTGCTGCACATAATTTATTAATTCTTAATAATTATTTTATCTATAACACTGAGTGAAAAAATGGTATAAATCCTAATCCATCTATCAGGTGGACTAGTTCTTATTAGATTATATTCTAATAACAATGATATTCCCAACATCTATGCTATTAAAAGATCATTTCAACTTTATTCCAAGAAGGTGGCTTTAAGGAAGAAAAATGTCGCACATTCAAGTTTTCTCTAGTTACATGGGTGCATAAAGACCATATGTGCTTGCCTCGGAGTCTAATTACTCTAGTATTATAGCATTTAAGTAAAAGAGTAATTGTTAATGTTGTTTACTACAAGAAATATTAGAAGGCCACCAAACCTCCTCTTAGTAGAATGAGAGAGGTACCCCCCTTTTAGTGAGGGGACATGGGTTCGAGTCTTACCGCTTATTGATAGAGGAAGATTTGACCAAGAAAAAAAAAATATACCCACCAAAAAAAAATATTAGAAGGCCTTTTCTTTGTAGATCAACGAGGGGAAAAAGTTAAAGTTCAGCACGACATATATAAATAGGTTTCTATTGGATTTCTAACACTTGGCCTTATATATTTCTCTCACTCTCTCATGCTCTCCTACCCCCCTTTTTGCCTTCCTCCCTCTTCTTTGGTTACATTTCCCTCTTTTCAACATGCTGGATATTACAGGAAGAAGCCACACGAGTAGGTCAAGCGCAAGGTTGGCAAAGACACTGAATTTTATGTCCAATCTTAGGGATTCTTCGTTGCATAACAATCAAGATAACCACATGAAAGCAGCTAGTTGGACCCTGACTAACAAACCTGAAGGCGATGCAACAATTGAGGTCGTCTTTCAAAAATGTACGCTTCATCTTCAAGACGATGAAATACAATTTGAGAAAATGTCTGCATTAAATAGAAGAATGCCATGAATCAATCTATGATGGCAGGAAATTAAGAAATAAATAAAAGAGCACAAGAAAATCTCAAGAAACAATATGAAAGAACCTGGCCACGAGGATTGATGGAAATACGTTCACAACTTTCAACTTTTGCATTTTCATAACGCCTCAATAAATGAGATGTCATGGCAATTCCAACTTCAGTAGCGGCCCTTCGAGACTGCCCTTGGTGACCCAACCGAATTCCCACACGTCTTGGCCCGACGGTTAGCCGATCAACTGCATCATCCACATCAGACTGAATGATGGATTTATGGCCATTACGGACCGCCACCAAAGCAGCCTCTTGCAGCAATTGTGCCAACATTGCCCCCGTCCATCCTGGTAAGCAGATAAGAATTGAACACATGGGTTTTAGATATTGTTTTGTACTATTGCAGGTTCTTCCACTTCATACCCATGGGGAAAATGCACGAACATAGTGTCATTTTTGTGACATTCAAGAGTGCTTACATGCAGTATTCAGAAAGGTGGGATGCGGTTTGCGTGCGGATGGGGTACTGCATAGAGTATATGCAGTATGCGGGAGTATATGCGGAAGTACATACGGTTTTGTAATTTTTATTTAAAAAAATATAATTTCATTATGATAACACGGTGATACCTATAATACAATAAAAAAGCATAAATTAGATATATAAATCTATTTAATCATAAGAATTTAAAAGGCATAACCAATCTATCAAACGTAAACAATATAAACATAATCAACATTACCCAACATAAATTAAATAACCAAAACAGAGTTTACAGGATATTTAAATATAACAAATTAACAAATAATTTATCACTCTTAGATTAATATATTATAAAAAATGAACCCATGTGAAACTTCAAAGTATATTATATAAACTATTAATATATATTATATAAAAATAGATAAAGCTCATGTGTCAATTCAGATTGTCAAAGACACAGTGTGTGTGAGAGGTTAAAACAAGACAGAGACTTGTATTGTGTGTGAGAGACTGTGTGAGAGAGACCGGAGAGTTTAAAACAAGGATAACAATGACAGATTAGAGAGAGACAGAGAATAGAAAGATTGAGAGATAGATTGCAGTGTAGATTCAAAGATGATGAAGACGAAGTGAAGGAAGAACTGCTAAAAGTGGCATCGTGGTGAAGGTCGGTGGTCGATGCGGTGTCGGTAGTCGCTTCGGTAAAGGTCGGTCGGAGGAGTAGATCACTGTTGTGGAGGTCGGTGGTTGAAGGGGAGTAGCAGGTTGATTTGTTTGGGCCGGGACTGTTTCGAAGGAGAAGAAGACCCCTGTTTGTTGTGTTTGTTTTTAGTTTTTTTTTCTGAATGGATGCGCCCGCTTAAGCGGGTGCATATCGTTCATCGGCCCGCTTATGCGGACCTTATCCACATATGAGCGCATTTCGACCTACGCGGTTCGGTAGACATACCGAACCGCCTGTGCGGCCGCACAGACCGCATATGAGAACACTGCTTACATGTCAGAAGGGAAGTCTAAAAATGCATTTAAAAATAGTCTGTGGCCATTGTGAATACTGACAACACTCATTTACCAAATGGTTACATGGTTACATTTGTTGGTCATTGTCAACAATTCAAATTGCATCTTAAGTTACAACATCAATTACATGATGGGATGAGAAATGATATGAATTTGGCGCAAACATAGCACCAAGCTTCCTGGCATGGAGCATATATCGCAAAGTACACAGAAAAAGAAAAGAAAACATTTGTACTGATCAGGAGAATTATGTGGTCATCCCTAATGCCTCATAGTGCAAATACAGACTAGTGTTTTTTGGTGAGTGGTGGGGAAAGCATACCTCCAGTATTTTATCAATAACAGCTGAAGCTCATGAGTCGTGAAGGATGGAAATATAAGGCATAATCTTCAAGAAATAAGAAAAAAAAATTTCATCCCCATCAACTACACATTCAAAAAGGTCCCAACCATATTCAGGAGAACATTGCTATTACGCTTAGTTGTATTTCTCCAGTCAACATAGAAGAAAAGCATAATATGTGATTTTTTTTTGTTCTTTTTTATATATAAAAAAAAAAAACACAGTAGGCATACTACCTCCATTTTGTTAAAAAGATAAGAATGCACAAGCATACAAGACAAGGAAAAAAACACAAAGTCCATTCGTCTTATCTATTTGGGAATTGGTTGGGGAAGCTATTGGTTCGTCCTGTAATTTTCTTAATATTGATGAGATGTGAAACCTATTCCGTCAGAGAAAGAAAAAAGGGGACCATAGTAATATGGCTAAATTTCAGTCTTTCATTCCTCATGCGGTGTGTTGGAGTATTTGGTTGACGCAGAATGAATGTCTGTTCCACAGAAAGGGTGTACGTGGAAAACACTTGGGCACATATTTCATTCTTGCTTAAGGATTAGGTGAAGATGAACCTCCAAGAAGATAATCCAACAATGGTTATGGGTCTATTGTGGTTTATGAGGAAGTGATTCAAATTATTTCTTATTCTCTGATTTGGGATTTTTCTCAAATTGTATTTTTGTAATTTTATTGGAGATCCCTCATCTCCTTTTGTTCGGGGGCTTTTAATCAATAAAAGTTCATATCTTTATTATAAGAAAAAGGGCCGCAGTAGAAGAGACATCTACTGGACACCCCTCCTCAAGACTCCACACCCCTCAAATCACAATCCCCCCCACCCCCACTATAAGCACACAACTCACCCCCACAGAGAGTTGACCCCAATTTTTCATGAAAAGCTTCACCGACTCCCAAATGTTCTCAACCAAAATCTGAGCCCCCTTAAAATTAATTGGTTTTGAGTTAACCATAGTGCCCATGCCTAGGAAATATTCAATTTTACACTTCCATCCCCCTTCTTCCTGATGCCCTTCCCTGCCTCCCATATCCTCTAAAGAGACAGGTATCTTGCTGGGAACCAGTAGCCACGAGTATCAGAAAACCTTTTTTAAAATACATATGCACTATGTTGGTGGCTTTGATTGTCGTTAAAATATCGTCTTCGCCAACAAAATATAAAACTCTTAGTTATTATTGGTAGAAAGTGGAAGCAATGAGTCAAATCCACAGGGAGGCTATTGAAGTAAACAAATAAAAGTAAAAAGGCATAAAAAGATTTAAAAATAAGGTTTTGAAGGGTTAATATGAGAAAACTAAAATAAAAGTCTTAGATTGGACAAATTATGAAGAAGACCACCAAGGATTGGAAATCCACCCCACGTGTATCGTGATAATTCTTCCATTTGCATTTAATGAAAACAAACTATTTTAAAAGCAGTTCACTTCTAACTTCTACTCGATTTAAAAATACGGTTTATAAAGCATCAACCGTATCCCATCTAAGTAGAACGACGAAAGATCTAAAAATACTCATAATCAAAAGAAATCTGAATTGAAAAAACTATATAAATATGAAGAACAAATCAGAAAACATCAATGCACAAATAAAAGAATCAATTACTCAAACGCATGGGGTGGAATCCTCTCCTTGATGGAAGGATTTTCTAGCCTACCATGGTTGATGAAATTCTAAAATAAAAATAAAAATAATCCATGCAAATAAAATAAAGAGACACTTCTATTGAAATCACAATGGAATATGTCTATAATATCAAAGAAATTAAAAACAAAAACAAAAACTAAAAACAGAAAAGAAAGGACAAAAGATGAACATAAATTCCTTCTTGGTTGAATGAAGAGCTTCCTCCTTGGCTCAATGAATTGAATATCTCCTCCTCTCTCTCTCTAGTGCCCTTTTTATAGGGGTTTTGAGGGTTGAATTAGTCGTAAATGTTGATTTGTTTGAGTTGTTAATGCTGATTTGCAAAATATGTTAAAAATATAATTGCAAAATATGTTGGAGATTTTGTTGATTTGTTGGAGATGTCAAAGCTGATTTGATTGAAGATTTTATTGATTTGGTGAATCAGATTTAGAAGCTTTGATAAATCTTTGAATGATAATTTCTTCTCCAATTTATAACCTGCCAAATTTAGATCATGCAAAATTTAAATACTGCCAAATTTAGATTTCTAAATTTTAAAATATGGCTTCATATGAATAATATGATAATGCATATTAATTGTATAAATATTGTCAATTTGTGCAAAATATGCTTTGAATATAAATAATAGAAACTTCCCTAATATGCATGTATAAATGAATAATTACATAGGGAAATGTTCCAAAACAACTCTTAAAAGCGTATGAAAATATGTTCTTTTGAATATCTAATACACTACATATGAATTCTAGTATTTGTTGAGACATGTTTCCCCTTAGAGTAGGATTATTATGCAATATTTCTAATTGAACCTATGAAGAAGTGTACATCAGAAACAATAATGAATTTTGGGGTGTGCGCATATAGATTCAAACTATTAACAACGGCTTCACTAGGAGATCTCTTATCTCCATCCTCTTTGGTTTTCTTTTTCGTGGAATATAGGCTTTATATCCCCCTCCATGTTGGACTTCACCACTCTTGTTTAAATAAATCATTGGTGGTGTTCTCGCACCTTTTTTCCTCTCAAAAACAAAAAACAAAAAAATCAATTTCATCACATACATGTAAAAATGGGCTTAAAAACCCAACTCACAGTTTTTTATATGATGAGTTGATGGATATTCTACCATAAAAATCATAAATCTTGTCATGCGTCTCACAAGCAAATGGTTTTTGTTTGACAGAACCATGAAACTGGTGTAAGACTTATAATCAGATAAATACCAGGTAGGTTCTGAGCATATGATGACAGATCAACAGATGGAGACATTTTGACCTTGCATGCATGAACCTTCAAGATATCCAACCGCCCCTTTGGGCCTGGAGGTCGAATTCTTATCTAGAAAAGAAAGCAGAAAATATCAGTTGAAAATACTTGCACCATCAAGTTCAAGATTGCATAATGGTATGAAATTCACATGATGATCTGAAATAACAATACAGAGCATATCTTTTGAGCTATTCCCAATAATTAGCAACACAAATTAGCCATTTCCATTTTTCTTTTGGTAGAAGTGCATTAGTAATTTCCATCAAAATCTAAGCATGATTAAATTATTCAAGACAATGTTGGAATGTTTCTCCGAAAAAAAAAAAAAGACAGTTAGAATCAAGCACATTGTGAAAAATAAACTTTGAAGAAGTCTGAGATGAAACACCAAAATATCATATAAAATTCAAACCTTACGGTCAAAACGACCTGGTCGAAGAAGTGCAGGATCCAACAAATCCATACGGTTGGTAGCTCCCAAGAATATAACACCTTTTCCGGTATCAAACCCATCAAGCTCGATGAGGAGCTGGTTCAGTGTAGTCTCCCTCTCTTGTGTTGCAGCATTAAATAGGTAGTCGGAGGACTCGATAAAAATTCCTTCACGCCTGGCAAACCAAAACAAATTCATTTCCTGCATTATATTTTGGTCTAAAAGCAATTGAAAACAAAGTCGGGAATAAATTCTTTAAGGGAAAACAGGATAGCAAAAAAATAGAGAGAACCAAGGTAAAGGTATAGTGGTGCCATTGCAGCATCAAATTTCACCAGCCTTTCAATCTACCTTGTATCACACACATACAAAAAGCAGACCCACCCCGCCGAACCACTCTCAGAAGGTGGAAAATGTATAAGGAATATGCCCCAGGATGAAAACCCTTGGATAATCCATGACCCAACTTGAGAAAAAGACTACTACAGCCACATCCTGACCAGATCAGTCATGGTCCCCCCCCCCCCAAAAAAAAAAAGAAAAAGAAAAAAAAATCAGTATCATGTGATGCATGTGCATGTACAAGTTTCCGTATTTATAAAAACTTAATGGCCTAAAGTCCTATAACTCTCTAATATCATAGCTATACATGGTGATATTATACAATAAGGTGCCTGTGGTCATGTGTGAGTTTTTCTTTTTCATATCTCTACTACCACATACCAGTGATCATCACTGCTCGCCCTAGGCAATGGTACCTCCCTGTTATTGCTCCATGATTGGAATATTCCACTTTTATCCTACATTCAAACCAAGATGATTCCACATTAATTTTCCTTCTTAAGCACACTGGAACACCCATGTCTCCATCTCCTCAAACATATATAATTATTTAATCCATCCAAATACTCTCCAAATAACTCCTTTCAACTAAGCCAACTTTCTCCAAATGTTTGTTTCTTAACAGTTTAACAATATTATTTAAAACGTTGCATTTACATCCTAAATTTACACGTCAATGCATGAGGCCAGAGATTTATTTATTCATTTATTGAGAAATACAGGCTGAAACTTAATACAATTATGAATATGCAAATTTACAAACAATGATGGCTTCAAAAAAAAAAAAGGTATTCCCCAAAACTCACACTGCTAGAGGTAGGATTTGCACTCAGACAATACCTTGTGGCTAGTATTTGTTGGCTAATCGAAGCTCAGTTTGCTTCAACAATGATGACTTAAATCTAAAAACTTTACAAAATGGAAGCAAATTCACATCTCCAAGGCATGAAGATCAATTATATAACATTAATCATACCTAGTGGCTAGAGCATCTATTTCATCAATGAAGACGACCGATGGTTTGTTCACCTGCATTAAAAATTTAAACTTAGAACAATACAGCTATAGTATTTTGCAAAAAAAACCATGTTCTTAGCATCTTAATGTTAAAAATAGACTGTATGAGCACAAAACAGAACAAGGGGATAAACAGATACAGCTGGTGCAGCCAACCAAGTAGCATTCATGGAGAAATGCATTATGGCAAGCACCACTATTGCCAATGCCATCAAATTTGTTTCCTGATGCAGTTCATTATAGGATATACCATGTGCAGCCAAACAAGTAGCATAAATGGTTAAATGGGCTTAGATTACACATGCATACATCATTAAAGTGTTATAGAAAGTAACATCATTGTCAATGCTATCGAGTTTGTTTCTTGATGTGCGTCCATTTTCAGATATCCCCTAAATTGAACTTTCTCAGAAGAATGTTAGAAATAATAAAAATGCTTCCCAATGGCAATATAACGGGTAACTTTTAGCAAAAGCAATAAAATATTATGCATTAACACAAATTAGTTGAACTCTATATGCCTCACAATTTCAACTTAGTAACACAAAAAAATGCAGTAATTTAAACTCTCTAGAGCATCAGTGCAACTGTGCAAGATAGGTAAAATTATGAAGAGCAATCAAGGATATATGGGAAATGCTCCAAAAACAAGTGGTTAAGAAATCACCTTGGCCAGGCATTCGTGCAAGAAAGGTAAAATTATAAAGAGCAATCAAGGATGTATGGGAAATGCTCCAAAAACAAGTGTTAAGAAGTCACCTTGGCTCTCTTAAAGAGATCACGGACACGAGCAGAGCCAACACCAACTAGAACTTCAACAAATTCTGATCCAGCCATTTGGTAAAATGGAACACCAGCTTCACCAGCAATGGCTTTAGCCACTAAAGTCTGCAAATATAAGAAAAATTAGTCAATTTTTTAACTATAGAAATCATATACAGAGATTCACAACTAAAAGCTCACCTTTCCACATCCAGGAGGCCCCTCCAGGAGGACCCCATGAGGAGGTTTTATGCCCAATTTATCAAATAAGTCAGGATTCTTCAAATATTTCACCAGCTGACGATAAAAAAAATAAATAAAATATGGTTACATAGTTCCTACTGGCCATATACAATCTTAAAATAAATATTTAGAGAAAAAGGAGGGATTGTCATCCTATAGAAAACAATGATTTTATGGAGTGACAAGAAAAGGATTAGAAAGAAACAAGAGTATATGGATAGACAAAAGAAAAAAAAACAGAGATGCTCACTCCTAGTCAAAACTAACACTTCAGTAGATATTATGTAAACCAAACAGTTATAGGTACTTAAAAAGACTAATACATAAACCAAACAGCTATCAGTACTTGAAAAGAATAAGAAAGAAATTTGAACTCTAAGATTGTGAAATTAACAACTATACAGATTGATATTGATTTGTCTAAGAGGATAGTCAACTCATTTTCTCATTTAAAAATTTTAGGTAACTGAAGATATATTGATTGGTTTTTCCACATTTGACTGATGATTTTCTAAATCACTCAGTTAGTCATAATTTGCCTAAATATATAGAACTTCAACAACCTTAAGTAGTAAAACATAACAGGAGAAATCCTCCATGAATGTTTAAAATCATCCTTGAATCCTTCTTTATTAGAAGCCCTAGCAATTTCCCATTTCAGAATTTGGTAACTGTGATCACCCGCACAAGGTAATCCTGGCATCCCCTTGCCTAAACACTAAATGCTCATGAATGTGGACTTTCATTTCTTTTTTAACTGATACCTCTATAAGAAGATGATAAGTCCAGCTCATGAATATGATATTCTCCAGACAAAAATTGACAGTAAATATATCAATTTCTAATGGCAGAAGCACTCTGCTGTTGGGGTTTTATTTTAAAGGCAAAAGGAAAGACTTGTATCAAGTTTCATCAGCTGAATGCCACAATTTGAAAGACTTGTATCAAGTTTCATCAGCTGAATGCCACAATTTGAAATTTAACTGTTCAAACTCTGGTATCATGGGCCATCTCATGGCCTGAAAGTTGCATATAATGGGAATACAAGGCTCATCATTAGATTTTTGCACAATAGTTAACAAAAGTCATAAAATAAACTTTCCACGGTATATGATCCTAAACATATGACTGGGTTATTAAGGGCAAGGTGATTCTGACCACATGGTTCAAGCATGGGTCTTCTATAAGTGTGAGGGTCAAACTTAGGTTTTCATGACATGCTCTATTAAAAATCATCAAATTATTTGGATAATCCAGACAGCTAAAAAAAATTCAATGAAATCATTATTTAAACAACATCTTAAAGCATGGTTGTGTTAAAGAATAATTACAGAGTAGAGTGCAAAGAGTGATTGAGATGACAAATCGGCTCAAAATTAAGATTTGGAGGAGCCAAATCCAAACCATCTATTATCTAAAATAAGAAGCACTAGTTTGTTTCCCCATCCCTATCCTTTACATTAATGGAAGGAAGGTATTGATTTAAAACGTTTATCCTAATAATTATCAGCATAATAATATAGAAAAAAATTCTTTATCTTGCAGAAAACCTTTCCTTCTTTACTGTCCTATCACAAAATTTTAATAGCTACTAGAGAGTTCAAAACAAATTCGTTCTGATGAAGTTCTGAAACTGGGCAAATAATGACAGGTGAAGGAAATGGGTAAGCGATAACCTCCTGGAGTTCATCCACCGCTTCATCAATCCCAGCGACATCACTGAACTTGACTCCAGTTGAACCCTGATTGTTGGAATGACAAAAAGTTGTAGGTCAGAATCCACTACTATTATAAAGGATGAACAATAAAGTGAATAAATCTGTTTTAAATACACAAAACTGACATCAACTCGAGCTTGAGGTTTGGATTGTCCAAATTCAATTCCTTGCCATATATCCTGTATCAAATTTGTCAGAAAAAAAGTTAAGCACCATATAGCTAACAGATGCAACCCCAAAAACATAAAAGAAATGAAACTCACCCATTTTTTGAAATTCTTTGGCCTTCTTGAGAGAGTAAAACGAACAAGAAGAACCATAATTACTAAAACTAGCATGATTGGCTTCAACATCTTGAAGCTAGCAGATACACCACCATATTTGTAGAATTCGGAGAACTTTGAGGAAAGCCCTCCTTCACCAAATATATCACCAGTATAATCCCAAATTCTTTCAGCAATGTTATAGACAATACCAAGTGCAATCTTAACAAACGGTTTTGAGACGGGCCATACAACATAAACAGTCACAGTGTACAAAAAACTAGTGGCAGCAAATGCTGCTGATGCCACAAGACCACCAATTACAGCAGTGGCAGCAGCTATTAGAGCTGTTACCATCCCAAGCTCAACCATAACTCTGCTGGATATTGATGAAGCAATAGGCTGTGGATACTGAGGAAGCTTTCCCACGTAACACTAGAACAAATCATCCAATAACTAGTCAATTAAATATACAAAAAAAAAAAAAACTGAAACATAACAAAAAAAAATTTGAATTCTATTTGAATTTCCACTTCCAAGTGCAATTCTTTGGGCAACTTTTATCTCATATATTATATAATTGTGTGTGCACGAGCGAGCATGTATGTATCAAGCACTGAATTCTTACCATCCTGAAAATCTGAAATCAATGCACTCAGAGTAAAATAACTGCAGCAAACAAAACATCAAAAAAGAAGATAAAGCAAACACCATTTTATGCTTCTCAATTTCATACTGAGGTCCCGTGTACTCCTCCAAGACAGCCTGCGTATCATTCGGGTTCAACTTCATTGCCCTGTCAATAAATCCCGAAATGAAAAGAAATAAAATATACATATACTGACCATATAAACATCACCACATATTCATTTTTTAAAAAAGAGGAAAGAATAAGAAAAGGAGCTCAACTTCATTGCCTACATAGACTCACTTATTTCATCCCCAACATACATTCTATGAGCTGATCAATTAAATTGTAAGCACAATTCAATGAAGAGCTCACCATTTCGTCCTCTGGTAATTCTTGTCACCCGGAATCTCCTTCAAATCAACAATAAAGTCCCTGAACCTGAAATCCGCATCAACCTCGGAAGCTTCCGACTTCGAGGTAAGAAGCCTCACCATGTCGGCCTTCAAATAGCGCTGCAATTCCTCAAATTTCATCTCTGGCAGCGTTTCCATAGCCCTTGCAAACTCCTCCTCCTCCGACAACTCCACCTTGAACACGTCCTCCGGCACATAAAGCCTCCCCTTGAACTCCCTCAATATGTCCTTCAGGTACACCGGATCCAACGACGGCACTCCTTTCGCATCGCTGTCCTTCCTGGATCTCGATTTCTCGAGCAACCGCCTCGGGATTCGGAAAATCGACGATCCCGAGAGCGTGGAGGACCTCTCCAAAGCCTCCTTCTGGGAGAAGGTGAGGAGCCTGTCCCCGACGACGAACCTCGGCTCGACTTGGCTCGGGTTCTCTTTGAGGACTCGAGTGATGAAGTCGTCGCCGGGCTCGGATCCCGAGGCGGATGGAGCCGCATCCGCCGCATCGGAGACCACGACGGACAGTTTGAGGCGGTGGGGGCCACGGACGGATGTCGGTGGCCGCCGCCCGAGACGGCCGTGGATGACAACGAGGCGGCAAGGGGAGAAGGGGAGCCTGGACGATATGAGGAGATCGGTGGCGTTCATGTTAATAGTTTTTTAGGGGATTCAAGAATTTTTAGGGTTTTTCGAAGTGCATTTGTTCGGAAGCTCTGCGAATTTGGGCGGGCGAACGGTGAGGGAGGGTTTATCTGAAGTAAGGGAGAAGCATGGGAGAGTTTCTCTCTCCGCAATTTGCCACGGATTTCGTTACATGACGGATCCCTCTAATTGCAACCCTCGATTTGGGTGCACACCCCTAACTTTTGCGCACCTATCATAAAAACACTCACATCCTTTAATCTCATTATTTTAATTGTTCTGCTACACATACCCCAGAATATAAACTCCACTCATCGGCCCCATGATGTGTCAACTTTTCATTGGTTGCCTGATTTATTTTACAAAAAGATAAAAAGCAACTAAAATACCCTTATTTATAAACCGCACTTTCTCACGGGATTTTCTCTTTTTACGTTTTTGTGTTTCATTTTTCGCACCCTCTCATAGAGCTAAAACCATATTTCAAAATCTAAGGTTTCCTAAAACGAAATGTCGTTTGAAATCACTCCATCAATCTGTTGCCCTTCCGTCTAAAAACATTTGAAAACCCTAAATATCGACTGCCGGATCACCAACAAACTGTTAATCGTCAAATTTGTCATTCGGTGGATTTAAACCTTGACAAAAATGGGTACAAATTTTTTTTTTTTTGTTTATTATCTTTTTTTAAATAAATACATGCTGTATTTCATCAATTAAAAAATTGGAGAACTGTTGATAGACATTCGTGTGTTTTTGCATTTGAGTTACATATGTGAATCATAAAATATATGAGTAATACGTCTAAAAAAATTGATTTATGTATCTAACAATTATATTTATTTTCCTGGAATGTATATGTATGTCCTGGTGTAAATAGAATAATGTTGTCAAACTTCTTTATCAATCAGCAGAAAATGTAACTTACTTATTGTGCATGATTTGGACAGTACCTTAAGGGCACAATGTAACTAGTTTGTATGTCATGTAAGTTCCTAAAAATGTTATGCGATTGTATGTTTGTGGCAATGTAACTAGCCATTATTAATGTAGTTGACTAACAATTATAAATGTTGCATTTGTTTGTCGTGATGTATCTTTGGAAGTATATGTCATCCCAAACAAAAAATGATTATGTAACCATCTAATTGGTTCATATGATTATGACAGATTCTAACATACACAATGTAACTATCTTAGTATAAACTTTCAGATTCCCTATTAAGTTTTACTAATGTATCTAACTATTATAAAGGTTGGCATGTGCATCTCATGGTTAGTCAACAAGGTAAATATTTGAATGAGTTTTTAGTATATATATTTCAGTATGTATTAGATGTAATTGAAAGATTGGCGTATGTAATCGTTTTATATAATGATTATGTTAGTCAGTTACAATTAACAATCACTCATGTCCAAGAAAAATAGAAAAACCAAACAGAGGAGAGGGAAAAAATATTACCCACAGTTTAGAGCTTCATTGCAGAAGATTTTTGAAATTTTTCAAAACTTAATCTTAAAGATAGGCATGTAGAGATGCTTAAAAGAACACTTTTCTTTTCAAGAGTTTGTTGGATAAGTCATATGACTCCCATCAAACAAAGAAGGGATGATGATATACTTTAGGTCATTCAAACTTATGATCATAAGATCCAGTCCTTCGTCATTGGAGGGAAGCCTATGAAGATCACAAAAGATGAAATCGATCTTATCTTGGGCATTCAGTCAGGGAAAAAGGAAGTTAAAGGTAATGAAATGATAAATTAATAAGCTATGTACTAAAGTTGTGTGAATTACAAGAAATACTTTCATTTATAGAATTTATAAGTTACTTTTTTTTTACTACAGTGAACTATGGAACAAAGCCAAACACACCATTCATCAAATGAAAGTTTGCTGGAGTGACTAGACCATGTGTTCCATTCATCAAACAACAGTTGATTGAGGCATTGGCTGGAAATGACGACCATGATTTCAGAGATGTTGACGACTGGCTTTGACTGGCTTGTCATCTTAGTTTTCCACAAATTTTATCATGTGTAAATGAAAAACTGAACAAGTTAAGATATATGGTGATGGTATATGAAAAAGACTTTTTAGTTCTTTTGCGTTTTGCAACTTTGAAGAATGTGAATCAAAACCTTTTTGGGTTGATTATATCAATATATTAATTCTTGTTCTAGCTAAATGTACATTAAAACATATATTTGTGTAGCTGTTTTGATTTGTTTCCGTATCTAATTGTTTTGAACAAGAAATGTAACTAATCTTCTACAGCAAATGTAACTATTCTTCTGCATAAAATGTAACAGCAAATGTAACTAGCTTAAACAAATGTAACTACTTTTTGGATAATATAACTAAGATATGACAAATGTTACCCATTACCACATTACAAACAACACAAATTCAAACAAACAAGGCTACAAAACATGTCCCAGAAAAGATAAAACTATAAGATAAGGACGAAAAAAAATAAAAATGGAGCAGATCCAACAGCTTCATCAGCATTCTGTATGTTACAAATTTCAGTCTTCTTTACTTGCTTTCTCCTTGGTTTAAAAATATTAGTTGCTTTCCTTTTTTATGGTGGACGCCCTTAACTTCTAACCTTTGTCGGAGAGTGAACAAATTGAATTTGGCAATGGTTCTTCACCAGCAGTATTACTGTTGGGGGTTTCATTAGATAAATTTATTAGATGTGCATGCAGAAAAACTCGATTCTTTTTGCAAAATTCTAGTTTCTCCTCAGAAACAACAGCAGCTTCAACAACATTCACAAATTCAACAAAATTCCCTGTGTTCCCTGTATTGAACAAACAAAAATCCACAAAAAGCAATAAATGTATTCATGTATTAACCAAAAGAATCGAATAAACATAGAATGAAAATATAGTACCCATATTAAAATTGGTTACGCAAGACTGTAACAGAAATTTATTTCACTAAAGTTAGTTACTTTCAGATATATCAGTAAGGTTTCTGCATAGCCTTATAACATTTCACATATAATTCTAAATGCAACTAACTAATAAAAATACACATTAAACCAGAAAAAAGGAATATAACTCAAACAAAGATGTGAAAAATGTAACTGATAATAAAAAGTTAAACAACAATATGCCATATTCATTATATAACATCAAAAACATTAGAAACACAAAAATCACAATTGTGAGATGATGAAACTGCTAGAATTGACATTCAAAAAATGAAATTGACATCCACAAAACATAATTAACCTCCAAAAATAGAGAAAAAAATGCATATACAAACAACAATAAACGCCGCACCTGAATCAACCTCAATCGAAAAGAATATCAAAATTTTAGTTTTTTTTCGATCAGATTAAAGGATGAAAAAGTCCTCCGGATATGAATCCAGTTTGAAGAATCGATCAAACATCAAATCCGATCTACTTGAAAATGTTCTTCGAAAGAATTGCATCGTGAAAAATTTTCCATCCTGAAAATTTGAGATTCAAAAATGGGGGATCCAAAAATGGAAATATTGTAAAACAAACCCACGAATTACTCTCGCTAATCATAATGCCCATTCATTACGGTGGAGGTTACCAAAAAACCAAATCAGGGGTATTAAGGGTAATGTCACAAATACCACCTCATGGGGCTTACATGGGGCCTATGAAATGGGGTCTATGAATCATTTTCCTTATTTTAAACATCACTTTAAGAAGTGTTGATATACGCAGTTTGTTTTACAACCCGTTTTACAGACCCATACGCTATGTTAACATAGTATACAATATACTATCATAGTATATACTGCAGTCCGTTTTTTTTCATTTTTCACTATGAAAAAAATACACTAATATATCTTAGTATATACTTCATTTTATAAAATAACATGCACTTCAAAGGGTGAATGTATAATTTTATTAAAAAAAAGAAAAACAGCATGGATTGCAATTGGGGCTGCAATGGGGGCTACATGTATCTTTTTCCTTATTTAAGTGAAGCATTAAATTTCAATGCACACCAATATGTCAAATGCAAGTTGAAACGGCAAAAACCCTCTCAAAACAAATAAACCCTAAACATCTACAACCCCCACTCCGCGACACCCCTCTTGCCATCCGCTCTCTTGCTCGCCAGCGTCAACCTTCCTGCATCATGGATGATTTAGCCCAGCCGTACTCTCACGAAACTAAGAAACCCTAAACCTCTACCACCCCTCTCCCCTCTCCCCATCCACTCTCTTACTCGCCATTGTCAGCCTCCCCGTGTAGATCATCACTAGGGATGATTCAGCCCAGCCATCCGTGCTCTTACACTCCATCATCTCTTTTGCACCTCTGTTGAACTTTCTTGTCTTCCCATTGGGACATTGATATGTATGGATTGATCTCATATAAATAAAAAAAATTTATTTTTGTGATTGAATTGTAGAATATAATGGGATCGATGATGTTTCTTTAATATATATTTGTGATTCTGCTCGTTTTCGTAGATGGAATGTCATATTTTTATTAAATGATAATCTTACAAATTCGTAATTGTATTTTACTTGATATTTGTTAAACCTCTACCAAGTCACTAATCGAATTTCAATTGTTGTTTCATAGACCTCACTAATTTAAATTGAACAAGGCTCCTTACTTACATGGATTATATGGCATATAAGGTTTAGGCATTTAGAAGCAGTAGCCTATGTAAAATTGTTTTTTCTTAGTTTTCTACCAAGTGGATACCCAAATGAATGGAAATACATTTCTAAATTCAAATTGAACTTACATTTTTTGTTTTATTTTTTATCATCATGTAATAAGAAAAAATCTGCTAGAAATGTCCCTAGTGAAATTTTACTAAGGATGTCCTTAGCAATCGACACATGGCTTCAACAATTGCGGGAAAGTTTGCTTTTTAAAACCTAAAATGGTATAATTTCTACACAAAACATGAAGGAGCATTGTTGATTTTTTCTTTCTTCACTTTACTTTCCCTGTTTCACCTATTCTTTGCGTCTCCCTTTTGTTTTTCCCTTTTACAACTGAAAGTGAAACCTTAGATAGACAAAACAACAGTAAAAATCAATAAATGTTTGAAAAATTGGAGGCCAAAAGTGATTCACAGGAAAGCAAGGCTATTCACAATTATATTTTTTCATTCTCTTTGATTTTTAGGGTTAAAAAATATTCAAGAATATTTTTTATTTTTTTTATTTAGTCAAGTTGTTTTCAATGAATGTTGTATATAAATAGTTATGCATTATGATGTTCTCTCAAATTTTTGTGATTGATAACACAAAATAAAAAATAAAAAGAAGAGGGCATCACAATCAAAGAGGAAGATATATTTTGATTTGTTTTTGGGTTTTTTTATGTGTGGGCATTACAAACAAGGGGGTTTAATTGGCTGGTTGGGTATCACAAACAAAGGACTTGGCTCATTTGTTTTGTGATGTTTAATGTGTGATTTATTTTTTTGGATTTAATCAAGTTGCTTTTATGAATATTGAATATAAATATTTATAGATTATCAAGTTTTTCATATTTTTGTGATTGAGAACCCAAAATAGAAAGAAAAGGGGCATTACAAACAAAGCACTTCCCAAACAAAATACACGGGGATTGTTGGTGAGGGTAGGCAACTCAATGATTGTGTGACATGTCCTAAACAAAACAATGGTACTGATTGTGGTGTTTTGTATTGAAATATGTAGAGTGCTTACGCCAAGCTAAGGAATTAGAATTCACACATGTAAAGACATTTTTATTTCAAATGTATGTACGTCATAACTAGTTTTTTTAATTATAAATACTATGCATTATAGTTTTTGCAGGTAGACATGTATAATTTTCAAGGAAAGCTAACAGCTCCCATATTGCAGAAAAATAAAACTTTGACATCTAAAGCAATCAGTTAAGGATCTTTCTTTTCAATTTAAATTTTTGTAATCTGTAAATCAACTCTTATATTGTGAAGTTAACAAAAAAATTTATTTTGTAACTTAAACAGTGTTTTTTATATAACATTGATGTATTATAGGATATATTGAAGGAGATGTGTTTAACAGGAGACATGAAAAAATGACAAGACTACAATTCTTTATAACAGGTGGAATTCATGAGTTTGTGAAAAGTTGTGTGTAAATATGATTATGTATGTATGTTTATATTTAAAATGTGGATCACCAATAGTTTTCAAACTGCCATATATGTAATCGTGGATTTTCAAGTAGATAAGTAAATTCACAAATATAAGTAACTAGTGATATTTATGTAGTTAACTATGTCTGAAAACGCATCCTGAAATATTTATAGATTTAAACAGTGAGTAAAATGGAGTGCACATGTATATAATCTAATCTCATAGATTAGTAAGTTACTAAATATTTGGACAACTCTTGATAACATAGTATGTAACTTGTAAGCAAATCATAGACCAATAGAATTTTGAAGACTATCAAATATCAGTTCTCTGCATCTAACTGTGTTGTGCCTGTGTCATTTGGAGTCATTCCGGTCAAGCCTTGTTCACTTCTGGGTCATTTAGGGCATTTTCTTTTTTCGATCGGAGTCGTTAAAATTTTAACTTTTTAGCTATTTGCGTGAGTTTAAGTACTCTGATTAAAAATCTGACTGCATATTATGAGTCCTGGTATGGTTTAGTACTGCCCATAAAAATCTCATCGAATTCCAATATCATTTGAAAAAATATGCAATTCCAAATTGTAGCTGAGTTTTCGTTTACTGGTTTGGGAGGTGGGTTATCAAATGCACACGTCTACGTAGTCTTTGGTTGGCTATGACCAAGTCAAGAGGGAGGTTTTGTTTGATAGTGTGGTTGGGTTGACTTGTCAACCCACCACCAACCCCTTTTGTGCATAATTAAAGCCCCCCTATTTAATCCCTCTCTCTCTCCCCCGCCCACTCTCTACGGGTCTCTCCCTCTCCCTCTCTGTTTTTTATTTATTTTGTGTGTGTTGAAGAAGGGAAAAGAAGAGGAAGGATTAGAAGATGAAGGAGAAGTGCTGGAGGGAAGGCATGGAGTGAAAAGATGGTGAGTGTTGTATATTATTATGGTTTTTATGCTATCTTCCCCATCTTTTGCTCTCTTTGTCTCCTTCTTTAAGTCAGCCCTCCATGTGTTTGTGTTTAGCACCAAAGGTTGAAGTGGGAGTGTTGAAGGAAATGGCGGAGGCGTATGGTGAGGGTGCGTGCACGCGGGAGTCGTCGTGCCCCCTCCCTTAAATCCCTCTCTTGGTGAGCTTTTCTTCTTCCCTCTTTGCTTTTTGTGGGTTGTTGATGTCTCATGGGTATTGGAGTGAACATGCATGTGAGGTGTTTGGGTTTGAGTGCATGTGGGGGTGCGTAGGAGCACGCGTGCGTACGTGCGGGGGCGCGCAGGTTGGGCGCGCGCGGGGGGAGCGCTGTCTGCGCCAGGTGCGCGCGTCTGCGCGCTGCCCGTGTGTCCGCACGAGGCTGCCCGGGGCTGGATTGGGTGTGCTGAAGGTCGGCACGCTCGAGTGTGGGTCCGGGGGGCTCGGGTAGGCGTGTGTGCGTGCATGCCTATGCCCTTTGCCCGTTTAGTCATTTTAATTGTATTGTTGTGTAATTTACTCACCCTCTTATGTTGCCTTACCTTGCAGACCTCGTCGGATGAGATGCGCGTCGATCCGGGTATTCAGTGAGTGGTTTGATCCAACCCTTCGGGACGCGCTCGATGCATATAGTCATGCATCGCGCATCCATGGGGCTTCCTTGCACCCTAAATGTGCTAGATATGTTTGCATGCTAGGATATATAGCACGCATATTGCGTAGAACCCCCTTTTCTACCCTATACGTGCCTATGTATTTTTATTCGTGTTTGAATGATAGTGTTTTCGTGTGCCCTCGTGTTTTGGCATGTATTTCTGAATTGTGTATGGATGTATTAGAATATAGCATGCCTTAGGTAGTATTGTAGTATTACCCCCACTATATTAATTATATCCAGCATGCTTAATCCTGGGTTAATAACCAGATGCACAACTAATATTCTCTTACGATAAGACTGGAGGACGTGGTATAGTTGTTGTATCCATCTATTGGGGCAAAGCTATGATCAGCTTCCTGAGAGGATGAGGCTTTCCCTCTCTCTCACCCTCCCTCTTTGCATTAACTGAGTAAGTAGATGCGGTTCCTACTTGACTCAGGTTCACTCGGGATTATCAGTATGCACCGGTTGGTGCACGAGATTGCGCTTAACCCTCCCCTTGGAGTTGGTGATATCCAACGCCTGCTTGTGTCATCCTTTGTGTGATTGAATGTTTTATTATACCCTTGCATGCATGTTTAAGTAGGTCATTTCCTTGTATGCATGATGTATGAATTGTTAATGATGTAAATCCATGTGAGGGAGTACCGTTATAGTTAATTAATATGTTATCATGCATATGGTACACATAACTGTGATAGAACTCTCCTGTAAAATTTATGCGCATGTTAAAACTATCGGGCCTATCTGTGATAGGCGTGGGTACGATCCGCTATCGGGTTGTACCTCATTAGTTAAGCACTAGCGATGTAATTGCCCCCCTTGCATCCGGGTGATGCATCCGTTTTGAATTCAGGAGAATTCTCCGTTGTATCGGTATTGTTTAACTGACAGTTACGACATTAAGTTGGCCCTACCCATGCTAGGCGTGTCTATGAAACGCTTGTTGGGTAACGCCTTTGGCTTATTTCTGCACTAGAGCAGAGGTAACCCCTTGCGTCCGAGCGACGCACCCGTGTGGGAATACAAGAGTATTGGTTATCTTCGATATGTGATTATAGAAAGTAGTTAGAGTTTCTCCCAATATCATCCGTGTAGGAACTTCCCGGCGTTGAAAATGTTGTCCTGGCACCGGGCTCCCATCCGTAGGTATTAGCGATGCATTCGGGACGTATTGATCGTGGGAGTATGTCAGGTAGAGGCTACCCGGGGAAAGGGCTACCGTATGATATTAAGAACATAGAGTCACCCCCCCCCTTCGTTGGATCCGTGTAGGAACTTCCCGGCGTTGAAAACGCTGTCCTGACATCGGGCTCCCATCCGTAGGTATTGCCGATGTATTTGGGACGTACTGATCGTGGGAGTATGTCAGGTAGAGGCTACCTGGGGAAAGGGCTACTGGTGGACCAAGGGTGTAGAGCCAGCAGAGTTATCCCAAAAGTCCCTAGGGTCACCGTTGCGGGGGCTAGGGTGAGGTTGAATGTGTGTAGTGAGTCACGTGATGTCGTGGCTCTAGTACCCGTCGAGTATACTCTGGGTATGTTGTGCCTAACGCTTAAGGTATGGTAGTGTATCTCTACCTCGTAGCCGTTAGACTCATAGTATCTTGTTATCCAGTAACACCAAGTGTTATGGTTAACCCTTATTTTCTCCCCAAGAGTCCCAAGTGCCTCCCTTTTGGAGTGAGGGTGAGGGTGTGGTTGGTCGTGTTGCCGCGTGACCTTGTTTATCCGTTGGGTTTCTACCCATGTTTTTCCTTGAAAGGAAATTGCCTTAGTATCGAATTGTTGTGTTGGTGTTTGGTTTCTGGCCACTCACTGAGCTTGTAGCTCACCCCTCGCGTACTGTTTCTTTTTACAGGGACGTGGTTGGACGTGGAGCTGGTGTTTCCCTGTGGTGTGGTCTTGCGTGCGTGGAGCGTTCCATCAGGCGAATTGGCGAGTGCGAGGCTGTCAACAGTCCTAGAGTCTTGTGTATTTGAAATCATGCATGTTGCACCAGTTGTATTTTATTTGGCTAGACTTGGCTCTCACAGGACAACTATTGTGTATTCGGGTATATAATAATGTTTTTGATTTACAGACATATTGATATTTTTATGCTTCCGCATTTCAGTTAAGTTATCAGTTGTCATTGCTTCGTTAGCCTTGTGTATTTATTTATTGGAGTCATTGTTGACCTCTTGTGTGATAGCTGATACTTTACATATTTACCACGTCTCAAGGACGGCCGCCCTGGGGCGTGACAAAAGTTGGTATCAGAGCTTGATCCTGTCAGAGCCTAAGACGTGGACGTGGCCACCCCTGGACCCCCTTAAGTTGTCAACTGGGTCGACTAAATATGGTCAGTGTTGGGTCCCCTGTTGTGGGACTAAGGCTTGGGAAGGAGTTTCCAGCCCAGTTGTGTTGTATTGATGGATCGTTGCAATTTCTAAGGTTGGATCACGTCTCGATTATGGAGCTTCGTTCCCAGAAATCGGTATTGCTGATAACCATGGAGTTCGCGTGCGGCGCCGGTTTCAAGTTTTGAGGATGTGGCGTATTTATCATTAATGAATGATGTCTTTTTCCGTTTTCCTGCTTGGGATTAAGGGGCCTTGAGGGGTCATCATTGAGACCCGGGCTAGGGTGCTCTGTGTTCCTTGTTTGGTTGTCAGGATATCCTATATCGGGACCCCAAGGTGCCCTCCCAAGGGGTTCTTTCCCCCAGTCAGGGAATATCTTTAAAACATCTATTTGATGATTGTCTTTCCCTCTCACTTGGAAGGTGCTATAGCGAGTGGTGATGCGTATGATCGGGATTGTGTGCATCCTTATGTAGCTTGGTGGGCGATAGCTTATGGACTAGGGTTCCATAGCCACATCTGGAGTTGCTTCGATATATCATCATGCGTTGTAGCGGCCCGGTAGAAGCCAGAGTCCTGTGAGGTGCTCTCAGGTACTATCCACGACGCTTGTTGGTGTGTCCATATAGCAGAGATAGTGGATGTGTGAGGCTAACATCCAACAAATATCTTTTTCTAAATACGTAACGATAGTTTTTGAAGTTGGTAAGAAACTTTTAAAATATAAGTAATCAATGATTTGTATGAAAACTCAACTAAAAACACATTCATAATTATGTAGGTAACCGCATTTGAATATAATACCACAAACATGTACATCACAAAACTCATATTTCTATTGTATTGGATAACAATAAAATGTACATCAGAGAAACTGTCACAAAAAATAGTTACTTGAAATAACATTCAACAGAAATGTACATAATAGTTACAAAAAGATATACATCACATCAACCAAAATAATTCATTCTTTCATACACATCATATAACAAAATAGATATCTCATCTTGATGTTGTTATGTGCATTGCATCTAATAAGGGATACTTGAATCCCCGTGATCTACATTACGGATAATAAAAGAAATGTTAAGACCTACATGTTGAACAAAAGATTTGCATTCATATTATTGTAAGATGCAAAAGCAATTATATCGATATTAAGATCAAAGCTTATCCTCCACGATGTAGTCTGCCGTTGATTATCTATAGTCTGTAATAATAAAAAATCAAACAAATATTAAATAACATTCATACTTCAAACATAAATGGGATTCTAGATTGAAAATTTATTTATCGTTGATTGACCACAGGATGTCGAGGGATAAGTGAACTTGAGGAATAAAAAAATCATCAATAGAGTTATATGTCATGTGGGAGTGCTTATCATTTCCAACATAAATATATCATCAACCGGATTTTGTAAATGTGCAAATTATTTCTAAATTAGAATAATAGAAGAATCAATATGTAACAAAATAATTTGAATGCAAATAAAATTAGATACGAAAGACAACAATGTGAATAGACAAACCTTTGTAAGAATGAATGGATCTGGAGATACAAAATCATCATCTCTGATGTCATCGTTGATAGAATTACATGCATTTTTTGTTTCTTTTCTCTTTCTTTTCCTCTCGAGTGCACCTTTTTGCTGGCCAGGTCTATCATCACGTTTTTTTTACCCTTTTTCATAATGCGAGGTGAATGTATTGTTATGTGACTCTTCAAAAAAGTGTCATCGCATGCATTTGCAACATTTTGCCTTGTGTTTTCCACAAAATCCGCATTGCATTTAACTTTAATATTATATAACAATTATTCAAATTCTTCTTTCGAGCCCACACTCAGCTAATCAAGAGTCTTTTATGACAATGTAAATTTTACTGCAATATTAATTATATTGTGACAAATTCGATTACATTGCAATGCTAATGACTCTTGAGAATCTAATGCTCCATACTTATTGAATGTAGCGCCATCTGTTGTATTTTTTGTCCATCTCTTTAAGATATACTAAGGTGGGAGATAACTGATATTCATGAAATTAATAACTTTCAAAGCATGTGTGCATAAGATACCCATTGACTCAAATTTTTTACAATTGCAAGATATTGTAAGGTTAGAAAAATCATACTTCACAATAACTTCTCTACGCTAGTCAGGGTGTTCAATTCGGAACGTGCTTGTATGTTCTTCTCTAATGTCAATAATGCAACATCAAAGAATGTCCTCTTGTTCAAAATCAATAAAAATCTTCTGTGTAGGATTTAGCTGCTTGCTTCAAAACAGGAAGTTCTAGAAACAATATTTGCTTAGTATGCCTAGACTTGTAATATTGAATTAGTTCATTTTCATGAAAGTAATGAAGAGTTGGACACAATTTTCTATTTAATCACTTCTCGAATAAATTGTTTATGCTTTCACTCCTTTGGGTTGAAGTGAAATTAACACAAAATGAATTTCTTCGATAAACTAAGGCCCATTTTTCTTAAAGTTTGTACATTTTTGTTGACCACGAGTTGTCCATCATATCATACTTCACTAATAAACTCTTCTACTCTTCCTCAAATTGCTTTTAAGTGCTACTTTCATATATGCAATTCTTGAAGTGTCATTGGAAGTCAGAATAACTTTTAACATGGGATATATGTTTAACAATATTTTGTAATATGTGCCATAAACAAAGTTAATGAGTTGTGTTCGGCAACACTAGAGTAATCGTTTTAGACATAGCAGCACACTGATCTGTAAAAATTGCCCTTGGTTGTTTCCAGACATTTCTATCATCTATGTATTGAACAACCAAACAAAAATTTCAATAATTTCATCCAAAAGCAATGCAGCTCTAACCAATATGGTTTGTTGATGCTGATTTACTCCAATAAATGGTGTAAATGGCATAAATGTCATACTTGTTTGTTTGAAAAGTTGTGTAAAAAAAAAACCACGTCACCAAAGTAAGAATAATCCATAATTAGCTGTGCATTTGTCCATAAATATTTGGTCATGCGTTCTTCTTTATGAACTTAGATAGCATAAAAGAATGAAGGATCATTTGATTGCATATTCTTGAGATAATTCAAAAGATTATGTGCATCTCCTTCTCTAAAATCCATCATTTGTTTGGTGTGCAAATAGTTGTTAAAATCAGTTTGAATGAATCCAACATTTTCAACTCCTCCTGTCTCTTCTACCAATAGTAACTCCCGCACTACTTATTTGATCAATTATACCATGATGAGTGGGCAATATCGGGACTCACTAATGTGTGATTATGCTCAATATTAACTTTTGACACTTTCTACACATAGCCACGTTCAACTTTAAATTCAATTCACGCCATGCCATTTGTTCTTTCTAAAGGGCGTGGTTTCTTGATGGAACATCTTCTTCTATCTTGTCGAACATCTTCTTTATTGTACATAAGTTTTCTATTTTGTATAGTCCCATCAGATCATCTACCTAAATGCCCCTTTTGAACACTGAAACCTTGACTTTTAGCATACTCATTATAGAAGTTAAAAGCATCAGCTTCTGAATGGAATGTCATCCCAACCTCTAGTTCAACACATGCTCTATTTTATCCATCTCTGAGTGTTTTCTGATCATCATTATAAATCTCTTCAATATTCAGATTTACCTTTTCATCCGAATTTAAAGCTACATTGTTATCATATGAAAAACTACATCTTCTAAATCCAATCTATTTAGGTTTTCTGTACTGGATGTATCCATTGAATTATGTCGTAAACAACAATCAATCACTTTCAATATGTGCTTAAGATAGATAATAGAGGAATATATTAACATAAATGCACATAAGCACAATTAATTACCCAATTACTTTATAATATGACAATAATATTAACAATCACAACATCAACAATAATAACAAGCATGGATGGTTTCATATTTTTGTTTTCAATGAATTGAATTCAATGAACCCAAAAATTTAGTTGCAACAACAAATTTTTTTTTTATAAGTCCATTAAAAAGTACTCTCCATTTGATATGAGTGAATTCCAACTTAGAAGCACAAAATTTCATCAATTCATTAAAAAGTACTCTCCTTTTGGTATGAGTGAATTCTAACTTAAAAGGACTATTAAATTGATAAACCTATAAAGAAACTTATATCTTGTACATAAGCAGATCACACCAATTAGATCACATAAATTTTAACTAGTAATTATGATAAATTGGATTCCACAAAAAAAAAATGGCGGGTTATTTTGTAAAATCAACGGAAGAATTATTTAATATTTTTATAATATAATTTCTGGATTCTAATGAAAAAGATGTCAGATATGAGGAGTATAACAAAGATAAATGAGATATATACAAGAATACAGATAGTATTTATTGGAGACACAATCAGCCCATATGCTTCTTTAAATAATCCATTAAAATATCATATCCAAAGAACAACTAGAATAAAAAAATTCAAAAGGCACCTATGAATTTTTTTTGAATTCTAAATAATCAATCAATTTAACTATACCTCTCAATTGATAAATACCACTTTCCATTGCCTTCTTGGGCGTCTCCTTTTTATTTTTGTCAATTTTTTTCCTCAAATAGCTTGGGCAATGCTTTTTTTTTTCTCCCTCTTTTAGGAAACTGAGTGTGCAACAGTGCAAGACGAGGGTTATAAAGGGGTCCAATGAACTCCACCATATATTTTTTTTTATTTTTAATTCCTTTAGATGCTAGTTGCCCAATATACCCTTTTTAGGGTTTTAAAAAGCAAAATTTACCCGCAATTGTAGAAGCCACATGTCGACTATTGGGGACGCCCCCAACAAAATTTAGCTAGAGACGTCCCTAGAAGATTCCCCCCCCCCTGTAATCATCCCCTTTCTTGAATAGCCTTTGCAATTTGTTTTAATATTGTGACTCTCTATCTAGTGATGTTTATGTTTTACTGACTTTCATTAAGGGCATCACTTAGAATGCTTAAAGTATTAGAATGTTTTATTGTATTTTCTCTCTAAAAGTAAGAATCATAATACTTGTATGAAGAGTTCATGAGTTAATATGTTAAACTAATGTAATAGCTAGTATGAGAATGCATTTTTCAAATTTCCTTCTCATGTGTAGACTATTATATATATTATTGAACATTACATTCAAGAAATTCAAGTTTTTTTAAAAAGCATTGGGCACGAGTGTATTGCTTATGAAAATATTTTGGACTGTTTTTGTTATTTGTATTTAGAGGTTCATTTTTTTAATACAATGCTTAAGAAAATTTGTGATGAGACCTAGTTCATATAGATTATAGGTTCCACATTATCTAAAACTTGCTCAATTGTGTTAGATTACTATTAGTATGATTACCATGTGGTTAGTGAGAATGATTTATTCATAAAATATGTATTGAGATTCATGATGTGTGTTTTAATCCTTGATTCAGTGGAAATTATGAAAAATGGTCTCTACAAAACATCTTTGACCTACAACCTTCAACAAGAAGAATAGATCTAAATACAAGCTCCTAGTTCTAAAAATATTGAAGTTACGATTTAGATATAAGAGGAGCAGAGGGAAGTAGAGGTGGAAGTAGACTCAGAGAACTAGCAAGAGGGATTCGTTTCTTGGTGAACTAGTAAATAATGAGCTTCTTGTTGGTTACCAGCACCACTTGGCATATTGTATTTGGAATGGAAAGGTATATACAATTTGTAAAAAAAATTATATGTAATTTATGATATAATAATTAGAATTACAAGCTTTTGATCGTACACCACAAACTAACAAGGTTCTGTATGGATGAGCATTGGTACTTCAGCTTTTCTTGATTACCCTCAATTCGATTGGTGGTCATGTTTCATATGTAGAAGGTGACAGACATAATTCAACACGAACATATTTTTTTGAACTCCTTTTCAAATTGAAACACCCTTTTCTTCACAGTATTCTTTTGTGGTAACCCTCATAACATGAGTCAGATTCCAAATCCCACATTTCATTTGTTGTAAATTCTTATCTGCAATTGGTCAAAACATTTTTATCTATGTGGAAGCAACATAACAAATGTGTTGTGGATGGAAACACTTTGTTCAAGGCATTTGTTAACCACTGAGGGCAGTGTCGTATTATTAAAGAGCTCCCTAAAGCACTACAATGCCGATGTATAATTTTTCTCTTTTTCTGCTTCCATGTATACATATGCAACTAAAAATATTTTGTTTGTCGATGTAACACCCACAATCTCTAGAAGTAGCTTTCTATTACTATTTGTTTTGTATGTACAATCCATCATAAAAATAAAAGAAAATGCCATCACCAATGCAATGGATGAAGGGTGTGCCCAAAATATATCTACCAACCTCCCAGAATCAGAATCCTTAATGTGTGTTCCACAAAGCCAACATCATATATCAGCTTGAATAACTATTGCATATTTGTGCGACCAACAATTTCTTCTTTCTTTATTTTTCTTATTGCGTTGTATATAGTGGTTAGCATGGATGCATTCAATCTATTGCGGTCTTTAAGATGTCAAACTATATCTCTAGGACGCACCCCACTCTATCATCCCCTGGAGAAGTTCATACCCTTCAATAAGTAGTCCAACAAATGTGTAGGAGACCAAATCTGTCACACCTGAATAAGGAATACAGACACAAGAGTTTATCATAGTAGAATAAGAATATCACATTAATGAGCTCATTAACTGAGATGACCCATTTCAATTAAAGGTCTACTAATGAATTAGGGCTCACCTCGGCCCAGGAGCCTTCTCAGGACAGAGTTTCTCATTGGCCCTATATGTCACCTCAGGAATGAATTCCTTCTTCAAATCGGGCCAAATAGCGACTTTAGTCAAACCTCCACCAAGAGCTGATTATCTGAAGGTCCCAACCAGCCCAGGTCGGGAGAAGTCTGACCAAGAGAGTCAACCAACGTGGGAAGCTCCCACGTGTATTCAACTAATGCCAGTGAAATTGTACAAAGGCCAAGGGAATATTCCCTGACATTGTAGTTGTAACTAATTGTCCGAAATCGGTTATGATGAACTGATTCCAAGATCACACATGTCAACCGATCCAAGAGCCACATAGAAGATTTCATCCCCTGATATGCTCACACCTCTATAGCATAACAGGCATCCCCCTTATAAATAAAAGAGTATCCCTTTCAACACAAAGTAGACACTTCTTCCTCCTAAAAACCCTAGATTCAAGATTGTATCCTCACTTTAATGGAGATTTGACTTGAGCATCAGAGGGGTTAGCCGACACCACACTAGTGTGAATTGTAGGTAATCGGAGCTGAAAGACAAGGAGGAAGACCCGACGAATGGAGATTAACTATCAACGCGGAGGTTTGACCAACACTTCTTCTCATATCCACATCCAAAACCCGGATCGTCCTCGAATCTGGCCTAGAGGAAGACAAATTTGATTTCACCTCCCACAAAATAAATGGCCCTCCATATGCTTGATCAATGGGTGGTTGTATTTTCCATTCAACACTTGGATGATCCAATGATTTTGAAGAAGTGATAACTTCATTCATTTCAAATTGGAAAGGACACCCACACCGTTTTATAGATGTTGAATGCTCTACTTTTTGTCATCCCTTGGAGAAGTTCATACTCTTCAATAAGAAGTCATCCAACAAATGAATGGCCCTCCATATGCTTGAACAATGGGTGGTTATATTTTCTATTCAACACTTGAATGATCCAATGATTTTGAAGAAGTGATAACTTCATGCATTTCAACTTGAAAGGACACTCACTGTTTTAAAGATGTTGAATGCTTATGTTCCGGCTAACAACAATGACAATACCATTCTCCCTATTGATTTTCTATGCCCACTCAATCATTTTATCACAATGATTGAATATTTATATGAAAAACGTATAGAATTCAATTAATATATATGTTACAACATATTATTAAAAGAACTAAATCAATAAAAATATTTCTCACCATAGATGTTGTAAATATCTCACTACTACAAAAAAAAGGTCAAAGATCACGATTAAAAACAGTGATCAAAAGTATTAGATCACGGTTCACAAACCATGATCTACCGAGCTGTAATCTTTTGTTGGTGGCCGTGATCTTTTGATTGATGATTTTATCACAGAGGATAACCGTGATTGTTTGTTGATAACGATCATGGTTTAATTGGTGACTGTGATCTTTTGGTGGGAAACGATCACGTTTTTATACTACCCCGTGATTATTAGTTGGTTAACTATCACAGTGTTTAAGAGATTCCTTAGTAACGATCATGGTTTATTTGGTGACCGTGATAATTTACAATATCAGAAGATTACATTTGCACTTGAACCGTGATCCTTTTCTCGAAACTGCATATATATTTAATATTATTCATGAATAAAACCACCTCATTATACCCAAAAAATCATTTTGATGCAAAACAATTTATATACAATTGTTCTAATACATTCACCTGTTTTCATGCAAATACAAGTTGAAAATATCCAAAATAAATCTTGCATTTAAATCAAACACATCAAAATATTATGTTGAGCCTCAACTACTCATTAGTGGTGCCAATTTTAAAATAAAAAATACAATATAATATAAAAAAAACTGCAATTGTACTCACAATATCACTATATAAAATTTTGAATTATGTTGCACCACTCATTCCTCAATATAGTTATTTCATCTTCTATGTAGGAGGCTATTCCTTCGAACTGCATGTACAACATAATTATGATATTAATTATCCAATAAATTTAATTAAATATATCAACCCAAACAAAAAAATAGAGATAGTACCATTTGAAGAATGTGAATATTTAAGTTTTCGATGATATTTTTCATATACTTCATTACAAATTAACCACATTCGATATTTCCACTTTGTTTTGGACATTACAAATATAAGTAAATAATAAATTCTAAAATTTTTTTTAAATAATTTCATAGATATAATTTTCAATAGTTCAAAATATCTATAAATGTCTATAGATTCATATCTATACTAATTTCCAATCAGCACCTTTTGCTGAAAGTCCACCATTTTCAAAATTCTCCATGCGTGGCTTCAATAATCTTCTCACACATGATATATAGATTCATAGATGTTTCCTTAAATATCTATACATGTCTGATTAAGCTAATATGGCATATCATAAATATATATACATAAACGAAATCTATATACATAAATGAAAAATATATTCACTGGTAGGATATGGGATTCATAAATGTTTGCTTAAATATGGCATATCATGGCATTATTAAAAAATGATCAATCTATCATATGAATTAGATGTCATTGAAACTATAAAAAAAAGTTTTACATTGCATTATTTTTAGTTTCATGAATTCTTATTTATTCCTTAATATATTTTATTATAATATTTTAATTCTGGATTCCACTCACATGCCATGTGACCCAACCCCTTTGACCTTCACATCCTCACCATCTCTCCCCAAATATGTTCATCATATATATAAATACTCTTTCTCTCTCTCTCACTCTCTCTTATCTTCTCTTCCTTTTTAGACCTTTTTCAAGGTCAATCCGAAACCCTAAAAACATACTCTCACCAACTCTTAAATATCTTCAATATAAAACGCTCACCCCTTACCATATCTAAATTTTTCCCTCTTTCATGTCATAGATCCAATCAATCAATTAAGGAATAAAGAGGAAAATAAGAAACAACAAGATAAGATATTAGAGAGCATATGGGGAGGAGATCCAACGGTGGGCTACAGGATGGAGATCCGGCGGTGGGGATTGGCCCATGGATGGCAGAGATTGGAAGTGGGGACGACGAGGATGGCACCGATGGTGCAGGTGGGGACGGAGCTAGTGGGGACGGATGGGATCGGCACCGATGGGGATGGTTGAGATCGGATCCGGTGGGAACAGAATCGGTGGGGATGGTTGGAGATGAAGCCGGTGGGGTCTCGTGCGTTTTAGATGCGGACAGCGCCGGTGGGGTCTCGCTCGATTTGGTGGGGTCGGGGTTTTTTTTAATATTATTAACAATGGTTCTCCTGTTTTTTTAATTGGGGATGGTGTTTTGGTGGGGCTATATATTAAACCGTGATCTTTTAAGGTGGGGATGGTGTTTTGGTGGGGCTATATATTAAACTGTGATCTTTTAAGGTGGGGATGGTGTTTTGGTGGGTATTAGGGTTCTGTTATTGTGTTTTGGTGGGTAGTTAGGGAATTAACTAAAAACCATTTGATCTCGGTATATTTTAAATCATGATCTTATGATGACTTTTTATCACAAATCATAGAAATCGTGATCAATTATTAATGTAAAAAAACAAATTGTGAATATGAAATCTAGAAAACTGTGATCAAATGTCCTATTTTAATCGTTTTAAAAATTTTAAAAATAATTTATTCGATCACAGAATTATATAAACTGTGATCTTTTACTTCTTTAGAATTATGAACATAATTTTTAATTACGCTATGAATATCATCGTGATAGTAGATTATACAAACCGTGATCAAATATAGTTATTTGATCACAGTATACTAAAACCGTGATAATAAAGTAGATTTAATCATGTTTTTAGTGTAATCGTGATCAAATGTTAATGTCAAAAAATTTAAAATTTATTTTATGCAGTCAACAATCACGGTTTAACGCATACTGTGATCTTTAGTAGTTATTATCACGACCTAACGCTAAGCATAATCTTTAGTATCGTGGGCTATTGCAGTTTTTGTAGTAGTATCTCCCTTGAGTCTCAATTTAGTAATGTCACAATTTCGATCAACAACGAAATCATAAAATAAAAAACCTTAAAAATTAATCAAAATTCAGAAACCTTAAAAATGATATATGTTCCCCATCAAAAATTCGAGAAACCTTACAAATGAGATGTGTGTACCATCTTAAACATTCAAGAAACCTAGGAAATGAGACCTGTGTTTTGTGTATTCCATCTTGACCATTCAAGAAACCTTAAAAATTTTAAAAACCTTAAAATTCAGAAACCTTAAAAATGAGATGCGTGTTCCATCTTAAACATTCAAGGAATCTTAACAATTCAGACACCTTAAAAATTCAAAATCTTAAAAATAGGATGTGTGATCCATCTTGAAAATTCAAAAACCTTAAAAATTAGATGTGTGTTTCTATCATAAATATTCAAGAAACCTTAAAATTTAATAAAAATTCAGCACAACATACATTCATGATTGTAAATATGCATATAAGTCCATAGAGATAAACCCTAGAGAAACCCTACAAACTTTCACCATCCCAAACCTTAGACAAACATCCGATTAACATCCCTAAACATACACAAACATGTAGGAATACGAATCCAAATGCAAGTTTTTACCTCATCGTTCTATGGGGGCTCCATGCCGTGATAATTTTCGAGCTGGGCCTTTTCATCAATGAGTACGTGGAATCTGTCGCATGTGCTGCCACACCACCACGTTGCCAGTTAGACCTCTTCCTCTACTGCTTCAATTGATCGACCATCCCTCTCCCCCGTGCATGCTCTCATGCGAACTAGAAAGAGGGTTTTACAGTTAGTGGAGCGTGTGTGCATTAGTGGGTTTTTTGTGTAGGGGAATGGTGGGTGTTTAAATAATGGGGTATGCATAAGATCTGAATATCAATGAATCTTTTGTACAATACTCGATTATTAGGGGTGTGCGTAGATACCCTAATTTTGACATTCCAAAGAAAAAAAAGTTACTTCAAGTGATATTGGAAATTAACCACATTTGGACACTTGATAGAAAACATCATTAGAAAAAAAAATCAAAACCAGAAACCCTGGCCCAACACTTAGGAAAACCTAAGAGCCTGGACAGGGGCGGCTACTTGGAAGTAGCCGCCCCATCATGGGCGGCTAGTTTCAACTAACCGCCCCCTAACCGGTCCCAAGCTGCTTCCCTGGATGGGACATAAAGAAGCATTAAATGCTGATCATTGTGGCGGGTTGTGGCCTTTGGCCACCCCATCTCGCCCGGTTCTCTCCTAGTGACCGACCCAAGCCACCGCTTGTCATAGATGAGACGTTTGGCAGGTCATAATGGGGGCGGCTACTTAAGAGCAGCCGCGCCATCATGGGCTAGCCGCCCCGCACCTAGTCTCTGACAGAAGAACAAAGGTTTAATGGGGGTCAAACAATCACCCTATTATCCAAGTCGTTTTATTATCCATTGGACACTCCCCTACCTCTCTTTTACTATAAATAGAGGGGGTCCAAAACATTTCTAACACATCCAATAATCATCTCCATTCCCAATCCATCATCCGCTTCACAATCCTTCACACCCTCTACTTGAAATCCTTAGAGAGAGATCGAGAGGGAGAGAGAGAGAGAGAGTTTCATTTGTGAAGAGAAACCTTTTCCCTACACAAATCCATTCTCAAAAACCCAGGTTTAACCTCTGCCAAAGCCAAATCCCATTCCTACCCAGGTTCTGCCCAAGTTGACCCAGGCCCTAGGCGGCCAACCCTAACTAGCTGCCCCATACCTGACGGCTAAGATTAACTAGCCGCCCCCCACCTACACCCCACTTGAACCAAGACTCTTCTAGTTAGCCTAGAAGCAGAATATGATACCTGTTTTTCACCTCTGCGTATGGTATATCCGTATCCAAGAGCGGAGACCCACAAGCTCCGCCATGAAGGCGATCAAATCCACCCTCAATTTTTCTTGCTTTTCAAGAAAGCAGGTGGCAATCACAACCACCCCTGAATCCTCTTGAGCCGTTGTCAAGCAGCTCAACCAGGAACAAGACCCCACCACCCTTCCGAGAGACGATCCGACCGAGCCCGCCAGGGCGCGCACCGGATCCGAACCCTCCGAAGAACCCCCACACACGTGAATTTTTTCCACACTGACAAATCTAGCGATCACGGTGAGACCTCCCTCTTGAAAATTGACAAAAAGGTAATCCTCTTCTGCTTCTTTTTACAAGCTTGACTAGAATGCCATCATCCCCCTAGGGAAGCTAGAATTTCACACCCCTCAAGTCAGACCCTCCTCTACTTTGTATCACAGCATCTTTACTGCTTTAAGCCGCACACAGTTACGCACCCCCTTACTACTTTGACCACAATATATCTACTGCTTTAAGCCGCACAAGCTGCGCACCCCTTTACTGCTTTTAAGCCGCACACAACTGCGCACCCCTTTATTGCTTTAAGTCATACACAGCTGCGCACCCCTTTATTGCTTTCTTAAGCCGCACACAGCTGCGCACCCTTACCGCTTTATTTACTGCTTTACATCTGTATTCATTCACAACTGCGTTTTTTTCACATTCAACCATGGAAACCTACACCCAGGATAAAATCATAGAGGAGAGAGATGACAAAGAGGGTTAGGCCACACAGTTTCTTACCCATCTGGAGGAAAGAATGGCTAGCCTAGGGTACCAAACAGTGGAGGACATATTCCATGACCTCACTAACTATCACCGAGTCAATACCTTGAGGTAGGAAATTCCTGCCGAAACCCCCAAGGCTACTCCCAAAACCCCATCCACACCCAGTTGCTCGGTCAATCCAAGCATCTTATCATTCGCCCCCCTTTCCCCCGCGAATCCGATATTCCCGATCGTTTCTACCCTAGGCCCTTACCAGGCCACCCCCAACCCGGGACCACTATATAGCCCTCCCAGAGGAGAAACGCTAGATGAAACCATCCGGAGAATCCTCTCTGAGACTGGACCATCTTCCCCCAAACATGTGTCTCTACACAACCTGAGACAGATCCCATCAGTCCACTTACCGGAGGGTTCAAAATCCTGAAATTTCACCGATACAACGGTCGTGGAGATCCAGACGTTCACTTAATAGCCTTTTATCTAGACTCCCGATCATTTCTAGATCACCAACCTCTATTAGTGTTTCTCTTCCAAAAATCATTGGAAGGAGAAGCACTGCAATGGTTCTCCACCCTCCCTGTAGATCACTTGTCGAACTTCTCAGCTGTAAGCGAAAAGTTGTTAGGCAGCTACGGTTATCAGAGGATTAGGACCCCCTCTATTTCAGACCTAACCGTGAAAAGAATGAGGCCTAGGGAGGAATTCAAACAGTATGTATCCCGATGGTGCACACTTGTCCACCGAACTGGCCTGCAACTCACGGAGTGTCAAGAAATTGACATGATGTTGCAGAGCCAGAGTCCAGAACTCCGTACGAGCCTTTCGTACGGAGACTGTACTACGTACCAGCTTCTGATTGACCGCCACAACATGATTTCCCGTTGTGCTGCCCTAATAGTCCAAACCCCTTCCCCACCTATCAACCATAAGGTTGGACAACCGCCACGAAAGGCGCAAAACCCATTGTTGAGGGGATTACCCATATATTGGCACTCTACCCGAACGGAGCGCGAGTTCCTGACCGTGGAACGGCTCCGAGACAGTACACACCCGGTTCATCCGGATATGCGCCGCCTAGGCAAGCTAATCAAAATTTCACTCCTCGATCAGTGCCCGCCCCCGTGCTGACATGACAAAACCCCATCATCCAAAATTCTCCAGTCCAAAGCCCCACAACCCAAAGCCAGGACCAAACTAGGACTCTCCTTTTTTATTCTACACCGCCAATAGCATAAAATTTAAACCCTAGGCAGCCTACACAAAGCCCCCACAAACAGGTTGTACCTTCCCCCTCCTATGGCCCAAGATGGCTGAATAAAAGGGATTGCTATCCACCCCTCCCAGAAACCCTAGGAAACATCTTCAGAGCCTTAATGAAAACTGACAGCATCTCCTTACCCATAGCCAGACCTTCACCTATCGGTACCAACACCGCCCGTTTTTGTCCATATCATCAATATCACGATCACACTATCGAACAATGCTTCTCATTCTGAGACAATGTTTATGACCTTGACGAAGAGAGACGCTTGGACTGGGCCATCATCAGGGGACTCAGGAACAGCCTGACTACGAAACCTTCAGAAACCCAGTTAAATCCACTATCCAAGCAAGATCACTCCCTATAAAATCCTAGCCCTTCAATACCAAAACGCAAAACCCAAAACTAACCACACATGCTCTCGTGGAAGAGCCGGAGAACATAAGTTTCAAAAGCATTTACACCATAAAGGCCGCAGACCACGAAAAACCACCCAGGATCATTCCAGGTGGCTTAATTCTCCCAACCCATTCCCCTTTCTCCTCAAGCCCCATAAGGCCTCCCCACCCTCGCATAAAACCAATTCCCCAACTGTCACCCATCTTACTAGTTAACTAAAGCCCATCAAAACAACGTCCCCAAACCACGGTCGACACCTTGAACCATCAAACCACTACGGCAGAAAGAATCTTCAACGCTGTCCCCTCTTATAGACGTCCCATGCCTGAAACAAAAACTAAGGAACCCAATGTCAGGGATAGGATCGACATTCTCGACCAACTCTGAAGAACTCCCACAAAAATTTCTATCTTGGAGCTGATCGAGACCTCGGAACATCACCAGCAGGCCCTAAGGATGTTTCTAGAAAGAGTCGAAGTTGACCCATAAATCTCAACTCTAGGTATGCCAGTAGCTCTAGCCTCTGCAGGAGTTGGACCTATGATAATCTTGAGACCTAAGGAGAAAATCTGTGACAGGGTCGTCAACACCTCTCCCCTATGCATTACAGTTGACCTTGAAGGATATCTAGTAGATAAGGTTCTAGTCGATACCGGTGCACATAACTACACTCTACGAAATGGACACCTGTATATTTGTTTATGACAAAACGGCTCATCCGTGTAGATACCCCAATTTTGACCGTCCAGAAAGATGAAAATAAATCCCACACCCACTACTTGAAATCCATAGAGAGAGAGAGAGAGTCCCATTTGTGAGAGAAAACCCATTCCCTCCACAAAATCACCCTCTCAATCCACCCTCCAAAACCCAGGTTAAACCCAGCTTAACCTCTGCCAAAAACCAAACCCATTTCCTACCCAGGTTCTGTCCAGATTGACCCATGCCCCGGGCGGCTAACCCTAGCTAGCCGCCCCCTACCCGACGGCTCAAATTCACTAGTCGCCCCTCATCTACACCCCACTTGACCCAAGACTCCTTTAGCCAAGCCAGAAGTAGAATATGATTACCTTTTTTTTCACCTCTGTGTACGGTATATCCGTGTCTCAGAGCGGAGACCCCACAAACTCCCCCCGCAAGGCGATCAAATCCAACCCAACTTTTTCCTGCTTTTCGAAAAAGCAGGTGGCAATCACACACACACCAGAATCCCCTTGAGCCGCTGTCGGGCGCCTCAACCAGGAACTGAGACCCCACCACCCTTCCGAGAGACGATCCGATCGAGCCCGCCAAGGCGCGCACTGGATCTGAATCCCCGAAGAACCCCCACACACGCGGATTTTTCAACACCGATAAATCTGGCGATCACGGTGGGACATCCCTCGTGAGAAAAACAACAAAAGATAATCCTCTTATGCCTCCCTTTTACAAGCTTGGCTAGAATGCTATAAACCCTCTAGGAAGGTTAGAGTTTCCCACCCCTCGAATCAAATCCTCCTCTATTCTGCATCACAGCATCATTTACTGCTTTGTAAGCCGCATACCGCTGCGCAATCCTTTACTGCTTTCGTAAGCCACACACTGATGTGCAATCCTTTACTGCTTTGTAAGCCACACACCTCAGCGCAATCCTTTACTGCTATGTAAATCACACAGCGCTGCGCAATCCTTTACTGCTTTATATCTGCATCAATTCCCTTAAATCGTTTCACAGTCATCATGGAATCCCACCTAGAGGAGGAGATACTAGATGAGAGAATCACCCAAGAGGGTCAGGCCACACAACTCCTAACCCGTCTAGAGGAAAAGATGGCGAGTCTAGGGTACCAAATGGTAGAGGACATGTTTCATGACCTCGCTGACTACCGTCATACCAAGACCTTGAGACAGGAGACCCATGTCAAAACCCCCCAGGCTACTCCCAAAACCCCATCCACACCCAGTCGCTCGGTCAATCCGAGCGTCTTTTCGTTCGCCCCCCTTTCCCCTACAAATCCAATATTCCCGACTGTTTCTACCCCAGGCCCTTACCAGGCCACCCTAAACCTGGGACCGCTAGGTAGCCCTCCCAGGGGAGAAACGCTAGATGAAACCATCCAGAGAATCCTCTCCGAGACTGGTCCCTCAGCCCCCAAGCACGTGTCTCTACATAACCTGAGACAAATCCCATCAGTCCACTTACCGGAGGGATTCAAAATCCCCAAATTCCACCAGTATAACGGTCGTGGAGACCCAGATATTCATCTAACTGCCTTTTATCTAGACGCCTGACCGTTTCTAGATAATCAACCTCTGCTAGTCTTCCTCTTCCAGAAATCATTGGAAGGAGATGCACTGCAATGGTTCTCCACCCTCCCTGTAAATCACTTATCAAACTTCTCGGTTGTAAGCGAGTAGTTCTTAGATCGCTACAGATACCAGAGGATCAGAACCCCCTCTATTTCGGATTTAACCGTAGAGAGAATGAGGCCTAGGGAGGAATTTGAAAAATACATGTCTCGGTGGCGCACACTTGTCCACTGGACCGGCTTGCAACTCACAGAATGTCAAGAAATTGACATGATGTTACAGAGTTTGAGTCCAGAGCTTCGTACGAGCCTTTCGTACGGAAACTGTACTAATATCTGGTTCTGATTGACCGCCACAACAAGATTTCTTGTTGTGAAGCGCCAGTAGTCCAAACCCAGTCCCCACCTATCATCCATAGGGTTGGACAATCGCCACGTAAGGTGCAAATCCCCATGGTAGAGGGGATTATACAAGTTTCGGCACTCTACCCGAATAGAGCACGGGTTCCTGATCGAGGAATGGCTCCGAGATAGTACATGCCCGGTTCATCCGGATATGCCCCGTCTCGGCAACCAAACTAAAATTTCACTACTCGATCAGTACCCGTCCCCGTGCCGTCACAACAAAATCTAGTAATCCAAAGTTTCCCAGTCCAAAGCCCCATAATTTCAAGACAAGGTTAGCCTAGGACCCTTTTCTATACCACTTTCTTAAGAAACCAAAACCTAAATCCTAGGCAGCCTACACAAACATCCTATGATCAGAGGCGAGTGGGAAGGAAGGATTCTTACCCTCCCCTCCCAGAAACACTAACTAAGATTTTTAGGGTGCTAATGGACACTAATAGCATCTCCCTCCCGATAGCTAGGCCCCCACTACCTGGAGCTAGCATGGCACGTTACTGTCAATATCACCAACATCATGGTCACACCGTAGAACAATGCATTATTTTTCAGGACTTTGTTTACGATTTGATTGATGGCAGGCGCCTTGACTGGGCTATGATCAAAAACCACTTAAGCCAGGGCAATACTCAAGCCTCCAAGCCACTTGGCATATTCACTGACCCATTGTCAGGTCCCGCACTATTAATATGATCAGGAGGGGGAGACAACCACTGTCAGAGCTAAGCAGATCGGGAAATGCCATTGATGACAGTCTGTCTGAGGAATCCGAGGAGGAGCAGGACGATCCCTTTCAGCTGAACCTCGACGACCATAACCTCTCCATACTCTATGGTAAAGAAGAACATGCAGTTCTCACCCTGTCCGCGGTCAACGACATTGAGTCTGACGAGAGCGGACCAGAAAACCCAGGAGAAGATGAGGAGGAAGAGCCCTTTGAGGAGATCCCCGAAGGAGAAAGCAAGGGACCCGAAGGAGGGGAATGCACGTAGGATGATCTGCATTCAGACGACAATGGGTCCTCCAAAAGCACCGACACTGTCGACGGCCCCCGCCACCCGATGACCATATCGTTCACTGATAAAGACCTCCCAGACTCTAGACTGACGGTCTACTCCCTGCACATCCACGGATGGCTTCAGATATTGTGGCTGAACAACATCTTCGTTGACCCAGGGTCAGGGACTAGGCCGCCCTCCCATCCAACCGGCCCACTCTACAATCCAGGCTTTCAATCACACGGGGAAGACTCCCCGTAGCCCCGGAGTATTCGAGCTAACTGTCGGACCCCTAATCTGCGTGGTGGCATGCTTCGTGGCCGACATCGACACAAGGTACCCCCTGATGCTAGGGCGACCATGGTTGGGCAGCATCTAGGCCATCTGCTCCCCCCGACACCAATGCCTCCGGCTGCCATTCATGGGCCATGTGCTAACAATTTGGGGAGAGGCATGCCTCCAGTACGAGAACGAGAACAATTGGGCACTGCACAACATGTTCACACTAACCCTACGCCCAGGAGTCGAAGACAGAAGCGTTAGCCCACTAGGATCCCCCTATAACAGCAACTACCCCTCGGAGGAGATGATCGGGACCCTGAACTCAGCAAACAACCACATGGAGCCCAATATGATTGCCTTTCTCACCCATGAAGTCACAAAAGCCGGAGCCCGCTCCGCACCTTTCGCAATCACTGCCATACTCGGAGGAAGAGAATTCAAGCATATTCTCATCGATACAGGAGCGGAAACTTGTCACGCCCAGGCGTCCCCGAGGCGCGGCAATTATATAAAGTATCAGCTATCATAGAAGAGGTCAACAGATGACTCCAATAAATAATACACAAGGCTAACAATCAATGATAACTGATAACTCAAATGAAAGGCGGAAGCAAAAATATCAATAAGTCTGTAAATCAAAATATTATTACAGACTCGAATACACAATCACTGTCCTGTGAGAGCCAAGTCTAGCCAAAAGAAATACAAGTGCCACATGCACGGTTTACAAACACACAAGACTCTAGGACTGCTGACAGCCTCGCACTCGCCAATCCGCCGGACAGAACGCTCCACGCACGCAAGACCACGCCACAAGGAAGCTCCAGCTCCACTCCCAACAACGCCCCTGTAAAGGAAAACAGTACGCGAGGGGTGAGCTATAAGCTCAGTGAGTGGTCAGAAACCAAACACCAACATAATCATTTGATACTAAGGCAATCTCTTATCAAGGAAAACCATGGGTAGAAACCCAACAGTTAACAAGGTCACGCGGTGGTGCGACAATACCCCGTTATCGCCCTCACTCCCAAGGGTGGAGGCTTTTGGGACTCACAGGGAGGAATAGTCGTTAACCACTTGGTGTTACCGCGTAATAGTTACAAGAGTCCATCCGCTTACGAGGTAGAAATATAATTCGACACCTCAAGCGTTAGGAGGTATACCCAGAGTATACTTGATGGGTACAACTCACATTCGCCCTCACCCTAGCCCCCACAGGGGTGAACCTAGGGATTTGAAGGACAAAACTTGCTGTTCTACACCGTTCGTCATCCGGTAGCACTCTCCCGGGCAGCCTCTACCTGGAGCCGGCCATGGTCAGTACACTGTCGAGCGCATCGATGGTACCTACAGGTGGGGGCTCCACCCAGGGTGGCTCAACCTAGGCAGCTTCAACACAGATCCGACGAAGGGGAGAACTATTCACGCTCGCAATATCATTCGGTTGCCCACCGTCATGCAATCTCTACCTGGTATGCTCCCATGATCAGTACATCTGCCGAATGCATCGGGAGTACCTACAAGTGGGAGCCTTCTGACCAAGCTGCCTCAACGTCAGGGCCACGACATACGGTGATATTGGGAGGAACCACTACTTGTTCGCAGCGCGAACCTTATGAAAAGACAATTACTCAAGCTGGTGGGTCGAGTATCAACTCGAGCCCACCACACTCATACCAACACCCTCACCTCCGAAGGGTGACCTAGGATCTTGGGAGCAATACCCTCACCCTCACCCCGACGGGCGACATAGGATCTTGGAAAATTGCACAACTGGCAGATCGAACCAACGCCGTCCCACCACACCCTCACCCTCACCCCCTCCTCGGGGTGACATAGGCTCTTGGGGAAGAGGTCGATTGTTCTAAGCCCTTGGTCCACCGGTAGCCCTTTCCCCGGATAGCCTCGACCTGACATACTCCCACGATCAGTACACTGTCGACCACAGCGATGGTACCTACAGATAGGAGCCCGGTGCCAGGACAGCGTTTCCGACGCCGGGAAGTTCCTACACGGATCCAACGAAGGGGAAAAACAATCTACGCTCACGAATACGATCCTCTTGGATCCGTCATCATCGATCATCAAACACCGATTAAGCGCAACGAATTCTCATGAATTCCCTCCAGGGCGCATAACTCAGATGCGGGGAAGACATTTTATTCTAAGTGTCAAAGCCATGGTATGACCCCATAGGAGGTCATACACTCGTCTAATCTCATTAGACAAGGCTCATGGCCAAATAGGCATATACATAATATGCAATAAATACCCAAGGGTGGCTTATTTAACATGCATACACGAAGACAAACAGGCAAATACACAAATTATAGCCTAACATACGTTGGATGACACCAACCTAGAAGGGAAGGGTTAAGCGCGATCCGCGCAACAATAGGTGCATGCCAATAATTCCAAGTAAGCCTGAGTCAAGTAGGAACCACATCTACTCACTCGGTTCGCGGAAAGAGGGAGGGCGAGAGAGAGGGAATGTCTCATTCTCTCTCGAGCTGGTTATAGTTTTGCCCCAACAGATGGGTGCAACAACTATACCACACCCTTAAGTACTAAATCAGGAATATTACGCATACACCCGTTATTAACCCAAGTTAAACATGCTTGATAAATAGGGGCAGTATTTCAAACAAAACTACCTAAGTCATGCCATATTCTATACAATACATAGGCAAGTATAAGGTAGAATAGGGGTTCTACACAATATACGAGCTATATAACCTAGCATGCATGATATCTAGCATATTTAGGGTGCAATTAAATCCCCATGGAAGCGCGAAGCACGACTACGTGCATCGAGCGCTCCCGGAAGGGTTGGAATCAAACCACTCACCTAACGAGCGCACGGCTCGCGAAATGCAAGAGAGCGACAAATTGAACCGAAGCCTGATACCAATCCGCCAAGGATCATCCAATGGTTGCATTTGGCTATAACAAGCTGCTCGACACCACGAAGCACACTCCGAACGCGTCTGTCACCGTAAAAACGCCCTCGAGTACCCCGTGCACGCTGCCCATGCACTCCACACGCATGGAACAACGTCGAGCACGCCCTCGAGCACCTCGTGCACGCTGCCCACGCACTCCGCACGCATCGGGCAAGGCCAAGCATGCCCTCGAGCACCTCGTGCACGCTACCCGCACACTCCGCACGCATCGGGCAAGGTCATGCACGCCCTCGAGCACCTCGTGCACGCTGCCCGCACACTCCGCACGCATCGGGCAAGGTCATGCACGCCCTCGAGCACCTCGTGCACGCTGCCCGCACACTCCGCACGCATCGGGCAAGGTCATGCACGCCCTCGAGCACCTCGTGCACGCTGCCCGCACACTCCCCACGCATCGGGCAAGGCCAAGCACGCCCTCGAGCACCTCGTGCACGCTGCCCGCACACTCCGCACGCATCGGGCAAGGTCATGCACGCCCTCGAGCACCTCGTGCACGCTGCCCGCACACTCCACACGCATGTGAGCACTCCGAGCGCGCACCCGCAGCCCCGCATGTGATCACGAGTGCACCGATGTGTCAACTCTACACCCCTTTAGCACATAAACACAAGTTTAGGTGATGCATGAGGAAAACCAATGGAAAGAGGAGAAGAACATGCATAAATGGTTCACTCACACATACCCACAAACAAGTGGTGTGCACACATACTCAACACATAATACATGAATATGTGCTTCTCTCCATCATCTTCTTCCATTCCATGCACACACAACAACAACACAAGACAAAGGAGCTTCCACTCTTCTCAACAGCCACAACAGACATGGCTGAACCCAACCGTGGAGAGCGGGAGGTCCATACGCAGCTCCGGCACGCCCCACGCCGCAGCTCCACCGCAATCACCATCGATCCCGCATCTCCTCTCAAACAACACACCTTCAAAGACCTTGGAAGAGGAGACTTCATCATCACCTCCACTTTCTCCTCTTCATTTTTCACACCAGAAGATCTGGTCGAGAGAGAGGGAGACGAGAGATATTTTGGGCTGTTAAATATCTAAAAGAGGTGACAAACGACCAAATCGTCCCTGCCCCGAAATCCTGGACAGACTTCACTTAAACGGCCATAACTCCCTCAATACAACTCCGAATTGGATGATTCCAGTGGCATCGGAAAGATAAGCCGATTATCTACAACTTTCATGTTTACACCCAGATCAAATATCCTCTCCAGATATTCCAAAATCTAGGCTAAACATCTTACAGGGCTGCTGCCTGGATTTCTCAACTTCGGGGTATACTCGGAAAAATACCCATAACTTTTGATTTACTAATCCAGTTGATCCAATTCCACTTCTATATGGAAGCTATCTCAAAACTGAACATCTCGTAATAATATCGGATTTTTAGTTCTTCATCTTGGATTTTAACAAAATCAAATCCGAATACCAATCCAAAACTGCATAATTCCAAAAACGTTATCGGAATTAAACAAAAATTTTATGGGCAGTACTAAACAATACCAGGACCCATAATATGCAGTTATATTTCAATCAGAGTCCTCAAACCCCCCCTTGGTAGGCCAAAAGCAAAAATTTTAGCGACTCCGATCGAAATTAGGACTCTAAATGACACAGGTCTAACAAAACTAATGTTCTCACATATTCCACCTACCAGAAGCTAGAAGGCAGGGTCCCTAGGCTGGAACCCTCAGATGAATTTACGCGCAAGAACGCCTGCGGACTGGTCACGCTCCCACTAAAAGTCAGCCCGGTCTCCACCATCATTAACTGCATGGTAATGAACATCCGATCACCCAACCCCCTGATAGTAGGAAGAACCTGGCTTAACAGCATCGAGGCCGTTTCATCCACCCGACACCAATGCCTTCCCTTCCCGTACCGCGGAGGAGTGATATCAATTTGATGAGAAGCGCGTTTCAACGATACACGGGTCCAAAACTGGAGTGTTTGTGCCATGCGCATCCGGCTAGAGGTGCTCGCATGTTGGCAACCGGGCTCCACTGATGAAGAACTGCTTCAACAAGGGAGACCCTTGAAGAGGCTCAGGGAAGAGGAATCCAGAAACAAAGGACCGCCACCGGACTTCTGTCGGCCATCGAAGATAAGCCGACGCGAAGAAGCGGCACCAATCTGCAAACTAGGAACTGATCCTCCCAGGTAAACCCCCATTACATAATCTTGTACATATCTGCTTACAGCTTTCCTAAAATCAAAAAAATTAAAACATTTGTTTACCAGTCTTCGCTTTTCATCACCCTGCATATATTTGTTTACATGCTTGCAAAAAAAAATATAACACGCAAAAAAAAGAAACAAAAAGGGAGAGAAAAGATTAAGAGCGGCAGACCACACCCAGGCCTACCAAAGAAGGGTGGCAATGGTATTCGAAAAGAAAGTAATAGAAAGGAAATCCAAAATCGGAGAGTTAATACTCAACAGATCATGCCATCAAGGCAGCCCCACCCAAGAGGAAAGCTGCAGCCCACATGGGAAGGACCATATGTGATCACCCATGCCTACTTCGGAAATGCCTACCGCTTGGTAGACGCCGAGGGAGTCGAAGTTTCAGGTTCGTGGAATGCACTTTATCTGAAGAAATTCCATGCGTAAAAATTTCAATACTGGAGAAAAATTATTCTTCCTTCCTGCAATTTCCAGTGTTTAGCACTTGATGATAGAAATATAAGACTCTCTAAGATAAACTTGTAGTTATTTAAACTCATATCCGCCAATCATGCCACTTCCTTCACACACGTATGAATTAAGAATCGATTCACTTGATGGAAGAGAAATTGCCTACCCCATAGACTAGGACAATTTTAAACCCCAAAGCATCCCTTCCTTATTTCCACCACTACTCGTATTAACCCAAGGTCATGATGAGGGGTTGCCTAGACCTAGCATATGTCCCAAAACTGGCTTTGATACTATACAAACACTTCTAGAGGGGAAGCACGAAAAGAATCGGGGTGAAAAACAGAACAGCCCCCCCTCAAATATAAAAAAATATAAGGCAATGAGAGGCCAACAAAAGAAAAATAACACCCAAGTGAACAGGTTAAGCTCTCTACTTTAGCAGGCTTTCACACCTTTACGCACAGTATATGCTAGATAACGGCTATACTAGTACAAATCCAAACAAGCGGGTTGTACTTTCCACCCAAAATAAAGAAGTGGTAAAAAGAAAAAAGCCAAAGGGACCTAGAAAGTAAGACATAGCTAGACTGGGACAATTTTAAATATTGCCCAAAGGAAGATATTACTCTTACCCCATTCCCCCCCTCACCTTTTATTTTTGCAAAAGGGTTTTTAAATTGGACTATGTCTACTGGGAAAGGCGAAATTTTGACAAGAAGTAGACCTTTTCTATGATTACAACTGCACACAGTTACATGAGTTTATTTAAAGACTTGTCCGTCCAAAGGAAGCTTATTTGAGTTGATTCCTGGTACATTCATGGATTTTTCAGCATGTTTAGAATAATATGATCAAGCATTTGAAAACCATGAACCTAGAAAACCGACACCCAAGGCTTATACCTTTCAAATACAATCCTAGTTTGAACATTGTCGGTGTCGAGAAAATCCGCGTGTGTGGGGTTTCTTCGGAGGGTTCGGATCGGATGCGTGCCCTGGTGGGCTCGGTCGGATCGTCTTCTCGGAAGGGGTGAGGGTGTGGTTCCTGGTCGAGGCGCCCGACAGTGGCTCAAGAGGATTCAAGGGGGTTTGGTGATCGCCACCTGCTTTTTCTAAAAAACAGGAAAGGGTTTGGGTCGGATTTGGTCGCCTACGTGGGGAGTTTGTGGGGTCTCCGCTCTGAGACACGGATATACCGTACACAGAGGTGAAAAACAGGTAATCCTATTATGCTCCCGGGCTTGACTAAAGGAGTTATGGGACAAAGGGGTGTGAGTATGGGGTGTGTATAGGGGGGGGGGCGGCTAGTTGGATCTAGCCGTCTGGTCAGGGGCGGCTACTAGGGTTTAGCCGTCCCAGGTCTGGTTTGATTTGGGCAGAGGTTTGGTAGGAAATGGGTTTGGTTTTGGGCAGAGGCTAAGCTAGGTTTAGCCCGGGCTTTTGGAGGGTGAGATGAGAGGGTGTTTTATGTTGGGAATGGGTGTTTCTCTCACAAAAGGGCTCTCTCTCTCTTTCTCTCTTGGGATTTCTAGTGTGAAAAGGGAATGTGAATTGTGGGATGTTGGTGTGGAATGGTTGTTTGTGGATTTGTTGATGTTATATTTGGGCTTGGGACCCCTCTATTTATAGTAAAAGAGGGGCAGGGAAATATCCCGAGGGTAATGGAGTGGGTTGGCTTCGATTGGACCTCTCATTAATGCTCTGGTTCTTCCGCCAGAGAACAGGTGAAGGGCGGCTAGTGCTAACTAGCCGCCCGGGATGGGGCAGCTACTTCCTGGTAGCCGCCCCTATCATGACCTGCCAAACATCCCATCTCTGACAAGCGGTGGCTTGGGTCGGCTACTTGGTTTGATCCGGCCAAGAGAGGGCGGCTAAAGGTCATGACCCGCCGCAATGATCAGCATTTAATATTGCTTTATGTCCCATCCAGGGAACTGGTCCAAAGTCGGCTAGGGGGCGGTTAGGGGGGCGGCTAGTGTGAACTAGCCGCCCAGTGAGGGGCGGCTAGTTAGGGATAGCCGCCCCTTTCCAGGGACTTTAGGTTTTTTAGGGTTTTGGTTTTGGTTTAGGTCTGGGTTAGGGTTTGGCTTAGGTTTAGGGTTTGAGCTAGGGTTTGGGTTTAGGTTAGGGTTTGGGCTAGGGTTTGGGGTTAAGTCAAGGTTGGGTTTAGGGTTTAGGGCTAGGTCAAGGTTCTAGGGTTTTCCGGTTTAGGTTTAGGTCAAGGCTGGGATTAGGGTTTAGGGCTAGGGTTTGGGGTTAGGTTTAGGTCAAGGCTGGGATTAGTGTTTAGGGCTAGGGTTTGGGGTTAGGTCAAGGTTTAGGGTTTCCGGTTTAGGTTTAGGTCAAGGCTGGGATTAGGGTTTAGGGCTAGGGTTTGGGGTTAGGTCAAGGTTTAGGGTTTCCGGTTTAGGTTTAGGTCAAGGCTGGGATTAGGGTTTTCGGTTTACCGAACCTTTGGTTCTCTTATTGGTGTCCACTTGTGGGAGATTTCCGTGTGTTACTTGAAGTATTTCTGTCTCTCTGGATGGTCAAAATTGGGGTATCTACAATTGTCCCTCATCGGACAGAGTCTTTGTGCGAAGCAGGAAAGACTTCGACCGATGATAAGGAAAGAGACCCCTATTTTGGCCGGCCCGACCTTCAAGAAGTTATGCCAACACGAACAGTACTTTTCGGGGAGTTGATTTAGGCTGTCAGAGGCTAGGTCTTGACTTAGAATTTTTATCCGAGAAGATGATCCAGGTGGAAGGTGTTCTTAGCTATCGTGCACGGAGCAGCCCAGCGTCAGTTTCCTCGTGCCTACCATTCCTGTGTTTGGAAAACTCAGCAAGGAGGGGATATCGCCGACAGAAAGCAAGTAAAAGGTTGATTTGGGTGAATTGGATCATCCGAGGGATAAGAACTCTGGAAAAGAACCAGAACTGAAGAAATTTGAATCTGAATGGTACTGAATGTGTTGCAAAACTTCGGGAGAGTCGTGTTTGATCAAGTAATGCCTGGAAATATGCCAATACATGGCTGTTTGGTATGGAGAACCTTGAATTTTAGGGCTGAAAAGATTGGAAAGGGGTTTTTTAAGCAAAAGAAAAAACTGGGAGGGGCGGCTAGTTGTAACTAGCCGCCCGAGATGGGGCGGCTACTCGCGGGTAGCCGCCCCTCGACTGGGTCCCTTATAACCGAAAAGACCCTCTCTCTCTCCATACGTTTTTTAAAAACGGTTTCTCTTCCCTCTTCTCTTCTTCCCTTCGGTTTCAAACTCGAAAACCCTGATTTCTTTGCCTTTCTTTCCTCCATTTCGACCTCAATCTTTCTCTTTCTCTTGATTTCGAAACCCTAGTTTGGGTTCTCCTTTTTCTTTTTCAAACCGAGGAGATGACGAGGTTGAAGTCGATTGCTTTGAGTGGGAAACGACCGCGGGTGGCTCGTGGAGAGCGTAGCCCGAGCTCTTCATCATCGGAGAGCGATAGGCCGGAGGTCGAGGCCGTGGGGGAGGGTATGGGTACGACGGAGGTGCCGCCGGTGGATATTGGCGTGGGTGAGGTCGGGGATTTGCCTTCGGGGGCTGTCCCGGAGGTAGGGGGGAGTGTGATAGGCTATATACGCAAGAGGAGGCGTGGGGATCGACCGGTGGTGGCCGAGGAGGTGGTTCCGGGGGTTGGAGAATCGATTGAGGGTGCAACCGAGGGGGTAGGGGTCGAGGGAGTTAGCGAGGAGGTGAGGGCGTCGTTGGATGCCCTTGTCGGGATGTTGGATAGGGAGGCCACAGAGGCCAGGGCTGAGGAGGAGGAGAGTAGGGCTATGGGGGCCTTTGTGGAGTTTATCTCCGGCGTGGGGAGGGTGGAGGGGATAGGAGAGGCTAGGGACGGGGCCGGGGAGGCCCGCTGAGGCCAGTGTGGGTGTTGGGGTTGAGGCCGAGGAGGCCGTGTTTGAGGAGGATGATGACGGGATGGACGATCCCGACGAGGCCGAGGTGGACGCCCCTGGGTCCACACGGGCCGTGGTATGTTCCTAATCCTTTAGTCTTTGCCTTTTATTTTGGGTGTATATGCATGTGTTGTTGGTATGAACAGGTTGTATGTGTGTATTATACTCGTATATGTGTGTTATTTTTTAAATAGGCATGCTTGTGTATAAGTTAATCATGGTGGGATGCGTAAGCATGCTGTCATGGGTTTGTTTTTATAGGGAGGGGGACAATTTCTATATATATATATATCCATGTTTGTCATATGCATGTAAAGGAGAGAAATGATATAGCTAATATGCTTGCATGCGATAGTTTTCTATGTGTATGGGATTTCGTACGTGTTTGATCGTGGTAGAGCATGAGGGGGTGCATGCATTTCATGGGTTCGTGTTCCATATGGCTGTATCGCTTAGGTGTGTTTGATAGGCTTGATGTAAGAAAGTGCGTGAGGGGTGACCACGGCGGGATGTGTTTGATATTTGTCTGGCATGCGTGATCATATGAGGAGTGTAGTTTCTTACTTTCATTCTTTTAGCATGTGGGAGTCTTGATTTCGCTAAGCATGGTTTAAACTGATTTCGTAGATTTGGACTCTTACCTCTCGCTTGCTTTTAAACTAACCCATGTTCCCTTCGCTTGTTTTGTAGAGGCCGAATCGTATCCGGGCTTTATGGCACGGGACGAAGAGATGGTACGACGCCTTGGGGCAGGAGGAGCGGAGCTTGGTGGATGGAGCGGGCTTCCGTTCCTTCTTCCTGATCGAGCCATTCCACGTCCACCGTCCATATGTGGAGGCCTTGGCGGAGAGATGGGATCCGGAGAGTTGCACGTTCATCCTCCCTACCGGTGCTGTCATGCCGACGCTCGAGGACGTCCATCGGATCACCGGCCTTCCGGTTCTGGGGGAGGCGGTGATCGCGGCCACCCTAGCTGACTACAGGGGGCTTTTCCGAGAGTTGATCGGAGAATGGGAGTTCGTGGAGCGGGAGCGGACGTTGAACCGGATCCCTTTGGGGCGGCTTTCGGGGCAGTACGGCCTCGGTTCCTTCACAGAGCGCCAGAAGGGCGAAGCTGCAGCTAGCTTCGAGAGGCGGCGGGCGATGATCGAGGCGAGAGAGGCGGCCGCGTGTCCACAGAGGGCACGGAGGGAGTTGAGAGCGTTCTTCCTCTACTTCTTTGGCCGGGTCCTTTTCTCGACGGCCTCTGATAAGGTCTCCTCTCATTCCCTTCTACTGATGCGGGACTTGGAGGGCATGGGGCGCTATGCTTGGGGAGCGGCGATGCTTGCCCACTTGTTTGCGGAGCTCTCGAAGAAAGTCAAGAGGGCTGGAGGAAAGAACCTTGGTGGCTTCGCACCATTCCTTCAGGTATGTGTAAGTGATGAGTGTCTTCTTCTTGGTTTAGCTTTACTTTGGTCATGATAAATTCCCTCTTGCTTTGTTAGATCTTCGGGTACGAGCACTTCGCCATTGATCGCCCGACTTTGGCTCCGTTCGATCATGCCCTCCCTTGGGCCATGAGATGGGAACCCCGGGGATCTTCCCGTTTGCACCGCCTCGCCCAATTCCGAGAGGCCTTCCGCGTCTTGTCGGAGGAAGAGGTATAAGTTTTCTTTGAATCCTTTTGGTTTGTACTTGGTTTTCTTTTTGACTAAGCGCTCTTCCTATCTTTCGATGCTTTCTTAGATGACGTGGAGGCCTTACTCGGAGGAGGTTCCTGAGGCCCTGGCGCGAGACATCTGGCTGATCTACTTCAATGAGGTCGTGTTCCATGCGATCAGCCGGGTCGTCCGTCAGCTTGGGTACCATCAGTGGGTGCCCGATCCTCTTCCGCGGCGCCCTTCGATTCCGGTGGCCGGGATTCCTCGGGACACGAATCTCCCGAGGAATTACGCGACGTACGTGGCGGGATGGATGGGTCGAGGCGTCTTGGTGGAGCGTCGTCCTGAGGTGACTTCGAGTGACGAATACCTAGCTTGGTATCGTCGGGAGTATGCGGATATCCTCGGGACGATGGAGGAGGAGATCCCGGATGCTTATGTAAGTTAAAGAATCCCTTTTCTTTCCTCGTTCTCTTTTGCTTGAACATCTTCTGAATGGTATTTCCTTTTGCAGGTTGAGTTGAATGAGATGGAGAAGAGGCTCAAGACCGCCAACGAGCACCTCCAAGCGCGGGCCAGGCAGATAGAGGCGTTGCGGGCACAGAGAGGACGCTTGCAGGACCAGGTCCGGGTCCTCGAGGCTCAGGTGGATGCTCTGTCGAGAGCGAGGGCCGATGGCGCTTCTTCTTCTTCCGTCCCCCTCCTTCCGTGGTTTCCGAGCAGGAGCTCGAGCTGACGAGGGAATTGGATGTGGCCCGAAGTGAGTTGGCGGCCACAAGGATGGAGTTGGGCCAGGCGAGGGGCAGGGCTTCTCGGGCTGAGGAGGAGGCGGACCGGCTGAGGTCCATGATAGCCTCGAGGGAGGAGGGGTTCATTACCCTAGGCCGTGAGAGGGACTCCCTCCAGATGAGGGTGTCGGAGTTGGAGGCTTCGGCGGGTGTTCCCGGAGGTTTGATGGGAGACCTGGTTCGTTCTCTCCAGGCGGCCGGGGATAGGGACAGAGAGGCACTCAGGGCGTCGGAAGCGAGGGCGCGGGAGTTGGAGGAGAGATTGAGGGTTGCTGAGGATCGGGCCAGAGGGACAGAGAGTCGCCTCCGACAGAGATTGGAGAGGAGAGACAGAGACATGCAGCAGGTCCGTCTCTGGGAGGCCACTATGAGGGGGAAGTTGGTCGGAGGGGGCTCTATGACCGAGGCGGACCTTGATCTTCTTCCACTTGAGCCTGACCATTCTCTCTCGGCTTCCTTGGCTACCGGGGCCACCTTTAGCCGTGCCTCTCGTCCTTCGGCGTCTCGGAGTCGTGGGATATACGCGAGGGCCGCGTCTTCGGTTCGAGAGACTCCTGCTGCTCCCGATGCTCCAGAGGTTCAGTCTTCTCCTCATCCGCCGCTCCCTTCTCAGCCAAGTCAGGACGTTCCTCCTACTCAGCCTCCAGTGGACGACGATACGCCGAGGTATAGCTTTTGTGTCTTGGTTTTAAGTAGAAGAATAGTATATATGCGATGAATTCATGCTTTTCTTCTTTTGTTTTGACTTAGGTGAATGTTTCGATGATGCATAGCTCAAGACTTCGAAGTTTGGAGCGTTTTGAAGAAAGATTCCCTTTTTATGCCCTCTTTTAGGTTTAGAAAAACAATCGATGCTTGTGGTTTTGGGTGGGACAATTTAATCATTCTCCTTTATATGCATGTGTTTAGAGTAGTTTAGCATGGATGGTTCATGGATATGTATGTATGTGTGGATGAATCTGGATTTTTATAGGTTTGATTCATGGATGGGTGTAGGTTTTGATATATAATTCGTTTTAGCATGGTATCTATACAGGTTTTGCGTATGAATATGTGTATGAAATGTGTACGTGCAGGTTTTGGAAAGAATTTGATTTTAATAGGTAAAGAAGTATTGAAGAGTTGATTAGATATGGGCTGACATAACTGACAGGGGTGCAGGCAAGGGGCGGCTAGTGTAAACTAGCCGCCCAGTGAGGGGCGGCTAGTTAGGTTTAGCCGCCCCCGCCTGGGGCAAACTTACCTGAGACAAGGGGGAGGGGCGGCTAGTACAAACTAGCCGCCCAGTGAGGGGCGGCTAGTTAGGTTTAGCCGCCCCATGCCTGGGGCTTTTGGGCCTGCTGCTCCTGTCTGCTGCTGCCGCTGAAAGCTTTTGAGACCGTTCTATCCTTCAATACCTATAAAAACATTCTTTCCATGGACCAAGTGTTAAATCTGTCCAGATTGTGCCCCTGCACTGACTTTCGAGCCCTTCTTGCTTGAATTGTCAAGGGCTACAATCCATCTTAAGGCGGAATGGAAATATAAATGCGAGAAAGTAAAGTGCGGGAGACCAGGCTTTAGTGCGCAAGGAAGGGATTCCAAGTGCGTGAGTGAAGAAGAACTTATGTGTAGGAGTTGGGGACAATTTCTTCTCACGCATGTGTGGAAGGGCATGAGGTGAGTGGGACAATTTTAATATTTGTGGGGACAATATGTGGGGACAATTTTAATATGTGGGGACAATTTTCAAGAAAATCGGATGCCAAAGTGTTTTGGAAAAGGAAAATGCACGCTTATGCGTAAGTATATGTGGCATAAGGGGGCATTTTAGTTCTTCAATGACTTTTTTAGGTGAGAGGGCAATGTTCTTGATTTTCATAAGTAAAAGACGCCATCAAGTCCCCGTGGAGGAGCCCTTGTGGTCACTCATGTCCAAACCAGGATTGTATTTAAGAGGTATAAGCCTTAGGCGTCGATTTTCCTAGGTTCATGGTTTTCAAATGCTTAATCGTATTATTCTAAACATGCTGAAAAATCCATGATGTACCAAGAGTCAAGTCAAACAAGCTTCCTTTGGATAGGCAAGTTTCTAAATGAATTCGTGTGAGTGTGTGTGTAGGTGTAAACCTGGACGTGATCTACCTTGGTCAAAATTTCGCTTTTCCTGGTGGACATAGCTCAATTTTGAACCCCCCATTGCAAAAAAATAAAAAAGGGGAGAGGGTGAATGAGGTAAGAGTAATATCTTCCTTTCGGGCAATATTTTAGAATTGTCCCAGTCTAGCACATGTCTTACTTCCTAGGTCCCTCTGGCTTTCTTCTTTTTACCACTTCTTTATTTTTGGGTGGAAAGGTACAGTCCGTTGTTTGGATCTGTACTGGTATAGCCGTTGTTTAGCGTATACCGTGCGTAAAGGCGTGAAAGCCTGCTAAATAGAGAGTTTAACCCGTTCACTTGGGTGTTTGGCCTCTCCTTGCCTAACTTTCTCTTTTTTTTTTGTTTTGTGTTTTGATTCGAGTTGAGGGGGGGGGGGCTCTTCTGTTTTTCACCCCGATTCTTTTCATGCTTCCCCTCTAGAAGTGTTTATATAGTGCCAGAGCCAGTTTTTGGGACATATGCTAGGTCCGGGTAACTCCTCATTTTGACCTAGGGTTAATACGAGCGGGGCGAAAATAAGGGATATTTTGCTTTGGGGAGTTTTAAATTGTCCCAGTCTACGGGGTAGGCAATTTTTCTTCCATCAGGCAAATCTAGTCCAGTTATACGTGTGTGAAGGGAATGACATGATTTGGCGGAAACGTGTTCAAATAGATACGAGTTTATCTTTGAGAGTCTTATAATTCTATCATCAAGTACTAAACGCTGGAAATCGCAGGAAGGAAGAATAATAGTTCTTAAGTATTGAAAGCTTTTCATGCATGGAATTTCTTTAGATAAAGTGCATTCCACGAACCTGGAACCTCGACTCCTTCGGCATCTACCAGGCGGTAGGCATTCCCGGAATAGGCATGGGTGATCACATAGGGTCCCTCCCATATGGGTTGCAGCTTTCCTCTCGGGTGAGGCTGTCTTGATGGCATGATTTGCTTAAGTACTAATTCCCCGATTTCGAATTTTCTTTTTATCACCTTCTTTTCAAATGCCCTTGCCACCCTTCTTTGGTAGGCCTGGGCATTGGTCTGCCGCTCTTAATCTCTTCTCGTCCAGTAGTTCGAGGCGTAGTAAAGACAAATGTATACTTATGTTTTTGAAAAGGGGCCTGTGTCGGCGAATAGATATGTTTTTTGGAAAGAAAAGAATGGAGATAAAGTTTGGAAAACGATTTTGTTTTTAGAAGACAAGTATGGAAAGACTGTTTGCAAAACGTTTTTTTTTTTTGGTGGAAATCATGGAAGTACGGCTTTGTAAAAATTTTGTTTGAAGAAAGGTGTGGAAGCGTGGATTTGGAAAACATTTTCATCGTGAAGAAGAGTGTGGAAATGTAGTTTGTAAATATTTTCGTTGTTTTTAGAAATGATGTAAAGACAGTTAGAAAACATTTTGTTTTTTTGTTTTTTTTGTTTTGAAGAAAGATGCTTGGAAACAAGTATGTTCAAGGTTGAGAAATGAAAGCTGATTAGCATGTATATTTTTTTGGATTTTTGTTTCTTTTTTGGAAGCAGGTAAACAAATATGTATAGGAGTTGAAAGCGAAAGCTAGTAAACAAATATTTTGGCCTTTTGTATTTTTGGAAAAGCTGTAAAAAATATGTACAGGATGATGAAAGACGAAAGCTGGTAAACAAATATTTTGGTCTTTTTGATTTTTTTAGGAAAAGCTGTAAACAAATATGTACAGGATGATGAAAGCTTACCCGGGAGGATCGGTACCTGGTTCTTGAATTTGTATTGCCTCCTCGGGTCGGCTTCTTTTTGATGGCCGGCTGATGTCTGGTGGGGGTCCCCTGTTCCCAAATTCTCCCTCCCTGAGTCTTTTCAAAGGTCTCCCTTGATGGAGTAGTTCTTCGTCTGTGGCGCCTGGTTGCCAACATGCGAGCACCTCTAGCCGGATGCGCATGGCACAGACGCTCCAATTTCGGGCCTGAGTATTATTAGAGCGTGCCTCTCCCCATATGGATATTACCTTCCCGCGGTACGGGAAGCGAAGACATTGGTGTCGGGTGGATGAGACGGCTTCGATGCTGTTGAGCCATGTCCTCCCAACAATCAGAGGGTGGGGTGATTGAATGTTCATCACCATGCAGTTAACGATGGTGGAGACTGGGCCAATCTTCAGTGGGAGCGTGACTAGTCCGCAGGCGTTCTTGCGTGTGCTGTCGAAGGCGTAAATGTATTCGTCCGAGGGCTCCAATCTGGGAACCTGGCCTTCTAGCTTTTGGTAGGCGGAATATGTAAGGACGTTAGTTTCCGCTCCCGTGTCAATGAGAATGTGACGGAATTCCCTTCCCCCGAGTATGGCGGTGATTGAGAGGGGTGCGGAACGTGCTCTAGCTTTTGCGACTTCATGGGGGAGGAAGGTGATCGAGTTGGGCTCCGCAAGATTGCTTGGTGGACGCTGGGTCCTGGCCGCTTCTTCTGAGGGAGAGTTGTTGTCACAAGGGGACCCAGGTGGGCTACCGCCTTCATTCTCGTTCCTCGGTCGGAGGGCTAAGGTGAACATATTGTGTATGGCCCAATTGTTCTCGTTCTCGTATTGGAGGCGTGCTTCTCCCCAAATTGTCAGTACATGATTCAAGAAGGGCAGTCGAAGGCATTGGTGTCGGGGGGAACAGATAGCTTGGATGCTGTCTAACCACGGTCGCCCTAGCATCAATGGGTACCTCGTGTCGATGTCGGCCACGAAGCAGGCTACTTCGCAGATGAGAGGTCCGACGGATAGCTCGAATGTTCCGGGGCCGCGGAGAGTCTTCCCGGTATGGTTGAAAGCTTGGATAGTATGGTGGGCCGGTTGGACGGGAGGACGGCCTAGTCCGGGTATCTTCTGGTAAGTGGAGCATGTCATTATGTTCATGCCCGATCCTGGGTCTACAAAGATGTTGTTCAGCCACAACATCTGAAGTCGTCCGCGGATGTGTAGGGGGTAGACTCGCAGTCGGGGATCTGGGAGGTCTTGGTCAGTGAATGAAATGGTCATCGGGCGGCGGGGGCCATTGACAGTGTCGGTACTCTTAGAGGACCCGTTGTCGTTCGGATGCAGGTCATCCGACGTACATTCCCCTCCTTCGGGTCCTTCGCTAGCTCCTTCGGGGATCTCCTCGAATGGCTCTTCTTCTTCGTCTTCTCCCGGGTTTTCTAGTCCGCTTTCGTCGGACTCGAGGTTGATGACTGTGGGAAGGGCGAGGACTGCGTCTTCTTCTTCGCCATAGAGTATGGCGAGGTCATGGTCGTCGAGGTTCAGTTGGAAGGGCTCGTTCTGCTCCTCCTCCTCGGACTCTTCGGATAGGCTACCATCAGTAGCATCTTCCGAGCTGCTTGGTTCTGGCGATGGTTGTCTCCCTCTCCTGATCATGTTGACCGCGTGGGTTCTAGATGTGGAGGCTTGGGTGTGAGCTGGCAAGGGGTCAGTCAATATGCCAAGTGGCTTGGGTGCTTGGGGATTTCCCTGGCTCAGATGGCCTTTGATCATGGCCCAGTCAAGGCGCCTGTCATCATTAAGATCATAAACGAAGTCCCAAAAAACAATGCATTGTTCTACGGTATGGCCATATTGTTGATGATATTGACAGTAACGCGCCGTGCTGGCCCCGGGTAGTGAAGGCCTGGCGTCGGGGAGGGAGATACTATTTGTGTCCAACATCACCCTAATGATCCTAGTTAAAGTTTCTGGGAGGGGAGGGTAAGAGTCCCTCTTTCCCATTCGTCTTTGGTCGTAGGATGCGGGCGGTCTAACCTCGTTATAAGAGCTTTGTACGGGCTAACTAGGGGTTGGATTTTGTGCTCTTGGGGGGGCGGAGTAAAAGGGAGCCCGAGTTTGAGTTTGGCTCTGGATTATAGGGCTTTGGAGTGGGAAATTTTGGACTGTGGGGTTTTGTCGTATTGGCACGGGGACGGGTACTGATCGAGGGGTAAAATGTTGATTCGCTTGCCGAGGCGGTGCGTATTCGGATGATCCGGGCGTGTACTGTCTCGGAGCTGTTCCTCGGTCAGGAACTCGTGCTCCATTCGGGTAGAGTGCCGATACTTGGTTAATGATCCCCTCTACTGTGGGGGTTTGCGCCTTATGAGGCGGTTGTCCAACCCTATGGCTGATAGGTGGGGGCTGGGTTTGTACTGCTGGGGCTGCACAACGGGAAATCCTGTTGTGGCGGTCAATCAGAAGTTGATACGTAGTGCAGTCTCCATACGAAAGGCTCGTACGGAGCTCTGGACTCAGGCTCTGTAACATCATGTCAATTTCTTGACATTCTGTGAGTTGCAGACCGGTTCGGTGGACAAGGGTGCGCCACTGAGACACGTATTGTTCGAATTCCTCCCTAGGCCTCATTCTCTCTACGGTTAGATCTGAAATAGAGGGGGTCCTAATCCTCTGGTAACCGTAGCGGCCCAAGAATTTCTCGCTTACAGCCGAGAAATTCGACAAGTGATCTACAGGGAGGGTGGAGAACCATTGTAGCGCTTCTCCTTCCAATGATTTCTGGAAGAGGAAGACTAGTAGAGGTTGATTATCTAGAAACGGGCGTGCGTCTAGATAAAAGGCAGTTAAATGAATGTCTGGGTCTCCACGACCGTTGTACCGGCGGAATTTGGGGACTTTGAATCCCTCCGGTAGGTGGACTGACGGGATTTGTCTCAGGTTATGTAGAGACATGTGTTTGGGGGCCGAGGAACCAATCTCGGAGAGAATTCTCCGGATGGTATCGTCCAGTGTTTCTCCCCGGGGAGGGCAGCCTAGCGGTCCCGGGTTTGGGGTGGCCTGGTAAGGGCCTGGGGTGGAAACAACTGGGAATTTTGGATTTGCGGGGGAAAGGGGGGTGAATGAAAAGACGCTTGGGTTGACCGAGTGACTGGGTGTGAATGGGGTTTTGGGAATGGGTTTAGGGGTTTCGACAGGGGTTTCCTGTCTTGAGGTCTTGGTATGACGGTAGTCAGCGAGGTCATGAAACATGTCCTCTACCGTCTGGTACCCTAGACTAGCCATTCTTTCCTCTAGATGGGTCAGGAACTGTGTGGCCTGACCCTCTTGGTGATTCCTTTCCTCTAATATTTCCTCTTCTATGTGGGATTCCATGACGTAGAGTGGGGGGATGAATGCAGATTGAAAGCAGTAAATAAAGCAGTAAAGGATTGCGCAGCTGTGTGCGACTTACGAAAGCAGTAAAGGATTGCGCAGCTGTGTGCGGCTTACAAAGCAATAAAGGATGTTATAATGCACAGTAGAAGAGGATTTAATTCAAGGAGTGAGAAACTCTAACCTTCCTAGAGGGTTGATAGCATTTTAGTCAAGCTTGTAAAAGGGGGGCAGAAGAGTATTACATTTTGTTGTTTTTCACGAGGGAGGTCCCACCGTGATCGCCAGAATTTGTCGGTGTCGAGAAAATCCGCGTGTTTGGGGTTTCTTCGGAGGGTTCGGATCGGATGCATGCCCTGGCGGGCTCGGTCGGATCGTCTTCTCGGAAGGGGTGAGGGTGTGGTTCCTGGTCGAGGCGCCCGACAGCGGCTCAAGAGGATTCAAGGGGGTTTGGTGATCGCCACCTGCTTTTTCTAAAAAACAAGAAAGGGTTTGGGTCGGATTTGGTCGCCTACGTGGGGAGTTTGTGGGGTCTCCGCTCTGAGACACGGATATACCGTACACAAAGGTGAAAAACAGGTAATCCTATTCTGCTCCCGGGCTTGACTAAAGGAGTTATGGGACAAAGGGGTGTGAGTATGGGGTGTGTATAGGGGGGGCGGCTAGTTGGATCTAGCCGTCTGGTCAGGGGCGGCTACTAGGGTTTAGCCGTCCCAGGTCTGGTTTGATTTGGGCAGAGGTTTGGTAGGAAATGGGTTTGGTTTTGGGCAGAGGCTAAGCTAGGTTTAGCCCGGGCTTTTGGAGGGTGAGATGAGAGGGTGTTTTATGTGGGGAATGGGTGTTTCTCTCACAAAAGGGCTCTCTCTCTCTTTCTCTCTTGGGATTTCTAGTGTGAAAAGGGAATGTGAATTGTGGGATGTTGGTGTGGAATGGTTGTTTGTGGATTTGTTGATGTTATATTTGGGCTTGGGACCCCTCTATTTATAGTAAAAGAGGGGCAGGGAAATATCCCGAGGGTAATGGAGTGGGTTGGCTTCGATTGGACCTCTCATTAATGCTCTGGTTCTTCCGCCAGAGAACAGGTGAAGGGCGGCTAGTGCTAACTAGCCGCCCGGGATGGGGCGACTACTTCCTGGTAGCCGCCCCTATCATGACCTGCCAAACGTCCCATCTCTGACAAGCGGTGGCTTGGGTCGGCTACTTGGTTTGATCCGGCCAAGAGAGGGCGGCTAAAGGTCATGACCCGCCGCAATGATCAGCATTTAATATTGCTTTATGTCCCATCCAGGGAACTGGTCCAAAGTCGGCCAGGGGGCGGTTGGTAAGGGATAGCCGCCCCTTTCCAGGGACTTTAGGGTTTTTAGGGTTTTGGTTTTGGTTTAGGTCTGGGTTAGGGTTTGGCTTAGGTTTAGGGTTTGAGCTAGGGTTTGGGTTTAGGTTAGGGTTTGGGCTAGGGTTTGGGGTTAGGTCAAGGTTGGGTTTAGGGTTTAGGGCTAGGTCAAGGTTCTAGGGTTTTCCGGTTTAGGTTTAGGTCAAGGCTGGGATTAGGGTTTAGGGCTAGGGTTTGGGGTTAGGTTTAGGTCAAGGCTGGGATTAGGGTTTAGGGCTAGGGTTTGGGGTTAGGTCAAGGTTTAGGGTTTCCGGTTTACCGAACCTTTGGTTCTCTTATTGGTGTCCACTTGAGGGAGATTTCCGTGTGTTACTTGAAGTATTTCTGTCTCTCTGGACGGTCAAAATTGGGGTATCTACAGACATGACTGACCACAAGGGTCCCTCTATAGGGACTTGATGGTATCTTTTACTTAAGGAGAGTTGAAAACATTGCCCTCTCACATAAAGAACGAGTGAAAAATCAAAATGCTCCCTTATGCCACTTACACTTATGCATAAGCTTGCATTTTCCTTTTTCAAAACACAGACATTCAATTTCCCTAAAATATTGTAGTTGACTTCCCGTACCAAGACTAAGATTGTCCCCATTACGCTCGTTTCATGCCCTTCCGCACATGCTTAAGAAGAAATAATCCCACTCTCACACATACTTAAAATTCTTCACTCTCACACTTGGAATCCCTCCATTGCGTACTACTGCATGGTTTCCCGCACTTTACATTCTTGCGTTATCTTTTCATTTACCTTAAGATGGATTGTAGCCCTTGACGATTCAAGCAAGAAGAGCTTGAAAGTCAATGCAAGGGCACAATCTGGATGGATTTAACACTTGGTCTATGAAAGGAATGTTTACAGGTTTTTAAAGGCTAAACAAACATCATAAGGGCCTTCAGCAGCAGCAGACAGAAGTAGCAGAACCAAAAATTGCCCCAGGCAGGGGGCGGCTAAACCCGACTAGCCACCCCTCACCAGACGGCTAGAATTCACTAGCCACTCCTGCCCCCCTTCTTTTTCAGGTAAAATGCCCCAGGCAAGGGGTGGCTAAACAAAACTAGCCGCCCCTCACTGGGCGGCTAGTCTTAACTAGCCGCCCCCTGCCTGCTGCCCAAGAACCTGCTGTCAGTCCCGTCTTAATCAAGTCTTCAAGTCTCCAATACCTGTTAAGAGCATTTCTTTCCAAAAATTGCACACACATTTTATACGCATATACATTCATAAAACCTGTATAAATATACTTCGAAAAACAACCATATCTTAAAATCATATGTCCATCCATGAATCAAACCTATAAAAACCAAGATTCACTTACACACACGTCCATGAAAATTAAAAAAGAGTTTTCTAAACATCCATGCTAACTACACCAAATCATGCATACAAAGGGAAAATTATAAAATTGTCCCACCAAGACCATAAACATAAATTGTTTTCAAAGCCTAAAATTGCATAAAAAGATTTCTAAAAAGAGAGAAAGAAGATATAAATCCTTCAAATACTCCAAACTCCGAATGTCTTGAGCCATGCATCACCGAAATATCACCAAAGTCAAAAGAAGAGAAGAGAAGCATGAATTCCTTGCATATATACTATTCTTCTATCCAAAACTGAGAACAAGAGAATATACCTCAGAGTATTATCGTCATCTGCGGGAGGCTGAGTAGGAGGAACATCCTGACTTGGCTGAGAGGGGAGCGGTGGCTGATGAGAAGACTGAACCTCTGGAGCATCAGGAGCGGTAGGAGTCTCTCGAACTGAAGATGTGGCTCTCGCATATATCCCTCGACTCTGAGACACCGAAGGATGAGAAGCACGGCTGAAAGTGGCCTCGGTAGCTAAGGAAGCCGAAAGAGAATGCTCGGGTTTGAGAGAGAGAAGATCGAGGTCTGCCTCGGTCATGGCCCCTCCACCAACCAATTTCCCTTGCATGGTGGCTTCCCAGAGGAGGACCTGCTGAATATCCTTGTCACTCCACTCCAACCTCTGGCGAAGGCGTGCCTCCACCCCTCTCAAACGGTCCTCGGTCACCCTCAACCTCTCCTCAAGCTCCCGTGACCTCGCCTTCGTGGCCCTGAGCCTATCCTCGCTCCATCGGAGCGCATCCCAGTCCCTATCCCCAGCAGCCTGAAGGGAGCAAATCAAATCCTCCATCAAACCCCTGGGAACACCTGCCGACGCCTCCAACTCTGACACCCTTATCTGGAGGGAGTCCCTCTCACGACCCAGGACGGTGAACACCTCTTCTCTCGAGGCCATCAGGGACCTCAGCCGACCCACTTCCTCCGCAGCACGTGCGGCCCTGCCTCTCACCAGGCCAAGCTCCATCCTCGTGGCCGCCAACTCACTCCGGGACACATTCAATTCCCTCATCAACTCGAGCTCTCACTCGAAAATCATGGCCGGAGGAGGGGCAGAAGAAGAAGAGGCACCAACGGCCCTAGCTCTTGACAGAGCATCCACCTGAGCCTCGAGGACCCGAACTTGGTCCTGTAACCGACGCCCCTGAGCCCTCAAATGCTCCACTTGCCTACCATGCGCTCGGAGGTGCTCGTTGGCCATCTGAAGCTTCTTCTCCAGCTCATTCAACTCAACCTACAAAGCGACATCACTCAGAAAAGTACTTAAGGAGAAGAAAGAAAAGAAAAGAAAAGGAGAAAGGCTTACGTAGGTGTCCGGGATCTCCTCCTCCATAGTCCCAAGGATGCTAGCATTCTCCTGGCAGTACCAGGCCAAGTACTCCTCGCTATTGGTCACCTTGGGATGGCGCTCCACCAAGGCACCCCAGCTCATCCGTCCCACCACGGACGTCACGTAGTTCCTTGGGAGATTCGTGTCCCGACGAATTCTGGCCACCGGAATCAAAGGACGCCGTGGCAGAGGATCGGGCACCCACTTGTGGTACCCAAGCTGACGGACGACCCGGCTGATCGCGTGAAACATGACCTTATTAAAGTAAATCAGCCAGACGTCCCGCGACAACTCCGCAGGGACCTCCTCCTCCGCATAGGGCCTCCAAATCATCTACAAAGCATCAAAAGAAATAGGAAGAGTGCTTAATCAAAAGAAAATCAAATACATGCCAAGGAAACTCAAAGAAAATGTATACCTCTTCCTCTGTCAAGACACGGAAGGCCTTCCGGAAATGAGTGAGGCGGTGCAAGCGCAAAGATCCCCGGGGAGCCCATCTCATAGCCCATGGGAGAGCACGGTTGAACGGCGTTGGAATCGGATGGTCAACCACAAAATGCTCATACCCAAAGACCTGCAAAGCGAGGGAGAAATTATCAAAATCAAGTGAGTTACACCCGCTAGAAAACACCCTCTACTCACACGTACCTGGAGAAAGGGAGCAAAGCCGCCAAGATTCTTTCCCCCGGCCCTCTTCACCTTCTTCGAGAGCTCCACGAAGAGATGGGCCAGCATCGCAGCTCCCCAGGCATAGCGTCCCATGCCCTCCAAGTCCCGCATCAGCAAAAGGGAATGAGAGGAGACCTTGTCAGAAGCCGTCGAGAAGAGGACCGGGCCGAAGAAGTAAAGAAAGAACGCCCTCAACTCCCTCCGTGCCCTCTGTGGGCACGCGGCCTCCTCTCTCGCCTCAATCATCGCCCGTCTCCTCTCGAAGCTAGCTACAGCTTCACCCTTTTGACGCTCCGTGAGAACCGAGGCCATACTGCCCTAAGAGCCGCCCCAAAGGGATCTGGTTCAGCGTTCACTCCCGCTCGACGAACTCCCACTCCCCAATCAACTCCTGAAAGAGCATCTTGTGATCAGTGAGGGTGGCCGCAATCACCGCCTCCCCTAAGATCGGAAGACCGGTAATCCAATGGATGTCCTCGAGAGTCGGCATGATAGCACCCGTAGGGAGGAAGAAAGTGCAACTCTCCGGATCCCACCTCTCCGCCAAAGCCTCCACATAGGGACAGCGGACATGGAATGACTCAATCAGAAAGAAGGAATGGAACCCCGCTCCATCTATCAAACTCCTCTCCCTCTAACCCAAGGCAGCGTACCACCTCTTCGTTCCATGTCAAAGGGCCCGAATGCGATTCGGCCGCTACGAAACAAACAAAGGGAACGTGGTTTAATTTAAAAGCAGTCGAGAGGTGAGAATCCAAGTTTACAAATTCATTTAGAAACCGTGCTTAGATTAAATTCCATATGCTAAATCAAAGCAAAAGCATGAAAATTGAAGACTTCGCACATGGGTCTACCTTCCATTATTCGCGAAACACTTTTCATATGATCACCTGTGGTACGTGTGGACCCAGGAGCGTCCACCTCGGCCTCGTCGGGATCCTCCATCCCATCGTCATCCCCCTCCCCGTCGTCATCTCCCTCTTCATCGAACACGGCCTCCTCGGCCTCAGCCTCAGCACCAGCCCCTGTGGCTCCCATACCCTAGCCCGTGGCCTCCTCGGCCTCCACTCCAACACCACCGGTCTCCTCCATGCCCACAACACCGGAGGCCAACTCCTCGAACACACCTATAGCCCTTCTCTCCTCCTCCTCAGCCCTGGCCTCTATGGCCTCCCTACCCAACATCCCGACAATGGCATCCAACGATGCCCTCACATCCTCACTAACTCCCTCAGCCCCTACCCCCTCAGTTACACCCTCGGCCGGTCCTCCAACCTCCGAAAACACCTCTTCGACCACCGCCGGTCGATTCCCATGCTTTCTCTTGCGTGTATATCCTATCATACTACTCCCAACCTCCGGGAGAGCCCCCGAAGGTAAGTCCCCAATCTCACCCGCGCCGGCGCCCACCAACAGCATCTCCGCCGCACCCATAACTTCCCCCACGGCCTCTACCTCCGGCCTATTGCTCTCCAACGATGAAGAGCTTGGGCTACGCTCTCCACGAGCCACCCGTGGTCGTTTCCCCCTCGAAGCGATTGCCTTCGACCTTGTCATCTTCCTCGGATTGAAAAAAAAAAGGAGAACCCAAACCTAGGGTTTCGAAATCAAGAGGGAAAGAAAGATCTAGGTCGAAGTAGAGGAAGAAAAGGCAAAGAAATCAAAGTTTTTCGATTTAAAACAGAGAAGAAGGAGTAATGGAGGAAGAGAAACCGTTTTGAAACGCCTGGAGAGAGAGGGTCTTTTCGGTTATAAGGGACCCAGTCATGGGGCGGCTACCCGCGAGTAGCCGCCCCCTCTCGGGCGGCTAGTTTCAACTAGCCGCCCTCCCAGTTTTTCAACTCCCGCTTAAGGCCCCTTTTCCAGCTTCTTTCCAAATTCTAATATCAAGTTTTCTAAGAACAAACAGCCATGTATTGGTTTATTTTCAAACACTACTTGATCAGACACGACTTTCTCGAAGTTTCACCACACTTCGAGTACCATTCAATTCAAATTACTTCAGTTCTGGTTCCTTTCCAGAGTTTTTATCCTTCGGATGATCCAATTCACCAATTCAACTCTTTACTTGCTTTCTGTCGGTGATATCCCCTCCTTGCTAAGTTTTCCCAAGCACGGCAACGGTAGGCACGAGGAAACTGACACTGGGATGCTCCGTGCATGATAGCTAAGACCCCCGACCGCGGGTTGGATCACTCACCATTTACTTTTTCCGCCTTCCACCTGGATCATCCTTTCGGTTGAAAATTTTAGTCAAGACCTAGCCTCTGACAGTCTAAATCAACTCCCTGAATAGTATTGTTCGTGTTGTCTTAACTTCTTGAAGGTCGGGCCGGCCAAAATAGGGGTCTCTTTCCTTATCATCGGTCGAAGTCTTTCCTGCTTCGCGCAAAGACTCCGTCCGATGAGGGACAATTGTAGATACCCCAATTTTGACCGTCCAGAAAGATGAAAAAAACTTCAAGTAACACCTGGGAATGACCCACGTTTGGGCATCAAATAGAAAACAACCTCAGAAAACCAGAAAATCCTAAACCCTGGTCCAAACCAGAAATCCTAAACCCTGGTCCAAACCCTGAAGCCCTAAACCCTGGTCCAAACCCTAGAAACCCTAAACCCAGGTCGAAACCCTAGAAGCCCTAAACCCTGGTCCAAACCCTAAAAACCTAAAACCATGGAAAGGGGTGGCTAACCCTAACTAGCCGTTCCATAATAGGCGGCTAGTTTTCACTAGCCGCTCCCCTGGTTGACCCCAAACCGTTTCCCTGGATGGGACATAAAGAAGCATTAAATGTTGATCATTGTGGTGGGTTGTGATCTTTTGCCACCCCATCTTGGTTGGTTCAATCCAAGTAACCGACCCGAGCCACCGCTTGTCAGAGATGGGACATTTGGCAGGTCATGATAGCCGCCCCATCTTGGACGGCTAGTTTCAACTAGCCGCCCTTCACCTGGTCTCTGACAGAAGAACCAGAGAATTAATGAAGGGTCTAATCAAACACACTATTAACCTATCCATTCTATTACCCCCTGGATATTCCCCTACCTCTTTTTTACAATAAATAGAGGAGGTCCCAACACAATTCACAACATCAACATATCATATCATCAACATAATTCCCACTCTACAAATTCACATAAATCCAACACCCACTACTTGAAATCCCTAGAGAGAGAGAGAGTCCCATTTGTGAGAGAAAAACTCATTCCCTACACAAAATCACCCTCTCAATCCACCCTCCAAAACCCGGGTTAAACCCAGCTTAACCTCTGCCAAAAACCAAACCCATTTCTTACCCAGGTTCTGCCCAGATTGACCAAGGCCGTGGACGGCTAACCCTAGCTAGCCGCCACCTACCCGACGGCTCAAATTCACTAGCCGTCCCTCATCTACACCCTACCTACACCCCACTTGACCCAAGACTCCTTTAGCCAAGCTAGAAGTAGAATAGGATTACCTATTTTTTTTCACCTCTGTGTATGGTATATCTATGTCTCAGAGCAGAGACCCCACAAACTCCCCCCGCAAGGCAAAAAAATCCAACTCAACTTTTTCCTGCTTTTCAAAAAAGCAGGTGACGATCACAAACACACTGGAATCCCCTTGAGCCGCTGTCGGGCGCATCAACCGGGAATGAGACCCCACCAGCCTTCCGAGAGACGATCCGATCGAGCCCGCCAAGGCGCGCACCGGATCCGAATCTCCAAAGAACCCCAACACACGCAGATTTTTCAACACCAACAAATCTGGCGATCACGGTGGGACATCTCTCATGAGAAAAATAATAAAAGATAATCCTCTTCTGCCTCCCTTTTACAAGCTTGGCTAGAATGCTATAAACCCTCTAGGAAGGTTAGAGTTTCCCACCCCTTGAATCAGATCCTCCTCTATTCTGCATCACAGCATCATTTACTGCTTTGTAAGCCATACACCACTGCGCAATCATTTACTGCTTTTGTAAGCCACACACCGCTACAGAATCCTTTATTGCTTTGTAAGCCACACACCATTGAGCAATCATTTACTGCTTTGTAAGTCGCACACCGCTGCGCAATCCTTTATTGCTTTCATAAGCCGCACCATAAAGACCATCGACCCAAAGCCCATAGAAGCCACCATCCACATCCTAGACTTCCCAGCCGATTGGCTGAGTCCCCAAAGCCCTCCCCCCTGTACTACAAAGATGAGTCACCCTAAACTTAAAAATCCCGGCTGGCACATCATGAGGATCATTGGTCACATCCCTCAGAAAATCATGGGACTAAAAGGTGGGATCTTGAAACCCATCAAGCTCCCGGCCTGGCTAGGTAAGAGAGTCCTCGGCTCATCCAAACACCACACTAAATTAAAAGGGAAATGTAATTGGGGATTATATGAACATTTCATAAAAGGAACAACCACAGAATAGGCTAAAGAGGCCGTGCACCCCCTCCCCTTAAACCCTATCCATGAAAGAGAGCCGGACTATCTCTCAGGCTCCCTTGACTGGTTATTTTCACACCCTGATAAACACTTAAACATACATTCACAACCAGACGATGAAACTCCAGCTGACCAAGCTCTCTTTCCTCGCAGTGCTCAAGCATCACAACAAAGGAGCGCCAGCTGTTGGAGGAAAGTCGGTTGAAACGCTCAAACCAATCTAGTAGGTTATAAATAATAAGTGTCTTTTCCTTTTCAAAAAATAAACTTTAGGATGGAAACTAAAACTTTAGGGTCCCTGTTTGACAAAGATGAATTCACCCCAACATGGCACCCTTTCAGTGACGACTCTGATCTCCTAAATAAGCTACAACGTCTGGCCAGTCAGACCAAAAATCCCAACCCCATTACCTCATTCAAAGCGGTCAGACCTACCAAAAGTCAGATACCTAACCAGATCATTAATAGCATAAGAAGGCGTAGTGAGGCAATAGCAGTTATAGAAGAACCATATCTAGTAAATATAAAGAACCTAGACAATGGTCTAGGACTCTTCAAAATCTGCGATGAAGACGACGGGGAAGAAGAAGACATCTCTAAGGAATTTGAGCAGAGCCTCCAAAGATTTGATGAAAAGATAGAAGAAGCGGATGAGAAGGTAGAGGAACTAAACCTAGGGATTGAGGCTATAGTGCGGATATACAGGTGTCCGTTTCGAGGAGTGTATTTTAGGCGAGCCGTTTTGTCATAAGCAAATATACAGGTGTCCGTTTCGAGGAGTGTAGTTACGTGCCCGCCAATTTGTTCTAAGGTGCGCAGTGACATGAGGTTTACCCCTACACCGGTATCAACTAGCACCTTATCTACTAGATATCCTTCAAGGTCAACTGTAATGCATAGGGTAGAGGTGTTGATGACCTTGTCACGGTTTTCTCTTTAGGTCTAAAGGTTATCATATGTCCAACTCCTGCAGAGGCTAGAGCTATTGGCATACCTAGAGTTGAGATTTGTGGGTCGACTTCGACTCTTTCAAGAAACATCCTTAGGGCCTGCTGGTGATGTTCCGAGGTCTCGATCAGCTCCAGATAGAAATTTTTGTTGGAATTCTTCTGAGTTAGTCGAGAATGTCGATCCTATCCCCGACATTGGGTTCCTTAATTTCTGTTCCAGGCATGGGACGTCTATAGGAGGGGACAACATTGAAGATTCTTTCTGCCCTAGTGGTATGATGGTTCAAGGTGTCGACTGTGGGTAACTAGTAAGATGGGTGACAGTTGGGGAACTGGTTTTATGCGAGGGAGGGGAGGCCTTATAGGGCTTGGGAGAATGGGGGAATGGGCTAGGAGAATTAAGCCACCTGGAATGATCCTGAGTGGTTCTTCGTGGTCTGCGGCCTTTATGGTGTAAATGCTTTTGAAACTTAGGTTCTCCGGCTCTTCCACGAGGGCCTGTGTGGTTAGTTTTGGGTTTTGCATTTTGGTATTTAAAGGGCAAGGATTTTCTGGGGTGTGATCTTGCTTGGATAGTGGATTTAACTGGGTTTCTGATGGTTTCGTAGTCAGGCTATTCTTGAGGCCCCTGATGGTGGCCCAGTCCAAGCGTCTCTCTTCGTCAAGGTCATAAACAATGTCTCGGAATGAGAAGCATTGTTCGATAGTGTGATCATGATATTGATGATATGGACAAAATTGGCAGGCACGTAACTACACTCCTCAAAACGGACACCCGTATATTTGCTTATGACAAAACGGCTCGTACGGTTCTTGGCTTTAAAAATTTCTAGTTAAAGGTAGGACCCCTAGAAACTAGCACTGAAGCATATGTCTTAGAGATGGATTCAGATTATAACATGATCTTAGGGCGTAAATGGCTGCCCTCTATAAAAGGAGTCTCTTCCCCCCTACACCAGTGTTTGAAATTCCCTTTGGGAAATCAAATAATCAAAATACGGGGGGACGCGGTCAAAGAACTCAAATCAAGGTTCACCAATAATGAGACCATCACCATAAAAACCATCGACCCAAAGCCTATAGATGCCACCATCCACATCCTAGACTTCCCTGTTATATATGTGTCACTTTTTAGCCTGTTGGTAACCTTTGGGTCAATTCTGGCCATTTTCAAAATTTTCTTTTTCGATCAGAACCGCTAAAATTTTGGCTTTTAGCCATCTGCGGGAGCTAGAATACTCTGATTGAAAATCTAACTGCGTATTATGGATCCTGGTACCGTTTAATACCACCCATAATCATTTCATCGAATTCCGGTTACGTTTTAGAAAATTATGCAGTTTCGAATCGTATCCGGATTTTGGTCAAATTTGGGAAAGTCAAAGAGAGAAGACCTTGACCAAGTCAAAGGATGACTTGGACCAAGTCAAAGAAGACCTTGACTAGTCAAATGTGACTTTTTACTGGTCAAGGGGATTTGTTTGGTAGTGTGGTTGGGTTGACCTAGGTCAAACCCCACCCACCACCTTTTTGAGCATTGAATGCTCTCTCTCTCTCTTTTCTCTCCCTCTCTCTCTCTCTCTCTCTCTCTCCCTCTCTCTCTCCCTCCCCATTAGTAGTCGTGCATTGCATTTCTCATTCCCTCTTTTGATTTTTTTTCTTTTCCTTTCCATGTGTGTGTGAAGAAGTGGAAGAGAAAGCAAGGGAAAAGCAAGGTGTGTGTGTGTGTGTATGGGTTTGATGTTGTTGTTGTGTAGTTTCTCTTCTCTGGTTCCCTCTCTTACCCCCCTTTATCCACTGATTTCCAGCCAAGGAGGGCTGGTGGAGGGGCTAGAGTGGTGGTGGTAGTGGTTGAGGTTGTGCCAAGTGCACCGGAGGGGTCCAAACCTCCCATTCTCCCTTCCCCCTCCATTGGTAAGCCTTTTTCCCTCCTTTCTTTTTGGTTTTCAAATGTTAGGGGCTGTTAGGGGATCAAGCACGCTAGGTGTTTGAGTTAGGGGTGAGTGGAGAGGGCAAGAAAGGGGCTTGGCAGCCCTAGGCGTGCGCGCAGGAGTGGCCCAGGCGGCCTGGCGGGCGCGCGAGCGGGGGTGCACGCGGGGAGCGTGCGAGGCACAGTGCACGCGCACTGTGCGCGGGAGCGGGTGCATAAGCGTGCGCGAGCTGCGTGTCTAGGCGCGCGAGTGCGCGTCCGGGTGCGTGGCGAGGGGTCTGGACGTGCGGGCAGCGCGTCCGGAGGCGCGGCTGAGCGCTAGTCAGTGCGCCATCGAGCGCGGGGGCGCGTGCATGCGCGTGCGTACACGTGCGGGGGCCATGCGTGTGGCTGCCCGGGGGCTCGGGTAGGTGTCGGGGCACTCGAACATGCGCGCGTATGTGCGTACTCGCATGCGTGTGAGCCCGTATATGTGCATATCCAAGTCTTTGACATTTCTAGTTGTTTTTAAATGTTTTTATGTGGTTTTACTCACCTATTTGGATGCCTTGTCTTGCAGATCTTTGTAGACACCCCAATTTTGACCGTCCAGAGAGACAGAAATACTTCAAGTAACACATGGAAATATCCCACAATTGGACACCAATAGAGAACCAAAGGTTCGGTAAACCGGAAACCCTAACCCTAGCCGTGACCTAAACCTAAACCGGAAACCCCAGAACCTTGACCTAGCCCTAAACCCTAATCCCAACCTTGACCTAAACCTAAACCGGAAACCCTAAACCTTGACCTAAGCCCAAACCCTAAACCTAAGCCAAACCCTAACCCAGACCTAAACCTACCCTAAAAACCAAAACCCTAAAAACCTAAAGTCCCTGGAAAGGGGCGGCTATCCCTAACTAGCCGCCCCTCACTGGGCGGCTAGTTTACACTAGCCGCCCCTTTAACCGCCCCCTGGCCGACTTTGGACCAGTTCCCTGGATGGGACATAAAGCAATATTAAATGCTGATCATTGCGGCGGGTCATGACCTTCAGCCGCCCTCTCTTGGCCGGATCAAACCAAATAGCCGACCCAAGCCACCGCTTGTCAGAGATGGGACGTTTGGCAGGTCATGATAGGGGCGGCTACCAGGAAGTAGCCGCCCCATCCCGGGCGGCTAGTTAGCACTAGCCGCCCTTCACCTGGTCTCTGACAGAAGAACCAGAGCATTAATGAGAGGTCCAATCAAAGCCAACCCACTCCATTACCCCCTGCCTCTCTTTTACTATAAATAGAGGAGGTCCCAAGCCTTCAACAACATCCAACACATCCACAAATCACCAATTCATCTTCATCACCAACCCACCATCCCCACTTGTTCAAAACCCTTCCACCACTAGAAATCCCAAGAGAGAGAGAGAGAGAGAGCTCTTTTTTTGTGAGAGAAACACCCATTCCCTACATAAAATACCCTCTCATCCCACCCTCCATAAACCCAGGCTAAACCTAGCTTAGCCTCTGCCCATGACCCCACCCTTTTCCTACCAAAGCCCTGCCCAAATTCCCCCAGACCCTGGACGGCTAACCCTAGGTAGCTGCCCCCTGGCCGACGGCTAAACACAACTAGCCGCCCCCTATCCACACCCCATATCAACATCCCTTTGACCCATAACTCCTTTAGTCAAGCCCGGAAGCAGAATAGGATTACCTGTTTTTCACCTCTGTGTACGGTATATCCGTGTCTCAGAGCGGAGACCCCACATACTCCCCACGTAGGCGATCAAATCCGACCCAAACCCTTTCCTGTTTTTAGAAAAAGCAGGTGGCGATCACAAACCCCCTTGAATCCTCTTGAGACGCTGTCGGGCGCCTCAACCAGGAACGACAACCTCACCCCTTCCAAAAAGACGATCCGACCGAGCCCGCCAGGGCACGCATCCGATCCGAACCCTCCGAAGAACCCCCACACACGCGGAATTTTTTTTCGACACCGACAAATTCTGGCGATCACGGTGGGACCTCCCTCGTGAAAAACAACAAAAGGTAATCCTCTTCTGCCCCCTTTTACAAGCTTGACTAGAATGCTATCAACCCTCTAGGAAGGTTAGAGTTTCCCACCCCTTGAATCAGATCCTCCTCTACTTCGCATCACTGCATCATTTACCGCTTTGTAAGCCGCACACAGCTGCGCAATCCTTTACTGCTTTCGTAAGTCGCACACAGCTGCGCAATCCTTTACTGCTTTCGTAAGTCGCACACAGCTGCGCAATGCTTTACTGCTTTATTTACTGCTTTCAATCTGCATTCATCCCCCCACTCTACGTCATGGAATCCCACATAGAAGAGGAGATATTAGAGGAAAGGAACCACCAAGAGGGTCAGGCCACGCAATTCCTGACCCATCTAGAGGAAAAGATGGCCAGTCTAGGATACCAATCCGTAGAGGACATGTTTCATGACCTCGCCGACTACCGCCAGGTCAAAACCCTAAGACAGGAGACCCCTGTCGAAGCCCCTAAGGCCATTCCCAAAACCCCATTCACACCCAGTCACTCGGTCAACCCGAGCGTCTTTTCGTTCACCCCCCTTTCCCCTGCGAATCCAAAATTCCCAGTTGTTTCCACCCAGGCCCCTACCAAACCACCCCAAACCCGGGACCGCTAGGCAGCCCTCCCCGGGGAGAAACACTGGACGATACCATCCGGAGAATTCTCTCCGAGACTGGTCCCTCGGCCCCCAAACACATGTCTCTACATAACCTGAGACAAATCCCGTCAGTCCACCTACCGGAGGGATTCAAAGTCCCCAAATTCCGCCGGTACAACGGTCGTGGAGACCCAGACATTCATTTAACTGCCTTTTATCTAGACGCACGCCCGTTTCTAGATAATCAACCTCTACTAGTCTTTCTTCCAGAAATCATTGGAAGGAGAAGCACTACAATGGTTCTCCACCCTCCCTGTAGATCACTTGTCGAATTTCTCGGCTGTAAGCGAGAAATTCTTGGGCCGCTACGGTTACCAGAGGATTAGGACCCCCTCTATTTCAGATTTAACCGTAGAGAGAATGAGGCCTAGGGAGGAATTCGAACAATACGTGTCTCGGTGGCGCACCCTTGTCCACCGAACCGGCCTGCAACTCACAGAATGTCAAGAAATTGACATGATGTTACAGAGCCTGAGTCCAGAGCTCCACAAGAGCCTTTCGTACGGAGACTGCACTACGTATCAACTTCTGATTGACCGCCACAACAGGATTTCCCGTTGTGCAGCCCCAGCAGTCCAAACCCAGTCCCCACCTATCAGCCATAGGGTTGGACAACCGCCTCGTAAGGCACAAACCCCCACGGTAGAGGGGATCATTAACCAAGTATCGGCACTCTACCCGAACGGAGCACGAGTTCCTGACCGAGGAACAGCTCCGAGACAGTACAGGCCCGGATCATCCGGATATGCACCGCCTCGGCAAGCGAATCAACATTTTACCCCTCGATCAGCACCCGTCCCCGTGCCAATAAAACAAAACCTCACAACCCATGATTCCCCAATTCAGGCCCCCTCAATCCATAACCAGGACCAAAACAGGAGATCCTCTTATCCTATCCCCCCAAGAACGCAAGGTATAGCCCTCAGAGAACCCGCGTACGGCCCCCATGGTAAGGCCACACCTTCCCCCTCCTACGGCCCAAGATGGCCAAACGGAAGAGATAGCTGTTCCCCCCTCCCGGAAACCCTAGGGAACATCCTCAGAGCCTTATTAAAGGTCAATAGCATTTCCTTACCCACGGCTAGACCTTCGCCTATCGGTGCTGACCCAACCCGTTTTTGTCAGTATCATCGGCATCACGGCCACACCATCGAGCAATGCTCCTTGTTTAGAGACATTGTCTACACCCTTGACGAAGAGAGGCGCTTAGACTGGGCCACCATTAGGGGACTCAACAACAACCCAGTTACGAGATCACTAGAAGTCAAGAAGGTCCCAGAAACCCATAACCCCGTAGAAACCACAATCCAAAACCCGAGGCCAGCTACGAAGGCTCCCTTGAAGAACCAGAAAACCTGAGCTATGAAAGCGTCTACACCATAGAAGTCGCTGACCATGAAGAGTCACCCAGAATCGTTCCAGGTGGCATAATCTTACCAGCCTCTTCCCCCATCCTACCAACCCCCTCACCTATTCTCCCCAAACCCACAAGACTCTTTCCCCCCAAAAAAGACCGACCAATATCCCCCTTACAAATCAACAAGAGCCTGCGCCCAATAACACAAAGCCCCCGAACCACCATTGACGCACTAAACCATCATACTACCAGAGCAGGCAGAATCTTCAACACTGTACCCTCTTATAGACACCCCCTGCCTGAAACCGAAACTGAGGAGCCCCGCGCCGGGGATAGGATCGACATCCTAGACCAACTCCGAAAAATCCCCCGAAAATTTCCATTTTAGAGCTGATCGAAACCTCGGAACACCACCAGCAGGCTCTAAGAACGTTCCTAGAAAGAACTCAAGTCGACCCGCAAATCTCTACCCTAGGCATACCAATAGCTCTAGCCACCGCAGGACTAGGGCCCGTCATCACCTTTAGACCTAAGGAAGAAGTTCATGATAAAGTCGTCAACACCTCAACCCTATGTATAACAATCAACCTCGAAGGACACCCGGTGGATAAAGTTCTAATTGACACCGGGGCAGGAGTAAACCTCATGTCATTACAAACCTTCGAGCACATCGATGGGCACATAACCACACTCTTTGAAACGGACACCCGTATATTTGCCTATGACAAAACGGCTCGTCCAGTTCTAGGCTTCAAGGACTTCCGATTAAAAGTGGGGCCGCTGGAAACTAGCACTAAAGCTTATGTCCTAGAAATGGATTCAGATTATAATATGATCCTAGGACGTAAATGGCTAGCGTCCATAAAGGGGTCTCCTCTCCCCTGCACCAGTGCTTGAAATTTCCCTTGGGAGGTCGGATAATCAAAATACAAGGGGATGCGATCAGAGAACCTAAGCCAAGGTTCGCCGATAATGAAACCACCGCCATAAAAACCAGTAGCTCAAAACCCATGGAAACCACCATCCACATCTTAGATTTCCCGGCCAATTGGCTAAATCCCCGGAACACTCCCCCCGTTACCTCAAAGACAAGCCACCCTAGGTTTGAAAATCCTGGCTGGCGTATAATGGGGACCATGGGTTACCTTCCTGGGGAAACTCTGGGACACAAAAATGGGATCCTGGACCCCATCGACCTCCCGGCATGGCTAGACAAAAGGGGGATCGGCTCACCCAAACACAAAGCTAAATTAGAGGAAAAATATAATTGGAAGTTGTACGAACATTTCGTGAGGGAAATAATCGTAGAACCCTCCGAAGAAACCGTATGCCCCCGCCCCCTAGACCCTATCCGGGAAAGCGAGCTAGACTACCTCTCTGGCTCCCTAGAATGGCTGTTCCCACTCCCTGATAAACACCTGAATCCACACTCGCCACCAGACGACAAAACTCCAGCTGACCCAGCCTCCTTTTCTCGCAGTGCTCAAGCATCGCAACAAAGGAGCGCCAGCTGCTGGAGGAAAGTCGGCTGAAGCACTTCCACCAATCCAGTAGGATGTAAATAATAAGTGTCTTTTCTGTTCAAAAAAAAAACAACAAAAAAAAATGGAAACCAGAACCCTAGGATCCCTGTTCGACAAAGATGACTTCACTCCAGCATGGCACCCCTTCAGCGACGACTCTGATCTCTTGAACAAACTACAGCGTCTCGCCAGTCAAGCCAAAAACCCCAACCCTAGTGCCTCGTCCAAAACGGTAAAACCCACTAGGAGCCAAGTACCTGACCAGATCATTAGCAACTTGGAAGGATATAGCAGGGCCATACTAGGTTTAGAGAAATTTGAATCAATAGCGGTTGTAGAAGAACCAGACCTAGATAACATAGAAAACCCAGATGACGGTCTAGGAGTCTTCGAAATCTGTGATGAGGACGATAAGGAAAGAGAAGACCTGTCTAAGGAATTCAAGCAGAGCCTTCAAAGGTTCGATGAAAAGACAGAGGAAGCAGATGAGAAGATAGAAGAGCTGAACCTAGGGACAAATACTGACCCCAAAATCATTTCGATTAGCGCAGAACTAAATCACGATGAACGAGAGAGACTAATTAAAATATTACACGAGTACAAAGACGTCTTTGCATGGTCTTACAAAGACATGCCTGGGCTCGATACTTCGTTAGTCGAACATCAGTTAATCTTAGAGCCAAACGCAAAACCAGTCAAACAAAAGCTAAGGCGCCTCCATCCCGAAGTGGCTCTAAAAATCAAGGATGAGGTGGACAAACTCCACCAGGCTAAATTTATCCGGGTGGTCTTATACCCAAAGTGGATAGCAAATATCGTTCCAGTGTCAAAAAAGATGGAAAGATCCGAATATGCATCGACTTCAGGGACCTCAACCGAGCGTGCCCAAAAGATGACTTCCCACTCCCACACATCGACCTCCTTGTCGACAACACTGCAGGATATGAGATGCTCTCGTTCATGGATGGCTTTTCTGGATACAACCAGATCCGGCTGGCAGAAAAAGACCAAGAAAAGACCTCCTTCACCACACCCTGGGGAACCTACTGCTACATAGTGATGCCTTTCGGGCTCAAAAATGCAGGGGCAACCTATCAAAGGGCAATGACCTCAATATTCCATGATATGATGCACAAACTAGTAGAAGTGTATGTGGATGACATCTTGGTTAAATCTAGAACTCGAATAGGACACGCAGAAATACTTAGGCAAGTACTGCAAAGATGCAGGGAATATTCACTTAAATGAACCCAAAGAAATGTCGTTTCGGTGTCTCCTCGGGAAAACTTTGGGATTCATGGTAAGTAAACGGGGGATAGAAATAGACCCGACCAAGGCAAAAGCCATTGCCCAAATGCCCCCACCCAAGAACCTAAAAGAACTAAGAGGGCTTATAGGAAGGTTGCAGTTTATTAGGAGATTTATTTCTCAACATGCTGAACGATGTCGCCCCTTTTACAAACTACTAAAAGGGGGAGTCCGGTTTAATTGGGATAGTGAATGCCAAAAGGCCTTTGATAATTTAAAAGAGTACCTTCTTAAACCCCAGTACTTTCGGCCCCGGTACCCGGGCGCCCCCTACTCCTCTATATAGCTGCAACTAAAGAAGCCATTGGTGCGGTACTTGCACAACACGACGACATGGGAAGAAAGGAAAAGGCCATTTACTACTTGAGTAAAACCCTGATTGAATACGAAAAAGCCTACCCTCCTACAGAAAAAACTTGTCTAGCATTAGTATGGGCTTCCCAAAAATTACGACATTACTTTCTCGCCCACAAAGTCAAATACTTTGCCAAAATAGACCCAGTAAGGTTCTTATTCGAGAAAGCCATATTGACGGGACGCTTAGCCCGATGGCAAGTACAGTTAAACGAGTTTGACGTCACGTACGCCACTCAAAAATCCGTCAAAGGACAAGCCATCGCTGATCACCTCGCTCAACTACCTCTCCCCAATTACGAACCAGTAAAAACGGACTTCCCGGACGAAGAAATATTTGCGCTTATTGAAGAGAAAAGTAGAGAGACCTGGACGCTATACTTCGACGGAGCAGTCAACCAAAAGGGAAAGGGAATAGGAATAGCACTAATCTCTCCCGAAGGCGTCATTATCCCACAAGCGTTTCAGCTTACGTTCAGAGCCACCAACAATATTGCTGAATACGAGGCCCTGATAGCAGGTTTGAAGGCAGCCCTAGCCTTAGGAGCTAAAAATTTAGACATCATTGGAGACTCCCTCTTAGTAATCCGCCAAACTCTTAAAAAATATCAGACTAGAGACCCAAAGCTGAAGCCATACAGAGAACTAGCCATAGTCCTGTTAAAACAATTCCGTGAGGTCACTCACATTTTCACACCCCGGACTGGCAATATTCTTGCCGATTCTCTAGCCTCCCTAGCCTCATCACTCGCCTTCCCTTTATCTAGGACATCTGAAACAGTCACTATTCAGAGACTGGAAACACCTGCCACCGAACTCAGTGACCCTAAAACTCAAAATCTCCTAAAAACGAACCAGGCCAGCAAAAATACTGGTATCACGGAAATCCTAACTATTGAACCAGGAAATATGGACGACGGAAACCCATGGTACTTTGATATTAAAAACTACCTTAGAGACGCTTCATTCCCAAGCTATGCTACCAACGACGACCAGAAAATAGTTAAAAGGATAGCAATCAAATACTGCCTCCGAGGGGGTATACTCTTCCGAGCCTCTTTCAACGGAGAACTACTCAGATGCCTGGACGACGAAGAAGCATACACCATTGTAGAAGAAGCTCACTCTGGAGTATGCGGAGGGCACGTCAACGCCCAGATGCTAGCAAAGAAGGTACTAAGAATGGGCTACTATTGGCCCACGCTCGAAGGAGACTGTAACAAATACGTTAAGCGTTGTATCCAATGTCAAACCCATGCCAACAAAATACACGCACCAGCATCTTCTTTACATCCCATGACATCACCATGGCCCTTCTCCATGTGGGCATTAGACATAATAGGACCATTCCGGGACACTATAGAAAACACCACCCAAAAAGCCTTCATCCTCACCGCCACAGAATATTTTACCAAATGGGCTGAGGCCGAGTCCTACGTAGTAATTAAAAGCTCTACCCTGTCTCGTTTTGTCCGCACTCACATCCTGGCACGGTTCGGCACCCCCAAAGTAATCATAACTGACAATGGCCCCCAGTTCATCTCCCAAGAGTTCCAAGACCTATGCGATAGACATCATATAGAACTCCATCATTCCACGCCATACTACCCACAGGGGAACGGACAAGCAGAGGCCACCAACAAAACCTTACTCAAAATTATAAAGAAAACAGTAGAAACCCACAAGGCTACCGATTGGCCTGATAAACTGGTAGATGCCCTCTGGGCATACCGAACCTCCATTAGAACGCCCACTGGTCAAACCCCCTATTCACTCACATTTGGGACCGAAGCAGTAGTACCTTACGAAATTCTCGTCCCATCCTTAAGAATAGTACTAGAAGAAGATCTCCAAATTGAGGAAAAGAGGGAGGCACTCCTACTACGCCTCGAACTACTGGACGAGAAGAGATTAAGAGCGGCAGACCATGCCCAGGCCTACCAAAGAAGGGTGGCAAGGGCATTTGAAAAGAAGGTGATAAAAAGAAAATTCGAAATCGGGGAATTAGTACTTAAGCAAATCATGCCATCAAGACAGCCTCACCCGAGAGGAAAGCTGCAACCCACATGGGAGGGACCCTATGTGATCACCCATGCCTATTCCGGGAATGCCTACCGCCTGGTAGATGCCGAAGGAGTCGAGGTTCCAGGTTCGTGGAATGCACTTTATCTAAAGAAATGCCATGCATGAAAAGACTTTCAATACTTAAGAACTATCATTCTTCCTTCCTGCGATTTCCAGCGTTTAGTACTTAATGATAGAATTGTAAGACTCTCAAAGATAAACTCGTATCTATTTGAACACGTTTCCGCCAAATCATGTCACTCCCTTCACACACGTATAACTGGACTAGATTTGCCTGATGGAAGAAAAATTGCCTACCCCGTAGACTGGGACAATTTAAAACTCCCCAAAGCAAAATGTCCCTTATTTCCGCCCCGCTCGTATTAACCCTAGGTCAAAATGAGGAGTTACCCGGACCTAGCATATGTCCCAAAAACTGGCTCTGGCACTATATAAACACTTCTAGAGGGGAAGCATGAAAAGAATCGGGGTGAAAAACAGAAGAGCCCCCCCCCCTCAAATCAAAACTCAAATCAAAAAAAAAAAAGAAGAGAAAGTCAGGCAAGGAGAGGCCAAACACCCAAGTGAACGGGTTAAACTCTCTATTTAGCAGGCTTTCACGCCTTTACGCACGGTATATGCTAAACAACGGCTATACCAGTACAGATCCAAACAACGGACTGTACCTTTCCACACAAAAATAAAGAAGTGGTAAAAAGAAGAAAGCCAGAGGGACCTAGGAAGTAAGACATGTGCTAGACTGGGACAATTCTAAAATATTGCCCGAAAGGAAGATATTACTCTTACCTCATTCACCCTCTCCCCTTTTATTTTTTTTGCAATGGGGGTTCAAAATTGAGCTATGTCCACCGGGAAAAGCGAAATTTTGACCAAGGGTAGATCACGTCCAGGTTTACACCTACACACACACTCACACGAGTTCATTTAGAAACTTGCCTATCCAAAGGAAGCTTATTTGACTTGACTCTTGGTACACTCATGGATTTTTCAGCATGTTTAGAATAATACGATTAAGCATTTGAGAACCATGAACCTAGGAAAATCGACGCCTAAGGCTTATACCTCTCAAATACAATCCTGGTTTGGACATAAGTGACCACAAGGGCTCCTCCACGGGGACTTGATGGCGTCTTTTACTTATGAAAATCAAGAACATTGCCCTCTCACCTAAAAAGTCATTGAAGAACTAAAATGCCCCCTTATGCCACTTATACTTACGCATAAGCTCGCATTTTCCTTCTCAAAACACCTTGGCATCTGATTTTCTTGAAACATTAAAGTTAACCCCCCCCCCCCGAATTTAAAATTATCCCCACTCATATGAGAATTGTCCCCACAAAATTCGAAATTATCCCCACTCATGTGAGAATTGTCCCCACTCACCTCATGCCCTTCCGCACATGCGTGAGAAGAAATTGTCCCCAACTCCTACACATAAGTTCTTCTTCACTCACGCACTTGGAATCCCTTCCTTGCGCACTAAAGCCTGGTCTCCCACACTTTACTTTCTCGCATTTATATTTCCATTCCGCCTTAAGATGGATTGTAGCCCTTGACAATTCAAGCAAGAAGGGCTCGAAAGTCAGTGCAGGGGCACAATCTGGACAGATTTAACACTTGGTCCATGGAAAGAATGTTTTTATAGGTATTGAAGGATAGAACGGTCGCAAAAACTTTCAGCGGCAGCAGCAGACAGGAGCAGCAGGCCCAAACTGCCCCAGGCAGGGGGCGGCTAAGCTCGACTAGCCGCCCCTCACTGGGTGGCTAGTTTGTACTAGCCGCCCCTCCCCCTTGTCTCAGGTAAGTTTGCCCCAGGCAGGGGGCGGCTAAACCTAACTAGCCGCCCCTCACTGGGCGGCTAGTTTACACTAGCCGCCCCTTGCCTGCACCCCTTTCAGTTATATCATTCCATATCCAATCAACTCTTCAACACTTCTTTACCTATTACAATCAAATTCTTTCCAAAACCTGCATGTACACATTTCATACACATATTCATACGCAACACCTGTATAGATACCATGCTAAAACGAATTATATATCAAAATCATATGTCCATCCATGAATCAAACCTATGAAACCAAGATTCATCTACACAAACATACATATCCATGAACCATCCATGCTAAACTACTCTAAACACATGCATATAAAGGAGAATGATTAAATTGTCCCACCCAAAACCACAAGCATAGACTGTTTTTCTAAACCTAAAAGAGGGCATAAAAAAGGGAATCTTTTTCTTCAAAACGCTCCAAACTTCGAAGTCTTGAGCTATGCATCATCGAAATATTCACCTAAGTCAAAACAAAAGAAGAAAAGCATGAATTCATCGCATACATACTATTCTTCTACTTAAAACCAAGACACAAAAGCTATACCTCGGAGTATTATCGTCCGCTGGAGGCTGAGTAGGAGGAACGTCCTGACTTGGCTGAGAAGGGAGCGGCGGATGAGGAGAAGACTGAACCTCCGAAGCATCGGGAGCAGCAGGAGTCTCTCGAACCGAAGACGCGGCCCTCGCATATATCCCACGACTCCGAGACGCCGAAGGACGAGAAGCACGGCTAAAGGTGGCCCCGGTGGCCAAGGAAGCCGAGAGAGAATGGTCAGGCTCAAGTGGAAGAAGATCAAGGTCCGCCTCGGTCATAGAGCCCCCTCTGACCAACTTCCCCCTCATAGTGGCCTCCCAGAGACGGACCTGCTGCATGTCTCTGTCTCTCCTCTCCAATCTCTGTCGGAGGCGACTCTCTGTCCCTCTGGCCCGATCCTCAGCAACCCTCAACCTCTCCTCCAACTCCCGCGCCCTCGCTTCCGACACCCTGAGTGCCTCTCTGTCCCTATCCCCGGCCGCCTGGAGAGAACGAACCAGGTCTCCCATCAAACCTCCGGGAACACCCGCCGAAGCCTCCAACTCCGACACCCTCATCTGGAGGGAGTCCCTCTCACGACCTAGGGTAATGAACCCCTCCTCCCTCGAGGCTATCATGGACCTCAGCCGGTCCGCCTCCTCCTCAGCCCGGGAAGCCCTGCCCCTCGCCTGGCCCAACTCCATCCTTGTGGCCGCCAACTCACTTCGGGCCACATCCAATTCCCTTGTCAGTTCGAGCTCCTGCTCGAAAACCACCGAAGGAGGAGGGACGGAAGAAGAAGAAGCGCCATCGGCCCTCGCTCTTGACAGAGCATCCACCTGAGCCTCGAGGACCCGGACCTGGTCCTGCAAGCGTCCTCTCTGTGCCCGCAAAGCCTCTATCTGTCTGGCCCGTGCCTGGAGGTGCTCATTGGCGGTCTTGAGCCTCTTCTCCATCTCATTCAACTCAACCTGCAAAAGATAATACCATTCAGAAGATGTTCAAACAAAAGAGAACGAGGAAAGAAAAAGGGATTTTTCAACTTACATAAGCGTCCGGGATCTCCTCCCCCATCGTCCCGAGGATATCCGCATACTCCCGACGATACCAAGCTAGGTATTTGTCACTCGAAGTCACCTCAGGACGGCGCTCCACCAAGACACCTCGACTCATCCATCCCGCCACGTACGTCGCGTAATTCCTCGGGAGATTCGTGTCCCGAGGAATCCCGGCCACCGGAATCGAAGGGCGCCGCGGAAGAGGATCGGGCACCCACTGATGGTACCCAAGCTGGCGGACGACCCGGCTGATCGCATGGAACACGACCTCATTGAAGTAGATCAGCCAGACGTCTCGCGCCAGGCCCTCGGGAACCTCCTCTGAGTAAGGCCTCCACGTCATCTAAGAAAGCATCGAAAGATAGGAAGAGCGCTTAGTCAAAAGAAAACCAAGTACAAGCCAAAGAGATTCAAAGAAAACTCATACCTCTTCCTCCGACAAAACGCGGAAGGCCTCTCGGAATTGGGCGAGGCGGTGCAAGCGGGAAGATCCCCGGGGTTCCCATCTCATTGCCCAAGGGAGGGCATGATCGAACGGAGCCAAAGTCGGGCGATCGATGGCGAAGTGCTCGTACCCGAAGATCTAACAAAGCGAGAGGAAAACCATCACGATCAAAGTGAACTAAACTAAAAAAAAAAGACATTTACCAATCACTTACACATACCTGAAGAAATGGCGCAAAGCCGCCAAGGTTCTTTCCCCCATGTCGGTGTCGAGAAAATCCGCGTGTGTGGGGTTTCTTCGGAGGGTTCGGATCGGATGCGTGCCCTGGCGGGCTCGGTCAGATCGTCTTCTCGGAAGGGGTGAGGGTGTGGTTCCTGGTCGAGGCGCCCGACAGCGGCTCAAGAGGATTCAAGGGGGTTTTGTGATCGCCACCTGCTTTTTCTAAAAACAGGAAAGGGTTTGGGTCGGATTTGGTCGCCTACGTGGGGAGTTTGTGGGGTCTCCGCTCTGAGACACGGATATACCGTACACAGAGGTGAAAAACAGGTAATCCTATTCTGCTCCCGGGCTTGACTAAAGGAGTTATGGGACAAAGGGGTGTGAGTATGGGGTGTGTATAGGGGGGGGGGGGCGGCTAGTTGGATCTAGCCGTCTGGTCAGGGGCGGCTACTAGGGTTTAGCCGTCCCAGGTCTGGTTTGATTTGGGCAGAGGTTTGGTAGGAAATGGGTTTGGTTTCGGGCAGAAGCTAAGCTAGGTTTAGCCCGGGCTTTTGGAGGGTGAGATGAGAGGGTGTTTTATGTGGGGAATGGGTGTTTCTCTCACAAAAGGGCTCTCTCTCTTTCTCTCTTGGGATTTCTAGTGTGAAAAGGGAATGTGAATTGTGGGATGTTGGTGTGGAATGGTTGTTTGTGGATTTGTGGATGTTATATTTGGGCTTGGGACCCCTCTATTTATAGTAAAAGAGGGGCAGGGAAATATCCCGAGGGTAATGGAGTGGGTTGGCTTCGATTGGACCTCTCATTAATGCTCTGGTTCTTCTGCCAGAGAACAGGTGAAGGGCGGCTAGTGCTAACTAGCCGCCCGGGATGGGGCGGCTACTTCCTGGTAGCCGCCCCTATCATGACCTGCCAAACGTCCCATCTCTGACAAGCGGTGGCTTGGGTCGGCTATTTGGTTTGATCCGGCCAAGAGAGGGCGGCTAAAGGTCATGACCCGCCGCAATGATCAGCATTTAATATTGCTTTATGTCCCATCCAGGGAACTGGTCCAAAGTTGGCCAGGGGGCGGTTAGGGGGGCGGCTAGTGTGAACTAGCCGCCCAGTGAGGGGCGGCTAGTTAGGGACAGCCGCCCCTTTCCAGGGACTTTAGGTTTTTTAGGGTTTTGGTTTTGGTTTAGGTCTGGGTTAGGGTTTGGCTTAGGTTTAGGGTTTGAGCTAGGGTTTGGGTTTAGGTTAGGGTTTGGGCTTGGTCAAGGTTGGGTTTAGGGTTTAGGGCTACGTCAAGGTTCTAGGGTTTTCCGGTTTAGGTTTAGGTCAAGGCTGGGATTAGGGTTTAGGGCTAGGGTTTGGGGTTAGGTTTAGGTCAAGGCTGGGATTAGGGTTTAGGGCTAGGGTTTGAGGTTAGGTCAAGGTTTAGGGTTTCCGGTTTAGGTTTAGGTCAAGGCTGGGATTAGGGTTTCCGGTTTACCGAACCTTTGGTTCTCTTATTGGTGTCTACTTGTGGGAGATTTCCGTGTGTTACTTGAAGTATTTCTGTCTCTCTGGACGGTCAAAATTGGGGTATCTACAATTGTCCCTCATCGGACGGAGTCTTTGTGCGAAGCAGGAAAGACTTCGACCGATGATAAGGAAAGAGACCCCTATTTTGGCCGGCCCGACCTTCAAGAAGTTATGCCAACACGAACAGTACTTTTCGGGGAGTTGATTTAGGCTGTCAGAGGCTAGGTCTTGACTTAGAATTTTTATCCGAGAAGATGATCCAGGTGGAAGGCGGAAAAAAGTAAATGGTGAGTGATCCAACCCGCAGTCGGGGTTCTTAGCTATCGTGCACGGAGCAGCCCAGCGTCAGTTTCTTCGTGCCTACCGTTCCCGTGTTTGATTTGGGTGAATTGGATCATCCGAGGGACAAGAACTCTAGAAAAGAACCAGAACTGAAGAAATTTGAATCTGAATGGTACTGAATGTGTTGCAAAACTTCAGGAGAGTCGTGTTTGATCAAGTAATGCCTAGAAATAAGCCAATACATGGCTGTTTGGTATGGAGAACCTTGAATTTTAGGGCTAAAAAGATTGGAAAGGGGTTTTTTAAGCAAAAGAGAAAAACTGGGAGGGGCGGCTAGTTGTAACTAGCCGCCCGAGATGGGGCGGCTACTCGCGGGTAGCCGCCCCTCGACTGGGTCCCTTATAACCGAAAAGACCCTCTCTCTCTCCATACGCTTTTTAAAAACGGTTTCTCTTCCCTCTTCTCTTCTTCCCTTCGGTTTCAAACTCGAAAACCCTGATTTCTTTGCCTTTCTTTCCTCCGTTTCGACCTCAATCTTTCTCTTTCTCTTGATTTCGAAACCCTAGTTTGGGTTCTCCTTTTTCTTTTTCAAACCGAGGAGATGACGAGGTCGAAGTCGATTGCTTCGAGGGGGAAACGACCGCGGGTGGCTCGTGGAGAGCGTAGCCCGAGCTCTACATCATCGGAGAGTGATAGGCCGGAGGTCGAGGCCGTGGGGGAGGGTATGGGTACGACGGAGGTGCCGCCGGTGGATATTGGCGTGGGTGAGGTCGGGGATTTGCCTTCGGGGGCTGTCCCGGAGGTAGGGGGAGTGTGATAGGCTATATACGCAAGAGGAGGCGTGGGGATTGACCGGTGGTGGCCGAGGAGGTGGTTCCGGGGGTTGGAGAATCGATTGAGGGTGCAACCGAGGGGGTAGGGGTCGAGGGAGTTAGCGAGGAGGTGAGGGCGTCGTTGGATGCCCTTGTCGGGATGTTGGATAGGGAGGCCAGAGGCCAGGGCTGAGGAGGAGGAGAGTAGGGCTATGGGGGCCTTTGCGGAGTTTATCTCCGGCGTGGGGAGGGTGGAGGGGATAGGAGAGGCTAGGGACGGGGCCGGGGAGGCCGAGGGTATGGGCACTGGGGCCGCTGAGGCCGGTGTGGGTGTTGGGGTTGAGGCCGAGGAGGCCGTGTTTGAGGAGGATGAGGAGGAGGATGACGATGGGATGGACGATCCCGACGAGGCCGAGGTGGACGCCCCTGGGTCCACACGGGCCGTGGTATGTTCCTAATCCTTTAGTCTTTGCATTTTATTTTGGTGTATATGCATGTGTTGGTGGTATGAACAGGTTGTACGTGTGTATTATACTCGTATATGTGTGTTTTAAATAGGTATGCTCGTGTATAAGTTAATCACGGTGGGATGTGTAAGCATGCTGTCATGGGTTTGTTTTTATAGGGAGGGGGGCAATTTCTATATGTATATATCCATGTTTGTCATATTCATGTAAAGGAGAGAAATGATATAGCTAATATGCTGGCATGCGATAGTTTTCTATGTGTATGTGATTTCGTACGTGTTTGATCGTGGTAGAGCATGAGGGGGTGCATGCATTTCATGGGTTCGTGTTCCATATGGCTGTATCGCTTAGGTGTGTTTGATAGGCTTGATGTAAGAAAGTGCGTGAGTGGTGACCACGGCGAGATGTGTTTGATATTTGTCTGGCAAGCGTGATCATATGAGGAGAGTAGTTTCTTACTTTCATTCTTTTAGCATGTGGGAGTCTTGATTTCGCTAAGCATGGTTTAAACTGATTTCGTAGATTTGGACTCTTACGTCTCGCTTGCTTTTAAACTAACCCATGTTCCCTTCGCTTGTTTTGTAGAGGCCGAATCGTATCCGGGCTTTATGGCATGGGACGAAGAGATGGTACGACGCCTTGGGGCAGGAGGAGCGGAGCTTGGTGGATGGAGCGGGCTTCCGTTCCTTCTTCCTGATCGAGCCATTCCACGTCCACCGTCCATATGTGGAGGCCTTGGCGGAGAGATGGGATCCGGAGAGTTGCACGTTCATCCTCCCTATCGGTGCTGTCATGCCGACGCTCGAGGACGTCCATCGGATCACCGGCCTTCCGGTTCTGGGGGAGGCGGTGATCGCGGCCACCCTAGCTGACTACAGGGGGCTTTTCCGAGAGTTGATCAGAGAATGGGAGTTCGTGGAGCGGGAGCGGACGTTGAACCGGATCCCTTCGGGGCGGATTTCGGGGCAGTACGGCCTCGGTTCCTTCACAGAGCGCCAGAAGGGCGAAGCTGCAGCTAGCTTCGAGAGGCGGCGGGCGATGATCGAGGCGAGAGAGGCGGCCGCGTGTCCACAGAGGGCACGGAGGGAGTTGAGAGCGTTCTTCCTCTTCTTCTTTGGCCGGGTCCTTTTCTCGACGGTCTCTGATAAGGTCTCCTCTCATTCCCTTCTACTGATGCGGGACTTGGAGGGCATGGGGCGCTATGCTTGGGGAGCGGCGATGCTTGCCCACTTGTTTGCGGAGCTCTCGAAGAAAGTCAAGAGGGCTGGAGGAAAGAACCTTGGTGGCTTCGCACCATTCCTTCAGGTATGTGTAAGTGATGAGTGTCTTCTTCTTGGTTTAGCTTTACTTTGGTCATGATAAATTCCCTCTTGCTTTGTTAGATCTTCGGGTACGAGCACTTCGCCATTGATCGCCCGACTTTGGCTCCGTTCGATCATGCCCTCCTTTGGGCCATGAGATGGGAACCCCGGGGATCTTCCCGTTTGCACCGCCTCGCCCAATTCCGAGAGGCCTTCCGCGTCTTGTCGGAGGAAGAGGTATAAGTTTTCTTTGAATCCTTTTGGTTTGTACTTGGTTTTCCTTTTGACTAAGCGCTCTTCCTATCTTTCGATGCTTTCTTAGATGACGTGGAGGCCTTACTCGGAGGAGGTTCCTGAGGCCCTGGCGCAAGACATCTGGCTGATCTACTTCAATGAGGTCGTGTTCCATGCGATCAGCCGGGTCGTCCGTCAGCTTGGGTACCATCAGTGGGTGCCCGATCCTCTTCCGCGGCGCCCTTCGATTCCGGTGGCCGGGATTCCTTGGGACACGAATCTCCCGAGGAATTACGCGACGTACGTGGCGGGATGGATGGGTCGAGGCGTCTTGGTGGAGCGTCGTCCTGAGGTGACTTTGAGTGACGAATACCTAGCTTGGTATCGTCGGGAGTATGCGGATATCCTTGGGACGATGGAGGAGGAGATCCCGGACGCTTATGTTTTAGCCGCCCCCGGCCTGGGGCAAACTTACCTGAGACAAGGGGGAGGGGCGGCTAGTACAAACTAGCCGCCCAGTGAGGGGCGGCTAGTTAGGTTTAGCCGCCCCATGCCTGGGGCTTTTGGGCCCGCTGCTCCTGTATGCTGCTGCCGCTGAAAGCTTTTGAGACCGTTCTATCCTTCAATACCTATAAAACATTCTTTCCATGGACCAAGTGTTAAATCTGTCCAGATTGTGCCCCTGCACTGACTTTCGAGCCCTTCTTGCTTGAATCGTCAAGGGCTACAATCCATCTTAAGGCGGAATGGAAATATAAATGCGAGAAACTAAAAGTGCGGGAGACCAGGCTTTAGTGCGCAAGGAAGGGATTCCAAGTGCGTGAGTGAAGTAGAACTTATGTGTAGGAGTTGGGGACAATTTCTTCTCACGCATGTGTGGAAGGGCATGAGGTGAGTGGGGACAATTTTAATATTTGTGGGGACAATATGTGGGGACAATTTTAATATGTGGGGACAATTTTCAAGAAAATCGGATGCCAAGGTGTTTTGGAAAAGGAAAATGCACGCTTATGCGTAAGTATATGTGGCATAAGGGGGCATTTTAGTTCTTCAATGACTTTTCTTGTGAGAGGGCAATGTTCTCGAATTTCTGAAGTAAAGGATGCCATCAAGTCCCCGTGGAGGAGCGCTTGTGGTCACCCATGTCCGGACCAGGATTGTATTTGAATGGTATAGGCCTTAGGTGTCGATTTTTTTCTAGGTTCATGGGTTTCAAATGCTTAATCGTATTATTCTAAACATGCTGAAAAATCCATGAATTTACCAAGAGTCAAGTCAAACAAGCTTCCTTTGGATAGGCAGGTTTCTAAATGAACTCGCGTGAGTGTGCGTGTAGGTGTAAACCTGGACGTGATCTACCCTTGGTCAAAATTTCGCTTTTCCTGGTGGACATAGCTCAATTTTGAACCCCCATTGCAAAAAAATCAAAAGGGGAGAGGGTGAATGAGGTAAGAGTAATATCTTCCTTTCGGGCAATATTTTAGAATTGTCCTAGTCTAGCACATGTCTTACTTCCTCGGTCCCTCTGGCTTTCTTCTTTTTACCACTTCTTTATTTTTGGGTGGAAAGGTACAGTCTGTTGTTTGGATCTGTACTGGTATAGCCGTTGTTTAGCGTATACCGTGCGTAAAGGCGTGAAAGCCTGCTAAATAGAGTTTAACCCGTTCACTTGGGTGTTTGGCCTCTCCTTGCCTAACTTTCTCTTTTTTTCTTTTTTTTTTTGTTTTGTGTTTTGATTCGAGTTGAGGGGGGGGGGGGGCTCTTCTATTTTTCACCCCGATTCTTTTCATGCTTCCCCTCTAGAAGTGTTTATATAGTGCCAGAGCCAGTTTTTGGGACATATGCTAGGTCCGGGTAACTCCTCATTTTGACCTAGGGTTAATACGAGCGGGGCGAAAATAAGGGATATTTTGCTTTGGGGAGTTTTAAATTGTCCCAGTCTACGGGGTAGGCAATTTTTCTTCCATCAGGCAAATCTAGTCCAGTTATACGTGTGTAAAGGGAATGACATGATTTGGCAGAAACGTGTTCAAATAGATACGAGTTTATCTTTGAGAGTCTTATAATTCTATCATCAAGTACTAAACGCTGGAAATCGCAGGAAGGAAGAATAATAGTTCTTAAGTATTGAAAGCTTTTAATGCATGGAATTTCTTTAGATAAAGTGCATTCCACGAACCTGGAACCTCGACTCCTTCGGCATCTACCAGGCGGTAGGCATTCCCGGAATAGGCATGGGTGATCACATAGGGTCCCTCCCATATGGGTTGCAGCTTTCCTCTCAGGTGAGGCTGTCTTGATGGCATGATTTGCTTAAGTACTAATTCCCCGATTTCGAATTTTCTTTTTATCACCTTCTTTTCAAATGCCTTTGCCACCCTTCTTTGGTAGGCCTGGGCATGGTCTCTTGTTTTTTGAAAGTATGTGAGGAAATAAACAACGCTTTTTTTTGTTTTTTTCTTTCTCTTTTTTTTTGTTTTGTTTTTTTTTTGTTTTTTTTTGTTTTTATAAAGCGTGTAAAGGTTTGGAGATAGTAAAGTATGTAAAAGATAATATACGTAGGACTGGAGGATGGCCTCCAGGAATGATGATGCAAGGTGAGTCCTCTATGGAGGCTCAAATTGCAAGATCTTTAGGGGAACGATACTTGAATTTTCAAATGTATCATTCATTGTGTGTCGATTCTTCTCTGTCTTGAAGCGCGTTTGACGCCTTCTCAGCCACCGTTGTTCAGCGTCTATTCTGACAGCATCTATCAGAATATCAAAGCCTAAATGTCGTTGAAAATGCAAGTGACGTTTGATCTGCCATAGACCCTTAGCAGGAAGAGAATCTTTCTTCAAAGGGGGTTTAGTCAATAAAGATGTAGATATGGGGAAGCAAGTCGCAAGGGCGGCTATTGACTCGATAGGTGCAAGAGAGAATGGTTCACCATAATGTTGAGGCCCTAATAATGGCGAGGGTAAAGACTTATCTACTGGTGCAATCAGGGGCTCGCGGGCCAGATATGGAATAATTGATTTGGATATGGCGGGGGAATCCTGAGGAAGGAGATCCTCAGGTAGATGATATGGTAAGTACGGCAATTTGGATGGCTTGACTGCCCCCTCAAATTGTGCATTTTAAAATATGAGTGGTTTTGTTTCGAAGACACGTACAATTGGTTGAACCGGATCAGGATCGGTCTCAGAATCTGATGAGTCAAAAGGTGAGTTATCTGAGACCACCAAGGTAGGTTTGACGGGCATTGATATGATTTGATCTTGAACAGGTAGAGACAAGGGGTATTCAGATTTAATCTGTTGTAAGGTTTGGATGATGGATTCAGGTTGTGTTCGGGAAGGGTAAAAGAGTTCCGATAGTTCTCCGTCCAAAAACTCTTCATCATCATCAGAATCCTGCTTGGGACATTCTGCGGATTCAATAATTTCAGATGTTGGGGACTCATAGGTCGATGGGGGAGGAATAGCGGCGTATTTTCTTTGGGGTAGTTGATGGGGAACAAAGGCTTGTGTCCCTGGTGGAGTAGGGGGACAGGCAGGAAGAGCTCTGGCTTTGTTGCCGAAGGACTGACTAGGTTGTGTATGGGAGAAATGGTTCAATGGTTGGATGGGACCTCCCTTCATGGGATGAACTAGAATGGGCTCGGATATTTGTTCTGTGTATAGGGGGAGGGGTTTGGTAGGGTTTGGGTGTATTGGGGAAGGTGTCGGAAGGATCAGGCCACCCAGAATGATCCTAGGCAGGTCTTCTGGTTCTTCAATCAGGGGTTGTATAGTAGGTTCTATCTTTTGCTTCCCAATATTCGTCGCAGGATCTGTACGTACGGAGATCTGATTTATAAAGTCTTGGAATATAGGACTTAGTCGTGTCGGCACGGGGGCGGGTATCGATTGAGGAGTAAAATTTTGATTCGCTTGCCGAGGCAGCGCATATCCGGATGAACCGGGTGTGTACTGTCTCGGAGCCATTCCTCGGTCGGGAACTCCCGCTCCGTTCGGGTAGAGTGCCGATACTTGGGTGATAATCCCCTCTACCGTGGGGGTTTGCGCCTTACGAGGCGGTTGTCCAACCCTATGGCTGATAGGTGGGGACTGGGTTTGGACTGCTGGGGCTGCACAACGGGAAATCCTGTTGTGGTGGTCAATCAGAAGTTGATACGTAGTGCAGTCTCCGTACGAAAGGCTCGTACGGAGCTCTGGACTCAGGCTATGTAACATCATGTCAATTTCTTGACATTCTGTGAGTTGCAGACCAGTTCGGTGGACAAGGGTGCGCCACCGAGACACGTATTGTTCGAATTCCTCCCTAGGCCTCATTCTCTCTACGGTTAGATCTGAAATAGAGGGGGTCCTAATCCTCTGGTAACCGTAGCGGCCCAAGAATTTCTCGCTTACAGCCGAGAAATTCGACAAGTGATCTACAGGGAGGGTGGAGAACCATTGTAGCGCTTCTCCTTCCAATGATTTCTGGAAGAGGAAGACTAGTAGAGGTTGATTATCTAGAAACGGGCGTGCGTCTAGATAAAAGGCAGTTAAATGAATGTCTGGGTCTCCACGACCGTTGTACCGGCGGAATTTAGGGACTTTGAATACCTCCGGTAGGTAGACTGACGGGATTTGTCTCAGGTTATGTAGAGACATGTGTTTGGGGGCCGAGGGACCAGTCTCGGAGAGAATTCTCCGGATGGTATCGTCCAGTGTTTCTCCTCGGGGAGGGCTGCCTAGCGGTCCCGGGTTTGGGGTGGCCTGGTAAGGGCATGGGGTGGAAACAACTGGGAATTTTTTATTTGCGGGGGAAAGGGGGGTGAATGAAAAGACGCTCGGGTTGACCGAGTGACTGGGTGTGAATGGGGTTTTGGGAATGGGTTTAGGGGTTTCGACAGGGGTTTCCTGTCTTGAGGTCTTGGTATGACGGTAGTCAGCGAGGTCATGAAACATGTCCTCTACCGTCTGGTACCCTAGACTAGCCATTCTTTCCTCTAGATGGGTCAGGAACTGTGTGGCCTGACCCTCTTGGTGATTCCTTTCCTCTAATATTTCCTCTTCTATGTGGGATTCCATGACGTAGAGTGGGGGGATGAATGCAGATTGAAAGCAGTAAATAAAGCAGTAAAGGATTGCGCAGCTGTGTGCGACTTACAAAAGCAGTAAAGGATTGCGCAGCTGTGTGCGACTTACGAAAGCAGTAAAGGATTGCGCAGCTGTGTGCGGCTTACAAAGCAATAAAGGATGTTATAATGCACAGTAGAAGAGGATTTAATTCAAGGAGTGAGAAACTCTAACCTTCCTAGAGGGTTGATAGCATTTTAGTCAAGCTTGTAAAAGGGGGGCAGAAGAGGATTACCTTTTGTTGTTTTTCACGAGGGAGGTCCCACCGTGATCGCCAGAATTTGTCGGTGTCGAGAAAATCCGCGTGTGTGGGGTTTCTTCGAAGGGTTCGGATCAGATGCGTGCCCTGGTGGGCTCGGTCGGATCATCTTCTCGGAAGGGGTGAGGGTGTGGTTCCTGGTCGAGGCGCCCGACAGCGGCTCAAGAGGATTCGAGGGGGTTTTGTGATCGCCACCTGCTTTTTCTAAAAACAGGAAAGGGTTTGGGTCGGATTTGGTCGCCTACGTGGGGAGTTTGTGGGGTCTCCGCTCTGAGACACGGATATACCGTACACAGAGGTGAAAAACAGGTAATCCTATTCTGCTCCCGGGCTTGACTAAAGGAGTTATGGGACAAAGGGGTGGGAGTATGGGGTGTGTATAGGGGGGGGCGGCTAGTTGGATCTAGCCGTCTGGTCAGGGGCGGCTACTAGGGTTTAGCCGTCCCAGGTCTGGTTTGATTGGGGCAGAGGTTTGGTAGGAAATGGGTTTGGTTTTGGGCAGAGGCTAAGCTAGGTTTAGCCCGGGCTTTTGGAGGGTGAGATGAGAGGGTGTTTTATGTGGGGAATGGGTGTTTCTCTCAGAAAAGGGCTCTCTCTCTTTCTCTCTTGGGATTTCTAGTGTGAAAAGGGAATGTGAATTGTGGGATGTTGGTGTGGAATGGTTGTTTGTGGATTTGTGGATGTTATATTTGGGCTTGGGACCCCTCTATTTATAGTAAAAGAGGGGCAGGGAAATATCCCGAGGGTAAATGAGTGGGTTGGCTTCGATTGGACCTCTCATTAATGCTCTGGTTCTTCTGCCAGAGAACAGGTGAAGGGCGGCTAGTGCTAACTAGCCGCCCGGGATGGGGCGGCTACTTCCTGGTAGCCGCCCCTATCATGACCTGCCAAACGTCCCATCTCTGACAAGCGGTGGCTTGGGTCGGCTACTTGGTTTGATCCGGCCAAGAGAGGGCGGCTAAAGGTCATGACCCGCCGCAATGATCAGCATTTAATATTGCTTTATGTCCCATCCAGGGAACTGGTCCAAAGTCGGCCAGGGGGCGGTTAGGGGGGTGGCTAGTGTGAACTAGCCGCCCAGTGAGGGGCGGCTAGTTAGGGATAGCCGCCCCATTCCAGGGACTTTAGGTTTTTTAGGGTTTTGGTTTTGGTTTAGGTCTGGGTTAGGGTTTGGCTTAGGTTTAGGGTTTGAGCTAGGGTTTGGGTTTAGGTTAGGGTTTGGGCTTGGTCAAGGTTGGGTTTAGGGTTTAGGGCTAGGTCAAGGTTCTAGGGTTTTCCGGTTTAGGTTTAGGTCAAGGCTGGGATTAGGGTTTAGGGCTAGGGTTTGGGGTTAGGTTTAGGTCAAGGCTGGGATTAGGGTTTAGGGGTAGGGTTTGAGGTTAGGTCAAGGTTTAGGGTTTCCGGTTTAGGTTTAGGTCAAGGCTGGGATTAGGGTTTCCGGTTTACCGAACCTTTGGTTCTCTTATTGGTGTCCACTTGTGGGAGATTTCCGTGTGTTACTTGAAGTATTTCTGTCTCTCTGGACGGTAAAAATTGGGGTATCTACACCCCGGCCCTCTTAACTTCCTTCGAGAGCTCCGCAAAGAGATGGGCAAGCATCGCCGCTCCCCAAGCATAGCGCCCCATGCCCCCAAGTCCCGCATCAGTAGAAGGGAATGAGAGGAGACCTTATCAGAGGCCGTCGAGAAAAGGACCCGGCCGAAGAAGTAGAGGAAGAACGCTCTCAACTCCCTCCGTGCCCTCTGTGGGCACGCAGCCGCCTCTCTCGCCTCGATCATCACTCGCCGCCTCTCGAAGCTAGCTGCAACTTCGCCCTTCTGGCGCTCTGTAAAGGAACCGAGGCCGTACTGCCCCGAAAGCCGCCCCAAAGGGATCCGGTTCAGCGTCCACTCCCGCTCCACGAACTCCCATTCCCCGATCAACTCTCGGAAAAGCCCCCTGTATTCAGCGAGGGTGGCCGCGATCACCGCCTCCCCCAGAACCGGAAGGCCGGTGATCCGATGGACGTCCTCGAGCGTCGGCGTGACAGCACCGGTAGGGAGGATGAACGTGCAACTCTCCGGATCCCATCTCTCCACCAAGGCCTCCACATATGGACGGTGGACGTGGAATGGCTCGATCAGGAAGAAGGAACGGAAGCCCGCTCCATCCACCAAACTCCGCTCCTCCTGCCCCAAGGTGTCGTACCATCTCTTCGTCCCATGCCATAAAGCCCGGATACGATTCGGCCTCTACAAAACAAACGAAGGGAACATGGGTTAGTTTAAAAGCGAGCGAGAGGTAAGAGTTCAAATCTACGAAATCATGTTAAACAATGCTTAGCGAAATCAAGACTCCCACATGCTAAAAGAAAAGGAACGAAAGCATGAAAGTAAGAAACTACACTCCTCATATGATCACGCATACTAGACGAATATCAAACACATCCCACCGTGGTCACCACTCACACACTTTCTTACATCAAGCCTATCATACACACCTAAGCAATACAGCAATATAGAACTCGAACTCATGAAATGCATGCATACACTCCCTCATGCCCTACCACGATCAAACACATACGAAATCACATACACATAAAAAAGTATCGCATGCAAGCATATTAGCTATATCATTTCTCTCTCCTTTATATGCATATAACAAACATGTATGTATATATATAGAAATTGCCCCCTCCCTATAAAAACAAACCCATGACAGCATGCTTACACATCCCACCGTGATTAACTTATACACAAGCATGCCTATTTAAAAAATAACACACATATACGAGTATAATACACACATACAACCTGTTCATACCACCAACACATGCATATACACCAAAAATAAAAGGCAAAGACTAAAGGATTAGGAACATACCACGGCCCGTGTGGACCCAGGAGCGTCCACCTCGGCCTCATCGGGATCGTCCATCCCGTCGTCATCCTCCACCTCATCCTCCTCAAACACGGCCTCCTCGGCCTCAGCCCCAACACCCACACCGGCCTCAGCGACCCCAGTGCCCATACCCTCGGCCTCCCCGGCCCCATCCCTAGCCTCTCCTATCCCCTCCACCCTCCCCACACCGGAGATAAACTCCGCAAAGGCCCCCATAGCCCTACTCTCCTCCTCCTCAGCCCTGGCCTCTGTGGCCTCCCTATCCAACATCCCGACGAGGGCATCCAACGACGCCCTCACCTCCTCGCTAACTCCCTCGACCCCTACCCCCTCGGTTGCACCCTCAATCGATCCTCCAACCCCCGGAACCACCTCCTCGGCCACCACCGGTCGATCCCCACGCCTCCTCTTGCGTATATAGCCTATCACACTCCCCCCTACCTCCGGGACAGCCCCCGAAGGCAAATCCCCGACCTCACCCACGCCAATATCCACCGGCGGCACCTCCGTCGTACCCATGCCCTCCCCCACGGCCTCGACCTCCGGCCTATCGCTCTCCGATGATGAAGAGCTCGGGCTACGCTCTCCACGAGCCACCCGTGGTCGTTTCCCCCTCGAAGCAATCGCTTTCGACCTCGTCATCTCCTCGGTTTGATAAAGAAAAAAAAGGAGAATCCAAACTAGGGTTTCGAAATCAAGAGAAAGAGAAAGATTGAGGTCGAAATGGAGGAAAGAAAGGCAAAGAAATCAGGGTTTTCGAGTTTGAAACCGAAGGGAAGAAGAGAAGAGGGAAGAAAAACCGTTTTTAAAAATGTATGGAGAGAGAGAGAGGGTCTTTTCGGTTATAAGGGACCCAGTCGAGGGGCGGCTACCCGCGAGTAGCCGCCCCCTCTCGGGTGGCTAGTTACAACTAGCCACCCCTCCCAGTTTTTCTCTTTCATTTAAAAACCCCCCTTTTCCAATCTTTTCAGCCTTAAGCTTCAAAGTTCTCCATACCAAACAGCCATGGATTGGCTTATTTCCAGACAATACTTGATCAAACACGACTCTCCCGAAGTTTTGCAACACGTCCAGTACCATTCAGATTCAAATTTCTTCAGTTCTGGTTCTTTTCCAGAGTTCTTATTCCTCGGATGATCCAATTCACCCAAATCAACTTTTACTTGCTTTCTGTCGGCGATATCCCCTCCTTGCTGAATTTTCCCAAAGCACGGGAACGGTAGGCACGAGGAAACTGACACTGGGCTGCTCTGTGCACGATAGCTAGGAACCCCGACCGCGGGTTGGATCACTCACCATTTACTTTTCCCCGCCTTCCACCTGGATCATCCTCTCGGATAAAAATTCTAAGTCAAGACCTAGCCTCTGACGGTCTAAATCAACTCCCCGAGTAGTACTGCTCGTATTGGCACAACTCCTTGAAGGTCGGGCCGGCCAAAATAAGGGTCTCTTTCCTTATCATCGGTCGAAGTCTTTCCTGCTTCGCACAAAGACTCCGTCCGATGAGGGACAATTGTAGATACCCCAATTTTGACCGTCCAGAGAGACAGAAATACTTCAAGTAACACACGGAAATATCCCACAAATGGACACCAATAGAGAACCAAAGGTTCGGTAAACCGGAAACCCTAACCCTAGCCGTGACCTAAACCTAAAACCGGAAACCCCAGAACCATGACCTAGCCCTAAACCCTAATCCCAACCTTGACCTAAACCTAAACTGGAAACCCTAAACCTTGACCTAGCCCTAAACCCTAATCCCAGCCTTGACCTAAACCTAAACCGGAAACCCTAAACCTTGACCTAAGCCCAAACCCTAAACCTAAGCCAAACCCTAACCCAGACCTAAACCTACCTAAAAACCAAAACCCTAAAACCCTAAAGTCCCTGGAAAGGGGCGGCTATCCCTAACTAGCCGCCCCTCACTGGGCGGCTAGTTTACACTAGCCGCCCCTTTAACCGCCCCCTGGCCGACTTTGGACCAGTTCCCTGGATGGGACATAAAGCAATATTAAATGCTGATCATTGCGGCGGGTCATGACCTTTAGCCGCCCTCTCTTGGCCGGATCAAACCAGATAGCCGACCCAAGCCACCGCTTGTCAGAGATGGGACGTTTGGCAGGTCATGATAGGGGCGGCTACCAGGAAGTAGCCGCCCCATCCCGGGCGGCTAATTAGCACTAGCCGCCCTTCACCTGGTCTCTGACAGAAGAACCAGAGCATTAATGAGAGGTCCAATCAAAGCCAACCCACTCCATTACCCCCTGCCTCTCTTTTACTATAAATAGAGGAGGTCCCAAGCCTTCAACAACATCCAACACATCCACAAATCACCAATTCATCTTCATCACCAACCCACCATCCCCACTTGTTCAAAACCCTTCCACCACTAGAAATCCCAAGAGAGAGAGAGAGAGAGCTCTTTTTTTGTGAGAGAAACACCCATTCCCTACATAAAATACCCTCTCATCCCACCCTCCATAAACCCAGGCTAAACCTAGCTTAGCCTCTGCCCAATACCCCACACTTTTCCTACCAAAGCCCTGCCCAAATTCCCCCAGACCCAGGACGGCTAACCCTAGATAGCCGCCCCCTGGCCGACGGCTAAACACAACTAGCCGCCCCCTATCCACACCCCATATCAACATCCCTTTGACCCATAACTCCTTTAGTCAAGCCCGAAAGCAGAATAGGATTACCTGTTTTTCACCTCTGTGTACGGTATATCCGTGTCTCAGAGCGGAGACCCCACAAACTCCCCACGTAGGCGATCAAATCCGACCCAAACCCTTTCCTGTTTTTAGAAAAAGCAGGTGGCGATCACAAACCCCCTTGAATCCTCTTGAGACGCTGTCGGGCGCCTCAACCAGGAACGACACCCTCACCCCTTCCGAGAAGACGATCCGACCGAGCCCGCCAGGGCACGCATCCGATCCGAACCCTCCGAAGAACCCCCACACACGCAGAATTTTTTTCGACACCGACAATCTTGGCGAGCAGTCGTGCGACGACCCGGATTACTGTGAGTGGGTCAATCCAACCCAGTTGGGAGGTGTCCGATGCACGTAGACGTGCATTGCCCTCCCCTGGGGCACCATAACCACATATTAACCTTCTTAAGTGTGCATGTTATTGCTTATCTTGCTAGGTTGCATCCATGCCATACTAAGACTTAATATGTTAGGATTATACACCCTAGTACCATGTGTAGGGACCCATACTTGTCTATGTATTGTGTCCCATGCTAGGTTAATCATGTGTTAGTATTTACATGTATGCATGACTAAGGCGTGAATAAGGTAGTGACCTTAAATATTTTTCTATCATGTTAGAGTTGTATACTAGAGTATTACATCCATGTGTTATACATATGAGCCCAAGCATGCCTTAGACAATATTACAATATCGTTGTAGCATTAATTGTATACTTCTTGATTTAATGCCTTATGTAATTATTTATATGTTGTATACTTTATCTCTATATATTATATATATATAGAGGCCATGAACCTTGCTTAATCTTATTAAGCAAGTGTATGAACTCTGATGGGGTCATACCGTAGCATTGACATTACGAATCATCTGTCTTCCTCGCATCTGAGTTATGTGCTCTGGTGGGAATTCACGAGAATTCGTAACCTTACCGATAACAGATCCATGAGGATCATATCCGCATATGTCAAGTGCTCTCCCCTTCGTCGCCTCCATGTCGAAGCTACCTGGGTTAAATTGTCCTGCGAGGTGCTCCCAGACACTATTTATGACGCCGGTTGGTGTGCCCATACGGTAGAGGTAGAGGTCATGGGAGGCTACCAGGTAGAGGCTACTCGGCAGAGGGCTATCGGATGACGAAAGGCGTAAACCTGTTGACCCCTTTTTCCTCAATAGTCCTATGTCAACTAAGGGAGAGGGTGAGGGTGTAGTGGGTTGGGTTGATACCCGACCCAATGACTAAGTGATTGTTCCATCTGTTGGAACCCCAATCACTCAAAATATTTAATATGGTGTGGTAGGTTTGGTTTGACACCCGACCCACCAGCTTAAGTTGTTGATTCAATTATTGAGACTTGATTGCTTGAAAGATTAATATGAGTTGTGATGCATGGATCATACCATTCACTGAGCGTGTGGCTCACCCCTCGCATATGTTTTCTCCAATTGTCGCTAAGTCGGATCTGTAGGAGGAGCTCCCCAAGGCGTGGTACTTGTAGCTGAGCAGTGTTAGAGTTTTGGGTCTGCGAGTGAGAGAGGTCATCAGCATCCCCTTTTTCCTTGTATGTATTGCTACTCGTGCTTGTGCACAGTACTGGTGTTTGATGTCTTTTGTTGTATATTGGCTCTCACAGGACAGTTAATAATGTATTCTGGTCTGTAATATGTCTTTAAATTACAGACTTAGTTGTTTTAAGTTTCCGCCATATGTTTATATATTATGTCAGCTTCCTTGTTAACTATGTTAAGTACCTTTGATGATTGAGTAGAGTCTTTTATTGACCTCGTGTATGGATTGCTGATATTATATATTTGCCACGTCTCGGAGACGGCCGCTCTAGGGCGTGACATTCCCAGCCGATTGGCTGAGTCCCCAAAGCCCTTCCCCCAGTACTACAAAGACAAGTCACCCTAAATTTAAAAATCTCGGCTGGCACATGATGAAGATCATGGGTCACATCCCTGGGAAAATCTTGGGACTAAAAGGTGGGATCTTGGAACCCATCAAGCTCCCGGCCTGGCTAGATAAGAGAGGCCTCGGCTCATCCAAACACCACACTAAATTAAAAGGGAAATGTAATTGCGGATTATATGAACATTTCATCAAAGGAATGAAAACGGAACAGGCTGAAGAGGCCGTGTACTCCCTCCCCTTAAACCCTATCCAAGAAAGAGAGCCGGACTATCTCTCAGGCTCCCTTGACTGGTTATTTCCACACCCTGATAAACCCTTAAACATACACTCACCATCGGACGATGAAACTCCAGCTGACCAAGCGCTCTTTCCTCGCAGTGCTCAAGCATCACAACAAAGGAGCGCCAGCTGTTGGAGGAAAATCGGTTGAAATGCTCAAACCAATCCAGTAGGTTGTAAATAATAATTGTCTTTCCCTTTAAAAAAAAGGAAACAAAAAAAAACCCCAATCTTTATGATGGAGACCAAAACTTTATGGTCCTTGTTTGACAAAGACGATTTCACCATAGCATGGCACCCCTTTAGCGCCGACTATGATCTCCTAAAGAAACAACATGATCTAACCATCCGAACCAAAAATCCCAATCCCAGCACCTCATTCAAAACGGTCAGGTCTACCAGAAGTCAGATACCTGACCAAATCATTAACTACGTAAAGGGGTATAGTGGAACCATTTTAGGTTAGGAAAAAGTTGTGTCAATAGCAGTTAAAGAAGAGCCAGACCTGGATAATATAGAAAACCTAGATGATGGCCTGGGGGTCTTCAAAATCTGTGATGAAGACAATGGGGAGGTAGAAGACATCTCTGAGGAATTTGAGCAGAGCCTCCAGACATTTCACGAAAGGACAGAAGAAGCAGATGAGAAGGTAGAACTAAGCCTACGGACTGAGGCCAGCCCCAAGATCATTCTAATTAGTACGAAGATGAAACCCGTTGAGAGAGAAGGCCTTGTTAAAATACTACGTGAATTTAGTAATGTCTTCACATGGTCTTACAAAGAAATGCCCAGGCTCGACACCTCTTTAGTTGAGCACCGATTGATTTTAGAGCCCAATGCCAAACTAGTAAAACAAAAGCTGAGGCGCCTTCATTCGGAGGTGGCTTTAAAAATCAAAGATGAAGTGGACAAGCTCCACCAGGCTAAATTTATTCGGGTAGTCTTGTACCCAAAATGGGTAGCTAATATTGTCCCGGTATCCAAAAAAGATGGCAAGATCCAGGTGTGCATCGACTTCAGGGACCTCAATCGAGCGTGCCCAAAAGATGATTTTCCACTCCCGCATATTGATCTCCTTGTCGATAACATAGCAGGTTATGAGATGCTCTCTTTCATGGATGGCTTTTCAGGGTACAACCAGATTCGGTGGGCTGAAAAAGACTAGGAAAAGACTTCCTTCACCACACCCTGGGGGATTTACTGCTATGTAGTAATGACTTTCGGGCTTAAAAACGTGGGTGCAACATATCAAAGAGCTATGACTTCGATATTCCATGATATGATGCACAAGCTAGCAGAGGTTTACGTAGATGACATCCTAGTTAAATCTAGGACTTGAATAGGGCACGCTGACATACTTAAGCAAGTGTTGTAAAGATGCAGAGAATTCTCGTTCAAAATGAATCGAAAGAAGTGTCAGTTCGGCGTCTCTTCCGGGAAGTTCCTGGTATTCATGGTAAGCAAAAGGGGGATTGAAGTCGATCCGACCAAGGCAAAGGCCATTGGCCAAATGCCCCCACCCAATAACTTAAAGGAATTGAGAGGACTCATCAGTCAGCTACAGTTCATCAGAAGATTCATCTCGCAGCATGCTGAAAGATGTCTCCCCTTTCACAAGCTGTTAAAAGGAGGAGTTAAGTTTAACTGGGATGACGAATGCCAAAAGGCCTTCAATAGTTTAAAGAAATACCTTCTTAATCCCCCAATCATCTCAGCTCCGGTACCCAGACGACCCCTGCTTCTCTATATAGCTGCAACCAAGGACGCCATCGGTGCCGTACTCGCGCAACATGACGACGTAGGAAGGAAAGAAAAGGCTATTTACTATCTAAGTAAAACACCGATTGAATATGAAAGAGCCTACCCTCCCACGGAAAAGACTTGCTTAGCTTTAGTATGGGCTAACAAAAATTACGCCATTATTTTCTTGCCCACAAAGTCAAGTACTTTTCCGAAATGGACCCGGTAAGGTTCCTGTTCGAGAAAGCTGTATTAATTGGTCACTTAGCCCGATGGCAAGTCCAGTTAAATGAGTTTGACATCACGTACACCACTCAGAAGTCCGTCAAAGGTCAAGCCATCGCTGACCATCTCGCTCAACTCCCTCTCCCTGATTACGAACCAGTGAAAATGACTTCCCGGACGAAGAAATATTCGCACTTATCAAAGAGAAAGATAGGAAGACTTGGACACTATACTTCGACGGAGCAGTTAATCAACAAGGGAGGGGAATAGGAATAGTATTAATCTCCCCCAAAGGTGTCATTATCCCACGAGCATTTCAGCTTACGTTCAATGCCACCAACAATATTGTTGAATACGAAGCCCTGGTGCAGGTTTGAGGGCGGCTCTGGCCCTAGACATTGTTGGCGACTCCCTCTTATTGATTCACCAAACCCTGAAGAAATGCCAAACTAGGGACCCATAACTAAAGCCATATAGAGAACTAGCCATAGTCCTGTTAAAATAGTTCCATAAAGTCACTCACATTTTTATACCTCGGATAGGCAACATTCTTGCATATTCTTTAGTCTCATTAGCTTCGTCACTTACCATCCCCATATCTAGGAAATTTGAAATAGTCACCATCCAGAGACTAGAAACACCTGCCACCGAACTTCAAGACTGTAAAACTCAAAATCTCCTAAACCAACAAAACCAAGCAAAAGGAGTCATTGGTACCACGAAAATCCTAGCCCTTGATCTGGAAGATATGGACGACGGAAATCCGTGGTACTTTGACATAAAAAAACTATCTCGAAGATGGTTCATTCCCATAATGCACCGTCAAAAATGACCAAAAAATAGTTAAGAGGATAGCCACCAAATACTGCCTTCGAAGAGGAATACTCTTTCGAGCATCCTTCAATGGAGAATTACTTAGATGCATGGACGATGAGGAAGCATATGTCATCGTAGAAGAGGTTCACTCCGGTTTATGTGGAGGACATGTAATTGCTCAGATGCTGGCAAAGAAGGTACTAAGGATGGGCTACTACTGGCCCACACTCGAAGGGGACTGCAACAAATACGTTCGGCGTTGCATTCAGTGTCAAACCCATGCCAACAAAATACATGCACCAGCATCTTCCTCACACCCCATGACTTCACCATGGCCATTTTCTATGTGGGCCCTAGATGTAATAGGACCATTCCGGGACACTGTAGAAAATACCACCCAAAAAGCTTTTATCATCACCGCTACATACTACTTTACCAAATAGGCCAAAGTTGAATCCTACGTACTAATCAAAAGCTCCACCCTAGCCCGTTTTGTCCGCACTCATATCCTTGCACGGTTCGGTACCCCCAAGATGATCATAACAGATAATGGCCCCCAATTCATTTCCCACAATTTCTGAGACCTGTGCAATAAACATCACATAGAGTTTCATCATTCCACACCATATTACCCCCAGGGGAATGGACAAGCAGAGGCTACCAATAAAACCTTGCTCAGGATCATAAAAAAGACAATAGAAACCCACAAAGCTACTGACTGGCCTGATAAATTGGTAGACACCCTCTGGACATACCGAACCTCTACCAGAACACCCACCGGCCAAACTTCGTATTATCTTACATTCGGAGTAGAAGCAGTAGTACCCTACGAAATTCTCATCTCATCCTTAAGAATAGTATTAGAAAAAAATCTACAAATTGAAGAAAGAAGAGAGGCATTTTTACTACGCCTCGAACTACTACACGAGAAAAGATTAAGAGCAGCAGACCACGCCCAGGCCTACCAGAGGAGGGTGGCAAGTGCATTTGAAAAGAAGGTAATAGAAAGAAAATTTAAAATCGGGGAGATTGTGCTTAAGCAAATCATGCCATCAAGACAGCCTCACCCAAGAGGCAAGCTACAACCCACATGGGAGGGACCCTATGTGATCACCCATGCCTACTCCGGGAATGCCTACCGCTTGGTAGACACCGAAGGAGTCGAGGTCCCAGGTTCGTGGAATGTACTTTATCTAAAGAAATTCTATGCATGAAAACTGTCAATATTTGAGAAATATTATTCTTTCTTCCTGCAATTTCCAGTGTCTAGCACCTGATGATAGAATTATAAGACTCTCAAAGATAAACTCGTATTTGTTTGAACTCATATCCACCAATCATGCCATTTCCTTCACACACGTATGACTTAAGAGTTGGTTTGCCTGATAGAAGAGAAATTGCTTACCCTATAGACTGGGACAATTTTAAAACCCCAAAGCATCCCCCCTTATTTCCACCCTTACTCGTATTAACCTAAGGTCAAAATGAGGAATTACCTGGACCTAGCATATGTCCCAAAACAGGCTCTGGTACTATATAAACACTTCTTCCGGGGAAGCACAAAAAGAATCGGGGTGAAAAACAGAAAAGTCCCCCTCCCTCAAAACAAAACAAAATCAGGCAATGAGAGGCCAACAAAAAAAACACCACCGAAGCAAATGGGTTAAACTCTCTACTTTAGTAGGCAAAAATGCCTTTATGCACAATATATGCCAAACAATGGCTATACTAGTACACATCCGAGCAAGCGGATTGTACTTTCCACCCAAATAAAGAAGTGGTAAAAAGAAGAAAGCTAGAGGGACCTAGAAAGTAGGACATATGATAGAATGGGACAATTCTAAATATTGCCCCAAAGGAAGATATTACTCTTACCCCATTCCCCCTCCCCCTTTTATTTTTGCAATGGAGTTCGAAATTGAACCATGTCTACTTGGAAAGGCGAAATTTTGACCAAAGGTAGACCTTTTCTATGTTTACAACATCACACACTCACACGAGTTCATTTAAAAACTTGTCTATCCAAAGGAAGCTTATCTGACTTGATTTCCAGTACATTTATGGATTTTTCAGCATGTTTAGAATAATATGATCAAGCATTCGAGAACCATGAACCTGAGAAACTGACATCTAAAGCTTATACCTTTCAAATACAATCCTGGTTTGGACATGAGTGACCGCAAGGGCCACTTTCAGGGCTTGATGGTATCTTTTACTTAGGAAAATTGAAATATTGCCCTCTCACATGAAAGAATCATTGAAAAATTAAAATGCTCCCTTATGCTACTCACACTTATGCATAAGCTTGTATTTTCCTTTTTCATGACACTTAGGCATTTAATTTTCTTGAAATGTCACAATTGACTCCCCGTACCAAACCAAAATTGCCCCTATCACTCTCATTTCATGCCCTTCCACACACACTTGAGAAGAAAATTGTCACACTCCCATAAACACCTGGCATTCTTTTTCTTTCTCACACTTGGAATCACTTAGACTCCCTCCTTTTACGCCAAACATAGTTCCTCGCACTTTCCTATCTCGCACTATCTTTTATTTACCTTAGATGGGTTGTAGCCCTTGACAATTCAAGGAAGAAGGGCTAAAAAGTCAGTGCAGGGGCACAATCCGGACAGACTAAATATTTGGTCCATGGAAAGAATGTTTTACAGGTTTTGAAGGTTAACCGGACACTCAAAGGAATTTTCAGCAATAGCAGACAGAATGACATAATCAGAAAATTGCCCCAGGTAGGGGGCGGCTACTCCCCACAAACCACCGGCTCTCAGGCGGCTACTTATAACATGCCGCCCCTTCCCCCTTCTCTTTTTCAGGTATAAAACCCCCAGTCTAGCGGCGGCTGAAACAAGCAAGCCGCCTCACCCTGGGCGGCTAGTTTGGACTAGCCGCCCCTCACCTGCTACCTGAAAAACCTCCTGTCAGTCCCAAATTCAATCAACTCTTCAAAACTTTAAATATTTGTCAAGTATTCCTTTCCAAAACTGCATACACATATTTCATAAACATATATATTCAAAAACTAGTATAAATATACTTCAAAAACTACCATATGTCAAAAATACATGTCCATCCATGAATCAAACCTACAAGACCAAGATTCATCTACACACATATGCATCCATATAAATCGAAAGACTTTCCAAAACACTAAACATCCATGCTAACTACACCAAACCATGCATACAAAAGACTATAAAAATTGTCCCACCGAGACCATGAACGTAAATTGTTTCTAAAAAAAAATCCTTAAGAGTTATATAAAAAGATCTTTATAAAGGAAAAGAAGAGGTAGATCCACCAAAAGCTCCAAATCTGAAAGTCTCGAGCTGTGCATCATCGAAATATCACCTAAGTCAAAACAAAAAGAAGAAAAGCATGAATTCCTTGCATATATACAATTCTTCTGTCAAAATCAAGACACAAAAGGCTATACCTTGGAGTATTATCATCGTCCGAGGGAGGCTAGGTTGAAGGAGGGGCATCCTGACTTGCTTGAGAAGGAAGCGATGGTTGATGAGAGGACTAAACCTCTGGAGCGTCCGGAACGGCAGGAGTCTCTCGGACAGAGGAGGCAGCCCTGGAATATCTTCGATGACTCTGGGTCGATGATGGACGAGAAGCACGACTGAAGGTAGCTCCAGTAGCCAATGAAGCAGAAATCGAGTGGTCGGGCTTGAGCGGGAGAAGGTAGAGATCCGCCTCAGTCATAGAAACCCCTCCAACCAATTTCCCCCTCATGGTCGCCTCCGAGAGATGAACCTGCTACATATCTTTGTCCCTTCTCTCCAATCTCTGTCGGAGACGACTCTACATCCCTCTGGCATGGTCTTCTGCCACACTCTAATTTCTTTACCCTCACCTCCGATGCCCTAAGCGCCTCTTGATACCTATCCCCGGCCGCTTGGAGAGAACGGACCAGGTCTCCCATCAGTCCACCAGGTATCCCAACCGATGACTCCAACTCCACCACCCGTGCCTGAAGAAAATCTCGCTCACAAGCCTGAGTAGCAGACTCCCCCTCTCTCATTGCCACTTCGGACCGTAGCTGATCTATCTCTTCCCCCCTCGAGTCTATCTCAGACCTCAACTGGTCCACCTCGTCCTCGGCCCTCACAGCCCTCTCCCTAGCCTGATCGAGTTCCATCCGAACAACCAGGAGTTCGCTCCGAACCACATCTAGCTCGCCTCTCAGCTCAAGCTCTCGATCAGAAGCAGTGGCTGGAGGAGGAGCGGAAGAAGAAGAAGCGCCATCTGCTCTTGCTCTCAACAGAGCATCCACCTGAGCCTCAAGGACCCAAACCTGGTCCTGCAAGCGTCGCCTCTGTGCCCTCAACCCTTCTATTTGCCTGATCCGCGCTTGGAGGTGCTCGTTGGCGGCCTTGAGCTTCTTCTCCAGCTCAATCAACTCAACCTACAAAAGAAGACACCATTTGAATATCCAAGGAGGAAAAGATAAGAAAGAAAAGAAAAACAGAGGGTTTCTCTTACATAAGCGTCCGGGATCTCCTCCTCCATGGTCTCGAGGATGCCGACATATTCCTGGCAATACCAGGCCAAGTAGTCCTCACTGTTGGTCACCTCGAGACGACGCTCAACCAAGGTCCCCCTGCTCATCCATCCCGCCATGTATGTTGCATAATTCTTCGGGAGATTCATGTCCCGAGGAATTTTAGCCAACACCCACCGGTGGTACCCGAGCTGGTGGACGACTCAGCTGATCGTGTGAAACACAACCTCATTAAAGTAGATCAGTCAGACGTCCCGCGACAGCTCCACAGGGACCTCCTCCTCCGTATAGGGACTCCAAGTCATCTACAGAATAAAATATCAAAGAAATAAGAAGTGAGCTTAGTCAAAAGAAAATCAAATAAAAGCTAGAGAGCAGGAACATATACCTCTTCTTCCTTCAGGGTGCGGAAATCCTCTCGGAACTATGTGAGGTGGTGTAGGCGCGAAGATCCCCGGGCTGCCCACCTCATAGCCCAAGGGAAAGCACGGTCAAACGGCGCTAGAGTCGGGTGGTCAATCACAAAATGCTCATACCCAAAGACATGTGAAACAAAGGGAAAACTATCAAGACCAAGTGAGTCGAACAAAAAACGGAATACATCTTTCTACTCACTAAAAACACATACTTGGAGAAAGGAAAACCGCCAAGGTTCTTACACCCCCCCCCCCCCCCCGCCCACTTCACCTTCTTTGAGGGCTCCGCGAAGAGATGGGCAAGCATTGCGGCTCCCCAAGCGAAGCGTCCCATGCCCTCTAGGTCCCTCATCAACAACAGGGAATGAGAGGAGACCTTATCGGAGGCCGTCAAGAAAAGGACCCGGTCGAAGAAATAAAGGAAAAATACCCTCAGCTCTCTCCATGCCCTCTGTGGGCACGCGGCTGCCTCTCTCACTTCAATCATCACCCGTCTCCTCTCAAAGCTAGTTGCAACTTCGCCCTTCTGACATTGCGTGAAGGCGGCAAGACCGTATTGCCTCGACAACTGTTTGAGGGGTATACGGTTCAGTGTCCGCTCCCGCCCCACGAACTCCAACTCCCCAACCAGCTCCTGGAAGAGGGCTCTGTAGTCAGCACGGGTGGCCGCAATCACCACCTCTCCTGAAACTGGAAGATCGGTGATCCGTTGAACGTCCTCTAACGTCGGCATCACCGCGCCAGTGGGGAGAATGAAGGCACAACTCTTTGGGTCCCACCTCTCCGCCAATGCCTCCAGATATGAGCGGTGGACATGGAATGGCTCGATCAAAAAGAAAGAGCGGAAGCCTGCGCCGTCCACCAACTCCCTCTCCTCTCGACCCAAGGCGGAATATCACCACTTGGTCCCGTGCCACAGGGCTTGAATACGATTCGGCCGCTGAAATGAAAGAAAAGGGTTAGTCTCCTGAGATGGCATTTAAGAGGTAAAGAATTCTAATAAAAAATTCATTCTAAATCATGCTTATTAGGAACTCCCACATACTAAAAACAAACAATAGCATGAGATATGAGCCTTCATATGAAAATTTACCTTCCTTTACTTGCAAAACATGTTCATATGATCACATATTTTACCCTCTTATCCCACTGTGATCATTACTTGCATACTTTCTTTCAACATTATCCATCATACTTATATATCTTTCGTGAACTCACCCAAGCATACAAAGGAACACATATAGACTCGTAAAAATGCATGTATATTCCCTCTTACCCCCACCATGATTAAATACATGTAAAGATGCGCCTTAAACATCATATGCATACGAAACCACCATGATATAACACCAACAAGCATGCTATGCTATATTATTTCTCCCTTATGTCTTCTTATACGTAGCAAAAAAATAGTCCCTCTTTCTACAACCCATACTCTACGCATGCAAAATCCCACCATGATTAATTTTCTATATACATAACAAAGCATGCCTATTAGGGACACGTATATATAATTTTAGTTTTTTACAATATCACCTATCCGTACTACAAACATTTCATTTATAAAGACATATATGAAAATAAAGACTAGACAAAGGAAAATGGAGACATACCATGGCTCGTGTAGCCCCGGGAGCCTCCACCTAAGCCTCATCAGGCTCATCGTCTCCCTCTTCATCATCTCCCTCCTCCTCGTCCCCCTCCTCCTCAACTACGGCCTCCTCTGTACCAATGCCCCCGGGCTATTATATATGTGTCACTTTTTAGCCAATTGGTAACCTTTGGGTCAATTCTGGCCATTTTTGAAATTTTCTTTTTTCAATCGGAGCCGCTAAAATTTTGGCTTTTAGCCATCTGCGAGAGCTAGAATACTCCGATTGAAAATCTAAGTGCATATTATGGGTCCTGGTACCGTTTTATATCACCCATAATTATTTCATCGAATTCCGATTACATTTTAGAAAATTATGCAGTTCCAAATCGTATCCGAATTTTGGTCAAATTCGGGAAAGTCAAAGAGGAAAGACCTTGACCAAGTCAAAGGGTGACTTGGACTAGGTCAAAGAAGACCTTGACTAGTCAAATGTGACTTTTAACTAGTCAATGGGTTTTGTTTTTTTGTGTGGTTGGGTTGACCTAGGTCAATCCCCACCCACCACCTTTTTGAGCATTGATTGCTCTCTCTCTCTCTTTTTCTCTCTCTCTCTCTCTCCCTCCCCATTTGTAGTCGTGCATCTCCATTTCATCCTCTCTTTGTGTTTTTTCCTTTTGTGTGAGAAGTGTGATGTGTGTGAGAAGTGGAGGAGGAGAAGAATACACAAGGTTAGTGTTTGTGTTGTCGTAGTGATTGTTATTGGTCCCCTCTTTCCTTCTCTTCTCTTTGGCTCCCTCTCATGCTCCCTTTGCCCCTGTTTTTCAGCCAAGAAGGGCTGGTGGGAGGTTGTGGTGGTTGTGGTGGTGGTGGAGGTAGCCGTGGGTGCACCAAAGGGGGCCCTAAACCTCTCTTTCCCTTCCCCCTCCCTTGGTAAGTTTTTTCCTTCTTTTTCTTGGCTTTTCAAGTTTTGGGGGCTGTTAGGGAGTCATGCATGTTAGGTGGTTAGTTGGGGGTGAGTGGGGAGGTCAGGGGAGGGGCTTGGCAGCCCTGGGCGCGCACGCAGGTCTGTCCGTGGGCGTGCGTGCGCAAACGCGCGCGCAGGAGGGACCAGGCGGTCTGGCAAGTGCGCAGACGCGCGCGCGAAGTGTGCGGGCGAGTGCGCACGGGCGCGCGTGCGTGGGCTGCGCGTCTGGGTGCACAAGTGCGCATCCGGGCGTGCGGCAGGGGGTCTGGGCGTGTGGGCAGCGCGTCTGGACGCACGGCTGAGCGCGGGTTAGTGCGCCATCGTGCGCGGGGGCACGTGCGCGCGTACATGCGCATGCGTACGCGTGCAGGGGCCACGCGTGTAGCTGTCCGGGGGTGCGGGTAGGTGTCAGGGCACTCGGACATGCGCGCGTACATGCGTACTCGCATGCATGCGAGCCCGTATGTGTGCATATCCAAGTCTTTGACATTTCTAGTTGTTTTTAAGTATTTTTATGTGGTTTTACTCACCTATTTGGATGCCTTGTCTTGCAAAATACGGTGAGTGGGTCGATCCAACCCAGTTGGGAGGTGTCCGATGCACGTAGACCTGCATTGCCCTCCCCTGGGGCACCATAACCTCATATTAGCCTCTTTAAGTGTGCATGTTATTGCTTACCTTGTTAGGTTGCATGCATGCCATATTAGACTTAATATGTTAGGATCATATACTCTAGTACCATGCGTAGGGACCTTTACTTGTCTATGTATTGTATCCCTTGTTAGTTTAACCATGTCTATACATACACAGTGACTCATGCTAGGATAGTTCTATTCCAAGCATGTTTTCACCCAGTTAACCATGTGTTAGTATTTACATGTATGCATGAGTAAGGCATGACTATGGTGATGACCTTAACTGATTTTTCTATCATGTTAGACTTATACACTAGAGTATTACATCCATGTATCATACATATGAGCCCAAGCATGCCTTAGACAATATTATAATCTTGATTAGCATTAATTGTATATTTCCTTGATTTAATTCCTTGAGTAATTAGTTATATGTTGTATACTATATCTCTATATATCTTATATATGGAGCCATGAACCTTGCTTAATAAGATTAAGCAAGTGTATGACCTCTGATGGGGTCATACCGTGGCTTTGACATTACGAATCATTTGCATTCCTCGCATCTGAGTTATGCGCTCTGGTGGAAATTCATGAGAATTCATAACCTTACCGACGACTGATCCATGAGGATCATATCTGCGTATGTCAAGTGCTCTCCCCTTCATTGCCTCCGTGTCGAAGCGATCCGGGTTTAGTTGTCCTGCGAGGTGCTCCCAGACACTATTTATGACGCCGGTTGGTGTGCCCATACGGTAGAGGTAGAGGTCATGGGAGGCTACCAGGTAGAGGCTACTCGGCAGAGGGCTACCGGATGACGAAAGGCGTAAACCTGTTGACCCCTTTTTCCTCAATAGTCCTATGTCACCTAAGGGAGAGGGTGAGGGTGTAGTGGGTTGGGTTGATACCCGACCCAATGACTAAGTGACTGTTCCATCTGTTGGAACCCCAATCACTCAAGATATTTAATATGGTGTGGTAGGTTTGGGTTGACACCCGACCCACCAGCTTAAGTTGTTGATTCAATTATTGAGACTTGATTGCTTGAAAGATTAATATGAGTTGTGATGCATGGATCATACCATTCACTGAGCGTGTGGCTCACCCCTCGCACATGTTTTCTCCAGTTGTCGCTGAGTCAGATCTGTAGGAGGAGCTCCCCAAGGCATGGTGCTTGTAACGGGGCAGCGTTCGCATTTTGGGTCTGCGAGTGAGAGAGGCCATCAGCATCCCCTTTTCCTTGTATGTATTGCTACTCGTGCTTGCGCACAGTACTGGTGTTTGATGTCTTTTGTTGTATATTGGCTCTCACAGGACAGTTGATTATGTATTCCGGTCTGTAAACATGTCTTTGAATTACAGACTAAGTCATTTTAAGTTTCCACCATATGTTTTTATATTATGTCAGCTTCCTTGTTAACTGATTTAGTACCTTTGATGTTGAGTAGAGTCTTTTATTGACCTCATGTATGGATTGCTGATATTATATGTTTTCCACGTCTCGGGGACGGCCGCCCTGGGGCGTGACACGGCCCTTGTGGCCTCAACCCCTATATCCACAACCTCGGCCTCCCCGACCTCGACCCCAACGCCTCAAGTCTCCTCCGTGCCCACCGCACCAGAGGCCAACACCGCAAAGGCACCCATGGCCCTTCCCTCCTCCTCAGCCCTGGCCTCTGTGGCATCCCCATCTAACATACCCACAATGGCATCCAATGATGCCCTCTCGCTCTCAATAACTCCCTCTACCTCCGCTCCTTCGACCGCGCCCCCGGCCAGTCCTCTAACCTTCGGAACCACCTCTTCGACCACCGTCGGTCGATTCTCATGCATTCGCTTGCGTGTATATCCTATAGTACTAACCCCTACCTCCAGGACAGCCCCCGAAGAAGCCCCGACACCTCCACCCACACCAACCAACGGTGTCTCCACCGTTTGGGTCGCCTCCTCCACAGCCCTCCTCTCCAACCCATCGCTCCCCGACGAGCCCAACCCCGAGACAGCCCCTCTTTGCTCTCAGGAAGACCGAAGACGCTTCATCATTGACGCCGTCTTCTTCCCCTTCGTAATCTCCTCCAATTTTGTACAAAAGAAGAATCCAAACAAATTTAGGGCTTCGAAATCAAGAAGAAAGGAATGATCTAGAGCGAAATTAAAGGGGTTGAAAGTCAAGAAAACCAAGGTTTTTCAGTTTAAAATGGAAGGGGAGAAGAAGAGAGGGAAAGAAAATTGTTTTGAAAACATGGGAAGAGAGAGGTCCCTTTTCGGTTATAAGGGACCCAGACAGGAGGCGGCTAGTCGCGGCTAGCCTCCCCGTATCAGGCGGTTAGTTTGCACTAGCCACCCCTCCCCCAATTCCCTTACCCTTTGCCAAAAATATTTATTTCCAAGTTTTCTAAAAACAAACAGCCATGTATTGCTTCATTTCCAAAATTTACTTGATCAAACACAAACTCCCTTGAAACTTTTATCAAATTTCTAGTACCATTCAAACTCGAATTTCTTCAGTTCTGGTTCCTTTTCAGAGTTTTTATCCTTCAGATGATCCATTCACCAATTCAAACACTTTACTTGCTTTCTGTCAACGATATCCTCTCTTTGTTGAGCTACCCAAGCACGGGTACAGTAGGCACGAGGAAACTGACGCTGGGCTGCTATGTGCAAGATGGCTAAGAACCCTGTCCGAGGGTTGGATCACTCGCTATTTTACTTTTCCCACCTTCCACCTGGATCATCTTTTCGGTTGAAAATTCTAGTCGAGACCTAGCCTCTGACAGTCTAAATCAACTCCTTGAACGGTACTGATTATGAGACCTAAACTTCTTGAAGGTTGGACCAGCCAAAATGAGGGTCTCTTTCCTTATCATCGGTCGAAGTCTTTCTGGTTCACACAAAGACTCCGTCTGATGAGGGACAATTGTAGATACCCTAATTTTGACCGTCCAAAGAAAAGAAATTTACTTCAAGTGATATTAGAAACTAACCACATTTGGACACTTAATAGAAAACATCCTTAGAAAAAAAACCAAAATCAGAAACCCGGGCCCAACACTTAGGAAAACCTAAGAGCCTGGACAGGGGCGGTTACTTGGAAGTAGCCGCCCCATCCTGGGCGGCTAGTTTCAACTAGCCGCCCCCCTGACCGACCCCAAGCTACTTCCCTGGATGGGACATAAAGCAACATTAAATGCTGATCATTACGGCAGGTTGTGGCCTTTGGCCGCCCCATCTCGACCGATTCTCTCCTAGTGACCGACCCAAGCCACCGCTTGTCAGAGATGGGATGTTTGGCAGGTCATGATGGGGGCGGCTACTTAAGAGCAACCGCCCCATCATGGGTGGCTAGTGTCAACTAGCTGCCCCGAACCTGGTCTCTAATAGAAGAACAAAGGTTTAATGGGGGTCAAATCAATCACCCTATTACCCAAGTCGTTCTATTACCTACTGGACACTCCCCTACCTCTCTTTTACTATAAATAGAGGGGGTCCAAAACAAGTCTAACACATCCAATAATCATCTTCATTCCCAATCCATCATCCACATTCACAATCCTTCACACCCACTACTTGAAATCCTTAGAGAGAGAGAGAGAGAGAGAGATCCATTTGTGAAGAGAAACCTATTACCTACACAAATTCATTCTCCCAATCCACTCTCCAAAATCAAGGTTAAACCAGGTTTAACCTCTGCCAAAGTCAAATCACATTCCTACCCAGGTTATGCCCAAGTTGACCCAGGCCCCAGGCGACTAACCCTAACTAGCCGCCCCATACCCGAATGCTAAGATCCACTAGCCGCACCCCACCTACACCCAACTTGAACCAAGACTCCTCTAGTCAGTCCAGAAGCATAATAGGATACATGTTTTTCACCTCTGCGTACGATATATCTGTATCCCAGAGCGGAGTCCCCACAAACTCCCCCACGAAGGCGATCAAATCCACCCTCAATTTTTCCTATTTTTTGAGAAAGCAGATGGCGATCACAACCACCCCTGAATCCTCTTGAGCCGCTGTCGGGCGCCTCAACCAAGAACGAGACCCCACCACCCTTCCGAGAGATGATCCGATCGAGCCCGCCAAGGTGCGCACCGGATCCGAACCCTCCGAAGAACCCCCACGCACGCAGATTTTCCCACACCGACAATGTGCACCTCAATTTGAGGGGTGCAATTAGAGGCAGCCTTTGGTGACTCCACTTTCATTTTTTTATTTGTTATATTAAGAAATTAGCAATTTTTTATAAGGGACCTGGTTATAAATATGAGGGACTTTTCCATGACACATGTAGGGGTCGTTTTATTAAACTTAGAGAATTTGGCAGGGATCCAGTTATAAATATGAAAGATGTTAGGGCCGATCTGCAGAAAGCTCTGGAAAAGACAAAAACAACCGTTTTTATTAGGGACCTGATTATAAATATGGGAGACTTGTTTATAATACATAGGGGCTGTTTTATAAAATTTTAAAAACTGGGGGGTTATATGCAAAACGCCCTATTGTTTCACAAGAATTGTTGGCCTTAACGTGTACTGCTGGGCGACGAGGTGCCTGCTTAACGCGCATTATAGTATAGAGTATAGATGATATAAAGGGAACCCGTCCACCCATCAAATTTGTCAGTTCTTAATACAAAGAAGACTAGTACGTACGTATCACTTCACAAGTTTTAACACGTAATGTTTGTGACATGATTACGATGACATATCGGTGACTTATGTAATCTTATAGGAGATCTCATATTTAATAAGAGTCTTGGTTAGGTGTGCCTAATTTGATTCACAAAAAGAGTTGTAATCAAAGTCAAGGAAGTTTGGAGAGGAGCCACCCTAAACAAACACAAAAAAAAGGTACATCCATCAAGTGAACTTGTTAAAAAGGGTACATAAATTCTTGGTGGTGCAACTTGTATTTCCCATTAATCACATGGACCTCTTTCTTTCACTCATCAAAAAATAAAAAACCAAAAGAGGGAAACCACAATCAATGAATCTTTCCCTTTTCTTTCAGTATAGTTTCTTTCTATTTCCTCTCGTTTTTTTCAAAATTGTACTTCAAAATAAAAAATGAAATCGTGGTAGAGATAAAAAAAAATGATCGAAGAAACTCACTTCAACACCTACATTGACAAAATTTGACCTTTGGAACCTCATTCACATCAATTTAAGGGATTATATAGACTAGTTTTAGTAGATGCGCATTCACAAAACTTAAATAAATACATTTGTCTAATATGACAAATGAAGTTTATTTATTTTTTAGACTTTAAAGTATATGATGATTTCAAAGTATCAAGAGCATAAGCAAATGATGCTATCTCTGATATGAATGACTAAATTGTAAAGAACTTCATAATTCATAAACCACATAAATAAACAAAATAGAATTTTACCAAGTAAAATCATAAGTGAGTTTGTAAGCTCCATTTCTCCAAGGATATGACATGCGTTTTTATGAAACGTAATAAATATATTTTAATTAGTTAAATCATATATATATATATATATATATATATATATATATATATATATATATATATATATATATAGTTGAGTGATAATATGCGGTCTTGAAAATGCATCCTTAAGTTGAGAGATTGGATTCAAAAGGATGTCTGATACATCATCTTCGAAGGCAATTCAACCAACTTATGGGACGACCCATGGCTGCTCGATTTTGGTCTCTGACATCATTTCCAAGGTGCCAGTACCCCTCTATGGGTCCCTAGGTTTGGTCACTGTCAATTCTTTGATATCTAATGAAAAATGGTTAAAGCCGCGCTGTTGGCCTACAACATTTGATCATATGTGGGAGATCTTCACAGAACATGAAGTTGGTGGGCAGGGGGACCCGATCGGATCATTTGGATGGGGCATAAATCTGGTAACATCTCTTGCTTAGCAACATGGAATGCCTCCAAACAACGCCAACCTGAAATCCCTTGGTCGACGCATTTATGGAATCTCATTCAACCTCAAAAATACTCCCTCCTTGGCTAGCAAGCAACCCTAAATAGGTTGCCAACCCGAGCCAGATTGTTCAACCACGGCCTTTTTCCCGATATTTCTTGTGAGATAAGTGACATTGTTAAGGAGACTGTTATTCACCTAATGATACATTGCCCCTTCTCAGCCTCTGTATGGACAATCATTCTCAAATCACTCGAATTCTAAAGGAGTAGAGAGCCCACGCTAGAAGATCACTTCACTTGGTTTACCATGCTTGCAAATTTTGACTCCGAAAGAAAGGTTTTGCAATTTCTCCTCTCTCAAATTGTTTGGTCAATCTAGAAGGAGTGAAATAGTAGAGTGTTTAGGTCTACTTTCCTTCACAAGACACTCATTGCAAGACAGGTGATCCAAGCCACCACACATTGTTTCAAAGATCAAGTTCTTAAGGACCCTCAATCCCCACTTACCCCCAAATTCTAAAGTCTCTTCCACTTCTCCTACATGGAAAAGGAGATTGAGCCTAAACTGATCTCTTGGTCACCTCCATCATTGGGTTTAATAAAAGTGAATTCTGACGAATCGCTGGTAGAAGATAGATACGGCTTTGGAGCATTAATACAAGATCATTTGAGAATATGCCACTCTGTTATGTCAGCCTGAATTCGTGCATGTTCCATAAATCTTCTTGAGCTTAAAGGAGTGATGTGTTCAATTGGCTTGTGACTTTGGACCCTTGCAAGCAGTGGCGGAGCCACTTGAGGCCCAGGAGGGGCCCATGCCCCCCTTGGTTTTTTTGTTTTTAATACTTCATTAGGGCCGTAAGCCCATAAATCCTTAATCCACCACGAAAAACAAAGGGCAAAAGCCCACCCACCATGCAAAATAGGCAATAAAAAATTTTAAAAAAAATCCCATATGCCATGATTCACGTTGATGTAATGATGTGTCACGATGCCCTTAAATCCTTAATCCTCCATCGCCACCATCGGCCTCACCAATCAGGCAATCACCCATTCTTTAATAATTAATCATCCCCCCTCCCCTCCACAAAAATCAAAAGAACTGTCGGTGTCGTCGGGAAGGCCTCCGAATGGCCGCGTTGTGTTGTCGGTGCTTTCGGAAAGGGTCCCGGCGGTGCGCGGGTGCGCATGCGTGTGTGGGGGTTCTTCGGGGATTCGGATCGGATGCGTGCCCTGGCGGGCTCGGTCGGATCGTCTTCTCGGAAGGGTGAGGGGTGTCGTTCCTGGTTGAGGCGCCCGATAGCGGCTCAAGAGGATTCAGGGGTTTGTGTGATCGCCACCTGCTTTTTCTAAAAAGCAGGAAAAGGGGTGGGGTTGGATTTGATCGCCTACGTGAGGAGTTTGTGGGGTCTCCGCTCTGAGACACGGATATACCGTACACAGAGGTGAAAAACAGATAATCATATTCTGCTTCCGTGGCTTGACTAAAGGAGTCTTGGGACATAGGGGGTGTAAGTGGGATGTGTATATGGGGGGCGGCTAGTAGGTTTGAGCCGTCTGGTCAGGGGCGGCTACTAGGGTTTAGCCGTCCAGGACCTGGTTTGGTTTGGGCAGAACTTCGGTAGGAAATGGGTTTGGTTTTTGGACAGAGGCTAAGCTAGGTTTAGCCCGGGTTTCTGGAGGGTGGGATGAAAGGGTATTTTATGTAGGGAAGTGGGAATTTCTCTCACAAAAGGGCTCTCTCTCTCTCTCTCTCTTGGGATTTCTAGTGGGAAAGGGAATGTGAATTGTGGGATGTTGGTGTTGAATGGTTGTGTGAATTGGTGGTGATTGTGGATGTTGTATTTGGGTTTGGGACCCCCTCTATTTATAGTAAAAGAGAGGCAGGGAAATATCCAGGGGGTAATGGAGTGGGTTGGCTTCGATTAGACCCCTAATTAATTCTCTGGTTCTTCTGTCAGAGACCAGGTGAAGGGCGGCTAGTGCTAACTAGCAGTCCATGATGGGGCGGCTACTTTCTGGTAGCCGTCCCTATCATAACCTGCCAAACGTCCCATCTCTGACAGGCGGTGGCTTGGGTCGGTTACTTGGGTTGATCCGGCCAAGGTTGGGCGGCTAAAGGTCATGACCCGCAGCATTTAATACTGCTTTATGTCCCATCCAGGGGACTGGTCCAAAGTCGGCCAAGGGGGCGGCTAGTGCTAACTAGCTGCCTGGTATGGGGCGGCTAGTTAGGTCTAGCCGCCCCTTGCCTACTCAGGGTTTTTTGGGTTTTAGGGTTTTTCCTAGGTGGGGTTCTGGTTTGGGCCAGGGTCTGGTTTAGGGTAGGGTTTTTAGGGTTTAGGTCAAGGCTTGGGGCTAGGTTTAGGGTTTAGGCTTAGGTCCGAGGCTAGGGTTAGGGTTTAGGCTTAGGTCCGGGGCTAGGGTTAGGGTTAGGGTTTAGGTTTAGGTCCGGGGCTAGGTTTAGGGTTTTAGGTTTAGGTCCGGGGCTAGGTTTAGGGTTTTAGGTTTAGGTCCGGGGCTAGGGTTAGGGTTTCTGGTTTAGGTCCGGGGCTAGGGTTAGGGTTTCCGGTTTAGGTCAGGTTTAGGGTTTAGGGTTTCCGGTTTCCTGAACTTTGGTTCTCCACTATATGTCCAAATGTGGGATATTTCCGTGTATTACTTGAAGTATTTTCTGTCTCTCTGGACGGTCAAAATTGGGGTATCTACAATAAATCCAACAGAGTCGGCAGTCGGCACAGTTACAGATCCCACTCCTCGGCATCTCGTCCAGATATCTTAAAAAATATAAATTTTTGACCTTTTATTTCTTTTCTTGTGTATCTAATTATTCACAATATTAATCACCGTCTCTAGAAAACCCTAATTTTTATTTTTTTTGTTCCATTAACCGTCCCACGATCAAGAAGAAGGGTCGAAGTGGTCACAATTTTACATCATTATCGTGTTGAATTATTTTATAAAGTTTTCGATATGCAACTTCGGGAGCTTAACAGTCGCTTTACAGAAGCGAATACAGAGTTACTTCTTTGCATGTCATGTCTCTCTCCAAAGGATTCTTTCACAAGTTTTAACAAGTAAAAAATTGGTTTGCTTAGCTCAGTTTTATCCACTTATATTTTCTGAAGCGGATCTCATATTTTTTATAATGAGCTTGAGACTTGTATCATTGACATGCGCTCTAATAATGAGTTTTTGGAAGTAAATGAGATTGGTGATCTTGCTAAAAAGATGGTTGAGAGAAAAATGGATATTTTATATCCACGTGAAGACTAAATTGCACAATCGAATAGGAGATGAGTGGGTGAATGATTGTTTGATCACATATATTGAGAAAGATCTTTTTGATAGCATTGATAATGAAAAAATCATTCAATATTTTTAGAATATGAAACCTCGTCGATGTCAAATTTAAAGGTATGTATTGTTTATTAGATTTATGTATTGACATTTTTTTTATGAATCATCGATGTGAAATTTGACATATTGTTTAAAATTATGATAATTAACTTTTAGAATTATTCAGTAATATGTTTTGATTGAATACCTTTATTTCATTTTATATATATTCATTTTTTAATTCATGCTATCGAAATTAAAAATATATATTTAGTGATATAAGTGATATAACTTTATAATGTATTTACATAAGTCACATTAGCGCCCCCCCCCCCCCCCCCCGGTATAAAAATCTTGGCTCCGCCACTGCTTCGGCACCTTGGACTGCAATTCAGGGCCTTCGTTCACTTCAATCTCTCACTTAGGATTTTCACCCATGGCAGATTTCTCATATTTATTGCGAAGGGAACCGTATGGTAGGCCTCCTTCCAGCACACCAATCATCCATGGGTCAAACCACATTCAACTCTACACAGTTTTGGGAGAAGATGAGAAATCCGATCCATGAAGACAAAGAAAGATATCAGCTGATTCAAAGGGTTGACTCATAACGGCCATGTTTTCCCCTGTTTCTCCCTTATTGACTCCAATATGCTATTGTCTGTCTATTTTGTTGAATCTTTTTTTGTAAGGAGATACCCCACCATTAACGAATCTTGATCTAGCCTTTAATCTTCTTGTATATATTCCCTTCTATATCAATATACTTACCTGCCTAGCTATAAATAAAAAAAATGCATGTATATCTAAATGTATAAGATATAACTATAAATGTGATTTTCTCAAGGGTTTTAATGTCCTTATAATTTGGTTCAATTAAAATTTGTAAAAAACCGAACCAAACCGATCAAATTGTAACTCAGAATGATCATCCCCCTCAATAAAAGCAAGAAAATATCATTGGAGGAGAAGAATGAAACCTTCTCAAACACAAAATAGACTTACAATGTGACGGAAAACCCTAATTGGAACAAAATCATTGAAGAATCATAATGTCATTAGAAAAAATATGCATTGTTCCATTAATATATTCATTTATTCACGGAAAAGAGATCAAATGACTCATAATTAATTTTTAATATACGCATTTTTATTTTTGATGTTATAAGATTTGGAGGGTGCACACAAGAACCTCCCAAGAAGTTTACCCATCCTAGTACCTAACTTCACCCAAGCACACTTCACCCAAACACAGTTACTCTCACCCAAGCACTTGGCTGGTATATCAGTGCATTTATTGAAATATTGGATTTATGATTCTCAGAATAAGAATAGTAAACTTAAACCAACGTGTAAGCCGTGACCAAGAGATTCTTTGATCTTCAATTTTACAACTGGTTGAGGGCTATTCCTAGACCTGCAGTGCTGGGGAAATTCATATGATTTATTCATATGGTGTTGGAGCAATTCTAAGAAAATATTTACAAAACTGTTTCCAAACAGACATTGCCTGCAAAAACCAGCCAACAGGGTACAAAGGATCCCCAAGAAATCCAACATCATATGAATTGCAACAGTGAATATGCAGGATCTTGTATGAATCATCATGTGAAAGCAAGGAATAGCCAAACTGTGAATCAGGAGTCTGTTAAATCATTTCCCATGGGTAGCAGCATGCTTATGGAAAGGCCATAGGTTGACAAGGCGCTCCAACACTCCCGCACCCTTGAAGTAGCCTGAGAAGCCCTGCGGATTTGCTGGAGGTGGGAAGTCTTCAGCCGGCATGGCAAACGGACGGATCATCATCTCCATCTTCTCTAGTGTGAGATATGACCCAGATTCTTGCAGTCTCTCTGGTCCCATAATGGGCAGTGTGTGCTCTTGGTGTAATGAAGCAGCTTCATGATCATTGTACTGCTCAACAATAGAAAGGATTAGATGCATGAAAACAGAAATGTCTTCACTCTTATTTCTTTGGAGTCAATTTTTTTTTTTTTTTTCGTTCCATACTGCATCTTAGTCTGAAACCTTCAACAATAGGAACAAAAGGTTTACCTCCAGAGGACTTAAATCTGCACCACGACTGAATGTCATCTCTACGCGAAACCTCATTGGATCTTCTAAAGCAACCTGAATTTCATTTTCACAAATGTCGGTCCCCACAAGAAGAATACTAAGATTAAAATAATAAAATAATAGATTCAACAGTCATGATGATGGTGATTATTTCACATTTTCAGGATTACAGCAAACGAAAATTAAGCAGTATCTCATTTATAGATTAGATTCCAATGACCAAAAAAGCATTGCCTTTCATTTTACAAGTAGAATTCCATAACTTCCAGTCTTGTCCACAGCTTATAGACAAAATAACATAAATATCAGATATTGTTGTTTTCCTTAATCAACTATAAACTTCTACTCAATTGAATGTTTGGGGTAGTCAAAAAGTTTGCAACAATAAAAGGAAACTAAACCATTACCTTACTATCGGTTTTTTTACATCTTTTCATTAGATATATACATAAATTTTACATTTCGAGGGAGAACAAAAAACAAAAAAATTTATGGATCAGTTGCTTCAAAGATCATTCTTGAGATCTTCTATCTTGATAATTTATATCTGACAGAAAAACTTTTCTCCAATTTTTAAATTTTGTTATCAATAAAAATAACTATGCTGTTTTTTGCTTGTGGATTCCACCTGAGGATTAGAGCTAATTATGGATTCACTTGAATATTCATTCACGTATGGTTTTGCATTGTAGTTCGTAAAATAGTGTTGGCAAAATTCATGAACAAAGAGAGAGGTAAAACAAATGTCTGAGTATAAACATCAAGTTGCTAAAGATCTCTTGAGACAAAATATACAAAAATTGAAAACCAAAGGTGATAAGAGAAGAATAGCTGTATTAGTTAGTTAAATGATAATGGTAGCATCACCAACGTCAGAATGCAAGCGGTATTGGAGCAATTTTGAACAAATACGATCAAAGTGTGCATTTAATCATTACTCAATTAGCATTCTATTAGTCTCTCAAATGAAATCTTCAAACTACATTTTTCTTCTTTCAATCAGTTCCACACAGAAAAAGAAAGTGAATTGATTTGGTATATATATTATGCAACCAGAAGTTAAAAGAACAGTTCCTCACTTTGCAGGATTTTATGACCCATTCGCCCCAGATCACACTAAGGGTGAATCAGAGAAATAACAAATTATCTTCAATGAAGTAGGAGATTGTTTAAAATGGAAACAAATCAAGTGACAAACATTTGGGTAGGAGGCAGATGAAGTGATGAGCAAGATCCAATATTTTTACATCCACATATTGCTTAGGAGAAGAAACAGTTCTCCCCCCTCCCCCCCCCCCCCCCCCCCCCCCCCCGCGCCCTTGCAGATATGATAGAATACAATGAAGTTCAAATAGAGGATTTGGACAATACAGAAGGGAAACGATTTTGAACCTACTTGGCCAAGATGACAATGATAGCGATGTTCCCCTATATATACTGAGAAAGAAACATTTAACATATGGTTTTGAACTTAGCTATTATCATCAAATCACGAGAAAAGAACAATGAAGTTTCATTACATTGTCAAAATATTATGAGTATAGATGCATTGACATAAATTTTGGATCATTCATAATTTCTTTTCTATCATATTTTGCAGGTTAACATATCATATCCGTAATTTAAACTAATGGTTTTCATTTTTTTTCAATTTTTTAATATATATGAAATGCGCAGACCACACACAACTAAAAACTATGAAAGTACCATTGTTACCTCTGTATTTTCGAACATTCTCAAGACAATATAGCTCATGTAATCAAGTTCCCTAGTTTTGTATAAACGCTCCAACGCATTTTTGCAGAGAAGACTGGCTTCTTCATGCAAGGACTCATCCACGTTGCAATAACGAAGGACATTCATTAGAGAGTGTATGTGAGATTCCTGTAAATCACAATAAACTATTATATAAACTCAAATTTACTGATGAACAAAACTGCGAGAAGGCAGAGTGGATAGCAAAATAATTATTTTTCGTATAAAAGAATTGAATTCCTCGATGTCTAGTCCATAATAACACATAAGTGCATAGGAACAAATGAGTATAAGCGCACTCATGCAAACCCACAGAACTTATCATAAAAATCATGGGGTGATTATTGTATGCAATCACCATATCGTGTTGGTAACATGGTTATGCAATGCGATTTATAAATTGTTGACTTTTTTTTTGGTATATCACGTGTTGTGTTTAAGCACATGCATGAACCGCAAGATATAATATGTTCAAAATCCATCTTAATCCACAGAATGATGCAACACACAAATTACAATAAAAAAAAATGTTATGCAATGCAGAGGTATGTATATACATCAAATAATTACTCGACATGTTTTTGAGCATCGAATATGACATTCTACACAATTGCACAATATACAATCACGTGCCACATTGTGTTTGAACATGTGTAAACTGCTGTATAATATGTTCAAAATGTATCCCTAACATTGATATGATAAACAAGAGTATACTAATAACAAAACTGGAACTTAAAATGTGCTTAATGATGATAGTGATAGTTAATGCCCATATTCTAAATTTTAAAAAAATGATGAATCATGTTCCATACTCATATTTGTATTTGTATCTCACACCTACATTTTCTCTATTCCATTCTTATTCTCCTCACTTACCTTCTAAATTTCAATCCATATCAAATGCACAATATAGTTTTCCATGCTGCCTAATATGGCACCTGAAATGAATAAACTCAAGTCTCAAGATCATCAAACTTCTAACTCTTGTAATCGTAAAAATAATACAAAGTCTGTATATTTCACCTAATGCTTCTTTGTCACTTCATCTCTTTTACATACCACCAAGTTTCAGAACTGAATCAAATATTCAGTTCCATTCTACCTAAAACGGACACCAGAATGAATTTCAAAGATAAGGTTACCAACCTTCTCAATTTATAAAATAGAATGGTAATATAAGCTTTCACATCTTTCACTTTGCCTCCTACAAAAAAATTTCTTGCTTTTCCTTCACAACTCATAGTTGTATCTGTGCATTTTTCTTTTAAACATCTGTAGAATCAAATGATGGGAACGTTCTAACATACGTTCTTAGTCTGCATATTGTTGGTGTCTTTTCCATTTTTATTTTGGAAAGTGAATTGCTTTCTCACATTCTTCCAAGGAAATTGATTTCTAACAACTTTTAGCTACCTAGCAATTGTTATTTTATAATGCAAGCAGTGTCACATGGAATTACAGGATGTGGAAATACAATTTGACATTCCCAAACTTCAGATGAGGGATATGCATGGGCATTTCTAACAACATAGGCCTCTAAATCGAAGTGAGTACAATAGAAGTCAAAATCGATAGCAAGACATCTGCCTATCAACCCTTGGGAAGATAATAAATGGAACAGAAGGAACTGACAAGGGTTTAAAATAAACTTTTGAATTTTTTGGATTTTGGGCATATATAATTATTTAATAAAGAACATCTTCATAGATATTATGCAAGCAATTAACAAATTAGCATATCCAGAAACATTATGCATTCATACATGTTGCACATCTGACAATAATGGCTGAGGCCTCACAAGGAAATTGTGCAACATACTTTATATGACATAATATAAAGAATCTATTAATGAAATTACCAATAAAAGGTGAGAAATAAACACACATACATTGAGTAAAATGAGTTTGGGAGAAAACTATCAATGAAAATACATACAGATGTAAAATATAGGCGTGTACGGACATGTCGCTCTGGAGTTTTCACATTTGCATACCTGATAAATAAAATAAGAATACCCAGTTAAATAAAGCATTATTCAAAGGAAAAAAAAACAAAAAAGGGTTGAATGACTACTTTGGATCTAGACGATATTTGGTCTCTTTATCATCATCATCATCCTGGTCTAGTGACTTTTCACTAGTGGAACTTGATCTTCTTGCATCATCATGCTTAGCAAGAGACTTTGATTGGTAATCAACATCTTCCTTCCTAGTTTTTGAAAATGTTCTTGTATGATCTTCACTAACTTTTGGTTCAGCAACACTAATGGCTTCCTCACGAGTGTTTTGGAGGTCAATCAAAATCTTACCCAATAAACGGCGGGCAATCTGAGGAAAGAATGATGTTAAAACAATTACAGTGCTATAAACTTGTGTGTGTTAAAAAAATGGTGTTTGTATGGGATGTTTACCACTAAAATATCAGAGATTAAATCTTAGCATTACCAAGTTCAACATAGACGAAGCATAGATTAAATGACAATGGAGAAAATCTATTTATCTAAATAGAAAATGCTTATAGAATGTCAACCTTTACATACAGTAGCAGGATCTGCCATAAACGCGTAAACCATGTAGGGGGTCAGTACATGAGATATTTACAAATCTATTGATATAAATAGAAAATGCTTATGGAATGCACAGTTGCAATGACAATGAATGTCACATTAGAGCAACTTCTATAACTCAGATCAAACAAGAAGAAAGATTTTTTGTTTCAGAGTTCAAATACATTAGAATCACCAGAAAGAAAAGACAAGCTAAGGACACATGATATTAATAGATCAAGCATGTTCACCACAGAGTATAATAGTGACAAGTAAAATTCTGTGCAAGGTAAAACCATGCTCATGCCATCTTATATGTGAGCACAGTTCAAAGTGCGGTACGTGCTGATGTGCCCCCCTCGGCGCACATCAGCATTCAAGTATTGTCCAAGTGCAGTCATGTGCGAGCATGTGCAGTCATGTGCGGTTATGTGCGGACAGCTGTTCGAACCCAGTTCGAACGAGAATCAAATGGCCCTTACGCGTTCGAATCTAGTTCGAATGGGAAATCAAACAACCCTTTAGGCGTTTGAACCCAGTTCGAACAGGATTCAAACAGCCCTTACGCGTTCGAACCCAGTTCGAACGGAATTCAAACAGTCCTTAGGCGTTCGATTTCCGTTTGAACGAGGTTCAAATGCCCATATACTAAAAAAAAATTTAAAATAAAATATACAATGTGCAACCACATGTACTGTATGTGGACCCCACCGCATATGGGGTCCGCACATGTTTTTTAAACTATGTACGTAAGTGACCATACCTTTGAGCCAATTTTTAGTTTCTGCCTTGGATTTATCCCATATTCATTGGGAATAACCCCATCCGCAAGCAACTGAAACAAAGTAGACATGAAATTTACTATTGAGGGGCAAAGGATGCAAAGGTTTAGAAGTAATAAATAATGCTTTCTAGGTTATACAAATAGAGATCAAGCATCATGTGCATATAGTTTGTTCAAGCACATCATATGAACCTATTGAAACTGACCTACTTAATAAATATTCCTCCAAAAAATGAAAGTGATGACAATATCTATCAATGTCAAGGAAATACAGTTATTGAATTAAGAAACATTAAACAAGGAGGCCAATTTCTAAATTTAAAAATTGATGATGTTGTTCAAAGATGAGGAAGAATCTTCACATGGTATTCATGGACTAGGGAAGGCCTAAGATAAACTCCGAAGAAAGTTGCTGTGGTGGAAGGAAAAAGAAAATGATGGGTAAAGAAAATGTTCATAAGATTAAAAACATACGAGGGAACTCACACTAGTGGGAGAATGGCCTTTATAAAGTCTAGTGATCTTCCAATTTCCTAGGGGCTCTTCAAAGATTGCTTTGAATCCATATACATATGCTTTTATCATAGATAATGGATTGCTCACACATGTTCCTTGCATGTTGCTTACAAGTTACAACAAATATACTGCTAATTTTTTCGATTGGTAAACTTGGGACTCAAACTCCCGACCTCACCTTGGGGGAGGGTGTGCCTCGACCACCCCGCTAAGGGGGTCTTCCACAAATATACTGCTAATTGATGATACAATGTTGGGTGTTTTACATTCGGAAAATATAGAAAGTATTCAGAATGTTTTTATATGAATGAAGAGGAACTAGATGGACCAAATCATTGAAATGAATTAGATATGACAGGTGACAAAAATGAATTTACACCCATGGTGCGTGTCCACACGTGCGTCCATGCATACAAATGATAGCTATCACTTTCCTTTTAGCATAAACTTAGCATTTTATTAAATTCATTAGAATTTGATGAGAAATTCAAAGTGGGTTTCAAACTCCTACAAGTTTAAAATTTTGAAAGAAATGGTAGCCTTGGCTTACATCACTGATATCACCAGATGTCACAATATATCATATTGTGTCAAAAATTTGGATTAAGCTAATATGAAATTATTGATAAAAGTACATGTCATAACATAATAACAATTTGCAAGAATTTCCGGTATATTAGGATTCATACAATCAATCTCAAAAAGTTGGAAAATAGGCAATATTGATGATGTTATACCTGAGCGACTTTGAAGAGCTCATCCAATCCTTCAATATTAAGATGTGCATTGTGAAGGAGGTCATATCTATCAGATAAACAACATCAGAAAAGGTAAATAAATGTGAACTAAGACATTAGGAATATATAAGAGAATGATCCACATCACTGATGCCATGTTGACAGGATTAAAATATTACAGGTTAATTAAACGAGTTATATAGTAAATACCATATAATAAGGAAGTCATAAGTTCTATCATGTTGACAGGAATCGATGTGAACTGAAAGAGTGGTGCTAAAACAACAGCACTCGTGGAAATGAAACAAAACACACCAGCTAACATCAACAAACTAATAACTAATACAATTGGAAGTTATACAAGCTTAACCAATACAAAGCACAAAATAACAATCTGACCTCCAAAACCGAACACCTCAAGATAATAGAATTTTCTTTTATTCACGTCTATTATTTTCTTTTATTTACATGTTTTTTAACATTTTATGTGCCAAATAAAATTTAGATCCCATGCTCATATAAGCTTTTTTTTATTTATTTCCATCTTAAAATTCTTAACTCTTCGCGTTGACTCTCAAGCCTCAACATTATTCTCTTCTCCTTAATGGACCTACAATCTTTCACTACATGCAACATGTTTATACAAAAGGAATATATTGAAACCTCGTGTTCATCTGAATATATATCCAACTTATTAATGAATGTCGGAATATTTCCATGACAATGTCCTTTGACAAAAGAAGAGAAAATGCCTTACTTGCAAGAATCATACACATCTGGGATTTGTGTTATATCAAACCGGCTGCAAAGGAAAAAGCATGGCGTTAGCAAAGAGTTAATCAGCAGTCAGCCTAATTATGAATCATGAGAATCTTTGGTAATTAAGTTGGATCAGAAACTTGTAGTACTGTCATGTACTTTATTAGTAGCAATTTACTGAAATTACTTACTCCTTTCGCTCATTATACAAGTCTCTTTCAAGCTTTTTCCAACGAGCATACATCAGGAGAAATCCCTCGCTACCACAAGGTAATCCAGCATCTATACGTCCAACATCAATGTTTGATTTACCAAGAGCTGTAGCTTGGTCATATGGAGGAAGCACTGTGTATGAGTTTGTCTGGGCCAGTTTCTCATCTTCATCTAAAGCAAGCTGCTTTACTTGTGCCGTAATTTTTTTTGTAAGTTTAACCTGTTATGAATTTGAAAAACTTCTTTCATATGAAATAAGAGTCATAGCAACAAATAATTTTTTAATAGAAGCAAGTCTAGAAATAAGACATGCTTAAAATATAACTATTCAGCCAATGGCTGCTAATAGATTTATTGTTGAACCATTTTGACATATGTCCATGTCTGTCAAAGGTGATTAAATTTCAGAAAGTTCAATTATATGAAGCCACTCAGAACAACAAGACCTTCAGGACCATGATCATCTCACCCAATTGGTTAAGTGACCTAAAATACCATTTTACCATTGTACCCTTTAAAAATCATCAGAGACCATTGAGTTATGTAAAATTTGTGTGTTACTATGACTGAGCGTCAAGTGGAATCTGAATGACTTTTATCAATGTTCATACAATCAGAAGTGATCACTTGTATGCTCAAGCAGTCAATACATATTCAGAAGGCTTCAAATGACAAAGAAAGATCATTTTGCTACGTAAATTAGTGTAGTTTGTCCACCAAACATTAAAACTGACACAGGGTCCATAAAGTGATGTTTTAGTGGACCCTATCTATGTCATTCGACACAGTTAATTTCAAAGTGCTCAAACTTAAAAAGCGATGTTGACCATTGAACAGCAAATTAGTGGGCATTAAAGTTGAAAATTAACAATTATGCAGAAATCTGAGCATTTATGTAATAAAAATCAAAACAAATATGAGCAAAGTAATGGAAGAACCCATGTGGAACTTCCATCTTTACATAAGCATTCTATACACAAAAAGGGAGACCAATACTTTTTATTCCCTCTTTTGGAATATGTCATATCATATTTTGTTAAGATGGATTACATGGGTCAAGTTTTGTAGATTTGGAACAAGGGAGATTCAGACTTTGAGTTGTAAAACCTTGTCCAATCCATTGTGAAATATAAAAAAAATCGGTTTGAGCTGAGTTAGGAGTTGGCCAAACCTAACCCAAACCAGACTGGTTGTCACGCCTTCTTCAGGTACTATTTAAACACAAGGCAAAGATAGGACATCAAAAGATTAAATGCAAACCAACAATGATTTGAAGAAATACGAAGACATAAGTATCTACTGTAGTCATAAACGAAACAATGAAAGAAAGATGAAAAGTGGAAGTTGAAAAGATGGGAGGGAGGAAAGAGAAATTGATTCATGAAGGTTCCACTCTCTTTATCATCTTCCTATGGAGTTCTCTCTCGAATCTCCAGCTATCACTCTCTAAGTTATTCAAATCAGTAGTCTCCATCAAGTTGAACCACTCTTCATGTTGGAGATGACATTATATGTATCACAAAGTTTTCTGGGGAGCAAAAGAAGAGATCCATAATGTGGACTAAACCCCATGTAGCACTTAGCTAAGGGAAAAGAAAACACAGAGGACGTCTCCCTTGATTATGGAAAACAAATGTGAAATACTTCTGCTAATCATTGGGACAGATAGGCCCTCAAATGTAGGCCTACCAAATCAAACATATAAGTCGGTAGGCAGAATAATTGAGTCAACTGAAAGACCCAACAGATGGCTAAGGTAAATTATCAATCCTGATGGTCACAAATCCGTCACCGTCCCCATGGATAAGCACGAGCATGGTTCCCTATGAAGGCAACTCGAGAAGCACAGGGAGTACTTCTAAATGATGGCAGAACCAATTTTAGTGACCCTCCTTAGGATTTCTGATCAATTTTTTGTCATATATTGTTTTCTCTGTAGCTAATAACTTCTATTTTTTTTGTTTTTGTTGAGAGTAGTGAGCTTCTTAGTTTTCTTTTCCACTCTTCCTTCTTGAGTATCTCCCTTTTGTTCAGTTCTCCATGTACGACCTTCATCAATCACTCTTGAGTTTTCTACAAGACCCTCCTTTTTATGCTACTTCATCCATCTGGCAGGAATTTTCTTGCTGCCACTTTAGCTGCGTGCCACGACTTTGTAACATGTCATGTTAGCTAGGTTGTCGATACGTGAAAGGAAAAATAAGCTTACATCAGCAGGAAAGGCTAAAAACTGTTAATGTGCATTTCTGGGGTCATGATGACATATCTATATCTTAGGGAATTCTGGGTTTGTCTGGGTGAAAAGATGCATCTAGCAGGTAAAGGTCAGGCCTTTTCTAATGCATCAACACATTGCAGGACAATTTTTCAACTTATTTATACATAGTCCTCCCCCTACCAAATTCAACCGACTACCTGACATGCAGCTGAACCAACTTTCTAATACATATACATAATTGACAGGGAACAACAATCCCTCACATACACAGGCACAGATCATTCTACAGTGACAGGATAAAATTAAAATAATGGTTTCTTACTATATTGATCACTATTAAGAACATAAAAGATAAATCATCTTAGATTAACTAGTGCCGTATAATTTCAACACAAAATGAATTAACTTATTAGGGGATACAACAATTCAAGACATTCAGACCACGTTTGTTTTTAGATGATCATTATCAATGCATATCAATCTTTCAAATATATCTAAAAAATCGTTATTCAAAATATTATATCTCTGTGGAAAAAATTTAAACTTATTAACAGAATGATCAATGTGTATTTTTTCCAAGTTCCAACTCTTCAAGAGTTAAAAACCAAAAAATTTGAAGATTTGTCTGTCAAGTTCTATATCATGATAAAAGACACAAGTATTCCAACATAAAGGTCAAAGCAGAATTTTGCTATGACCAAAAGCGACTAGGTTATGTACGGATGGTAGAGTCCTATCAAATTTTCACAATACATGTTTGTGTCCGCACTTTAGGTGTCATCAAATTGTCTTAGTTCCATTAGTCCTAGAGAAAAGCTTTGGATATCAGGTCTAGGTCCTTGGACAGTTTCTTACTTAATGATAATCGCAATATAAATATATTTTTAACTCTAGGAGAGCTTTAATTACAAGAATTAGTTCAACAAAGATTCTATGTTGTTTAAGAAAAAGTGAAATACCATCTTGGGAAGGAGTTCAGAAGCATTTGGTGGAAGTCCAGCCCCATCAACCATCCATGGACATTCAGCCCATCCATTACTATGTAATTGTTTTGGTTCCGAAGTAATAATATCATATAACCTAGCCTGCATAAAAAAAATGAAAGTCTTAGCAAATGGGGATGATAACATAACATAGTGGCAAAAATAATTTAAAGTTAAGTGAATCAGGGACCAGATTATTCATACAAGAAATCCTTGCCCAAAATAATCATCTAGCAGAGATTGAAAGTTCCTATGCACTATGATGCGCACACTAATCAAATGATATTTAAAAACCTTCAGTATAAATTAGTCTTGTAAATAGTTAACCACATATATATCCCTGAATCAAGGAAAAATTTGTCATAAGAATACTACTCCTGCCACAACAAATTATCCAATAACCTCTTGAATTCAGATAGAGCTCTTTAAGATTTATATGAAAGTATGCATTAAAATCAGTCACGGATTAGGAACAAAGGAAACAAAGACACTTAGCAGAAAACGGTTCTTTAGTTGCATTCTTAAATTCACTTTTTTCACACTCTCTCTTGGGATTCTAGAATCCAAAAGAATTCATTTGGAATCCCAGGAACTCCAACAAATTTTTTAGAAAATAATTTTTAGTATTGAAAAACTTTAATGTGTGCATAAAGATTATTTTGAAAATTATATTTAGTATTGAAAAGCTTTAATGGGACATATGAATTTTGACAGAATTTGTTTATTATTGTATATAAAGCTTTGAGATACATTGTCATTTAATTTACTAGCTAAGCTCTGCAACTCATTCCTTTTTGTGGCTAGACTTTCATCCAGGTGATCGGGACTTTGCAGATCACGAGGCACGTTGATCCTTGTGCATGCCATGAGTTTCTTTTGCTGAGGCACTATCTCCCATCATAGAGTGAACGCCTTTTAGGTTTCTACTTATCTTCCGTTTTGGATGTAGTATGGCTGTCTCAAGACTGGTTGAGATGAGGTTTCCATTTTAGTATGTTTAATCCTGTTATTATGAGCATGGGGCTAACTGATATTAATGTTTTAAGAACATTCTGAAGACCTATTTACTATATCTCGTCTTTTGTTGATTAAATTTTGTGTTTTTGATAACCTCAGATCCTCATTTCCGGTAGGCGACCTAGATTACTGCCCTGCATTTTTTGGTTGGTAAATTGTGGGCATCATATTAGTAAGTAGGTTGGTGGTCTAGGCATTAAGATGATTGGTGAGAAAGTGGCGTTTAGGCAAAGATGGAGGTCAAGGTCAGTATCACCCAATCGTGACTTGAGAGAGTTGATGAAGCACTTTAGAGGTATGAGAGCTAGAAAAAAAAGGTGGGTGGATAGAAACTTCAAAGCCTATTGAGTGGGGACCTTAAAAGAAGTTCACAAAAGCTGTCTACAAATGAGAAAAGGGGAAGGGGTAAGTCGGCTGAATTATCGAGTCATGGAGTGTTACTGGTCTTGGGATCCACAGAAGAGGGAAGTGGTGTTTCTAGAGATGCATTGTTGAGAAGGCATTGGCAGAGATTCCTCTTAGTAATTTCTGCCCCGTTTGGGAAGCGGAAATATGCGGGTATAAGGGTAGTATAAGGGTGGTATAAGAATGGATAAGGAAAATGGTTGTTTGTTTGCAGAGTATAACTTGGTATTACTAAGCCAGTTTAAACGAGTATAAGAGAGTATAACAATTCTAAATAACATCTAGGATAAACTATACTCACTTTATCTATTCTCATGGGCCCACATGTCAAATTAACTTTTTACATCTTATCACATCAAATCACCTATCAACACCTCTTATACATCAAATGGTCCACATGTCAAATCAACTTTTTTACACTTTATTTATATTTTATTCTTTATCAAACAAACAACTCAACCTTTATTCTTACGTTTTCCAATGAGAATAAAAAAAACATAACCAAACAGAAAATCTCTTATTCATGTAGATTTGTTATCTATACTGGCATAGTTATCTATCCAGAATAACTCAATTCCGCTATCCAAACGGGGACTTCAAGTATAACTGTAGTATAATGGAAAAGCCAACCCTATTTAAGCTCAATGGGTGCATCATTAATGTGGATTGGGTGAATAAGCATCTGGAGGCTTTCCTGAGGGGCCTCGCTAGGTCTTGCTCAGACCATATATCGATTCTGTTGGACTCAACAGATGGTGGGTGTAGACCGTCTCACTTCAAGTTTGAATCATGGTGGCCACTGGAGGTGGACTTCCACCATATGATTAGTGGATGGTGGAGGGGGCGAGTATGGAAGGGAAAGAGGTAGAGCATATGGCCAAGTTCCATGAGACGAAATTGAAAGGGTGGGGAAGACATGCTTTAATGAGTAGGATAGCAAAGCGTGTATCGAGGGAGGAGTTGTGTTATTGGCATAAGATGGAGGAAGAAAGAAGGCTTTCATTTGGAGAGATGGAGAAAATGAAAGAAACCAAATCAAAGCTTATGGGCTCTTTTAGAAGAACGATGGTTAAAGTCGAGAGAGATGTATGGCTTAAATCCAAGGATGGAAAGACAAAATTCTTTAAAGATGGCAAATCCCAAGAAGATAAGTTGTAAGAAAAGCATTTCAAATCTCATTTCAAAAAGAAGAGAGGTTGGCTTCAAGAGTGGGGTGATCCAAATTCAAGAAAGTGATCACTTAGTGGCCCTTTCCTTTGAATGGGAAGCGAGGGAGGAATTTTTCAGCATGGAAGGGGATGAGGTTACCGTTGAAGATTTTCAAGATTTTTGGAGGTGGTGGAGGTGGATGTCATGGAAATGATACACCTTTTTCTATAAAGAAGAACAAAGTTGTGTTTTGTCTTAACTTACCCTCCATTTCATTAATTCCAAACAAGTGTAGAGCAAAGACAATTGGAAACTATAAACCGACCAGTTTTCTTAAGTCATTTCCTTGATCATAGATGCTCTCTGCCAGCAAAATAGCTTGGCAGTTTCTCAAATCATAGAAAATGTTCTTGATGAAGTATATTCCTGGTTTCCTGTGTTGGAGGAAAAGGTTGTAAATTCTTTTTAGCGTTTTACAGACATTGGAGGATCATATAAAAAATGAATTCAGAGAAGGATGACATTGAATTTAACTTTCAGCACACAAGAAGAAAACATGAATGCATTGTAGTTAAAAGAAGACAAACCTTTGCTTCATCCATCTCAATGCTAGCATTGTCTAGCCCATCCAACATAGAAGAGTCTTTGCTCACAAGTGAAACCTAGATAAAATGATGCAAATCAAGAAATAATCATCATTGGAAGCATGCAATCAATACCCCTACAAGGATGAAGACATACGGACCAGAATTGGTGTCAACTGCCCCTCCAAGTCTAAAAGACCTTTGGCAAATGCTGCTGCAGACATCTGGAACAAATTACTTTAAAATCAGATGCAGCTAGCATTATGGTTTTACACACTGGATAATGCCAAGAAGAGCCTTAAGAAGGACAAGAGGACACCTTGGAGCTAGCATAATAATCATCACAAAAAGGAAATTTTCATACATATTTTTTTATACCTGAACACGACCCTCATCCGAACTGTATATCTTCAGATCATGTCGATAGGTGCTATGTAGTCGAAGTAAACCGGTTCCTTCACCTGGAATCAAGAAAATATGAAGGAGAACCTGAATGATAGTAACCGTAAAATGACAATCAACAGGACTTATTAATAACATTTTAAATGTCTAATGTCTCAATAATCCATTTTAAACAACTAGAAAAGAAAAACAAATATTGACATGCATGTTGGTACTTTGTACAAGTACGAAAATAGCTCCACCTGGCAAATGCATGAATGACTAGTGGCCAGTTCAGAGGGAATATCAAGAAGATCAAGAGTAGCATCTCCCCATGGACGTTCATGAATCATAATAGCATAAGTAAATATTACATGCATATCACCCCAAGTTAAGGTGCATATAAACACCAAAGGACAGAACCGAGACTAAGGGGCAAACTCAATCATACCCTTTGTGGAATGGATGATTTCTGCTCTGTTCGGCATGCTAACAAACAAGGACACAGTTTAATATGCCTGGGTTTCACAAAGGAAAAAAAGGGTTTCCTTTGATTTTGAGAAGCATCCGATTCCGTTCGGTGGAAGACATTCTTTAGAAGGTTTTGGAAGGCTTAGGTTTTTGTCAAGATGGCTATGGTGGCCTAAAAAGTGTATCGCAACTGTGAGACTCTCAATCCTCATAAAAGGCAAGGCGGTGTGCTAGTTCAACATGGGAAGGTCTACATCAAGGGGATCCACTCCTTTTATCTTCATCCTTGTAGCAAATGTTCTAAGTAGGATGACTTTCAAAGGAGTGGAACATGGATGGATCGACGTTTTGGAATTCTCTAGAAGAGGTTGCCATGTTTCCCAGATTCAATATGCTGATGACACCATTCATATGGAATGATCCAGTTCTCTTACATGCTTCCGGACCCGGAAGTGTTCCTTCCAGGCCCGCCGGTCCTAGACAGGACCCGGGTCTGGTGGACCCACTGCCGAGTCGATCTGGGTCCACCCTGATCCGGCCCGAACCCAACCCAATGACAGGCCTAGTCCCAATTCACAATCACACTCCACAGAAAATGCGCTAGCATTTTGGTGGTTAGAGAGGAGGGGAATCATTCTCACGTACTTACCAATTACCACTACATAAATATGGCCAAATGGGCAATTAAGATACTCTAAGTGACTTCAAACTATTGGATTATAAACTAGTGTAATGTAGTAGCATTGCTACTTTAAACTCTGATCAAATCACACTCCACAGAAAATGCGCTAGCATTTTGGTGGTTAGAGAGTAGGGGAATCATTCTCACATACTTACCAATTACCACTACATAAATATGGCCAAATGGGCAATTAAGATACTAAGTGACTTCAAACTATTGGATTATAAACTAGTATAATGTAGTAGCATCGCTACTTTAAACTCTGATCAACTCTTGTATGAAGTCTCCAAGATTTTAAATTTAGAATATATCAAAATTTCTTCAGCATTTCACAGAATTTAACATTAAATTACAAATATGGTATCTCAAGGTCAATTACAAAGTCAAATGCAATAAAACAATTTAAATTTACCAATATTGGTATATTTTGCATTCAAACTTGAAGCAATAGAAGCCAGACAGAGATATATATTATAGAATGAAGTCTGCGAGATATCACATATACCAAAGAGTGGTAGGATCAAAGGATACTACATATCTATTCCCAATACCAACCCAGACCGGGCATGTCCAGCAACTCAAGAATGACAGTGTAAACTAGCAAGCTTAAACTGGTCTCTTATAATAAACTATAGCTAAAGCTTCGAAAAAGCAAAAGGAATTAAAATGTATAACCTGGATACATGTTATTTCTGAAATATCTTCCAAGCTCTTCAGCCTAACAGAAGTGAACATAATTGGAATCAGTACTTTATCCCTAAAATAAACAAAGTGACATATATTGTAAGAACCTAGTAAATAATAATGGCTAATCTCATAACCAATGGGGAAATAAAACCAGTATAAGGGCAATAATTTAATGACATTTTTGTGCATCCAAATTTAACGAAACACAGAGAAAACAATAGTGTAAAAAAGGTCACTTCAGAAAGCAACGAGAAGAGGGATACACGACCTGCTTCCTTCCTGCATGCGTAAGAACACCACCATATTTAAGAATCATCAAGGCTTCTACAGGACGTTCTTCTTCACCTTCTCCATTTCCTTTTGGAACTTTAACCCATTTTAGTGGCTTCAGTTGCACTTTCCTGTAAATACCAGAAAAATGTCCGCCCTGGAACCCAAAACAAGTAGAAAACCAATTGAGTGAGAAATCCCCATTGTGTATTTACTAGAACTACAAAAAAATATTAACATCAACTAGCGCAAATGAGAAATCCATGAAATTGATTTGGCGTTAGAACATGAATATCTTGGCAGTGATGCACGTATAAGGGAAGAAGGGTGCCGAGTCCTCAACCATATATGACTTGGCATCCTTCTAAAATCAGACATGTGAAACCATATAAAATTATGATTTAACATAAAAGAAATACATTAGTATCTTAAAAATGAAATTGTTCATTTCTCGTTAGTGCTTTCCTGTGGAGCATGGAAATGGACACATGACAGACACGACATGATTGGGCACGATGACAACAAATTTTGAAAAACTATGGCATTGTAGAGACAGGAAAATGAATGAATGAATGAATAAATAAATAAATAATACATGTTAAATATATTATGATTATGTCAAAAAAAAAGGCACACGGTCATAAACTATAAAAATTGATATAACTACAATGGTGTGTGAATTATGAACTGCACTCAGATTTTAATAACATTTAACTTCATGTGAGCATAAATCTTACAATAGTTATTAAAAAAGTTACACTGTTGTGCCACATGTGTGGGTCATGTTGTGTCCACCCCTAACACATCAAAAATATAAAAAATTGTTTTACATTTCACACATGAATGAACATATCCAACAGGTATCTAACACTGCACGTCATATCATTGATACGTGTCCAATACGAAAATGACATCTTTATTGAAGTGTTTGTGCTTCATAGGTGTTATCAATATTGTTTTTCCGGTTTTTACTATGGGGTGTTAAGATACCCAAAAAATTTCAAGGTCTTATGTGGCTCATGTATCATAGCAAGATTCTTACAAGAGCTTAGAGGGCTAGGTGGACCCTGGGGATTCCAAAGTTTGTGTTTTTGTGGTGCAAAGGAGGAGACCACTTGTCATTTGCTTTTGTGTCCCATGGCTCAAGAAGTATGGGGTCGCCTTTGGCGTGCATTTGTGTTCAGTGGCAGCCCTATGGACCTTGACAAACAATGGCAAGTGCCAAGAGGGGAAGAAGAACAAACCAAAAGGGGACAATTTCTCAATTTTTGGGACCGGCAATGGAGTGGGCCTTGTGGCCGGCTGGGGAACAAGTGGTTCTGAAGAGGGTGATGCCCCCGGTGGACGGGATTTGGGATTTGTGCCAAATTTTTATCTCAGATTGGGGGAAATTGATTGTTGAGCCATCGCAAGTGGATTTTGAAAATGGCATACTATGTATAGAGGAGTGAGTTGGTGATGGGTGCTCTATGGTGTGCAGGATATTGATCCCACTAAAACAGCCGGGGGGTTCCGTTTAGTTAGTTTGTTCTCTTGCTTTGTAATAATTGGTTGCTTACTCAATTTAATAAATTGCGGTAGACAATCTACCATTTCTCACCCAAAAAAAAAGGAATGATCTAAAGATAGAGATATCTAACGAAGTATTACAATTGCCAGGGAACTTGATAAGTGTCAGCATCCAACCTATTAGGTGACAAAACACATGGATAGATAATTATCATATGTTGAACTCACAACAATAGTTATGATGGTTTAAAATAGTGAAAAAATGAAATGTTTCAACAACAATTTATAGGACAAATGTAATATAAAATCTATAAAATGAAAGGCTCACAATGTTTCAAAAAGAGTAAGATAAAAACCTCCTCAAGTACTGCTTTAACTTGACGAAGCTTTTCAGCATGTTCGATGTCCTCTGCTTCACTATCGCTTTCCCGACCAGGCCTAAAATTAGAAGACAATAATAAAACAAGCCCCTAGTATTCATACACAAAATAGTAAAATCCGCATCAATAAGAAATGTCAATAACTACACAATGTTAATGTGAAAAATGGCCATCCACTTGGAGCATCTAAACAAATTATTTTTTTCCGAGCAAAGATGGCAGACGATCTACATTTAATGAAACCACAACATAAAGTTGAATATTAATGTTAAGAAAAAATAAGGAGTCAATTATTTTAGAATAACTAAACTTTTTCTTAGATATTCAAATAGAATACTTTTAATAAAAAGAAATTGATAATCGTGAGCAATAATGATGCATGACTTGTTATGTACATGTACATCATCATATTACTAAAGAACTTTTTGCAAGTGATGGCCTGGTACAATTTGTAAGAGTAAATTAACTCCTATTAGTGAAATATTCCATTATTTTAACAATTTCTCCCTCATTTCATGATAGCCAACTCAGAGTTCATGCACACATGAGTAAAAGCTCCATGCACAAGGAACATCACCAATTACACATTGCTAATGCAAAGACGGTCATCCACATAACCGATCTAAGCAAATTTTTTTTTCTTTTTGAGGAAAGATGGCAAATAATCTACATTTGATGAAAACATGTAACATGAATTTGGATATTGATGTAATGAAAAACAATTCAAGTTTTCAAAACAATTAGACTTTTGTTTGTCACTTGGATATTAAAGCAAACAGAAACTGATAAGAAAATGATAATTGTGAGTATAATGATCTATAATGTATTATGTACATGTAAGTGTATTACTAAAGAATTGCAAATGAAGGCCAGGTACAACTCATAAGAGTAAAGGAAATTGACTCCCATTAGCGAAATTTTAAATTATTTTACGAATTTCTTCCACACTTCCATTATAGCCAAGTCAAAGTTCACTTTCTGGTTCATCCAAGGAAAAAATGAAATGGTTAGCCATATTCAATCACTCATTCAATTTTGCGGTATCCTCGATTTTGTGTTATCAATTTTGTGCACATCAGTCATTCAATTTCTCATATATACATTGGCCCTTCATACCACTTCTCATGGAGTCCTCATATTGCTACAGTATCTTCCTTAAATATGTTATAACACAAGTTGAATCAAGCAGAGCAATGTGCTTAAGCTTGGCTTGTTCAAGCATCTTACAAGCTTGAGCCTAGCCATGTCAAGCTAAGCTCAAGCCTGAACAAACCTATTTCATTTAGGCAAGCTTACTAAAGAATTTAGGTGATTCAACGAAATTGCACATTGCAAACAACTGAATTTTAATTAGCTTGTAAGTACCTTGTCCGTGGTACAAGCATCCTTGTTGCATCTAATAGATCTTGTAACTGAACAGCACTTTTGAGCTTTGTCTACAAATATTCAAAAAAGTACAAATTGACTCATAGAATTACCAACTATAGCATCTGAATCAAAATAAGCCAAGAAAAAAGATGATGCACCTCGGCTCTAGCTCTCCCACCATTGTATTTTAACATTAAATTTAATAATTTTTCTTCAGTGACCCTCAACTTCACCTTCTGCTTAGGTGTCCGATCACCACTGCCAAAAAAACCAAGACATGATTATCATATTGGATAAGAAACACTCAGAGAACATGTTCTTACTGGCGAATAACAGCAATGACGCAACGCAGTTCCTCTGACTGGCCGAAGGTGCCAATAATTCCACTTCCTTGGCGAGTCAAACCTTCAGATGGTTGAACTGGTTCATTAATTTTCCAAGGCAAGGTAGGAGGAATTGTTGAGGAAAGATGAGGTGCTTTGGCATCAATAAACATTTTCCTCAACACACATGCTGCATCATCATAATATCTGTATTCAAATAGAATTGTAAGTTTGATATCGAAACAGACCACTTCAATATATTAAGCCTTGCGGAATATGGAGCCATCATGTGTAAAAATCTCAAATGGGTTACATCCTGTAACATTAATGCGGTGACTTGATTGTATGATGGAATTACTTGTGTGAGTTCTTCACAAAACTCCATCCATTCACATCACATACATATGATCTTCCTTCACAGCGCAAGAGATCAAAACCACATACCTGCAGATGGGTGTGTTATAATAGGAAGATCAGGGGTAACATCTGTGGGACATAAAAATGGTATATCATTGGAGATATATACAAAATTGACCATGTAAGAAGCACAACCATTTCCTTACTGGTCGTGGCTGTGTCCATCTAGGAACCCTAACCAGAATTCTTACCATAGGATAAATTAATAGCCCGTCGCCCAAAAAATTCGAAAATAGGCTCTTGTTATTATTAACAAAATTAGCATTGGATGCCACACCTCACTGTATAATTCAAAGTGTTCTCTAGTGAGAGGAAAAATATTCATCTACCTTATCCGTATTGAACAATTTATGGCCATGTCATCATGTCAGTATCCTTTTTCCGTAAGAGTGTTTATATACATTCAAATAAGGATTCCGATTCTTCATAGTGAGTTGGGAAATGTTGATTGGTTCCTTCATACTTAAGTGGCAATATATAGCAGAAACAACTATATATAATGCAAGACCGATTTTAAGCACCACAACAATTGACTGAAATCATTAGGCAATATTGTATTTATTATATCAAAGAACAGATGATAAAATTTAGATGCAAGCTTCCCTTTTATATATTGTTTTGAAGAGAAAATAATAACAAAAATGTAAAATAGAATAACATATATAATAAGTAACAATCATTTTGTGAATGAACGCCAAGGTAACTACTTATCAACAATTTTCTTTCATACATAAAAGACAGCATTTGGCATTGTCCAACAACCAGAGGGTAGGTGAACTATATCATCGAAAATCAAGTGAACCCCAAGGAAAAGAAACTCTAACAAGAATGGGAAAATATACACCGAGTTGAATGCTATTTATGTATGCCAAACATTTAGGGCTGGTTTGGCAAGGGGTTAAGGTTTTGAAGAAAAGTTGTCCTAATTTTAGGAGATAAAAAGTCCTCCATCAATTTTGTTCATATTTTACATTTGTCAAAATTTGGATAAAAAGTGGGGATAAATGCTATCCCAGGATTTAAGTGGAACAAAATATCCCCATTTTTATTTCTAAATTGGGACAATTGTCCACCACAGTTTATCCCGATTATTTTATATACCAAACAGGGATAATTTGTCATCTCACTCATCTATCCCCATAATTAACCTTTATCCCACCATTTATCTCCTTTCCAAACCAGCCCTTAAAGAGGCAGTGGAAAAGATCCCATAAGAAATTACAAATTTAATATCTTGCTGTAGACTGCAGTACACAAATGAAAAGAAATTTTGTAACCAACCGCTTGTCGAAACGCGATACAGACATCTCTTGCCATTTGCTTCTCAGAAGGAGTTAGAAGTACAGGATACCTCACCTGCAACACAAATATAGATTCATAAAAAGATTACAATTTTCTGAATATTACAAAAGAACAAAAAAAATCTAGTATTGCCAACACTTGTTCCAGTTCTCTGTTTAGCATCCAGAATTGAGATGAGGTTCTCAAGATGTAGGACCACAATCATGGTCTAAGCTGTATAGATTTACAAAATGAAAAGTACCTAATTTGTTTGGTTACGTCACCATTTTTTACTTTAAAACCATCAAAGTGGCAATTTTATGTGTTGCTAAAAGTTCTTCGGGTGACATAGGCATAAGACCCAGCATGCAGAAGCTGACTGCCCTGGTCCTTGTAAAGCTTTCCAGAGTTTAAGTGGAGACAGGCAACTCTAGTGCCCTATGAATTACAAATCATGTTTCTTGAGCACATAACAGATACTGATTTCAGTAAACTATGAAGAAATGGTCATAAAGCAATCATTTACTTTCAAATGTTAAGAAAACTACACAACGGAAAGATAATAGTGGTGACTTACTTCTTTTCCATCCGTATTCCTCATGACAACACCATCAACAACTGGTGACTTTCGTGCCTCTGCATGTGCATATTCTGGACCCACAGTATATACCTGTGTTAAAGGAGAAGCTCAAATGTTGTCATTAAATTAACAAACAGAAATGTGATAAAAGAACCAGCATTTGTGTGATGAGAATGACCAGTAGAGTTCATCAAATATTCAATGGGTAAACAATAAATATAACACAGTAATTATATATTTCTTTCATACTTAATTCAGTCTTTTTTTATTTCCCTGATCAAAAATATGTTTCCAGTGGAAAGTTTAACTACAGAAACTGCATACATGGTATGTTCCTTTGATGGAAGTAAAAACCCTGTTTGTTTCTGAAAACTAATGTCGTGCTAGATGGTAGGAATGAAAGACATTATTTACAAGTGAGTTTCATCTTGAAAACTAATATCGTCAATAAGTATAGCACATGCAATTATTTGGTTGCTAACTCAACCTTAGGTCTAGATCAAAGTTTGAACTTACTCAGATAATCATTCATCAATTCTTTTGCATGGAAATTTTTTTTTACATAGACAGGGCTTTGATGAAAGAGCAATTCATCAGCTAATATAAAAAAGGAAAGATGGAAAATGCTCATCTTGAAACAAACATATATTAGAAAGAAAATATGAACATAATTAAAAAAGAAAATTCAAATGAAAGATATTCATTAAAAAAGATGTGAGAACTATTGAAGCATTAAAAATATCACAACCCAGAACAATGAACATATAAGTCACACTACCTTCACATCTGTCCCTCCAGTAGGCATAAATTCCTCATATATATATGAGCCCTCACGTCTCACTCTCCTAACTTCAGGATGAAACTCACTTGACCGATTTCCTACCTGTGAAGGTCAAATTTTGAAAATATATGATATTTGCCAATAAACCAGCTTAGAACTTGTAAGAAATTTTTTTAGGAACTAAATTACTCGTATCTTTGATAAAATTATTTAAAGCAGCCCATTCAATTTCTGAAATTGTCTCGAAGCAAAACAACATAATCTCATAATTTAAGGTCACACCACAATCATAATGAGAAATGAATGAGCTTGGGCTCTACTATTTAATATAAAACTAAGAATTTAAAATAATAAAGTATTTCTCAGAAAAAATAGAACCCTAATGTTTAAAGATGGTAAGGCGTGTCAATGGCAAAACTATTGTCAGAAGCTTGGAAAACTTAAATAAAGATGAACATGTGAGACCTATTCCAAGAGAATTGAGTTAAATACACCTTAACATTAATGCAATTTATAAAAAGACAAATCATTATGTTCTGCCCAAATGTAGCTAATACATTCCCACATGTAGCCATTATATTAGCCAGACCGCTTCATGACTCATTGAAAAATATTTTTATCAATTTACTAATTGATTACACCTCCAGAGGTTCTACATTGATAAAATTTGGAAGAGTGAATGTCCAGGTTAGTTGCAAACACCCCTTACCCAGTGAGGGGAAAAGGCATTTCAATTTTCAACACCTCTAATTTCATCAAGAATGACACTCGCATATCCTACCAATTATCTCCTACAACAATTGCATAAATCATTGTTAGAGAAACCACCATATTTTGTTTACTGACTAATACTAAGTACGCATTTGATTGACACAAATGGTTGGTATACATTCAACAGTTAAGAGAAAAAATTTAAACAAGTGTATCATAAATATTCTCGGCCAAAAGAGATTGTATTATGCCTTAATATCCACTTGAATAAACTAGAATAGTCGAAGTTCATTAATTGAGATACATAATCTAACTAAATTATAACGCATTATTTGAAACACAATGTCAAAGAAAATGATATATAGTCTATTCAAATAGTACAATCCAAGTCCCCAATTGTGTGTCGCAAAACAATATATGGAAATGAAATTATCAAGGTTATTTTCCACATAATAGTTGCAAATTTTGCATGGAATAAAAAAATCAGCATTTTCATGAACTTAGTTTGCATTGAATCAATTCTACATAACTTACATTTATTTCCGGAAAAGGAAAATGAAGTCATTCAACTATCAACAAAGGCTCCAACCAGAATAAAATGCCATATGTGGTTAACTGGAGTAAAAAAAATTTATTTACATTATTCACAAACTTAATTTCTTCAACTTTTTGACTCGGCTTAAAACTAGCAAATAATAGTAGACTAAACATATGAGATTAGAATATAGATAAATAAACCATTAAAATGTTGAGAAATTAGATATCACCAACCTTACGGAACAATTCTTTCATACCCCCGCCTGCAGAACTTGGATAGTATAACATAATGCTATGATCATCCCCTTCAACAAAAGCAAGAAAAATATCATTGGAAAAAAGAATAATGAAACCTTTTTAAACCCAAAGGAAATTTACAATTTGATGGGAAACCTTCTCAAACAAGCAGATGAATAAATATCTCAAATGCAAACTATGACAGAAAAATCATTGGTATTGTGAGTAACCCGTCTCCTTGCGCTCCTACGTGAAGTCTCATGGATGATCATCTTATTACCACATTCTTAAAGCAGGTAATTCAGTTCAAGTCAGGCTTGACTTCTTTTAGCAACACTACTACAACCTCTGAGCCACGCATTGAGACAAGACTAGTGAACCTTCAGCATGGCTAACTATACTGTTTGCATAAAATATCCAGGACAGGCTAACAATCGAATAGTTGCATTCCATCAAACACCAAAAGCACATCCATCTGCTGATCTGCAAACTGCCCCTACTTCCCACCTTGATTCCCATCTGCCCCAAACCCAAACTCCCCCTCACATTGATCAAAAGAGATGAGTAAAAAAATGATGAATGGCTTCAGTGTGTAATCTTTTAGTGAAATAAACCTCCAACAATAAGCAGAAACCCAATCTATGTCAGGTCCTTTGTAAGCTAGAAAAATTACATGGTTAAGAAATAGATGAGCAATGGTTTAAACTTTAAAGTATGCAATCCTTCAATGCACAGAAGAAAATGTGTATTTTGTGAACCAATCTGCAACCAGCGTGATCTAAATTAAAACCATCCACTCTAGCCAAAGTGGTTGATGAAGTAACCCAATGATAAAATCCAAAAGCATAACAAATGAAATGAAGTCCTAAAATCAGTGACCAGATGTAAATAGGTAAACAAAAAAAATCTCCACGACAATCTAATGAATGCCCAGAGAATGTCAAAAGGCATGATACATACCTGTGAAAAATGGCAACTAAATCCATTTGGTCAGATATATGACTGATAAATTGATCCTTTATAGTATCTAAAAACATTACAAGTGAATAATGAATGGAAACACTAACTAGAATTAGCATTGATGGGCAAATTGACCAAAACTTCTCTAGTAACAGCAAGATGGTGCCACAAACAATATAACAAAACACTCACAAGTGAGGAAGCAACCAAGTTATTCTTTAAAAAATGTTTGAAAAAAGACAATTCAAGCTTCAGAGCAAGATCCAAAGACTCACCATGAACAGGTTTCTCAACAAAAGGCTTCCAAAAGCGCTTCCCATGAACCTCAACAAAATCTTCTTGCTCCACAAAGTAATCAAGCTCTTGATATGCATATTCTCTATTTACAAGAGCATAACTTGGGACTGGAATTCCATACATTTCCAAACGCTACATTCCAGAAAAATTCACATAAGTTTACTATTAATCAGAGCTATATTCCAGAAAATCTCTCATTTGTTTTTAAAAAAAAACTAAAATCTAGAAGGTTCTATGAACCAGAAAAATTAAGTAGTCTACTTATGAGGATCTTACATCTAGAACAGATCTCTTACATATAGAAGCACTGTCACCAAAATAAAACAACGAGCAACCAATTGCCTAGATATATAATATATATAATAAGTAAACATCAACAATTTGCTTGTCCTTGATATTATTGTGTGGATAAACATAAGTGAAGTAGACGTAGCAGATAAATGTGCATTTGATGTCAAGGTTTCATGTTATTCTCGCTTGGTACACAAACCACAAGAAATCTGAACCTTCAGGGAGACTTTGATCCCCCCAAATCTTTTTGTTTTTAGACAGGCAGTTGGAAGACAAGGCTCTCTCCTTCAACCACTAGTCATAGCATCATTTGACTGAGAAGCCCTACTTGGGCCGAGAGCTCCAAACTGCACTGTCAGCACTACCGCATAGCCCAACACCTTCAAGGACCGCCATGAGAGCAACAAATTCATCAACCTCCATGTCAAAAAGGGTCCTCTGCATATGCACCTCCCAATGGCTGCCATACTCATTCTTGATCCAGAACTCCTCGACCTTACCTTGTTTGTCCACGGTGCCGCAACCACCCGTGGACACGTCTTTAAAAGGCCTACCACAGCACACTGAATGCCAAAAGAACAACTGGTCCCCTCATCCTTGATCCAGAACTCCTTGACCTTCCCTTGTTTGTCCATGGTGCCGCAAAACACCCCTGGACTACCATGGCACACTGAATGCCAAAAGAACGACTGGTCCCCAGTCCAACATTCCAACTAATCGTTCCTTAAACATGTCGGTGACCTCTGAGACCGCAAGGAGAAAGAAGCCCCCAAAGGAGGGTTGGAGAAGTAGCAGTCCTTCATTATGTTGCATCACAGTTGTTGTCAAACAAGAATCCATCTCCACAAGCATTTACATAGCAACACTTTGTTCATATCCTTTACATTCATGATACCACGTCACCGTGTCTCTTCCTCCCACAAACCACACCCCACCCTACAGGATGCACCTTATTAGAGGATGACCCTTCCAAAGGAAACTTCACTTGATGGCATTTATCTTAGTGAGAATGTCCTGAACCTTAAAAAGAGATTGGAAGAAGAGGGAGATTTGATTGCTCTGCTTGGAGCAACACAATCCTTCCCGAGAGGCTAAGCAACCTGATCATCCAGCCCTCAATCTGTCTCTCAAACATGTTGACAACTGGTGTCCAGTCCTACCTTCCATCACCTCCAATGAGAAACAATATTTCATTGTCGCCAGATAGGGGCAAGGACAATGCTGTGTGAGGGGTGGGGATAGATTGCAAGTCAGAGAATAACTCTACCAACAGGAGAGTCTGGAGTGCCAAACTGGAAGGTTATTCAACTTGGTGGACACAAAATAATGGTGAGTCATCCAATGGGATATATCCAGGTGGGATCAAGATGAGTTAGTCGTTGAGTAGAGTTATAAGATCTGCTGACCGTGTGTGTTTTCTTTTTAGGGTTTTCCATGTAAAATGTGTTTGTGCCCTGTGTACGTGTTTCTATGATTACTGGTTTACATGCTTTTACATACCATGCAACCATCCATGAATCTCACTATGCGATTGATCAAAATTAGTCTCTATGATGTTAATATGTACAAATAAAATTCAAATTAATCTTAAAAAAGTTCAAATTAATTTTTTAAAGACAGTAAAAACAAACATCGACCTATTCATACATTCGTCTCACAAATTTATTTTAGGTATTTACCAATTACCAGGTAATGGTTGTTTTGGATGTTCAAATTTCTCATGGTTCATCACATGTATTTTAAATTGGGTCGACTTTTTATATCATCATTTTAAGTTTCAGGAGTTTTTTATGCTATAGAACACAAGGCCATCTAAGAAAAGCTTATTTTAACAAAAGAAGTCCAGCAAGGATATAAAATTGAATGACAAAAGTTGAGAATCTAAATGCATACTTCATACACTTTCCTTCTGTCATGGAGAAGGTGCTGCTGCTCCAGCTCATTCACTAGGAAAGGCCTACAAAAGCCCACAGAAACAGAAAAAAATAACACACTTGCAAATTTGATAACAATAAAGAAGGAATAAATGAAATTCAACTTTCCACTATGCACACATTATAAATATACATTTATTTATTTAATTATTTCCTAGACGAGAATCATTTACTAACAATAATTATGAATGGATCTGCCAAACTCCATAGGGAATATTTGAGGAACTTGACATCATTGACATGAAATCTACAACTTGGAATAATGCAATGAAGCCAAAATAATATTCAGGAAATTCCTTCCTCGGTAAAAGTGAATTTATTATACTCCACATACATGATAGATTTCAGGTAGATAAAAATTATGATTAGTTCGACCAGAAATGTAGAATCACATTTATGATATTACTCTAAAAAGATAAGAGAAGTAAAATAAGGTTCATATTGAGTAATTTTATGAATCAATGCACGTGTCAAAAATATTCATCATCAAACTAAACTCAGGATATTTAACACTGTGACATCATGCTCAAGACTGAACCAATGAGCAACAAAACCAGGGGTATTATGCTTTACACCGAAAAGCAAGCACTGACCAATCGATGACAGTAACTTTAGGCGCCCAAAAAATGTTACCACAGGTATCACTCCTGCTCAAACACAGTCCCCTAGTCTGTTAGCAAATTCATTATTGCACCCTAGAAATTTTCTCTGAGCACACTAATTTTAGTTTTTTTCAAAAATTGTTGTCTTATGCACATTAAGCATGGTGGGGTTTGATCCCCTAAGCACCTTTTTGGAGACAGGGGGTGCTAACCAGCTTTGAGCACACTAAACTTTTAGGAGAGCATCCTCAAATGTCTAGGATCTTCTTCATGATAAATCAAAGAGATAAATCAAGCATGTGTACGTCTTGTAATAATTAACCTAATAATTAGGCCTAAAATGGAATTCTATGAAAGAAAACATTTTATTCTGGCCATCTTAAAAGAAAAACAAAAAATTTGCTGTATTCTATTTATTTCACTTAAAATATTGAAATATTGATATATAATGCCATGTCATTGGGCCTTTGAAAGAAATTTAGAAAAATAAAGATATGCTATTCTATAAACATTAATGTTACTTGAATCTTCATCTATTGATTAACAACATACGAGGAGCCTCACTCAAATGTTATGTAGTCATTACGGCACTGCCCTCATCAATAAATCACACCTATTGCATTCCTCCTCTAATTTTATTGGAGTATTTGTAGGTGGTCAGTTAATGTGCTAAATGTTAGCGGCCCTAATAAAGTAAATATTCCTAGGAGTCATTTTAGGCTTTTAATTAGAAAGTTGACTCTTTTTTTAGTAGTCTAACTGACAAATCTTTAAGTAGGATTCAATCAAGAGAATTTTGTCTGTAAGCCAATTTGGCCAAAAAAAACCGTGTTTTTTTTTTCTTGAACTGGATAAGGAACAATTAATCATAATAATGATTCTCCTCAAATAACGGAGACCCTCTCCAGAAGAATCTATAGCATTAGAACCAAAAGGTGAAAACTAAAAAAAGAAAGAAATTCAATCCAAAGGGGAAAACCCCATAGGCCCATAGACGGCCCTAATGCAACATTAGAATCTTGCATATCAGCCAATTTGGCCAAGAAATTAAGATTCAGTGGGGTTTATTGTTATGGATGGATTTTGATAGTGTCAACTTGGTGCATTCCAGAATCCCTAACCCCTTCTAACCTTAGAATCTTAATTCTTTCATTATTTTTCTATTCTTCATTGTTATCTTCTATATATGGCAGCTTATCTCTATTTTCTATTCTTCATTGATATCTTCTATATACGACGGCTTATCTCTATTGGTGATTCTACTCTCCAATGGTTGTAACAGAGCATGTTTATCTATGATTCATCTAGTAGCTTATCTATTTTTACAAATCATATGGTTCTTTTTGTACAAAACCCAATTACATTTCCTATATTTGGATCTACTCTACGCCATCAGTGTCTCATCACCACCCTTCAATAGATATTTTCTTCATCTTACTACTATTCCATTAAAAAAATTCCATATTGTTTTCACCATCATATGGTCAGCTTCATCTTCCTTTGGAACAATCTATATATTTCCATCACATTGTTGACTATAATATGTGCGATTCTCGTTCAACATCACTACGAACAACTGGATCGACCAGAGTTAAATATCTGTGATATGAATTTGTTGATCAGGCGCAGGCAACATACATTTAGGAATGCCTATGTTAGAAAATTCCACTCTGTAATGTTTGGAACCTGAGTTCATAAGCACATTAGAACTACATAGAATGATTAAAACCCATGAACCATTGGCACTATGTCGAAGGATTAAGGAAAAAACACAAAACTAAACAAAATTGCAAGTGGGTCATTAAAGTGGATAGGTGACCACTACATATACAGGTACCCTAAAATAAATTAAATTATAACAGAACTTCAGATGTCCTTGATATGAGCTTATGATCCAAAGCAAGAATTGTGATTTCTAAACTATAACAATCAACCCATCTATGACAGAAGATGTAAACAATACATATACAAAAAAAAAGACCTATTAAAAAAAATAGCGGACTCACTTTCGCAAAGCAGCATATGCTTCAGCTTTTTGAAGTGGGTAACCAGTGGAGTAAAAGGCAATCAAGCAATCACATATTGGCCAACTGTAATGAAATTGCAATATGTTAATATCAAAGTTGATAGAAAATACACAAACTTGATTATCAATCCAGATATATCATAGAAGAAATATCAAAAGATATGGTGAGTAATATCAAATATTTTTGTGACATGATAAACTTCAACAATAACATTAGAGGAGCAAATTCACTTAGTCTTCAAGATAGACAAGTAAAACAAATTTGTTTGTAATTATGTACTTTAAGATGTGAAACCTTTCACTCGTAGACTATTAAGTTAGACAGATTGGAAGAAGATTTTGATGTGAATCTTCCATTTCATCTTCTCAGTCCATCACATTTTCAGAAACATAGCACTCAGTTTACGAGATGCAAAGGATACAAATTGATTCAGGATACAAGGACACGGAGTGGCATTGTGCAGATACATTGTTCAGAAAATGCACATTAGTGAGAAATTCGATGTGCGGGACCTTAAGCCAGCCATAAAAGGACATTTTCTGCAGTGCCACACATGACAAAGAGTGTTCATGTTCTTGCATAAAAAGTTAATGTGCAAGATGTTGCTGACTAACAATTTATAGATATGAAATGGAATATCGTAAAACTATTGATCCTCAGGACCAATCTTTCAAATCTCGATATGGTGTTAGTTCAGCCAATTGAAAAAAATTCTTGTTCTCATGATTTATACTAATATAACCCTCCAAAAAAAAACCTGAATTTCAACAAAGCTGAAAAATTAAAACAGGGCAATCCATTTACACATCACCAAATTAAGTAAAGGCATACTTTTCTACCGCCTCTTCAAGAATAATTTTGTCCCCAAAACAGATAATCTGCACACCACATATAACATAAGTTCATCTGAAAGGATACAAAAGGAAGTTAAAAACCACAAACAAACATGATTTTAATAATTATGTATTGTTGATCAGTGCCTTAAACTCTCCATATCGAAAACAGTATAGGTAATTCCACACACGTATTGCTAATATTACGTATAGCAAATCTGTATTGATATTTTTCAAGAACAACAGCTAAAGGCCCTGATACTACCACTTAGATCTGGCGCCTACATGTTCAAAAAGTTCTCTGTGTGAAAAATAACAATGAGATATGAAAAATATAGCTAAAGTTGTGTAGATTTGCCAAAAATCACAATTTTATGCATGGTGCATCATATAAATATTATTCAATTACAGAGAGTCACGTCTACTGTTGTTTTGGTGCCAAAGTTAAATGCACAGTTATTTTCAATAATTTGGATCAAGCTGGGCTAGGATTTGGTTAAAAAGGAAAACAAGAATTTAGTTGAAAAGTAAAAAGCCCATTTTCAATAGGGTTTTAGTTAACAGTTAACACTAGGTGATATTTTACTGGTTGAGCAAGGAAAAAACTATCATTTTAATTCATTTTGTAATAAATAAACATTTGGTCATTGGTAATTTTCTTCGAATAATGAATACTCCTCTTTAGTCTTTAAAAATAGTATACAACATACACTTAGAGGTAATATATACGTTCAAAAGCAAGTATTTAGACATCCATATTGATGCAGCACTCATCAGCATAAGAGTGACAAATTTCTTACAACGAATGAGTAATTTCATTAGATCATCTTGTCCTTCTGTCCTTAAACATGTGAAAGTTGCAATGTGGAAATAACATGAAACGATTTGAGTTTTTCTTTAAGGAGAAGCAGATGTATGTCTGGATAAATGAAATTAATGAACAGATCCCATAATCAAAATGATTAATCTGTGATCAACAGTGTCATATGACTCTGTTTTCATAAATAATATAATATTCAAAGTCGGATAGAATGATGGAGAACGATATAAAAAACTTGCTTATATTGACCAAAGACATTATATTATATACAACCAAATCCCCCAACATTGACCGAAGATTCTGTACAATATAATACTATTTTTTCCATCATTTCCTTAAACCTATTCTAAAGAATCATACAATTAATTTCAAGAATCAAGAATCAGATTCCCAAAACAATTAAAAATTACCTCAAATTCGCCGAATGCCTCAAGTCTCTCGAGAATCTGCCCCATTGGCGCTGAGAACACCTAAAGCAGAAGAAAAAACCAAACATAGTTTTCTAATTAACACAACAGATTCTCTGTGTCCCCCAAAAGTGTTCAAAGAAAGGAAAAACAAAAAAAACAAAGGGAAGACGGGATTTTTTTTCGATGAAAAGAGGATTCCGAGTCTTTTTTCATGAAAAGCTAAAAAAAAAAGGAAAAGAGAGAACCTCCGAGCCGCATTTCACCTTCTTTTCCATGACGCAGACCCCGATCTTTATCTTCCTTTCCTCCATCGCCTCTCTCTCTCTCTCTCTCTCTCTCTCTCTCTCTCTCTCCTCCTTCTCTTCCGTCTTTTCTAGGTTCCGGATATTCAAGATTCAAAACCCCTTTTTTTTCGTTTTCGAAAACACACACAAATAACGACACCCTTTTATGCGTTGCAGCTTTTTATCGAGTCACGCATCTCGACTGCGCTCCACATACGCCCCAAATAACGGGCAATTTTTTTTTTTTTTTTTTTTTGGTATTATCGACTCTCGCTGCGCTCCACATACGCTCCACAAACTTTGGTTTGGTTAGGATATTTTATTTTAGGGTAATTAACACTTTTAACCCTGAAAAAATGAATATTCACAAAAATAACCCCACCCCTCGAATATTAGCAAAAACTAGCCTCCGTGAGATATTACACTTTCAGTGTTTAATTTTTTTTAACAAACGAGGCCTGGGGAGTGAAAAAATACACAGAAGATGGTATGTATATGTGCCGTCCCCTAGAAACGGCATATATACATGCCGTCACCTGGAAACGGTGTGTATACATGCCGCCACCTGGAGACGGCATATATACATGCCGTTTCCAAGCCTTCGCACTGTCATTTTTTTTTTTTGGTTCTCACCTGTATAAAAAATCATGCTTCAATATATAATAAAGTAACTTTGAAGAAATAAAACATAAGTTCCATTACAATTAATTGACTAATGTTTCTGAACAAAAATGAAAATGCATAAATATAAACACAAATGAAAATGCGTAAATACTCCAAACATGTATGTTGTCCCATAAATACAATCATCCAAATATTCTCATAAATCCTTTCTTTTTAGCTTTTCTCGAAGCAAGAGGTGCTGATGAAGAGGGTATGTCAGTTGTTATGGATGGCACACCTGATTCTGGCGGAGTGGTAAATTATTCGCCCGATCCCCGACCAGCAATAGTAGAAGTACACCAAACCCTGCGTGGTCCATGAATATATGTCTGGAGTGTCATATATGGAGCTTGATCTGAAACTGGTGCTGGTTGTTGTGGTGCTCATCAATTTCTGCCTCGAGTCGTACATCACTGAAGAACTCATCAATTGTGAATTCAGTGTGAGTGAAACTATAATCTACCACATCCTCATAATCATCAGCATCTGCAGTGGCACTGGAGGTACTCGAAGGTTGTCCCATGTCTCCCATCATCGCCTCCACATAGTCACATGCCACAGCAATGATACAACCCCACTCATCACAGTTGGGTTATAACACCAACCCCCTTGCAAGCACCTCACTGATGTTCTGCATAACCCCCCTGTTAACAAAAGGTTCAATATATTAACAGTTGTTATAAATTCATTTATCACTTTCTAAAAATGTAACACATATAAAATTCTTATCGAGTGAGGTGCGACATAACTTGGATGGTACTGTGGGGGTAGTGGAGGTGTAATGTGTCTGATTGTTCTCTCCCAGTACCACTCCATATATCTCCTCGAACTCCGGGTGGCAGAGAACTGGTGGATGTGATCCAAGCGTTGGTCCCAACGCTTGATGTAAGTCTTGTAAAAAACTATACAATTAACATTCTGTCTACCTCTCCTGTTTACCCTGTCGATGGCCTCCACATCAGATGGAATGTCGTGATGCTATCCAAATTGACGTGCGACTCGATCTGGCACGTGCATCTCCACAATATCAAAGCATATGAGTGGCACTCTAGCCGTCCACAACTCCATATGATCCATACATGCAGGTGGTAGTGTCTCATATGTGGAAGCATAAGGCTGCCATATAACCTACCAAAAATATGATTTGTAATTAGTGTCACAATCAACATGTTCCTATATGATGTGTGAAATATAATATTAATTGTATACTCACTTGCGACCCTAGCTGATAGTCCAGTTGTGCCCTATAGTATATGAGAACACGTGCATTTTCATCAAACATCTGAGTCACCTTCCACCTGAAATAACAAATCCAAACAAGTCTTATTTTCTGTGAACTGACAAAAGAAGATGAAAATAAAAATATTACCTTGCTCCCAATGGTCGATCTCCAAGAGCAAAATCTGGATCATGTAAGTCCGGTCGTCCCACGTGTAATCTCTCCCACGACCATAACTGCGTCGGAAAAAATTCATAAGTGAGACTAATAAAAAAGTGAGTAATAGAATGAAGGAAAATAAGGGTTTTCATCTTACTTGTAGCAAAGAATAAAAACCATGAGATCCTGCTGACATCTTCTCTCCAAGCATGCTACCCCTATACAACGCTCTATACAAGTGGGCCAAAGCAGCTGCACCCGAGGAATATCTACCAGCATCCTCAAGATCTCCAAGCAAATAAAGGTAGCACGCATATATCTTATTTCCTGTGCCATCAGCGAAGATGGTCGATCCAAGCACAAATAAGAGGTATGCACGTGCATACTGCTCGAGGATATCGTCATCCAAATCAACATCTGGTACGACGCTGAAGGTTTCTTTAAGCCAGGAGAGATAAATTCTTCAACCTTTCATCTTATCTGCAGGGAGGCCAACACCTAACAGCTCCTCACAAACGCCCGCCCAGTCATCGCAATCAGTGATACCGGTCACGGGCTTGCCATCAATGGGAAGTCCAGTTAAAACAGCAACACCTGAAGTGTGATAGTCATCTCGCCATGTCGCAGATGAAATGTGTTGGTTTCTGGTCTCCATCTCTCAGTCAGTGCTTGTAGAAGTCGATGATCTGATCTGGTATATCTCATCTGTGTCAAATAGCACAACTCTGATGCCCTCACGTATGGCTCGATGCATGGATCCATGACCCAATGACACAATGCCACCATGTGGATCGTGAACTTCATGGTGTCGGTCTGTATGAGGAGTTTAATTTTTAATTAAATAATAAAATTCATATATGAATAATTGAACAAGCGAAAATCTGACTAATTTTCATACCTTGCCCTGAAATCCATGATGAGACCTATGGGATCCTTGAAAATACAACAAATCATCAACCATGGGTCCATGCCACTCACGTATGTCCATCACCTGTAATTTGAACACAAATTAGATGTACACTCAAATAATTGAATATTCATCATATCATATCAGAATCATATTAAATATTTTTACCAGCATTTGTATTTTTGGTTGGACATTTATTTTTTCTATGGCCCTTCTGATGGCATATTGAACATGTGTATCTTAGGCTAGGATCCCTAGAGTCTATGTGCATACGTCGACGAGTTGACACGGGGCGCCCCGCTTGTCTCCTAACATTTGGTGGGATGAAAATAGGATCGTTTTCTGTAGGAATCGGTCACCGACTTTTATTATCAACAGAGTGGAATTGGGGTTCATAAGTTTGTCTATATGACTCTGAGGAAAACCAATGTGACACATATCTTCCAGGATTGATACAAAGCATACCCGCAAGCCGCTATGACATGTGCACATGGATAGTGAAACAATCTCGGAACATGATATTGACAATCTGCATGGTTAGAATACAAGAAGCCAGTGTACATAACCGCATTCTTATCTTGAATTCCTTCTTGAACTTCTTGATGTCTTCTCCTCCTCCTTGAACTTCTTGATGTGTTTCATAGTTTACTTGAATTCCCTCATGAATATCATTCCAGCCCATGTCATGAAATGGGGACCCATAAATACACACACTATACTTACACATATGAATACCCCCACCAAAAACATTCTATAAATACACAATACTTACACATGTGGTATATTGACACTCCCATGGGCATTGGTCGGTGTTGCATCAATCAAATCTTCTTGGGTACACAGAACGAACGACGACCCTGAATGTTGATATGGATCACGAACAATGGAGGGATATGAATCTTCTGCATCATAATTCATCGCACCACGACCTCTTTGTATGATCTCTTCCTTCTCTAACTATATTTGAATGACATGCACGTGTTTTTGGTACAACATTATCATCACTTTCACACCCATATCATCTTCGAGAGGGGCACCTAAACTCTTTTCATCGTGAGTGGGATGCATAACACTCATGGACAATTTGTAACGACTTGGATCGGCCTCCGTCAAATGATACATCATTTGGAGTAAATCGACATAAGAGATTTTCTTATTTATGATGGTGGTTTTTCTGGTACCATCTTCATAAAATGAAGTATCTTCACGTTGAACAATCCTCCCGTTAAAAGAGTACATCAATGGAATATCGGATTTCTTCACCATCTAAACCATAAACTATTCAACTTAGTAAATATATTTCTAAATTGATAAAAAAAATTCATCCAACCCCTACATATTAAACATTATAACATTCATGCAACACATACAAAGTATATTTCCTAAATGGCCTTCGAATTTTTTAAAATATTTTCTAAGAGGCCATCTTATTTTTTCCGAAGACCTTTGAATTTTTTAAGAAGTTTTTATATGACAATCAAATTTTTTAAGATATAAAAGTTTTTTTCACAAATAAAAATTTTTAAATAAATTAAAAAAAATTACATTTAACTTAACAAAACATCATACATTACCCATGCCAATAATAAATATATTCAATATTCAACATTTAGGGTTTTGATAAAAAATAAAAAATTTATCAATAAAATCAAAACAATTGATAAATAAATAAATAAATTCAAGAACATTTAGAATTTTGATGTTTACCTTTGGATTAAAAGTTCTTCAAGTGAAAATCTGATTTTTCAGGCTTGGCAGGGAGTGGGTGGATGAAAGAGGGAAAAAAGGGGGTGAATTTGGGAGTTCTTATGGGACAGAATGTTTATATGCCGCCGACCTGAAAACGGCATGTATATGTGTCGTCTCGAGATGACAGCCCGAAAAGTCTTGCAGTCACAGCCCGATACAAAAATAGGATGTGAGGCACATATGGTGATCATTTATTAGTCTTCTGGTGCTTATTATGTCACCAAATTTGAAGATAATCACAATCACAATCTTGTGTTACTTATTTGCGTCATAATTTGAGGTCATATAGAAGTATTGGAAAGGCTCAGGCTGCTCAGGTTTATATCATAGATGGTTCAGGATTAACAAAAAAACAGTAATGGATTTGATGAATGAACAAGTTGGAGGTAGAAGGAATCTTGGATTCATTTTGAATTATGTGAAGACTTATATGCACACCAAAAGGGAAACAATAATGGAGAATGGAATTGCGGGTGCTCTAATTCAATATTTCAATAATAAGTAAAAGCAAAATCCATCTTTCTTTCACTCAATGCAACTTGATGTCAATGAACAAATAATCAATGTGTTTTGGGCCAATGCTAGATCTATCATCGATTATGCACATTGTGGCAATGTAATTTGCTTCCACACAACTTATCGTACAAATAATCATGGAAAACCATTTGCATCGTTTGTTGGAGTGAATAATCATAGGCAAACAATTATTTTTTGTGATGCATTACTATATGATGAGACGGCCGACTCATTTATTTGGTTGTTTGAAAATTTTCTTCAAGCAATGTCTGGGAGACGTCCTAAGACTATTCTAATAGATCGGCCAACAGTGATGGCCAAAGTCATTTCAATTGTTCTACCAGAGACTTGTCATCGGCTATGTATGTAGCACTTGACTCAAAATAAAACAAAGCATCTTGGACATCTTTATGCTATTGAAAATTTCAGAAGTAATTTCTATGCTTGTATTACGAGCACGAGACAAAGAAGGAGTTCCTAGATGATTGGAATGTGATGCTTGAAAAATACAATCTTTAAGGTAATAAATGGCTACAACAAACTTTTGCTGAAAATAAGAAATGGGCTCTAGTGTATGGGAGAGACACATTATGTGCGGACATGAAGAGTACACAATGTAATGAAAGCTTCAATGCTCTTCTAAGATGCTATTTGAACTCAAAGCACGATCCATTGCTTTTCTTTTAGCATTTTGATAGGGTTATGGATAATCGGCGAGAAAGCAAATTGAATATTGATTTCAGGATGATAGATTTTATACCAGTAATTCCATTTCACACTTTGATGGTGTCATATGTTGCAAAGGTTTACATGCCAGAGATCTTTGAGTTATTTCACACATTATATGGCAAATCTCTTCATTGTTCTATCTACATTCATGGGGAAGTGGGGTATATGATAGAGTACAAAGTTCACAGAGAGTGACAGTGAAAGGACCATTTTTAATAATTCATCTACTGATATGGTCACTTGTAGCTATAAAAAATTTGAATTTATGGGTATCCAATATTGTCATCTTCTAAAAGTGATTGATCCTAGAAACATCAAAGAGCTTTCACAACAATATATATTAAAGAGGTGGACCACAGATGCAAAATCTAGTGTTGTGCATGAGTCGTGTTCTTCATTAGTACAGGTTGATTCTATTTCTAAATTGGGAAGACATTTTCAAGAATTAAGTCATGTTCTCATTCAAGTGGCATCCAAGGCAACTGAAACACTTCATTCAACATATTTTCTCAAACGCCTCACAAATTAGATAATAAAGTAGGTTGAGGTAGATTTGTTAAAATCTCCTCAAACATTTGAAGATGATAATGTGCAAGATGAGATGGAAAGCATTTCAAACAAAGAGGTCACCAAAGGATTTAAAAGAAGAGGAAAGAAGACTATGGGAGGGAAACATAAAAAAAGATGGATTGACAGGATAGAAAAGAGATCATGACGTCAAAATTCTCAAACTCAACATCGACCCCATATTGCGATTGAGAGTGTTCCATTATTTCAGCCAATAGTTGAGAACTATGATAATAGTGAATGAATGACTTCAATGACTCAATTGCTTCAGTTGTATTCTATATATTTTACTTTCAGAAATCTTTATTAAACGGCACATTAATATCTGCATTTGTATTATACGCACAAGAATATTTTTTTTATCCTAGTGAAAATGAGTCAAGCGTCATATTTTTTTGAAGAATGGAGGAGGAATACAGATTACTGAGTTGACCGCTGTTCTATACTTGTATTGTTAAATTTTTTTGGTTTATGGGATTTATTCAACTTGAACATATCTTAAGCTTGAATGACTTGTATTATTAACTGATATGAGTTTGTTATATACTGTAAAATTTGGTTTTAGAGTATTGGAAAGGAAGCGCTTTGTTATGTTTCCTTAACTGAAGTTGGTAAATCAGTTAAATTTTACCCATGGTTAAAGAAACTGGTATATCAATTAAATTTAACCTCTTATATTATGATCATGAATTATTATTTGCTCAACTTTAGAATTTTAAGTTTAAATATGATTTCAGAGTATTGAAAAGTTTGTGCTTTGTATTATTGGGTATTAGAGAACACCTTGATATGTGACGTTGTTGACATAAACAGCTGAACATTGTAACCCACAATCTCTCCGTGAGCATGACATTGGGTAAAATCTCATGTAATAGTGAATAGAGTAGACATGCTTAATGCATAATATGACAAAATTTATCCCTCCCAAAACTGTTGATAGAAATGACACCTAATTAAAACATTACATGGACTATGATAACTATCACATTTCAGAATTCCGCACTTCGTTTATGAAATATCACACCATCCATCACCAATCAAGAAAACTAGAAGACAATATTATAATTGGAATGCATTTATCGTGTTCTCTATTTCCAAGCAACGTATATCAAATTTCCAAATAAAAATGGGACTTGTTACATCCACCACTGTTGACTCATCACATTGTCATGCTACAGGAGCGGTCATCCCCAAGGGGTGACATAAGTACGATACCGAGTATATCATAATCAGAATAAATCACAAAGAATAAAGAATTGAATCAGAATAAATGACAACGGAAGAATTTATGAATAAATAAATGAATAATACAAGGCCGTGGAACAGATAATAATGGCCCTCAAAAGAATACACAATCACCGTCCCGTGTGAACACAAGTCATAATTACAAATACAGTCAAATATATACCAACAATAACAAAACACTTGGTACCAAGAAATAATAGGAAGCTGACAGGCTCACCAAATCATCGAGAGGCCCACAACACCTTCAACAACACCCAACTCACCAATCCTGTGCAACTCCTAGAAGAAAAGCCATAATAATAGAGGGGTAAGCCGATGAAGGCCTAGTGAATGAAACTAACTACAAGACACCATAAAGTACAATTCCAACACATCCATAAAATCTACATAAATAACCATCAAGTATAAGTCGACCAGCCTTAGGCACCATCACCGTAGGAGGCCAACTCATACTAACATTGCTATGTCCCCAGCAAAAAGACAGATCCGTTTGCATCCCATACCACAGGGGATCCATCCCATGCTAGCAACGCTATAACACTAACCTCTCTATGTCCCCAACATAAAGACAGATCCGTCAGCGTCCCATACCATAGGGGATCCATCCCATGCTAGCAACGCTATAAATACATAAATATAAATCCTAGTGATTGAAACGCCACTACACACAAATGCCTCACAGTTCCTCCTGTCGCGCAGTGACTTCTCTTAGGCGACCCATTTCTGCAAATGCATCAGCTTGGCCAATACAGGGAGTATCACTCCACCCATTAAGTCCACCAAAGCTCAACTGCATCACAAACCGCATCAATGGATCCCGCCCTAGACTCCATCACTTTGCGAACATGGCCGATAAACTCAGTATCTTGGCTAAGGCTCTCTGTCATCCAACCACTCTGACGCGTAGCCGATTTGAACTATCAGATACCATGGGCGTCTAAGATGAACCTTAAAAATGCTCCCCTCGTGAAGGACACTCAGAGTTTACCCTCACCTCAACTGACTCACACAAAGCATCTAAATGCAAAACTAATCTGTCCAAATCCAGTGTCTTGGCTAAGGTTCTCTATCATCCAACCACTCTGACGTGTAGCCGATTTGAAGTATCGGATACTGTGGGCGTCCAGGATGAACCTCAGAAGCGCTCCTCTCGTGAAGGACACCCAGATTTTACCCTCACCTCAACTGCAGGTTCACACTCATGACTCGCAAGAACTACCATAATTTACCCACCCTGAGCAGGCTCGACACAGACCGGTCGAGGACCTATGAGGTAAACTACAACAAGCAACCAGATCTGACCCATACGATCAGGCCCCCATATCACTAGCGATGTCTCTAACCAGATCATTAGGCAAAGATCTATAAATCATACTGATGTCATAATATAAAAAGCAATAGATAAAGTAATAGATCATGATCATGCATTCAGCATGATAATTTTAAACCATCCATTTCAACTACACATTCCAGGTGTAATTAATGTATCAGCATGTGACAATGTAATATAATTATATATATGTCAAGTAATCAGGCAATCTCAATTAAACATATTTACTCAGGCCTATGGATGCCACTAAATCATGCATACATGATTAATATCATACCATAAACATGATTTAGCATGAAACTATATTATCAGAATGCCAAGTTAGATACACTCACAGATACAATCATTCCATCCCGTGAAGAATCACACGCCTCGGACAGTCCAACGATAACGCCATCGCTACCGGACTCGTGGGAGTATAGTCATTCCCACCACAAGCCTAAACACAAGATCACCACCTTCCTCAACACAAGATCACCACTTTCCTCATATTGAGGAAACCCCTCTGACAAATAAATATCATCAACTCAGCCAAGGAATAAAGCACCCATGCATAGAAAAATAATCCAAAACATATCCTAAGATCCTAGCCAACAAATGCAAAACACACCATATACCTCCAACAATCAAACCAATTATTCTAAACCATCAAACTCCATTCATCCAAGGCTACCATCCAATTAAATCACCTATAAATCAACAAAAAAATAACACACCATCACAACAACAAATCTGGGCAGCCACTATAAATCTGGGCAATAACTACAAAAATCTTGGCAGCAACTATAAATCTGAGCATCAATATAATCCTACACTTTGATCTCCACAACACCAAATAATCATCCAAAAATTCTGAAATAAATCATACATATTCATTGACATGCTAGGATCATAAACCATGCATACATCATAATCTGAATTGATCTCTAAATGCCCGAAATAAAATAAATTCATAAACTGCTTAAATTCTACTCGGATCATAACTTTCAACACAGGTAATATAATATCACCAAATTTCATACATAAGATCTAGACATATATATGAGCATATCATATGAAGGCATAATCCTCAAAATATGTCTCTAAATATCATATTCATAAGCATCTTCACAAGACAGAAATCTGTCTTACCTCTTTAAGCACATACCAAGCCTTCCAACACTATCATCCATTCTCTTCTTCTTCTTCTTCTTCTTCTTCTCCAATCAATAATCAAAACCCTAAAACAAATAAATGTAACCTCCCCCCAAATAAGAATCCAAATCAACAAATTAAAACAAACCACAAAAGGAAAATCAAATGATCTCACCAAAACCCTTTTCAATCTCTCCTCCTCTTCTCTCCTTCTCCTCCCCTATTTTTCACTTGAAAAAAAAATGAGTCTCAACTGACTCTCTCACTTTCATATACACAGCACCACTGACTGCCCTATTCAATTAAATGGAATTGATAAATCTACCCAAATTATCAGATTGCTCTCCTTTAAAAATATTCTACGCAGCCCCGACTCAAACCATCATAACTTTCAGAATCTAGCTTCGAATCATGCAATTCAACTTTTATCGGAAAGCTAAGAAGATTTCTACAACTTTCATGTTTATGCCAATCTCCAATAGCCTCTCTAACCATTCCGAATTATACAATTAACATCAAACAGGGCTGCTGCCAGACCTTTTCCATCCCCATGGTATAATTGGAAAAACACTCATAACTTTTGCTATATAAATCCAGATGATCTAATTCCACTTTTGTATGAAAGCTAACTCAAAACTGAATGCCTCATAATAAAATCAGATTTAAACTACATCATCTTGGACATTAACAAAATTAAATCCGAATCATGCCAAACCTACAACTTAGGATATAACATAAGCATGTATGAACCTAATGCACCCCAAATGAATAATAATATGAAATAACACATATAATTGTGCTATCCAACAATCCAAACATGTAAAAGAATAACATAAACCAAAATAGAGGTCTTACACACATTCCCTTCCATCAACCAAATATGAGACTAATATCATTTATCCGAAGACATTCATTCAAAATTCAAAAAAAAAAATCTGCATAAATAAAATACATCATTTATCGCAAAATTCATAAAATTCCTCAAAAGCATAGAAATTACATCATCCGTACATGTGAAAGAGGATGAGGGAAAAGAGAATTACAATATTAACTAACAAAAACAGGATCCTAACTGTGATAGGTGGCTGATTATGTTGGATTGATGGAGCTAGTTCTGAACCTCCAACCAGCAATGGTGTGATGGTAGAGTCTTCAACTATTTTTGTTGTGCCGGCCAGTCTTTTGCAGTGTTGGATTGGATGTTTTTTCAAATTTTTTATCGTGTTCCACATAAATTTTTGGACGCATCCATTCAAAATAATTGCAATTTTTTGCATTGCATAAGTAGTATAGTTTTTCAAGATTTTTCTGTGATTCAAATACCCTAACTACTGCTCTACTTTGATACCATGTACAAATTTTATGTTTGAAATCGAGTTTACCGGCCTTGTTCCTCGAAGAACGAGGACTGCTTGATGATCCTAAGTGTGACATGTTGCTAGAAAAGAAAAGCTTACATTAGAAACAATGTATTTTATCATCATCTGCTCACAAGGAAGAATAAATGGAACATTCTATAAGGAACAAATAAAATGAGGGCCTGTAGAGATTTAGAGATTATCAAAATTGAGACATTTTTATAAATTCACACAGATATTACCAAATTTAGTTCTAAATATTTTTATCATTGACATTTACAACACAGTAAACACTCAAAAACTATTATAACTGGTTCTTAGTTATAAAGTTAAATATTTATTCAGTTCTTTTATTCATTATTCCTTATTCATTTTTCTTATTACAAATATATATGGTATTATTATAAAGAGAGACACCAATGAGTAAAATACCTTATGCATCATCAATCAATACAAGAAAAAGTGTCAATTTTTACCCACAAAAAAAATAGAGAATAAGAAACACACTGAAACTTTTATTATGGCTCTATATACCCACAAAAAGACTTTTTTTTATACACCCACAAACAAAAAAAGACAAGAAACATAATTGAAACTAACACTAGATAATAATAAAATTAAAAAAGACCAAACAATAGAAAGCAAACAAAATTGTACAAAAAAAACTGAAAAGTTGGAGAGATTCTTGGTTGATTCAATTGACAGTGTAGAAGGGATTGAAGGGGGGGGGTCAGTAATGGAAGAGATCGGCGGACGAATTGACGGTGGAGAAAGGATTGACGGTGGAGGGCATCGGTGTGGTAGGGGGAATTGATAGTGGGGGGAGGCCAACAATGGAGTTGATCAGGGAGTAAGAGGCACTAAGTCTTGGTGGTGGCTAGGGTTTTTAAAATGATACAGGAGAGAGAAGATGGAGGGTTTTGATACCCTCCATCAAGTAATCCCATCGTCCAGATCTCATCGGACGGTGGGGAACCACATAAAAAATAAATAAATTATGTGTCATGGGATTTAACGTCTTTTGACGGAAGTCGTTTAGTTCAAACACGTGATGTTCATGTGCTTCTTAAGGCCATGCGTCATGGCCTTATTTGTGTGCACAGAGAGAGATCCCTGTGTCATGTGCACAAAAGTTGTGAACCTGTCTACGTGGGCATGTCGATGATAACGGAAAATAATTTAATTAAACTTTGTTTTGGATAGGATATTTTATTTTATCTTATAAAATGTTAATAAAGTATACTTTTTTCAGTTTCAGTTATAGTCCAGATATATTTTAATTTTTTTAAAATAGTATACATTATTGGTAAATGCTGTTATAAAAGATTAACTATATACTTTAATTAATTGTATGAATTTATTTACAGAAAATGTGAAAATTGTCTAATGAGGCATATACCTCGTTAATGTGAGTATATAACACTATCGAAATATACAATACTGGAATTGGGCTAAAAAAATGTATAGCAGAGTACCTTTTTTTTGCTTGACTAGTTGTTCTCATTTCATAGTATAAATGGAGTTATGTTTAATGAATAGATGCATAAATATGATGAATTTTGGGTCGTATGGCTGATCCAAACATAATACAAACACCAAATACAAGCAAAGGATTCGTTCCTTTTTTATTTAATTTTAGTTGAGTCCCAACAACTCATTTTAATTTTGAAAAGTTTCAAGTGACCCTATTTTAATTTTTCTAACTTTTGTGAAGTTCATTATAATTGATTGAAATCATCAATGAACAAAATATTTTATATAGTGGCATTATGAAGGCAACACATACACTACATGGTTGGCTGCATGACACAAACCACTAATGTCTTTGTGGGGATCATGGTTGGTTGCATGTAGGCCGGTCAAAGGGTCAGATCCAGACTCGGACCCGCCCTGACACGGGCCCAATTACACATGGAATATATTCAACCCAATTTGGATCCAAACATACAAATGAGTCAGGTCTAGGTCCACCCTGACCCAACCGGTTGGACTTGAGACTCGACTATTTTATATATATGCTTATATGTTATCAGGTTATTAGTATTAATTGACCCATAATTTTGTTTCTTATTTATCAAGTCATAAACCCCATACTCCATAGTCTTTTTTTTTTGGTGGAATGACCATACTCCATAGTCTTAACTCATTTTGTATCCATAACCAAGCCCATTTATAAATTTATACCCAAATGAGTGAATAAGTGAAAATGTGAAAAGCCTAGTGTGAATGACCTAATTTTATTTTTTTTCCTCTCTGTCTTTGAGACCTAACCTCCCCCACCTTCATCAGTTCTTCTCTTCTCCACTCTCCACCGATTCTTCATCTCCGTTGATTTACGATTCTTCATCTCTGCCTTCATCTTGACCAGTCAGCAAGCACTAAGATTCTTCACTCTTCGTCGATTCTCCATTGCGGTCGTGTCCATCTCAGCCGATTCTCCCATTCAGTCATCTGCAAGACCTAGCCGATTCTTCATCACATCTGATCTCTCATGTCTCAACCAATTTCAAAAGGTAAACTTCATTTCCCCTATAAACTGTAACCTTCATCAAATCTGGTATCTATATTCAAAGACAGTGAATAGTTCCTCCTACCCCTCTATTTTTAATATGATATATCTATGGTTGGTTCCTAGTCAATTTGAGATTCCATGTAGAAGAGTACTATCACTTTAATAGTAGATCCCTCCCCAAATGATGTCCTATTTTGTTGAAGCGATTTTGTCACTGACAACTGGAGTTAGGCTGGTTGTTGAATGTCATGCCTTGGTCTTAATAATATGGAGAGACATAGAACGTTTATGGTCTAGATACCTGCCCAGAGTCTTCTATGGTTTCATTTTTTACTTATTCAATGCTTGTGTGCTTGATATACATTAGTTTCATATATGCATTCTGAGACTTTATGATAAGTACTAGGTGGAATATAATAGTCTATTAAATCAGTTTTGACAGGCCTCATCCAAATTTTCATGAGAGAGGCTCTGACAGAGATGCTAAGATTGTCTACCTAACACTAAGACATGTATGTTACTAAGCGTATGATTTTATTATGTATTTATATGTCAATTGACCCCAAAAAGACTGACTTGAGTCCAGTTATCTAAATCTGAATCATGATGGATTGAAATAGCTATGTAATTTTCTATGTTGTAAGCATGATTTATGTTTACTATTTAGGTTAACATGATTTATGTTAACTTATTAACTTAGTAATGCATTGTGGTTGGATTGTTTTGGACAATTAATTGATTAATTCTTAGATAGTATGTAAAGAAGCCAAATAGGCTTTTCGTACTTATACCACTCATCCAAATAATTGTTATGCATGGAAATAATTTTTATTTTATTTTGTTAGGCTTTTCGTACTTAAGATATCTGAACCTAATGCAGCGAATGAACATGTTATTGAGGTTGAGGACAATGCTGAGTTGGCAACTTCCTCTAATAAAAGGAAGTTGACTCTGAAGTTTGATTAAAGTTTGATAAAGTTATCAAGGCGAATGGGGCAGAATATGCAAAATGTAAATATTGCAAGGAGTTAACCGGATCAAGTGTTAGTGGCACTTCACATCTTAAGAAACATTTAGGTAGATGTAATGGTCGAACTTATAGAACCATGAGCCAACAAATGTTATAAGTGGCAATTATTGCAGTTGGGGCATCCACCAAAATAAAAAACTTCAAGTTTGACCAAGAAAGAAGTCGTTTGGACTTAGCAAGAATGATTGCAAAACATAATTATCCATTTAACATGGTTGAACATGAGTTATTTCATGTTTGGTGTAGTGCACATATCTTGAATTTGATTGTGTAAGATGGGCTTGAAGAAATAAAATGGATGATTCAAAAGATTCAGAATAGTGCAAAATATGTTAAAAGAACAACTTCAACAAAACAAAAGTTTCAACATGCTTTGAATCAAGTGAATATACGAGGTAGAAGGAAGGGGGGTGAATCAAGATGTTCAACTAGATGGAACTCCACATTCTTGATGTTGGAATCTGCTTTAAAACTAAAATAATCATTTTTTCGCTTAGAAAAAATAGATCAGCATACAAGTTTTGTCCTTCACATGAAGAGTGGGAGATGACACAAATTATCTGTGATTACCTAAAAGTGTTTTATGAAGCAACAAAAGCCTTTTCTGGAACAAACTTTCCAACATCGAACTTATTTTTTCTTGATATTTGTGATATCCAATTGCGTTTGAATGTATGAGAAAACAGTGAGCATGCATTTCTTCGTTTATTGGCTGCTCCAATGAAACAAAAAATTAACAAATATTGGGAAGAATGTAGCTTGATATTGGCCATTGTAGTTGTTCTTGATCCAAGGTTTAAGGTTGATTTGATTGAATATTAATATGTCAAGCTTTATGGTGACGAAGCTAGCTGATAGATCATGAAGGCTCATTCTTCTCTTGTTGATCTTTATACTGAATATGAGGTAGTTAGTTCTTCTATCTTGATTGCATCTTGTAGTGGCAGTTCTTCAACTCCTTCTGCTTCATCTCTTGGTGACAAACATGGTAGATTTGATCATTGGAGAATGAGCGCCAAATCTACCAGCATTATTCCTAAATAAGAGTTGGATCAATACTTGGATGAGCCTATTTTCCCTAGAACTGAAAACTTTAACATATTGCATTGGTGGAAAATCAATAGCACTAAACTTCCAACACTTGGAAGGATGACTCGTGATGTTTTGGCGATATCAGTGACCTCGGTTGCTTTAGATGTGACATTTAGAATTGGAGGGAGGATTCTTCATGATTCTCATATTTCTTTAAATTGAGATATTGTAGAATCATTGGTCACTGTGCAAGACTAGGTGGAATCACGTAAAAACAAAGGTGACCAAATTTTTACATCAGCCATATTCCATATCATTCGGTGTTATTATTAATAGTTTAATTATCTCATTTTTAGATCATGTTGCATCGGTTGTGAATTCAGAATTCATAAGTACTAGTTAAGGACTTTGAATAAATCATTTTGGAAAAAGGTAAGGACTTCTTTCCTATGCAATTATGCATCCTTTCTTTTATATTGTGATGGGATTTTCTTTTATATTATTCTAATTTTTATCATGGTTTTCTGTTCTACAGGCTACAACATCTATGTCATTCTCATTGACAGCCAGTCATGTTTCTGATCTAGTTGTTCTTCATTTCAGTAAGTGCATTATTTCAAATTTGTACATTATATATTTTTTAATTTATGTTGAATAGATCAATTGAACAAAAAAGGATAATCATATGCTATTTGTTTCGATGTCGCGAGTATATGGAAATTCTACAAGCACAACATTGTACTTCTACCCGCTAGACAATTTAAAACATTTTTTCATTGTGTTGATGTTGCAAGTTATAAGAGTTTGGTTATTTAATATATAGTAAACTTAGTAATGCATTGTGATTGGTTTGTTTTGGACAATTAAGTTATTAACTTTTGAATTTGTATAATTTTATTGGTTTATTGCATGATTTATGTTTATTATTTAGATTAATATGTTAGTGTTTATTGTTTTGAATGTTGTTTATGTTAATATGTATTGTTTATTGTTCGAAATGTTATATTTTATTATTTTAAATATTTACTGTTTTGAATTTTTTATTTTATTAATTAAGCTCGAGTCAGGTCTAACCCAGGTCCGACCTAGGTTTGGGTCCACATTTCCAAGGACCCGCCGGGTCCTACCACGAGTCAGGTCTGGATCTACTCTGACCTGATCCGAACCTGACCCATTGACAAGCCTAGCTGCATGGTTGGCTGTATGGCACAAACATAGAGTATTAAAAGCACAGTTTGGGGTAGAGAGGTTAAGGCTAAGGACTAGTGGAGGCACCTGCCCCACACTATCAGAAAAAAAAAACACCCTAAGTTTTTAATGAGCACCAAAGTTTTTAATTAATCCATTTGTTCAATCAAACCCAGTCATCAAGCTAAAAGAAAATTAAACTTTTCTCCTTCCACTAACCAAGTGATATGCCCCCACACTAAAATTCTAATGAAAGTAGCTATCCCTTTATCAAGCTATGGGTTTGACAACTTGGGAGAAGTGGGGAAAAGAAAAGGAAAAGGAGAGATAGAAAGATAGAAAATACTCCCTTGTTGGTGCTGCGGTGGGAGTTTTAGCATGCTATTGTAGACTTCCCAGATGGTGCGACTAGAAGATACTTCCTTTTCTAGTGGCAATCATTTTTTAGTGTCTTGTAAGATTTCTTTTATTTTTGGACTTTCTCTTTGATTAATACAAAGGCGAAAATCAGCCATTTCGTTCAAAAAAAAGAAGGGATTTTTAGTTTTAAGTCCCCGTAAACTATCGAATTTAGCGATCGATCCCTCACTTCTTCATATTTTGCTTTTAGTCCTTACATTTAAATGATAATTTAGGAATAGGTCCCTCACAGGGACTAAAAAACAAACTTAATAATTTAGGAATAAGTCCCTCTCAGGGACTTATTCCTAAATTATCATTTAAATGTAGGGACTAAAAGCAAAATATGAAGAAGTGAGGGATCGATCGCTAAATTCAATAGTTTACGGGGACTTAAAACTAAAAATCCCAAAAAAGAAAGAGAGAGAAGACAAAGAGAGGGGGGGGGGGGGAGAGAGAGAGAAATAGTGCTACTACAATATACTCAATCTGTTTTGCAGCTCCGTCTACCTATCAAAAATAGCTTCCCAGTGGTCTATACGACTATATATCATGATAGTACCAGTATATATTGCACTACTACAATATATGAGAATTAAATTTAAATTCATTTTGTAAAGGAAAAATATATTATCTCAATATATATACTTCACTTTTTACACCAATATGCACTTCAGTGGACAAGGGTATTTAAAAAAAAAAACAAAGAAAAATGATGAAGCCAACAAACGGGGCTGAATACATGACTGATCATATCAATAATCCTATATATCAAGGGACTATTTTCCCGATGGATCAACCTTCTGTGTTTTTGTGAGCTTTTAAACTGCTCATCTCAAATCCTTTAAATTGTTAGGTGTGCATGTTGGCTTTAATTGAATTCCACATATTAAACAGTCCTGCTTCCCAGACCTCATATTTTAAACCCTACTCACAGGCCTCATTAGGTGTTGTTTGTTCATTGGTTTCTTGGTTGACTTTTATAAAATGGTAAAATAGCAAAACACAATACTATCTTTCATTTAAAATTCATGTCTTCTTTTTTGAGAAACCGCTTCCTCATTTTTTTTGTACTCATGTAAATTGTACCCCCACCTATCGGATTATTCCTTTTTTACCCTTCTAAATCATCCGTAACTTCAAAAATTCATTCCAATCGGTCTGCTTATCTATGGCGACTGTTGCTAGCACTCCTGGATTCCTCTAACCGCCCTCTATCATTTGAGAGGTGGTTCGGCTACCTTTCGAATCCTTCTCAAGACTCCACCTTCTCCGACTTTCACCTCCACCTTTACTTTTTTTTTAAAAAATTCACATATTTTAAAATGTATCTAACTTTTAAAATAAAAATAAAATTTATTTAGAAATATAAAAAAATAAAAATATAATGCATATAAAGATCGGATACATTTAAAATGTAACTAAATTTCAAGAAAAAACAAATATTGTTTCTAAACACAAATAAACCAGAAAGTATAGTGCATATAAAGTTCAAATAAATTAGGAATATAACTGAACTTTATTGAGAAACATAAACCGTATATAGGCACAAAAAAATTCTAAAAATATAAAGCATATAATGTTCATGTACATTTCAAAATAAATAAATCTGACAAATGTATTAACTTTCAAAGCAACAAACTAATATTGTTCAAAATCATACTAAAAAAAAAAGTGTATAATGCATATAAAATTCATATATATTTGAAAATGTAACTAATTTTTAAAATTTTAATGAAAACCATAAATAAACTGCATAAACGCACAATTTTTTTTAAAAAAATATAATGCATATAATGTTTAGATACAATTCTAAAAAAGGAAATCTAACAATATAACTGACTTTCAAAACAACAAACAAATATTGCTCAAAATCACACTAAAAAGAGAGAGTATAATGCATATAAAATTAAGATACATTTGAAAATGTAACTGAATTTTAAAACTTTAATGAAAAACATAAACTGCATAAAGACAAAATAATTTTTAAAAATATAATGCATATAATGTTCAAATACATTTAAAAAAAACTGACAAATGTAACTGACTTTAAAAAAAAGAAAATACTGCTCAAACTTACACTGAAAATAAATAATATAATGTATATAAAATTCAATTACATTTTTCATATGTAACTGAATTTTAAAACACCAGATTTAATATCAAACATCATATTTTAATGAAAAATAAAAATGTAATTTAGTGTGATGATTAATTTTTTTCAGTTTAAAAAGAAAAAACATACCTATAAAAAATAATTTAATATCAAACCTAAAATCAGAAACCCACAAAGACCCATCAAAGACCGAATCAAAACTATGATTTTAAATAGCTTTACCTTTCGAAAAAAATCATTCAAAACATATACCCACAGAACAAATGAGGTTTCTCAACATAAACAGTAAGAGAAAAAAAAAACACCAAAAAATATATATCAAAACAACGGCTCGATAAGACCCTTCATCGAACTTTCGCAACCTTATTTAACCATCAGATTTAAAAGACCTTTTAGGGTCCATTTGGATACGAGTTTAAATAGATTCTACATTTCAAAAGCTAAAAATTATCAATCTCATATTCAAACACATATTCAGCGTTTAGCTTTTCAAACCACCGTCTTCCATTTTTATGCCAAAAAATTTTGTGGTTGAAAATTTAACTCTTTTTAAAAGTGGAGTTTGAAATACAAGATTAACCTTTCAATCTCACATCCAAATACAACTTTAATTTTCTCAAGGGGAGTAGTTATGGATTACGGAGAGTAATTATCGAAAAAAGCAAACAAATCATACAAAGGGTAAAACAAATATTAGCCATATATGTCAGCTCAGGAGGTTTCTAATGGGGTCTAAAACATGGAACTTAAACATATATTTTAAAGAATTAAACCTAAGATAAAAACATTTAATATAAATTTGTTTGTGATAATAATTTTATGATTGATCTGCCACCCTCAAGGTGCTGTCCGACGGCATAAAAGACAAAATTAGTTACATGATGAGGTTCATTAACCTCAGCTATACTATAGATAAAATTAATACATTCATGTATAATATCTACAGCCGGATCAATTTTCCTTGAATCTCAGGATCCTCCAGCATAACACAGCTCCTGGATTCGATTTTACCCCGGTCAAAACGAGCAAGAACTAATTCTCAGGGCACTTTATAAAATTTCATGTAGGCTATGGAATCACACCTTCATGGATCTCGGTTAAGTCTGTCAATTATATAAAAAAAAAGACATCCATATGTGATCCGAATCCGTATCCACAAATTCAAAGAATATCCGACATTAAAAAAATATGTATACGTATCCGAATTTTTTTGGATCGGATACAGATATGCTTGTATCCAATCCAAAAAATATTGGTATATGAAAATATTATTATATGATTATTTATTTAATTATATATTTATATTTTTAAGATTAATATGTGTTTTTATTTTACTTTAAAGCGTGTAATGTTTTATGTATATACTTATAATTTTATGTTTTATACTAGTTAATTATCATTTTTATTTCAAATATTAGATATATGATTTTTATTTTTAGATATTGAATCTTTAGATATTTTAATCATTCCATATTCATTTTTAATTTTTAGATATTTCGGATTATTATCCGTATCCGAATCTAGATTTCCGGATCGAATATGGATACTTATTTTCAATATCCATCGGATATCGGATACATATATTTTTTCGGATATCTAATTCGGATACAGATGCTGATATAGGCTTTATCCAATCCGTATTCGTCCGATTGACAAGCTTAATCTCAGCCATGATATCTTGTATTTGAGGTGGTCCAAGACCACTTGATTTTAAAGTTTGTATGATAGAGCTGCTGCAAATTCAAAGGCATTTGAAATTCAGATTTTTCACAAAATTGAATTCCAAGCTTTATTGCTTCAGCCTCCATTTTACAAGGGGTAGCCCATGGCCAACCTGCAAATCCTGCTCCAATTATCTGAAATGGAGAAGGCCTTGCCAATGCAGCCCCTCCACCCCAGTTTGCAGGTCAAAATTACCATCAGTTATTAGGAATACTTCAGCATTCCTTTGAACAACCATTGGCTGACAGGTTACTGTCATTTTCTCTCTGCGCCACCAGATCCAGTGATCCAGTTTCTCATAGGAAATACAAAACGAAAGACTTCCAACAATTTCAGGAGAAAATTTTAAATGTTGAATCAAAACATATAATATTTCCGGAACTTCCTATCTTCGCACATGTAAACCAAGTGTACAATAACCCGCTTTTCCAGCAAAGACAGAGCAGAAGAAGAGCATGCACACTGATACTAGATCCATTGTGTTAGCATTGTTCGCTTCTGAGTCCCAAAACAAAACAAAGTTACAACCTGCAATCATAAAACAACTTCCAATCAGTCCTGTATGCGTACATAGATTAATCAAACGACTGGCAGAATATAGGAAACTTACGTAAACAAGTTCTGATGGCGTGCACGTGAGAGCTGAGGTCGGTTCATTGGTGAGAGTAAGAGATTTCTTAATGTTGCAGAGGGGTTCCCACCACCAGCTCCAAACAGAGGGCGACAGGCTCTTCGGTCACTGGCATCCATCCCAACCCGTGGCGGCTTTGTGGGAGATCCGCCAGAGATGTCGTAGTGTCCAGAGCTTGAATTCCTTTGCCTGGCTGGAGCCCATATGTCCTCTCTCTGCCCTGGAGTTTCAGGAGTGAAAACCAATCGATCTGCAACATATAAATAACTGATTTTTTTTTGGGAGAAGGGCTCAATTAAAGAGGGCCCGTAGCAACAAACAGGTCAAGACTCAAGACATGCTGGAAAAACCATGACAAAAAAAGAAAAGAAAAGAAAAGGAATTAGTTCGATTTGATGGGGTTACCTTGTAGAAGATGGCCGTGGTTGTCCATTTTAGCAGGGCTAATTGAGAACAGCCCAGGATCGACCCTTGTGTGATGAAAGTTACTAGCGGGCTGGATGGCTGAACGCTTCATCGACTCAAACTCACTCCTCAGCTGATCATACATCTCATCGAGCTTCCTCTTTTGCCTAGCATTAAAGAATCAATTTAACTTTTTTGATTGTCCATATATATTCAAGGCAACATAATTTCACTCATTTTGATTTAAAAGATAACCTGGATTTCTCAGCAAATTTCTCTTGAAGTTCTTGCTTGTCTTTGGACAAGCTTTCAATCTCTTGCTCCATCAACTGGCACTTCTTGGCGATTTTTTGATATGCATTGCGGGCCTCTGTCAGTTTTTCCTTGCACTGCTCATGCATCGCCTCACATTTTTGGCGGCACTGTGCAATGATTTTATTCATCTTGTACTGCATCTCCACCTCCTTTTGCCCAATGAAGAACATCACACTCCGATATGCGCTTGTCATCACTGGTTTTAAGTTGTGTTCAAGGACAGTAACAAAAAGCATGTGTCTATCACAGAAAAAAAATGCTCCTCTCCCTGTTTGCATATATTTTTGGTAGTTTATAAGGCCGCAAAATTAGACAGGGTGTCATGAGGCTCTAATGCAGTGTTTTCAGGTGTTCAAAAATCCAGTCCCTTATGAGAGATTTTTGCAATGAACTAATAGGCTATTGAAGCAAAGGATGAAGGTGGTTTCTACTTAGGTATATCACATTCCTAATGTGTGTATTTGCTACCAGCACTGATGAATGTGTACTCTTGGCAAGTCTTTCCAAAGAACATATTTTTTTAAGAAATATATATAAACCAAAGGATACATATTTTTGGGGATATTCCAGCCATGGACATCTGCAAAATACAACATTGTCAGAATCTCTAAACCAGAACAGAACTTGGGAACAAATTTCTAGATCTTAAGGATTTTTTCTCACATTTATCCATTCTTCACTGGGATTGATATCAACTGGTTTCATAAGGCTGATAGATGGAAAACCATCATAGTTAGATAAATGATCCAGGAAGTTGTAACATTATACAGAATGCAGAAATTATCCCAAACAAACAACTTACTGAATCATCGTTAGCTCAAAGGAATTCCAATGAATGATACTTTAAAAGATGATCATAGAGATGTGAGTCCATGAATAAAAAAACTGCACACCTTTTTGATAGCACTTGATCACAGATTGGACATGCAGCATCATTGCTTAAAATCTTACTGGCATCATCTGTACCTGTTTTGAGATCCAAAGACATCAAATTCATGGTTTAAAGTCTCAAAAGAGTGATGATTTTCAGTTATAAAACAAAAGCATGTGGATACGTACACAGGAGGTGGCCGCAGGTTGTTGATATGGCCCGCCCCTCCAGTTCTCTCCAGCAGGCATTGCAACGCATTTTAGCTTTATGAGCAACTAATACTATAAAGTGTTGAAAAATTGCTGAACAGAGGTGGAAAGCAACAAATTAGAACATAATTAAATTAATGTATATAAGAGAAGGTTATGCCGTAGGCAGACCTAGCAGAGCTCATTGGATGATGCATCCTCATTATAATTTCATTATCCAAATAAGGAACAAGCAAAAACAGAAGAAGATTATAAATTTAGGTTCCATAGTTCACATAAAAAGGCATGCAAAGTCTTGTAAACCAAATGAGTCTTGGAAAACTGTAAACTTGGAGCTGTAATTTCATCAATCTATATAAAACAGATCAAGAAGAGTAATTTAATTTGTAGAACCTCATTTGGAGTGGAAATCATGAATGGCCTCATGATACAAGTCAAGAATCAATCTTTTCCTGATACAACTCCGAAAAGTCTCGCAATTCAACTATACAAATTTAAGTTAGGAAATAAATCCAAAGAAAAACAAACATAAAATCCCGAAATTGGAGAAGAAGCAAATCAAAGAGAAACAAATCAGAACTGTAATAAAAGATAAAAAAGGCTTCAATTTCTTATTTAATCATAAAATAAAGATCATTCGAAAAGCTCAAATTAGGGCAAATCAAAGAAGATAAGCAAATCAAATCAATGACAAATTTGTGAATCAATACAAAAAAATTTCCATATCAATCAAAACTTACTCTGATCGAAATCTGCAACGAATCGATTAAAATAAACCACTGGATAGCTATATACTCCATGATTAAAAATGGATCTTAAATCTAAAAACCGCAGAAAACCTAGAAATTGATCATCGATTTATAATCACAGAGAAATTGGAAAAACTTCGAATTCCTCATCGAAACGGAAACAACAGGGTCAAAATGAAGAGATTGGCGAAATCAAATTCTCACCTTCAAATGCTTCGATGAATACGAATCTGGCGGTCTCTAATTCGATAAAAATCAAACGACGATGATCAAATCTTTCAAAAAAAATCTAGACAGCTCTGAAATGCTTTGATATCGAAGGCGCTCGAAATTGAAAATCTCTCGGTACGTCGATGTTTGCGAGTGATAATGAAACAAAATTTAAAATGAAAAAAATATGAAAGGCGGGCTGAAGCCATTTTATAGTCTGTTTTGCGTGGTTGTGAAGCCATAAAATGCCACGTCATCATTTGACGTTGTAAATGCCAGTCGTAAAACGTTTTATATCTGCCACATTTTATTATCCTACTATCTATGTATACCAGTGAAGATGCACTACAATTGAGCATATTATTAACTCTATTTGTGTAGATATTGTAGGGTATATTTTTATGGTCCAATCACACCTCGCAATGTGACCCGCCTGACTTGGATTGGTGGACAGGGACACCACCCGCCCCGGGAATGACGCGGCTTCGAGCCGCAAGAAAATCCTTTAGCCAAGGTTTGTTTGTGTGGGTCAATAGTTTGTAATAGTAGTATCCTTATCAGCCCAATTAAGATTCCACGTATGTGCATAAATTGGATCCCCACGATTCACACCACGTTCCTCCTTGGATCATTTTTTTTCCTAACTAGCTTACCGATCATGTGTCAACTGCAAGTTCACATTGTTCTCGTCGTGGTTATCACACATCAAATGATGCTACCTAGATCAATGAATCTCTCAGGCTTTAGGATACGGGAATGATGGATTTTTTTTAAAGTTTTGATGTGGGGAATATGCAATGGCGGAGCCAGGATTTTTATGAAGGGGGGCTTAATGTGACTTATGTAAATATTTTTTTCTTAATTTCATTATGTTTTTTTTCTTAATTTCAATAGCATAAATTAAAAAATGAATATGTATAAAATAAAATAAAGATATTCACATAAAACATATCACTAAATAATTTTGAAAGATAATTATCACATTTTAAAACGATATGTCAAATTTCATATCGATGATTCACAAAAAAATATTAAAATATAAATATGATAAACAATATATACCTTTAAATTTCATATTCTAAAAATATTGAATGATTTGATTATTTTAGATATTTACATAAATATTTTAAACTTTAAATAAAATAGTAATAATGATAATATGGTAAAAGAGAAAAATTGTATACATTCGAAGTGTTAATGGAAGAGAGGAAATGATCACTGATTGTAGATTTCAGATTGTAGGATAGTTTAATAGAATAAAAAGTAAAAATTATGAAATTTTTTAGAGATATGAATTGATATTAGAAACAATCAAAATACAAAAAAAAAGTGATTAAAGAATCTATTTTTTTAAGATGGGTGCCTGAGTGAGGACGCTGGGAGTGGGGTCCGTGTCTCTATGGCTTGGGGGTCAATGAAAAAGTAGAATCAAAATGGACTTTTGTTTTATCTAGAGGGGGAAAATTAATTAAAATAAGGGGGTGAAGGCGCACAAAAAATGTGGATGTGGATGGTCTAGATGGCTCACGGGTGGGTTTTTTGTTTTGTTTTGAGTGTTGGGTTGTTATTGTTTAAAAATTTTCATATGTAGATGCAGCTCATGACCTATAGACCTTAATTAAAATCAATCTATCAACTAAAAATTAAAAGGGTTTAGAATTAAATAAAAAAATAATCCAGGGTTCTATAAGTGGATTAATTAAGGTGAATCATGGCCTCATGGGTGTTTTTTTTATTATTTTAAATTCCCGGATTTTGCATGGTGGGTGGGCTGTTTCTATTTGTTGATTGGTTTTGGTTGTTACTTAATTTGTATGGTTATAGCCTAATCAAAGTAAAAAAAAAAAATTCAGGGGGGGCATGGCCCCCCGTGGGCCTCAAGTGGCTCCGCCACTGGGAATATGAACTCTCACAAGAGTGATTTAGGCTAAATTTTCTTTTTATGCTGAGAATTTTGAAAATATGTTCTATATGGTTTTTTCCCTGCCTTAAAATGAGTATTATAGGTAAGTGGAGGGTCGAAAATCGGTAGTCGGATCCGTCCACTCCCGCACTCCTTTGGCTTGCAGGTATTGTTATGCCGGCGAACACTCCTCTTCAACGTCAAAGACATAGGGAGGTAGGAACCTGCAGAAGACCCTCCGATGCTCAACATTTATTCTGACAACATTTATCAAATATCAAATCCTGAATGCCGTTGAAAATGCAAGTGATACTTGATCTGTCATAGACCTTTAGTAGGAAGAGAATATTTCTTCAAAGGGGGGTCAATTAATAAAGACATGGATATGGAAAAGCAAGTCGCAGGGGCGACTACTGACTGAACATGTGCAAGGGAGCACAGTTCACCATAATGTTGAAGTTCTAATGATGGTGAGAGTAAAGACTCATTAGTTGGTGTAATCAGGTGCTAATGGATCATATTTGGAATGATTGATTTGGATATGGCGGGGAAATCATGCAGAGGGAGCTCCTCCGATAGATGGGATGGAAAGTCTGGAAATTGGGATGGCTTGACTGCTCCCTGAAATTGTGTAATTTTAAATATGAGTGGTTCTGATTTAGGAATAAGCACAATTGGTTGCACTAGGTGTGTGTCAATCTCAGAATCTGATGAGTCAGAAGGTGAGTTATCTGAGATGACCAAGATAGGTTTGATGGGTATTGATATGATTTGATCTTGAGCAGGTAGAGACAATGAGTATTCAGATTCAATTGGTTGTAAGGCTTGGATGATGGATTCAGGTTGTATTGGAGTAGGGTAAAAGAGTTCCAATAGTTCTCCATCCAAAAGTTCTTCATTATTGTCAGAATCCTGCTTGGGACATTCTGCAGATTCAATAATTTCAGGTGCTAGAGACTCATAGGTCGATGGGGGCGGAATAGAGGTATATTTCCTTTGTGGTGGTTGCTGGGGAACAAAGGCTTGTATCCTCGGTGGAGCAAGGGGACAGGCAGGACGAACCCTGACTCTATTGTCATAGGTCTGACTAGGTTGTGCCTGGGAGAAATGGTTTAATGGTCGGATGGGCCCTCCCATTATGGGATGGACCAGAATGGACTCGGGTATTTGTTCTGTGTATAAGGTGAGGGGCCTGATAGGTTTTGGGTGCATTGGGGAAGGTGCTGGAAGGATTAGGCCACCCGATATGATCCTAGCCAGTTCTTCGTAATTTGTAGCCCTTAATGCATAGATGCTTTCAAAGCTCAGGTCTTCTGGTTCTTCCATCAGGGCTTGTATAATAGATTCTAGCTTTCGTTTTTCAATATTTGTTATAGGATCTAAGTGTATTGGGATCTGATTTACAAAATTTTAGAATACAAGATTTTGGATTACTGGTTTTTGTCGTGTCGGCACAGGGGCAAGTACTGATCGAGGAATGATATTTTGATTGGCTTGCCGAGGCGGCGCATATCCGGATGAACCGGGTGTGTACTGTCTTAGAGCTGTTCCTCGATCAGGAACTCGCGCTCCGTTCGGGTAGAGTGCCAAAATCTGGATAATCCCCTCTACCGTGGGGGTTTGCGCCTTACGTGGCGGTTGTCCAACCCTATGGCTGATAGACAGGGACTGGGTTTGGACTATTGGAGCGGCACAATGGGAAATCCTGTTGTGACAGTCAATCAGAAGCTGATACGTAGTACAGTCCCCGTACAAAAGGCTCGTACGGAGTTCTGGACTCAAACTCTGCAACATCATGTCAATTTCTTAAGATTCCGTGAGTTGCAGGCCGGTTCGATGGACAAGTGTGCGCCACCGAGACACGTACTGTTCGAATTCCTCCCTAGACCTCATTCTTTCTACGGTTAGATCTGAAATAGAGGGGGTCCTAATCCTCTGATAACCATAGCGGCCTAAGAACTTCTCGCTTACAGCCGAGAAGTTCAACGAATTATCTATAGGGAGGGTGGAGAGAATCATTGCAGTGCTTCTCCTTACAGTGATTTTGGGAAGAGAAACACTAACAGAAGTCGGTTATCTAGAAACGGCCGGGCGTCTAGATAAAAAGCGGTTAAGTGAATGTCTGGGTCTCCACGACCGTTGTACCGGTGGAATTTTGGGATTTTGAATCCCTCCGGCAAGTGGACCGACGGGATTTGTCTCAGGTGTGTAGAGACATGTGTTTGGGGGCAGAGGGACCAGTCTTGGAGAGGATTCTCTAGATGGTTTCATCTAGCATTTCTCCCCCTGGGAGGGCTGCTTAGCAGTGCCGAGTTGGGGGGGCGCCTGGTAAGGGTCTGCGGTAGAAATGGTTGGGAATATTGGATTCGCGGGGAAAAGGGGGGCGAATGAAAAGATGCTCGGATTGACCGAGCAGCTAGGTGTGGACAGAGTTTTGGGAGTAGCCTTGGGAGTTTCGACAGGGATTTCCTGTCTCAAGGTCTTGACTCGGCGGTAATCAGTGAGGTCATGAAACATGTCCCGCATTGTTTGGTATCCTAGGCTAGGCATCCTTTCCTCTAGATGGCTAAGAAACTGTGTGGCCTGACCCTCTTGGTCATCTCTCTCCTCTACAGTTTTGTCCTGGGTGTAGGTTTCCATGGTTGAATATGGAAATAACACAAGAATGGATGGATGCAGATGTAAAGCAGTAAATAAAGCAGTAAGGGTACGCAGTTGTGTGCAGTTTAAGAAAGTAGTAAAGGGTTGCGCAACTGTGTGCGGCTTAAGAAAACAATAAAGGGGTGCGCAGCTGTGTGCGGCTTAAAGCAATAAAGGGGTGCACAGCTGTGTGCGGCTTAAAAGCAGTAAAGGGGTGCGCAGCTCGTGCAACTTAAAGTAGTAAATGGTGCGCAGCTTGTGCGGCTTAAAACAATAAAGATATTGTGGTCAAAGCACTAAGGGGTGCGCAACTGTGTGCGACTTACATCAGTAAATATGCTCTAATGCAAAGTAGAGGAGGGTCTGACTTGAGGGGTGCGAAATTCTAGCTTCCCTAGGGGGGTATGGCATTCTAGTCAAGCTTGTAAAAAAGCAGAAGAGGATTACCTTTGTCGTTTTTCACGAGGGATGTCTCACTGTGATTGACATATTCGTCGGTGTGGAAAAAAATCAGCGTGTGAGGGTTCTTCGGGGATTCGGATCTGGTGCGCGCCTTGGCGGGCTCAGTCGGATCGTCTCTCGGAAGGGGTGGTGGGGTCTCGTTCCTGGTTGAGGCGCTCGACAGCGGCTCAAGAGGATTCCGGGGTGTGTGTGATCGCCAGTTGCTTTTTTGAAAAACAGGAAAAGTTGGGGGTGGATTTGATCACATTCGTGGGGTCTCCGCTCTGGGACACGGATATACCGTACGCAGAGGTGAAAAACAGGTATCCTATTCTACTTCTTGGCTGATTAAAGGAGTCTTGGTTCAAGTGGGGTTGTAGGTGGGGGGCGGCTAGTGGGTCTTAGCCATCAGGTACGGGGAGACTAGTTAGGGTTAGCCGCCTGGGGCCTAGGTTGATTTGGGCAGGACCAAGGTAGGAATGGGACTTTTGGTTTTGGCAAAGTTTAAAGCTGGTTTAACCTGGGTTTTGGAGAGTGAATTAGGAGGGTGGATTTGTATAGAGAATAGGTTTTTCTTCACAAATGGAACACACACACACTCTCTCTCTCAAAGAATTTCAAGTAGTGGAATGGGTTGTGTAGAAGATATGAATTGTGAATGATATCAAGTGGGAATAGAGATTGTGGATGTGCTAGAAATGCTTTGGATCTCCTCTATTTATAGTAAAAAAGAGGCATGGGAGTGTCCAATGGGTAATAGAATGATTTGGGTAATAGGGTGGTTGATTTGACCCCATTAAACCTCTGTTCTTCTGTCAATGACCAGGTGCGGGGCGGCTAGTTGAAACTAGCCGCCCATGATGGAGCGGTTATTCTCAAGTAGCCGCCCTCATCATGACCTGTCAAACGTCTCATATCTGACAAGTCGTGGCTTGAGTCGGTTACTAGGAGTGAATCGGCTGAGATGGGACAACCAAAGGCTATAACCCGCCGCAATGATCAGCATTTAATGCTGCTTTATATCACATGCAGGAAAGCGGCTTGAGGTCGGTCACGGGGGGCGGCTAGTTGAAACTAGTCGTCCGGGATGGGACGGCTACTTCCAAGTAGCCGCCCCTGTGCAGGGTTTTAGATTTTCTAAGTGTTTGGGTCAGGGCTTCTCAGTTTTGATTTTTTTAAGTTTGTTTTCTACTTAATGTTCAAATGTGGTCATTTTTCAATATTACTTAAAGTAAATTTCTTTTGTTTGGATGGTCAAAATTAGAGTATCAACAAGTCCATTCCTTTTTTTTTTTTTTAAATCATGCACTCATCCTTTAAAGTGCATGCTGTTATGAAATGGAGTATATACTGAGATATATCAATATATTTTTTTTATAGTAAAAAAAATTATATATTATAATAGTGCTTATACTATGTTATTATGGTATTATAACGTATGAGATTATAAAATAGGCTGTAAAATGGAATGCGTGTATCGCTGTTTGCAAAAAAAAATCCGGTGGGGCCCACAGCCGTTTTGTCCCCGGCTGAGGAAGGGGACAACCTGTGTTGGAAGAACCTGGCCTCAACAATCCTCAACCGTCCGCTCAACCTCGTTCACCCCTTCCTACCGTCAGATCTCGTTTTTGTCCTTATTCAGATTGTGGTGACGATCTCCCGCGTAAAGTAAAAAAAAAAAAAAGGAAAAAAAGGTGGGATCAACCGTTTATCTGATCGGTCGCCTTCGAATCATCATAGCCTGTGATTTCAACGCATCTAATCCGACAATATTTTATTCCATCAAGAGAGACAAAGACGAGGAGGAGAAGAAGCCGTCGATCATCGGACCGGAGCTGCTGATGGACCTGGACCTGGAATTCGACGAATCATGGCCGTTCGATCCCACAACCTTCATCTCCAGCCCTCCATGCCCCTACCTCCTCTCTTCTCCGCCTCCACCCAGTCTCCTCCACCTCTCGTCCTCCTCCACGGCGGAGCAACCCAACTCCCCTCTCTGGCTCTTCTCAGACCAAGGCAGAGCTTCCGCCACCGCCACCGCCACCGCCGCCGCCCATGAAATCCCCAATTCGATTGGAGATTGCCCACGCTTCTTTCTTTGTGAGCTGCCCCTTCTCTCTCTCTCTCTCCCTTTTTGATTTCGGCCGTATTTAGTTTCTGAAAAAGGTTCCTTTTTGCTTTGTTAATGCTTGATTGATTAAAAAAAATTAGTTTTTTTGAAAGTTTTTTAGGGGTTTTGATTTGTGTGATTGCAGTTTCTGGGGTTGAATTATATGTAATTCCATTCTTTTTATTAGATTCATACCAACCCTTTATCATGGCATTTTGAGATGATGCTTTTGAGATCGTTGTCATTGGATTTTAATAAGAAAATTTTGAACTTTAATGCGGATCCAGGCAATTCTGAACCAATAAACAGAAACTCTTCCATTGATGAGGGCAAAAAACAGCCTCCCCCACTGGTAACATCGTCGGAGGAAGCATCGGACCTGTCCTATGTAATCAAGGAGAGGATGACGCAGGCCCTGCGTCTCTTCAAGGAATCTACGGAACAGCACGTGCTTGTCCAGGTGTGGGCCCCGGTGAAGAATGGAGATCACTATGTGCTTACGACGTCAGGGCAACCTTTCGTCCTCGACCCACATAGCACTGGGCTTCTTCAGTATCGCACCGTATCTCTGACATATATGTTTTCTGTCGATGGAGGGAGCGATGGTGATTTGGGCCTCCCTGGTAGAGTTTTCCGACATAAGTTGCCTGAGTGGACTCCAAATGTGCAGTATTACAGCAAAAAGGAATACCCTCGCCTCAGCCATGCTCTTAATTATGATGTCCGTGGAACATTGGCCTTGCCGGTGTTTGAACCGTTGGGGCAGTCTTGCGTGGGTGTTGTGGAGGTGATAATGACTTCGCAGAAAATTAATTATGCTCCTGAAGTTGATAAAGTCTGCAAGGCTCTGGAGGTTAGAAAATTCATAACCCATGTTAACTGAACTTCATGGGATAATGAGTCCTTTCATATTTTGCTTGCAATATTTTTCTTGTTTTGGAAATGAAGCATCTGAATCACGTCTTAAAAGCTTGTTGATTATGAAACATCAAATTACTAATTGTCAATACTGCAACAACATTTGATTTTCAATAGGATGAATAAATGGTAAAAGATCAGCGAGGACTAGAGGAAATTTGACAAAGAGGACTAGAGGAAATTTGACAAAGAGGACTAGATGAGTGACTGCTCTGATTTAAAGAGAATTGTTAACTCAACTTCTTTTGTAAAATATGTTTCCTTATCTTATGGGAGTATACTTTGCTCGAAGCACTCTCCCATGACAAACTGCCTCAGTACTAGGAAAAAAATCCTGTACTAAAAAAATAATAACCAAAATTTGATCTGTTATGCCACATTTAATCAAAGAATGCATATATGTCTGTAATACATGTTAAATTGTGGGATACATGTTTGAATTGCATGCATCAAACATGAACCAAAATATATGTAAACAATATTGCATCACATTCAAAGAAACCCATAAGGATCTTATATCATATGATTTAGATTTATACATCACATCCATCTATAGCTTCAGAATCCTGTTTCGTTCTGATATGTACCTATAACGATCCAGATTGTTCAGTAAAGTCTAGAATCAACAAAAAGAAGAACATTGCTTTTAAATGTTCTACACCAACACTTGGGGTCGTTTATATGTGGAGACGAGCTGGTTTTGTATATTGGGGGGGGGGGGGGGGGCAAATTCATCATCGAGGAGTAGTTTTTATTGTTATGTGGGGTTAGGTTAGTGGCTACAGTAAAAAAATCTCATTTACTGTTGCATTGACCTGACTTTGTTGTTTGTGTTTTTCCTATTTCCTTGTATTTGGGCATTCTTTTCCAATTAATAAATTGAGGCAATATGCCTACTGTTTTCTATTAAAAAAAAGGGGAAAAAAATCCGAACACTTGGACACAAGAGAAAGAGATCCATGGAGAGAATGAAGGTTGTCACTCTTAGATTATAAGCTAGCAACTCTCTAAGAATAATAACCATTGAACATCATTAGTCAAGATTCATACTTTCTACATTATAGAAGGTTATTCAAGTGTGGATTGTTTTTTCATAGATAATTTGAGGAACAAGGGCCATTGAGTGTCACTCTTCGACAAGGAGACTTTTTTTTGTCGTTGGCCTATTCTACACTTTCATTTTATTAATGAGGTTGTGGTGTTTGTTTGGCATTCTGGTTGAAGAAACTTGACAAAATTCCGAGTACTTTGGTAGCACAAGGAATCACACTAATTTGTTGCAATATATGTGGGAGACACATAAGAACAAAAACACAACAAAAGATGCCTGACAAGCAGTAGAACACACATATCCAGATGAATGAGGTGTTCCGTAGTTCTTCTAAGAGGCTAAAATGAAGGCTCAAGACCAATTTACAAAATATAGGTTTATCTGAGAGGAAGAGAAGATTGAATGTCCTCATAAGATGTTTTAATATGATTGGAGCTTTCCACGGAAAGAATATGAAGTGCAGCATGTGAAAGTAGTTCACAGTTATTTATCACTGCTGCTGCATTATGATATGTGGATCTTTAGCATCCCATACATGTTCTTAGATATTGTTTCAAATTGGTATGTGGGGTATTCTTAGGGTGTATGCTGTAAGAGAGATCAATTGGCAATGGTGGATAAGCAATGCTGCTCAAATGCTGCATATATAAAACAAAAGGGTCTGCTATCTGTGCCACTCGATCACTGACCCTTGTTAGGTGATACTTTTATGATATGACATTGTTTTCATTCTCGACTCAGTGGATGACACATGCACCAATATAAAACCAGGGTTCCCACATCTCAGAGTTGCCAAAATGTAACAATGAACGATAGCTACCTGTATTTTAATATATCAGTATAATTATCCTTCATTTTTTCTTCTTCACTGTGATTCTGATCGATATATTTAATGTCTATTCTACTAACATGTTCTCAATGGTACATCATATAACTTCTTCGATTAGGTCTTGTAGTCTCTTATTAATGTCTGTTCAGCTACTTTGCAGGCAGTGAATCTAAAAAGTTCAGAAATACTGGATCATCCAAATGTTCAGGTGGCTTGTAACTTTATTTCCGGCATTTAAAAAAATATCTTTTAATTGTTCTTCAGTTCTCACAGATTCATACTTAATAACCTATTTGCAAATCAGATTTGTAATGAAGGCAGGCAAGCGGCACTTGCTGAAATATTGGAGATATTGACTACGGTTTGTGAAACACACAAACTCCCACTGGCTCAGACCTGGGTTCCATGTAAGCATCGAAATATTCTAGCATATGGTGGTGGTTCTAAGAAGAGCTGCTCTAGCTTTGATGGAAGCTGCATGGGACAAGTCTGTATGTCAACAACCGATGTAGCTTTCTACGTTGTAGATTCTCACATGTGGAGGTTTAGGGATGCATGTGCCGAGCATCATTTACAAAAAGGACAAGGGGTGGCTGGAAGGGCATTCGCAACACATAGGATGTGTTTCTGCAAAGACATCACTCAATTTAGCAAAACAGAGTACCCCTTGGTTCATTATGCTCGGATGTTCAGGTTAACTGGCTGTCTTGCCATATGCTTGCGAAGTACCCACACCGGAAGTGATGAATATGTTCTAGAGTTTTTCCTGCCGCCTGAATGCTGGGACACTGCAGAACAACAGGCCCTGTTGGATGCCCTCTTGATCACTGTGAAACAGTGTTTTCGCAGTTTAAAAGTGGTTGATGAGAAAGATCTTCACGAAGAATCATCTGTTGAAATTACTGACACAATCACACACATGAAAATAGATTTGGAACTCAAATATGTTGACTGTCAAGGTCAAGAATCTTCTCTTCATCCTTCCCATGAAGCAAAGTCGTATGAATTACAAAATGGGGGAGATGCATTTCAAGATATATTAGAGCATGGTCCAGAAGAAATTGATAAAGAGAAGAATGCCAACAAAATTGATATGGCTGGAAATGGTTCTGTCATTTCTTTGTATGATAAGAAAAATGTCAAGACAGGTGAAAGACGACGAGGCAAAGCAGAGAAGTCGATCAGTTTAGAAGTCCTTCGTCAATATTTTGCGGGTAGTCTTAAAGACGCAGCAAAAAGCCTTGGTGGTAAGTTCATTTATCCTTAAACTGAATTCTGTTGTCTTTTTTTTCCCATGCATACAATCACACATGCACGCACCCAGAAACTCATCCACTCATGCTTGCTTCCAGTACAATATAAATTCTGATCCATGGATGCTCTAAGACTGTTGATTTGTGCATAGTGATTTCTGAATGGTTTTGATTCTACCTTCACTCATTGATTGCATTTTGAGTAATTCGAATACCATTATGTCCATCTTAGTTTCGACTTCTATATTGGTTATTGGGTCGCCTTTCTAATTTTTATCATATTATAGTTTATATTTTAATTGATTTGTTCGGTAAGGTTATATCAGTTTCTTCCTTTATCTTGTTTTTAATTATTATCTTCATTGACTTCTTCTGAACAGTTACTTTAATTCTTGACTCTTTAATTATTGATGAATTCTGCATTGACGCATTCATGGTTATTGAAAAGGCAATTTTGACATATGGTCAGTTAAGACTTATCATGACCTTCTATCATCAAGCAATCTTATCATTTGGTGCCAATGTGAAGGCTTGTGATGTTGCATCATGTGATGGTGGCCAACCCCCCGATTTCTTGGTAACATAGGTGCTAACCTAAAGTTTGGGCCAGATCATGTTATGCTAGGCCCGAGTTACTAATATCTACATTTCTTTAACATCATATTTTTCAGTATTTAATTGGTTGTTTGCAAATAAGATGTCCACCGCAAGATGTTTCTTTGGCTCAGGGAATGCAATCCTCTGCTCTATAAACTAGCTGATCCCATGAGCATTTGCAAAGCAAAATAGCATTCCATTTATGAGTTAGTTTCTAGTGGGGGTTGGTATTTTATGAATCTGGTGTGTAAGAGCGCTCAAGAAATAATGGTTTTAGGACAGAGCAAAAAGATATTTTTCGGTTGGAAACTTTCTTCATACATGGTAGGAAGGTATCCCCATGTTCTCTCTGGATATGAATAGCAAAATTTAGAATCAGTTAAATAAATAGTATAGCCTTCATATTATGGACTGACTAGATTGTTGCACCTATTTTGGCAAACTGTTGTCCAAAATTTTTTTGTGGAGAATATTGCTAGGACCTCAAAATTATAGACCTTTTATCTTATCAAACGACAGAACATTAAATGTTTCAACATATGGTGTTGATAGTTGCAGCTCTCTTAAAGCTTTTCTATTTTCTAATAAATTACATTGTGTCCAGTTCAAGAGCTGGACGTTGATAATGACCCCAAATCATGATGTACGATACATTGATCCATATTTCATGAATGGATTGTGGATTGTTCATTTGTTAATATTTGAATGAGTTAACTCACACTTAGTTGGCTCTTTGGCTAGAGACATGGATTTTTCTTCCCATAAATCTCCATTTTGAACCTGCCTAAGCTTACCAGATGCACAAGGTGGATTATTCTGTAATTACAGGGTTTTCTCAACTAATGTTGGGGTTCTCTGTCACCGGAAAAATAATTGAATGAGTTTTTGGCGCACATTGTACCATACTAAATACTTAAGACAACTCACTGCTACTTCAAACTTAATGGTAAGACAAGTTGGATATCTTGTGTTTACCATTTACAATCTAGAAAATGGAGGTGCATTCCTTGAGGCGTATCATGTGCTAGCTTCCTAAATGTCCATATCCAGCATGAATCCTCCATATTATTAGGTTACTAATAACCTCAATCTTATGTTCTTTGTCTTGTGATCTGTTTTTTTTTCTGTTCCTTTTAGGTAGCGTTTGGAAACATGTTTGAAAAATAAGATGTTGAATAAAGTGGCTTAAATAGACTTTGATTCCTGGAAAATGCATTTTCTACGCTTTTTAAAAAACAATATTTTTGCACTAAAAACTGTAAGTAACTTTTTAATTAAGCATGTTTCCTGAAACCCGTTTGGTAACACATTTGAGCTTTCTGCTTAATTAAAAAGCAGAATCACCCCCCAATCGTTTTATCAAACGGGTCCTTAGTCACTTCACTCATTCCTCATTTTACTACTGCTCATCAATACACTACATATTTGTTGGTATTTCAGTGCATTCCATACACACAGGAATCAGGATCAGAGAGAGTTGGGGGTGGGGGGGGGGGGGGGGGGGGAATGAAAATAAGAAACTTACTACTGTTCAACAAAAACCAGAAAACAGAAAATACAAGTGTGGGAGCTTCTAAGCTTCTACTATAAATTGTCCATGAAATTTAAACTTGACATCACTCCCGCTCACAAATGGATCCTATTTAGTGGCATCTAAACTGATATAATGTCAGTTAAAAAGAGCAAAAATTGTCACAAATCGAACTGGAGGTGATGCAATTGACCTACAGGTCGGAAGATGAAATGAGATGAAGAAGAGATAGATAGATAGAGAGAGAAAGAGAGAGAGAGAGAGCAAACTAGAAAATATTAATATTCAAAATTATAAATACAAGCCAAAAAAGTCCCCAATGACCTCTTTCAAATTGAAGAAAACAATTCTAAATAACTCAATGCCTTTTGTTACTCAAAGGGCCTTATTTATAGTCCTCTAGGCCTAGAGGGGTCAATCCATGTGAAAACGATGGAGCAATCTTCAGGCCAATTTAATCTCTCTTAATTTTAACAAACCTTAACAAACTTGTTATCGAATCCCTAGTTAAAATCTATGGTTACAAGGTAATAAACCACTAACTAATTATATAGATATAAAAATAAAAAATTAAAATAACTCCCTAATTCAATATGCATCAGGAGGTTGTTACTTGTTATAGCCGAGTGCTAGGTGCATGCATCCATCAAGTGCTGAGGGCTAAGGGTATTGTTTGCCATCTAAAATTTCTCATAACTGCTGTAAACTCGTTGATTGAATTTGTTGGAGGTCTATGGCTAAGGATGGGGATATGTCACCTGTAATTGCCCTGTAACTTCTGTAGTCAATTCTCTAGCTAAGTCAGTGGCTGTGGGTTGTTGAAATCAGTGTTAAATTGTTCAGTCTACTGGGTGTCGTGGTTAGAATTATGTAACATTCTATTATAACTAAAATATAACATGGATATTACTGTCTTAAAATCAGTAAGGTCAACGACCAATTGTACTGTTGTCCTGATGGTTAGTATTTCATATAACGTTCCTGGCTGACCAATGGTTGGTATCAATCGCCATCCCGACAGATGGTGTATATTGGTCAGCTTGTCTTTTGTTCCTCCATCAAAGCTTCAGCTCTCATGATGCTTTCTCCTTCGGTCAAGCGCTAGGCCTGGGCTGGACAACCTGGGCTGGACTGCATCACATCACCACTATGACAATGGTGTCAGTTCTGCCTGTGATTGCTGGGACATCTGGAATTTGAATAATGCAATGTTGCTGTGATGTGTCCGTGCAGTTTGGTGGTAACCATAATAAAGCAGTACACTTGAACAACTACAATGCTAACATTGAAGCTCCAAAATGAATATCTGATCTTTTTGATGGAAGGATTTTGTTTGATAGATGTTATCGAAGCTGTAATGAAGAGCTATGGGACTGTATAGAAGGATGAAGAGGGTAAATATTTTCTGATAAGGAATATAAAAAAAAAAAACTCTATTCACACTTGCTGAAATGCACCAGATGGTGTATAAGTAGAATGTTTGGTGTTAGGGGCTTACACCCCTAGTGTCTTTTCTAGGTTCTTTGTTTTTATTTTCTTTTGTTTTTTGTATGGAAATCCCTCGTCTCCTTTGTTCGGGGGCATCTTGAATTATAATAATTTCTTTAAATCTTCATAAAAAAAATATTCCAGCTTGCTTCATTTCTGACTGTATGCCACCTTTCTGACCTTCCTACCATTCGTTATGAGGGTCACATTTAGGGAGCCCTTGCCCCATTGAAAATCAGTTGCTCACACTTTACAAAATGCTCAACAAAACTGGTCATTCGAAATGATGACAATGTTACTTGTGTTCATTGCGGTTTGGAAGAGGAAACTAGAGACCATCTCTTCTTCAGTTGTTTGTTTAGTGAGATGATTTGGGAGAAGGGGGTAAGGCTCTTGAGTCCCATTGCTCATTCAAGACCCTCGAAGATATGTGGCGATGGTTTCACAAAAGTTGGAAAAGAGGCGATCAAAGTAGTCTTGCCAAATTCCAATGGTTAGTGCCACATGCGGTATGTTGGAGTATTTGGCTCACTCGTAATAAATGTGTATTCCAACAAAAGAGATTTTACTTGGAGGACACATGGGCGGCCATTTCTTCATTCTTAAGAGATTGGGTGACTATAATAATCCATCATCAATTATGGGAAATCATTGGAGGAGGTGAGTCAGAGGCATTGCTTGAAGGGTCTGTCCATTTTTCTATTTTATTTTCTATTTTACTAATTTTGTATGGAGAGCCTTCATCTCCTTCATCCGGGGGCTTTTTTTTAAAAATAAAAATGCTCTCACCTTTCTCTCTAAAAAAAAAGGTGCCACTTTCATATGGGATTTCAAGCGATTGTGTGTTAATGTAGTAGTATGTCCAGGTATTAGATGCATTTTATTTTTTATGTTCGATTTCATACTAGACAAAGCCAAGGTGGGTTTTGATCAGAATGCTTATTTTTTCTGGCCGGTTTTGGATAACCCCTTGATATCTATGTCTAAAGTAAGAAACTTCACAGGAATTTTGATATCTCTGGAGCTTGTATGTACATGGAAATGCTTTCAGCTATTCACACATGTTGTCATTTATATGCTTATATAAATTGTTTAATGTTTGAGCATAGATACTAACACAGATCTTTATATGACTTGTGATACTGTGATAAAATGCCAAAATTCTGACATATGACTGCAATAATTTGAATTTTAAAAGGAGGCCTAAAGATCTGGTACCCAATTGGACATATGGTAATGCGTGACATTTGTTTGGGTGTATCCTGGGTTGGCAGCAAGAACCATGAAGTGCTGTGATCACAGCATGAATGACTTCTTACAAGCAGAGCAAATGTGAAATAAGTTTTGATGCCAAATAGAACATGAAAATAAAACTGACCTGTGTGCAACTTATGTTGCCCTCCGGCAGATTCATTATAAAACTTGACAAGACTACATGTCTTTTCTGTTCTTTCTGGTTGCTTTGATATACTTGTACATTTTTTTACATTGATATTATTCATTCAGTTTTTAAATTGGATAGAGATCCATGTTATCGATGTGCATTTTCCTTTGATCCATACTTAGGACAGCTATTTCCTCTTTCATCCACTGAGTTTGCTTCCAAAAATGCCACACAGCTGACTTTTTTATGGTAAGTAATTAATCTTCATTACCAGTGTGAAATATACCAAGAGTAGATATGTACAAAGTTGTGGACTGGGGACAAAAAAGTTGCAGATCAACCAAACAGGGCTAAGAAGCAGCCCCTTGGTGATTTACACAAAATGGAGTTCAACACAAAAGAAAGGGGAGGGGGGAATCAGCGCCTAATTTTGTAATCTCCCCTTGTATAGAGCCTTCCTTCACAATCATCTTGTAGAACACGATGCAGATCATCTCAAATCTGCGAAGGAGTTAAGAATGTGCTGCCCATAGAAGATTGATAGGCTGCAGGTAGATCTGCTGCCTTATTTCCTTTGCGGTAGACATGAGAGACATGCCGTTGCGAAAGGGAGCCGAGCAGATGAGTCAAATCACGCATGTCATGAAAGGCAGTCCATGGGAGGGTTCCCCTGCCTTTAAGCCAGGCAACGACCGTGCTTGAATCAGTTTCAGACCATACTTTTGAAGCCTTACAAGGAGCAGGCTTTGGTTCGGGCTCCCTTGGCCATTGGACATTGACCAAGATGATCCCGCACAATCCATACCTGTTGTCCACAAGAGAACCATCGGAATTGGCCTTAACCCAGCCATCTAAAGGAGGATCCCGCCTTACTTGAAAATAGGTTTTGGTTTCTCCTTGAAAATGATCCCAAATTTTTTGGAAAGGTTTTGGGAGAGAGGAGTAGAAATAGAAACCACTTCCCTGCCATTGAAATTGAATCTAACCAAGCGAAAGATCATTTGGACCACTCTCTGCTTATGCTGATGTGTGCCTCTGAAAATCTGATAGTTCTGTTCAGTCCAAATAGTTCACATAGCTTGAGAAAGGAGGAAAAGCAGAGCTTTTTTTCTTCTTCATGAACTGGGGAGAGTTCCGAGAAAAAAACTGGACAAAATTCTGAATCCTGCCAGGACGGGAACACTGAAGGCCAAGTGTCTTAAGAATAGAGACCCAAACATAGGCTGGGAAGGAGCATTGTAGAATTAAATGGTCAACTCTTTCAATCGTTGTATTGCATAAACTGCATTGAGCTGAAGTCACCATTCCTTTAGCTAGTAAGCTGTCCAGAGTAGGGAAATTGAGAACCGCTTGCCAGCATAGGAAACTAAAAGTGTGTGTGTGTGTGTGTGGGGGGGGGGGGGGGGGGGGGATGTGTGAATTGAATTCCACAAGGCTTTTGTCCAGTCAGCTGAATATTTTTTTTTTGGGTTGGGGGGTGTGGGTGGGGTTAGGATATATAAAAGAGAGCCATAGTACGGGGAGGATGAGTGGGAGACCTAGAAAGATGCCAAGCTTTAACATGACTTTATTCCATAGCTGGTTCATAAAGCTAACACCTAATATTTCCGAAACAGAATAAGGTGCACCAATCAACTAAGTGGTTCATATTTTAAATGTTCAGTTTTTCATATATGTATTGCAGGTAGGCTCTTATCTTAGGTCATTTGAAGCAGGAATTTATTATGAAATATGACCCTTTTCATTATAATAAATATACATCACAATATCCCTTTGATCATAGGTGGATTAACGTCTAGGGAAAACTCTCTACTTCTACCAGTTCTTTAACGTGGAACATTCATTCGAGTGCAGGTGGTTGCAATCTTTCTTTAACTCATCCATGACATTCATGCATCTCTTGCAGTACCATATAACTTTGATCTCATCGGAATGATGCGAGTGACTTTGTTTTTCAATTGCACCCCAGTATTATCCTATTCGGAGCAGTCAATACATATTAGTGTACTTTGAGGATATAAAAACAGTCCAGGGAACTGCAGACTCCGATTCTTTTGAGGCTCTTCTTAATAAATTAGTTCCTTTTTCTATTAATTCATGGTAAAGTCAGGGGAGACATCTTTTTCTGCTTAATGGTGAAGTGGTCTGGTCCAGAACTCCAGATTTGTTGAGGTTTATTAAGGGTATTAAATTATCAGTGAAGTTGCTGAGAGATAAGGATGAAAGAATCCATAGGATATGCAAAGAAATGCTGTCTTTCACCAATCAAATAAAAAACAAAAAAGAAAAAAGAAATGATGTCTTTCAGGCTCACGCTGCTCATGAAGATTTAATTTGTCACATAAACATCAGATTATTTCACATTATGTTTATTAATTATCTTACTATTTCGGACAAAGTGCTATGGTCGGGTCACACATTATAACTTGCCTTAACAGTAATTTTTTATACTTCCAAATTTGTATATGCATGTCCGAACTGCTTTCATTGCACCATGCATTTTATAATATTACTAGAATTTTCTTACAGGCCTTTTTCTTTTGTCCAGAGTAGACCATATCTGAACAAGTTTTTGATCGCCTAATTTTCATCTGGGATAGATGCCCATGCTTTGCTAAATTGGTATTCAAATGACACCTAAGCCAGGACCATCCCATAACAGACCCAGCCAGTCAATAGCCCTCTAGCTAACCTTTTAAATGAGATGTTAATGTCATTCCTTGCATGTATCCAATTTAAATTAGCGTTGTCTACTGTGTGTGTAAAGTAGCTCTCTTGTTTGGTCTTTTCTATATGTGCATCAACCAAATTGTATTGACAAACATCATTTTATGGATTTGCAGTTTGCCCAACAACCATGAAGCGCATCTGCAGGCAGCATGGTATTCCTCGATGGCCATCTCGGAAGATCAACAAGGTCAACCGTTCCTTGACCAAGCTAAAACGGGTGATCGAGTCTGTTCAAGGAGCTGAGCGTGCATTCAATCTCACTTCTGTTGTAGCAGATCCTCTGCAAGTGGCAGTTGCTCCATTCTCTTGGACCACCAATGCAAATGGATCCAAATCAAATTCAACCATTGCCAAATTATCTGATCCACATGAAGGAAAAGAGAGAGAATTTTTAGTACATAAATCATCTGACACAAGCCATCCTGTTGACATGGGTGAAACCACACTCAGGGGAGGTAGCCTTTCAGCTAATGTGGAACCTGTTTTACAAGAAATTGGTTCTCACCTAGAGCTGGGCAAGGACTCTCCAAAGGGTGGTTCAGGTGAAGAGAGCAATGAATATCCAACATCTCGCAGTTCATGTCAAGGCAGCCCCGCGAACGAAGACCAGTTGAGTAACCCATCTATTTCATCTGCAAAAGAGAAGGTTGTGAACACCACTCACCTGATGGGATTGGAATTTCAACGTATCGGAGAACCCAATGTACCGGACCCTCTGATGACAATAGAGCCGAAAATGCTGCTGAGTGGGATGTTGATTGAAGACTCAGGTAGCTGCAAAGATTTCAGAGATCTTTGTAATTCTACAATGGAGGGTTTTCAGGATGAAAATGTCAATCTAGAAGCCATTGAAGCAGCTCAGGCAACTCAACAAACTGCGTTGGCCAAACAAGAGGTTAGGACCATAACCATAAAAGCAACTTACAAAGAAGACATTATAAGGTTTCGGTTGCCATGCACCTGCGGTATGGTTGAGCTGAATGAGGAGGTTGCCAAGAGACTAAAGCTGGAGTTTGGTACATTCGATATCAGGTATCTGGATGATGATCACGAGTGGGTGTTGTTGGCCTGTGATGCTGACTTGCAAGAGTGTGTGGAGATCTTGGGATCCTCTGGAGGGAATATGATCAGGCTTGCGGTCCATGACATTATGGCCAACCTCGGGAGCTCTTGTGAGAGCTCAGGAGAGTGAAATCAAAAGAATCCAGCTTCAGTTATATTGTCACATCAGGTGAAATCGATGTTTTTGGCGTTGTTTTTTTTTGTAATAATTAATTGAGCATGAGTCACGTTGTAACCTGTAACATTGTCTGTCATATAGAAGAGTACTGAAGCTAGCTTCTTGGTTTATGTTCTTACATGGGTGGTTGCATTGTCATTGGAGTTTTATGCATGAAATGTGAATATCGTTTTGTGATGAATTCTGGGACAGCAATGTTCTTTTATTGCATAACTGCATTGCAATCGATTGTCATCGGTTTGATTATACAACTTTTATATGGTTTCAAATTTTTATACAACTTCTCGAGGAGTCACTGTCATAGGTGCAGTCTTATTCGGGACCGGATGACTGGATCAAGTCAGTTCGGTCAGTATCAAACTGGACAATGTGTAAATCGAACCGCACCACTTATAAATTGAACTGTACAACTAATTGTTGGGTATATATTTTACTATCCTATTGGATACTGATGATACTTAGGAATTCATATTTTCTTTAATAGTTGTTTAAATCCAATAAGATTGAAATATATACTCAACAATTATAGGTGATGCAATTCGATGCTGACCGGATCTAGTCCCGGTCTCGTCTTATTTGTACTCTCCTTCACAGCTCGTGCATGCTTTGATTTTTCTTTAGAATGATATGTTTCTATTTCTATGAAATTTTACAGAGAAAATGAAGTATAATAATGTGAATGCACTTCATTTCACAAAAACAAAATTTTTATATTCAAGTAAATAAATATATATTTCATTAAAAGGACGATTCAAAATGAACTGCATATATTTGGTAAAAAAAATGAACTGGATTTAAGAAATTAGGTATAAGTAATGAGTGCTACTGCACAGCTTTTTTTCCGTCACAATTTTAGTGTCATATGCGTTGATAGAAAATCACGAGAGTACATGTCGATAAAATTCATATTTTCTATAAATGCATCCATATAATTCATTGAAGTATATTTTTTATAAAAGCATATACCTCATTAGATAAAATATATATACTATTTAAAAAAAATTAAAACACGTGTAGACTGAAATTGAGACTAAAAAATGGGATGTACTTAATAATTTCCATAAATAATAGCCTCCTTTAGAATAGGGGTGTTGTGGCACACAATTTTTTTTACTAACCAACATACAGTCTTATGTACCTCGTTATAAATTTAGTAAAGCATATATCTCGTTAAACAATGTATATACCTTGTTAAATTTTTTCTTACACTTATTAAAAATGAATTCATTCAACTTGAAATGGATCGATATACACTTTTTATTAAAACATATATCTCATTAGAATGTTTACTATTTAGAAAAATGAAACATGTATAGTATGAGTTTTGGTTTTTAAAAATCACTAAGGTGGTGTTTGGCAGCGGCGAAAAGTGGATTTTAAGTGCTGATTAATAAGTGCAGAAAGATGTTGTGATGATAATATTTAAGAGTTCAGGAAAAAAAAGTGTTTGGTTCAGCGAAAAATATTAAGCAGTTATTTAGATAAATGTGTTTGGTTGACCACTTAACATATGTGCTTATTGGAAGGGTATTTTGGTCTATTTTATAAGTGTTGAATGTTATTTTGATGTTTGGTTGAAATAGAGAAAACATGCTTTTTTTAAAGATATTAAAGATTATTCTTTTTAACATGTTAAAAATAGGGTGAATGTGCACGTTACATAAATTGAATTATTTACACACTTTTCCCCTCCTTCTATTCCGGACTAGGGACCGGCAATGGAAAATCAAAAGGCGGAGTTAAAAAAAGTTTTTTTTTTTTGTATATATACATGTAACAAAGCATTTAAATCCCCCTTTCATGTTATATATTTTAAAATTTGCAACACATATAATAACTATTCCATGAGATACAACATCATCAACCAGATTTATAAAAATAACAAATCTCATCAAACTATAACCCACTGAGCCTAAATAAATCACATAATAAATCACTGCATTTACATGTCCATCCCCAAAACCATGAAAACATATGCATGTGCCTTTTGAATAGAACAACTGCAAATACTGCAAGTGAATAACTAAAAACAAATCCCATACTTCCAAGGCATCTAATACATCACACTGTATAGACTATTCAAACAAATATCAAACTATTTTGTATATAGAGATTAGCATTTGATCAATTGATCAATGCTGATTCATAACTGGATAATGAGGCTCATTCACTAACAACATAACTATTTGTATAACATTGCAGATAAAGGATTGTGTAAATTGTAAATAATTGGATGAGACCAATGAGATGAAAAACTTTCATTAACATTTTGGACTACTTTGATCCATTTGAATAACATATGATCTGTGTAACACTGAAATCTAGATTAATAAAATATTGAACCAAAAAACCATATAAATACCAACATTTTGGATCCCATATCATTTTGTATAAACAAGCATAGTTTTCTGAGTTTTATGCATTATGAAGAGAAGAAAGTTTGTTCGACTAATAGCACAACACCCACTGATGCAGTCACTAAAATAAAGGAACTAGTGCATTTATGAAAGAGAAGCCTACATGTAAACTCACATCAGCTACATAGAATTAAAATAAATCCAAGCCACAAGAAGAACCATATACGAATTGCACACTTGACACGTCTATTTTTATTACTGGTGATCATCATAGATAAATACTTCTCTTTCTACTTGTGATTAATGGTCATCATGGTGATCATTGAAGGCAATATCCCAACAAAATCAAATAAATAATACAAGGCATCCCTACCTATATTGTCTCACCTACAAATTGAAAAGAAATGAAGAGGATGAAGCAATAAAATGAGCATATAGAAGAAGTGCCTAAGATAATCAAAGTATATTTATAGACCATCATTGGCACTCCAACAACTTCAACAAATCTGTGACAAAACAACAGAGTAGCCTCAAATGTAATGAACCCATATTGTTAACAACTTGAAAATTATGTAGAGGTGGTTTGACCAACCACCCTTGGGTGGTGGCTGGTCAAGCCTAGCTCAAGCCCTGCTACCCAGGTCACAAGGAGCGCCTTTAGTCTAGCCTTGAGTCTATTCCAACTTCTCCCAACCTCTCCCATCTTTCACAGCACATAAAACTTTAAAGTACCATGGATTAATTAAATAATGCCCTTTGGATCAATGATAGGATGCTTTGAAACACAAACATCTGAAGTGTAGGAAATGCACAGTAGTTATGGATATTTTTATAACTTATAATCATCATATTGCAAAAATCTTTTCACTCTACATAACAAGATTTCCCTTTAAAACCTGTTGGTACTAGTGCATGGACATCCACTATTGTTGAATTATCCTTGGTTGGTTGTTGTATATATTTTTTCTTTTATCTCAATTGCATCATGTAGGGCATGAAAGAATTTTACATGCTTCACAAACTCCCCTACACTAATCTACTTATTTAAAAACCGATCGACATAGTCATTTGTTGAATCTATCTATTATGTAGCTTGTGTGATGTACAGGGTACTTAAAACCCATAGGTCATGTCGTGGTCTTGCAAATTTTTTTGCTCTTCAGTGGATCAACATACGAGAAACACATCTAACATGGAGTAAAAGATAGTGCTACAAATCTTTATGCATCACCTATCAATAAAATGATAAATCTACAGACAATCCCATTTTTAAAAATCAGGTTTTCCACCAAAAAAAGCAATTGATCTCCTCTATCTATCTCATCTACCCACATCATACAAAAACAAACATTTCGAGTGATCAAACCCTATAGATTCATCTCCATTACACCCTAAACAGTATAGTGAAAGTTTATTCACTTTTCTTTTGTAATATATTATGTTTTTTTTTTCAGAATGAGAACCAGGAAACCTATGACAATATATCACAACATAAAGATGTCATACATGAATATAATGCATACTCAACTATCATTGACCTTAGATCAACAGATCTGAAGAACATAGGCATGAACGGAGGGGAAATACTCAGTTTTACCTAGATCATTGGCTGTGGAGGATATTCTAGGAGGCTATCAAGTAGATCGGAGTGTCGGAGGGTTTGTTGGAGACAGTGAGAGGGAGATTGGCCACTGTATCTTTGCGTCAGGTGAGGAGGTAGTAGATCGGAGAACAGGGTTCAGTCGACGAAAATCAACACAACATTGAAGGAGATTTGTCAAAAGAGGTTTAGTGGTGTGTGATTTTGGTTATATATTGGTGTAGAAGACTCCATAGATCAAGCTGGTTTTGGGGATTTTAGGGTTTCCGCAAGGTCTTGTATTGACTTCATAGAGGATGAAATCGGCGCTGGAAAATGGAGAGAGGAGATATTTTAGTGGGCATGGGTTTAAATACCCTATGTAATTACCTGATGTTTGCAGGGGCAATATCGTCTTTTCACATATGGAAGTAATCGTTGAATGCGTTTCGAGTGTATTTAAGTGAGCCTGACCGGGCTGAAAATTACAGACCCAAAATCACTGAATCAGGGATGAAAACAGTACTTATTTGTGACCCAACCAAACACAATTAATGCTGATTTTCAGCTTTAATCTCAATAAGCACCAAAAATCAGTGCAACCAAATAGCCTAGTCTTAACATTTTCCTTAGAAGAGACCAACATGCCTCAAGACATAGATGCAAGGAAATGTTGGTCCAGATGCTCCGTTTGCGGTCCACATATTCAACTCGTGAAATTTTTTTATTTTTCAAAAAAAAATATCGATTTATTTAAATATAAACTTTATTTTTCATAATAATATTTATTTCATATACACTGCACTCGAGGCTGGATGTATCGGTTTTTTTTTTTTTACATGGTCGGGCCCTACAGACCTAAGTTTCAACCAATGGTGGGCTGTTGGAAACAAGAACACGCAGTGAATCAGATGTATCTGTTGGTCCTTTCTGGGACCACTGAAATAATTTCGAGACGACTCTGCGACAGTTAACCGTACCAAACAGTAGTATCAGATCTTATCATACGTAATAATCTTACTAAACATGTGTTTTATTTGGGTTTGCTAGAAATTGATTAGTCATTCAAAAAATAATGTTTGTTGGGTATAATTGTCCTTGACTGATAAAAAATCGACAAGGAAAACTTTTGTTTTCTTTATGAAATGTGTTTATAGTGAGTATATATATATTATTGCGTGCGGCGAACGGCAGGTGCGGCCGTGACGTGGGCCGTTCGATCGCGGGTCCATCGCATCCAACGGTCGACGTGAATCGCATCCGACCGTCCGATGCGATGGACCCGTGATCGACGGCTCATGATCGCTGCCGCACCCACCGTTCGCCACACGCAATAATTTTCATATATATATATATATATATCGCTTTACTATATGACTCGTGATACTATACGGTCGTGCGGTTGTGCGATCGTCGATCACGGGTTCATCGCATCGGACGGTCGGGTGCGATTCACGTCGACCGTTGGATGCGATGGACCCGCGATCGGACGGCCCGCGATCGCGACCGCATATTATCGCTTTACTCTATATATATATATATATATATATATATATTTGTTTTTCCTAATAATAATATGATGAACTACAATGGTTGAAATATTCAACACTTTGACTGGAAAAAATTCAAACGGCCCCGGAGTAGATTGTTTTGTCTCATTAAGCGAAAGTAAGAGTAAATTGAATACGATTATAGACATTGTATTCCAAATCAGTCCATCTGTTTAGGAGCAGTTTGATAAACAAATTTATTTTTATTAAATCTATATGATGACCTAACTCATTTTTCATTTGAAAAATGAAAGAAGCGCTTGAATCATTGAGGTTGAGGTGGGTTGTCTGGTTCAGTCCAAGTCGGTTATATTTTTTAATTAAAATTTTTAAATAATGAATTCAGAAAATAATATAAAAATACATGATAAAAATATATAAAATAATAGCTAGATTCACTGAATTGCATGTTTAGTACTTCGTATCTATTTAGTTAGAATGATTTATCACATTATTTCTAATATAATGATTTAGTTTTTATTATCATCGTAGTCTTCACACCCATTGTAAAAGTTTTTACTAGTATTTTGATTAGATTACATCTAAAAATAGTTTAATCAGCTCAATATGGTATCTCCCATGTATCTGAAGAATGTACATAATTAAAAATAGTTATTAATTATTAATTCGAAATCTTTGCCGAATCATACACGAAATTTATCACTTATGTGACCTTTATGGCTTTATCAAACATGGGTTTAATGAAATCCGGCATGCAAAAGGCAAAATCAATTAATTCACGTGATAATCAAAATTAAATCTACCTAGAATGAGTTCCAAAAACACCTTAATTACACCTAAAAATGAAGGATCACGAGGCTGATAAATAATATCTCCATGCACCTTAATAATTCAGTAAAATGCAAGCTTTAGATGTGATGTATTAAGATTAATAGTCTACATATAAAAAAAAAGATTGACATGCAGAGATTGTTCATATTAGAACTCTAAAAGGGTATAAAATCAATACTGCAAAAGTTATTCTCATTCTGATATTAGTACACTTTCTTCACACTTTCTTCTTGATGAAAGGAACGTAACTAAAGTTGTTGCATCATATCTTCCATTGCTTTTAATTTATACAACATGATGATAATCCATGGTGAAGTCAAGTGGGTGGTCACCATGTAACATATTGCAATCCAACAGGGGACTGTTCTGGCCAGCGAAGAATGTGTTATCATATCCCATCGGATGCATAAGATTGTAACCATTGATGCTGACCTCCATTAGAGCCCTCAAGAGCTGGTCTCGTTGTCCTTGCGACTCAACAACCCTCGCCTTCACCATCTCAAGCTGTGCTTCCAGGTCCTTGACATGCTTTTGCAGATAAGATATAGTGCCAGCGCATCCATAGATGGGGTCTCTCAGCCTCGCATAAGCCTCGTATACCATGCTTTTCACCGCGTCTTCTCTTTTGGATGCATCCACCAACTGTTGATCGATTTTTTTTTGAGAAATTATGGTCATTTTTATTTTTCATGAAAATTAAAATAGACAATGTCTGAATGGAAATGAAAATGAGAAGAAAAGAATATAGAAGAGAGCAGAATACAAGGAAAAGAAAAACAAGGTAATTAAAGAGCGCGAAGTGACCCCCTACTCCAAGAACAATATCATGATTAAGAGCTAATCATAACACCACCAATATATAAGAGCAAGTTGACATTGATTAAACAAATCAAGAAACAAAAATTATAAATTGAAGATTCAATTAATTAAATGACAACTCACTTGAAGCATCTTGATGACATTGCTAGCTCCAAAGACCCTGTGCACCGCGGCGAACTTCTCCGGCTCGTTTGCTGGGAAGTATGGGGCCAAGAGGCAATCGTCGGCGCATTTCCGGTGAAGCATCCGGCATGCGGCGCACGGTTGGTCGATCTTTGCCCTCGGCTTCATCAGCTGCTTCTCCATGCATGCAAATTAACATGCATGTTAAAGGTTCCCTCTCCTATAAATATAATATCAGTATGTGTTAGGAAATGGGGATTTTGTTTTTTGGAGGGTGGTCAAACTCTCTCTCAGCTTAGACGTTGATTGGGGGGGGGGGGGGGGGGGGGGGGGTTTAAATTTTTGTTTTTCTTTTCTTTGTAATGTGTTGTGTTTTCAAAGATTGAGTGCATGGAAGTTGAAGAGTCGCCACACAGAGACAGAATTGAAGAGAGAAAATGAATGACTGTGGCTCCCCACACACACCGTACAAGTGAATGGAATATTGAATTTGCTACAGTGGAAGTTTGGGTTGTTCTCACCTAACTACGTAATTAATTGGAACACATGGTTAGGCATAAAAGATAAGGTTATGATATTTTTAATCTCTTTAGTGTTGAGAACATATCCATCTCTATCATCACTCTCACTTAACCTTCCATAGTTCCATAGCCTAATAGATGTAATGATACTTACGTGACTATGTTTTCGAGAAAATATATGCATTCAATTTATCCTTGCATACTTTTCAAAAGATACGCATATTTTATTAAACTTAGAATAAGAAAAAATATACATTAAAAAAATTAAAACATGTCAGGAAATTGTAAAATGGACTGCAGGGATGATTGTACCAACATTTTCCCCATCTCTTTGTGGGTCATTTTCATGTGAAGTCGCACTCATACTAGAATTCATGCCACTTTTGATTACTAATAAGAGGAAATTAACCAATGTTGATTTAATTAGTGAATTATAGGAAAGCAATATCTATTATCTTTAGTACTTCATCAACTGTTGAGTGATAGAGAAATTCCTTTGAATTTGAGGTAACGCGAGATTGATTTTTCTGTAGAGTTTTATGAAAGTCGACACATACAACAACATATATAGTATTTTGTCAAACATATGATTTGACCCCATTAATATAGATTCTTCTAAGGTGTGTGGTAGAAAAGCATGCCATGTTCACTGAACTGGAAACAAAGATAACAAGGTGGGGAGTTGGATTGAAATGCATATAGTATAGTTTATTCGCACATGGCACATGCTACCAAATATTTTAATCACTTTCATTGGAGTTCAAATCAAATATGATCTTCACCATTGAAAAACAAAACAAGAAAATGAAATCTCTAACTGATATACAGATGGTTTTTTTTTAACATTGTCTGTTTTGATCCATTTTGAAATAGATATACATGTACACATTTAACTAAAATTAAAAAAAATACAGATGGTTTAAAGTTCAGTTATATATGTGGTAAACTTAATTTCACCATAATCTCTATATAAATTTCTTATAATTAACTACTAATGGCATAGTAATACATCATCTATATCATTTTACTAATATGGATTCATGTGATATAAAACCAAGGTCCCGAGCTGAAGTGATTTTGCAGTACTCTAATTCTCAAAAAGAGATTTGAACTCATAAGAAAAATATTTAAGGGGAAAAATTAGGCATAGTTCCGTTTATAGCCCGCATGAAATCTGCATATGGTTTTTTTTTTAATAGCATACCTTACATAAAACATGATATATATATTTATAAAAAATAAAATATATATTTATATAAATCTATTATAAAAAATGTAAAAAAAACTTCTAACAAATCTCATCTAAGGATGTAGATACCTCATTGTACAACTATCGAGATATATGGGCATGTAGGTAGGATTGTAAACAGAAGCAGCCTAATCATTTTTTTTTTTATTGAAAGGAGCTCTCCCGCCAAAAGTTACCTCAACTTTTGTGAAGAATTTGGTGATTACCTTATTTAGTTAGTTTAGATGTTTATATTATATTTTTCGTAATTCAAAAAATAACCTAACATATAAGTTCTCGTGTATATTTCTCATGCTAATTATTTATACATTTAAAACAGTTTGATTGTGTTCATACTTTTATCGTATTTATCTCGTATAATTTAAATGTATATTTTTTTTATAAATAAATGTTGGGACTCAAATCTACTATAAACAACCACTGAGTTACGGGTCTAAGCTCCTTATCTTCATTGCACCAAACAAAATTCTTGTCCAATATTTATCATACATAGATTATGTGACCATGATCATCATATATAAAATTGAAGAAGTACTCAAAAGTCTTCAGCACGATCATGAACCATTCAATCTAGGACCACCAAATGGATAATTATTGATAATTTAAAATTTTAATATTATTTGTTAGATTTATCATATCTTTTCTGAATAATTAGGATTTGTTAATATTTTTATATTTAAATATCATTAGGATTTGTTAATATTTTTATATTTAGATATCATTAGGATATGTTTTGTATTTTTTATTTAGGATTTAGTTAAGATTAGGTGATTTGAGAGATTTAGAGATTTGTTGATATCCTAATTTGTTAGGATTCTCTACTCTATAAATAAACTTTCTAACACAAAATAAAGGCATATTAGATTTTTTAAAATTTGATATTATTTTTTTCATTAAAATTCTTCTATTGTCTTTGTTGTTGTTCTTCGTAGAATAGCAGATTCATAGAAGTTCATCGTTCTATTATTCTTAGGAATTAACAGAAACCGATCGTCCTAGCACTTTTCAGAGAATCAATATCCCTGATCGGATCAACAAAAGAGCGTAATTATACGCTAACATCACCAAGTCTTTCCAATATTCTATGTATCTCCATAATTGTGCACATTCTAACATTTTTATAATTTCCCCAGGCCAAATGCATGAATAGTGCCTGACCGCCAACCCCACAAGAGCATGTTCTCCTCTGTTAACACATAAAAATCTGTGTGTTACCTAATAAATAAATATGCACCATTTTTTTTTATTTGGTAATAGGTGGGGGTGCGGATTCGATCTCGCAACCTCCTTTTCGGAGAGGGTGCGTCTCGACCACCCCGTTAGGGGAGCCTTCTGCTACATTCATGCACCATTTTAGCGACAAAAGGAATCATTTTCAATGAAAGTATCACCAATTTTATAGACATTTATATTTAAAAATCAAACAAATTTTACATATATTCATTAAAAAAATTATATATATATAATTTAGGGAAAATGACTAAAAAAGTCTCTTAAAAGTTCAAAATACCCAAATCAGCCACTTTTTAAAATTAACCCAAAAAAGTCTCATTTTACAATTTTGGAAATACAAAAGACTAATCTATCCCTATGCAATTAGATCCTTATACATTTCATCTCTTAACTCTATTAAATATTTCACCCTCTTAATTTTATTAATATATTTCACACATTTTCATGTAGATCAATTTTTTTATTGTAAATTCTTTATGATTAGGTGGATTTTATGAAATATGTACCAATATAATTTGAGTATTTGATGATGAATTCCATTAAATGTTGATGTTTTTTTTTTAAAAATGGATATGTACTAATGATATGATAAAAATATGTAAATAACTAAAAAATAAAAAATGTGAATAAAGATTTAGAATACTAAAATATCATCTGTTACATTGGGCATACTAGATATTTAAATTACATATTATGATTATACACAATGAAAAATGATAAACAATATCATATCAGATATATATAAGAAACACATATATAATAACAAAACCTTTAAATGGATTGATTTTCATCATGTATAGAGAGATTGTTGTTTTGTAGGAAAAATAGGTTTTTAGTGTGAAATAAAGAGAGATATTAAAATTTTAATTACACAAGGATAGATTAGTCTTTTGTGTTTTCAAACCTGTAAAATGAGATTTTTTTAGGTATAATTTTAAAAAGTGACTGATTTGGATATTTGAAACTCTTATGAGATTTTTTTTTATCATTTTACTTATAATTTAATAACTTTTTAACACCTACATTACGTGTTGTGATTGACGGGAATCCGTATATGTAACACAACAGATCCCATCACAATCCCCACTTGCATGCTTAACTAGTGGAATAAACCTATACGCATGAAACTTGCTTTCCTCAGCGGTCACAATTAGCCTAGTACTCGAGCACACTGAGTACTAACAGAGTCAAATCTTGAAACTCATGAATATAATGTTTCAACACCCCCATTTAAAATATTGGTTATACAGGAATTCCATGAGGTCACAGAATGAACCAAAAGTCATTGATGGTCACTTGGTTGCAACCACCAATGGATATCAATCATCAGTCATGAAATTTAAATTAATGGGGGGGGGGGGGGGGGGGGGGAAGTTGGGGCCCGGCCCCCAAATGACCATGCACACATCACACACACCAAAAAAAAAAAAAAAAATTGTTTTAAATTGTTGCGTATGGTTTTCAATAGTTCAATCCCCAGCCCATTAACCAACAATTATAAAGATTGCCGTGTGTGGGACACTGGGACCCACTTAATTAAAAAAAAACCCTATTACTCCCCACGTCCCAGTCCCACGTACGATCGAAAAAAAATTGGTGCGCCGTCGTCCAGTCGTCAACTCGTCGTGGCATCTTTTGTGAGTTGTGACATCTCTTATCCTATCGAAAGCATTTTCAACCCTTGTAGTTTTTTCTGTTGTATGTTTAATTTTTTTTTAATAAAAATATTTTAAATACTTATTTTAGATATTTTTTCCTTTGTACTTGATATTTATTTATTTTTTTGTTAATGAATTTGATTTATTTTTGTTGATTGAATTAGAAGATTTAAAAATATTATTTTTCATCTTCAATTCTTTATTCTTCAAATTTTTGTATGAGTAATATTATCATCTTTATATATCGAGGATGAATTTTTTGCAAATTATCTAATTTTATATATTGAAAGAGAAATAACTGAAAAATTTGACAATACATGATTGTAGATAAATTTTATGCAGTAAAAAATCGTTGGGCGCAACTAAAATAAAATATATGTAATTTCTTATTTATTTTTGTGACGATTTTTATGAGATCTTCATCGGTGCATTGACTTTTATTGAATGATTTGAATTTTGATATTTATCATCTTTATATTTATATTTTGTTATATTTTTTTTATTTCAAGTATATTGTTTGATCTCTGACCCTCCTAATTTTAAATCCTAGGTCCGCCCCTGAAAGAAAGTGCCAAATAAAGTTGATTTTGTTAGAAAGCTAGGCTTCAACAATGACTGTTAAAGATCACATTGAAACTGGCCCTTTTTCTCTCCACGAAAATATAAGTTTGATGATTTTCTTCTATCGGCCGACAGTGGAATTATGACTGTTTGATTATTAAACGGGTTTATGTGAACCATGCAGATTACAATTTTTTATTTATTCCTTATCTATGTTCTTTTTTATGTCACAAAGTCCATCTGGAGGGCGGGAAAATCTCTTTATTATGTCACAAAGTTCTAAATTGCCAGACACCGCCTTTTCTTTTCAGACAGTCGATGACTTGTGGAGGGCGGGAATATCTCTGAGTCAGCGGACCGATGGGAGTAAGGCGGCCACGATCTCTCAATCTATTGTTCCTACTCAAGTTTGTGCAATTTAGCGCACGAGGAATGAGACAGGAGGATCTATTGTGAAATGGCAGCTCTACCTCCACCATGTCATTTTTAGTCCCCCCAAACAACTTATCCCACAAACCATGTTTTTTATAAAACATGATCTCACCACCTTATATATTGAATACAAGTGAAATCTAATCCCACCACTCCCCAAATCTTTTTCTTTTTTTCTTCCCTCCTCTCCTCTACCTCCTACCCGAGTTTTTCTTTTCTTTTCTTCTCTCCTTTCCTCTCCCTCCACCTGATCTTTTCTTTTCTCCTCTCCTCTCCCTCCACCTGATCTGCACTCCTCTCCTCTCCCTCCCACCGGACCAGCCATTGAAAAGGAGAACCCACGCCATCGTCCACCCTCCGCAAAGCACATACAGGTATGTGCTCTTGTTTGTTCTTGAATGTATATTTATTTTATCTTATTCTTAGGGTATTGGAATGAATGATTAGTAATTGAACAAAAAAAAAATTTAGGGTTTGGGTTAGAAAACCAATATGTGGTTGAAAGAATAGTCATTCAAAAAATAAAAATAAGGTTTGGGATAGAAATCTAGGGTTTAAGATAAAAACTTAACATGTAATTGAAAAATTAGTTATTCAAAAAACAAAATTAGGGTTTGGGATAGAAATCTAGGTTTGGGATAGAATGTGGATTGAAATATAGGGTTTGGGATATAATGTGGATAGAAACCTAGGGTTTGGAATAAAATGTTAATTGAAAGATTGATTTTTTATAAAAAAAAATTATGGTTTGGGATAGAAGTGTATGGTTTGTGATAGATGTGGATTGAAACTTGGGGTTTGAAATAAAATGTGGATTGAAAGATTGGTTAGTAAAAAAAAAATTGTGGTTTGGGATAGAAACTTATGGTTTTCCATAGAAAGTTAGGATTATTTTTGGAGAAGTTTTATATTATCTTTAGTGTTCAATATTGAAGATAGATGTATATATAAATTCAGCTTTTGAAGTTTTATAACATAACAATATTAATATTTAATATAAATGAATTTCAACCATATGCAATTCCACTACAGCTTTTGTATAGCTCGCATTCTCAAAAAACATAATTTGATAATCTGTAGAAGGCTATGACAACCAGTTGTATAAGAGGACCTTATTCATTGTAGAATTTTATATACAGCATGAATGCAATACTCTTTATTATAGTTGGATTTTGATCTCTGTGACTTTGTTTGAGGGGAATTGATTTTTTGTATCAAAAGTGGGTCAATTTGTTATTTATAAGAACATGGAATGGATTGCTTGGTTGGACAAGGGAGGTAGTTAAGAATATACATGATCAAATTGTTTTTGCTTTCGATGAACATGTAACATTAGTTTTAATTACTTGTGTAGACAAATTACACTAAATAAAGAACACATAGAGCAAAGCAAATCTAATCCAAATATATTTCTTGCACTCAGACATTGGAATCCAACTCTAACTATCAAGAGTCAAACTTAAATAATTCTTTTTATTTTCAGGTTCTGAGGGGATATCAGTTTCAAGTTATTTGACACTATTCCCCACAACTTCACAGTCAAGCAAGCAATAATGATTTTTAGGCCCCAATTGATAGACCCCATCCCAAGCCCCATGAGGTGGCAAGTTTGAAATACCTATATTACCCCCTCCCTAATTAATCGTTTAAAAATACCATAACCACCCCATTAATCTCGAGATGGTTATGATTTGTGACATCTTTCTGTTTTTGAATATTTGTTTTCAATTTGATATCCAAAAAAATCACGATTCTCTATTTTTGATTTGTGAATGATCGGCTGATAGGAAAACAAATATGAATTTCATTTTTTATTCAGATCTGGTTGGTGTATATGAGGTGAATTCACGATTTTTTTTCTTCTGTGCGATCCCTTTCTGGCGCAAACAGAAATTGATACATCCAAGTTAAGTTTTTTTGGATCCCAAATATAACAATATTTTATGATTTTTTAGTTTTCATATAAATTTGAAAACAAACATCGAATTTTATTTTTGTTTCAATTCAATCGGTGGAGAAGAGAAGAATTTGATTCATTTAGGTTTTATTTGTGACCAGTTTGTAGTGCAAACAATGAATCCATTCAGACTAGTCCTTTTTCGATCTGAATAAATTATGTTGATTTTGATTTTTCGTCATTCATTTGAAACATCATATACATCTATTGAATTTGAATTTAATTTTATATTCAGATACATGGCATGTATCTTGATTTATATGCATTGTTGTGTACCATGTATGTTCTGTATAATCATTTTCTGATTATGTATTTGTGTATAATTATGCATAGTATGTCATTCATGATATTTTTTAGCTTTGTATCAGCATTATTCGACTCATTCAAATTTAAGATTTTCAAATACAGTGCACATCACTTGTATGGAATGTGTATTTGATAATTCAAATTTCAGATACACTTGTATCTAAATTTGATATCCAGCCCATTTTGAAGGTTGTTATTTATATTTCTATGGATTTAATTAATGTATAGCTGATTAATATCTAATTGCTTATTATGTTGTTGGTATTTTGAAGATCTTTAATATCTCTATTTCTACATAATTGCTTCAAATTCAAATATATTTGGTTAACAGGTTTTCAGATACAAATACAGTTAATTCAGATACATACACTGTTTACAAAAACATTACGATATTTATATTGTTTACAAAAACATTACGATACATTGTTTACAAAAAATATAAGATAATAATACTTGATCTATATTTATATGACATTTCAAACATTTCATTTGGTTATTTTCAATTGCTCATTGAATCAGATTTTGTTTCACTGAATTAAGAAACAATTGCATATTATATACATTTTCATATACATGTCTCTGACTTACGTATTCGTTCATCATTTTTGTTTTCTCATAAAATGAACTATGTAGACGAGAAACTCTAAAACAATTGAAGAATGTCAATTTTTTTCTTTAATTTAAATATACTGGTAGACAAAGACAATGCAACATAAACAATTTCGTTATATAGACAAAGAGATTTAACACATGCTTCCAAACCCTTACAAAAAATTCAGATTTGTTTGGATTCAGATACATGTATCTGAAACACTGATTTCAAACCAATCTTTTTTTGGATTTCAGATGCACGTATCTAAACAATGATTTTTCAAGTGGATTTCAGATTCAATCAGATTAACAAGAGACAGAAAACGGAAATGAATCATTTCATATTTAATTTTGAAAACCAAATATTTCGTCTTATAAGAAATGTAAAAAAATAATCTAAATTGATCTGTTTATATCGCCTCCAAAATTAAAAAAACGCGACGGTGAAGTTTCGATTGTGGCAAGAAATCTCTTTTTTTTTCTCCATTGTTGACGATTTGTCTCTGGAAGAGAATTAGATGATATGAAACTCTTCATAGTCTTTTTTTTTTGTTCGTATGGTTTTGCCCAACTTGGAAACCGTAAGTTTTAAATTTTTTTTGGAATATGTTCAGTCGGGGAGAGGATTCAATTATCCCCCCATTTTTGGGATTCTGTTAAGAGGATTAATGATGGGAGAGAGATCCAATGATCCCCTTTTTTTGGGGATATTATTTAGTTAGAACAAATTTTTAAAAATCTTAAAAGGGTAGTAATGTAATTGTCATTTTAATGGTTTGAAAAAGTCAAACAAAGAACCAATAGGAGAGTGTCACCTATTGGGGCTCGCCAATGGGACCTAATTTCTGGGGCCCAGGTAGCAGCACTGGTCAAGCAAGACTTGGTTTAAATTTTTTTAGGAAGTTTTCTAGGGCTATTGCTATCTTGGACTTGCTTTTAATTTTTATAGGAATAATGTTAGATACAGTCTTCCATACAACCCGTGTGTAGTCCTTGTTGTTGGAAAGTGGATATTTCATTAAAAAAAAAGTACATAGTTTAATGAATTGTATATATTTACTTAACGCACAAACAAAATAAAATATGTTTTTCCAAATAAAGCATATATCTAGATAAATTAATGGGATTGCATGAGAGGATGTATATTAAAAAATGCAAATATTAACAAATTTTTGAGCTTTGATACACATTGTCTTGTAGTCTTCACAAACTTAGAAGAATTTGGTGAAACATTGCATAGAACCAACAAAAAAAAAGAGTTGGGTCTCCCTATCACATTGACAGAATATGCTTCTTTTTTTTTGGTGTACACAGAATATGGTAAGTTAAGCACTAAAAATAATATTGGACTTGCTTGAGATATTCTTGGTTCAGGTGAATGAAACCATTTGGGGTCATTTTATCATTAAATGTGGTCAAAGTCATGGGGCACAATTGAACAAAGAAGTGTTATTTATGGTGCTTTGAACTTGTATAAACACCATGCGCTTTGTCCACCAAAAGTCCTGTTATGTTCTTTGAAGGGGTTGAATGAAAAACAAGGCCTTGATACTCTAACAAATTGTCTTTCTTTACTTTCTTCCAAAGGTGTCCACAAGATCCTCAAGGATCCATTATGTGACAAACATTGATCAACATCTTCAGCCATTATTGGATAGGAGGACAACTATTTCTTCCGCGCGATCCAGCATCCGAGATGTTCTTCTATACTTGAAGAATGGCACACCACTTCCCGACGCTTCAAGTGTGGAACGAAATTCGAAGCAAAGACATTGATCGATACAGATGACTTTATCACAACCGCCTTGTTATCACGATATCAGTATGTGTCATATTTTGTGATAGGGGAGACTAAACCCCAAGAACATGGCATTCATTTGATTTTGAATGGCTCCCAACATTTTGAATATTAATGTTTGTAATGAATGGCTTTTAAAATGTGTGCAAATGATCAATTGGCATGAATTTAACATATGTAGCTCTTTTATGTATTCCCTTTCATAGCTAATGTATGTGACAATCTCATCATGATATAATGTTTCACCAAGTTTTTTTTTACAATGTTTTTTTTCATTCATCAATATGAACCTATGGCCTCATAGATTGTAGCAGATCCCAACATATGTTCAACTCTAGGTTTGCCAAACGAATTCCAGAACATAGGCTATCTCATATGGTTTGTTCGGCAGACCTATTGTCGCCCACTAAAACCCAGATTGACTAGGCATTTGTCGTCAACTAATACATATGTTCGACTCCAGGTATGTCGAACCGATTCCAGAACACATGCTTCCTACACCATTGGTTCGACAGAGCTATTGTCGCCCTTTAAAACCCAGGTCGACTGGACGTATGTCGTCAACTAGTGCAGTTGTTTGACAAAATGTATGTCGAACTGATTTCAGAAAACATGCTCCGAACACAACTAGTTCGACAGACCTATTGTCACCCTCTAAAACCCAGGTCGATTGAGCGTATGTCGTCCACTAGTACATCTTCTCGACAAACGGTATGTCGAACAAATTACAGAACACAAAGTTTCTAAACCATTGGTTCGACGGATCTGTTGTCTCCCTATAAAACCCAGGTCGACTGGGGATATGTCGTCAACTAGTACATCTGTTCGACAAAAGGTATGTCGACGAAGAGCGCGAGAGGGGGAAAAACGCTGGGAGATTGTGTGTCTTTTATTTTGAGTCCAGTGGTGGGGAAGGGTTTTCTTAAGTTTTGGGCTGGTGGGGAGGGGTGGCTAGTGGGGTTAATGGATTTCTATATCAAACAGATTTTCTTTGTTTTATTTTTTTTGGTTGGGGGGGGACTGAAAATGGCATGGTGGGGATAGACAGGCCCATTGTGAAAACATGTGGATACGTTGTGGTAGTGTCCAAGGGATTGGGCAATGGGCGATGGTGTAATGCTTCTGTATTTTTAGCCTTATATATTTATTTTAAATATATAATAGAAATTTTAAATTGAATTTTTAATATTCATTTTTCAGATTTGACGGTGGGCCCAAATGAGTCCAATTTTATTTATAATTATGATAATTATAAATTGATTTTAAAATATTTATTTTGTATTTTTGCAGATATCCTTATAGTCTCAAGTAAGCCTATCAACGGAGCAGATATGGTCATATCCGTATTCGTATCTGAAATTTTTTTTATGTATCTGTATCCGTATCCGTCGGATATTTAAAAAGTGTATCCGTATCCGATCTGAAATTTCAGATACGGATTTAGATAATTATCCAAAATATCCAAAATCAATTAATAAATAATTAAACATAAAATAGATTTTTTCATTTAAAGTTCAAAAATTGACTTAAAATTAAAAATTCACAAACATAAATCTTAATATCTCCAACAAAAAGATATTCTACCAAACACAAAACCTTTCCGCTAATAACAAAGCTTCCAAGTTCAAGTTTCCTACAGATTAATAAACTGAGAACAAAACTTTCAACTTCCAAAAAACAGACAAAAAATCCCCCTCAAATTTCAAACCATAAAATATAAACATGTAAAAAAGAATAATATATGCAAATACATACCTAACAAGATGACCTAGTTGAAGCTGGACAGATTATGTCAAAAAACAAGATGACCTAGCATTGAACCCTTCTTCGATCGGATCTAGAGTGGAGGGAGAGAGAGTAAGATGAGTAGATATTCAGATCTGGAGTGGAGGAAGAGGCGTCGATCAGATTCAGATCTATCTGGACGAGCGGAAGTCGAGGAGGACTTGATCAGTTGAAAGTGAAGGAGAAGATGATGGGGGATGAGGAAGCCAGGATGGGTGAGGCGTGAGTCATGGAGGATTGAAGCCTTGGAGGGTTTTGTGTTGTGTGGAATTTGAGAATGGAAGATCTATAAGTGATATGTGACGGCAGGTTTAGGTCTTAGGAAACCTAATTTTGGAAAAACCCTCAAATGAATGTGAACCATTGGATCAAAATCGAAGGGCCCATATTGAATACTAAAATTAAAAAAATTTAAATGCCATTGGATATGGATAAATTTTGGATCGGATAGGGTCATATCCGTATCCGATCCGAAAATTTTCGGATACGGATATTTTTTCAGACACAGATACAAATTAATCGGATATCAGATATTTTTTGCACTTTCAGATATGGATTCGGATCGGATGCGGATAATTTTTTGGATAATTGACAGGCTCAGTCTTAAGATACTTTGGTTAAATTTTATTCGAGTTCAGAAAATTAGATTTTTAGGCATAAGTGTCAAGTTATTGGGCCCAGGGATCTAGTTCCGAATCCAGAAAACCTTTTAATAGCCTTCAAGGATCTGTTTGTAAATCAGATAGGGATCTATCTGTCAATCTATAGGGACCTAATTGTAAACTGAGAATACTTAAAGGGATCGTTTTGTAATTTTGGTAAACTCCCTTTAAATAGTACGTTTTGGATTAGGGTTTTCATCCAAATCTCAGAAGGTATGAATGGTGGTGATGACCTAACCCTAGATGAAGATGGTGGATGGTGTAAACGAATCTAAGGTGAGATATCATTCCCTATTGATTTTTTTGTTTAGTGTTTGATTTATTTTTTTGTTAGGAGATGATTGTGTCAATGGATTGTTTGGGGAAGAAGATTGATGGATCAGGGTTAGGGTTTGATTGATTTTAATTGGATGATTATTTTATTAGATTTCAATAGATCTCAAAGGATTTTATTAGATCAAATTCGATTTATTGATTTTGGGGATTAAAGGGTTATTTTGGGTTGATTATATATTTGGATAAATCGTGTTTTTGACTATGAGAGTGTCTTTTCTAGGAAAAATGTATTTCACAAACATAAATATTTTTTGAAAAGATATTTTCAACAAATCATGAATTGTCCAATTCGGAGTTACGGGTAGAAAGTTATGATTTTTAAAATATTTCTGTGCAGTTTCTTAGAATTCAAATATTTAGATTCATGACCAAGTTTGATGAATTTTAAAGATTTAAGGGATCTCAATGATGTTTAATGAGTATAATTTGATTTGTAGATTTTGATGATTTTATTAATCTTAGTGACTCAAATTGAATCTTAAATCGATAATTTGGTTTAGTGGGATCAATGAATATTAATTGGATATTATAGTTATTTGGATGTAAATTGGTTGAGTTAAGTTATTTGGATCATTAGAGTTGCAGTGGAGCCTTATTGGATTTGTCTAAATATTTATTCTAGAGTTGATCGATTATGTGGGCCTTATGAAATAAATGGATACTAATTATCGAATTAATGTGAGTATATGAATATTTTAATATTTATTAAGAGTTGGGGTTTTTGTGAGGCCTTTGAGGTGAGTTGAGGATTGTAGGTTTATTAGGTATGGGATTTTGGGATTATTGAGCCTAGTGTTGTTGTTAGTTGGTTGTCAGTTGTTTTGGTCATGATTGAATGATTTCTGATTTATTATTGCATAATTGTTATGCTAGGTTATCCACGTGCATCCACGTGCGAGTGTGTATCGTTCATGCACGTGCATCGATTTGTATTGTGTGGACTGGAGGTGAGTGGGTCTAGTCTCTACGTAGATTTTGAAACTATTTATATTTATATCATGAACGCATCATGCCTATTTTATTAATACAACTGTTATCTTGAGTATGAAAAACATGGGCATGACATCACGTTTTGAGAGACTATTTTTGTATGAACTATATACTGGATATTATGTTATTCTTGCATGCAAAACTATGAATTGTGGAAATTATCTTGCATGCATACCATCCGTCTGCGTGACGCCTGTCTGTGTCACATCATTTGCGTGACGACCGGTCTGCGTGACGCAGTCCAGTGGGACCGTGTCTGCGTGACGACTGGTCTGCATATCAAGCTCTAGATGGAGCATCTTTCGACTGCATGTCATACGGACATGTGTGTCCGTTACATTCATATACATCATGTGTTGACAGGATTCGGAGACTACGCATTTGAAAAATGAGATTCCTATTAAGTTTGGATTTATCAAAAATTATTGTATTTGCAAATGTTATATTATTGTATATTGTAAATTGTTTTCTTATAATATATATTATCCAAGAATATTATTTTGTGATATCAATTATTATTGGGACCTCTTATAATATATATTATTCTTTCACTGAGCGTGTGATTGTTCACCCCTCTTTTCCCAACATTTCATATTTAAAGGACTAGAATGGTTGATCTCATGAAGCTGTGAACGAGATCATGTTTTCTTGAAGGCTAGACTTTGTATAGAAGTTGTTGGTCATTTCTTTGACATGTAGAGAACCTGAATGTATGATAGTATAATGATATTTAGAATTTAGTCATTTCCAATGTAAATCAAATTTGTTTTGGATTTTAGCCTTGAAAATTGATGTATAAAGTATATATGGTGATGTATTCTTATATCTCTAAAGATAGAACTATGAGATTCGAGGAAATCTAGTTAACGCAACTGGATTTCACGATTCAAAATGGAGTCGTGGATTCAGGGCGTTACTAAGCCTGTCAATTATCCGAAAAAATATCCGTATCCGATCCGAATTCGTATCTGAAAATGCAAAAAATATCTGATATCTGAAAATCCGTATCCGTATCCGAACTAAATTATCCGTATCCGAAAATTTTCAAATCGGATCAGATATTGCCTATACGCTGCGTTACAGATGGAGTTGCAGAAGCACAGGATATAGCGAATCGCGATGGATGCCTACACGTGGAGGAGTAGAGCTGGGCTAATCCTAGGGTTAGAGACCTCTTCTAAACGGGGAGTCCCCCGCCGGACTTTTTAACCCCTATACATTTCCTTTACTTATTTCCCCTTTGTTTTCTTTTGCTCCCTTATCTTATCTTTCTGCTTTTGGACTTTATAATTCGAATTTAGTAATGAAATCAGGTAGCAAAATCTATAAAAAAAAAAAATTTAAAAAAAGAATCTATCTCTAGATCATATTTAATTAGAACGGGTCAAACACACTTTAAAATAAATATAAAAGAGGATTGTGTCTGTTTTATTGAGAACAACCACTGAGAGATTGAAATTTATACTTAAAAATTTTATTTTTTAATTTTAGTACAAAGACTGTTGGGCTATAAATCCCTTGCATTCACTTTATAGAACACTATTTTAGTACTAGAAAAATTAGATCACCTGGAATCGGGTTAAATCCAATGCTGGTTGAGGAATTCGATTGTCCAACACGTTTGTAATCATCAGATCTTAGCATTTTAGGATAATATATATATTAAAAGTCATTATGTGTCATTATCATTTTAATTTTTTTTAATGATACATAAAATATCTGCATCACAATAACTATTGATATATCTATCTTGATGTGATAATGATTTGAACAATCAAATTCCCAAACTAGCGTTTTCTTGTCCCCGATGCCCTGTTTGGTTCATGTCATTTTTTTAGATGGATTTACTTTACCATGAATTATTTTACAATGAATTATTTTACCAGGAATCCAGACTCCATCATATTATTTGGTTCGTAGTGAATTTTTACAAAGAATCATTTTTCAGTGTTTGGTTTACACATGAAAAATGATAAGAAATTTGATTTAAATGTCTAAAATACTCTTATTATTATATTTACAAAATTTATTTGTTTAACAATATCACAATTATAAAAAAGGAGTAATTTTTTATAAATATTTAACGAATGTAAATAAATAAAATAATCGATTATGTAATTAAATTCATCATAATAGTAATCTTCTTAAATTAGTTAAATATTATGAACTCCCCTAAAAGTTTCAAAATAATTGAATTTTATTATTGCAAAATAAAACATCTTTTCTAATGTTAATAATATTTAAACCCATCTATTAAAATAAAAACTGAATTAAATACAGTTAAGATTTCCACATCACATATATAAATTATAACAGAGTTTATTAGTTATAAAATCAAAACGACAATATAAATGCTTTATTCTAGAAGGGATATAAACAGTAATTTGATTAATTTGTAAATGATATAATAGTCAGTTAATTTAAGATTCGTGATAAAATTTGAGATTATCGCAAAAAATGTCAGAATTTGATTCTACCATATTTTCTTACATGCTTTGATTTTAATTCTAAGTAGATCTACAATTACCATCAAGATTACCACTAACTAAATACTGAATTTTACACATTTATTTGATAATCTAACATGGAATCAAATCCCATCCCACAGTTACATGGGGCCCAAAGGAAGTGGGGTCCCCAAAATCTATCACTAGATTTCTAGACGAGCTTGAATTTTTGTCGGATGAAACAAAATCAATTTCTTAACGGATATGGCTTTGATAATAAATAATTAATATAATATGACCATAGGCCAAATTTCTATCCAATCCACGTGATTCACACTTGGCAATTTAATAAAAAATAATGCTACATAATAAGATCCTGCCGTGATGCTTGCTTTATCATGTTTTTTTTTTTCATGCAAAGGGATATTCTATTTCTAATTAAGTAGCTGACGTGTAATTGTACATCTTTTAATTTAAAATTATGGATAATGTAGGAGGTACACCGGATTCTCATCCAAAGTAGTGCGGATCCAGTCAAGTTTGAGTTTGATTAGTACATCAATATCGAATTGTACAACATATGGAATTACATAATCGAATTGCACAGTCAACTGTTGAATACAAGTTTCTCTCTCCTATTAGATATTGATGGTAAGAGAGTGAAACTTGTACCCAATAATTGACTGTGTAGTTCAATACTGATGATACTGACTAAATCCATGCTTGAGTGGATCCGGACTCCCAAAAAAACACTATTTCAATAATATACACAATATTCAAGCATATGTTATAAACTCTGATTATAAAATGGGAAAAATCCATATAGCCCCCTGTAAACTACCCGAAATCCATATAACCCCTTGACTTTTTTTAAAGTCCACATAACCCTCTGAAAACACCTATGTAAATTCAAATAGACCCAAAAGTTAAATTTTTATTAATAGATGAGAAATATTATGCGTATATTCTGTTTAATTAACTCTAACTGAAAACATAGTATACCAAAAATCATATGCATTGTGTTAAAAATGCAAAAAACTATCTGTGAATTATTATTTTACTTCAGATAGAGTTTCATAATCTATTCGGATGGGTAAATCATCATTTATAGAGAAATTTTAGCATTTTTAACCAATTATAGAGGGGTTTTGGAATACTGTTTTTTAAACAGAATATTTATAGAATATTTCTCATGTGTCAATAGAAGTTTAACTCATGAGATTATTTGGATTTACATAGGTGTTTTCAGGGGGTTATATGGACTTTAGGAAAAGTCAAGAGGTTATACGGATTTAGGGAAGTTTAGAGGGGGTTATTTGGATTTTTCCCTTTTTAGGCCATTAAACATTTCCAGTTTATCAAAACTCCCACGTTAGTTTTTTTTTTTTTTTTTTCAAGTCTTTTCATCCAATGTTGTCCATACGTGCAGATCAATTAACTTTGTTAGCGAGAAACTTCGAAATGAGATTTTTTGACAATGAGCTGCCCAAGAAAAAAAAACAGAGAGTTTTGGGACATGTGGTAGCAACCGTATACAAGATTTAACAGCTTACATATGATAAAAGTACAAGGGCGGAAAGATGGGAATCCATTCCTTGTTTTTACTCTCAATTCCCTCACCTTCATCCGGGCATTATAATTTGATGTCCTAATTGAATGACAATGCCTATTTTTTTGGAAAGAAAAAAAAAACAAAACAAATAGAGTACAGATAATGTATAACAATATACATAAGATGAATAACAATGTATGAATTAGCAAATGTACACATAATACATAAGAATGTACAAAAAAAAATATTTAGTGGGCAAACATCATAAAAGGAGACAGAACGATCTACAAAATATAACCGTTAATCTAAGGATGTATTGATATATTAAAAAAAAGGACCTACTAAAATAAAGGGTTGAAATGAAATATTTATAATTAATTTTCGCTATGTATATTGTACATCAGGATATAAGGTAATTGAAGTAGCATTTTTAGTGATATTCTAAAATGGTGAGAAAGAACTTGAGGGATAAAAACATTCGCCACCAATCTTTTAATAACTTTGTTAACAGTAATTTTGATACGATTTTTGCATGAAATCCCAGTCGTGTTTGCGTTGTCTCTTTTTTACACGAAAAAACATGTTATTTGGTCATAAGTTCCATAAGTGCACCAAATAAATAAATAAAAACATCCAATTGGGCACATGTAACAAAGATCACAATGCATTGAATGAAAACCCTATATAAAAAATGTGTTTTCAAAGATAATTTTAGTAAGGGACAAAGACAATTTTCCTATCTTGAAATCATGTTCGTTCCAAGCAAGAAGGGACAAACGTGGTACATCGAACCATTTGAGGAAATAGTAGCCATTCTATATATGACTTGGAAATAACATGGATATCACTTCCTTCAAGATGGTCAGATGCAGAATATCTTGGAGGAGACCAATACAAATTTTCCATTGAAAAGGTGAATGAAGTTGATTGAAACAATGATTTCACATAACCCATTTTTCACATTCCTGTTGGCCATATTAATTGAAAACTTCAAGTTGGTTTATTGGTTTCAACATCATCCAGCCCTCTTTCACACTTATCCCACTTATTATTCTTCGACAGAAATGGAATATCTGCCTTTTTAATTGGATTTGAAATTTCAGAGCCTGTTAATTAGTTTTTAAAAAAATCAAATTTGGCAGCCCTTGAAGAGTTCAATTCAACCAAAGGGTCTGGTGTTTGGTGATCAGATGTCAAATCTGATTTGAAAAAGTCCCATCAAATATCTAATCAATAAATTATATTCTAATAATAACAAGAATTCCATGATATTGATTAGATTAGATAATTCTATGTTTGTATACGTGTATATATACAATACATACACACCTCTACCCACCTAAATGACTATAGCATAGAAAAGGAAGTTCTTTTTTTATAAGCCCTGCATTCTCCTCCTGAGCTGATGGAACAAGTATCTAACGTTTTGAGGTTCATCCATTTTGCCTAACTAAACTTGTCGGGATGCAACATCTGAATACTATCATGCAGTAAGTAGGAAGTAACATGAAATAAAGACTCTAAATAAAATTGTGAATTTTCTATTATAATCTATTGATAATGTTATATACATCAAGTTAGTTGCTCTTCAAAGCACATTTGCAGTAAAGAAACTTATCGCAGTTATTATTCCCGTGACCTTGCCAATGTCCATTACAAGACGAGTGCTGCTACACAGTTTCTGTTACAGCCCCGCATGCAATCCCATATACTCATAGCTGTCCAACGAGGTATATACCTCATTGAAAATTTATAATATTATCTAAAAGTGAGTCCCTACAATTTGTTGAAGTATAAATTTCATCTTTTATATATCTCATTAGATGAGATAGACTACTTTTAGAAAAAAAATTCAAAACGGACTGGGACTGCAACGGCCGTAAACAGAGCTGTGTCTACCATTTTCCTTACAAGAAATACCACCTTTGACATTGTTTCACTGGCCATCGGCATTGATAAACAGAATACCAAATAAATTCATTGATAGTTGAAAACTAAATTACTTCTCAAACAGCAACTTTCTGCTTGTATTTGGTTCTGAGAACAGATAACCTTTTCTGAAGAGGCAGCTTCTCCTCTTTTTTTCCTGTTTTGTCCAGATAGAAGATCACCTTTTTAAGGGTTGTCATTGCCTCTTCACTCTCATATCCCAACTCTTTCTCTTGGATGCTCAGTACCCTCTTCAGCAGTGCCAATACCTTCCCAGCATCTCTGTCTAGTCTGGTCTGAATGGACACTAGGCAATCAAGGGCTTCTCCTGTCAACACACATTATATAATATAACAAGAATGGTGAGGATCCAGAACTACACATGCCAATATAACTAAATGACTCAAAAAACTTCCCAAGTCCCAACCAAATAATCATTTAAACATAATCTTGAGACCAAATTCCGAAGCATGCTTTTATTTTGGATAATTTGATGAAGAACAGAAGAAATAAATACAATAAACGAAAATGAAGACAAGTGCATCACTGCAGGCAACGCATGCATATATGGCATGGTGGTGCATGCCAACTGTTGGTCATTTCACAACATAGTGTGCATCCATGTGTTTCAAGACCTTGACTTTAAACTTGAGCTACACACACTCAACAGCAGTGAAATACACGGAACAGCACTGAAGCTACACATGATGCTCATCCGTGTATTTCACTGCTTTAGTTGTATATGTGAGCCTGCACAAAACAGCAGTATGATACTATACATCCTGCTGCTTCAGTATGAAACATACGTTATTTTCATAAAGTCATGCCTCACCAACACAGGCCAGTTTATACCAGACATAGCAGAATTGTTCAACTAACAATCTTTTTGTCATTTAGAAAAGAAGGAAGACGTACCAACAGGAAGAGAGTGCTTTCCAAATGCATTCTCTCGAATGCGCACCACCTCCAAAGCAAGTTCCTCAGCTTCTTCATCTCGTTTCAGGTGGTAAAGAGTAACTGCCAAGTGCAGCATAGGGACAGTAATGGATTGATCTTCAGGACCCAATGTTTTAACCATGATCCATAGAGAAGTCCTGAGCAAGCGCTCAGATTCCACAAAGTTCTTTGAGCGTGAATAAGAGGTGGCAAGGTTTAGAATATGGGACACCAGACTAGGATGTTCACTTCCTTTGTGCTTCTCCATGATCAACAGACACTCCTCTAGTATCTCTCGGCCCTCATGATCTCTGAAGACAAAACAAACATAAAAAAGCAGACCAATAAAACACCATGACCAAAATTCTCATGGATGACCAAAATTCGCATTAATGGCTAGCAACACATGATATTCTCTATAACTAACTGAGTGTGGCAGCGCTTGATGCCAAAATTTCAGGCAAATTACATGTTATTCTTGGAAAAAGGGTTGATTGATTTGCTGCGATTTCGGGAGTGTTTGGAGGGGCGGAACCAGGATTTTATATTGGGAGGGGCTGAGATGAACTCGAAATCTAATAAACAATTTAAATTTTATATAAACCAAACGAGTTTATACTTCATTTCTAGTAAATTTTGTCATAGATATGCAAAAATAAAAAAATAGACAAAAGATTAAGTTTTTTTTTAAAATATGTTATTGAAACTGTATTTACGATCCTTTAAATAATATAAATCATCTTTTATCCAATTTGAGTTGATATTTTCAATAAAATAAAATTTCAATGTAAATAATCATAGAATCTACAAGAAAATCATCATTCATCTTAGTGTGAAGTTTTGTACTAACAAATTTCATAAATGAAAAAAATATAATTGATCTCAATATATCTAGGCAGGTAAAGATTAAAAAAAAATTCATTCTAACAAAGATTTAAAAATTTTATAACTATATTTTTGTAGGAGAAATCTGAAAATCATGATAAAATTGGTAGTAAGGGAAATTCGTTTCTCATATTGTATTATTGTATAAGAAATGTGTATTTAACCATGTGATCGATAGAAATTGAGTTACATCTCTTCAATGCAAGGTAAGTGATGGCTGTACAGGTGGTGTAATGGGCAAATAATGGCAGAATTAATTAGCCTATAGGCCCTATACAAGACAATAATCAACCGTGTACAAACTGGTGTGATAGAGGATAATCAACCATGATTAGGGGTAATTATGGCTGAATAATGGTAGGAATAATCACAGCTTACCCAAAAAAAATTTCAAAAAATTTGGGTGGGGCTACAGCCCGGCCAAGCCGAGCTGTAGCTCCGCCCCTGAGTGTTTGTATATGGTTTTTTTTCTTCAAAAGATCATATGTTAGCTTTGCTTCGAGAATGAATTTGATTTTGCTGTGATTGGGAAATGTAGGATGTTTGTGTTTGCCTGCATCAGGGTTCTTTTTTGGGTAACCATTGATGATTTTGTTTGATTCTTTAAAATTTGGTTATGTACAGAAAGAATTTGTTTGATTCATTGAAGAATTTGAGAAAAAGTGATATATAACATGGTTTCAAAATATACATGTTCTGCCTCAGCTTTGTCTTTGTTAAGCATGAGATACCTTTGAGCTTCAATCTGGACAAAACACATGAGCTTTATATACTGATTTATGGCAACAATAGAAATTCAACTTCCTAAGGGCCTTGAACTGATTATCAATCATCAGAACATGGAACATATATAACAGACGCTATGGTCAGAAATCCATCAACCTTGGGAAACAACAATATAAAACTGTCCGAGAAGACTGTTGTCATGTATAGGACAAAAATTATTAGTTCACAACCAGCATTATTGTCCTTTTCATAATCAGATCTGAGTATTTCATGTATGGATTTAACCAATTTGCAGACGGTTTAATTGAGCTATAAATAGGATAACAATTGGATATTAACTTCAACAGTGAAAAAAGGCTATCCAGGTAACAAAACTAAGCATGTTGAGGCTTCACAAGATAAAGGTGATTCCCTTGATTTATCTTCCTTTATTTTGTTCTGTACCACCCAACCTATTCCTGCAAATTTATGCATAGTTTAAAAAAAAAAAAAGAGTTGTTTGAACACCCATTCAAACGACTATTGGGGACAATGTGCAGTAGCATGTATTGATCATGCGGTTGCATGTACCATGTGCGGACCCGACCTTCAGCATGTGGTTTTTAAAAATTGTGCAAAATTCACTGGGAGTACCTTACACGCACTGAGTTGGAATGTGTCGATTGCTCAGAATGAGACCATTTTCCAAAACAAAAGGATCTACATGGAAAATATATGGGAGGTGATTAAGACATCTATCCCAGCTATCACTGGGAGGAAGTCACTATCTCTCGATCAGCCTTCTTGACAGGAGGGGAAACCGATCCTTTGTGGAATTGTAACTCATTCAGGGAATTTAGTTGTTTGTTGTTTTTTTTCTTCTTTATTTTACTCTCTTTTGCTTTACCGTATGGAGATCTCCTCTCCCTTGTTTGTTTGGATGGGGGGGGGGGGGGGGGGGGGGGGGCGTTGTGTGCACAATATAAATGAAGCTTCAACCTTCCTCTCAAAAAAACTTCACTGGCACTCTGAGGTTCAGTAGCACTGCAAGGACTAAAATGACTTAAATTCCAGTTACCTTCCGGCAACATGAAGTAGTTCAGCCAGGTCCACCTTCATCTTTTCAAGAAGACCATCATCTAAAGCCTTATATTCTGAGTCTGTGATAATCTGAAGACCCTTTCTGTAAAGATGAATAGCTTCTTCAATATCTCCTGGCCAATGGTAAAATAACTAGATAATTAGTGAGGCAGATGTCATTGGTGCTACCAAGCTTCAGGTACACAAGCATAAAAATTTAGAGTACCTTTTGCACATAGGGCATGTGCCAAGGAACACATGGCCATCCCCACTCTCCCATCTTTTGATCCATAAAGATTTTTATAAATGCTTAAAATTCTGTATGACAGAAGATAAGATGCAATGCTCAGTTGGAAGAAGGTAAAAGTACTTACAGTAAAAGTGACTCTTTTAGAGACTACCTACTTAAACTGACGACAAAATGATCATCCAAGCCAAAAACTAAGAAAATGCAAGTGCAAAAGTTAAAATAATATACCATGTGATTTTATTGGGAGCTACCTTTCCATGGATCCCTATAAATTAAACACCCCCCCCCCCTCCCCCCACCCCAATACCCAAAAAAAAAAAAGAGAAAATTTTCATGTTCTTTCAGAAAACTTTTTTCATACAATGATATATTCATGCCCTGGTGGTCCTTAGCTACAATATGTCTAAGCTCCCATTATATAAGGGAATCAGTTCCTACATCACAGGGAGCAGCAGAACAAAACCCATCCCACAAAAATAAATAAGTAAACAAAATCATAAAAAAACCTGTCCTTTTTCTGCTTCTGCCACATGCAGAAGTCCTCTGCTTCTCCAAAATTACATGCATTGCAAGTGTACATAAATGATACGATCTAAAACTACAGTATGTAAATCAGATAAGCATGACAAAGCCTTGATCTTAGAGAATATTAGTCCATCAGCAATCTTTTTTTTTTTTTGAAACTTAACGGTAGGCTATTGCCCTCCAATTATATTAATGAGAGAGAATGCCCAAATGGGAAACACAAGAAGAAAAAGGAAAACAAAACCCAGCTCGACCCATTCATCATAGAACTGATCTCTACGACGAACACCATCGAGCTACCCCACGAAATGAAATTGGTCCATCAGCAATCTAAAGTCCATTAAATGGCAGAAAACCTGCAAAATGAAGTTTTCGCATCTTCAGTCCTCCCTTCACTGATGAGAACATTGCCAAGGCCAAACAGAGGTATTATAATATCTTCATTTTCAGCACCTCTGCTCTTTTCCAAAATTTTGATTGTCCGATGATAGATGTCTATTGCTCGACTAGCCTTTCCAGTTCGGGTGAAGACTTTTGCCAATCCTAGAAGTGATGCTATGAGACATTGGTTATGTTTTCCTGTAAGAAAAAGTAGTACCACATGATGTAGTTGATCTTTTTTATTAACAAGCAACCCATGGGAAAAGGAGTCCAACAAGAAAAAACAAAGCATTACAATTGAAGATAATATTTTTAGTTGCATTTGTAAAATAATTCATTTATGTTTCAACAAGTATACTTGAAGAGATCCATATGTAAACTGGAGAAAAAAAACAGAGCATAAATCACAGGTCATAAGTATAGCTCAGATGATAAAGTCTGCAGTTCTGCTGAATCAGAGCAAGAGAGTGATCATAAAAAAAAAGAAGCCACACAGTTACAAAAAGGGAAACAAAGCTAATGCAATCGGTATTGATAAGAGTCCTCCATGACCATTACCTAATTATGTCAAAGAATTATAAATTTGTATTAAAACAAAGCAGCAAAGGTTTCTCAGTATTCCAGCCTTGCCTAAACCAAATACATTCATTTTTATGAAACAATAAGAAACTGAAGAAGTTGTACACTCACAACTGACCAAAGCAGAGTGCACTGCATAAGTGTCTTTGATCGACGATAAGTAAAACTCGTAAAGAAATGCATGAAGTTCCATATGAAATGCGAGAATTGTTTTTTTCGATTCATTTAAGCAAAGTTACTACAAAATTTGGTAAAATATATGTATAAAGCACTTACCGAATAATCTCTCTAGGATCTCAATACCCCTCCCATACAAAAGCATTGCATCCTCAAACTTCCCCAATGATGCATACACACTTCCCATATGCAACAGTAATGAACCAAGAAGGGGAGTATCATTATGTATGCCGCCCACTATGTCATTCAACTGTTACAGACAAACAAAGATGTAAAAAGTTCATTCTGCAAAACAATTAAAGAGATGCATAAATATATACAACAACTTCAATAACTTTCAAGACAACTTGTGTTACTGCTGCATTTTCTCCCAATTGACAATGTAGAGAATAGAATTGGAAGCATCTATATCCACATTCTCCTATTGATGAGTTGAAAAAAGAATATTGGGTGAACACTTCACACGATAAACTTCATGACAAACAAAATCCAAAAAGGTGACAATATTCTGAGGATAAACAGACTCATAATGAAATTTGATCATAACCATGTTCCTGGGCATTTTATTCTTGTATTGAACTAGTTGCATGTAACACCTACCAATATATCATAACCTGTTATGGAGAAAAGAATTTTAGAAAAATGGAAGATTATAAGTCCAATTTTCAGTCACTGTTCCAGACATATAAGTCAATTTTCAGTCACTTCATCTCCTCTTTTATTTTATGTTTATGCATGATTATGTTTCCCAAATGACCTAAGCTATCTGCAATTGTATGTCATTAATTGTCTATAAAGGTGTTGAATCACATGCTTCATCTTCCTACTGACTTGTAATTTATAAGATAATACCAGATCAAGAACATGCGAAGGAAATGACCCAAAGGAAACATCTTAAATTTGCAAATATAAATAAATAAAATACCATCTCCAACAGTCTCCCAGCGAGTTTTAGATCATCAAGACTCATGTATCCCATGGCAACGATATCAAGAATAGCTGCTTGCTCTATACCCCTATCACCAGCATGTATCTGATCTGCAACAGCGATATAATTTGCTTGGAGAAGATCAATGGCACTACCTTTATCCCCTTTCTCAATCAAGTCTTTTACTTCAGTAAAGAACTCCTGCAGCTGTGTCTCAAAGTCATTCATACCATCCATGGAGAAACTAATCAATGTCTTAGACCTGCTAGCAGTAGACATCCATTGTATCAATCCTTCCAAAATGCAAAACATGAACATGCATCTATATCTATTATAATACAAATACACATTACATGAATTACTAGTCTACACATCAAAAAAAATGATTTTGCACTACCAGCATACACATCAAAAAACTGAGTTGATGTTTCCTATCAGATCCATGGTTTCATGCAATTGTAGCAAATAAATTTATTCTCCCTTTTCTCCATTTCTATTCATCCTCATCTCGAATATGCTTAGTAGAATGATCTCAAGGGGAGTGGAACATGGTTGGATTAAGGGTTTGGAATGGGTACACATATCGCACCTACAGTATGTGGATGACACTATTCTCTTATGTGACGGGGGAGTAGACAAATTGGATACTTTGAAGCTTGTCCTCAAATGTTTAGAAATGGTTTCCGGCCACAAGCTGAACTTCAACAAAAGCAATTCAGTGGGAATCCATATGTCGAGGAGAAAATTTTCGAGTGTAGTAGAAGGATAGGGTGCCAATTCACGTCCTTTCCCACAACTACTTAGGCCTCTTAAATCATTCGGGTGGTTTGAGGAAAAGGGATCGGGGTCCTCTTCTTCTTAGATCAAAAAGGAAGTTGGAATCTTGGAAAGGCTAGCCGACTTGACCTATTGAAGGTGGTTTCACTAGCCCTCATCTCCATTTCCTCTCTCTATATAAAAGGCCCCCATGGGATCCTATAGATGTTATAAGAAGAAGGTTTCTTTGGTCCACGAGCAAAGGTGGTAGAAGACCGCATTTGACCAATTGGGCTCGTGTTTGTTGTGGCAAAAAAATAAAAAGTGGGTGGCATGGGGGCTCTCAACCTTACACTAACTGGGCCTTATTGGGCAAATGTCTTTGGAGGTCGTTAATAGAATTGTACTCTCTTTCCCAAGTAATCTGGGTCAAATACAATGATAGATACACGAGACTGGATTTGGTGCCCAATCCGAGGGCCCACCCCTCGATGGCGTAGACACACATACTTGAAATGGTGGAGGTGGTAATAAAGGAGATTAGATTCATCCCAGATAAGGGTGTGGAAATAAGATTTTGGAAGGACAAGTGGCTTAATGGAGACGCTTCTGAGGTACTTTTCCATGTCTCTTTCATGCGACAATGAATAAGGATGATTTGATATGTGATTCTTTACTTGTATGTTCAATTGTATTGTTTGGGCTCCTCGGTTCTGGTAAAACCTCCATGATGGGTAAGTGGTTGAGGTTTTCATTCTTTTAGCTCTTCTTCACGAGGTGGAATAGGATTTAGAAAAGGAAGATTGGTAACATGGAGTAATTCTTCAAAATGATCTCTCATTGATCTCTAAAAGTTGCTCAATAGAAACCCTCAAGATATTCCCTCCCAGTATGCTAACCAAATATGGGCTTCATCTTCTCCATTGAAGGTGATTGCTTCATGTGGCTCCTCTCATTCGGCAAGCTTCTCAGTTCTCACCAAGGCAAATGGCTCAAAGTGGACTAGTGATGGAAACCTCACTTGCAAATTTTGTAACGATGAAGTGGAGTCTCAAGATCATCTTTTCCATGGTTGCCCTATTAGTGGATTTGGACTTTGGTGGATAAGGCACTTGGCTGAGATGTAATTTTTTAAATGTGGATGACATGTGAAAGTGCTTTCATATGAGATTCAAGTAGAGGGGCCAAAGAAAGAAAGCAAGATTCTTTGGGAATTGGGATCAATATTCATGCTGTGTCGGTGCCTATGGCTCACTCAGAATAAGAGCATTTTTTATCAGAAAGAATATATATTGAGAATATTTTCAACTCCATGGCGGGTTCCTTTGTGTGTGGGCTACCACTCTACTTTGTGATGTCCTTACTTTCACTAGAGTGTAGGATGTATTGGCAGGGGTGGTTCATTTTGAATAAAAGTCTCCATTGTTTTCCTTTTTATTGTTTCTTTTTGTTATTGTTTCCTCCCTCATCTCCTATTGTTCAAGGAGCGGGCGGCATTCAATAATATGAGGCTCCCATCTTTTCTTTAAAAAAAAAATTTGAGTTACAAAAAGTACATGAAATACATTTAAGCCTCATTTGGGTAGTGACATAAGCTATTACAACGTAGATAACTAAGACAGTATATATAACTATACCAATAGGATAATCCATTTTCTGTTTGGTTGTGTTTTTAGTTATTCTAGGGACCAGGAATATCACCACCAACTTATTTCCACCTATTCCTTGCAAACAAACAAGTTTTTGGGCTTATTCACCCATATTCCACCATATTCCACATCCATGCATCTACCAAACAGAGGCTAAGTTAGTTTTGCCTAACTATTTTGCAAAGTAATTAGTATAATTACATATATTCATCAATAAAAAAGAAAACCCACCTAAGCAAGTTATCCGGAGCTGAGACACCCAAAGAAAAAGGTCCTTCTTTGGTAGAATCAGGCGAATCAGAAGACCCATTTGTAAAGAAGCATTGCATGCCTTGGAAACGATTTGATATTCTAATGGGAACCCAAAAAACTGATTTACAATTCCAGGAAACCGTGCAGTGCACACAAGCATTTTTCAAATTCTTCGACCGCAAAGGGAGGCACCGATTATCCCTACTGAACACATAAATAAAAATTCTGTCAGAACATAAAACTGAAGCATATATTGACTTCATTTATCTTATCATATCCTTGATCATTATCAAAGTAAACAGAACAAACTAGAAAAAAATGTCAATAAATTATTTCAGTTTCAAAATCCAGACTTGAATGCAAATCGGCAGACCTAATGACACAAAAACCAAGGAGCTCATCATTTCATTCAGGACGAGTTGATCAATGGAGTTCAATATATCGAAAAAAAATATTATTTCATACCTTGGCAAGGTAAGTGAATGGAGATAAGGCAAAGAAGCCGCCATTTTTTGGGACGCCGGGAGCTGCTGCAGCTCGCTATGCCCCTTTCATCAATGGGAAGCTCTATTTGAGCCCCTCTAGATAGTAAGCCCCTCGTTTTAATCATTTAATGTACATGCACTTCATATATTAACCTCATATGTAAACAATAAACAAACTTCTCTCACATCAAAACCTCTCTCTCACCCTACCTGTCTCCCCCTACAAAACCATTATTTTTGTACATATTCACACAAATCATCAAAATTCTAAACCCTAAAAAAAATTAAAAACTTAAACCCTATATATACACAAGATAAATGGTATGCTTATTAAAATAATGTTAATTAATAGGGATAGTCGATATGGACTTTGATAAATTTTTGTAGACATTATTTAAGTGATGGAATTTTGTAGACTTTGCAGACTTTCACAAACTTTTACAGACTTTTATAGACTTTTGCAGACTTTCACAGATTAACTCTCATTGACTTTCACATACTTTTGTAGACTTTCACAGATTAACTCTCATGAACTTTCACATACTTTCACAGACATTGATAGACTTTCACATATTGACTCTCATGGACTTTCACATACTTTTATAAACATTTGTAGACTTTCACAAATCACTCTCACAGACTTTCACAGACATTTGCAGACTTTCACAAATCACTCTCATGGACTTTTATAGACTTTCACAGATTTTAGCAGACTTTCATAGATTGACTCTTTTCACTTATGGATTTCTATTAATAAACATAATAATATTTTTGGATTTTTAAATAATAAATAAAGAATTCATCATACCCAACATAAAATGTAATTTAATACAATAAATATCAATCTTCACTTATCTGAAATGCATATTGCTAGAATGTCATGATAAAAACACTATTTTTAACTAGATAATAATACATTAGTTCACCATGATATTGATATCACCGTCATCCCACATACGTTTAGCTATACTTAACCATCAATTATTGGCATCTCCATATTGTTGCTCTTGAGTTTGAACTTCCGGAGGGTCTTTATTGTCCTCTCGTTGTTGCTCCTCAGTTAAAACATTATAGGTATACATTATATATAGTACACAACAATGAAAATAATTGATTGCAACACAAACAAATTCATAATTCTTAGATATTCATCAAGCATATGAGTCGATATCAATATTTCATACATATTTACATTCATAAAAAATTCTTCTTCATTAAAAACAATCAATCTAAAAAAATAAAAAATAAAAAAAACCTAATTATATTACATCTCTTCAAATATAATTAAATAAAATCATAAATTATATTACTTAAAATAAAATAAAATAAAAGTAGTCATTATATTACTTTAAATAAAAAATAAAATAAAAGCAATCGGTATATTTAGTCATATATATACATATGCCTAATTATATCTTTTTATTTTTATATATGTCTGAACATTATAAAAAAATATGCATGTATATTGTACAATAATAGAAACATCTTCAAGAAAAATCAAATCAAACAGTATACATATAATCAAATATATGATAAATCTATAGTTTATAGAAATATAATTGTGGATGATCTAGGCATATATTATATAATATATAATAATGAAATGAATGATTGCAAGACAAACAAATCTATCAATCTCATATATTCATCAAACATATGAGGTGATAGCAATATTTCATACAAATGGACATTCAGAAGAAAAAAAAGATGATAAATAAAGAAAAAAATGTGAATAAAAATATGAAAGGCATGGGATAAAAATCATAAAGGAGTTTTGTTAAAAAAAAGAAGAATAAATATTCACAATACTGAAATAAAAGTCTATGAGAATCCCACTCATTTGGGTGGGATTTTGAAATGACATTTTCCTTTGTATTTATCTTTTTAAAGTCCACAAAAATCAATCATTTATGAAAGTCTTCACAAATTCTGTTTAAATTGAATAACACATGACAAAATGTCTCTATGAGGAGTCTCAATTGAATAACGTTGGACTTTTTGTCCACGAAATAATGTCTCCATCGAATAACACTGGACTTTATGTCCACAAAATAATGTCTCAACCGAATAATACAAGACTTTTTGTCTACGAAATAATGTTTCAATTGAATAACGCTGGACTTTTTTTCTACAAAATAATGTCTTAATCGAATAACACTGAACTTTTTGTCAATGAAATAATCTCAATCGAATAATGCTGGACTTTTTGTCCACAAACCAATGTCCTGATTGAAAAACACAAGATTTACAAATCCATAGACATAGACAATTTATCCATAAAAATCGTAATTGACTACCCCCTTTTAAAAAAATTTAAAAAATATTAGGTGAACTTATTTATTAAGCCGTGTACTTATGAGAAAAATCTAAATGAGTCTTTAACAATAAAATTCATTCAAATGGGGCTTACTTACAAATAAGAGAGGCTTAAATAGAGCCACCCTTCATCAATCCGTCTTTCCTACAAGGCTACTCGGACTCGGACCTGATAAACGGTTCTCCATGAATAATCAGATTGTAATCGATGAGTGAAGGTCCATAGTGGACCTCATGGGGGCCGCCCATGGGCCAATTGAGACAAAATGAGAAGGAAAATGCAGAACAACTTGCAATCACTTTTTGTTTGGATTATATTTTGAAAAAGGTTAGATTCTGTCATTTTTTATCTTTATCGATCAAAATTTAGACTACGCATGTTTTTTATAATTTTAAAACAATAAATATAATCTAATGAGGTGTTTTGATAAAAAGTGTATTTTGTTTCATTTTAAATTGAACGAACCTAATTTTAGTAAGTGTAATTTTTTTTAACGAGATATATGTTTCACTGAATTTCTAATGAGATATATAAAACTGCATTTTGGTTGATAAGATTGAGTGTAATAATGCCCTTATTTTTTAGGACGTATATGTATATGTATTTTATTTTTATTTTGCTAATAAGGCTCATTTTGGACTTATATATATTTAGTATGGTAGAAAATGATTTGTTGAGCCCCTAATGTAGTCTCATCCGCAATCTACATCGGTTTCTTAAAGTACATATTATTATATAAAATAAAGTATATATGTTAAGATATAATAATGTATTTTTTCTCTTTGAAAATAGAAAATAAAAATTTATATGCTATAATGAAACTCCATATAATATGATAGTACAGTATATAAAGCTATAAAATGGACTAAGTGTCTTAGCTCTCTTTAGTATGTCAAAAGTGTTGTATACAAGGATATCTGGCATTACAATATGTTCTTCTTCTATACATAAATGTACATATTCTAAAATTGGGTGGTTGAACCTTCCCAGACCCATTTGGTTATATCATCCCGTTTTTGTGTTGGTGGTTCAGATAAATAAATAGTTTGGTTCAGATAAATAAATAGTTTATGCCCACAATGGTAATATTCGACGGATGAGCTGCATATTCCATTGTCCTTCTTGGAGGAATTCGGAGAGCTTATAGTTGAGCTGTGCCAACATATTTAAATAAGTTGGGATCTGGGCAAATGGAATTGGTGATAACAATGCATCTTTTAATGACATCAATGTCTTCATAATTCCCAGTTTTCGCCTGATGTACGTTCTAATCAAAGACTGCTGCATAATGCTTTCAACACTAGGGAAGTCGACTTTTGTTATTTTGATCTCCCATGGGCTCCTGTCCATTTGTATCTACCTACAAAAGCTATAAGAGAACGTTGAAGTAGCAGCTTGAATGCTAGTATTGCAAGTATAGCCTGCCAATATACTGCAGTACTGTATATTCCATGTAATTGAACAAAGCATTAATGCAGTTTTAGATTTTGTAGGGGCATATACAATATTTTTATTCATTTATTGTGGCCTCATTAACAGAAAAACAATGAGAACTTTCAAAAAAGAAAAAGGGACCCTAGTCGAAGACTAATTTTTCTAATAATTTATAAGGTGGTTTACCTTTATAATTATTATTTTTTTTCAATGGCTTAGAACCCTCAAATTTAACATATTTCTGTTGATAACATTTTAAAAAATAAAAGGTGATACTGTCTACCATTTCGGAAAAAAAAAAAAATTTCATCGCTTTTGCGATAGGAAGAGATTTTTCTAACCATAAAATCCTCCTGCTCCCCATTTACTGTTTAGTATACTGATTATCCTATCATCCGTCTCGACTTATTTCTTCTCCGTTGTCGTTAAATTTATATAGGCGAACAACTCATTGTACAACCTACGCGTTGTGTTCGAGGGAAGACGAAACCATAGACCACCTGTTTTGTCAGTGATCAGTCGTTTTGAGCTATGGAAGAAGCTGGGGTCAGTTTGACACTAGCATTCAGTTGATTGAGGAACTATGGGAGGCGGCCAAGGTTTTTGGGGGCAGTGCAGACAGGTGTATTGATGCTGTGGTGGCGCGGGGGGTCATACAAGTCGTGATTTGGGCAATTTAGCTCACCCGTAACTCGGTAGTGTTTAGCGGCCAATGGTTCTACTTTGAAAATCTTTGAAAAATGACTGGATTTCATTAATTGTGGATGCAAAATTCATTTGCGTCGATAGGAGTTCGGTTTAAATTGTGATGTAAATGGGGGTGGCCGACAAGGGTACAGGTTTTAGAACTCTCTTCTACTCGAGGGCCCTCACAGCTCTTGTTTTTTTTTTTTTTTCATTTTAATGTTAGTTTCTGGTTCTAGCAATTGTCTATATATTTTTTTTAAAAAAACTCATTTTCCAACGATTGCCACCTTTGTACACTGGGACTGTTGATTAAACTTGAGACTTATCTAGACTAGAATTATATTTATTTTAAAATTTATTATATTCATTTATCAAAAAAAAAATTAGGGCTATACATGAAAAAAAAATAATACAAATAATTTCAATAAACAAATTTACACAATGTATGAAAATGACATGGATGTGTATAATTTAGGTTTGAACTCAAACCATTTTAGTACAAAAAAAATATAACAAACAATTTCAAAAAAAAAAAAAGACAAAGGATCATAATGACATGCAAAATAATTTATTTCGGAGTTATAATATGTACCTTTCGGATTAGGAGAATTTCAAAACCCTTTAGTGATCCTAGGCCAAGAGAATGGAGTGAGGGACATTGGTATTTCGGGTGTAAGAGAGAAATGGGGTAAGAGAGATGGATTTCTCGGGTTGGAAGACATGTATGAACAGTGGAGGCGTGTTATACACTTCAAAATGTTTTTATAATAGAGACGTGTTACATATAACACGTTTACATACCTTTATATTTTCAAATGAGGCGTGTTATATATAACACGTCTCCTTTGATTTACTGTTAAAAAAAAAACACCCGTGAGGTGCTGTTTTAATACGAGAGGCGTCCGTAAAAAAAGAAAAATAAAAAAACCCAGTCAACGCTGACTAGGTCTAGGGTTAGTTTTTGCAATTAAATACGGGACGGGGTTAAAAGTAAAATTAAATTATTTCAAGAGGTTATTTATGAAAATTTCCCTTATATTTATACTTTATTTTTTAAAATACATATCTCATTAAATAAAATATATTTTAAAAAAATTAAAACATATGTGAATTACATGTGAGACTGCATCTAATTTTTTTTGTATGTAGACCATCAACATTCTAAAGTTCAAATAGTTCATTGAACAAACAATGAAACAAGATCACTAATTTCAATAAGTTTACCAGATTTAGACCATAATATATTTATCACTACATAATAAATATATTAATTATTATTACTAAATAAATAAATTTCTAAAATATAAAATATTTTAAAAAAGATTTACATAATCATCGAGTCTTAAATATTAATTTTTTAAAAACTTTTACTTAGATAATGTCTGAAAACCCGTTTGAAAAATAAATTTTTGCATAAAGTGAAATAAACTTGATTTTCAGAAAATACATTTTCTACATTTTTTAAAAAACATTTTTACACTAAAAAACGGTAAGTACCATTTTAATTAAATCTATTTTCCATAATGCATTTTGTAAAACATCTGCACTTTCTGTTTAATTAAAGTGTTGCCAAATGCCCCCTTAGCATAGCACGATTCTCTGTAAAATCTAAGTTTTTTTTATTAGATTTAATATTTTAATAAATAATTAATTGCAATGTGAATAAAGAAGTGATCGTTCAATTAACCCAACCAGTAACTGATTATCAAAAATCATCAATGCAACCAATGGGTTGATTGGTTTTCACCGATTTTCTATCAGGTTTTGAGGATAAACAAAATCAAAATCAAAGCAGGTGAATGTTTAACTGGTGAATTCTAAAATACTGCAGTCCATTCCCATTGTGTTGTACTCTATTTTCCCCATTTCTTCAATCGCCTGAGATCTGCCTTGGAGTTGGAGAAGTGAAACGACCGTCAGTCCTAGTTGCACACCATGCATGGTTGAAGGAGAAAAAGAAATTATACACAACATATGCTAATCTGGTACCAAGAAGGATTTCCAGCATAAAAAAAGGCACAAAACCTTAAATAGAGAAGAAAAAAACAGAGAAAAAAAGACAGGAGAAGATATTAGAGCGAGCAGCACAACTTGTTTATATCAGGGGGAATAAAAAAACAAAGGTACCCCTACGGGTAAATAATATACATATTTTATCATGACAATAAAAAGGTGTTGGTCTTGAATTTGTCACCTAATCTTCAGGGAAATAAAATCAGGCAAGTGAAATAAGATATATAAATATATATCCTATTTTTCACATCTCTTCCGGTTCTCCCACCGGCCTTTGTATCTTCCTTTAAAATTTTATAAAAACTTAACCCGTTTTGGCCATAGAGGCAAGGAAAATCAAGGTACAAAATCCTAATCCTAAAAAGATCTTTAACATACAATCATCAGTACAGTATTTTTGGAGGGCCAGAGGCCCGGATACATAAAGTGATCTGGATTGCTGCAAATATGAATAAAAAACCTTACATACCTTTTATACAAGATGAGCAGACTGGATCTTGATTCTTCCTAGAAAGATTGATTTTCTAGCAGGCACCCTGTTCATCCTAACTTGGAGGAATGTCTTCTTGGGCTGATAATGATAACAAACAAGTCAATTATACCAAACTAAAATATACACCGGTGAGGAGAATGACATGACAGGGAAAAAAGAGTTTCTCCCATTAAACAAAGATGAGGGAGGAACATAATGACTTACTGCTCAAAATGAATCCCTGGAGCAAGCTTTGTGCCTTCTCTGCTCGCTCAGGACTTCCAGTTATTTGAACCACCTTCTCTGTCTGTTCAGGTTTATCCTCTACAAGACTAACAGTAGCCCCTGATATCTGGATTTTTTTTTTCTTTCATTAAAAGAAAGTAAAGAAGAGTTGTTTTAAACAAGCTATTGAATAGAGAAGAGAGCTCACCTCACTAATCTGAACAAGCTTGCTTCCTGATCGCATCATCAAGCTTGCAAGTGCATGCTTAGGTATGACTACTTCAAGGGTTTTTCTAGTTACAACAGATGACACTTGAGATCTGAAAGCAATAGACTGAGATTTCACAAGTGCAACAAAAAACAAAGGTTCATTATCGTTAAGTGAATAGTTTCACTTGCCTGTTTGACATACTTTGTTGTCCCTCTTCATTACTATTCATTTCTTCCTGTTGCAATGATCCACTGTCCCAACTTCTATTGTCCTAGTCATATAAAATATAATGCATGCATGATAAACGACAATATATTATTAGGATAAAATCAAGTAATGAAGGACAAATGATTTGGATTATGGTGTCAGAGATGTCAGTACTCTATGTCTTAGAACTCAGGTTTGGAATGAAAAAGAATGCTTGCTTTTCTCAGTCCAAGTTAAAGGGAAAATAACACAAAAACTTAAATTTATAGGCATGGTTATATGGGAGCACCTAGCACATCTATCCCGATGTTCTAACAATGCTATGCTCAATTAACAAGTTCAATCAATAATCTATGGAAGGAATATTACTAGGAGGCATTTTAGTATTTCATAATTGGTGAATAACAAACATTTGGGTTGAATTTGTGCAAGTTTATAAGGGTACTCATAACACGTATTTTTTCACACAATTCATTGATGAGGTCTACATGTGAAGTAATGAAGTTGTATTAAAAATCTTGTGCCAGGATTTTCATCATTCATATTTCAAAAGATGCTCCTTTTCTCAGTCATTGGGAGGTTAAGAGAGTTTGTAAGGAAGAAAAATAAAAGGAAAATTAGTTAAAAGCTGAAGCCAACCTGCCATGGGGATGAAGGCTGCTTTTGGGAAAAAACATTTGCAAGGTTTTTGCTACTACTACTAGATTGAGTAAAACAAAAAAATAAATCATTTAAATTTCAAGTCCATGGCATGAAACTATTTATCAAGTAAGAGAAATGCCTAAACTACCTGTAAATGTCGTGAGACAGCAATTGTCTGCGCATTGGAATAAGCTGCTCCCACAGGGCTGTTTCCTTGATGACCTTCATGGGAAGAGGTTTTAGGAGAACTAGACTCGAGATCAAATGTGCTCCCTGTATTACTGGGAACAGATGGTGGTGGTGGAAGATCCTGGCTGGAAATGTCATGGTACAAGTAGTTTTTTATCCTTGAGGTCACCTCAATTACAGCATCTCGAGCGGCCCTTATGTCCCCTACAATCTGTACACAGTTGTCATGAAAACCAGCCGTGTACTAAATATCTACGAACACTGAAACACATATGTACAATGGGAGGATGAAATTTAAGGGTATATTTCAAGTATTAGGCTTCATTTCAAGAAGCCCGAATGCATATCATTTCTCATCAATTCAAACATACCTGTACAAGCTCATCAGCACCTACTGCAAAAGGAAAAAGTTGCTCTCTTGGCAAGATCTGAATATTTGCCCGTGTTAATCTATTCATTTCTGATAGAGATCTATCTCTCCCATCCAAGCATTCAATCGCATTGGTTGGAACAAGTAATCTAGTTGTTATGATATTATCCTTGTTGGGATCCAGATCTACAATGTGTGTTTGAATATGTAGCAGAGCTTCCTGAGCAGGGAAGAGGTCGTCATCGGGACCCTAATGCACACACAACACCAAAACACAAGTATGACTTTGGTGACAAACATAAACTTTATCTGCTGCACATAATCTAAAGCAATGATCATATTTTGTAAATTTTTAATTTTATCTTTTGGAAGGACTTTAGGTTAAAAGCCTTTTTCAGAGGGGCGGTTTAATGATCAGAGTTGGTAGAGTGGACAATCTTTCTGCAGTAAATCTTGTGAGTTTAGAAAATGTTGGGTGAGTGAGTTTGCTAATCTAAGCTTGAGAAAAATAGAACAAAATGCTTGAGATAAGAAAAAAATATAAATATAACAAATACAAAGAACTTAACGTACCAAAAGCATATGGGTTTTCACAAGCATAACAAGACAGCATAATAACATGAGGAAACACAATGTTCCATGAGTGATAGATGATATGTTAGGAAATAGATTGGGAGGCATTCATCATGGAATTATAGCGATTAACTCATACAGTTATTCACCACCCAAATCAAGAAAAGTTGCATCATTTAATACTGCAATGGGTTGCATGAGAAATATTATACGTTCAATGCAAATTTGATATGATTAGAAGAGTGCCAAAAAAAGAAAAAGAAAAAGCACCAGCCAATAACAAAAAAAGGATCATATATTTAAAAGGTATAAGAATGTACAAAAAGTCCAAAATATTATTTTTGGCCAAAGCAAACTTTGAACAGGGATGAAGAGGACAACAATATAATTCGTGAATATTATTAATGAAAGTGCATCTAGAATTCATGCAGAAACATATATCCATTATGTTTGGCAATGCGATACGACAGTAAAGGCAGGCAAAGGGCATAAATCATGTGCCAATTTTTGTATCTCTCACCTTATGATCATTTGATGCTTGATAGTTTGCAAGGGCAAGGTTAGGTCATTACAGGAACACCGTCCTATTACTATTTCCATTGTTTATTTTCAGCAAAACATCATAACAGTCATCCAGTATAATTTTTTTATAAAACACCAATAAAGATGGTTGGTCTTGTCATTGAAGGATGCGAAATTAAGAAATTTATAAAATTGGGTTGCAATCAGGCAGCCAGGAGCAGTTGTAAACTTGTAATTATTCAGAATTTCAAGTTTTTCTTCTTTCAGTTATGATTTCTAAATGCTAATATCAGTATTGCTTTTTTGGTGTCTGACGGAGGCAGAAGGTTTGTAAAAAGAAATGACTACTACTTCAGAAGTCTTAAAGTTAAAGGTGTCATTTGTTTCTTCAATAAAAAAACACAAATTAATATTTACTGGCTGCACTACTTCTTACAAAATAGTGCTTTTTCTGCAACATTCATATTCATGTGATTCACATTGTTTAATATGGAGTGACTTTTGATAGTCCACTTGGAATAACTATCCCTAATATGTTTTTTTACCCTTAACAATGAAATGAAATCTATCATGGTAAACTAATACCTTTTCCAGAAAAATCAACAACATTCACATTTACCATAATAGAGATGATAACTTGTCCAGACAGTCATAACTTGAATAAAGTTTCATTGTCGAGCATGAAATATACTTTGCTTATTTCAGAAAATCATTCAATGACAGTTTATGTGCATCCACTCTTGAACATCCACATCCTTCAGCCTTATTGGCTATGTAACAAGTAAAACTGGTCCAGGATGAAGGTCATCTCAAACACCCTGTGTCCATGTCATATACAACACCTGGACATGTCTCTAGTAGACCATCTTCTTTTTTCAGTAAGATCTCTAATGCATTAGAATATTAAAAAAGAATTTGCTATTTTGTTTTACGTGAACCACGTGTTAGATCATAATTACATAGCCTGTCGGTAGTTATATCATAAAGTATAGCAACAAATTTAAAGAGAGCCCATGACAGCCAGATAAAGGTCAAGAAGTACTAAATCTGCATCTCTTAAAAATTACAGGAACTGTTATAAAGACATATGGCTGATAGACAATGTTTGCAGAAGGTATTCAAGTGATTGAATGATGTTAAATCATTTAGCATAGTAAATAAATATCTTAATATTAGTGTTTGTTCCATTCATGCAAATCATACTGAAAGAAACAATATATCTAATTTGCATCTTGTATGTTATACATTATCCCATCTAGCTAAACATGGTTTAAAAAATTCCAGGACTTTGTGAGTCAATACAAAACCATGATGTTATAAACAACAGAATGCATACACAACGTTAACATGACTAGTCAAGTAAATATAAGGCTTGCAAAAACTCAGACACCACATTATTCTATAACAATTGAGATTACCTCTTCAGATGCTATGATAACTATCCTCTCATCTGAACCAGGTGTAGGATCTTTAACTCTCACATCCACCCCTACATCAACTCGAAGCATTTCTATAATCCCATCTGGTTCTCCCATGATATTTTTGACTTTCTCGTTTGGACAAAGGATTCGAAACACAAGATCCTCATAAGAAAATGACGGCTCTCGATCAACCATAGGAGCAGCACCAGCCTCATATGTATATCCGGATGACCGTGAAGAATACGAATTGCTTCTTGTAAATCCTGATGACCGTGGCCCTGCTGATGGCCCATCAAAGGATGATCGCTGTTGCACATCATTTACGTGAGGGCCGAAATCATCTTCAGGATTGAAAAGATGTTCTGGTGAATGCATCCGCCCACAGAAATTCCCCCGCTCTCGATGTTGACTCTCTTTCACTCGAGCAGCAATAATTGCTACAGCCTTTTTCACAGAATTTGCCTCACCCACAATCTTCATACACAGTACAAGGAGACTGAAGTCAGCATGTAATATATGAATTTCATGTGACAATGAGCCACTTAAAAGGAAGGATATTTTAAACTTCAATAATAATTTCCAGTAACCAGATAAAGGGAATATTACTTGTTTCTTGTGCAACACAAAAGACAACTCATACAAAAAAAAGAAAAGATGACATGATAATTTTATAATTTAGTTGTGTAAAAACTCATTGTTGATGAAAAGAATATAGATCCTTGCAGAATGGTTACCACTGTATCCTATTTAATCAAGAAACCTTAAAGGTGAATAAACTGCCTTCAGGACTTCTACATGACATATAAAAGAACTATTCATGACTTAGACATTACCCCAATACAAATCCATGACTTACACTCCAAACAGAACAGATTGTTATTATACCCCAATACAAATCCTCACATCTTCAATGTCGTAAAATTATGAACAACTTTTCTATTATTAATTAAAATATGATATGAGTATTTTGAAATCCAACTCCAAAATTAATAAATAACAAACAACTTCAACAAGAGCAGTATAAAATTAATGGAGAATTCAGCATCCTTGGAAGCTTCTCCAACAATCAACAGTGGTTTCCAAATGATCACAAGCAGCATCAAAACTAATGGTTCACCTTAGTACCTCAAAACTAATGGTTCACCTTAGTACCGCGTTACTTCATATATGAAGCCATTTCAAATAATTACTTATAAGTTATAACCATATAAAATTTGGTAGAAATGGCATTAGATTCTGTTATGGTCAAGCAAGAATAATCTTCTAACCAGCCCCAATTTTAGCCCCATTTCTCACCCAAAATGCATATACTTCCAAGTGAAGGTATAAGCTTTAGTGCAATATCAAATATATAGTGCTGCTTGTAGTGTCACCCATCAAGCAAACGTTCAATCAGAATTAGCTAAGCCAATATCAATGCATGCTTTTTTCACCAAATGACAACTTCCAGTATTTTTTTGATGTCCACAAAAACACACACATCAATCTCTTCTGACAATATGAAATGCTGGTTAACACAAAATCCAAACCTGAACGATCTCTTCGGACATGGAGACACATCTGGGCATCCCCTGGTCCCTTGGGAGAATCCGTATGTGCGTCTTCGTCTCCATCCTCATCTGCTCAATAATCTTCCCTCCCTTCCCCAAAATACACCCCACATTCGCCCTCGGCACGACCAGCCTCGTCGTCACCCGCCCCCACCCGCTCCTCCCATCGTCTCCGTCAAATCCCCCGAATCCCACGGGCCCATCCCTCTCGCAGTCCAGAATCCTCTCGTGGATCAGCAGCAGCGCTTCCTGAGCCGGCGTGAACTGCGCCGACCGTCCGTCGGAGTCGCGCCGGCGCACCACGTCAGAGGTCTCGATGATCCGCTCATCGTCCCCCTGGACCAGCGGATGGACGTTGATCCACGCCCCAGTGTCCTGCCGGAAGGCCTTGATGATGCTCCCCGACTTTCCAATCACTCCACCGCACTTCGCGTCCGGGCAGAGGATCCGGTAGGTCGTCGTCACCGTGTCTGACGACGGGGGGGCTGCATCGGGCGGGGGAGGAGGCGGCGGGGATGGGATCTGCTGCTGCTGCTTCGGTGGAGGACGATTGCCGATCCCGCTGCGGCGGTGGCCGCCTGCGCCATAGCGGTTGTTGTTGTGGTGGTTGTTCCGGTTGTTGTCGTGGTGATCGTATCGGGTTTTCGAGCGGGGTTGCGAGTCGGCCGAGTCCTGGTCGAAGTAGTAGTTGCGCTTCGAGCGCGATCTGTCCATTTTGGGTGTTTTTTGGTTTTCGATTTTTTTTTTTAGGGTTTTGTTCCGAATCGATTTTGTGTTGCAGTAGTAGACATTGTTAAGGGGCTGTTTGGTTGGATCAGTATTCAGGGCTTACTCTAGCTGAAAATGAGTGTTTTTCAGCATTCATCGTATTTGGTTGGGAGAAAAAAAAGAGCTGAAAATAAGCCTTTGATGGTTCATTTCGACTCTTAGACCTAGTTTAGTAAATGGATAATGATGTATGACATATTTGAAAAGAAATCATTACAGAATATTTGATTTCAAATTTGTTATCAAAATAAAGTTTTGTGAGATTTTATCATTCATTGACAAATCTCATTATTTAAAATCATATTAATAACCTTTTATTGGTGTTAGGAATTTAAGATTTTAGGATTTTATATTTTATTTATTAGATTTTAATAATTGTCAGTGTACTTGTATCTTTACTATTTTTAGTAGAGTCATAATTCACATTATAAATATGTATTTAATGTTTATGGTCTATATAATGAGTGACTCCATCTTTGTAAGGAAATTTTTTTGATCAATTAATAAAAATTATCTCCTTTTTGGGTTTTTTCTTCTTTGTGGATTTAAGGAGCTTATGAGATCTCAACGCTGGTTGGATCTTTTCTATCATTTCACGTTGCGTTAGGTGGTATCAGAGTGAGGATTTGTTTGGCTTCGATGACACATAGTCGTGTGAGAAATAAGCATCCATTGACGGTGATCGTGAGGTGCAGGAGCTGTTTCGGCTATTGCAGGAGGATCAAAAGCCACTTTGGAAGGAGTTTCGTCAATAAATGCGGCATGCTCTTCATAAGGTGAAGGCTGGCATGAATCTCAACACCGACAACAGACAACCTGGGATTGACAAGATGCACGTCAAGGGATTTACCCAAGGCCAACATGTTGCTTATAATGTTGTTCGACGACATTCTCATTATCTACCCGATCATGAGACGGTGAACTGTACAACTATCAGCCGAGAAAGCGGCACACGTACAACAATTATTTTTCAAATGTGGACATCTCCTATTTCAACGGTGATTTACCAATCGATAAGTTCCTTGATTGGATCTTAGAGATTGATAAATTCTTTGAGATAATGGAGGTGCGTGAAAATGAGATGGTCAGATTAGTGGCGCTTCGACTCACGAGTAGTGCCGCTAATTGGTGGGACCACCTTCAAAGGACCAGACAACGACAAGGAAGAACACTTATTCAAACATGGAGGAGGATGAGACAACTTCTAATGAATCGCTTCCTTCCTCTAGATTATGAACAATATTTGTTCTAATTGTACCATAATTGTCGCCAAGGTAATCTTTCTGTATTCGACTATACTGCTGAGTTTTTAAAATTTTCGGGTCGATATAACCTTGCAGAGGCTAAGTAGGGACGAGTGGCCCATTATCTTAGTGGGTTGAGGTCATTAGTGCAAGATCGTATATTGCTTCACAAGAGATTTACAGCTTGACGGAAGCAATCTCAACGGCCGTAAGAGTCAAATCACAATTGGAGAGATCAAGGGTGCACGTGGTGTCCAAAGGATCTTGCATGATCAACCCGCTAGATGTTGCATTAAGTCAAGATATGATTGATGGATCGATGGAGAAGATCAAAGAAAGTCCACCAGAAAATTAGGAGATTCTAATGACCTATGATCAACCTCTAGTTGAATCAGAAATTGATGAGGACAGCGCAAATAAAGAAGTGGAGGATGATGTTCTCTCCGTTGAATCTGAAAAGATTATTGGAGGAAAACAAGAGAAGTCATTTTCTTATTCCTTAGTGGTGACACCAGAGATAGAAAAACCCCTGCAAATGTTCGTGTTGCACACTACATGCCACATCAACATGAGCGTTTTGGATGCCATTGTCGACAACAGTAATGATGGGGACATTGCGACTACCACAGTGGTTGATTTCATTAAGAAGGAATTTAAAATCAAGAAGATGTCTCTCCTCTTATCAAAGGTCAAATACAATGATGCATCAATTAAGATGGGGAAAAATATCTTAATCTCTCCTATTGGTGTATTTGATTACATAAAATATCATCCTCCTGATCATCTAGGATCCTCTCATCTTAAACTTGAGGATGAATTTTTTTTTCTTTTAAGAAGAGGAGACTGTTGTAGGACAGATTTGGAAAGAAATCATTGCAGAATATTTTATTTCAAATTTGACATCAAAATAAAGTTTTGTGAGATTTTATCATTTATTGACAAATCTCATTATTTAAAGTCATATTAATCACTTTTTATTGATGAATTAGGAATTTAGGATTTTATATTTTATTTTAGGGATTTTTAATTTTAAGTCCCCGTAAACTATAGGATTTAGCGATCGATCCCTCACTTTCTCATATTTAGGTTTTAATCCCTACATTTAAATTATATGTTCATTTTTAGTCCCTGGGAGGGACCTATTCCTAAATTATTTAGTTTACTTTTTAGTCCATGTAAGGGACCTATTCCTAAATTATCATTTAAATATAGGGACTAAAACCTAAATATGAGAAAGTGAGGGATCGATCGCTAAATCCTATAGTTTACAGGACTTAAAACTAAAAATCCCTTTATTTTATTAGATTTTAATAATTGTTATTATAATTGTGTCTTTGCTATTTTTGGTAGAGTCATAATTCACATTATGAATATGTATTTAATGTTTGTGGCCTATATAATGAGTGTATCTTTGTAAGGAAAAACTTTTGATCAATTAATAAAAATTATCTCCTTTTTGGGTTTTTTATTCCTTGTGGATTCAATGAGTTTATGAGATCTCAATGCTGGTTGTATTTTTTCTATCGTTTCACACTGCATTAGATAAGGGGTTGGAATAAGAAAAAAATTAAGTTAAATCACTTGTTATCTCAAATGGCATAAAAAAATTGGATAAAGCATGGACAATTGTCCACATTTTGAGATAAAAATAATGATAGTTTGTTTTGGATAAAAGATAAAATATACTTTGTCCCAATTTTTTATCCTTATTTTATAAAACTAGAATAACATTTATGATTACCCTTCCAAAAAAATAAACCAAAAAAAAAAAACTCACATCCTCTCCTTTTCACTTTTTCTCTCAGTAGGGCACTCACCACCTAGAGAACTCACCATTCGTGTTATTGTCCGGTTGTCGTCGATCGTCGGAGGTCTCCACGCCACCATGATAATGGTCTTCCCCATTAACTCATCTCTCTGTCTCTCTCTTCCTCTCTCTCTTCTCCCCCACCTCCTACTACGTGCCTAGCATTTACCATGCAATAAAGCATGAGCTGTCGGTGAAATAAAGAACGAGATTTCCGTCTTTAATCTCGTGGTTTAAATAAGTCATTCCTTTGAATTATGTAACCTCTTCCTTAATCTATGGAGAGGATCTTTATTGTCTATCTTTTCCTTTTATTGTTTATCTTTTCCTTCTCTATAAATAGGATTGTAACATCCGGAATGAATAAGAAGAGAAGACATTCAAACTCACGGAGTTTAGGAGGTTGGGGTTCCCTCGAAGCAGCCCCTCTTTGTTTTCCTCTCTTTTACTCTGTTACATATCCCCAGCCCACATATCTTCCTCTGTATTGTGCGAAGCGCATTCATCCTATCGAGAACGCTTCATTGGTATCAGAGCGACGCTCCTGATGGCAGATTCCACGCGCAATGCCAAGATCGACATGATGTCCATCCTCAAAGACCGAACAGATGCTCAAGGCAAGATGTTGGAAAATCAGGCTCAGATGCTACAAAATCAAGCTCAAGTGATGCAGGAAATGATCAAACAAATCACGCTTTTGAGCGCTAAGATGGAAGGCCCTTCCAACACCCAAAATGCTACAGGTGGATTTTTCTATGCTTCCAGCCAACAATGGCCGAGGCATAACCAGTGGAGATGGAGACCGAACACCCTACACGCATGGCTCGCTTGGATTTCCCACGACATGATGGTAACGACCCTTCCGGGTGGTTGTACCACGCGGAGCAATTTTTTGTGCACCAACAAACTCCGGTTCCCAGAAGTTGTTGCTTGCGTCGTTCCACTTGGAAGGGAAAGCCCTTCAGTGGTTTCGATGGATGGAAAGGTCAAAATCTATATCTAGCTGGGACGAGTTCTCTAAGGCACTCCTCATTCGCTTCGGTCCTTCTCAATATGAAGACCCGACAGCGCTACTTTCCAAGCTTCGCCAAACTTCCACCGTGGAGCTTTACCAAACTCAGTTTGAGGAGTTGGCAAATCGAACTGATGGACTCAACCAAGCTTTTATGGTAAGCTGCTTCCTAGGAGGCCTCAAAGATGAGATCCGGTTGAGCGTCCAAATGCTTCGACCGACCAACTTACCCGAAGCCATCGGTCTCGCCCGCATGCAAGAAGAGAAGGTGGCAGCAAGAAGGAGGCCCTCGAACCGACTTTGGAAGGTCTACCCCAACCCTCAACTCTACTAGTTTCAAATCCTCATCTCCTATTATTAAAAAGCTAACCCCCATTGAAATGAAAGAAAGGAGAGATAGGGGACTCTGTTACAATTGTGATGACAAATGGGTGTGGGGACATATATGCTGTGGAACACAAAAACTTTTCTTGCTAGATGGGAATTGGCCAGAGGAAGAAAGAAAGGAGGAATGTGAGGAGTAAGATGAACCCGAGGAAGCGGCAGACCATTCTTCCTCTCCGGAGATCTCTCTTCATGCCATCACAGGAAGCCAAGCACCCCAAACAATGCGTGTACAAGGGGAGCTCAACCGTATACCCATCATGGTCCTCATCGACTCCGGTAGTACGCACAATTTCCTCAACCCCACATTGGCCAGGAAAGCCGGTCTCACAATCCACAAAGATGCTCATTTCCAAGTGGCAGTAGCTAATGGTGACCATGTTCCCTGTCTGGGGAAATGTTTGGGAGTCAGATTGAACATACAAGGTGTGGTCTTAGAGGTTGATTTTTACCTCTTAGGCCTAGGTGGTTATGAAGCTGTCTTGGGAGCGCACTAGTTACAGAAGTTGGGGCCCATTACATGGGATTTTTCCAACTTGACCATGCAATTCACATGGGGGACAAATACATGCCAATTTAAAGGCATCGACCAGAAGGAGTTAGGATTTCTGCGGGACAAAAAGGTAAAAAAGCAAAATCCTAATCGCAATTATAGTTTGTTAATGCAGGTCTACTCGCTTTCCCAAGTCCAAGAAGAAGATGGAGTTTCAACAGAAGTATCCACACAAATCCAGGAGCTTATCTCTTCGTATGAAGATGTTTTCAAGGAACCAACAGGACTTCCTCCTGTCCGTGTGCAAGACCATCACATTCCCTTGGTACCAGATGCACGCCCAGTAAACTTGCGGCCATATCGATATCCTCACATCCAAAAGACGGAAATAGAGAAGTTGGTGATGGAATTCTTGCGCACAGGGGTGATTCGGCCAAGCCAAAGCCCTTTTGCTTCACCAGTTCTCTTAGTTCGCAAGAGCGACGGATCTTGGTGGCTGTGTGTGGATTATCGCACCCTCAACCATCTGACTATCAAAGATCGATTCCCAATCCCTGTTATAGAAGAACTTCTTGATGAGCTGCACGGTGCACGTTTTTTCTCGAAATTGGATCTTCGATCCGGGTATCATCAAATTTGAGTTAAACCAGAGGATATTCCAAAGACTGCTTTTCGGATGCATGAGGGCCACTACGAATTTCTCGTGATGCCATTTGGGCTTACCAATGCCCCATCTACATTTCAAGGGCTCATGTACGAGATATTTCGTCCTTTTCTTCGAAGGTTCGTACTCGTCTTCTTCGATGACATATTGGTTTACAGTTTTTCTTGGAATGATCATTTGCAACACCTTAAATTGGTATTAGATGCCCTTCGTACTAATCATTTGTATGCCAAGGAGAGTAAATGCAAGTTCGGGTGTTCCTCTGTTGAGTACCTTGGACATATTATCTCTAGGAAGGGAGTGGAAGCCGATCCTGAAAAAATCAAATGCATGCTTGAGTGGCCGAAGCCGAATACCATCAAGGGCCTATGAGGTTTCTTGGGACTCACCGGGTACTACCGTTGATTTGTTTGAGACTATGGGAAGATTGCACGTCCCTTGACTGATATGCTTAAGAAGAATTCCTTTGAATGGACCGAAGAATCTACATCCGCTTTCCATAATTTGAAGCACATCATGACCCTTCCGCTAGTCTTAGCCCTTCCTGACTTCAAAAAAACTTTTCATGTAGAGTGTGATGCTTCGGGTACTGGAGTTGGAGCAGTATTGACTCAAGAGAGGAGGCCCTTAGCATACTTTAGCAAAGCTCTCAAAGGCAAGTCTCTCTTTTTATCTGCTTATGAAAAGGAATTACTAGCCTTGGTGCTTGCAGTAAGGAAGTGGAGGCCATACTTATTTGGGAGAAGGTTCGTAGTTAAGACGGATCAACAAAGCCTCAAGTACTTGCTAGAGCAAAAGATGGGGACACCGGTGCAACAACAATGAGTTTCTATACTATTTGGTTATGACTTCTCGGTGGAATATAGAAGTGGAGCTCTCAACACTGTGGCAGATGCATTGTCTTGAAAAGAAGATGGTGAGCTACTTTCCATTTCTCTTCCTGTTCCAAAGTGGGTGGAGGAGTTGCAAAAAGAACATGTTACAGACCCACATGTCCAAAACATCCTCTCTCAATTGAAAGAGGGTCAGGTGGATTCTTCTCAGTTCAGTGAAACAGATGGGATCTTGTTCTACAAGGGACACTTCTACCTTTCGCCACAATCAGCTTTGAAGGACACGGTCTTAGCTCAACTACATGATAGCCCAATGGGGGGACATGCGGGCTTCCACAAGACTTATCAAAGGGTGAGAGGAGACTTCTATTGGCCAGAGATGAAGAAAGATATCAGGAGATACATAAAGGAGTGTGATTCTTGCCAAAGGAACAAGGCAGAAAATGTCCTTCCTGCAGGCCTTCTCCAACCCTTGAGCATTCCTTCTCAAATATGGACTTCTATATCCATGGATTTTATTGATGGACTACCCACCTCTCATGGAAAAAATGAACTCATGGTGGTCGTGGATCGACTCTCCAAGTACGCTCATTTCGTTCCTCTCTCTCATCCTTACACGGCTAGCATGGTGGCACAATTTTTCTTGGATCATATATTCAAACTGCATGGGATGCCAACTTCCATTGTAAGTGATAGAGATCCTATTTTTATCTCTAACTTCTGGAAGGAGTTCTTTAAGTTGCAGGGGACGGTATTAAGCATGAGTTCGGCCTACCACCCACAAACGGATGGTCAAACAGTGGTCGTGAACAAATTCTTGGAGCAATATCTTCGGTGTTTTTGCAGCTTGCAACCGAAAGAATGGATGAAATGGGTCTCCCTAACTGAGTTTTGGTACAACACAAATGTACATTCATTAGCTCGGATGACACCAAACGAGGTGGTGTACGGGGTTCCTCCTCCTCGATTAATATCTTATGTGAAAGGCACTACTCGTGTGGATGCGGTGGATGTGGCTTTACGAAGTCGCGAGGCTATTCTTCAAACCCTTAAGGAAAATCTTCAAAAGGCTCAACACAGGATGAAGGCAATGGAGGATAGACGAAGGACAGAACGATCGTTTGAAGTTGGTGACTGGGTCTTCTTAAAATTACAACCTTACCGGCAGCAATCTGTGAACCTTCGATCCAACTTAAAGTTGTCTTCCAAATTTTACGATCCTTTCAAAGTCATAGAGAAGATCGGTGAGGTGGCATATAAGTTGGAACTTCCACAGCAGTCCAAGATTCATCCTGTCTTCCACGTTTCATGCCTCAAGAAAAAACTGGGAAGCAAGGTGAGCGTGCAAACTCAGTTGCCTTTATTCGATCGGGAGGGTGTAATGATCAATGAACCCTTATGCATTTTGGATCGTCAGATGGTCAAAAGGGGCAACCATGCAGACACCAAGGTGTTGGTACAATGGAAAGGCTTGGATAAAGAGGACACCACGTGGGAGTTTTATCACCAGCTACGCATGAAGTTCCCAGATTTCCTCCGCGAGGACGACGTCGGAGCTGAGCAGGAGGGAATGCTACGTGCCTAGCATTTACCATGCAATAAAGTATGAGTTGTCGGTGAAATAAAGAACGAGATTTCCGTCTTTAATCTCGTGGTTTAAATAAGTCATTCCTTTGAATTATGTAACCTCTTCCTTAATCTATGGAGATGATCTTTATTGTTTATCTTTTCCTTTTATTGTTTATCTTTTCCTTCTCTATAAATAGGATTGTAACATCCAGAATGAATAAGAAGAGAAGACATTCAAACTCACGGAGTTTAGGAGGTTGGGGTTCCCTCGAAGCAGCCCCTCTCTGTTTTCCTCTCTTTTACTCTGCTACATATCCCCAGCCCACATATCTTCCTCTGTATTGTGCGAAGCGCATTCATCCTATCGGGAACGCTTCACCTCCCCAAAAAAAATTTCTTCTCTCATCTCTCTCTCTCTCTCTCTCTCTCTCTCAATCTCAATTTCATAGCCATTTCTTTCATCTTCTCTTCCATCTTCACATTTCACTCAATTTTTTTGGTACAAAACCTTTTCAGGACTTCTTATCATATTGAATCACAATCTAGGCTTCATATAGGACAGAAATGGGTTTTCATTTTCTATAATCAATTGATTCAATTTGACTGTAGAGAACATAATTTGAATACATGTGTATTTGTGTGGATTTGTATTTTTTTATTTCCATTTACTGGGATATTTTGTATGTGTTGAAGGTGTAAAGGCGAGCCCGAAGGCGAACGCGCATCGTCGAGTGAAGCATCGGTGGTTTTTTCGGATCGAAGGTTAGTGGGACAAAAATCCCGTGTTTTGTCAACTTTTTCATTGAAAAAGAGAGATGAAAAACTGAGTATGCTCCGCACCTTCCCACGCTCGACCCTCACCTCCGGAGGCGACTGTCAAGGAGTCTTTAGCTGACTCAAAGGTCCGAAGCATCTTCTGCAGGTGCGCTAGCATCTCCTGCAGTAGAGAATGATTGAAGAAGATGAAGACTATTGGTGTGCAGTAGAATTGGTTTTGCAGGAAATAAAATTTAATGAAACACCCTGTATGAACAAGCAGCCTTGTCGCACTGGGAGTCTTCCAGGCCACGCCTTTATTGAGGAATTGATAAATAGCCACGAAATCCGAAGTCTCCAAGGATTTAGAATGCGACCCAATTTTGTTTTATAATTTTTTACATGTTCTTGTGGATCTTTGTTTAATCAAAGCATCTAAATTTATTGGGATTAAAGAGCAACTTGTCATATCTCTTACGGTTGTTTCTCATGGTATGGCTACCAATCAGATATGTGAACGCTTCCAACATTCTCCTGAAACTATTAGTAGGCACTTCAATTTGGTGTTAAGGGGAGTTTGTAAGTTAGTAAAGGAGATGATAAAATCATCATCTGGCAATGAGGTCGTCCATAATCGCATTAGAAAAAATAAGATGCACTACCCAGCATTCAAGATATAGTTGTCATCCTACTATATAATCTACCATTTTTTTCACAACATATATATATATATATATATATATATATAGATTTCCGATAATATGCGGTCGTGCGGTCGCGATCGCGGGTCCATCGCATTCAACGGTCGACGTGAATCGCACCCGACCGTCCGATGCGATGGAACCGTGATCGACGGCCCGTGATCGCGACCGCACGACCGTATAATATCACGAGTATATATATATATATAGTCGAGTGATTAGGTGCGGCAGCCGTCCGATCGCGGATCCATTGCATCTAACGGTCGACGTGAATCGCACCCGACCGTCCGATGCGATGGACCCGTGATCGCTGCCGCACCGTGCGACCGCCGCACCTAATCATCCTCTCTCTCTCTCTCTCTCTCTATATATATATATATATATATATATATATATATATATATATATATATATATATATATATATATATATATATATGCCGACGATTAGGTGCGGTGTGCGGTCGGTGCAGTGTGCGACGTGGGCCGTCCGATCGCGGGTGCATCGCATCCAATGGTCGACGTGAATCGCACCCGACCGTCCGATGCGATGGACCCGTGATCGACGGCCCGTGATCGCGCACCGCACCGACCGCACACCGCACGTAATCGTAACTATATATATATATATATATATATATATATATATATATATATATATATATATATATATATATATATATATACAGGTGTCTTCTTAGGCAGACGTCCGCACAAATTTATTTGCGGACGTCCGCCTGGACCATCCGATCAGATCAAGATCGGACGATCCACTAAAAAAAGAAAATAATAATAAAAAATTCAAACCCAACTACCCCACCCAAAACATCCTGACTACTTCTTCAACGAATAATCAAGATGAGCCCCTGCTATCGTCTTCCACCGTTCACCCGCGACCACCGCCGTTCACCGCGACCACCGGCCTCCACTCGAGACCACCCCCGACCACCGCCGTTTACCCGACATCCACCCCCGACAACTCGCGACCACAAATCCAGGTCCCCTTTATCTCTAGTTTTTTTTCATTTCTTTTTTTCTTGGGTGAAAGATCTTGATTTTTGATGATTTGTGTTATGAAGACTGGGTTTATGATGATTTGGGTTGTTTTTCATCTAGAGTTTTTCATTGTTAAGGTTTTTTTTCATTTAATCATATCTGTGTGGTTTGGATGGATTTGATGTGGGATTTTGATAAGTTTTTTTTTAAAATTATTATTTATAATGGGTTCAGATTTTTCGGATTGAGGATTTCTTGTTCTTCCTCTTGTTTTTTGTGATTTAGTTGTTGCTGTGTGTGTATGTGTTTGGACTTTTTGTTGTGTATCAGTGTGGTTTAAATGGATTTGGTTATTGTTTGTTACTCTATGTGTATATGTATTTTTTGAAGGTGTAAATTTATTTTGCTATGTCAGATATGGAATCGGTCAAATTGGGTGCCATCATATGTATGATATTTGTTCAAAGTGGGTGTCAGCATATGTGAATCATATTTTCTCTGCTGTTATGTCAAGTAGTCAACGAGCTAAAAGTTCACATTTATTCTTTAAGAAGTATGTTTTTAAAAATAATTCATTAGTACATTTCATGATTCAATTTAATCGAGGACTTGTACGTCAACGTCATGAAGAGTTGATTGCTGATTATGTTGATGTGAATGAGAAGCCTCTATTCAAGTTGCCGTTGCAAATGGGAAAGCAAATGACTGAAATTTATACGCGTAAGTATTTTTATAAATTTCAAGATGAATTATGAGAAAGCCTCAATTACAAATTTGAGCTTATTCAAGAAAATGAAGAACATTGCTTCTACAAGGTCTTCCAAAAGAATGATGAGAAATATAAAGTGTGTGAAATCGAATATAAAAAATATTTGGATTTCGCTTCATGCAGTTGTAAAAAATTTAAAAGTGGAGGAATACCATGTAGACACATTTTGACATATCTTTACAAAATGCATGATGTGACTCATTTATCAAATCAATACATTTTAAAGAGATGAACAAAATCTGCAAGATCTAATGCAGTCTAAAATGATGGTGGAATGGAAATAACTGAGTCAATTTTAAAGAGATATAACTTTTGTTAGGATATGTGTTCCATCAATGTCCCTAGACAATCCTACAAAATAATATATTTATAAATATATATATAATACAGACTAGTGCCTCGTCCGTCCGATTCGTGGTCCACCAATCTGACGGCCCGATTAAAACAAAAAAACAAAACCTATATTCCAAATATACCCCTCCCTAAATATACCCAATGAACCCCAATCGACCCTTCTCTCTCTGTGTTTTGATTTTTTTTTTCACCGCAAAATCGCCCCTCCTCACGCGGCCGTCGGCGACTCCCCTCCTCATGCACGTAGTTGGCGACTCTCCTCCTCATGTCGATACCTCCGTTCGGAACCCCGTCCCCCCGCGTTGTCCCCGTCCCGGCATCGTCCACACCCTAGCATCATCCAATTCGTCTTAACATTCATTGTAAGTATTTCTTTTCCATGTTCTGATTATTTAGGATTTTTTGATCATTTGTGATTTTGTTTGATCTAGGGATTTCATTTTTTTTGTGATTTTTTAGGGTTTATAAATCTATAAGTGTTAAGGGTTTTCATTTTTTTGTTTCTTATTATGGGGGAAATGGTGTTTATATATACAGATGATCAAATCCTTTTTTTTTTTTTTTTGAGTTTGTAAAAATCTTTCCAACATTGAGTCTCGGTCTTGACATCTCCAATTGCTTTAGAGTTGAATCCATTAGGAATATGTGATGATGTGTTTGATTTCTATTTTTTTTTGTGAGTACGAACTGAGTGTTTTTTTATATGGTAGGTGACCCATATGACATTGATAATACGTGAGAGTAACGCATGAGATGTCATGCAACTTGTTTTAGGATGCATGTGAGAGAGTTTGGTGAGATTGGAAAGGTTTTTCAGCCCTATCTTGGGATTGCATGTGCATTTGAGTGTCTTGGACATGTGTTGATACTCGTTCCTTTCGCATTTGTTTTGCATAAATCCATTTTTCAATAGAAGTTGCTCAACTGCATCAGTTCTTGGTATCTGCAGGTGGAGGGGGAAATGCTGATGTGCAAATTTTATAACATGTCAGCCCAAGGTCTACTCCAGAAAGTAAATCCTTTGCCTATATAATATTTATTTTCCTAGTTGACTTTTTCATGTTTTTTGGTCTCATATGAACATACTGAATGATAGAAGAACTAATGTAAGATAAGAATCTCCAAGATCTAGAGTCTTAAAAAATTAATGTCTGTTATGTTTGGTTTTTTGTTGCTATTAGTTTGAGATCATTATCTACTATGATGGATTGTCCATTGTGCACCTTATTATTTGTGAGCTATGGAAATGTAGTTGAACTAACCACTCTATATTTAATGATAGATTGTGTGTTTCAGGCTGCTTTTTATTGTCAATTGGTTAGTTATTTTTGGGAAATCTATCCAATAACATGTAGATGAACAGTGGTTCTGCATGCCATTTGTTGTGGAAATGTGGGATATGTCTGACAAGAAATGGTAAAGGTATTTTATCAGCAGCAATATCTTGTTAAAAGATCCGGAAAAGAGTGATGAGGAAACTGAGAGCGTCAAATAATTATATTATTGGGGCTAAGACTGAGGATTGTTAAGGAGGGCCTTTTTTTTTTAGGGTGAGTACTTGTTCTATGTTGAGTAGGCATGCACATTGTGATCTTCTTCTTCTTTGATGTGAGGGTTTGCATTTCTTTTTCTTGATGTGGAAGACTTTTCTTTTCTTTTTCTTTTTTTTTGGTTAATTTGGATGTTCTCCTTAATTCTATAAGGGTTAAAAACATAGTGGTCCGTTCAAACATCTGATCTCCCATCTCACTTATCCTTTTCTTTTTTCTTGATGTTGATCTTCTCTCCTAAGAGTATGTTCATCATGCTTGGTTGAGACATTGGAAGAATATCATTGATGAGATCAACAATACCTCTGTCTTAATAAACTCAATTGCAACCAAATCATTCCAGAGTGCCCAACAAACCCATCTTGGCTTTAGTCATCGCCCTCCACTCATCGAATAGGCAACTGGAGAAATTGCTCAGAACCTTCCATTTGATGATTGAAGAGGCACTGGAGCTCTTTGGGGAATTGAAGTTAGGCTTGATCGTTACAGGTTCATTTTTTCATTGGTAATTAATTGTTTGATTTCATTTGTTAATTGTTGTTATTTGTATTATACTTAAATTAGCTGAAGAACGATGTCAACGGTTGTAACCTCTTTCAATGGCAAGACGAGAGTTTCAATAGCATGAATATGATGGTTCATAGCAATGAACAACAATGTGCAGGCTATGGAGGAAAGAATTCAAACATATATATGAACGTGTGGAAGAATGATTGGCCATGTTAGAGCATCAAAATCATCAACTTTTCTTGGCTAGCTTTTTTTTATATTGTGTTCATGTTGATCGGGTTATTTGTACTCTAAGTTAAATGGAGTTTGAAAAACGAGCTTCAATGATTGCAACTTGTGCCACTTTTGTTATATGTAGCATATGGATATGTTTGAAATAAAGGTTGAAACTTTGTTGATGATATAATGAATTCAGAGTTTGGTTTATTGTCCTTCTCTTTGGAATGTTGAAACTCTGGTGATGATATAATGAACCCAGAATAACTGTGCAGATATCTCACAAACTGCAAGCTCATTTGCTAATAGAAATTCCATCACTAATGCACCTTCCTTCAACAACAGATGGTTTTAATATTGCAAATTTTTTTTCAGTACTGTTGGGATATCATATATAAAAATAAAAAAATGGGAACTGCAGTAAGAGTTGTGGAATTTTCATTTGAGCTAGTGACTTTGTTCAAGAAGAAAAGGTATTTATTATGTTCTTCATAATGCCTCATATTCTCAACTTCGGCGACCTAGAAGCAGCGGCGAGGGTCTCCTCCGCGGGTCTGTGCTGGAGAGGGTCTCCTCCGTGGGTGACCTAGAAGCAGCGGCGGCAGCGTCGGGTCTCGAGCCAGAGCGCAGGCGGTAGCCGGCGGCGGGTCTCCCCGTCCGGTGAAGGCGATTGCTGGTCTCCCTAAGTATGGCGGTGCAGGCGGCGGGTCTGCCATTGGCCCCCCGTCCGCTTCCCCCCGAGGGTTCCCTTACGGTCCCTGCTGGAACGGAAGTCCTTCTTCAAGATTCTGTCGTGCTTTCTTTTGGGACAAATGCCCCCCTCACGGGTTCCTCCACGGCTTCAACTGGCCCCAAAGCTCCTCCCCCACCAAGGGGCGGAACTATTGACAGCATTTTCAATGCTTTCAAGCTGAAAGCTACGGGTGCACCTCCTTCCCCCTCCGACCCTCCTCCTTCATCTCTCCCTTCCTCGTTGTGAACCTCCACGGCCACCTCCGCTAGGCTACCCTCTTCTTCGCAGTCGATCCCACTCTCTGCATGCTCCACAAAACCACCTCTGCCTCCTCCAAAGCTTTCATCTATCCCACCCCCCAAGTCTAATCCGTCTCCCAATTCCTTACCAACCACCACCCCATTTGTCTCAGAGAGGACATCCTTTCCTGCCCTCCCAACTATGGGACACTCTCAGCCCAAAAACCAGCGCAGGACAGTGAAGATTCCTCCACCACCGTCCTCTCAACAAATCAGAAGCTAGGGAGCTCTTTTTCAACGTGAGACCCATCAACCCAAAAGTGGATCTCTGCGATACATTGCTCCAACGATTGATGGCTCGTCCATTGTGGCCTCCCTCAAGCCTGAGGCGTATGCGAAGAACATCACTCAATGGAATCGGGCTGTTGTGGGTTACATTATTGGTAAAGTCCCTGTATACATTCCCTTTCTTCAATTTCTAAAAATGCGGTGGAAACCAAAAGGAGAAATGCAGCTCCATCTCCATGAAAATGGTTTCTTTACAGTCAAATTTGACCTCGACGAGGACATGAATTCTGTACTAGAAGGGGGACCATGGACTATGGATCATCGACCCTTTATCCTTCGAAAATGGTCGCCGGAAGTGCGTATGGAACAAGAACGCCTTAGTAGCATTCCAATATGGATCCGATTACCTAACCTTCCCCTTCACTTGTGGGAGGAGGATTGTCTCAGCCGAATAGGTAGTATTTTCGGCATCCCCCTCTATGCGGACTCAGCCACCCTAAGATGTAGTAGAGCATCTTATGCCCGAATATGTGTAGAGGTACAAGCTTCAACCACATTGCCAGACTCCATCCTTGTAGAAGTTTCTCCAGGCCTCAGGGAATCTTTCAAGGTCGATTACGATTGGAAACCCACTGCTTGTAAATTTTGCCAAACTTTTGGCCATGACGAGGCATGCTGTATCATGAAGCCTACCACAGAGACAACAATACCCCCTGCAAAAGGAGATAAGGCTGTTACTGGTGCAGTCACAAGCAATGGGAAAGGAAAACAACCGCAGCAACGGCAAGAAGTGCGGAAATCTCATCACAATTCCACGGGGAAAATGCTTCCGGATGCAATGAAAGCTAGCATACTGACTTCCAAGCAAGGTCAAAAGGCAATTCTATCAAACCAATTTGTAGCCCTACAGAATAGCTCTCAGTCAATAGAGCAAGACAAGTTGTTTCTATGGAAAAAGGACCATCTTCAAATGCCATTGTGGAAACCCCAGGAGAAGTGCATTCAGAGGGCAGAATAGCAAGCACAGGCCAACAACAAGTGCAACATAAAGGCGCAGAAGGCTATCCTAATATTGAATCTACTTCTACCCCTACAGAGAGAACAATAGTGGAGAGTTTTCTGCTGTCACAGGCTTGCAAAGAGAGGGGATTGGAGCAACAGAAAGTCGATCCATTAAAGGAAGTGAATGAAAGTGGCCTGCCCGCACCACCCGATGTGGGTACTACCCTCCTCAAGGAAAGTAGCAGCTCATCTCAGCCTAAGGATACCATGGAGCTCAACTCCGACCTGGAAGTCTTCCCTCCCCCTTATTTGTTTGCTTCCCCACAGTCTCATCAAGAGAGCCATCTGGAAAAGAAAAGTAAATCAAGGAACAAATCTGGAGGTCTTCCATCTCAGCCACCCAAGGATCATAACCTAAAGAAAGCAAATACAAAGAAGTCCAAGGTGGCTGCTAGAGGTGACATTCAACTTCAGGGGAGTGCCACCAAGTACTTGGCCTAGGCCTTCTTACCTTCCTCACAAATTAGTTTTGATGGACTGTCTCTTTTGGAACATTCAGGGTCTCAACAGTCGTGAAAAACAACTAGATGTTAAGAATTTTTTATCAAAAATTCTCTCTCCCATTGTGTGTCTTGTGGAAACCAAAGTGGATTCTGATAATGCGGCGAGAATAAGTAACAATGTTCTTCCGCATTATACTCTTCTCAACCCCATCCCAACAGGACGAATATGGATTCTTTGGCAACCTTCTCTGGTTCATTTGGAGATCCTTCACTTTTCTGCTCAATTCATCCACTGTAAAGCCACTCCCACTAATGGTCAGAACGGTTTCTTCTTAACCGTTGTATATGCGTCCAATTCTGCTACAGATAGGCTTCTTCTTTGGAATGAGATGCGCAATCTAGTTCCTATTTCTATGCATGATCAATGGATTGTGGGAGGTGATTTTAATGAAATTAGATATTGCCATGAAAAGAATGGGAGTGATTTGTTCTACTCAAGGAGGATGGCTAGATTCAACGAATGTATTGCGGACTGTAACTTGCAAGATCTTCGAGCCCTTGGCACCCAATTCTCGTGGAGTAACAATCAAGATAGGAGGATTTCTGGTAAGTTGGACAGAGTTGTGGTCAACACTAAGTGGCTTCATCAAAATGCAAACGGATATGTACAATATCATTCAGCAGGGCTCTCTGATCACTCCCCTCTACAGGTAGTCACTAATCCTAATTTTCCTTCGGGCCCACGCCCCTTCAAATATTTTCAGGCTTGGGAGCATCACCCGGGCTTAACGGAGGTGGTCCAGAAGGCTTGGAAGGCAAAATTTGTTGGCTCTCCAATGTTCATTCTAGTGAAGAAACTCCAACATCTGAAGGTCATTCTTAAAGACTGGAACAAGGAGGTCTTTGGCCCTATCCATTCAACCCTTAATATCTGTAAGCAAAGGCTGGAAGCGATCCAACAAGCAGTCTTGATAGATCCACAAAACATGGAACTTGTAGAGCAAGAAAGAAACACCAAGGAAGAGTATCTTCTCATGTTGCAAAAGGAAGAATCTTTCCTGAGGCAGAAGTCCCGACAACAGTGGCTTTCAGACGGCGATAGAAACTCAAAATTCTTTTACTCTGCCACCAAGTCCCGCATAGCCAAAAATACCATCCGGAAGGTGGAGTTGGCTGATGGATCTGTTTCTGAAGACCCAAAAGTAATCCAAGATTATGCTGTGGAATACTATAAGCGGTTGTTAACTCCTACAAGTGACCATCCAATCCCGCAAATGGGCAATTTTGCGTCACTGAGCTCTATTGAAAGGGAAGCCCTTTGTTCTCCAGTGTCAGACAATGAAATAAAGAAGGCTCTCTTCTCTATGAGGCCACAAAGTAGCCCAGGTCCGGACGGCTACCCTGCTCACTTCTTTCAGACTTTTTGGCTGGTTGTTCAGTCTGACTTTATTGCTGCTGTTGCTTCCTTCTTCTGCAATGGGTTTCTTCTCAAACAGCTAAATCACTCTTTCATCTCCCTTATCCCGAAAGTAAAGCAAGCAGAATCCTTTGCCAACTTCAGGCCCATATCTCTTTGCAACGTTGCTTACAAAACCATCACCAAAATTTTGGTAGATAGGCTCCAATCTGTGCTCCCAAAGCATATTAGCCCTCACCAGTCCGCTTTTGTCAAGGGACGTAACATTGTTCATAGCTCCCTTCTTGCTCATGAGTTGACTAGGTCTCTGAATACACCATCAGCCAAAGGACGTTCTTGTATTAAGGTTGACCTTCGGAAGGCCTTCGATAGTGTCCGATGGGACTTCTTGGAAGCAGTTATGCTTGGTATGAATTTTTCAGCTTACTGGATACACCTTGTTCTCCAATGTGTTCGAACAGCTTCTTACTCAGTCCTTATAAATGGCAGTCCACATGGTTTTTTCAGTGCTCAATGTGGACTTAGACAGGGGGACCCACTCTCCCCCTTGCTCTTTGTTCTCGTGATGCAGGCACTCTCAAATTCGATCGAATTGTCAATTGATCAAGGGAGATTGGGCCATTTCCTCAAGGCGGAGTTAAATGTTTCTCATTTATGTTTTGCCGATGATCTGATTATCTTCACAGATGGAGAGACCTCCTCTGCTCTTGAGCTAAAAGCCCTTATGAGTTATTTTTCTAATGTTTCTGGACTGCACTTGAATCCTCAAAAGAGTCAACTTTTTTCTTCAAAAAATGGTGTCGAAATCTCCAGAGCTATGGATATCCCCTTATGCCAATTACCAGTCAAACACCTTGGCCTGCCGCTTACTCCTCACTCCTTATCTCATTCTTTATGTCTTCCATTGATTGATAAGGTACGCAAAAAATCCAATCTTGGACAAGTCTTTTACTATCTAAGGCTGGTAGACTTGAATTAATCAAAACAGTATTACAAAGTTTTAACATCTACTGGATGTCTGGTTTCTCTCTCCCGAAAAGGACAATTAAATCGATTGAGCAACTTCTCTGAAAGTTTCTATGGGCAGGGGATGGAACTATTCCCAAGCAACATGCAGTCAAATGGGCTAATATTTGCATCCCAAAAAAAGAGGGTGGACTCGGACTCAAAAGTCTCCAGGACTGGAATGACGCAGCCATGGGTGTTAGGTTCTGGGAGATTGCCTCCAATCACTGCTCCCTCTGGGCATCTTGGATGCGGAAAAAGTACCTTCAAAAGAACAACATTTGGACTATCATGCCAAGTTCCTCTTCTTCAAGCTCTTGGAAGTCTATTCTGAAGGCAAGAAATTGGATTCGCCAATCAACCAAGTATGTTGTATTCACTGGAGAAACAATCAATCTTTGGTATGACCCCCGTGGTTGCATGGAAATGGCCTTCATCATCACTTTAATGGTGAGCATCTTCTTAGTTGGGGCCCCCCAAAAGCTGTCAATCTCAACTGTTTCATCTCTGAGGGAAAGTGGAGAAAGCCTCTTAGATGGCCCTCCTCTTTTGATCCCTTATGGGGTGAAATAGCAGAAATTGAAATTGGAGGAATCGTCCCAGACGTGCTCATATGGACTGGTGCAAAATCTGGGTCCCCTTCCTATCGAACAGCATGGGAATATGTTCGCAAGAAAGGAGCTCCCACTCCTTGGTCCATGTCCATCTGGCACCCAATCCAACCACCGCGACGAAGCTTCTTATGCTGGCAAGCGGCCCTCGATAGGCTTCCCACACTTCAACGCCTCCTCAGCCAACAGTTAGTGGCCTCAGACACTTGTATGCTCTGCTCAAGGTGGTCTGAGAGTGCTGAACACCTCTTCATTCATTGTTCGTACTCTGCCTATGTATGGGGAGCGATAACAAAGTCCATGGGCATGTCAAGAGCTCGACACCCATCTCTACCTGATCACTTCATATGGTTCAGCTCCCTTGGTTCGACAACTGAGCAAATGGTGTTCCGCTTCCTCCTTACCCAAGTGATGTGGTCCCTATGGCTGAAGAGAAATGGAAGACTATTTCGCAATACCAAATGCTCAAAATCCCTTCTTGTCAGACATATTTTCCTTTCCACCAGAGCTACTTTTGCAAGTAAATCTTTTGAAGATGAAATCACCCCTGTCACTATAAAAATGTGTTTGCTATTTGGTTTCTCTGCCGTTGGAAAGCCAATGAATGTGAAAGAAATTCGCTGGGATCCACCAAAGGAGGGTTGGAAGAAGGTAAATTCTGATGGTTCAAAGTCAGATGATCGTTTTGCCTACGGCGCGTTGGTTCGGGACAGCCATGGCGACTGCCTCAAAAGCCTTGACAGCCCAAACACGAGCAGCCTCTATCAATATCCTTGAGTTAAAAGGTCTTGTAGAGGGACTTAGACTATGTTCTTCTTTGAAAGCCACTCGGGTGTGGATGGAAACTGACTCCACCACAGTCATAGCTTGGATACATGGTCGAGGTAACATTCCATGGACTGCAATTAGAGACTTGCGTGCCTTTGACACCTTGTCGGCTTCCCTTCTTGATTGGCAAGCAACTCACGTTTTCAGAGAAGGGAACAGGGCGGCGGACCACCTCGCATCCTATCAAACCACTATGGGTAGCACCACTCATGCCCCATCTGAACTTTGGGGAGATCTACTGCAGATCTTGCAGGAGGACAAAGGACAGGTCACTCTACGGGTTACCAACTAAGAGTCCATCATCTTCTAAATCACTCATGTTGACCATGTAAACAAATGTTAGCAATGGGTTTAATGTTTTGTTTTGCAAGCCCATTGCACTCTTTTTGGTACATAATATACCTTGTACAGATCTAACTTTTTGAGGAATACAAAAATTTACCAAGCGAAAAAAAGAAGAAAAGGTACTGTAAGAAAAGAATGAAGCCTCAGTGATTAATGTGAGAGTAGTCTTTTCTTTTTCTTTGTTTCTCCTTAATTCGAATGATTAAAATGTTGTATTATGTTTCTATTCAATGAGATTGTTATGACTGAATAAGATGAATTCTTGGGTAGACATGTATACCCTTTTTCCAACTATGAATTGAAAACATATTAGAGTGACATCATTTAATTAAGGCAGCCCGTAACTTGACACAGTTTCTGATACACAAGTTCACAACATTCCACTTATTCAATCACCCTCCCAATCATAAGAAAAACAAGGACTGCATATTCTATTCAAATGCCTTTCACACTATAGATACATTTGTGCATATTATAAAAAGACAGAACATTATACTAAACATCAAATCTGTTTCCATTCATCTAATTCTGTTGAAGGGAATTACAAAATCACCATTTTATAATGCTTCCAAACTTGAGGCTAAATTCTGCTACTAAAAATCATTTCAACCCTTCAGTGGTCTTCCAGCTTGCTACAATAACACAGTCAAAATATCACATGCCTTGATAGCTATTTTTATGCATTCTCAAACACTGATACTTTTCCCATCGACTCCCTTTACTTTATCAATAAAGCAGAAGAAGTCAATGGTGACATGCTAAAAAATAGAAGAAATTATACATAATAAGCTTTTAAAAATGAAGTACTTGTGACTATTCAAACATTAAAGTACTTTAAATAGGAGATAAAACTACAACAGTATATTTAAACGTTAACATACGTTAACATTGACACACTCAAAACTGAAACAACCAAGGGGGCGGTTATTTCAACCCCACCAACTCCTCCACCCATGCACCCCCCCTTTTTTTGTGTGTGTGAGCGTAACCCACCCCCTCCTCCGCCCGCCTCCGCGTTGCCACCTCCGCATCTCCCACCTCCGTGGAGGAGATCGCGGCAGTGGTGGTGGAGGGCGCGGCCGTGGAGGAGGTCGCGGTGACGGATGCATCGACGGAGGAGGGCGGAGTAGGAGGAGGGGGAGGCGGGGAGGTTGTCGTGGGAAATACGGTCGAGGACAATGAGGTCTTCATGGAGGCGGGTGGAGGAGGCGGTGACGCGGAGGTGGGCGGAGGAGGCGACGCGAAGGTGGGCGGAGGAGGCGACGCGGAGGAGGCGGCGACACGGAGGCGGGCGGAGGAGGCGACACGGAGGTGGAGGCGGGCGTAGGAGGCAGAGGCGGAGGAGGCGGGCGGAGGAGGCGGAGGCGGGCGGAGGAGGGGGTGGGGACGAGTCACACACACAAAAAAAAGAGAGAGAAAAAAGGGGTGGGTGGAGGAGTTGGTGGGGTTGAAATAACCGCCCCCAACAACCAAACCCTTCTTCACTAAATTATAAAAATAGGAGAAATAAGGGACAAAACTACAACATCTCATTTAAACATTGACACTCAAAAATTGAAACAACCAAACCCTTCTTCACTGAACTCTAGAAACAGAAGAAACAAGAGACAAAACTATAATAGTATATTCATACATTAACATTGACACTTTCAAAAACTGAAACAGCCAGACCCTTCTTCACTTAACACCATTTCTTGAAACAACCAAACTCTTCTTCACTGAAATGTTAGCACTGCACATCTCTATGCCTTCTCGAACACTGACCTAGAAATAAAACAATAACCAACATATTACTCATACAACAAAATCAATTTGACTAAAAAAACCAATGTAATTGGAACCCAAAATATGAAAGCCCTAGCTAATAAAACAATCACAAACAATTAAAGTGATATGCCAAAGAGGTTGCTTCTAAGTGTTTCAACATTATTACAAGGAAACATATATTTTCTACTAAATCTCAGCATTATCTAAGTGAACATGAAGCATTTAATTCAACTAAAAATCTAAATACTAGCATATTATTCTGCTTGATTTAAATAATCCCTCCCCTCCCTTGAGTCTCTCTCAAGCGAACTAAAAAGCAAATGAAATACACTATGTGACCATACCTGTTAACCCCTTAAGTCTCTCCCAAGCAAACAAAAAAACAAATGAAGTTAGTTGCAGTGAAGTTGTTCAAATTGCAATGTTTATTAATGGCCCAGAACAAGCTAACATAAATTTATTTTTCAAGTACTGGATAAAAACTATCACAAAATACATTAAACATCATCAACAAAAATCTAGATCTATATGTCATTAATGGCAATCCAATTGAAACAAATACTGACATTTTTTTGAGTTTTTTGCAAACTCAAAAAAAAAAAAAAACACGATTTCGGCATCTGGATATACAAACATCATTTCCCCAATGAAAAGGAAACAAAAAAAAATCTTAAACCCTTAACACTTACATATTTACAAACCCTAAAAAAATCACAAAAATTTATGAAAGCCCTAGCTAATCAAACAAAATAACAAATGAAAAAAAAAATCCTAAATAATCAAAACATGGAAAAGAAATACTTACACTGAATGTTAACACAAAATGGACGATGCTAGGGCGTGGACAATGCCGGGATGGGGATGACGCGGGGGGATGGGGTTTCGAACCGAGGTGTCGGCGTGAGGAGGAGAGTCGCCGACGGTCGTGCGAGGAGGGGCGATTTTGCGGTGAAAAAAAATCAAAAGAGAGAGAGAGAGAGGGGTTGATTGGGTATATTTAGGGAGGGGTATATTGGGAATGTAGGTTTTATTTTTTTGTTTTAATCGGACCATTGAATTGGTGGACCACTAATCGGACGTAACCACACACGTAGTCGGCCTCCCTCACGTCCAGCAGCAAATCAGCTCCATATATGGAAGTGCTGGGGTGCGACCGTGCGGTCGTGCACCCCAACGTGAACCCGTGATCTCAGCCGTCCGATCGTTGATCTCGCGATCGGACGACTAATGACTGTTTAAAAAAAACAAAAAACACTCAAACCGGATGAAACTGGTTGCATCGAGACCCCCACCCCCACCCGATCCGCAATGTAAGTTTTTTTTTCATTTTTTGAATTAGGTACTGATTATCTAGGTTTGTATCTCATTTGTTTTTAAATTTAGGGTTTTCTTTTCAAATTTATTTTCAAATCTAGGTTTTTATTTGATTTTTTTAGATTTAGGGTTTTCTTTTCAGATTTATTTTCAAATCTACGTTTTTATTTGATTTTTTCAGATTTAGAGTTTTCTTTTTAGATTTATTTTCAGATCTAGGGTTTTTTTCTCAGTTTTTTTTACTTTATATATGGTTTTGAGGAGGCATTTTAAACAAAAACAAATTTTGATAGATTCAGTTAAGCAATAGATGTAGAGGACATTTATTTTGCATAATGAGATATTGAAAAGGATGAGTTTTCATTTCTTTATTGGCAATCTTAATGTTGGTGTATTTTTAACATTCATAAAGGAATATAAATTAAGGAGATTCAAAGAGCGGCCAAAGGATTTAGCACGAAAATTGAGACTGGTTCCTATGGAACTGTCTATAAAGCTTGGTTCCCCGATGGTCAATCGCTACAGTGAAAGAATTTTGAGCTTTCCAAGAAGGGAAAGATGACTTCTCTATGGAATCGAATGCTCCATCTTCATGTCATCAGGCTTAGAGGGTACTCAGCAGGCCATCATACGTAATATTTTCATCAAGTAATATTTGAAAAAACAAAATCTATGTTGTTCAAGTCTAAAGGCCGCATCTTGGTTTTAGGTTCCTAGTATTTGATTACATAGAAAAAGGAAGCCTAATGTAGCACCTACAAGTACGATTTGTGGGAATGAATGATCTGTTTGCAACTTCAACTGTTTAGGCTAACAATTTGATGGGGGTGGAATCTTATTTTGCATAGACCCTTTTAAAATATCACTGGATTGGAGGACTCGTTTGCGAATTGTTGTGAACATAGCAGCTGCTCTTTTATGTAGTTCCCTTTATTTGTCAGACTGCATATTGTCATCACACCCTTATTATGCTCTGGGTTAGTGTCATCACACCCTTTCCTACTCAACTCAAGTTATTGGTGTTATGGTTTTTTTAAGGCTATCCATGTAAATAGAAAAATTTATACATGCTGTAGGAAGGAATGCCGTCGGGTTTTTGTAGAATTTAACCTGAATATTGCATCATTCCATATCCGAGTGATCATGATTAGCTTCAATGAAATAAACCAATTGGGACATGATTAGATGTTTATGTTTATTGAATGCATTTAAATAAGCCTACTTGTGAACCAAAATTCATCCCCATCAGTTGAGCATAGGTATTATAGTGATATTCCAAAAAAGAACATATTAAAAGTTTAAGCTTTTGAAGATTCTTTGTTCAGTAATGGATTTGATGCATGAACTGCCATCAACAAGATGGAAGATTTACACAGTTTTCAGATTGATTTTTTTTTGTTTTTTTAGCATTGTAAGTAGTTAGGAGAGTCTTTTGTGACTGATCAGATGGTTTTGTGATGTGGGTTCTTGTTATTTTTACAGTTCCAGACTTGGGTTTCCATGTCTCAAGCAAACAAAGAGGAGGATCACTTTGGGACATTCCAAGAAGATCCAAATCTGTGCCTCCTCTTCAAACACTGGTACCACCACCACCACCACCACCATCACCACCAACTCACAATACATTCCTCAATTCAGAGCTTTTGATCACAAGAAACAGAGCTGCTTCTTTCCTCGGCCATAGCAAATGTAACATATGTCAATTTTTTCAATATGTTAATGTTGTTAACTCTGTAAATGTGAATGTTGTTTATTTGAATAATTGTGAATGATGTTTATATCAAATTAGTATTAATTGAATGTGAAGGAATGTGAATGTTGTTTATTGATTGAAGTCTCTCTTTCTATCTCACTCTGGGCTGCCATTTCTACTCATGATAGAGGAGCTGCTTAGTGAAACATTCACATTAGTCTCTTCTTTTTTTTTTATAATGGAAACAACTGATGTTTGTTTTGTTTATATCAGTTGGAGGATTAATTGTTTAGTTCTCAATTATTTGCAATGAAACATATGGGAAGCTAAGTATTTGTGTGAATTTGAATTCAAGATGTGGAACCAAAAAATGAATCTCTTCATAAATAACATGAATTTGAGTTAAAATTCAACATGAAACTAGAATGAATTTGAATTCAAGATGGACCCAATATGTGGATCTTGCGTGTCATTAATGATCCAATGCATTCACCCAACTCTTAACATTGTTCCCATCTAATTGCATACAAACATATATCAGAAGAAAAAAAATGGTCAAAGGTCACCACTAGATGAAAACATCCTCAATAAATTGATTTTATGTTAAATCCCCATATCAACCACAAATGATTAAACAAAAAATCCTTCACAAAAAATTAAACATTGCTATCAAATCAGTCTGCTCTTTTACAACATTCTAAAACATCTAACAAATTCTCTCCCATTCAAGATGTCACTATGGCAGAAGGGCTGAACTCAGATAGATAAAGGGAACTCTCCTCGGGCTGCTGGCATTGTAGATGAAGAGTCCATTCTAGTGGAGGTGTCCGGAGCTGTCACTGGCTTAGCTAGTTCAGAATAAATTAGGATATGCAGCTAAATCTTTCTTATGTAAATGCAATTTTTTTATTACCAATAAAAAAAAATATTGCTGCCAAAATGGATTATGAATCAATTATTGAAGCACAATACACATGTAAACCCACAGCCAAATTTGATACATGGTTATTAGAGCTTGCTCCTGTTCAGTTGCAATTAATTCTCATTTTTTATATATGTTAAAATCAACATATTATAATATTGGAATATTAAAAAATCATTAGCACTTATCTATAAAGATTTGGTGTATGTATAACATTCTGAATCAATAAATATCTAGGTGAAATATAACATTGACCCAAATTTGATCTATGGAGAGCAGACATCGAGAGCATGCATGATTCCAATTCAACCAAATCTACTAGCACATATTAATAAAGAAGACTAGGAGGGGCTGATAATCCATTAAACATTTTAACTGAATATAAAGAGAAAATGTGAGTCAAATGCTCAACAAACCTGAATCATGAGTAAAAAATGCACATTCCATAAAACTAATCATACAAAAATCCCTAATATTCATTACTATGCACATGTACAAAATATACTTCATTCAAATATCAGATTTTCAAGCATTCATTCATTCAAATATCATATTATTAGTAGAATGAGAGTAATAACATTTTCATTGCAAACAAAAAAGAAACATACATTTCATGAATAACACACCCACTAATATTGACTACATTAAGGTGCCTAAGCAATCTACACAGGGTTGTCTACATATCGCCATGCATCCACAATTTGCAATTCAAAATGATTTATGTTCAGTTAAACAAAAGAAGAAAATTGCAGTGACGTTTATAATGTGACATACATATGAACATGCAAGCATGATCCGAGGAAGTCCATCCACAAATTCTTGTTCCTATAATGCCATATCAATGACTTATTCATTCTATATACATGAGTAATAGGAAGATGTCACACCTACTCCAATTTTAGACAAAAATAGACTCCGAATCGATATAAACTAGTTGTCCAAAAGCCTGAGACATCAAAATCAGGACTTTGCATGATAATATATGCCTAAATGACACATTAATAACCACTGTTCGATTAAAATTTAATTCACCCAAGCAACTAGTACACCATCAATATGACATTCATCATATAATCCTTCCAAAATTTCACAAATAAAAAAGAACTTACTTTGTAAATTTTTATTGGTTCTATCCATAACCAACAGTTCTGATTTCAGTAGGTTCTCAACTAATTAAACTAAAAATCAAATCAATCTATTCATTCTATTTCTTCCATTAACAATGCTTTTTATGCTTCAATTCAGATAATTAGTCACACTAATCATATAAACAAAACATCCCAGCAATGCAAAATATGATTCAGATAGACATTTTCACAAAAAAAATTGAAAAATAAATTAGTCAGCCTCACACTCTTCTTCTGAATAATACTTACACAATTGATAATCATATGTGCTCCAGGATCTGCAAATAATGTTAAAAAAAAATCATATTCATTTCAGATGTAACATCAAAAGTAATCCAATGTGTATAGTATAACTTACACCCACTTTCTAAATAATGTCAGGGTGTGTTGCTACCGATCTCCTCGTCAACCACCAGCTTCATTTATCAATTTTTTTTGTTTCAAATGCCTTCCTCAATAGCATCTACAAAGTAAAAAAAATTTGAAAAAAGAACTCTAGATCAGAAAATAATATGAAAAAATCCTATAACTGAAAAAATTAGATAAAAACCTAGATTTCAAAATAAATCTGAAAAGAAAACCCTATGACTGAAAAAAATTAAATAAAAACCTAGACCCAAAATAAATATGAAAAGAAAACCTTAGATTTGAAAAAAAATCAGATAAAAACGTGGATTGGGTGAGGGTGGCTGGTGGCCATTGAGCACAGGGAGGGGTGGGGGTGGCTGGTGGTCGTGGAGAACGGGGAGGGGTGGGGGTGGCCGAGCGGATGAGGCCGCAGCAGGTGGTGCTCCCCCCCTTTTTCTTCCTCTATTGGGTAGAAGAGAAGCTCTGTTGGGTCAAAGAGAAGAAGAGAACAATGAGAGGAGAGAGAGAAGGGGAGAAGATTTTGGGGGCCTTGATCGCGAGATCAGCGATCGGATGGCTGAGATCACGGGCGCATGCTGGGGTGCACGACTGCACGGTCGCACCCCAACACTACCCTACACACACACACGGGATCTCTAGCGGACCGTCCGTAAAACACAAAGTGTGGACAACTTCAAGTCCACTTAATAGGTGATGCTGATTAAATGAAATAAACATAAGGTCCACCCAAGATTATAGTACTGGCCATCCTAACCTAACCAAACCCCTTTAACTTAACCCACCCAACAACTAGCCTAACCCGAGCAGAACCTCTCACCCTCCCCAAATCAAAAACACAAAATCACTAAAATTCACTCTCCGACAGATCCTCGGAGTCCCCCAGGCGCCGCTGCCCCTAAAGCCCGACGCCGCCACGCCGTCCCTCAAGCCCGCCTTCATCGCCACCCCCTCAAGCCCGTCGCCACCTCCCACACTCCCCGACGTCGCGATCAACTTGTGAGGGTTCGTCCTAGACTCTCCAAGATGATTTAATTCTAGATCTAGTGTTTTAACTTTCTGATTATGGGATTTTGCCTATTTTAACTAGGGCTGGCTTGTTCATGATAAGAATATGCTAAATATTTTTTTTCCTTTGTGTATGTTAGTTATGATTTGAACAAAATGCATGGAAGATATCATAATTTTTCAAAAAAATTTCACCCCCTGTGTATCAGCCGAATCCAGTAACAAGAATATTCAAAGCTTCTTCTTAATTTTTTTTCTTCTATGTGTAGTTGTTGTTGGTTCTGGTTTGAACATTTTAATATTATATTAATTATTTTTCAAAAATTTTAGACCCCCTATGTATTTTCTGAATTTTTTAACACTAAATATTCAAAGCTTATTCTAAATTATTTTTTCTTTGGTTTTTCAGTCTATACTTAAATAGATAATTTGGAGGTGGAAGTTGGAAATGAATTTATCCAACAAAATGAAGAGTTAGATTCAAATTCTTTTGATTTTGAAGAGATAGACTAAAACTACAAAGTCTGAGAGAGTCAAAGCTGATGATGGTAAGGAGATAATTGATGATAGATCATTACTTGTCAATCGGAGCAGATTGTTCCAACATGCTTCAAATGTAATAGATAAAGTCTAATTAAGTGAAGAAGCAAGTAAGATCTATACTGATGCATTGGATAGTGTGCTCGAGAAGACCAAACATCTGGATGAACCACACCAAGTCAGGGCAAAAGGGTGTGGAAAAAGACTAAAAGGTGGAAAGGAGGTTGCAAAAAGTCAGGCAAATGATAAACTGAGGCGTTGTCATGGATGTGGGAAAGTTGGACAGTCACACGATAAAAGAAATTGTCCAATGCTTACTAATCGGTAAGAATGTGTAATGTATCATTCGTTGATTTTTATTTTATGTGTGAACAATTGACAAGTAATATTTGTCTTTCATATAGATCTTCTCCGTGCAATAATGATGAAAATCCAAATTTCTCTAATAGAGATGATGATAGTTTATCATCCATAGGTAATTTGTTTGAATTCATCATGCTTTTTGAATTTTTTATTGGATTCATCATGGGTTTTGAATTTTTGATGCAAGTTTATCCCAAGAAAGCTAAAGGAAGAGCTCTCTCAACACTTTGGAAAACAAACCCATCATTAGATTTTTGCATGCAAACTTTTTTGTGTAGTGGTTGTGTAATTTGAAGATTTAGTAGATGTTTTATGTAGTAGCTGTGTAAGTTGAAGACTTTGGCTATTATGTACAATTTACAATCTGTTGTGTGGCCTGTCTAGGCTATGTAATTTTGGTGACAAGTTTGTTAGGAATGATTATCAAGAGTGAAGTGCAAGTCTTTATGTTCTCTTTGTTGATTCTATCTAGACTGTAATTTTGGTGATAGGTTTGATATGTGATTCTATAAGTATTTTTTTAAGGGAATCCTTTTAGTGATCTTACACTGCTATGAGTTTGTTAGGAATGATCATCAAGAGTGAAGTGCAGGTCTTTATGTTCTCTTTGTTGATTCTGTCTGGGCTATGTAATTTTGGTGATAGGTTTGATATGTGATTCCATAAGTGTTTTTTTAAGGGAACTCTTTCGGTGATCTTACACTGCAATGAGTTTGTTAGGAATGATCATCAAGAGTGAAGTGCATGTCTTTATGTTCAAATATGTTGATTCTCATTGTGTTGGTTATTTCTTTTGGCGAGAAATATAAGTTATGGGTGTGAAGTAACATAGGAGGCATGCTAGTATGTGGTGTTTCAAAACAATAGGATCAGTTATAAGGTCTGTTGTATTCTATGATAATGTAGGTTGGCTGTGAAAGAACACGTGTATGCTATGAGAATTTCATCTTCATCACTCAAAATTTCATTCCAACAGTCTAATTAGTACATTCCATCATCACTTAACTCCATTCTAACCGTCTAATGATTTGCATAATTCAAATTCAGTTGATAAACAAACATGCACAAACTTAACTCCATTTCATCAGTCTAGTACATTACATAATTCAAATATAGTAGATAATTAAGCAAACGCACACCAATAGTACATCATTCAAATTACTTTGAATTAAATTTACATAATATGGCCACTAATACACCAATTATGATATACTTGCATATCATAATCCGATTGCACATTTCATCAACTTTCTTCTCTATGGCTCCTTGAAACTTGGTTAATTGCAGCTTCAGATCCACATTGTCATTATGAAACTCATCAACCCAAAAAAAAAAGTTGCAATCATCTGGTGTCTGAAAAGAAACAAATGTAAAAAGGATCAAAACAGTGTCTTTAAAACATTTCAAGAAACATCATACACACCATGAAACCAAGAGATATTTCAAATGATTCATGATATGCTAAACCACCAACCTTCCAGTATGGACATCTGTAGAACCTTTGACCTTTGCTAATTACCTTTGTTGAAGTCATGACCACACAAGTCATTCCTTTGTTGAATTCCGTCGGGTGCAACTACCAAATGAGGAGGCATGTGAAGCTAAACTCATTCTCAAAATTTGTGTTGAAGGATAGGGCAAAATTGCACAGCTCAAAAGGTTTTTCAGGGGTATATGAATAATTACTATTTCAATATCGGTATTGATGCTTCAATATTAGAAAAACCACAACCATCAATAAGAAAAAAAATCAGAAAATACACAGGGGGTCTAAAGTTTAGAAAAATAATGAATATAATCCTTAAAATGTTCAAAGCAGAACCAACAACAACTACACACACAAAAAAAAGAAATTAAGAAGAAGCTTTGAATATTCTTGTTACTAGATTCGGCTGATACACAGGAGGTGAAATTTTTGTGAAAAATTATGATATCTTCCATGCAATTTGTTCAAATAAGAACCAACATAAACATAAACAAAGGAAAAAATATTCTGCATATTTTCATCATGAACAAGCTAACCCTAGTTAAAATTGGCAAAATCCCAAAATTAGAAAGCTAAAACCCTAGATCTAGAATTAAATCATCTTGGGGAGTCTAGGACGAACCCTCACAAGTTGATCGTGACGTCGTGGAGTGCGGGAGGCGGCGACGGCGATGGCAACGTCAGGCTGTCTTAAGCGGCGAGCTTGAGGGGCGGCGATGGAGGCGGGCTTGAGGGATGGCGCGGCGGCGTTGGGCTTTAGGGGCAGCGGCACCTGGGGGACTCTGAGGATCTGTGGGATAGTGAGTTCTGGTGATTTTGTGTTTTTGATTTGGGGAGGGTGAGAGGTTCCGCTCGGGTTAGGGTAGTTGTTGGGCGGGTTAAGTTAAAGGGGTTTGGTTAGGTTAGGATGGTCAGCAATATTAATCTTGGGTGGACCTTATGTTTATTTCACTTAATCAGTACCACTTATTAAGTGGACTCGAAGTCGTCCGCATTTTGTGTTTTGCGGACGGCCCGCTAGAGATCCCCTCTGTATGTGTGTATATATATACATATTATTTTGTAGAATTGTCTAGGGGCCATTGACGGATCACATATCCCAGCAAAAGTTACAAAATCAAATATGGCACGTTATCGCAATCGTAAAGGATATATTTCCTAAAATGTCATGGCGGCTGTCAACTTCGATCTTATTTTCACATATGTTGCTGTTGGATGGGAGGGATCGGCAACAGACATGAGAATATTAAGATGGGCTATAGAGAACGGAAATTTCAAAGAACCTGATGATATGCATCATTAAGATTCATGTTCTATTTGTATAATTATAATATTGATATCAATTTACTTCATGCAAGATAATTGTGTTTGAAATTTTTAGGTAAATACCATCTTGTTGATTCAGGTTATGCAAATATGCCCTCCTTCTTAGCTCCATATCGTGGGAATCGATACCACCTTAATGAGTATGGAGGAAGTTATTGTCATTCAGGCCCAATAGATTTGTATAACCATAGACATGCGCAACTGAGGAATGTAGTTGAGCAAGCCTTTGGTGTTTTGAAATCACGCTTTAAAGTGTTGAACAAGATAACAAATCATCCATATAAGGTTCAATGCCTTATCATCCTTGCGTGTTGTTCTCCACAATTTTCTCCAAAGAGAATTGCTTAACAAGGAACCCCAAAGTGATAGTTCTTCTGATGATGACCGGGAATGTGGGGATGAAACTCCAAGTGAGAATGCTTGTAAACATTAGTCCTCTCTCTTCTAACCTCCATAAGCATATTTTCTATGTGTTCAACATTGGTATCTTCCACCAATAAAAAAAAGTACCAAATCAAAATAACCTGTCAATAAAATAAATATATTTATAAAAAAATTCATATCTTCCTTCCTTTTCTTGTGTTTTGAACCACCTACAGATCCAGAACCACCAGTATTGAATGACATTTTACCAAAAGCATTATTTTTCTCCAACACTTCAAATGAGGGATCACAAGATCTTTTTCCTTTATCAATCTCATTCGGCGGTGTTTCATTACTTGACTGGACATGAATGGATTCTTCAACATCTTCATTCATATTGAACTCTTCTAACAAATCTACACTAACATTCTCGAACACACATCGGAGTTCACTTCATTAGGGTTATCTACTTCATGAGTTATTGTATTTTCACCTGTCCCCATTGATGGCAAGAACATAAGTTCAAAATCACGGTAGTCAATGAAAGGCTTATTCCTCACATCCCATGATGGAGTCTCCTGCATACATTCCACCAAGTGGTTGCATGAAGCATTGACAAAAAATAATTAATGAGTAAGAAAAAAAAAACACATCTCTACCATATATACCTTGATGACTCTATCCCAATCTAAAGCATCATGAGGAGTAGGGACATTTGTTGAATAGTCCCACCCCCAACCAGTTCTAGTTGCAAGATTTTGATATATGGCAAATTGGCAGTTCAAACCCTTCAGCTTATTGTACATCTTATCCTTGTCATAATTTTTATGCATTTTGTCATTGAAACTTCTTATTATGCTTTTTCATGCTTCCTTCTTAAAATTACCATCAATGCAATTGCCCATATCATGTTCTCTCTTCATCAAAGTCACAAGACATTCATCCTCTTCTATGGACCAATTAGGAATCCGAGGTCCCCTGGATATAGAAGCGTGGTAAGAGACTTTCCCTTTTTCTTAGGTGACTTCCCATTTTCCAGTGTCATGTTCTTAGGTGAGATTCCAAAATTGTCTCTTTAACTATTTAAAATAATGAAAGCACATTTATAAGAATAGAATAAAAAACTAATAGAAAAAACAAAAGGACATAAGTAACCGAATAAGAATGTATGCAATGACCAAATCAATTGGAACTGTTTACATAAAAAATTTAAAATAAAAATAAAAAGTAGAACTATGAACTGTATATATGAACAGTTATGGGGTAAAATTCAGAATAATAACAAATCATGAGTATTTGAGGGAAAAAGGTTACATAACAACAAAAAGATCTAAATAGTATAACAACAAAAAATTAATAAAAATTGTGGTTCAATTTGGACTTGTGTTTTTTGTTGATTCAATTACTCTGTTCACATAATAAGTTTAGTTGTGTTATTGTGTTTTTTTTTTTTGTGCTTGGTAAGTAACTGTATCTCCTCCAAAAAAGATTGGGGATATAAAATAAGCTAAAAAAGAAAAATAAGTAACGCATGATACTCGTCCAAAAAAAAGCAACGCATGAAACAAGAGAGATCCAAACACACCTAGATCAATGTGTCTAATTTGGGGTTAATGTATATATGTTATAATTCATTAAAAAGGATATGTAAGTTTTGATTTCATTAAAATTCATAAATTTTTTAACAATATAAATATATTAAATCAATACAAAAAAAAATCTAATCACTTGTATTCCGAAAAATCAGATCAATATAGCATTCAAAAAAATATAGTCTAAATAACATAAAAATATTCTTACCAGTTGAGGTGAATATGATTTGAAAAGAAGAAGTTCTTAAAAGAGGGGTTAAACAAAGGATGCAAGTTAAAAACCAGGAGTTTGAAGAGCCCAACAGTCATATGGAAAAAAAGGATGTGTTCCCCAAGACAATATTAATGCCCCATTAATAGGAATGATATATTTGATGTTTTTTAAAAAAATTTAAAGTAATCTCATATTTGATCCAAATGCAAGATTGAGGATAAGAAAACAATGTTCACAATAGAGAAAGATAGACATACATGCAAAAATAAAATTGTCCCTAAAAATAGAAAGTTACATAAAACAAAAAAAAAAGATAGGTCCGCCAAAAGCTCCAAATCTGAAAGTCTTGAGCTATCCACCACCAAAATAATCACCTAAGCCAAAAGAAAAGAAGAAAAGCATGAATTCCTTGCATATATACAATTCTTCTACTTCAAGCCAAGCCCCGTAGTCCCCCATGGCTCTCCTCACCTCCTCCTCACCCGCCACACTAGCCTCACCCTCGCCTAGACCGCCCTCATCCAAGCCAAAGACCTCACCCAAGATACGCGCAGTCTCCGCACTAATAGTCCCCTCACTAACCCCCTCGGCCCCTTCGACCGCGCCCTCGGCCGGTCCTCCAACCTCCAAAACCGCCTCTTCGACTGCCACTGGTTGGCCCTCACGCTTTCTTTTGCGCGTATACCCGATCACCCCACAAGTAGAACCACTCATGACCTCCGGGACATCCCTCGAAGGTGTGCCCCCAACCTCACCCGCACCGGTGCCCACCGACAACACCTCTGCCGCACCCATAGCCTCCCCCACGGCGTCTACCTCCGGCCTATCGCTCTCCGATGATGAAGAGCTCGGGCTACGCTCTCCACGAGCCACCCGAGGTCGTTTCCCCCTCAAAGCAATCGCCTTCAACCTCGTCATCTTCCTCGATTTGAAAAGAAAAAGGAGAACACAAACCTAGGGTTTTGAAATCAAGGGAGAAGGAAGGATCTAGGTCGAAATGGAGGATAGGAAGGCAAAGAAAATCAAGGTTTTCGGTTTTGAATGGAGAAGAAGAAGAAGAGAGGGAAGAAAAAACCGTTTTGAAAAGTGGGGAGAGAGAGGGACCTTATTCAGTTATAAGGGACTCAGTGATGGGGCAGCTACCCCCGAGTAGCCACCCTCTCTAGGGCGGCTAGTTTCAACTAGCCACCCCTCCCAGTTTTTCCAACTTTCACTTAAAACCCCTTTCCAACTTCTTTTCAATCCTAATTCCAAGTTTTCTAAAAACAAACAGCCATGTATTGGATCACTTCCAAAACCTACTTGATCAAACACAACTCTCTAGAAGTTTTATCACATTTCTGGTACCGTTCAAACTCGAATTTCTTCAGTTCTGATTCCTTTCCAGAGTTTTTATCCTTCAGATGATCCATTCACCAACTCAAACACTGTACTTGCTTTCTGTCGGTGATATCCCCTTTTTACTGAGCTACCCAAACACGGGTATGGTAGGTACGAGGAAACTGACGCTGGGCTGCTACGTGCACGATGGCTAAGAACCCCAACTAAGGGTTGGATCACTCACCACTTTACTTTTCCCGTCTTCCACCTGGATCGTCTTTTCGGTTGAAAATTCTAGTCAAGACCTAGCCTCTGACAGTGTAAATCAACTCCTTGAACAGTATTGGTTGTGTGACCTAAACTTCTTAAAGGTTGGGCCGGCCAAAATAAGGGTCTCTTTCCTTATCATCGATCGAAGTTTTTCTGTTTCACACAAAGACTCTGTCCAATGAGGGACAATTGTGGATACCCTAATTTTGACCGTCCAAAGAAAAGAAATTTACTTCAAAGATTATTGAAAAATAACCACATTTGGATATTAAGTAGAAAACAACCTTAGAAAAACCAAAACCGAAAAACCCTTGGCCCAATACTTAGAGAAATCTGAGCCTGGACAGGGGGGCTACTTGGAAGTAGCCGCCCCCCTTGACCGACCCCAAATCGCTCCCCTAGATGGGACATAAAACAGCATTAAATGCTGATCATTGCGACGGGTTGTGACCTTTAGCCATCCCATCTTGGCCGGTTCAAATCTAGTAACCGACCCAAGCCACCGCTTATCAGAGATGGAACGTTTGGCAGGTCATGATGGGGGCGGCTACTTTGTCAGAGATGGAACGTTTGGCAGGTCATGATGGGGGCGGCTACTTTGTCAGAGATAGAACGTTTGGCAGGTCATGATGGGGGCGGCTACTTTGTCAGAGATAGAACGTTTGGCAGGTCATGATGGGGGCGGCTACTTGAACGTAGCCGCCCCATCCTGGGCGGCTAGTTTCAACTAGTCGCCCCTCACCTGGTCCCTGACAGAAAATCAAAGGATTAATGGGGGGTCAAATCTACCACCCTATTATCTAATTTAATCTTTTACCCCCTGGACACTCCCCTGCCTCTCTTTTACTATAAATAGAGGGGGTCCAAAGCATTTCTACAACATCAAGATTTTTAATTAACAACCTTCAATCCCAACCCACACCCACTATTTGAAATCCTTTGAGAGAGAGAGAGAGAGTTCCATTTGTGAGAGAAACCTATTTCCCTACACAAATCCATCCTCCCAATCCACTCTCCAAGACCCGGGTTAAACCAGGTTTAACCTTTGCCAAAACCAAACCCCTTTCCTACCCAGGTTCTGTCCAGGTTGACCCAGGCCCCGGACGGCTAACCTAAACTAGCCGCCCCATACCCGACGGCTCAAACCCACTAGCCGCCCCATACCCGACGGCTCAAACTCACTAGCCACCCCTTATCTACACTCCACTTGACCCAAGACTCCTCTAACCAGCCTAGAAGCATAATAGGATTACCAGTTTTCCACCTCTGCGTACGGTATATCCGTATCCCAGAGCGGAGACCCCACAAACTCCCCCACGTAGGAGATCAAATCCGACCCAACTTTTCCTACTTTTCAAGAAAACAAGTGGCGATCACACACACACCGGAATCCTCTTGAGCCACTGTCGGGCACCTTAACCAGGAATGACACCCCCACCACCCTTCCGAGAGACGATCCGATCAAGCCCACCAAGGCGCGCACCGGATCCGAATCACCGAAGAACTCCCACACACGCGATTTTCAATACCGATAAAGATGACAACGATGGCACAAACAACTAGGATGCGGAGGGGACGATGGCGATGATAGAGGAGCTGGGAGGACGATGACAACGATGGAGGAGACAATGAAGACAATGATGATGATGACAGAGGTGACGATGTAGAGCCTGCACCTCCCACATCTCCTCCATCTTCGACTAGGCATTGACGTGGTCGTCCTAGAAAGAATAATGTGCCACAACCTCCTCCTATCATTGGGCCTTTAAAGCTAAGAGGGGAAAGGTTTGAAGGTTTTACTTTATCCATTTTGAGTTTTATAAACTTGGGTTGGTATGATTTGTGAAAATTTATAAATGTGGGATGACATTTATGTTATTTGAATTAACTTTCAATTAGATTGGAATACTATTTTTCATGACATGTATGTCAGTTGTCAAAGAAAGATTTTGAAATTATGCCAACAAATTATATGTTTATGCATGATAGTATTTTTTTTGTCTGTCAACAACTTAAAATGCCAACCCAACTAGCGGTTTATTAAAATTCTAGCATATAACGCCAATCATACTGGTGTTTTACTAATTTTTCATAGAAAATGTCACTACGGTTAACGTCATTAACCATTTTGTGATTAAAACACCAACCCCATTGGCGTTTTAGGTGAAAAATTAGTAAAACGCCAACGGGGTTAGCATTTTAATCTATGTGCTTTGTAAAACATCAACGGGGTTAGCATTTTAATGTATGTTCTTTGTAAAATGCAAGTAAGGGTGGCGTCAACATGTAGGATTAAGTATAACACTAATGACGTTGGCGTCTTCTATAGAAAATTTCAGAAAAAAAAATACAAGTGCTTAAAACGCTACCTCCGTTGGCGTTTTATGCGAGGAGATTAAAACAAATGCTGACGTGGCCTATTTTACCGGGTCATATAACTAGTTTGGTAATTTTTTTGAAAGCGTGGTTCGTTTGGTAATTAAGTTATTAATCGTGATTAATTTGAAAAAAAATGCCGATATATGGCATTGCATTTGGGCTAATAGTACCAAGTGAAATGAAACAAAATCTTAAAAAACTAGAAAATGATACACCCAGCTCTCATTGTAGTCTCAATTGCACTCCACACCGGTTTTCTTTTTAAAAAAAAAGCATACATCATCCATTGAAGTACATGCAGTTATATGAAATGAAGTATATATTAAGATACCTTAGTGTATTTTTTTCACGTTAAAAAAATGATTAATTTTTTGTACCTTAAACTATGATAAAAACCTCATACACTATAATAGTGCAATATATATTACACTATCATAGACAATGGGGCTGCAATATGGGTTGTAAAAAAGAACGGAGTGTATCAACACTAAAAAAGAAGGGATATGCTTCCAGCCCCAATTCCAAAAAGGGCATTGTTACACCCATATCCATTTCCATCCCTTATTTCAACCCTATATTCGTCAATAGAAAATTAACGACGCATATGTTCACAGTAACAATTAGAAAATTAACAACGCATATGCTCACAGTAATAAGGCATATGCTTCGAAAGAATTTTTTTACATTTTCTAAAAATGCATTCATGCAATTCTTTGGAGTATATGCTTCATTTTTTTATAAAAACATATATAAGTATGCTATTTTTTAATAATTCAAAACTCATGTAGATTAAAATTGAGACTGAAAACAGGACTGGATGCAACATTATCCAAAAAAAGCACTTTTACATGGCCCATGATCCAACAAATTAACGACCCTCCCCGTTTAAGCAAACCGTGAATTCGTAGACCTATAAAGGGTATTTCTGGAATCTCAATTTTCCCTCCCTTATCTCCCCCGCAACGAAAGATAAGCAAGGCCATTTTCATCGTCTCCACCTCATCATCTCCTCCAATGGCGTCCGTATCTTCAACGCTCTCCACCCCTCACATCCTCTCCTCCTCCTCCTACTCCCCTTCCCTGCCTCTCCGCCTCCCCTTCCCCTCCTTCCGCCTCCGGCGGCCCGGGCGAAAGGAGGACCGCCGCCTCTCCGTTCGTGCCCTGACACTGGACTTCTCCGGATCCTTCTTCGAGAGCGTCGGGGACGAGGACGGGGACCCCCCTTCGATGTCGGCCGGGGTGGCGGCCGCGGCGGCCGCAGTAGAGGACAAGGAGGAGCCGCAGTGCCCGCCGGGGCTCCGGCATTATGAAACCATGGCCGTGCTCAGGCCTGACATGTCAGAGGACGAGCGGCTCACCCTCACCCAGAGATACGAAGAGGTCTCTCTCCTTCTCATTCTCTTTCAATTGAACTGATTGTTTTTTATCTTCTGTTTGATGTTTAACTTGAGAAGCTGCTAATTCCAGGTGAAATGACTCTGTCTGTTAGATTAATATGTGTAATCTAACACTTTCTAATGTTTTTCATATTTGAAATTCATGACTCTGTGAGGTGTTTATGAATGTTTTTTATATGATTGTTTGGATTGCTTTTGCAATCTTTGGCGCAAAACGTTTATTCATGGTAGATGTGAATTCAGGCATGAAATGAAAGTTTGTTATTCAAATTCGGAAGGAAATGTCTGTGTTTTCAATGGGTTAGTGTATAATGTGAGAATGAAATGGACTCACGCTACATTGTTGCAACATGCAATGTCCTTACGAGACTCTGCAGCATTTTGTCCTTTACAAATTGGCTTACACTCTAACCAGAAAAGGATTTTGAGTCACGTTGGGACCAGGTTGGGGATATTGAAAATGTGGGATATCTAATAATGAGAATTGGCTGCTGGGAGATCGTTTTTTTTTTATTCTTACTGGAAATAATTTCAGTGGATGGAATGGGGTATACCTTAGTAATGAGGATAGTAGCATTTAATGGTATTAGGATATTTCGAGCCTGAATAGTCATGCTTAGTATTGGTGGTTAACGATAACAAAAGTGACTACTTTTTATCATTTCCTGAGCAGATGATGCTCTTTGGTTTTGAGAGCAGGGGGAAATGACCTGTAATTATAAGATCCATTTCTTTAGGGGAAGCTTCGCATGTTGTGTTTCAGTAAAAATTGCTACTGGCTATCAAGGAGTTTAATCTTGAGTTTTAATGATGTGAAATTTCCATTATTATTGTTATTTTTTAATTGAGAATAGAAGAAGAAATGAGAACTATTTCAGTGGCTGTGTCCAGATATTATTAGTTCTTTCCAAGGTAAAAGTTGGGCATTGTCATTAATTTATTTGGTGGGGATAAAATTGCTCTCTCTGACTATAGATGAAACTGTATTAATGAGACCTTCATAGATTCGAGAGGAGATTGAATGGTTGGAAAAGAACTCATTGTAGGAGGTAAATTCATCCTATTTCCAAGTTGCTCTCTTTAATCTCATCCTTTTTCAACCTTTTGCTCTTCAAAATTCCAAATCGAATCCTCCAAAAGATTTATCTAATCAGGTATTGATTCCTATGAAATGGGGATCAAGGTAATGAGAGGAAGACCATTTGATCTGTTGGGAGATAGCATATTTTAACGAAAGGATTGGAGGAATGGGTGTCTTAGACTTGCAGGACATGAATGATGCATTGCAATATAAATGGCATTTGAGCAGCCTCAGCTATCTCTTCCTTTTGTGGTGTCAAATAGTGAATGAAAGGTACCATAAAATTATTGCTCCATGGCATTGATTTCGGCTTCTACTTATAAACCTTCAAAAATATGAAAGTTGTGGTTGTTACATCAGAAAATCATAGTCCAACCCTTAAATGGGTGTGGTAAGATTTTGGTAGGATATTTGGGGTGGGTGACATTGAACCACACAATCAATATTCCCAATTATATCTTCGATATTTCCAATGAAGGGGGTCTAGCGATTGGAATCCCACTTTGTGAAGACATCGACGTGATGAAGGGACACTCATGCAACTTTTGCATTCTACAAACTTCAAAGATGCAAGGAGGATGCTCTCTTATGGAGCCAAGAGAAGGTTTTTCAGTGAAAAGTTGTTAATTAACGGCACATAGAAGCTTCAAAGTGTATGGAACATTGGGGAGTGAATATGAATTTTCTTGTAAAAGCATGGGATATAATGGTTTATATAATTTTGTCTTCTTAGATCTGTTTGGTGGAAATCTGTTATTCATTTCATGTATTAAACATCAAAAATGTTTTTGATCCAAATTTTGGTTCTTCTGCTATATTAGGAAGTAAATTGTTAAATTCATTTTGTTCATGAGAGAGCAGGGTGCTCTTGTGTTCAAAAGGGAGGGTAAGCTAGTAGTGTGTTACTTTGGCAGGACACTTGCTTCTGTTTGTTATATTTCTTTGCTGAGCAGATCCTCACCTGCTTTTTGTAAATTGGAGATTATCGCCGATTTAATATAATTCTAGTTCATAGGCTACCTCCTTTTGTTTTGCATGCCCATTTGTCACCTCTCCAACTTCCCATAAGCATTCAATTTGTGGACTTATATCTACCTAAATGAGTTGCAAGAGAACTTGTGGACTTCATCTGTTTGCTATTTTCTTTGTTGAGCAGGTCCTCACCTGCTTTTTGTAAATTGGAGATTATCGCAAATTTAATGTATCCATGTTTATCGACTACCACCTCTTGTTTTGCATGCCCATTTGTCACCTCTCCAACTTCCCACCACACCAGTATAAGCGTTCAATTTGTGGACTTCTGCCAGATATCCACCCAAATGAGTTGCAAGAGCATTTTCCTTCATGTTAAAAATGATGGAGTCAAGAAGTTTTTTGTTCTCTCTTTCTTCTTTGTTGGTGGCCTTGTTATCTTTATCCTGTTGTACATAAACTCGGAACGAGCAAATTCTTTGTGCTAATTTTTCTTTTCAATTTTCTTTTACCATCAACAATCCAAATCATTTATTTTTTTCTTTTTCTTTTTCTTTTTTTTGTCTGCAATTGATTGTAGTTGTTCAACATTTCTTGTCCTTGTGCACCTTCTTACAATAAACAAAGTCCTATATGTACCTGAAGATACTTAGAAACTCGAATGAGAGAGATGCTCTTCCCTCCCAATCTATAACAGAGCTGAAATTAAGAGTCCGAATATTGTTTGTGCGTAACTAGCAATGCAGATGGAATGTGCTTTATGCGCTCTATCTTCAGTCAGTCAGATTTCTTCCCAATGTGGAGAACAAGCATATTTCTTAATGATTCATGCAAGCACTAGTACAAATAGTTGGTAAAGTATACATTTTTTGAGTAATGTAGAATGAGAGAGGATATTCTTGAACGAGCTGTGAAGCACTAGTACAAATAGTTTGTCATATTTACCTTTGCCATCTGGTGCAGTTCCATCTGGCACATCTTTCTAACCGTTCATAAAGCAAGGTTCCAAAATTTCAATATTCAAAACTAAATTTTGTCGTTGCTTGGAAAAGTATTTGATAAAAATCAATTATTATTTATAATTTGAAGAGTACTTACGCCAATCTTATATGCTCATTATATTATGTCTAGACATGTTTTCCAAGAAGCAATAAAGAGTATGCTATCAGATTGATATCTATATAATGTTGAAACTCGTCTGGATGTTCTACCATTTTGTTTCATTACCGGTGTCTTTATTAATGGCACACCTTATCATTTTACTTGTACAATTGGAAACTAAACCTTAACATCTAAATTTCACACTTTCAATGATCCAGAATTTTTAAAAAAAAATTAACAAATGTTGGGTGTGGCATATTTTTCTGATATATGAATTTTCTACAATTTTTTGGATTGTTTCTTTTTTCTACAATGATCACTAGCTTCTGCATGATCACTAGCTTCTGCACTCTCACTTTTTCATTATGCAGTTGCTGGTTGCTGGGGGAGGAATGTATGTGGAGGTCTTTAACCGGGGGGTGATTCCTCTCGCCTACAGCATCAAGAAGAAGAACAAGGCCGGAGAGACCAACACATACTTGGATGGCATCTATCTCCTCTTCACCTACTTCACAAAACCCGAGTCCATGGCTGCCTTAGAGACCAGACTGAACATGGATGACGACGTCATCCGCTCCTCCAGCTTTAAGATCAGGAAGAGGAAATACTAAAAGAAAAATGAAAACCCCCTCCATTTCAAAGTAATGATAATGTATCTCACGCTTTTTATGCTCATCTTCAACAGGTTCCAGCATCTTTAAACCTTTATTTTGATTGGTCTGAATAGACCTGCAAAGCCCCTCTTGTCAATACAGATCTTTGGAGTTTATGATGGAATTTTTCTCTTTACATTATCAGAAACTCCATCAGGACATCAGGACATCAGGCCATCAGGCCATCATTGATTTCAACTAACCCAGGTTCAAATACCTAAGATGCCCCTCTTTTAATCTTTGAAATGAAACTGGGGAATTTCAAACCATCATTGTATTTCTGTAATGGATGGGATCCCAAGACATTTTGGTCATTTGCCTACTATGTTACTATCACTTGGATGGTCCCTCTGGGGCAATGCACATTAAACCAACCCCTCTCTAATTATGCCATCACACGTGGGAGTTCATGCTCTTTTCATGCTCTCCATTTAATGCAAATCATGAGGTTTTAAAAATATAACATATTAACAGTAATTATGCATTCACCGTTTCTTATCAATGTTTTCCACCGATGCTACAAATTACACGGTACCCTAACACACTACCTCTTATATCTGATCTGTTTGTAGCGGATGTGTACCTTGTAAAAGTGGTTGTTTTGAAGGTGTCTTTCAGAGGGGTCGCTCTATTCACCCCCCTCTAATAAAGTTGCACCCCCTATGTGGATCCTTCACAAGATCCATTTAAAATCGACTGATCAAGTGTCGACTGAATTGATTTCTGTCGACACTCGGAGTGTCGATGGATTCAGGAGATGGAGCCGACCTCAACGACGATGTCAGGGATTTCAAATCTGTCGACACTTAAAGTGTCGACAGATTCATAAAATATCGACACTTCATGTGTCAATTTGATCAGTTTAAACATTTTGAATTTAATACATATCAATTGACTGATTAGGTGTCGATAGAAGTTATTTCTATCGACATTGTGAGTGTCGAACCTATCAGTCAACTGATTAGGTGTCGATGGAAATCATTTATATCGACTGATTAAGGAGGAGCACACAAATTCTATTTTTTAGAGGGGGGTGCACATAATTTCGAGGGGGGCAAATAGAGCCACCCCTTTCAGAGACTCACACACACCTCATTCAACTCGATTGGATCTATAACAATCACAATTTAACCAATCACTGGGTCGTGGAATTAAGTGTCACAGGAAACAGCTTACCCATGAAAAAAAAAAGAACGTTGATACACTTAGATGGAATTTGGATGAGGGTCTGCAAAGATTATGAGTTTGCATGAATCTAATTTTTCTAAACCTGTTTTTAAATAGAAAAAAAATTTGTAGTTTAATTAAAAGCCGCAGACACATTTACAAATAATAAATGCTTAAAACTAGCTTTTTCATAATATGTGGAGAGACGGCTTCCTGCAAACTCAGTTTTAAACTCAGCTTTTGAGTAAAAGTTAATTCTCAAACTCACATTCAAACCCTTAGTCCGTTTTGCCGCCATGTCCGCCGCCCCATACACTATATATCGCAGTATAGTGCATGTAGTTTTATTGTATGGAGTAAAAAAAATTATTTTTTAAAAGAAAAAAATATATTATTACATCTTAGTATATACTTCATTTCACATGACACGTGTTTTGTTTTATTTTTAAGAAAAGCACAAAGTGGACAGATGCAATGGAGCTGAACACTTCATTTTTCAAACAAAAAAAAGGGGTCTCATTCAACTGTTAAGTGATATGATTTAACAAGGGTAACAGAAACTAGACGTCTTAAAAGTGTGATGTGTCAAAATCAAGACCATAACCACCCCCCCCCCCCCCCCCCCCAACTATTTGTAAAAGAAGGCCAGAAGAGAACTCATTTTTCTTGTGTGGGTCACCTAGTTTTATAAATCCATGCAGTTCCAACTGTGATCCCGGATTTTAAGAATTCTTTGTTTGCTTCTAAAACGGAGAGGTGTTTTTTGGGAGTTGTTTATAGATCTGATGTAGTGAGTTCCATGAACAGCTTCCTCCTTTACAGGTAATATTTTGGATTAGGAGACATTGGTTGTGATAACAAGGAACTATGGGGGTTGTTGATTGATAAGTGGTGATGATGATAGACAGAGATGGGCCTTTCAAGAATTCATTTGGCCATGCTTTCATTAAATTGAAGTTTCTCTGGATTTATTTAGTTGGACTTCTTCATGAGGTGGGGGCAATTCAATTTAATTAATTAATTAATATAAAAAAAACAGTCTCTGTGGGAGAGATTTTTCATTTCTCGCTGGCATTTTATAAATCAAAACTGACCCAATGACACTTTCATCACATGCTATATTCATTAACCCAAAGTTTAAGTGATAATCCAACTATAAGCAATTATAATAATGAAATGTCACTGTTCCTTCTGTAGCTGAGGTGGCCCTCCAACAGATAAGCGACCAAACTTTTTGTACTGTATATATGTCACACAAAAATAGTATCAATTGAGCTATTTGGCTGGGTTGGTTGGTCCTCTGTTCAGTCTGAAAAACTGAGATATGATTCCCATAATTTCCTGCACCATTTCTGCCATGGCATACCCTCTCTCAGCCTTTCCTTAAACGTGCCTATGTCACCATTTCCATGCCACCCTCCCCATGAAATTCCGGTGTCTTTGCCACCCACCATAAAATAAACCACTTTTTTGTCCTCTCTCTCTCTCTCTCTCTCTCTCTCTGTATAACAGAGAATATATGTTAAAGAAGTTGGAGTTGTAGCGGAAATCCGAGTCATATGGTTGTGATGGTTGTAACCGTCGTGACTGTCTCTTACCACATTGTCATCATCTCATCATCATCATTTCCTTCTTCCTCTTCACTTTGACCACAATTTCACATTGGGTTGCCTTGGTTTTGTTGCTTATAGAGTCCTTTGAATCAGCAGTCACAAAGTGCTGAATGATGGGTGACAAAGAAGAGAGTGCCGAGCTACTGAACAAGCTCGAGAGAGCAGAATTGGAGGTGTTGGAGTTGAAGAGGAGGAGAAGCGAAGACGCGAAGGCCAATGAAAAGGTGGTCAGCATCTTTGCCGCGCGGGAGCAGAGCTGGTTAAAGGAGAGGAAGAGTCTAAGTGTCCGAATTCAGGGCCTTTTAGACGAATTACAGTCTCTTGAGGCCAAGAATGAAGAGTCTGTGTCGAGTTTGAATAAGGTGGTTGAAGTGAAAGACATGGCCTTGGTGGAGGCAGAGAAGAGGGTGGTGGAGCTCGAAGAGAAGGTGAGGGAGACAGAGAAGGCCATGGAGGAAGACAGAGAGAAGGCGAAGAAGGAGGCTCAGGAGAAGTCGTCGGAACTGTGGAAACACAAGTCGGCATTGATCGAGCTAATCTCGAACCAGCGCCAATTGGAGTCGGAGATGGGACGAGCATTACAGGAGGCCGAGCAGGCGAAGGAGGAGTTTGAGTCTGTATTTGAACAGAAGGAGGAGATGGTGGGGATGGTTCAAAAGCTCTCGGACGAGGTAGTGAAAGTGCGTAAGGACTCGGAGCAGAAGGAGAAGATATTGTCGGCTTTGTTGAGGAAGTCGAAGCTGGATACGTCGGAGAAGCAGATGCTTTTGAAGGAGTTGAAGGCGTCGAAGGTGAGGTGGAAGCAGGCAGAGGTCGAGGCGGAGAAGTGGAAAGGAATGTGCGAGTCGAGGCAATGTATGAAGGGGATGAAGAGTGGCTATACGGCTGATAGAGCATCCAAGTCAAGGTCAGAAGTGTTTAGTGAAGTCATGAATTCTGTTGATGATGATGTTTTGAATCCAGAGACTCTTTTGCTTGAGTATTTGGAAGCTGAGGGGGGGAAGGAGAATGAATGTGCCACGCCGAGGAGGAAAAATGTCGATCTGGGGGATTGTTTCGAACAGTTCTCCACTGGTGGGGATGGCGAACTTGGTAAGATTCATATCCTAGTTTTAATTTGTTTCTTTATGTTGATTGATTGTTGTATAAGTTTCTTTGAACTGCTTTAGACTGAACTGTCCTGCTGAGAATGAAATGATACATTTGTTATGGAGGGAACTTTGAATTTGGTTTTCATGTGATTCAGTTTCTCATTTATTGTCTCTTGTTACTTGATGTTGGATGCATACATCATGTGAACTATCATAAATGTCTACATTATGTTGCATATATGTTTTTTTTTCTTATCATGTGAATGGTAAATTTACGCATGCGTATTTATGTGATTTTTATGTCTGTAACTAATCCTGAAACATCACATAAAATTAGATATTTAAATCATGCATTTGTTCCACATGGAAGATTTCCCTGCTATTATTGTTGGGGAGTCCAAATGGTATGATACTTGAAATACTACTAGATTACTGGTTTATCATTTATGAGAATTTTTGGAATTTGATCATTGTATAGTTCTATGAACATTGTTGGCTGCAGAGAATAGTACATTTACTGATTCACTTATTTGAACTTCATAATCTTGTCTTTCTGATGAATGGTTATCTGATTTTGCACCTTTTGATTCAAAGTGATCACAACGGATGCCAGGCACTTGCAAGACTGGGTATGCTCAGAAACAGAGAAGTACGCCAGTATCCTTGAGGAGCGTCACTATGCAGAAATGGAGGCATTCACTGAACAGATGAAACTCAAAGATGAGAAACTGGAAGCGTTCCACTGGCAGTTGCTTAGTATGGAATTGGAGACAAAACGTCTTCACTCTCACATGAGAGACCTCGATGAGAATCTATCGCGCTTTAGGGAAGAAAACATCAGATTGGAAGCTTTATTATTAGACAGAGAAACAGAACTTAAATCATTGAAATTCCAACCCAGGTTCCACACTAAGTACCACCAGAAGGGCAGCTCAAATTGTTCGGCAGGACCTGCTGTATTAGATCCAGAGGTTCTGTGGTCAGAGGTAAGGATAGTGAAGAAGAAACAAAAAGAGAAAGCTCATGAACAGAATCCCACTTTGACTAGTGGCACGCATGATTTGGGAGGCGACAGCCAAGATGGGAAAGCCATTAAGGAAATTCAAATGGTTCAATCTGCACCACAATGCAATAAAAATCCAGCAGAAAAGGAGAGAAATGATACTGGTTCATCACAAGTCACTGGTCAATTCAAGAAATGCTCAGTTATGGGGATCCTAGTACCATCAAGAGAGCTTGAGAAGAGATGGAGCCCAATCAAGGAGCAAAAATATGAGCCAGCATTGGACACCCAAAGTTCAATCAAAGATGCAGAAGAAGAGAAAGAGCTTGGCATGGACATGGCTCGTGCTCAAGAAAGCGTTGAGGTCTTTAACAAGTCATTTACTTTGAAGAAAGAGTCTTCATGGAAGATGGATTTCCACGCTCTTGGAATCTCTTACAAGATCAAAAGGCTGAAGCAGCAATTGCAAGAAATTGAGAAGTTTTCTGGAACAGGCACACTGATAGAAGTAGTAGGCAAGGACAACTCGAACCATGCCTTCGATAGCTGTGTGAAGAGGAAGATTGATGAGCAAAGGCATCATTTAAAGGGTTTCTTACCGGTGATGTCTTCGCTTAACAAACAAGTGAAGAGGTACCAATCCCTGGAGGAGAAAACCGATGATCTATGCAAGCGAATAGTAAGATAATTCTATAGTTCTAACTATACTTATTTTTGTTTACATTTTGTCAATTCTTATATATTCTTAAGTTATGGGTGTCACTTTCTTGTAGCACGAGAATGAACAAATGAAGAGTAGTAGAGCTTCCAACACTAGCAAGACAAAGGAGCATACCAAAATGCTAGAAAGGTTCCTTGATGAGACACTTCAACTGCAAAGATACATGGTCGCAACGGGGCAGAAGTTGGTGGAGATACAATCCAATATCACTTGTTGTTTTGTTGATGACACTGAAGAGATCACCAATGTGTCCCCGGGAACTGATATCCTCCCTTTTGCAGATAGTATTAGAACACTTTTCAAGGATGTACAGAGAGGTTTGGAGGTGCGAATAGCTCGGATTATCGGTGACATTGGGGGAACGATTGCATGCCATGGGATTTCTCATATGAGAAGATACTGAGATATTGAGATTTATGATGATCATGTAAGGTTAATCTGACATATGGGTTTCTGAAAATGTTTGAAATATGTGATATATTGGAATCAGAAAAAGAAAATTACAGCATTGTTTCACCTCCTGTGATGAGAGAACATCATCATTATTTGTTTGCTATATTATGCATGTTACCTAGTTTGAATGTCAAAAAGTACCAAACCAACAAAATCACAAATCCGGTGTGCGGGCTTAAGGCATGATGCTAATGCTTAGCAATGGTTTTTATAATTGGATTGGAAATAGAAAATAAACTACTTTCCAACCTAATTTTTCCTATGTGAAATTTATAATCCTAAAATCTATCCTTGGCCTATTTTCCATCAATATCCCTCCATTTATCTTGTTATTGCCACCCTGTTTTAGATAACTTCAGATATAACATCACGACAGCATATGAGAAGCAAATGCAGCCTTGCTCGGTTAGATGTCTTCTAACCGGAAGGACGTCATCATTCAGTTATAAACTCATAGCAAAATTACCTTTCTTACCAAAAAAAATAAATTAAGAGAGCATAACTAACTCAACTGCTCTTCAAAATTCTACAGTAGTTGCCACTTGCCAGAATAGGAGAAAGGAAAGATTAATAATGAACATCAAGCAAACAGTACTGCCCATGTATAACAAAGAGAAGCAGAAGTTTTAATGCATCTGGGAAACAGTTGATTATAAATTGGATGAATGACCCGAAGGAAGGATCAGCTTTGAGATCACATGTTGAGCAGACATTGCAGGCATTACATGCACAATATCCAAAGTACATGTTAAAATTTATGATTCACACCTATGTAGAAATGCAGGATGACCCACCATGAGGCTTGAGCAAGCGTTCTAGCAGTAGATATTGTTGCCGCTTGCAGTTCATTAATCATTTGCTGCTCCGGCCATCTTTTGCTGATTTATAGCTCTTCTTTCAGATATGATGGGCCCGGCTTAAATGGATCTGGTTCCAAATAAGCTTCCGGACGGGGGAAACCGGCTTCATTCATGCGGTTGCTGAGCACGTGCCATATGGCCTTCTTTTCACCATACTCATCTGGGTTGTTCTCAACATAAGATTTGGCCTCCTCTGCTACCTCATTCACAAAATCAAACCTGTTCTCTTGGGATAGCATCAGTTTTGAGATGTCCATTGTCATAAGTTTCCCTGTTTCCCTGATCTTCCTCACTTGCTCTTCCAAGAATGGAATCCTCTCCATCTTGTACCGCTATGTGTCATCTTTCTTTGTCTGGTGGAAACACAAGAAGCAGTAATAAGGAAAACTTGTGGGAAACAAACATCAACATCTGTTTGCAAAGTTCAAGAGATATTGTAGCATTGTATTCCACGTGCTAAATGTTATGGACATAAATGCCAAATCCGAATTTGCAAATATGCATGGGGGAAATCATCCCAATTACAATCAAGTTCAGTGGCTAATAACGTGTGCACTTATTTTTAGGTGCAAAAAGAGTCTGAATGGTATCATTTAGTTTTCTACTTTTCTTAGATATTAAAGATAAAGGAGATGCTGATAAGAAAGAAGGGAGGAACCATTCATAAGTTAAATGGAAATTTACCGATTTGTTATTCAAAAGAAAAGTAGCCTTGAATACCAGGTTAATGCAACATATACATGAATACTACTTTGTTGAGCCTTGAAACAAATTCACATAATCCAAATGCTTTCAATATGTATAAATAATCCATACTAGAAAACTCTACCAGAGTCACATATCCGAACTATTTTCATGAGTGTTCTCATGAATTTAACATCCTGCAATGTTTAACAAAAGAAATAATCAGAGATTGATATGACGTTTTACATAAAGTCCATGAAGCGCTGCAGATGATTGAGGAGACTATATATCAACAAAAATTGTCTTTGAATTTTGCCTCACTGATAAAAGAACACCAAATTATATATGTTTAGACCAATGTTTATCAAATAGAGAGCTTGGTGAATCAATAAAATCATATGTATGGCCAACTTTTCCCGAAATATAGAATTGTCAAATGCATGTTCTTCCTTGGTCAGAATAAATATTCACATAAATTTCTTTTATCATTGTATCAGATGAAGTTGCTGATATGCAGAGAAAATACATCTACTTATGATTTTATCAAGAACTGCATCCTCAGTCATGTTTGATCCTGCACCTGTAAAACCTCCCACACGCTCTTGGAAACATCTGTATGCCATCGATCAAACTAGCAATTGATACTTCCAAACTGATCTGCCCCATGATGATATTCAACCTTACCTTCCTCAAGATTATATTAGGCCAAAGTTTCCTTTAAAAACCAATTTCAACCCAAATTTTCCTAATGTAGTGCTTCAAAGCTCTCATTACTCAACGTTCATTAAGCACTTGCCAAAGATCCATTAAACCACTGTCAAATAATCTTTATACAGCTGTCTCATAGCTATGAATCCTAACCAACTTGCAGCCACAAGTATGATCGTTTTGAAGGGTTTCCATCCAATGAAAAAAAAAAATTCCACCATGAATATTGTTCTCCAAAAGGCATTGATAGGAACAAAAGATCAAAAACAAAACAAACAAAAATACAAGCCCCAATACATTTTACCCTCCTAACCATGTATGAAAAATCAATCTCTAAACGAACGTATCCACAATCTTCGTGTAAATAATAATTTCATGAAAATTGAATTCCCCTTTGACAATCATGGAAGCATCAAATTAACCAAATGTTATTATACACAAAAAAAAAAAATGTTATTGTTATCTCCATAACATTTATTCTAATGGATTTAGTAAATACCAAAATACCACTCAAATCTTCAATAAAGCACACCTTAACAAAATATTTGTACCATTTTGAGTTTGAAAAGAACAAACTGAGATTGGCATCCAATCAAGAATAACCAACCGTTCAAAATTTCACATAAAACAGATTGAAAGACTGAATAGGAAGCGAAACCCTTAAAAAGGGTATGAAGAGAAGGAACCAGTACCAGCTTTCGACACCTCCATATTCTTCTCCCACTCCCTATGCTTCCATTCAAATCCTGCAAAAACACCAGAGCCTGAATTCAACGAGTACAATCAAGAGAAACAGAGATGGAGAGAGAACGAGAGAGAGGACCTGAGACTTGTTAGCAGAGAAGCACACGCAAGAGACGACACTCTTTTGGGCCTTCTGACAGAGGTGGAGCGGAGGAGAATAAGATACAGTGCAGCGTGAAGCAAGCAGTGCCATCTTTGAAGGCCGCGGTCGATCGAGGTTGCTCTCGATAGTGTAAATAGACTGCAACGGATGGTCTGTATATTTTGGTTCTTTTGGGTCAAACCCCCGTTTGAACAATTATTCTGATATATACAATTATTTCAATATGGATATAGAATAAGTCATCAGTAATAAATCTTAAATTCCTAATAATTATGTTTGGATAAGTTACGATAAGTCCAATAACTATGATGGTGGATAAAATATTATTTTCTGTGATTTAAAAAAAATTCTTTCATCTAACTCTCTCACACACATTCTAAAATTGAATGATATATATTTTTTATGTTTAAAAATATATATTTAAAAATATTTTTTTCCTATCCTTGCCTCTAATCTAAGGGACCGTTAAGGTCCGCAGCCTGGGACACCACATTCGAAAACTCAAAAATGCGGTTGAGAAGCGATGTTTCCATGCATTTTTAAATGCGAAAAAAAATTGTGTACCGTCACCACCCCCTTGAAGCTCCAACGCTCAAATTTTGTTTAAAAGAATTTAGGTTGGTGGTAATAGACGGACTCGGATTTAATAACTGAGACACATTGGACTGAATTTTAAGGCCTATGTTGGTAAACTAATAAACTTTTAGGATAAATTTGTATAATTTATGAAGATAAAAAAATTATTATTTTTATCTAAATTTGTATTTGATAATATTTTTTATTATTCTCATTTTTTGTTGGATTTTGTTAATGAGTGTCTTGAGGGCACTAGTTACCAACATAGGCAACCCAATAATAATTATGATAAGAGTATAAAAAATGAAAGATTTTTTAAAACACCAACAACACCCCTAATAAATTCATCACCTTTTTTTCTTCTTCTCTCCCACACCCAATTTTTTCCCACCCATACACAATATTTAAAAATGAAATAAAAAGTGTCACAAGTATAAATAAGATATTTTCAGGAAAAATGTCCTATTTATGTAAAAAAAATGTACATATATCAAACAATTGAACAATATTTTTTTTATATAAAGTCAATTTTTTTATATATTATTTATGAGTAACAAGAGACAATTTCTTTTGGTTTTTCATGAGTGGAGTGCAATTAGCATGGATGTATTGGTTAAGTAAATGCATATGGCGTGGATGAATGAATTTGGTTTTGTAAGTGTAACTTATGGATGGATGAAAAAATTTGGATATATAATTATCCTAGCATGGTGTCTATACAGGTTTTGTGTAGTATATGAAATATGTATATGTATTTTTAGGAAGAACTACTTTTGCAGGTATTTGAAGAGTTGAAGAGTTGATTAAGCTGAACCGACAGGAACAATTTAGGCAGCAGGTGAGGGGCGGCTAGTTCAAACTAGCCGCCCAAGCCCAGGCGGCTAGTTTGGATTAGCCGCCCTTTGCCTAGGGGTTTTACTTGAGGAAGAGAAGGGGATAGGGGCGGCATGTTGCAAATAGCCGCCCGGTTTCAGGCAGCTTGTGGGTAGTAGCCACCCCTTGCCTGGGAGGGTCTCCTGGTTCTGCCACTTGTCTGCTGCTGCTGGAAGTGTCGGTAAGTGTTTGGTCAATCTTCAAAAACCTGTAAAAACATTCTTTCCATAAACCAAGTGTTAAGTTAGGAAGGAAATAATAGACATTAATAATATAAACCAATAGAACATCTAGCTACTCACATCATCCCTTGTGGTTTGTGAATCCCGGATGTTCATTTGGATGTAACCAGTATCTTTCCTATAAACAGTAAAAGAGGGGAAAATCAAAGAAATATATTACAAAAAAATACAACTATATGATATAGATTGTATGTGCGTGCTAGAGTCGATATACAACAACTGCACCAAGAGAAAGGTAATGAAAACATTTATGAAAATCATAGTAGTTAAATCTCACAAGCATGTTCAGTCACACACTTGATGAATAAAAAACATTCATGAACTTGAGGTATATAAGCAGAATGACAGTTATCATACAGGTAGAAAAGGCTGTCTCTGTTGATGCCTACAGACAAAAGGAGTTCATAGTTCTCATCCATGACATGAAACACTCAAAAGGGGACCTACCTGAATTCAAAGGGCCAACATCCATAATCGCTAAGGAGATCTCAATTCGCACAACATAGTAGAACTTTGGAATTTTTTCAGAGGTCATGGGCTACAACACCTATTATAGGCTATATTGCTGGTGAGCAGTCGGTTTACTTGACTGTTAAAAAATCGCTTATCCGGATTGTGCCCCTGCACTGACTTTCGAGCCCTTCTTGCTTGAATTGTCAAAGGGCTACAACCCATCTAATGTAGATGAAAAGATAATGCGAAAAAGGTGCGAGAAACCATGCTTCAGTACACAAGGGAAGGATTCCAAGCGGTTCCAAATGCGTGAGTGAAAAAAGAATCTTAAGTATGTGTGAGAGTGGGACAATTTTTCTCAAGCATGTGTGGAAGAGCATGAAAACGAGCATAATAGGGACAATTTTGTTTTGATATGGGGGGGGGGGGGGGGGAGGGGGGTCAATTGTAACATTTTAAGGAAATTGAATGCCTAAGTGTCTTGCAAAAGAAAAATACAAGCTTATGCATAAGTGTGAGTAACATAAGGGAGCATTTTGATTTTTCAATGATTCTTTCATGTGAGAGGGCAATATTTTCAACTTTCCTAAGTAAAAGATATCATAAAGCCATGAAAGGTACCCTTGTGGTCACTCATGGCTAGACCAGGATTGTATTTGAAAGGTATAAGCTCTAGATGTCGATTTTCCAAGTTCGTGGTTCTCAAATGCTTGATCATATTATTCTAAGCATGCTGAAATATCCATGAATGTTCCGAAAATCAAGTCAAATAAGCTTCCTTTGGACAGACAAGTTTTTAAATGAACTCATGTGAGTTTGTGTAGTTGTAAACATAGAAAAGGTCTACCTTTGGTCAAAATTTCACCTTTTTTAGTAGACATAGTTCAATTCCAAATTCCATTGCAAAAAATAAAAAGGGAGGGGGAAAAGGGGTAAGAGTAATATCTTTCTTTTGGGCAATATTTAGAATTGTCCGGTCTAGCATATGTCCTACTTTTTAGGTCCCTCTGGCTTTCTTCCTTTTACCACTTCTTTATTTTAGGTGAAAAGTACAATCCGTTATCTGGATGTGTACTAGTATAGCCGTTGTTTGGCATATACTGTGCGTAAAGACATTTTTTGTCTGCTAAAGTAGAGAGTTTAACCTGTTTGCTTGGGTGTTATTTTTCTTTTGGTGGACTCTCATTGCCTAATTTTTTTTTGATTTGAGAGGGGGGGCTCTTCTGTTTTTCACCCTGATTCTTTTCGTGCTTGGCCTTTAGAAGTATTTATATAGTGCCAGAGCTAGTTTTGGGACATATGCTAGGTCCAGGTAATTCCTCATTTTGACATTGGGTTAATACGAGTAAGGGTGGAAAGAAGGGGGGGTTTGCTCCTAGTCTACAGGGTACGCAATTTCTCTTCTATCAGGCAAATCGATTCTTAAGTCATACGTGTGTGAAGGGAGTGGCATGATTGGCGGACATGAGTTCAAATAAATACGAGTTTATCCTTGAGAGTCTTATAATTCTATCATCAGGTGTTAGACATTGGAAATTGCAGGAAGAAAGAATAATATTTCTCAAGTATTGACAGTTTTTATGTATGAAATTTCTTCAGATAAAGTGCATTCCACGAACCTCAGACCTCTACTCCTTCGGCATCTACCAAGTGGTATGCATTCCCGGAGTAGGCATGGGTGATCACATAGGGTCCCTCCCATGTGGGTTGCAGCTTTCCTCTTGGGTGAGGCTGCCTTGATGGCATGATTTGCTTAAGTACTAACTCCCCGATTTTAAATTTTCTTTTTATTACATTCTTTTCAAATGCCTTTGCCACCTTTTTTTGGCAGGCCTGGGCATGGTCTGTCGCTCTTAATCTTTTCTTATTTTTTTGTGTTATATATTTCTTTGAAAGAGTGTAAACAGATATATACATATGGTAATAAAAAGGGCATGAGTTGGTAAACAAATCTTTTGTATTGAGGAAAGCATTGGAATAAAGCTTGGAAAATATTTTTGTTTTGGAGAAAAACATGGGAATAAGCTTGTAAAACATTTTTTTGTTTGAAGGAAAACATGGAAATAAGGCTTGTAAAACACTTTTTGTTTTGGAGGAAAACATGGAAATAAGGCTTGTAAAACACTTTTTGTTTGAAGTAAAACATGGAAATAAAGCTTGTAAAACATTTTTTTGTTTGAAGAAAAAAACCTGGAAAAACACTTTGGAAAACGTTTTTTTTGTTTCGGCTTACCTTTGGTGGCCGACAGATGTCCGGTGGCGGTCTTTGATTTCTGAATTCTTCCTCCCTGAGCCTCTTCAGGGGTCTTCCTTGTTGAAGCAATTCTCCATCGGTGAGGCCCGATTTCCAGCATGCGAGCACCTCTAGCCGGATGTGCATGACATAGATGCTCCAGTTTCGGACTCGCGACCCGTTGAAGCGCGCTTCCCCCCAGATGGCTTGAATGCTATCCATCCATGGCCGCCCTAGAATCAGCGGGTACCGGGTGTCGATATCGGCCACGAAACCCTCAACCTCGCAGATAAGGGGACCGACAGCTAGCTCAAATAGCCCGGGGCCGCGGATAGTTTTCCCGGAATGATTGAAGGCTTGAATGATGGAGTGTACCGGTTGGACAAAAACGTGGCCTCATCTTGGCATTCCTTGATAGGTGTAGTAGGTCATTATATTCATCTCTGACCCTGGGTCGATTCAGATGTTGTTCAGCTGCAATATCTGAAGCCGCCCACGAATGTGTAGGGGATAGACTCGCAATCTCGAGTCAGGGAGGTATTTATCTGTAAACGATATGGTCATCGGACGGCAGGGGCCGTCGCCCATATCAGTGCTCTTGGAGGACCCGTTGTCGTCTGGATGCAGATTATCCGACGTACATTCCCCTTGCTCGGGTCCCTCGCTCGCTCCCTCAGGAACCTCCTCGAGTTCTGGACTCAAACTCTGCAACATCATGTCAATTTCTTGACATTTTGTGAGTTGCAGGCCGGTTTGGTGTATGAGTGAGCGCCACCGAGACACGTACTGTTCAAATTCCTCCCTAGGCCTTATTTGTTATGTGGTTAGGTCTGAAATAGAGGGGGTCCTAATCCTCTGATAACCGTAGCGGCCTAAGAACTTCTCCCTTACAGCTGAGAAGTTCGACAAATTATCTATGGGGAGGGTGGAGAACCAATGTAGTTCTTCTCCTTCCAGTGAATTTTGGAAGAGAAACACTAACAGGGGTTGGTTATTTAGAAACGGTCGGACGTCTAGATAAAAAGTGGTCAAGTGAACGTCTAGGTCTCCACGATCGTTATACCGATGGAATTTTAGGATTTTGAATCCCTTCGGTAAGTGGACTGATGGGATTTGTCTCAAGTTGTGTAGAGACATTTTATTGGGGGCAGAGAGACCAGTCTTGGAGAGGATTCTCTGGATGGTTTTATCTAGCGTTTATCCCCTGGGAGGGCTGCTTAGCGGTCCCAGGTTTGGGGTGGCCTGGTACGGGCGTGGGGTAGAAACGGTCAAGAATATTGGATTCGTGGGGGAAAGGGGGTGAATGAAAAGATACTCGGATTGACCGAGCAGCCGGGTGTGGACGGGGTTTTGGGAGTAGCCTTGGGGGTCTCAACATGGATTTCCTGTCTCAAGGTCTTGACTCGGTGACAATCAGTGAGGTCATGAAACATATCTTCTACTGACTGGTACCCTAGGCTAGCCATTCTTTCCTCTAAATGGGTGAGAAACTGCGTTGCCTGACCCTCTTGCGTGATTCTCTCCTCTAATATCTCCTCCTCTAGGTGGGATTCCATGATGCGAGTGCTGAGCGATTTAAGGGTGGGAATGGATGCAGATAGAAAGCAGTAAATAAAGCAGTAAAGGATTACGCAGCTGTGTGCGGCTTATGAAAGCAGTAAAGGGATGCGCAACAGTGTGCAGCTTAACGCAGTAAAGATGTTGTAATGCAGAATAGAGGAGGGTCTGACTAATGGGGTGAGAAATTCTAGCTTCCCTAGGGGGGTGATAGCATTCTAGTCAAGCCATAAAAAGGAGCAGAAAAGGATTATCGATTGTCGTTTTTCACGAGGGAGGTTCCACCGTGATCGCTAGATTTGTCGGTATTGAAAATCGCGTGTGTGGGGGTTCTTCGAAGATTCGGATCCGGTGCGCGCCTTGGTGGGCTTGGTCGGATTGTCTCTCGGAAGGGTGCTGGGGGTGTCGTTCCTGGTTGAGGTGCCCGACAGTGGTTAAAGAGGATTCCGGTGTGTGTGTGATCGCCACCTGCTTTCTCGAAAAGAAGAAAAAGTTGGGTCGGATTTGATCGCCTACGTGGGGGAGTTTGTGGGGTCTCCGCTCAGGAATACGGATATACCGTACGCAGAGGTGAAAAACTGGTAATCCTATTATGCTTCTAGGCTTGTTAGAGGAGTCTTGGGTCAAGTGGGGTGTAGATAAGGGGCGGCTAGTGGGTTTGAGCCGTCGGGTATGGGGGCGGCTAGTTTAGGTTAGCCATCCGGGGCCTGGGTCAACCTGGACAGAACCTGGGTAGGAAAGGGATTTGGTTTTGGCAAAGGTTAAACCTGGTTTAACCCGGGTCTTGGAGAGTGGATTGGGAGGATGGATTTGTGTAGGGAAATAGGCTTCTCTCACAAATGGAACTCTCTCTCTCTCTCTCTCTCTCTCTCTCTCTCTCTCTCTTAAAGGATTTCAAATAGTGGGTGTGGGTTGGGATTGAAGGTTGTAAATTGAAAATCTTGATGTTGTAAAAATGTTTTGGATCCCCTCTATTTATAGTTATACAGAGGCAGGGGAGTGTCCAGGGGGTAAAAGATTAAATTGAATAATAGGGTTGTTGATTTGACCCTCCATTAATCCTCTGTTTTTCTGTCAGGGACCAGGTGAGGGGCAGTTAGTTGAAACTAGCCGTTTAGGATGGGGAGACTACGTTCAAGTAGCCGCCCCCATCATGACTTGCCAAACGTCCCATCTCTGACAAGCGGTGGCTTGGGTCGGTTACTAGGTTTGAACCGGCCAAGATGGGGCGGTTAAAGGTTACAATATACCGCAATGATCAGCATTTAATGTTGATTTATGTCCCATCCAGGGGAGCGGTTTGGGGTCGATCAAGGGGGGCGGCTAGTTGAAACTAGCCGCCCGGGATGGGGCGGCTACTTCAAAGTAGCCACCCCTGTCCAGGCTAAGATTTCTCTAAGTGTTGGGCTTGGAGTTTTTCGTTTTGGTGTTTCTAAGATTATTTTCTACTTAATGTCCAAATGTGGTTATTTTTCCATATTACTTAAAGTCAATTTCTTTTCTTTGAACGGTCAAAATTAAGGTATCTACAATCTTCCCCTTCATCATTATCTTGTTCTTCATCGCTCTGAGGAACATATCCTTCGGTATGTCCTGTGGACGCACCTCACACATGAGATTTTGCATTTGAGTTCTTATGCTCTCCATAATTTCATTTGCTTTACCAAAATCTTGAATGTCACGTGCTTGAGGGGAATGCATGATCCCCTCAATGCTACTAAGGCATTGCCCGTGAAAAAGAAAGAATTAGGATGTATTATACATCATCTTTAAAGGAAAACAGTTGATTAAAATATACATTACTTACCATATGTTCTTCAATAAAACTAGTTGGATGCCAAACTATTCCTCCAAAGAGGATGGGTGGGGTCAAATATCGAATCGTATAAGTACAATACCAACTTAAATATTGATCCAATGGATATGCTTTCATGGGAGCAATGACCATCCTCCTCCTCATTTTCCATATCTCAATATGCATGCGTGAGAGTAGAGAAATCCTTAATCAATCTACCATGCCTATTCTTGCAATCAATGCATTGTACCTCCTGTGGTATCTGTTGTGGAAGTCCAAATTGTCTCATTACTCTTTCGGGAACATGCATGGCTACAATTTCAATGCAAATTATTAAAGTTCTTGATAGCCAAATCCCTTCTTCCGCATGACACATATTAGGTAAGTGCGCAATAACGTCAAGCGTATATAGCCCCCATATTACCTACCACATAAAACGACCAACATAAAGTGTTCATAAATCATAAGCGATGAAGAGAACACCAAAAAATGTAAGTCATTCTACCTGTGTGTCCTCTTGTTGATCTAACTCCGCCCTAAATAGATGGAGGCATTGAATTGGATTATCTGTGGTACCTCTAGGAACATTCCACCTATATATAAAAAAAGTGACAAAATTATTTAATTTTCTTCTTGCAAATGTATATATACCTAGTACCAAGAGGTTAATCTTCTTGCAAAATGAGAACTCTATGACTTGGATGACCAACATGTTACCTCTCCCAAGTCCAAAGCTAATGATAACATCAAGTAATACTTATAAAAAAGTTTAGCAACTGACATAATTTGTTTATTAAAATAACAAATTTACGATTTAGTGTATCTATAAGAGGGTTAGACATCCGATGATGGTCTTTGATTTTTTCATACATCCCCTAATACGGGATTCATACAAAGTCGTCAATGCCGCAGATCCCCATGAGTATATAGGTTCAAACCGCTCCAAGAGTCTCAAATAAAACGAATGAATGCGACTGCCAGTTGAGCTACAGAATATCATGCAACCGAGGACATACATCAGGTAAGCACGTGCATGATAAATGAGTATGTCACGTGATGCTCAATGAGGAGCGACCATGAAATGTTGCCTCAACCATTCCATCTCAATTGCTCCCCCATGCATCTGATTGTTGAGAGGAATTCTACCAAGTAATTGTTGGCATAGACGACCAAGGTCCTCAAACCTTCCTGTGACTGCACAACCCTCAATTGGTAAACCAAGCAAAATGGGGATATCTTTCAATGTGATTGTCATTTGCCCATTGCGTAGGTTGAATATGTATGTTTTTAGTCTCCATTTCTCAACTAGAGCTGTGATCAATACACAATCTAATCAAATCCATGCTACCTTCGTCAAATGGTAACGGCCAACGTCGCACACAAATGGGATAAGTCTCACATCAAATATTCATTACTTCAACGAAAGGAAGTGACTCTTACAATTCAAAACTCTGTCATCCTAAAAAAAAAATCAATGAAAGATTAAATCCATGCCACCATTATCGAAGTAAATGACTCTTATAATTCAATAAAAGATTTACCTCCCTGTCAATGATAATAGCCGATCTATAATACTTTTGATAGTAGAATAATCCATCATGTAATGGACCATGCCTTGCTCGTTAGGATATTCAGCCATCGTCTGTCCAAAAATATAAAAATCATTAGTTTTTTATTAACTCAAATGAGCATAACATATATACATATCAACTCAACAATCCAAAGCATACCATAAAACCGTATTTGGACAAGAACCCCTATTATGACCAATATTTCAACAAACACTACATATAAAACTAGAATGATCAGCTCTTTCATCCATCGTTATATGCCTCATAGTATTTTGTGGATGACTTTTCTTTCGCCTCTCATCAGGAGGCTGTAATGTTAAATTCGCTAGAGGCCAATGGCCCTTTTGTCTGACCGGGCAGAATTTGGAGACATAGCTCAAACAATATGATTCGGTGATATAATATTTAGAGACGCAATCCTTGTACGACACATAGATTGCCATGCATGCCATTATCACATGAGAGCATGAATGATGATACAATTGAGAAATATTGCAATCACAAGATGCAACTTCCTTCAACTCAATCTCATGTGGATTATTCCACCTATCATGCATGCCAAATCATACTAACGAGTGTCGGAGAACTCTCATCTGTTGACATTCTTGTTCCGCATCTGTCATGCCCCAGGGAGGCCGTCCCCGAGACGTGGCAATAATATAAAGTATTAGCTATCATACAAGAGGTCAACAATGACTTGAATAAATAATACACAAGGCTAATGAAGCAATGACAACTAATAAGTTAAATGAAATACGGAAGCATAAAAATATCAATATGTCTGTAAATCAAAAATATCATTACAGATTCGAATACACAATCACTGTCCTGTGAGAGCCAAGTCTAGCCAAATAAAATAGAACATATACAACACACACGATTTACAAATACATGACTCTAGGACTGCTGACAGCCTTGCACTCGCCAATCCGTCGAACGGAACGCTCCACGCATGCAAGACCACGCCAAAGGGGAGCTCCAGCTCCATGCCCAACAACGCCCTTGTAAAAGAAACAGTACGCGAGGGGTGAGCTACAACCTCAGTGAGTGACTGGAAACCAAACACCATTTCAACAATCTAATGCTAAGAGAATTTCCTTTCCAAGAAAATATGGGTAGAAATCCAATAGATAATAGGATCACGTGGCGGTGCAACCCACCTCACCCTCGCCCTCACCCTCACCCTCACTCCCGAAGGGAGACTCTTGAGGAGAGACCATATCGTTTGTCAAGGAGACGCGAATTACTAGTCTGCACAACACTATTGGGTCATCTACATAGAGATAATTGATTACTGATGTCTCTTAACATGGATACCTAACCGGACCCAACAACTATGGGAACGGATAAACAAACGATGGGTCACATAGCGACGTGACTTCAACACATCCCGTACGCGAGGGGTGAGCTACAAGCTCAGTGAGTGGCTGGAAACCAAACACCATCAACAATCTAATGCTAAGGCAATTTCCTTTTCACAAAAATATGGGTGGAAATCCAATGGATAATCATGTCACGCGTTAGCGCAACCCACCTCACCCTCACCCTCACTCCTGAAGGGAGACTGTTGGGACTCTTGGGGAGAGACCATATTTGTCAAGGAGACGCAAAATTACTGGTCTACACAACACTATTGGATCATCTACATAGAGATAATTGCTCACTGATGTCTCTCAACATTGATACCTAACCAGACCCAACAACTATGGGAACGGATGAACAAACGAATGTGTCACGTAGCGACGTGACTTCAATACATCCCCCGCCCCCGGCCCCGCCGCCGCCCCCGAAGGAAAACTTCAGGGAGACCCAGGGAGAAACAAGGGTTAACCATAACACCTTGTGTTACTGGTTAACAAGACACCACGCGTCCATCTGCTATGAGCTAGAGATATACTTCGATACCTCAAGCATTAGGAGTAGCATACCCAGAGTATACTCGATGGGTATTAGGGTCACGTGACGACAACTCATCCTCACCCTATCCCCCGGAGGGGTGACCCTAGGGACTTTTGGAACAAACTCAGTTGCTCTACACACTTCATCATCCGGTAGCCCTCACCCAGGGATCCTCTACCAGGTAGCCTCTCCATGACTGCTATCTCTACCATCTGACGTACAAACAAGTGTCATGAATAGCGTCTGGGAGCACCCCGCAGGACAGCTACAATTCGGGTAGCTTCGACACGGATCCGACGAAAGAGAGAACGACTTCAAGCCCATCATAACACTCGGTAGCCCTCTCCCGCGTAGCCTCTACCCGTTGGCCTTCCACGAATAGTACATTCGCCAGATGTGTACCGTGATACGCATCGGTAGCACCTACAAGTGGTGGCACCATACATGACAGCTTATATATCGGGTAGCTTCGACACACGATGATGTCAGGAGGAAGCACCCTGCGTTCGCAATGCGCTACCTTTGGTACTTACATATATATATCGATGATATCAAATATTCTTGTAATTCCACATGGAGGCGTCATTCGGACGCGAGGACTATCTCTACACTCGTGTAGAAAAGCCAAGGGCATAACCCAATAGGCGGTTCATACATACGCCTAGCACGGATAGGCCTAACTTAATGCCATAGCTATCGGTTTAAGAAAACTGATGCAACGATGAATTCTTCTGAATTCAATACAATGCATCACTCAAATGCAAGGGGGTGATTACATCGCTAGCGCTTTAACTAATAGGGTACGATCCGATAGCGGGTCATACCCTCGCGTATTACGGATAGGCCAAATTAGTTATAATGCGCATGTATATATAAGGAGAATCATAACGTAGTTATATGTGCCACATGCATGATAATATATATATATATATAATTAATTATAGGGGTCCTCCCTAACATGACTATTCATAATAACCAACATAACATACAAAGCATGGCCTACTTACACATGCATACAAGAGCATTAATCATGCAAACACACAAGATAACGAACTAACATGTGTTGGATATCGCCAACTTAACTGGGAAGGGTCAAGCGCGATCTCGCGCACTAACATATGCATGTTAAAATTCCCAAACGAACCTAAGCCGAGTAGGAACTGCATCTACTACTTAGTTATCCAAAGAGGGAGGTGAGAGAGAGGGAAAGTCTCATCTTCTGCAGAAGCTAGTCATAGCTTTGCCCCAACAGATGGGTGCAACAACTATACCACGTCCTCCAGTCTAATCGTAAGGGAATATTAGTTACGTATCCGGTTATTAACCCAGGGTTTAACATGCTGGATATTACTCATATAGAGGGAGGTGGAGTATTACAATACTACCTAAGGCATGCATATTCTATACATCCATAAATTCATTCGAAAATATATGCCCGAAACACAAGGGACGCATGAAAACGCAGTTATTCAAACATGAATACATATGCAAGTATACGGTAGAAGCAGGGGGGTTCTACCCAATATACAAGCCATATAGTCCTAGCATGCATTATCAAACATATTTAGGGTGCAAAGATGTCCCATGGATGCCCGATGCACGACTACGTGCATGGAGGGCAACCCGAAGGGTTGGGTCGAACCACTCACCGATACCCGGTTTGATGCGCGTTGAGTGGCAGCACGCGAGCAGGGCAAACGGGGCTGCATGCACATAGAATAGCACGCATGCGGGGCAGGCAGGACAACACGCACGTGGGGCAATACGCACACACGGGGGAGCACGCATGCACGGGGCAACACCCGAGATGCGTAGGCAGGGCTGGCATGCTGGGCATGCCACCGGGCACGCTGGAAATAGGCGCCGGGCACGCTGCTAGGCACGTTGGGAACAAGTATCGGGCTCACTGGGAACAGGTGTTGGGAATGTTGTAGGACGCACTGGGCATAGTCGCAGGACACGCTGGGCACAGACGCTGGGAATGCCGCATGACACACTGGGCAGAGTCGCTGGGCATGACAGGGCAGCACCTCCAGGGCATGCTGGCACAGGTGCTGGGCATGGCAGGGCACATGTGTTGGGCATGCTGGCACAGGTGCTGGGCATGACAGGGCACAGGTGCTGGCCATGCTGGCACAGGTGCTGGGCATGGCAGGGCAGCACATCCAGGGCAGCACGCACGCGCACGCTGACACCCCTACTCCCAAGCAACCAAGCACACACACACACACACACCACACAAACATAAACACAAACACCTTGTATGCACCACCACCCAACACACCAAATGTGCTAAAAACTAGAAAAAGAAGAGGGGAAGGCTTACCAAGATAGGGGAAGGGAAGGGGGAGATGTGGGGCTCGCAAACACACCCATGACCACCTCGACCACCACCACCACTGCCACCATCTCTCCTTTGCTTCACTTCTTCTTGGCTGACCGGGGGAATGGTGATGTCATGGGATCTAGGGGAGGAGGAGGAGGAGGAGGAGGAGAAACATCAACACAACACACACAACTCACCTAGATCATTCTCTTCTAACTCTTCCTCTTCTTGCTCCATCTCCTTCTCCTTCAAACACTCCTCCAAACACCCTAAAAATGCTGGAACAAAGAGGGCATTTGGGGGCATTATATAGCCACAAGAGAAGTCCAAATGGCAAAATCGTCCTTGACCCGAAATTCTGGATGAGCTTTACAAGAACAGCCATAAATTCCACAATATAGCTCCGAATTGCACAATTCTAAAGTCATTGGAAAGTCAAGAAGCTTATCTATGTAATGCCCTTGAATCCGCCACCCATATTAGGCGAGGGAGACGGTGCGCTACGTGTCATAAACCTCGAATCTCAGAGTAATCTATGAAAAATTTACCATTATTCATCCAAGCATAATTAAATAATCAACTAAACAACACTGATAAATTATAACTTAAGGCATCACCAGGATCTAACAATAATTCATCCCAAGTTTGGATGATACACACATAATAATTATTAACTTAACAATCTCTACGGTTTTATTAAAAGAGTTGAGAAAAGTCTACTACATGCCAAAAAGAAAGGCTTTATTCATCCTAATGAAAGCAAAACTAAACGATCAAGAATGACGACTCAAACTTAATCTCGCTAAGGCCTTCGTGATCCACAAACGCTACTACTCGATTCTCAAATCTGAAAGGGGAAAAGGAGGGGTGAGTTACAACACGCTCAGTGAATGGACCATCATCATCCCGTTAGTACATTTATATTCAAAATATCAATATCAAGTATGTCCACACAGACATGTATATCAAAAAAATAATTATACAAATGACCACCAAGACATGCAATAATAATATACACACACACACACAATCCTATCCAACATGATGCATGCAACACCACGAACACGCATGTCCGTCTTCACAGCACCTAGCTCGCGGGGCCTTCCACAGGCATAGCCACAAAGACTTGGGCCCTACATTCTCGAACCTGGTCACGTAGACGTATGCCCACCCAGACGTTGGCCACCAAGACTTAGCCACCTAGACGAATGTATGCATTTGACAACTAATATATCTTTAAAATCACAAAATGACAGAGCATGCACGACCTCAACATACCAATCATATAATGATAAATAAATCAATAAAAGCATGCTCACATTTTATATCGAAACTAGCATTTATATTTCGTAAAATAAGACAATCCTAGCATGACCATAATATATTTTTTTTTTCAAGTCTACATATGAGACTCAAGTCCACTTACCACCGATTCAACGACAATATGCGGGGCTAATCCGTATACGAAATGCCTGAAATAGAATAATAGTTCTAATAAATAAAAATAAATTAAAAGACATATTAAATAAACTACCCATTTATTCTAACCCAATTATTCTAATCACCCACACTGGACAATGGGCCTCTACACAACTCACTGGCTTATGAGCCAGTCTGGTTGGGCCCGGAACCATTGTCCAACAAACCAAAAATTCCAGAATACTAAAAGCCCAAGACCCACTGACCCACGGGACAGCCGGGTTGGGCCCAAGCCCAATGTCCAGAAATTCTGGACCCAACTAAATCAAAGACCCACTTTTTTTTCTTTTTTTTCTTCTTTCTCCTTCATCTTCTTCTTCTTCCTTCTTCATCTACGCCTTCAACCCAAACAAGAAAAACCTCAAACCCATCACCACAACCATCACCCTTCCTCCTCCAGCCATGACCCACCGCCGGCCACCGTCCGGAGGTCCGTCGGCCGGAGTCCCACCGGTGACTCAAATCCCCTCTCTCTTTTTTTTTGAACCTCTTTGCCTCTTCTTCTCATCTCCTTCCAATACCCACATCTCTCTCTCTCTTCCCAAATACAAAAATATACCCAAGACAATCACCCAAAACCTTTTTTTTTCATAACCCAATCACCCAAATTAAATATTAAACAAAACCTCTTTCTAATCATTATAAATCCCTATCACAACCATCCAAATCTAAGATAAAAAATCTAAGAACACATAAACTCCATGAAAGAGAAATATAAGATCATGGACAAATCTAGAACCAAAATAAATAAAAGATTCAAGAGGAAGAGAAGGAACATACCTAGATTGACAATAACAATGGCCACAAGTTCTCAATCCGAATTAGGGCTAATAGGGGAGGTAATGGGGGTATTTAAAGGGGCTAATTTGCTGTTAAAATCCCTCAAAGATTTGGTTGTTACAGATTTAAGATTGAGCAAATCGGGGGGACAATTTCGGATAGGTCCAGACATAACTAAACTTTACAAACAGGTCCTTTCCTGGCTAACCCAAAATCTAATAATTACAACTGGGTCCCCAGATCCAATTAACATACCAACAACTTCTATAAAGTCCACACACTAGATCCCCAAGCCCATTTAACATACTAACAACCCCTACCAAGGCCCAACGAAATATTATACTAACCTTTTGGCCTAAACAACTGCACAAAATAAATTATTATTTTTTTCTATACATAAATATATAATTATGTAAAATACGCAGTTGTTACAATCTACAACTTTTATGCTTATACCCAGATCAAATAACCTCTCCAGCTATTTCAAAATATAGGTTAAACATCGAGCATGGCTGCTGCCAGGATTTCATATCCCTGGGGTATAGTCGAAAAAATACCCATAACTTTTGATACATGAATCAAGTTGATCCAATTCTACTTTTGTATGAAAGATAGCTCAAAATTGAACATCACATGATAATATTGGAGTTAAATCTCCTCATCTTGGATTTTAACAAAATCAAATCCGAATAACAATTAAAACTGTATAATTCCAAAAACGTTATCGAAATTCAATGAAAATTTTATGGGCAGTACAAAACAGTACCAGGACCCATAATATGCAGTTAGATTTTTAATAAAAATTTTCAACTCCCGCGGTTAACTAAAAACCAAAATTTTAGTGACTCCGATCGAAAAATAAGACTCTAAATGACACAGGCTTAACAACATCTATGAGTTTGGTATTCAATCTGGGCATAAAAAATGATGTTGTCATTTGTCCACTTTCACGACGTGCAATGACTTTACTAGATAGATTGTCTGTTTAATCAAAGCTGCTATTGGAAGTCCACGTGCTCCTTTCAAAACGCTATTCATACATTTCGATTTATTAGTTGTCATAACACCCCAACGTCTTCCACCATCATTACATAGAGTCCATTGTTCTTTGTGAACTCTATTTAGCCAATTAAATGCATCATGATTCATGAACTCTATCCTTCGCATTGTCTTTTTGAACTTCAAAATTGTTGTCCTCTGGGATGCCCTATACATCAGTTCCACCAAATTGACATCCTTGTATGATTTCTTAAAATTATCCCTAAGATGTCTAATGCAAAAATGATGAGTTGTTACCATCTCCATAGTGGACTGACGTACGACTTGATTGATGCTTGGATGACAATATGAAATAATGGTAATACCACGATGATTAGTGACAAACTGATGAATGCAACTCAAAAATCAATGCCAACGAGACCCATTTTCATTTTGTACCATAGCAAATGAGGTGAGAAAACAGCCTATCATCTGCATCACTGCGTATAGCTATAAGAAGATTCCCATGATATTTGCCACATAAGTGGGTACTATCAATGGATATAACTGGTCTGGAATAACGAAATCTTGCAATAGAAGGCCCAAATGCCCAAGAAATTCTTTGGAACTTGAGATCATCGTCCTCATGGGTCTTGAAGTTGAACAATGAATCCAGGTTCGCCAACTGCATTGCTTGTAAATAACTAGGAAGATCAATGTAAGATTCTTTTCAATTTCCAAAAATCTTCTCGAATGCCATATATTTTACTTTCCACGCTTGCGGTAACTGATTTTCATGTGAAATTCTAAAAGGATCCTTTCCTGTATCTCAATTGGACTAATCCTTAATTGATTGCGAATGATAGGCATTATCATATGAAAAATATGACTGGATGTGAATTGCCTATGATCCGCATTCAAAATGGGATTATGACAAGTGTGATTCTCACCCATCGTCTTGATTTTCCAATACTCTTGTCCCAATGCTTTGGTCATGTATTTTCATCCACAATTTTATTCCTTACATTCAACAGTTAAACGTTTGGTGGTGGAGACCTTCGTCTTGCATTGAACACTGTTTTGAATACTGAATTCACGCAAAGCAATGTATAAGGCTTTTTTGTTGATGAAGATATGATTTTTCACAATGTCTAATAGTAGAGACCTATAAGAATGTCCACCCATTGTCTTAGGCCCTTCTTGAATGACCAAATTCACCAACTTTGTTTTAGTATATATGTTTGGAGGACACTCTTCAAATCTTCAACTAGGTTGAAAATGCTCAACGGGAACATCATCCTCCACATTCTCTTTGACATCAGTATCTGGACCAACATAATCATTGCTAATATATTCCAACGACTCCAAGTGTTCAGAGTCAGTCAAATTCCACCTCTTCATCGTTGGTCTCAATTCCCGTATATCTAGCACTCTTATGAGGAGATTCAGGGTGATTGACATTCAATGGTGATGGAGGTGGACTCAAATTGTCATTGAAAGCCATTTGTGATGACGATGCAAGATGAGGAGATTCCATGGCCTGATATGAATTATATTGTATGTAACAAATATGAACACGAACATGATTGAATAGGTATAAATACATGTTTCTTACCATGATCTCCACTCTGAATGCATGTCCGTTCTACAACCGGTTTTTGTTCATCATTGACCATTCGTATGAAAGACCTCCCTCGTTCGATGATCTCCTCTTTCTCCAAATAAATCTCCACCCTAGTAGGGTATAAATTTATCATCACTTTTACACCTGTGTCATTGTATACCCACATGCATTCATTTGCAAGTGTTGTCATAACTAATTTGTACTGATTTTGATCAATACTTGTTAATTTGTGAATCATATTGACCAATTTCTCATAAATGGTTGTTTCATCTATGATAAAGATTTCTTGATGTCCACCCATCCAACAAGGTTTCTCACCATTGTTTATAACCGTTCATCACAATAATAAATGATTGGAACTTGAGAATCCATGTTCTATCATTTCTTAAAAATAAGTATTGTGTAAAAAATAAAATATTAACACCATTGGATTGAAGTACAAAAATAAAAACATTAACAAAACCATTTTAACTTTTATTGTAGAACAAAATATACAAAAAATAACTGTGCTTGATGGGGCCGGATCGGATTTGGGGGTAAAAAGGAAGCGCCGGTCAGATTCGGGGTTGGAAAGCACCTTCCTTTAAGGGATGAATTTGGGTTGAATAATGAAAGAAAATGGAGGGCTGATTTGGTTGGTTTTGAGTGGGACTTTCACACTGATGATAGCGAGCGAAGCATCTTGGATCCACATCTAGAAGAGGGGCGTTAAGTGCAAAAGGCGGAGCACCACCACGAAAAGTTTCTGTAGGGGGAATGGGAGAATAGGTCGGAGGATCACACTCGATCGGAAAAGACACAATAGGGGGAGGACTAGGAGAGGATAAAGACATGAAGGTAGCTCAGGAAGAGGTAGGGACTCAAGAAGAGAGGGCCAAACAGAAATAGACTCAGGAAGAGTGGACTTAGTGGATGTAGAAGAAAGATAGGGAACATCCTCTACAAATGACATATGTCGAACAATCCAAAAATGACGACCCACGGGATCATAAAAACGATAATCTTTATATCCAGAACTGATATCTAAGAAGACACATCGAATTCGCTTGATAAAAAGTTTGGTGCGAGCATGAGGAGGGAGAAAAACATGGGTCTAGCTATTTGCACCCCTCTATTTACTGCGCACACCCCGTGTCTAACCACACCCCACCCAAATAACTTGGGTTCTGTACACACACCTAATATTTATTTAACAATTGACTTTCCACTCCACAACCCTTTCTTTCAAAGTCTAAAAATTAAAAACCCCAAATGTGCTCAGTCTCTTCCTCACTCTCACATTTGGTTCTCTCTCCCTCACACATTTGGCCACCATTGGAATTGGAGCTCGAGCCCGAGTCCTCGCTGCCGCCTCCTCAAGCTCCAAGAGAAGGACCTCCTCATTGTCCAGTACCTCGCCGACCTCTTGGACTCTCTCAACTCCTCCCTCGCCGACTCCCTCAACACTGTTGGAATACATGACATGATCATGGAGTCAGATGACGGTTCCCAGTTTGATAGTTAAAGATCTTTGAGCATTCTTCCAAGAATATATGTTAACGATCAAGGTGAGCAAAATTTGAAAGCTTTCACGATAACAACTATATAATACTGATGAAAGCTCATGACCCCATATTTAGATAAATAGATAAATAGATATATTTTCTTCATTAGCTAATTTGTATAAGAATGTAAAGTTACAGAGTGGAAATGATGAAATTCAAGGTAAGGAAATGGTAAAGTTCATGCATCATATTTAATTCAATAAACCTTTAAGACTGATTTATCAAAATGAAACTCATGGTTTCTCTTTCCTTTCCATATAATAGGGATTATTCATGTGTTTTATGTTTGGAAAGAGAGCCTAATACATGACATACATGCAATAGTCTACTAAACTTATACCAGTAATTTAACATATTATCCTCAACAGGCTTAGATCATCCATACTTTCAATACAAATTGACAAGATAAATTATAGAAGAACTTGTGAAATTAAACTTGGATTTGGGGAGAATAATTTTAATATTCTCTAGTTTCCTTCACTAGTAGTTTCTATATTTGTAAATAATGGTGGAGAGGGGGGGATGTTGTTGATAATACTCAAGCAGCCTAACAAGTAATATTATATATGGCTAGGGCTTTAAAGTGTTGTATTATTCTCATTATTATAAGTGAAACATGGTAGGGCATAACTTTGTTATGATTCCTTGTAGAATGATTTGTTTTGTTATTTTATAAATGCTAGCAAATAAACGATTTAAAAAAAAAGCACCGTTAATACTTCTTTTTTCTCTGCCTTCCAACTTTGTTTCTCTTATTCTATTTCTTTTTCTTTCTTTTAAATGAGGTTTGAGCTTTACCCTTCCTTTAAATATTTTCTTGTGTTTGGATATTTGAAATCTATTGTTTTAGAAATCAATATATAGAAGAATTGTATAAAGGGTGGGCCAAACTAAAAGGATAAAGTAGTGACAACATGGCACATCAGATCATCATTTGCATGTTGAAGTACTAGTCCTCAAGGACTCTTGAATCTTATACTCTCTATCATCTTGGTAAAAATTAGAAATGTCATTCCACAGTTCATATTTTCTAAATATCATTTCTCCTATCAGAGATTGTGATATCAGAATTAGAAGAGAGGGGACAAAACACAAGTGAAGAACCAAGTTTTAAATTAATTTGGAATGATGGAGGGGAACAAAGACCATACCCTTCGTGCAATGATTTAATTTAAATTCTACAACATTTTGGTGCTCTTATGATTTAATTATTTGGGCATTGAATTCAACTTACTTTTATTTAGGTCCCTTCATAAAAAAAGAAAATATAAATCAATCATAAAAACTTGAAGAGAATGATTGGGAGGTATTAAATCTGAAGAATGACCAAATTTTTGCACATGACAGATCATCATCATCCATTTATACACTTATTCAAATGAGTTTAGATTTTTTTTTCTGGATTAGCTAGAGTAGAATGTTGATTGATAATAATCATTCACTTTCTCATCAAGAGTGATTAACATCTTAAATGATTGTGTACTGAGGAAGTATTTTGGCTTTTCTTGGGTCCTTCTAGCAACTGTGGTTCGACATGACATTCTTCTTCTTAAATTCTATATATGTCTATCTCTTTGCGATAAGTAACTATAGTTTGCATTACCCTTACCTTTAGACATCTCTTCATTTTGGAAAATGTTCTGTTAGTTCCATTTGCAGTTTCGTTTGAAGCCCTTACACGTTTTTGTTTTGAAATATATATTTAGCTAATGAAAGACATATTTGAGTTAATTGAATGCATATATATTTATGTCATTCGTAATAGAGTATATATTAACATAGTAGAGGATATGGCTTCTAAGAAACATCTCTTATATCGGAGGATTTAGCTAATTGGGAATGTTAATGAGTAGTTTGTTATTTTGTTTCATTGTTGGTTGTTGTTGTTGTGTTTCTTTCGAACCTAAATTAATTGGGAATGATGCAATATGCCTCCTAAGGCTCGTCTTCGACCTACAACCTCTAATAGAAAGAGTTGATCTGAAGAAGTGACCTCAAGTTCTTGAAATATTCAGGTCGAACCACAAGAGGAAGAGGAGAGGGAAAAAATCAAATTGAAAAACTAGTTGGGATGGCATCAAGGGCGAAATATAATGCAAATCAATTTTCGGTTACCTCACTCTGTTGCTGGTACTATTGACTTGTATCTTAAATTACATAACAATATTATATTAATATAAATCAAGTATTACGCAATTCATTTCATGAATGTAGGCATGAGTATGCGAGCACTTTTCAGTTCTTAGACCGGGAGATGAGATACATGTAAATGAGAGATTTCCTTGAGCTAACCTATGGAAAGATTGTAGAAATAATGCTGGATTGCAGAAGAACAACTTTGTTCTCATCAGAGAAATGCTTGATTCATTGAAAGCAGAATGGGTATTTTATTTTACTTTAAATATAAAATGAAAGTGGGTAGTTTTTATTTCACTAAATTGTTGTATTACACTTGTTGTAGATTGATTTCAATCCATACCTGTCCACACATGATCGTTATTCATTACAATAATACGCGTTCTTCAAATGTTGTTTGATTGCCAACAGGATTTCTGAGCCATATCTGCTAGATAGATACCTCCGGCAGCTTGGCTGCGTCCAATCCATTCCAAGAGAGCTAATGAAACCAGATGGAAAGATTAGAAGACCACACTTAACTAGCAGCTACCGAGTGACATACGAAAGTAATGTTACCCAAATGTCACCCAATCCTTGCTCCACGTCATAGAAATTATAAAGCTTAAATGATATAACCGGGTAGGGTTCTCAATCGGAAGAACCGTTCCCCAAAACAGATGTGCCAAGCCTCAAGCGACTAAATCGCTCAAAAAACTCCCTCGAGGAGACGTCAGATCTAGAAGACGCTGATGGGTCGCCGCTGCCATCACTACGAGAACATCAGCACAGGATGCCCCGGTTGCTGCAGACTCCAAACAAAGGAATCCGCCGCTGCAAAGAATGCTTTACCACACCCCTCACCGATCTTGGGACTCTTCGAATCCTAGACCTTCCTCCCCAAAGGTGAAATACTACGAGAGGATTTATTCCAGAAAATATGTCATGATATGCATCTTGATAAAATCTCTTAGGACTAGGTTGTCTCCACTAGTCCTAAATTTTTTCAAAAGTCTCAAAATGAAAATCTTTAATATAATCCAAATATTATTTCCAAAACATAAGCATCGGAAAATGTATTATGTTAACTCTTGAAACATGAATAGCATAATTCATGCTATTTTAAATGGCATAATGAAGGAATTAAATCATGCAACTTTATTCAATAAAATATGCAATTTGATCAATATGAAAAATATCCAAATCATGCAAAATTATCATAATATAAATGCTTGGATATCACACAAATATAATTAGCACGTGAAATTCAACGATATAGAGAAAAAATCATATAAAATAAATCAATAGGCATATTCACCTCGAATGGACCCTAGGTCCGGAGAATGAAGCCCACAAAAAAAATTACAACCTAGATGAATCAAATAGATTATTAATTAAGACCCCATAATTCAACCATAGCCCAAGACCTAATTACCTATCCATAATTATTAGGCATAAATTTTTATAGCAATAATCTAAATCCATCTCCATATATACTACAACCTAAGAATATGATTTAAACCTATTTATCATATAACCAGACATTAAATGACAAAAATCAGAAAAGACAAAATCAGAAAAGACAAAGCACAAAAGACAAAACAGAAAAGACAAAAATCCAAAAATTCAAAATAATAATAAAATAACAAAAATTCATAAAATAATATGAAAATACATTTTTTTTCAATAAAAATAAACTGTTAGTCAATAAAAATTGAAATTAAATAAAACTTATTAAGTATAGGTATAAAACATAACCCTAATATTATTAAAAACTTATATTTTAGAAATCTAAACATAGATCTAATCTTTAAAATAAATGATAAATCGAAACCCTAAGTTTATGAATACTCAAAAATTCAAAAATCTAACATAGATCTAACAATAATAATTAATATATCAAAACCCTAGTTTTTATAAAAATTTAGAAATCCAATAACATGAACATATATTTATCAAAACTTTAATTTTATTAAAAACTCAAAATCTTATAACATAAAAATAAATTTATTCTTTAAAAGAAATAATAAATCAAAACTCTATTTTTATTAAAAGCTCAAAAATTCAAACACCTAAACATGGATCTAATTAATAATAGGAAAATCAAAAGATAAAAATAAAAAGATTAAATACCTTTTTTTCCTCTAAACCTCTCTCTCTCTCTCTCTCTCTCTCTCTGCAGAATAGACACGACCCCTTCTTTTTCTTTCACCCAACATATAACATATAGGGCAATTAACAAAAATAGCCCCGCTGAAACGAATATTTACAAAAATAGCATAGGTTGGCGAATATTTGCAAAAAATAGCATTGATATTGTTCCAAACTGGAGGCGCCATATATATATGGCGCCTCCTTTGTATTTTCATACCCCAAATTTTAACATTTTTTACACTGGAGGCGCCATATATATATGGCGCCTCCAGTTTTTTTCCCAAAATAAAGGATGCGCCATATATATATGGCGCCTCCTTTTCAAAAACCAGAACGACCCCCAATACAAAGGAGGCGCTGTATATATACGGCGCCTCCTGGAGGCGCCATATATATATGGCGCCTCCTTTGTAATGACCCTACCGGAGAACCCATCCCACCCCATCTCTCTCTCTCTCACATCTATTTCTTTCATCTACCCGAAAATCACCCCCCCTTCTCACTCTCTCTCCCTCTCACCTATTTCCCCATAAAAACCAAACCCTCCCCCAACTCCATCCATTAACAAACATTCAGCAAGTACATTCAATCTAAAAAGGTAATGAACACCTCTCCATTCCCCCCCCCCTATTTTTTTTGACATTTGATTGATGTGAATTTTGACCTAATGTCGAATTCTTTTTTGTTTTATAAAAAAAATATTTAATGTTGTTTTATTTTCTTGACATTTTAATTGATGTGGATTTTGACATAATATTGTTTTTTTGTTTAAATAAATGTGTTATATATTATTATATGATAATGTGTTTTGAATTATTGAATGTCATGAGATTTTCTTAGATGGGAAAGAAATCTGAAGTCCCGTTGATCTATTCTTTTAACTGGAGAATTGTAAAACATGGATTTTGTACCATCCATGCAACAACGTTTGGAGAGGACTGCATATGATGCTCGGGCTATGCAAGTGAGAAGGCTTGATAGGTCTGAATTTATTGTGATAGACAAAAATGCTGTTCAATACACTGTCTTGTTGCTCGCCGATCATGCAGAATGTCAATGTCGGGTGCCGAAGTTGTTTCATTATCCATGTGCCCATGTAATTGCGGCCTGTGGATATGCTCGAATCAGCCCGGGCACATATGTGTCAAATTGGTTTTCATTAGATTCATATAGACATACATATGAACCTAGATTTCATGCCGTTGATGATATTAGTCGTTAGCCACCACCTACTAAAAATGATCCTATTTTTCTGCCACCGATAGTTCGGAGACCGGCGGGGCGCCCTGTATCAACCCGCCGACGTATGCACATGGATAAAAGAGATGAAAGTCATTCATATAGTTGTTCCATATGCCATGAGAAAGGCCATAGAAAAAATAAATGTCCTCGTCGAAACAATTGATATGGGTATACATACAAACACCATCTAACCAGATTTATTTTTATGTCCTTTATGATGAGTTTATGTATGATTATATGTAATCCATGTTGCGATATTGCAGATTATGGATGTTCGTGAGTGGCATGGACCCGTCGTTGATGATCTATTACATTTTCAGTCATCCCATAGGTGTCATCAAGGTTTTGAGGGGAAGGTAATCTTTCTGTCTCATTTCATTTATAAGATGTGAGCTATCTCATGTCTCTAAAAATTTATTATTTTGGTATGACAAACCGATATCATGGCTTTGAAGATACATATGGTTCAGTTGCGTCATTGGCCTATGGATCCACGTATCGAGCCATATGTCCGAGCTTCGGGATTATACTATTTGACTCAGATGGGATACACTAGAGTTGATAGACGACTACTGACGGCTTTGATTGAGCGATGGAGACCAGAGACCAACACATTCCACCTACGTCAAGGGGAGATGACTATCACTCTAGAGGATGTTGCTGTGCTCACTGGTCTTCCCATTGCTGGCAAGGCTGTGACAGGGGTCACAGACTGTGATGATTGGAGATCGGTATGTGAGGAGTTGTTAGGTGTTGTCCCCCCCGCAGGGAAGTTGACAGGGGGGAGGATTCTTTTATCTTGGTTGAGAGACACATTCAGTGTGATACCGGATGTTGAGATGGACGAGGTTATTATGCAGCAGTATGCCCGGGCATATCTTCTATTCGTTCTTGGATGCACGATCTTCGCTGATGGCACGGGGAACAAGATACATGGTTGCTGGCTTTATCTTCTGAGCGATTTCGATGAGGCTGGACGCTATTCTTGGGGATCAGCTGCATTGGCCCACTTGTATAGAGCCCTGTACAGGGGCAGTGTGCTTGGACAGAGGACATCAGCGGGATCAGCTGGTTTTTTTGCGCTTCTACAGGTTTACAACATTTGCCATCATTTTATATTATTCATGCCTATCTATGTAGAAACCTTTGTCTAAACATACAATTGTTTTATATTGTATCAGTTGTGGTCGTGGGAAAGATTACATGTTGGACGACCAACATTACAGGAAGAAGACTTTGTGCTTGGTGATAGACCTCTTGGCGCTAGGTAATTACTGAAGATTACATTTTGTTGACAACTAATATGACTCATGTGGTTTAATGATATAATGTAACTGTCTTTATTTATTCAGGTGGAACATATTTCAAAGATTTGATGAAAACACACGTGTTCTGATGTGGTATAGAGCACAGTTGGACTACCAGGATCAGTCACAGGTAAATGATCAAGTTTTATTATTTATAACACACGTATAATTAACAAAGAAAACCATTAATTCATTTATTTTTTGTAGGTTGTATGGCAACCATACGTTGGAAAATATGAGTCACTTCCACCGGTTTGTAGAGATCATCATATGATGTGGTTAGCTAGAGTTCCACTGATTTGTTTTGACATCGTGGAAATGCACCTACCTGATCGGGTTGCCCGTCAGTTTGGATGGCACCAAGATATACCAGCTGATGTGGAAGATATAGATAGGGTGAACAGGCGAGGCAGACAAGATGTGAATTGGATGGACTTCCATCAGTCTTACATCGAGCGTTGGGACCAACACGATGAACACATCCATCAATTCCCTCGCATTCGGAATAGTAGAGGATACATGGAGTGGTACTGGGAGAGAACGGTGAGGCATATCACACCACCACCACCCCCACGACGCCCTCCAGGCTACATTGCACAAGTTCCGGTAAATTTTTATTTCTATATTTTTATTTTAACTTTAAACTATCTCTAATTTTTATACTTTTCATTACAAGGTGACAATTGCACACGATATCAATGAGGTGCTTGCACGGGGAGCAGTATTGTATCCTGATTCTAGCGAGGCGGGGCGCATAGCAGCGGTTACACGAGACCTTGCAGAGGCGATGGTGGAGGATAGGGAACAATCACACGATCAGAGCTCCTACGTTGCATCAATGTATGATCGCATCTACGATGACGTGTCAGGGGCTGATTTCAGTGAGTCTGAGCCCATGTTCACCTTTGAGGAGCTATTCAGTGATTTGGTACACCTTGAACAGGATGTACATGACCAGTCACACCAGCCAGATGATATTCCACAGCATATTCCACATGTGCCACACAGGTCATCGATGTCCACGAGACCGTTGCAGACATATGTACGTGGACCACGCAGATTATTTGGAATTTCTGGAGTTGCACGTCGATCCGATGAGTTCACCACACCAGCTCAGCCAATGATACCATCATCTCAACCCACTGATGCACCTTCTTCTTCAGCACCACCAGCTCCTAGGAAAACTAAACTAAATGTATGGAAAAAAGTGTTTGGATGATTGTTAAGCAAAACTTTTGTATGTTGATAAATGTAAACGCTTTTTTGTACTTTTAGTTTGTTTACTAAAAATATTGTATGTTGTTAAATATAAACTATTTTCTTTACAGGTCTATCTAATATCAAAAACACAAGTGTTACTAGCTAGGCAGGAGTGGAATCAGTACAAAGGAGGCGCCATATATATACGGCGCCTCCTTTGGAATCGGTTTTTGAAAAGGAGGCACCATATATATACGGCGCCTCCTTTGGAATCAGTTTTTGAAAAGGAGGCGCCATATATATATGGCGCCTCCTTTATTTTGGGAAAAAAACTGGAGGCGCCATATATATATATGGCGCCTCCAGTGTAAAAAATATTAAAATTTAGGGTATAAAAATACAAAGGAGGCGCCATATATATATGGCGCCTCCAGTGTAAAAAATGTTAAAATTTGGGGTATGAAAATACAAAGGAGGCGCCATATATATATGGCGCCTCCAGTTTGGAACAGTATCAGTGCTATTTTTTGCAAATATTCGCCGACCTATGCTATTTTTGTAAATATTCATTTCAGCGGGGCTATTTTTGTTAATTGCCCTAACATATATATACTTAGATACCTAAATCTAATGAAAATGACAAAACGACCCCATATTGTTTCATATTTACACACAGATCCCTATCCAAATTACAAATAGATCCCTATCTGAATTACAAATAGGTCCCTGACGCATATTACAAGAAATTTACAATTCAAAACTGGGTCCCTCAAAATCAATAACAATGAAATCTCAAAACTTAATCTTTTGAGCTCTAATGTTAATGAAATTGTAACCATTTAAGATCTTGAAGATCTTAAAAAGAAAAATATATAAAATTTTTAATATAATAATTAGTATTTAAAATTGTAAATTGAAATGGACCATAAGGATACACTAAATGGACCAAAACTTAAAAACAAAACACACTAATTTTAATTCAAATATCATATTTATATATTTAAATCAAATATATAAATAAGAGAAAATGCGCAGACGTTACAATATATCTTATTCGATGAGATATATGATTAAAAAAAAAAAAATATGGCAGACTACGTTTTTTTATTGTAAATAAGATTGAGTGTAACATTTCCTTTTTGTTAATGTTAGCAGCCTCGTTTGCCCACACATATTATTAATTAAAGGGAGATGATATGTTCAGCTATGTGTGCAACCACGTCCACAGCCTTCACAGGTTTCACAGGCTTTCTTATTTTAAAAAGAAACATACATTTTAAGCTTTCAATTTTCTTAGAGTGTTAATACATTTAGTCTGTTTTGCTGCCTCGTCTACAGCCTCATACACTATGATATAATGTGCTATCTTAGTGTAGGGTTCTATAATAGTATATTGCACAATTTGTTTTTCAAAGTGAAAAAGATATACTATTGTATCTCAGTATATACTTCATTTTATATAACAACATGCACTTCAATAAGAGAGTGTATGATTCTTTTTAAAGAAAGAATATCGGTATAGACTGCAATTGAGGTTGCACAAAGGGTTGGACATATCATTTTTTTTTTATGAAAAATATTAGACTCAATCATTTTTATCAACTAAAACTCATACCACTCATATTTTCATTTTTTCTTTAAATAGTAAACATCACATAATGAGTTATATGCTTTAATAAAAAATGTGCATCGATCCATTTCGAGTTGAATGAACCTATTATTAGTAAATATAAGAAAAAAATGTAGCGAGGTATATACATCGTTTAATGAGGTATATGTTTTCCTGAATCTGTAACAAGATATATAGGACTGTAATTTGAACTGTAAAAAAAAAAACTGAGTATAACAACACACTTTTTTTTATCCAATCTTGCCTAACCTACCCAACCTAGACTCCTAGCCCATTATACCCAATCATATACCCAAAGTCCAACCAAACCCATTAAGTCACTAACCCAACCAAACCCACTACCCAAGACATAAAAGTGGGGAAAAAAAAACAAACAAACCCCCCCCCCCCCCCCCTCTCATCCTGTCTCCATCCCCCGTCACCCAATCTCATTCTCTCCCTCTACAGGCTGCAGCTCGACGACGCCTCAGTCCATTTTATTTCTCTCTCCAGTCTCCTTTTCTTTTCTTTTTTATACCCAATCGTGCCTTCTATCTCTTATCTCCCGGCACCATTGAAGAATTACTATTTAATATTTTGTGTTGTTTGTGGAATGTTAGGATGGCATAGCAGTACTTATGGTTATGAGAATTTTTGTTATTATGTGAATTTTTGTGGATAACCATCTATGACATACTCACTGTTCTCCATTTTTAGGCAATCCCTTCCCACTCTCTAGCAGCTCTTCCAACGATCTTCACATCATCCGTTGTCCACTTCTTGACACCATCCAAAATCTGTTACCTCAATGATATGATCATATTAATTTAAATGTCCTTTTATTATTTGAATAAGTCTTTTGTTTTAGAAATAGAATTAGTTGATAGCTTATTTGGATAAATGTTTTTATTAATAAAAGAATAGAAGAAAAAAATTATTAATATGAATTCAAACTATTTTGCGAAGAGCAATCTATCACCTTCATGGTAATTTTTCCTTCCACTTTTACTCTTCAACTTGATTTCATTTTATGAATTCTAGATGTTCTTCGAAATCATTTGGTATCAGAGTCATTTCCATCACCTTCACTGTATTTTTTCCCTCTCACTTTTACTCTTCAACTTGATTTCTACTCATACCAAACCCACCAGCCCATATCAAACCCACGAGAGAACCAATCTGTAGGGGGGGGGGGAAAAAGAGTTAAACCATGCTTCAACCCAAATCAAAAAAATCAAATCTACCCTCTTATCCCCTTAAACCTAAATATTTTTTAGCCCCATCCATCTGATCCTACCCTAATCAAAATCACCCAAAAATCCAATCCAGAGAAGAAAAAAATAACCCTTGATTCCTTTTCCTTAACCTTACCACAAAAAAAACACTTCAAGATCAGCCATTCAAAGCTATGCATGCCCAAAGCACTACGCAATCTTAGCGATTCGAAGTGATGGAATAAAAAATTGAAGCATTGGGATCAAAAGTCAAAAAATTCGAAGGGGAACTTAAAGATATCAAATTCTTGATACCATGAGTTCCCGATATGAGCGGTTGCTTGCTTCTATTTTGAAAGAGAAAAAAGAAAATTCAGAAGGAGATGTGATGAAGCGTACGAATACACTCTTCTGCTCATTCGATCGAAGATGCGAATTCGCAGGCTCTAGCAGCACTGTTGATTCTTCAAGAGAAGAATGTCAAGGGCGTTGGGCTTCAATGACCTGTTAATTTCTTATGAAATACATGTGTGAAAATTCTATGTAGATGTTAACCCTCCTAGGATAACAAAATACAGTAGATAAGATAAACCAATTCTAATAATCAATAATATAATTAATCAATTGGTTTACAAGCATATTTATAGAATAGAGAATCCTTAACAGATTAGGATCTCAACTAATTATCTAAATCTGTAAACTATGATCCTAACAGATTATCTAAATCTGCAAAATAACAAATACATCTTTATTTAATCTTAACTAATATTCAAATTCGAATTCAAATCAATATTTGAAATTCAAATCTAAATATAGATCCTAAAACAAGGAATAAAATCCTAACAAACTCAAAATTATTAAAATTATAAATCGATCATCATCATCCATTTGATAGTCCTCAATATCGATCGAACAGTCCATGATCGTGCTACATCAAGATGGGTGAACTGAACCTGAAGTGTTACACGGAAGAAACATTCACCATGGTGGTCTTCGATTCAACAAGCTCGTTATACTCATCCACACTTTCCAAAGTTTGCTGAGGAAAATCCCATTAGTTGGATCTATCATGTAGAACAATTTTTTAAATTTTAAAATGCAAATGAGATCAGAAGGTATTGTTGGCTTCTTTCCACCTTGAAGGAGATGTAGTGCAGTGATATCAATGGTATGGGAAGGAACAACCCCAATTATCTTGGGCAGATTTTGTGATAGCGCTTTCTATTCACTTTAGATTGACCGACTACAGTGATTTCGATGTAGCACTTTCAAAATTGCAACAAATGACTCTTGTGCGAGAGTATCAAACTGAATTTGAATGATTGGCCAATAGAGTGGAAGGTTTGAGATAAAAAGCTCTTATTGGGTGATCTGATGGAATCCTAAATGAAGAAATTAGGATTGAAGTGCAAATGTTTCGACTTATAGGATTTATTATATTTATATTATATTGGTATCATATAAAAAAAAAGAGCTGCAAATTTTGGTCTTGTAATTGTATTAAATTTAGTAGCGACCCATTTACCGTCTGATAAACGGTTAGGTAAATGTGGAGCGTCACAGATGGTATCAGAGCCATGTCCTGTCAGAGCCTAGGTTAGAGTTTGTGTCTAGGGAAAAAAACGTTTTATTATTTGTGACGTTTGTCATATCATTTCGGATTTTTTTTATGACAGTAAGGGATGGTAGTGTTTTCTCTATTATAGTCATTCAGTGTATGTTCTTTTTGGGGTTCTGCACATTCATTCACTTTATCGGATTTGCGAAACTGTTAGTAAAGAAGTTTAAAATCTCGATGTCTACACTTCACATAACCATTATCATTGATGAAGAAGTTGTCACCAATGTTAGCTTTCCCTCTTGCTTGGTTTAGATCAATGGGGATTAGATGTCTACTAATCTCTACATTCTCAATATTTTTGGTTGTGATGTTATCTTTGGTATAGATTGGTTGTTAGCCTTGCATGCAAGTGTTGATTATTTTTCAAAAGTTATGACCTTTCGTATTCCCGGCTGACAATCGTTCCGCTTTGGGTGTTTCGGTGGATCATATCCGATCATATTCGTCTTTTCTCTTCATGCTTAGAGGTTACTAGATAAGGGGTGTGAACGATATCTAGCCATTCTTGTGGATACTACTGACTTGAAGGCCTAAGTCAGTGTAACTCCTATTGCTTCTGAATTTTCTGAATATTTCCAGATGAATTGCCCTGTCTTCTCATGATCGGGACATCGTGTTTTCTAGTGATCTTATTCTTGATTTTCTATTAGCCTAAGCATAGTTAGCCTTGAAGTTTAGAGCTTAAGTTGGATCATCCTAAGGAGATTATATTAGTCTATATACAAGTAAAAAAAAATCATTTGATTATTTTTGTTACAGTAGAGCATAAATCTATTAATTTCTTATTAAAGGGGAAGTCACCTATATTTTTTTATATATACATTTTTATATTTCTATAAATTTAGCTGTTATTCATGTTTATTTATTTAAATGAAAGATTTCAAATTAGATTTATATAAATTAGAATTATATTTTAAGTTTTCAAAGTCAAATTTAAGTAAATCATATCGATGTATTCAAATCTTAATAATTCAATAATAAAGATATTACTAGATCTGTCTTAATTAAACTCTCTATATATTTGTTACATTAATTTTATTACAATGTAACTCTATATATACATTACATGGCCTACAAATTTATTATGCTATATATATTAAATTGAATGACCTTTAAATTCATTATTTATACTTCGTTTATCATGAAGGTTTTATTTTATATACAATATTTTAATGTGTTAAATATTTTTCTACATTATGCTATGCATATTGATATTACAGTTGCATCTTGTAAATTCATATTCATATGCATTTAGAACGCGTATAGATCTAGCTATATCTTTAAGAGTTTAGATTGCATTGTTGGATCTTAGAATATCCCACCTGAGTTTTTGGATACCCTATCTTATGGAGCTTAGTTATTTTGGTTCATTGTAATTTTTTTTTTTTTTGTAAGAGCCTCGAGATAAGCTAGTACGAGAGTCATTCCCTTGAAGCCTAGGATGAGTTGAGTCAATTAAGATTGATGCATATAGGATTTCCATTCTTATTGGTCGCTACTCTATGGAAGAGCACTATGTGGTGAATGATCGCTCATAGTAAATAGACGTTGAAGCGTGCACGCATGAGAGGCATACCTTAACAACCGATATTTTTCAAGTCGTTCAATATGGCCATGTATTCATTGGATGTTTTTCACATTTTGTATAGTGTCACGAATGGTTTAATTAATCCGTGAATGTCCATGTCAGTAGATGATTTTCTTATATATATAAATTCTAAAGATTGTAAATATCTTTAGTTTCATCTTGTTGTCATTATTATTGCCCTATGTTGATAGTACAAGTTGGATCATTTATGGTATGGGACATAGATGAGCCTAACTTGTATAATTATGTATGAAATTGTTTGATGTGATTGTTTTTGTTATTGTCAATGTTTGCATTGTATTAGTTGAACCACATATGGTATGGGACATAGGTGGGCCTGACTTATGCATTTGGTTGTTTGTAATGTCTTGTTTGTTCCATACAAATTGAATCACCCATGGTATGGGACATGGATGAGCTTGACTTGTATATTTTTATTGTATTGTTTGTCATTGCTTATGTTGTATGAGTTATAACACCTATGATGTGAAGCATGGGTGGATTTGGCTTATATATTTAATTATTATAACTGATTGTTTTCATTGTTTCTGATGTATAAATTCATCCACCTGTGATTTGGGTCACTATCAGAGTGGCGTAGCGGAAGAATTGTGGATCTGATTTATATGGTTATTCTGTTGCATGATAGTATGTCGGTATTGATATTTGTTGGAACTTCAATGCAAATCATTGATAGTTTTGTTTGTGCATTCAATTGAATATTGTTTGTGGGGTATAAGTTAGAATCTTATACTATCTTTCACATTATTAAGTTTGTTGGGTATGAGTCAGACCTGTAAGCTGACTTATACAATTATTGTATGGATATACATTTGTTTGATTGTTTGTAGGGTATAAGTTGGATTCTTATACCATTTTCTATATTATTGTGCTTGTTAGGTATTACACGGATGTGTAACCCTACTAGTAAAATGATTGTATTGATGTTGTTATGAGTTAGAATTGTAAGACTACTCTTACAACTGTTGGTTGTATGATTGTTATCATTGGATGCCATATATCTTTTATTTTGTGTTATCCCTTGAATTTAGAGGACTAAATTCCTAAAGGGGGGAAGTATGTAACGCCTGCGCATTTTCTCTTATTTATATATTTGATTTAAATATATAAATAGGATATTTGAATTAAAATTAGTGTGTTTTGTTTTTAAGTTTTGGCCCATTTAGTGTATCCCTATGGCCCATTTCAATTTACAATTTTAAATACTAATTATTATGCTGAAATTTTTATATATATATTTTTTTAAGATCTTCAAGATCTTAAATGGTTAAAATTTCATTAATATTAGAGCTCAAAAGATTAAGTTTCGAGATTTAATTGTTATTGATTTTGAGGGACCCAGTTTTGAATTGTAAATATCTTGTAATATGCGTCAGGGACCTATTTGTAATTCGGATATGGATCTATTTGTAATTCGGATGGAGACCTATGTATAAATATGAAACAATATGGGGGTCGTTTTGTCATTTTCATTAGATTTAGGTATCTAAGTATATATATGTTATATGTTGGGTGAAAGAAAAAGAAGGGGCCGTGTCTATTCGGCAAAGAGAGAGAGAGAGAGAAATGTTTAGAGGGAAAAAAAAGGTATTTAATCTTTTTCTTTTTATATTTTGATTTTCCTATTATTAATTAGATCCATGTTTAGGTGTTTGAATTTTTAAGCTTTTAATAGAAATATAGTTTTGATTTATTATTTCTTTTAAAGATTAAATTTATTTTTACGTTATAAGATTTTGAGTTTTTAATAAAATTAGAGTTTTGAAAAATATATGTTCATGTTATTGGATTTCTAAATTTTTATAAAAACTAGGGTTTTGATATATTAATTATTATTGTTAGATTTATGTTAGATTTGTGAATTTTTGAGTATTCATAAACTTAGGGTTTCGATTTATCATTTATTTTAAAGATTAGATCTATGTTTAGATTTCTAAAATATAAGTTTTTAATAATATTAAGGTTATGTTTTATACCTATACTTAATAAGTTTTATTTATTTTCAATTTTTATTGACTAATAGTTTATTTTTATTGAAAAAAAATGTATTTTCATATTATTTTATGAATTTTTATTATTTTATTATTATTTTAAATTTCTAGATTTTTGTCTTTTCTATTTTGTCTTTTGTGCTTTGTCTTTTCTGATTTTATCTTTTCTGATTTTTGTCATTTAATGTTTGGTTATATGGTAAATAGGTTTAGATCATATTCTTAGGTTGTAGTATATATAGAGATGAATTTAGATTATTGGTATAAAAATTTATGCCTAATAATTATGGATAGGTGATTAGGTCTTGGGCCTATGGTTGAATTATGGGGTCCTAATTAATAATCTATTTGATTCATCTAGGTTGTAATTTTTGCTGCGGGCTTCATTCTCTGATCATAGGGTCCATTCGAGGTGAGTAGGCCTATTGATTTATTTTATGTGATTTTTTCTCTATATCGTTGAATTTCACGTGCTAATTATATTTGTGTGATATTATGTGATATCCATGCATTTATATTATGATAATTTTACATGATTTGGATATTTTTCATATTAATCAAATTGCATATTTTATTGAATAAAGTTGCATGATTTAATTCCTTCATTATGCCATTTAAAATAGCATGAATTATGCTATTCATGTTTCAAGAGTTAACATAATACATTTTCGATGCTTATGTTTTGGAAATAATATTTGGATTATATTAAAGATTTTCATTTTGAGACTTTTGGAAAAATTTAGGACTAATGGAGACAACCTAGTCTTAGGAGATTTTATCAAAGTGCATATTATGACATATTTTCTGGAATAAACCCCCCGTAGTATTTCGCCTTTGGGGAGGAAGGTCTAGGATTCGAAGAGTCCCAAGATCGGTGAGGGGTGTGGTAAAGCATTCCTTGCAGTGGCGGATTCCTTTGTTTGGAGTCTGCAGCAACCAGGGAATCCTGTGCTGATGTTCTCGTAGTGATTGCAGCGGCGACCCATCAGCGTCTTCTAGATCCGACGTCTCCTCGAGGGAGCTTTTTGAGCGATTTAGTCGCTTGGGGTTTGGCACACCTGTTTTGGGGAACGGTTCTTCCGATTGAGAACCCTACCCGGTCATATTATTTAAGCTGCATGATTTCTATGACATGGACCAAGGATTGAGCCACGTGATTGCATTAAAATTATATTTTATTAAGCTCATGAATTTAATTTGTTTTTTTTAAGAAAATTCTTATTTTTTTATATATATAACTATATATATATATATGATGATATTTTTTTAATTCTCATGATTTTTCTGATGTGGGCTTGGGCCACGTGCGCATTAAAATAATTTTAAAAAAATATCATGATTTTAAATTGATTTAATAAAATAAAAGATTTATTAAATAAAATTCTAATTTTCATAAAACTTTATTTTTATATATACTGTCACGTGAGGTAATTTGTCAGTGGGCTTATTCACTGAGTTAATCACTCACCCTATTCGATTTGGGTTGGTTGTAACCAGGTATTGCGTATTCTGAGGATTAAGATGAAGTTTGGACTTTTCGCGTCTTTCAGAAATTGCTCCGAGGTAGCGGTTCGAGAGTAAATTATAGTTGCGATCGACTATTTATGTTTGTTTAGTTTAGATGGCTCCCACAGGGGTGGTCTGTTATGTATTTTCTTTTCAGTATCTTGTCTCCGCAAAAACTCTCATATATTTTAAAGTCATTGGCGATTTAAAACCGTTGGTATTATTTATTTTATTATTATCGGATTTATTATATTTATATTATGTTGATATAATATAAAAAAAAAGAACTGCAAATTTTGGTCTTCTAATTGGATTAAATTTAATAGCGACCCATTTACCGTCTAATAAACGGTTAGGTAAATGTGGGACGTTACATATATACTTTACAAAAAAAATTATATCTCATCTGATGAGACATGTATTTTTATAAAAGATTAAATATATGTTTACCGTGACACCCCATTCTGTGTCATTCTCGTAAGTACAGCTCGCACCGTTGTACGCCCTTTCAAGGTTCAACTCATCTCTGAAATTCAATGAAGATACATTGTCCTCATTGTGGAGAGCGCGACGACGGAAGAAACAACCAATGCCGACATAGTTGGGGCCACGGAGGCCGTCCATCCCAACTGGGTAGATTTGGAAGAGTCCCTTCCATTCACAACCATATATGTCGTTTCGATCAATGCCTCGAAAGTACTGAGGGAACTGAACGAAGGCAAGGTTGGGTGGTGCATCTGGGTCCGATAGGTGGCATAGGGCACGACGAGGTGCCTGTGGGTCATTGCTGTTCATGTCGCAGTCGAGAGTGAGAATGATCGGTGCGTTTGTCATGGCTGCAGAGACTCTCATCTTCGGCGGTTCCATGATACACATCAATTAATAACAATATCCAATGTTCATTAGGTTAGTAATGGCTGAATGATTATGATCCTAATAATCAACAATTTGTGATGGTGGAATGACATAATGAGAGAAGGAGTGTGTACCAAAGTGTTGAGTGCCCCGGCTTTGAAATGGTGGTGTGCACCCGGCCTTTTTTCTCTAGAGAGATAGATGAGCCTTGGCATTGCTTGACCCATGACGTCCACGCGTGGGTAAAAATATGTTATTAAAAGTATATTTGATTTAGTTTTTTTTCTGTTGAAAACTTCTTCGTTCCCTTCGCCTACAAATTTGAGGAATAGTCGGTAAAAATACACAATTACCAAGGAAAATGTTTTCCTTGGTAAAACTTTCCTCGCTAAAGGCCCTTTTTCTTGTAGTGACGTCTTTTTGGCTGTCTAGCAAAACCTGTTATTTATTTATTTATTTGTGTTTTGTTTTAGTTCCCATGTCACTTGGAATTAAATATTGCATTGATTTAGTGACATGTCACTTGGATACAGTCGATTCACTTGGTTGTCTAGCAAAACCCTCCCATTATGTAACTGACTTTAAAAAAATGCATTGATACAGTCGATTCATTTTATAGCCCTGTACAATGTGATACTACAATACATGGTATTATAATGTACAGAGTTCTAACATAACATATGACATAAAAAAATTTAAATTTTTTTTCAAATATAAAATAAACTATTGCATCTTATTATATACTTAATTTTATATAACAATATGAAATTGAGTGTGAAAGTGTATAATTAAAAATAAAAAATTGACATACCATTTTAAAATAAAAATGTAATATATCTTTTATTGTTATGTAAGAATGTTGTTACCTCCTTCAAGGGAGGTCGGGAGTTCAACTTTCAAGTTTACCAAGAAAAAAGAAGAAGAATGTTGTTACCTGGATCACCGTAAGATGGTTAGACCGAGTAAAATCTGAGGTCCATTTGGTGAAAATTTGTAGCTTATGTTCATCATGGATCATATCATCGGTCACGCAACCCATCTCCATCACATGCTCCACCCTCTCTTTCATGCACTCATACATCATCTGTTACAAAGGAAAAACGGATCAGTGAAGAAACAAATGTTGTTTAAGCTAAACAAATTTGTCATAATATTTTAAATTAAGCGACCATTTATAAAAAAAAAAACTCCTTTATAGAGATATAAATGATATATATGCACCTCATTAGTAATTTTTTTATTCTTTCAACAAAATTAATTCATGTGATAGATCAAACCGCTACCTCGGAGCAATTTCTGAAAGACGCGAAAAGTCCAAACTTCATCTTAATCCTCAGAATACGCAATACCTGGTTATGAAACAACCAGCCCATATCGAATAGGGTGAGTGATTAACTCAGTGAATAAGTCCACTGACAAATTACCTCACGAAACAGTATATATATAAAAATAAAGTTTTATGAAAATTAGAATTTTATTTAATAAATCTTTTATTTTATTAAATCAATTTAAAATCATGAATTTTTTTTAAAAAAATATTTTAATGCGCACGTGGCCCAATCCTTAGCCCACATCAGAAAAATCATGAGAATTAAAAAAATATCATCATATGTATATATATATAGTGTCGAGTGATTCAGTGCGGGAATGCGGGAATACGGGAAACGACGTCGATCGTTCGATCGTGGGTCCATCGCATCCAACGGTCGAGATGAATCGCCCCCGACCGTCCGATGCGATGGACCCGTGATCGACGGCCCGTGATCGCTTCCCGCACGACCGCATTCCCGCACCGAATCACTTCCCTATATATAGTTATATATATATAAAAAAATAAGAATTTTCTTAAAAAAAACAAATTAAATTCATGAGCTTAATAAAATATAATTTTAATGCAATCACATGGCCCAATCCTTGGTCCACGTCATAGAAATCATGCAGCTTAAATGATATGACCGGGTAGGGTTCTCAATCGGAAGAACCGTTCCCCAAAACAGGTGTGCCAAGCCCCAAGCGACTAAATCGCTCAAAAAGCTCCCTCGAGGAGACGTCGGATCCAGAAGACGCTGATGAGTCGCCGTTGCCATCACTATGAGAACACCAGCACATGATGCCCTGGTTGCTGCAGACTCCAAACAAAGGAATCCGCCGCTGTAAGGAATGCTTTACCACACCCCTCACCGATTTTGGGACTCTTCGAGTCCTAGACCTTCCTCCCCAAAGGCGAAATACTACGGGGGGATTTATTCCAGAAAATATGTCATGATATGCATCTTGATAAAATCTCCTAGGTCTAGGTTGTTTCGACTAATCCTAAATTTTTCCAAAAGTCTCAAAATGAAAATCTTTAATATAATCCAAATATTATTTCCAAAACATAATCATCAGAAAATGTATTATGTTAACTCTTGAAACATGAATAACATAATTCATGCTATTTTAAATGACATAATGAAGGAATTATATCATACAACTTTATTCAATAAAATATGCAATTTGATCAATATGAAAAATATCCAAATCATGCAAAATTATCATAATATAAATGCATGGATATCACATAAATATAATTAGTACGTAAAGTTCAACGATATAGAGAAAAATTCACATAAAATAAATCAATAGGCCTACTCACCTCAAATGGACCCTAGGTCCGGAGAATGAAATCCACAACAAAAATTACAACCTAAATAAATTATTAATTAAAACCTAATTCAAGCCTAGGCGAAAGACCTAGTTTCCACAATCATCATTAACAGGTATAAATCATTATACCCAACCATCTAAATCTATCTCATATGGATCCTACAAAAGAAAATATAAAACAACTTAACAAGAAGGTCAAAACCTATTTACCATATAACCAGACACTAAAAGACAAAATCAGAAAAGACAAAACAGAAAAAGACAAAATCCAGAAATTTCAAAATAATAATAAAATAACGAAAATTTATAAAATAATATGAAAGTAAACATTTTTTTTTACAAAATAAACTATTAATCGATAAAAGTTGAAAATAAATAAAACATATCATCTTTTGTATATGTATAAATCATAAACCTAGGTTTATATAAAAAAAAATTCAATTTTTATAATCTAACATTGATCTAATATTTAAAATAAATAATAAATAAATAAAAACCCTAGGTTTATAAAAAAAAAACTCAAAATCCAAAACATAAACATATATCCAATAAATCAAAACTTTAGTTTTTTTTATAAAATCATAAGAATCTAACAACATGAACATAGTTATATAAAAAAACTCAAAATCTCATAACATAAAAATATATTTAATCATTAAAATAAATAATAAATCAAAACTCTATTTTTATTAAAATCTTAAAAATCAAAATAGCTAAACATTGATATAATAAATAATAAGAAAATCAAATGATAAAAAGAAAAAGAATAAATACCTTTTTTTCTCTCTAATCCTCTCTCTCTCTCTCTCTCTCTCTCTCTCGATTTCTGCCGAAGACACACGCTGCACACCCTATAAAAACATATATACCTAGATTCCTAAAACCTACAAAAATGACAAAACGACCCCGTACTGTTTCATATTTACAAATAGGTCCCTATCCAAATTACAGATAGGTCCCTGACGCATATTACGATAAATTCACGATTCAGATCTGAGTCCCTTAAAATCAATAACAATGAAATCTCAAAATCTAATCTTTTGAGCTCCAATGTTAATGAGATTGTAACAATTTAAGATCTTAAAGATCTTAAAAAGAAAAATATATAAAAATTTCAACATAACAATTAGTATTTCAAATTATAAATTGAAATGGGTATATAAGAATACACTAAATGGGTCAAAACTTAAAAACACACAAAACACACTAATTTTAATTCAAATATCCTATTTATATATTTAAATCAAATATATAAATAAGAGAAAAATCCACAGGTGTTACAGAGGGAGAGATGGAGATAGAGTGCAAAAAAGGTGGTGGATTGGAAGAGGAGGGAGCGGAGCCGGTGATAGAAAAGGGCGAGTAGGGCGCAGCTGTAGAGGACTGCGTGGCCCCTGTTGAGCCATAGGTTTGGCTCGATTTGGCAAGTGTGGAGTGGTAAGGTTTTGCTCTCCCCCACCATTTCTAATGTGACAAGTTTTTCTCTTTTTTGTTTTTAGGTGGTGGTGTTGAGTCGGTTCAATCACTCACACCAATATATATACTGGGCGCTTGAACACTCAATTTTTTTTAAAGTCTAAAATATAATTTTATATATATGATTAAAATTTAGTGAAAATATATTTATTTAAAATATGCATATATATTTTATTAAATTTTTTCTTATTATATATATATAAATTTTTTATTAAAACACAGCATTATTAGATGATGACTGTCACGCCCCAGAGCGGCCGTCCCCAAGGGGTGACACGTATACGATACCGAGTATATCATAATCAGAATAAATCATAAGGAATAAAGGATTGAATCAGAATAAACGACAGCGGAAGAGTATATAAAAATAAAAATAAATGAACAATACAAGGCCACTAAACATATAATAGTGGCCCTCAGAAGAATACACAATCACCGTCCCGCGTGAACACAAGTCATAATTACAGATACAGTCAAATGTATATATCAACAATAACAAAACACTTGGTACGAAAAATAACAGGAAGCTGACAGGCTCACCGAATCGCCGAGAGGCCCACAACACCTTCAACAATACCCAACTTAACGATCCTGCGCGACACCTGGATGAAACCCATAACAATAGAGGGAGTAAGCCGATGAAGGCCTAGTGAATGAAACTAACTACAAGACACCTCAAATTACAGTTCCAACACATCAATAAGACCTACATAAATAACTATCAAGTATAAGCCGACCAGCCTTAGGTACCATCACCGTAGGAGGCCAACTCACACTAACCTAATCATGTCACCAGCATAAGGACAGATCCGTCTGCGTCCCATACCACAGGGGATCCGTCCCATGCTAGCAACGCTATAACACTAACATCGCTATGTCCCCAGCATAAAGACAGATCCGTCTGCGTCCCATACCACAGGGGATCCATCCCATGCTAGCAACGCTATAATATATATATATATATATATATATATATATATATATATATATATATATATATATATATATATATATCCTAGTGACTGCAACGCTACTACACACAAATGCCTCACAGTTCCTCCTGTCGCGCAGTGACTTCTCTTAGGCGACCCATTTCTGCAAATGTATCGGCTTGGCCAATACAGGGAGTATCACTCCACCCGTCAAGTCCACCAGAGCCCGACTGCATCACAAACCGCATCAATGGATCCCGCCCTAGACTCCATCACTTTGTGAACATTGCCGATAAACCTAGTATTTGGCTAAGGCTCTCTGTCATCAAACCACTCTGACGCGTAGCCGATTTGAACCATCGGATACCGTGGGCGTCCAGGATGAACCTTGAAAACGCTCCCTCGTGAAGTACACTCAGAGTTTACCCTCACCTCAACTGACTCACACGAAGTATCTAAATGCAAAACTAAACCGTTAAACCCAGTATCTTGGCTAAGGCTCTCCGTCATCCAACCACTCTGACGCGTAGCCGATTTGAACCATCGGATACCGTGGACGTCCAAGATGAACCTTGAAAACGCTCCCTCGTGAAGGACACCCAGAGTTTACCCTCACCTCAACTGCAGGTTCGCACTCACGACTTGCAAGAACTACCATAATCAACCCACCCCTAAACAAGTTCGACAGAGACCGGTCGAGGACCTACGATGTCACCACAATAAGCAACCAGATCTGACCCATACGATTAGATCCCCTTACCCCTAAATGATGTCTCTAACCAGATCTTTAGGCAAAGATCTATAAATCATGCTGATAATATATATATCAGCCATTAACAAGGCTAGACAACCATTAACAAGCCTAGACAGGATATGACAAGATAGACAGATATTAACCAGGCTAGATGGCAATTAACAAGGCTAGATCATGAGCATGCATTCACGATATAAAAATATGTATATAATAATATCAAATCTTACCTTTAACTACATATTCCAGGTTTAATTAATGTATCAGTACGTGAGGATCTAATATAAATATATATATGACAAGAAATCATGCAATCTCAATTATAATCTACTTAACCATGTCATGTTATCATTTAAGGATGTCACCATAGTCATGCATACATGATTAATATCATATCATAAACATGACTATGTATGGAACTATATTATCAGAATGTCAAGTTAGATCCACTCACCGATACAATCATTCCATCCCGTGAATAATCACGAGCATCGGACAGTCCAATGGTAACGCCATCGCTACTGGACTCTTGGGAGTATAGTCATTCCCACCACAAGCCTAAACACAAGATCACCACCCTCCTCATATTGAGGAGACCCCTCTGGACAAATAAACATTGCCAACTCAGCCAAGGATAAAAACATCCATGCATAAAAAAAATAATACAAACATACCCTAAGATCCTAGCCAACAAATGCAAAATACACCCCATACCTCCAACCAATAAACCAATTATTCCACATCACCAAAAGCCACTCATCCTTAGGCCATTATTCAATTAAATCACCTATAAATCAGCAAGAAACCTCACACCTTCACCACAAACAAATCTGGGCAGCACTACAGAAATCTGGGCAGCAATACAACCCTACACTTTGATCTCCACAGCACCCAATACTCATCTAAAAATTCTGAAATAAATCATGCACATTCATTGATATGCTGGGAATATAATCCATGAAGATATCACCATCCAATTCAATCTCTAAGTGCCCGAAATAAAATAAATTCAGAAACAGGTCAATTTCTACTCGAATCTGGACAGTCTTTATAAAACAGATCATAACTTATGCCACAGGTAAGATAATAACACCAAATTTCATACATAAGATCTACACATATAGATGATCCTGTCATATGAAGACACCATCATCAAAATATATCTCTAAGTATCACATTCATAAGCATCTTCACAAGACAGAAAAACTGCCTTACTATAACACACAACTCCCAACAACAAGGAAAGAGGAAAAACAGATACAACAACACTTAAGCATCCCTTGCTGACCACCCAAAATACTAGATAGGACAACCCATACTTCTTTGAAGCATAAACACAAACACCTACAAGGCACAAATGGGAGGTGAAGATACCTTGGGAAGAAGAGAAGATGGTGCACATAAGGGCTTCCACCATCACCATCATATTCTACCAAGCCTACACACACTCTTTCTCACAACAAACAACACACATACATTCAGCCATGATTTCCAGCACCAATGGACCCACAAACAACACCAAATAAAGATGAAATACTAAGAAATAACTTGGATTTCACTCACCCCTATGAACCAACACCAAACTTTCACTTCTCTTGCATTCTCATCACCCAAACCCTCTTGAATCAGCCATGACAGGCCCCCAATTGCAGCAGCAGCAGCAGCAAGGAAAGAGAGCCAAAACAGCCAACAAGGCTACAAAGTAAAAAAAAAAAGAAAAACAAGGGATTCATAACAATCTCCTCAATCTCTTCCCCTCCTCCCCTTCTCCACTTCTCTTTCTCTGTTTTTTTTTTTTTTTAAATGAGTCTCAGCTGACTCTCTCCCTCTCTCACACCATATACACCACTGACTGCACCTATACAATGGAGTTAATAAATCCACTCAAATTACCAAATTGCCCTCTTTTAAAAATTCTGCGCAGCCTTGACTAGAATAGCCATAACGTTTACAATCTAACTCTGAATTGCATAATTCAAACTCCGTTAGAAAGCCAAGACGATTATCTACAACTTTCATGTTTAAGCCAATCTCCAAAAACCTCTCTAACCATTTCGAATTATGCAATTAACATCAAACAGGGCTGCTGCCAGACATTTTCCATCCCTATGGTATAATTGGAAAAACACTCATAACTTTTTCTACAGGAATCCAAATGATCTAATTCCACTTTTGTATGAAAACTAACTCAAAATTGAATGCCCCATAATAAAATCAGATTTAAACTACATCATCTTGGGCATTAACAAAATTAAATCCTAATCATGCCAACCATATAACTTAGGATATAACCTAGTCATACATGACCCTGATACACCCCCAATGAATAATAATTTAGAATAACACATATAATTGTGTTATCCAATCATCCAAACATGTAAGAGAATAACATAAGTCTAAATATAGGTCTGGGGTTTTACAATGACCGAGTCCAACATTTTTTATATATAAATATAACATAATATTATTAAATGATGACCGAATCTAACATTTTTTTTATTTTATATATATATATATATATATATATATATATATATATATATATATATATATATATACTAGTGTACATGCACGCGCTTTCACGCGAGTAAATAAAAATGTAATATATGAACTCTAAGAAATTTATAGATTATTATATTTGTCTTTTAATCAGAATTATGCATGTTAAAAAATAGGATGAAATCAAATTTCCACAATTTTTTGTGGTAATCTCAAATTCTACTAAGAATATTAAATTAGAATATTATTCTACCTTTTACAAATTAATTAAATTACTATATATATCTCTTCTAAAATAAATAGTCTCTTCTCTTCTTTTTTTTTAACCCACCGCCTGCTCCTTTTATTTAACCGATTTAGAAAAATTACTCTAAATATGCATTTAATTATATAATATTTTGTTTTATTTATTTGAATTTGTTAAATATTTATTAAAATATTTATATTTTATAATTTTAATAAATAGTCTCTTCTCTCTTTTTTTAACCCACCGCCTGCTCCTTTTATTTAACCGATTTAGAAAAATTACTCTAAATATGTATTTAATTATATAATATTTTGTTTTATTTATTTGAATTTTTAAATATTTATTAAAATATTTATATTTTATAATTTTATGGATAAACATTGAGAAACTATTGCATGAAATTTCATGAATTTTATATACCTTTTACAAATATGGACGAGGCACATATTTGTAATAATGATAGGGACCTGGTTAGGAAACTGGTAGAAGCTGGGGACTGATGTGCAAGAAATCCATAAAAAAGATGAAATTGACCGGTTTTAGCAAGGGGCCTAATTATACACTGATATAACTTGAGGGTTTATTTGCAAATAGTCCAGAAGAGACCAACCGAGGGACCTGATTGTTATATTAGTAGAAAGTGGGGGGCTTTATGCAAATATCCCACAGGATTTGTCCTCGCGTGGTTACACCGTTTTGTCCTCTAGTGATGCCCATTCTTTTAATGTATATAGTATAGATATATGCGCCTGGGTCTTCCGATGTATTTTGATTCTAAGTGTGATGAAATGGAATTTTGTGTAGAAATTTCCACGGTTAGATTTGTATAAATGTTGGGTCCCACGTAACAGAATATATCATGGCGTCATGGCCTAGTGGATGTTTATTCCCTTTATATCAATATCTGGAAACCACCGGTTTAACTTTGTTAGGGTAGATATTTTTTTCCTAAGTATTGGAAGTTGTATAAAAAACAAATACATAGGATTCTGATAGAGTAGTTTTCGTTTCATACGAAAGCCACTTTCCGGACGGCGATGAAGACTTTTCAAATCAATAATTGATTGGTATTTCTATGGTAGAGATCAGAGAAAGAATCACTTTTGTCTTTCGTTCCAATGTATCCTTCATTTATCCCCTACTTTTTGTTGAATAGAATATAATATATTAGAGTATTTGAGAATAGTTTTTTATTTTATATACTAATCTACTTATAGAATGTTGCCTAGAAGATGCATAAGACGCATTACTAAATGCACTTAACACTGGATTTCTTTTGTAATTTGTAATTGTTGGCCAACATTTTCTTCTTACAAAGACTGTAAGTTTTCAAAACTGCACCAACATGTATCTCTTCTCCAAGAACTGAATTAAATGATACAAACGGCAAACCCTAAAATTATATATATATAAGTCTTTTCATTGAACAGATTTTGATAATCAGTTCAATGAGTTTCGTAGTGTTAGACAGGCCGTTGGTAAAACTTATTGCGACGGCTTTAGTAATCTTTAGTGTTTGTCTGAACCCTCTAGTAAACTTAATTCGTTGAGTGGGGGGGACAAATAATACTTTAAGAAATGCGTTATACACGCCTTAAAACTCCGATCGCTTCCATATTCTTTAAATTCTTTTACAACTTTTAATTACGATCTTTCCCATTAATTATCTGGGTCACCCGTTCGTAACTTCACTTATGAGAAGAGGAACGTGTTAAGTGCAACGCTGGTTAGACAATTTAATTGTCCAACACATTCGTAATCGTTAGATCATATCACATCAATATAGACATATAAAAAGTTATTATGATTGAGATATTTTATCATTGAATTCTTTCTTTAAATAATAATCACACGTAATGACTTTTAATTTGTTATTTTGATATATAATATTTGACGGTCACGAACGCGTTGAATAGTTAAGTTGTCCAACTAACATTGAACTTAACCTAATCCCTATTAGATGCGACGATTAAAATTATAAAATAATTTATAGATAATTAGATGAAACATAATAATATAGAATCTCACTAAATAAAGGATGTAGGGGAATTTGTGTCCCACGACAAGGGGATATAATTTTGTTAAGGGGAATTTGTAAAAATAACATCAGAGTTTTGAATATTAGGAAAAATAGCACCTCTAATCCAATATTTGCATATTCTAGCATTGGACCAGATCAGTGCTATCATGTTAGCATTGATGCTTTTTATTATTTTCTTTTTAAAAACTGGAGGCATTATATATACATGATCTCTCCTTTGTTTTTTTTATATTTATTATAACTGGCCATATATATGACACACTTTTGTTTTTATAATATTTACTAGCATGAAAGATTTGTTTATCTTTATCCCCTTCTTCAGGGTCCATATCCCATGGTGTTATTTTTGTTTTGCGGTCATGTTTCAGTCGGATCCTCCGGTGTAATTTATTTTATTTATTTTTTGTTACTTTTCTAGCACCATATTCAATGGGTGAAAACCATTTTTATTTGAAAAATAATAGACTTAGTCATATTCATCAATTAAAACTTAAACATTATGTATTTATTTTTTAAAAATAGTAAACATCATCTAATGAGGTATATGATTTAATAAAAAATATATATAACTCCATTTTGAATGGAATGAACCCAATTTTAATAAGCGTAAGAAAAAATTTAATGTGATATGTGTAACATCTAACGAGATATATATTTAATTGGATTTCTAATGTAGTATATGGACTGTGTTTTGAACTGAAAAAAAATCTTCATTGTAATATCACTCTTTTCATTTATAAGGTGGACCCACCTCTTATTGCTTTTTTATTGCTTTATATATATACACTCAAGCACATATATACACTCAAGCACACCTGAGAATAATATTTGGCATTTTTTTTTTGGCCTTTTCTTTCGAACCATACAAGTTATTTTATTTGCTTTTTATTTTTTTGAGAGATGTGAATATTTAATTTTTGTTTATTTATTTCGTTTTGTCCTCATAGGACATGGAATGAAATTCAAAGGTGGTGGTTTCTAGAGGATAATGTTTCGATACACCTCCAAATATAATTCCATAAACAGTCTTTACATATTTTAATTTTTTTTTTAAATATTAAATCTCATCTAACGAGATATATGTTTTAATAAAAAAATATATATGATTCTATTTTGAATCGAATGAACTCATTTTGATAAAATTTAAAATTTTTAATAGAATATATACATAATAAAATATATACATAACCTAAGAGATGTGTACCTTGCTTGATTGCTAACGAGATATATGCGACTGCATTTTGGTCTCTAAAAAAGATTTCATAACAAAATTATTTTTTTGCTCATGCCTACCGTTACTAAAATAACTAATCCCTTTTTTTTATGGTTTCATACAACCTAAATTTCTAAACAAAAAATTGGTCAAGATTATTTTTGATGTTTTGCATATGTTTCAATTGAAAATACTGGGTTACATCACATTTGTACTACTTACAAAAATCAATATGCATATTTTAAGTTAAAACTAAGTACATAACATAATACATAAATGCATTAGTCTCCCTAATAATCACCTAATATAAAAACATATTATTTCAATAAAAATATAGATGACACATTATAGAAAAACCAAAAAATACTTGCTGGATGTGGATGATATATATACATTAGTGGTCGAGGATATTGGCTGTTGTCACCAATATAAAATGTATGAGAAGATATTTGAACACCCCATACAAGATAAATATTAATTTAATTGAACAAACATGTGGAATTTAATTCAATATTAAATATAAAGTAATATCACTTGAAAGGGCTGTGAGACTAACCGAATTAAAAATATGTGCTACTATGTATCATTTGGAAGCAAATGAATGAATGTTACTGTAATTAAATAAGGTGAGACTAACCGAATTAAAAAAAAATAGAATTCTTTAAATTTTGTGGGGCCCATGGTATTATCCAAGTACAAACGAACAGCAAACATGAAGATTTGTATGGGTTTTTCTCAGTGTGCAAGACTTGTATTTGAGGGGGAAAAAAGATTTGGGGTCCACCGTATAAATAAAAATGGTTTTCACCCGTTGGATGTGGTGGTTGAAACGTGGCAGGCTTTAGGAAAATTGATGTAGCGCTTGATCATGGACCGTTCGATCGACATTAAGGACTAATAGGTGATGATAATTGATTTATAATTTTAATAATTTTTTAATTTGTTAAGATTTTTTTACTATTTTTAAAATATGAATTTGAATTTGGATTTAAATTTTTTAATATGATTTTGAATTTAGATTTCGTTAGAATTTTGTTAGATTTATATGTGATTTAAAAAATTTATAGATTTGTTAAGATCCTAGTTTGTTAGCACTTTCTGTAATATAAATAGACTTCGTAATCACAAAAGTAAGAAGACGATTTGATTAATATAATTTATTTATTTTCTCTATTAGATTTTTTTTATTCGAGGAGGATTAACAGCTACATAAAATTTTCATTGTTTATGGTATTATTAGGAATCAACAAACTCGTTGAAGTCCATCGTCTTGGTATTTTTCATGAATCAAAAGCTTCGTTAGAGCCTGCAGATCTCACAATCCTGAAGGTTGATTGAATCAACAAAAGTGCATAGTTCTACATTGCATAAGTTGATATCAGAGTTTACGTTGATCTTTGGCGCATTGTTCTAAAAAAACAGAGAACATGTCACCGAAAAGATGTCCTCTTAGCGAAGCTTACAACCGCGAGGAAGCTCAACAATTTGTTGAAGCAATGAACATGTGCATGGATGAGCAATTCGATGAGTTAACACAACAGATGGAGGCGAAGCTTTCACCTATCTTCAATGAGAGATTGAAGAGGCGAGCCTTCCAATTATCTTCGATGAAGATATTGAAAAATCGGATCTTCCACTAATCTTTGATGAAGAAATCGACAAAACAAACATTCCACCAATTTTCAATGAAGAGATGGAGGAAACTGAGCCCAAGAACTCCCCTCAAATATATGGCCCTGTTCAATTCACTCATACCTCTTCATCATCTAAAAAGTCATCACAAGAAACATTTCACTCATCGTACCATAGTTTTGATGATCCATTCTTTTCAGAAATAATAGTTACAACTCCTAGATTTATCATCAAAATCTTACAAAGAGCACTGGCCACATGCACTCGTGGTGTACTCTAGTTGCATAAAAGTCACAAGTGAATCACGTCATCAAATGCTTGGACTACATCACCATCTTCTTCAACTAAAACTCGAGGACGAGTTTTTCTCAAGGAGGGAATGATGTAGTGTGATTTGGACTGTTCGATAGACATTGAGAATTATCAAATGGATGATGATGATTGATTTATAATTTTAATAATTTTTTAGTTTGTTAGAATTTATTTTCTATTTTTAAAATCTGAATTTGAATTTAGATTAAATTTTTGAATTTGATTTTGAATGAGGATATAGTTAGATTTGTTTGTGATTTAAAAGATTTAAAGATTTGTTGAGATCATATTTTATTAGGATTCTCTGTTCTATAAATAGAGTTTATAATCACAAAATTAAGAAAAAAATTTGATTAATAAAATTTATTTATTTTCTCTGTATTTTGTTATCCTATGAGGATTAACAACTATATGGATTTTTCATCGTTCTGATATTCTTAGGAATCAATAGACTTGTTGAAGCTCATTATCCTGGTATTCTTTGTTAATCAACAGCGTTGTTGGAGCTTACGGATCTCGCATTCTTCAATGTTGATTGGGTCAATAGAAGAGCATAGTCTTACGTTGCATCAGTTTGTACATCATGGTTTAAATATTTTATCAAACATTTTATATAAAAGTTTTAAATATCAAAATACTTACAAAATCATACAGCAATTCTATTCAATGACTAATAAGAAAAATGTGTTTGAAGTTGAGAATTTAAAATGAATTATGAAAAATGGAGTGATTGATGATTAAATAATATAGTTTACCTGTACTTAAAAATAAATCATATTTTAAAAACTAATGGTATATGAATAGACGTTTAACGGATGAACTAAAAATGAAATACGTGGTTAAAATTGGAGACTTAAAAAAAATATGAAGAAAAAAGATATCAATCCGCATATTCATTTATTGAAAAATTAAAAAGAAAAATCCCTTTTTTATTTATTTATGTGATTAATTGAAGAGTATGATGACCAATACTCACTTCGATCGCCTTCCTTTATCGTTTCTTGTTTTCTGTTCCTTCACATTCATCCAGCATGAGATCTTTTTCTTTCAATCAATGATACCCATCAACTAAATTGACCGATTTTAATTTACATTTTTCTGACAACAAGAGACTAGAAAAGATGCAGGGGAATTTGCCCTTAAATGAGATGAAACATAATAACAGAGAATCTCACTAAATAAATCTAAGCATAGTCATTAACTTTATTGGAGACCAAAATCATGTATGTTCTCCATAAATTTCTCACAAATAAATACGAATCAAAGCCCCCAATCATTTTGGTTTCCAGAAACAGAAGTGAGAAACAACCAAGAGTCCCAAAGCCAAAAACAGAGCTATAACTGTGATTCCTCCAGGTAACCTCCCTCCATCTTTCCTGAGCATCATGGCCTCATAAACAGGCAAACAATTCACCACCACACCCCCACATAAAAATACCTGCACAAGCACCTCCCCAAATCCCCCCTCCATCACACTTCTCACCACACTAACGACCAGCACCACCAAATTCACCACGGCCGTCGTCGCAAGCAACAAGAAGAACGGGGACCAGACACCGAAGTTGAACACCCCCTTCTCGTAACGCATGCTCTGTGCATCATCAATTGATTTGTTGGTAACATTAAAAGTGGCGGCCGAGACCCCGATCTTCTGAAGGGAGAATTCCAACAACGCGATAGGAAAGCAAGTGACACCCTTAATCATCCACATTCGCTGATGATTCCACCACTTCATCAGCGTTCCTTCTTTGAATGACACAAACTCCACCATGTCGTGCAAGTAAGCCATAATGAAAATATATGTATACAAGAAGAACCAAGGATCCAAAACCTTGGGGAACAACTTTATCTGATTGAAGAGTGCAAGCTGTGGAAGGAAGGCATAGGCCATGATGGGAATGCCCCAGATAGGATAGACGGCGTAGTGGGCGAATGCAAAGCCAACGATGGGATTTGTTTTGATGAAGTAAATTAGTGGATTGTTCTTGGAAAATGCAACCTCCAGGAGTCCTATCATCCACCTCTTGTTTTAGCTTAGTGTATCATTGAGCCTCGACGGCACATCCCCTAAGAAGGCCGGTTCATCGGGGTCGCAGAACCCTGATTTCCACCCTTCGCAGTTCAGCTGGTATCCTGTATAGAAATCTTCCACAAGTGATCCATACCGGAAACCAATCTGTTTTTCATATTTGAATGAAAGTTAACCGATAGTGAAATAAAAAAACTGATGATTTACTGTATATAAGAAATAGAAAACAGATGATTTACTGTATATAATGGATATAATATCTGACTTTTTCTAAATTCCATGTATAAGGAAAAATTCAATATAACCCATTTCAAACGGTCCGAAATCCATATAACCCCCGTGACTTTTCCTCAATTCCATATAACTCTCTGAAAGGACCTATGTAAATCCAAACAATCAACTTGGTTAAATTTTGGTTAATGTATAGATGAAAAATATTATGTTTGATTAATCCTCACTGAAAGCACAATATATAAACAAACATACAATGTATTAAAAAATACGATTTTTTTTATTTATAAATGCCTATTTTACTTATTCGTATATGGTTCTATAATATATTCAGAGGGTAAACTTGTCATTTATAAAAGATTTTTTTCGCATTTTTAACATATTGTAGGGGTTTTTGGTATACTGTGTTTTCAGTAAGGTTAACCAAACTGAATATTCCCTATTTGACAGCGGTAGTTTAACTCAAGAGGCTATTTGGATATACATATTGAGGAGGATATTTTCCCCTCACAGTTAAATTTGTGATTTATGGGATTAGGAATTTCAAAAATGATTTGGGTAAAAGATTTTTAGTGGAAGGGTTATGTGGAAATGGGATTTGTTGGTGGAAGGGGAGAGACTGTGTTTGACTGTCACAAATGACTAAGTTGTCATAGTGATGGTTCTTGATTACCCTCGGTGAGGAATCTAGAACTCGATCTATCGATTGATGGATCCTCCGATGCCGTAAGAGTGTTGTCGCGTGACCTCTTTTATAGGCTGCCTACGTACCTACTAGGGGATCAAGTCTCACGTAGTTCAGTTGGTTACTTTGTAACCATTTTCCCACTAATTGGTAGTGGGCTATTTCTTAGGGAAATGTTCCCTGCATTTACTCACCATGTCGCCCTTATCACCCACGTTCTGTGAGTAATGGGCCTTAAATGCTGCCGTGGCAGTTACGTGTGTTCATGTTCCCTTGACCGTTTCTGGACCTGCTCAGGGACTCTTGACATGCGTAACGTCGATGAATAATAAGGTCGACCGACCAGACCTATCGTCTAGTCGTGCCTTAGATTACTCGTACCTGAGTGATAAGGTTGTCCGACCAGACCTGTCGTCTAGTCGTGCCTTAGATCACTCACACCTGAGAGATAAGGTGGTTCGACCAGACCTGTCGTCTGGTCGTGCCTTAGATCACTCGTTTCTGAGTAGCAAGGTCGAACGACCGGACCTGTCGCCTGGTTGTGCCTTGGACTACCCGTGGTGATCCCTTCTGATTTACGGGAAGATCGACCATACGACTAGATCCGTTAGTCTAGTTGTGTCGACCTGCCGGATGACGTCATCGTGAGGTCATCTTTCGTGGATTGGGCATAATGGGCTTTCTGCCGGATGGCCCACGTTTCACTATTTTGCCTTATCACGACACGTGTCCAGGTGCAGATTTTTACCTCCACAGATACCCCCTCTCCTGTTCTTTTGAAGTGTCGAGAGAGCAGGAGATCTGGTCGCTTGGCCCCTCGGGATTCTCTGCTCTGTTGCGGATTTGGCGGCTAATTTGCTATGTCAGCTCTTAATGCCGCGTGGCTTCCCATGTCATTCTTCTTCGATAACCCAAACGTCGGCGCCCCTTAGGGTTTCGTGAAACACTTTTTCAAGGCATTGATTACACCTCAATATCCGCGGTGAATTATTGCTGCCATCTTTTCGAAGTGTCGCCGATGTCCTATTTAAAGGCCGAAGTGGGAAGCATTTCTCATCCCACCTCGTCTTCTTCTTCTTCTTGAAGCGTTTGTTCCTCCTGACAATGGAGAACGCTTCTCCTGTTTTAGACCTTCATAAGGAGTTGGGGATTTCTTCGGACTTCTCAATTGATGAGTTGTCTAAGGACGAGATCCCCATCCTTTCCCTTGACTCTGTCCTCCTCCATCTGAGTTATTTTAAGGATGGAGGTCTTTCTCTACCCTTGCCACGCCTAATAGCCGAATTTCTTGACTTTTTTCGTCTTCACCCCATCTTGATCGTCCCCAATGTATACCGCATGCTGATGTGCGTTGTTGTGTTGGAGAAGATGACAGGGGTTGAGTTGAGCCTGTCGGAGATCCGGTAGATTTACCAGATCAAAGGCTCGATCTCAGGGCACTCTTCGTCTTTCTATATCTTCCGCCGCGCCGGGGCACCAGAACTGGTACTCGGCATGTCTCGGGGGGTTATCTACGATTGGGAGAGCCACTGGGTACTGGTTCGGGGCCCATGGATGTCGGTTGGTTGGGATATCTCCCAATGCCACTTGTGTCGACCCCAAAGGCCGATGGTAGATGCCCCCAGGCCAGAGGTCGAGGAGGTGAATATGAACGCCATCTCCCGAGCGATGGAGTATCCGGACCAATCGTGGTGGGTGGTGCTTGGGTTGGATGAACCGAAGCGCGCTCCTTCAGTTGCAACCTTTCCTACCGATGTGGTTGAGCCGGCGGAGGGTCAGGGTTTGGTTCATCCTCCTCCCTGACTGCATCTTGGGGTGAGACGGCCCTCTCAGAGGCTCATTCGGTTGGGTTTTGGATCATGTTCCGCTGCCCAACCGGTGGATCTGCGTTGACGCCGCCTTCTCCGGACTCACTCACTCCATCCCTCGCCGTTCGATCACCCTCCCCTTCCGCTTCTACCTCTTCCTCTTCTTCTCCGTCTTCTCCGGTGCCTGTTGATGGTAAGGGAATTGTCCCTAGCCCTCGCCGTTTGAAGATTGACCCACCCCCAGCAATGTCGCCTACGGACTTGGGTGTTGGGGCAGATGCTGCTCCTACGCCTGAGGAACGCTTGCACAGGGTCCTCCTCCTTTCTGGAGGTCCATTGAGGAACTTGCAGGCCTCAGCCTGCGCACCTGCTCTTTCCATCGATCATCAGCTGCGTTCTCTCCGTGAAGCTTGCGAAGGTGATGAGGTAGAACATCTTTCGGACTTCATCAGCGGCTATCGCCTGGGCTACTCTGACCACTCGCGTGGTTTTTGGGAGATGAGCAATGAGGAGCTGCCCACGCTCTTTCATGCGGCACGAGAGAAGAGACTTCGGGGAAAGCACCGAGCAGAAGATAGAACAGAAGATTGAATTCGCCTTGTATATTTTTTGTTTGTGTAATCTTTATCCATCAGATGAATAAAAAATTACTTTTCCCGTTCAATCTTGTTCATATCGTTACTCGTCTATCCTTTTGATACAAAACTTTGACTCTCATGGCACCTCTATATATGTATGCTGAACTGGGATACCTGGTCGTTGAAGTAATTGCCATGAATATGCTTTTCGAGTAGTCCTTACGAGTAGACACTTTCATGATCAGACTTTCCGAACTGCTTTCGTCAACCCGTAGTAACCTTGTTTTCGCGACATGTAAGAAAGTGGCAATTAAATGCTTACCACGTGTCTGAAACTGTTGCCTCGCCTTTTGTGCCAGCTGTGCCTCGAGTTTCGCAGAATATTTCAGCGGCAAATCTTTCCATGATCTCGATTTTTGCGCTCCTTCATGATTATGGAGGGTTCTTCAGGAGACATTTCCCTCCCATAAAAACTCTATAGTTTCGGAAGAAGAAGATACTGCAATATGAAGAAAATGATACCTCTTCTCTCTTGACCTCAGACCTTCTTCTTTCTCAATTTCTACCATGTTGACGGACATAGCTTAGAGGTTGCGGTCCACCTTGTCCATTCCGGACTCCATCAATATCTTTCTGACTCCTTACAAATTTTTTGATGGTGTGAAGGGCGTTTCTCCGGATAAACTGTACATGTATCCCTCCCAGATGTTGAGAAGTGCTTTTTCCTTCCCACTCCCCGAACTGGTCAAGGACTTCATGTGCCGATTCAGGCTTCATCCTCTTCAGTGCTCCCCCAATTTACTGAAGGTGCTGATGTGCGTCATCACGATCAACCGCGAGATGCAGCTTGACCTTGGTGTTGACAATATCTTTCACTTGTACGATCTTCGGAAGACAGAGCATGCGTATTATCTTCGAGCTAGGGCCAATGCCATTCCTCTTGTGGACAAGCTCCCTTCTTCCGATAGCGGGTGGCAGGATGAGACCTTGGTACAGTTGATTGGCCTCTGGGTGCTCCCGGCCCCTGTAGTGGAGGGGAAGGTGACTCTCCCGTACTCGTTTTGTCCTGACCGGCTCGGTGAGTACTGATCTAGTGATTTTGTAATTTCTTTGGCTCGAATCAGGCTGATTGCTCCTCTATTCTTCTTGTAGACGAGTTAGAGAAAAGGACTCCTCACCTATCTTTGGTGAAGCTCGATCAGATTGCTCGAGCCCAGTTTCTTCCGGATAGGGATTTCTAAAAAATCCTTAGCCTTCCGTCTCTTAGAGCCGCTGGTTCCTCTTCGAGTTCTGTCAGCCCTGATGCTCCTTCCGCTTCACCTTCCACCACGGTTGAGGAGGCGGCTGAACGTTCTGCTGTCGCCAAGGGCAAGTCAATCTCCAGGAAGCGGCCGAGACTGCCGCTCATTTCAAAATCGAGGGCCAAAGTCCTTCGTCTTGATCTGTCGTCTGAAGAGATGGACGTGATAGACTGGGTCGATGGTCTTCCTGCTGCAGCACCAGACTTCGGGCTGCCTTCCCTTGCAGATGAGGCGGTTGCCGCCAACCTTCCCGCACGGGCTCGGGGAGGGGGGCATCCACCCAGCACCCTGGTTCGACGCGCGCTGGATCGGTGGAGGCTCCTTCTTCGCCGAAGGTTGTTATTGCGACGCTTTTGCCTTTGGTCCTCCTACGACAACATCGTCATGGGTACCTCCTGTTAGTGTTGGGCCCATGTATATGGCCCATTCCTTGGTTGACAAAAAATTAGGTATACCTATTTTCCTTTCCAACACTTTAGTCCCACATCGGTTATATCCACTTGGTTCTTTCACCTTATACATAGAGACACACCATTCTATTTTTGAGACTTGTTGGGCCAAATCCCTACGCGCGCGCACACGAGGCCCAACCCATTAACCCGTGTGTAGATACCCCAATTTTGACCGTTCAGAGAGACAGAAATACCTCAAGTAACACCCGAAAATATCCCACATTTGGACATCTAGTAGAGAACCGAAGTTCAGGAAACCGATTTCAGACTGTGAAGGAGGCGTCCCTGGTTAACTCTGGTACAGGGGGGATACCCCCAGTCACTTCGACTGCGGTGGGGATACCCCCAGTGGTGGGTGAGGGCCCCACCGTGCGGATGTCTCGGATGTGCCTGCAGCTCCGTTGGCTTCGGCTTCTATCCCTGCGACATTGGCTGGTACTTCATCCAGAGATCCTTCTGCTGACCGCACCAGCAGGGAATATGTTAGCGCTCGGCTCAAGGGCTGCCTTCTTGAGGATGATCTGGTGTGCGCACGTCGGGCTACCATGGACACACTTTTTGCTCGTTTTGGTTTGAGCCTTTACAATGTGAGTAACCCGAACCCCCTTCTTCATAGTTTTTTTTGTGCTGATCAATTTTTTTTTCAGAATTCTGTCATCTGGCAGGTGCTGGGCGAGCGTAGCTCAGAGACCATGAAGCTTGAAGCCCAGCTGAAGTTGACCCAAGGGCTAGCCCTTCGAAGGGAGGCGCAGCTAAGGTCGGTGGATGAGCTGTTGACAGTTGTGAACCAAGCTCGCAATTCCTTGGAGCTTGCTGAATCGGCTGCTCGCATAGAAGCCGCTATCACCCTGGCTCGGGTCAAATCCGCTGAAGAACATGTTAGGGAATTCCTCGAGTAGAGGTTCTCTCATTCCTTCTATCAGACCTCCCTTTCTCTGCGGGCGCAGAATGCTGAGGAGCGATTTGAATCTTCGAGCTTACCGCGCCTCTGCTCTAGATGAGGGTTTGGCGAGGGGGCGAAATGAGGCCCTGGCGATGTTGAAGTACCAAGTGAAGGAGATCACTAATTTCTTGACGTCTGACATTGAGAAGAGCTACGATCGTGGATATCTTCAGGGATATGAAGATAGATCCAACAATGTATCTTCTCAAGTTGTAGTCGTGTCTCCTTCCAGCGCTTTTGTTGGCTCTGAGGCCTAGATTAGGGCTTGAGCCTCACTTTGTAAAGAATAGTGTTTTTATAAACGACTTGTCCTCGTATTTGCTTGATTGTCCTCCGATTGGTTTAGAATGTTTGGAGTGCTTGGACCGAGAGGGTCATCACCCTTTAAGAATTTAAGCCTCGGGGCTAATTCTGTTCGTCCTTTTTATGCGACCACCATACTCTGGCCGTATGGCCTGAGCCCGTTTAGACCTTGTAAACCTTTTGATCGCCGGGAATGGTAGTCGTATGGCCTGAGCCCGTTTAGACATTGCGAGCCTTTGATAGTTTGCGAGTCTCTTTCCGATTCACCCTTATCGTACAAGGATGTCTCGTGCGCTCCTGGCGCTGCGATGATAGTTGAGTGCTCAGAACGAGGGGACCTGGATCCTTTCAGAATTTAAGCCCTGGGGCTAATTCCGTTCGTCCCTACCGCGCGACCTTCAAATGTCGGTCGTATGGCCTGAGCCCGTTTACACCTTGTAAGCATAGGGGAAGCTTTACTTCGAACGACCTCACCTTCGTGAGTGTAACCTATGTGTCTCACTGTGAGCATAGGGGAAGCTTATACTTCGAACGACCTCACGTTCATGAGTGTAACCTCTGTGTCTCACTGTTTGCCTTTTACTCGAGTACTAATCGAAGGATGGGGCGTCCCCCGCGCGACCTCTCAGCAAGAGTGCTCATCCAATGACTTGAACTGGTCCATCACGCGATCTCCATAGAGTGCTATATCTCACGACTTCTTAGGAGTGCAACATCCTGTCTGAGAGTGCTTAGCTCGCGACCTCTCGTAGGAATGTCATGTTTGAAAACCAGTTGCCACAGCGCGACCTCGAACGGGCTTTTATTCACATGGCATTCAATGCATGTACTAACTAGAGATAATGCAACTAACTTTTATTTCAAAAGTAATACTTTTTCAGATGCATTACATTACGAGGTCTTATGAGTGCCTCTCCACTCATTCGTTCTAGATAGTAAGCACCTTTGGGGCCCAGTCCGGTGATCTTGTAGGGTCCCTCCCAACTGGGTCCAAGCTTACCATCTAATCATTTTCGGGATTCGGAGAATACCTCTTGAAGGACCAGGTTGCCGATTCGAAAGCTTTGTGGTGAAACTCTTTTGTTGTAGCTTCGAGCGATCTGGTTCCGGTAGTTGGTCATCTTGATGGTCGCCGCTTCTCTTCGTTCGTCCCTAAGATCTAGTTCGGACGCCAAGACTTTTTCGTTGGTCTGAGGTTCAAAGCTTTCAGTTCGAAAGGTTGGAATTCCAATCTTCACTGGGATAACTGCTTCAACGTCAAAGAGAATGGGGTCTCCCCTATGGCTCTCCGCGCCGTGGTGCGATATGCCCAAAGTACTGAGGGGAGCTCGTCCACCCAGTTGCCTTTGGCTGCATCAAGCCGCTTCTTGATCCCGTCCAAGATGGTTTGGTTGGTGATCTCCGCTTGGCCGTTCGCTTGAGGGTAGCGAGGAGAGGAGAAGAGATGTTTTATCCCCAGCTCCTCGCAAAACTTCCTGATCGTGGCATTGTCAAATTGCGTTCCGTTGTCAGAGATTATAGTGTTCGGTACCCCGAATTGGCATACAATCTCTTTCCAAAGGAAACCTCGTACTTCGGTGTCACGGATTCTGGCCAGGGCCACAGCCTCCACCCATTTGGTGAAGTAGTCGGTGGCGACATGGAGGAACCTCTTCTATGATGGTGCTAATGGCATGGGTCCGACGATGTCGAACCCCCATTTTACGAATGTCCAAGGGCTTGACAGGGTATTCAAGTCCCCTGCTAGTCGGTGGATCAACGGGCCAAACCGCTAGCACTTATCGCACTTTCTGACCAGGTTAAGTGCGTCTTTCACCAGAGTGGGCCAGAAGTATCCTACGGTCAATACGCGCTTTGCCAAGGACCTTGAGGCCGTATGGAAACCGCATATTCCGGAGTGCAATTTTTCTAGCACCTCTTGAGCCTCTTCGATGGTGATGCATCTGAGGAGTGGACCTTTGAAGCTTTGTTTGTACAGCACCCCTTGCTCGGAGATCAAGAACCGAGCTGATCGGGTCCTGATCTTCCTGGCTCCTTCCGTGTCTACCGGGAGGTGTCCGTTCTTCAAGAACGGTAGTATGAGGTCCATTCAGGTCATCCGTGGGGGTTCTGACTCTATCGCCATAACCTGCTTGAGGTGAGCGATGCTTGGTTCCCCCAAGAATTCGACCCTGATTTCACGAGATGGTCTTCCTTCTAGAGCACTTGCCAGATTCGCCAGTGCGTCAGCTTGAGTGTTGTGATCACGGTCAATGGCACAGATCTCCCAGTGGTAGATCCGTGCGAGCAGGGTGTACGTGTGGCTTTGATAGGCCACCATGCGATCATCCTTTGTTTGGTATTCTCCTGTGCTCTGACACACCACGAGTTGGGAATCGCTGTAGATTGACAATTTATCGATGCCAAGTTCCGCACTATTAGAGGCTCATATTTGGCCTCGTTGTTTGAAGCATCGAATCCCAGCTTGATCGCGTGCTTGAAGAGGAATCCGTCTTCACTTCACAAAATCAACCCAGCTCCTGACCCCTTTCGGTTGGATGCCCCATCGACATGGCGTGTCCAAGAAATGGGTCTGTAGTCAGAGATGGCGCAGATTTGTTGCTCTTCGGGTGTCAGATCGGCGATGATGTCAACAACCACCTGTCCCTTGATAGCATTTTTGGGCCGATAGTGGATGTCAAAGGCTGATAGCTCCACTGCCCACTTCAGCAATCGATCAGCGATGTCTACCTTTCTCAACATGGCTTTGAGAGGCGAGTCGGTGATGACATGTACTGAGTGGAATAGTGGCACAGTTTCCGAGCAGAAACAAGTAGAGAGAACACAAATTTCTCGATACAGGAGTACCTGATTTCCGCTCCACTAAGCGCTTTACTGGCGTAGTAGATGGCTCTCTGCCCGTGGTCGATGTCCTTTAATAGTGCGGAACTTACGGAGTGCTCGGATGCCGCAATATAGAAGTGGTGGCGTGCTGAGGTACTTCTTGACTTCTTCGAATGCCTTCTGACATTCCGGCATCCATTCGAACTTCTGAGCCTTTCGCAGCAATTAAAAGAATGGCTGACACCAGTCGATGGTCCTAGAGATGAACCAGTTGAGCGCAACAAATCTCCCGGCCAATTTTTGTACGTCCTTGTTCCAAGGAGGCTCCATCTCCATAATCACTTTGATCTGGTCGGGATTGGCCTCGATTCCTCGCTGTGTCGTCAAATACCCCAAAAACTTGCCCGAAGTGACTCCGAAGGAGCATTTGGTGGCGTTTAGTTTGAGGTGATACTTTCGCAACACAGTGAAAAATTCTTTAAGGTGAATCAGGTGATCACCCTGATCTGCACTTTTGACCATCATGTCATCGATATAGACTTCCACGGTCTTTCCGATCTGGCACCAGAAGACTTGTGTCACCAGCCTCTGATATGTGGCCGCGGTGTTTTTCAACCCGAATGGCATTACTTTATAGCAGTAAATGCCAGTGGGCGTTATGAATGCCATTTTCTCCTGGTCAGGCTTGTACATTGGGATCTGGTGATGGCCTGAGTAAGCGTCCATGAAACTCATTAGTTCGTTACCTGATGAGGAGTCCACCAGCTGGTCAATCTTTGGAAGTGGAAAGCTATCTTTTGGGCATGCGTTATTCAGGTCGGTGAAGTCCACACAGACTCGCCACATCTTATTCTTCTTGGGAACCACCACCGTATTGGCTAGCCATTCAGGGTGTCGCACCTCGCGGATGAACCCGACGGCTAGGCGTTTGTTCATTTCGTCTTGTACCGCCTCGGCATGGATCGTAGCCATTCGTCTCTGCTTCTGTCTGACTGGACGAATGGTCAGAGAGGTGAACAGTCATTGGCTCGCCACCTCGGGATCGATCCCTGGCATGTCCTGTGGTCTCTAGGTGAACAAGTCCTTGTTTTCCACAAGGAGGTCGAGTATAGCCTTCCTCTCTTTTGTACAGAGCAAACTCCTGATGAGGAAATACTTTTCGGGGTCAAACGGATCTATCGGGACCTGTTCCAGGTCTTCCAAGACCCTTTTTTCAGGACTGGGCCGGCGCTCATCAGCTTTGACCTGATTCTGAAGTAATTCCTACCTCTTCGGGCAGATTTATGCTTCTTCGGGTAGCTCCTCTACCTTGGCAGGGCTGACTTTCCGGCTATCGCCGCCATGTAACAACGCTTTGCGGCCACCTGGTCACCTCATATATCCATTATCCCCTGTGCCGTGGGGAAGCGGAGACGTTGGTGATATGTAGACGGAATTGCTTTCATTGCCGCGAGCCAGGATCGCCCAATGATCGCGTTGTACGGGGACGGGAGGTCCATGACCGTGAAGTCCGTCATAGCCGTCTGATTCCTTGCTCGGACGGGTAGCGTGATGCGGCTGGCTGGGACAACTCGCGCTCCGTTAAAGGCGACCAAGGGGTCCTTTGTCGGATGGAGGTCCGCGGCCTTCAGTCCCATCCGAAGGAACGGCTTCATGAAAGTGATGACGCTATTGTCATCTCCTCGAGGCCTTTTAACGACCAGCTTTGGCTCCTGGTCGATCTACATCATCTCGAATGATTCCTGCATCTTCGTCGGGACCTTCCGGACACTTTTCGGTGAGGTGAAATGTCGAACACCTCCGAATATAACATCAATGACCCCGGCACCAGTATTGGGGCTAATGTTTGTCACATGCTGAGCACTGGGTTTTGGTGCGATCTCCGTTGGAGCGTACTCCTTCAGGTAACCCTTCTGGATTTGGTCTTCTAGGAACGCTCGGAGGATTCGGCAGCCATCGGTGGTATGACCGACGCTTTTATGATAGTCGCAGCGCAGGCTCTGATCTCGCCTTGACTCATCAATCTTCAAGGGAGCCGGCCACCTGAACCAAGGTTGCCCCTGGATCATGGAGAGAATCTGGGACGGGGGAATCTTAAAATACATTTCCTGCCCCTCGCGCACCTCGTTGGTTGAAGTACCTGGCCTTCTACTCTTCTCACCCCGCTGCTCCTTCGGGCGAAATTCTCGAGCGGACCTGTTCAGTTGAGTAGTAGAAGCGGGAGTTGACTTGGAAGTCGTTGTTACCTGCTTCAGGAGTTTGGACTAGTCCTCCACTTTGGCGTACTTTTCAGCACGCCCCATCAGATCCCTCAAGTCAGACGGAGTGCGTTCGATCAGCAACTCCTTGAGGCCGTTTTTGGTTGGTAAGCCATTCTGGAAAGCCATGACTGCAGCATCCTCATTGCAGTCCTCCACTTCAAACTTCAGTATGAAAAAATGATCGACATATTGTCGAATCGTTTCACCCATGTTCATCCGGATCTTTATGAGATCCCCCAAATCTTTCTTCCTCTGCCGGCTACAGATGAAGATGGAACCAAGTTGATGCGGCCCCTTCCAGGCTAGAGGGGATGAGGCGGCACATTAACTCGTCATATAGCGCGTATAACGCCATGGAGTGACGGAATGCCAAGATGTGGTCATACGGATCCGTTGTGCCATTGTACATCTTGAACTTGGGTTGAACGAACCTGTGTGGTAATCGTTCTCTAAGGATCCCTGCACTGAACGGGGATGTGAATCCTCGTATCGCGTGATCCGCCATTTCCCTACTAGAAATGCGGTGCACTTCAGAGCGCAAGGTATGGCGGGGCAACGTGACCATCCCCCTGGTTGGCTGACGGGGAGGAAAATCACGTTGGTATCTACCGGATGCTTCCCGCAAGGCAGACCGCTCCTTGTGTGCTTGCCTTGCGAAGCCTCCCTTTGGGTGGATCATTCTCTGTGGGGAGAGCGACCACGCCTGGGATCTTCGTGAGGTGGGTGGCCCATCTGCGGACTACATGAACGCTGCCGAGACCATTGCCTATGATTAGAAGAAGAAGTACTCCCTTCCAAAACTTCGATATTAGCTTGCGGAAGTGCCAGAACTGGTGGGTGTGCTTCTTCCAATGTCAGTTAACTTTGATGCCCTTCGTGCGGAACTACTGCATCGAAGCCTTGAACATCTGTTGCATTGATTCTTGCAACCGGATGAACAGGTTCTCCTGTGAACCTTCCATTGCCTGCACGAGGTCCTGGACTTGGCTTGCCAAGGTTCCAGGTGAGCCGCCTCCAGTGTTAACTTGAAGGTTATCCCCAATGTTGGCTGGATAGATACTCCCGTCTAGCAGACCTCCATCGGGAATGTCGCTTGGGTTAGACATTGTGAACTCTCGGCTTTTTGTTCCAGAATCCCACATACGGCGCCAAACTGAGGAGGATATTTTCCCCTCACAGTTTAATTTGTGCTTTATGGGATTAGGAACTTCAAAAAGGGATTTTGCCAATGGATTTTTAGTGGTAGGATTATATGAAAACATGATTTTTTGGTGGGGGAGAGACTGTGCCTGGCAGGTGCAAATGACTGTGTTGTCACTTCAGAACTTTCAACTTCTTGATTGTCTTCAGTGAGGAATCTAGAATTCGATGCCAAGAGTGCTATCGCGCGACCTCTTTTATAGGCTGCCTACATACCCGCTGGGGGATCAAGTCTCATGTAGTTCAGTTGGTTACTCTGTAACCATTTTCTCACTAACTTGTAGTGGGTTATTTCTCAGGAAACGTTCCCTGCATTTACTCACGACGTCGCCCTTATTACCCACGTTCTGTGAGTAATGGGCCTTAAATGCTGCCGTGGCAGTTACGTACGTTCATGGTCCTCTGACCGTTTTTGGACCTGCTCGGGGCCTCTTGACATGCGTAATGTCGACGAATAATAAGGTCGCCTGACTAGACCTGATGTCTAGTCATGCCTTACTTCACACCGAAGTGATAAGGTCGCTTGACTAGACCTGTTGTCTAGTCGTGCCTTACTTCGCACCGAAGTGATAAGATCGCCCGACTAGACCTATCGTCTAGTCGTGCCTTAGATCACTCGTTCTCGAGTAGCAAGGTTGAACGACCGGACCTGTCGTCTGGTCGCGCCTTGGGCTACCCATGATGATCCCTTCTGATTTGCAGGCAGATCGACCGTACGACTAGATCCTTTAGTCTAGTCGTGTCGACCCGTCGGGTGACTTCATCGTAAGGTGATCTTTTCATGGACTGGGCATGATGGGCCTTCGGCCGGACAGCCCATGTTTCACTGTTCTGCCTTAACATGACACGTGTCCTGCTGCAGATTTTTACCTCCACAATGGGTGTATAGAATATGGCATGAGTTAGGTAGTCCCTTCTAGTAATACTACCCTATTATTAGTAATATCCAACATGATTAAGCCTAGTTTAATAAACGGGTACATGCCTAATATTCCCTTGCTATAAGACTTGAGGGCATGGTGTAGTTGTTGCGCCCATGCTAATGGGGTAAAGCTATCACCAACTTCTGGAGATGATGAGCTCTCTCGCGCCCTCTCTCTTTGTGCGGATTGAGTAAGTAGATATGGTTCCTATTTGACTCAGGTTCATTTGGAAATATTGTCATGCATCTGTTAGTGCGCGAGATCGCGCTTGACCCTTACCTTTTATGTTGGTGGTATCCAACTCATGTTAGGGTATATCCTGTGTATTTGTATGAATATTATTTAGACCATGCCTGTTATGTATGTTGCATATATATTGTTTATGTTTTTTATGCATGTTAGGGAGTATCCCTACAATTTAATTGTTATGTTATCATGCATGTAGTTTATGTACATAACTATGATATGATTTTCCTGTAATATATATGTGCATGTTAAAACTGATTAGGCCTATTTGAAATAGGCGTGGGTATTACCCGCTGTCGAGTTGTACTTTATTAATTAGAGCTCTAGCAATGTAATCACCCCCTTTCATCTGAGCGATGCAGTCAATTGGAATTTAGGAGAATTCATTATCATATCGGTTTTCTTAAGCCGGTGGTAATGGCATTAAGCTAGGCCTACCCATGTTAGGTGAGTATATGAACCGCCTGTTGGGTTATGCCTTAAAGCTTATCTCAGTGCGAGAGCAGAGGTGACTCCCTGCATCTGAGAGACACATCTCTATGGGAGTTCAAACGTATTTCGATAGCATCGGTATGTGATTACTGAGGGTAGTCGACTTTCCATAGGGTTCGCATTGCGAACATGGAGTACTTTCTCCCTATATCATCGTGCACCGAAGCTACCTAGCGTCGAAGCTGTCATGTGTAGTGTCACCACATGTAAGTGCTGCCAATGGGTACTACTGTACCCATCTGACAGATGTACCGATCATGGAAGGATGATAGGTAAGTGCTACCGGATGATATTACGAGCGTGGAATCGTTATCTCTTTCGTTGGCTCCGCGTTGAAGTTGCCCGGTGTTGAAGCTGTCCTGACAGAGGGCTTTCACTTGTAGGCTACCGGATGACGAAGGGTGTAGAGCAAAAGGATTCCTCCCAACAATCCCGTGTCACCCTTAGGGGTGAGGGTGAGGATGAGTTGAAGTCATGTAGTCACGTTACTCTTATACCCATCGAGCATACTCTGGGTATGTTATGTCTAACGCTTGAGCTGTCGTAGTGTATCTCTACCTCGTAATTGTTAGACTCGTGGTATCTTGTATCCAGTAACACAATGTGTTATGGTTAACAATTGTTCCTCCTCAAGCGTCCCAAGAGCCTCCCTACGGGAGTGAGGACGAGGGTGAGATATGTGTCGGTATCGGATTTTGGCAAGAAGGTGGGCTCCGAAGAGCCTTTCTTCTTCTCCCTCCAGTCTGGTTGGAGTGTGTGGGGGTTCTTTGGGGATTCGGATCTGGTGCGAGACTTGGCAGGCTTAGTCGGATCAACTCTCGGAAGGGAGAAGGTGTCTGGTTCCTAGGTGAGGCGCTCGACAGCTCATTAGGAGGATTCATGTGTGTTTGTGATCGCCACATGCTTTCTCAAAAAGCAGGACAAGTTGGGTTAGATTTGATCGCCTTCATGGGGGAGTTTGTGGGGTCTTCGTTCTGGGATACGAATATGCCGCACACAGGGGTGAAAACTGGTATCCTATTCTGCTTCTGGGGCTTGCTAAAGGAGGTTTTGAAAGTTTGGGTGTAGGTGAGGGTCGGCTAGTGGGAAATAGCTGCCTGGTGGGAGACGGCTGGTTGGGATTAGCAGCCTTGGACCTGGTTCAATTTGGACAAAACCTGGGTAGAAAATGGATTTGGGTTTGGCTGAGGTTAAACTAGGTTTAACCTGAGTTTTGGGAGAGGGGATTTGGAGAGTGGGTTTGTGTAGGGAATGGGTTTTCTACTCACAAATAGAACTCTCTTTCTCCCTCTCCAAGGTTTTCAAGTAGTGGGTGTCACGCCCCAGGGCGGCCGTCCCCGAGACGTGATAATATGTAATATCAATAATCAATCTAAGAGGTCAACAATGACTCCAATAAATAACACATGAAGCTGGCAAAGCAATGATAACTGATAGCTCAATTTGAAATACACAATCAATGTCCTGTGAGAGCCAAGCCTAGTCCAAATGAAATACAACCTGTGCAACACACACGATTAACAATACCTCAATGACACTAGGACTGCTGACAGCCTCTCACTCGCCAAGCGCCAGACGGGACGCTCCACGCACACTAGACCACACCACAGGGAAGTCTAGCTCCACGCCCAACATCGCCCCTATGAAAGAAACAGTACGCGAGGGTGAGCTACAAGCTCAGTGAGTGGCTGGAAACCAAACATTATTTCAATAATTTGAGGCAAGGCAATTTCCTTCAAAGGAAAAAATATGGGTAACAAGGTCACGCGGCGGTGCGACTATACCTCACCCTCACCCTCACTCCCGGAGGGAGGCTCTTGGAGTCCAACAACTGCGAGGTAGAGATACACTACGATACCTCAAGCGTTAGACATAACATAGTACAACAAGTCCTTCCGCTAGTAGGTAGAGATACACTACGATGCCTCAACTGTTAGGCGTAACCTACCAGAGTATACTCGATGGGTATAAGAGTCACGTGACTACATGACTTCAACTCATCCTCACTCTAGCCCCCAGAGGGGTGACCCTAGGGACTTTTGGGATAAATCCATTTGCACCCTTCGTCATCCGGTAACCCTCTCCCGGGTAGCCTCTACCTAGTATACCCCCATGATCAGTACATCTTTTCTTATGCATCGATAGTACCTACATGTGGGGGCCCTCTATTAAGGTAGCTACAATGCTGGGCAGCATCGACACGGATCCGAGGAGGGGGGAACGATTCGACCCTCGCAATATCATTCGTTAGCCCTCTCCCGGGTATCCTCTACCAGGTATACTCCCATGATAAGTACATCTTGCCGCATGCATCGATAGTACCCACAAGTGGGGGCCCTCTGTCAAGACAGCTACAACCTGGGCCGCTTCAACACGGACGATATTGGAAGGAAACACTCCATGTTCACAAAGTGAACCTAATGGAAACACAATTATTCTCGGTAATCGCCTACCGATGCTATTGAATATATATGAACTCCCACACAGATGTGTTGCTCGGACACAAGGAGTTGCCTCTGTTCTCGCACATAGATAATCCCAAGGCATGACCCAACAGGTGGTTCATACACTTGCCTAGCACGGGTGGGCCTAGCTTAATGCCATAACCACCAGCTTATAAAAAACCGATATGACAATGAATTCTCCTGAATTCCAATCAAGTGCATCACACGGATGCAAGGGTGATTAAATCCCTTACGCTCTAACAAATAAGGTACAACCCGACTAAGGGTCATACCCATGTCTATCACAGGTAGGCACAATTAGTCTAAAATGCGCATAACATAATAGGAGAATTCTACCGTAGTTATGTACATGAACCACATGCACGATAACACAATAATTAATCATGGGGGTACTCCCTAACATGGATAAAAGGATAAAAAACATATCATACATACATGGTATGGCCTAATTAAACATGCATACAAGGTCATTAGTCATACAAGCATACAAAGTATACCATAACATGTGCTAGATATCTCCAAATTAAAAGGGAAGGGTTAATCGCGATATCGCGCATTAACAGGTGCATGCCAATATTAGCAAACGAACCTGAGTCAAGAAGGAACCACATCTACTTACTCAACTCGCACAAAGAGAGAGTGTGAAAGAGAGCTCATCATCTCTAGAAGTTGGTCATAGCTTTGCCCCATTAGCATGGGCGCAACAACTACACCATGCCCTCAAGTCTTATCGCAAGGGAATATTAGGCATGTGCCCGTTTATTAACTCAACCTTAATCATGCTGGATATTTCTAATAATAGGATAGTATTACTAGAAGGGACTACCTAAGTCATGTCATGTTCTATACACCCATATAAACACACAAGATACATGCAAACATGATAATTCATACATGAATACAATACGAGCTATATTAACCTAGCATAAAATATATAGCATATTATAGGTTAGACATGAACATACTACTTATCTAAACAAGTAGTATAGTCATGGTGCCCAGCGGATGCGCAACACACGACTACGTGCATTTAACGCTTCCCAAAGGGTTGGATCAAACCACTCACCGAAACCCGGTTCGTCGCTCATCCAACCGACGAGATCTGCAAGGCAGGGACATAAAAAATGGGTGAGTACTTCAAACAAATACTACCTAATTCCTGATAGTTTCCACAACATGCATAACAACTCCTTGACACACAATCAAGCAAAACTGGTATATCTGCTACAATCAGCCCTACAATTTGATCTGCACATTACCCAATACACATCCATAAATTATGAAATAAATCATACATGTTCGTTGATATTTTGGGATCATAATTCATGAAGATATCATAATCTGATTTAATCTCTAAATGCCTGAAATAAAATATTTCCAGACGCTGGTCAATTCCTACGTAAATCTGGACAATCCATGCAAGTCAGGTCATAACTTACAACACATATAATATTATGATACCAAATTTCATATGTAGAATCTAGACACATGAATGATTATATCATATGAAGAGAAAATGCTCAAAATATGTCTCTAAATACTAGTGCCATAATGATCTTAAGGAGACAAAAAATCTGTCTTATTTACAACACAAAGCCACCCTATTCATGCATAAACACAAACATCTCATGTGCAGCAGCAATTACACATAACAACACTCTCCCAACAACACCCACATGCATGCCCCAATAACATCCTAGCAAGCACAAAAGAAGAGGAAGAAGATTACCAAGAGAGGGGAAGGAGAAGGGAAGGTGTGGGGGCTCACAATCACACCACACACACACCACCACCACTTCCACGCCATCACCACCATCTCCTTCACTTCTTCACAGCACACCTTCTTCATGGCTGAAGCATAAAGAGATGAAGGTGCAAGAGAAAGGGTATGAGAGATAACTGAAAACTGAATATCCCATGAGAAAATTATATTTAAACCTCTTCATCTTGGATATTAACAAAATTACATCCGAATACCAAACGAAATGCATAACTTCTAAAAGACGTCAGAATGCAACAAAAATTTGCAGGTAGGCCAATGCCAATACCAGGAGAATAATTATGCAGTCAGATTTTCAATCAGAGCACTCCAACTCGCGCAGTTAGCTAAAAGACAAAAATTTAGCGACTCTCATAAAAAAAAATAAGGCTCCAAATGACAGAGGCCTAATAGTGGGTGTGGGCCTGGGTGGTGGTGAAATGTGAAGAAGGTGAATTGGTTATGAGTTGATGATTATGAAGAAGTGCTTTAAGGCCCCCTATTTATAGTAAAAAAAGGGACAGGGGAATGTCCACTGGACAATAGATCAAAATGGATAATTGGGTGGTTGATTTGACCCCCCATGAATTCTCTATTCTTCTGACAATGTACAGGTGAAGGTCAGCTAGTTGAAACTAGTTGCCCAGTGAGGAGCGGTTACTCTCAAGTAGCCATCCCAATGATGGCCTGCCAAACGTCCCATCTCTGACAAGCGGTGGCTTGGTTCAGTTACTAAGTTTGAATGTTGCTTTATGTCCCATCTGAAGAAGCGGTTTGGTTGAAACTAGCCGCCCCTGTCCAGTTTTTAGGGTTTTCCTAAGTGTTTGACTAGGGTTTCCGGTTCTGGTTTGTAAAGAAATTTTCATTAAATGTCCAAATGTGGGTCATTTCTAAATGTTACTTGAAGTATTTTCATCTTTTTGAGGTCAAAATTGGGGTATCTACAATTGTCCCTCATCGGACGGAGTCATTGTGTGAAACAGAAAGACTTCGATCGATGATAAGGAAAGATACCCCTACTTTAGCCGGCACAACCTTCAAGAAGTTTAGGTAACACAACCAATACTATTCAGTGTTAATTTAGATCAGAAGCTAGTTCTAGACTAAAATTTTCAACCAAAAGGATGATCTGGGTGGAAGGCGGGAAAAGTAAAGTAGCAAGTGATCCAACCCTCGGACGGGGTTCTTAGCCATCGTGCACAGAGCAGCTCCGCATCAGTTTCCTTGTGCGTACCGTACCCGTGCTTGAGTAACTCAGCGTATCAAGGGGATATCACAGACATAATGCAAGTAAAGGTATTAATTTGGTGAATCGGATCTGTTGTGGCTGTGTCATTTGGAGCCATTTCGGTTAAGTCTTGATCACTTCTGAGTCATTTAGGACCTTTTCTTTTTTCGATCAGAGTCGCTAAAATTTTAACTTTTTAGCTACCTGCGAGAGTTCTAATACTCCGATTGGAAATCTATCTGCATATTATGGGCCCTATTACCATTTAGTACTGCTCAAAAAATTTCATCGAATTCCGATATCGTTTGGGAAAAATATGCAGTTCTGAAGCGCATCTGGGTTTGTTCGTTACTGGGTTTAGTTGGTTGTGAGAAATGTTACACGTATAAGTTGGGGCCATGACCAAGTCTTGGTGTCTTGTTTTCTTTCTTGGTTGGGTTGACTTGTCAACCCACTCCACCAACTCACTTTATACCTATTAAATGCCCCCTTTTGTGAGTCTGTGTGTGTCTCTCTCTCTCCCCCTTTCGAGATTTCTCTTTGGACATGGGAGTGTGTTATCATGGATTTCGTTGCGGGCTCGCTAAAGTCATGTTCGGGTCACGACGCCGTCTGGGTGATCATTGATCGATTGACTAAGTCCGCACTTCCCTCCCTATTTGTCTAACTGAGTCTCTGGACGCTTTGACGCTGATATGAGCCTTTGCGATTGTTCATCTTCATGGCATTCCAGTCGGCGCTATTTCAGATCAAGACGCGTGGGTTACTTTGAGGTGCTTACGCAACCTTTGGCAGGCTTTGGCGCGAGCCTTCATTTAAGTATAGCGTTTCATTGCTGACGGACAGACTGGCAAGAGGACCATTTTGACCTTGGAGGACATGCTATTTGCCTGCATGCTTGACTTGGTATAGTTGGATGAGGCACCACCCTTTAGGTAGGGGTTTACCTGTGAGACGACTGTCATTCGAGCATCCAGATAGAACTGAAAAAGGCACTCTACGGGCGCAGTTTTATACCTCCCTTGTGTTGGGACGGTTGAGGAGCGCCAATTAGAGGGGCCATATTTAATTGACCTTGCGGTGGCCGAGATGGTTCGTGTGTGCGTCCGCACCTCCCGAAATTGTCAAAAGGGCTACGCAGGTCATAGTCGTCAAGAGCCTACCTTCAGGTTCGGCGACCAAGTTAGCATGAGGTGTCCCAGTTTAAGAACATCATCTGTTTCGACATTCGGGGCGAGCTGAGTCGGCCTTCCATCGGACCGGTTTTCGTCCTTGAGTGGATTGGGGAAGGTGGCTGTCATGATGCCTTGCCCCCGTAGCTGACTCATGCCCATGATGCCTTACTTGTCTCGTAGCTGAGGCATTATGTCCATGATCCTGCTCATGTCATTCCGTTCGAGCCGCTCACCCTCGAGCAGGATTTGTCGTTAGTGGAGCAGTTGATCGAGACCATGGACCAATGTGAGAAGAGGCTCCGCACCAAGACCGTTCCTTCGATTAAAGTACGTTGGTAGCATCAGTTTGGTGCCCGAACCACTCGGGAGCCAATGGACTCTATGCGTGACACTTTTACGTTTGGTCTTCCCTTTGGGTTTCCTTAAATTTCGAGAATTAAATTTCCTACGGGGGGAGAATGTTAGGCCTGTGTCATTTAGAGTCCTATTTTTTTATCGGAGTTGCTAAAACTTTATTTTTTAGCTATCTGCTAGAGTTTGAGGACTATGATTGAAAATATAACTGCATATTATGGGTCCTGGTACCATTTAGTACTGCCCATAAAATTTTCATTTAATTTCGATAACGTTTTTTGAATTATGCAGTTTTGATTTTGTATTTGGATTTGATTTTGTAAAAATTTAAGATGAAGTGGTTTAAATCTGATATTATTATGAGATGTTCAGCTCTGAGCAAGCTTTCATACAAAAGTTGAATTGGATCAACTGGATTCATGTATCAAAAGTTATGAATATTTTTTCAAGTATACCCCGAAGATGAGAAATCCTGACAGCAGCCCTGTATGATGTTTAGCCTAGATTTTGGAATAGCTGGAGGGGTTATTTGATCTGGGTATAAACATAAAAGTTGTAGATAATCGAGGGAGAAGAAGATGATGGAGTGCATGGAGGAGATGGAGCAAGAAGAGGATGATTAAGGTGTGCATGTTTGGGGGTTGTTGCCTCCTCCCTCTCCTCCTTCTCTAGCCCCTCTCATGGTTCCCTCCCCTATTTCCAGCCAAGAAGAAGTGATGTGGAGGCTGAGATGGTGGTAGTGGAGGTGGCGGTTGAGGTAGTCGTGGGCATGCTTGTGAGCCTCCACACCTCCCCCTTCCCTTCCCCTCTCTTGGTAAGCTTTCCCCTCTCCTTTTTCAGGTTTTTAGCACATTTGGTGTGTTGGGAGGTAGTGCATGCCATGTGTTTGTATTTATGTTTGTGTGATGTGTGAGTGCTTGGTTGCTTGGGTGTAGGGCTGTCGACGTGCCCGCATGCGTGATGACCTGTGTGTGCTACTTGTGCCGCAACAGACCCTGCCTGCTGCCCTGCCAACACCAGCACCCATGCCCTGCACCTGTGCCCAGCAAACCCAGTCTGCTGCCCTGCCAGCCCCAGCAGACCCAGCCTGCTGCCTTGCCAGCACCAGCACCCAGCGTGTGCCCGGTAGCGTGCCCAGCACCTGTTCCCAGCGTGCCCGGTAGCGCGTCCAGCACCTGTTCCCAGCATGCCCGATAGCGCGCCCAGCACCTGTTTCCAGCGTGCTCGGCAGTGTTCCCAGCACCCGTTTCCCAGCGTGCCAGGCAGTGTTCCCAGCATGCCCGGCAGCGCGCCCAGCACCTGTTCTCCTGCGTGTCTGGCAGCGTGCCCGGCGCCTATGCCTAGTGACATGCCCAGCACGCCCTGCCCTACCTGCGCGTCCCAGGTGCTACCCTGTGCGTGCGTGCGTGCTTCCCCGTGCGTGCATGCTGCCCCGCGTGCCCTGCTTGCGTGCTGGCACTCGGTGCGCGATGACCCGGGTATCAGCGAGTGGTTCGATCCAATCCTTCGGGATGCTCTCGGTGCACGTAGTCATGCATCGCGCATCCATGGGGCATCTTTACACCCCTAAATATGCTAGATATCATGCATGCTAGGTGGTATAGCACGTATATTGCGTAGAACCCCTTTTCTACCCTATACATGCCTATGTATCATATTCAAGTGTGTATTATTATGCTTGCATGCGCCCTCTTGTATGGGCATGAATGATGTGTGTTTATATGGATGTATAGAATATGCATACCTTAGGTAGTATTGTAATACCACCCCCCCTACATGTGTAATTTCCAGCATGTTTAATCCTGGGTTAATAATGGGGTACAATCATGATATTCCTTTGGTTTAAGACAGGAGGACTTGGTGTAGTTCTTGCGCCCATCTTGTTGGGGCAAAACTATGACCAGCTTTAAGAGATGATGAGGCATTCCCTCTCTCTCGCCCTCCCTCTTCTAGCAAACTGAGTGAGTAGATGTAGTTCCTACTTGACTCAGGCTTGCTTGGAATTATTGACATGCACCAGTTAGTGCGCAAGACCACGCTTGACCCTTCCCTTTTAAGTTGGTGATATCCAACGCATGTTAAGTTGCATCTTGTGTGTTTGCATGATTAATACCTTGTATCATGTGCAGGGACCCATGCTTGTTAATGCTTCATGTCCCATTCTAGCATAACATTTGATTCCTACGTTCACCCTTTTTGCTTGAGCATGCCTTAGCCTATTTATGAAAATACACAAGTGTAAGCATGTTTTAATTGATATTATAACCCTGTTCTTATATTTATTCAAATACCTTCGTGATAAATTTCTTGTATATTTATTATGTATGATTATATGCTTATGATTAAGCCTTGCCTCTTGCCTAATGAGCTTTAGGCAAGAGTATGACCACTTCTAGGGTCATACCTTGGCAATTGACAGTACGAGTGAAATGTCTTCCCCGCATCTGAGTTATGCACCCTGGAGGGAATTCATGAGAATTCGTTGCGCTTAATCGGTGTCTAATGACCGATGATCGACGGATCCATAGGGATCGTATTTCGTGTGTGTCGAGTGTTCTTCCCTTCGTCGGCTCCATGTAGAGACTGCCCGGCGTAGTAAAGTCTGGTGGGGTGCTCCCAGATGCTATTCATGACATTGGGAGGCTACCCGGTAGAGGCTAGAACCCTGTGAGGTGCTCCTAGGTACTATTTAGGACGCTTGTTGGTGCACCCACATGGCAGAGATAGTGGACGTGAGAGGCTACCAGGTAGTAGAGGCCACACCGGGAGAGACTACCGGATGACGAATGGTGTAGAACAGTCGACCTCATCCCAAAAGACCTATGTCACCCTGTGAGGGTGAGGGTGAGGGTGTTGGTGAGGGTGAGGTGGGCTCGAGTTGATACTCAACCCACCAGCTTGAGTAATTGTCTTTCCCATAGGGTTTGCGTTGCGAACATGTAGTTGTTCCTCCTGTGTGTCCCAAAAGCCTCCCTTTTGGGAGTGAGGGTGAGGTCTGGATATGGTCGCGCCGCCGCGTGACCTTGTTACCCGTCGGGTCTCTACCTATGCTTTTCCTTGATAGCAATTTGCCTCAGTGTTGAATTGTTGTGTTGGTGTTTGGTTTCTGACCATTCACTGAGTTTGTAGCTCACCCCTCGCGTGCTGTTTCTTTTACAGGGGCGCGACTGGGCGTGGAGCTAGAGTTTCCCTGTGGCGTGGTCTTGCGTGCGTGGAGCGTTCCGTCCGGCGGTTGGCGAGTGCGAGGCTGTCAGCAGTCGTAGAGTCTCGAGTATTTGAAATCGGGCATGTTGCACCAGTTGTATTTTATTTAGCTAGACTTGGCTCTCACAGGACAGTGATTGTGTATTCGGGGCTGTAATAATGTTTTTGATTTATAGACATATTGATATTTTTATGCTTTCGCATTTCAGTTAAGTTATCAGTTGTCATTGCTTCGTTAGTATTTATTTATAGGAGTCATTGTTGACCTCTTGTATTATAGCTGATATTATATTATTGCCACGTCTCGGGGACGGCCGCCTTGGGGCGTGACAAAAGTTGGTATCAGAGCCTGGTCATGTCAGAGCCTAAGTCGAGTCGTATAGATGAGTCGTAGGATTGCCATCCGAGTACTCTGGTTTTAGAAGTTTTCTTAGGTTGCTGACATGCCTCCTCGCATCCGTGGACATGGACGTGGTCACCCCTAGACCCCCTTAAATTGTCGATTGGGTCAACTGATCAGGGTCAGTGTTGGGTCCCCTGTTGTGGGACTAAGGCTAGGGAAGGAGTTTATAGCCCAGTTGTATTGTATTGATGGTCTTTGTAATTGCAAAGGTTTGGATCGCGTCTTGATTATGGAGCTTTGTTCCTGGACATTGGTATTGCTGGTAACCATGGAGTTTGCGAACGGCACGGGCTTCCAGTTTTGAGGATGTGATGTTTTATCGTTAATGAGTGATGTCTTCTTCCATTTTCCTGATCGGGATTAAGGGGCCTTGCGGGGTCATCATTGAGACCCGGGCTAGGGTGCTCCGTGTTCCTTATTTGGTTATCAGGATATCCTATATCGGGACCTCAAGGTGCCCTCCCAAGGGGTTCTTTCCCCCAGTCAGGGAATATCTTTAAAACATCTATTTGATGATTGCATTTCTCTCTCACTTGGAAGGTGCTATAGCGAGTGGTGATGTGTACGATCGGGATTGAGTGCATCCTTTTGCAGCTTGGTGGATGATAGCTTACGGACCAGGGTTCCATAGACACATCTGGAGTCGCTTCGATATATCATCATGCGTTGTAGCGGCCCGGTAGAGGTCAGAGTCCTGTGAGGTGCTCCCAGGTACTATCCACGACGCTTGTTGGTGTGTCCAAATAGCAAAGATAGTGGACGTGGGAGGCTACCAGGTAGAGGCCACACCGGTGGAGTGCTACCAGGTAGAGGCCCAACGCAGGTTAGGTTGTATCTTGTGTGGCTGCATGTTTAATGCCTTGTGTATGCATGTGTAGTTAGGCCATGTTTGTATGTATGTTGTATGATATATTGTTATGATGTATATTCATGTTAGGGAGAACCCCTATAGCTAACTAATATGTTATTGAGCATGACTGTGATAGAAATCTCCTCCATATTTATGCGCATATTAAAATTAATTGGGCCTATCTCTAATAGGCGTTGGTATGCGTGCAATCGGGCCGTACCCTGTTAGTTGGAGCGCTAGCAATGTAATCGCCCCTGGCATCCGAGTGATCCATTTGTTCGAAATTCAAGAGAATTCATCGTTGTATCGGTTTTGTTAGGCGTATGTATGAACCGCTTGTTGGGTAATGCCTTCGTCTTATTTCTACACGAGAGTAAAGGAAATCCCTCGCGTCCGAGTGACGCACCTATGTGGGAGTACAAGAGTATTTGATATATTCGATATGTGATTATCGAGTGATATTTCGAGCTTGAAGTCGTTCTCCCCTTCGTTGACTCCGTGTCGAAGCTGCCCGGATTGTAGCTGTCCTACGGGGTGCTTCCAGACGCTAACACCTGTTTGTGCGTCCATATGGTAGAGGTAGCAGTCATGGAGAGGCTACCAGGTAGAGGCGCCCTGGGAGAGGGTTACCGGATGATGAATGATGTAGACCAATCGACCCTTTTCTTACCTTCGTTGGCTCCATGTCAAAGCTGCCCGAATTGTAGCTGTCCTGCGGGTTGCTCCGAGACGCTATACATGACATCTATTGGTGCGCCCATATGATAGATGTAGCAGTGATGGAGAGGCTACCAGATAGAGGCTCCCCAGGAGAGGGCTACCGGATGATGAAGGGTGTAGAGCAACAGAGTTTATTCCAAAAGTCCCTAGGGTCACCCCTCCGGGGGCTAGGGTGAGGATGAGTTGAGTCACGTTATCACGTGACCCTAATACCCATCAAGTATACTCTAGGTATGCTACTCCTAACGCTTGAGGTATCGAGGTATACTTATACCTTGTAGCGGATGGACTCCTTGTGTCTTGTTAACCAGTAATATACTATGTGTTATGGCTAACAGATTGTTCCTCCCCGAGTGTCCCAAGAGCATCCCTCTAGGAGTGAGGGCGAGGGTGAGGTATGGTCGCGCCGTTGCAGGACCTTATTGTATCCATTGGGTTTCCACCCATGTTTTTTCTTGAAAGGAAATTGCCTTTATATCAAATTGTTGTAGTGGTGTTTGGTTTTCAACCACTCACTGAGCTTGTAGCTCATCCCTCGCATACTGTTTCTTTTACAAGGGCGTTGTTGGGCGTGGAGCTGGAGCTTCCTTGTGGTGTGGTTTTTCGTGCGTGGAGCGTTCTGTCTGACGGTTGGCGAGTGTGAGGTTGTCAGCAGTCCTAGAGTCATGTTATTGTAAATTGTGCATGTTGCACATAATATATTTTATTTGGCTAGACTTGGCTCTCACAAGACAGTGATTGTGTATTCGAGTCTGTAATAATATTTTTGATTTACAGACTTATTGATATTTTATACTTCCGCATTTCAATTGAGTTATCAGTTATCATTGCTTGTTAGCCTTGTATATTATTTATTGGAGTGATTGTTGACCTCTTGCTTTGATGGTTGATACTTTATATTATTGCCAGGTCTCGGGGACGGACGACTTGGGGCGTGACAGGATCATCTATGGATAAAAATTGTGGAAAAGAACCAGAACTGAATTCGAGCTGAATGTTATTGGTAATGTGATAAGACGTCAAGAGATTTTGTGTTTGATCAAGTAAGACTTTAGAAGTATACCAACACATAGTTGTTTGGTTTTAGAAAATTATGGAATTGAGTGTGCTTGAGAAGCTGGCAGGGAGGGGACGGCTAGTTGATTTTAGCCGGCGCAAAGGGAGGAGGCAGCATGTGGAGGTTAGCCGTGTCTAGCCGCCCCCCATCTGGGTCCCTTATAACCGAAAAGGGACCATCTCTCTCCCACGTTTTCAAAAACGGTTTCTTTCCCTCTCTTCTTCTTCTCTTCCATTTTAAACCGAAAAAACTTGTCTTCCTTCACTTTGATTCATTTGATTTTGCCCTAGATCATCTCATTCTTCTTGATTTCGAAGCCCTAGGTTGTTTTTGGGTTTCATTCTTTTGCGAAATCGGAGGAGATGACGGAGGGGAAGAAGACGGCTTCGATAATGAAGCGCCTCACGTCTTCCCGAGAGCAAAGCGAGGTTGTCTTGGGGTCTAGCTCATCAGTTCGGAGAGGGGGGGCGTGGAGGAGGCGACCCAAATGACGGAGATGCCATTGGTGGGCGCAGGTGGAAGTGTCGAGGATTCTTTGGGGGCTATCCTGTAGGTAGGCGGGGGTTTAATCAGCTATGCACGCAAAAGGAGGTATGTGGATCAACTGGTGGTGGTCGAGGAGGCGGGTTTGGAGGCCGAGAGATCGGCCGAAGGTGTTGTTAGAGAGGTTGGGGCTGATTCCGATAGTATTTTATTCACTTGATTCCGATAGTATTTTTCACGAATCTTTGGGTACGAGCACTTCGTCATTGCTCATCCGACCTAGCTGCCCTTCGACCGTGCTCTGCCATGGGCCATGAGGTGGGCACCCCCGGGGTCTTCTCGTCTTCGTCGCCTTGCGTAATTCCGAGAGGCATTTCGCGCTTTGAAGGAAGAATAGATACAAGTCTAAGCTCTCTTCTTATATCCATGTGCATTTCACTTTGTAGATGACTTAGAGGCCCTATATGGAGGAAGAGGTCCCAGCGGAGTTGTCGCGGGATACATGCTGATCTTCTTCAATGAGGTAGTCTTTCATGCGATCCACCGAGTTTTTTGTCAACTTGGGTACCATCAGTGGGTGCCCATCGACCTGCTGAAGCGTCCTCCGATCCCGGTGGCCGGGATTCCTTAGGACACGAACCTCTCGGGGAACTATGCGATGTATGTGAGGGGATAGGAGAGCAGGGGGACTCAGGTGTAGCGTTATCCCGAGGTGACCGACAGTGAAGAGTACATGGCCTGGTACCACCAGGAATATGTCAGCATCCTTAGGACCATGGAGGAGGAGATCCTGGATGCCTATGTAAGAAAAGTTAGTTTTCTTTCTTTTGCTCTCTTATTTTTCTTCTCCTTGTATTTTAAAATGTATCTTCTTTTATAGGTTGAGCTGAATGAGTTGGAGAAGAAACTTGGGACTGCCAACGAGCATCTCCGAGCACGGATCGGGCAGGTAGAGGGGTTGCAGGAGCGGGTTCAGGTTCTTGAGGCTCAGGTTGATGCTCTGTCGAGAGCAAGAGCCGACGACGTTTCTTCCTCCTCTGCTCCTCCTCCATCCACGGCTTGAGATCAAGAGCTTGAATTGATGAACGAGCTGGATGTAGTTCAGAGTGAGCTCCTGGCCACTCAGATGGAGCTCGACCAGACAAGGGAGAGCGCCGCGAGGGCCGAGGATGAGGTGGACTTGTTGCGGTCCTGTACCGTGTTGAAGGAGGAGGAGTCATCCATTCTACATTGTGAGCGGGACTCTCTCCAGGCTATAGTGTCAGAGTTGGAGGTGTAGGTTGGTGTGCCCGACAGTTTGATGGAGGACCTTGTTCGTTCTCTGCAGGTAGCCAGAGATAGGGATCGGGAGGCTCTCACCCAAATAACGACAGATATGTCAAAGGTTGAGGGCTAGGGATCGGAGGTGAGAGCACGGGAGGATCGGAGGCGAGAGCACTGGAGTTTGAAGAGAGGTTGAGGGCGGCCAAGGATCGATCCAGAAGCATGGAGAGTCGTCTTCGTCAGAGGTTGGAGAGAAGAGATCGGGATATGCAGCAAGTCCACCTCTGGGAGGCCACTATGCGAGGGAAGATGGTTGGGGGAGGGTCTATGACGGAGGCAGATCTCAACCTTCTCCCTCTTGAGCGTGACCACTCGGTCTGTGCCTCTCTAGCCATCGGAGCCACCTTCAGTCGAGCTTCTCGCCCATCAGCGACACGGAGTCGTGGGATATATGCGAAAGCGGCTTCTTCATTTCGCGAGATTCCTGCTGCTCCAGAAGTTCCAGAGGTCCAGTCTTCTCATCAACCACCATAGCCTTCTCAGCCAAGTCAGGATGTGCCTTCGACCCAGCCTCCCACGGATGATGATAACGCTCCAAGGTATAGTTGTAGTGTCTTAGTTTTTTATAGAAGAATAGTATATATGCAAGGAATTCATTGTTTCTTCTTTTCCTTTCGGCTCAGGTGATTGTTCTGATGATGTATGGCCCAAGACAGTGGGAGTTGGAGCTTTTGGTGGACCTATCTTTTTTTGCTTCTTATAGAGACTTTCCCTTGTTTAATTTTTATGTTTTCGGGGAAATTTTTTTTCATGCTCTTTTGTAGGATAATTTTGCATGATCTGGGTGTAATTAACATGGATGTTTAGTGTTTTGAAAGGTCTTTTGATTTAGGTGGATGCGTATGCGTATGAATGAATTTTGGTTTTATAAGTTTGATTCATGGATGAACATATGATTTTGAGATATAGTTGTTTTCGAAGCATATTTATACAGGTCACAGGAATGTGTATGTGTATAAAATGTGTGTGTGTAGGTTTTGAAAAGAAATGTTTTTAATAGGTATTGGTGATTTGAAGAGTTGATCAAAACTGGACTAACAGTGTAGGGTGGGTAGCAGATATGGGGCAGCTAGTTTCTTTAAGCCACCCCTAGACAGACATAATTTACATGTGGGGCGTCGGTTTATTATTTTCAGCTGTCTGGTACCAAGCGGCTAGACAGGTCTACCCGCCCCTGGCCTGGGACAATTTTTTCGATCTTTTGCCTTGCTTGCTGCTGCTGAAAGTTGCTCGTGAGTGATTGGCCAACTTTTAAAACCTGTAAAAACATTCTTTCCAAGAACCAAGTGTCAAATATGTCTGGATTATGCCCCTGCACTAACTATCAAGCCCCTCTTGCTCGAATTCTAAAGGGCTACAACCCATTTAAGGAAACTTAAAGTAAAGCAAGGAAAAAAGGTGCAAGAAGCCGCATTTGGCGTAAATGGAGGTGTAGATACCCTAATTTTAACTATCCGAAGAAAAGAAATTTACTTCAAGTAATATTGGAAAATAACCATATTTGGACATTAAGTAGAAAACAATCTTAGAAAAACCAAAACCGAAAAACCCGTGGCCCAATTTTAGAGAAATCTGAGCCTGGACACAGGCGGCTACTTGGAAGTAGCCACCCCATCCCGGGCGGCTAATTTCAACTAGCCGCCCCACCTGACCGACCCCAAACCACTTCTTTGGTTGGGACATAAAGGAGCATTTAATGCTGATCATTGCGGCAGATTGTGCCATTTGGCCGCCCCATCTCGGCCGGTTGAAACCTAGTAACTGACCCAAGCCACCGCCTGACAGAGATGGGACGTTGGGCAGGTCATCATTGGGGCGGCTACTTAAGTTCAACTAGTCGCACCGCACCTGGTCTCTGACAAAAGAACAGAGGTTTAATGGGTGGTTAAATCAATCACCCTATTACCCAAGTCGTTCAATTACCCATTGGACACTCCCTAGCTTCTCTTTTACTATAAATAGAGGGGGTCCAAAACATTTCTAACACATCCAATAATCATCTTCATTCCCAATCCATCATCCACATTCACAATCCTTCACATCCACTACTTGAAATCCTTAGAGAGAGAGAGTTCCATTTGTGAAGTGAAACCTATTCTCTACACAAATCCATTCTCCCAATCCACTCTACAAAACCCAGGTTAAGCCAGGTTTAACCTCAACCAAAGTCAAATCTCATTCCTACCTACGTTCTGCCCAAGTTGACCCAGGCCCCATGCAGCTAACCCTAACTACCCGCCCCATACCTGATGGTTAAGATCTACTAGCCGCCCCCCATCTACACCCCACTTGAACCAGGACTCCTCTAGTCAGCCCAAAAGCATAATAGGATACCTGTTTTTTACTTTTGTGTACGGTATATCCATATCCCAGAGCGAAGACCCCATAAACTCCCTCACGAAGGCGATCAAATCCACCCTTAACTTTTCCTGCTTTTCAAAAAAGCAGGTGGCGATCACAACCACCCCTGAATCCTCTTGAGCCGTTGTCGAGTTCCTCAACCCGGAATGAGACCCCACCACCCTTCTGAGAGACGATCTGACCGAGCCCGCCAAGGCACGCACCGGATCCGAGCCATCCGAAGAACCCCCACACATGCAGATTTTTCTCACACCAACAAATCTGGTGATCTTGGTGGGACATCCCTCGTGAAAAACGATAAAAGGTAATCCTCTACTTCTTTTTAAAAGCTTGACTAGAATGCCATCACCCCTCTAGGGAAGCTAGAATTTCAAACCCCTCAAGTTAGACCCTCTTGTACTTTGCATTACAGCATCTTTACTGCTTTATGCCACCACAGTTGCGCACCCCTTACTGCTTTGACCACAATTTTCACTGCTTTAAGCCGCACAAGTTGCGCACCATTTACCCCTTTTAAGCTGCACAAGCTGCGTACCATTTACTGCTTTTAAGCTGCACACAGCTACGTACCCCTTTACTGCTTTCTTAAGCTGCACACAGCTGCACACCCTTACTGCTTTATTTACTGCTTTACATCTGCATTCATCCACACCTGCGTTGTTTCCCTATTCAACCATTGAAACCTACACCCAGGATAAAACCGTATAGGAGAGAGATGACCAAAAGGGTCAGGGCACACAATTTCTTACCCATTTAGAGAAAAGAATGGCTAGCTTATGGTACCAATCATTGGAGGAAATGTTCCATGACCTCACTGATTACCACTGAGTCAAGACCTTGAGGCAGGAAATCCCTGCCGAAACCCCCAAGGCTACTCCCAAAACCCCGTCCACACCCAGCTGCTCGGTCAGCATCTTTTCATTCGCCCCCCTTTCCTCCGCGAATCTAATGTTCCGGACCGTTTCTACCCCATGCCCTTACCAGGCCAACCCCAACCCGGGACCGCTAAGCAGCCCTCCCAGGGGAGAAACACTAGATGAAACCATCTGGAGAATCCTCTCCGAGACAGGTCCCTTTGCCCCCAAACACATGTCTCTACACAACCTGAGACAAATCCAATCAGTCCACTTACCGGAGTGATTCAAAATCCCAAAATTCAATTGGTACAACGGTCATGGAGACCCAGACGTTCACTTAACTACCTTTTATCTAGACGTCCGACCGTTTCTAGATAACCAACCTCTGTTAGCGTTTCTCTTCTAAAAATCATTGGAAGGAGAAACACTGCAATGGTTCTCCACTCTCCATGTAGATCACTTGTCGAACTTATCGGTTGTAAGCGAGAAGTTCTTAGGCCGCTATAGTTATCAGAGGGTTAGGACCCCCTCTATTTCAGACCTAACCGTAGAAAGAATTAGGCATAGGGAGGAATTCGAACAGTACGTGTCTTGGTGGCACACACTTGTCCACTGAACCAACCTGCAACTCACAGAGTGTCAAGAAATTAACATAATGTTGCAAAGCCTGAGTCCATAACTTCGTATGAGTCTTTTCTACGGGGATTGTACTACGTATCAGCTTCTGATTGACCGCCACAATAGGATTTCCCGTTGTGCTGCCCCAGTAGTCCAAACCCACTCCCCACCTATCTGCCATAGGGTTGGACAACCGTCACGAAAGGCGCAAACCCCCACGGTAGAGGGGATTACCCAGATCTCGACACTCTATCCGAATAGAGCACGAGTTCCTGATCGAGGAATTGTTAGGCCTGTGTCATTTAGAGCCCTATTTTCGATCGGAGTCGTTAGCTACCTGCTGGGACTAGAAGACTCTGATTGAAGATATAACTGCATATTATGGGTCCTGGTATTGTTTTGTACTGCCCATAAAATTTTCGTTTAATTCCGATAATGTTTTTGGAATTATGCAGTTTTGGATTGGCATTCGGATTTGATTTTGTTAAAATCCAAGATGAAGAGATAAAAATCCGATATTATTATGAGATGTTAAGTTTGGAGATAGCTTCCATATAGAAGTGGAATTGGATCAACTGGATTCGTATATTAAAAGTTATGGGTATTTTTCCATGTATACCCCGAAGTTGAGAAATCCAGGCTGCAGCCCTGTAAGATGTTTAGTCTAGATTTAGAAATAGCTCGAGGGGTTATTGGATCTAGGTGTAAACATGAAAGTTGTAGATAATCGTCTTATCTTTCCAATGCCACTGGAATCGTGCAATTCTGAGCTGTATTGAGGAAGTTATGACCGTTTAAGTGAAGGCTGCGCAGAGGTTTTAAGTCCGAGGATGACTTGGTCATTTACTCGACCTTTGCTTATTTAATCCCCAAATGTGCACGACTTTGGGTCTCTCCTCCTCTCTTTTCTGGTCCAGCCCCCCTTTTGTATGTGTTTTGGGTGGAGGAGGTGATGGTGGTGGAGAAGAAGATCAAAAAGGAGTGGAAAAGGTGTGTTTATGTTGTTGTTGTGCTTTGTTATCCTCCCTTCTTAATCCATCTTCCTCAAGCTCCCCCTCATTGTTTTCCCCTCCCCTTTGGACAGCAGCCCCCCCATGTGTTTGTTGTAATGCCACATTGAAGAAGAAGAGCAAGGAAAGGTGGTGGTTGCGGTGGTTGCGGTCGGGGTGGCCGAGGGTGCGCTTGCGAGCCCCTACGCCCCCCTTTCCTTTCCTTTTCCCCCCTCTCCTTTGGTGAGTTTTCCCTCTTCTTTTTGTGGTTCTTATGCATATAAGGAGTGCTTGGTTGTTGGTGGAGGTGGTGATGAAGTCTCCTCTTCCAATGTATTTGAAGGTGTGTTGTTTGTAAGGAGGTGCGGGGCGTCGGGGGTGTTGGCGGGAAGCATGCATAAGGTGCTCGCATGCGTGCGGAGTGCGCGGGAAGCGTGCATAAGGTGCTCGCATGCGTGCGGAGTGCGCGGGAAGCGTGCATGAGGTGCTTGCATGCGTGCGGAGTGCGCGGGAAGCGTGCATAAGGTGCTCGCATGCGTGCGGAGTGCGCGGGAAGCGTGCATGAGGTGCTCGAGGGTGTGCTTGACGTTGTTCGATGCGTGCGGAGTGTGCGGGCAGCGTGCACGAGGTGCTCAAGGGCGTGCTTGGCCTTGTCCGATGCGTGCGGAGTGCGTGGGAAGCATGCACGAGGTGCTCGAGGACGTGCTTGACGTTGTTTGATGCGTGCAGGGTGCATGAGCAGCGTGCACGGGGTACTCGAGGGCGTGCTTGCGGTGCTCAGACACGTTCGGAGTGCTTCGTGGTGTTGAGCATCTTGTTATAGCCAAATGCAACCATTGGATGATCCTTGGCGGATTGGTATCGGGCTTCGGATTCAGCTCGTCGCTCTCTTGCGTTTCGCGAGCCGTGCGCTCGTTAGGTGAGTGGTTCGATCCAACACTTCGGGACGCGCTCGATGCACGTAGTCGTGCACCGCACGTCCTCGGGGCATCTTAACCCCTAAATATGCTAGATATTTGCATGTTAGAGTTGTATAGCTCGTATATTGCGTAGAACCCCTATTCTACCCTATACTTGCATAAGTATGTATTCATGTTTGTATAAATGTGTTTTCATGCGCCCCTTGTGTTTCGGGCATGTATTTTGAATGAGTTATGGATGTATAGAATATGCATGCCTTAGGTAGTATTTTAATACTCCTCCCCAATATGAGTAATACCTAGCATGTTAAACCTTGGGTTAATAACCGGATGCGTACTAATATTCCCTTACGATTAGACTGGAGGAATGGTATAGTTGTTGCACCCATCTGTTAAGGCAAAGCTATGACCAGCCTTTCCAGAGAGGATGAGACTTTCCCTCTCTCTCGCCCTCCCTCTTTACGCAAACTGAGTAAGTATATGTGGTTCCTACTAGACTCAGGTTCGCTCGAGAATATTGGTATGCACCAGTTAGTGCGCGAGATCGCGCTTGACCCTTTCCTCCTAAGTTGGTGATAACCAACGAATGTTATGATTGTATGATTAATGGCCTTATAAGCATGTTTAAGTGGGCCATACCTTGTATGCATGTTGTATGAATTGTTGTTTATGATGTAAATCCATGTTAGGGAGTACCTCTATAGTTATATATATATATTATTGTGCATGTGGCACATATTATCATGTTATGATTCTCCTCATATATATATATATATATATATATATATATATATATATGTGCGCATGTTAACTAATTTAGCCTATCCGTAATAGGCCAGGTATGACCCGCGGTCGGGTCGTACCCTATTAGTTAAAGCGCTAGCGATGTAATCACCCCTTGCATCCGAGTGATGCATTCGTATCGAACTCTGAAGAATTCATCGTGGCATCGGTTTTGTTAAATCGATAGCTACGGCATTAGCTTGGGCCTACCCGTGCTAGGCGTGTGTCTGAACCGCCTATTGGGTTATGCCCCTGGCTTTTCTACACGAGTGTAGAGATAGTCCTCACGTTCGAGTGACGCCTCCGTGTAGGAATACAAGAGTATTCGATATCATCGATATATGTATGTAAGTACCAAGGGTAGTTGGCTTTCCCATAGGGTTCGCATTGCGAATGCAAGGTGCTTCCTCCTGACATCGTCATGAGTCGAAGCTACCTGACATAGAAGCTGTCCTGTATGGTGCCACCACTTGTAGGTGCTACCGATGCGTACCGCGGTACACATCTATGGAATGTACTGATCGTGGAAGGCCGACAGGTAGAGGCTGCACGGGAGAGAGCTACCAAGTGATATTTCGGGCTTCAAGTCGTTCTCCCCTTCGTCGGATCCGTGTTGAAGCTGCCCGGTTCGTAGTTGTCCTGTGGGGTGCTCCCAGACGTATTTATGACACCTATTGGTGCGCCCATATGGTAGAGATAGCGGTCATGGAGAGGCTACCAGGTAGAGGCTCTCCGGGAGAGGGCTACCGGATGACGATGGGTGTAGAGCAACTGAGTTCATTTCAAAAGTCCCTAGAATCACCCCTCCGGGGGCTAGGGTGAGGATGAGTTGTTGTCACGTCGCCACGTGACCCAATTACCCATCGAGTATACTCTGGGTTTGTTAATTCTGACGCTTGAGGTATCGAAATATATCTCTACCTCGTAGCAGATGGACGCGTTGTGTCTCGTTAACCAGTAACACGTGGTGTTATGGTTAACCCTCGTTTGTCCCCGGGTCTCCATGGAGCTCCCCTTCGGGGTCGGGGCGACGAATGTGTTGAGTCACGTCGCTACGTGACCCATTTGTTTGTTCACCCATTCCCATATTTGTTGGGTCTGGTTAGGTATCGATGTTGAGTGACATCAATGACAATTATCTCTATGTAGATGATCACAATAGTGTGGTGTTGACCAGTAATTCCGCGTCTCCTTGACAAACGGTATGGTCTCTCCCCAAGAGTCCCAAGAGTCTCCCTTCGGGAGTGAGGGTATGGGTGAGACGGGTTGCACCGCCGTGTGACCCTATTATCCCTTGGGTTTCAACCCATGTCTTTCCTTGAAAGGAAATTGCCTTAACAGTAAATTGTTATAGAGGTGTTCGGTTTCCGACCACTCACTGAGCTTGTAGCTCACCCCTCGCGTACTGTTTCTTTTACAGGAGCGTTGTTGGGCGTGGAGCTGGAGTTTTCCTGGCGTGGTCTTGCGTGCGTGGAAACGTTCTGTCCGGCGGATTGGCGAGTGCGAGGCTGTCAGCAGTCCTAAAGTCTTGTGTATTGGTAATTCGTGCGTGTGGCACTTGTTGTATTTTATTGGCTAGACTTGGCTCTCACAGGACAGTGATTGTGTATTCGAGTCTGTAATAATATTTCAGTTTACAGACTTATTGATAGTTTATGCTTCCGCTTTTCAGTTGTATTATCAGTTGTCATTGCTTCATTAGCCTTGTGTATTGTTTATTGGAGTCGTTGTTGACCTCTTGTTTATGATAGCTGATATTATATTATTGCCACGTCTCGGGGACGGCCGCCCTGGGACGTGACAGGAATAGCACTGAGACAGTGCACACCCGGTTCATCCGGATGTGCGCCGCCTTGGCAAGCCAATCAAAATTTCATTCCTCGATCAATACCCGCCCCCGTGCCGACACCACAAAATACCGTATTCTAAAACTTTGTAAATCAAATCCCAGTACATGTAGATCCTGGAAAACAAAAGTTAGAACCTACTATATAAGCCCTCGTAGAAGAACCGGAGAACCTAAATTTCAAAAGCATCTACACTATAGAGGCTACAGGCCACAAAGAACCACCCAGGATCATCCTGGGTGGCCTAATTCTTCCAGCACCTTCCCCAAAACACCCAAACCCTATCAGGCCTCTCCCTCTATACACAGAACAAATACCCGAGTCTATTCTAGTTCTTCTCATGAAGGGAGGTCCCATCCGACCACTGAACCATTTCTCCCTGACACAACCTAGTCAGACCTATGGCAACAAAGCTAGAGTTCTTCCTGCCTGTCCCCCTACTCCACCGAGGACCCAAAACTTTATTCCCCAGCAACCACCACAAAGGAAATACACTGCTATTCCGCCCCCATCGACCTATGAGTCTCCGGAACTTGAAATTATTGAATCTGCATAATGTCCTAAGCACGATTCTTACAATGATGAAGAGTTTTTGGCTAGAGAACTATCATAACTCTTTTACCCTTCTCCAGTACAACCTAAATCCACCATCCAGACCTTAGAACCGATAGAATCCGAATGCCCATTGTCTCTACCTACTCAAGATCAAATCATATCAATACCCGGCAAACCTATCATGGTCATCTCAGATAACTCACCTTCTGACTCATCAGATTCTGAGATTGACACAGACCTAGTACAACCATTTGTGCATGTTCCCAAATTAGAACCACTCATATTTAAAAATACACAATTTAAGGGGTTAGTCAAGCCACCCCAATTGCCAGACTTTCCATCCCATCTGTCTGAGGAGCTCCCTCAGGATTCCCCCGCCATATCCAAATCAACTATTCCAAATCTGGCCCACGAGCCCCTGATTGCACCAATTAATGAGTCTTTACTCTCACCATCATTAGAGCCTCAATATTATGGTGAACTATGCTCCCTTGCACTTGCTCAGTCAATAGTCACCCCTGCGACCTGCCTTTCCATATCCACATCTTCATTGACTGACCCACCTTTGTGAAAAGATTCTCTTCCCGGTAAGGGTCTAGGGCATATCAAGTGCCACTTCCACTTTCAACAGCATTCAGGCTTTGATATTCTGATAGATGCTATCAGAATAGATGCTGAAAGGCAGTGGTTGAGAAGGCGTCAAATGCGCTTCAAGATAGAGGAGAACCAATGCACAACCAATGATACATCAGATAATTCAAGTATCATTCCCTTGAAGATCCTTCAGTTTGAGCCTCCATAGAGGACTCACCTTACACATAACTTCTTGGAGGCCACCCTCCAGTGCTACATATACTATCTTTTACATACTTTACTATTTTCAAACCTTTACATACTTTATAAAACAAAACAAAAAAACAACTCAAACAAAATGTTTTACAAGCTTTACCTCCATGTTTTCCTTCAAACAAAATGTTTTACAAGCTTTACTTCCATGCTTTCCTTCACAAAAAATAATGTGTGTTTTACGAACTTTATTTCCATGCTTTTCTTCAAACAAAATGTTTACCAAACTCCGTGATTTCCTCAAAAAGAAAATATTTTACCAGCTTTATTTCCATGCTTTCCCCCAAAAAAAATAAGTGTTTTATTTTACCAGCTTTATTCCCATGCTCTCTTCTAGAGATTATTTACCAGCTCATGCCTTTTTATAATCATATATATATCTGTTTACGCATAAAAAAATACAAAAGATGATAAAAGATTAAGAGCAGCAGACCACGCCCAGGCCTACCAAAGGAGGGTGGCAAGAGCAACTGAAAAGAAGGTAATAGAAATAAAATTTAAAATCGGGGAGATGGTGCTTAAGCAAATCATGTCATCAAGACAGCCCCACCCAAGAGGCAAGCTACAACCCACATGGGAGGGACTCTATGTGCTCACCAATGCCTACTCCGGGAATGCCTATCGCTTGGTAGACGCTGAAGGAGTCAAGGTCCCAGGTTCGTGGAATGCAGTTTACCTAAAGAAATTACATTCATAAGAACAGTCAATACTTGAGAAATATTATTCTTCCTTCCTGCAATTTTGAGGGTCTAGCACCTGATGATAGAATTATAAGACTCTTAATGATAAACTCGTATTTTTCTGAACTCATATCCGCCAATCATGCCATTTCCTTCACACACGTGTGACTTAAGAATTGGCTTACCAGATAGAAGAGAAAAGGCCTACCCTATAGACTGGGACAATTTTAAAACCCCAAAGCATCGCCCCTTATTTCCGCCCTTACTCGTATCAACCCAAGGTTAAAATGAGGAATTACCTGGACCTAGCATATGTCCCAAAAGTGGCTCTGGCATAATATAAACACTTGTAGAGGGGAAGCAGAAAAGAATTGGGGAGAAAAACAGAAAAGCCCCCCCCCCTCAAAACAAAACAAATCAGGCAATGAGAGGCCATAAATCAAAACAACACCCAAACAACAGGTTAAACTCTCTACTTTAACAGGCTCAGGCTCAAACGCCTTTACGCACAGTATATTCCAAACAACGGCTACACTAGTACACATCCGAGCCAGAGGATTGTACTCTCCACCCAAATAAAGAAATGGTAAAAAGAAGAAAGCCAGAGGGACCCAGAAAGTAGTACATATGCTAGTCTAGGACAATTCTAAATATTGCCCCACAGGAAAATATTACTCTTACCCCATTCCCCCTTCCCCTTTTTTTGCAATGGAGTTTGAAATTGAACTATGTCTACTTGGAAAGGTGAAATTTTGACCAAAGGTAGACCTTTTCTATGTTTACAACATCACACACTCACATGAGTTCATTTGAAAACTTGCCTGTCCAAGGGAAGCTTATTTGACTTGATTTCTGGTAAATTTATGGATTTTCAACATGTCTAGAAAAATATGATCAAGCATTTGAGAACCATGAACCTAAGAAACCGACACCTAAAGCTTACACCTTCCAAATACAATCCTGGTTTGCACATGAGTGACCGCAAGGGTACCTTTCAGGGCTTGATGGTATCTTTTACTTAGAAAAATTGAAAATGTTGCCCTCTCACACGAAATAATCATTGAAAAATTAAAATGCTCCCTTATGTTACTCACACTTATGAATAAGCTTGTATTTTCATTTTTCAAGACACTTAGACATTCTATTTCCTTGAAATATCACAATTGACTGCCTGTACCAAAGCAAAATTGTCCCCATTTTCATGCCCTTCCGCACACACTTGAGAAGAAATTTGCCCCGCTCTCATACACATTTGAGATTCCTTTTTCTCACACTTGGAAGCACTTAGATTCCCTCCTTTTTCTCACACTTGGTTTTCTCACATTTTTTATTTTTTCCACATTTCATTTACCTTAGATGGGTTGTAGCCCTTGACAATTCGAGCAAGAGGAGCTCGAAAGTCAGTGCAGGGGCACAATCCGGACAGATTTAACACTTGAATCATGTAAATAATGTTTTTACAGGTTTTGAAGGGCAAACAAATACTTAGGAGAACTTTCAGCAACAGCAGACAAGTGACAGGACCAGGAGATCCACCCAGGTAGGGGGCGGCTACTCCCAACAAACCACCTGGTCCAAGGTGGCTACTCACCACATGCCGCCCCTGCCCTTTAAACACTCCCACAGGTAAACTGTCCAGACAAGGGGCAGCTAAATATAACCAGCCGCCCTGCCCTAAGCGGCTAGTTTGGACTAGCCGCCCCATGCCTGCTACCTATAAAAGACAAACCTACTATCACCTCAGTTTCAATCAACTCATTAAATCTCCAATACCTGTTAAGAGCATTTCTTTCCAGAAACTGCATACACACACATACATTCACAAAAACAGTATAAATATACTTAAAAAACAATCATATCTCAAAAATACATGTTCTTCAATGAATCAAACCTACGAAGCCGAAATTCATTCATCCACGTACACATCCACATAAGTCAAAAGGCTTTCCAAAACATTAAACATCCATGCTAACTACACCAAATCATGCATACATAGAAACTATAAAATTGTCCCACCAAGACCATAAACATAAATTGTTTCTTAAAACCTAAGAGTTAAAAAAAAAAGTCTTTTTAAAGGGAAAGAAGAGATAGACCCACCAAAGGCCCCAAACTCAAATGTCTTGGGCCATCCATCGTCGAAATAGTCACCTGAACCAAAAGAGAAAAGAAAACATGAATTTGTTGCCAAACCTATGAGTCTTCTATTTAAACCAAGATAGAAATTGCCCTATAGAAATGAAAACTTAAATTTACTACCACAAACACCAAAGTTTTCTACCAAAGGCTAAGGGAAAGGGTATACCTCGGCATATCATCATCCGCTGGAGGCTGGTCAAAGGAGGGGCACCTTGGCCTGGCTGAGGAGGTGGAGCTTAGGAGAAGACTGGACTTCTGGAGCTTCCGGAGCAGCAGGACTCTCTCGGACGAAGGAGGCAGCCCTGTAATATCTTCAACGACTCTTAGTCACTGATGGGCGAGAAGCACGACTCAAAGTGGCCCTGGTAGCCAGACATAGAATGCTTGGGCTCAAGAGGGAGGAGGTCAAGGTGCACCTCGGTCATGACCCCTCCGCCGACCAACTTTCCTCACATCATGGCCTCCCAGAGATAGACTTGCTGCATATTACGATCTCTCCTCTCCAACCTCTGGCGAAAATGACTCTCCATGCTCCTCGATCGGTCCTTGGCCACCCTCAACCTCTCCTCCAACTCCCTTGCTCTCGCCTCTGAGACTCTAAGAGCTTCCCGATCCTTGTCTTTGGTTGCCTGAAGTGAGCGAACTAGATACCCTATTAAACCACTAGGCGTGCCGGCCGACACCTCCAACTCTGACACCCTCATCTGGAGGGAGTCTCTCGCGGCACAGGAGAGCAAACTCCTCCTCTCTCAACACCCGCTCGGACCTCAGCTGACCTGTCTCCTCCTTAGCACGTGAGGCCCTACCTCTCGCATGATCAAGCTCCATCCTCGTGGCCGTCAACTCGCTCCGGGTCACGTCTAGCTCCCTCGTCAACTCAAACTCTCGCTCGAAAACCACGGACGGAGGAGGAGCAGAGGAGGAAGAAGCACCGTCGGTTCTCGCCCTCGCCATCGCCTCCACTTCATCCTCGAGGACCCGAACCTGATACTTCAAGCGATGCCTCTGAACCCTCAAGCTCTCCACTTGATCAGTCCTCTTCTGGAGATGTTGGTGGGCTGCCTCTAGCTTCTTCTCCAACTCATTCATTTCAAACTACATGAAGAGCATATACATATACATTAGAAATATTCAAGAGAAGAAGGAAATATGAGGGAAAGGAAAAAAGATAGGACTATACTCACATAAGGGTCTGGGATCTCCTCCTCCATCGTCCCGAGGATGCCCGCGTACTCCTAACAATACCAAGCTAGGTAGTCATCATTCGATGTCACGTCAGGGCGGTGCTCGACCAGAACCCCTCTCCTCTCCCATCCTACCACATGGGTCGCATGATTCCTCGGGAGGTTCGTGCCCCAAGAATTGCCAGCTACTGGGATTGAAGGATGCTTTGACAAGGAGTCCGGCACCCACTGCAGGTACCCAAGCTGGTGAATGATTAGGCTGATCGCATGGAACACGACCTCATTGAATTAGATCAGCCAAACGTCCCGCGACAGCCCCTCTGGGGCCTCCTCCTCTGTATAGGGCCTCCAAGTCATCTACAAGACAAGTTATAACAGGCATAAGAAGAGAGCTTAGACAAAGAATACCATATCAAAAGCCAAAAGTTAAAGAAATTATACCTCTTCTTCTTTTAAAACACGGAAAGCCTATCAAAACTATGCAAGGCGACGCAAGCGAGAAGGCTCTAGAGGCGCCCATCTCATAGCCCAATGAAGGGCACAGTCGAAGACCAGCTGGGTCGGACGAGCAATGGCGAAATGCTCGTACCCAAAGATCTGCAGAAAAGAAAGTCAAACAACCAAAGTTAGGTGAAGTTAATTAACATAACTCAAATCATTTGGGCATTCACTAACCATACATGTAGAAAGGCCGCAAAGTCCCCAAGATTCTTGCCTCCAGCCCTCTTCACCTTCTTCGAGAGCTCTGCAAAGAGGTGGGTAAGCATCGCCGCTCCCCAAGCAAAGTGCCCCATACCCTCTAGGTCTCGCATCAGCAGTAGGGAGTGAGAGGAGACCTTGTTAGAGGTTGTCGAGAAGAGGACCCGACCAAAGAAATAGAGGAAGAACGCCCTCAACTCACTCTGTTCCCTCTGTGGACACACGACTGCCTCTCTCACCTCAATAATCGCTCGTCTCCTCTTGAAGCTAGCTGCAGCCTCAGCCTTCTGACTCCGCGTAAACGAGCCTAGGCCATACTGCCTCGACAACTGTCTGAGAGGCATCCGGTTCAATGTCCTCTCCCGCTCCACGTAATCCCACTTCCTGATCAACTCTCGGAATAGCGCCCTATAGTCGGCACTGGTCGCCGCAATCACAGCCTCATCCAAGGCCGGAAGGCCCGTAATCCACTCCATATCCTTGAGAGTTGGCATCACCACGTCAGTGAGGAGAATGAAGGCGCAACTCTCCGGATCTCACCTCTCCGCCAATGCCTCCACGTAAGGACGGTGAACATGGAACAACTCAATCAGAAAGAATGAGCGAAAGCACACTCCATCCACCAAGTTCCTCTCCTCCACCCTTAAGGCGCCATACCATCTCTTCGTCCTGTGCCACAAGGCCCGAATGCGATTCAGCTGCTGAAACAAAAGGAAAGGGTTAGTCTCTTGAGATAGCATTTAAGAGGTAAAGAATTCTAAATCCAACCAAAATTCATTTTAAATCATGCTTATTAGGAACTACCACATACTAAATAAAAAAAAGCATGAAATATGAGACTTCATATAAAGATTTACCTTCCTTTATTGCAAACCTTTTCCATATGATCACATATTTTACCCTCTTATCCCACAGTGGTCATTACTTGCATGCTTTCTTTTACCGCTATCTATCATACTTGTATACCTTTCATAAACTCATCCAAGCATACAAATGAACACATATGGACTCATAAAAATGCATATACTCCCTCATACCCCCACCATGATTAATGCAAATATACGCCTTAAACATCATATGCATGCGAAACCACCATGATATAACACACACAAGCATGCTATGATTTACTATTTCTCCCTTATGTCTTTCTATTCATAGCAAAGATAGACATGCAAAGATTGTCCCTCTTTTTATAATCCATACTCGCATACATGTAAAATCCCACCTTGATTAAATTTCTACATACACGACAAGCATGCCTATTAAACACGCACATATAAACCTCTTCATACTACAAAACGTTTAATTCATAAAGACATATGAAAATAAAGACTAGACGATGGAAAATGGAGACATACCACAGCTCGTGTATCCCCAGGAATCTCTGCCTCGGCCTCATCGGGATCGTCCATCCCATCGTCGTCTCCCTCCTCGTCATCCTCCCCAGCCACGGCCTCCTCGGCCTCCCCACACCAATACCCCCGGCCTCTATGGCCTCAGCCCTCATATCCGCACCCATAGCCTCCTCGGCCTCAGCCCTAACACCTCCAGTCTCCTCCGTGCCCACCGCACCAAAGGCCAACACCTCGAAGGCACCCATAGCCCTTATCTCCTCCTCAACCCTAACCTCCATTGCCTCCCTATCCAACATCCCAACAATGACGTCTAATGATGCCCTCACATCCTCACTAACCCCCTCAGCCCCTGCCTGTAAGAACCCATACCTCTATTTAGGCTTATGTTATTCTTTTATATGTTTGTATGGTTAGATAGCACAATTATATGTGTTATTTCATTATTATTCATTGGGGGTGTATTAGGGACATGTATGCCTATGTTATATCCTAAGTTGTAAGTTTGGCATGATTTGGATTTAATTTTGTTAATGCCCAAGATGATGTAGTTTAAATCTAATTTTATTATGGGCCATTCAGTTTTGAGTTAGCTTTCATGCAAAAGTGGAATTAGATCATCTGGATTCATGTAGCAAAAGTTATGTTTGTTTTTCCAATTATACCCTGGGGCATGACAATTATGGTATCAGAGACTGGTCCCGTCCGAGCATAAGTCATAGTGGGTTCATTTCTTGTTGAGTCAAATTTCTTTCTCTCTATGGCTTCGAGTTGATCTTAGACCCTATCCATAGGATTGCTGACATGGCCGCTCGTGCCCGTGGGTGACGGTTTTGTCACGGATTGGATTAAACAGAAAGTTGTAGATAATCTTTTTAGATTTCCAATGGATTTTGAATTTCACAATTCGGAGCTAGATTGTGAAAGTTATGATGGTTTGAGTCAGGGCTGCACAAGATTTTTAAAGGAGGGCAATCTGGTAATTTTGGTGGATTTATTAATTCCATTTAAGTGAATAGGGCAATCGGTGGTCCTGTGTTTAGAAGAGTGAGAGAGTCAGCGGAGACTCATTTTTTTCAAGTGAAATAGAGAAGGAGAGAAGAAGAGAAGGGGAGGAGAGGTGTCACGCCCCAGGGCGGCCGTCCCCGAGACGTGGCAATAATATAATATCAGCTATCATAAACAAGAGGTCAACAATGACTCCAATAAACAATACACAAGGCTAATGAAGCAATGACAACTGATAATACAACTGAAAAGCGGAAGCATAAACTATTAATAAGTCTGTAAACCGAAAATATTATTACAGACTCGAATACACAATCACTGTCCTGTGAGAGCCAAGTCTAGCCAATAAAATACAACAAGTGCCACACGCACGAATTACCAATACACAAGACTCTAGGACTGCTGACAGCCTCGCACTCGCCAATCCGCCGGACAGAACGTTTCCACGTACGCAAGACCACGCCATAGGAAAACTCCAGCTCCACGCCCAACAACGCCCCTGTAAAAGAAACAGTACGCGAGGGGTGAGCTACAAGCTCAGTGAGTGGTCGGAAACCGAACACCACTATAACAATTTATTGTTAAGGCAATTTCCTTTCAAGGAAAGACATGGGTTGAAACCCAATGAATAGTAGGGTCACACGGCGGTGCAACCCGTCTCACCCACACCCTCACTCCCGAAGGGAGACTCTTGGGACTCTTGGGGAGAGACCATACCGTTTGTCAAGGAGACGCGGAATTACTGGTCTAAACAACACTATTGTGATCATCTACATAGAGATAGTTGTTATCGATATCTCTCAACATCGATACTTAACCAGACCCAACCAATATGGGAACAGGTGAACAAACCAATGGGTCACGTAGCGACGTGACTTAACACATTCATCGCCCCGACCCTGAAGGGGAGCTCCAAAGAGACCCGGGGACAAACGAGGGTTAACCATAACACCACGTGTTACTGGTTAACGAGACACAACGCATCCATCTGCTACGAGGTAGAGATATACTTCGATACCTCAAGCGTCAGAACTAACAAACCCAGAGTATACTCGATGGGTATTTGGGTCACGTGGCGACGTGACAACAACTCATCCTCACCCTAGCCCCCGGAGGGGTGACTAGGGACTTTTGAAACGAACTCAGTTGCTCTACACCCATCGTCATCCGGTAGCCCTCTCCCGGGGAGCCTCTACCTGGTAGCCTCTCCATGACCGCTATCTCTACCATATGGGCGCACCAATAGGTGTCATAAATACGTCTGGGAGCACCCCACAGGACAACTACGAGCCGGGCAGCTTCAACACGGATCCGACGAAGGGGAGAACGACTTGAAGCCCGAAATATCACTTGGTAGCTCTCTCCCGTGCAGCCTCTACCTGTCGGCCTTCCACGATCAGTACATTCCCTAGATGTGTACCGCGGTACGCATCGGTAGCACCTACAAGTGGTGGCACCCTACAGGACAGCTTCTATGTCGGGTAGCTTCGACTCATGACGATGTCAGGAGGAAGCACCTTGCGTTCGCAATGCGAACCCTATGGGAAAGCCAACTACCCTTGGTACTCACACACATATATCGATGATATCGAATACTCTTGTATTCCCACACGGAGGCGTCACTCGAACGCGAGGACTATCTCTACACTCGTGTAGAAAAGCCAGGGGCATAACCCAATAGGCGGTTCAGACACACGCCTAGCACGGGTAGGCCCAAGTTAATGCCGTAGCTATCGGTTTAACAAAGTCGATGCCACGATGAATTCTTCAGAATTCGATACGAATGCATCACTCGGATGCAAGGGATGATTACATCGCTAGCGCTTTAACTAATAGGGTACGACCCGACCGCGGGTCATGCCCTTGCCTATTACGGATAGGCCAAATTAGTTAACATGCGCATATATATATATATAAGGAGAATCATAACATGATAATATGTGCCACATGCACAATAATATATATATATAACTATAGGGGTACTCCCTAACATGGATTTACATCATAAACAACAAATCATACAATATGCATACAAGGTATGACCCACTCAAACATGCTTATAAGGCCATAATCATACAATCACACAAAATATATCATAGCATTCGTTGGTTATCACCAACTTGAGAGGAAAGGGTCAAGCGCGATCTCGCGCACTAATCGGTGCATACTAATTTTCTCAAGCGCACCTGAGTCTAGTAGGAACTACATCTACTTACTCAGTTTGCGTAAAGAGGGAGGGCGAGAGAGAGGGAAAGTCTCATCCTCTCCGGAAAGGCTGGTCATAGTTTTGCCCCAACAGATGGGTGCAACAACTACACCATTCCTCCAGTCTAATCATAAGGGAAAATATTAGCACGCATTCGGTTATTAACCCAAGGTTTGACATGCTGGATATTACTCATATAGGGGAGGAGTATTACAATACTACCTAAGGCATGCATATTCTATACATCCATACACTCATTCGAAAATATATGCCCAAAACACAAGGGGCACATGAAAACACATTTATTCAAACATGAATGCATATATAAGCAAGTATAGGGTAGAATAGGGGGTTCTACACAATATACGAGCTATACAACCCTAACATGCAAATATCTAGCATATTTAGGGGTCGAGATGTCCCAAGGATGCACAATGCACGGCGGCGTGCATCGAGCGCATCCCAAAGTGTTGGATCGAACCACTCACCTAACGAGCGCACGGCTCGCGAAACGCAAGAGAGCGACGAGTTGAATCCGAAGCCCGATACCAATCCGCCAAGGATCATCCAATGGTTGCATTTGGCTATGACAAGCTGCTCAACACCACGAAGCACTCCGAACGCGTCTGAGCACCGCAAGCACGCCCTCGAGTACCCCGTGCACGCTGCCCATGCACCCTGCACGCATCAAACAACGTCAAGCACGTCCTCGAGCACCTCGTGCATGCTTCCCACGCACTCCGCACGCATCGGGCAAGGCCAAGCATGCCCTTGAGCACCTCGTGCACGCTTCCCGCACACTCCGCACGCATCGAACAACGTCAAGCACACCCTCGAGCACCTCATGCACGCTTCCCGCGCACTCCGCACGCATGCGAGCACCTCATGCACGCTTCCCGCGCACTCCGCACGCATGCAAGCACCTCATGCACGCTTCCCGCGCACTCCGCACGCATGCGAGCACCTTATGCACGCTTCCCGCGCACTCCGCACGCATGCGAGCACCTTATGCATGCTTCCCGCCAACACCCCCGACGCCCCGCACCTCCTTACAAACAACACACCTTCAAATACATTGGAAGAGGAGACTTCATCACCACCTCCACCAACAACCAAGCACTCCTTATATGCATAAGAACCACAAAAAGAAGAGGGAAAACTCACCAAAGGAGAGGGGGGAAAAGGAAAGGAAAGGGGGGCGTAGGGGCTCGCAAGCGCACCCTCGGCCACCCCGACCGCAACCACCGCAACCACCACCTCTTCCTTGCTCTTCTTCTTCAATGTGGCATTACAACAAACACATGGGGGGCTGCTGTCCAAAGGGGAGGGGAAAACAATGAGGGGGAGCTTGAGGAAGATGGATTAAGAAGGGAGGATAACAAAGCACAACAACAACATAAACACACCTTTTCCACTCCTTTTTGATCTTCTTCTCCACCACCATCACCTCCTCCACCCAAAACACATACAAAAGGGGGGCTGGACCAGAAAAGAGAGGAGGAGAGACCCAAAGTCGTGCACATTTGGGGATTAAATAAGCAAAGGTCGAGTAAATGACCAAGTCATCCTCGGACTTAAAACCTCTGCGCAGCCTTCACTTAAACGGCCATAACTTCCTCAATACAGCTCAGAATTGCACGATTCCAGTGGCATTTGAAAGATAAGACGATTATCTACAACTTTCATGTTTACACCCAGATCAAATAACCTCTCCAGCTATTCCAAAATCTAGGCTAAACATCTTACAGGGCTGCTGCCTGGATTTCTCAACTTCGGGGTATACTCGGAAAAATACCCATAACTTTTAATATACGAATCCAGTTGATCCAATTCCACTTCTATATGGAAGCTATCTCAAAACTGAACATCTCGTAATAATATCGGATTTTTATCTCTTCGTCTTGGATTTTAACAAAATCAAATCCAAATATCAATCCGAAAGTGTATAATTCCAAAAACGTTATCGGAATTAAACGAAAATTTTATGGGCAGTATTAAACTGTACCAAGACCCATAATATGCAGTTATATCTTCAATTAGAGTCCTCCAGTCCCAGCAGGTAGCTAAAAACCAAAATTTTAGCGACTCCGATCGAAAATAGGACTCTGAATGACACAGGCCTAACATTCTCCCCCCCTTAGGAAATTTAGTCCTCGAAATTTAAGGAAACCCAAAGGGAAGACCGAACGTAGAAGTGTCACCCATAGAGTCCATTGGCTCCCAAGTGGTCCGCGCACCAAACTGGTGCTACCACGCACTTTAGCCGAAGGAACGGTCTTGGTGCGGAGCCTCTTCTCGCATTGGTCCATGTTCTCGATCAACTGCTTCGCGAACGACAAATCCAGCGCGAGGATGAGCCGCTCGAACTAAAAGATGTGAGCAGGATCGTGGACTTAATGTCTCAGCTATGAGACAGGGATGACGTCACGGCATGAGCCCGCTGTGGGGGGAAAAAGGCTACATGCAAGCCACCTCCCCAATCCACTCAAGGACGAGAACAGTCCGAATGGAGGGCCGACTCCCTAGCCTCGAACGTCGAAACAACGGATGCTCTTAAACCGGGCCACCTTCAGAAAAACTTGATCGCCAACCCGAAGGTAAATTCCTGGCGACGATGACCTGCGTAGCCCTTCCGACGGTTCTGGATGGTGCAGAGGCACGCACGAACCATCTCGGCTACCGCAAGGTCAATAAAATAACTTGCGGCCACTCCAACTAGCGCTCTACAACCGTCCCAACACAAGGGAGGTATAAAACCGCGCCCGTAGAGTGCCTCTTCCATTTCATCTGGGTGCTCAAATGGCAGTCGTTACACAGGCAGACCCCTTCCTAGAGGGTGGTGCCTCTCTCAACTGCCCCAAGTCGAGCACGCAGGCAAATAGCATGTCCTCCAAGGCCTAAATCGTCCTCTTGCCTGGCTATTCATCAGCAATGAAACGCTATACTTAAATGAAGGCTCGCAACAAAGCCTACCAAAGGCTGTGCAAGCACCTCAAAGTAACACACGCGTCTCGATCCGAAATAGCGCCGACCGGAGTGCCATGAAGACGAACAATCGCGAAGGCTCAAACCCGCGTCGAAGCGTCCAGAGACTCAGTTAGTTGGATAGGGAGGAAGGTGCGGACTTAGTCAATCGGTCAACGATCACTTAGACGGCGTCGCAACCCGAACATAACTTTAACGAGCCCGCAACGAGATTCGTGATAACTCACTCCCACGTCCACTGAGGAATCTTGATGGACGAACGCATTCCATCGCGACGATCCACAACTTCGCCTGAGGGCATGCCAACCAACATCCTCAACGAAGGCTACCTCAGAACAGCCCACGGAGGTCCAATAACATATTCGAGATCCTTGTAGGCATCTGGCGTACTCGTCTACCCCGACGGCAGTACACAAAATTCGTAGTGCCTGAAACGGTCACGAAAGGCCAACTAAAGAATGCCAACTCCCAGATCTCCAAATAGGGTACCCTGCGCGAAGATCGATCAACAGAAAGACACTGGCTCCCAAAGCTGGTCTAAACAGATCATCAATTCGCGACAAGGGGTACATGATCTTCAACCCCAAAGGGGAGATCAAAATAATTCCTTGGGCGATTAAGTCCAAATTCTGCTCCTTGAGCATGGCTGACGCTCATAATGACCCTTACACGCTGGGTAAGCCGCTCGACCGCACTTAATCCGCAAGACACGCAATAGGAGGTCGTCGATTCCCGACAACGCCTAAGCGACGTCATCTACCTGATATGGCGGTTGAGTCCCATCACGAACGCTTAGCGTCGCGTCTCCTCATTTACGACCCATGTGGGCAAAACGCGACAGTACCGCGAACTGTGCTTCACATGCCGTCACCGATAGGTCGCCCAACTATACTCATTGGAACTCCAGCATCATGCACTCAATGGGCAGATTCATCACGGGGAGTCCAAGCTCTCGACGTCATCCAGTAGCACTCTTCCGGTGTGGCCCCTACCTGGTAGCCTCCCATGTCCACTATCTCTGCTATATGGGCACACCAACAAGCGTCGTGGATAGTCCCAGGGAGCACCTCACAGGACTCTGACCTCTACCGGACCGCTACAACGCACGATGATATATCGAAGCGACTCCGGATATGGCTATGGAACCCTAGTCCATAAGCTATCGCCCACTAAGCTGCAAAAGGACGCATTCAATCCCGATCGTATGCTTCACCACTCGCTCTCGCACCTTCCAAGTGAGGAAAAATCCATCATCAATTTGATGTTTCAATGGTATTCCTTAGCTGGGAAAAGAACCTTGGGAGGGCCCCATGAGGTCCCGATATAGGATATCCCGACAACCAAACAAGGAACACGGAGTACCCTAGCCCGGGTCTCAACGCTGACCCTGCAAGGCCCCTTATCTGAGTAGGAAGACTGAAAGAAGACATCACTCCTTAATGAGCAACACACCACATCCTCAACACTTGAAACTGGCGCATCACGCGAACTCCATGGTTAATAGCAATAACGATGTCCGGGAACGAAGCTCCATAGTCGAGACGCGATCCAACCTTAGAAATTTCAACGATCCATCAAAACGACACAACTGGGCTGGAAACTCCTTCCCAAGCCTTAGTCCCACAACAAGGAACCCAACACTGACCCTGATCAGTCGACCCAGTCGACAACTTAAGGGGAGTCCAGGGGTGGCCACGTCCACGTCCACGGATGCGAGGAGGCATGTCAGCAACCTAAGAAAACTTCTAAACCAGAGTACTCGGATAACAATCCTACGACTCATCTATATGACTCGACTTAGGCTCTGACAGGACCAGGCTCTGATACCAACTTTTGTCACGCCCCAGGGCGGCCGTCCCCGAGACGTGGCAATAATATAATATCAGCTATCATAAACAAGAGGTCAACAATGACTCCAATAAACAATACACAAGGCTAATGAAGCAATGACAACTGATAATACAACTGAAAAGCGGAAGCATAAACTATCAATAAGTCTGTAAACCGAAAATATTATTACAGACTCGAATACACAATCACTGTCCTGTGAGAGCCAAGTCTAGCCAATAAAATACAACAAGTGCCACACGCACGAATTACCAATACACAAGACTCTAGGACTGCTGACAGCCTCGCACTCGCCAATCCGCCGGACAGAACGTTTCCACGTACGCAAGACCACGCCATAGGAAAACTCCAGCTCCACGCCCAACAACGCCCCTGTAAAAGAAACAGTACGCGAGGGGTGAGCTACAAGCTCAGTGAGTGGTCGGAAACCGAACACCACTATAACAATTTATTGTTAAGGCAATTTCCTTTCAAGGAAAGACATGGGTTGAAACCCAATGAATAGTAGGGTCACACGGCGGTGCAACCCGTCTCACCCACACCCTCACTCCCGAAGGGAGACTCTTGGGACTCTTGGGGAGAGACCATACCGTTTGTCAAGGAGACGCGGAATTACTGGTCTAAACAACACTATTGTGATCATCTACATAGAGATAGTTGTTATCGATATCTCTCAACATCGATACTTAACCAGACCCAACCAATATGGGAACAGGTGAACAAACCAATGGGTCACGTAGCGACGTGACTTAACACATTCATCGCCCCGACCCTGAAGGGGAGCTCCAAAGAGACCCGGGGACAAACGAGGGTTAACCATAACACCACGTGTTACTGGTTAACGAGACACAACGCATCCATCTGCTACGAGGTAGAGATATACTTCGATACCTCAAGCGTCAGAACTAACAAACCCAGAGTATACTCGATGGGTATTTGGGTCACGTGGCGACGTGACAACAACTCATCCTCACCCTAGCCCCCGGAGGGGTGACTAGGGACTTTTGAAACGAACTCAGTTGCTCTACACCCATCGTCATCCGGTAGCCCTCTCCCGGGGAGCCTCTACCTGGTAGCCTCTCCATGACCGCTATCTCTACCATATGGGCGCACCAATAGGTGTCATAAATACGTCTGGGAGCACCCCACAGGACAACTACGAGCCGGGCAGCTTCAACACGGATCCGACGAAGGGGAGAACGACTTGAAGCCCGAAATATCACTTGGTAGCTCTCTCCCGTGCAGCCTCTACCTGTCGGCCTTCCACGATCAGTACATTCCCTAGATGTGTACCGCGGTACGCATCGGTAGCACCTACAAGTGGTGGCACCCTACAGGACAGCTTCTATGTCGGGTAGCTTCGACTCATGACGATGTCAGGAGGAAGCACCTTGCGTTCGCAATGCGAACCCTATGGGAAAGCCAACTACCCTTGGTACTCACACACATATATCGATGATATCGAATACTCTTGTATTCCCACACGGAGGCGTCACTCGAACGCGAGGACTATCTCTACACTCGTGTAGAAAAGCCAGGGGCATAACCCAATAGGCGGTTCAGACACACGCCTAGCACGGGTAGGCCCAAGTTAATGCCGTAGCTATCGGTTTAACAAAGTCGATGCCACGATGAATTCTTCAGAATTCGATACGAATGCATCACTCGGATGCAAGGGATGATTACATCGCTAGCGCTTTAACTAATAGGGTACGACCCGACCGCGGGTCATGCCCTTGCCTATTACGGATAGGCCAAATTAGTTAACATGCGCATATATATATATATAAGGAGAATCATAACATGATAATATGTGCCACATGCACAATAATATATATATATAACTATAGGGGTACTCCCTAACATGGATTTACATCATAAACAACAAATCATACAATATGCATACAAGGTATGACCCACTCAAACATGCTTATAAGGCCATAATCATACAATCACACAAAATATATCATAGCATTCGTTGGTTATCACCAACTTGAGAGGAAAGGGTCAAGCGCGATCTCGCGCACTAATCGGTGCATACTAATTTTCTCAAGCGCACCTGAGTCTAGTAGGAACTACATCTACTTACTCAGTTTGCGTAAAGAGGGAGGGCGAGAGAGAGGGAAAGTCTCATCCTCTCCGGAAAGGCTGGTCATAGTTTTGCCCCAACAGATGGGTGCAACAACTACACCATTCCTCCAGTCTAATCATAAGGGAAAATATTAGCACGCATTCGGTTATTAACCCAAGGTTTGACATGCTGGATATTACTCATATAGGGGAGGAGTATTACAATACTACCTAAGGCATGCATATTCTATACATCCATACACTCATTCGAAAATATATGCCCAAAACACAAGGGGCACATGAAAACACATTTATTCAAACATGAATGCATATATAAGCAAGTATAGGGTAGAATAGGGGGTTCTACACAATATACGAGCTATACAACCCTAACATGCAAATATCTAGCATATTTAGGGGTCGAGATGTCCCAAGGATGCACAATGCACGGCGGCGTGCATCGAGCGCATCCCAAAGTGTTGGATCGAACCACTCACCTAACGAGCGCACGGCTCGCGAAACGCAAGAGAGCGACGAGTTGAATCCGAAGCCCGATACCAATCCGCCAAGGATCATCCAATGGTTGCATTTGGCTATGACAAGCTGCTCAACACCACGAAGCACTCCGAACGCGTCTGAGCACCGCAAGCACGCCCTCGAGTACCCCGTGCACGCTGCCCATGCACCCTGCACGCATCAAACAACGTCAAGCACGTCCTCGAGCACCTCGTGCATGCTTCCCACGCACTCCGCACGCATCGGGCAAGGCCAAGCATGCCCTTGAGCACCTCGTGCACGCTTCCCGCACACTCCGCACGCATCGAACAACGTCAAGCACACCCTCGAGCACCTCATGCACGCTTCCCGCGCACTCCGCACGCATGCGAGCACCTCATGCACGCTTCCCGCGCACTCCGCACGCATGCAAGCACCTCATGCACGCTTCCCGCGCACTCCGCACGCATGCGAGCACCTTATGCACGCTTCCCGCGCACTCCGCACGCATGCGAGCACCTTATGCATGCTTCCCGCCAACACCCCCGACGCCCCGCACCTCCTTACAAACAACACACCTTCAAATACATTGGAAGAGGAGACTTCATCACCACCTCCACCAACAACCAAGCACTCCTTATATGCATAAGAACCACAAAAAGAAGAGGGAAAACTCACCAAAGGAGAGGGGGGAAAAGGAAAGGAAAGGGGGGCGTAGGGGCTCGCAAGCGCACCCTCGGCCACCCCGACCGCAACCACCGCAACCACCACCTCTTCCTTGCTCTTCTTCTTCAATGTGGCATTACAACAAACACATGGGGGGCTGCTGTCCAAAGGGGAGGGGAAAACAATGAGGGGGAGCTTGAGGAAGATGGATTAAGAAGGGAGGATAACAAAGCACAACAACAACATAAACACACCTTTTCCACTCCTTTTTGATCTTCTTCTCCACCACCATCACCTCCTCCACCCAAAACACATACAAAAGGGGGGCTGGACCAGAAAAGAGAGGAGGAGAGACCCAAAGTCGTGCACATTTGGGGATTAAATAAGCAAAGGTCGAGTAAATGACCAAGTCATCCTCGGACTTAAAACCTCTGCGCAGCCTTCACTTAAACGGCCATAACTTCCTCAATACAGCTCAGAATTGCACGATTCCAGTGGCATTTGAAAGATAAGACGATTATCTACAACTTTCATGTTTACACCCAGATCAAATAACCTCTCCAGCTATTCCAAAATCTAGGCTAAACATCTTACAGGGCTGCTGCCTGGATTTCTCAACTTCGGGGTATACTCGGAAAAATACCCATAACTTTTAATATACGAATCCAGTTGATCCAATTCCACTTCTATATGGAAGCTATCTCAAAACTGAACATCTCGTAATAATATCGGATTTTTATCTCTTCGTCTTGGATTTTAACAAAATCAAATCCAAATATCAATCCGAAAGTGTATAATTCCAAAAACGTTATCGGAATTAAACGAAAATTTTATGGGCAGTATTAAACTGTACCAAGACCCATAATATGCAGTTATATCTTCAATTAGAGTCCTCCAGTCCCAGCAGGTAGCTAAAAACCAAAATTTTAGCGACTCCGATCGAAAATAGGACTCTGAATGACACAGGCCTAACATTCTCCCCCCCTTAGGAAATTTAGTCCTCGAAATTTAAGGAAACCCAAAGGGAAGACCGAACGTAGAAGTGTCACCCATAGAGTCCATTGGCTCCCAAGTGGTCCGCGCACCAAACTGGTGCTACCACGCACTTTAGCCGAAGGAACGGTCTTGGTGCGGAGCCTCTTCTCGCATTGGTCCATGTTCTCGATCAACTGCTTCGCGAACGACAAATCCAGCGCGAGGATGAGCCGCTCGAACTAAAAGATGTGAGCAGGATCGTGGACTTAATGTCTCAGCTATGAGACAGGGATGACGTCACGGCATGAGCCCGCTGTGGGGGGGAAAAAGGCTACATGCAAGCCACCTCCCCAATCCACTCAAGGACGAGAACAGTCCGAATGGAGGGCCGACTCCCTAGCCTCGAACGTCGAAACAACGGATGCTCTTAAACCGGGCCACCTTCAGAAAAACTTGATCGCCAACCCGAAGGTAAATTCCTGGCGACGATGACCTGCGTAGCCCTTCCGACGGTTCTGGATGGTGCAGAGGCACGCACGAACCATCTCGGCTACCGCAAGGTCAATAAAATAACTTGCGGCCACTCCAACTAGCGCTCTACAACCGTCCCAACACAAGGGAGGTATAAAACCGCGCCCGTAGAGTGCCTCTTCCATTTCATCTGGGTGCTCAAATGGCAGTCGTTACACAGGCAGACCCCTTCCTAGAGGGTGGTGCCTCTCTCAACTGCCCCAAGTCGAGCACGCAGGCAAATAGCATGTCCTCCAAGGCCTAAATCGTCCTCTTGCCTGGCTATTCATCAGCAATGAAACGCTATACTTAAATGAAGGCTCGCAACAAAGCCTACCAAAGGCTGTGCAAGCACCTCAAAGTAACACACGCGTCTCGATCCGAAATAGCGCCGACCGGAGTGCCATGAAGACGAACAATCGCGAAGGCTCAAACCCGCGTCGAAGCGTCCAGAGACTCAGTTAGTTGGATAGGGAGGAAGGTGCGGACTTAGTCAATCGGTCAACGATCACTTAGACGGCGTCGCAACCCGAACATAACTTTAACGAGCCCGCAACGAGATTCGTGATAACTCACTCCCACGTCCACTGAGGAATCTTGATGGACGAACGCATTCCATCGCGACGATCCACAACTTCGCCTGAGGGCATGCCAACCAACATCCTCAACGAAGGCTACCTCAGAACAGCCCACGGAGGTCCAATAACATATTCGAGATCCTTGTAGGCATCTGGCGTACTCGTCTACCCCGACGGCAGTACACAAAATTCGTAGTGCCTGAAACGGTCACGAAAGGCCAACTAAAGAATGCCAACTCCCAGATCTCCAAATAGGGTACCCTGCGCGAAGATCGATCAACAGAAAGACACTGGCTCCCAAAGCTGGTCTAAACAGATCATCAATTCGCGACAAGGGGTACATGATCTTCAACCCCAAAGGGGAGATCAAAATAATTCCTTGGGCGATTAAGTCCAAATTCTGCTCCTTGAGCATGGCTGACGCTCATAATGACCCTTACACGCTGGGTAAGCCGCTCGACCGCACTTAATCCGCAAGACACGCAATAGGAGGTCGTCGATTCCCGACAACGCCTAAGCGACGTCATCTACCTGATATGGCGGTTGAGTCCCATCACGAACGCTTAGCGTCGCGTCTCCTCATTTACGACCCATGTGGGCAAAACGCGACAGTACCGCGAACTGTGCTTCACATGCCGTCACCGATAGGTCGCCCAACTATACTCATTGGAACTCCAGCATCATGCACTCAATGGGCAGATTCATCACGGGGAGTCCAAGCTCTCGACGTCATCCAGTAGCACTCTTCCGGTGTGGCCCCTACCTGGTAGCCTCCCATGTCCACTATCTCTGCTATATGGGCACACCAACAAGCGTCGTGGATAGTCCCAGGGAGCACCTCACAGGACTCTGACCTCTACCGGACCGCTACAACGCACGATGATATATCGAAGCGACTCCGGATATGGCTATGGAACCCTAGTCCATAAGCTATCGCCCACTAAGCTGCAAAAGGACGCATTCAATCCCGATCGTATGCTTCACCACTCGCTCTCGCACCTTCCAAGTGAGGAAAAATCCATCATCAATTTGATGTTTCAATGGTATTCCTTAGCTGGGAAAAGAACCTTGGGAGGGCCCCATGAGGTCCCGATATAGGATATCCCGACAACCAAACAAGGAACACGGAGTACCCTAGCCCGGGTCTCAACGCTGACCCTGCAAGGCCCCTTATCTGAGTAGGAAGACTGAAAGAAGACATCACTCCTTAATGAGCAACACACCACATCCTCAACACTTGAAACTGGCGCATCACGCGAACTCCATGGTTAATAGCAATAACGATGTCCGGGAACGAAGCTCCATAGTCGAGACGCGATCCAACCTTAGAAATTTCAACGATCCATCAAAACGACACAACTGGGCTGGAAACTCCTTCCCAAGCCTTAGTCCCACAACAAGGAACCCAACACTGACCCTGATCAGTCGACCCAGTCGACAACTTAAGGGGAGTCCAGGGGTGGCCACGTCCACGTCCACGGATGCGAGGAGGCATGTCAGCAACCTAAGAAAACTTCTAAACCAGAGTACTCGGATAACAATCCTACGACTCATCTATATGACTCGACTTAGGCTCTGACAGGACCAGGCTCTGATACCAACTTTTGTCACGCCCCAGGGCGGCCGTCCCCGAGACGTGGCAATAATATAATATCAGCTATCATAAACAAGAGGTCAACAATGACTCCAATAAACAATACACAAGGCTAATGAAGCAATGACAACTGATAATACAACTGAAAAGCGGAAGCATAAACTATCAATAAGTCTGTAAACCGAAAATATTATTACAGACTCGAATACACAATCACTGTCCTGTGAGAGCCAAGTCTAGCCAATAAAATACAACAAGTGCCACACGCACGAATTACCAATACACAAGACTCTAGGACTGCTGACAGCCTCGCACTCGCCAATCCGCCGGACAGAACGTTTCCACGTACGCAAGACCACGCCATAGGAAAACTCCAGCTCCACGCCCAACAACGCCCCTGTAAAAGAAACAGTACGCGAGGGGTGAGCTACAAGCTCAGTGAGTGGTCGGAAACCGAACACCACTATAACAATTTATTGTTAAGGCAATTTCCTTTCAAGGAAAGACATGGGTTGAAACCCAATGAATAGTAGGGTCACACGGCGGTGCAACCCGTCTCACCCACACCCTCACTCCCGAAGGGAGACTCTTGGGACTCTTGGGGAGAGACCATACCGTTTGTCAAGGAGACGCGGAATTACTGGTCTAAACAACACTATTGTGATCATCTACATAGAGATAGTTGTTATCGATATCTCTCAACATCGATACTTAACCAGACCCAACCAATATGGGAACAGGTGAACAAACCAATGGGTCACGTAGCGACGTGACTTAACACATTCATCGCCCCGACCCTGAAGGGGAGCTCCAAAGAGACCCGGGGACAAACGAGGGTTAACCATAACACCACGTGTTACTGGTTAACGAGACACAACGCATCCATCTGCTACGAGGTAGAGATATACTTCGATACCTCAAGCGTCAGAACTAACAAACCCAGAGTATACTCGATGGGTATTTGGGTCACGTGGCGACGTGACAACAACTCATCCTCACCCTAGCCCCCGGAGGGGTGACTAGGGACTTTTGAAACGAACTCAGTTGCTCTACACCCATCGTCATCCGGTAGCCCTCTCCCGGGGAGCCTCTACCTGGTAGCCTCTCCATGACCGCTATCTCTACCATATGGGCGCACCAATAGGTGTCATAAATACGTCTGGGAGCACCCCACAGGACAACTACGAGCCGGGCAGCTTCAACACGGATCCGACGAAGGGGAGAACGACTTGAAGCCCGAAATATCACTTGGTAGCTCTCTCCCGTGCAGCCTCTACCTGTCGGCCTTCCACGATCAGTACATTCCCTAGATGTGTACCGCGGTACGCATCGGTAGCACCTACAAGTGGTGGCACCCTACAGGACAGCTTCTATGTCGGGTAGCTTCGACTCATGACGATGTCAGGAGGAAGCACCTTGCGTTCGCAATGCGAACCCTATGGGAAAGCCAACTACCCTTGGTACTCACACACATATATCGATGATATCGAATACTCTTGTATTCCCACACGGAGGCGTCACTCGAACGCGAGGACTATCTCTACACTCGTGTAGAAAAGCCAGGGGCATAACCCAATAGGCGGTTCAGACACACGCCTAGCACGGGTAGGCCCAAGTTAATGCCGTAGCTATCGGTTTAACAAAGTCGATGCCACGATGAATTCTTCAGAATTCGATACGAATGCATCACTCGGATGCAAGGGATGATTACATCGCTAGCGCTTTAACTAATAGGGTACGACCCGACCGCGGGTCATGCCCTTGCCTATTACGGATAGGCCAAATTAGTTAACATGCGCATATATATATATATAAGGAGAATCATAACATGATAATATGTGCCACATGCACAATAATATATATATATAACTATAGGGGTACTCCCTAACATGGATTTACATCATAAACAACAAATCATACAATATGCATACAAGGTATGACCCACTCAAACATGCTTATAAGGCCATAATCATACAATCACACAAAATATATCATAGCATTCGTTGGTTATCACCAACTTGAGAGGAAAGGGTCAAGCGCGATCTCGCGCACTAATCGGTGCATACTAATTTTCTCAAGCGCACCTGAGTCTAGTAGGAACTACATCTACTTACTCAGTTTGCGTAAAGAGGGAGGGCGAGAGAGAGGGAAAGTCTCATCCTCTCCGGAAAGGCTGGTCATAGTTTTGCCCCAACAGATGGGTGCAACAACTACACCATTCCTCCAGTCTAATCATAAGGGAAAATATTAGCACGCATTCGGTTATTAACCCAAGGTTTGACATGCTGGATATTACTCATATAGGGGAGGAGTATTACAATACTACCTAAGGCATGCATATTCTATACATCCATACACTCATTCGAAAATATATGCCCAAAACACAAGGGGCACATGAAAACACATTTATTCAAACATGAATGCATATATAAGCAAGTATAGGGTAGAATAGGGGGTTCTACACAATATACGAGCTATACAACCCTAACATGCAAATATCTAGCATATTTAGGGGTCGAGATGTCCCAAGGATGCACAATGCACGGCGGCGTGCATCGAGCGCATCCCAAAGTGTTGGATCGAACCACTCACCTAACGAGCGCACGGCTCGCGAAACGCAAGAGAGCGACGAGTTGAATCCGAAGCCCGATACCAATCCGCCAAGGATCATCCAATGGTTGCATTTGGCTATGACAAGCTGCTCAACACCACGAAGCACTCCGAACGCGTCTGAGCACCGCAAGCACGCCCTCGAGTACCCCGTGCACGCTGCCCATGCACCCTGCACGCATCAAACAACGTCAAGCACGTCCTCGAGCACCTCGTGCATGCTTCCCACGCACTCCGCACGCATCGGGCAAGGCCAAGCATGCCCTTGAGCACCTCGTGCACGCTTCCCGCACACTCCGCACGCATCGAACAACGTCAAGCACACCCTCGAGCACCTCATGCACGCTTCCCGCGCACTCCGCACGCATGCGAGCACCTCATGCACGCTTCCCGCGCACTCCGCACGCATGCAAGCACCTCATGCACGCTTCCCGCGCACTCCGCACGCATGCGAGCACCTTATGCACGCTTCCCGCGCACTCCGCACGCATGCGAGCACCTTATGCATGCTTCCCGCCAACACCCCCGACGCCCCGCACCTCCTTACAAACAACACACCTTCAAATACATTGGAAGAGGAGACTTCATCACCACCTCCACCAACAACCAAGCACTCCTTATATGCATAAGAACCACAAAAAGAAGAGGGAAAACTCACCAAAGGAGAGGGGGGAAAAGGAAAGGAAAGGGGGGCGTAGGGGCTCGCAAGCGCACCCTCGGCCACCCCGACCGCAACCACCGCAACCACCACCTCTTCCTTGCTCTTCTTCTTCAATGTGGCATTACAACAAACACATGGGGGGCTGCTGTCCAAAGGGGAGGGGAAAACAATGAGGGGGAGCTTGAGGAAGATGGATTAAGAAGGGAGGATAACAAAGCACAACAACAACATAAACACACCTTTTCCACTCCTTTTTGATCTTCTTCTCCACCACCATCACCTCCTCCACCCAAAACACATACAAAAGGGGGGCTGGACCAGAAAAGAGAGGAGGAGAGACCCAAAGTCGTGCACATTTGGGGATTAAATAAGCAAAGGTCGAGTAAATGACCAAGTCATCCTCGGACTTAAAACCTCTGCGCAGCCTTCACTTAAACGGCCATAACTTCCTCAATACAGCTCAGAATTGCACGATTCCAGTGGCATTTGAAAGATAAGACGATTATCTACAACTTTCATGTTTACACCCAGATCAAATAACCTCTCCAGCTATTCCAAAATCTAGGATAAACATCTTACAGGGCTGCTGCCTGGATTTCTCAACTTCGGGGTATACTCGGAAAAATACCCATAACTTTTAATATACGAATCCAGTTGATCCAATTCCACTTCTATATGGAAGCTATCTCAAAACTGAACATCTCGTAATAATATCGGATTTTTATCTCTTCGTCTTGGATTTTAACAAAATCAAATCCAAATATCAATCCGAAAGTGTATAATTCCAAAAACGTTATCGGAATTAAACGAAAATTTTATGGGCAGTATTAAACTGTACCAAGACCCATAATATGCAGTTATATCTTCAATTAGAGTCCTCCAGTCCCAGCAGGTAGCTAAAAACCAAAATTTTAGCGACTCCGATCGAAAATAGGACTCTGAATGACACAGGCCTAACAAGAGGAGGAGAAGAGATTGAAGAGATTTTTGGTGAGATCATTTAATCCCTTGATTTCTTTTTTGTGGTTTGTTTTAATTTGCTGATTTGGATTCTTTTTTGTGGAGGTTATATTTGTTCTAGGGTTTTGGATGTTGATTTGGAGAAGAAGAAGAAGAATGGATGATAGTGTTGGAAGGCTTGGAATGTGCTTAAAGAGGTAAGACAGATTCTGTATTGTGAAAATCCATATGAATTTGATATTTAGATATATATTTTGAGGATAGTGTCTTCATATGATATGATCATCTATATGTCTATATCTCGTATATGAAATTTGGAGTCATTATATTATTTGTGGCATAAGTTATGATCTATTTTGTAAGGACTGTCCAGATTCGAGTAGAACTGACCAGTTTCTGAATTTATTTTATTTCAGGCATTTAGAGATCAATTCAGATTATGATATCTTCATAGATTATGATCCCAGAATGTCAATGCAGATGTATGATTTATTTTAGAATTGTGGATGAGTATTTGGTGCTATGGAGATCAAAGTGTAGCGTTGTATTGCTACCCAGATTTCTGTAGTTGCTACCCAGAATTCTGTAGTTGCTGCCCAGATTTATAGTGGTTGCCCAGATTTGTTGTTGTGATGGTGTGATATTTTCTTGTTGATTTATGGGTGATTTAATTGGATGGTAGCCTTGGATGAATGGCTTTTGATGGTTTAGAATAATTGGTTTGATTGTTGGAGGTATATGGTTTGTTTTGCATTTATTGGCTAGGATCTTAGGATATGTTTTGAATTATTTTTCTATGCATGGATGTTATATTCCTTGGCTGAGTTGATGATGTTTGTTTGTCGGAGGGGTCTCCTCAATGTGAGGAATGTGGTGATCTCTATTTTAGCTTTTGGTGGGAATGGCTATACTCCAACGAGTCTAGTAGCGATCGCGCTACCGTTGGACTGTCTAAGGCGTGTGATTCTTTGCAGGATGGAATGATTGTATCTGTGAGTGGATCTAACTTGGCATTCTGATAATATAATTTCATGTTAAGTCATGTTTATGGTATGATATTAATCATGTATGCATGACTTGGTGGCATAAATAGGCATGATTATATATATTTAATTGAGATTGCCTAATTACTTGACATATATATAATTATATTACATTGTCACATGCTGATACATTAATTAAACTTGGAATGTGTAGTTAAATGAAGGGTTTAATATTATCATCATGAATGCATGATCATGATCTATTACTTTATCTATTGCTTTTTATGTTATGTCATCAACATTATCGATCTTTGCCTAAAGATCTGGTTAGAGACATCGCTAGAGATAGGGGGATCTGATCGTATGGGTTAGACCGGTGTGTATCGAGCATGTTTGGGGTAGCCTTGATTATGATAGTTCTTATGATTTATGAGTGTGAACCAGCAGCTGAGGTGAGGGTAAACTCTGGGTGTCCTTCACGAGGGGAGCGTTTTCAAGGTTCATCATGAACGCCCACGGTATCCGATAATTCAAATCGGCTACGCGTCAGAGTGGTTGGATAACAAAGAACCTTAGCCAAGACACTGGGTTTGGCAGTTTAGTTTTGCATTTAGATGCTTCGTGTGGGTCAGTTGAGGTGAAGGTAAACTCTAGGTGTTCTTCACGAGGGGAGCGTTTTCAAGGTTCATCCTGGATGCCCTTGGTATCCGATAGTTCAAATCGGCAACGCTTTAGAGTGGTTGGATGACGGAGAGCCTTAGCCAAAATACTGGGTTGTCGGCCCTGTTTGCAAAGTGATGGAGTCTAGGGAAGTATCCATTGATGCGGTTTGTAATGCAATCGAGCTTTGGTGGACTTGACGGGTGGAGTGATACTCCCTGTATTTGCCAAGCCGATGCATTTGTGTGTAGTGGCATTTCAATCACTAGGATCTATATATACATGTATTTATAGCGTTGCTAGCATGGGAGGGATCCCCTATGGTATAGGACGTAGATGGATCTGTCTTTATGCTAGGGACATAGTGAGGTTAGTGTGAGTTGGCCTCCTATGGTATGGGACGCAGGTTGGTCCGCTTATACTTGATAGTTATTTGTGTCGATTTTATGCATGTATTGGAATTGTACTGTGAGGTGCCTTGTGGTTAGGTTCATTCAATAGGTTTGCAACGACTTACCCCTCTATTGTTATGGGTTTTCTTCTAGGTGTTGCATAGGATAGGTGAGTTGGGTGTTGTTTAGGGGTGGTAAACGAGCCGAACGAGCCGAGAGCTTTGACATGTTCAAGCTCGGCTCGTTTATAAACGAGTCGAGCCCACGAGCCTCAACGAGCCTAGCGTTCTTCTTCATTTTAGGGTTTTTAGGGATTGAAAACAAAATTTTAGCCTAAATGAGCCAAGTTTATGAGCTTAAACGAGCATAATTTTGTATTAATTTAATATTCTGATTTTATAAAGGAGTTTAGTCAAGTTTTAACTAAGTTTTAATAACAAAAACGGATCGAATTTGAACATAAAATGAAGCTCGATGCAAGTCCCAAGCCTAACCGAGCTTTAAAACTTGTTCAAGCTCGCTCGTTTGTCTAAATGAACGAGCATGAACGAGCTCAAACCGAGCCAAGCCCGAGCCGAGCCCGAGCGGCTTGGTTCGTTTACCAGCCCTAGTGTTGTTGATGGAGTTGTGAGCTTCTCGGTGATTTGGTAAGCGTGTCAGCTTTCTATTATTTTTCATACCAAGTGTTTTGCTATTGTTGGTATATATTTGACTGTATTTGTGATTATGACTTGTGTTCACACAGGACGGTGATTGTGTATTCTTTTGAAGGCCACTATTATTAGTTTGATGGCCTTGTATTATTCATATATTTATTCAAAAACTCTTTCGCTGTCGTTTATTCTTATTCAATCCTTTATTTCTTATGATTTATTTTGATTATGATATACTCGATATCGTACACGTATCACCCCTTAGGGACGGCCGCTCCTGGGGCATGACACTACCTCCTCAGTTACACCCTCGGCCGATACTTCGGCCTCCAAAACCACCTCTTCGACCGACGCCGATCGATCCCCACTAGTAGACCCACTCCCAACCTCTGAGACAGCCCCCAAAGGCATATTCCTGACCTCACCCAAACCGGTGTCCACCAACGGCACCTCCGCCGCACCCATAACCTCCCCCATGGCCTCCGATGATGAAAAGCTCGGGCTACGCTCTCCACAAGCCATCCGCGGTCGTTTTCCCTTGAAGAAATCGCCTTCGACCTTGTCATCTTCCTCGGATTTAAAAGAAAAAGGAGAACTCAAACCTATGGTTTCGAAATCAAGAGAGAAGGAAGGATTTAGGTCGAAATGGAGGAAGAGAAGGCAGAGAAAATCAAAATTTTTGGTTTTGAAATGGAGAAGGAGTAATGGAGGGAGAGAAACCGTTTGAACGCATGGGGGGAGAGAGGGTCCCTTTTCGGTTATAAGGGACCCAGTCGGGCAACAGCTACTTGCCAGTACCCGCCCCCATGAGGCGGCTAGTTTTCACTAGCCGCCCCTCCCTGCTGGCTCCTTCCCAGTAGCTGCCCCTTCCAGCTCCTAAAAACATTTATTTACCATTTTTTCCAAAAAATAAACAGCCATGTATTGGTTCATTTCCAAAACCTACTTGATCAAACACAACTCTATTGAAAGTTTTGTCACATTTTCAGTACCGTTCAAACTTGAATTTTTTCAGTTCAGGTTCCTTTCCAGAGTTTTTATCCTTCAGATGATCCATTCACCAACTCAAATACTTTACCTGCTTTCTGTCGGTGATATCCCCTCTTTGCTGAGCTACCCAAGCATAGGTACAGTAGGCACGAGGAAACTGACGCTGGGCTACTCTGTGCATGATGGCTAAGAACCCCGCCTGAGGGTTGGATCACTTGCTACTTTACTTTTTCTCACCTTCCACCTGGATCATCTTTTCAGTTGAAATTTCTACTCAAGACATAGCCTTTAACAGTCTAAATCAACTCCCTGAACAGTATTGGTTGTGTGACCTAAACTTCTTAAAGTTTGGGCAGGTCAAAATAAGGGTCTCTTTCCTTATCATCGATCGAAGTCTTTCGATTTCACACAAAGACTCCGTCCGATGAAGGACAGTTGTATATACCCTAATTTTGACCGTCCAAAGAAAAGAAATTTACTTCAAGTAATATTGGAAAATAACCACATTTGAACATTAAGTAGAAAACAACCTTAGAAAAACCAAAACTGAAAAACCCCTGGCCCAACACTTAGAGAAATCTGAGCCTGCACAGAGGCGGCTAGTTTTAACTAGCCGCCCCCTGACCAACCCCAAACCGCTTCCCTGGATGGGACATAAAGCAACATTTAATGCTGATCATTGCGGCGGGTTGTGCCGTTTGGCCGCCCCATCTCGGCCGGTTCAAACCTAGTGACCGACCCAAGCCACTGCCTGTCAGAGATGGGACGTTTGGCAGGTTATCATTGGGGTGGCTACTTGAGAGTAACTGTCCCTCACTAGGCGGCTAAGTTCAACTAGCCGCCCCGCACCTGGTCTCTGACAGAAGAACAGAAGTTTCATGGGGGTCAAATCTGTCACCCTATTACCCAAGTTGTTCTATTACCCACTGGACACTCCCCTGCCTCTCTTTTACTATAAATAGAGGGGCTCCAAAACATTTCAAACACATCCAATAATCATCTTCATTCCTAATCCATCATCAACATTCACAATCCTTCAGACCCACTACTTGAAATCCTTAGAGAGAGAGAGTTCCATTTGTGAAGAGAAACATATTCCCTACACAAATCCATTCTCCCAAGTTGACCCAGGCCCCATGCAGCTAACCTAACTAGCCGCCCCATACCCGACCGCTAAGATCCACTAGCCGCCCCCCATCTACACCCCACTTGAACCAGGACTCCTCTAAGCCCAGAAGCAGAATAGGATACCTGTTTTTTACCTCTATGTACGGTATATCTGTATCCAAGAGCGGAGTCCCCACGAACTCCCCCATGAAGGCGATCAAATCCACCCTCAACTTTTCCTGCTTTTCAAAAAAGCAAGTGGTGATCACAACCACCTTTGAATCTTCTTGAGCCGCTGTCAGGCGCCGCAACCAGGAACGAGACCCCACCACTCTTTCGATAGACGATCCGATCGAACCCTCCAAGGTGCACACCGGATCCAAGCTCTCCAAAGAACTTCCACACACGCGGATTTTTTCCACACCGACAGGAGGGAGTCTAAGTAACTATAAGTGTGTGAATATGTAAGAATGAAAAAAGAATCTTAGGTGTGTGTGAGAGTGGGGCAATTTTTAGTGTGTGTGGAAGGGTATGAAATGAAAGTAATAGGGACAATTTTCTTTTAGTATGGGGAATCAATTGTGACATTGTAAGGAAATTCGATGCCTAAGTGTCTTGGAAAAGGAAAATACAAGCTTATGCATAAGTGTGAGTGACATAAGGGAGCATTTTAATTCTTCAATTGTTCTTTTATGTGAGAGGGCAATGTTTCCAATTTTCTTACATCAAAAGATACCATCAAGTCCCTGAAAAAGGGTTCTTGCAATCACCTATGTGTAAACCAGGATTGTATTTAAAAGGTATTAGCTCTAGGTGTCAATTTCTCAAGTTCATGGTTCTCAAATGCTTGATCAGATTATTCTAAACATGCTAGAAAATCCATGAATATACCAGAATCAAGTCAAATAAGCTTCTATTTAGATAGATAAGTTTTCAAATGAACTCATGTGAGTGTCTGCTGTTGTAAACATAGGAAAAGGTCTATCTTTGGTTGAAATTTTACATTTCCAAGTAGATATAGTACAATCCCAAACTCCATTGTAAAAGCTAAAAGAAGGAGGTGAATGGCGTGAGAGTAATATCTCCCTTGGGGCAATATTTAGAATTGTCTTAGTCTGGCATATGTCCTAATTTCTAGGTCCCTCTAGCTTTCTTCTTTTCACCACTTCTTTATTTGGGTGGAGAGTACAATCTATTTGCTTGGATGTGTACTAGTATAGCTTTTATTTAGCATATACTGTACGTAAAGGCGTTTGCGCCTGCTAAATAGAGAGTTTAATTCATTTGTTTGGGTGTTGTTTTTCTTTTGTTGGCCTCTCATTGCCTTTCTTTTTGTTTTGGGAGGGGGCTTTTCTATTTTTCACCCTTGTTCTTTTCTGCTTACCCAATAGAAGTGTTTATATAGTGCCAGAGCCAATTTTGGGACATATGCTAGGTCTAGGACAATCCCTCATTTTAACTTTAGGGTTGATACGAATAAGAACAAGAATAAAGGGGAGATGCTTTGCAGTTTTAAAAATTGTCCCAGTCTAAAGGGTAGGTAATTTTTCCTTTTATTAGGTAAACCAATCTCTAAGTCATACTTGTGTGATGAAGGTGGCATGAGTGATGTATATGAGCTCAAGTAAAATATGAGTTATCTTTGAGAGTCTTATAATTATATCATTTGGTGCTAAACTCTGAAAATCGAAGGAAGAAAGAATAATATTTCTCAAGTATTGAAAGTTATATGCATGGAATTTGTTTAGATAAAGTGCATTCCATGAACATGAGATTTCGACTCCTTCGGCATCTACCAAGTGGTAGGCATTTCTGGAATAGGCGTGGGTGATCGCAAAGGGTCCCTCCCATATGGGATGTAGCTTGCCTCTCGGGTGGGGTTGTCTTGATGGCATGATTTGCTTAAGCACCATCACCCCAACTTTAAATTTTCTCTCTATTACTTTCTTTTCAAATGCCCTTGCCACCCTCCTCTGGTAGTCCTAGACATGATCTGCGGCTCTCAATCTTTTCTCATCTAATAGCTCAAGGCGTAGCAGAAGCGCTTCTCTTCTTTCTTCGATTTGGAGGTCTTCTTCGAATACTATTCTTAGGGATGGGATAAGAATCTCGTAGAGTACTACTGCTTCTACCCCGAACGTGAGTGAAAATGGGTTCTGACCAGTGGGTGTTCAGATAGAGGTTCGGTAAGCCCAGAGAGCGTCGATCAACTTATCGGGCCAGTCAGTAGCTTTGTGGATTTCTACCATCTTTTTTATGATCCTGAGTAGGGTTTTGTTGGTAGCCTCCACTTGTCCATTTCCCTGGGGGTAATATGGTGTGGCGTGATGGAGCTCTATGTTTATCACACAGGTCTTGGAATTCTTGGGAAATGAATTGGGGGCCATTGTCTGTTATGATCATCTTTGGGGTGTCGAACCGTGAGAGGATATGGGTGCGAACAAAACGGGCCACGCTGGAGCTTTTGATAAGTATATAGGACTCGGCTTCGGCTCATTTGGTAAAGTATTATGTGGCAGTGAGGATAAAGGAATTTTGGGTGGTATTTTCTACAGTGTCTCAGAATGGCCCTACCACATCTAGTGCCCATATAGAAAATGGCCATGGTGATGTCATGGGGTGATACTCCCGCATATACTCCCGCATACCACATATACTCTGTGCGGTACCCCAACCGCACACAAATCACATACCGCATTTCAGAACGCTAGCAAGCACACAAAGAAATGTAACTGCAGGTAATCAAAATCGAAAAGAACCAACAAACAACAATTTTTTACGACAGATAAGCAATAAATAAAGCAAAATGAGAAAGACAAGAACTTAAATAAACATAAAATGAAGCAAGCATACAAAAGAAAGGTGTTAGTACCTTGGAATGAACCCAAAACTAATGAGATAGGGGAGTTTCTAGTGGTCCCTGTGTTATGCCTGTGTCATTTGGAGCCTTATTTTTTTATTGGAGTCGTTAAAAATTTTAGCTTTTAGCTACCTGCGAAAGTTGAAGTGCTCTGATTGAAAATTTGATTGCATAATTGTTATCCTGGTATTGGCATTGCCCTTCCTGTAAATTTTCGTTGCATTCTGACGTCTTTTTAGAAGTGCATTCCGATTGGTATTCGGATTTAATTTTGTTAATATCCAAGATGAAGATGTTTAAATCTGATTTTATCATGGGATATTCAGTTTTGAGTTAGCTTTCATACAAAAGTAGAATTAGATCAACTGGATTCATGTAACAAAAGTTATAGGTATTTTTCCGATTGTACCATGGGGATGAGAAAATCCTGGCAGCAGCTCTATTCGATGTTTAGCTCACATTTTGAAATAGCTTGAGGGGTTATTTGATCTCGGCAATAAACATGAAAGTTGTGGATAATCTTCTTGGCTTTCCAATGGATTTTGAATTGTACAATTCGGAGCTAGACTGTAGAAGTTCTGGTTGTTCTAGTAAAGTCTATTCAGGATTTTTGGACAAGGGCAGCATAGTCTTTTCAGCCCATTAAAAGCCCCCTATTTGTTGTTGAAGACCTCTCTCTCTCTCTCTCTCTCCCTCTCTCTCTCATATCACTCTCTCCCTCTCTCTTTTTCTCACTATTTCCCTCTCCATATGGTGTGGTTAGTGGAGAAATTGAAGGAAGGAAACCATGGAAGTGAAAAGAAAAGGTGAGAAAGGTGAGTTTGTGTGTGTATGAGGTAGTTCTCCTCTCTTTCTCCTCCTCTGGCTCTCATACCCTCTCTCTTGCACCCTCATCTCTTTGTGTTTCAACCATGAAGATGGTGTGCTGTGAAGAAGTGAAGGAGATGGTGGTGATGGTGGTGAAGTGGTGGTGGTGTGATTGTGAGCCCCCCACACCTTCCCTTATCCTCCCCCTCTCTTGGTAATCTTCTTCCCCTTCTTTTGTGCTTGTTAGGATGTTATTGGGGCATGCATGTGGGTGTTGTTAGGAGAGTGTTGTTGCACATGAGATGTTTCTGTTTATGATTGAATGGGGTGGCTTTGTGTTGTAAGTAAGGCAGATTTTATGTCTCCTTAAGATCTTTGTGGAACTAGTATTTAGAGGCATATTCTGAGCATTATCTATTCATGTGATATGATCCTTCATGTGTCTAGATGCTATATATGAAATTTGGTGTCATAATATTATCTTTGTTGTAAGTTATGACCTGAATTGAATGAACTGTCCATATTAGTGTGGGAACTATCCAGTTTCCAAAAAGAATTTATTTCGGGCATTTAGAGATTAAATCAGATTATGATATCTTCATAGATTATGATTTCAACATGTCAAAGAATGTGTATGATTTATTTCATAATTTTTGGATGTGTATTTGGTGCTGTGAAGATCAAATTGTAGGGCTAGTTGCAGCAGATATCCCAGTTTTGTTTGATTGTGTGTCAAGGAGTTGTTATGCATGTTGTGAAAACTATCAGGAGTTAGGTAGTCTTTGTTTAAAGTACTCACCCCCTTTTTGATGCCCTTTCCTTGCAGATCTCATCGGTTGGATGCGCGACTGTAGATACCCTAATTTTGACCGTCCAGAGAGACAGAAATACTTCAAGTAACACACGAAAATATCCCACAAGTGGACACCAATAGAGAACCAAGGATTCGGTAAAACCGGAAACCCCAAACCCTAGCCTTGACCCAAAACCAAAAACCCTAGCCCTGACCCTAAACCATAAAACTAAACCAAAACCTAAACCCTAACCCTAAGCCAAAACCCTAAACCCTAGCCCAAACCCTAACCCTAAAACCAAACCCTAGCCCGGACCTAAACCTAAACCTACCCTAAAACCAAAACCCTAAAAAAAACCCAAGTCCCTGGAAAGGGGCGGCTAGCCCTAACTAGCCGCCCCTTACTAGGCGGCTAGTTTGCACTAACCGCCCCCCAACCGCCCCCTGGCCGACTTTGGACCAGTCCCCTGGATGGGACATAAAGCAGCAATAAATGCTGATCATTGCGGCGGGTCATGACCTTTAGCCGCTCTCTCTTGACCGGATCAATCCAAGTAACCGACCCAAGCCACCGCTTGTCAGAGATGGGACGTTTGGCAGGTCATGATGGGGGCGGCTACCAGGAAGTAGCCTCCCCATCCCGGACGGCTAATTAGCACTAGCCGCCCTTCACCTGGTCTCTGACAGAAGAACCAGAGAATTAATGAGAGGTCCAATCGAAGCCACCCACTCCATTACCCCCGGGATATTTCCCTGCCTCTCTTTTACTATAAATAGAGGAGGTCCCAAGCCTTCAACAACATCCACAAAATCACCAAGTAATCCACAACATCAACAACCCACAAACCCACTTGTCCAACCTTCCCCCACTTGAAATCCCAAGAGAGAGAGAGAGAGAGAGAGAGAGCCCCCTTTTGTGAGAGAAACACTCATTCCCTACATAAAATACCCTCTCATCCCACCCTCCATAAACCCAGGCTAAACCCAGCTTAGCCTCTGCCCAAGACCCCACCCTTTTCCTACCAAACCCCTACCCAAATCCCCCAGACCCTGGACGGCTAACCCTACCTAGCCGCCCCAATCCAGACGGCTCAAACCCACTAGCCGCCCCACACTTACACACCACCCACACTCCCTTTGTCCCAAGACTCCTTTAGTCAAGCCCCGAAAGCAGAATAGGATTACCAGTTTTTCACCTCTGTGTACGGTATATCCGTGTCTCAGAGCGGAGACCCCACAAACTCCCCACGTAGGCGATCAAATCCGACCCAAACCCTTTCCTGTTTTTAGAAAAAGCAGGTGGCGATCACAAACCCCCTTGAATCCTCTTGAGACGCTGTCGGACGCCTCAACCAGGAACGACACCCTCACCCCTTCCGAGAAGACGATCCGACCGAGCCCGCTAGGGCATGCATCCGATCCGAAATCCCCGAATAACCCCCACACACGCGGATTTTTTGACACCGACAAATTCTGGCAATCACGGTGGGACCTCCCTCGTGAAAAATAACAAAAGGTAATCCTCTTCTGCCCCCTTTTACAAGCCTGACTAGAATGCTATCAACCCTCTAGGAAGGTTAGAGTTTCTCACTCCTCGAATTAAATTCTCTTCTACCGTGCATTATAACATCCTTTATTGCTTTGTAAGCCGCACACAGCTGCGCAATCCCTTACTGCTTTCGTAAGTCGCACACAGCTGCGCAATCCTTTACTGCTTTATTTACTGCTTTCAATCTGCATTCATCCCCCCACTCTACGTCATGGAATCCCACATAGAAGAGGAGATATTAGAGGAAAGGAATCACCAAGAGGGTCAGGCCACACAGTTCCTGACCCATCTAGAAGAAAGGATGGCTAGTCTAGGGTATCAAACGGTAGAGGATATGTTTCATGACCTCGCTGACTACCGTCATACCAAGACCTCGAGACAGGAAACCCCTGTCGAAACCCCTAAATCCATTCCCAAAACCCCATTCACACCCAGTCACTCGGTCAACCCGAGCGTCTTTTCGTTCACCCCCCTTTCCCCCGCGAATCCAAAATTCCCAGTTGTTTCCACCCCAGGCCCCTACCAGACCACCCCAAACCCGGGACCGCTAGGCAGCCCTCCCCGGGGAGAAACACTGGACGATACCATCCAGAGAATTCTCTCCGAGACTGGTCCCTCGGCCCCCAAACACATGTCTCTACATAACCTGAGACAAATCCCGTCAGTCCACCTACCGGAGGGATTCAAAATCCCCAAATTCTGCCGGTACAACGGTCGTGGAGACCCAGACATTCATTTAACTGCCTTTTATCTAGACGCACGCCCGTTTCTAGATAATCAACCTCTACTAGTCTTCCTCTTCCAGAAATCATTGGAAGGAGAAGCATTACAATGGTTCTCCACCCTCCCTGTAGATCACTTGTCGAATTTCTCGGCTGTAAGCGAGAAATTCATGGGCCGCTACGGTTACCAGGGGATTAGGACCCCCTCTATTTCAGATTTAACCGTAGAGAGAATGAGGCCTAGGGAGGAATTCGAACAATACGTGTCTCGGTGGCGCACCCTTGTCCACCGAACCGGCCTGCAACTCACAGAATGTCAAGAAATTGACATGATGTTACAGAGCCTGAGTCCAGAGCTCCGCACGAGCCTTTCGTACGGAGACTGCACTACGTATCAACTTCTGATTGACCGCCACAACAGGATTTCCCGTTGTGCAGCCCCAGCAGTCCAAACCCAGTCCCCACCTATCAGCCATAGGGTTGGACAACCGCCTCGTAAGGCACAAACCCCCACGGTAGAGGGGATTATCACCCAAGTATCGGCACTCTACCCGAACGGAGCGCGAGTTCCCGACCGAGGAATGGCTCCGAGACAGTACACACCCGGTTCATCCGGATATGCATCGCTTTGGCAAGCAAATCAAAATTTTACTCCTCGATCGATACCCACCCCCGTGCCGACACGACTAAGTCCTATATTCCAAGACTTTATAAATCAGATCTCCGTACGTACAGATCCTGCGACGAATATTGGGAAGCAAAAGATAGAACCTACTATACAACCACTGATGGAAGAACCAGAAGACCTGCCTAGGATCATTCCGGGTGGCCTGATCCTTCCGACACCTTCCCCAATATACCCAAACCCTACCAAACCCCTCCCCCTATACACAGAACAAATATCCGAGCCCATTCTAGTTCATCCCATGAAGGGAGGTCCCATCCAACCATTGAACCATTTCTCCCATACACAAACCTAGTCAGTCCTTCGGCAACAAAGCCAGAGTTCTTCCTGCCTGTCCCCCTACTCCACCAGGGACACAAGCCTTTGTTCCCCATCAACTACCCCAAAGAAAATACGCCGCTATTCCTCCCCCATCGACCTATGAATCCCCAACATCTGAAATTATTGAATCCGCAGAATGTCCCAAGCAGGATTCTGACGATGATGAAGAGTTTTTGGATGGAGAACTATCGGAACTCTTTTACCCTTCCCGAACACAACCTGAATCCATCATCCAAACCTTACAACAGATTAAATCTGAATACCCCATGTCTCTACCTGTTCAAGATCAAATCATATCAATGCCCGTCAAACCTACCTTGGTGGTCTCAGATGACTCACCTTCTGACTCATCAGATTCTGAGACCGATCTAGATCCGGTTCAACCAATTGTGCTTGTCTTCGAAACAGAACCACTCATATTTAAAAATGCACAATTTGAGGGGGCAGTCAAGCCATCCAAATTGCCGTACTTGCCATATCATCTACCTGAGGATCTCCTTCCTCAGGATTCCCCCGCCATATCCAAATCAATTATTCCATATCTGGCCCGCGAGCCCCTGATCGCACCAGTAGATAAGTCTTTACCCTCGCCATTATTAGGGCCTCAACATTATGGTGAACCGTTCTCTCGTGCACCTATCGTGTCAATAGCCGCCCTTGCGACTTGCTTTCCCATATCTACATCTTTATTGACTGAACCCCATTCGAAGAAAGATTCTCTTCCTACTAAGGGTCTATGGCAGATCAAACTCCACTTGCATTTTCAACGACATTTAGGCTTTGATATTCTGATAGATGCTGTCAGAATAGACGCTGAAAAACGGTGGCTGAGAAGGCGTCAAACGCGCTTCATGACAGAGAAGAATCGATACACAATGAATGATACATCAGAAAATTCAAGTATCATTCCCCTAAAGATCTTGCAATTTGAGCCTCCATAGAGGACTCACCTTGCATCATCATTCCTGGAGGCCATCCTCTAGTCCTACGTATATTATCTTTTACATACTTTACTATCTCCAAACCTTTACATGCTTTATAAAATAAAAATAAAAAAAATAAAAAAAAACAAAAAATAAAAAACAAAAAAGAGTGAGTAAAGAGACCACGCCCAGGCATACCAAAGAAGGGTGGCAAGGGCATTTGAAAAGAAGGTGATAAAAAGAAAATTCGAGATCGGGGAATTAGTACTTAAGCAAATCATGCCATCAAGACAGCCTCACCCGAGAGGAAAGCTGCAACCCACATGGGAGGGGCCCTATGTGATCACCCATGCCTATTCCGGGAATGCCTACCGCCTGGTAGATGCCGAAGGAGTCGAGGTTCCAGGTTCACGGAATGCACTTTATCTAAAGAAATTCCATGCATGAAAAGCTTTCAATACTTAAAAACTATTATTCTTTCTTCCTGCGATTTCCAGCGTTTAGTACTTGATGATAGAATTATAAGACTCTCAAAGATGAACTCGTATCTATTTGAACACGTTTCCACCAAATCATGTCATTCCCTTCGCACACGTATGACTGGACTAGATTTGCCTGATGGAAGAAAAATTGCCTACCCCGTAGACTGGGACAATTTAAAAACTCCCCAAAGCAAAATGTCCCTTATTTCCGCCCCGCTCGTATTAACCCTAGGTCAAAATGAGGAGTTACCCGGACCTAGCACATGTCCCAAAAACTGGCTCTGGCACTATATAAACACTTCTAGAGGGGAAGCATGAAAAGAATCGGGGTGAAAAACAGAAGAGCCCCCCCCCCTCAAATCAAAACAAAACAAAACAAAAAAAGGCAAAAACAAAAAAAGAGAAAATCAGGCAAGGAGAGGCCAAACACCCAAGTGAACAGGTTAAACTCTCTATTTAGCAGGCTTTCACGCCTTTACGCACGGTATACGCTAAACAACGGCTATACCAGTACAGATCCAAACAACGGACTGTACTTTCCACCCAAAAATAAAGAAGTGGTAAAAAGAAGAAAGCCAGAGGGACCTAGGAAGTAAGACATGTGCTAGACTGGGACAATTCTAAAATATTGCCCGAAAGGAAGATATTACTCTTACCTCATTCACCCTCTCCCCTTTTATTTTTTTTGCAATGGGGGTTCAAAATTGAGCTATGTCCACCGGGAAAAGCGAAATTTTGACCAAGGGTAGATCACGTCCAGGTTTACACCTACACACACACTCACACGAGTTCACTTAGAAACTTGCCTATCCAAAGGAAGCTTATTTAACTTGACTCTTGGTACATTCATGGATTTTTCAGCATGTTTAGAATAATACGATTAAGCATTTGAAAACCATGAACCTAGGAAAATCGACGCCTAAGGCTTATACCTCTCAAATACAATCCTGGTTTGGACATGAGTGACCACAAGGGCTCCTCCACGGGGACTTGATGGTGTCTTTTACTTATGAAAATCAAGAACATTGCCCTCTCACCTAAAAAGTCATTGAAGAACTAAAATGCCCCCTTATGCCACTTATACTTACGCATAAGCTTGCATTTTCCTTTTCCAAAACACCTTGGCATCCGATTTTCTTGAAACATTAAAGTTAACCCCCCCCCCCCCGAATTTAAAATTATCCCCACTCATATGAGAATTGTCCCAACAAAATTTAAAATTATCCCCACTCATGTGAGAATTGTCCCCACTCACCTCATGCCCTTCCGCACATGCGTGAGAAGAAATTGTCCCCACCTCCTACACATAAGTTCTTCTTCACTTACGCACTTGGAATCCCTTCCTTGCGCACTAAAGCCTGATCTCCCGCACTTTACTTTCTCGCATTTATATTTCCATTCCGCCTTAATATGGATTGTAGCCCTTGACGATTCAAGCAAGAAGGGCTCGAAAGTCAGTGCAGGGGCGCAATCTGGACAGATTTAACACTTGGTCCATGGAAAGAATGTTTTATAGGTCTCGAAGGTTAAAACACTCAGGAGGACTTTCAGCAGTAGCAGACAAGAAGCAAAACCAGAAAACCGTCCCAGGCAGGGGGCGGCTAAACCCAACTAGCCGCCCCCCTAGAGACGGCTAGTTTATACTAGCCGCCCCTGCCCCCTACCCTCTTGTCCAGGTAAAAACCCAGGCAAGGGGTGGCTAAATGCAAGTAGCCGCCCCTCACTGGACGGCTAAACGCAACCAGCCGCCCCTCACCTGCTACCCCATCTGCCCTGTCAATCCCAGTCTCAATCAACTCTTCAACTCCTTTTGAATACCTGTCAAAACATTCCTTTCCCAAACATGCATACACACATTTTAGACACATATTCATACACAAAACCTGTATCGATACCACGCTATAATGATTATATATTAGAATTCTACATCCATCCATAAATCAAAACCTATAAACACCAAGTTCATTCATCCACACACATACACATCCCTATAGATTAGGAAGGCTTTCTAAAAAACATTGAACATCCATGCTAAACTATACCAAACCATCCATACAAAACCAGAAATTAAATTGTCCCACCGAAACCATAAACGTAAATTATCTGCTAAACACTTAAAATATAGAAAAGAGATAGGTCCACCAAGAGTTCCGAACTCCAAAGCCTTGAGTCGTGCATCATCGAAATATCACCTAAAACCAAAAAAAAAGAAGAGGAAGAAAAGCATGAATTCATCGCATATATATATACTATTCTTCTGCCTAAAACCAAGACACAAAGGAGCTTTACCTCGGCGTATCATCATCCCCGGGAGGCCGAATCGAAGGAGGAGCGTCCTGGCCTGAAGGAAGTGGCGGCTGAGGGGAAGACTGAACCTCTGGAGCATCAGGAGCGGCGGGAGTCTCTCGAACCGAAGACGCAGCCGTTGCGTATATCCCACGACTCCGAGACGCCGAAGGACGAGAAGCGCGACTGAAGGTAGCCCCGGTGGCCAAGGAAGCCGAGAGAGAATGGTCAGGCTCAAGTGGAAGAAGGTCGAGGTCCGCCTCGGTCATCGAGCCCCCGCCAACCAATTTCCCCCTCATAGTCGCCTCCCAAAGGAGGACCTGCTGAATATCTCTATCTCTACGTTCCAACCTCCCTCGAAGACGCGTCTCCACTGCTCTCAACCTCTCCTCGAGCTCCCGTGATCTCGCCTCAGCAACCCGGAGCCTGTCCTCGCTCAATCGAAGTGCTTCCCGATCTCTATCCCGGCCGCCTGGAGAGAACGAAGCAAATCCCCCATCAAACCCCTGGGAACTCCCACCGAGGCCTCCAACTCTGACACCCTCGCCTGGAGGGAGTCCCTCTCGCGGCCTAGGGTGATGAACCCCTCCTCTCTCAAGGCTACCATGGACCTCAGCCGGTCCACCTCCTCCTCAGCCCGAGAAGCCCTGCCCCTCGCCTGGCCCAACTCCATCCTTGTGGCCGTCAACTCATTCCGGGCCACATCCAACTCCCTCGTCAATTCGAGCTCTCGCTCGGACACCATGGAAGGAGGAGGAGCGGAAGAAGAAGAAGCGCCGTCGGCCCTCGCTCTCGACAGAGCATCCACCTGAGCCTCGAGGACCCGGACCTGGTCCTGCAAGCGTCCTCTCTGTGCCCGCAAGGCCTCTATCTGCCTGGCCCGCGCTTGGAGGTGCTCATTGGCGGTCTTGAGCCTCTTCTCCATCTCGTTCAACTCAACCTACAAAAGCAACACCACTTAGAAAATATTCAAGCAAAACGAAGAAGAGAAGGAGAGCTTCCAAACATACGTAGGCGTCCGGGATCTCCTCCTCCATCGTCCCAAGGATACCCGCATACTCCCGACGATACCAGGCTAGGTATTCGTCACTCGAAGTCACCTTGGGGCGACGCTCCACCAAAGCGCCTCGGCCCATCCATCCCGCCACGTACGTCGCGTAGTTCCTCGGGAGATTCGTGTCCCGAGGAATCCCAGCCACCGGGATCGAGGGGCGCTTCGGCAGAGGATCAGGCACCCACTGATGGTACCCAAGCTGGCGGACAACTCGGCTGATCGCATGGAACACGACCTCATTAAAATAGATCAGCCAGATATCCCGCGACAACTCCGCTGGGGCCTCCTCCTCCGTGTAGGGCCTCCACGTCATCTGTGAAGCATCAAAAGATAGGAAGAGAGCTTAGTCAAACAAAAACCAAATACAAGCCAGAACAAACCTCGAAGGAAAATTTATACCTCTTCCTCCGTCAAGACACAGAAGGCCTCCCGGAACTGAGCGAGGCGATGCAAGCGCGAGGATCCCCAGGGCGCCCATCTCATGGCCCAGGGGAGGACATGATCAAAAGGTACCAGGGTCGGGCGATCGATGGCGAAGTGCTCGTACCCGAAAATCTGGCAAAGAGAGAGGAAAATTATCATGATCAAAGTGAGCTAAACCCAAAAGAAAGCACCCTCTACTCACACATACCTGGAGGAAGGGCGCAAAACCACCAAGGTTCTTTCCCCCAGCCCTCTTAACCTTCTTCGAGAGCTCCGCAAATAGATGGGCCAGCATCGCCGCTCCCCAAGCGTATCGCCCCATGCCCTCTAGGTCCCTCATCAACAGAAGAGAATGTGAGAAAACCTTGTCAGAGGCCGTCGAGAAGAGGACCCGGCCGAAGAAGTATAAAAAGAACGCCCTCAACTCCCTCCGAGCCCTCTGTGGGCACGCGGCCGCCTCTCTCGCCTCGATCATCGCCCACCGCCTCTCGAAGCTAGCTGCAGCTTCGCCCTTCTGACGCTCTGTAAAGGAGCCGAGGCCGTATTGCCTCGACAACTGCCCAAGGGGGATCCGGTTCAGCGTCCTCACGCGCTCCACGTAGTCCCATTCTCCAATCAACTCCAGGAAGAGTGCCTTATAGTCGGCGAGGGTGGCCGCGATCACTGCCTCCCCAGACACCGGAAGACCGGTAATCCGATAAACATCCTCGAGGGTCGGCATGACAGCACCGGTGGGGAGAATGAAAGCGCAACTCTCCGGGTCCCACCTCTCCGCCAAAGCCTCCACGTAAGGACGGTGGACGTGGAACGGCTCGATCAAGAAGAAGGAGCGGAAGCCCGCTCCATCCACCAAACTCCTCTCCTCCTGCCCCAGGGCATCGTACCACCTCTTCGTCCCATGCCACAGAGCCCGAATGCGGTTCGGTCTCTACAAGACGAACGAAGGGAACACGGGTTAGTTAAAAAAAAAAAAGCAATCGAGAGGTAAGGGTTCAACTCTACAAAATTATTTTAAAACCATGCTTAGCAAAATGACACTTCCATATGCCAAATACAGAAACAAAAGCATGAAAGTAAGAAGCTACACTCCCCATATGATCACGCATGCTAGACAAACATCAGCACATCCCACAGTGGTCACCACTCACATGCTTTCTTACATCACGCCCTATCATGCTTATACCTTCCCTAAAACGCACCTAAGCAATATAAAACTTGGACCCGTGAAATGCATGCATACACTCCCTTATGCTCTACCACGATCAAACACGTACGAAGTCACATACACGTAGAAAAGTGTCGCATGCAAGCATACTAAGCCGTACCACTTCTCTTTCTTTCATATACAACAAGCATGGATGTACATGTAAAAAATTGTCCCCTTCCTTTTTTTTTCAAAACACGAACCCGTCCGCATGCTTACAAATCCCACCGTAATCAAACTATACATACAAGCATGCATCTTAGACTCACATATCACTCACTACTACCTACTCATGCATATTAGACACACATATCACACACTATCACCTATTTATAACACGAAAGACATACACATATAAATAAAAGGCTAAGACTAAAGGATTAGGAACATACCACGGCCCGTGTGGACCCAGGAGCGTCCACCTCGGCCTCGTCGGGATCGTCCATCCCATCGTCATCCTCCTCCTCATCCTCCTCAAACACGGCCTCCTCGGCCTCGACCCCAACACCCACGCCAGCCTCGGCAGCCCTAGTACCCATACCCTCGGCCTCCCCGTGTCACGCCCCAGGGCGGCCGTCCCCGAGACGTGGCAAATATATAAATGATATCAGTAATCCATACACGAGGTCAAATAAATACTCCACAATAGAAAAGGCAATACACAAGTAACTGACATCAAATATATACAAAAAGCGGAAGCTCAAATGACTAAGTCTGTAATTCAAAAACATATTACAGACTAGAGTACACAATCAACTGTCCTGTGAGAGCCAATATATACAATAACTGACATCAACAGTCTACATACCGTGCACAAGCACAAGTATAATACATACAATGAAAAGGGAATGCTGATAGCCTCCGACTCGCAAGACATCCAACGCGAACGCGGGTCTCCTACTCGGATGGCGCCAGGGGAGCTCTTCTCTTGGATCCGACTCAGCGTCAACTGGGGAAAAACATAAGCGAGGGGTGAGCTACAAGCTCAGTGAGTGGTCAGAAACCAAACACCAACACAACATTCGATCCTAAGGCAATCACCTATCAAGGAAACCATGGGTAGAACCCAACGGTTAACAAGGTCACACGGCGGTGCAACCATACCTAGCCCCCACAGGGGTGAGCCTAGGGACTTGAAGGACAAACTTGTTGTTCTACACCGTTCGTCATCCGGTAGCGCTCTCCCGGTCAGCCTCTACCTGGAGCCGGCCACGGTCAGTACACTGTCGACAGCGTCGATGGTACCTACAGGTGGGGGTCCACCCAGGGCGGCTCGTACCTAGGAAGCATCCACACGGATCCGGCGAAGGGGAGAACGATAATTCATGCTCGCAATATCGTCTGGTGGTCCACCCTCGCGTAGCCTCACCCGGTACACTCCCATGATCAGTACATCCGCCGAATGCATCGGGAGTACTTACAAGTGGGAGTCCTCTGTCAGGGCAGCTTCAACATCTGGGCCACAACATACGACGATATTGGGAGGAGCCACTACTTGTTCGCAGCGCGAACCCCAGGGGAAAACCTACTACACAAGCTGGTGGGTCGAGTATCAACTCGAGCCCACCCCACTCACGCCAATACCCTCACCCTCACCCCGATGGGTGACATAGGATCTTGAGAAATTACACGAACTGGCAGATCGAACCAACGCCGACCCACCACACCCTCACCCTCACCCCCTCCTCGGGGTGACATAGGCTCTTGGGGAAGAGGTCGATTGTTCTACTCCACTCGTCTTCCGGTAGTCTCTCCCGGTGTGGCCCCTACTACCTGATGGCCCCTGGCATCTCACAGGGTTCAGGCCTCTACCGGACTAGTCTCCCAAGACCGCTACCTCAGCTGTATGGGCACACCAACACGCGTCATGAGTAGTATCGGGGAGATCTCCACCGGACTTTACTACGCCGGGCAGTCTCTACTCGGAGCCGACGAAGTAAAGAACACTCGACACCCGCGAATACGATCCCTATGGATCCGTCATCATCGGTTATCAAACACCGATAAGCGCAATGAATTCTCATGAATTCCCTCCAGGGCGCATAACTCAGATGCGGGGAAGACATTTTATTCTATGTGTCAAAGGCATGGTATGACCCCATAGGAGGTCGTACACTTGTCTAATCTCATTAGACAAGACTCATGGCCCAATAGGCATATACAGAATATGCAATTAATTACCCAGGGATAACTTACTTAAACATGCTTACGAGGGCATAATAAATATTCAATCACATAAGTACGACTTAAGCAGGCGTTGGATATCACCAACTCAAAGGGGAGGGTTAAGCGCGATCCGCGCGACAATAGGTGTATGCCAATAATTCCAAGCGAACCCGAGTCAAGTAGGAACTACATCTACTCACTCGGTTAGCGAAAGGAGGGAGGGCGAGAGAGAGGGAATGCCTCATCCCCTCTCGAAGATGGTCATAGTTTTGCCCCAACAAGATGGGTGCAACAACTATACCACACCCTCGAGTACTAAATCGGGATTATTGCGCATACACCCCGTTATTAACCCAAGTTAGACATGCTGGATATGTTCAATTAATAATACAGGTAGTAATTCAAACAAAATAACCTAAGTCATGCCATATTCTATACAATACATAGGCAAGTATAAGGTAGAATAGGGGTTCTACACAATATACGAGCTATACAACCTAGCATGCATGATATCTAACATATTTAGGGTGCAATTAAGGCCCCATGGAAGCGCGAAGCACGACTACGTGCATCGAGCGCTCCCGGAAGGGTTGGAATCAAACCACTCACCGATACCCGAGTCGTCGCGCATCCCATCCGACGAGGTCTGCAAGGCAAGGGGTACCAAAATGATGAGTATAACCATAAATAAGCACATAGAAACAATTAGGCATGCCTAAGGCTAGACATGCACGCAAACGGGCTCGATCGCACGCAAGCATGGATGCACGCACGCGTGCCCGAGCCCCCCGGACACCCACCCGAGGGTGCCGAACCTCCGCACGCCCAAAACGGGCCCCGGGCAGCACCCGCGCGCGGCCCCTGCGCCCGCGCGCGCATGCCGCGCGCCCTGTGCGCCCGCCGCGCGCAGACGCGCGCTCCGCGCGCAGACAGCGCGCGGATACGCGCCCCTGCGCGTACGCACGCGTGCTCCCGCGCGTCCCAGCGCACCCGCACCAGCGCGCACGACCCGCGCGCGTACCTGCGCGCGCCCGCGCGCTCCACCCGCGCGACAACACCTGCGCGCACGCCCGCACGCGCGCTCGCGCGTGCAGACCCGCGCGCCCAGCCGCCCAAGCCCTCCCCCAAGCCTCCCACATGCACCCAAACACAATTACCACCCATGCATGCCCTCCCAAGCACCTAAACATGCATAAAAACCGATTAAAGAAGAGGAGAAACTCACCGAAAGAGAGGGGAAGGGAAGGGGGAGGTGTGGGGGCTCATCCGCACGCCCGCAACCACCTCGACCGCCACCACTGCTGCCACCACCTCTGCCTTGGGAGGCCTTCTCTTGGCTGGTCCTCTTCTTCCAAGCACACCCTTCATAGAGGCATAAAACCAAACACATGGGGGCTGATTTGGAGAGGGAGAGAAACAACAACAACAACCAACAATAAACACAAGCTCACACACCTTTCTCTCTTCCACATCTTCTTGTTGTTGCATAAACACAAACACCTCATCTTCACCCCCATCCCTAGCTGATCCAACACAAAGAGGGACCCAAAGAGAGAGCTTGAAAGATAGAGATCAAGCAACAACATCTCCTTCCCTTGATCTTCCTCTTCAACTTGATCTCCTTCAACTTCCTCTCCTCCTTGCTCCATCTCCTTCTCCTTCTCCTCCTCCAAATACACACCAAAAGAGGGAAAAAGAGAGGCCCAAACAGAGGCTGAAGAGCTGAAGTCGTGGGATTTGGGGGGTATTTATAGGCATGGTCGGGCTGAAAGACTAAGTCGTCCTCGGACTAAAAACTCTGCGCAGCCTTCACTTAAACGACCATAACTTCCTCAATACAGCTCCGAATTGCATGATTCCAGTGGCATTTGAAAGATAAGACGATTATCTACAACTTTCATGTTTACACCCAGATCAAATAACCTCTCCAGCTATTTCAAAATCTAGGCTAAACATCTTACAGGGCTGCTGCCTGGATTTCTCAACTTCGGGGTATACATGGAAAAATACCCATAACTTTTAATATACGAATCCAGTTGATCCAATTCCACTTCTATATGGAAGCTATCTCCAAACTTAACATCTCGTAATAATATCGTATTTTTATCTCTTCATCTTGGATTTTAACAAAATCAAATCCGAATACCAATCCAAAACTGCATAATTCCAAAAACGTTATCGGAATTAAATGAAAATTTTATGGGCAGTATTAAACAATACCAGGACCCATAATATGCAGTTATATCTTCAATCAGAGTCCTTAAACCCCAGAAGGTAGCTAAAAATCAAAATTTTAGCGACTCCGATCGAAATTAGGACTCTAAATGACACAGGTCTAACACCCCGGCCCCGTCCCTAGCCTCTCCTATCCCCTCCGCCCTCCCCACGCCGGAGATAAACTCCGCAAAGGCCCCCATAGCCCTACTCTCCTCCTCCTCAGCCCTGGCCTCTGTGGCCTCCCTATCCAGCATCCCGACGAGGGCGTCCAACGACGCCCTCTCACTCTCACTCACCCCCTCGGCCTCGGTCCCTCCCTCCATTACACCCCCAACCAATCCCCCGGCCCCCGAAACCACCTCCTCGACCACTACCGGTCGATCCCCACCCCTCCTCTTGCGTGTATAACCTATCATAACGCTCCCAACCCCCGGGACAGCCCCCGAAGACATACCCATGCCCCTAGCCGCACCGGTATCCACCGACGGCACCTCCGCCGCACCCACGACCTCCCTCACGACCTCCTCCTCCACCCGATCACTCCCCGATGAACTAGACCCCGAGACAGCCCCTCTCTGCTCTCGGGAAGACCAAAGGCGCATCGAAGTTGTCTTCTTCTCCTTCGTCATCTCCTCCGATTTCGCACAAAGAAAGACCTAAAGAAAATCTAGGGCTCCGAAATCAAGAAGAAAGGGATGATGGAAGGACGAAAACAAAGGATTCAAGGCGAGTTTTTTCCAGTTTGGAACGAAGAAGAAGAAGAAAGGAGGGAAGAGGAACCGTTTTAAACGTATGGAGAGAGAGAGAGAGGGTCTTTTCGGTTATAAGGGACCCAGTCATGGGGCGGCTACCCGCGAGTAGCCGCCCCCTCTCGGGCGGCTAGTTACAACTAGCCGTCCCTCCCAGTTTTTCTCTTTCACTTAAAAAACCCCTTTCCAATCTTTTCAGCCCTAAATTTCAAGGTTCTCCATACCAAACAGCCATGTATTGGCTTATTTCCAGACATTAGTTGATCAAACACGACTTTTTCGAAGTTTTGCCACACTTTCAGTACCGTTCAAAATCCAATTTCTCCAGTTCTGGTTCTTTTCCAGAGTTCATATTCTTCGGATGACCCGACTCACCCAAACTCAACTTTTACTTGCTTTCTGTCGGCGATATCCCCTCCTTGCTGAGTTTTCCCAAGCACGGGAACGGTAGGCACGAGGAAACTGACGCTGGGCTGCTCCGTGCACGATAGCTAAGAACCCCGACCGCGGGTTGGATCACTCACCATTTACTTTTCCCCGCCTTCCACCTGGATCATCCTCTCGGATAAAATTTCTAAGTCAAGACCTAGCCTCTGATGGTCTAAATCAACTCCCCGAGTAGTACTGCTCGTATTGGCACAACTCCTTGAAGGTCGGGCCGGCCAAAATAGGGGTCTCTTTCCTTATCATCGGTCGAAGTCTTTTATGCTTCGCACAAAGACTCCGTCCGATGAGGGACAATTGTAGATACCCCAATTTTGACCGTCCAGAGAGACAGAAATACTTCAAGTAACACACGGAAATATCCCACAAGTGGACACCAATAGAGAACCAAGGATTCGGTAAAACCAGAAACCCCAAACCCTAGCCTTGACCCAAAACCAAAAACCCTAGCCCTGACCCTAAACCATAAAACTAAACCAAAACCTAAACCCTAACCCTAAGCCAAAACCCCAAACCCTAGCCCAAACCCTAACCCTAAAACCAAACCCTAGCCCGGACCTAAACCTAAACCTACCCTAAAACCAAAACCCTAAAAAAACCCAAGTCCCTAGAAAGGGGCGGCTAGCCCTAACTAGCCGCCCCTTACTGGGCGGCTAGTTTGCACTAACCGCCCCCTGGCCGACTTTGGACCAGTCCCCTGGATGGGACATAAAGCAGCAATAAATGCTGATCATTGCGGCGGGTCATGACCTTTAGCCGCCCTCTCTTGGCCGGATCAATCCAAGTAACCGACCTAAGCCACCGCTTGTCAGAGATGGGACGTTTGGCAGGTCATGATGGGGGCGGCTACCAGAAAGTAGCCGCCCCATCCCGGGCGGCTAGTTAGCACTAGCCGCCCTTCACCTGGTCTCTGACAGAAGAACCAGAGAATTAATGAGAGGTCCAATCGAAGCCACCCACTCCATTACCCCCGGGATATTTCCCTGCCTCTCTTTTACTATAAATAGAGGAGGTCTCAAGCCTTCAACAACATCCACAAAATCACCAAGTAATCCACAACATCAACAACCCACAAACCCACTTGTCCAACCTTCCCCCACTTGAAATCCCAAGAGAGAGAGAGAGAGAGAGAGAGAGAGCCCCCTTTTGTGAGAGAAACACTCATTCCCTACATAAAATACCCTCTCATCCCACCCTCCATAAACCCAGGCTAAACCCAGCTTAGCCTCTGCCCAAGACCCCACCCTTTTCCTACCAAACCCCTGCCCAAATCCCCCAGACCCTGGACGGCTAACCCTACCTAGCCGCCCCAGTCCAGACGGCTCAAACCCACTAGCCGCCCCACACTTACACACCACCCACACTCCCTTTGTCCCAAGACTCCTTTAGTCAAGCCCCGGAAGCAGAATAGGATTACCAGTTTTTCACCTCTGTGTACGGTATATCCGTGTCTCAGAGCGGAGACCCCACAAACTCCCCACGTAGGCGATCAAATCCGACCCAAACCCTTTCCTGTTTTTAGAAAAAGCAGGTGGCGATCACAAACCCCCTTGAATCCTCTTGAGACACTGTCGGGCACCTCAACCAGGAACGACACCCTCACCCCTTCCGAGAAGACGATCCGACCGAGCCCGCCAGGGCACGCATCCGATCCGAAATCCCCGAAGAACCCCCACACACGCGGATTTTTCGACACCGACAGCGACGACTCGATTGGATGCACGTAGTCGTGCGTTGTGCATCCATTGGGCACCCTGACTATACTACTTATTTATTTAAGTAGTATGATCAAATCAGATCCATAATATGCTACATATTTACATGCTAGGTTAGAATAGCTCGTATATTGCGTAGAACCTCCTTATTCTACCATATACTTGCCTATGTATTATATTCATATGTGAATAATCATGTTTGAATGCGCCCTGCTTGTATGGGCATGTATCTCCTTGCATTATATGGATGTATAATATATGGCATGTCTTAGGTAGTCTTATAATACTACCCCCCTAGATTAGTAATATCTAGCAGGATTAAGCCTGGGTTAATAATCGGGTGCATACTTAATGTTCCTTGGTCATAAGACTTGAGTGCGTGGTATAGTTGTTGAACACATCTTGTTGGGGCAAAGCTATGACCGGCTTCCTAAGAGATGAGGCATTCCCTCTCTTTCGCCCTCCCACTTTGCGCAAACTGAATAAGTAGATGTGGTTCTTACTTGATTCAGGTTTACTTGGAATTATTGGCATGCGTCTGTTGATGCGCGAGATCGTGCTTAACCCTTTCATTTTAAGTTGGTGATATCCAACGTATGTTAGGTTATATATTGCGTGCTTGCATGATTAATGCCCTTGTATGCAAGTGTAGCTAAGCCATGCTTTGTATATATGTTGCATGATATATTGTCTATGATGTGTATCATGTATATAATTACGATAGAATTCTCCTATATTATAATTGCACATGTTAGACTAATCGTGCATACATGTGCTAGACGTGGGTATGACCCATTGTCGGGTTGTACCTTAGTTAGAGCGCAAGCGATGTAATCATCACCCTACATCCGTGTGATGAACTTGTTGGAATTCAGGAGAATTCGATGTTGTACTGGTATTTCAAACCGGTGGTTATGGTGTTTAAGCTAGGCGTACTCGTGCTAGGCACGTCTATGAACCGCCCATTGGGTTATGCCGTGGGCTTATTTTCGGTGCGAGAACTGAGGTAACTCCTTGCGTCCGCGTAACGCATCTGTGTGGGAGTACATATGTATTCAATAGCATCGGTAGGCGATTACCAAGAGTAGTTGTTTTTTTATTGGGTTCGCTTTGCGAACATGAAGTGTGTCCTCCCAATATCGTCTGTATTGAAGCGGCACAGGTTGTAGCTGTCCTGACAGAGGGCCCTATTTGATAACACATTTGAATTTTCTGTTTAATTAAAAAAGAAAAATCACCTCCAATTGTGTTACCAAACGGGTCCTAAGAGCAAGATAAAAAATGCATGCCACCCAAGTTGAATGGGTAGAAAAGACTTCAATCAACATGCCCATAGAACCGCTCCGAGCGCTACTCACCTTATGTGAATTGGACAGTTGTGGAAATTAATCAGGTTTCAGGTCACTTATTGTTTTGGGGAAGGTTTGAATAGATTACATGAATATATAATTATAGTTGACTGTGTTACCAGGCCTCATGCACCATAATGAATACTTAAGCTAACAAAATGTTGATTGTTTCTTTAGTCTCCAGATGAGGTTATTTTATATTGGGATAGATAACAATCTATGCTGAATAGGTAGATTTTTGTTTGATTACCTTTTCTGTTATTCTCATTAAGAAGCGTAAAAGTGGTATTTTTGTTGTTTGATACACCTTTGATAAGGTAAGGATAAATGATAGATAAGAGATGGACAAAAATTTATAACTTTTTAAATGACAATTATAACTCTGCATAAATTATTTGTGTTTGGAAATATGTATGAGAGATGTGTGTGATATGATAGATGTGACAGTTTTTTAAATATATGTAGAGAATGTTAGGTAAGATAAATTTTTTAAAATGACAGAAAAAATATATTTTTACCTATTGGTATAGATAAGCCCTAATAAATAATTCCAGCCTTTTATGAGAATAGTTATCAAGTCTCATCTTAGTTTATCCAGACATAGCTATCAATGTTTATTCTAGCAAAACAAACATCTTTTTTTGCTATTCTCCTATATTCTTCCATATTCCTTGCATATGTTCCATCCCAAGCAGGGGAGGGGGGGGATCGAAGATTGAGAAATTGAACTCCGAAGTCACTGATCATTCATCTATAACCATCAATAAGTCAGACGTCCCAATCATTTCACAAGAAGTTAGCCAGATCCACAAATTATAGAAGGTTAACTTTCATTTTTAACCTAAATTATTTTTTTTTATTATAAAATTGGTCCTGGGATAGTTTTAATTACAAAACTGACTTTGAGACTAGTTTGATCAGGTCTGCGTTGTCATCTTAGTGCTGACTTGGATAGTTTTTTTTTTTTTTTTACACTCATGTCTCCTGCAAGTCATGATTGAATCATGTTTCTTATAAATGCCGTATTTTGTTTACATGTTATTAAAATTTACAAAAATTTAATTTTAAAATTTATGGATAGGTTTGATAGATTCACCATAATTTCACTTACCTTATTATCCATAAAATATTTATCAAAGCTATTCTTTAGAAAAATTTAAAAGTTATATTTTAAAATTAAATTTAAGAGAATATTCAAATTTAAAATTAGGATAAGATTCAATATTCAAATAGTATTTAAAGTTTAATTTTATAAAACAATCATTCAAAATAAAATTTAATATTGAAGTTTAAAAATCTTAAGAGGTGATTTTCATTCACATCTATAGATAGAGAACATGATTACAAATCACGTCCTATGTAAAAAGGATTTAAAAAAATCAATGTTAGCGTGGCAGCGTTGACCTTGTCAAACTGACTACAAACTACATTTAAAATTAGTTCAGGGGTAGTATTAAAATTAAAAAAAATATGGGGGCTGAAAATGAAAATTGCCCCTTAAAGAATATAACATTACAATTAGCTGATTTATAATGACTTTTTCAAATGTTGTTTGACTTAGGGTTGCCCTGAGGAGGCTAATCCAAACTAGACCCTCAAACTTGAAGAGGCCAACCTGGACCCAATCCAACGAGTTTGGTTCAAGTTTGAGTGGGTTCAAATTTGATTTGGTTTATGTTGGTTTTCAGACTGAGATTGATTAGGTTTAAGTTTTACTTACAATGATGTCATTTAGATAATTTAAATTCCATAATCATTGATGTTCTACACACAAAAAAAGATGATGAAGATGAAAATGATGAATGCAATAGAGAGAAAATATGTAAATGAAACTATGATAAACATATCAAATTTCATCTCATATATTAAGTATTTTAAATTTTACCAAAACATTTAAATTTACTATTCATCAGTTCGGGTTCAGGGTGAATTATAATATTTTAATCCTTAGACAAACACAAATCGAATTAGGTCTGGGGTGTTTAGATTTGATTTAGATTGAATTTTAAGCTAAAATCTCAACCCAAGCTCATCTAAGGGACTGTTTGAAAACTTGTTTGAAAAGAAAAATTTTGTAAAGTAGTTTTATGAAAGAAAGTAAGAATTTGGAACAAAGAAAAAGTGGTGAAAAATAAAATATTTTCTTTTAATCAACTTTTATGGTATTTGTCCATATGATGGAAAAAATTTGCATCATTTTCTCTCAAATTCTTACGTATGAGGAAAAGAAAAAAAATCACTTTTTTAATAAGATAAAATAAGAGGCAAAAGTAATGAATTTTTTATTCTACTATTTAACCCAATCATCTGGTTTTTAGATGGTTAAAGAGAAAATTTTTACTTTTTATAACTTTCATTCATTTTTTTTTTACACGAACACACACTTAGAAATCACACTTTCTTTGTTCTTAAAAAGTATATTTTTTAATTAATAAATGAAATATTTTTTTATTAAATAATTTTTTGAGGACCATTTATTATCTTTAATTTTTATGAAAATAAAAATAAATTCAAATGGGTTTTCGTGGTTCAACCCACCAAATTACACTCTCACCAGTAAAGTGATTGATCACAACCTGACTCTTTCCCCTTTTTTTTTTTCTTATAATCTCATTTCATTAAATAAAAAAAATTATAAGACAGCGAAGTACAAATACAAAGCCAAGCTCGGCGGGCGTGCCGACTGCCGACTGAGCACCGCAACACGGGCTCTGCATCGACGGTTGACTTTTTAATTGATTCCCATGTACCGAGTCAGACGTGAATTTATTAAATCCGTCCCCCCTTCCTTTTTTTTTTTCTTTCTATTGTTTATTTGGTTGGAACGGCAAACCCCGTCGTCACCCTAGATTATCTTCAACTTTATTTATATTTTTATTTATTATTGATTTAAAAACATTTAATGACGACATCGAAATCCGCTTCATATGATATAATAATTAATAATATAATTGAGGGTTGGATACAACAGCACGTCACGAGCTCTCTCTTTCTTTGGGGTTTCGCTTGTCGTGTACGGCCCGCCATTCGTTGACATTTTCTTTTCGATGGCTTGATCAGAGACCAGTCTTCATCAAATGGCGATCCTTTCTCTTGGACCACTACCTAATCATTTATCCACCCCTTCACATTTCCAAACCCTAAACCCCCCCCCCCCCCCCCCCGCCCCCCTCTTGTTACACTACCTTCGGTATAGTTTACTTTAAAATAACCTGGGCAGCTCTATCCCCACCATGCAGGTTGCTGTCTCCCTCAACCAGAAAAAATTAACAAAAATAATTTATTTAGTTTTGTAATCCACTATCCCCACCTCCCCTCCCCACCAACCAAAAAATTTAGAAAGATCATTCTCACCACCTAAAAATCACTAAGGTGAGGATAATCGATGCATGTGTTCTGGAAGTTGTTCGACAACCTTGAAGTCGAATAGATGTACTCGCGGACGACAACAGGTCAGTCGACCTAGGGGGTTATGGGCGACGGGAGGCACGTCGAACAAACAATTAGGCAGCCTATGTTATGGATGGAGTTCGACAGTCCTACTATCGAATATATGTACTGGAGGACGACAACAGGCTAGTCGACTTGAGGATTTATGACGACGGAAGACCCGTCGAACGTTTACAGTGTAGTGATCTATGATTTTAACATTGGACATTCAAAATGTTTTAAACCATTTACACTAACTATGCTTACCAATTCATTCATTCATTCAAAATGTTTTAAACCATTCATACTTTGTTAGCCTTAAAATTTAGTCTCCACTTCAATAAAAAAAATATATATAAACACTGATTGATACATGGGTTGACAAACACAGGGAAAACAAGAAAATTGTTCTAAAATCATCTGTGTCAATTGTGTTTTTGTTTCAAACGTCGTTTTGTTATTTCTGAGGGCTTAACATCAGTTCATTTCGTTGTTTTGTTATAATTGAATATGATCATGAATAAGATAGTCTAAAGATTTTGATGTTAAAATAAAGAGCAATAAATTCATGCTATGACAATAATTTTTAAATTGAAATTCAAACTCCGGTTCCCTTCATGGTCGAACTCGATCCATAACACAGGCTGCCTAATGGTTTGTTCGACGGGTCTCCCGTCGCCCATGACCCCCCAGGTCGACTGACCTGTTGTCGTCCGCCAGTACATTTATTCGACTTCAGGGTTGTCGAATGGCTTCCAGAACACATGCATTAATTATCATCGCCTTAGTGATTTCAGGTGGTGGGGATGACCTTCCTAAATTTTTCGGTTGGTGGAGAGGGGAGGTGGGGATAGTGGATTACAAAACCAAAAAATTGTCTTTATTAATTTTTTCTGCTTGGGGGGGGGGGGGGGGGGACAGCATCTAGGTTGGTGGGCCTAGAGCTGCCCATTATTAATTGATAATGGACGGCTCTATCCCAACCTGGGTATTTGCTTTCCCCACCACTTAACTGTTCCCACAAGCCATGATTATTATAAAATCCAATCCCACCACCATATATATTACATATAAGTCAAATCATAATCTCACCACTCCCTTAAGTTCTCTTCCTTTCCTCTTCCTTCTCTCCTCTGTCTCCTACTCGTTTTTTATTCTTTCATTTCCTCGTCTCTCCTCTCCCTCCCATCCCACTTGATCCGCCCTCTTCTTCTCTCCCTTCCACCTAACGCCCTCCTCTCCTCTCCCTCCCACCGGATGAACCATTGAAAAGGAGAACCCACGCGTCATCTTCTATCCGCATTAAGTATGTGTCATTCTTTGTTCTTGATTGTATATTTCTTATCTTATTCTAGATTGGTTATTGAACAAAAAAATTATTTAGAGTTTGGGATAGAAAGATTAGTTATTCAAAAAATACAAATAAAATTTGGGATAGAAATCTAGGGTTTGATATTATAACTAAATATGTGATTGAAAGATTTGTTATTCAAAAAATAAAATTAGGGTTTAGGATAGAAATCTAGGGTTTGAGACAAAATGTAGATTGAAACTTAGGGTTTGGGATATAATGTAGATAGAAAGCTAGGATTTGTAATAAAATGTGGATTGAAAATTGATTTTGTTCTTAAAAATTTGTGGTGGGATTGAAACGTATGGTTTGTGATAGAGGTGGATTGAAAGATTGGTTAGTAAAAAATAATGTGGATTGAAACATTATAAACATATGGTTTGTGATAGAATGTGGATTGAAACCTAGGATTTGGGATAAAAAGATTAGTTATTCAAAAAAAAAAATTATGGTTTGAGATAGAAATATATGGTTTTCCATAGAAATTTAGGGTTATTTTTTGATTGAATTGAATTATGTTTAATGTTCAATATTGAAGATGAATGTATTTATAAATTCGGCTATTGAATTTTTCTAACACAACAGTATTAATATTTAATATAAATGAATTTATTTCTTAGGCAATTCCACTATAGTTTTTGTATAGCTCTCATTTTCAAGAAACATAATTTCATGACCTGTAGAAAACTATGACATCCATTTGTATGAGATGATCTTATTCATTGCAAAATTTTATATGCAGCATGAATGCAATACTCTTTATTATAGTTGGATTTTGATCTCCGTGACTTTGTTGTGTTATCCTCTCAAGATTTGTGAACCGAAAGAATTAAATTGGCCGTCCAATTGGTTACATAAGACCATAATAAAACTAGTCTAGGTAGACTAGAAGAGAAAAAAAAAAGAAGGCAGATGGTATACTGATGAATTATTGTGTATTTTTAGCGTAACTAGAGTATATAAATTACTTCTTTTAACATGTCATTGTCTATTTGTAGCTTAAGGAAGATGTAATACAACATCTTCAGCCATTACTGGATAGGAGGACAATTATTTCTTCTGCGCAATCCAGCATCCCACAATTGCTTCTATACTTGGAGAATGGCACACCACTTCCCGATGCAACAAGGGTGGAACAACACTCCTAGAAAAGACATGCTTTGACACAGATGACTTTATCACAACCACCTTGTTATTATTGTTAAGGCAACCCATGTGTCAAAAAAAACTTGTTATATTTTGTTAGAGGGGAGACTAAACCCCAAGAACATGGCATTTCTTTGGTTTTGAATGGCCCATGACATTGTGAATATTCATGTTTGTAATGAATGTCTTTTTAAAATGTGTGTGAATGATCGGTTGGGATGTGAATGACTAAGAAAAATCATATGGTCGATTTGACAGGTTGTATAGTTTTTTATGTATTCATGTGTTAAGTTAATGTATGTGAGGATCCCCACATCATGATAAAATGTTGAATCTTGTGTAACAACAGGCATCAGATTTTTTTTTCGTTCATCTGCTGGTACTAGTTGACTACACTGTAATTGTTTGACGAATTCTAGGACACATGCTTCATAATAGTTCATTCGACGGACCTCTCGTCGCCTATTAAAACCAAGTCGACTAAACATTTGTCATGGAATAATGTATCCTTTCGACTCTGGTTTGTCGAACGAATTCCAGAACACATGCATATTCATGGTTTTGTTCAACGTTGCTTTTGTCGTCCAAGACAACCCAGGTCGATGGTCCTGTTGTCGGCCTTCAATACAACAACTCGACACGAGGTATGTCGAACGGATTCCAGAACACATGCTTCCTAATGGTTTGTTCGACGTGCATTTCATCATCCCGGACAAACAAGGTCGACATCTTGTTGTCAGCCTTTAATACAACCACTCGACTCCAGGTGTGTCGAACGGATTCCAGAACACATGTTCATTCATGGGTTTGTTCGACGTGACATTCATCGTCCATGACAACCCATGTCGACGACCCTTCTGTCGGACGATAATGAAATCAGTCGACTTTTGGTGTGTCGAATGGATTCCAGAACACATGCTTCCTTTCATGGCTCATTCTATGGGCCTTCCATCGCTATTGTTATCCCAGGTCGACTGGATATGGTCGACCATTTAAGGTCGAACACCATTGAATCATATGAATTCCCAATGGTTTGTTCAACAGGACACCCGTCGCCATTGTTATCCTAGGTCGATTGACCTGTGGTCGGTTAGTTGTACTTTTGATCGACGCGAGGTCTGTCGAACGATGTCCAGAACTATCCCTTTGCAGATTGTTTTGACTCATAAATTTGGGTTTCCCGTCGCTTGGAAAACCCCAGGTCGATTACTCTGTGGTCGAATAGAAGCAAACCTATGTGTATTTCCCAAGTTACTTGGTTATCTAATCAGGGCATTCATTGTCCTCTCAAAGGGTTGGTGGAAAGTTGTTGTAATATCGCCGGAAGGGTTGCCGGAAGGGTCGCTGAAGCCATCGGATTTCGACTGGGTAGTCGAGGAGGTGCATCGTGGTCGACGAAAAGCGGTGGGGAAGGCATCTCTTACGTTTTGGGCTAGTGGAGAGAGGTGGCTAGTGGGGTAAATGAATTTTAAAATTAAATACATTTTTGTGTTATTTGGGTTTGGGGGGGAGTACTCAGGTGGGATAGAACTCCATACATTTTTTAGTGTGTTATTTGGGTTGGTTGGGGGGGGGGGGGGGGGGGGTGCAAGTACTCAGGTGGGATAGACCTTGATAAAAGTAGTGGAGGACAGCTCGGTCGCATTTCTGACAATTGCCTTTGACAGATCGTTATGGACGAAGAAGTGGCCTTTTTTCTACCATGGAAATTTCGTTCATAATTGTTGGTCATTAAAAAAATAAACCAAAAAATAAAGAAATCAGAGTCTGCTTTCGGTTTCCACATTGAGAAAAACACGGAATCGGCCAAACTCGGCAGTTTGTCGTCGATTTAAGCAAAGCTCATTCCCCGGGTTAGGTTTTGATTATATTCTTCAAAACCAAAAATTCAGGAATTCAAGGAACAACAAATTCTAATTGGAGAAGAGAAGAAGAAGAAGAAGAAGAAGAAAAAACAAACCAAACCCTAGATTTAGATAGAGATATGGCATGCGTCGCTGTATTCTCGTCCCTGCGGAGGAGGAAATCGCCCCTTCTCGGGGCCTTCTACACACCGTCTGATCTATCGGGACCGGGCCTCGTCGAAACGCTAGAGACCATGTCGTCCGGTATCCTTACGAAGTCACACCCTCCTCATCATCAGATCAGCTTCCAGAGGAGGAACACGAGGTCCCTCCTCCGTAAGATCGAGGTCTTCTCCTCGCTCTTCGACTCCTTCAAGGACTCGAACGACGACGATGATGTCCTTCCATCCTCCGCCGTCCTCTGCCTGAAGGAGCTCTACATCCTCATCTACCGCTCCAAGATCCTCCTCAACTACTGCTCCCAGTCCAGCCGCCTCTGGCTCCTCCTCCAGAACCCCGCCCTCTCCGGCCACTTCCATGACCTCAATCAGGAATTCTCAACCCTCCTCGACGTCTTCCCCTTGGACGACATCCGAAAGTCCTTGTCCGATGAGGTGTGTGAGCACATCGATCTCCTCAGGCGGCAGTCGAGGCGGTTGAGGCTTTTCGTGGACGCCAACGACGAGGCCCTCCGCGGGAGGATCTTCTCTTTCATCGACCAGCTCGAGCACGGCGGGCGACCTTGCAAATCGGACCTCCGGGAGGTGTTTGTCGTGTCGTTGGGGATCTCCGATGCCAAGTCTTGCATGGCCGAGATCGAGTTCCTGGAGGAGCAGCTCTATAACCAGGAGGATGACGTCGATCCTTCTGTGCTCAACGGCGTCATCGCGTTGGCCAGGTATTGTCGGTTCCTGCTGTTCGGGTTTGACGAGGAGGTCATCGATGTCAAGGGGGGTCGTTTCAAGAGATCGTCGGAGGAGGAGGAGGAGGCGATCGCGGTGCCTAAAGACTTCTGCTGCCCGATCTCCCTCGACTTGATGAGGGACCCGGTGATCGTATCGACGGGGCAGACGTATGACCGGGCGTCGATCGTGCGGTGGATGGAGGAGGGCCACTCGACCTGCCCCAACTCCGGCCAGACCTTGAAGCACCATCGCTTGGTTCCCAATCGCACCCTCCGGAGCCTCCTATCACAGTGGTGTGCGGCCCACGACGTGCCTTACGAACCGCCCGATGATGCGCCTTCCGAGGCAACTCTCACCGCCTCCATGAGCAGGGCTGCGGTCGAGGCAAACCTCGCCACGGTCGAGCTTCTGGTGAATCAGCTCGAGGGAGGGTCTGAGACTGCCAAGACGGCCGCGGCGAGGGAGCTGAGGTTGTTGGCGAAGACGGGGAAGGAGAACCGGGTCTGCATCGCGGAGGCGGGGGCCATCCCTCTCCTCCGCGGCATGCTATCATCGAGGAATCCTGTCATACAGGAAAATTCGGTGACGGCTATGTTAAATCTCTCGATCCATGATAAGAACAAGGTTCTGATCATGGAGGAGAAAAATTGCCTGAGATTGATTGTAGGTGTTTTGAGACACGGGTGGGTCACGGAGGCTAGAGAAAACGCCGCAGCAACTCTGTTCAGCCTCTCCGCGGTGCACGATTACAAGAAAAGGATTGCCGATGAGCCCGGTGCGTTGGAAGCACTTGCTGACCTTTTGAAAGACGGGAGCTCGAGGGGTAAGAAGGATGCGGTCACCGCGATGTTCAATTTGTCAACCCACGCGGGGAGTGGTGCGAGGATGGTGGACTCGGGGGCCGTTTCCGCTCTTGTTGGAGCGCTGGCCACGGATGGGGTGGCAGAGGACGCCGCGGGGGCTTTGGCTTTGCTGGTGAGGCAGCCCCTCGCGGCGGCCGCTGTAGGGAAGGAAGAAAAGGCTGTGCACAACCTCGTTGGATTGATGAGGCGTGGGAGTCCGAGGGGGAAGGAGAACGCCGTGGCTGCACTGTTGGAGTTGTGCAGGAGCGGAGGATCTGCAGTCACGGAGAGGGTTGTCAGGGCTCCCGCATTGGGCGGTCTGTTGCAGACTCTGCTTTTCACGGGGACAAAGAGGGCGAGGCGAAAGGCAGCCTCCCTTGCCAGGGTCTGCCAGAGGTGCGAATACACGGTTCTGACTGCTGCGATGCAGTGGAGTGGTGGTGATCGCAGTAGGGTCAGTTCGAATTTCGGGGCTGATGTTTCGGTCGTGCCGACGATGGCTATATCGGTGCCGGTTCTATAGTAATATTTGGTCTTCTGTTATTCATTTACATTTGATTTTTTATTTGCGGGGGAGAGCAAGATGCAGCAGGCATTCTTTCATTTGTATTTTTCTTCGAAGTGAGTAGTGGTGGCACAAAGAAATGATTCCAAGACTGAAATTCTACTATATCTGTGTAAATGTATAGATGGCCATAGCAGCAAAACCATATTTAGCTGTATAATTCGTGCACATGCACGCTATTGTTACATTGCGATTGCTCTCACCTTTTTATTGCAACTGAATTTGATGGGTCTTTCTCAAGGAGATAATGTGACCCAATTGAAAGCCTCCTCCATGGCCCTTATAAGGGCGAGGAGTTCCCCAGCTGTAATGTTGTCAATATTTCCACCACCGACAGCAGCAAAGCTTGAATTGTCATTGTTGTGGTGGTGAGGCGGCGGCAACAGCGGTGGAGCGACTCTTTCTCTGCTCCTCTCACAGAGCTTGAACCTACAGAAGGGGCACTCGCCGTGGTTCTTAATCCAAGGGATGAGGCAGTCGTTGTGGAACATGTGATTGCAGGGGGTGACCAGCACTGTCTGATTCAAGACGAACGTCTCCAAGCAGATCGCGCAGTCCTTGGCCTCTTCTTTCCCCTCCTCTTCTTGATGACTAGGTGCAGCGGAAGCTGAGCTGGTTTTTCTGCTGCTAAAGAGGCCTCTTCGGCGGGCTCTGTTCTTGGGATAGGTTGGGTTGTATGTTTGCTTCGTGAGTTTCTTCATGACCTTCTTGAACTCATCTTGGGTCAGGCCAGTTGGGTCCTCTTGGGACTCCCATTGGCCTCTGATTCTTGGAGGGGAGTTCTCGATGAAGCGTCTGAGGCCGGGATTAACTGAGTCCACAAAGCTCTCATCAAGGATGAGAATCCGAATTGGGGAGTGAGGCGGCAGAGGGAAGCTGTCATGGAAATTACGAGATCAGTTGGAATTCCTTGAATGATGCTTTTGCATTGTTAATTACATTGCTAGTTTGTATAATTACCGAGATAGTCCATAAGGTCCGGTCCTCACTCTTTCTTCAAACACCCTCCACGGATGCTCATCCTGTAAATGGGAGCCATTTTTTTTTTTTTTAAAAGAAATTTTTTATATTTGTACTTTGATATAAATTTTCAATACATAGGCGTATATGCCTACAGTTTCTCTATTAAAAAAAATACACGTGCCATTCACGGTCACCTCCATCTACAGTACACGTGCCATTACACCCATCAATACGTTCGCGGGAGCAGGGGAAGTACACCGATCAGATGGTCGAGATGGTCGGTTAGGGATTGGAGGCGGCTCAGGATCATCTCCGTCAGTGCCGGTGGAGGAAGAGTGGGGTCAAAAAGAGGGATAAGTGTACTGCAGATGAAGGTTTTTCTTGACAGTAAATGGCACGTAATTTTTTATTTTTCTTAATAAATTGTAGACATACGTGTTTGTATTTACATTTACACCTTTGTATCAAACAGCACAATTATTCTATAAGGTCAGCGTGATGTTTTTTTTTTTTTTTACATCTCCGGCATATAATTAGTAAAACACGCATGTTTATATATAAATAAAAAAACATATAAATATATACCACTAAAAACAAAAATATTACATGTTACACGGCTAACCAAACACTTATAAACAAAGGGTGGGGCTATAGCCACCCCACAAGTTATCCTACCCACCCCATAAAAAAATCAATTTATTTCATATCTAACCCACCCCATGTTCGACATAGATGACGTCTTCTGTGTTTAATATTGTTCGACATAAACGATGTCTTCTGTGTTTAAAATTGTTCGATCGACATGATCTATGTCGAACAATCTTAAACACAGAAGACATCGTCTATATCGAACTCATGGGGTGGATTAATATGAAATAAATTAATTTTTTATGGGGTGGGTAGGATAACATGTGGGGTGGCTCTAGCAGCGCCCATAAACAAAATAGGACTCCCAAAATTCTACCCTATAAAAATTAGGACTCCACAAAGAGCAACACTCGATTGTGTTTTATTTATCAACATAAAAATAAACCAACCTACGTTTACCGGCAATAAAATGTCACAAAAACGGACTGGCTGTAAAATCTAAACAAAAACACTATACAAAATGCCCCATATCCTGCTTAGACAAATGTTTTGGGGATCTCAATAACATGGAAAAACAGGTTTTCCTAACACCTAATGTGTTTTGGCCGTTGTTGAGATAGATTTTACACTATCTAAGCACATAAAACTGCAAAATATTTGCACCATGTAAAGGAAGAGATTTTTTTTTAAACAAAGCTTGCTATCATAACTTTTATTTTTAAAAGTATGATTACAAATCTGAAATGGAAATAAGAGGAAACAGAGAAAAAATTATAAGAAGAGATATGAGGAGTAAACATACGACACTCGCCATGAAAGAACTCGGTGGTCGGCTGAGAGACACCCATGGCACCTGGAATTGCTCCTCCTGATGATCATCACCACTAGAAGTCGAAGACATTGTTCTTGATGTCAAGGCAAGTTGATTATTAAATCCACCACCACTGCTCATGCCTTCTCTTGTGCTCATTGGAAATCACAACCAGATATTTTTAACAGGACAGCCACTCTTTTTATGGTCTTCTTGTTTTCTAGACAGGGGAATTGAATCAGAATCAATCCACTTTTACTGGCTATACTTTTTTAAAAGTATTGTTCTCCAATTACTGATAAAAAATTGGATGATGCATGTTGCTGTCAAAATGGAGTGCCTTGGAATAAATAAAGAAAAAAAGAGAGCAGGGTATTGATTCAAAGGCGAAAATCCTTTTTTTTTAATCCTAAATGTCTGCTTCCATTGATGCTTGAGTTCAATGATATGCAGTATGATGTGCACTATTTATTATTTATTTATTTTGATAGAGAGACTCACAAGGAGCCCAAAACCAACATAAATTTTTCACATCCCATCATGGGATGAAAGCAGAAACTTAGGACCTGCCTCTATCACCTCGCACGACGTTAGATAAGGGCACCTCTAATGGATAGATTAACTAACATGTTAGTGTCAAATTATTACATAACATGTAATAATGTTACTCCAATAGAATTATTAAAAGGGAGCTAATTGTAGGCCTTACTTGTCAGGTGTTATCTTTTAAGGTGTTGTCTTTCAAGCTAACTGTGACTAATGTTTTAACTAACCAAGCGTGAGCCCAGGCTTGATTGTTTTAAAAAAAGAATAAAAAAATACATTTGGAAGGTTAAGTGGGGGGAGATGTGGGACCCACTATTATTTTAGAAAGTTTATTTAACTAGTCTATTGGAACAACAATAACTAACTAAATAGGGATGTAATAAATGAGGGTGTAGTTGAGATTGTTAGAGTAATATTCTAAAAGCCATGACTTTTGTAATAAACTCTATTATTAAGATGATCTTAGCATTTTGATGAGAATTATTATTGGTGAATGCTTGCATTATATTGTTTGAATATTATGCTTGTTTTTAATTTAATCCTTTAATTTACACTGTAGATAATCTGGTATGTAGAGTTCGGCTTACACACAGAAGATCAGATTATCGGTTCCCTGTGAATTATAAGTTGAGGTCACAACCTTAGATGGACTTGGATAATTCATTGGATAAAAGTTGTAGTGCAGTTCATCTTACGTAGTTTATCTTAACTATAAAAGACCGGTTGATAGGTTTTGGGTGATTGTACTAGTACACCTTGTGTGTATTGAACGGACAAAGTTGAGGTAATTATTTTTTGTACTGGCTAGATAAAATAATTTACACCCCATATTTATTATGATTGCTTATGCTCTTAATCCTAAAATTGTTCTTAAACATGTGCATTTGTTATTTGTCATTTTGATTTATTAAAGAGTAAGATTCTACTATGGATCAATAGGCTCGGTAAGTTGGGTGATAATAACGCTTGTATGATGAATATTTGCTATTGATGGAATCCACGTCTCCAATAGGAGGTTGATGATACTCTCTTTAGGATGCTTATAAGTTTTGATTATGTCTAACCCGGTCGGTGGATTTAATTATCCGACATATCAAATAAGTTAAGCGGAAGATCTCAAGGAAAAATAAGATGTTATGAAATAATATTGTCAGTAATAATTATTTCATAACGAGTATTGGAATCTTAGCGTGGGGAGATATTAAGCATATAATATAAGGAGATCGAAATATTATTTTGATATTAGTATATTTGGAGTGCAGTCATAATTCTTTAGTGGATTGAATTATGACTTTTGGGCTTTTAGTTTTTAATTCTAGGTTGAGTTATGGTACCCAAGCTCATAGGAGCCAATTACTGATTTCTCCTTTAGGTCCCTGCCCTAGCCTATAAATATGTGGCTTCCTCTCTCTCACAAAGATATATGATTTCAGCCGAAATCAAAACCCTAACCCTAGAAACCCTTTAGGATCTCTGGATCCAGAAAAGGTGAGGAAAGGAGAGAAGGAGAGTGAAGGGATTCGCGGCTGCTGTTCGAAGCAAGAAGGAGACCACACTCCGCCGCGGATCTGCAACATAGAAAGGACATACGGCAGAAGATCTGAAGGTTCCGATCGAGCGATTCATCGTTGTCCATCAGATCCGATCTTCCTTTTTGGCAGAACTCTGATCTGAGTTCTGAAGGTAAACCCTAATTCTGCATTATAGGGTTTGCATTAAAAAGATTTAATAAAAAAATTTGTTATCCGATCTATACCTTGATCAACGAATCTTGGTAGTCAGGATATATTTTTCCAACAGTTGAGATATAATGTACTGATATGACACCTTAACATTTTGATTAGCTAAAAGTTTAGCGGCATGCTGTACACTACTTAACCATCCATATGGACCTACGCCATTATACTTACACCTAACTATTAAATGTGTATGTCGATGATGCAGAGGGCCAACAAAACCTTCTCACCCTCTCTTTACGTTCAATTTTTTTTTTCCTAGCGTTAACGTGTTTACCACCATGTAATAACATTCGCTAGCTCAAAAAAAAGCATCACTCTTGAGTAATTATCAACCACCACATCACTGCAAGTGGCACATCCATGATGGCGTTGGACAGGTACCGAAGGCCTGCAACCTGGATTTATATGCCCACATGAAGGCCATGCAATGTCACTCTCAGTTGAATATCACCTCACAAAATAATCTTAACCACCAAATGAATTGGTGTGAACTAATACTATGTGAAATGTTGTCTAAACAATATTATATGACTGCATATACAATTCTCCATCTCTGTCCAATGATCGGGACCATCTGATATCATCTTGAACATTATTTCTGAATAAAAAATATAAAGAATACAAAATTCATTTTCGTGAAGCAGAGACTTGATAACTACTACATGCCTTCGTTGGTCCACAATCTCAGCTACAGCAGCAAGTGGTTGTTGGTCCACAATCTCAGCTACAGCAGCAAGTGGTTCTTCAACTCACTTGCTCAATGTTGTGGACAAGTAAAAATTCCAGAATATTGAGCAGGTGGACATGAAGGCTACACGGGCTTGTAGAGGGACCACCCTATAAAGGAAGAGAATATTAAACTATTCATCAAAACCATGTTTAGGCCAAGGAATGAAGCAGGTCAAGTACCTACCATCATGAATGAAGCAGGAAGTTAATGTTTGAAACAATCATCTTCAGTAATTCAAAATCATGCTAGAATACAGAGGAACATATATCTTGTTCATTTTTCAGCCAATAGTACACATGAGATAAGGGATTATTAATCTATTTATCAAAACACATTAGTCAAGAAAAAGAAGCAGTGCGCATACCCTACCATCCAACAGAGTCAAGTTTCATGCATCTTCAGCATTCTAAATTATGCTATGATTCTGAATAAATAATCTATTTTAAGCGTTTTTCAGCCAGTGGCGCAAATGAAATTACAGAAGCATAGTGATTTGTGGGCAGCTCTTATATCTCTATAATCAACAAATTCAACTCACTGAATATATAATGTACTGGTTATGCACAGCCCATTGACAAAAGCTCAAGTCTTCATTAAAATTCAGTTTTCAAGAATTTTTTTCCATGATTAAATGTGGCCCCAGATGTTGTTGATTCAATATTTTATGAATGTTACCCATTAAGCCAAACAATACATCAGCTAGGCAGCTTCAATATGAGGGCCCTATTTCTATTTCTTGTTGCTGTCTATTGTTTTATTTCTTCAAAAGTATTAACATATTAGATGGGCATTGGCACTGTCAACAGCCATGCTAATTGAGAAATCACGCTCCTTCAAGATGACAACCATCTCTGGAACCAGACTAATTTTTATATGAGCCAGACAAGTAGAGAAACAATTTCGACATCATGTAATTAAGGTTATTTTTTGAACTCTCCAATCCATTCATCTCCTAATAGAAGCTAGATAACAGAATTTGCATATCTATTCAAAATGATATTCTAAAGACAAGCTTAAAATGTACTTTGACACATAAGGAATCCCCAAGCAACCAATTTCTAAATATAATTGCTACTGCAGTTCTGTGCTATATGATCATCAATCAGAAACATATTACATACAGGAGCACAACAAACCTCTAGGGGTGTATATATATTAAAATATACTGAAGACTAAGAATTTGTTTTCAAACAATGAGAACCTGGCTGGCCAGCCAAATCATCTTTATCTGGAACCAGTCACCTCTTTACATCATGCATGATGCAATACTGCTTCCATAACTCAGATCTAACATGCATAACTTTACCCACATGCGACCATATCTAGTATTCACAGGTTCTATAACTGACACCAATGCAAGTCCATCTTTTAAGTTTAAAAAAAATTAGACTGTGAAATCTATGTTCAGTTTAAAGTTAAATCCTATAAATTTACTAGATTTTCCCACAACCAGAAATAACTGTTTATCGTTCATAATGAATCACAACAGAACTTCCAATAATTATGTTTGACACTACCATGCCATGTATTTGAATGACTTTGGTATTCATAAATTTAATCATAAAGGGACTTTTTAAAGTCCATACACAATTTCAAATAAAAAGCTTCCAAGATTCTCATAATAAAATTTCATACGTCTCCTCATTTGCCCTCCTCATTGACAGAACACCCAAGTAATATTCCCTGCTACATGACTACATATCATTTTGCAGTTAAAATGGTCTTGGTTGATGAGAAAAGTTAATGATGAATAATCAATTGAAAATATGGAAAATTAGTCCTTGTCTCGAAGGGTTTGGATACCTCTGATAGCAACCAAAAAAAAAAAAAAAAAAAGATATGGAGACCATATGGGAATCCAAATTGGTCAAATGAAAAAAATCCTCTCAAACGTCTTAAGTTTAATATATAATAATAAAAAAAAAATTAACAACAAAGTTAAAGATATGTTGGCCTAATCTATTTATATTACTAACCAAAAGTGTTTTCAACTTCCTTCCTACCTTACACAAGCAATTTTTTTAAAGAGATTGAATTAATGGTGATGATCGTGCCACATCAACATTTTTTTTTGTTATTAATTTTTATTAGATTTAAATTGGATAATCATGGAAAATATGTGATAAATAACTAATTTCGGGTTAAATATGAGTTTCAACATTTAACCTCACTTTTCATCATGAAATAGCCATGAAGCACGGAGACGGGCATGGGACACAGCGACACAGATACGGCGACACGACAATTTTTGAAAAAATAGGATACGGGTATGGCTAGAACACGGCAACAAATAAATTAATATATATATATATATATATATATATATATATATATATATATATATAAAACAAACACATTTCATATAAATCACTAATTATAAACAATTGTTTAAACTAATAAATCATTGTTTTAACCTAATAAACCACTATTTTTATAAATCACTATTTTTTTTAACCTTCATAAAGATATTTTGTTTAAATGGGTTGTTCTAGGCTATTTTAATGGGTTGAATATTTATGGGCTATGTTTGAGCCTTCCTTTTTACTTTTTCTTTTATACTTTTGGGCTAAAACTGGTTGGGCCGTGTCCCAATCGTGTCTAGACAAAAATGCAGGCAGACACGGCTGGAGGCATGTCCGACATGTGTCTGGGCCATGTCCGCACCATGTTCGTGTCCGACACATGTCCAACATGAGTGTGGAGCTTCTGAGGTAGTGTCCGTGCTTTGTAGTGCAATAGTAATTTTTGGGAAAAATCTATTTCACATTCATAAATATATATCAAGAATCTCTTTCCAACGAGCTATTGATCACCCCAATCAGAGTTATACTTGAATTTCTAAAGAATTTCAGGAATAATTTAATTCTTGATTTTTTGCATTGATAATATCATAAATATCCACCAAATCTTAATGTCTTTTTTTGTATATATACCCCAAAAAATCACAGTTTAGCAAAACATCTCTGATGATCTGTTATTTCCAATAATATCATTGAAGAGGGTTGTACATGAACATCATTTTTTTAATCTAATCGAGCGATATTGCTAGTTTTAGAGTTTTAAATATGATATTTTTACAATGTAGGGTTGGTTGAGGGGTATAGATACAAAAAACTCATTTCCAATTGTAACATATCTCCTTTATGTGTAATTTCATAATAAATTTTATAAACGATTTATTTAATCATTATTAAAATTTTCATTACATCATTTATGTATATATAACATGGTGTATTATATCATATAAACGAATTGAAAAAAATTGAGAGTATTAATTGTGGGTAGCATTTTAAATATATTTCTTTATTTACACGCACATCGTGCATGGGGGGAAGACCAATTAAATGGGCAGGTCTAACTCCACCATCCTAGATGCTGACCCCCAACCCAAAAAAAATAGAAACAAATTTCCTATTATTTGTTTTTAGTCATTAACCCCACCAATCTCTCCTTCAACGCACATAACGTCAAGATGTCATGGTCGGGATGAGAGATGCACAATCGAAAAAGGTGACCCGGAGCAATAGTCGTCCAGTCGAGAAATCTTGAAACAGTACAATTTTTTTTCAATCCAGGCGAACAGCAATGGTCAAGAAAGCCTGGTTGGGAATCGGGATGACCAAGTGCCAGTCAAACTGGTATAGCATATAGCATGGCTGACTGGAGCCCCAATGACTAGTCCCTACGTAACACACCATTTTTTTAAATCACATTTTCACACTCTAAATACACATTACCCAATATATAAAAGAAAAAAATTCATAAAAAGGTGGTGAGATGTTCTTATTTTTGGAAGAAACAGTGGTCCAATGGGGGTGGGAGGTGTTCTTATATTTCAATATCTTTCATTTTCATTCTTATAGTAAAAGGAGAAAAAAACTTCTATGGAGTTTGTCTCAATTGTTTTGCTGCTGCTCTTCCACATCTCCTCCGAATTCTCTAGCGAAGGCCTTCTGCGAGTCCTTCATCACCTTAACCCAAGCCCTCGAGATCTTTGATCACACGGCCTCGCTGCATTCGACGGGGAGGAGCTCGTCGTCCCGGCCTTGGGACACTGACATGACACACAGGAGATGTTCGTTCCCCACGTCGAGGTAGCCGTTGATCTTGTCAGTGCTATCGCATATTATAGGGAGAGGAGGGCGGGACAGTCAAGGCGCTCACCACGGCTGGGTGAAGAGAGATCAATGACGGAAAGGACATCCATTGTTGAGGGGAGGGGGGGCGAGGTGAAGAACGGGTGAAATCAGATGATGAAAACAAGGTGGGAATAAGAGAAGATAAAACAGAGAGAGGAAAAAAAAGAGAAAAGATGAGGGTAATGAATTTAGGGTTTGGTGTGTAATGAATATATATGGTGGGTTAAGAATTAACAAAAACACAGGATGGTGGGATCAGGTATCAAGCTGGTGGGGTTAGACTTGCCCTAGTTAAATACTAGTGGACCTATTTTGTTTAGTTGAGTTAGGCCAGAAGTATTTAGGGGCCTTTATTTCCACCCCTTCAGGTATTTTAACCCACCCCCAAAAATAAAAAAATTCATTTTTATTATAGAGTAGAACCCACCCCGAGGCCGTATTCTCTCAATCTCTCCATCCGCCTCTCCGACCAATCCCTCCTCATCAAAGACCACCCCATCCTCACCGACGCCCCCCCCCCCCCCTCCCCCAAACCTCCTCTCCTCCTCTACCTCCCCTGTTGATGGCCTCTTACTCGGCAACGCCTTTAACCGCCCCTCCTCTCGCCATGTCATCTCTCTTGGAACCATAAGTGGCACGTGTGGAATTTCTCCGTCTGTTGCCTGCTCCAGGAAGGCAGCGAGGATAGATTTAACAGTGAAGAGCCCCCGGAGTTTCGGCACATGAAGGAGTTGAGGAGGAGGGGAATGACCCCAACTTCACTGCTTGAGGAGATGCAGAACGAGACAGACCTAGAGGAGGACGTGAGGGGGTCATCGTCATCATTGTGGAAGAAGAGTGGCGTCGTCGGCATGTTGGAGGATGCCAAAGAACGGTTGAGCAAACCAGAGGGAGCGGTCCATGGCATTGAATAGTGAAGGACTTTAGGTAACTATACCTTTTTAAAAAAACATTCATTGGTTGATAATCCCAACTTTAGATTCTTGTCGTGCTTCCGTTTCAACCTATGGTGGATGGTGCAGAGGATGGGTCCCGCTCAAGACCCATCCTCTTTGTCGAGTCCTCATGCAGTGACCCCTTGACGTACGTCATCTTCCTCCTGCTAATCGATGAGCCCTTTCGCACGTGCCTCCAAGATGGCAGTGACCCCCCGATGCACTCGAGCTCTACATCGAGAGCGGGGACTCCGCCGACGTCGCCTAGTCGCGACGTCGTCTTGGTGATGAGGGAGTGGTCGGAGAGGTGGACAGTGAGAGTGAGAGAGACGAGTGAGCTTCGGAGGAGAAGGGCTCAGGGTGGGTTCCGCTCTATATAAAAAGTATTTATATTTTGGGGGTTGGGTTGAGTATCTAAAGGGATGGAAATAAAGGCCCTCAAAATATTTAGTGAATCGGGAAATTTGTTTCAATCCGTGGTAGGAAACTACCATCAAAATTCATTCATTGAGATTAGGGTCTAGTTAGAGGGACGGGATCAAAATAGTAGATGAACCTTCTATCTATGGCCCTACAAAGTAAAACAAGGGAAAAAAAACTAGAAAAAATAAAAACACCGAAATAACTAAAGTAGACACCATAGAAAAGCACTTCTCTAAGTCCGTTTGGTTCCAAGTAGTTTAAATTCTTGTGGAACTTATTTTACATTAATCAAGTTTTCCTAGAAAATGAAAACCAAATCATATGTTCGATGATAATGAATTTATTTTACAAAAAATGATTTCTACTTTTTGTTTTTCTGAAGAAAAAAAATATTTACATTATATTATTTTTTAATGTTTAGTTCCAATATTCAAATATTAATATGATAATACCAAAATATAAAGTCATTGGATATTTAAAATGTAAGTTCTCAACAGCTCATTTTGTATTTACGTAATTTATTTATAGGATTTTTTAATATCTATTGAGATCCAATATGATTTGAAAATTATTCAATTTTTCATGTAAATCTTTTATTTATATTTTTTTCTATCCCATGTTAATATGTTAGTTCAAAATTTTATTTCTGTTTATGCCCCTAAGTTTACGCAATTACCATAACTCTTTATTGAATGTTAATTTTAGATTGAGGATAAGAATGGAATAAAAAAATCCATTTTTAAATCAAATGCATATCCATACCATTTAAAATTTTAAATGAAAATCATCTTCAAAAGATAATGTTATATATTATCAAATCTTTGTCCACCAAAAAATCTCTCTCATTCAAATCCTTAGGCATTATCAAAAAGTTCTTTTTTTTTTGTGGAGATGTTAAGGTATATTATTCATTGCTAAAAAAATTATATTCCAGATTTGAAAATCATTCTTAATATATATGAGATTATGAGAGTCAATTATCTGTGATTTGTTTAATAATCATCTTCAAGCATGTAAGATTCAATTTTTCATGTGACACCAATAATATTCAGAAAATCTAAAAAATCCAAGTAATATTCAAATTAACAAAATAAAAATTAAGTATATGCAAAATTAACAGAGAAGATCAAATTAAAACCAAAAATAAGAAAACAAAAAAGGATGAATTGAAAATATAAATGACAAATAAATTTTAAAATATAATATTAAATATATGTACTCATAAATGAGTCAAGGGTCATTGTTAAGATATTTTGTTTTACGGAAAATGACACACAAAGGTGTTGGGCAGATGCCAAAATCCCGTTTTAGAAATAGTTATAGAAATATTTTTACATTGACTTCACTTTTTCAGAACTTCCAAACACAAATCCAAAACCATTTTTCCTGAGAAGTATTGCAGATGGGAGGTTTTTACGCAAAAATAAACACACCTTACATGCAGAGATTAAGACTACAATCTGCAACTTTTCCTCTACCAGACCCACAGACTCTGCCTCCATAAAATGAACTGCCCAATCCTTGATGAATCGTGTTGTACTCTCCCAAATGTTTCTAAAATAAGGGTACGATCCTTTACAATCACATCATTTCTTTCAACCAAAAGGCCCAACAGTCTGCATGAACCAACAATTGTATCACTTTTGGCTTAGATACTCAAATCCCCCTTTTTCTCAAATTCTTTCCAACTTCCAACTAACCCTTTAGGTTTCTAAATTGAGCTCATACCCACTACAGAACCTAGTGTATTCCACAGATTTCGAGCAAGGATGCAATCACAAAACAAATGTTCACAGTTTAACTTTCCCCTTCACAGAGCCAACATTATTTAGGATCTCCTTCAGCCCATTTCAACCTGTGCACTCATGTCATTCACCATTCTTGTAGGTCCCCATATTTCTTAAAGTTTCACAGCGATGAAGGACTGAAAAGGGCGATCCCTATGTAGCCAATTGTAACAACTCTTGATTGAAAACCTTCTCTTGAAACTAGCATAATTGCACCTCATACGTTGTTCTCTTGAACTAGCATCACTTCTAGCTAAGTGTGTTATAAAAAGGCTTTTTCTTCTGTATTTTGGGGAACAAGCTTTGCTATGTCTTGCACTTTGACTGATTCCTTTGATTCTCTCCAAAACACAAAACTATTTTTTTTACATGAAGTGCTTGTTCCAACGATGACGGTTCCAGTGTTGCATTATCAACTGTACACAAAGCATGCAACATACTACAACCATTCACTGCTGCAATTATATTTTGATTATGATCTCATCTCTTATTGAAATTAGTCAAAACTTACAAGGGTAACAATCTTGTGTTCAACATGCATCTGCAAATAAGCAGAAATGACCAAGCAATCATTGCACCTCATTGCAGATTCTTCCATTGATCCAGCAGAATAACTGAATCTTGACTGATTCTTCGCGGACTTCACAGATTTCACTATATCCGACTGTTTCATTTTATTCCATATCTGACCCAGATCTCCAGCACCACAATTTTCAAACCACATATAATATGAGCTATAATTATTTGGGGCTCTAGTGGAGTATTGATCGTTTCACATATGGTTCACAATAGAAGCAACTTTTCCAAAAGTTCTTTAGTTTTGATAACAGAGATTAAGACACAGTTTAAACTCAGGCAACTAAAGACTGTCTTTGACTCCCGTAGAACTGGAAATTATCTAGATGAGGAGTTAACAGATATTTTATACAACCATGGTTCATATCTGAGAAATTCACCAGCCAAAGGAAAAGGTAAACATTATATAAAATGTGAAACAGGGCACAACATTGCAACACACTATTAAATGATGATGGGTTAATATGCAGACCAATTTACACCACCTTCCAAAAAAATACCACCTCTTTTGTTGTTTTCATAAGGGTCCGTCTTCCTACTCTTTTACACCACCCTCTTTTTTGGATTTTACTACTGACTTTTTTTAGTCTAATATATTCGGGTGGTCTGCTCCCACCCTTCGGCTAAGGGAAAAAAGCACAAAGCATATTAAGATGTTTCCTTAAAAAACAAACCATGCTCTTTGTCATCACCATATCTCTGATCGCTTTCCCCAAGTTGATAAAAACACCCAGCCAAACAAAGAACAAAACAAAAAAAAAACATTTGACATGGTATTGTGTTGTTTAAAATTCCACCCATATTCAAATTTTTCAGGAATTGAGATCTAATTGGTTCAGTTGTATGTAGAAAAGATGCTGATGAGTTACTTTGGCAATTGACATAAATACTAATGAATTTCTAGCATTGAAGGAATGATGAGAGGCATTAAATTTTAGGATTCGATTTTCATAAATAAATAAAAAAAGGACAGGAACCCATGAATTAAGTTCACTAATAGAAAATTAATGAGAAAGAGAAAAGACATACCAGAAATTAAGTACACTAACAGGAACCCAAAACCTAAACCCTGCAGAAAGACGAAGAACATATAAACAAACGCTAATCATTTATAAAAGGGCCCTGATACATAAGAGTCATTCCTGCAGCCCATTTTGCAGTCCCCACTTTCCCCTAACTTAGTATATACTAGGTTAGGCTAGTATACACTAGGTTGACAAAATGCAAAAATGTATGCAATCGCCGCATTGGAGAACACATACGTCAGTATGTATGAAAGCACGTACTTCATTACACAGGTATACATCTTCATAACAAATTCAAAACGTGTTGGGGTAAAAGGGATTGCAAAAATGACTGTCCCTAACATTTTCCATTCTAAGTTTAAAGATTTCCAGACAGTCAAATTCACCATAAAGAAGAGTCGGCAGCGCATCCTTCTGATACTTGTTTGGGAGCCGGGATAACTTCCCCAACCAAATATAGTTCCATGCAAAGATGACCGCAACAACACATGGCCCAAGCACAACCTGGTTCAACAAAACCTGAAATAAAAAATAAATAAAAATAAACAAATAACAAAAAAAATTGTTCAAATTGAACATATAAAACACGTCTTGCTTTCATGAATCATCTCCACAAAACTCACCTTCAAAGATATGTTCTGAAACGTCATCGCCGGAAGCTGATGATCAAGGAACTGGTACCAAGCGTGTGAGCCCGGTCCGTAGAGAAGGAACCCGTAGGAAGCCATTCGAAGGGCCCGGACCCAATCATGGTCCGACAAGAGAGACGAAACGAAACCCTACAATAAGCAAATCCACTTGCAGGACCCAGAAAGCAAAAAATAAAAATAAAAAACCTCCTAACCTCGTGATGGTGGACAGACATCCAACGATGTCTGACTTGGGCGATGGTGTCACCGGTAAGGGCAAGGAAGGCCGCCGTCCCAGCCTGTTTAAGAGGGAACCTGCTGAACGTCCCTGCTGAATCTCCACCTCCTCCGCCGCCGGGAGAATCTTGGGATCCACACCTGGTTGGACGGAAGCGGTGGGGCCGCCTCCGAGAAGGGAATCTCCACCACCATCCGCCGGGATTCAGAGCATCCATTTTTTGTAAGAGACAGTTCGCAGCGTTATCCGACTTTTGGACGGTTGCGATTCGTGAAAGGGAAACCTAAAACCCAAACCCTTTACAACATCCCGTGTCAAACGGTTTAGCTTTTCCATTCCAAACCCATCGCAAGATACATGTAAAAAAACTCTTTGAAGCCATCCCAACTAGGCCGGTAAATGAGCCGAACGAGCCGAGTTTTACCCTGCTCGGGCTTGACTCATTTATTTTGAGACTCGGCTCGGGCTCGGCTCGGCTCGGCTCCGTTATGAGCTTAATTTTCTATTCAGGCTCGGCTCGTTGGGCTCGTGAAAAGTTCGGCTAAAGCTCGGTTCGGCTCGTTTACAAACGAGCCAAGCCAAGTCAAGCTCAAGCCAGGCTCGGCTCAGGCTCGTTAAAGCTAAAAATTTTTTTGCATTTAGAAATTAATTTTCATAAATCACAACATCTTATATATGTTCAAAATTCCACACTAATAAGTAATACACAACATGTTCAAAATAAATAAAAAATAAACAACATATTCAAAAATCCAAATTCCTCACCTTGAACAACTCCAACAGGCAACAGTCAACATCAAACATATTTGATAAACACCAACCAATCAACACCAAATGTCACGCCCCAAGGCGGCCGTCCCTGAGACATGGCAAATATATATATGATATCAACAATCCATACACGAGATCAAATAAGGACTCCACAACATCAAAGGCAATAAAGCAATAACCAAGTAACTGACATCAAATATATACAAATAGCGGAAGCTCAAATGACTAAGTCTGTAATTCAAGGACATATTTACATACTAGAGTACACAATCAACTGTCCTGTGAGAGTCAATATACACAACAAAAGACATCAACAATCCACATACCGTGCACAAGCACAAGTGGAATACATATAAGGAAAATGGAACGCTGATAGCCTCACACTCGCAAGACATCCAACGCGAACGCGAGTCCCCTACTCGTACCGCGCCAAGGGGAGCTCCTCTCTCGGATCCGACTCAGCGTCAACGGGAGGAAAACATATGCGAGGGGTGAGCCACACGCTCAGTGAATGGAACAATCCATGCAACACAACTCATATTAATCATAACAAGTGATTAGATTCCAACATATGGAAATCAACTACTTAGCTGGTGGGTCGAGTATCAACCTGAGCCTACCACTCCCGCACCCTCATCCCCACAGGGTGACATAGGACTTTAGGGAGCAATACCCTCACCCTCACCCTCACCCTCACCCCGACGGGTGACATAGGACTTTTGTGGAAGAGGTCGACTGTTCTACACTGCTCGTCATCCGGTAGTCTCTCCTGGTGTGGCCTCTACTACCTGGTAGCCTCCCACGTCCACTATCTCTGCTATATGGGCACACTAACAAGCGTCGTGAATAGTACCTAGGAACACCTCACAGGGTTCTAGCCTCTACTGGTTAGCCTCCCATGACTGCTATCTCTACCTTATGGGCGTCCCACTGTGTCATGAATTGTCACGCCCCAGGGCGGCCGTCCCCGAGACATGGCAAATATATATAAATGATATCAGCAATCCAAACAAGAGATCAAATAAGGACTCCACAACATCAACGACACTAAAGCAATAATCAAATAACTGACATCAAATATATACAAATAGCGGAAGCTCAAATGAATAAGTCTGTAATTCAAAGACATATTTACAGACTAGAGTACACAATCAACTGTCCTGTGAGAGCCAATATATACAACAAACGACATCAATAATCCACATACCGTGCACAAGCACAAGTATAATACATACAAGGAAAAGGGAATGCTGATGGCCTCTCACTCGCAAGACATCCAACGCGAACGCGGGTCTCCTACTCGTACTGCGCCAAGGGGAGCTCTTCTCTTGGATCCGACTCAGCGTCAACTGGAGGAAAACATATGCGAGGGGTGAGCCACACGCCCAGTGAATGGAACAATCCATGCCACACAACTCATATTAATCATTTCAAGTAATATAGGTTCCAACAAATGGAATCAACTCCTAAAGCTGGTGGGTCGAGTATCAACCCGAGCCCACCACTCCCGCACCCTCACCCCCACAGGGTGACATAGGACTTTAGGGAGCAATACCCTCACCCTCACCCTCCTTAGGGATGACCTAGGCTTTGGGAAATTGCACAACTCGCAGATCGAACCAACGCCGACCCGCTACACCCTCACCCTCACCCCCTCCTCGGGGTGACATAGGCTCTTGGATGGAATTTAGATTGTTTCTACGCCCTTGGTCCACCGGTAGCCCTTATCCAGCGAAGCCCACACTTGGTATACTCCCATGATCAGCACATCCTCACAAATCGGCAGCACCTACGGATGGGAGCCCTCTGTCAGGCCGGCTGTCTCAACCAGGAAGTCCCTACGCGGATCCAACGAAGGAAAGAAGCCAATCTACACTCACGAATATGATCCCCTTGGATCTGTCGCCATCGGTGACTACGCACCGGTACGGTAACGAATTCTCAAGAATTCCCTCCAGGGTGCATAACTCTGATGCGGGAAAATTCTATAATTCGTAATGACTATGCCATGGTATGACCCCCTACTAGGTCATACACTTGTCCAAACTCATTTAGACAAGATTTATGGCTCATACAGGTATAAATAAATATACAACGTATAATTAAATGAATAATTATTCCAGATATTCCTTGCCTGGGGGAAAGAACCCCTTGGGAGGGCACCTTGAGATCCCAATATAGGATACCCCGACAACCAAACAAGGAACACGGAGCACCCTAGCCCGGGTCTCAATGGTGACTTCCCAAAGTCCCTTAATCCCGAGTAGGAAAATAGGAATTAAATATACAATTAAGAAATTAATCATGGGGCATGTAATAATATAATAAAGAGGTACATATTATCTAAGGCATGCTGTTCTATGCACAATCATTTAAGTTAATCAAATTAACTAAGTGGGGACATGCATAGTGGGGGTTATGCTAACATATGACATGATATCTAGCATGTATGGCTCCTATACATGATATATAGACATATAATCCCTAACATTCAATATCTAGCATGACATGATTACACACTTAGCAAGCTAGGTAACAACATGCATGCATACATCAAGTTTATATGCAATTATGGTGCCCCAGGGGAGGGCAATGCACTCCAACGTGCATCGAACACCTCCCAACTGAGTTGGATTGACCCACTCACCGCAACCCGAGTCGATGCGTGACCGTTCGCCAAGATCTGCACGGCAAGGGGCATCAAATTTGTGAGTATAACTACATAAAAACACTTTAAATTACCTAAAAATGCCAATGGATTAGATATGCGCGCATACAGGCTCGCACGCATGCGAGCACGCGCGTACGCACGCATATCCGAGCACCTCGACACCTACCCGAACCCCCGGGCAGCCACACGCGTGGCCCCCGCACACATATGCACATGCACGCACGCGTGCACGCGCCCCCGCGCCCGCTGGTGCACTGCCGCGCCCCCAACCGCGCACCCAGACACGCTGCCGCGCGCCTGCCAACCCCCCGCGCGCCAGACCCGCCCGCACTCGCGCGCCTGCCAACCCCCCGCGCGCCCGCGCCTGCGCCTGCGCCCGCCAGACTGCTTGCTCGCCAGACAGCGCGCGCGCCTGCGCGCGCACGCGCGCGGACAGATCCGCACGCGCGCCCAGAAGCCAAAAACCCCCTCCCCAGCCCTCTCACACACCCCAACCCATATATATGGCATGCATGACCCCTACCACATCCCCTAACACAAGAAAAACCAGAAATATAAGGACAAGGGAGAAGGAAAGCTTACCAACGGAGGGGAAATAGATAAAGGGGGTGCATTCGGGCTCTTGGCGCACCAAAGCCGCCGCAACCGCCACCACCCATACCACCACCTCCTCAGCCTCCCCACAGCCTTCTAATGGCTGAAAAACAGGGGCAATGGGAGCTAGAGAGGGAGCCAAAGAGAGGGAAACAACAACAACAACAACAATATGTGCACAAACCTTCTTGTGCCCCTTCTATTGCTCCTTCTCCTTCTTGATTTTCCTCTTCAAAGCACACACACACTCACACACAGCAGGGGCTGGAGTGACAAACGTAGGAGAGGGAGAGAGAGGTGAGAAAGTGAGCAAAACTCACATGGGGGGGGGGGGTTATGGGAAGGAAAAGGTGGGGGGGTATACTTAACCTAAACTCACCCACTAACATAAATAAAAACCAATGATTTCTTCACTACTAAGCAAGGTGGGGGTGAACTTACCTAGGGTCACCACATGCACATAAATATCTCAACACTATTCCACTTAACGAATCAGTTTTGAAGAAAACCCGGATACGATTCAGAACTGCATAATTTTCCAAACATTACCGGAATTTAACGAAATTTTTATGGGTAGTACAAAATGGTACCAGGACCCATAATATGCAGTCAGATTTTCAATCGGAGCACTCAAGCTCACGCAGTTGGCTAAAAACCAAAATTTTAGCGGCTCCGATCGAAAAATGAAAAATTCAAAAATGGCCAGAAATGACCCAACGGTTACCCATAGGCTAAAAAGTGACACAAATATAACATGAATAGATCTGGGAGCACCCCACCGGACATTACTTCGTTGAGCAGTCTTTACATGAAGCCGACGAAGGGAAGAACACTCGACACACGCGAGTATGATCCCTATGGATCCGTCATCATCGGTTATCAAACACCGATAAGCGCAACGAATTCTCATGAATTCCCTCCAGGGCGCATAACTCAGATGCAGGGAAGACATTTCATTCGTAGTGACTATGCCATGGTATGACCCCCTAATAAGTCATACACTTGTCCAAACTCATTTAGACAAGATTCATGGCTCATATAGGTATAAATAAATATACAACGCATAATTAATTGAAGAATTATTCCAGATTTTCCCTGCCTGGGGGAAAGAACCCCTTGGGAGGGCACCTTGAGGTCCCAATATAGGATATCTCGACAACCAAACAAGGAACACGGAACACCCTAGCCTGGGTCTCAATGGTGACTTCGCAAGGTCCGTTAATGCTGATTAGAAAAATGGAATTAAATATACAATGTATAATTAATTAAAGAATTAATCATGGAAGCATTTAATAATATAATAACAAGATACATATTATCTAAGGCATGCTTAATCCTATACATATTCATATAGGTTTAATCTAAATTAAACTAAGTGGGGACATGCATAAGTCGGGGTTATACTAACATATGACATGTATCTAAGCATGCATGACTCCTATACATGATACATGGATGTATAAAACCTAGCATACAACATCTAATCATAGCATGGGTGCTTTCCTAGCTAAATAGGCAATATCATGCATATATCTACAGTATATAGCATGTTATACGCAGTTATGGTGCCCCAAGGGGAGGGCAATGCACGTCTATGTGCATCAAACGCCTCCCAACTGGGTTGTATTGACCCACTCACCGCCACCCGGGTCGTTGCGTGACCGTTCGCCAAGATCTGCAAGACAAGGGTATCAAATAGGGTGAGTATAACCACATAAAAATATTTAAAATTAGCTAAAAATGCCAAAGGCTTAGACATGCACGCATACGGGCTCGCACGCATGCGAGTACGCACGTACGCATGCATATCCGAGCCCCCCAACACCTACCGAGCCCTCGGGCAGCCACATGCGTGGCCCCCGCACCCGTACACACGTGCACGCATTGGGGGGCGGGGGGTAATGGGAAAATGAGGGAGAGAAGAGAAAATGAGAGTAAAACTCACATTGGGGGGCGGGGGGTAATGGGAAGGGAAAAAGGAGGGGGTGAACATAACCCTAACCTCACCCTCACACAAGGAAAATAACCAATGGTTTCTTAACCATTAAGCTATTGGGTGAGGTTACCTAGGGTCACCTTACTCACCCAATATCCCAACACTATTCCTTCCACAAAACCAGTAACGACCAAAACCCGGATATAGTTCAGAACTGCATATTTTTCCAAACGTTACCGAAATTCAATGAAATTTTTATGGGTAGTACAAAATAGTACCAGGACCCGTAATATGCAATCAGATTTCCAATCGGAGTACTCAAGCTCATGTAGATGGCTAAAAACCAAAATTTTAGCAGCTCCGATCGTAAAATGAAATTTTTTTGAAAATGGTCAGATATGACTCAAAGGCTAAAAAGTGACACATATATAACACCAAACATTCCACTGAGTCCATTGTCCACACTAATAAGCAGTTCACACTAATAGATATCAGTCCACACTAACAAACAGTCCAGTTAGTCCACACTAACAAACAGTCTAGTTAGCCCACACTAACAAACAGTACAGTTAGTCCACACTATTAAACAGTCTACATCAATAAAACAGTCCACAGTCCATTGAGTCCAAACCACCTTGAACACCTCCAATCAACACTGTATAGATTACTGCATTAAACAAAAATTACAAAGATATACATCTGTGTTGTTAGTAATCCGAGAAGAACAACTTCAAATTGTGAGACTTGAAATCAAATTTTGCTGTCATTTTAACTCTGGTTGATTACACCAATGTGTGTTTGAGGAAGATATAAAGTCAACTTGTATGATATTTGCCTTTCCGATTTTGAAATGCATACAAGTTGATTAGGATTCCATTTTATGGTTTACAATAAAAAAAAATCATTCCTATTTAACTATTTTATGCCTGAATAAGATATTCATATCCTGATGCCAATGAATGCATGTATGAGCCAATAAGATAGTGCAAAAAAAAAACATTAAAAAAAAACCTGAATAGGTACTACTGGAGATTACCTGTATAGAGCTTGAAAGCTGTAGGCAGAATCCTCTGTTTTGTGGCCCAAAAACTGATTTCTTTGTACTTTCCAACCCAGGATCTACCATCACTGGCCTAGCCCTCTTATTCCTATAGAAATAACAGAAAATCACACTGTTCAACACATAAATCTAATAATAAACCAAGATTTTCAAGGACTAGCCCTCTTTAATTCCATTGATAGGGAAGATACTAAATTAACAACACCAGTCCTCTTCAACCGTTCAAGACTATTTCAATGGATTTATATTTCATTTTATTAGGCACCACTTTTATGACTAAAGCAAATCCCTAAAACAGAATTACAAAGATTCATATCACGAGAAAATAGTGAAAAAAGGGGAAGAAATACAATACACCAAATAGAACCCAATATGAATATCATGACCTCAAATTAAAAACAGATGAGAAAAAACATATATATGAACAGATCCTTGATAATAAAAGGAAACAAAGAGAGACCCAGATGAAATTTTAACCTCCTTTCAATGAAAAACTTCTCCTTTCGTTTGATCCTCAAAGTGGTTCTTCTCTGTCAATCCAAAAGGTCTCTGATTCACCCAAAAAAAAGGAAGATTTAAGGGTTTCAACAGTCACCCGATTTGGTGAGATGAAATGGGTTTCTTCGTATACATCCGAGATGAAGAAATAGAGGGACGACTTTAAACGGCCGGGAGAGAGTCAGAGAGAGGCGAGAGAGGCTTCATACCTGACTACCTGAGAGAGAGGCTTCCGAGAGAGAGAGAGAGAGATCGGCGAGAGAGGGAGACGGTGTCGCTGAGAGACGGGCAGACGGCTAGGGTTTCGGGGTTGGGAGTCTTGGAGTTGGAGAGACGGCGAGAGAGGGAGTGAAAGATGAGAGTCAAGATAGAGACGGCTAGGGCTAGGGTTTGATTGGGGACTCGAGGTTGATTGGGGAGAAATGGGTTGGTAGTCGGGTACTTGGGCTGGGCCTAGGCTAAATGGGTTAGTGGGCTAGTAAACGAGGCTCGGCTGAGGCTCGGGCTTAGCTCATTTACAAACCGAGCTTTAAAATTTGTTCAAGCTCGACTTGTTTATCTAATTGAATGAGTCTGAATGAGCTTTTACCGAGCCGAGCCCGAGCTGCTCGGCTCATTTACCAGCCCTAATCCCAACTCATCCCATTTTGATACCAGAACAGAACAGGCTTAGAAAAAATATTAAAGTATATTTTAATGTAATATTTAATCAAAGCTGAAGTTTTAAATAAGAATAAAACATTCATTAGAATATAACCTACAAAATAAAAAATAAAATAAGAATTTTTTTTTTATTAGAACATAACTTATTATCATTGATAGATAATATAAAAAAACTACTAAAACGTGACATCCATTTTTCATTTCATCTCTTTGTTCTTATCTTTCTCCTTTGAAAACTTCTTTTGACTCTTGTAAACTTCAAATATTAATATACTCGGGATAGCAATTACTTATTTATGGAGGTAAAATCCGTACCACTTTAGAAAACGACACATATCACATCGATGCAAATACGGGCCGTCGCATCAGGAGCCCACGAATCTGGATCCGAATCTAAAATGCCACGATGACACTACCGAGCAAGCTAACACGACTACATTGAGGGTCTAGTCAGACAATCAGACACCTCGCGGGTAAATATTACCTCAGGTGTGTAGATACCCCAATTTTGACCGTCCAGAAAGATGAAAATACTTCAAGTGACACCAAAAAATAACCCACATTTGGGCATCAAATAGAAAACAAACCTCAGAAAACCCTAGAAATCCTAAACCCTGGTCCAAACCCTAGAAACCCTAAACCCTGGTCCAAACCCTAGAAACCTAAAACCCTGGAAAGGGGCGGCTAACCCTAACTAGCCGCCCCATACCAGGCGGCTAATTTCCACTAGGCGCCCCCTTGGCCGACCCCAAAATGCTTCCCTGGATGGGACATAAAGCATCATTAAATGCTAATAATTGCGGCGGGTTGTGACCTTTAGCTGCCCCATCTTGGCCGGTTCAATCCAAGTAACCGACCCGAGCCACCGCTTGTCAGAGATGGGATGTTTGGCATGTCATGATGGGGGCGGCTACCAAGAAGTAGCTGCCCCATCTTGGGCGGCTAGTTTCAACTAGCCACCCTTCACCTGGTCTCTGACAGAAAAAAAGAGAATTAATGAGGAGTCTAATCAAACACCCTATTACCCAAGCCATTTTATTACCCCCTGGACACTCCCATGCCTCTCTTTTACTACAAATAGAGGGGGTCCAAAGCATTTCTAAACATTCTCAATCCAACATCTTCAATTCACATCCACAATATTCACACACCTTCATAATTCCCAACCCTCAATTCCCACACCCACCACTTGAAATCCCTAGAGAGAGAGAGTCCCATTTGTGAGAGAAAAATCCATTCCCTACACAAAATCACCCTCTCAATCCACCCTCCAAAAACCCAGATTAAACCCAGCTTAACCTCTGCCAAAACCAAACCCATTCCCTACCCAAGTTTTGCCAAGGTTGACCCATGCCCTGGACGGCTAACCCTAATTAGCCGCCCCCTACCCGACGGCTCAAACCCAGTAGCCGCCCCCCACCTACACCCCACTTAACCCAAGACTCCTCTAGCCAAGCCAGAAGTAGAATAGGATTACTTGTTTTTCACCTCTGAGTACGGTATATCCGTGTCCCAGAGCAGAGACACCACAAACTCCCCCACGTAGGCGATCAAATCTGACCCAACATTTCCTGCTTTTTCGAAAGCAGGTGGCGATCACACACACCCCTGAATCCTCTTGAGCCGCTATCGGGCGCCTCAACCAGGAACGACACCCCACCACCCTTCCGAGAGACGATCCGATCGAGCCCACCAAGGCGCGCACCAGATCCGAATCCCTGAAATACCCCCACACACGCAGATTCTTTCCCCACCCCGACAAACGCCGGGAACGTGGATTCCTCGACACCTTAGCGAATCCCACGCCGACAAGGTGGTTAAGGTCACGATCAGAATAGAGATATGATCGGACGACCTTACTTCTCCCGAATGGGCAGAAAAGACACGACCAGACAAGAGGTCTGGTTGTGTGATTTTTCACCTCGTAGACACAGTCAAAGACGTAACAGACGAGCGATCAAGCTAAAGAGCCACGAGCATAGCTGAAGGAAACGGTTAGAGGACCATGAACGCCTGTAACTGCTAGGCGGACAGTTAAGGCCCATTAATTGCGCAATGTGGGTAATTTGTGGGCACGACATGCCTCATTAACACGTGGGGGTTTCCACCAAAGTCTCCCACTAAGTGATTAATGGGGAGGCGGTTATTATGGTCAAAGGGTAGTGGAAGCAGCAATCTAGCCGAGGTGAGCCTATAAAAAGGGAAGTAGCTCAAGAAGTTAAGGTATCGAATCAAATCTGATTTATGACTTTCAAGCCACCAAAAGTTTAAGCGAGTTTTGTTTTGAATCTCCAACTAATACATCTCTTTGGAGGCCCTTTGGCTTGCAGATACCCCAAAGACAAGAAAATGCTTCAAGTGTTGGAAGATCATAAAGAAAACTTCCTTAGAAACAAAATCGGAGGAGCCTTGGTCTAAAAAAACCTTAGGAAATCCTAAGGCTGGACAGGGGCGGCTACTCTCAAGTAGGAGTCTCTCGAACCGAGACACAAGTAGCATTCAACCGACTCCAAACCGCTTCCCTTAGATGGGATATAAAGTAGCATTTAATGCTGATGATTGCTACGGTTTGTTCCCTTTAGCCACCCCATCTTGGCTGGTTCAACCCTAGTAGCTGACTCAAGCCACCAGTTGTCAAAGATTGGACGTTTGGCAGGTCATCATGGGGGCGGCTAGTCAAAACTAGCCGCCCCTCACCTGGACAGTGTCAGAAGAACATGGACTTAATGGGGAGTCAAATCAACCATCCTATTATCCAATTTGATCTATTGTCCAGTGGACACTTCTCTGCTCCTTTTTTTACTATAAATAGGGGGCATCCAAGACATTTCTAATCATTCCCCAATTTTGAAATCAACACATACATTTCACTCCCAAGCCATTCTCACAAGCCCACACCCCCTCCCCCTACTTAAAACCCTAGAGAGAAAGTGTAACGCCCCCGAATCCATGACTCCATTTTGAAGCGTGAAATCTGGTTGCGTTAACTTAATTCCTCAAAATTTCAGAGTTATATATATATATAGGTGAATGATAATATGCGGTCCGTGCGAACCATGCATATACACCTCTTTGTAAAGGTGTATATGCGTCGATAAAGGTGTATATGCACCTTTATAAAGGTGTATATGCAAACCATGATAAAGGTGTATATGCGTCGATAAAGGAAGCATATAACCCAATGATGTATATGCTTCAATGAAATGATATACTTTCTTTATTGACACATATACCTTAATAAGTGATGTATATACGTGGTTCGCACAGACCGCACCTAATCATGTCCCTATATATATATATATTCATCCAGAGAACATAAGAATACATCACCATAATTATACATCCATTGCTGAGGCTAAAATCCAACACAAATACAATATACATAGGTGTGGAGGTAAAAATATGTGCTAGGACACGTGTCAAGACGAGATGAACATGGGTCATCCGACTTGGGGCCCACAAAACTCGATCCAAGTTAGGTATCTCATGAGCAAATGTTACCTCGAGTAGTGTAAGGCACGACCAGACATGAGATCTGGTTGGTCGACCTTACTTTTCACAGACATACTCGGAAGTATAACCCATGAGCGAGTACACCAAGGGACCCCGAGTAGAATGGAGAAATAGTCAGAAGACCAGAAGATCATCAACGCCTGTAACTGCCATGTTGGCACTTAAAGCCCACTACCAGCAGAATGTTGGTAATCAAGGGCCGACGTGGAGCATAATTACTAGGGATATTCCCCTGAAAAAAGGCCCATTAAACACTTAGTGGCAAGGCGGTTAAGAGGGTATTTCTGGAACTATGTGTGGCTTGATCCCTCAGGGGTACATAGGCAGCCTATAAAGAGGTCGCGTGCAAGCACTCTAACGACATAGCCAAGCATAGTCCAAGTTTATTCTTACCACCTAAAAATTCTTACCCGAATAATCCTTTGAAGCCTGTTTTCCTAAAAATATTTATAAGTTTAACTGAAGGGGGAAAATATCTACCTCAGTTTGGCGCCATCTGTGGGACACTGAAATAAAATGCTAGTGTTCGCAATGTCTGATCCAAATAACATTCATACAGGGGGGGCGGTAGGAAAGAGATGTCCTCCATACAGATACCCTAATTTTGACCATGCAAAGAAAATAAATTTACTTCAAGTAATATTGGCAAAATAACCACATTTAGAAAACAACCTTAGAAAAACTAAAACCGAAAAACCCTTGGCCCAAACACTTAGAGAAATCTGAGCCTGGACAAGGACGGCTACTTCCTAGTAGCCGCCCCATCCCGGGCGGCTAGTTTCAACTAGCCGCCCCCCTTGACCGACCCCAAACCGCTCCCCTGGATGAGACATAAAGCAGCATTAAATGTTGATCATTGCGGCGGGTTGGGACCTTTAGCCGTCCCATCTTGACCGGTTCAAACTTAGTAACCGACCCAAGCCACCGCTTGTCAGAGATGAGACGTTTGACAGGTCATGATGGGGGTGGCTACTCCATCCTGGGCTGCTAGTTTCAACTATCTGCCCCTTACCTGGTTCTTGACAGAAAAACAGAGGATTAATGGGGAGTCAAATCAACCACCCTATTATCCACTTAAATGTTTTACCCCCTGAACACTTCCCTGCCTCTCTTTTACTATAAATAGAGTGGGTCCAAAGCATTTCTACAACATCAAGAATTCCAATTCACAACCTTCAATCCCAATCCACAATTCACATCTTCCACACAACCCACACCCACTACTTGAAATCCTTTGAGGGAGAGAGAGAGAGAGAGAGTCTCATTTGTGAGAGAAAAACCCATTTCCTACACAAATCCATCCTCTCAATCCACCCTCTAAAACCCAAGGTTAAACCCAATTTTAACCTCTGCCAAAACATATCCCACTTCCTACCCAGGTTCTGCCCAAGTCAACCCAGGTCCCGGACGGCTAGCCCTAAGTAGCCGCCCCATACCCGACGGCTCAATCCCAGTAGTCGCCCCCAGTTACACCCCCACTCGAACCAAGACTCCTTTAGTTAGCCCAAAAGCAGAATAGGTTACCAGTTTTTCACCTTTGCGTACGGTATATCTGTATCCCAGAGAAGAGACCCCACAAACTCCCCCACATAGGTGATCAAATCTGACCCAACATTTTCTGCATTTCGAGAAAGCAGGTGGCGATCACACACACATCGGAATCTTCTTGAGCCGTGTCGGGCGCCTCAACCAGGAACGACACCCCACCACCCTTCCGAGAGACAATCCGACCGAGCCTGCCAAGGCACACACCGGATCTGAATACCCGAAGAACCCCCACACATCATAGATTTTTCAACACCGACACTCCCGACTGATGTTGCCGGAGATGGCTCACCAGGAACCTTGGTTAGCCAGGTTCAGGACCTTAGGCGGGCGATGAAGTCCTCACAAGAGACTATTAACCCGTCTGCAAGGGTCAATGCAGCAGATGATCAAAGCTTCGATGCAACAATTCTATACGGACATGCATCAACCATCACCAGCTCAGGAGGAAATCCAGCCACCAGCCCTTGTACTGCCCAACCCTCTAGCCGTCATTGCTGAGGGATCGGAAGGAATTACTTCTTCCTCCAATCAAAGGCAGCGGTCCCATCAGCGCTCACGCTCCCCTCAAGCGGGCTGACGGCCTCATGAAGAACAGAGTCACGGGCGTTCTTCCCATAGAGAACGCTCCGCCCGGCGAGAGGCATCGTGAATGCAGATGCACCAAGGAAGATCGGCCTTGCACGAAGCCTCCGAGGGACGTCAGGACTGTCAGTGTGGAAAAATCCGTGTGTGTGGGGGTTCTTCGGGGATTCGGATCTGGTGTGTGCCCTGGCGGGCTCGGTCAGATCGTCTCTCGAAAGGGTGGTGGTGTCGTTCCTGGTTAAGGTGCTTGACAGCGACTCAAGAGGATTAAGGGGTTGTGTGATCGCCACCTGCTTTTTCAAAAAGTAGCAAAAGCCAGGTTAGATTTGATCGCCTTACGGGGGGAGTTTGTGGGGTCTCCGCTCTGAGACACGGATATACCGTACACAGAGGTGAAAAACAGGTAATCCGATTCTGCTTCTGGCTTGGCTAGAGGAGTCTTGGGTGAAGTGGGGTGTGGGTGAGGGGCGGCTAGTGGGATGGAGCCGTTGGGTATGGGGCGGCTACTAGGTTTTAGCCGTCAGGGGCCTGAGTTGGTTTGGACAGGACCTGGATAGGAGATGAGTTTGGTTTTGGCAGAGGTTAAGCTGGGTTTAACCTGGGTTTTTGGGAGGGTGGATTGAGAGGGGGGTTTTGTGTAGGGGATGGATTTTCCTCTCACAAAAGGGACTCTCTCTCAAGGGATTTCAAATGGTGGAAGGGAATGTGAATTGTGGGGGATATGTGAATTATGGGGATTGTTGATGTTTGTTGGATTGGTGGATGTCTAGAAAGGCTTGGGACCCCCTCTATTTATAGTAAAATAGAGGCAGGGGAATATCCAGGGGCTAATAGAGTGGCTTGGTTAATAGTGTGTTTGATTAGACCTCCCATTAATTCTCTGTGTTTTCTGTCAGGGACCATGTGAAGGGCGGCTAGTTGAAACTAGCCGCCCAGGATGGGGTGGCTACCAGGTAGCCGCCCCCATCATGACCTGTCAAATGTCCCATCTCTGACAAGCGGTGGTTTGGGTCGACTACTTGGTTTGAACCGGCCAAGGTGGGGCGGCTAAAGGTCATGACCCGCCGCAATGATCATCATTTAATGCTGCTTTATGTCCCATTCAAGGAAGCGGTTTGGGTCGGTCAGGGGGTGGCTAGTGTAAACTAGCCGCCTGATATGGGGTGGCTCATTAGGGTTAGCCGCCCCTTTCCAGGGTTTTAGGTTTTTAGGGTTTGGACCAGTGTTTTAGGGTTTTTCGGTTTTCTGAGATCTGTTTTCTATTTGATGCCCAAATGTGGGTCATTTCCAGGTGTTACTCGAAGTATTTTCATATTTCTGAACGGTCAAAATTGGGGTATCTACAATTGTCCCTCATCGGACGGAGTCTTTGCGCGAAGCAAGAAAGACTTCGACCGATGATAAGGAAAGAGACCCCTATTTTGGCTGGCCTGACCTTCAAGAAGTTAAGAACACGAACAATACTTTTCAGCGAGTTGATTTAGACTGTCAGAGGCTAGGTCTAGACCAGAATTTTTAACTGAAAGGATAATCTAGGTGGAAGGTGGGAAAAGTAAAATGGTGAGTGATCCAACCCGTGGTCGGGGTTCTTAGCTATCGTGCACGTAGCAGCCCAGCGTCAGTTTCCTCGTGCCTACCGTTCTTGTGCTTGGGAAGACTCAGCAAAGAGGGGATATCACCGATAGAAAGCAAGTAAAGATTTGAGTTGATGGATTGGATCATCTGAAGGATAAAAACTTTGGAAAAGAACCAGAACTGAAGAAATTCGAACTGAATGGTACTGGAAGTGTGGTAAAACTTCGGGAAAGTTGTGTTCGATCAAATAGGGCTTGGAAATAAACCAATACATGATTGTTTAGTTTAGAAAACCTTGGAAACTAAATGCATTTTGGGAGCTGGAAGGGGGCTGTTACTCAAAAGGAGCCGACACAGAGGGGCGGCTGGTTCCAACTAGTCACCTCATGGGGGGCAGCTACTCATGCATAGCCGCCTCCCGGCTGGGTCCCTTATAACCGAAAAGGGACCCTCTCTCTCCCCACGTTTTTAAAATGGTTACCCTTCCCTCTCCTCTTCTTCTTCATTATAAACTGAAAACCTTGGTTTTTAAACACCTTGAATCCTTTGTTTTGGCCTTTTATCATCCCTTTCTTCTTGATTTTTGAATCCCTAGATTCTCTTGAATCCCTTGTTTCGTGCGAAAATCAAAGGAGATGACGAAGGGGAAGAAGACGGCGTCGATGATGAAGCGTCTCTGGTCTTCCCGAGAGCGGAGAGGGGCAGTCTCAGGGTCTAGTTCATCAGGGAGTGATCGGGTGGGGGAGGAGGTCGCGAGGGAGGCCGAGGGTATGGCGGAGGTGCCGTCGGTGGATACCAGTGCGGCCAAGGGCATGGGTACACCTTCGGGGGCTATTCAGGAGGTCGGAGGACCAGCCGAGGCTGACGGAGTTAGTGAGGATGTGAGGGCATCGTTGGATGCCATTGTTGGGATGCTGGATAGGGAGGCCATGGAGGCCAGGGCTGAGAAGGAGGAAAGAAGGGCTATGGGGGCCTTTGTGGAGTTTGTCTCCGGTGCAGTGGGAATGGAGGAGACTGGGGGTGTTGGGGGCGAGGCCGGGGAGGCCGAGGGTGTAGACACAGGGGCCACAGAGGCCGGTGTTGGTGTTGAGGGTGAGGCCGAGGAGGCCATGTTTGAAGAGGATGAGGAGGAGGGGGATGACAACGGGATGGACGATTCTGACGAGGCCGAGGCGGACGCTCCTGGGTCCACACGGGCTACGATATTTCCTTAACCCTTTTACTCTAGCTTTTTATTTGTATGTATATGCCGCTTGTAGTATGAATAGGTGATAGTGTATGATATTCATATGTGTTTTCAATAGACATGCTCATATGTGTAAAAAAAATAGTCACGGTGGGATAATAAGCATGCAAATGGATATGGGTTGTAGAGAAGGGGATACGTACATCCATGTTTGTTATATATATATAAAGGAAGGGAAACGGTACGACTTAGCATGCTTGCATGTGATGGTTTCGTACGCATATAATTTTCGAAGTATATTTTCATACATATTTGATCATGGTGGAGTAAGAGGGAGTATATGGATGCATTTTATGGTTTTTAACTCTTTCACATGCTTGGGTGAGCTTGTAGAAAGTATATAAGCATGATAGTTGGTAGTGAAAGAAAATATGCAAGTAATGACCACGATGGGATAAGAGGGTAAGGCATGTGATCTTATAGACAGGTTTTACACATAAAGGAGGGTAAATTTTCATATGAGGTCTCGTATTTCATGTTTTTTTATCTGTTTTAGTAACTGGAAGTTCATTTTGCTAAGCATGGTTCCTAAAAGGGTTTTGTAGACTGGGAATCTTACCCCTTGACCGCTTTTGAACTAACCTACGTTCCTTTTGTTTGTTTGTAGCGGCTGAACCGTATCCGGGCCCTTTGGCATGGGACGAAGAGGTGGTACACCGCCTTGGGCAAGGGGGAGAAGAACTTGGTAGTTAGAGCGGGCTTCCGTTCCTTCTTTTTGATCGGCCATTCCACGTCACCGTCCTTATGTGGAGGCTTTGGGGAGAGATGGGATCCGGAGAGTTGCACCTTCATCCTTCCTACCAGTGCCATCATGCCGACCCTCGAGGACGTCCATCGGATTACCGGCCTTCCGGTCTTAGGGGAGGCGGTGATTGCGGCCACCCTTGCTGATTATAAGACTCTTTCAGGAGTTGATCGGGGAGTGGGAGTTCATCGAGCGGGAGCGAACGCTGAACCGGATCCCTTTGGGGCGGCTTTCATGGCAGTATGGCCTCGGTTCCTTCACAGAGCGCCAAAAGGGTGAGGCTGCAGCTAGCTTTGAGAGGAGACGGGTGATGGTCGAGGAGAGAGGCGGCCGTGTGCCCATAGAGAGTACGGAGGGAGCTGAGGGCGTTCTTCCTTTACTTCTTCGGCCGGGTCCTTTTCTCGACAGCCTCTGACAAGGTCTCCTCTCATTCCCTGTTGCTGATGCGGGACTTGGAGGGTATGGGGCGTTATATTTGGGGAGCCACGATGCTTGTCCACCTCTTCGTGATACTCTCGAAGAAGGTGAAGCGGGTTGGGGATAAGAACCTTGGCGGTTTTGCTCCCTTTCTCCAGGTATGTGTGAGTAGAGGGTGTTTCTTTTTCTTATTGGCTCAGCCTACTCAAGTTTGATAGTTTCTATCTTGTTCCGTAGATCTTCGGGTACGAGCATTTCGCGATTGACCGCCCGACTCTGGTGCCGTTTAACCGTGCTCTCCCTTGGGCCATGAGATGGGCACCCCGGGGATCTTCGCGCTTGCACCGCCTTGCCCAATTCTGAGAGGCCTTCAGTGTCGTGATAGAGGAAGAGGTATACATTATTTTGAGTTTTCTTTGGCTTGTACTTGATTTTCTTTTGACTAAACACTCTTCCTATCTTTTTATGCTTTATAGATGACGTGGAGTCCCTACATAGAGGAGGAGGTCCCCGAGGAGTTGTCGCGGGACGTCTGGCTGATCTATTTTAACGAGGTCGTGTTTCATGCGATCAGCCGGGTCGTCCGTCAGCTTGGGTACCATCAGTGGGTGCTTGCTCCTTTGCCGAAGCGTCCCTCGATCCCTGTGGCCGAGATTCTTCGGGATACGAACCTCCCGAGGAATTACGCGACATATGTGGTGGGATGGATGAGTCGGGTGCCTTGGTGGAGAGTCGTCCTGAGGTGACTTCAAATGATGACTGCTTGGCTTGGTATCGTCAGGAGTACGCGGACATCCTTGGGATGATGGAGGAGGAGATCCTGGATGCCTACGTAAGTTATAAACCCTTTTTCTTTTTCTCGTTCTCTTCTCGTTTGAATATTTCTGAGTGGTGCCGCTTTTTCAAGTTGAGTTGAATGAGATGGGGAAGAGGCTCAAGACCGCCAATGAGCACCTCCAAGCGCGGGCCAGGCAGATAGAAGCATTGCGGGTGCAAAGGAGGTGCTTGCGGGACCAGGTCTGGGTTCTTTGAGGCTCAGGTGGATGCTCTATCGAGAGCGAGAGCCGACAGTGCTTTGTCTTCTACTGCTCCTCCTCCTTCCATGATTTCTGAGCGGGAACTCGAGTTGACGAGGGAGTTGGATGTGGCCCGGAGTGAGTTAGCGGCCACAAGGATGGAGTTGGCTAGGCGAGAGGTAGGGCCACATGTGCTGAGGAGGAAATGGGCCGGCTGAGGTCCATGGTGACAGCAAGAGAAGAGGAGTTCATCATCCTGGGCCGCGAGAGAGACTCCCTCCAGACGAGGGTTTCGGAGTTGGAGGCTTCAGCGGGCATTCCCATGGGTTTGATGGGGGATTTGCTTCGTTCCCTTCAGGCGGCCGGGGATAGAGATCGAGAGGCACTCCGATCGAGCGAGGACAAGCTCCGGGCTGCTGAGGCGAGATCACGAGAGCTCAAGGAGAGGTTGAGAGCAGTGGAGACGCGTCTTCGTGGGAGATTGGAACATAGAGAAAGAGATATTCAGCAGGTTCTCCTCTGGGAAGCCATCATGCGAGGGAAGTTGGTCGGTGGAGGGGTTATGACTGAGGCGGACCTCGACCTTCTTCCTCTTGAGCCCGAGCATTCCTTCTCGGCTTCTCTGGCTATGGGGGCCACCTTCAGTCACGCTTCTCGTCCCTCGGCATCCAGGAGTCGTGGGATATATGCGAGGGCCGTGTCTTCTGTTCGAGAGATGCCTACTGCTCCGGAGGCTCCAGAGCTTCAGTCTTCCCCTCAGCTACCACCTCCTTCAGGCCAGGACGTTCCTCCTTCGACTCAACCTCTCGGGGATGATGATACGCCGAGGTATAGCTTTTGGTATCTTAGTTTTGAAGTAGAAGAATGGTATTATGCAAGAAATTCATGCTTTTCTCCTTTTCTTTTGGCTTAGGTGATCATTTTGGCGATCTTCGGCCCAAGACGTTCTAGATGGAAGCTTTGGACTCTTACCCATTTATCTTTTGTTTATTTGCTTTTGAATTTCTATAGTTTTAAGCCTTCCTCTTCATGAATAATTTCCTTTTCTCCTTATTTTTCTGGGTGTATGGACAAACATGGGTGTGTTTTTATTTTGTTTTGAAAGGGTGTTTGTTGGTTTTAATTTGGTTGTATATGTGGGATGGTTTCATTAGGTTCTATGGGTGGATGGATGAATGGATGCTTGGTTTGACATATGAATTTTGGTTTTTGTTGTTTATTTGATTTGTATTTATGTAGGTTTTATGCATGAATATATGTGTGAAATGTGTGTGCACAGGTTTTGGAAGGACATGATTTTAATAGGTAAAGAAGTGTTGAAGAGTTTATTGGGTCTGGACTGACACAGCTGAAATAGGTGCAGATGTGGGACGGCTAGTTCAAACTAGCCGCCCAGGACCGGGTGGCTAGTCTATTTTAGCCACCCTTGCTTGGGGCAATCTTACCTGGAAAGCTAGCAGGTAGGGGGCGGCTAGTCCAGATTAGCCGCTAGTGAGGGGCGGCAAGTTTTGTTTAGCCGCCCACTACATGGGGCAATTTTGCTACTTCAGTCTGTTGCTACTGAAAGTCCTCCTAAGTGTTTTGTTTAACCTTCAAAACCTATAAAAACATTCTTTCCATGGACCAAGTGTTAAATCTATCCGGATTGTGCCCTTGCACTGACTTTTGAGCCCTTCTTGCTTGAGTTGTCAAGGGCTACAATCCATCTTATGGTAAATGAAAAGATAATGCGAGAAAATAAAGTGCGGGAAACCATGCTTTAGTTACGCAAGGGAGGGATTCCAAGTGCGAGAGTGAAGAAGAGTCTTAAGTATGTGCGAGAGTGGGACAATTTCTTCTCAAGCATGTGCGGAAGGGCATGAAACAAGTGTAATGGGGACCATTTTAGTTTTGGTACGAGGAGTTAAATATAATATTTTAAGAGAATTGAATGCCTAAGTGTTCTTGAAAAAGGAAAATGCAAGCTTATGCGTAAGTGTAAGTGGCATAAGGGGCATTTTAATTCTTCACTCGTTCTTTATGTGAGAGGGAAATGTCTTCAACTCTCCTAAGTAAAAGATACCATCAAGTCCATATAGAGGGACCCTTGTAGTCACTCATGTCCAAACCAGGATTGTATTTGATAGGTATAAGCCTTGGGTGTCAGTTTTCTAGGTTCATGGTTCTCGAATGCTTGATCATATTATTCTAAACATGCTGAAAAATCCTGAATGTACCAGGAGTCAAGTCAAATAAGCTTCTTTTGGACAGGCAAGTTTCTAAATGAACTCATGTGAGTGTGTGCAGTTGTAAACATAGAAATGGTCTACCCTTGGTTGAAATTTCACCTTTTTCAGTAGACATAGTTCAATTTTGAATCCATCGTGAAATAAAAAGGGAGGGGGGAAAGGGGTAAGGGTAATATCTTCCTTTTGGGCAATATTTTAGAATTGTCCCAGTCTAGCACATGTCCTACTTTCTAGGTCCCTCTGGCTTTCTTCTTTTTATCACTTCTTTATTTTGGGTGGGAAGTACAGTCCGTTGTTTGGACATGTACTAGTATAGCCATTGTTTGGCATATACCTGTGTGTAAAGGCGTGAAAGCCTGCTAAAGTAGAGAGTTTAACCCATTCACTTGGGTGTTATTTTTCTTTTGTTGGCCTCTCATTGCCTGATTTTTTTTTGTTTTGAGGGGGGGTCTCTTCTGTTTTTCACCCTGATTCTTTTCATGCTTCCCCTCTAGAAGTGTTTGTATAGTGCCAGAGCCAGTTTTGGGACATATGCTAGGTCCAGGTAATTCCTCATTTTAGCCTTGGGTTAATACGAGTAGGGGCGAGAATAAGGGAGGTTTGCTTTGGGGTTTTAAAATTGTCCAAGTCTATGGGGTAGGCAATTTCTCTTCTATTAGGTAAATCAATTCTTAAGTCATACGTGTGTCAAGGAAGTGGCATGATTGGCGGATATGAGGTCAAATAAATACGAGTTTATCTTTGAGAGTCTTATATTTTATCATCAGGTGCTAAACGCTGGAAATCGCAGGAAGAAAGAGTAATGTTTCTCAAGTATCGAAAGTTTTTTTTATGCATGGAATTTCTTCAGATAAAGTGCATTCCACGAACCTGAAACCTCGACTCCTTCAGCGTCTACCAAGCGGTAGGCATTCCCGGAGTAGGCATGACTGATCACATAGGGTCCCTTTCATGTGGGCTACAACTTCCCTCTTGGGTGAGGCTGCCTTGATGGCATGATTTGCTTAAGTACTAACTCTTCGATTTTGAATTTCCTTTCTATTACTTTCTTTTCGAATGCCCTTGCCACCCTTCTTTGGTAGGCCTGGGCGTGGTCTGCCGCTCTTAACTTTTTCTCGTCTATCTCCTCTTTTTTTTTTAATTGAAAGCGTGTAAACAGATATGTATAGGTTTTCAAGGAAAAACATAAGCTGGTAAACAAAACTTTTGATTTTGTTTTTATTTTTTTTGGAAAAGCTGTAAACAAATATGTACAGGATTAGACTAATGGGGCTTACCTGTGGGATCAGTTCCCGATTCTTGGACTCGCGTCGTCTCCTCGAGTCGGCTCCTTTTTGACGGTCGGCTGATGTCCGGCGGGGGTCCCCTATTCCCGAATTCTTCCTCCCTGAGCCTCTTCCTTGCTGAAGCAGTTCTTCATCAGCGGAGCCCGGTTGCCAACATGCAAGCACCTCTAGCCGGTTGCGCATGACACAGATACTCCAATTTTAACTCGTGTATCGTTGGAACGCGCTTCTCCCCAAATAGATATCACTCCTCCGCGGTACGGGAGGCGAAGGCATTGGTGTCGGGTGGATGAAACGGCCTCGATGCTGTTAAGCCAGGTTCTTCCGACGATCACGGGGTGGGGTCATCGAATGTTCATCACCATGCAGTTGACTATGGTGGAGACGGGGCCGATTTTCAACGGGAGCGTGACCAGCCCGCAAGTGTTCTTGTGCGTGCTGTCGAAGCCATAGATGAAATCGTCTGAAGGTTCTAGCCAGGGGACCCTGCCTTCAAGCTTTTGGTAAGCGGAAAAGGTGAGTACCTTGGTTTATGCTCCTATGTCGATGAGAATATGCTTGAATTCACTCCCCCCTAGCATGGCAGTGATTGCGAGGGGTGCGGAGCGTGCTCTGGCTTTTGCTACTTCATGGAGGAGGAAGGCGATTAGGTTGGGCTCCACATGATTGTTTACTGAGTTCAAGGTCCTGGCCGTCTCCTCCGAGGGGTAGTTTTTGTTATAGGGGGATCCAGGTGGGCTAACGCTTCTGTCTTCGACTCCTGGGCATAGGGTTAATGTGAACATGTTGTGTAGTACCCAGTTGTTCTCGTTCTCGTACTGGAGGCATGCCTCTCCCCAAATTGTTAGTACATGTCCCATGAATGGCAACCAGAGGCATTGGTGTTGGGGGAGCAGATGGCCTGGATGTTGTCCAGCCATGGTCACCCTAGCATCAGAGGGTACTTGTGTCGATGTCAGCTACGAAGCATGCCACCACGCAGATCAGGGGCCTGACAGCTAGCTCGAATATCCCGGGGCCGCGGAGAGTCTTCCAGGTGTGATTGAAAGCCTGGATAGTAGAGTGGGCCGGTTGGACGGGAGGGCGGCCGAGTCCGGGTATCTTCTGGTAGGTGGCGCATGTCATTATATTTAACTCTGACCCCGGGTCCACGAAGATGTTGTTCAATCGCAACATCTGAAGCCGTCCACGGACGTGTAGGGGTTAGACCTGCAGTCTGGAGTCCGGGAGGTCTTTATCGGTGAACGATATGGTCATCGGGCTGCAGGGGCCGTCGACAGTGTCAGTGCTTTTGGAGGACCCATTGTCGTCTGGATGTAGATCATCCGACGTACATTCCCCTCCCTCGGGTCCCTCGCTTGCTCCTTCGGGGATCTCTTCAAAGGGCTCCTCTTCCTTGTTTTCTCTCGGGTTTTCCAGTCCACTTTCGTCGGACTCAATGTTGATGGCTGCGGGCAGGGCGAGAACTGCGTGTTCTTCTTCACCATAGAGTATGGCGAGGTCGTGGTCATCGAGGTTCAGCTGGAAGGGCGCGTCCTCCCCCTCCTCCTCGGATTCCTTAGACAGACTATCATCAGTGGCATCTTCCGAGCTGCTTGGTCATGGCGACGGTTGCCTCCCTCTCCTGACCATGTTTACTGCGTGGGCTCCAGACGTGGAAGCTTGGTTGTGACCTGACAAAGGGTCAGTGAATATGCCAAGTGGCTTGGAGGCTTGAGAATTTCCCTGGCTTAAGTGGCTTTTGCTCATAGCCCAGTCAAGGCGCCTGTCATCATTCAAATCGTAAACAAAGTCCCGAAAAACAATGCATTGTTCTACGGTGTGACCATGTTGTTGGTGGTATTGACAGTAACGCGCCGTGCTGGCCCCGGGTAGTGAAGGCCTGGCGACCAGGAGGGATATGCTATTAGTGTCCATTAGCACCCTAAAAATCCTAGTTAATGTTTCTGGCAGGGGAGGGTAAGAGTCCCTCTTTCCCACTCATCTCTGATCATAGGATGTTGGAGGGAAAACCTCATTATAAGTACTTTTTGTAGGCCACCTAGGACTTAGATTTTGGTTCCTCAAGAAAATAGAGTAGAAAGGGGTCCTAGACTGGCCTTGTCTTGAAATTATGGGGCTTTGGAGTGGGGAACTTTGGATTATCAGGTTCTGTCGTGACGGCACAGGGGCTGGTACTGATCGGGATGGTGCATACCCGGATGGACCGGACGTGTACTGTCTCGGAGCCGTTCCTCGATTAGGAACTCGTGCTCCATTTGGGTAGAGTACCGAAAATTATGTAATCCCCTCTACCGTGGCGGTTTGCGCCTTACGTGGCAGTTGTCCAACCCTATGGTTGATAGGTGGGGACTGGATTTGGACTACTGGGGCTGCACAACGGGAAATCTTGTTGTGGCGGTCAATTAGGAGCTGGTACGTAGTGCAATCTCCGTATGAAAGGCTCGTACGAAGTTCTGGACTCAGTCTTTGCAACATCATGTCAATTTCTTGACATTCCGTGAGTTGCAGGCCGGTTCGGTGGACGAGTGTGCGCCACCGAGACACGTACTGCTCAAATTCCTCCCAAGGCCTCATTCTCTCTACGATTAAATCTGAAATAGAGGGGGTTCTGATCCTCTGGTAACCGTAGGGGCCTAAGAACTTCTCGCTTACAACCGAGAAGTTCGATAGATTATCTATAGGGAGGGTGGAGAACCATTGCAATGCTTCTACTTCCAATGATTTCTGGAAGAGGAAGACTAGCAGATGTTGATTATCTTGGAATGGTCGGGCATCTAGATAAAAGCCAGTCAGATGAATGTCTGGGTCTCCACGACCGTTATATCGGTAGAATTTGGGGATTTTGAATCCCTCCAGTAACTGGACTGACGGGATTTGTCTCAGGTTGTGTAGAGACATGTGCTTGGGGGTGGAGGGATTAGTCTCGAAGAGAATTCTCCGGATGGTCTCATCCAGTGTTTCTCCCCTGGGAGGGCTGTTTGCCAGTCCCAGGTTGGGGGAGGCCTGGTAAGGGCCTGGGGTAGAAACAGTTGGGAATATTGGATTCACGGGGGAAGGGGGCGAACAAAAAGACGCTCGGATTGATCAAGCGACCGGGTGTGGACGGGGTTTTGGGAGTAGCCTGGGGGGTTTTGACAGGGGTCTCCTGTCTCAGGGTCTTGGTATGACGGTAGTCAGTGAGGTCATGAAACATGTCCTCTACCGTTTGGTACCCTAGACTTGCCATCTTTTCCTCTAGACAGGTCAGGAGTTGTGTGGCCTGACCCTCTTGGGTGATTCTCTCCTCTAGTATGTCCTCCTCTAGATGGGATTCCATGATGAGTGTGGAACGATTTAAGTGAATGGATGTAGATATAAAGCAGTACATAAAGCAGTAAAGGATTGCACAGCTGTGTGAGGCTTACGAAAGCAGTAAAGGATTGCGCAACGGTGTGCGACTTACAAAGCAGTAAAGGATTGCGCAACGGTGTGCGGTTTACAAAGCAGTAAAGGATTGCACAACGGTGTGCGGCTTATGAAAGAAATAAAGGATTGCGCAGCGGTGTGCGGCTTACAAAGAAGTAAATGATGCTGTGATGCAGAATAGAGGAGGATTTGATTCGAGGGGTGGGAAACTAACCTTACTCGAGAGTTGATAGCATTCTAGCCAAGCTTGTAAAAGGGAGGCAGAAGAGGATTACCTTTTGTTATTTTCCAGATTTGTCGGTGAGGAAAAATCCGTGTGTGTGGGGGTTCTTCGGGGATTCGGATCTGGTGCGTGCCCTGGCGGGCTCGGTCAGATTGTCTCTCGGAAGGGTGGTGGTGTCATTCCTGGTTGAGGTGCCCGACAGCGGCACAAGAGGATTCAAGGGGTTGTATGATCGTCACTTGCTTTTTTGAAAAGCAGGAAACATCAGGTTGGATTTGATCGCCTTGCGGGGGGAGTTTGGGGGGTCTCCGCTCTGAGACACGGATATACCGTACACAGAGATGAAAAACAGGTAATCCAATTCTGCTTCTGGCTTGGCTAGAGGAGTCTTGGGTCAAGTGGGGTGTGGGTGAGGGGCGGCTAGTGGGATGGAGCCATCGGGTATGGGGCGGTTACTAGATTTTAGCCGTCCGGGGCCTGGGTTGGTTTGGACAGGACCTGGATAGTAGATGGGTTTGGTTTTGGCAGAGGTTAAGCTGGGCTTATCTTGGGTTTTTGGGAGGGTGGATTGAGAGGGGGGTTTTTGTGTACGAGATGGGTTTTCCTCTCACAAAAGGGACTCTTTCTCTCTCTTTCTCTCAAGGGATTTCAAATGGTGGAAGGGAATGTGAATTGTGGGGATATGTGAATTATGGGGATTGTTGATGTTTGTTGGATTGGTGGATGTCTAGAAAGGCTTGGGACCCCCTCTATTTATAGTAAAATAGAGGCAGGGGAATATCCAGGGGGTAATAGAGTGGCTTGGTTAATTGTGTGTTTGATTAGACCTCCCATTAATTCTCTATGTTTTTTGTCAGGGACCAGGTGAAGGGCGGCTAGTTGAAACTAGCCGCCCCCATCATGACCTGCCAAACATCCCATCTCTAACAAGCGGTGGTCTGGGTCAGCTACTTTGTTTGAACCGGCCAAGGTGGGGCGGCTAAAGGTCATGACCCGCCGCAACGATCAGCATTTAATGCTGCTTTATGTCTCATCCAGGGAAGGGTTAGCCACCTCTTTTCAGGGTTTTTGGCTTTTAGGGTTTGGACCAGTGTTTGAGGGTTTCTCAGTTTTCTGAGATCTGTTTTTTATTTGATGCCCAAATGTGGGTCATTTTTAGGTGTTACTCGAAGTATTTTCATCTTTCTGGACGGTCAAAATTGGGGTATCTACAAGGACGATTCAACGTTTCACCGGCGAACGGGAGAGGCTGTTGTGCAAATTCAATACGCTCTGTGATCCGAGATACGATGGACCCCAAACCACGACATGGTGGAGCATGCACTGAGGGGATTAGCCTCCGCGTTCTGTACTAAAATCCTCAGGGAACAACTTTCGCGTAAGTTTGTTCAACCCAAATTCAAGCTATACAGTGGCACAATGGATCCCTACGATCATATTCTGTCGTTCCTACATTCAATGGTGTTGTATGATCTCTATGATAGGTTGATGTGCTGCATCTTCCCCTCCAGCGTGGAAAGGGCCATAATGACCTGGTTTCATCTCCTTCCGCCCGTGATAATCAAAACTTTTGAAGAGCTCGATACCATGTTTGCTGAGCACTTCATCTATAGCCGACGAAGGAAGAAGGATCTGGGGGATCTGATGAAGATCTAAATGCAATAAGGGGAAACGATTCGGCAGTACGTCGATCGCTTACGCATCCTAAAATTTGAAGTTGAAGACTACAATGAAGATGCTACAATTATGGCTTTTCAGAATGGCTTGCCATCCAGAAACGGCCTCAAGGAGTCGCTTATCAAGCACACTCCTTTCGATTTATGTGATTTGAAGGGGCGTGCTGAAAAGTACGCTAAGGTGGAAGAAGAGTCCCGACTCCTAAAGCAAGTAGTGATTGCGTCCAAGTCTTCACCAACGGCGGCCTCCTCGACACCAGCAACAAACGCCCGCAGGAGCCACGTTAGAAGGACCAGCGGGGCAAGAGGGGAGTCTGGTGCCTCAATCAATGACGTGCGAGACAGACGGGGGATGTTCTTTAAGATTCGCCCGTCTCAGATCCTGTCCAAAATCTAGGGACAACCGTGTTTCAGATGGCCAGTGCCCATGAAGAGCGACGAGTCAAAGTGGGATCGAAATCTCCACTACGACTACCACAAGGGCGTGGGCCATACCACCGACCAATGCCGCATCCTCCAAACGTTCCTGGAGAACCAGGTTTGAAAGGGTCAACTGGAGGAGTACGTTCCTATGGAGAATACCCCAGCTCCCAGCGAGCAGCATGCGATGAATATTGACCCCAACACTTTGGCGGGGGTCATGACGTCATATTCGGGGGCGTACCGCATTTCATCACATCGAAAAGCACCCGACGAGACTCGAAGAAGATGCAGGTTTCCCTTGAGATGATGCAGATTGACCAGGAGCCGAAGCTGGTTGTGAAGAGACCAAGAAGTGGTGATGAACATCCATCACTTTCTCTGACGCTGACCTGGAAGGAGTCCATGCCCCGCACTCAGATGCACTGGTAATTACTTTACGTATCTCTAATTTTGACATTAAGAGGATTATTGTCGACACAGGAAGCTCGGCCGACATCCTCTTCATGAAACCCTTCCTTTGGATGGGGTTAAAAGCTGCTGATCTCACCCCAATGAAGGACCCACTGGTTGCTTTCAACGGAACATGGGTCATCCCGGCAGGATGCTAACATTACCAGTCCGAGTAGGGAACCAGACCACCATGACGGAATTCACTGTCATGAACCTCCCGTCTCCGTACAACGCTATCATCGGATGCACCTAGCTAGCGGCTATGAAGGCGATTCCCTCCACCTACCATCAATGCCTTTGATTCCCCACAGTCTAGGGGATAATGGAGTTACGAGGAGACCAAGTTGCCGCAAAATGTTGCTACATGTCGGCGATGGCAGGGAAGTCGGCCTTGCCCGAGTTCGAGGAGCTTCTCGAGGACGGAGAGATTCATCCAAAAAGGTAGCAATTACTTCAGGACCGGGTCAAGGCCGACGAGCGCTAGCCCGGTCCCAAAGACAGGGTTCTTGAAAACCTCGAACAGGTCTTGATAGATCCCCTTAACCCCGAGAAATTATTTCTTGTCGGGAGTTTGCTCTCTGCAGAAGAGAGAAAAGTGATACTCGACCACCTTATTGAGAACAAGGACATCTTCACTTGGAAGCCTCAAGGCATGTCGGGGATCGACCTTGAAGTGGCAAACCATCGACTATTCATCTCGTCGACCATCCGTCCAGTCCGACAGAAGCAGTGATGAATGGCCGCAGTACACGCAGAAGCAGTGCGAGACGAGGTGAACAAACTCCTAGCCGTCAGGTTCATCTGCGAGGTGCGACACCCTTGTCGGTATGTAAAACTGGGGGTTCTGGGAACTTTATCCTGGTTCGTCTCGCGATCGATCAGGTCATCGCCCGAAGAGTCGCTCTTGAGTCGCCCAACTGCTTGTCAGAATAGACGGGGTTTGGTTGTGATCGTCACCTGCTTTCTTAAAAAGTAGGAAATGTTGGTGTCGGATTTGATCGCCTCGCGGGGGGAGTTTGTGGGGTCTTTGCTCTTAGACACGGATATACCATACAGAGAGGTGAAAAACAGGTAATCCTATTCTACTTCTGGCTTTGCTAAAGGAGTCTTGGGTCAAGTGGGGTGTAGGTGGGGGGCGGCTACTGGGTTTGAGTCATCGGGTATGGGGCGGCTAGCTAGGGTTAGCTGTCCGGGGCCTGGGTCAAGTTGGGTAGAACCTGGGTAGGAAATGGATTTGATTTTTGGCAGAGGTTAAGCTGGGTTTAACTTGGGTTTTGGAGGGTGGATTGAGAGGTTGATTTTGTGTAGGGAATGAGTTTTTTTGTCTCACAAATGGGACTCTCTCTCTCTCCAGGGATTTCAAGTAGTAGGTGTGGGAATCGAAGGATGGGAATGAAGGTGTGTGAATTGGGACTGTGAATTGAAGATGTGTGAATATGTTAATGTGTTAGAAAGGCTTGTGACCTCCTCTATTTATAGTAAAAAAGAGGCAGGGGAATATCCAGGGGGTAATAGAATGGCTTGATTAATAGTGTGTTTGATTAGACCCTTCATTAATTCTCTGATTCTTCTTTCTGGGACCAGGTGAAGAGCGGCTAGTTGAAATTAGCCGCCCAAGATGGGGCGGCTACTTCCTGGTAGCCGCCCCCATCATGACCTGCCAAACGTCCCATCTCTGACAAGCGGTGGCTCGGGTCGGTTACTTGGTTTGAACTGGCCAAGATGGGGCGGCTAAAGGTCACAACCCACCATAATGATCAGCATTTAATGTTGCTTTATGTCCCATCCAGGGAAGCAGTTTGGGGATGGCCAGGGGGGCAGCTAGTTAGGGTAAGCCGCCCCTTTCCAGGATTTTGGGTTTCTAGGGTTTACACCAGGTTTTAGGGTTTCTAGGTTTTGGACCAGGGTTTAGGGTTTCTAGGGTCTGGACTAGTGTTTAGGGTTTGTAGGGTTTGGACCAGGGTTTAGGGTTTCCGGTTTTCTGAGGTTTGTTTTCTATTTGATGCCCAAATGTGGGTTATTTCCAGGTATTACTTGAAGTATTTTCATCTTTCTGGACGGTTAAAATTGGGGTATCTACAAATTGTCCCACATTGGACGGAGTCTTTGCGCGAAGCAGGAAAGACTTCGACCGATGATAAGGAAAGAGACCCCTATTTTGGCTGGCCTGACCTTCAAGAAGTTAAGACAACACGAACAATACTATTGAGGGAGTTGATTTAGACTGTCAGAGGCTAGGTCTTGACTAGAATTTTCAACCGAAAGGATGATCCAGGTGGAAGGCGGGAAAAGTAAATGGTGAGAGATCCAACCCGCGGTCAGGGTTCTTAGCTATTGTACACGGGGCAGCCCAGCATCAGTTTCCTCGTGCCTCCCGTTCCTGTGCTTGGGAAAACTCAGCAAGGAGGGGATATCGCTGACAGAAAGCATGTAAAGAGTTGAGTTAGTGAATTGGATCATCCGAAGGATAAAAACTCTAGAAAAGAACCAGAACTGAAGAAATTCGAACTAAATGGTACTGAAAGTGTCATGAAACTTCGGGAAAGTCATGTTTGGTCAAGTAGTGCTTGGAAATAAAACAATACATGGCTGTTTGTTTTTAGAAAACTTGAAATTAGGATTTGGAAAGAAGTTGGAAAAGGGGTCTTAAGTGGGAGTTGGAAAACTAGGAGGGGCGGCTAGTTGAACCTAGCCGCCCGAGAGGGGGCGGCTACTCGTGGTTAGCCCCCCATAATTGGGTCCCTTATAACCGAAAAGACCCTCTCTCTCTCTCCATACATTTCAAAACAGTTTCTCTCCCTCCATTACTCCTTCTCCGTTTTAAACCGAAAAAACTATGGTTTTGCTTTCTCTCCATTCATTTCAACCTAAGATCCCTCCTGCTCTCTTGATTTTGAAACCCTAGGTTTGGGTTCTCCTTTTTCTTTTCAAACCGAGGAAGATGACGAGGTCGAAGGCGATTGCTTCGAGGGGAAACGACCGCGGGTGGCTCGTGGAGAGCGTAGCCCAAGCTCTTCATCATCGGAGTGCAATAGGCCTGAGGTAGAGGCCGTGGGGGAAGTTATGGGTGCGGTGGAGGTGCCGTTGGTTGGCACTGGCTAGGGTGAGGTCGGGGGCACGCCTTCGGGGGCTGTCCAGGGGGTTGGAAGTGGCTCTACTGGTGGGGCGATTGGGTACACGCGTAAAAGGATGCGTGGGGATTGACCAGCGGTGGTCGAAGAAGTGGTTTCAGAGGTTGGGGGACCGGCCGAGGGCGCGGTTGAAGGAGTCAAGGCCGAGGGAGTTAGTGAGGATGTGAAGGCATCGTTGGACGCCATTGTCGGGATGTTGGACAGGGAGGCCATAGAGGCCAGGGCTGAGGAGGATGAGAGAAGGGCCGTAGGTGTGTTCGAGGGGTTGGCTTCTGGTGCGGTGGGCACGGAGGAGATCGGTGGTGTTGGGGCTGAGGCTGCAGAGGCTGGGGGTATCGGGGTTGAGGTCGAAGAGGCCACGGATATGGGCATAGGAGCCACAGGGGCTGGTGCTGAGTTTGAGGCCGAGGAGGCCATGTTTGAGGGAGAGGGAGATGATGAGGAGGAGGGGGATGACGACGGGATGGATGATCCTGACGAGGCAGAGGCGGACGCTCCTGGGTCCACACGGGCCGTGGTATTCTTCTAATCTTTTTGCTCTAGCTTTATATATATATATATATATATATATATATATATATATATATATATATATATATATATGTTTTTATAGCATGAATAGATAATAGTGGGTGATATATGTTTCTAACATGCATGCTTGTATGTATAGTTTGATCACGGTGGGATATGTAAGCATGCCGATATGGGTTTGTTTTAGAAAGGGGGATAATTTTTTTATACACACATCCATGTTTGTTCTATTAAAAGAAGAGAGGAATGGTATGGCTAGTATGCTTGCATGAGATGGTTTTTGTATGCATACAGTTTTCGAGGTGTGTTTTCATATGTGTTTGATCATGAGAGAGTAAGAGGGAGTATATGCATGTATTTCATAAGTCTAAGGCTGCGTTTGCTTCGGCTGAATGCTGAATTTAAGTACTGAATTATTCAGTGCTGATTATATAAGTGCTGATTGTTTTATGCAGTTCAGTTTAAAAAATTGTTTGGTTCAGCGGAAAATATAAGCACTTATACAAATAAGTGTGTTTGGTTCACCACTTAGCAGTAGTGCTTATTAGAAGGGTATTTTGGTCTATTTAATAAGTACTGAATGTTATTTTGATGTTTGGTTGAATATTTAAAAAACATTCTTATTTTTTAGCTATTTTAAAAGTATGGATTTGTTCTCCGAAATATGTCTCACTTTAGAGAGAATATTTCACAAACTTAAATATTTAAAGAACGTGCTTATTTTTTAACTTCAAAGTCTGTAAGTATATAAACACATAAAGTTATATGTCATAAGCAAATAGTAATAATATATAACCACATTATAATTCACATGAACATATAAAACAGCATGATTCATAAATACTTTTCTTATGGGAAAAGAGAGAGACATGTTCTAATTTGGAACTAAAGTCATAGGCTCATAGCTATTGAATAAATATGGCTTCCATCAGTCACCTAAATAGGGAAGGGCTTAACTTGAGCTCATAGTTATTAAATAAATAAGATGCTACAGTACATCTTAGGCATCCTCTCAACAACAACAACAGATGCCCAGAGACCTGAAATTCAGCAGCAACAGCAAAAGCAAGAAGGGGTCTTCATCATCAAAGGGGGGTTGAAATTCAGCAGCAACAGCAAAAGCAAGAAGAGGGTCGCTGGGTATTAGGTGTATGCTGTTGAGGGGAAGATGAAGGAACATTCAGGAAGAGCTTCAGGTGGCTTAATGATAGATATTCTCAGGTGGTCTATGGGTGGTGGTGATTGGTTTTCTCTCCTTCAATTTGGTATGCACTTTTTAATCATCGTCCAAACTTCTGATCTGTTTTTTCATGTATTTTAGTTATGATTTTTTTTGGATTTTTTTTTTAATTAGATACACCCATATGCATCACATGCTACTTCACAAATAAATGTGTAACTAGTAAAATTTGATCAATGCAAGCTTTTATAGAACTTCAGTAAATGCTGTAACTCAAGAAATAATTAGACCATCACCACAGATAAATGAGATCACAATAGTAAGAAAAGTGAAATACATTTGTATACCTTTCTTTGTTTTAAGATTTTCAGAAAAACAAATGCCTTAGCTAAAACCTCATAAATAATTAAACCCCAGTGTCTATGTGATAGACCCATATAGTATAACGTCAATCAAGCACATAAGGGTCCTAATTACAAAAACAAAATCCCATCTAGCAATAAATATGAAAATAACACAGCAAAAAATAATGAGCAGAAGCATGATTTTCTCCATGTCTTTCAAGATACTTTACATGCTAAATTATTATTGTGGGACTTCATGTATCACATGAATTGGCTCACAAAGTAACAAAAATTCAAGGATAACTTTGGCCTAGTTACTGGTTGAATTGGTCAGTTTCTTGGACTAGCTCCAACTTGAGAGGGCCTATTTTCCAAAGCATATGGTGTTTAATCATCATGTGCAAAAACATATGGAAGGGGGTCCAAATCACCAATTGATTACCACTACAGACTACACCACACACACAAAAAGGGGAATTCCAATTACTGTCTCAATTCTAATAAAAACTAGCAAGACAGATTCTGTTGTTGATTAAAAATTAACAAGACAGATTTTGTTGTTGAACTAGGAGCCTCCTAAAAAATATAATCATCATATCTAAAATAAGAGAACAAACACCTCATGCCAGATTTGGTGCAATCAAAATCCTAATAAAATGCAAAAATCATTGATGTAGTGGAGTGACCAACAGCCAGAATCATTGCCATTACTGAGGGTATCATTCTAAAACACATGAAACATATAAAGGTATGTGATTGCTATTATTATGGTCTATACAAATTTTTTTTTTTATGGTTAAGTCTATACAAATATATTTTTTATGGTTAAGTCTATACAAATATAAAGTATATGTGATTGTTATTGTTGTTTGATTGTATCCATCAGAAATTAAGGCAATAGTATCTTCATCTAGTTATGTTTGTTGTGCTACAAACTATCTCCAAGTAGGCTTTAATATAAAAAAAACAAGGCCTGAATCATGAATATATATAAAAAAAGTATCTGCACATTAGCTTTGATTCTCATACAAATACTATCAGATGAAACATGTGTTGCTTCTCAAGTGCTAGTTTCAGTACACACAACCGACAGTGCTGCTCTGATATTGTATTTGAATTTTTACAACTCTAGTAAGGATGAGTTAAATCGAAATGTATAATATCTACACTACTGTTCAGATCTGAAGTCCAGGATTCTTCATTGATTCTCTTTCAATGGTTTTACAATCTATGGCAGACAAAGCCACAGTGTGACCGGTAACCGAGATACAAAAACTAACCTAAAAGATAATGATCATAGATCTTGATTTAAAAGTAGAGCAAGTTAACATATATATTGTTGAGGGATGCAGAGAGATGGGAAATAACCCAAATACTTATATGTGCTAACATATATGTTCAATAAATTGGCCTTTGGGAATCAACTATTTCAAAGACACGAAGAAATCCTTAGAATATCACTGGAAACCATAACTAAAAATTCCACTAAAACCAGGCAAATAGCAAATCCAATTAAGAAAATTTTGTAACACCCATTATGATATGAATGCACGAACCACTCACAAACTCTCAACATCTAAACCAAATAAATGGTATCAAATTTGTGATATTAAGGAGATGTTCTAAAAAATAACCCTATGATTCATGATTTGGTTGAACTGAAGGGGAGAAAATGAGCAACATTTTAGATTTATAGTGTGTGAAATCTTGCTAGGAAGTTACTAATCATTCTAAAACACATGAAACATATAAAGGTATAACAATAAATTTCTTCCTATCGAAGATGTCCCATAAATTTCATTTGTTCCCAAACTTTAGCCTCAAACAAACATACATAAAAACTGATCATAAATACAACAAAATCACATATATGTAATGGAATAATAATCAATCATAAACTACATTAAATTGAATTTACTTCTCCCCACATAGACACACACCTTCATCTTGAATCCCCCTTCTTCCCACATATGTAATGGAATAATAAGAACATAAATGAATGAACTTGTATTATCTTCAAGTCGGAGCTCGGAGGTTTCCGAACGGCGGAGGGGGTGGTCCGCAATGGCGTCGGGAGGAGGTCGATCACAAACAAAACCCACCTATTTATGTGAATCAAAACCAGCACCCATAAAACCCCAAGTTTCAAACTATCGAACAGAAAAGTCAACTGTTGACAGATCAAGAATATTCACCTTGGATCGGTTTCTAACTCGAAGAAGATGGCCTGCTGCGACGGATGGTGATTCCTCAGGTCGATTCGGCACGGAGATCTAAAGAGGAGAGATGATCTACAGAGAGAGAGAGTCGGTGTGGTGAAGATCGGCCTGCATATGGTGAAGCATATAGAGATGGCAGCGAAGATCCGATGAAAAAGCTAGGGTTTCAGGGGGCGTTGATGGTCGGCACTCTCTCTCTAGGGTTTCAGGGGGGGTTGAGTGAGGGGTGAGGAGAGAGAGGGTCTAAATGAAGGCTTTATACCCTATGTAAATATTTGAAATGAGAGGGGTATTATTGTCTTTTCACGTTGACGCTAATAATGCGGAATCTGAAGGCAGAAATATAAGTGACATTTGGATCACGGAATATTTAAGGTTATTTTTAACTGAAAGCGGATTGTATTCAGTATTTCTTTGAGTGTGAACCAAACGCTAACATAGAGAATAAGTACTAAATTTTCTACATTAAGCAGAATAAGTACTGAAAATAAGCCGAACCAAACGCAACCTAAGTTCCTTCACATGCTTGGGTGAGTTCGTGAGAGGCGTATGAGCATGCTAGATGGTAAATAGAAAAGAAAGTATGCAAGTGATGACCACGGTGGGATAACAGGGTAAAGCATGTGATCATATGAAGAGTTTTTTTTTGTAAATGATGGACGGTGGATCCTCGTGTGAAGTCTCCTATTTTCATGCTTTTGTTTTTGATTTAGTATGTGGAAAATTTTATTTTGCTAAGCATAGTTTCTAAAAAAAAATGAATTCGTACACTTGGATTCTCACCTTTCAACTGCTTTTAAACTAACCCATGTTCCCTTTGTTTGTTTTGTAGCGGCTGAATCGTATTCGAGCCCTTTGGCATGGGACAAAGAGGTGGTACGATGCCTTAAGGGAGGAGGAGAAGAGCTTGGTAGATGGAGTGGGATTCCGTTCCTTCTTTCTTATCAAGTCATACCATGCCCAACGTCCTTATGTGGAGGCTTTAGCGGAGAGATGGGATTCGTAGAGTTGCACCTTCATTCTTCCTATCGGTGCCATCATTCCGACTCTCGAGGATGTTCATCGGATTACCGGCCTTCCGGTCTCAGGGGAGGCAGTGATCGCGGTCACCCTCGCTGATTACAAGGCGCTCTTCCAGGAGTTGATCGGGGAGTAGGACTTCATGGAGCGGGAGCGAACGTTGAACCGGGTCCCGCTGGGCGGCTATCAGGGCAGTATGGCCTCGGTCCCTTCGTGCGACATCAGAAGGGTGAAGTTGCAGCTAGCTTCGAGAGGAGAGGAGCGATGATCAAGGCGAGAGAGGAGGCCGCGTGCCCACAGAGGGCACAGAGGGAGTTGAGGGCGTTCTTTCTTTACTTCTTCGACCGGGTCCTCTTCTCGACGGCTTCTGACAGGTCTCCTCCCATTCCCTGTTGCTGATGAGGGGCCTGGAGGGCATGGGGCGCTTTGTTGGGGAGCCGCGATGCTCGCCCACCTCTTTGCGGAGCTCTCGAAGAAGGTGAAGCGGGCCGGGGGAAAGAACCTCGGTGGTTTTGCTCCCTTTCTCCAGGTATGCATGAGTAGAGGGTGTTTTCTAGTTGGTTTAACCCACTTGATTTTGATGATTTCTCCCTTGCTTTGCAGGTCTTTGGGTATGAGCATTTTGCAATCGACCGCCCGACTCCGGCACCATTTAATCGTGCTCTCCCTTGGGCTATGAGGTGGGTGCCCCTGGGATCTTTGTGCTTACACCGCATCGCTCATTTCCGGGAGGCCTTCCGTGTCTTGATAGAGAAAGATGTATACATTTTCTTCGAGTTTCATTGGCTTGTATTTGATTTTCTTTTGATTAAGTGCTCTTCCTGTTTCTTTTGATGCTTTGTAGATGATTTGGAGGCCCTACATGGAGGAGGAGGTCCCTGAGGAGTTGTCGTGGGATGTCTGACTGATCTACTTCAATGAGGTCGTGTTTCATGTGATCAGCCGGGTTGTCCGTCAGCTTGGGTACTACCAGTGGGTGCCCGATCCTCTGCCGTGGCATCCTTCGATTCCCGTGGCTGGAATTCCTCGGGACACGAATCTCCCGAGGAACTACGCGATGTATGTAGCGGGATGGATGAGCCGGGGTGCCTTGTGGAGCACCGTCCTGAGGTAACCAGTAGCGAGGAGTACTTGGCTTGATACCGCAAGGAGTATGCTGGCATCCTTGGGACTACTACGGAGGAGATCCCGGACGCCTACGTAAGCCTTTCTCCTTTTATTTTCTTTTCTTTCTTCTCCTTAAGTATTTTTTTGAGTGATGTCGCTTTGTAGGTTGAGTTGAATGAGCTGGAGAAGAAGCTTCAGATGACCAATGAGCACCTCCGAGCGTGTGGTGGGCAAGTGGAGCATTTGAGGGCTCAGAGGCGTCGGTTGTCGGACCAGGTTCGGGTCCTCGAGGCTTAGGTGAATGCTCTGTCGAGAGCCAGGGCCGTTGGTGCCTCTTCTTCTTCTGCTCCCCCTCCATCCACGATTTCTGAGCGAGAGCACGAGTTGACGAGGGAATTGGATGTGGCCTGGAGTGAGTTGGCGGTCACGAGGATATAGCTTGGGCAAGCGAGAGGCAGGGCTGCACGTGCTGAGGAGGAAATGGGCCGGCTGAGGTCCATGATGGCATTGAGAGAAGAGGAGTTCATCACCCTGGGCCGCGAGAGAGACTCCCTCCAGATGAGGGTGTCGAAGTTGGAGGCGTCGGCGGGCGTTCCTGGGAGATTTGATTTGCTCCCTTCAGGGTGCTGGGGATGGGGACCGGGATGCGCTCCGATCGAGCGAGGATAGGCTCAGGGCAGCGGAGGCAAGGTCACGGGAGCTTGAGGAGAGGTTGAGGGCGATCGAGGACCGTTCGAGATGGGTGGAGGTGCGCCTTCGCCAAAGGTTGGAGCAGAGGGACAAGGATATTCAGCAGGTCCTCCTTTGGGAAGCCACCATGAGGGGAAAATTGGTTGGTGGAGGGGCCATGACCGAGGCGGACCTCAATCTTCTCCCTCTCGAGTCCGAGCATTCTCTTTCGGCTTCCTTAGCTACCGGGGCTACTTTCAGCCATGCTTCTTGTCCTTCGGCGTCTCAGAGTTGAGGGATATATGCGAGAGCCGCATCTTCGGTTCGAGAGACTCCTGCCGCTCCTGATGCTCCAGAGGTCCAGTCTTCTCATTAACCACCGCTCCCCTCTCAGCCAAGTCAGGATGTTCCTCCTACTCAGCCTCCCGCAGATGACGATAATATTCCGAGGTATATTCCCTTGTGTCTCGGTTTTGGATAGAAGAATAGTATACATGCAAGAAATTCATGCTTTTCGTCTTTTCTTTTGACTTATGTGATATTTCAGTGATGCCATAGCTCAAGACTTTGGTGTTTCGAGCATTTGAAGGATTTATCTCTTCTTTCTCTCTTTTAAAAACCCCTTTTTTATGCAACTTTAGGCTTTGAAAACAATTTATGTTCATGGTTTTGGTGGGACAATTTTATAATTTCCCTTTTGTATGCATGGTTTGGTATAGTTAGCATGGATGTTTAGAAAGCTCTTTTTAATTTTCTTGGATGTGTATGTGTGTGTATATGAATCTTGGCCTTTATAGGTTTGATTCATGGATGGACATATGATTTTGAGATATGGTTGTTTTTCGAAGTATATTTATACAGGTGTCGTCAATGTATGTGCGTATGAAATGTGTGTATTCAATTTTTTTTAAAAAAATGCTCTTAATAGATATTGGAGACTTGAAGACTTGATTAAAATGGGACTAACAGCAGGTTTTAGGGCAGCAGGCAGGGGGAGGCTTGTTTTCTGTAGCCGCCCCTTGCCTGGGGCATTTTACCTGGAACGGAAGAGGGGCAGGGGTGGCTAGTGCATTCTAGCCGCCTGGTTAGGGGCGGCTAGTTGGGTTTAGCCGCCCTCTGACTGGGGCAAATAATTTTTGATTCTGCTACTTTTGTTCGCTGCTGCTAAAAGCCCTCATGAGTGTTTTAACCTTCAAGACCTATAAAAACATCCTTTCCATGGACCAAGTGTTAAACCCGTCCAGATTATGCCCCTGCACTGACTTTCGAGCCCTTCTTGCTTGAATCGTCAAGGGCTACAAACCATCTTAAGGTAAATGAAAAACTAATGCGAGAAAGTAAAGTGCGGGAAACCATGCTTTAGTACGCAAGGGAGGGATTCCAAGTGCGAGAGTCAAGAAGAATCTGAAGCATGTGTGAGAGTGGGACAATTTCTTCTTAAGCATGTGTGGAAGGGCATGAAACGAGTGTAATGGGGACAATTTTAGTCTTGGTATGGGGAGTCAACTATAATATTTTAAGGAAATTGAATGCCTAAGTGTTTTGAAAAAGGAAAATGCAAGCTTATACGTAAGTGTAAGTGGCATAAGGGAGCATTTTAATTCTTCAATCGTTCTTTATGTGAGAGGGTAACGTTTTCAACTCTCCTAAGTAAAAGATACCATCAAGTCCCTATAGTGGGACCCTTGTGGTCACTCATGTCCAAACCAGGATTGTATTTGAATGGTATAAGCCTTGGGTGTCGGTTTTTTTTAGGTTCGTGGTTTTCAAATGCTTGATCATATTATTCTAAACATGCTGAAAAATCCATGAATGTACCAGGAATCAAGTCAAATAAGCTTCCTTTGGACGGACAAGTCTTTAAAACTCATGTAAGTGTGTGCAGTTGTAATCATAGAAAAAGTCTACTTTTGGTTGAAATTTCACCTTTCCCAGCAGACGACCAATTTAAAAACCGTTTTGTGAAAATAAAAGGTGAGGGGGGGAATGGGGTAAGAGTAAAATCTTCTTTTTGGGTAATATTTAGAATTGTCCCAGTCTACCATATGTCTTACTTTCTAGGTCTCTCTGGCTTTCTTCTTTTTACTACTTCTTTATTTTGGGTGAAAAGTACAATTCGCTTGTTCGGATCTGCACTAGTATAGCCATTGTTTAGCATATACTGTGCGTAAAGGCGTGAAAGCCTGTTAAAGTAGAGAGTTTAACCCGTTCACTTCGGTGTTATTTTTCTTTTGTTGGCCTCTCATTGCCTGATATTTTTTTGATTTGAGGGGGCTCTTCTGTTTTTCACCCCGATTCTTTTCGTGCTTCCCCTCTAGAAGTGTTTGTATAGTACCAGAGCCAGGTTTGGGACATATGCTAGGTCTAGGCAACTCCTCATCATGACCTTGGGTAAATACGAGTAGAGACGGAAATAAGGGAGGGATGCTTTGGGGTTTAAAATTGTCCCAGTCTACGGGGTAGGCAATTCTCTTCTACCAAGTGGACCGATTCTTAAGTCATACGTGTGTGAAGGAAGTGGCATGATTGACGGATATGAGTTTAAATAACTACAAGTTTTTCTTTGGGAGTTTTATATTTCTATCATCAAGTGCTAAACGCTGGAAATTGTAGGAAGGATGAATAATATTTCTCACGTATTGAAAAATTTTACGCATGGAATTTCTTCAGATAAAGTGCATTCCATGAACCTGAAACCTCGACTCCCTCGGCGTCTACCAAGTGGTAGGCATTCCCGGAGTAGGCATGGGTAATCACATAGGGTCCTTCCCATGTGGGCTGCAGCTTTCCTCTTGGGTGGGGCTGCCTTGATGGCATGATCTACTTGAGTACTAACTCCCCGATTTTGAATTTCCTTTCTATTACTTTCTTTTCGAATGCCCTTGCCACCCTTCTTTGGTAGGCCTGGGCGTGGTCTGCCACTCTTAATATTTTTTCATCTTTTGTTTTATATATTTCTTTGAAAGCGTGTAAACAGATATATACATATGGTTCTAAAAAGGGATGAGTTGGTAAATAAATCTTTTGTTTTGAGGAAAGCATGGGAGTAAACTCGGAACACATTTTTGTTTTGAAGAAGAATATGGAAATAAAGCTTGTAAAATTTTTTGGTTTGAAGGAAAACATGGAGAGAATGCTTGTAAAACATTTTTGTTTGAAGGAAAGTACAGAAATAAAGCTTGGAAAACATTTTTTTTGTTTCGACAAAAAGCATGGAAATAAAGCTTGGAAAATGTTTTTTTGTTTTGAAAGGAAAGGTGTAGAGGGTAAACCCGCGGTGTGGAGTCCGGGAGGTCTTTATCAGTGAACGATATGGTCATCGGCCGTCGGCAGTGTTGGTGTTTTTGGAGGACCCATTGTCGTCTGGATGCAGATCATCCGATGTACATTCCCCTCCCTCAGTCTCTCGCTTGCGCCTTCGGGGATCTCCTCAAAGGGCTCCTCCTTCTCGTCTTCTCCCGGGTTTCCTAGTCCACTCTCGTCGGACTCAATGTGTTTGACCGAGGGCAGGGCAAGAACTGCGTGTTTTGCTTCTCCGCAGAGTATGGCGAGATTGTGGTCGTCAAGGTTCAGCTAGAGTTGCTTCACCGCAGAGTATCCGTCCTCCTCGGATTCCTTGGACAGACTGTTATCAGTGGCATCTTCTGAGCTGCTTGGTCGTGGTGATGGTTGCCTCCCTCTGCTGACCATGTTTACTGCGTGGGCTCTAGATGTGGAAGCTTGGTTGTGACCTGGCAATTGGTTAGTGAATATGCCAAGTGGCTTGGAAGCTTGAGAATTTCCCTGGCTTAAGTGGCTTTTGATCATAGCCCAGTCAAGGCGCCTGTCATCATTCAAATCGTAAATAAAGTCCTGAAAAATAATGCATTGTTCTACAGTGTGACCATGCTGTTGGTGATATTGACAGTAATGCGCCGTGCTGGCCCCGGGGAGTGGAGGCCTAGTGACTAGGAGGTAGATGCTATTAGTGTCCATTAGCACCCTAAAAATCCTTGTTAATGTTTATGGGAGGGGAGGGTAAGAATCCCTCTTTCCCACTCATCTCTGAGTATAGGATGTTGGAGGAGAAACCTCATTATAAGTACTTTGTGTAGGTTGCCTAGGACTTAGGTTTTGGTTTCTCAAGAAAGTGGAGTATAAAGGGGTCCTAGACTGGCCTTGTCTTGAAATTATGGGGCTTTGGACTGGGGAACTTTGGATTACTGGGCTTTGTTGTAATGGCATGGGGGCGGGTACGGATCGAGTAGTGAAATTTTGGTTTAGTTGCTGAGACGGGGCATATCCGAACGAACCGGGCGTGTACTGTCTCGGAGCCATTCCTTGATCAGGAACCCGTGCTCTGTTCGGGTAAAGTGCCAAAACTTGTGTAATCCCCTCTACCGTGGGGGTTTGCGTCTTACGTGGCAGTTGTGCAACCCTATGGTGATAGGTGGGGACTGGGTTTGGACTACTAGGGCGGCACAACGGGAAATCCTGTTGTGGCTGTCAATTAGAAGCTGATATGTAGTACAGTCTCTGTACGAAAGTCTTGTACGAAGCTCTGGACTCAGGCTCCGTAACATCATGTCAATTTCTTAACATTATGTGAGTTGCAGGCCGGTTCGGTGGACAAGTGTGCACCACCGAGACATGTATTGTTGAAATTCCTCCCTAGGCTTCATTCTCTCTACGGTTGAATCCGAAATAGAAGGGATTCTGATCCTCTGGTATCCATAGCGGCCTAAGAACTTCTCGCTTACAGCTGAGAAGTTTGACAAGTGATTTACAGGGAGGGTGGAGAACCATTGTAATGCTTCTCCTTCCAATGATTTCTGGAAGAGGAAGACTAGCAGAGATTGATTATCTAGAAACGGTCGAGCGTCCAGATAAAAGGCAGTTAGATGAATGTCTAGGTCTCCACGACCATTATACCGATGGAATTTAGGGATTTTGAATCTCTTCGGTAAGTGGACTGACGGGATTTGTCTCAGGTTAGGTAGAGACATGAGCTTGGGGGCTGAGAGACCAATCTCGGAGAGGATTCTACGGATGATTTCATCTAGCGTTTATCCCCTAGGAGGGCTGCCTAGCGATCCCAGGTTTGGGGTGGCCTGGTAAGGGCCTGGGGTAGAAATGGTCGAGAATATTGGATTCGCGGGGGGAAGAGGGGCGAACGAAAAGACGCTCAGAACTTGGTCCTGGTCCGTCTCGCAACTGATCAAGTTACCGCCCGAAGAGTCGTTCCTGAGCCGCCCGACTGCTTCTTAGAAAAGACGGGGTTTGGTTGTGATCGCCACCTGCTTTCTTAAAAAGTAGGAAAAGTTGGTGTCGGATTTGATCGCCTCGCGGGGGGAGTTTGTGGGGTTTCCGCTCTGAGACACTGATATACCGTACATAGAGGTGAAAAATAGGTAATCCTATTCTACTTCTGGCTTGGCTAAAGGAGTTTTGGGTCAAGTGGGGTGTAGGTGGATGGCGGCTACTTGGTTTGAGCCGTCGGGTAGGGGGCGGCTAGCTAGGGTTAGCCGTCCGGGGCCTGAGTCAACCTGGGCAAAACCTGGGTAGGAAATGGGTTTGGTTTTTGGTAGAGGTTAAGTTGGGTTTAACCTGAGTTTTGGAGGGGGATTGAGAGGGTGATTTTGTGTAGGGAATGAGTTTTTTTGTCTCACAAATGGGACTCTCTCTCAATCTCTCTCCAGGGATTTCAAGTAGTGTGTGTGGGAATTGAAGGATGCGAATGAAGGTGTGTGAATTGGGGATGTGAATTGAATGTGTGTGAATATGTTGATGTGTTAGAAAGGCTTGGGACCTCCTCTATTTATAGTAAAAAAGAGGCAGGGGAATATCCAGGGGGTAATATAATGGCTTGGTTAATAGTGCGTTTAATTAGACCCTTCATTAATTCTCTGATTCTTCTGTCAGGGACCAGGTGAAGTGCAGCTAGTTGAAACTAGCCGCCCAAGATGGGGCGGCTACATCCTGGAAGCCGCCCCCATCATGACCTGCTAAACGTCCCATCTCTGACAAGCGGTGGCTCGGGTCGATTACTTGGCTTGAACCGACCATGATGGGGCAGCTAAAGATCACAACCCGCCGCAATTATCAGCATTTAATGCTGCTTTATGTCCCATCTAGAAAGCGGTTTGCTGTCGGCCAGGGGGTGGCTAGTTAGGGTTAATCGCCCCTTTCCAGGGTTTTGGGTTTCTAGGGTTAGCACCAGGTTTTAGGATTTCTAGGGTTTGGACCAGGATTTAGGGTTTCTAGGGTTTGGACCAGGGTTTAGGGTTTCTACGGTTTGGACCACGGTTTAGGGTTTCCGGTTTTCTGAGGTTTGTTTTCTATTTGATGCCCAAATGTGGGTTATTTTCTGGTGTTACTTGCAGTATTTTCATCTTTCTGGACGGTCAAAATTGGGGCATCTACAACCCTTAGTGGCTAGCCAACACCGTGGTGGTTCCCAAAAAGAATGAGAAGTAGATGGTTTGTGTGGACTTCACCGACCTGAACAGCTCATGTCCAAAGGACAGCTTCCCACTTCTAAAGATCGACCAGTTGATGGACTCCTCATCGGGTAATGAGCTAATGAATTTCATCAATGCTTATTCAGACTATCACTAGATCCCAATGTATGCACCCGACCAGGAGAAAACAACGTTCATAACTCCCACGGGCATTTATTGCTATAAAGTGTTCCCATTCGGGTTGAAGAACGCTGGGGCCACTTATCAGAGGCTGGTGACTAAGGTCTTCCAGCGCTAGATCGGCAAGACTGTGAAAGTTTACATCGACGACATGATAGTCAAAAGAGAGCATCGAGATGCCCACTTGGCCCCCCTGGAAGAAGTCTTCGCTGTGTTGCGTAAGTACTGCCTTAAACTAAACGCAACGAAATGCTCCTTTGGAGTCACCTCGGGCAAGTTTTTGGGATATCTGACGACACAACGAGGAATCAAAGCCAATCCTAATCGGATCAAGGCAATAATGGAGGTGGAGCCTTTGTGAAACAAAAAGGATGTGCAGAAACTAGCCGGGAGGTTATCCGCTCTCAACCGGTTCATCTCCAGAGCAACCGATCGATGCCTGCCATTCTTCCAGCTACTACGAAAAGCTCAAAGGTTCAAGTGGAAATCAGAATGTGAAAAGGCATTTGAGGAAATCAAAAAGTATCGCAGCACGCCACCACTTCTGGTACGTCCTTCCTTAGAAGACATCCTACTCCGTTACATTGCAGCCTTCGAGCATGCTGTTAGCTCCAGCTACTGAAGGGCATCGACCGGGGGCAGAGGACAATCTACTATGCAAGTAAGGCGCTCAGCGGGGCAGAAACCAGGTATTCCTGCATCGAAAAGCTTGTGTTTTCCTTGCTCGTTTTTGCCCAGAAACTACGCCATTACATTCAAGCTCATACGATCCATGTCATCACCGACTCGCCTCTCAAAGCTGTGTTATGAAAGGCTGATGTCGCAAGATGGTTGCTTAAATGGGCAGTGGAGTTGTCAGCTTTTGACATCCACTACCAGCCCAAGAATGCATTCAAAGGGCAGATGGTCGCGGACATTATCGCCGACCTTACACCTGTGGAGCCACAGGTATGCGCCGTCTCTGACTACAGACCAATTTCTTGGACACTCCATGTCGATGGGGCGTCTAATCGAAAAGGGTTAGGAGTAGGGATGATCTTGTGAAGTGAAGACAGATTCTTGTTCGAGCACGCGATCAAGCTGTGGTTCAAGGCTTCCAACAACGAAGCCAAATACGAGGCTCTCATCGCGGGTTTGGAGTTTACAGTAGATCTCGGCATCCGTAAACTGACGATCAATAGTGACTCTCAGCTTGTAGTATGTAAGAGCACTGTAGAATATCAGACGAAGGATGATCGCATGGTGACTTACCAGAGCTATGCACGTACTCTACTCCTACAGATCAGTGATGAGAAATCCACGCAATTGATCGTGAGCAGAGAATATCAAGCTAACGCCCTGGCGAATTTGGCGAGTGCTTTGGAAGGAGAACCATCCCAAGAAATTCAGGTCGAGTTCTTAGGGGAACCGAGTAATGCTCACCTCGACCAGGTCATGGCGGTAGAGTCGGAACCCCGAAAGACGACCTGGATGGATTCCATAATGTCTTACCTGAAAGACGACTTCCTCCCAGCAGACAAAGAAGAAGCCAGGAAAATCAAGAGTCTACCCGCTCGGTTTTTTATTTCTGATCAAGATGTACTATACAAGCAAAGCTTTAAAGGCCCACTCCTCAAGTGCGTCACCCTTGAGGAGGCCCAGGATGTGTTGGAGGAGATGCATTCGAGAATATGCGGGAGCCATACGGCCTCAAGGTCCCCAGCGAGACGCGTATTGACTGTCGGATATTTCTGACCGATCCTTGCAAAGGACTCACTCAACTTGGTGAGGAAATGCGACAAGTGCCAGCAATTCGGTCCATTGATTCAATGACCAACCGGGTGTAGATACCCCAATTTTGACCGTCTAGAGAGACATAAATACTTCAAGTAACACATGAAAATATCCCACAGTTGGACATCCAATAAAGAACCAAAGGTACGGTAAACCGGAAACCCTAACCCTAGCCTTGACCTAAACCTAAACCGGAAACCCTAAACTCTAGCCTTGACCTAAACCTAAACCGGAAACCCTAAACCCTAGTCATGACCTAAACCTAAACCAAAAACCCTAACCCTAGCCTTGACCTAAACCTAAACCGGAAACCCTAAACCCTAGCCTTGACCTAAACCGGAAACCCTGACCTAAACCTAAACCTAAACCTAAACCTAAATCGGAAACCCTAACCCTAACTCTAAAAACCCAAAACCCTAGAACCCCAAGTTGTGGCAAGGGGCGGCTAGCCCTAACTAGCCGCCCCCCTGGCCGCCCCTCTGGCCGACTTTGAACCAGTCCCCTGGATGGGACATAAAGCAATATTAAATGCTGATCATTGCGACGGGTCATGACCTTTAGCCGCCCCCTCTCGGCCGGATCAATCCAAGTAACCGACCCAAGCCACCGCTTGTCAGAGATGGGACGTTTGACAGGTCATGATAGGGGCGGCTACTAGGAAGTAGCCGCCCCATCTTGGGCGGCTAGTTAGCACTAGCCGCCCTTCACCTGGTCTCTGACAGAAGAACCAGAGAATTAATGAGAGGTCCAATCGAAGCCAACCCACTCCATTACCCTCGGGATATTTCCCTGCCTCTCTTTTACTATAAATAGAGGGGTCCCAAGCCCAAATAGAAAATCAACAACATCACCAAAAAATCCACAACAATCTTTCATCACCAATCCACCACCCTCACTTGATCAAACCCTTCCACCACTAGAAATCCCGAGAGAGAGAGAGAGAAAGAGAGCCCCTTTTGTGAGAGAAACACCCATTCCCTGCATAAAATACCCTCTCATCCCACCCTCCAGAAACCTGGGCTAAACCTAGCTTATCCTCTGTCCAAAACCAAACCCATTTCCTACCGAAGTTCTGCCCAACCCAACCCAGACCCTGGACGGCTAACCCTAGCTAGCCGCCCCCTGGCCGACGGCTAAACACAACTAGCCGCCCCCTATCCACACCCCATATCCACACCCCTTTGTCCCAAGACTCCTTTAATCAAGCCCCGGAAGCAGAATAGGATACCTATTTTTCACCTCTGTGTACGGTATATCCGTGTCTCAGAGCGGAGACCCCACAAACTCCCCACATAGGCGATCAAATCCGACCCAACCTTTTCCTGCTTTTAGAAAAAGCAGGTGGCGATCACACAAACCCCTGAATCCTCTTGAGATGCTATCGGGCGCCTCAACCAGGAACGACACCCCTCACCCTTCCGAAAAGACGATCCGACCGAGCCCGCCAGGGCACGCATCCATCCGAATCCCCGAAGAACCCCCACACATGCACGCGCTCACCGCGCACCCCGCCGGGATCCGCTCCGACACACCGACATCGGAGGCCTTCCCGACGGTACCAACAAATCTGGCGATCACGGTGGGACCTCCCACGTAAAAACAACAAAAGGTAATCCTCTTCTGCCCCCTTTTACAAGCTTGACTAGAATGCTATCAACCGTCTAGAAAGGTTAGAATTTCCGACCCCTCGAATCAGTTCCTCCTCTAATTCACATCACAGCATCATTTACCGCTTTGTAAGCCGCACACCGTTGCGCAATCCTTTACCGCTTTGTAAGCCGCACACCGCTGCGCAATCCTTTACCGCTTTATTTACTGCTTTATATCTGCATTCGTTCCCTTAAATCATTTCACACGCATCATGGAATCCCGCATAGAGGAGGAGATACTAGAGGAAAGAACCCACCAAGAGGGTCAGGCCACGCAATTCCTGACCCATCTAGAGGAAAGGATGGTCAGTCTAGGATACCAATCTGTAGAGGACATGTTTCAAAATCCCCAAATTTCTCCGGTATAACGGTTGTGGAGACCCACACATTCATTTAACTGCCTTTTATCTAGACGCACGCCCGTTTCTAGATAATCAACCTCTGCTAGTCTTCCACTTCCAAAAATCATTGGAAGGAGAAGCACTACAATGGTTCTCCACCCTCCCTATAGATCACTTGTCAAACTTCTCGGCTGTAAGAGAGAAGTTCTTAGGCCGCTACGGTTACCAGAGGATCAGAACCCCCTCTATTTTGGATTTAACCGTAGAGAGAATGAGGCCTAGGGAGGAATTCGAACAATACGTGTCTCGGTGGCACACACTTGTCCACCGGACCGGCCTACAACTCACAGAATGTCAAGAAATTGACATGATGTTACAGAGCCTGAGTCCAAAACTTCGTACGAGCCTTTCGTACGGAGACTGTACTACATATCAGCTTCTGATTGACCGCCACAACAGGATTTCCCGTTGTGCAGCTCCAGTAGTCCAAACCCAGTCCCCACCTATCAGCCATAGGGTTGGACAACCGCCTTGCAAGGCACAAACCCCCACGGTAGAGGGGATTATTACACAAGTATCGGCACTCTACCCGAACGGAGCACGAGTTCCTGATCGAGGAACGGCTCCGAGACAGTACACGTCCGGTTCATCCGGGTATGCACCACCTCGGCCAATGAACCAGAACTTCACTACTTGATCAGTACCCGTCCCCGTGCCGACACAACAAAACCCGATAATCCAAAGTTCCCCGGTCCAAAACCCTGTAATCTCAAGTCAAGGCCAGCCTAGGACCCCTTTCTATTCCAGCTTCTTAAGAAGTCAGAACCTAAGTCCTAGGCAGCCCTCCCAAAATACTTATAATGAGGTCTCCCCTCCGACATCCTATGATCAAAGACGAATGGGAAAGAGAGACTCTTACCCTCCCCTCCCAGAAACACTAACTAGAATTTGTAGGGTACTGATGGACACAAATAGTATCTCCCTCCCAGCTGCTAAACCTCCACTCCCCGGGGCCAGCATACTGCGTTACTGTCAATACCACCAACAACATGGTCATACCGTAGAACAATGTATTGTTTTTCGGGATTTTATCTATGATTTAAATGATGACAGGCACCTTGATTGGGCCATGATCAAAAGCCACTTAAACCAGGGCAATTCTCGATCCTCCAAGCCACTTGGAATTTTTACTGACCCATTGCCAGGTCACAACCAAGCATCCACATCTGGAGCCCACATAGTAAACATGGTCAGGAGAGGGAGACAACCATCACCACAACCAAGCAGTTCAGAAGATGTCACTGACGACAGTCTGTCAGAAGAATCCAAGGAGGAAGAGCAGAACGAGCCCTTCCAGCTGAACCTCGACAATCATGACCTTGCCATACTCTATGGCGAAGAAGAAGATGCAGTTCTCGCCCTTCCCGCAGTCATCAACATCGAGTCCGACGAAGGCGGACTAGAAAACCCGGGAGGAGACGAAGATGAAGATCCATTTGAGGAGATCCCCGAAGGAGCTAGCGAAGGACCCGAAGGAGGGGAATGTACGTCGGATGATCTGCATCTGGACGACAACGGGTCCTCCAAGAGTACCGACACTGTCGACGGCCCCGCCGTCCAATGACCATTTCGTTCACTGACCAAGACCTCCCAGATCCCAGACTGCGAGTCTACCCCCTACACATCTTCGTGGATCCAGGGTCAGGAATGAACATAATGACGTGCTCCACCTACCAAAAGATACCCGGACTAGGCCATCCTCCTGTCCAACCGGCCCACCATACTATTCAAGCTTTCAACCATACCGGAAAGACTCTCCGCGGCCCCGAAACATTCGAGCTGTCCGTCGGCCCTCTTATCTGTGAAGTAGTCTGCTTCGTGGCCGACATCGACACAAGGTACCCATTGATGTTGGGGCGACCATGGTTAGACAGCATCCAAGCTATCTGTTCCCCCCGGCACCAATGCCTTCGACTGCCCTTCTTGAGTCATATTCTGACAATCTGGGGAGAGGCGCGCCTCCAGTATGAGAATGAGAACAACTGGGCGATACATAATATGTTCACACTAGCCCTACGACCGGGGAACGAGGATGAAAGTGGCAGTCCACCTGGGTCCCCTTACGACAACAACTATCCCTCAGGAGAAACGGCCAGGACCCTGCATCCACCAAGCAATCTTATGGAGCTCAACTCGATCACCTTCCTCCCCCATGAAGTCGCCAAAGCCGGAGCACGTTCCGCACCCCTCGCAATCACTGCTGTACTCGGAGGGAGGGAATTCCGGCACATTCTCATCGACACGGGAGCGGAAACTAACGTTCTTACATATTCCACCTACCAGAAGCTAGAAGGCGGGGTCCCAAGATTGTAGCCCTCGAACGAATACATCTACGCCTTCGACAGCACGCGCAAGAACGCTTGCGGACTGGTCACACTCCCGCTAAAGATCGGCCTGGTCTCCACCATCGTTAACTGCATGGTGATGAACATTCAATCGCCCCACCCTCTGATTGTTGGGAGGACATGGCTCAACAGCATCGAAGCTGTCTCATCCACCCGACACCAATGTCTTCGCTTCCCGTTCTGCGGGAAAGTAATATCCATATGGGGAGAAGCACGCATTAACGAGACACGAGCTCGGAATTGGAGCGTCTGTGCCATGCGCATCCGGCTAGAGGTGCTCGCATGTTGGAAGCCAGGCTCCACCGACGAAGAACTGCTCCATCAAGGAAGGCCCTTGAAGAGACTCAGGGAAGAAGAGTTCGGGAATAGGGGACTCCCACCGGATATCAGCCGGCCAACCAAGCGAAGCCGACTCGAGGAAACAATGCGAATCCAAGAACCAGGTACTGATCCCCCCGAGTAAGCCTTCGTTGCACCCTGTACATATTTGTTTACAGCTTTTTCTAAAAATCCAAAATCAAAAAATATTTGTTTATCAGCTTTCGCTTTTGTCACACCCTGTACATATTTGTTTACAGCCTTTTCTGAAAAAACCAAAAAAAAATATTTGTTTATCGGCTTTCGCTTTCGTCACACCCTGTACATATTTGTTTATAGCTTTTTCTAAAAATCCAAAATCGAAAAATATTTGTTTATCAGCTTTCGCTTTCGTCACACCCTGTACATATTTGTTTACAGCTTTTTCTAAAAATCAAAAGATCAAAATATTTGTTTACCAGCTTTCGTCTTTCGTCACCCTATACGCATTTGTTTACCCGCTTTCCTAAAAGAAACCAAAACCCAAAAAAAAATACATGCTGATCAGCTTTCATTCCCCAACTCTGAACATACTTGTTTCTAGCTTTATTTCCACTCTTCTTTAAAAACAAACAAAAATGTTTTTACAAAAAATGTTTTCCCACACTCTCCTTCAAAACAAAAGTTTTACAAAACCGTATTTCCGCGCTTTTAAAAATATAATAAATAAAACACTTTCCCAAACTTTCTTTACATGTTTTCCAAAAAATTTGCAAAAAAAAAAAACATGTTTCCCACACTCTTCTTCACAACGAAAATCTACTCGCTGACACAGGCCTTTTTAAAACTGTAAGCATGTATCTGTCTTTACACTTTTGAAAATATAAAAAATACCAAAAAGAGCGAAAAAGAAAAAAAAAAGAAAAAGAAAAGATTAAGGGCGGCAGACCATGCCCAGGCCTACCAAAGAAGGGTGGCAAGGGCATTTGAAAAGAAGGTAATAAAAAGAAAATTTGAAATCGGGGAACTAGTACTTAAGCAAATCATGCCATCAAGACAGCCTCACCCAAGAGGAAAGTTGCAACCCACATGGGAGGGACCCTATGTGATCACCCATGCCTATTCCGGGAATGCCTACAACCTGGTAGATGCCGAAGGAGTCGAGGTTCCAGGTTCGTGGAATGCACTTTATCTAAAGAAATTCCATGCATAAATAGCTTTCAATACCTAAGAACTATTATTCTTCCTTCCTGCGATTTTCAGCGTTTAGTACTTGATGATAGAATTATAAGACTCTCAAAGATAAACTCGTATCTATTTGAACACATCTCCGCCAAATCATGCCGTTTCCTTCACACACGTATAACTGGACTAGATTCACTTGAAAGAAGAGAAATTGCCTACCCCGTAGACTGGGACAATTTAAAACCCCCAAAGCAAAACATCCCTTATTTCCGCCCCACTCGTATTAACCCTAGGTCAAAATGAGGAGTTACCTAGACCTGGCATATGTCCCAAAACTGGCTCTGGCACTATACAAACACTTCTAGAGGGGAAGCATGAAAAGAATCGGGGTGAAAAATAGAAGAGCCCCCCCCTCAAATCAAAAAAAAAATCAGGCAATGAGAGGCCAACAAAAGAAAAATAACACCCAAGTGAACGGGTTAAACTCTCTATTTTAGCAGGCTTTCACGCCTTTACGCACGGTATACGCTAGACAACGGCAATACCAGTACACATCCAAACAACGGACTGTACTTTCCACCCAAAATAAAGAAGTGGTAAAAAGAAGAAAGCCAGAGGGACCTAGAAAATAGGACTTGTGCTAGACTGGGTCAATTCTAAAATATTGCCCGAAAGGAAGATATTTCTCTTACCCCATTCCCCCCCCCCTTTTTTATTTTCGCAATGGGATTCTAAATTGAACTACGTCTGCCGGGAAAGGCGAAATTTCGACCAAATATAGATCATGTCCAGGTTTACAAACTACACACACTCACATGAGTTCACTTAGAAACTTGCTTATCCAAGGGAAGCTTATTTGACTCGACTCTTGGTACACTCATGGATTTTTCAGCATGTTTAGAATAATACGATTAAGCATTTGAAACCCATGAACCTAGAAAAATCGACACCTAAGGCCTATACCATTCAAATAAAATCCTGGTTTGGACATGGGTGACCACAAGGGCTCCTCCACAGGGACTTGATGGCATCTTTTACTTCAGAAAATCGAGAACATTACCCTCTCATGTAAGAAACCATTGAAGAACTAAAATGCCCCCTTCTGCCAACTATGCTTACGCATAAGCTTGCATTTTCCTTTTCCAAAACACCTTGGCATCCGATTGGAATATTAAAGTTGACCCCCCGTGCCTAAATATTAAAATTGTCCCCACTCATTTCGTGCCCTTACCGCACATGCCTGAGAAGAAATTGTCCACCTTTACACACACTTGAAAGTTTTTCTCACGCACTTGGAATCCCTTCCTTGCATACTAAAGCATGGTCTCCCGCACTTTACCTTCTCGCATTATCTTTTTCCATTTCACCTTAAGATGGATTGTAGCCCTTGACAATTAAAGCAAGAAAAGAGCTCGAAAATCAGTGCAGGGGCGCAATCTGGACATATTTAACACTTGGTCCATGGAAAGAATGTTTTTATAGGCCCCGAAGGTTGAAACTGTCACAAAGACTTTCAGCAGCAGCAGCAGACAAGAGCAGCAGAACCAAATTGCCCCAGGCAGGGGGCGGCTAAACTCGACTAGCCGCCCCTCACTGGGCGGCTAGTTTACAGTAGCCGCCCCTGCCCTTTGTTTCAGGTGAGGAAGCCCCAGGCAGGGGGTGGCTAAGCACAACTAGCCGCCCCTCACTGGGCGGCTAGTTTACACTAGCCGCCCCCTGCCTGCACCTATTTCTGCTGTGTCGGTCCGTATTCGATCAACTCTTCAACACTTCTTTACCTATTGAGATCAGTTCTTTCCAAAACCTGCATGTACAAATTTCATACACATATTCATACACAAAACCTGTATAAATACCATGCTAAAACAAATAATAATCAAAACCCTACACCCATCCATGAATTAAACGTATAAAAACACCAAAATCACCCATCCACGAAATACTCGTTTTTCTAAATAAAGGGAGCTCTTTAAACACCTAAACATCCATGCTAAATTATTCTAAACCATGCATATAAACGAGAAATTAAATTGTCCCACCAAAACCACAAACATAGACTGTTTTTCTAAACCTAAGAGAGAGGATAAAAGAGGATATTTTTCCTTCGAAACGCTCCAAACTCTGAAGTCTTGAGCTATACCTCACCGAAATATCACCTAAAACCAAAAACAAAAGAAGAAAAGCATGAATTCATCGCATATATACTATTCTTCTACTTAAAACCAAGACACAAAGAAGCTATACCTCGGCGTATCGTCATCCGCTGGAGGCTGAGTAGGAGGAACGTCCTGACTTGGCTGAGAAGGGAGCGGCGGATGAGGAGAAGACTGAACCTCTGGAGCGTCGGGAGCGGCAGGAGTCTCTCGAGCCGAAGACGCGGCCCTCGCGTATATCCCACGACTTCGAGACGCCGAAGGACGAGAGGCACGGCTGAAGGTGGACCCGGTAGCCAAGGAAGCCGAGAGAGAATGGTCAGGCTCAAGTGGAAGAAGATCGAGGTCCGCCTCGGTCATAGAGCCCCCTCCAACCAATTTCCCCCTCATAGTCGCCTCCCAAAGACGGACCTGGATCATATCTCTGTCTCTCCTCTCCAATCTCTGTTGGAGGCGACTCTCTGTCCCTCTGGCCCGATCCTCGGCGGCCCTCAACCTCTCCTCCAACTCCCGCGCCCTCGCCTCCGACGCCCTGAGCGCCTCTCGATCCCTATCCCCGGCCGCCTGGAGAGAACGAACCAAGTCCCCCATCAAACCTCCGGGAACACTTGCCGAAGCCTCCAACTCCGACACCCTCATGTGGAGGGAGTCCCTCTCACGGCCTAGGGTGATGAACCCCTCCTCTCTCGAAGCCACCATGGACCTCAGCCGGTCCGTCTCCTCCTCAGCCCGAGAAGCCCTACCCCTCGCCTGGCCCAGCTCCATCCGTGTGGCCATCAACTCGCTCCGGGCCGCATCTTGCTCCCTCATCAGTTCGAGCTCTTGCTCGGAAATCATGGAAGAAGGAGGGGCGGAAGAAGAGGAAGCACCGTCAGCCCTCGCTCTCGAAAAAGCATCACCTGAGCCTCGAGGACCCAGACCTGGTCCTGTAAGCGTCCTCTCTGAACCCGCAACGCCTCTATCTGCCTAGCTCGTGCTTGGAGGTGCTCATTGGCGGCCTTGAGCCTCTTCTCCATCTCATTCAACTCAACCTACAAAAGCAAACACCACTCGGAAAATATTCAAGCAAAAGAGAATGAAGAAGAGAAGGAGAGCTTCCAAACTTACAAGGCATCTGGGATCTCCTTCTCCATCGTCCCGAGGATACCCGCATACTCCTGACGATACCAAACTAGGTATTCGTCACTCGAAGTCACCTCAGGACGACGCTCCACCAAGACGCCTCGACCCATCCATCCTGCGACGTACGTAGCGTAATTCCTCGGGAGATTCGTGTCCCGAGGAATCCCGGCCACCGGAATCGAGGGGCGCCGCGGAAGAGGATCGGGCACCCATTGATGGTACCCAAGTTGGCGGACGACCCGGCTGATCGCATGGAACACGACCTCATTGAAGTAGATCAACCAGACGTCTCACGCCAGAACCTCGGGAACCTCTCCCGAGTAAGGCCTCCACGTCATCTAAAAAGGCATCAAAAGATAGGAAGAGTGCCTAGCCAAAAGAAAACCAAATACAAGCCAAAGAAATTCAAAGAAAACTTATACCTCTTCCTCCGACAAGACGCGGAAGGCCTCTCGGAATTGAGCGAGGCGGTGCAAGCGGGAAGATCTCCGGGGTTCTTATCTCATAGCCCAAGGGAGGGCATGATCGAACGGAGCCAAAGTCGGGCGATCGATGGCAAAGTGCTCGTACCCGAAGATCTAACAAAACGAGAGGAAAACCATCACGATCAAAGTGAACTAAACTAAAAAAAGACATTTACCAATCACTTATACATACCTAAAGAAATGGCGCAAAGCCACCAAGGTTTTTTCCACCGGCCCTCTTGACTTTCTTCGAGAGCTCCACGAAGAGATGGGCGAGCATCGCCGCTCCCCAAGCATGGCGCCCCATGCCCTCCAAGTCCCGCATCAGTAGAAGGGAATGAGAGGAGACCTTATCAGAGGCCGTCGAGAAAAGGACCCGGCCAAATAAGTAGAGGAAGAACGCTCTCAACTCTCTCCGTGCCCTCTGTGGGCACGCGGCCGCCTCTCTCGCCTCGATCATCGCCCGCCTTCTCTCGAAGCTAGCTGCAGCTTCGCCCTTCTGACGCATGGAACCGAGGCCGTACTGCCCCGAAAACCGCCCCAAAGGGATCCGGTTCAGCGTCCGCTCCCGCTCCACGAACTCCCATTCCCCGATCAACTCTCGGAAAAGCCCCCTGTAGTCCGCAAGGGTGGCCGCAATCACTGCCTCCCCTAAACCCGGAAGGCCAGTAATCCGATGGACGTCCTCGAGCGTCGGCATAACAGCGCCGGTAGGGAGGATGAACGTACAACTCTCCGGGTCCCATCTCTCCGCCAAGGCTTCCACGTATGGACGATGGACGTGGAATGACTCGATCAAAAAGAAGGAACGGAAGCCCGCTCCATCCACTAAGCTCCTCTCCTCCTGCCCCAGGGCATTGTTGTTATATTTGTGTCACTTTTTAGCCTATGGGTAATATTTGGGTCATTTCAGGCCATTTTTGAAATTTTCATTTTTCGATCGGAGCCGCTAAAATTTTGGCTTTTAGCTATTTGCGTGAGCTGAAGTGCTCCGATTGGAAATCTGACTGCATATTATGGGTCCTGGTACTATTCTGTACTACCCATAAAAATTTCATTGAATTCCGGTAACGTTTGAAAAATTATGCAGTTTCGAATCGTATCCGGGTTTTCTTCGAAACTGATTCGTTAAGTGGAATAGTGTTGGGATATTTATGTGCATATGGTGAACCTAGGTAACCTCACCCCCCTCTTGCTTAAGAGTTAAGAAATCATTGGTTATTTGGTTTGTGTGTGGGTGAGGTTAGGGTTATGTTCACCCCCACCTTTTCCCTTGTGTTCACCCCCCCCAAAGTGAGAATTTCACTCACTCTTCCTCACTCTCTCCCTCTCACGTCTCTCTCTTCCTCTCCCTCTCCAGCCCTCTTGTTTGTGAGTTTTGTGTGTGTTTTGTTGAGAAAGACAAGGAAGAAGAGGATCAAGAAGGCTTGGGAGCACACAAAAGGCGTGTGTGTGTGTGTTTATGTGTGTTGTTGTTGATTCCCTCTATTTAGCTTCCTTTAGAACCCCTTTTTTTCCACTGATTTCCAACATGTAGGGGGGGCTGGTGGAGAGGCTAGGGAGGGGTGGTAGTGGTGGTTGTGGTGGGGTTTGCACCGGGTGCACCCGAGGGGCCCCGAAACCCCCCATTCCCTTCCCCTTCCTTTGGTAGCCTTCTTTTCGCCCTCTTTTCTTTGGTTTTCAAGTGTTAGGGGCTGTTAGGGAGTCATGCATGCTAGGTAGTTGAGTTAGGGGTGAGTGGAGAGGTCAAGAAAAGGGTTTGGCACACTTGGGCGCACGCGCGGGCGCGCGCGCAGGAGGGGCCCAGGCGGCCTGACAGGTGTGCAGACGCGCGCGTGCGCGCGAGCGAGGGCGCGCGCGGGGAGCGTGCGAGGCACAGTGCACGCGCACTGTGCGCGGGGCTGAGCGGGAGCGCGCGCGGGCGCGCGCGAGCGTGCGCGCGTGCCCGAGCTGCGCGTCAGGGCGCGCGAGTGCGCGTCCGGGTGCGCGGCGAGGGGCTGGACGTGCGGGCAGCGCGTCCGGAGGCGCGGGTCAGTGCGCCATCGAGCGCGGGGGCGCGTGCGCGCGTGCTTGCGCGTGCGTACGCGTGCGGGGGGCCATGCGTATGGCTGCCCGGGGGGCTCGGGTAGGTGTCGGGGCACTCGGACATGAGCGCGTACGTGTGTGCTCGCATGCATGCGAGCCCGTATGTGTGCATATCCAAGTCTTTGACATTTCTAGTTGTTTTTAAGTGTTTTTATGTGGTTTTACTCACCTATTTGGATGCCTTGTCTTGCAGATCTTGGCGAGCGGTCGCGCGACGACCCGGTTTACGGTGAGTGGGTCAATACAACCCAGTCAGGAGGTGTTCGATGCACGTAAACGTGCATTGCCCTCCCCTGGGGCACCGTAACCACATATTAACCTTCTTAAGTGTGCATGTTATTGCTTATCTTGTTAGGTTGCATCCATGTCATACTAAGACTTAATATGTTAGGATCATACACCCTAGTACCATGTGTAGGGACCCATACTTCTCTATGTATTGTGTCCCATGCTAGGTTATTCATGTGTTAGTATTTACATGTATGCATGAGTATAAGGCATGAATAAGGTAGTGACCTTAAATATTTTTCTATCATGTTAAACTTGTATACTAGAGTATTACATCCATGGGTTATACATATGAGCCCAAGCGTGCCTTAGACAATATTACAATATTGTTGTAACATTAATTGTATACTTCTTGATTTAATTCCTTATGTAATTATTTATATGTTGTATACTTCACCTCTATATATCTTATATATATATAGAGGACATAAACCTTGCTTAATAAGATTAAGCAAGCGTATTGTTATATGTGTCACTTTTTAGCCTATGGGTAACCTATGGGTCATTTCTGGCCATTTTTGAAATTTTCTTTTTCGATCGGAACTGCTAAAATTTTGGATTTTTGGCCATCTGCGTGAGCTAGAGGACTCTGATCGAAAATCTAACTGCGTATTATGGTTCCTGGTACCATTTTATACCGCCCATAAAAATTTCATCGAATTCCGGTAACGTTTTGAAAATTATGCAGTTCCGAACCGCATCCGGGTTTTCTTCGAAACTGATTTGGTAAGTGGAATAGTAAATGAGATATTTTGTGCATGTGGTGACCTTTGGGTAAGCTCACCCCCCTTTTACTTAAACACTAAGTCATGCTTGGTTATTTGGATTGAGAGGGGGTGAGGTTAGACTTAACCCTACCCCCTCTTTTTCCACTCCCCTCACCCCCCCCCCCAAAACTCACGTTTTGGGGGAGCTCTCTCTCAAATCTCTCATCCTCTCTTCTCTCTCTTTCTCTCCCTCTCCAGCCCTTTGTGTTTGAAAGATTGTGTGTGTGTGTGTGAGTTTTGAAGAAGAAGAAGAAGGAGCACAAACAAGGTTTGTGTGCCATTGTTGTTGTTGTTTCTCTTCCTATCAAGATCCCTCTCTTCCCCCCCTGATTTTCCACTGTTTTCCAGCAAAGTAGAGGCTGAGGAGAAGCCGAGGAGGTGTTGGTAGTGGTGGTGGCGGTTGAGGTGATTGCGGGTGCTCGGAGGGCACTGGATCTCCCCCTTTCACTCCCCTCTCTTGGTAAGCACTTCTCCCCTCTTTATTTTCTGGTTTTTGGAGCTTGGGTAGGTGCTAGGGGACCTCACACACCATATGCATGTGTTTAAGTGTGTGTGGGGTGAGGGAGGGGGGTGTTTGAGCTTTGGGCACGCGTGCGGGCCTGTCCACGCGCGTGCGCGCGCTGTCGGGCGCTGACTGGCGCAGGCAGATGCGCAGGGGCGCTCGTGCGCGTACGCGAGCGGGGTGAGCAGGGGGAGCGGGTGCGTGCGGATGCGCGAGAGGGCGCGTGCGGGCGGGCGCGTGCGCGCGCGGCTGGGTTCCTGCGCGCGCGGGTGGAGTCCTGTGCGCGCGGCCGGGCTCGGGAGCACGTGCACGCGTGCGTGCATGTGCACAAGTGTGCGGGGGCCACGCGTGTGGCTGCCCGGGGCCTCGGGTAGGTGTCGGGGCACTCGGACATGTGCGCATACTCGCATGCGTGCGAGCCCGTATGTGTGCATATCCAAGTCTTTCACATTTCTAATTGTTTTTAAGTGTTTTTATGTGGTTTTACTCACCTATTTGGATGCCTTGTCTTGCAGATCTTGGCGAGCGGTCGCGCGACGACTCGGTTTACGGTGAGTGGGTCAATCCAACCCATTCGGGAGGTGTACGATGCACGTAGACGTGCATTGCCCTCCCCTGGGGTACCGTAACCACATATTAACCTTCTTAAGTGTGCATGTTATTGCTTATCTTGTTATGTTGCATCCATGTCATACTAAGACTTAATATGTTAGGATCATATACCCTAGTACCATGTGTAGGGACCCATACTTATCTATGTATTGTGTCCCATGCTAGGTTATTCATGTGTTAGTATTTACATGTATGCATGAGTATAAGGCATGAATAAGGTAGTGACTTTAAATATTTTTCTATCATGACAAACTTGTATACTAGAGTATTACATCCATGTGTTATACATATGAGCCCAAGCATGCCTTAGACAATATTACAATATTGTCGTAACAATAATTGTATACTTCTTGATTTAATTCCTTATGTAATTATTTATATGTTGTATACTCCATCTCTATATATCTTATATATATATAGAGGCCACGAACCTTGCTTAATAAGATTAAGCAAGCGTATGACCTCTGATGGGTCATACCGTGACATCGACATTACGAATCATCTATCTTCCCCGCATCTGAGTTATGCGCTCTGGTGGGAATTCATGAGAATTCGTAACCTTATCGACGACGGATCCATGAGGATCAAAAACCGCGTATGTCAAGTGCTCTCCCCTTCGTCGCTTCCGTGTCGAAGCTACCCGGGTTTAGTTGTCCTGCTAGGCTCTCCCAGACGCTATTCATGACACCGGGTGGTGCGCCCATACGGTAGAGGTAGAGGTCATGGGAGGATACCAGGTCGAGGCTACTCGGCAGAGGGCTACCGGATGACGAAAGGCGTAGACCAGTTGACCCCTTTTCCCCAATAGTCCTATGTCACCTAAGGGTGAGGGTGGGGGTGTAGTGGGTTGGGTTGAGACCCGACCCAATGACTTAAGTGACTGTTCCATCTGTTGGAACCCCAATCACTCAGAATATTTAACATGGTGTGGTAGGTTTGGGTAGACACCCAACCGCCAACTTAAGTTGTTGTTTCGATTATTGAGACTTGAATGCTTGAAAGATTAATATGTGTTGTGATGCATGGATCGTACCATTCACTGAGCGTGTGGCTCACCCTTCGCATATGTTTTCCTCCAGTTGTCGTTGAGCCGGACCTGAAGGTGGAGCTTCCATAGGCGCAGCACCGTAGCAGAGCAGCGCACGTGTTTTGGATCTGCGAGTGTGAGAGGCCATCAGCATCCCCCGTTTCCTTGTATGTATTGCTACTCGTGCTTGTGCACAGTACTAGTATTGGATGTCTTTTGTTGTATATTGGCTCTCACAGGACAGTTGATTATGTAATCCGGTCTGTAATATGTCTTTAAATTACAGACTAAGTCATTTTAAGCTTCCGCCATATGTTTATATATCATGTCAGCTTCCTTGTTAAATGTTTTAAGTACCTTTGATGATTGAGTAGAGTCTTTTATTGACCTCGTGTATGGATTGCTGATATTATATATTTGCCACGTCTCGGAGACGGCCGCTCTGGGGCGTGACAAAAGTTGGTATCAGAGCCTGGTCCTGTCAGAGCCAATTGTCGTCTTATTGATGTCTTAGAGATGAGTCCTAGGATTTCTATATGAGTATTCTGATCCTAGTGTCTGTTTCTTAGGTTGCTGATATGCCTCCTCGCAGACGGATGCACGGACGCGGTCTCCCTCAGGCCTCGGAGGTTTCCGAACCTACCGGGGGTGAGGAGTCTACTGAGGTGTCCTCGGCCGCGAGGCCAGGACCTGCGCAGGAGCCTCCTGCCTGGGAGCGTGCTTACGCTAGGATAGCAGACCTGCTAGAGACTCAGACTAGGGCACTGGAGGCCCAGACTAGGGCGTTGGCTGAGCAGGCACGAGAGATCCAGGAGCTGCGGGCGGCCCGCGAGGCGGTCCCGCAGGTACCTTTAGTGGCCGATCCACCAGTAGTGCCAGTGGTACCCCCTGTACCAGCAGAGATCCCCGTCGAGGGAGTTCATGGACCCGAGGAACGGGAGGAGGAGCTAGAGGCCGCGGCACGTGTGCATCAGGCCGGCCTCACCGCCTTTCTGAAGCTTCACCCTCCTGAGTTCCACGGTATGACGACTGACCCTCTTGCCCCTGAGCGTTGGTTGATGGAGATAGACAAGATCTTCTCGACCATGCACTGCACCGACCGCCAGCGTGTCTCCCTGGCCACTTTCATGTTGAAGGGTAACGCCGCCGACTGGTGGGCTACCCGAGTGGTGGACATTCCCGAGGGTGTGGGGCGACTTCTCTGGAGCGATTTTCGGAGTTACTTCTTGGCGGAGTACTTTCCCTTTTCGACGCGCCAGATGGTGATGCGGGAGTTCGAGCAGCTGACGCAGGGCACCATGTCTGTTGCGGACTACTCCACGCGTTTCATGAGGCTTTCTCGGTTCGCCCCAGCCTTGGTGATGGACGAGGAGACGCGGTGCCGACGGTTTGAGATGGGTCTCAACAACACCATCAGGGTGCATGTGACCTCTCAGGCATTCTCGAGGTACACTGATCTAGTGTCCCGTGCGAGGACCGTCGAGCGAGACCTTGGTGTTCCTTCATCGGTTCAAACCCCTACAGCAGATCAGAGGACTCCCGGGAGTCAGGACCAGGGGCGCCGCAAGAGCAAGCGGCCCCGTCATGATCGACCAGCGGCCACCGCTACACCAGTGGGAGTGGTGCCAGTTCAGGGTCCTGCACCCATTGCTGCCGTTCCAATCTGCGCTAGAGGACCGGAGACACGACGATGTTACCACTGCCAGCGAGTCGGGCATCTGGCCAATGCTTGCCCAGATGCTGGCCGACCTGCTGTGCCACGACAGCAGCCGCAGCAGCAGCAGCCACGTCAGCAGCCGCAGCCGCAGCGTCACCAGCAGCAGCCACAGGGTGGCCATGTGGAGCAGAGGAGGCAGCCAGCGCAGCCTGCGAGGCGTGCCCCTGCTCCTCAGCCGCAGCTCGTTCAGGGTCGTGTTGCAGCGCTTACGGCCGATGAGGCGCAGGCTTCGGGTAGCGTCGTCCGAGGTATTGTTCTGATCTCCCAGCTTCCTGCTTATGTGCTATTTGATTCCGGGGCCACGCACTCGTTCGTGTCTCCCGCTTTCGCGAGACGGATGGGTGCGGTGTCAGCCCTTCTTGATGCGGTGCTGGAGATATCATTACCGGTCGGAGACCGTATTCTCCTCCGTTCTGTGTATCGGGGGTGTATCGTGGCGATCGCAGAGCATGAGTTTCCAGTGGAGTTGGTCGAGCTCGCCATGACGGACTTCGACGCCATCCTGGGGATGGATTGGCTCTCAGCTAGCCACGCCAGTATCGACTGTTTCGCAAAGTCGGTGTCTTTCCGCATCCCTGGACGGAGGTCCTTCCAGTTCGTGGGCGATCGGGACATGGCTCCTTTGGGATTCGTATCGTCCATCCAGGCGTGGAGACTCCTTCAGGGAGGATGCGAGGGTTTTCTGGCGTACATCGCTGAGGAGGATGCACCACTGCGGGCAGATATCAGTCAAACTCCGGTCGTGGCGGAATATCCGGAGGTTTTTCCTGATGATCTTACGGGTCTACCACCGGATCGCGCGATCGAGTTTGAGATTAATCTAATTCTGAGAACCGAGCCGATTTCGAGGGCTCCGTACCGGATGGCCCTAGCAGTTGGAGGAGTTGCTCGAAAAGGGGTTCGCACGTCCGAGTGTCTCTCCGTGGGGAGCCCCTGTTCTGTTCGTCCGGAAGAAGGACGGTTCGCTACGTCTTTGTATTGATTACAGACAGCTGAACAAGCGGACCGTGAAGAACAAGTACCCCTTACCGCGGATTGATGATCTGTTTGACCAGCTCCAGGGAGCGCGTGTCTTTTCAAAGATCGATCTCCGTTCGGGCTACTATCAGCTAAAGATCCGGGAGTCAGATATTCCGAAGACGGCCTTTTGCACCCGTTACGGGAACTACGAGTTTCGAGTACTGCCGTTTGGGTTGACGAATGCGCCGGCAGCCTTCATGGATCTGATGAACCAGGTATTTCGACCCTTCCTCGACTCCTTTGTAGTAGTCTTCATTGACGATATTCTGGTGTACTCGAGGAGTCTTGAGGAGCACGCTGACCATCTTCGCACTGTCTTGGAGACCTTGGCCCGACATCAGTTGTTCGCCAAGTTCAGTAAGTGCGAGTTCTGGTTGGAGCGTGTGGCCTTCCTTGGCCATGTTATTTCCGGTGAGGGTATATCTGTGGACCCGGACAAGACGCTTGCCGTGTCGAATTGGCGGCGACCGTCGAACCCCACCGAGATTCGGAGCTTCCTTGGGTTGGCGGGTTATTATCGGAGGTTTGTTGAGGGTTTCTCGAAGATAGCCGTCCCTTTGACCCGCCTCACCCGGAAGGATGTCCGGTTCGAGTGGTCCCCATCTTGCGAGGAGAGCTTCCAGGAGTTGAAGCGGAGACTCACCTCAGCGCCAGTTCTTACCATTCCATCTGGGAGTGGTGGATTCGCAGTCTACTCCGATGCGTCGCGGCTGGGTTTGGGTTGCGTCCTGATGCAGAACGGTAAGGTTGTTGCTTACGCGTCGCGTCAGTTGAAGCCCCATGAGCAGAATTACCCCACCCATGACCTGGAGTTAGCAGCGATCATCTTTGCGCTGAAGATTTGGAGGCACTACCTCTATGGCGAGGAGTTCGAGCTCTTCACAGATCACAAGAGCCTGACTTATCTGCAGTCCCAGCCGGAGCTCAACATGCGTCAGAGACGTTGGGTCGAGTTCCTGAAGGACTATGATTGCGACATCGCTTATCATCCGGGTAAGGCGAATGTCGTGGCAGATGCTCTCAGTAGGCAGCCTTTGGGCATGGCCGCCCACTTGGCAGTGCGTCGTTGGAGGCTTCTGGAGGAGGCCGCTTGCTGGATCAGCGTTCGGGAGACGCCTGCTGGTGGCTTTCTAGCCAGGTTAGTGGTGCAGCCTGTTCTCCTCGACGAGATCCGCACGGCACAGGAGCGGGATCCTCACTTTCTAGTCCTTTCTGAAGGCGTCGCCCGGGGTGAGCGACCAGATTACCAGATTCGCGAGGATGGGATCTGCGTTCAGAGGCCGGGTATGTATTCCTGACGACGCAGAGCTGAAGCAGAAGATCTTGGACGAGGCCCATCGTTCGAAGTACACGGTGCATCCTGGTGGCACGAAAATGTACAGGGGCCTTCGTCGTGGCTACTGGTGGCGCGGGATGAAGGCAGATGTTGGCCGTTTCGTTGCCCGTTGCTTAGTATGCTAGCAGGTGAAGTCGGAGCATCAGCGTCCTGCGGGGAAGCTGCAGTCCATTGAGATCTCTCAGTGGAAGTGGGAGCAGATTACTATGGACTTTGTTTCGGGTCTACCGAAGTCACGTTCGGGTCGCGATGTCATTTGGGTAATCGTCGACCGACTGACGAAGTCTGCTCATTTCCTCCCGTCCGACTCACCGACTCTCTGGACACCTTGGCGCAGTTGTTTGTCTCAGAGATCGTTCGTCTCCACGGCACTCCGGTCAGTATCATTTCTGATAGAGACGCGAGATTTACTTCGAGGTTCTGGCGTAGCCTCCAGCACGCCCTTGGTACGAACCTCCATTTCAGTACGGCGTTTCACCCACAGACCAATGGCCAGTCAGAGAGGACGATTCAGACCCTAGAGGACATGTTGCGTGCCTGCATTCTCGATTTTGGAGGCAGTTGGGAGAGGCATCTCCCTTTGGTGGAGTTCGCCTACAACAACAGCTACCACTCGAGTATTCGGATGGCACCATATGAGGCACTCTATGGGCGCAGCTGCAGGTCTCCCTTGTGCTGGGACGAGGTCGGAGAGCGCCAGTTGGAGGGACCCGAGATCGTTCGCCAGACCTCTGAGAAGGTCAAGACGATTCGTGAGCGTATCCGCACCGCTCAGAGCCGTCAGAAGAGCTACGCCGACCGTCGTCGCCGTGAGCTCGCCTTCGAGGTTGGTGACCATGTCTTCCTGAAGGTGTCCCTGTCGAAGGGCATCTTCCGTTTCGGCGTGCGGGGCAAGCTGAGTCCGCGTTTTATCGGCCCGTTTCTCATCCTGGAGCGGATTGGGGAGGTGGCCTATCGCCTAGCCTTGCCCCCACACTTGGCCCAAGCCCATGACGCCTTCCATGTCTCGCAGCTGAGGCGTTACGTCCACGATCCTGCCCACATCATCCCGTTCGAGCCGCTTGTCTTCGAGCCGGACTTGTCATTCGTGGAGCAGCCAATCGAGATCTTGGACCGACGTGAGAAGAAGCTCCGCACCAAGACCGTCCAGTTGGTTAAGGTGCGTTGGCAGCACCGCTCTGGTGCTGAGGCCACTTGGGAGCGCGAGGACGCCATGCGTGACGCATATCCACATCTTTTTCCTTCTTAGATGTTTTTGTATTAAATTTTGTGGACAAAATTTCCTAAGGGGGGAAGAATGTTATATATGTGTCACTTTTTAGTCTATGGGTAACCTATGGGTCATTTCTGGCCATTTTCGAAATTTTCTTTTTCGATCGAAACTGCTAAAATTTTGGCTTTTTAGCCATCTGCGTGAGCTAGAGGACTCTGATCGAAAATCTAACTGCGTATTATGGGTCCTGGTACCATTTTATACCACCCATAAAAATTTCAACGAATTCCGGTAACGTTTTGAAAATTATGCAGTTTCGAACCGCATCCGGATTTTCTTCGAAACTGATTTGGTAAGTGGAATAGTAAATGAGATATTTTGTGCATGTGGTGACCTTTGGGTAAGCTCACCCCCCTTTTTACTTAAACACTAAGTCATGCTTGGTTATTTGGATTGAGAGGGGGTGAGGTTAGACTTAACCCTACCCCCCTCTTTTTCCAATCCCCTCACCCCCCCCCCCCAAAACGTGAGTTTTGGGGGGGCTCTCTCTCAAATCTCTCATTCTCTCTTCTCTCTCTTTCTCTCCCTCTCCAGCCCTTTGTGTGTGAAAGATTGTGTGTGTGTGTGTGAGTTTCGAAGAAGAAGAAGAAGAAGAAGAAGGAGCACAAACAAGGTTTGTGTGCCATTGTTGTTGTTGTTTCTCTTCCTATCAAGATCCCTGTCTCCCCCCCTGATTTTCCCCTGTTTTCCAGCAAAGTAGAGGCTGAGGAGAAGCCAAGGAGGTGTTGGTAGTGGTGGTGGCGGTTGAGGTGGTTGCGGGTGCTCGGAGGGCACCGGATCTCCCCCTTTCACTCCCCTCTCTTGGTAAGCACTTCTCCCCTCTTTATTTTCTGGTTTTTGGAGCTTGGGTAGGTGCTAGGGGACCTCGCACACCATATGCATGTGTTTGGGTGTGTGTGGGGTGAGGGAGGGGGGTGTTTGAGCTTTGGGCGCGCGTGCGGGCCTGTCCGCGCGCGTGTGCGCGCTGTCGGGCGCTGACTGTCGCAGGCAGATGCGCAGGGGCGCGCGTGCGCGTACGCGCGGGCGTGCGCGGGCGCGTACGCGAGCGGGGCGAGCAGGGGGAGCGGGTGCGTGCGGATGCGCGAGAGGGCGCGTGCGGTCGCGCGCGGCTGGGTTCCTGCTCGCGCGGGTGGAGTCTTGGGCGCGCGGCCAGCGCGTCTGCGCGCACGGCCGGGCTCGGGGGCACGTGCACGCGTGCGTGCACGTGCACAAGTGTGCGGGGGCCACGCGTGTGGCTGCCCGGGGGCTCGGGTAGGTGTCGGGGCACTCGGACATGTGCGCATACTCGCATGCGTGCGAGCCCGTATGTGTGCATATCCAAGTCTTTGACAATTGTAGTTGTTTTTAAGTGTTTTTATGTGGTTTTACTCACCTATTTGGATGCCTTGTCTTGCAGATCTTGGCAAGCGGTCGCGCGACGACTCGGTTTACGGTGAGTGGGTCAATCCAACCCATTCGGGAGGTGTACTATGCACGTAGACGTGCATTGCCCTCCACTAGGGCACCGTAACCACATATTAACCTTCTTAAGTGTGCATGTTATTGCTTATCTTGTTATGTTGCATCCATGTCATACTAAGACTTAATATGTTAGGATCATATACCCTAGTACCATGTGTAGGGACCCATACTTGTCTATGTATTGTGTCCCATGCTAGGTTATTCATGTGTTAGTATTTACATGTATGCATGAGTATAAGGCATGAATAAGGTAGTGACTTTAAATATTTTTCTATCATGATAAACTTGTATACTAGAGTATTACATCCATGTGTTATACATATGAGCCCAAGCATGCCTTAGACAATATTACAATATTGTTGTAACAATAATTGTATACTTATTGATTTAATTCCTTATGTAATTATTTATATGTTGTATACTCCATCTCTATATATCTTATATATATATAGAGGCCACAAAACCTTGCTTAATAAGATTAAGCAAGCGTATGACCTCTGATGGGTCATACCGTGACATCGACATTACGAATCATCTATCTTCCCCGCATCTGAGTTATGCGCTCTGGTGGGAATTCATGAGAATTCGTAACCTTATCGACGACGGATCCATGAGGATCAAAAACCGCGTATGTCAAGTGCTCTCCCCTTCGTCGCTTCCTTGTCGAAGCTACCCGGGTTTAGTTGTCCTGCTAGGCTCTCCCAGACGCTATTCATGACGCCGGGTGGTGCGCCCATACGGTAGAGGTAGAGGTCATGGGAGGATACCTGGTCGAGGCTACTCGGCAGAGGGCTACCGGATGACGAAAGGCGTAGACCAGTTGACCCCGTTTCCCCAATAGTCCTATGTCACCTAAGGGTGAGGGTGAGGATGTAGTGGGTTGGGTTGAGACCCGACCCAATGACTTAAGTGACTGTTCCATCTGTTGGAACCCCAATCACTCAGAATATTTAACATGGTGTGGTAGGTTTGGGTCGACACCCAACCGCCAACTTAAGTTGTTGTTTCGATTATTGAGACTTGATTGCTTGAAAGATTAATATGTGTTGTGATGCATGGATCGTACCATTCACTGAGCGTGTGGCTCACCCCTGGCATATGTTTTCCTCCAGTTGTTGTTGAGCCGGACCTGAAGGTGGAGCTTCCATAGGCACAGCACCGTAGCAGAGCAGCGCACGTGTTTTGGATCTGCGAGTGTGAGAGGCCATCAGCATCGCCCGTTTCCTTGTATGTATTGCTTCTCGTGCTTGTGCACAGTACTAGTATTGGATGTCTTTTGTTGTATATTGGCTCTCACAGGACAGTTGATTATGTAATCCGGTCTGTAAATATGCCTTCTTGAATTACAGACTTGGTCATTTTAAGCTTCCGCCATATGTTTATATATCATGTCAGCTTCCTTGTTAAATGTTTTAGGTACCTTTGATGATTGAGTAGAGTCTTTTATTGATCTCGTGTACGGATTGCTGATATTATATATTTGCCACGTCTCGGAGGCGGCCGCTCTGGGGCGTGACACGTATGACCTCCTTTATATGCATATAACAAACATGGATATATATATGTTGAAATTGCACCCCTTCCTAGGAAAAATAAAACCATATCAGCATGCTTACACATCCCACCGAGATTAAACTTACACAAGCATGCCTAATTAAAAACGCCCATATACGAGTATAAAATACGCTAAAACACCTATCCATACCGCCCAATAGACATGCACATACAACCAAATAAGAGGCTAAAGACCAAAGAGTTAGGAACATACCACGGCCCGTGTGGACCCAGGAGCGTCCACCTCGGCCTCGTCGGGATCGTCCATCCCATCGTCATCCCCCTCCTCCTCATCCTCCTCGAACACGGCCTCCTCGGCCTCAGCCCCTACACCAACACCGGCCTCTACAGCCCCGGTGCCCATACCCTCGGTCTCCTCGGCCTCATCCCTAGCCTCTCCTATCCCCTCCACCCTCCCCACGCCGGAGATAAACTTCGCAAAAGCCCCCATAGCCCTACTCTCCTCCTCCTCAGCCCTGGCCTCCGTAGCCCCCCTATCCAGCATCCCAAAGAGGGCATCCAATGACGCCCTCACATCCTCACCAACTCCCTCGACCCCTGCCCCCTCGGTTGCACCCTCAACCGATCCTCCAACCCCCGGAACCGCCTCCTTGGCCACCACTGGTCGATCCCCACGCCTCCTCTTGCGTGTGTAGCCTATCATACTACTCCCAACCTCCGGGACAGCCCCCGAAGGCAAATCTCCAACCTCACCCGCACCGATGCCCACCGGCGGCACCTCCGTCGTACCCATACCCTCCCCCACGGCCTCAACCTCTGGCCTATCGCTCTCCAATGATGAAGAGCTCGGGCTACGCTCTCCACGAGCCACCCATGGTCGTTTCCCCCTCGAAGCAATCGCCTTCGACCTCGTCATCTCCTCGGTTTGAAAAAGAAAAAGGAGAACCCAAACTAGGGTTTCAAAATCAAGAGAAAGAGAGAGGATTAAAGACGAAATGGAGGTAGAAAAGGCAAAGAAATCAGGGTTTTTTTTGGGTTTGAAACCGAAGAAAAGAAGAAGAAGAGGGAGAGAAACCGTCTTTGAAAAATGGGAAGAGAGAGGGTCCCTTTTTCGGTTATAAGGGACCCAGTCCAGGGGCGGCTACTCGCGCCGCGAGTAGCCGCCCCCTCCCGGGCGGCTAGTTACAACTAGCCGCCCCTCCCAGTTTTTCTGTTTCACTTAAAAACCCCTTTCCAATCTTTTCAGCCCTAAATTTCAAGGTTCTCCATACCAAACAGCCATGTATTGGCTTATTTCTAGACATTACTTGGTCAAAACGACTTTCCCGAAGTTTTGCCACACTTTCAGTACCGTTCAAACTCGAATTTCTTCAGTTCTGTTTCTTTTCCAGAGTTCTTATCCCTCGGATGATCCAATTCACCAAATCAACTTTTACTCACTTTCTGTCGGCGATATTCCCTCCTTGCTGAGTTTTCCCAAGCACGGGAACGGTAGGCACGAGGAAACTGACGCTGGGTTGCTCCGCGCACGATAGCTAAGAACCCCGACCGCGGGTTGGATCACTCACCATTTACCTTTTCCCGCCTTCCACCTGGATCATCCTCTCGGTTAAAAATTCTAAGTCAAGACCTAGCCTCTGACGGTCTAAATCAACTCCCCGAATGGTACTGTTCGTTTTGGCATAAACTTCTTGAAGGTCGGGCCGGCCAAAATAAGGGTCTCTTTCCTTATCATCGGTCGAAGTCTTTCCTGCTCCGCACAAAGACTCCGTCCGATGAGGGACAATTGTAGATACCCCAATTTTGACCGTCCAGAGAGACAGAAATACTTCAAGTAACACACGGAAATATCCCACAGTTGGACATCCAATAAAGAACCAAAGGTACGGTAAACCGGAAACCCTAACCCTAGCCTTAACCTAAACCTAAACCGGAAACCTTAAACCCTAGCCTTGACCTAAACCTAAACCGGAAACCCTAAACCCTAGCCTTGACCTAAACCTAAACCAGAAACCCTAACCCTAGCCTTGACCTAAACCTAAACCGGAAACCCTAAACCCTAGCCTTGACATAAACCGGAAACCCTGACCTAAACCTAAACTTAAACCTAAACCTAAATCGGAAACCCTAACCCTAACTCTAAAAATCCAAAACCCTAGAACCCCAAGTCCCTGGCAAGGGGCGGCTAGCCCTAACTAGCCGCCCCACACCGGGCGGCTAGTTTACACTAGCCGCCCCCCTAGCCGCCCCTCTGGCCGACTTTAGACCAGTCCCCTGGATGGGACATAAAGCAATATTAAATGCTGATCATTGCGACAGGTAATGACCTTTAGCCGCCCCCTCTCGGCCGGATCAATCCAAGTAACCGACCCAAGCCACCGCTTGTCAGAGATGGGACGTTTGGCAGGTCATGATAGGGGCGGCTACTAGGAAGTAGCCGCCCCATCCTGGGCGGCTAGTTAGCACTAGCCGCCCTTCACCTGGTCTCTGACAGAAGAACCAGAGAATTTATGAGAGGTCCAATCGAAGCCAACCCACTCCATTACCCTCGGGATATTTCCCTGCCTCTCTTTTACTATAAATAGAGGGGTCCCAAGCCCAAATAGAAAATCAACAACATCACCAAAAAATCCACAACAATCTTTCATCACCAATCCACCACCCTCACTTGATCAAACCCTTCCGCCACTAGAAATCCCGAGAGAGAGAGAGAGAGAGAGAGAGAGCCCCTTTTGTGAGAGAAACACCCATTCCCTACATAAAATACCCTCTCATCCCACCCTCCAGAAACCCGGGCTAAACCTAGCTTAGCCTCTGTCCAAAACCAAACCCATTTCCTACCGAAGTTCTGCCCAACCCAACCCAGACCCTGGACGGCTAACCCTAGCTAGCCGCCCCCTGGCTGACGGCTAAACACAACTAGCCGCCCCCTATCCACACCCCATATCCACACCCCTTTGTCCCAAGACTCCTTTAGTCAAGCCCCGGAAGCAGTATAGGATACCTGTTTTTCACCTCTGTGTACGGTATATCCGTGTCTCAGAGCGGAGACCCCACAAACTCCCCACGTAGGCGATCAAATCTGACCCAACCTTTTCCTGCTTTTAGAAAAAGCAGGTGGCAATCACACAAACCCCTAAATCCTCTTGAGACGCTATCGGGCGCCTCAACCAGGAATGACACCCCTCACCCTTCCGAGAAGACGATCCGACCGAGCCCGCCAGGGCACGCATCCGATCTGAATCCCCGAAGAACCCCCACACACGCACGCGGTCACCGCGCACCCTGCCGGGATCCGCTCCGACACACCAACATCGGAGGCCTTCCCGACGGTACCGACACCGGGGATTTGAATACACTGTCAAATCCTTGGTCGTTCGCTCAATGGGGGTTCGATATAGTCAGACCAATGCCCTTGGCGCCATCCCAGAAGAAATTCCTCCTGGTCGCAACTGACTATTTCACCAAATGGGTGGAGGCCGTGGCCTTGGCTAGAATCCACGATGTCGAAGTGTGAAATTTCCTTTGGAAGGAGATTGTATGCTGGTTCAGGATATTGAATACTATAATCTTCGACCAACCGTACCATTCTGGACGGGATCAAGAAGCGGCTCGACACGCCCAAATGCAACTGGGTGGACGAACTTCCCTCGGTACTATGGGCATATCGCACTGTAGCGCGAAGGGCTATAGGGGAGACTACATTCTCTCTAGCCTGGTCAAGTGGAGATCACCAACCGTACCATCTTGGACGGGATCAAGAAGCGGCTCAACGCGACCAAAGGCAACTTGGTGGACAAACTTTCCTCGGTACTATGGGCATTTCGCACCACGGCGCGAATGACTACAGGGGAGACTACATTCATTCTAGCCTTTGGTGTCGAGGCGGTGATTCCCATAGAGCTTGGGATCCTGACTTTTCGGATCAAGAACTTTGAGCCTCAGGCTAATGAAGAGGTTCTCGCGTCTGAACTAGATCTGAGGGACGAGCGAAGGGAAGCGGCTTCCATCAGAATGGCAAACTATCGGAACCAGATTGCTTGAAGCTACAACAAAAGGGTTTCGCGATGAAGCTTTTGAGTTGGAGACTTGGTCCTTCAAGAGGTATTCCCCTAATCCTGAAAATTATCTGATGGTAAGCTCGGACTCAGTTGAGAGGGACCATACACGGTCATCGGATTGGGCCCCAAAGGAGCTTATTATATAGAACGAATGAATGGAAAGGCACTCATAAGACCTCGCAATGTAATGCATTTGAAAAGGTACTACTTTTAAAATAAAAAGTTTTTCGCTTGGTTTCAATTCATTATGAATATTTTATGTGAATGAACGCCCGTTTGAGGTCGCGTGTGAACCTGGTTTCAAATAAAACTCTTAAGAGATGTCGTGAGAACGACACTCTCAACAAGAGGTTGCACTCCAAAGAGGTCGCGAGAATAGCACTCTACGGAGGTCGCGCGTTGATCTAGTTCAGGTTGATTAGATGAGCACTCTCTGTTTTAATAGGTCGCGCGGGGCACGCCCCATCCATCGATAAACAGTCAAGTAAAAGGCATGCAAAAGTGAGGCACATTGGTTACACTCATGAGGTGAGGTCGTTACGAAGTATAAGCTTCCCCCTATGCTCACACGATCGCAAAGGGCCCAGGCTCTACGACCAACACTTGGAGGTCACGCAGAAAGGACGAGTAGAATTAGTCTACGGGCTAAAATTCTGAAAGAGCACTAACCCTCTCATCTTAAGCACTCCACATTTGAAGCTCTCAAGTGAAGGAAAATGAACGCACAAGACACCCTCACACGATGAGGATGAAAGGGAGGACAAGCTTCCCCCTAAGGTCACTTGGTCTCAAAGAGCCCAAACTCTACGATCAGCACTTGGAGGTCGCACGGAAAGGATGAACAGAACTAGCCTACGGGCTGAAATTCTGAAAGGGTACTAACCCTCTCGTCCTAAGCACTGCAAACATTCAGACCATATGAAAGATGAACAGGCATGTAAAAGACAAGTCGTTTATGAAAACATTGTTCTTTACAAAATGTCTAGGTCTGAGACCCATCATCTGGGCCATAATCGGAACCGGAAGGAGGAGCAGCGGCAATGCGAGGGGAAACATTGTTGAATCTATCCTCTTATCCTTGACGATATCCACAATTATAGTTCTTCTCGGCACAAGCCGTCAAGGAATCTATAATCTTCTTCATCTGGTCTGTCATCATCGCGAAGGCTTCATCTCGACCCTTCGACAAATTTTTCTCTTAAGCGGTAGCACAGTTAGCTCAAAGCTCACAGAGTTTGGCTTGCTGCTCGTGCAACTCTCGCGTCAAGGCCTCAATTTGCTCTTCTGCGTTGTGCGCCTGCATGGAAAAGGAAGCCTGATCCAAGGATTGGGATAGCTTCAGATCGAGGAGCTCTCTCATGCGCTCTTCAACAGCAGCGGCCTGAACTTGAGCATCAGTAAAGTCTCGACGAGCAGAAGATTCGGTGAGTTCCACCGCGAGGCGAGCTCGCTTCGCAATCGCAAACTGTTCTTCGCCGACTTCAGCTGTGCCTCTCTTCGATGGAAAAGTTCTTGGACCAACTTCAAGAGAGTTTCATGCCTCATCGCATCCACGCTCTGATCCCCGAGTACCTGCCAAATGATAGAGTTCTGAAGAGCAAATGGTTAGTACTTTGAAGGGGGAGCTTCAAAACAGAAGTTAAACAATTACGTTGTAGAAGCTCTAGCCTAGCCGGGTGAAAAGCACTTCCATCATAGTCCGGTGAGCACTGACCAGGTCGCCCTCGAGAAGACAGCCCCTGAGTTGGACACCGGCAAACTCTTTGCTGGCACGATCAGCAAGAGGGCCTCCTGAAGAACTGCCAGCCCAAATCGCAAGAGCAGGGGCCGAAGCAAAAGGAGTCTCCAAGGGTGTCAAATGGGGAACACCAGCACCCACAGCAGCAACAAGAGGAGCCACAAACATCGTGACAAAGAGTGTATCCGAACGAGGAGAGCCCGGAGAGCCAACCACAGTCGAAGCGACTGGGGGCATTCCTATAGCAGTCGGAGCGACTGGTGGCACCCTTGGGGAGAAGCCGTGACGGAAGCGGTCTCCAACATCTCAGCTAGGGGCACCTCTGATGTGGCAACGACTGCAGGTGCCAAACCTGCCATTGCAACTGGAATAACCCCAGCAGAGGAGGATGAAGGAGACCTGGTCACCACCATCTCAGCAAAAGAGGGTTGAACGCGAGCTTCTTCGACTATAACTCTGGAAGCAGCTACCAAAAGATCAGGGGCAGGAGCCACAAGCACCTCAATTTTTGGAGAAGAAGGAACCTCCACCGCCTCTGGTACACAATGAACCATGGGACTTGGTGGGCATCCCTCTTCGTGGGAAGGCACAGGAGGCTCTACGGCAACCGCATCAACAACACTGAAGGCAAATCACTCCCCGGAGGGGGAGCCCGGGAGACGTCCGATGGGGTATTGACTCTGTCTACGGAGTCTGCCTCTTCAACCAGTGAAGTCGGGCAAGAAGCCTTAGTCCTTCGTTTCGAAGGGAGTGGCAACCTCAACCTTTTCCATGAAGCAGATTTAGCCTTGGGACCAACGAGCCGCTCAGCCGCCTCTTCGAAAATGGTAGGAGAAGAGGCAGGAGGTATATCGACTCCCGAAGAAGAAATGACAGCCTTCGAGGATTTTGCAAAAATATTTTTCCTCTAGTTCTTGGGCCCTAGCGATCTGATCGAATTTCACTACTATTAGCCAGAGTCGCGCTCTGAGTAGTCTAATTTCACCAGACGAAAACGACATGGAACCACCAGGGGCATGAAGCACCTAAGGGCCGGTCAATTGTACAAGGCACTCGTCCTACCATCCACTGTCAGAGGAGGGAAGTTTCTACACAAGGGGAATAGCGCCAGGTCTAGCCCGCAGATAGTATGCGTGTTGTGTCTTCCTCCGATCATAGAGTTGATAGATGTCATCTACCCCGAGTTGGAGCTGTAGCCCACGATTGATTGTGACAACGCACATCAAGACCCTTAATAGATTGGGGGAGCATTGCACCGGATGAAACTTGAATCGGCGCATGAAGTCCCTGATTAGTTCGGGGAGAGGAAAAGAGAGAGAGCTTCTTAGCATCTGAGAAGGATACAGAAGAGCTTCTCAGGGCTGAACTCCTTCAGATCGTCTATCATTTTGAAGGGTGTCGGGGTGATGGTAATGGAGTTTAGAATGGACAGGGAGGTCCGCGGCCTCTAGACAATATCCATCGACATGGTGAAAAAGTGAGAAGAAACTGAGGTTGAAGTTGCGAAGGAAGTATGTTCTCTTTTGAATTTTTGCCTTTTATTCTCAAGGTGAAGATGATTATATGGAAGGGAAAGTTTCTCCTCGATAAACCCCCGTAATCATGATGAAGGCGCAAAAACCGAGATTGTGGGAAGATTTACCATCGAAATCTGTGGTGAAAATCATAATCATGACCTTTCCTCGTGGCATGGAGAAAAAGATGGATCAATGAGATGGTTTTTATGACCAGATGGTCACGATTGAGAATTTTGTTCATAAATTCTGTTCGAGAGTTCTATTCGTGAATTATGTTTGAGAGTTCTGTTCGGGAATCCTGTTCGCGAACGTTCGTGGCTACGACCAGCTTTGCAATTTGCAAATAAGAAATGTCCAACATGGATGAAATACACGAGTAGATCATGAGCAAGGTTGAGCAGAGAAAGGAATTTTTTTATTCATTGATTGGATAAATGTTGCACAAAAAAAGAAGATTACAACAGGTATTCAACCCTCTGCTCTGTCTTTTGCTCGATCCTTTCTCCTCTCCTGTACGGTGTGAAAATGTGTGGGCAGCTCCTCATAGCTCATCTGTTTAAAACCACGCAAGTGGTCAGAATAGCCTAGGCGGTAGCCGCTGCTGAAGTCCAGAAGGCGATCTTTTTCATCACCCTCACAAACTTCGCAGAGGGACCGCAACTTATGATCTATGGAGAGGGTGGCGGCATGAACTGAGGCATGCAAATTCCTAGAGGGACCACTAGGAAGGAGAAGGACATCCTGCAAACGGTCCTCCAGAATAAGTGTCACACCCCAAGGCGGCCGTCCCCGAGACGTGGTAAATATATAATATCAGCAATCCATTCATGAGTGTCGGTATCGAATTCGTCGGCGTTGAAAAATCAGATGAGGTGCGTGTGTGGGGGTTCTTCGGGGATTTGGATCCGGTGCATGCCTTGGCAGACTCGGTCGGAGCGTCTCTCAGAAGGGTGGTGTTGGGTCGTTCCTGGTCGAGGTGCCCGATAGCGGCTCGAGAGGATTCAACTGTGGTTGTGATCGCCACCTGCTTTTTTGAAAAGCAGGAAAAGTTGGGTCGTATTTGATCGCCTCGCGGGGAAAGTTTGTGGGGTCTCCGCTCTGAGACACGGATATACCATACACAGAGGTGAAAAACAGGTAATCATATTCTACTTCAGGGCTTGGCTAAAGGAGTCTTGGGACAAATGGGTGCAGGTGGGGCGGCTAATGGGTTTGAGCCATCGGGTAAGGGGCGGCTACTTAGGGTTAGCCATCCGGGGCCTGGGTTAGTTTGGGTAGAACCTGCGTAGGAAACATGTTTGGTTTTGACAGAGGTTAAGCTAGGTTCAACCTGGGTTTTTGGAGGGTGGAATGAGAGGTTGATTTTGTGTAGGGAATGGATGTTCCTCTCACAAATGGGACTCTCTCTCTCTCTCTCCAGGGATTTCAAGTGGGAATTGTTGTGGATTGGGAATGTGAGAATGAATGTGAACTCTTGATGGGAATTGATGGATGTTGTAGAAATGTTTTCAATCCCCTCTATTTATAGTAAAAAAGAGGTAGGGGAATATCTAGGGGGTAATAGAGTGGTTTGGTTAATAGTGTGTTTGATTAGACCCTTCATTAATTCTCTGGTTCTTCTGTGAGAGACCAGGTGAAGGGAGGCTAGTTAAAACTAGCCGCCCAAGATGGGGTGGCTACTTCCTGGTAGCCGCCCCCATCATGACCTGCCAAATGTATCATCTCTGACAAGCGGTGGCACGGGTCGGTTACTTGGATTGATCCGGCCAAGATTGGGCGGCTAATGGTCACAACCCGCCGCAATGATCAGCATTTAATGCTGCTTTATATCCCATCCAGAGAAGCGGTTTGGGGTCGGGCAGGGGGGCGGCTAGTGGAAACTTGCCGCCTGGTGTGGGGAGGCTATTTTTGGTTAGCCACCCCTCTTCGGGGTTTTTTTGTTTGGACCAGGTTTTAGGGTTTCTAGGGTTTGGGCCAGGGTTTAGGGTTTCTGGGGTTTGGGCCAGGATTTAGGGTTTCTGGGGTTTGGGCCAGGGTTTAGGGTTTCCAGCTTTCTGAAGTTTGTTTTTGATTTGATGCCCGAATCTGGCTTATTTACAGGTGTTACTTGAAGTATTTTCATCTTTCTTGACAGTCAAAATTGGGGTATCTACAATTGTCCCTCATCGGACGGAGTCTTTGCGCGAAGCAAGAAAGACTTTGACCAATGATAAGGAAAGAGACACCTATATTGGCTGGCCCGACCATCAAGAATTTAAGACAACACGAACAATACTATTTAGGGAGTTGATTTAGGCTGTCAGAGGCTAGGTCTTGACTAGAATTTTCAACCGAAAGGATAATCCAGGTGGAAGGCGGGAAAAGTAAATGGTGAGTGATCCAACCCGCGGTCAGGGTTCTTAGCTATCGTACACGGGGCAGCCCAGCGTCAGTTTCCTCATGCCTCCCGTTCCGGTGCTTGTGAAAACTCAGCGAGGAGGGGATATCGCCGACTGAAAGCAAGTAAAGAGTTGAGTTTGGTGAATTGGATCATCCAAAGGATAAGAACTCTGGAAAAGAACCAGACTGAAAAAATTCAAACTGAATGGTATTGAAAGTGTGGTGAAACTTCAGGAAAGTCATGTTTGATCAAGTAGTGCTTGGAAATAAACCAATACATGGCTGTTTGTTTTTAGAAAACTGGAGTTTAGGACTTGGAAGGAAGTTGGAAAGGGGTTTTAAGTGAAAGTTTGAAAAACTGGGAGGGGTAGCCGGCCCATGACTGGGTCCCTTATAACCGAAAAGACTCTTCTCTCTCTCCCTACGTTTCAAAACGGCTACCCTTCCCTCTCTTCTTCTTCTTCTTCTCCATTTTAAACCGAAAAAACTTTGATTTCTTAGCCTTCTCTTCCTCCATTTCGGCCTACATCTTTCTCTCCCTCTTGATTCCGAAACCCTAGGTTTGGGTTCTCCTTTTTTCTTTTCAATCCGAGGAAGATGACAAGGTCAAAGGTGATCGCTTCGAGGGAAAAACGACCACGGGTGGCTTGTGGAGAGCGTAGTCCGAGCTCTTCATCATCAGAGAGCGATAGGCCGGAGGTAGAGGTCGTGGGGGACGTTATGGGTGCAGCGAAGGTGCCGTTGGTGGGCGCCGGCGCGGGTGAGGTTGGGGACTTGCCTTCGGGGGCTGCCCCGGAGGTTGGGATTAGTGTGATAGGTTATACACGCAAGAGGAGGCGTGATGATTGACCGGTGGTGGTCGAAGAGGTGGTTACGGATGTCAGAGGACAGGCTGAGGGCGCGGTCGAAGGAGTCGAGGCCGGTAGAGTTAGTGAGGATGTGAGGGCATCGTTGGATGCCATTGTCGGGATGTTGGATAGGGAGGCCATAGAGGCCAGGGCTGAGGAGGGGGAGAGAAGGGCTATATGTGTGTTCAAGGGGTTGGCCTCCGGTGCGGTGGGCACGGAGGAGACGGGAGATGTTGGAGTGGAGGCTAGGGAAGCCGAGGAGGTGGATATAGGGGCTGAGGCCACAGGGGCCAGGGGTACCAAGGTTGAGGCCGAGGAGGCCACGGGCGTCGGTGTGAAGCAGGCCGAGGAGGCCGGGGTTGGGGGAGAGGGAGATGATAAGGAGGAGCCGGACGATGATGGGATGGACGATCCCGATGAGGTCGAAGCGGACGCTCCTGGGTCCACACGGGCCGTGGTAGTCTTCTAACCCTTTTGCTCTAGCCTTTTATTTATATATAGGTGTGTTTTTTATAGCATGAATAGGTAATAGTGGGTGATATATGTTTCTAATATGCATGCTTGTATGTATAGTTTGATTACGGTGGAATACATAAGCATGCTGATATGAGTTTGTTTTTAGAAAGGGGGACAATTTTTTATACACACTTCCATGTTTGTTCTGTTTTTAAAAGAAGAGAGGAATGGTATTGCTAGCATGCTTGCATGTGATGGTTTTCGTATGCATATAGTTTTCAAGATTTGTCTTCATATGTGTTTGATCACGATAGAATAAGATGGAGTATATGCGTATTTCATAAGTCTAAGTTCCTTCACATGCTTGGGGGGTGAGTCGTAAGAGGCGTATGAGTATGTTAGACGGTAGAGAGAAAAGAATGCAAGTAATGACCACGGCGGGATAACAGGGTAAAGCATGTGATCTTATAGACAGGTTCTGCACATAAAAGGGGGGTAAATTTTCATATGAAGTCTCGTGTTTCATGCTTTTATCTATTTTAGTATGTGGAAATCTATCTTGCTAAGCATGATTTTTAAAATGAATTCTAGGCTCAGATTCTCACCTCTCGATTGCTTTTAAACTAACCCATGTTCCTTTCGTTCGTTTGTAGCGGCCGAACCGCATCCGGGCCTTGTGGCATGGGACAAGGAGGTGGTATTCTGCCTTGGGTAGAGCTGAGCGAGACCTAGTAGACGGAGCGGGCTTCCGCTCCTTTTTCTTGATCGAGCCATTCCACGTTCACCGACCCTACGTGGAGGCTTTGGCAGAGAGATGGGATCCGGAGAGTTGCACCTTTATCCTTTCCACTTGTGCCATCATGCCGACTCTTGAGAACGTCCATCGGATTACCAGCCTTCCGGTTTTAGGGGAGGCGGTGATTGTGGCCACCCTCACTGATTACAAGACGCTCTTTCAGGAGTTGATCGGGGAGTGGGAGTTCGTCGAGCGGGAGCTAACGCTGAACCGGATCCCTTTGGGGCGGCTTTCAGGGTAGTATGGCCTCGGTTCCTTCACAGAGCACCAGAAGGGTGAAGCTACAGCTAGCTTTGAGAGGAGACGGGCGATGATCGAGGCGAGAGTGGCGGCCGTGTGCCCACAGAGAGCTCGGAGGGAGCTGAGGGCGTTCTTCCTTTACTTCTTCGGTCGGGTCCTTTTTTCAACGGCCTCCGACAAGGTATCCTCCCATTCCTTATTGCTGATGCGGGACTTGGAGGGCATGGGAAGTTATGCTTGGGGAGCCGCGATGCTTGCCCATCTCTTCGCGGAGCTCTCGAAGAAGGTGAAGCAGGCCGAGGGTAAGAACCTCGGTGGTTTTGCTCCCTTTCTCCAGGTACGTGTGAGTAGAGGGTGTTTTTCTTTATTGGTTTAACTCATTCGATTTTGATGGTTTCTATCTTGTTCGGCAGGTCTTTGGGTATGAGCACTTCGCAATTGATCGCCGGACTCCGACTCCGTTAAACCGTCCCTTGGGCTATGAGATGGGCACCCCGGGGGTCTTCGTGCTTGCACCGTCTCGCCCAATTCCGTGAGAACTTCTGCGTCTTGAAAGAGGAAGAGGTATACATTCTTTTGAGTTTCTTCGGCTCGTATTTGATTTTCTTTTGACTAAGCGCTCTTCCTATTACTTTTGGTGCTTTGTAGATGATTTGGAGGCCCTATGCAGGGGAGGAGGTCCCTGAGAAGTTGTCACGGGACGTCTGGCTGATCTACTTTAACGAGGTTGTGTTCCATGCGATCAGGTGGGTTGTCCGCTAGCTTGGGTACCCCCAGTGGGTGCCGGATCCTCTGTCGAAGCGCCCCTCGATCCCTATGGCCGGGATTCCTCGGGATACGAACCTCCCGAGGAACTACTCGTCATATGTGGCCGGGTGGATGGGTAGGGGAGCCTTGGTGGATTGTCGGCCCGAGGTGACCAATAGTGAGGACTACCTGGCCTGGTATCGCCAGGAGTACCCTGGCATTCTTGGGACTATGGAGGAGGAGATCCTGGATGCTTATGTAGGATAGAACCCTTCTCCTTTTCTTTGTTTCCTTCTTGTTTGGATATTTCCTGAGTGGTGTCACCTTTGCAGGTTGAGCTGAATGAGATGGAGAAGAGGCTCAAGATCGCCAATGAGCACCTCCAAACGTGGGCCAGGCAGATAGAAGTGTTGTGGGCGCCAAGGAGGCGTTTAGGTTCAAGTGGATGCTCTATCGAGAGTGAGAGCTGATGGCACCTCTTCTTCTTCTGCTCCTCTTCCGGCCACTGCTTCTGGTCGGGAGTTCGAGCTGAGGGGTGAGCTAGATGTGGCTCAGAGCGAACTCCTGGCCGTTCGTTTAGAGCTTGACCAGGAAGGGAGAGGGCCGCAAGGGTCGAGGATGAGGAGGACCAGTTGAGGTAAGAGAGAGATTTGAGAGAGGAGGAGATGGACCAACTGCGGTCCGAGTTATCAACAAGGGAGGGGGAGTCAATTGCTCTGGTCCGTGAGCGAGATCTTCTTCAAGCTCGGGTGGTGGAGTTGGAGTCCGTTCTCTTTAGGCAGTCGGGGATAGAGACCGAGAGGCGCTCAGGGCATCGGAGGTGAGGGCACGGGAGTTGGAGGAGAGATTGAGGGTGGTAGAGGATCGGGCCAGAGGGACAGAGAGTCACCTCCGACAAAGATTGAAGAGAAGGGACAGAGATATGCAGCAGGTCCATCTCTGGGAGGTGACTATGAGGGGGAAATTGGTTGGAGGGGGCTCTATGACCGAAGCGGATCTTGACCTTCTCCCGCTTGAGCCCGACCACTCAGTCTCCACTTCGTTGGCCACTGGAGCCACCTTCAGTCGTGCTTCTCGCCCCTCTGCGACCTAGAGCCGTCGGAGATACTCCAGGGCAGCCCCCTCGGTTCGAGAGACTTCCGCAGCTCAAGACATTCCAAAGGTTCAGTCCTCTCACCAGCCGCCGCTTCCTTCTCAGCCGAGCCAGGATGTGCCTCCTACTCAGCCTCCCGTGGACGACGATAACCCAAGGTATGGCTCTTGTGTCTTGGTTTGAAGTAGAAGAATTGTATATGTGCAAGGAATTTATGCTTTTCTTCTTTTCTTTCGGCTTAGGTGATCGTTTTGGTGATGCACGCCTCAAGACATTTTGATGGAAGCTTTGGACGGTTTCCTATCCACTTATCTCTAGTTTATTCGCTTTAACACTTTCTTTGAGTTTAACTAGGTTCGAATTCTCCTTTTTATGAACAATTTTCCCTTCTCTTTTGGTGTATGGACAAACATGGGTGTTTTTAATTTAGTTTTGTTGGTTTTAATTTGGTTGTATATGTGGAATGGTTTCATAAGGCTTTATGGGTGGATGAATGGATGAAGGGATGTATGGTTTGGTGTATGATTTTGGTTTTATTGGTTGTTTGATTTGTACTTATGCAAGTTTTATGTATGAATATGTGACAACTGAGACTTTTAGACCGTAATTAAACTATTTTTTTGTCGTATTTCTGATATTCCAAATTTTTATAATTTGGCATGGTTGGAATCCTTGTGTTGTTAGCTTTCCAATGCTTTTTACGGATCATGAATCGGACTTGTATCGAGCAAGTTATAGTCATTTTTGTGCCTTGGGGAAAACTGCCCAGAGGCGGCTACTTGAAAGTAGCCGTCCCTGTCGAGGGGTGGCTACTCGAAAGTAGCCGTCCCTCATCAGGCGGGTCAATCCAACAAGCCGTCGGGCACCTGTGCGCAGAAACGCAGAAATTTAGGGATTTGACGAAACTGTCGAATATTTGATTGTTTTCTTCGGGGGTAAGTCATTGCACGTGTTTAATATTATAAAAGCCTAGTTTTGGATGCCCTATGACCAATTTGAAAACCCTAATACGAGTCCTCTCTCTCTCTTGTTTTATCAAACCCTAAAAGAGGTCTTTTGAGTGATTTTTGAAAGAAAATCATTTGTGGAATAAGGTGGGTTCTTTTACTTCATTTTTCTTTAATAATATTAGAGTTTTAATTGCTACTGATCACCAATGATGGGTTCATCCCGAGGTGATTCGGGTTTGTGTGGTTTTATGGGTTTTTCCTTCATTTTAATTCATGATTTTATTTGATATTGAATTGTTTTGGATCTTGATGTTATGTTAATCCATTAATGAGGTTTTTAAGATGTTTTTACAAAATTTACATGCTGTTTTTGAATATTTATACATAGATCATGGTTAGGGTTATTTTTCTTAAGAGAGAAAGCATGTTTAGGGTTTCTAATGCCTTGTTTTGGGTACCACCTTGCATGAATCCGAACCTCATATGATTTCATCACTGTTTTGATGAGTTTTATTGCTGATCTATATGATTTATTCATATATATATTAGATCTATGGTTTTCAAGGTTTTTCGGATGGATTACATAAGCTTTTGATGCATTACTCATTGCCTTGCATGGATCTAGGGTTTGGAAGACATGATCATCATATTAAATTTATTAGATCTAGATCCTTGTATGGTTATGATGTTTTCTGTTTTCATATATCCATATTTATATTATTTATTATTTGGGTTTTGTCGATTTATCGATGTTTGAATAGAAATCATGCCTAGGTCTACACAAATTTTTCATGCATGCTAGAAACATGTATTAGGATATTTTATCACCATCAACCTACTGATATTTAATATTTAAACACTATTTTATGGTATGAAAATATATGGTGTTAATATTACCATTTTTCAAATTTGTTCTATAGAGGTTTCATCGTTTTTTTGGTATTTTGATTTATTATCGAATCGATCATTTAGGGGATCAAACTTAAATATTTTCAATGTGTTTTTATCTGTATTTTCTATATGAGAGAGAGAGGGTACGTGTTTTTTGAATGTTTGGGTAGGAAGTCGGGGTCATTAAGAGCATATTTGTTGTTTTGGGTCTGTCGGGGGGTGGATACTTGAAAGTAGCCGTCTGAGATCAAGCGGCCAGGGTTGAGTAGCCGTCGGAAGCCAGACGGCTACATTTGTGTAGCCGGCTGAGCCCAGTATTTGTGGTGATCTTTGATTTAGTTAATCATTATAGTCTGCTTCTGATCTGGTTCATTGGTATGAAAATCTTCAGGAGCAGTAGACTCTCGTTAGCATTCTTGTTAGTCTGGTAGTCTTGCGTAGGACCGGAGGTGAGTGGGTCTAGTCTCTATATAGATTTGAAACTATTATATTTATATCATGACCGCATTATGCCTATGTTATGAATACAACTATTATTTTGTGTATGGAGCATGTGAGCATGTCATCATGATAGATATGATTATTTTTGTATGTCGTAAATGTTTTATGGATATTATGATATAATGTATTGCATGCGGAAGCAGTTGGTGTATGAGTAGTTGTTCTTGCATGCATATCATTCGTTTGCGTGACATCATCTGCGTGACGAGGGTCTGCGTGACTCAGTCCAGTGGGACCGTGTCTGCGTGACACCCGTCTGCGTGACGCCGTCTGCGTGACGATTGGTTTGCGTGATCAAGCTCTAGTTGGAGCACTTTTGGCTGCGTGCCATACGGGCATGCGTGTCCGTTGCATCATGCGCATCATATAGATAGTATGAGTTGGTGGTTATTTCCTTTAATGAGAAGCATTCCATTTTATCGTAATATTTGTGAAAATTTATATCCGGTTGGTTCAGATATTTTAGAAATCTTTCTGAAGTTGTAATATTATTATTATTATTATTATTGGGACGCTAAGATCCATTCACTGAGCGTGTGGTAGCTCACCCCTCCTTTTTCCAACCTTTCAGAGTAGCCGTTGGCGATCGTCGTTTGTCGTGGGCGTTGGCGATCTTGTTCTCGTTTATTCCGTTGCATTCGTAGGTGCTTGAATAAGCCTTCTTCTTGGCATGTAGTGGACGTCCTTAGCTTTATCAGCAAAACCAGTGAATCTTTAGTTGTTAGTAAATAAAGTACTCGTGTGTAATCATTCATTGAGAATGAATTATTGTGATCCTGGATTTGGTTTATGTTTATGTTTTAAAAACTTTTGTGTTTTGAATTATTATGTTAGTCTAATTCAGTTGATAAAGATTGTGGTCGACGTGACACACCGTATCGCATGCCTTAATAGAGGATAATGGGTACGGGGGCGTTACAGAATATGTGTATGAAATGTGTGTGCACAGGTTTTGAAAGAGAACATCTTTCATAGGTATAAAAAGGTTGAAGAGTTGGGAAGAATAAAACTGACAGCAGGTTTTTGGGTAGCTGGTAGGGGGCGGCTAGTCAAAACCTGGGCGGCTAGTTTTGTTTAACCGCCCCTTGCTTGGGGCATTTCACCTGAAAAAGAGGGGGGCAAGGGCGGCTAGTGCATTCTAGCCACTTGTTGAGGGGCGGCTAGTCAGGTTTAGCCGCCCCCTGTCTGGGGCAATCTTTGGTTCTGCTGCTTCTGTCTGCTACTGCTGAAAGTCCTCGTGAGTGTTTTAACCTTTATGACCTATAAAAACATCCTTACCATGGACCAAGTGTTAAATCCGTCCAGATTGTGCCCCTGCACTGACTTTCGAGCCCTTCTTATTTGAATTGTCAAGGGCTACAATCCATCTTAAGGTAAATAAAAAGATAATGCGAGAAAGTAAAGTGCAAGAAACCATGCTTTAGTACGCAAGGGAGAGGGATTCCAAGTGCGTGAGTGAAGAAGAATCTTAAGTATGTATGAGAGTGGGATAATTTCTCCTCAAGCATGTGCGGAAGGGCATGAAATGAGTGTAAATGGGAAGAATTTTAATCTTGGTACGGGGGGTCAACTCCAATATTTTAAGAAAATCGAATGCCTAAGTGTCTCGGAAAAGGAAAATGCAAGCTTAAGCGTAAGTGCGAGTGGCATAAGGGGGCATTTTAATTCATCAATGGTTCTTTATGTGTGCGGGCCTCGTTTTCAGTTCTCCTAAGTAAAAGATACCATCAAATCCCTATAGAGGCCCTTGTGGTCACTCATGTCCAAACCAAGATTGTATTTGAAAGGTATAAGCCTTGGGTGTCATTTTTCTAGGTTCATGGTTCTCAAATGCTTGATCATATTATTCTAAACATGCTGAAAAATCCAGGAGTGTACCAGGAGTCAAGTCAAATAAGCTTCTTTTGGACAGGCCAGTTTCTAAATGAACTCATGTGAGTGTGTGCATAAACATAGGAGAGGGTCTACCTTTGGTCAAAATTTCGCCTCTCCCAGTAGACATGGTTCAATTCCGAATCTCATCGCAAAATAAAAGGGGAGGGGGTAATGGGGTAAAAGTAATATCTTCCTTTTGGGCAATATTTAGAAGTCCCAGTCTAGTATATGTCCTACTTTCTAGGTCCCTCTGGCTTTCTTCTTTTTATCACTTCTTTATTTTGGGTGGAAAGTATAGTCCGTTGTTTGGACGTGTACTAGTATAGCCGTTGTTTGGCATATACTTGTGCGTTAAGGCGTGAAAGCCTGCTAAAGTGGAGAGTTTAACCCGTTCACTTAGGTGTTATTTTTCTTTTGTTGGCCTCTCATTGCCTTTTTTTTATTTGAGGGGGGAGCTCTTCTGTTTTTCACCCTGATTCTTTTCATGCTTCCCCTCTAGAAGTGTTTGTACAGTGTCAGATCCAGTTTGGGACATATGCTAGGTCCAAGTAACTCCTCATTTTGACCTTGGGTTAATACGAATAAGGGCAAAAATAAGGGAGGTTTGCTTTGGGGTTTTAAAATTGTTCCAGTCTACAGGGTAGACAATTATTCTTCTATCAGGAAAACCAACCTTTAAGTCATACATGTGTGAAGGAGATGGCATGATTGGTGGATATGAGTTCAAATAGATACGAGTTTATCTTTGAGAGTCTTATAATTCTATCATTAGGTACTAAACGCTGGAAATCGCAGAAAGAAAGAATAATATTTCTCAAGTATTGAAAATTTTTTACGCATGGAATTTCTTCAGATAAAATGCATTCCACGAACTTGAAACCTCGACTGATTCGGCGTCTACCAAGTAGTAGGTATTCCCGGAGGGTCCATCCCATGTGGGTTGCAACTTCCCTTTTGGGTGAGGCTGCCTCGATGGCAAGATTTTCTTAAGTACTAACTCCCCAATTTTGAATTTTCGTTCTATTACTTTCTTTTCGAATGCCCTTGCCACCCTTCTTTGGTAGGCCTGGGCGTGGTCTGCCGCTCTTAATTTTTTTCTCTTTTTATGTTTTAGAAAATGTGTAAACAGATATATACATATGGTTTGAAAAAGGGTATGAGTTGGTAAATAAATTTTTTTGGTTTTTGGAAAGAAGTATGGAAATAAAGCTTTGGAAAACATTTGGTTTTGGAGGGAAAGCATGGGAATAATGTTTTGTAAAACCCCCTTTTTGTAGGAAAACATGGAATAAAGATTCCTAAAACAATTCGTTTTGAAGGAACATATGGGAAGACAGCTTGTAAAACATTTTTTTTATTTCATTTTTAAAGGAAAACATGGAATAAAGATTTGTAAAACATTTCGTTTGGAAGGAATGTATGAGAAGACAGCTTGTAAAACATTTTTTCATTTCATTTTTAAAGGGAAACATGGAATAAAGATTTGTAAAACATTTCGTTTTGAAGGAATGTATAGGAAGACAGCTTGTAAAACTTTTTTTTTTAAGAAAAAAAGCGTGGAAATACAACTTTGAAATATTTTCGTTGTTTGGAAGTATGGAAATAAATTTAGAAAACATTTTTGTTTAGAAGGAAAGGTGGAAGTAAAGCTGGAAACAAATATGTTCAGGGTTGGGGAATGAGTGCTGATTAGCATATATTTTTTTCGTATTTCGGTCTTTAAAAAAACATGCAAACAAATATGTACATGGATGAAAGCGAAGACTCGTAAATAAATATTTTGATATTTGATTTTATGAAAGCTGTAAATAAATATGTACAAGGTGATGACAGTGGGGGCTTACCCGGGGGGATCAGTTCCTGATTTGCAGATTGGTGCCGCCTCTTTGCGTCGACTTATCTTTGATGGCCGACAGATGTCCGGTGGCGGTCCCTTATTTCTGAATTCTACTTCCCTCAGCCTCTTCAGGGATCTCCTTTGTTGAAGCTGTTCTTCATCAGTGGAGTCTGGTTGCCAACATGTGAGCATCTCTAGCTGGATGCGCATGGCGCAAACACTCCAATTTTGGACCCGTGTATCGTTGAAACGTGCTTCTCCCCAAATAGATATCACTCCTCCGCGGTATGGGAAGCGAAGGCATTGGTGCAAGGTGGATGAAACAGCCTCGATGCTGTTGAGCCAGGTTCTTCTGACGATCAGGGGCTGGGGTGATCGGATGTTCATTACCATGCAGTTGACAATGGTGGAGACCGGGCTGATTTTTAGTGCGAGCATGACCAGTCCGCAAGCTTTCTTGCACGTGCTATCAAAGGCGTAGATAAATTCATCAGAGGGTTCCAGCCTAGGGACCCTGCCTTCTAGCTTCTGGTAGGCGGAATATTTGAGAACATTAGTTTCCGCTCCCGTATCGATGAGAATATGCTTGAATTCTCTTCCTCCGAGTATGGCAGTGATTACGAGGGGTGCGGAGCATGCTCCGGCTTTTGCGACTTCATGGGGGCGGAAGGTAATCAGAATGGGCTCCATATGATTGTTTGCTGAGTTCAGGGTCCCGGCCGTCTCCTCCGAGGGGTAGTTGCTGTTATAGGGGGATCCAGGTGGGCGAACACTTCCGTTTTCGGCTCTTGGGCATAGGGTTAGTGTGAACATGTTGTGCAGTGCCAGTTGTTCTCATTCTCATACTGGAGGCGTGCCTCTCCCCAAATTATTAGCACATGGCTCATGAATGGCAGCCGGAGGTATTGGTGTCGGGGGGAGCAAATGGCCTAGATGCTGTCCAACCATGGTCGCCCTAGCATCAGGGGGTACCTTGTGTCGATGTCGGCCACGAAGCATGCCACCTCACAGATGAGGGGGCAGAGGGCCTTTCCGGTGTGATTGAAAACCTGGATAGTAGAGTGGACTGGTTCAAAGGGAGGGCGTCCGAGTCTGGGTATCTTCAAGTAGGTGGAGCATGTCATTATGTTCATTCCCGACCCTGGGTCAACGAAGATGTTGTTCAACCACAATATCTGAAGCCGTCTGCGGATGTGTAGGGGGTAGACCCGTAGTCTGGAGTCCGAGAGGTCTTTATCGGTGAATGATATGGTCATTGGGCGGCGGGGGCCATCGACAGTGTCGGAGCTTTTGGAGGACCCATTGTCGTCTGGATGCAGATCATCCAACGTACATTCCCCTCCCTCAGGTCCTTCGCTTGCTCCTTCGGGGATCTCCTCAAAGGGCTCCTCCTCTTCGTCTTCTCCTGGGTTTTCTAGTCCGCTCCCGTGGGACTCTACATTGATGACTGCGGGTAGGGCGAGGACTGCATGTTCTTCTTCTCCATAGAGTATGGCGAGGTCATGATCATTGAGGTTCAGCTGGAAGGGCTCGTCCTGCCCCTCCTCCTCTGATTCCTCGGACAGACTGTCATCAGTGGCATCCTCCGAGCTGCTTGGTCGTGGCGATGGTTGCCTCCCTCTCCTGACCATGTTTACTATATGGGCTCCAGACGTGGAAGCTAGGTTGTGACCTGGCAATGGGTCAGTAAATATGCCAAGTGGCTTGAAAGCTTGAGAATTGCCCTGGTTTAAGTGACTTTTGATTATGGCCCAATCAAGGCACCTGTCATCATTCAAATCATAAATAAAATCCCAGAAACAACACATTGTTCTACGGTATGCCCATGCTGTTGGTGGTATTGACAGTAACACAGTCTGCTGGCCCCGAGGAGTGGAGGCTTAGTAGCTGGGAGGGAGATACTATTAGTGTCCATTAGCACCGTAAAAATCCTAGTTAGTGTTTCAGGGAGGGGAGGGTAAGAGTCCCTCTTTCCCACTCGTCTCTGATCATAGGATGTTAGAGGGGAGACCTCATTATAAGCACTTTGTGTAGGCAACCTAGGATTTAGGTTTAGGTTTCTTAGGAAAGTGGACTAGAAAGGGGTCATAGGCTGACATTGTCTTGAAATTATGGGGCTTTGGACTGGGGAACTTTGGATTGCCGGGTTTTGTTGTGTTTGCATGGGGATGGGTACTGATCGAGTAGTGAAATTTTGGTTTGATTTTCAAGATGCGGCATATCCTGCTCGGAGTCGTTCCTCGATCAGCAACCCGCGCTCCGTTCGGGCAGAGTGCCGAAACTTGTGTAATCCCCTCTACCGTGGGGGTTTGCGCCTTACATGGCGATTGTCCAACCCTATGGCTGATAGGTGGGGACTGGGTTTGGACTACTAGGGCTGCATAACGAGAAATCCTGTTGTGGTGGTCAATTAGAATCTAATACGTAGTACAGTCTCCGTATGAAAGGCTCGTACAAAGCTCTGGACTCAGGCTCTGTAACATCATGTCAATTTCTTGACATTCTGTGAGTTGCACGCCGGTCAGGTGGACAAGTGTGCGCCACCGAGACACGTATTGTTCAAATTCCTCCCTAGGCTTCATTCTCTCTACGGTTAAATCTATAATAGAGGGGGTTCTGATCCTCTAGTATCCATAGCGGCCTAAGAATTTCTCGCTTACAGCCGAGAAGTTCGACAAGTGATCTACAGGGAGGGTGGAGAACCATTGCAATGCTTCACCTTCCAATGATTTATGGAAGAGAAACACTAACAGAGGTTGATTATCTAGAAATGGTTGGGCATCTAGATAAAAGGCAATAAGATGAATGCCTGGGTCTCCACGATCGTTATATCGACGGAATTTTGGGATTTTGAATCCCTCCGGTAAGTGAACTGATGGGATTTGTCTCAGGTTGTGTAGAGACATGTGTTTGGGGGTTGAGGGACCATTCTCAGAGAGGATTCTCCGGATGGTTTCATCTAGCGTTTCTCCCCTGGGAGGGCTGCCTAGCGGTCCCGGGTTTGGGGTGGCCTGGTAAGGGCCTGGGGTAGAAACAGTCGGGAATATTGGATTCACGAGGGAAAGGGGGGCGAACGAAAAGATGCTCGGATTGATCGAGCTACTAGGTGTGGACGGGGTTTTGGGAGTGACCTGGGGGTTTTGATAGGGGCCTCCTGTCTCAAGGTCTTGGTATGACGGTAGTCAGCTGGGTCATGAAACATGTCTTCTACCGTTTGGTACCCTAGACTTGCCATCTGTTCCTCTAGACAGGTCAGGAGTTGTGTGGCCTGACCCTCTTGGGTGATTCTCTCCTCTAGTATCTCCTCCTCTAGATGGGATTCCATGATGAGTGTAGAACGATTTAAGGGAATGGATGCAGATATAAAGTGGTAAATAAAGCAGTAAAGGATTGTGCAGCAGTGTGCGGCTTACAAAGCAATAAAGGATTGAGCAGCAGTATGCGGCTTACAAAGCAGTAAATGATGCTGAGATGCAAAGTAGAGGAGGATCTTATTCAAGGGGTGGTAAACTCTAACCTTCCTAGAGGGTTGATAGCATTCTAGTTGAGCTTGTAAAAGGGAGGCAGAAGAGGATTATCTTTTGTTGTTTTTCACGATGGATGTCCCACCGTGATCGCCAGATTTGTCGGTATCGAATTCGTCGACATTGAAAAATCCAATGGGGTGCGTGTGTGGGGGTTCTTCGGGGATTCGGATCCGGTGTGTACCTTGGCAAGCTCGGTCGAAGCGTCTCTCGAAAGGGTGGTGTTGGGTCGTTCCTGGTCGAGACGCCCGATAGCGGCTCGAGAGGATTCAATTGGGGTTTATGAAAAGCAGGAAAAGTTGGATCGGATTTGATCGCCACACGGGGGAAGTTTGTGGGGTCTCCGCTCTGAGACATGGATATACCGTACACAGAGGTTAAAAACAGGTAATCCTATTCTGCTTCAGGGCTTGGTTAAAGGAGTCTTGGGACAAATGGGTGCAGGTGGGGGGCGGCTAATGGGTTTGAGCCATCGGGTAGGGGGCAGCTACTTAGGATTAGCCGTCCGGGGCCTGAGTTAGTTTGGGCAGAACCTGGGTAGGAAACGGGTTTGGTTTTGACAGAGGTTAAGATAGGTTCAACCTAGGTTGTTGGAGGGTGGAATGAGAGGGTGATTTTGTGTAGGGAATGAATTTTCCTCTCACAAATGGGACTCTCCTCTCCCTCTAGGGATTTCAAGTGGGAATTGTTTTGGATTGGGAATGTGAGAATGAATGTGAACTCTTGATGGGAATTGATGGATGTTGTAGAAATATTTTGAACCCCCTCTATTTATAGTAAAAAAGAGGCAGGGGAATATCCAGGGGTAATAGAGTGGCTTGGTTAATAGTATGTTTGATTAGACCCTTCATTAATTCTCTGGTTCTTCTGTGAGAGACCAGATGAAGGGCGGCTAGTTAAAACTAGCCGCCCAAGATGGGGCGGCTACTTCCTGGTAGCCGCCCCCATCATGACCTGCCAAACGTCCCATCTCTGACAAGCAGTGGCTCGGGTCGGTTACTAGGATTGATCCGGCCAAGATGGGGTGGCTAAAGGTCACAACACGCTGCAATGATCAACATTTAATGCTACTTTATGTCCCATCCAGGGAAGCGATTTGGGATCGGCCAGGGGGGCGGCTAGTGGAAACTAGCCGCCTGGAGTGGGACGGCTATTTTTGATTAGCCACCCCTCTCCAGGGTTTTTTAGGTTTCCACCAGGTTTTAGGGTTTCTAGGGTTTGGGCCAGGGTTTTCGGTGTTTGGGTCGGGATTTAGGGTTTTCAGGGTTTTGGCCAGGGTTTAGGGTTTCCAGCTTTCTGAAGTTTGTTTTCTATTTGATGCCCAAATGTGAGTTATTTTCAAGTGTTACTTGAAGTATTTTCATCTTTCTGGACGGTCAAAATTGGGGTATCTACAATGAGGTCAATGAAGAATCTAACACAACATCCAAGGCAATAAAGCAATTACAATGGCTGACATAATATATATATATACATGTAGCGGAAGCTTAAACGACTAAGTCTGTAATTCAAAGACATATTACAGACCAGAGTACATAATCAATTGTCCTGTGAGAGCCAATATACAACAAAAGGCATCAACATACAAGTACTGTGCACAAGCACAAGTAACGATACATACAAGAAAAATGGGGGATGCTGATGGCCTCTCACACTCGCAGACCCAAAACACGAACGCTGCTCAACTACTGGTACTGCGCCTAGGGGAGCTACTCCCTCAAATCTGACTCAGCGACAATTGGAGGAAAACATATGTGAGGGGTTTGCCACACGCTCAGTGAATGAAACAATCCATGCAACACAACTCATATTAACCATATCAAGTAATTTAGGTTCCAACAGATGGAAACAACTACTTACGCTGGTGGGTCGAGTATCAACCCGAGCCCACCACTCCCACGCCCTTACCCCCACAGGGTGACATAGGACTTTAGGGATAAGGTTGACTGTTCCTACACCATTCATCATTCGGTAGTCTCTCCCAGTGTGGCCCCTACTACCTGGTAGACTCCCACGTCCACTATCTCTACTATATGGACAAACCAGAAAGCGTCGTGGATAGTACCTGGGAGCACCTCACAGGGTTCAGGCCTCTATCGGTTAGCCTCCCAAGACTGCTATCTCTACCTTATGGGTGCCCCACTGTGTCATGAATAGAATCTCGGAGCACCCCACCGGACTTTACTACGTCGGGTAGTCTCTACACGGAGCCGACGAAGGGAAGAACACTCGACACTCGCAAATATGATCCTCATGGATCCAACGTCGTCGATTGATAAACATCGAAAAGGGCTCATGAATTCCTTCAAGGGCGCATAACTCAGATGCGGGAAAAACATATCATTCATAGTGACAATGCCATGGTATGACCCTATAATTGGTCATACACTTGTTTAAACTCATTTAGACAACATTCATGGCTCATACAGGTATAAATAAACATACAACATATAATTAATTAAAGAATAAATCATGGAAGCATTTAATAATGTAATAACAAGGTTATAATATCAATTAAAGCATGCTTGCACTTGTGTATTTTTTTATAAATAGTCTAAGGTGCTTAGGCAAAAAGGGTGCATGTAAGAATCAAAGATTATGCTAGCATGGGACATGATGCATAAACAGGCATGGGTTCCTATGCATGATACTAGCATGTATAATCCTAACATATTATATCTAACATGACATGGATGCAACATAGTAAGACAAGCAATAACATATGCATGAAATCAAGATTAATATGTAGTTATGGTACCCCAGGGGAGGGCAATGCATATCCCCAACTGGGTTGGATTGACCCACTCACCACAACCTGGGTTGATGCGTGACCGTCCTCCAAGATCTGCACGACAAGGGCATAAAAAATGGTGAGTATAACTACATAAAAACACAAGGAATTAACTAGAAATGTCAAAGACTTAGACATGCATGCATACGGGCTCGCACGCATGCGAGCACGCACAAACGCGCGCATGTCCGAGTGCCCCGACACCTACCCACCCCCGGGCAGCCAGACGCGTGGCCCCGCACGCGTACGCACGTGCATGCACGCGCGCACGCGCCTCTGCACCCGTTGGTGCCCTGCCCCGCGCGCACTGGCTCGCACCCCGCCAGCAGCCCGCGCGCGCTCCTGTGCACCTGCGCGTAAGCGCGCACCCACCAGCGCCCCCGACTGCACCCGCAGACCCGCACGCGCGCCCCTGTGCGCGCGTCCGCGCGTACGCGCACGCCTGCACGCGCGCCTGACTGCACGCGCCAGCGACCCACTGCGCGCGCGCCTAGACCTGTCTTAGCCCCTCCCCTGCCCTCTCACACACCCCAACCCATATACATGGCATGCATGACCCCTCAAGCAGCCCCTAACACATAAAAACCAAAGAAAAGAAGGGGAAAAGACTTACCAAGGGAGAGGGCGGGGGGGGGGGAAGGGAAGGTGTGGGGCACTCTCGACGCACCCTCGGCCACCTCAACCACCACCACCACTCCTTAGCTTCTCCACCAACCTTCTTGGCTGGAAACAAAGGGGGAAAGGAGCATGAAGGGAGTTTGAGAGGGAGCCAAAGCGAGGAAAACAACAACAACACAACACACAAACCTTCTTCTGCTTCTTCTATTGCTTCTTCTCCTTCTTGAATGCATAAACACAAACACTTGTGGGGGCCAAACACCCTCAAAAGGGCTGGACCAAGAAGAAGACGTAAATGAGAGGAAGAGAGCACAATGCTCACTTTGGGGGAAGGAGGTGAACACAAGGGAAAATAAGGGGGGTAACTATAACCTAAACTCACCCACTAACAAAAATAAAAACCAATGGTTTCTTCACTACTAAGCAAGGGGGGTAAGGTTACCTAGGGTCACCATAGACACCAAATATCCCAACACTATTCGTCCCACAAAACCAGTAACGACCGAAACCCAGATACGGTTTGGAACAACATAATTTTTAAAATGTTACCGGAATTTGATGAAATTTTAATGGGCAATACCAAATGGTACCAGGACCCATAATATGCATTTAGATTTCCAATCGGAGTACTCGAGCTCACGCAGATGGCTAAAAATCAAAATTTTAGCGGCTCCGATCGAAAAAATGAAAAATTGGAAAATGGCCAGAAATGACCCAAAGGTTACCAATAGGCTAAAAAGTGACACATATATAACAATAAGAGCAGCATCTGCCCCAGCACCTAGGGTAACTGGGGGCACCATTGTTAGGGTGTCGACCTCCATGCCGCTGGTGGAAGGAGCAGTACCGCTAGGGGCAACATAAGCTGAGGAAGACGATGAGGAAGAAGAAGAAGCGGAAGGGGAGGATGATCGAACAGCGGGGGATGGAGTTGGTGAGATAGAAGGTGGGGTGATAAAGTCAAGTCCACCAATTGGGCAATGGAACTTGATCCAAAACCCAACCGGAGGAGCCTTTGAGAGACCCGCCTCGCCCCATTATGCGAGCGGATGGAGGTGGAACCAAACCGTCGCCACTGGCGGCTCAACCACATCGCCAGGAAACATGGCAACGGGTGGAGCGCGTCGCGGTTCCTCCAATCCAAGCATCTCCCACCATGATCGGTCAGGATACTCCATTGCCCGGGAGATGTCATTCATCTTCACCTCCTCGACCTCCAGTCTGGGGGAATCCACCATCGGCTTCCGGGGACAGCACAAGTGGTGATGGGATGAATCCCAACCCTCTGGCATCCAAGGACCCCGGACCCGGATCCGACGATTCTCCTAGTCGTGAATATCACCCTGGGACATACCGAGAACCAGTTCTGGCGCCCGAGCCCGGTGAAAGATATAGAAGGACGGAGACCGCACGGAGGTTGAACCCTTAACCGGATAGATCCACCAGATCTCGATCAGGCCCATCTCAACTCCTGTCTTCTTCCCCAACACGACCACACATATCAAGATGCAGTACACATTGGGGACGACTAAGTTGGGGTGGAGGCCGAAGAAGTCAAGAAACTCTGCCACCAGGCTTGGCAGAGAAAGAGAAAGACCCCCATCCGTGAAGTAACCCGGATGAAGGAGGACAGAGTCAAGAAAAAGAGGGGGGACCTCATCCTCACACAACTCATCAACCGCGAAATCTGAAGAGATGCCTAACTCTATTTGAAGGGCTGCATTAATGGCCATTTTCTCCATGATCAGAGGCATTGGAGATTTCAGAAGACAAAGGACGTGATTGGACGAAAAGCGCTTCCCATTGAAATATCACTGAGGAGACGCTTTGAAAAGACAGCAGGAATTATTCGCTGCGGATATTGATGAGCAATCAATGCCTCGTAAAGAGTTTCACAAAAACCTAAAGAGGCACTGACATTTTGATTTTCTAAGAGAAGACCATGGGAGGCCACGCACCATTAAAGTTGACTCAGCAAATCGGTTATCAAATCCTGAACGGATCAGAGAATCCTGAGGAGACAGGCGACCAGATCTTTAACCCCCGAAAAAGGAGGGATGCGAGGTAATTTTTCATATCTCCTACTCTCTCGACAATTCAAAAGAACAGGAGAGGGGGCATCTGTGGAGGTAAAAATTTGCGCTAGTTCACGTGTCAAGACGAGACGGACATGGGCCATTCGACTTGGGGCCCACAAAACCCGATCCAGGTTGGGTACCTAATGATGACGCTCACAGGTGTGCAAGCACAACTAGGCAGAGGGTCTAATCTGACTGTCGGACAACTCGAGAGCAAATGTGACCTCGAGTAGTCTAAGGCACGACCAGACATGAGGTCTGATCGATCGACCTTACTCTTCGGGAACGAGCAGTCTAAGGCACAACCAAACATGAGGTCTGGTCGGTCGACCTTACTTCTCGCAGACATATTCAAAAGTATAACGAACGGGCGAGTGCACCAAGGGACCCCGAGCAGAATGGAGAAACGGTCAGAAGATCACTAATGCATGTAACTGCCAAGTTGGCACTTAAAACCCACTATCAGCAGAACGTGGGTAATCAAGGGCCGACATGGAGCATAATTACTAGGGACATTTTCATGGAAAAAAGCCTACTAAACACTTCGTGGCAAGGCGATTACGAGGGTATTTCTGAAACTACGTGTGGCTTGATCCCTCATGGGTACGTAGGCAGCCTATAAAGAGATCGCGCGCAAGCATTCTAACGGTACAGCCAAGCATAATCCAAGTTTATTCTTACCACCTAAAAATGCTTACCCAAATAATCCTTTGAAGCATGTTTTCCTAAAAAGATTTACAAGTTTAATTGAAGGAGAAAAATATCCACCTCAATCGGGAACAACTGAATTTATATATCCACACTATCATACATATGGGTCCTCTACATGCCAAAAAATGACTAACACCTTCTACACGAATCTAGTGCTCTGGAAATCATTATACGAACTTCAACCTCCAATGCCTTAATGAGATCGACAACCACCAACAACTAATCTGAAAGGTTGGAAAAAGAGATGGATGAGCTACCACGCGCTCAGTACATAAGTGTTCCAATAATATATTGTACTTTAAAATAATCAGTTATAAAGTGTCTATGGAACAATTATAATATAATAGAAATCTTATAATAAAAAAGCCATTTAAAACATACAAGGATATAGTAACATTTCTCTTTCAAATAAAATATGATGTCATAAAGAATCTTCTCATGAATTCAAACTACATGATGTATATGAATGTAACGGACACGCATGTCAGCTTTCCACGATACCTAGCCGCAGAGATTTCACTTTGAAAATCGGGCCACGTAGACATAGCTACCTAGATTTGGGTCAAAATTTAGACTGCAACCACCTAGACGATTTAATGCGTGCACAATCAAAACTACTTATTCTTTCAAGTATACAGCATGAGGCAATTTTCATAAATCCCATAATTTTCAATGCATACGATATATCCAAAATATCAACCTATATGATGATAACATACTCATATGCTTCATACAAGATAGATTTCATAATCATAAAAATAACATGATGCTTAAATGTATACATATATTATGATTTTATAATAATATAGAGACATTCACTCACCTCCAGTCCACGCAATACAAATCGATGCATGTGCATAAACGCTACACACTCGCACATGAATAACCTAGCATAACAATTATACAATAATAAATCAGAAACAATTCAATCATGACAAAAAAAACTGACAACCAACTTACAACAACACTCGGCCCAATAATCTCGAAAGCCCATATCTAATAGTCCTACAATCCGCAACTCACTTCAAAAGCCTAATGAAAATCCCAACTCTGAATAAATATTAAAATATTCATATACTCAAAATGATCTGATAATCAATTTCCATTTATTCCATAACACCCATATAATCGATCAATCCTCGAATAAATATTTAGACAAATCCAATAAGTCTCAACTATAATTCCAATTATCGAAATAACTCAATCCAATCAATTTACATCCAAATAACAATAATATCCAATTAATATTCATTGATCCCACTAAACCAAATTAATTGATTTAAGATCCAATTTAAGTCACCAAGATCAATAAAATCATCAAAACCCACAAATCAAATTATACTCATTAAACATCCATTTGGGATCTCATAAATCTCTAAAATTCATCAAACTTGGTCATGAAGCCAAATATTTGAATTCTAAGAAACTGCACATAAATATTTCAAAAATCATAACTTACTACCTATAATTCCGAATTGGACGATTCATGATTCATTCGAAAGATCTTTTCAAAATCTATTTCTGTTTATGAAATACATTTTTCCTAGAAACGATCCCTGCAAGATTAAAAACATGATTTAACATCTAGGTATATAATCAACCTGAAAATAACCCTTAAATCCCCAAAACCAATAAATCTAATTTGATCTTTAGAAATCCTTCGAGATCCATTGAAATCTAATCAAATAATTATTTAATTAAAATCAATCATCCCTAACCCTAATTCATCAACCTTCTTCCCCAAACAATCGATTGACACAATCAGCTCCTAACCAAACAATAAATTGAAACACTAACAACAAAAATCAATATAGAATGATTTCTCACCTTGTGTTACTCGATGGGTAGGGTTAAGTCATCATCACCCTCCATGCCTTATGAAAATCTGATGCAAACCATAACCCAAAACGTGCTACTCAAAGGGGTTTACCAAAATTACAGAACGATCGTTTAAGTATTATAGGTTTATAACTAGGTTCCTATCTAATTTACAAACAGATCCCTATCTAATTTACATACAGATCCCTAAAGGCTATCAAAGGATATTCTGGATTCGCAAGTATATCCCTAAGCATAATAACTTGACACAAAATCCTAAAAACCTAAATTTCTGAACTCCGAATCTCACCAAATTTCAACCAAAGTATCTTGAGACTATAAAGATCTCTGGAAAAATATAAAATTAATATTTCAATATCAATTTATAATTATCATAATTATAAATCAAATTGAACCCATTTGGGTCCACTACCAAATCTAGAAAAATGAAATAACTTAATTTCAATTAAAAATTTTATTATATATTTAAAACAAATATATAATGTTAAAAAATACAGAAACGTTACAAAAAGAAAGAGAGAGAACCCATTTCTAAGCCAAATCTACTCACCAAAAACCCTCTCCAAAACCCAGGTTAAAACTAGCTTAACCTCTGTCAAACGATAACCCATTTTCTACCCAGGTTCTGTTCAAATAGAATCAGGACCCAAGCGGCTAACCCTAACTAGCAGTCCCCCTTTAGGTGGCTAATTTCCACTAGCCAGCCCTCATCTACACCTCTCGAAACCTCCCTTTGTCAAGTCCCAGAAGCAGAAAAAGATTTTCCATTTTCACCTCTGTGTGCGGCAGACCCGTATCTCAGAGCAAGGAATCCACAATCCCCCAAGAAGGCGATAAATTGCAACACCCAAATTTTTCTACTTTTTGAGAAAGCAGGTGGCGATCACAACCTGAATCCTGCTAAGGAGCTGTTGGGCGCCTCAGCAAGGAACCATACCCTTTCCCCCTTCCGAGAGACGATCCGACCAGGCCCGCAAGGTGCACACCAGATCCAATCCCCGAAGAACCCCCACACATGCACACCAAATAAGGCACTATAAATGGTAAGTGAGGAGGATAAGTTCCCCTCACAGTTAAATTTGTGATTTTCTGGGATTCAGAACTTCAAAAGGAATTTGGATAATGGATTTTTAGTAGTAGGATAATGCGGGAATGAGATTTTTTGGTGAAAAGGGAGAGACTGAGCCTGGCTAGCACAGATGATTGAGTTGTCACTATGACTGTTCTTGATTACCTTGAATGAGGAATCTCGAATCTCATGCCGTAAGAGTGCTGTCGCGCGACCTCTTTGTAGGCTGCCTACGTACCCCTGGGGATCAAGTCTCACGTAGTTCAATTGGTTACATTGTAACCGTTTTGCCACTAAGAGATAATGGGCTATTTTTTGGGGAAACGTCTCCCACAATTTTTGTCCACGTCGTCCTTAATTATCCACGTTTTGATGATAATGGGCATTAAGTACCACCGTGGAGGTTACAGACGTTTGAGGGTCTTCTGACCGTTTCAACGTCTGTTTGTGTGTTTACTCATCCGCATACTTTCCCAAGAAGTAAGGTCGTCCGACCAGACCTATCGTCTGGTCAAGCCTTAGACTACCCGTGCTTGAATAATAAGGTAGACCGACCAAACCTGTCGTCTGGTCGTGCCTTAGATTACTCGAGGTTGAGTAATAAGGTCGCCCGACCAGACCTGAGTAATAAGGTCGCCCGACCAGACCTGTCGCCTAGTCATGTCTTAGATTACTCGAGCTGTCATTTCTTCCTGAGATATGACTGTCTAACTAAATCCTTAAGTCTAGTCGTGTCAGCACTCCAAATGACGTCGCGTTTCGTGGGTCGGGCCTGATGAGCCTTACACAAATGGCCCACATATCGATTTTACACGACACGTGTCCTAGTGCAGATTTATACCTCCACAGTAAGAGAAAGAGCTTTTAGGGTTTTTAGGTTTAGGGTTTCAATGCAAGGAGAGAGAGGAAAAGAGGTTTATAACCTCTTACACACGTGGGGGACAAAATACGATCCAATTAATCCAAAATAATTCACAATCAAAGCATTTATTCTTTCCAAAAATGGATTGAATATTAAAAAATACAAAGTTTTTCAAATTGACAGCTCTGGTTGAGCCCGTCACCCAATACCCGACCGCACCTACATGAGCCATCAGGTCTAGATCCAACGGCACCCTTATGAGCCGTCAGAAACATAGCCTGACTCCTTGTTATGGTTTGATCCATTACTTGATCAATACGCATCCGATTTATGATCTGTAAGAACCGTTGAAAAGCCAACAAAACAAAGAATTTAACCATTTATAATTTGAAATATTAAACACACTACAAAAATATATTAATTATATCCTAAAAGTCACAGTCGTTACATGTAGAGTGTCAAAACTTATTGTGTAATCCCATCTACTGTGGGGGTTTGCGCCTTTCGTGGAGGTTGTCCAACCCTATGGCTGATAGGTGGGGACGTGGGTGAGATTGCACAACGGGTGATCCTGTTGTGACGGTCGATCAAGAGCTGGTAGGTGGTGCGGTCTCCGTACGAAAGGCTCATGCGGAGTTCCGAGTTTAGGTTCTGCAGCATCATATCAATTTCTTGACACTCAGTTAATTGCAGGCCAGTCTTGTGGACCAAAAGAGCCACCTGGACATATCCTGCTCAAACTCCTCTCTAGGCCTCAGTCTTTCAACTTGTAGGTCAGAGATGGAGGGGGTTCTACCTCTCTAGTAGCCGTAGCGACCAAGAAATTTCTCGCTTACGGATGAAAACTGTGATAGGTGATCTACAGGGAGTGTGGAGAACCATTGCAGTGTATCTACTTCCAGTGACTTCTGGAATAGGAAAACTAGGAAGGGCTCGATGTCTAGGAAGGGCCAGGAGTCTAGGTAAAATGCGGTTAGGTGGACATCGGGGCCTCCACGACCGTTATACCGATGGAATTTCAGGATTTTAAATCCCTCAAGAAGGCTAACTGACGAAATCTCTCGTAAGTTCTGTAGAGACATGTGTTTGAGAGGAGAGGGGCCAGTCTCAGAGATGATCCTCCAAATGATTTTCATCCAACGTTTCTGTCTTGGGAGGGCAATTTAGTGGTCCTGGACTGGATGTGCCTTGGTAGGGATCTATGGCAGAAGTTGTTGGGAATATTGGATTCTCGGGGGAAGGTGGAGTAAATGAAAATGTGGGGGGAGAAAATGGAGTCGGATTAACTAAGAAACTGGGTGTTGGTGGGATAATGGAGGTGAAATAAGACTTGGGTGTCTTAACAGGGGTTTCCTGTTTCAAGGGCTTAGCTTGATGGAGGTCGGCCAGGGCATTTAGCATGTCCTCTACCGACTGAAACCCTAGAGTGACCATCCTTTACGATGTCATCTAGAGTAGATGCCGCTCCTATGACTGAGGAACGCTTGCACGGGGTCCTCCTCCCTCTTGACGCCTCATCCAAGAACTTGCAGGCCACAGCCCGTGCCGCTGCTCTCTCCATTGACCTCCAGTTGCATTCTCTTCGTGAAGCTTGTGAAAGTGATAAGGCAGAATATCTTTCGGACTTCATCAGCGGCTATCGCCTGGGTTACTCTGATCACTCGCTTGGTTTTCGACAGATGGGCAACGAGGAGCTGCCCGCGCTCTTTCACGCAACATGAGAGAAGATATCATTTTTTCCTCCCTGCTCACTCCCGTGGCATCTCTAAGCATGTATGTCGAACTGAGATGCCTGATCAATGAAGCATCTTCCATGAATACGCCTTTTGAGTAGTCTTCACGAGTATACTTTACGAATAGACCTCAATATCAGACTTTCCGAATTGCTTTTGTCTGCTCGCAACAGCCTTATCTCCGAGACACGTAAGAAAGTTGCAATTAAATGCTTGCCACGCGTCCGGAACCGTCGCCTCGCCCCTCGCGCCAGCTGTACCTCGATTTTCACAGATAATTTCAGCGGCATATCTTTCCACGATCTCGGTCTTCACGCTCTTTTGCAATGATTATGGGGGGTTTTTGAGGAGATATTTCCCTCCATATAATGCGTTTCATTTTAAAAAATCAGAAGGCAAAAAAATTCTGAAGAAAGCGAGACCCGTCCTTCAACTTCAAACCTTCTTTTTCCCAATTTCCACCATGTCAATGGATAATTCAGAGGTTGCGGTCCACCTTGTCCATTCCGGACACCATTGATATCTTTCCGACCCCCTACAAGTCCTTTAACGACATGAAGGAGGACGCTCCTGGCAAGCTGTACATGCATCCTTCCCAGATGCTGAGAAGTGCTCTTTCCTTCACTCTCCCCGAGCTGGTGAAGGACTTCATGTGTCGGTTCAGACTTCACCCTCTTCAATGTTCCTCCAACTTACTGAGGGTGCTGATGTGCGTCGTCACGATCAACTGCGAGATGCAGCTTGATCTCGGTGTCGACAACATCTACCAATTGTATGATCTTCAGAAGACGGAGCATGCATATTATCTTCGAGCCAGGGCCAACGCCATCCCTCTCGTGGACAAACTTCCTTCTTCTGATAGCGGATGGCGGGATGAAACCTTGGTACAACTAACTGGCCTCTGGGTGCTTCCAGCCGCTATGATGGATGGGAAGGCGACTATCCCATACTTATTCTGTCCTGATCGGCTCGGTGAGTACTGAACCAGGGATTTTGCAATTCCTTTGGCTCGAATCAGGGTGACCGCTCCTCTATCCTTCTTATAAACAAGTCAAAGAAAAGGACTCCAGACTTGTCTTTGGTCAAGCTTGACCATGTAGCCCGTGCACAAGATCTTTTAGACAAGGATTTTCATAAAATCCTCAGTCTTCCTTCTCCCAGAGTTTCGGGTTCTTCCTCGAGATCTGCCGGTTCTGATGCTCCTTTTGCTCCACCTCCCACAACAGTCGAAGAGGCGGCTGAACGTTCTGATGCCTCCAAGGGAAAATTTGTTTCCTGGAAGAGGTCGAGTCTATCGCTTCCTTCGAAGCATAGAACCAAAATCCCTCGTCCTGCCGTGCCACCCGAGGAGACGGGCTTTGTGGAAGGAGATGAAGAGCCAGTTGCGTTGTACCTGCCTCCTCCGTTCCAGCGACCGACCTGCCCCTTGCTATTGATGAGGTGGTTGTTGTCAACCTCCCCGCACGCGTTCGGGAGGGGGCATCTGTCCAGTCTTCTAGTTCAGTGCACCCTAGAAGTAGTGGAAGTTCCTTCCTTGCCAGAAGTGGTCATAGTCGACCCTTTCTCCCCTTCTACTCCTGCCTCGATATTTGCAGTCTTGGCTGGCGAGGCTTCAAGTGCTTCTCCCTCCACGACTATGGCATCCCCGGGGATGCCCCCAGTCGAGGAAGCTGCTGAAGGAGCATCCTCTGCAATTGTGGCTGAAGGGAGGATGCCCCCAATCGCTTCAACTGCGGTGAGAATGCCCTCAGTCGCTTCGACTTCAGCTTCCGTTCCCGTGACATCGGTCGGCACTTCGACTAGAGCCTCAAGCTGATCACGCCAGCAGGGAATACACTAATGCCCGGCTCAGGGGCTGTCTTCTTGAGGATGATCTGGTTTGTGCTAGTCGGGCTACAACGGACGCGCTCTCTGCTCGGCTCGGTTTGAGCCTCTATAATGTGAGTGGCTCAAACCTTTCTTTAGAGACCTCGTTTCTTTCATGCACTAACCAATTGTTCTTCAGAACTCTGTCATCTGGCAGGTGCTGGGCGAATGCAGTTCAGAAATCGTTAAGCTCGAGGCCTTGCTGAAGTTGACTGAAGGATTGGCTCTTCGAAGGGAAGCGCAGCTGAAGTCGATTGACGAGCAATTGGCAATCGCGAACTAGGCTCATCGTTCCTTGGAGCTTGCTGCATCTGCAGCTCGCCGAGAGGCCTCCATCGCTCTGGCTCGGGCTGAAGCCGCTAAAGAACGAGTCAGAGAGTTTCTCGAGCAGAGATTTTCCCACTCCTTCGACCAGACCTCCCTTTCTTTGCGGGTGACAATTGCTGAAGAGCAAGTTGAAGCCTTGACCAGGGAACTGCAGGAGCTACAGCTTAAACTCTGCGAGCTTCAAGCTGTTCGCGCCTCCGCTTTTGATGAGGGTTTGGCGAAGGGCCGAAGCGAGGCCCTGGAGATCACCAATTCCTTGACGTCTGACATCGAGAAGAGCTATGATCGTGGATACCTTCAAGGATATGAAGATAGATCCAACAATGTATCTCCTCGTGTTATTGTTGAGTCTCCTTCTGCTACTCCCATTGGCTTGGGGGCCCAGTTTCAGGCCTGAGCCTCTTTTTGCTTGTAAAAGATGACTTGTCTTTATATCGCTTGATTGTTTTCAGATTGGTCTGATTGTTTGGAGTGCATATTATCGAGATGACAGGTTCATATCCTGCCAGAGTCCAAAAACTTTAAGATAGATTAGCTCTTTATATCTCGTCCTTGCGATCTCCACTAAGTTAGAGCCTTTCGAGACCAAGAAAACTGAATTCTGGAGTGCTCGGGACGAGAGGGTTAATACCCTTTCAGAATTTAGGCTCTGGGGCTTATCCTGTTCGACCCTACCGCGCGACCTCCGAATGCTGACCATAGAGCCTGAGCTTGCGATCGTTGGGAAATGCTAACCCATTCCATCTTTATCGTACTAGGATGGCGGAGTGCTCAGGACGAGAGGGCCTAGACCCTTTCTAAATTTTGGGCCCGGAGGCCAATTCTGTTCGTCCCTACCACGTGACCTCCAAATATTGGTCGTATGGCTGGAGCCCGTTTAGACCATGTGAGCATAGGAGTTGCCTATCTGTTTCACCCTCAACGTACAAGGGTGTCTTGTGCGTTCCTCATTGTGTAACGATAGTGGAGTGATCGGGACAAGAGGGCCTGGGCCCTTTCAGAATTTTGGGCCCGGGGGCTTATTCTGTTCGTTCCTACCACGCGACCTCCAAATGTTGGTCGTATGGCCTGAGCCCGTTTATACCGTGTGAGTATAGGGGAAGCTTATACTTTGAACAACCTCACCTTTGTGGGTGTAACCTATATGCCTCACATTAGCAAGCCTTTTACTCGAGTGCTAATCGATGGATGGGGCATCCCCCACGCGACCTCTTACATAGAGTGCTCATCCATCGACCTTAACTGGTCCAATGCGCGACCTCCATAGAGTGCTATATCTAGCGACCACTTAGGAGTGCAGCATCCTTGTTAAGAGTGTTATTTCTTGCAACCTCTTTTAAAAATGCCTTGTCTGAAAACCAGTTCCACAGCGCGACCTCGAACGGGCGTTCATTCACATGACATATAATGAAATGAAGCTAATAACTTTTATTTCAAAAGTAGTATTTTTTCAAATGCATTACATTACGAGGGCTTATGAGCGCCTCTCCATTCATTCGATCTAAATAATACGCACCTTTGGGGCCCAGTCCGGCGACCTTGTAGGGTCCCTCCCAACTGGGCCCGAGCTTACCATCTGATCGTTTTTGGGAGTCGGGGAATACCTCTTGAAGGATCAAGTCACCGATTCGAAAGCTTCGTCGTGAAACTCTTTTGTTGTAGCTTTGTGCGATTTGGTTCTAATAATTGGCCATCCTGATGGAAGCTGCTTCCTTTCATTCGTCCCTCAGATCGAGTTCAAACGCCAAGACTTCTTCATTAACCTGGGGTTCAAATCTTTCGGTTCAAAAGGTTGGGTTCACAAACTTTATAGGGAACACTGCTTCAACGCCAAAAGCCAGAGAGAATGGAGTCTCCCCTATGGCCTGTCTTGCTGTGGTGTGATAAGCCCAAAGCACCGATGGGAGTTCGTCCACCCAGTTACCTTTGGCCGCATCAAGTCGCCTTTTGATTCCATCCAGGATGGTTCTGTTGGTAATCTCCGCCTGACCATTCCCCTGGGGGTAGCGAGGAGAAGAAAAATAGATGTTTTATTCCCAACTCCTCACAAAACTCCCTGATGGTGGCGTTGTCGAACTGCATCCCATTGTCAGACATTATAGTGTTTGGAACCTCGAAATGGCATACAATCTTTTCAAAGGAAGTTACGCACTTCGATGTCGTGGATCCTGGCTAGGGCCACAGCCTCCACCCTTTTGGTGAAGTAGTCGGTGGCGACCAGGAGAAATCTCTTCTGTGATAGAGCTAACGGCATAGGTCTAATGATATCGTGTTAGACCTGTGTCATTTAGAGTCCTAATTTCGATCGGAGTCGCTAAAATTTTGGTTTTTAGCTACCTGGTGGGGTTTGAGGACTCTGATTGAAGATATAACTGCATATTATGGGTCCTGGTATTGTTTAGTACTGCCCATAAAATTTTCGTTTAATTCCGATAACGTTTTTTGGAATTATGCCGTTTCGGATTGGGCATTTGGATTTGATTTTGTTAAAATCCAAGATGGAGAGCTAAAAATCCGATATTATTATGAGATGTTCAATTTTGAGATAGCTTCCATATAGAAGTGGAATTGGATCAACTGGATTCGTAAATCAAAAGTTATGGGTATTTTTCCGAGTATACCCCGAAGTTGAGAAATCCAGGCAGCAGCCCTGTAAGATATTTAGCCTAGATTTTGGGATACCTGGAGAGGTTATTTGATCTAGGTGTAAACATGAAAGCTGTAGATAATCTTCTTAGCTTCCTATTGCCACTGGAATCGTGCAATTCGGAGCTGTATTGAGGAAGTTATGGCCGTTTAAGTGAAGGCTATCCGGAGATCTAGTGGTGCACGAGACTTAGCCACTAAGTCATTTCTTTTGATTTTGTGTATTAGTGGTGAGTGTAGCTTAAACTCACCCCATCCCTCACACAACCCACCTACCACTCTTTTGAGACTTAATTGCTCTCGTCTCTCTCATTTTGGTTTTCTTTGGTCGGTGATGCCATTGAAGAGCTCTCATTTTGGTTTTCTTTGGTCGGTGCTGCCATTGAAGAGCTCTCATTTTGGTTTCTTTGGTCGGTGCTGCCATTGAAGAGCTCTCATTTTGGTTTCTTTGGTCGGTGCTGCCATTGAAGAGAAACAGAGGACATGGAGGAGTGGTGGAGAGGGGAAGGCAGAGGAAGTGTGAAGGAAGTGAAGGCGGGCTTGGATTTCAATTTGGTTCCGGTTGACCTACCGACCTACCTAGGGATTCCCTATCGTGATGCCTCCCTTCACGGCGGCGGCGTTCGACAGGATTCTCGAATCGTCATCCCCTTCTCCGGATCCTCCATCGGCGGCGTCGAGAGCGAAGATGGAGAGTCAGAAGATCCACCGTCCGTCGCTTTACATGACTCCCGATGTGATGCCTCTCCCAGACATCCCCTCCTCTCACTCCCCCTCGCCATACATCATCAAACACAAGCGCCGAGGGCCCCGCCTCCCCAAGAGCTTCTCCCACGGCGATGTCGAAACAGGGCCGCCAGGGTCGTCAATGGTTTCCTCAATGAGTCCATCGGGACCTCTCCGTCCATCAACGAAGCATGTGTCGGTGATCCCGTCGATGGCGCGCGTGGAGGCTTCACTGGTGAGTCGGAGGCTGAAGCGAGTGGACTCCTCGAGGAGAAGAATCAAAATGATCGGTTGATTGTGGCCGTGAATGTGTTGGGCATGTTGCGGTGGGCGTGCGAATGTGGAGTTATATTTGTGGGCCGCGGCTGTGTGCGAGTGAGCGCGAAAGAGTGCGCGTGGGCTGCTGGGCCATGCAATGGACGTGATGTTGCATGCGTGACCATGTGCTATGTTCGAAAAGCTCCATTACCTTGTGTTGTGTATGTGTGCACGTCACCCGTTCGTGGATATGTGGTTGATGTATCACACGCTTGAGATCACAAGAGCGGCTTGCGGGGTTGCGGGCGTGCACTCGGCGTGCTCGCATGCGTGAGGAGAGTGTAGACAGCGTGCTTGCGGTGCTTAGATGCATTCGAAGTGTGCTTCGGGGTGTCGAGCAGCTTGTTATAGCCAAATGCAACCATTGGTCGAAGCTTGGCAGATTGGTTTCGTTCTTCGGATTCAAGTTGTCGCCCTCTTGTGTATCGCAAGCCGTGCGCTCGTTAGGTGAGTGGTTTGATTCCAACCCTTCCGGGAGCGTTCGATGCACGTAGTCGTGCTTCGCGCTTCCATGGGGCTTTATTTGCACCCTAAATATGCTAGATATTATGCATGCTAGGTTGTATAGCTCGTATATTGTGTAGAACCCCTATTCTACCTTATACTTGCCTATGTATTGTATAGAATATGGCATGACTTAGGTAATTTTGATTGAATGACTACCCCTATTTATCAAGCATGTTTAACTTGGGTTAATAACGGGTGTATGCGTAATATTCCTCCGATTTAGGACTCGAGGGTGTGGTATAGTTGTTGCACCCATCTGTTGGGGCAAAACTATGACCAGCTCGAGAGAGGATGAGGCATTCCCTCTCCCTCGCCCTCCTTCTCTTCGCGAACCGAGTGAGTAGATGTAGTTCCTACTTGACTCGGGTTTGCTTGGAATTATTGGCATGCACCTGTTGTTGCGCAGATCGCGCTTAACCCTTCCCTTCTAGGTTGGTTTTATCCAACGTATATTAGGTTGTAATTTGTGTGTGCTTATCTGTTTGATGCCATGTATGCATGTTTAAGTAGGTCATCGTTGGGTAGTTAATTGCATATATATATATATATGCCGATAAGGCCATGTTTCTTGTCTAATGTGTTAGACAAGTGTATGACCTCTTGTGGGGTCATACCATGGTTTTGACACTTATAATTAAATGTCTTCCCCGCATCTGAGTTATGCGCCCTGGAGGGAATTCATGAGAATTCGTTGCGCTTAATCGGTGTTTGATGACCGATGACGACGGATCCAAGAGGATCGTATTCGCGAGCGTAGATTGTTTTTCCCCTTCGTTGGATCCGTGTAGGAACTTCCCGGCGTTGGAAACGCTGTCCTGGCACCGGGCTCCCATTTGTAGGTACCATCGCTTCGGTCGAGAGTGTACTGATCGTGGGAGTATGTCAGGTAGAGGCTACCCGGGGAAAGGGCTACCGGTGGACCAAGGGCTTAGAACAATCGACCTCTTCCCCAAGATCCTATGTCACCCGTCGGGGTGAGGGTGAGGGTGTTGGCGTGAGTGGGGTGGGGTCGCGTTGATACTCGACCCGTCAGTTTGTATAGATGGTTTTCCCGTGGGGTTTGCGCTGCGAGCATGAGTTATCGTTTTTCCCCTTCGTTGGATCCGTGTAGGAACTTCTCGGCGTACCATTGCTGTCTTGGCACCGGGCTCCCATCTGTAGGTACCATCGCTGTGGTCGACAGTGTACTGATCGTGGGAGTATGTCAGGCAGAGGCTACCCGGGGAAAGGGCTACCGGTGGACCAAGGGCTTAGAAACGATCTAGTCTCTTCCCAAGAGACTGGGTCACCCCTTTTGGGGTGAAGGTGAGGGATTGGTACAGTTATTTCCGACAACCTAGGTCACCCTTCGGAGGTGAGGGTGTTGGTGTGAGTTTGTGGGCTCGAGTTGATACTTGACCCACCAGCTTGAGTGATTGGCTTCCATAGGGTTCGCGCTGCGAACAAGTAGTGTTTCCTCCCAATATCGTCGTATACCGGGGTCCCGACGTAGAAGCTGCCCTGACAGAGGACTCCCACTTGTAGGTACTCCCGATGCATTCGGCAGATGTACTGATCAGGGGAGTGTACCAGGTGAGGCTACACGAGGGTGGACCACCGGACGATGTTGCAAGCCTGAATTATCGTTCTCCCCTTCGCCGGATCCGTGTGGATGCTTCCTAGGTACGAGCCGCCCTGGGTGGACCCCCACCTGTAGGTACCATCGATGCGCTCGACAGGGTACTGACCGTGGCCGGCTCCAGGTAGAGGCTGCCTGGGAGAGCGCTACCGGATGACGAACGGTGTAGAATAACAAGTTGTCCTTCGAGTCCCTAGACTCACCCCTGTGGGGGCTAGGGCAAGGGCAGGGTAGGGTCGCACCGCCGTGTGACCTTGTTAACCGTTGGGTTTCTACCCATGGTTTCCTTGATAGGAGATTGCCTTAGGATCGAATGTTGGTGTTGGTGTTTGGTTTCTGACCACTCACTGAGCTTGTAGCTCACCCCTCGCTTATGTTTTTCCCCAGTTGACGCTGAGTCGGATCCAAGAGAAGAGCTCCCCTGGCGCCATCCGAGTAGGAGACCTGCGTTCGCGTTGGATGTCTTGCGAGTCGGAGGCTATCAGCATTCCCTTTTCATTGTATGTATTATACTTGTGCTTGTGCACGGTATGTAGACTGTTGATGTCAGTTATTGTATATATTGGCTCTCACAGGACAGTTGATTGTGTAATCTAGTCTGTAATATGTCTTTGAATTACAGACTTAGTCATTTGAGCTTCCGCTTTTTGTATATATTTGATGTCAGTTACTTGTGTATTGCCTTTTCTATTGTGGAGTATTTATTTGACCTCGTGTATGGATTACTGATATCATTTATATATTTGCCACGTCTCGGGGACGGCCGCCCTGGGGCGTGACAAAAGTTGGTATCAGAGCCATGTCCTGTCAGAGCCAATTGCTTTCTTTGAGTTGAGTCCTAGGATTTCGAGACGAGTATTCTGATCCTAGTGCCGGTTCCTTAGATGCTGATATGCCTCCTCGGAGACGGGCACGTGGACGTGGTCACCCTTGGGCTTCGGAGGTTTTCGAACCTACCGGAGGCAAGGAGTCTACTTGAGAGTTCTCGGCTGTTGGGCCAGGACTTGCGCGGGATGCCTCCAGCGTGGGCGCGAGCTAACGCTGAGATGGAAGATCTTCTGGACACTCAGACTAGAGCACTGGAGGCATAGACTGGAGCGTTGGCTGAGCAGGCGCGAGAGATCCAGGAGCTGCGGGCGGCCCGCGTGGCGATCCCGTAGATACCCTTAGCGGTAGGTCCACTAGTGGTGCCAGGGATACCCCATGTACCGGTTGGAGACCGTAGTCTCCTCCGTTCTGTTTATCAGGGGTATACCATAGAGTTTGCGTGCGGCACCAGTTTCAAGCGTTGAGGATGTGGTGTAGTATTCATTAAGGGGTAATGTCTTCTTCTAGCCTTCCTACTCAGGATAAGGGGCCTTGCAGGGTCAGCGTTGAGACCCGGGTTAGGGTACTCCGTGTTCCTTGTTTGGTTGTCGGGATATCCTATATCGGGACCTCATGAGGCCCTCCCGAGGTTCTTTTCCCAGTCAAGGAATACCTTTGAAGCATCAATTGATGTTTGATTTTTCCTCACTTGGGAGGTGCGATAGCGGGTGGTGATGCATATGATCGGGATTGAGTGCATCTTGTTGCAGCTTAGTGGGCGATAGCTTATGGACTAGGGTTCCATAGCCATATTCGGAGTCGCTTCGATATATCATCGTGCATAGTAGCTACCCGGTAGAGGCAAGAGACCTGTGAGGTGCTCCCTGGGACTATCCACGACGCTTGTTGGTGTGCCCATATAGCAGAGATAGTGGACATGGGAGGCTACCAGGTAGGGGCCACACCGGGAGAGTGCTACTGGATGACGTCGAGAGCTTGGACTCCCCGTGATGAATCTGCCCATTGAGTGCATGATGCTGGAGTTCCAACGGTTATAGTTGGGCGACCTGTAGGTGGCGGCATGTGAAGCACAGTTTGAGGTACTGTCGCGCTTTGCCCCCACATGGGTCGTAAATGAGGAGACGTGACGCTAAGCGTTCGTGATGAGACTCAACCGCCATATCAGGTAGATGACGTCGCTGAGGCGTTGTCGGGAATCGATGACCTCCTATTGCGTGTCTTGCGGATTAAGTGCGGTCGAGCGGCTTACCCAGCATGTAAGGGTCATCATGAGCGTCAGCCATGCTCGAGGAGCAGATTTGGACTTAATCGTCCCAGGAATTATTTTGATCTCCCCATAGGGGTTGAGGATCAAGTACCCTTGCCGCGAATTGATGATCTATTTTGACCAGCTCTGGGAGCCAGTGTCTTTCTGTTGATCAATCTTCGCGCAGGGTACCATAATTGGAGATCCGGGAGTTGGGCATTCTTTAGTTGGCCTTTCGTGACCGTTTCAGACACTACGAATTTTGAGTACTGCCGTCGGGGCAGACGAATGCGCCAGATGCCTACAATGATCTCAAATATGTTATTGGCCTCCGTGGGCTGCTCTGAGGTAGTTTTCGTTGAGGATGTTGGTTGGCATGCCCTCAGGCGAAGTGGTGGATCGTCGCGTTGGAATGCGTTCGTCCATCGGGATTCCTCAGTGGACGTGGGAGTGAGTTATCATGGATTTTGTTGTGGGCTCACTAAAGTCACGTCGGGTCACGATGCCATCTGGGTGATCATTGACCGATTGACTAGGTCCACACTTTCCTCCCTATCCAACTGACTGAATCTCTGGACGCTTCGACACGGGTTTGAGCCTTCGCGATTGTTCGTCTTCATGGCACTCCGGTCGGTGCTATTTCGGGCTGAGACGCGTGGGTTACTTCGAGGTTCTGGCGCAGCCTTTGGCAGGCTTTTCGTGCGAGCCTCCCTTTTAAGCACAGCGTTTCGATACCGACGAACAGCCAGGTAAGAGGACGATTTAGGCCTTAGAGGACATGCTAATTGCCTGCGTGCTCGACTTGGGGCAGTTGGATGAGGCACCACCCTTTGGGTAGGGGTCTGCCTGTGAGACGACTGTCATTCGAGCATCCAGATGAATTGAAAAAGGGGCACTCTACGGGCGCAGTTTTATACCTCCCTTATGTTGGGACGATTGTGGAGCGCCAGTTAGAAGGGCTAGGGTTATTTAATTGACCTCTCGGTGGCCGAGATGGTTCGTGTGTGCCTCTGCACCACCTAGAACCGTTGGAAAGGCTACGCAGGTCATTGTCGCCAGGAGCCTACCTTCGGGGTATGGTGACCATGTTGGCAATAGGTGTCCAGGTTTAAGGACATCCTCTGTTTTGACATTCGGGGCGAGCTGTGTCGGCCTTCCATCGGACCGGTTTTCGTCCTTGAGTGGATTGGGGGAGGTGGCTGTCATGAAGCCTTGCCCCCGTGGCTGACTCGTGCCTGTGACGTCATCCAATGTCTCATAGCTGAGACATTATGTCCACGATCCTGCTCATGTCATTCCGTTCGAGCCGCTCATCTTCGAGCAGGATTTGTCGTTCGGGGAGCGGTTGATCGAGACCATGGACCGAGGTGAGAAGAGGCTCCGCATCAAGACCGTTCCTTCGGTTAAAGTGCGTGGTAGCACCAGTTTGGTGTCCGGACCACTTGGGAGCCAAGGGACTCTATGGGCGACACTTCTACGTTCGGTCTTCCCTTTGGGTTTCCTTAAATTTCGAGGACTAAATTTCCTAAGGGGGGGAGAATGTTAGACCTGTGTCATTTAGAGTCCTAATTTCGATCGGAGTCGCTAAAATTTTGGTTTTTAGCTACCTGGTGGGGTTTGAGGACTCTGATTGAAGATATAACTGCATATTATGGGTCCTGGTATTGTTTAGTACTGCCCATAAAATTTTCGTTTAATTCCGATAACGTTTTTTGGAATTATGCCGTTTCGGATTGGGCATTTGGATTTGATTTTGTTAAAATCCAAGATGGAGAGCTAAAAATCCGATATTATTATGAGATGTTTTTTGAGATAGCTTCCATATAGAAGTGGAATTGGATCAACTGGATTCGTAAATCAAAAGTTATGGGTATTTTTCCGAGTATACCCCGAAGTTGAGAAATCCAGGCAGCAGCCCTGTAAGATGTTTAGCCTAGATTTTGGGATACCTGGAGAGGTTATTTGATCTAGGTGTAAACATGAAAGCTGTAGATAATCTTCTTAGCTTCCTATTGCCACTGGAATCGTGCAATTCGGAGCTGTATTGAGGAAGTTATGGCCGTTTAAGTGAAGGCTATCCGGAGATCTAGTGGTGCACGAGACTTAGCCACTAAGTCATTTCTTTTGATTTTGTGTATTAGTGGTGAGTGTAGCTTAAACTCACCCCATCCCTCACACAACCCACCTACCACTCTTTTGAGAGTTAATTGCCTCGTCTCTCTCATTTTGGTTTTCTTTGGTCGGTGCTGCCATTGAAGAGCTCTCATTTTGGTTTTCTTTGGTCGGTGCTGCCATTGAAGAGCTCTCATTTTGGTTTCTTTGGTCGGTGCTGCCATTGAAGAGCTCTCATTTTGGTTTCTTTGGTCGGTGCTGCCATTGAAGAGAAACAGAGGACATGGAGGAGTGGTGGAGAGGGGAAGGCAGAGGAAGTGTGAAGGAAGTGAAGGCGGGCTTGGATTTCAATTTGGTTCCGGTTGACCTACCGACCTACCTAGGGATTCCCTATCGTGATGCCTCCCTTCACGGCGGCGGCGTTCGACAGGATTCTCGAATCGTCATCCCCTTCTCCGGATCCTCTATCGGCGGCGTCGAGAGCGAAGATGGAGAGTCGGAAGATCCACCGTCCGTCGCTTTACATGACTCCCGATGTGATGCCTCTCCCAGACATCCCCTCCTCTCACTCCCCCTCGCCATACATCATCAAACACAAGCGCCGAGGGCCCCGCCTCCCCAAGAGCTTCTCCCACGGCGATGTCGAAACAGGGCCGCCAGGGTCGTCAATGGTTTCCTCAATGAGTCCATCGGGACCTCTCCGTCCATCAACGAAGCATGTGTCGGTGATCCCGTCGATGGCGCGCGTGGAGGCTTCACTGGTGAGTCGGAGGCTGAAGCGAGTGGACTCCTCGAGGAGAAGAATCAAAATGATCGGTTGATTGTGGCCGTGAATGTGTTGGGCATGTTGCGGTGGGCGTGCGAATGTGGAGTTATATTTGCGGGCCGCGGCTGTGTGCGAGTGAGCGCGAAAGAGTGCGCGTGGGCTGCTGGGCCATGCAATGGACGTGATGTTGCATGCGTGACCATGTGCTATGTTCGAAAAGCTCCATTACCTTGTGTTGTGTATGTGTGCACGTCACCCGTTCGTGGATATGTGGTTGATGTATCACACGCTTGAGATCACAAGAGCGGCTTGCGGGGTTGCGGGCGTGCACTCGGCGTGCTCGCATGCGTGAGGAGAGTGTAGACAGCGTGCTTGCGGTGCTTAGATGCATTCGAAGTGTGCTTCGGGGTGTCGAGCAGCTTGTTATAGCCAAATGCAACCATTGGTCGAAGCTTGGCAGATTGGTTTCGTTCTTCGGATTCAAGTTGTCGCCCTCTTGTGTATCGCAAGCCGTGCGCTCGTTAGGTGAGTGGTTTGATTCCAACCCTTCCGGGAGCGTTCGATGCACGTAGTCGTGCTTCGCGCTTCCATGGGGCTTTATTTGCACCCTAAATATGCTAGATATTATGCATGCTAGGTTGTATAGCTCGTATATTGTGTAGAACCCCTATTCTACCTTATACTTGCCTATGTATTGTATAGAATATGGCATGACTTAGGTAATTTTGATTGAATGACTACCCCTATTTATCAAGCATGTTTAACTTGGGTTAATAACGGGTGTATGCGTAATATTCCTCCGATTTAGGACTCGAGGGTGTGGTATAGTTGTTGCACCCATCTGTTGGGGCAAAACTATGACCAGCTCGAGAGAGGATGAGGCATTCCCTCTCCCTCGCCCTCCTTCTCTTCGCGAACCGAGTGAGTAGATGTAGTTCCTACTTGACTCGGGTTTGCTTGGAATTATTGGCATGCACCTGTTGTTGCGCAGATCGCGCTTAACCCTTCCCTTCTAGGTTGGTTTTATCCAACGTATATTAGGTTGTAATTTGTGTGTGCTTATCTGTTTGATGCCATGTATGCATGTTTAAGTAGGTCATCGTTGGGTAGTTAATTGCATATATATATATATGCCGATAAGGCCATGTTTCTTGTCTAATGTGTTAGACAAGTGTATGACCTCTTGTGGGGTCATACCATGGTTTTGACACTTATAATTAAATGTCTTCCCCGCATCTGAGTTATGCGCCCTGGAGGGAATTCATGAGAATTCGTTGCGCTTAATCGGTGTTTGATGACCGATGACGACGGATCCAAGAGGATCGTATTCGCGAGCGTAGATTGTTTTTCCCCTTCGTTGGATCCGTGTAGGAACTTCCCGGCGTTGGAAACGCTGTCCTGGCACCGGGCTCCCATTTGTAGGTACCATCGCTTCGGTCGAGAGTGTACTGATCGTGGGAGTATGTCAGGTAGAGGCTACCCGGGGAAAGGGCTACCGGTGGACCAAGGGCTTAGAACAATCGACCTCTTCCCCAAGATCCTATGTCACCCGTCGGGGTGAGGGTGAGGGTGTTGGCGTGAGTGGGGTGGGGTCGCGTTGATACTCGACCCGTCAGTTTGTATAGATGGTTTTCCCGTGGGGTTTGCGCTGCGAGCATGAGTTATCGTTTTTCCCCTTCGTTGGATCCGTGTAGGAACTTCTCGGCGTACCATTGCTGTCTTGGCACCGGGCTCCCATCTGTAGGTACCATCGCTGTGGTCGACAGTGTACTGATCGTGGGAGTATGTCAGGCAGAGGCTACCCGGGGAAAGGGCTACCGGTGGACCAAGGGCTTAGAAACGATCTAGTCTCTTCCCAAGAGACTGGGTCACCCCTTTTGGGGTGAAGGTGAGGGATTGGTACAGTTATTTCCGACAACCTAGGTCACCCTTCGGAGGTGAGGGTGTTGGTGTGAGTTTTGTGGGCTCGAGTTGATACTTGACCCACCAGCTTGAGTGATTGGCTTCCCATAGGGTTCGCGCTGCGAACAAGTAGTGTTTCCTCCCAATATCGTCGTATACCGGGGTCCCGACGTAGAAGCTGCCCTGACAGAGGACTCCCACTTGTAGGTACTCCCGATGCATTCGGCAGATGTACTGATCAGGGGAGTGTACCAGGTGAGGCTACACGAGGGTGGACCACCGGACGATGTTGCAAGCCTGAATTATCGTTCTCCCCTTCGCCGGATCCGTGTGGATGCTTCCTAGGTACGAGCCGCCCTGGGTGGACCCCCACCTGTAGGTACCATCGATGCGCTCGACAGGGTACTGACCGTGGCCGGCTCCAGGTAGAGGCTGCCTGGGAGAGCGCTACCGGATGACGAACGGTGTAGAATAACAAGTTGTCCTTCGAGTCCCTAGACTCACCCCTGTGGGGGCTAGGGCAAGGGCAGGGTAGGGTCGCACCGCCGTGTGACCTTGTTAACCGTTGGGTTTCTACCCATGGTTTCCTTGATAGGAGATTGCCTTAGGATCGAATGTTGGTGTTGGTGTTTGGTTTCTGACCACTCACTGAGCTTGTAGCTCACCCCTCGCTTATGTTTTTCCCCAGTTGACGCTGAGTCGGATCCAAGAGAAGAGCTCCCCTGGCGCCATCCGAGTAGGAGACCTGCGTTCGCGTTGGATGTCTTGCGAGTCGGAGGCTATCAGCATTCCCTTTTCATTGTATGTATTATACTTGTGCTTGTGCACGGTATGTAGACTGTTGATGTCAGTTATTGTATATATTGGCTCTCACAGGACAGTTGATTGTGTAATCTAGTCTGTAATATGTCTTTGAATTACAGACTTAGTCATTTGTGCTTCCGCTTTTTGTATATATATTTGATGTCAGTTACTTGTGTATTGCCTTTTCTATTGTGGAGTATTTATTTGACCTCGTGTATGGATTTACTGATATCATTTATATATTTGCCACGTCTCGGGGACGGCTGCCCTGGGGCGTGACATATCGAACACCCATTGAGCGAATGGCCAAGGACTTGACAGTGTGTTCAAGTCTCCAGCTGGTCGATGAATCAACGGGCCAAACCGCTGGCACTTGTTGCACTTCCTAACTAGGTCAAGTGCGTCTTTTGCCAGGGTGGGTCAGAAGTATCCCGCGGTCAGTACACGCTTTGCCAAGGACCTTGAGGCCGTATGGCAACCACATATACCAGAATGCATTTCTTTCAGTACTTCTTGGGCCTCTTCTATGGTGATGCATCTGAGAAGTGGACCTTTGAAGCTTTGCTTGTGTAGCACACCTTGTTCAGAGATCAAGAACCGAGCTGATCGGGTCTTGATCTTTCTGGCCTCTTCCTTGTGTGCCGGGAGGTGTCCATCCTTTAGATAGGACAGTATAGGATCCATCCAGGTCACCTCTCGAGGTTCTGACTCTATCGCCATAACCTACTCGAGGTGAGCGATACTCGGTTCCCCCAAGAATTTGACTTGGATCTCGCGAGATGGTTCTCCTTCTAGAGCACTTGCCAAATTTGCCAAAGCGTCTGCTTGAGTATTCTGCTCACGGTCGATGGCATTGATCACCCAGTGGTCGATTTGCACAAGCAAACTACGTGCGTAGCTTGATAGGCTACCATGCGATCGTCCTTCGTCTGATATTCACCTGTGCTTTGGCATACCACAAGTTGGGAGTCACTGTAGACTGACAGTTGGGTGACACCGAGATCTACAGCAAACTCCAAGCCCGCGATGAAAGCTTCGTACTCAGCTTCGTTGTTGGAAGCCTTGAACCCCAACTTGATTGCACGCTCGAACAAGAATCCGTCTTCACTTCACAAAATCAGCCCGACTCCCAACCCTTTTCGGTTGGATGCCCCATCGACATGGAGTGTCCAAGAGATAGGTCTGAAATAAGAGATGATGCAGATTTGCTGTTCTTCTAGCATGAGATCAGCGATAATGTTCACGACTACCTGCCCTTTGATCGCATTTCTAGGCTGATAGTGGATGTCAAAAGCTGACAGCTCCACCGCCCATTTTAGCAATCGACCAGCGACATCCACCTTTCGCAGATGGCTTTGAGAGGTGAGTCGGTGATGACTTGTATTGAATGGGTTTGAAAATAGTGACGCAGTTTCCAGGCAGAAATGGGTAAAGCAAATGCAAGTTTTTCGATAAGGGAGTACCTGGTTTCTGTCCCACTGAGTATCTTACTTGCATAATAGATGGCTCTCTACCCGCGGTCGACATCTTTAGATAATGTTGAGCTCACAGCATGCTCGGATGCTGTAATATATAGGAGTAGGGTATCTCCTATAGAAGGACTCACCAAGAGCAGCGGTGTGCTAAGGTACTTCTTGATTTCATCGAAAGCCTTCTGGCACTTCGGTGACCACTCGAATCTTTGAGCCTTTCGCAGCAATTGGAAGAATGGTTGACATCGGTCCGTGGCCCTGGAGATAAACCGATTGAGTGCAGTCAATCTTCTGGCCAGCTTTTGTACTTCCTTCTTGTTCCGAGGAGGCTCCATCCCCATGATTGCCTTGATCTGGTCGGGGTTAGCCTCGATTCCCCGCTGTATTATCAAATATCCCAAAAACTTGCCCGAGGTGACTCCGAAGGAGCACTTGGTGGCGTTGAGTTTAAGGCGATATTTTCACAACACTGTGAAGACTTCTTCTAAGTGGGATAGATGGTCAACTCGGTTCACACTTTTGACCATCATATCATCAATATAGACCTCCACGGTCTTGCCGATCTGATGCTGGAAGACTTTGGTCACCAACCTCTATTATGTGGCTCCAGCATTTTTTAACCCGAACGGCATTACTTTATAGCAGTAAATACCAGTGGGTGTTATGAACGTTGTCTTCTCTTGGTCAGGCCCGTACATCAGGATTTGATGATAGCCTGAATAAGCATTCATGAAACTCATTAGTTCGTTACCCGATGATGAGTCCACTAGCTGATCGATCTTCGGAAGTGGGAAGCTGTTCTTCGGGCGTGCGCAGTTCAGGTCGGTGAAGTCCATGCATACTCGCCACTTCTTCTTTTTCTTCGGGACCACCACCGTGTTAGCTAGCCACTTGGGGTGTCGCACCTCGCGGATGAATCCAGTGGCTAAGAGCTTGTTCACCTCATCTCGGACCGCATCGGCATGAACAGTGGCCATTCGTCGTTGCTTTTGTCGAACCGGACGGACGGTCGAAGAAATGAACAGGCGGGATGCACCACTTCAAGGTCGATCCCCGGTATGTCTTGTGGTTTCCAGGCGAACACGTCCTTGTTTTCCACGAGGAGGTCGAGTATCGCCTTTCTCTCTTCTGCAGAGAGCAAACTCCCAACGAGAAAATATTTCTCGAGGTCAAGTGGGTCTATTGGGACCTGCTCCAGGTCTTCAAAAACCCTGTCTTCAGGACCTGGTCGACGCTCGTCTGCGTTGATCCGGTCCTGAAGTAATTGCTATCTTTTTGAGTTGATTTCCCCTTCTTCAGGCAGCTCTTTTACCTTTGGCAAGGCCGACTTTCCTGCCATTGCCGCCATGTAACAACGTGGTCTCCTCGTATCTCCATTATCCCCTGTGCCGTGGGAAAATGGAGGCGTTGATGATATGTAGACGGAATAGCCTTCATCGCTGCGAGCCAGGATCGCCCGATGATCGCATTGTACGGGGACGGGAGGTCCATGACTGTGAAGTCCGTCATAGCCGTCTGATTCCCTGCTCGGACGAGTAGCGTGATGCGGCCGGCTAGGACAACTTGCGCTCCGTTAAAGGCGACCAAGGGGTCCTTCGTCGGATGGAGGTTCACAACCTTTGGTCCCGTCCGAAGGAATGGCTTTATGAAAAGGATATCGGCCGAACTTCCCGTATCTGCAAGGATCCTTTTCACGTCAAAGTTTGAGATGCGTAGGGTGATTACCAGGGCATCCTAATGTGGGGCCTGGACTCCTTCCAGGTCAGCGTCAGAAAAGGTAATGACGCTGTTGTCATCCCCTCGCAGCCTTTTCATGACCAGTTTAGGCTCTTGATCGATTTGCATCATCTCGAATGAGATCTACATCTTTGTTGATTCTCACCGAGTGCTTTTTGGTGAGATGAAGTGGGTAACGCATCCGAATATGACGTCAATGACCCCAGCAGCTGTTTTAGGGCCAATATTTGTCACATGCTAATCGTTGGGGTTGAGAGTGATCTGTGCAGAAGCGTACTCCTTCATGTGACCTTTTCGGATCTATTTCTCCATAAAAGACCAGAGGATCCGACAACTGTCGGTGATATGGCCAACGCTCTTATGGTAGTCACAACGCAGACTCTGGTCCCGTTTCGACTCATCACTCTTCATGGGCGTAGGCCACCTGAACCAAGGTTGCCCCTGAATTTTGGACAGGATTTGGGATGGGGGAATCTTAAAGTACATTCAATGTCCCTCACGCACTTCGTTAGTCGAGATTCCCGGTCTTCTGGTCTTCTCACCCCGTTGCTCCTTCGAGCGAGTTTCTCGGACAGACTTTGTAGATAGAGGAGTTGACGCGGGAGATAACTTGGAAGCTATCGCCGCCTGCTTCAGGAGTCTGGATTGCTCCTCTACCTTGGCATACTTTTCAGTGCGTCCCATCAGGTCCCGCAAATCTGATGGAGTACGCTTGATCAGCGACTCCTTGAGGCCGTTGCCGGATGGCAGACCGTTCTGGAAGCCATGATCGCCACATCTTCGTTGCAATCCTACACTTCGAACTTCAGGATGCGAAAGCGATCAACGTACTGCCAAATCTTTTCTCCCGTATTCATTTGGATCTTCATGAGATCCCCCAAATCTTCTTCCTCCGTCTGCTGCAAATGAAGTGCTCTTCGAAAGTCCTAATCGACGCTGGAGGAAGGAGATGGAAACAGGTCAATGCGGCCCCTTCCAAGCCGGATAGAAAAAGGCGGCACATCAACCTGTCGTACAGCTCATACAACACCATGGAGTGTCAAAACGTCAAAATATGATCGTATGGATCTGTGGTGCCATTGTACAGTTTGAATTTGGGTTGGACGAACATGTGCGGTAATCGTTCTCTGAGAATGTCTAAGCTGAATGGAGAAGCAAATCCCCGTATAGCATGCTCTACCATTTCACGACCTGAAATGCGGTGCACTTTGGAGCGTAATGTATGGCGTGGCTGTATGACTGCTCCCCGGGTCGGTGACCTTCTGACACTTCGCGCAATGCTGACCGCTCCTGGTCTGCTTGCCTTTGTGAAGTTCCTGGTCAGGTTGATCGCTCTCTATGAGGTGAACGATTGTGCCTCAGCCCTCTATGAGGTCGGCGACCAGTCCGCTGAGTGCGCGAGCATTGCCGTGAACATTGTCTCTGATTTGAAGAAGAAGTACTTCCTTCTGAGACTTCAACGTTGTTGGCTACATCATGGGGAAGCGCTGGTGCCAGTGGTTGGGCTTCCCTCGTTGCTGGTGGCCTCTGATGACCGTTCGTGTTGAACTGCTGCATCGAAGCTTCAATCATCTGTTCCATCGATTCTTGCAATCACATGAACAGATTTTCTTGTAACCCTTCCATTGCCCTCATGAGGCACTGGACTTGGCTTGCCAGGGATCCTGGTGAGCCATTCCCAGTGTTAATTTGAATGTCACCCCCAGTGTTGGTCGGGTGGCCACCTCCATCTTGTAGGCCTTTTTCAGGAATGTCATTTGGGTTTGACATTGTACAGTTTTGACTTTTGTTCTGAGAATCCCACAAACGGCGCCAAACTGAGGAGGATAATTTCCCCTCACAGTTAAATTTATGATTTTCTGGGATTCAGAACATCAAAAGGGATTTGGATAATGGATTTTTAGTAGTAGGATAATGTAAGAATTGGATTTTTTGGTGAAAAGAGAGAGACTGAGCCTGGCTGTCAGAAATGACCGAGTTGTCACCGTGACTGTTTGAGGGTCTTCTGACCATTTTCACGTATGTTCATGTGCTTACTCATCCGCATACTTTCCCAAGAAGTAAGGTCGTCCGACCAGACCAGTCGTCTAGTCGTGCCTTAGATTACTCGAGGTGTCATTTCTTCCCGAGATATGACTGTCTGACTAAATCCTTAAGTCTAGTCGTGTCAGCACTCCAGATGATGTCGCGTTTCGTGGGTCGGGCCTGATGGGCCTCACACCAAATGGCCCACATATCGCGTTTACACGACACGTGTCCAAGTGCAGATTTTTACCTCCGTAGTAAGAGAAAGAGCTTTTAGGGTTTTTAGGTTTAGGGTTTCAATGCGAGAGAGAGGAAAAGAGGTTTATAACCTCTTAAACATGCGAGGGACAAAATAAGACCCAATTAATCCAAAATAATTCACAATCAAAGCATTTGTTCTTTTCAAAAATAGATTGAATATTCAAAAATACGAAGTTTTTCATATTGACGGCTCTGGTTGAGCCTGTCGCCCAATACCCGACCGCCTACATGAGCCGTCAGGTCTAGATCCAACGGCACCCTTATGAGCCGTCAGAAACATAGCCTGACTCCTTTTTATGGTTTGATCCATAACTTGATTAATACGCATCTGATTTATGATCCGTAAGAAGCGTTGGAAAGCCAACAAAACAAAGAATTTAACCATTCCAAATTATTATAATTTGGAGTACTAAACACACTACAAAAATATATTAATTCTGTCTTAAAAGTCACAGTCGTTACATGTAGAGTGTCAAAACTTGTTGTGTAATCCATCTATTGTGGGGGTTTGCGCCTTTCATGGAGGTTGTCCAACCCTATGGCTGATAGGTGGGGATGTGGGTGGGACTGTACAACGGGTGATCCTGTTGTGACGGTCGATCAAGAGCTGGTAGGTGGTACGGTCTCCGTACGAAAGGCTCATGCGGAGTTCTGAGTTAAGGTTCTGTAGCATCATGTCAATTTCTTGACACTTAGTTAATTGCAGGCCAGTCTTGTGGACCAAAGTGTGCCACCTGGACACATACTGCTCAAACTCCTCTCTACGCCTCATTCTTTCAACTGTGAGATTAGAGATGGAGGGGGTTCTAACTCTCTAGTAGCCGTAGCGACCCAGAAACTTTGATAGGTGATCTACAGGGAGTGTGGAGAACCATTGCAGTGTCTCTACTTTCAGTGACTTCTGGAATAGGAAAACTAGGAGGGGCACGTTGTCTAGGAAGGGCCGGGAGTCTAGGTAAAATCCGGTTGGGTGGACATCGGGGCCTCCACGATCGTTATACCGACGGAATTTCAGGATTTTAAATCCCTCAAGAAGGCTAACTGACAAAATCTCTTGTAAGTTGTGTAGAGACGTGTTTGGGAGCAGGGGGGCCAGTCTCAGAGATGATCCTTCAAATGGTTTTCATCCAACATTTCTGTCTTGGGAGGGCAGTTTAGTGGTCGTGGACTGGATGTGGCTTGGTAGGAACTCTGACAGAATTTGTTGGGAATATTGGATTCTCGGGGGAAGGTGGAGTAAATGAAAATGTGGGGGGAGAAAATGGAGTCGGATTAACCAAGAAACTGGGTGTTGATGGGATAATGGAGGTGAGGTAAGCCTTGGGTGTCTTAACAGGGGTTCCCTGTTTTAAGGGCTTAGCTTGGTGGAGGTCGGCCAAGGCATTTAGCATGTCCTCTACTGACTGAAACCCTAGAGTGGCCATCCTTTCCTCTGGGTGGCCAAGGATTTATCCGGTTTGATTTTCCTGGTGTACTTCTCCTCTTCGATGTTATCTGGGTTATAATTCTCCATGGGGCGCCGATGCAGAATAAAATAGAATAGCTTGAGGTGTGAATGAGTGCAAGTTTAAAGCAAAAAAATAATGCAGTACAGAGGTGCCACCTGTGTGCGGCTAAAAGCACTAAAGGGTTCGCAGCTGTGTGCAACTTAAAACAGTAAAAAGTGTGATTTAAAGCAGTTAAGGGTCCGTAGCTGTGTGCGGCTTAAAGCAATAAAGGTGGTGTGAATTAAAGCAGTAAAGGGTGTGATTTGGGGGTCCCACCGTGATCGCCAGATTGTCGATAATGGTTTTCGGTTGCATGTGTGGGGATTTTCTGAAAGTTCGGATCCGATCCACCTTGCATCCTTGGTCAGATCGCCACTCAAAAAGGGGGGGGTGGATTCCTTGCTGAGTCACCCGACAGCTCCTCATGAGGATTTAGGGGTCGGTGTGATTGCCACCTATTTTCTTAAAAGGCAAAAAATAGTTGGTGTTGTTGTTGATCGCCTCGTGGGGATAGATTGTGGATTCTCCACTCTGAGACACGACCAGCCATACAAAGAGGTGAAAACAGGGAATCCTTTATGCTTCTAGGACTTGACAAAGAAATCATTAAAGGTGGTGTGGTTTGGTTAGTTAGGGTTAGCCACCTAGTGGGGGACGACTGGTTTGTGGGAGCCACCTGGGACCTTGTTCTTTTGGTTTTGAAAATTGGGTAAAACATAGGTATGAAAATGGTTTAGGCTTGGCTAAGGTTAAACTAGGTTTAATCAGGGTTTAGAGAGGGTTTATGGAGAGTGGATTTTGGTGGAAAATGGATTTCCTTCTCTCAAAAAGAATAAGACTCCCTCTCTCTCAAGGGTTCCAAATGGTGAGTGTAGCAAGTGTAGTGAGTGGTTTTGATTGAGATTTTGATTGGTGATTTCTTGGTGATTTTATGATAAGTTGATTTTCAATTTTATCCTCTCCTTCTTCTAGATTTGGGCAGCACCTAGGTAAAAATTTGGATTTCTTTAGCTAGGGCTAAGAGAGATTTAAGACAGTGGTTAGAGGGAGGTTTTTGAAGAGTGGATTTTGGTGAGAAATGAGTTTCCTTCTCTCTCAACTAAGGCCTCTCTAAGACGGCTCTCAACTAAGGCTCTATGGATTTGGGATAGGGTTTTCAACGGCTACTTCAGTGTAGCTGTCTGAGGGGGGTAGCTGGTTTCAAGTAGCCTCCTTCCGGCAGTTTTGTCATTTTGTTCTATTTTCATATCTATTCAACTTTGGGTAGTTTTCTATATGGTCCAATGTGTTTAAATTTAAAATATTGCTTGAGATAATTTTCTTTTCTTTGGACGGTCAAATTTGGGGTATCTACATGCATGTGTGGAGCCCGCACTATCACTTCCTCGGCTCGTGCAAGGGCACCTAGAAGACGTCCTCGGGCCATGGATGGGGGTCGCTAGGGCCACCTCCTCCACATTGTCGAAATCCCACTGAGCGTCGCTGTTCATCTCACCCACCTCCAGTCCAGAAGAAGGCCTGGAGTTTGACCTTTGGTGGCGACCACCCACCTGGGTGAGATCCAGATGAAGTAGCGCAGGGCAGGCAAGACCATCTCATCCATAAAGTGGGTCCAAGGGCCAGACAACTCCCTCCCAAGGTCGATACATCCTGCATGCCATAGTACCATGCACGCGAAAATGAGGCGTAAAGGAAAAAGAAAAGAAAAGGGAGAGATCGCGGGCAGCTACTTACGGAGAACCCTGAACCTCATTGGCACGGGGGGGGGGGTGTCCCATCTATCGAGCACCGCCACACCCTGGCAAGCGTGACCACCTTTTCTTTCCACTTACGATCGACATCAAAGAGCTCGGATAAGATGCGCCGGCACCCACACCGTGAAGCGATAGCAATACATGACTTCGGCAAGTCTGAGGCCATACCCCCTCATCTTGTTAAGGTACAATGCCGTGTGGAGGACACTAAAAATGTTCAGGTGCACCTGGAGTGGCACAATCCTAAAGCATGTGAGAAAAATGGGGATGAGAGGATGAAGGGGGGAAGTGGACAATCGTGATGTGGTGATGGGAGAAATATGCCTCGCCCAGCCGAAGCCCCTCTCCGTCCTCGATCTTTGGGTCGTAGCGGACCCTCCTATCACAAACTCGACTCGGCACAGAAGCCATCGTAATCGAATGAAAAGAACGAACGAGAAAAGAGAGAGAGAGAGAGAGAGAGAGAGAGAGAGAGAGATTCAAACGAGCAGTGGGTCGAGTTTAAATATGTGTCACTTTTTAGTCTATGGGTAACATTTGGCTCATTTCTGGCCATTTTTCAATTTTCATTTTTTGATCGGAGCCGCTAGAATTTTATCTTTAGCTATCTACGTGAGCTGGAGTACTCCGATTTGAAATCTGACTGCATATTATGGGTCCTGGTACTATTCTGTACTACCCATAAAAATTTCATTGAATTTCAGTAACGTTTTAAAAATTATACAGTTCTGAGCCATATCCGGGTTTCGGTCGTTACTAGTTTTGTGGGAGGAATAGTAATAGATATTTTGGTGAATGAGATCACCCTAGGTAACCTTACCCCCCCTTGCTTAGGTGCTAAGTAAACCATTGGTTATTTTGGATATGAGAGGGTGAGAATAGGTTAGCTTTACCCCCTCTTTTTCTCTTGTGTTCACCCCCAAATTGGAGCAGTTGTGCTCCATCTCTCTCTCATTCTCGTTACTCTCTCCCTCTCTCTCTGTTTTCCTTTTTTTGGCTCCTGTTGAAGAAAGAAAAGAAGCAAAGAAGGAGAAGAAGAGGCACAAGCATGGTTTGTGTGTGTGTTGATGTGTTGTTGATTGATTCTCTATCCTTCTCTTCTCTCAAGCTCCCTCTCCTACTCTTTTTTCCCTATTTTTCAGCCATGAAGAGCTGGAGGAGAGGCTGAAGAGGTGGGGGTGGTGGTAGAGGTGGTCGTGGGTGCGTTGCGAGCCCCGCATCTCTCCTTTTCCCTTCCCCTCTTTTGGTAAGTCCTCCTCTCCTCCTTTTCTGATTTTTATGGCTGTGGAAGGTGTTAGGAAGGTTATGCATGCTAGGTGAGTGAGTTTGGGGGTGTGGGAGGGGCTGGTGGAGGGTTAAAGAAACCTGAGCGCGCGCGCGGGTCTGTCCGCGCACGTGTGGGCGGAGACGCGCGCGCATGGGGGCGCGCTGGCAGGCGTGTGCGCGTTTGCACAGGCGAGCGGGCGTGCGCGCGGGGCACTGGTGGGCGTGTGCGTGTAGGTGCGCGGGTATGGGTTAGCGGCCGAGCGGGCGCGCAGGCGTGCGCTCACAGGCGGCTGGGTGTCTGGGTGAGCGAGCACCGCGCCTGGGCGCGCGGCCGGGCACGGGAGCGCGTGCACGCACGCGTGTGTGCGGGGGCCACATGTGTGGCTACCCGAGGCTTGGGTAGGTGTCGGGGAGCTCGGATATGCGTGTGTACGCGCGTACTCGCACGCATGAGAGCCCGTATGCGTGCATATCTAAGCCTTTGACATTTTTAGTTAATTTTAAGTGTTTTTATGTAGTTATACTCACCATTTTTGATGTCCTTGTCGTGCAGATCTTGGCAAACGGTCACGCATCGACCCGGATTTCAGTGAGTGGGTCCATCCAACCCAATTGGGAGGCGTTCGATGCACGTTGACGTGCATTGCCCTCCCCTGGGGCACCATAACTGCATATTAACTAGTTAATTAAGAATATATGTTAATGCATGTTTTGTTATGATGCACCCGTCCCTTGTTAGACATCGTATGCTAGGATTATATATTGATGTATCATGTATAGGAGCACATACATGCCTAGATACCATGTCCCATGTTAGCATACCCTGATACATGTATGTATCCATCTAATTTAATTTAATTAAACAAATAAGTATGTATAGGTATGAGCATGCCTTAGATAATATGTACCTTGTTATTATATTATTAATTGCTTCCATGATTAATTCTTTAATTGATTGTGCATTGTATATTTAATCATATCTTCCTACTCGGGATTAAGGGACCTTGGAAAGTCACCATTGAGACCCGGGCTAGGGTGCTCCGTGTTCCTTGTTTGGTTGTCGAGGTATCCTATATCGGGACCTCAAGGTACCCTCCCAAGGGGTTCTTTTCCCAGACAGGGAACATCTTATACCTGTATGAGTCATGAATGTTGTCTAAATGAGTTTGGACAAGTGTATGACTTATTAGGGGGTCATACCATGGCATAGTCATTACGAATAATAGAATTCTTGAGAATTCTTTACCGTACCGGTGCGTAGTCACCGATGACGACATATCCAAGAGGATCATATTCGTGAGTGTAAATTGGTTTCTTTCCTTCGTTGGATCTGCGTAGGGACTTCCTGGTTGAGACAACCGGCCTGACAGAAGGCTCCCATCCGTAGGTGCTGCCGATTTGTGAGGATGTGCTGATCATGGGAGTATACCAGGTATGAGCTTCCCTGAATACTTGGGTCCTACGTTCTCGGACCTGGCCACGTAGAAGTATGCCCACCTAGACGTTGGCCACCAAGACCGAACCACCTAGACGATGTAATGCATGCATGATCAACCATTCGTTCTAAAACATATGCATGCGATAAAAATATGGTCTGCAAATATATAAGTTATATATGTAAAACAACGCATCAAAATCATGACGACATGTTCAAGTATTCCATACCCCAAATAACAATTATAACTTGACACAAAATCCTAAAAACCTAACTTTCCGAACTCCGAATCTCATTAAATTTCAACCAAAGTATCTTGACACTATAAAGATTTATAGAAAAATATAAAATAAATATTTTAAAAATCAATTTATAATTATCATAATTATAAATCAAATTGAACCCATTTAGGCCCACCGCCAAATCTAAAAATGAAATATAAAAAATCAAATTTAAAATTTCCATTATATATTTAAAATAAATATATAAGGCCAAAAAATACCGAAACGTTACATTACTCTTCCGCATGAATCTCGATTACACTAAAATTTATCAATTTTGAAATCCCTACCTAAATTGTGATTGAATTTTTATTTCAGTTACACCAAAATTTACCTAAAATAGATCAAAACTTACCTAAATTGTTTTGTCGTCAAAATCCTTCAAATGACCTAGATTTTTATTTCAAAATGTAACAACATTTCAAGAAAAAAAATAAAAACTATTAAAAATGGTGAAAAAATATATTTGTAGTATGGATTTGAATTTCAAACAAAAAAACATAAGCTGTTCTTTATTTGTAATCGATTCAATTAAACATTTCATTTTTTGTGAAGTTCATATTAATTGTTAAATGTGTGTGAATTTGAAAAGTCAATTACATTTCATACTAGTTTGAACATTATATGCAAAATCATCAATCAAGATTTCTTGTGGACTGCCTTCTAAAGAAAATGAAACACTCCCCTGTAATGACATTTCAGGCATTACAAAAAGAAGATAATTGGCTCACAAGATATTTATCATGACTTGATTTTGAAAATGTCTAGTTACATTTTGGGAATGTAACAAAAAAAATCCAGGCAATGTGTTGTTACAGTTGGAAAATGTAATTGGCTTAAACAGTTATATTTATAAATGAGCAGTTAGATTTATAAAAATAATTGATGATCAGTATCAAATTAGTTTGATGAGCAGTTACATTTATAAAGTTACATTTATAAATGAGTAGTTACATTTATAAAAATTACATTTATATAGCAGTGGATAATGTTCGAGTTTAAGTTTGACAATGTAATTGGCATTCAAAAAAATAATTTAGAAATGTTCAAATTAGTTTCAGATGTAATTTACATTCCAACATATAAACTATCAAATTAGTTTGATAGTTTATTTCAGATCAACTAAAAAAAATCAAAACATGAAAAAAAATTCGTTTCAAACACAAAAGAAATTGAATTATTAAAAAAATCAAGTAATAAAAACTCAATTGCACATCTGAACATTAACAAATGCCAAACCTGATTCGTCAAACATTGCAATGATATCCAAATCGTTCAAACACAAAAACAGTGACGATGAAAATCCCTCAAAAAAGAATTCCAATCTACTACTATGTGTTTTTCACAAAAAAATTATGATTTTAAAAAAAATTCGTTTAATCATGATTAAAAAAGAATTCAAACGACACACACAGAGAAGGAAATGAAATCGTTACCGTTTCGCACGATTGAAAGATGGGTTACCAAATAAGTTAAAAGAATATAATGAGTATTTATCCAATACCACCTCATAGGATATATAAGATGAGGTTAAAAAAATATTATTGTTATATTCAATAATAGCAGAGTTAAGTTTCCGAACGCCGTGTCCCACCTCATAACCCAACGACCCCTAAATTACACAACCAACCGCGCGACTTTGGCGGGATTGGGGACCGAGGGGCCATCCCCCGTCACGCGGGATAGGCAGGCAATTACTGTTCTTCTCATGACGTCTTACCTGCTCCTTTCGTACAAACCATCCCTGTTTCTCATTTAAATTACGAAATTATCACGGTATCTATTAGGGCTGCAACTTGGGTCGGGTTGAACTCGAACCCGACGGGTTGAACCCGATTTTTACATGGGTTGGGTTGATCAAATCGGGTTCGGGTTCGGGTTCGGGTTCGGGTTGGCCAATTTGGGTTGACTCACAAATCGGGTTGGATTTGGGTTGGCCTCCGACCCAACCTGAACCCGTAAATTAATATTTTAAAAAAAATCATGGCCGTTTATTTTGTAACTTCTAATATGGGTAGTCCAAATTTTAGGTAAACCTAGCTAATCTTATGGGTTGAGTGGGGTTGATTTATTTAATTTACACATCATGTTAGAAATTCGGGTTGGGTCGAGTTGGTTCAATTCGGGTTGAAAATCGGGTTGGGGTCGGGTTGGTCCAATTCGGGTTAAGTCGGGTTGGGTCGGGTTGGTTTATTTAATTTCGGGTTGGTCCAATTCGAGTTGAAAATCGGGTTAGGTCGGATTAATGTTGGGTCGTTTGGAATTCGGGTTGGGTTCAGGTTGGGGTCAACCCGAACCCAATTCGCCCGAGTTGCAGCCCTAGTATCTATCACCCTTTTTTTTGTCTAAACGGACGGACCTGCATGAGATGAGACGAGCGCGAGTTGATTGGTATGTTCGTAAATACAATCACCACGTAGGCTACTTTTGAGACAATCCCTGCAGTGCCTCGTGGTCGTGGCCTCGTGGGTGATGGACACATATGGAGTAGCACGTGATGCACCGCTTTTTATTTTTTATTTTTTTCTGTGGTCCCCACGATACCCTCGGCTCGGCGAAATACATGCTCCCCTCATTCGTCGGTACGAAAAATGTGACCCTATACTTGATTAAAGACCAGTAGATTAAATAATGTTAATTATGATGTTCCAGACCCGAACACCGCACGATGAAAGTGCATCCATGGGCCCCGCTTTTGCGTGTCACGTGGTCAACCCATCGTTGGACCGACTTGCCAAAGCGTACACGGTGTTCGGGCGACACGACAAGAGTTCACAGATCAGACGTTCCTGCGGCTTCCGTTTACGCGTTACCGTTTCGAATAAGCTGAACAAATCCGCGAAAATAAAACACTGCCACGTGTGATCCTTCTACCTCTCTAGTTTTTTTTAATTCCCAAGGGGAAATCAAATGAAGACTTTTTTGATAAATCAATAGAACAGTGAAGATTGTCCGAAAATAACATAAAATTTGGCCAGTAGCGAAAGGGAAATTATTTCCTCCACGTGGCACTGAGTCCAAACACAATTACTGAAATACCCTTCTCCGTATGCCATTCATAAATCTAGTGGCAGTTACGTAGTTTCAGGAACAAATCTGGGCTTTCTTTATCACCCACTCAATAAAATACAACCCCTCCATCTCTTCTTAAAACTCCTCCAATACTGGTACTCTTCCATTTATTCGTGGATTTCTATAGAGAGAGAAGAGTAGCTAAATTTCATCAGGATTGTCTGAAATCCCATCGGAACTGTTGTCCATTGACTGATCCGGTCAGTTTTTTTTTTCTGAGATCTTGAAACTAGTTCCAGATCTACTGTTAGGGTAGAGGGGGGGGGGGGGGGGTTTGGGCGGGGGGGGGGGGGGGCGCGAAAGATATGACGTCGGGGACGAGACTTCCGACGTGGAAGGAGAGGGAGAACAACAAGAGGAGGGAGAGGCGGAGGAGAGCGATCGCGGCGAAGATCTTCGCTGGGCTGAGGATGTACGGGAACTACAAGCTGCCGAAGCACTGCGACAACAACGAGGTGCTCAAGGCACTCTGCGCCGAGGCCGGCTGGGTCGTCGAGGAGGATGGCACCACTTACCGCAAGGTATTCCCCCCTCCTGTCTGTCGTCCAAAAAATCGGACGGTTCTGATCTCTTTATTTATAGTTTTGTTGAGAGCTGAAAAAAAAAATTGAGATCCGGAATACCCGGCGGGTTTTTTAGCTAGATCGGGGCGATTAGTGTGACCTCGACGTGGTAGACGTAATTACCCTTCGTTGGTTACGAAAATTCCATTCAGACAATGAAACTGAAAACTGATATTTTTTCTTTACAAAGGGCAGTTTCGTCAAGTTAACCGTAGATTCGGACCATGCCGTTTCGTCTCTCCGCCACCGGAGAGCTTTGTCCCCGGAGCCGGAGGCGTTTGTGGCATTGACGTAAATGCCCCTATAGATGTTGGTTATTTTCTAGGTCTTGAGGTGGGAAAAGGAGGAGATTCGGGAGGCACGAAATTCTAGAAAGCGAAGTCACGTGTTGGTTTTTTTTTTTTTACTCTGAAGAAGTGTTCCTTTCTAATCAATTAATTAATTATCTATATAATCATTTTCAAGTAGGGACCTCCACGTGAATGCCAGCTGAGTGAGAGTTTTTTATTACTTTTTTTCTTTATTATTATGAGGCAGCGGGCACCATAAGAGCAGCTCCAAATAAACTCTCTTTATTTTTTTTTCTATCATTAATATTATTTAAGGAAATTAATTATGGGTCATTTGGGATAACTTTGTAATAACAATAGGTTTCTTGACTTTTTTTACTTTTCTTTAAGTCACTCCATCCATCATTCTATTTTGTTTAAGTTCTTCCATCCATCCTTAGTTAACCCTATTATTTTTTCTTCCCTTTTTAACCCCAGCCCCATCTCTTCGTTGTTTTCCTCCCCTCCCAACATAACAAGCCTTTCTTTTTTATATGTGTTTAACAGTACACTGCATATCAGTATACAAAAAATAATCCATATAAACCTGTTTAACTTGTATTCGCAAGTAAACATTTCAAACGTCATTTAAAACTCATAGATCAAACATTTATATCTGCTTTTTAAATCACCACCAGTTAAAAAATATACTGATCAATCTGTATAGGTGGAGCATAACAAAGAAAATATAATAGTGTATAAGAAGAGCATAATAGTGTACAAAAGGAGCATAATAGTGAATTTTAGAGTTAAATCCGCTGTTTAAATCACCACCATGAATTTAAATCATATGATGTTCAAATCACCGGCTTCCCACCAAACTCAAAATAATCTCCAAGATTGTAGTTGCTGACGATGACGTCGACTAACTCTGTTTGGAACTGCATCTTAGGAATGCTCGCTAAGATATTGAATGGAGTCTTCTTGATCAATCTCTTATGGCAATCTCTAATTGGCCATCCCATCGATCGTGCTTGTGTATATAGTAGTAGACTGGGAAGCTATATGCTGCACCAGCATAGATTTGGAGAGGAAGGATCCCACGGTCCTTGTTAGAAGAATGTACAAAAATTAATTAACAGTGTACAAGGAATTTTAACAGTATACATAGAAAGGTTAAGGGTGTACTTAATCAATTTAACAATGCTCAAATGATTTACCTTGTTCCTTTTTGTTCCTTGTGGTGGATGGCTTAGGTTTGGACTTGGCCTAGCTTTTGATGGATGGGGTTTGAACTTTTCTTGGGTCTCGATGGATGACTTCGAAAGGGTTTTGGTGGGGGGCAAAGTCTTAGTGGAAGACTTGGGATTTGGAGGATCTCTAGATGATGATGCTCGGGTCTTCCTAGTGGAGGTAAAAGGATCATGCTCAGGAGTTCAAGAGATCACTGCTAACTGTAAACCTGTATAAAAAAAAAGCCTAAGTAACTCCTCGAGCATCTAGGTTAAAATAAACAATGCAAAAAAAAATATCCTAAAAGCTTATAAACAATCCTAAAAGCCTAAGCTTATATATCATCTTAGGATTTTGCGTATTAAATATAAAATATATTGACCAATTTATATAAGTGGAAGATAAGATGAGCATAATAGAGAAAATATGACAGTGTACAGGAAGAGCATAACAGTATACAATATGAGCATAACCGTAAATTTTGGAGTTATATAGCATAACAGTAAACTTTATGTAATGAAACATGTCTCTTTTGGTTAGGTTTTGAATGTGCTTAAACATAAATAGGTTTGGCCTCCATCATCTTCCCCTTAAAAAAAATTGTAGCATTTGGCAAGAAAACTATAAAAGCAATCTCCTAAAACATGGTAGAAATTCGTTTTTAGATGGTGAAATTTCAAATAAATTTATACACTACATCTCATCAACCTTTAAATTTATATACACATACCTCAGAAGCCTTAAATTTGAAGTTCTACTACATCACTCTACCTACATGCATGACTTTTTAACTCATTTTAAATATATATAAAAAACACTTGACCCACTATAAATCAACATACTGCTTTAGGCTAAGAATAACACAACCAAGATACTTACAAGAAAAAAATATCATAACTACAACACTAAGCACTAGGTTAGTTGGCTTGAGAACTTTAACAGAATCTGACATTGTTATCTGTATAAGTCTATGTATATTGTTATAAGCCTATGTATACTATTGTAAATCTGTGTACATTCTTATTTGTCGATGTATACACCCTTAATCATTTAACACCAAAATCACATATTTTCACTATGTCCATTACATTTGAAGTAACATATGAGTTTCAAAAGAACAAAAATTCAGAACCCAATAAACACTATCAATTCCAAACAAATCCACAAAACATTCACTAAAAAATTGACAAGAATCAAAACTTAATTATTTAAATTCAGAAAACACAATTCTTCAATACAAACCCAATTATTCAAATCAAAACCTAATTCAGAAAACACAATTCTTCACCATCAAAACCCAATTCTTTAAAAGATTGACAACTCAATAAATCCAAGAACACATAAATCTCTACCTACCCACACCAAACAAATCAAAAGAAAAAAAATCACTTTACATAGATAAAGAGAGAGAGAGAGAGAGAGAGTCCAAACCAGTAAGCACCCGCGGATCCGTCGTTGGGAGGTCCACTGTGTGCCCCCTGAACACGTCACGTTGTCCGACGATGTCACCGTCACCGGCTCCAACGGTCCGTCGAGGGTTGTCGCTGTCCCCCTACCACCTGCAACGGCGACATCTCCGGCGAACAACAATAGAAGAAATAAAGCACCCAAAAGAGGTGGAGACATTGTTGGGGGTTCACCGATTGTGGCGGGTGGAGGAAAGATTCGGGGAAGAGAAGGGGAGGTAAGGGTTTTTGTTTTCAGGGGAGAGAGGGGAAGGGTTGATGTGTTTTTTTGGAGGAGAGAGAGGGGAAGAGTTTATTTACATAGGAGGGTAGAATATGAAATTGAAATGGATGTTAGGGGTCTGTTAGGTGAGAGGACCCAAAGATAATAGGTTTTGGGATTTAGGGACTTATTGTTAAGATAAAAAGTTGTATGGACTAATGGTTAATAGATAGGTATTCTTAGGGACCCCTAATTAATTTCCCCATATTCTTTTTACTATCATATCAAAACTGATTAATAAATGTTATTAATATTAATACATTTTTATAAAAAATTATACAATTGAAAATGTCTCATTGAAACCTTTAAAATGAGTAATATTAAATGGTTTAGGAATTAGTTTTAAATTAGTAATTTTTAATTAAATAAAATAACATATCTTGAATAATCAAACATATAGGGATCTATTTAACCCACCCCAAAAGGGATTGATTTAATATTAGTCTCATTTTGATGGTCTCGACGAGACCTTTTCAATGATGCTATTTTTGTTAAAAATGGATTAGCGGATCTAAATATATATATAATGTTGAAGTAATTAGTGTATAAAATGAAAAAGGAAATGAAATAAATTTTAGATGTGTTTGGAGGATATTTTAGTTGTTTAAAAAATAAAAAGGTGCTTTGGAGGTGACCAACAAATTTGGAGGCCACCCCTAAATTTGGAGGCCAAAATCTAAATCTCCAAATTTGTAGGTCCATTCGAAGGGTGATTGGAGCAAACCACCCTCCAAATTTTGAAAGGTAGAGTGTGGTTGGAGATGCTCTATGTCTAAACTTTGGTGTCTGCTTTAGTCTGCAAATAGTTTTGTCCCTTTTGATATGGGCAGGGTGGATGATTTGATGATCGGGTTTTTTCGGGTCTTTTTTTTTAGTCAAATATAGAAACTTGCCACCGCGATTTGTATTTCAAAACCATTGTTACAATATCTGAATGGGGAGAGAGGACACAGAAGCAAAGAAAGAAACACAAAACAGAAACCTTAATATGTATGATCGGGTTCTTATATGTATGATGTTGTCCTTCTTTGGGTTGCAATAAGTCCATCAATGAATCGATAGGGATCGAATACCTTCATATTCATACTCTAACCTAAATCAATATTAATATATGAATTCAGATCTTTTGGGGTTTTCAGTGGATATCGATATTTTTTCAGAGAGTGACATGTTTAAACATGGACAAATTAGACAGATGAAAGAAATCAATCAAATTTTGAGGGTTAATTGTTTCCTTCATAGATCATATAAAAGGAATGCAATAGATATTTAATTTTCACTAAGTATAATTTAATTTGAATAATGTATAATACAAACACATAATTTTACAACATATGTTGGATTCAACTCTCATAGTGGATACATTAATATGTGCATCTGCATTCAAATATTGAAAAATATTTTTATTTTGCAGATACGTATTAGAGGGGATACAATTTTTTTTTTTGGATGATAGAGAAACATCATTGGCACACCTTTATGCCACGTGTCTTCTATTGAATAATCTACATCGTGATTGTGAATCAAAATAACTCGTGATGACATTTTTATTTTTATTTTCATGGTTTGAGATGTACAAATCTTTCTTAGCCTAGCCCCTGAGAATGTAAGTACTCCAATTTTCAAGGATACAAATACTTGAACCTCACCTTTAGTTTTCTCATAATACTCCTTTTAAGCAGTTTCTCATTTCTTGTTAACCACATAACCCAGGATATCCTCCCCCCCCCCCCCCCCCCCAAAAAAAAATAAAAATAAATAACAGATCTTTGAAGCCTAAATTTGCTGTAGAAGCACTAGATAAACAGATGTTCCAAGTGATTCCTCTTGAGCACCACAAATTTCACAGATGGAAGGAGTCCATAGCCCCTGCAGATCTGTTTAACTTAATGAGCACTTTGTTATGGCAAACTTCCCACATGAAAACCTGTAACTTTTATAATAATAATTATTTTTTTGAAAAAAATTAATATTTTTTTTTTTTGGGGGGGAGGGGGGTAGTGGTGGCGGCTTTTTAAGCCCTCCAACCATCCAGATACCTTTACCATCCATCCATTGAGTAACTTGGGAAAGAGATGGGGCCAACAGAGAATATATTAACAATATATTCCTCATCTGATCTTTTCCTCCAAACAACATCATCATCTCCTTTAAGGTTTTATCATTGCAGAAGAGAGCAAATTCTAAGCTTCATCACATTCTTTCTTGGATAAGTCCTTTTTTTAATATACCATATACCACACCAAGGATCCATCTTTCTTTTTTTTTTCTTTTTTTTGGAAAATGGACTGGAGTATACATATTAATTCAAATTATGCCCCTTGAACAACATAGAGATGAGGGATCTCCAGAAAAGGAAGTAAATACAAGTGAAGATGAAAGGAAAAGAGAAGGGATAAAATCCCCAAAATTACTGATTTGAGAGACAAATCAGACCCCAAAAATTGTAAACCTTCAGCGGCTAGTAGAAAAATCCCTTATGGACTTTATGAAACGGAGGAGGAACCAGGGATCACTTCTTGCTCTTGGAATACTATTTTAGTGTTAGTGTTTGGTCAAGAGTGGACATAGGCACCAGTTGTTTATTCTCAGAGCTGGAGTGTATGTGGAACTTCTTCAAGAGTAGGGCGAAGAGGAGATCATGGCAAGGAGACAAAGTTTATGTTGGAGTATATGGTTAGCATATATTCCAAAATAAGGTGTGTTTGGGAGACAACTTCTTTGCTTCTTCGAGGTTGGGAGTCCACTAATTAAAGGAGAATCTCGTAAAGGCTGAATGGGAATGATTTGGGTTGGGTGTCTTGTATCCTTTCTCTTGTGGGGTCTTAGTTGATTTCTTCATTTTATGATTTGCTTTATTGTTTTTTTTGTTTTTTGTTTAGTTTTACTTTCGGAGATCCCTAGTCTCCGTTTCTTGTTAGAGGGCTCTTCTTACTTGATGGAAACCCCTATCTTCCTCTCTCCCCCCCCCCCCCCCCCCCTCCCCTCCTTGGTGAATTGATTCATGTTTTTGTTTTTTATTTATCTGAAGGGTGGGGGCTAATTTTGTCAAACCTTAGGAGCATCAATGCACACACTATAAATTTTTGACCTGTATACATCATTGCATGCAAAAGGAGTATTTCTCCAAAAATAAAAAAATCAAAGGTAAGGATGTGCGCGCGTGCGCCCAAAAGACCATTATTTATTTCATGTGTGTTTTATATTTTGAACTACTACCTAAATTGTTTCCCAGTAGTTTTCCACTGCTTGTTTTTCAAACATTAATTTTTTGCTTTTCCAAAATATTATGCAAATAATTTTTTGATTTGCAGTTGAAAATTCTACAACCTACAACCAATACATGACACCAATAAACCAAGATATATTGTGTCATGAATCTGAATTATATTCTATACAATACGAAGCTTGCAACCTTGACATCAGATGAACGTTTCCAAGAGATGCTGTTCTAATTAGCTGGCATTGAGAGTGATTGTGATTGCATTGGTGTTAGTTGTATAATATGATTTTGTAACCTTGTAGATGAATCAATGTGTTTTTTTTTGTATGTTATTCATAATATCTAGAGTTTGCTGAGACTACATGGCCTTTAAACCCCTACATTGTATATGTTTATAATACTGTAAAGATATTTCAAAATCAATCAAATGTTTTGATCCATTTAATGCCATGGAATGCTGATAGAGTACTGCTCATTTAGGCATCTGTCATCTGTCATGGCAGCAGCCATTTAAGTTGCTCAGATCCTGGATTTTTTTGTGAAGTTGTTCGAACGTAATGTGCCTTGGAAACATACATTATCATCCCTATTATTAACCACACCACAAATACATATTTGGTTAGTATGGCGTTGCAGTTTGCACTTCCTGTTATGTTCCTGGGCACTTGATACTCTTCATAATTTTACCATATATGGAGGCAAACTATTGTAATGGTCTTCTTTCTTCCTTTTTTTGTGTGTATGTGTGTGATAAAGAACTATTAAAATGAATTGTTTTCTGTCACATGACTGCACTGCTGATAATGCTGTTTACACTGTCCCCTACAGGGATGCAAGCCGGTGGAGCGGATGGAAATTTTGGGTGGTTCAGCATCCGCTAGCCCATGCTCGTCATACCAACCAAGCCCCTGTGCTTCCTACAATCCAAGCCCAGCCTCTTCGTCCTTCCAAAGCCCTGCATCCTCTTCCTACATAAACACCACCAACGCCAACCATAACAGCACCAACAACAATCCCAACAACCCCACCATCGTTGATGGTAATTCCCTCATCCCTTGGCTGAAAAACCTCTCCTCCTCGTCGTCCTCTGCATCCTCCTCTAAGCTCTACCATTACCAACACCAAAATCACCTTTACATCCACAGTGGCTCCATCAGTGCTCCCGTCACTCCACCGTTAAGCTCACCAACTTCTCGCACGCCACGCATCAAGACCGACTGGGATGACCCCTCTGCACCATCCCCCTTTTCTTGGGGCTCCAACCCCAACCCCAACCACTACTTTCCTTCCTCTACTCCTCCAAGCCCTGGCCGACAAATTCTTCCTGAACCTAGTTGGCTTGCTGGGCTTCGCATCTCATCTGGTGGGCCAACTTCCCCTACCTTTAGCCTTGTTTCATCAAACCCGTTTGGGGTGTTTAAAGAGGTCACGGCGAGTGCTCCAGGATCTCGGATGTGGACCCCAGGGCAGAGTGGGACATGTTCTCCTGCTATGCCTGGTGGATATGACATTCCAATGTCAGACAGGATATCAGATGAGTTTGCTTTCGGGAGCAATGCAAGCAGTACTGCCACTGGCCTGGTGAAGCCTTGGGAGGGAGAGAGGATCCATGAGGACTCTGGTTCTGATGAGCTTGAACTGACTCTTGGCAGCTCTCATACCAGGCATGAATGAAATTGCTTGCCCATTATTCTTGTCCTTGATTTAATTTTCTTTTGTTTCCAAAAATAGGGAAAAAGAAGGAAGAACTGTGTACCTTTTTTTTGGTTTGTTGTTTGTGGTGTTGTAGAAAGAGAAAGAGAGGCAAGAGAGTGAGAATAATGGTTCCTTTGCTTGTTGGCCTGCATCCTCTTTCAGTGAAATTAATTAAACAGGTTTTCATGATCCACAAAGTATATAAGTTCATGTAGTCATGAAAAGGCTACATGAAATCCCGGGAAGGACATGATTTTAAAGGGAAGGGATGGGAAAAGTGACAGCTTTCTCTATGGTGCTGTCTGATTTTTAATTTGTTTCGTTTTTTTTATTTGCTAAATCGAAGGATTATCTATTCTAAACTATTTTGTGGTGCTCCTCATTTGTGCTTCTAGTTGAGTACTCACTTTGTTCATGAAATATCTACTACTTATTTGTATTTTGTTGCACTTTAGACTGCGTGCACTAGTTTTCCTTCTTTTTTTTTTCTTCACTTTGTTGGGTTGAAAAATGAAAACCATGCATCTTCAAAATATACAACCATGACGCTATTTTTACACTACAAAACAAAAATATACATAATTTTTTTTTTCTAGACTCTTCCCAAAACAGTGATCAAGATTATTTTGTATACTCCTTTCACAAAAAATGATTAACTAACCTTGGAACTCTTTCCATCATTAAAGTTCATACATAGATCAATTAAATTATTTTAAAAGGTTAATATACAAAAATCCCTTTGAAGACATCTCTTTATTTATCCAGAATTTAAAATCTACCTCATTTCATAACTAACGAAATAAATAAAAATTTAGTTTATTGCTAGAACAAAAAAAAAAAAATGTAACATGCATTTGAACATTATACAAATTAAAGTGGCATCTCTCACAGCATATATATTTCAAGGTAAGATGGGCAGATAATAAATTTTTTTTTATAATGTTAGGTACAGCCTTTAATACTGCCCCAAATATAGTTCTCATATATTTTAATTTTTTAAAATTACTAAATATTATTTAATAAAATATATACTCGATCAAAAGTGTATCATTTCATGTCAAATTGAATGCTCATTTCTAAGGATGTAAAAAAATATAGTATATCCTCATCTGTATACCTTGTTGGATTGTCAATGAAACCAGCGATTACGCCCATAATTATTACCGCTATTGGATGACGATATAGACTAGCCTATTGTACACGATATAGACTAGGCCTATTGTTGGATTGTCAAAAACCAGTGAATTTTTGTCTTTATTATAATATAGACTAGCCTATTGTACACGCGTCCGCGCGTATAATCCAAATGGAACAAAATTTTTATATTTGTTAGACATTAATAGTTCTTAGTAAAAGATATTTGATAAATAAAATAGATTATGTTCGATGAGAATATAAAACACAATTTACACATACCGTATATAAATCTATTTGACAAAAATACATATAAACATGTTGATTGTAGGCTGCTTTAACGTGAGTTTCTTCAACATATCTTCTAAGATAAAAAGTGTTAGGCATATGAAAAAAAAGTTTAAGAGATTTTTTTATCATATAAAACTAATAATACTACGATGATATATGATTGAAAAAAGTTGTAGAAAAATTGAAAGTCAATCGTGGCCGGCTTTCTAGGCCATTTTTTTAATCTTAATTTTATATACATACCGATGAACTTCCAGAGGCTTCCAACAAGATAAAATAAACCCATAGATACATATAAAAAACCAACAAAATCAAAGGAAAAAAAACACAGAGAAGAAACTAAAAAAGAAAACAAAATCAATTTGGACAAGATACATTGTTTCAGTGCTTGAGTTATGGAAGGCAACAATTAAAACGAAAAAAATCAGTGCTTGGGTTATGAAATACAAAATCATTTAAAAGAGTGTTGTTAGGCACATTCTTTTTTACACCCCTAAATGTAGTCTGATATATGACAGAATTAATTAAAATGAAAAAAAATCAATACTTGGGTTATGAAATACAAAATCAACAATGTACAATTTTCGCTAAAGTGTATAACTCATCAGATAAGATTTACTATTTTAAAAAAATAAAAACCGTCCACGTGGCTATCCCGAACATTCAATTAAAAACATTTACACATACTTCTTTTTACAACCCCAAATGCAATCTTATATATCTTGTTAGTCATCTATTGATGTATATACTTTATTAAAAAATTATTCTATGTAATTCAAAATAAAACAATATACATTTTTCGTCAAAACAATAACTCTTTACATGAGATTTAGTATTTTAAAAAAATTAAAAATCTCCAAAAAAAAAACTATCCACCGGGCTATTTGTTAACATTCAATTGAAAACACAGTGTAACTGATTAAGAAGAAAAAACAACAAATTAACATTTCCATCAGAACTCCGAAAAACAACAAATTAACCTATTACACGTTACCCACTTGTTTATCCACAGTGAATGACAAAATTAGTCAAAAAAAATTTACCTAACAAACAACAAATAAATATTATAAAAATGAACTCTCTTTCATATCATGTATTCATGATTAACTATTTTTACTTGAGTATCTACAGTTTTGTTATCTGATGACAAAAACCATACAATACAATGTTGAATTACTGATGCATGCATTAAAGTATCTTAGTGCGTGAAATAAAAAAGTGTGGAGGTAAAAATCTGCACCAGAACAGTGAAACATGGGCCGCCCGGTAGAAAGCCCATCATGCCCAGTCCATAAAAGATGACGTTACAATGACGTCACCCGGTGAGTCGACTTGACTAGGCTAGAGGATCTAGTCATACGGTCGATCAGTCCATAAAGCAAAAGGGATCATCACGGGTAGTCTAAGGCACGACCAGACGACAGGTCCGATCGTTCAACCTTACACCTCAAATACGAGTGATCTAAGGCACGACTAGATGACAGGTCTAGTCGGGCGACCTTATCCCTCGAGTGATCTAAGGCACGACTAGACGACAGGTCTAGTCGGGCGACCTTATCCCTCGAGTGATCTAAGGCACGACTAAACGACAGGTCTAGTCGGGTGACCTTATCGCTCAAGTGAGAAGTAAGGCACGCTGGACGACAGGTCTAGTCGGGCGACCTCATCGCTTTGGTACGGATAATCTAAGGCACGACTGGACGGTGGGTCTGGTCGGGCGACCTTGTTATCCATCGACATTATGCATGTCAAGAGATCCCGAACAGGTCCAGAAATGGTCAAAGGACCATGAGGGTACGTAATTGCCACGGTAGCATTCAAGGCCCATTACTCACAGAACGTGGGTAATAAGGGCGACGTGATGAGTAAATGCAAAGAACGTTTCCCTAAGAAATAGCCCACTACCAGTTAGTGGGAAAATGGTTACAGAGTAACCAATTGAACTACGTGAGACTTGATCCCCAAGCGGGTATGTAGGTGTAGATATCCCAATTTTGACCGTCCAGAAAGACAGAAATACTTCAAGTAACACCTGAGAATAACCCACATTTGGGCATCTAATAGAAAACCAGAAGTTCAGGAAACCGGAAACCCTATCCCAAACCCTGGCCCAAACCGGGAACCCTAAACCAGAAACCCTAACCCTAAACCAAACCCTGGCCCAAACCCTAACCCTAAACTAAACCCTTGGTCCAAAACCTAAAAACCTAGCCCCAACCCTAAACCCACCTAGAGAACCCCAGAAAACCTAAAACCTAAGAAACCCTGGAAAGGGGCAGCTAGCCCTAACTAACCGCCCCATACCAGGCGGCAAGTTGGCACTAGCCGCCCCCCTGGCCGACTTTGAACCGCTTCCCTAGATGGGACATAAAACAACATTAAATGCTGATCATTGCGGCGGGTTGTGACCTTTAGCCGCCCCATCTTGACCGGATCAATCCAAGTAACCGACCTGAGCTACCGCTTGTCAGAGATGGGACGTTTGGCAGGTCTACCAGAAAGTAGCCGCCCCATTCTGGGCGGCTAGTTAGGACTAGCTGCCCTTCACCTGGTCCTGACAGAAGAACCAGAGAATTAATGAGGGGTCTAGTCAAACACAGTATTAACCAAGCCATTCTATTACCCCCTGGACATTCCCCTGCCTTTTTTTTACTATAAATGGAGGAGGTCCCAAGCCTTTAAACAACATCCACCAATCTCCAATCCACAATCCTCACTTCATTGACCATTCCCTTCCACCACTAGAAATCCCTAGAGAGAGAGAGAGAGTCCCCCTTTTGTGAGAGAAAAATCCATTCCCTACACAAAAACACCCTCTCATTTCACCTCCAAAAACCCGGGTTAAACCTAGCTTAACCTCTGTCCAAAACCAAACCCATTTCCTACCGAAGTTCTGCCCAAACCAACCCAGGTCCTTGACGGCTAAACCCTAGTAGCCGCCCCATACCCGATGGCTCAAATCCATTAGCCGCCTCATATCCACACCCCCTTTGTCCCAAGATTCCTTTAGTCAAGCCCCGAAAGCATAATAGGATTACATATTTTTCACCTCTGTGTACGGTATATCCGTGTCTCAGAGCGGAGACCCCACAAACTCCCCACATAGGCGATCAAGTCTGACCCAACCTTTTCCTGCTTTTCAAAAAAGCAGGTGGCGATCACACACACCCTTGAATCCTCTTGAGCCGCTGTCGGGCACCTCAACCAGGAACGACACCACCCTTCCGAGAGACGATCCAACCGAGCCCGCAAGGGCACGCATCAGATCCGAATCCCCGAAGAACCCCCCCACACGCGGATTTTTCCCACACCGACAAATCTGGCGATCACGGTGGGACATCCCTCGTGAAAAACAACAAAAGTTAATCCTCTTCTGCCTCCCTTTTTTTACAAGTTTGACTAGAATGCTGTTAGGCCTATGTCATTTAGAGTCCTAATTTCGATCGGAGTCGCTAAAATTTTGGTTTTTAGCTACCTGCTGGGGTTGGAGAACTCTGATTAAAGATATAACTGCATATTATGGGTCCTGGTACTGTTTAGTACTGTCCATAAAATTTTCGTTTAATTCCGATAACGGTTTTGGAATTATGCAGTTTCGGATTGGTATTTGGATTTGATTTTGTTAAAATCCAAGATGAAGAGATAAAAATCCGATATTATTATGAGATGTTCAGTTTTGAGATAGCTTCCATATAGAAGTGGAATTGGATCAACTGGATTCGTATATCAAAAGATATGGGTATTTTTCCGTGTATACCCCGAAGTTTAGAAATCCAGGCAGCAGCCCTGTAAGATGTTTAGCCTAGATTTAGGAATATCTGGAGGGGTTATTTGATCTAGGTGTAAACATGAAAGCTGTAGATAATCTTCTTAGCTTTCCAATGCCACTGGAATCGTGCAATTCGGAGCTGTATTGAGGAAGTTATGGTCGTTTAAGTGAAGGCTGTGCAGAGATTTTAGTCCGAGGACGACTTGGTCTTTCAGTCCGACCTTGCCTATAAATACCCCCCAAATGTTACGACCTTAGCCTATTTTTTTCACCTCTTTTGGATCTGGTCCAGCCCTAGATGAAGGCTTGGGTGGAGGAGGTGGTGGTGATGGAGAAGAAGAGGTTTAAAAAGGTGAGTTGTTGAGGTTGTTGTTGTTGTTGTTGCTTCCCCTCCTCTCTTCCTCCCCCTCAATTGTTTTCCCTCCCCCTTTGGATTTCAGCCCCCCAAATGGTTGTTAAAATGCCTAAGTGAAAGCCATGTAGAGAAGAGAAGCCCAAGTTGAGGTGGTGGCAGCGGTGGCGGCGGCCGAGGTGGTTGCGGGCGTGCAGATGAGCCCCCACACCTCCCCCTTCCCTTCCCCTTTCTTTTGGTGAGTTCCTCCTCTTCTTTAATCAGTTTTTATGGCTTTGGGGGTGCATGGGAGGGCATGCATGGGTAGTGTTTGGGTTTGGGTGCATGTGGGGGACTTGGGAGAGGGTTTGGGAGGCTGGGCGCGCGCGCGGGTCCGTCCGCACGAGTGCGCGCGCAGTCGGGCGCGTACGCGCGGAGCGTGCGCGCAGGGGCGTTGCGCGGGCGCGCGGGAGCGCGCGGGGGTCGCGCCAGGGTGCGCGCGGGGGCACGCGCGAGCGCGCGGGGCCGCGTGCAGGGGCGCCCGGGGCCGCGCCCGGGGGCTCCCGGGGGTGCATGCGGTGCTGCCGAGGCCGGTTTGGCCGTGCTGAGGGTCGGCACCCTCGGGTGGGTGTTCGGGGGGCTCGGGCACGCGTGTGTGCGTGCATGCTTGCGTGCGTTCGAGCCCGTTTGCGTGGATGTCTATGCCTTAGGCATCCTAATTGATTTTTATGTGTTTGTATGTGATTTTACTCATCATTTTGATACCCTTGACTTACAGATCTCGTCGGATGGGATGCGCGTCAACCCGGGTATCGGTGAGTGGTTTGATTCCAACCCTTCCGGGAGCGTTCGATGCACGTAGTCGTGCTTCGCGCTTCCATGGGGCTTTATTTGCACCCTAAATATGCTAGATATTATGCATGCTAGGTTGTATAGCTCGTATATGGTGTAGAACCCCTATTCTACCTTATACTTGCCTATGTATTGTATAGAATATGGCATGACTTATTGTTGCGCGGATCGCGCTTAACCCTTCCCCTCTAGGTTGGTGTCATCCAACGTATGTTAGGTTATAAGTTGTGTATTTGCCTGTTTGTCTTCGTGTATGCATGTTAAGTAAGCCACCCTTGGGTATTTATTGCATATTATGTATATGCCTATTTGGCCATGAGCCTTGTCTAATGAGATTAGACGAGTGTATGACCTCCTATGAGGTCATGCCATGGCTTTGACACTTAGAATAAAATGTCTTCCCCGCATCTGAGTTATGCGCCCTGGAGGGAATTCATGAGAATTCGTTGCGCTTAATCGGTGTTTGATGATCGATGACGACGGATCCAAGAGGATCGTATTCGCGAGCGTAGATTGCTTTTCCCCTTCGTTGGATCCGTGTAGGAACTTTTCGGCGTCGGAAACGCTGCCCTGGCACCGGGCTCCCATCTGTAGGTACCATCGCTGCGGTCGACAGTGTACTGATCGTGGGAGTATGTCAGGTCGAGGCTATCCGGGGAAAGGACTACCGGTGGACCAAGGGCTTAGAACAATCGACCTCTTCCCCAAGAGCCTATGTCACCCCGAGGAGGGGGTGAGGGTGAGGGTGTGGTGGGACGCGTTGGTTCGATCTACCAGTTGTGTAATTTCCCAAGATCCTATGTCGCCCGTCGGGGTGAGGGTGAGGGTATTGCTCCCAAAATCCTAGGTCACCCTTCGGAGGTGAGGGTGTTGGTATGAGTGTGGTGGGCTCGAGTTGATACTCGACTCACCAGCTTGAGTAATTGGCTTTTCATAGGGTTCGCGCTGCGAACAAGTAGTAGTTCCTCCCAATATCGTCGTATGTCGTGGCCCTGACGTTGAGGCTGCTTGGTCAGAAGACTTCCACTTGTAGGTACTCCCGATGCATTCGGCAGATGTACTGATCATGGGAGCATACCAGTTAGAGATTGCATGACGGTGGGCAACCGAATGATATTGCGAGCGTGAATAGTTCTCCCCTTCATCGGATCGGTGTTGAAGCTGCCTAGGTTGAGCCACCCTGGGTGGAGCCCCCACCTGTAGGTACCATCGATGCGCTCGACAGTGTACTGACCGTGGCCGGCTCCAGGTAGAGGCTGCCCGGGAGAGTGCTACCGGATGACGAACGGTGTAGAACAGCAAGTTTTGTCCTTCGAATCCCTAGGTTCACCCCTGTGGGGGCTAGGGTGAGGGCGAATGTGAGTTGTACCCATCGAGTATACTCTGGGTATACCTCCAAATGCTTGAGGTGTCGAATTACATTTCTACCTCATAAGCGGATGGACTCTTGTAACTGTTACGCGGTAACACCAAGGGCTTAACGACTATTCCTCCCTGTGAGTCCCAAAAGCCTCCACCCTTGGGAGTGAGGGCGATAACGGGGTATTGTCGCACCGCCGCGTGACCTTGTTAACTATTGAGTTTCTACCCATGGCTTTCCTTGATAGGAGTTTGCCTTTGTATAAAATGATTATGTTGGTGTTTGGTTTCTGACCACTCACTGAGCTTATAGCTCACCCCTCGCGTACTGTTTTCCTTTACAGGGGCGTTGTTGGGCGTGGAGCTGGAGCTTCCTTGTGGCATGGTCTTGCGTGCGTGGAGCGTTCTGTCTGACGGATTGGCGAGTGCGAGGCTGTCAGCAGTCCTAGAGTCTTGTGTAATATTAAACCGTGCATGTGGCACTTGTTGTATTTCTTTTGGCTAGACTTGGCTCTCACAGGACAGTGATTGTGTATTCGAGTCTGTAATAATATTTTTGATTTACAGACTTATTGATATTTTTATGCTTCCGCCTTTCATTTGAGTTATCAGTTATCATTGATTGTTAGCCTTGTGTATTATTTATTGGAGTCATCTATTGACCTCTTATATGATAGCTGATACTATATATATTTGCCGCGCCTCGGGGACACCTGGGGCGTGACAAATGCTATCAACCCTCTAGGAAGGTTAGAGTTTCCCACCCCTCGAATCAGATCCTCCTCTACTTTGCATCACAGCATCATTTACTACTTTGTAAGCCGCACACCGCTGCGCAATCCTTTATTGCTTTGTAAGCCGCACACCGCTGCGCAATCCTTTACTGCTTTGTAAGCCGCGCACCACTGCGCAATCCTTTACTGCTTTGTAAGCCGCACGTCGCTGCGCAATCCTTTACCGCTTTATTTACTGCTTTATATCTGCATTCATTCCCTTAAATCGTTCCGCACACATCATGTAATCCCACATAGAAGAGGAGATATTAGAGGAGAGAATCCACCAAGAGGGTCAGGCCACACAATTCCTGACCCATCTAAAGGAAAAGATGGCAAGTCTATGGTACCAATCCGTAGAGGACATGTTTCATGACCTCGCTGACTACCTTCGTACCAGGACCTTGAGACAGGAGACCCCTGTCGAAACCCCCAAGGCCATTCCCACAACCCCGTCCACACCCAGTCGCTTGATCAATCCGAGCATCTTTTCGTTCACCCCCCTTTCCCCCGCAAATCCAACGTTCCCAACCGTTTCTACCCCAGGCCCTTACCAGGCCACCCCAAACTCGGGACCGCTAGGCAGCCCTCCCAGGGGAGAAACGCTGGATGAAACCATCTAGAGAATCCTCTCCGAGATTGGTCCCTCAGCCCCCAAGCACATGTCTCTACATAACCTGAGACAGATCCCGTCAGTCCACTTACCGGAGGGATTCAAAATCCCCAAGTTCCACCAATATAATGGTCGTGGAGACCCAAACATTTATTTAATTGCCTTTTATCTAGACGCCCGACCTTTTCTAGATAATCAACCTCTGCTAGTCTTCCTCTTCCAGAAATCATTGGAAGGAGAAGCGTTGCAATGGTTCTCCACCCTCCCTGTAGACCACTTGTCGAACTTTTCGGCTGTAAGCGAGAAGTTCTTGGGCCGCTACGGTTACCAGAGGATCAGAACCCCCTCTATTTCAGATTTAACCGTAGAGAGAATGAGGCATAGGGAGGAATTCGAACAATACGTGTCTCGGTGGCGCACACTTGTCCACCGGACCGGCCTGCAACTCACAGAATGTCAAGACATTGACATGATGTTATAGAGCCTGAGTCCAGAGCTTCGTACGAGCCTTTCATATGGAGACTGTACTATGTATCAGCTTCTAATTGACCGCCACAACAGGATTTCCCGTTGTGCAGCCCCAGTAGTCCAAACCCAGTCCCCACCTATCAGCCATAGGGTTGGACAACCGCTATGTAAGGTGCAAACCCCCATGGTAGAGGGGATTACACAAGTTTCGGCACTCTACCCGAATGGAGCGTGAGTTCCTGATCAAGGAATGGCTCTGAGACAGTACACGTCCAGTTCATCCGGGTATGCGCCGCCTCGGCCAACCAATCAAAATTTTATACCTCGATCAGAACCCGCCCCCGTGCCGTTACAACAAAGCCCAACACGACAAAATCCTATATTTCAAAACTTCGTAAATCGGATTTCAGTACGTGCAGATCCTGTAACGAATATTGAAAAGCAAAAGCTAGAACCTACTAAACAACCCCTGATGGAAGAACCAGAAGACCTGCCTAGGATCATTCAAGGCGGCCTAATCCTTCTAGCACCTTCCCCCATACACCCAAACCCTATCAGACCCCTCCCCCTATCCACAGAACAAATACCCGAGCCCATCCTAGTCCTTCCCATAAAGGGAGGTCCCATCCAACCATTGAACTATTTCTCCCAGACACAACCTGGTCAGACCTGTGACAACAAAGCCAAAGTTCTCCCTGTCTGCCTCCTTGCTCCACCGAGGACACAAGCATTTGTTCCCCAGCAACCAGCCCAAAGAAAATACGCCGCTATTCTACCCCCATCGACCTATGAGTCTCCAGTGCCTGAAACTATTGAATCCGTAGAGTGTCCCAAGCAAGACTCTGACAATGATGAAGAGTTTTTGGCTAGAGAACTATCAGAACTCTTTTACCCTTCCCCAATAAAACCTGAATCCATCATCCAAAACCTATGATCAACTGAATTTGAGTCCCCATTACTTCTACCTATTCAAGATCAAGTCATATCAATGCCCGTCAAACCTACCTTAATGATCTTAGATGACCCACATCTTGAATCATCAGATTTAGAGATCGACCAAGATCTAGATCGATCAATCGAATATGTTCTAGAATCAGAACAACTCATATTTAAGAATAAACAATTTGAGGGAGCAGTCGAACCATCCCATTTGTCAGACCCACTCGACTTGACATCCTATCTATCTAAGGAACTCCCTCCAGATCCCCCCGCCATATCCAAATCAATTATTCTAGATCAGATCCATAAGCCCCTGATTGAACCAGTTGAAGAGTCTTCACCCCTGCCATCATTAAGGCCTCAACATTTGGGTAAACTGTGCTCCCTTACACATGTTCAGTCAGAAGTCGCCCCTGCGACTTGCTTTTCAATATCCACAACGTTAGTGACTGTGTTAAGTTTGTGTCATTTTGGAATTTATAATATGGGTATTATTATTATTATTTTGGGTAATTGGAAATGTTTTTTTTTTTTTGGGTTTTCAGTTCTGATTGGTATCTGGACTTTAATTTGTTACTGGCTGGTGATGGATTAGCTATAGATAATCATAACCCTCTTGGTGTGATAGGGACACCTTGGGTAAGCTTAAGATGTCTCACCTCCCCATTGGTTATTTGTTTTCATTTTTTTTGAATGGATGGGTGAGATTAGCTTAAATTCACCCCCCTTATTAGCTTCACCACTATAAAAACTCTTGTTTGACCTTATCTCACTCAAACCCTCATTTTTCTACCACTCTTTCTCTCTCTTTGAGGCTGTCTCAGCTGGCCTTGTCGGGTGAGTTTGGTAGGGGTGTTGGTGAAATTTTTGGTGGATCTTTGTTGGGGGAAATGTGTGGGTTATTCAGGTATGTGGAGTGGCTTGTGTATACTTGCATTATGTTATTCACCCTCCCTAATCCTTTCTCCCTCTCTCTGTTTGCCCTGTTTTGTGTGGACCAGCTGGGTTTAGGATGAGGAGAAAGCTATTATGGTGATGGGAGTCCTGTGTAATACTTAGAGAGGTAAGGTAGATCTGTCTTCTTGAAAACCCAGTAATACTAGTACCTAGAGGCATATTCAAATGTTTGGGTCCTCATGTTCCATGATCATTGTTATGTCCAAATTCTACATATGAAATTTGGGGTTATAATGTTATCTGTATTGGAAGTTATAGGCTGTTTTATAAGGATTGCCCAGATTCGCATAGGATATGACCAACTTCCGAAGTTATTTTTTTTCGGGCATTTAGAAGCTTAATTAGACTCAGATGTCTACATGGATTATGATCCTCACATGTGAATGAGTGTGTGTAAATTATTTCAGAATTTTTGGACGTGTACTTGGTGCTAGGGTGAAGAAATTTCATGGGTGTTTGGGGGTTGATGAGCCAGTTTTAGCATGTTTAAATTTTATGTTTTTATGCATGCTGTGGGCAATATCTGGAGCTGATGTTTTAATGAAATATGCTTGTATATGTATAAGGAGATATCGTATTTCTTGCAAGTTGTGCTGTTGTGGGAGTGCATCGTGCTCTTCCCCACCTCCGCTCTGCTCATTGTCCCACATCGACTCCTCATGGATTGAGCGAGTGATGGTTTGGTATGGTGAGTGGTCCGACCCATGCAATAGAAGTTATAATAACATGCTTGTTAGGTACTATGATATATTTTGTGCAATGGAATGGTGATATAGAGAACCTATTTGGGTTATATTGCTATTATATGATGATGGATGTGCTTTGTAGGATTAAATACTATGTTGTAGGATCATTTGCACACACTTATTGATATACTCCTTCGAGTTAACTATAATTTTTGCCTCTACTTGTCTTTACATCATGTTTGCATGTTTAATGAGTGTGGATAAGGATTTGCCCCAAACAGCCTTTCCCTGCATCCTCGTGATGCACCTATTGGAAATTCTATGGATTCCAACTAGCTAGTTATCGAGTATGGTATACGTTGATCAATGTGATCCCCGCGAGTGTGGAGCGTATCACCCCGGCGTCATCGTGCGTTGAAGCTATCCAGCATCGGAGCTACCCTGTGAGGTGCCTCCCCGTGATTGGTACCGTCGTGGGCAGGCTGCCAGGGAGAGGGCTACCGGATGACGTTGGGTGATTGTGGAGTATTTGTTGATAACTTGTTATGTATTCGTTTAAGTGTTGATTATGTATCATCTTCATTGTGTGGTGGTTGGCTATTCACTGAGATTTTAGCTCATCCCTCTTTTTCCTTTGTTTCTCTCCAGTGGAGGCAGAGCAGGTCACAAAGGCGGAGCTCCCGTGAGGTGTTTCTTGGCTGCCTGTGTTACGTCCGTCTTTTGAGGTTAGCGAGCGAGGTCGTCAGCAGTCTTGTTGTTTGTATGTGTTCCTTTTTGGTGCATGGGCACATGTTGTATGTATTCCCTTGTTGATCAGACTTGGCTCACACAGGACAATGATTGTATACCCTCTGTCTGTAATGATATTTTTGGTTACAGACTTGTTTATATTATGCTTCTGCTTCTCAGCCTAGTCTTTGTTCTGTCAGTCCTTATATGTGGATATCTTGTTAGCCTCCTGTATGATATTTTGATATTGCTATTATTGTTACAAACCGGGGACGGCCGCTCCGGGTGTAACAAAGTTGGTATTAGAGCCTGGTCCTATCTGAGCCTAAGTCGGGCCGTGTAGTTGAGTCGTAGGATTCCTATTTTAGTATTCTGATTCTAGTGCCTCGCTCTATAGGTTGCTGACATGCCTCCTTGCGTCAAGGGACGTGGACGTGGTCGCTCCAGAGCTTCTGGTCCTGTTGATGGAGCTGGGTCAGATGCGGAGTCCTCTGCCTTGGGGCCAAGACCTGAGCCTGAGCCTCCCGCTTGGGCGCATGCCTTCGCTCGCCTCGCTGATATGTTGGAGACTCAGTCGAGGGTGTTGGAGGAGCAGTCTCGTGAGATTAGGGCATTGCGGAAGGCCCGCCAGGTGGTTCCGCAGATGCCGGCTATGCCAGACCCACCGATTATGCCTAAGGTGCCAAGGGATGATGTGGAAATTCCTGTAGCAGTAGATCAAAGACCCCTCGAGGCGGTGGAGGAGCATCGTGTGGAGGCTCGGGACCATAAGTCCGACCTCTATACTTTTTTGAAGCTCCTCCCCCTTCTTTCCATGGTGTGACGGCGGATCCCCTTGCTCCAGAAAGGTGGTTGAGAGAGATTGATAAGATTTTCTCTACCATGCATTGCATGTATTGTCAGCGTATCACTCTAGCCACGTTCATGTTAAAGGACGATGCAGCGGATTGGTGGGCCACCCGTTCGGTTGATATTCCTGGAGGTGTGAAGCAGTTGACCTGGACCGGGTTCCGTGACCTATTCTTGGGTGAATATTTCCCTTTCCCGACGCGGCAGCTGGTGATGCAGGAGTTTGAACAGTTAACGCAGGGGTCTATGTCAGTGGCGTCTTATTCAGCGAGGTTCACGACGCTATCACGTTACGCTCCTGCCCTTGTTGCTGATGAGGAGACACGCTGCAGACGCTTTGAGATGGGGCTCAGCAGCAGGATGAGGGTGCATGTTACGTCACAGGCATTGACGAGTTTCAGTGCCTTATTATCGCGCGCTGTGACTGTCGAGCGTGACCTTGGGGCACCCCCGGTGAGTCAGACATCCCCGGCAGGCCAAGATCCTCCTCGTCAGCAAGGTGATGGGTGCCGCGATGCTCGCAATAAGCGTCGCCGCTCTGATCGATTGACTGTCTCCCCTGCCCCTACTACTATGCCAACACAGGGTGCTGCGCCTACCGCCGTTGTCCCAGTTCAGGCAAGAGCCCCCGAACAACGCCGATGTTACCATTGCCAGCATGTTGGGCACATTGCGCGATTCTGTCCTAATGCTGGACGACCACGAGTTTATGATCCGAGGTTCCAGCAGCAGCAGCCGCGCCAGCCGCAACCGCAGCGTCAACCACAGCCATCGCAGGGTGGTCGCGTGGATCAGAGTAGACTGCGTCCACAGCGGGATCGACAGATTCAGCCCCCACCACAGTTTTTTCCAGGCCGGGTAGCAGCACTCACTGTTGATGAGGCACAAACATCAAGTAGCGTGGTCCAAGGTACTATTATGATCTCCTAGCACCCTGCTTATGCTTTGTTTGATTATGGGGCCACGCATTCTTTTATCTCTCCTGCTTTTGCCTGCCATGTGGGAGCGGTGTCGGATCTCCTCCCAATTACATTAGAGGTTACGTTGCCAGCAGGCGAATGTATTATTCTTAGTACGGTTTATCGAAGTTGTTTAGTGTCGATAGGAGAATATGAGTTTGCAGTAGAGTTAGTAGAGCTTGCCATGTTGGATTTTGACGTCATCCTAGGGATGGATTGGCTCTTTGCTTGCCATGCCAGCATTGACTGTTTTGTGAAAACAGTAGTGTTCCGCATCCCTGACCGAAGGACCTTCCAGTTTGTTGGCGATCAAGACCGAGCTCCATTGGGATTTGTGTCCTCCCTCCGAGCATGGAAGCTCCTCCAGGGCGGATGCGAGGGGTATTTGGCATATGTATCAGCTGTTGATGCACCCTCGAAGGAAGGTATCAGTGAGACTCCGATTGTGGCAGAATATCCTGTGGTCTTTCCTGATGATCTTCCAGGACTACCACCAGACCGTGAGATTGAGTTTGAGATCAATCTGGTTTCGGGTACCGAGTCGATTTTAAAGGCTCCGTATCGGATGGCTCCTGCCAAACTGCGTGTGCTCAAGGAGCAATTGGCAGAATTATTGGAGAAGGGGTTCGCACGTCCGAGTGTGTCTCCTTGGGGAGCCCCCGTGCTGTTCGTGAGGAAGAAGGATGGCTCGTTGTGTCTTTCTATTGATTACAGGCAGCTGAACCAGCGGACAGTGAAGAACAAGTACCCCCTTCCGTGAATTGATGATCTGTTTGACCAGCTTCAGGGAGCATGTGTCTTCTCCAAGATCGATCTTCACTCGGGGTACTATCAATTGAAGATCCGTGAGTTTGATATTCCGAAGACGGCTTTTTGAATACGGGCATTATGAGTTCTTAGTGATACCGTTCGGGTTGACGAATACACCGGCGGCCTTCATGGATCTTATGAACCGGGTGTTTAGACCCTTTTTGGACTCCTTCGTGGTTGTCTTCATTGATGACATCCTGATCTACTCGAAGAGCAATGAGGAGCACGCAGTCCACCTTCGCACTGTCTTGGAGACTTTGGCTCGACATCAGTTGTACGCCAAGTTGAGCAAGTTGGAGTTTTGGTTGGAACGTGTGACCTTTTTGGGCCATGTAATTTCCGGTGAGGGAATATCCGTGGACCCGGATAAGATGCTTGCTGTGACGAATTGGCGGTGACCGTCGAATCCCACAGAGATCCAGAGTTTCTTGGGATTGGCAGGTTACTACCGGAGATTTGTGGAGGGTTTCTCCAAGATTGCCGTTCCCCTGACCCGCCTCACACGGAAGGGTGTTCGGTTTGAGTGGTTCCCAGCTTGTGAGGAGTGCTTCCTGGAGTTGAAACGAAGGCTCACATCAGCGCCAGTTCTTACCATTCCGTGTGGGAGTGGTGGTTTCACAGTCTACTCCGATGCGTCGCGGTTGGGGTTGGACTGTGTCCTGATGCAACACGGTAAGGTGGTAGCTTACGCATCACGTTAATTGAAGCCCCATGAACAGAATTACCCCACCCACGACTTGGAGCTAGCAGTGATTATCTTCGCAGTGAAGATTTGGAGGCATTATCTGTATGGTGAGCAGTTTGAACTCTTCACAGACCACAAGAGCCTTACATACTTGCAATCCCAGCCGGAGCTCAACATGCGTCAGCGACGCTGGATTGAATTTCTGAAGGACTATGACTGCGACATTGCTTACCATCCAGGTAAGGCAAATGTTGTGGCCGATGCTCTCAGCAGGCAGCCACTGGGCTTGATTTCACATCTGGTAGTCCGTCGTTGGCGACTATTGGAGGAGTTCGCGAATTTGTTGAGTATCAAGGAGACGAGTACTGGCAATTTGCTGGCTCGACTGGTGGTTCAACCTGTTCTGCTGGATGAGATCCGCCTGGCACAAGGGCGAGATCCTCACTTCCTAGTCCTATCAGAGGGCGTCACTCGAGGTGAGCGACCGGACTATTAGATTGGCGGGGATGGCATCTTGAGATTCAGGGGTAGAGTTTGCATCCCCAATGACACAGAGCTGAAGCAGAAGATCTTGGATGAGGCTCATCGTTCCTGTTACATGGTGCATCCTGGTAGCACAAAAATGTATCGGAGCCTCCGTCATGGTTACTGGTGGCGTGGTATGAAGGCTGATGTTGGAAGTTTTGTCGCTCGTTGCTTGGTGTGCCAGTAGGTGAAGACGGAGCATCAGCGTCCCGCTGGGAAGCTGCAATCCATTGAGATTCCTCAGTGGAAGTGGGAGCACATTACCATTATAACGCCCCACATTTACCTAACCGCTTATCGGACGGTAAACGGGTCGCTACTAAATTTAATCCAATTATAAGACCAAAGTTTGCAACTCTTTTTTTTTTTTTTAAATGAATGATACCAATATAATATAAATATAATAAAAAAAAATGATGGCAATAAAGTAAATAATATCAAAGGGTTTTAAATCACCAATTGTCTTACAAAATATCAGAGTTTAACATAAATAAAATATTCGTATGGAAAGACATACTAAACCACCCCTGTGGGAGCCATCTAAACTAAAGTAAATCCAAATAATTGACCGTGACTATTATTTATTCTCCAGTACTGCTACCTCGACGAGATCCCTGAAGCACATGAAAAGTTCAAGCTTTGTCTTGGTCCTCAGAAGATGAGCTACCTGGTTATGAAACAACCAGCCCATATCGAAAAGGGTGAGTAATTAACTCAGTGAATAAGCCCACTGACAAATTATCTCACGTGACAGTATATATAAAAATAAAGTTTTATGAAAATCAGAATTTCATTTAATAAATCTTTTATTTTATTAAATAAATTTAAAATCATGAACTTTAAAAAAATATTTTAATGCGCACGTGGCCCAATCCTTGGCCCACATTAGAGAAATCATGAGAGTTAAATGATACCAACATATATATATATATATATATATAAAGTTATATATAAAAACAAAACAAGAATTTTCTTAACTAAATCAATTTAAATGCATGAGCTTAATAAAATATAATTTTAATGCATCACGTGACCCAATCCTTTGTTCACGTCATAGAAATCATGCAGCTTAAATGATATGACCGGGTAGGGTTCTCAATTGGAAGAACCGTTTCCCAAAACAGGTGTGCCAAGCCCCAAGCGACTAAATCGCTCAAAAAGCTCCCTCGAGGAGACGTCGGATCTAGAAGACGCTGATGGGTCGCCGCTGCCATCACTACGAGAACACCAGCACAGGATGCCCCGGTTGCTGCAGACTCCAAACAAAGGAATCCGCCGCTGCAAGGAATGCTTTACCACACCCCTCACCGATCTTGGGACTCTTCGAGTCCTAGACCTTCCTCCCCAAAGGCGAAATACTACGGGGGGATTTATTCCAGAAAATATGTCATGATATGCATCTTGATAAAATCTCCTAGGACTAGGTTGTCTCCACTAGTCCTAAATTTTTCCAAAACTCTCGAAATGAAAATCTTTAAACCAAATATTATTTCGAAAGCATAAGCATCAGAATAATATTATGTTAATTCTTGATACATGAATAGCATAATTCATGCTATTTTAATGACATGATGAATGAATTAAATCATGCAACTTCATTCAACGAAAATGCAATTTGATCAATATGAAGAAAATATCCAAATCATGCAAATTTATCAAAATATAAATGCATGGATGACACATAATATCACACAAATATGATTGGCATATGAAATTCAATGTTATAGAGCAAAAGCTCACACGAAATAAATCGATAGGCCTACTCACCTTCGGTCCACGCAAGCATCAACAATACACACTCGCACGTTGATAACCTAGCATAACAATTATACAATAATAGATCAGAAACAATCAATCACGACCCAAACAACTGACAACCAACTTATAACAGCACTATGTCCAATAATCCCAAAAGCCGATATCTTATAGACATACAATCAACAACTCACTTCAAAGTCCTAATGAAAATCCCAACTTCGAATAAATATTAGAATACTCATATACTCACAATGATCCGATCCGATAATCAATATCCATTTATTCCATAAGACCCATATGATCGATCAATCCTCGAATAAAATATTTGAACAAATCCAATAAGGCTCAACTATAATTCCATGATCGAGTAACTCAAATCCAATCAATTTACATCCAAATAACAACAATATCCAATCAATATTCATTGATCCCACTAAACCAAATTATCGATTTAAGATTCTATTTAAGTTCTCAAGATCAATAAAATCATCAAAACCCGCAAAACCAACTATACTTCATTAAACATCAAATTTGGGATCATCTAAATCTCTAACATTCATCAAACTTGGTCATCAAGCTAAATATTTGAATTTCAATAAACTGCACAGAAATCTTTCAAAAACCATAACTTTCTATCCGTAACTCCGAATTGGACGGTTAATGATTCGTTGGAAAGCTCTTTTCAAAACCTATTTCTGTTTGTCAAATACATTTTTTCCAGAAACGACTCTATCATAGTCAAAAACACGATTTACGTCCAAGCATAAAATCAACCCGAAAATGGCCATTAAATCCCCAAAACTAATAAATCTAATTTGATCTTAAGAATTCCTTTGAGATCCATAAAAATCAAATCAAATAATCACTAAATTAAATCAATCAAACCCTAACCCTAATCCATCAAACTTCTTCCCCAAACAATTACTTGACGTAATCATATCCTAACAAAAATAAATTAAAACTAACAAAATCAATAGGGAATGATATCTCACCTTAGATCCGATTACACCACCCACCATCTCCATCTAGGGTTAGATCATCACAACCCTTCATAACTTCTGAGATTTGGATGAAAAACCCTAACCCAAACATGTTATTTAAAGGGGTTTACTGAAATCACAAAACGACCCCTGAAGTGTTTCCAGTTTACAATGACATCCCTACCCGATTTACAAACAGACCCCTATCCGATTTACAGAAATGTCCCAGAAGGCTATAAAAATGTATTCTGGATTCGCAACTAGATCCCTAGGCCCAATAACTTGACACTAAGCCTAAAAATCAAATTTTTTCGAACTCTGAATCTCACCAAATTTCAACCAAAGTATCTTAACACTATAAAAATCTACAGAAAAATATAAAATAATTATTTCAACATCAATTTATAATTATCATAATTATAAATCAAATTGGACCTATTTGGGCCCACCGCCAAATCTGAAAAAATGAAATATAAAAAATCAAAATTTAAAATTTCCATTATATATTTAAAATAAATATATAAGGCCGAAAAATACCGAAACGTTACAACCATGGACTTTGTGTCCGGCTTGCCAAAGTCACGTTTTGGTCGTGATACCATCTGGGTGATCATCGATCAACTGACTAAGTCTGCACACTTCCTTCCAATCTGACTCACCGATTCCCTGGACACCTTGGCACGATTATTTATCTCTGAGATTGTTTGTCTGCACGGTACCCCTGTTTGTATCATTTTGGATCGAGATGCAAGATTCACTTCGAGGTTCTGGGGTAGTCTTCAGCACGCCCTGGGTACGACCCTGCATTTCAGTACTTCATTCCATCCACAGACAAACGGCCAGTCAGAGAGGACAATTCTGACCTTGGAGGACATGTTGCGTGCATGCGTCCTTGATTTTGGCGGTAGTTGGGAAGGGCATCTTCCGTTAGTGGAGTTTGCCTATAACAACAGCTACCATTCAAGCATTCAGATGGCACCGTATGAGGCTCTCTATGGTCGCAGCTGCAGATCTCCCTTGTGTTGGGACGAGGTTGGAGAGCGTCAGCTTGAAGGGCCAGAGGTTGTCCAGCGGACCACTGAGCAAGTCAGATTGATTCGGGAGCGCATCCGCAATGCCCAGGGCCGTCAGAAGAGCTATGATGATCATCGATGTCGTGACCTCACCTTTGAGGTTGGAGATCATGTGTTTCTGAAGGTGTCCCCACGCAAGGGCATCTTCCGTCTTGGCATTCAGGGAAAGCAAAGTCCGCGGTTCATCGGCCCATTTTTAGTGCTTGAGAGGATTGGGGAGGTGGCCTATAGGGAGTCCATGCCCCCACAGCTGTCGCATGCTCATGATGTTTTTCATGTATCCCAGCTGAGGTGGTATGTCCATGATGCGTCGCACATCATTTCGCATGAGCCTCTCGTTTTTGAGCTGGATTTATCCTTCGTTGAGCAACCTATCAACATCTTAGATCAGCGTGAGAAGAGGCACCACACCAAAACCGTGTCATTGGTCAAGGTGCGTTGGCAGCTTCAATCGGGTGCCGAGGCCACTTGGGAGCGAGAGGACATCATGCGTGACTCTTATCCACATCTTTTCCCTTCTTAGTCTGTAATTTTGGAGACAAAATTTTTTAAGGAGGGGAGAATGTTAAGTTTGTGTCATTTTAGAATTTATAATATGGGTATTATTATTATTTTGGGTAATTGAAAATGTTTATTTTATTTTATTTTATTTTATTGAATTTTTAGTTCTGATTGGTATCTGGACTTTAATTTGTTACTGGTTGGTGATGGATTAGCTATAGATAATCATAACCCTCTTGGTGTGATAGGGACACCTTGGGTAAGCTTAAGATGTCTCACCTCCCCATTGGTTATTTGTTTTCATTTTTTTTGAATGGATGGGTGAGATTAGCTTAAATTCACCCCCCTTATTAGCTTCACCACTATATAAACTCTTCTTTGACCTTATCTCACTCAAACCCTCATTTTTCTACCACTCTTTCTCTCTCTTTGAGGCTGTCTCAGCTGGCCTTGTCGGGTGAGTTTGGAAGGGGTGTTGGTGAAATTTTTGGTGGATCTTTGTTGGGGGAAATGTGTGGGTTATTCAGGTATGTGGAATAGCTTGTGTATATTTGTATTATGTTATTCACCCTCCCTAATCCTTTCTCCCTCTCTCTGTTTGCCCTGTTTTGTGTGGACCAGCTGGGTTTAGGATGAGGAGAAAGCTATTATGGTGATGGGAGTCCTGTGTAATACTTAGAGAGGTAAGGTAGATCTGTCTTCTTGAAAACCCTGTAATACTAGTACGTAGAGGCATATTCAAATGTTTGGGTCTGCATGTTCCATGATCATTGTTATGTCCAAATTCTACATATGAAATTTGGGGTTATAATGTTATCTGTATTGGAAGTTATAGGCTGTTTTATAAGGATTGCCCAGATTCGCGTGAGATATGACCAGCTTCCGAAGTTATTTTTTTTTTACATTTAGAAGCTTAATTAGACTCAGATGTCTGCATGGATTATGATCCTCACATGTGAATGAGTGTGTGTAAATTATTTCAAAATTTTTGGACGTGTACTTGGTGCTAGGGTGAAGAAAGTTCATGGGTGTTTGGGGGGTTGATGAGCCAGTTTTAGCATGTTTAAATTTTATGTTTTTATGCATTCTGTGGGCAATATCTGGAGCTGATATTTTAATGAAATATGCTTGTATATGTATAAGGAGATACCATATTTAATTTGAGTACCATTGGCTGTAGGATCTAGAAGTTATCGTATTTCTTGCAAGTTGGGCTGTTGTGGGAGTGCATCGTGCTCTTCCCCACCTTCGCTCTGCTCATTGTCCCACATCGACTCCTTGTGGATTGAGCGAGTGACGGTTTGGTATTGGTGAGTGGTCCGACCCATGCTATAGAAGTTATAATAACATGCTTGTTAGGTACTATGATATATTTTGTGCAATGGAATGATGCTATAGAGAACCTATTTGGGTTATATTGCTATTATATGATGATGGATGTGCTTTGTAGGATTAAATACTATGTTGTAGGATCATTTGCACATACTTATTGATATACTCCTTCGAGTTAACTATAATTTTTGCCTCTACTTGTCTTTACATCATGTTTGCATGTTTAGTGAGTGTGGATAAGGATTTGCCCCAAACAGCCTTTCCCTGCATCCTCGTGATGCACCTATTGGGAATTCTATGGATTCCAACTAGCTAGTTATCGAGTATGGTATACATTGATCAATGTGATCCCCGTGAGTGTGGAGCGTATCACCTCGGCGTCATCGTGCGTTGAAGCTACCTAGCGTCGGAGCTACCCTGTGAGGTGCCTCCCCGTGACTGGTACCATCGTGGGCAGGCTGCCAGGGAGAGGGCTACCAGATGACGTTGGGTGATTGTGGAGTATTTGTTGATAACTTGTTGTGTATTCGTTTAAGTGTTGATTATGTATTATCTTCATTGTGTGGTGGTTGGCTATTCACTGAGCTTTTAGCTCATCCCTCTTTTTCCTTTGTTTCTCTCCAGTGGAGGCAGAGCAGGTCGCGAAGGCGGAGCTCCCGTGAGGTGTTTCTTGGCTGCCTATGTTACGTCTGTCTTTTGAGGTTAGCGAGCGAGGTCGTCAGCAGTCTTGTAGTTTGTATGTATTCCTTTTTGGTGCATGGGCACATGTTGTATGTATTCCCTTGTTGATCAGACTTGGCTCACACAGGACAGTGATTGTATACCCTCTGTCTGTAATGATATTTTTGGTTACAGACTTGTTTATATTGTGCTTCTGCTTCTCAGCCTAGTCTTTGCTCTATCAGTCCTTATATGTGGATATCTAGTTAGCCTCCTGTATGATATTATGATATTGCTATTATTGTTACAAACCGGGGACGGCCGCTCCGGGGTGTAACAGACTGACCCCCCTTCGAGGAAAGACTCTCTTCCTGCTAAGGGTCTATGGCAGATCAATCACCACTTGCATTTTCGACAGCATTTAGGCTTTGACATTCTGGTAATGCTGTCAGAATAGATGCTAAACAGGAGTGGTTGAGAAGGCATCAAATGAGCTTCAAGATAGAAAAGAATCGATACACAATGAATGATACATCAGAAAATTCAAGTGTCATTCCCCTAAAGATCCTGCAATTTGAGCCTCCACAGAGGACTGACCTTGCACCATCATTTCCTAGGGGTCATCCTTCAGTGCTATATACTATCTTTTCCTGCTTTCCTATTTCTAAAATACTTTACATGCTTTCACAAAAAAAAGGGATAACAAAAAAAAGAAGAGATTTGTTTACCAATACATGCTTTAAAAAATAAAAAGAAAAAAGAAGAAAAAAGAAGAGAGACGAAAAAAGATTAAGAGTGGTAGATCATGCCCATGCCTACCAAAGAAGGGTGGCAAAGGCATTTGAAAAGAAGGTAATAGAAAGACAATTTAAAATCGGGGAGTTAGTACTTAAGCAAATCATGCCATCAAGACAGCCTCACCCAAGAGGGAAGTTGCATCCCACATGGGAGGGACCCTATGTGATCACCCATGCCTATTTCGGGAATGCCTACCGCTTGGTAGATGTCGAAGGAGTCGAGGTTTCAGGTTCGTGGAATGTACTTTATCTAAAGAAATTTCATGCATGAATAGCTTTCAATACTTGAGAACTATTATTCTTTCTTTCTACAATTTCCAGTGTTTAGTACTTGATGATAGAATTATAAGACTCTCAAAGATAAACTCGTATTTATTTGAACGCATATCCACCAATCATGCCGCTTCCTTAACACACGTATGACTGGATAATTGATTTACCTAATAGAAGAGAAATTGCCTACCCCGTAGACTGGGACAATTTTAAAACCTCAAAGTAAACCTCCCTTATTTCCGTCCCACTCGTATTAACCCAAGGACAAAATGAGGAATTAGCTGGACCTGGCATATGTCCCAAAACTAGCTCTGACATTATACAAACACTTCTAGAGGAGAAGCATGAAAATAATCGGGGTAAAAAACAGAAGAGCCCCCCCCCCTCAAATTAAAAAATCAGGCAATGAGAGACCAACAAAAAAAAACACCCAAGTGAACGGGTTAAACTCTCTACTTTTGCAGGTTTTCACGCCTTTACGCACAAGTATATGCCAAACAAACGGCTATACTAGTACAGGTCTAAACAACGGACTGTACTCTCCACCCAAAATAAAGAAGTGATAAAAAGAAGAAAGCCAGAGGGACCTAGAAAGCAGGACATATGCTAGACTGGGACAATTCTAAAATATTGCCCGAAAGGAAGATATTACTCTTACCCCATTCTCCCCCCCCCCTTTTTATTTCGCAATGTGATTCAAAATTGAATTATGTCTACCGAGAAAGGCGAAATTTTGATCAAGTGTAGACAATTTCCATGTTTACAACTGCACACACTCACATGAATTCACTTAGAAACTTGCCTATCCAAAAGAAGCTTATCTGACTTGACTCCTGGTACACTCATGGATTTTTCAGCATGTTTAGAATAATACGATCAAGCATTTGAGAACCATGAACCTAGAAAAACCAACACCTAAGGCTTATACCTTTCAAATACAATCCTGGTTTGGACATGAGTGACCACAAGGGCCCCTCCATAGGGACTCGATGGTATCTTTTACTTAAGAAAGTCAAGAACGTTGCCCTCTCACATAAAAGACCATTGAAAAATTAAAATGCCCCTTATGCCACTTATACTTACGCATAAGCTCGCATTTTCCTTTTCCAAAACACCTAGGCACCCGATTTTCTTGAAATATTAAAGTTGACCCCTCGTACCAACATTAAAATTGTCCCCATCTACACTCATTTCATGGCCTTCCGCACATGCTTGAGAAGAAATTGTCCCACTTTCACACATACTTAAGATTTTTCTTCGCCCACGCACTTGGAATCCCTCCCTTGCGTACTAAAGCATGATTTCCCGCACTTTCCTTTCTCGCATTCGATTTCTATTTTACCTTAAGATGGATTGTAGCCCTTGACAATTCAAGCAAGAAGGGCTTGAAAGTCAGTGCAGGGGCGCAATCCGGACAGATTTAACACTTGGTCCATGAAAAGAATGTTTTTACAGATTTTGAAGGTCGAACAAACACTTAGGAGAACTTTCAGCTGCAGCAGACAGAAGTAGCAGAACCTCAAATTGCCCCAGGTAGGGGGCGGCTAAATTCAACTAGCCGTCCCACACAAGACGGCTAGAAAGAACTAGCCGCCCCTGCCCCCACCCTTTCCCTTTCAGGTAAAATGTCCTAGGCAAGGGGCGGCTGAACCAAACTAGCCGCCCCTCACTGGGCGGCTAGTTTGAACTAGCCACCCCCTGCCTGCTGCCCAAAAATCTGTTGTCAATCCCATTTTAATCAACTCTTCAAATCTCCAATACCTGTTAAGAGCATTTCTTTCCAAAAAATTGCACATACACATCTCGTACGCATATACATTCATGAAACCCATATAAATATACTTCGAAAAACAACCATAGCTCGAAATCATATGTCCATCTATGAATCAAACCTATGAAGGCCAAGATTCATTTACACACACATACACATCCATGAAAATTAAGAAAAGGGGGAGGGGCTTTCTAAACATCCATTCTAACTAAACAAAACCATACATGCAAAAAAAAAGGAAATCATAAAATTGTCCCATCAAGATTATAAACCATAAATTGTTTGCAAAGCTCAAAATTGCATAAAGGGGTTTCTAAAGAAAGAAAGAAAAGATAAATCCTTCAAATACTCCAAACCCTGAATGTCTTGAGCCGTGCATCACCGAAATATCACCTGAGTCAAAAAGAAAAGAAGAAAAGCATGAATTCCTTGCATATATACTATTCTTCTACCCCAAACAAAGACACAAGGGAATATACCTCGGAGAGTTATCATCATCTGCGGGAGGCTGGGTAGGAGAAACGTCCTGACTTGGCTGGGAAGGGAGCGGCGGCTGATGAGAAGACTGGACCTCTGGAGCATCAGGAATGGCAGGAGTCTCTCGAACTGAAGATGCGACCCTCGCATATATCCCACGACTCTTGGACGCCGAGGGACTAGAAGCGCGACTGAAGGTGGCCCTGGTAGCAAGAGAAGCCGAGACGGAATGCTCGGGCTCAAGAGGAGGGAGGTCGAGATCCACCTCGGTCATAACCCCTCCGCCAACCAATTTCCCTCGCATGGTGACTTCCCAGAGGAGGACCTGCTGAGTATCTCTATCTCTCCCTTCCAACCTCCCTCGAAGACGCGTCTCCACCGCCCTCAACCTCTCCTCAAGCTCCCGTGATCTCGTCTCAGCAGCCCGGAGCCTGTCCTTGCTCGATCGAAGTGCCTCTCGATCTCTATCCCTGGCAGCTTTGAGAGAATGAAGCAAATCCCCCATCAAACCCCCGAGAACGTCCACCGAAGCCTCCAACTCCGATACCCTCATCTGGAGGGAGTCCCTCTCGCGACTCAGGGTGATGAACTCCTCCTCCCTCGATGCCATCTTGGACCTCAGCCGGTCCGTTTCCTCCTCAGCCCGAGAAGCCCTGCCCCTCGCCTGGCCCAGCTCCATCCGTGTGGCCGCCAATTTGCTCCGGGCCGCATCTAACTCCCTCATCAACTCGAGCTCTCGCTCAGAAACCATGAAAGGAGGAGGAGCAGAAGAAGAAGAGGCACCGACTGCTCTCGCTCTCGACAGAGCATCCACCTGAGCCTCGAGGACCCGAACCTGGTTCTGTAACCGGCACCTCTGAGCCCTCAAGTGCTCCACTTGCCCACTACGCGCTTGAAGGTGCTCATTGGTGGTCTTGAGTCTCTTCTCCATCTCATTCAACTCAACCTGCAAAAGAGACACCACTTAGAAAATAATCAAACAAAAGAGAACGAGAAAGAGAAGAAGGGTTTCTAACTTACGTAGGCGTCCGGGATCTCCTCCTCCATCGTCCCAAGGATGGCCGCATACTCCTGACGATACCAAGCTAGGTAGTCGTCGTCTGAAGTCACCTCAGGACGACGCTCCACCAAGGCACCCTGGCTCATCCATCCCGCCACATACGTAGAGTAATTCCTCGGGAATTTTGTATCCCGAGGAATCCCGGCCACAGGGAAGGAAGGACGCTTCGGTAGTGGATCAGGCACCCACTGGTGATACCCAAACTGGTGGACGACCTGGTTGATCGCATGAAACATGACCTCATTGAAGTAGATCAGCCAGATATCCCGCGACAGATCCTCGGGAACCTCCTCCTCCGTATAGGGCCTCCACGTCATCTATAAAGCATCAAAAGATTGGAAGAGCGTTTAGCCAAAAGAAAACCAAATACAACCCAAAGAAAACTCGAAGAAAAATTTATACCTCTTCCTCCGTCAAGACGCGGAAGGCCTCTTAGAATTGGGCGAGGCGGTGCAAGCGTGAAGATCCCCGGGGTGCCCACCTCATAGCCCAAGGGAGAGCACGGTCAAATGGCGCCAGAATCGGGCGGTCAATGGCGAAGTGCTCATATCCAAAAATCTAGCAAAGCGAGAGGGAAATTGTCATGATCAAGTGAACTAAACAAAGAAGAAGACGCCTACTACTCACTTACACATACCTGAAGGAATGGCGCAAAGCCGCCAAGATTCTTGTCCCCGGCCCGCTTCACCTTCTTCGAGAGCTCCGCGATGAGATGGGCGAGCATCGCCGCTCCCCAGGCAAGCGTCCCATGCCCTCCTGGTCCCTCATCAGCAACAGGGAATGAGAGGAGACCTTATCAGAGGCCGTCGAGAAAAGGACCTGGTCAAAGAAATAAAGGAAGAACGCCCTCAACTCCCTCCGTGCCCTCTGTGGGCACGCGGCCGCCTCTCTCGCCTCGATCATCGCCCGCCTCCTCTCGAAGCTAGCTACAGCTTCACCCTTCTGACGCTCTGTGAAGGAACCGAGGCCATTCTGCCCCGAAAGCCTCCCCAAAGGGATCCGGTTCAACGTCCGCTCCCACTCCACGAACTCCCATTCCCTGATAACTCTTGAAACAGCCCCCTATAGTCAGCAAGGGTGGCCGCGATCACTGCTTCCCCTGACACTGGAAGACCGGTGATCCGATAGACGACCTCAAGAGTTGGCATAATGGCGTCGGTGGGGAGAATGAAAGAGCAACTCTCCCGATCCCACCTCTCCGCCAACGCTTCCACATAAGGACGGTGGATGTGGAACCGCTCAATCAGAAAGAAGGAATGGAAGCCCGCTTCGTCCACCAACCTCCTCTCCCCCTGCCCCAAGGCATCGTACCACCTCTTCGTCCCGTGCCACAAAGCCCGGATATGATTTGACCGCTATAAACGAACGAAGAAAACATGGATTAGTTTAAAGAGCAATCGAGAGGTAAGAATCCAAAGCCTAAAAATTCACTCAGAAATCATGTTTAGCGAGATAAAATTTCCATATGCTAAACCAAAAACAAAAGCATGAAAATAGGAAACTTAACTCACATAAGGGTCCACCTCCCATTATTTACAAAACACTCTTCATATGACCACACATGCTAAAAATATTAATCCCACCATGGTCTCCACTTACACACTTCTTTCATCACAGTCTATCATGCTTATATACTTTCCATAAACTCACCTAAACATGTGGAAGAATACTTGGACCCATGAAATGCATGCATACACTCCCTCATGCTCTACCACGATCAAAACACATATGAAGACACACCTCAAAAAATATATGCACACAAAAATATATCGCATGCAAGCATACTAGCCATACCATTCCTCTCTTCTTTCTAAAAAAATAAATAGAGCAAACATGGATATGTGTATGAAAAATTATCCCCCTTTCTAAAAACAAACCCATATCAACATGCTTACTATCCCACCATGATTAACTTATACACAAGCATGCCTATTAAAAACACGCATATACAAGTATTATACACTAGTCACCTATTCATACCACCAAAGACACGCATATATACCAAATAAAAAGCTAGAGTAAAAGAGGTCAGGGAATTACCATGGCCCGTGTGGACCCGAGAACGTCCACCTCGGCCTCGTCGGGATCGTCCATCCCATCGTCGTCCCCCTCCTCCTCATCCTCCTCAAACACGGCCTCCTCGGCCTCAGCCTCAGCACCAACACTGGCCTCTTGGCCCCGGTGCCCGCACCCTCGGCCTCCCCGGCCTTGTCCCTAACATCTCCAGTCCCCTCCACCCTCCCCGCGCCGGAGACAAACTCTGCAAAGGCCCCCATAGCCCTTCTTTCCTGCTCCTCAGCCCTGGCCTCCGTGGCCTCCCTATCCAGCATCCCAACAATGGCATCCAACGATGCCCTCACATCCTCACTAACTCCCTCAGCCCCTACCCCCTCGGTTGCGCCCTCGACCGGTCCACCGACCTTCGAAACCACCTCTTCGACCGCCACTGATCGATCCCCACGTCTCATCTTGCGTGTATAGCCAATCATACTTCCCCCTACCTCCGGGACAGTCCCCGAAGGCGTACCCCCGACCTCATCTGCCCGGGTGTCCACCGACGGCACCTCTGTCATACCCATAGCCTCGACCTCCGGCGTATCGCTCTCCAATGATGAAGAGCTCAGGCTACGCTCTCCACGAGCCACCTGTGGTCGTTTCGCCCTCAAAGCAATCGCCTTTGACCTCGTCATCTTCCTCGGTTTGAAAAGAAAAATGAGAACCCAAACCCAGGGTTTCAAAATCTAGGGCGAAAGGAAGATCTAGGTCAAAATGGAGGAAGAAAAGGCAAAGAAATCAAAGTTTTTTCGGTTTAAAACGGACAAGAAGGAGTAATAGAGGGAGAGAAACCATTTTTGAAACGTATGAAGAGAGAGAGAGGGTCATTTCGGTGATAAGGGACCCAGTAATGGGGCGGCTACCCGCGAGTAGCCGCCCCCTCTCGGGCGGCTAGTTACAACTAGCCACCCCTTCTAGTTTTTCAACTTCCATTTAAAGCCCCTTTCCAAATCCTAAATTCAAGTTTTCTAAAAAAAACAAACAGTCATGTATTGGCTTATTTCCAGGCACTACTTGATCAAACATGACTTTCCCAAAGTTTTACCACACTTTCAGTACCATTCAGTTCGAATTTCTTCAGTTCTGGTTCTTTTTCAGAGTTCTTATCCTTCGGATGATCCAATTCACCAACTCAACTCTCTACTTGCTTTCTGTCAGCGATATCCCCTCCTTGCTGAGTTTTCCCAAGCACGGGAATGGTAGGCACGAGGAAACTGACGTTGGGCTGCTCCGTGCACGATAGCTAAGAACCCCGACTGTGGGTTGGATCACTCACCATTTACTTTTCCCGCCTTCCACCTGGATCATCCGTTCGGTTGAAAATTCTAAGTCAAGTCCTAGCCTCTAACGGTCTAAATCAACTCCCCGAATAGTACTGTTCGTGTTGTCATAACTTCTTGAAAGTCAGACCGGCCAAAATAGGGGTCTCTTTCCTTATCATCGGTCAAAGTCTTTCCTGCTTTGAGCAATGATTCCGTCCGATGAGAGACAATTGTAGATACCCCAATTTTGACCATCCAGAAATACAGAAATACTTCAAGTAACACCTGAGAATAACCTACATTTGGGCATCTAATAGAAAACCAGAAGTTCAGGAAACCGAAAACCCTAACCCAAACCCTGGCCCAAACCGGGAACCCTAACCAAAACCCTAAACTGAAAACCCAAACCCTGGCCCAAACCCGGAACCCTAACCTAAACCCTAAACCAAAAACCCTAACCCTAAACCAAACCCTGGCCCAAACCCTAACCCTAAACTAAACCCTTGGTCCAAAACCTAAAAACCTAGCCCCAACCCTAAACCCACCTAGAGAACCCCAAAAAATTTAAAACCTAAGAAACCCTGGAAAGGGGCGGCTAGCCCTAACTAACAGCCCCATACCATGCGGCTAGTTGGCACTAGCCACCCCCCTAGCAGACCCTGAACCGCTTCCCTGGATGGGACATAAATCAGCATTAAATGCTGATCATTGCGGCGGGTTGTGGCCTTTAGCCGCCCCATCTTGGAGGGATCAATCCAAGTAACCGACCCGAGCCACCGCTTGTCAGAGATGGGATGTTTGGCAGGTCATGATGGGGGCGGCTACCAGAAAGTAGCCGCGCCATTCTGGGCGGCTAGTTAGGACTAGCCGCCCTTCACCTGGTCCTGACAGAAGAACCATAGAATTAATGCGGGGCCTAGTCAAACACACTATTAACCAAGCCATTCTATTACCCCCTGGACATTCTCATGCCTCTTTTTTACTATAAATAGAGGAGGTCCCAAGCCTTTAAACAACATCCACCAATCTCCAATCGACAATCCTCACTTGATTGACCATTCCCTTCCACCACTAGAAATCCCTAGAGAGAGAGAGAGTCCCCCTTTTGTGAGAGAAAAATCCATTCCCTACACAAAAACACTCTCTCATTCCACCCTCAAAAAACCCGGGTTAAACCTATCTTAACCTCTGTCCAAAACCAAACCCATTTCCTACCGAAGTTCTGCCCAAACCAACCCAGGTCCCGGATAGCTAAACCCTAGTAGCTGCCCCATACCCGACGGCTCAAACCTATTAGCCGCCCCATATCCACACCCACCCTTTGTCCCAAGACTCCTTTAGTCAATCCCCGGAAGTAGAATATGATTACCTATTTTTCACCTCTGTGTACGGTATATCCATGACTCAGAGCGGAGACCCCACAAACACCCCACGTAGGCGATCAAGTCCGACCCAACCTTTTCCTGCTTTTCAAAAAAGCGGGTGACGATCAAACAGAACCTTGAATCCTCTTGATCCGCTGTCGGGCGCCTCAACCAGGAACGACACCGCCCTTCCGAGAGACGATCCGACCGAGCCCGCCAGGGCACGCATCAGATCCGAATCCCCGAAGAACCCCCACACACGCGGATTTTTCACACACCGACAGTAGGCAGCCTATGAAAGAGGTCGCGCGACAGCACTCTTGGTAGATGAGATCAATTTGGAGATTACTAACTGAAGGTAATCGATAAGTTGAAAGTTGAAAGTTGAAAAGTAGCAACACTGTTACTTCCGACAGCCAGGCACAGTCTCTCCCCCTCTACCCAAAAATCCCTTTTTCATATAATCCTACGACAAAAATTCATTAGCCTAATCCTCTTTGAAGTTCCTAATCCCGCGAAATACAAATCTAACTGTGAGGGTAAAATATCCTCAAAAAGAATTTATGAAAATTTACGAAATAGTTATTTTTATGGTCATTAATGTAAATGTAAATATGAAAATGAAAATTGAAACCGTAATAGAGACTTACCATAAATAACTTTATGGGCTCAAATGATGACACTAAAATATTTATTTTATAATTTCCATATGTGTCTTAATGGTCTAAAAAAAAATTGAAGTTCGGCGAGTCATGTTTTGAGACTAGGGACTTCGTTATAAATCTTAAAATATGAATGAGGGTTCTGTTTGTAACATAAATAGAGGTCTAGTAGTAAAATTGGTACAAACTAAGGGTGGAACTTCAAATATCCCTGAAAAAGAGTTCTCAGGGACCTAGTAATAAATATGATGGACCTGGGGGCCCATTGGCAAATAACCACAATAAAGGACAAAGGTGGTCGATTTTTTCAGAGACCTAATTATAAATATGAGGGATCTCGAAGTCTATCTGCAATTGTGCGATTAAAGTGTTTCGTAGTAATGTTTGGCATTAAAGTGTTTTTATGGGCAACATTTTTGTCTTCATCATGGTGCATGGTGCATTAAAGTGTGTATAAAGAAATTATGAAAATTTACGAAATAGTTAGTTTTATGATCATTAATGTAAATGTAAATATGAAAATGAAAACTAAAACCGTAGTAGAGACTTGACATAAATAAGTTTATGGGCTTAAATGATGACACTAAAATATTTATTTTAGAATTTCATATGTATCTTAATGGTCTAAATAAAAATTCGAAGTTCGGTGAGTCATGTTTTGAGGCCAGGGACTTTGTTATAAATCTTAAAATTTGAATGAGGGATCTGTTTATAACATAAATAAGGGTCTAGTAGTAAAACTGGTACAAACTAAGGGTGAAACTTCAAATATCCCCGAAAAAGAGTTCTCAGGGACCTAGTATTAAATATGATGGACCTGGGGGCCTATCCATAAATAACCATAGAAAAGGACAAATGTGACCAATTTTTTCAAGGACCTAGTTATATGTAGGAGGGATCTATGAGCCTATCTGCAAATTGTGACACCTGGCCCATCGAGGAGAGGCCCAACAGTCCCGAGAGGCCCATGGATTGGGTGAGGGTGAGGGTGAGGTGTTTAGTCTCACATCGTTTGAGGGGAGAAGATAGTATGTGCTTATATGTGAGCACTCTTACACACCAAGACTCGTTTTAAAGCCGTGAGCCCATTTAGGGGCTAAGGAGGATAATTTCTCCTCACTGTTAAATTTATGATTTTGGGATCTGGAACTTCAAAAGGGTTTGGGTAATGGATTTTAGGTGGCAGATTTATGCAGAAAATGGGTTTTCGGTGGGGAAGGGAGAGATTGTGCCTAACTATGACTAAATTGTCACTCTGACTGTTCTCGATTGCTCGATTCGATCTCGTGATAGCCGTAAGAGTGCTGTCACGCGACCTCTTTATAGGCTGCCTACGTACCCCTGGGGGATCAAGTCTCACGTAGTTCAGTTGGTTACTTTGTAACCATTTTGCCACTAAGAGATAGTGGACTATTTTTAAGGGAAACGTTCCCTGCATTTATTCTCCACATCGACCCTTAATTACCCACATATAGATGAGAATGGGCATTAAGTACCAATGTGGCGGTTACAGACGTTTGGGGTCTTCTAACCATTGCTACGTCTACTCGTGTGTTATGCTTCCGCGTGCTTTACCGAAGAGTAAGGTCAACCGACCAGTCCTGGCGTCTGGTCGTGCCTTATATCATTTGCACCTGAGTGATAAGGTCACTCGATCAAACCTGTCGTCTGGTCATGCCTTAGATCACTTGCACCTGAGTGATAAGGTTGCCCCGACCAGACTTGTCGTCTCGTCGTGCCTTAGATCATTCGAGATGTCATTTCTTCTCGAGATAACTGACTATCCGACAAGATCCTTAAGTCTAGTCGTGTCAGCACTCCAGATGACGTCGTGTTTCGTGGGTCAGGCCTGACGGGCCTCACGCCAGATAGCCCACATATCGCTTGTACATGGCACATGTCTTAGTGCAGATTTTTAACTCCACAGATGCCCCCTCTCCTGTACTTTTGACGTGTCGAGAGAGCAAGAGATATGAAAAAATTTGGTCGCCTCTCACCCTTCTTCGGGAGTCAAAATCTGATCGTCTGACCCCTCAAGATTTTTTGATCTGCTGCGGATTTGACGGCTGATTTGCTGAGTCAGCTCTTAATGCCGCGTGACCTCCCACGACATTCCTTTAAAAATCCAAACGTCGGCGTCTCTTAGGGCTTTGTGAAACCCTTTTTCGAGGCATTGATTACCCCTCAATATCCGCAGTGAATTATTGCTGCCGTCTTTTTCAAGCGTCGCCGATGCTGTATTTAAAGGTTGATTGAGGAGTTGGAAATTTTTTTAGACTTCTCGGTTGATGAGTTGTCCAAAGATGAGATTCCCACCCCTTTCCTTGACTCTTTCCTCCTCCATCCAAGTTATTTCACGGATGGAGGTCTTTCCCTGCCTCTGCCACGCCTGATGGCTGAGTTTCTTGACTTCTTTCATCTTCACCCCATCTTGGTCGTCCCCAACGTATACTGCATCTTGATGTGCGAGGTTGAGTTAGGAAAGAGGACGGGGGCTGAGTTGGGCCTGGCGGCGATCCGGTGGATCTACCAGGTGAAGGGCTTGACCTCTGGGCAATCCCCATTCTTCTATATCTCCCGCCATGCTCGGGCACCAGAACTGGTACTCGACATGTTCCGAGACGATATCTATGATTGGGAGAGCCGTTGGGTGCTGATTCGGGGCCCATGGATGCCAGTTGGTTGGGATATCTCCTAGCGCCACTTATGTCGCCCCGGAGGCAGATGGTGGATGCCCCCAGGCCGAAGGTTGAGGAGGTGAATATGGACGCCATCTCCCGAGCGATGGAGTATCCGGACCGATCGTGGTGGGTGTTGCTCAAGTTTGAGGAACCGAGGCGTACTCCACCGATTCTAACCTTTCTTGCCGTGTGGTTGAGCCGGTGGAGGGTCAGGGTTCAGTTCATCCTCCTCCCGGACCGCACGTTGGGGCGAGGCGGCGGTCTCAAAGCTCATCTGATTGGATTATGGATCTTGTTCCACTGTTTAACTGGTGGATCTGACGTCGACGCTGCCTTCTCCTGATTCATCAATTTCAACCCTCGCCGTTCGATCGTCCTCCCCCTCCGTTTCTTCTTCTTCTACTACTTCTTCGACGCCTGCTGATGGTAAGGGTATTGCCCTTAGCCCTTGCCATATGGAGGTTGACTTTCCTCCAACAGTGTCGCCCGCGGACTTAGGTGCTGGGGCAGATGCTGCTCCTACAGCTGAAGAATGCTTGCACGGGATCCTCCTCCCTCCTGGCATCTCATCCAAGAACTTGCAAGCCTCAGCTCGTGCCACTGCCCCTTCCATAGATCATCAGCTGTGTTCTCTTCGTGAAGCTTACGAAGGTGATAAAGCAGAACATCTTTCGGACTTCATCAGCGGCTACCGCCTGGGCTATTCCGACCACTCGCGTGGTGTTTGATAGATGAGCAATGAGGAGCTGCTCACACTCTTTCATGCAGCACGGAAGAAGAGACTACGGGGAAAGGATCGAGCAGAAGATAGAACAGAAGATTAAACACACTTCATTTTATTTTTTTTATTTTTTTGTGTAACCTTTATCCATTGGATGAATAAAAATTACTTTTTCTGTTCAATCATGTTCATATCTTTATTCGTCTGTCTGATTATTACTTTATGAACACATTTCACGAGCAGTCTTTACGTGCGGCTTTCACGAACAGGCTCTACGAACAAATTCCACGAACTGCTTTTGTCTGCTCGTGATTGCCTTATCTCTATCACACGTAAGAAAGTCGTAATTAAATGCTTGCCACGTGTCCTGAACCGTCTCCTCACCTCTTGCGCTAGCAGTACCTCCAATTTCGCAGAAGATTTCAGCGATAAATCTTCCCACGATCTCGGTTTTCGCACTCCTTCATCACGATTGTGGGGGGTTCTCTAGGAGAGATTTCCCTCCATAAAATCTCTTTCGTTTCGAAGAGCAGAAGATAGAGAATCTGAAAAAGGAATACCTTCACTTCTTCTTCCCCGATTTCAAGCCTTCTTTTTTCGTGCTTTTGTCATGTCGATGGACATAGCTCAGAGGCTGTGGTCCACCTTGTCCATCCCGGACTCCATCAATATCATTGTGACTCCCTACAAAGCTTCTTCGAGATGAAAGAAAGAGCCCCTAGCAAGCTGTACATGTATCCTTCACAGATGCTGAGATGCGCTCTTTCATTCCCTCTTCTAGAGCCGGTCAAAGATTTCTTATGGCCATTCAGGCTTCATCCTCTCCATTGTTCTCCCAACTTGCTGACGGTCTTGATGTGTTTCGTCACGATCAACCGCGAGATGCAGCTCGACCTCAGTGTTGATGATATCTATCACTTGTACGATCTTCAGAAGACGGAGCATTCATACTATTTGCAGGAGAGGCCTGACGCCGTCCCCCTGGTGGAAAAACTTTCCTCCTTTGATAGCGGATGGTGGGATGAGAATCTGGTTCAGCTGTCCGGCCCTTGGGTACTTCCTGCTTCCGTGGTGGACGGGAGTGCAATAGTTACAAGCCTGTTTCGCCCCAACAGACTTAGTAAGCACAGAACTGATAACTTCTTGATTTTTCTGTCTTATATCAAGCTGAATACTCCCCTGTCTTCATTGCAAGTGAAGCGGAGAAGAAGACTCCTGATTTTTCTATGGTCAAGCTCGATCACATAGCTCGTGCTAGGGATTTGCCGGATAAGGATTTTTGGAAAATCCTCAATTTTCCATCTTCCAGAGCTTCGGGTTCCTCTTTGAGGACTATAGACTTGTCCTCGGGAGTCGACACTCTTGCCGCTCCTCTGCGGCTATCGAAGAGGTGACCAAACGCTCTGCTGCCTCCAAGGGCAAATCAATATTTAACGGTCCACCTGCTGTAGCGCCAGCCTCCTTCGCTCCAAGGTCCGAACTGCCTTCAATTGTTGATGAGGCGGTTGTTGCCAACATTCCCGCATGTGCTCGGGGAGGGGGGCATCCATCCAGCTCTATGGTTCAGCGCGCGCTGGAAACGGTGGAGGCTCCTTCTTCACCGGAGTTGGTTGTAGTTGACGCTTCTACCTTTGGTCCTACTGCTGCGACATCATCATGGGTGCCCCCAGTCGAGAAGACTGTCGAGAGGATGCCTTTCGTCAACCTAGTGCCCCCAGTTGAAAAGACTGCCGAGGGGACGCCTTCTGTCGACCTGGCCGATGCGGGGATACCCTCAATCGTTCCGACTGTGGAGGAGGAGTCCCCTATTGATTCTGGTATAGGGGGGATACCTTCAGTCATCCTTGCTACAATGACAGGATCCCCAGCTGCTTTCTGATGTGGCTGAGATGTCACCGGTCACCGCAGAAGTGGTGGAAATGCCCCCAGTCATTTCTTATGTGGGGCACGTCCCCGTGATCGCAACGACCGGGGTTGATCCTTCTCGTGCAGACGCACCTCATGCAGCGTCGCCCGAGGTTCCTTCTGCGTCTCAGGTTGGTTTTGCATCCAGAGGCCTCCCCGCTGATCTCGCCAGCAAGGAGTACGTTAGCGCCCGGCTGAGGGACTGTATTCTGGAGAACGACCTGACTTGTGTTCGCCGGGCCATAACATATGCGCTCTTCGCTCGACTTGGATTGAGCCTCTACAATGTGAGTGGTTTAGCCTTGGCTTCAGGATTTCCTCTTTCGCTGTACTGATTTCTTGCCCCCCCAGAATTCTATCATCTGGCAGGTCCTTGGCGAGCGGAGCTCTGATGCCGTTAGGCTCGAGAACCTGGTGAAGTCGGATCAGGGGCTTGCGCATCAGAGAGAGGTGCAGTTGCAGTCGGTTGAGGAGCAGTTGGCGATCGCAAACCAAGCTCGCCATACCGCGGAGCTTGATGAATCTACTGCTCGTCGTGACGCCTCTGCTGCCCTGGTCCGGGTGGAAACTGCTGAAGAACGCATAAGAGAGCTTCTTGAGCTTAGGCTCTCCCACTCCTTCGACTAGGCTTCGCTTTCTCTGCGAGCGTAAAATGCTGAAGAGCGAGTTGATGCCCTGACCCGGGAGTAGCAAGAGCTGCAGGTGAGACTGTGCAAGCTTCAAGCCGAACGGTCCTCCGTATTTAACGAAGGACTGATGAAGGGCCGAGGTGAAGCCTTCGCGATGCTGAAGGACCAGGTGAGGGAGGTCGCCGATTCCTTGACTTCTTCCACCGAGAAGAACTTTGATCGTGGATACCGTCAAGGATATGAAGATAGATCTACCAATGTGTCTCCTCACTGTCGGTATGGGATTTATCGGGTGTCAAAAAATCCTAGTTTTGCGTGTGAGGGGGTTCTTCGGGGAAGGGTGCTGGGGTCTTGTTCATGATTGAGGCGTCCGACAGCGGCTCAAGGGGATTCCGGTGTGTGTGTGATCGCCACCTGTTTTTTCAAAAAGCATAAAAGGTGTGGTTGGATTTGATCGCCTACGTGGGAGAGTTTGTGAGGTCTCCGCTCTGAGACACAGATATATCGTACACATAGGTAAAAAATAGGTATTCCTATTCTGCTTTTGGCTTGGCTAGAGGAGTCTTGGGACAAATGGGGTGTTGGTTGGGGGAGGCTAGTCTAGGTTAGCCGTTTGGTGGCTGGGTCAACCTGGGCAGAACCTGGGTAGGAAATGGGTTTGGTTTTGGCAGAGGTTAAGCTGGGTTTTAACAGGTATTTGGAGGGTGGATTGAGAGGGTGATTTTGTGTAGGGAATGGATTTTTCTCTCACGAATGAGACTCTCTCTCTCTAGGAATTTCAAATAGTGGAACTGGGTTGTGAATGTGAGGTGGGATTGAGAATTATTGATGGTTATTGATGTGTTAGAAAGGCTTGGGATCCCCTCTATTTATAGTAAAAAAGAGGCAGGGGAGTGTCCAGTGGGTAATAAAATGGCTTGGATAATAGTGTGTTTAATTAGACCCCTCATTAATTCTCTGTTCTTCTGTCAGAGACCAGGTGAAGGGCGGCTACTTCCTAGTAGCCGCCCCCATTATGACCTATCAAACATTCCATATCTGACAAGCGGTGGATTGGGTCGGTTACTTGGGTTGAACCGGCCAAGATGGGGCGGCTAAAGGTCACAACCTACCGCAATGATCATCATTTAATGCTGCTTTATGTCCCATCCAAGGAAGCGGTTTGTCATCGGCTAGGGGGCAGCTAGTGGCGTTTAGCCGCCTAGGATGGGGCGGCTAGTTTGGGTTAGCCGCCCCTTTCCACGGTCCTAAGTTTTTCTAAGTGTTGGGATTTTCTTGTTCGGGTTTTCTTGAGGATTGTTTTCTATTTGATGTCTAAATATGTGTCATTTATTAGTGTTACTTAAAGTATTTTCTTCTTTCTGGACGGTTAAAATTGGGGTATTCACAATTGTCCTCATTGGACGGAGTCTTTGCGCGAAGCAAGAAAGACTTTGACCGATGATAAGGAAAGAGACCCCTATTTTGGCCAGCCCGACCTTCAAGAAGTTTAAGACAACATGACCGATGCTATTCAGGGAGTTGATTTAGACTATTAGAGGCTAGGACTTGACTAGAACTTTCAACCGAAAGGATGATCCAGCTGGAGGGTGAGAAAAGTAAATGGTGAGTGATCCAACCCGCGGTCGGGGTTCTTAGCTATTGTGCATGGAGCACCCCAACGTCAGTTTCCTCGTGTCTACCATTCCCGTGCTTGAGAAAACTCAGCAAGGAGGGGATATCACTGACAAAAAGCAAGTAAAGATTTGGGTTGGTGGTTTGGATCATCCGAAGGATAAAAACTCTGGAAAAGAATCAGGACTAAAGAAATTCGAATTGAATGATATTGGAAGTATGGTAAAACTTCAGGAAAGTCGTGTTTGATCAAGTAGTGCTTGGAAATAAACCAATACATGGCTGTTTGTTTTTAGAAAACTTGAGTTTAGGATTGGAAAGAAGTTGGAAAGGGGTATTAAGTGAAAGCTGGAAAACTGGGAGAGACGACTAGTTGAAACTAGCCGCTCGACAGGGGGCGGCTACTCGTGGGTAGCTGCCCTATCACTGGGTCCCTTATAACCGAATAAGGTCCCTCTCTCTCCCCACTTTAAAACGGTTTTCTTTCTTCCCTCTCCTCTCCCCTTCCGTTTTAAAACCAAAAAAACTTTGATTTCTTTGCCTTCTCTTCTTCCATTTCGACCTAGATCTTTCTCTCCCTCTTGATTTCAAAACCCTAGGTTTGGGTTCTCCTTTTTCTTTTCAAATCAAGGAAGATGATGAGGTTGAAGGTGATTGCTTCGAGGGGGAAACGACCTCGGGTGGCTCGTGGGTGGCGTAGCCTGAGCTCTTAATCATCGGAGAGCGATAGGTCAGAGGTAGAGGCCGTGGGGGAGGCTATGGGTGTGGCGGAGGTGCTGTCGGTGGGCACCAGTACAGGCAAGGTTGGGGGCACGCCTTCGGGTGTCATGCCCCAGGGCGGCCGTCCCCGAGACGAGGCAAATATATAAATGATATCAGTAATCCATGCACGAGGTCAAATAAATACTCCACAATAGAAAAGGCAATACACAAGTAACTGACATCAAATATATACAAAAAGCGGAAGCTCAAATGACTAAGTCTGTAATTCAAAGACATATTACAGACTAGAGTACACAATCAACTGTCCTGTGAGAACCAATATATACAATAACTGACATCAACAGTCAACATACCGTGCACAAGCACAAGTATAATACATACAATGAAAAGGGAATGCTGATAGCCTCCGACTCGCAAGACATCCAACGCGAACGCGGGTCTCCTACTCGGATGGCGCCAGGGGAGCTCTTCTCTTGGATCCGACTCAGCGTCAACTGGGGAAAAACATAAGCGAGGGGTGAGCTACAAGCTCAGTGAGTGGTCAGAAACCAAACACCAACACAACATTCGATCCTAAGGCAATCTCCTATCAAGGAAACCATGGGTAGAAACCCAACGGTTAACAAGGTCACACGGCGGTGCAACCATACCCTGCCCTCGCCCTAGCCCCTACAGGGGTGAGCCTAGGGACTTGAAGGACAAAACTTGCTGTTCTACACCGTTCGTCATCCGGTAGCGCTCTCCCGGGCAGCCTCTACCTGGAGCCGGCCACGGTCACTACACTGTCGAGCGCATCGATGGTACCTACAGGTGGGGGTCCACCCAGGGCGGCTCGTACCTAGGAAGCATCCACACGGATCCGGCGAAGGGGAGAACGATAATTCAGGCTTGCAACATCGTCCGGTGGTCCACCCTCGTGTAGCCTCACCTGGTACACTCCCCTGATCAGTACATCTGCCGAATGCATCGGGAGTACCTACAAGTGGGAGTCCTCTGTCAGGGCAGCTTCTACGTCGGGACCCCGGTATACGACGATATTGGGAGGAAACACTACTTGTTCGCAGCGCGAACCCTATGGAAAGCCAATCACTCAAGCTGGTGGGTCAAGTATCAACTCGAGCCCAAAACACTCACACCAACACTCTCACCTCCGAAGGGTGACCTAGGTTGTCGGAAGTAACTGTACCAATCCCTCACCTCCACCCCAAAAGGGGTGACCCAGTCTCTTGGGAAGAGACTAGATCGTTACTAAGCCCTTGGTCCACCGGTAGCCCTTTCCCCGGGTAGCCTCTGCCTGACATACTCCCACGATCAGTACACTGTCGACCACAGCGATGGTACCTACAGATGGGAGCCCGGTGCCAAGACAGCAATGGTACGCCGAGAAGTTCCTACACGGATCCAACGAAGGGGAAAAACGATAACTCATGCTCACAGCGCAAACCCCACGGGAAAACCATCTATACAAACTGACGGGTCGAGTATCAACGCGACCCCACCCCACTCACGCCAACACCCTCACCCTCACCCCGACGGGTGACATAGGATCTTGGGGAAGAGGTCGATTGTTCTAAGCCCTTGGTCCACCGGTAGCCCTTTCCCCGGGTAGCCTCTACCTGACATACTCCCACGATCAGTACACTCTCGACCGAAGCGATGGTACCTACAAATGGGAGCCCGGTGCCAGGAAAGCGTTTCCAACGCCGGGAAGTTCCTACACGGATCCAACGAAGGGGAAAAACAATCTACGCTCGCGAATACGATCCTCTTGGATCCGTCATCATCGGTCATCAAACACCGATTAAGCGCAACGAATTCTCATGAATTCCCTCCAGGGCGCATAACTCAGATGCGGGGAAGACATTTAATTATAAGTGTCAAAACCACGGTATGACCCCACAAGAGGTCATTCCCTTGTCTAACACATTAGACAAGAATCATGGCCATATCGGCATATATATATATATGCAATTAACTACCCAACGATGACCTACTTAAACATGCATACATGGCATCAAACAGATAAACACACACAAATTACAACCTAATATACGTTGGATAAAACCAACCTAGAAGGGAAGGGTTAAGCGCGATCTGCGCAACAACAGGTGCATGCCAATAATTCCAAGCAAACCCGAGTCAAGTAGGAACTACGTCTACTCACTCGGTTCGCGAAGAGAATGAGGGCGAGGGAGAGGGAATGCCTCATCCTCTCTCGAGCTGGTCATAGTTTTGCCCCAACAGATGGGTGCAACAACTATACCACACCCTCGAGTCCCAAATCGGAGGAATATTACGCATACACCCGTTATTAACCCAAGTTAAACATGCTTGAAAAATAGGGGTAGTCATTCAATCAAAATTACCTAAGTCATGCCATATTCTATACAATACATAGGCAAGTATAAGGTAGAATAGGGGTTCTACACAATATACGAGCTATACAACCTAGCATGCATAATATCTAGCATATTTAGGGTGCAAATAAAGCCCCATGGAAGCGCGAAGCACGACTACGTGCATCGAACGCTCCCGGAAGGGTTGGAATCAAACCACTCACCGATACCCGAGTCGTCGCGCATCCCAACCGACGAGGTCTGCAAGCCAAGGGTACCAAAAGGGTGAGTAAAATCATATACACACATATAAAACCAATTAGGGATGCCTAGGACATAGACATCCACGCATACGGGCTCGAACGCACGCATGCATGCACGCACGCACGCGTGCCCGAGCCCCCCGGACACCCACCCGAGGGTGCCGACCCTCAGCACGCCCAAATCGGGCCCCGGGCAGCCACACGCGTGGCCACCCGCACGTGCACGCACGCGCGCACGCGCACGCGCACCCGCCGCACCCCCGGCACACCGCTGCGCCCCCGACTCGCGCGCACGCGCGCACCACTCGCGCGCCAGACAACCTTCCGCTCGCGCACTCACGCGCGCGCCTGTGCGCACTCGCGCGGATGAACCGCGCGCACGCGCGCACCTCGCCAGCACTCCCCGCGGACCCTCGCGCGCCCGACAGCGCCCGCGCGCACGCGTGTACGCGCACGCGCACGCGCGCGCCTGCGCGCCCGCCAGCGCGCCCGACTGCGCGCGCCAGCACTCCTTTATGCGCGCACGCACGCGGACGGCCCCGCGCGCGCGCCCAGCTCTCTCTAACCCCCTTTTTAACCCTCACACACACTCTAACCCATATGCATAGCATGCATGAACACCCCAACAGCCCCCAAGCCATGAAAAACCAAGAAAAGAAGGGGAAGAGCTCACCTTCTGAGGGGGAATGAAAGGGGGAGACTCGGGGCCCTCGATGCACCCGCGACCGCCTCAACCACCACCACCATTACCACCACCTCCTCAGCCTCTCCTCAGCCCTCCCTTGGCTGTAAAACAGGGGGGGAAGTCATGAAAGGGAGTGAAAGAAGAGAATCAACAACAACAACAACAAGCCACAACACAAACCTTGACTTGCACTTCCTTCCTTTACTTCTTCTTCTCATTGATGCATAACCACAAACACTTGGTGGGCTGGTATTCAAAGGGGAAAGGAAAATAATGGATCAGCTAGGGGAGGAGAAGATGAGAAACAATCAACACAACAACCACCATCCAAACCTACCTTCTTGGACTCCTTTGTGTGCTCCTACATCTCCATCACCTTCACCACTTCCACCCAACACACACAACACCAAGGCTGGACCAGAAGAAAAAAAGAGAGAAAAAAAGTGCCCAAGGTCGTAACATTTGGGGCCTTAAATAGGCAAGGGCGGAGTGAAAGACCAAGTCGTCCTCGGACTTAAAATTCTGTGCAGCCTTCACTTAAACGGCCATAACTTCCTCAATACAGCTCCGAATTGCATGATTCCAGTGGCATTTGAAAGATAAGACGATTATCTACAACTTTCATGTTTACACTTAGATCAAATAACCTCTCCAGATATTCCGAAATCTATGCTAAACATCTTACAGGGCTGCTGCCTGGATTCTCAACTTCGGGGTATACATGGAAAAATACCCATAACTTTTAATATACGAATCCAGTTGATCCAATTCCACTTCCATATGGAAGCTATATCAAAACTGGACATCTCGTAATAATATCGGATTTTTACCTCATCATCTTGGATTTTAACAAAATCAAATCCGAATACCAATTCAAAACTGCATAATTCCAAAAACGTTATCAGAATTAAACGAAAATTTTATGGGCAGTACTAAACAGTACCAGGACCCATAATATGCAGTTATATCTTCAATCAGAGTCCTCAACCCCACTAGGTAGCTAAAAACCAAAAATTTTAGCGACTCCGATCGAAATTAGGACTCTAAATGACACAGGTCTAACATCGGGGGCTGTCCCGGAGGTTGGGAATGGTTCTGCAAGTGGAGTGATTAGATACACGCGTAAGAGGAAGCGTGGGGATCTACCGGCGGTGGTCAAAGAGGTGGTTTTGGAGGTCAGAGGATCGATCGAGGGTGTAACTGAGGAGGTAGGGGCTGAGGGAGTTAGTGAAGATGTGATGGCATCATTGGATGCCATTGTTGGGATGCTGGATAGAGAGGCCACAGAGGCCAGGTCTGAGGAGGAGGAATGAAGGGCTATAGGTGTGTTTGAGGGGTTGGCCTCTGGTGCGGTGGGCATGGAGGAGACTGGAGGTGATGGGGCTGAGGACGAGGAGGCCAAGGGTGCAGATATGGGGGCCACGGAGGCCGAAGAGGCCATGGTTGAGGAGGAGGGAGAGTATGAGGAGGAGGGGGACAATGACGGGATGTATGATCCCGACGAAGCCGAGGCGGACGCTCTTGGGTCCACATGGGCCATGGTACTTCCTTAACCCTTTTGCTCTAGCTTTTATTTGTACATCTTTTGTTATTTTAAATATTATGTAGTACGAATAGGTGTTAGTGTGTAATACCTATATATATGTGTTTCTAGTAGGCATGCTTTGTATAAATTAATCACGATGGGATAGTAAGCATGCGAATATGGGTTTGGGTTATAGAAAGGGGACAATTTTATATGTATATCCATGTTTGTTATATATAAAGGAAGGGAAATGGTACGGCTAGCATCTTGCATGTGATGGTTTTGTATGCATATAATTTTTGAGGTATATTTTTCATATGCATTTGATCATGGTGGAGTAAGAGGGAGTATATGCATGCATTTTATGGGTCTAAGTTCCTTCACATGTTTGGGTGAGTTTGTGGAAAGTATATAAGCACGATAGCCGGTAATGAAAAGAAAATATGCAAGTAATGACCATGGTGGGATAATAGTTTAGAATAGGTGATCATATGAAGAGCATTTTGTAAATAATGAAAGGTGAACCCTTATGTGAAGTCTCATATTTTTCATGCTTTTGTTTTGATCTAGTATGCGGGATGTTATCTTACTAAGCATAGTTTCTAAAATGAATCTTAGGCTTAGATTCTTACCTCTTGAAGGTTTTTAAACTAACCCCTTTTGTTTGTTTTGCAACGGCCTAATCACATTCGGGCTTTGTGGCACGGGACCAAGAGGTGGTACGCTGCCATGGGCTAGGAGGAGAGGAGGTTGGTGGATGGCGCAGGCTTCCGCTCTTTCTTTTCGATCGAGCCAATCTGTGTTCACAGGCCCTACGTGGAGGCTTTGGCGGAGAGGTGGGATCCGGAGAGTTGCACCTTTATTCCCCCCACCGGTGCTATCATGCCAACTCTCGAGGACGTCGATCGGATTATCGGCCTTCCGGTTTCAGGGGAGGCGGTGATCGTGGGCCACCCTCGCTGATTATAAAGCGCTCTTCCAGGAGTTGATCGGGGAGTGGGAGTTCGTGGAGCGGGAGCGAACGCTGAACCGGATCCCGTTGGGGCGGCTATCAGGGCAGTACGGCCTTGATTCCTTCACGGAGCGTCAGAAGGGTGAAGCTGTAGCTAGCTTCGAGAGGAGACGGGCGATGATCGATGCGAGAGAGGCATCCGCGCGCCCGCAGAGGGCATGGAGGGAGCTTAGAGCATTCTTCCTCTACTTCTTCGGCCGGGTTCTCTTTTTGACAGCCTCCGACAAGGTCTTCTCTCACTCTCTGTTGCTGATGCGGGACTTGGAGGGCATGGGACGCTATGCTTGGGGAGCCGCAATTCTTGCCCACCTCTTTGCGGAGCTCTCAAAGAAGGTGAAGTGGGCCGGGGGTAAGAACCTTGACGGTTTTGCTCCCTTTCTTCAAGTATGTGTGAATAGTGGGTGTTTTCTTGTTGGTTTAACTCACTTGTTTTTGATAATTTCTATCTTGTTCCGCAAGTCTTTGGGTACGATCATTTCGCGATCAACCGTCCAACTCTAGCACCTTTTAATCGTGCTCTCCCTTGGGCCATGAGGTGGGCACCCCAGGGATCTTCGCGCTTACATCGTCTCACGCAGTTTCGTGAGGCCTTCCGCATCTTGACAGAGGAAGAGGTATATAATTCTTCGAGCTTCTTTGGCTTATTTTTTATTTTGTTTTGACTAAGCGCCCTTCCTATTCTTTCAATGTCTTGTAAATGATTTGGAGGCCTTACACGGAGGAGGAGGTCTAGGAGGAGCTGTCGCGGGACGTCTGGTTGATCTACTTTAATGAGGTCGTGTTTTACGCGATCAGCCAGGCTGTCTCCAGCTTGGGTACCACCAGTGGGTGCCTGCTCCTCTGTCGAAGCGTCCCTTGATCCCCATGGCCGGAATTCCTCGGGACACAAACCTCCTGAGGAATTATGCGACGTATGTGGCAGGATGGATGAGCAGGGGTGCCTTGATGGAGCGTCATCCCGAGGTGATCAGCAGCGAGGAGTACTTAGCCTGGTATTGCTAGGAATATGCCGACATCGTTGGGACTATGGAGTAGGAAATTCCGGACGCTTATGTAAGATAGAACCCTTCCCCTTTTCCTTGTTCTCTTCTCGTTTGAATATTTTCTGAGTGGTGTCACTTTTGCAGGTTGAGTTGAATGCGCTGGAGAAGAAGCTCAAGACCGCCAATGAGCACCTTCAAGCGCGGGCCAGGCAAATAGAAGCGTTGCGGGCGCAAAGGAGACTCTTGCAGGACCAGGTTCGAGTCCTTGAGGCTCAGGTGGATGTTTTGTTGAGAGCGAGAGCCGACGGTGCTTCGTCTTCCTCTGCTCCTCCTCCGGCCACCGCTTCTGATCGAGAGCTTGGGCTAAGGGACGAGCTAGATGTGGCTCGAAGAGAACTCCTATCTGTTCGGATGGAGATTGACCAGGCCAAGGAGAGGGCCGCGAGGGCCAAGGATGTGGTGGACCAGTTGAGGTTAGAGAGAGACTCGAGGGAAGAGGAGATGGACCAGCTACTGTCCAAAGTAGCGATGAGAGAGGGGGAGTCAACCACTCTCGTCTGTGAGTGAGACCTTCTTAAGTCCCGGGTGGTGGAGTTAGAGTCATCGGTTGGGGTGCCTGGTGGGTTGATGGGAGACCTGGTCCGCTCTCTTCAGGCGGCCAAGCATAGGGATCGAGAGTTGCTCAGGGCATCGGAGATGAGGGCACGTGAGTTGGAAGAGAGATTGAGGGTAGCCGAGGACCGATCGAGGAACATGGAGGGTCGCCTTCGCCAAAGGTTGGAGAGGAGAGACCGCGATATGCAACAAGTCCATCTTTGGGAGGTCACCATGCGCAAGAAGTTGGTCGGTGGAGGGGTTATGACCGAGGCGGACCTCGACCTTCTCCCGCTCGAGCCTGAGCATTTTCTTTACGCTTCGTTGGCCACTGGGGCCACCTTTACTCGCGCTTCTCGTACATCAGCGAGCCAGAGCCATCGGAGATACTACAGGGCTGCCTCCTCTGTTCGAGAGACTCCCACGGTTTAGGATGCTCCAGAGGTTCAGTCTTCTCACAAGCCACCGATTCCTTCTCAGCCAATTCAGGATGCCCCTTCATCGATCCAGCCTCTCACAGATGATGATAATACTCCAAGGTATAGCTTTTGTGTCTTGGTTTTGAAGTAGGAGAATTGTATATATGCGAGGAATCCATGCTTTTCTTCTTTTTCTTTTGGCTTAGGTGATTATTTTGGTGGTTGATAGCTCAAGACTTTTAGTTTTGGAGCTTTTGGCGGACCTATCTTTCCTCTTCTTTTCTCTCCATTTTTGTTTTATATAACTTTTAGTTTTTAGGGACAATTTCCATTTTCTTTTGCATGCTATATGAGACAATTTCTTTTGGGTTTTAAATGTAATGTATTGTGATTAGCATGGATGTATTGGAGTCTTTTAAAGGGTTTCTTTCATTTAGGTAAATGTGTATTGCGTGGATGAATGGACTTGGTGTTTTATAAGTTTAATTTATGGATGGACGTAGGATTTTAACATATAATTATCCTAGCATGGTATCTACTCAGGTCTTGTATGTGAATATGTTTATGAAATGTGTATGTGTATTTTTGGGAAGAATTACTTTTTGCAGGTATTTTAAAGAGTTGATTAAGCTGAACTGACAGGAACAGGCTAGGTAGCAGGTGAGGGGCGGCTTGTTTAGGTTAGCCGCCCCTTGTCTGGGTTTATACCTGGAAAAAGAAGGGATGAGGGGCGGCTAGTTGGGTTTAGCCGCCCCTTGCCTGGGGCAATTTTCTGGTTTTGCCTTTTGTCTGTTGTTGCTAAAAGTCTTTGTGAGTGTTTGTTTGACTTTCAAAACCTGCAAAAACATCCTTTCCATGGACCAAGTGTCAAATGTGTCCAGATTGTGCCCCTGCACTGACTTTCGAGCCCTCCTTGCTTGAATTGTCAAGGGATACAATCCATCTTAAGGTAAAGTGAAAAGCTAATGCGAGAAAGTAAAGTGCGGGAAACCATGCTTTAGTATGCAAGGGAGGGATTCCAAGTTTGAGAGTGAAGAAGAATCTTGAGTGCCTAAGTAGTGTGATTAGCATGGATGTATTGGAGTCTTTTAAAGGGTTTCTTTCATTTAGGTAAATGTGTATTGCGTGGATGAATGGACTTTGTGTTTTATAAGTTTAATTTATGGATGGACGTAGGATTTTAACATATAATTGTCCTAGCATGGTATCTACTCAGGTCTTGTATGTGAATATGTTTATGAAATGTGTATGTGTATTTTTGGGAAGAATTACTTTTTGCAGGTATTTTAAAGAGTTGATTAAGCTGAACTGACAGGAACAGGTTAGGTAGCAGGTGAGGGGCGGCTAGTGGCGTCTAGCCGCCCAATGAGGGGCGGCTTGTTTAGGTTAGCCGCCCCTTGTCTGGGTTTATACCTGGAAAAAGAAGGGATGAGGGGTGGCTAGTTGGGTTTAGCCGCCCCTTGCCTGGGGCAATTTTCTGGTTTTGCCTTTTGTCTGTTGTTGCTAAAAGTCTTTGTGAGTGTTTGTTTGACTTTTAAAACCTGCAAAAACATCCTTTCCATGGACCAAGTGTCAAATGTGTCCAGATTGTGCCCCTGCACTGACTTTTGAGCCCTCCTTGCTTGAATTGTCAAGGGATACAATCCATCTTAAGGTAAAGTGAAAAGCTAATGCGAGAAAGTAAAGTGCGGGAAACCATGCTTTAGTATGCAAGGGAGGGATTCCAAGTTCGAGAGTGGAAAAGAATCTTGAGTGCCTAAGTAGTGTGATTAGCATGGATGTATTGGAGTCTTTTAAAGGGTTTCTTTCATTTAGGTAAATGTGTATTGCGTGGATGAATTGACTTTGTGTTTTATAAGTTTAATTTATGTATGGACGTAGGATTTTAACATATAATTGTCCTAGCATGGTATCTACTCAGGTCTTGTATGTGAATATGTTTATGAAATGTGTATGTGTATTTTTGGGAAGAATTACTTTTTGCAGGTATTTTAAAGAGTTGATTAAGCTGAACTGACAGGAACAGGTTAGGTAGCAGGTGAGGGGCGGCTAGTGGCGTTTAGCCGCCCAATGAGGGGCGGCTTGTTTAGGTTAGCCGCCCCTTGTCTGGGTTTATACCTGGAAAAAGAAGGGATGAGGGGCGGCTAGTTGGGTTTAGCCGCCCCTTGCCTGGGGCAATTTTCTGGTTTTGCCTTTTGTCTGTTGTTGCTAAAAGTCTTTGTGAGTGTTTGTTTGACTTTCAAAACCTGCAAAAACATCCTTTCCATGGACCAAGTGTCAAATGTGTCCAGATTGTGCCCCTGCACTGACTTTCGAGCCCTCCTTGCTTGAATTGTCAAGGGATACAATCCATCTTAAGGTAAAGTGAAAAGCTAATGCGAGAAAGTAAAGTGCGGGAAACCATGCTTTAGTATGCAAGGGAGGGATTCCAAGTTCGAGAGTGGAAAAGAATCTTGAGTGCCTAAGTAGTGTGATTAGCATGGATGTATTGGAGTCTTTTAAAGGGTTTCTTTCATTTAGGTAAATGTGTATTGCGTGGATGAATTGACTTTGTGTTTTATAAGTTTAATTTATGTATGGACGTAGGATTTTAACATATAATTGTCCTAGCATGGTATCTACTCAGGTCTTGTATGTGAATATGTTTATGAAATGTGTATGTGTATTTTTGGGAAGAATTACTTTTTGCAGGTATTTTAAAGAGTTGATTAAGCTGAACTGACAGGAACAGGTTAGGTAGCAGGTGAGGGGTGGCTAGTGGCGTTTAGCCGCCCAATGAGGGGCGGCTTGTTTAGGTTAGCCGCCCCTTGTCTGGGTTTATACCTGGAAAAAGAAGGGATGAGGGGCGGCTAGTTGGGTTTAGCCGCCCCTTGCCTGGGGCAATTTTCTGGTTTTGCCTTTTGTCTGTTGTTGCTAAAAGTCTTTGTGAGTGTTTGTTTGACTTTCAAAACCTGCAAAAACATCCTTTCCATGGACCAAGTGTCAAATGTGTCCAGATTGTGCCCCTGCACTGACTTTCGAGCCCTCCTTGCTTGAATTGTCAAGGGATACAATCCATCTTAAGGTAAAGTGAAAAGCTAATGCGAGAAAGTAAAGTGCGGGAAACCATGCTTTAGTATGCAAGGGAGGTTCCAAGTTCGAGAGTGAAGAAGAATCTTGAGTGCCTAAGTAGTGTGATTAGCATGGATGTATTGGAGTCTTTTAAAGGGTTTCTTTCATTTAGGTAAATGTGTATTGCGTGGATGAATGGACTTTGTGTTTTATAAGTTTAATTTATGGATGGACATAGGATTTTAACATATAATTGTCCTAGCATGGTATCTACTCAGGTCTTGTATGTGAATATGTTTATGAAATGTGTATGTGTATTTTTGGGAAGAATTACTTTTTGCAGGTATTTTAAAGAGTTGATTAAGCTGAACTGACAGGAACAGGCTAGGTAGCAGGTGAGGGGCGGCTAGTGGCGTTTAGCCGCCCAATGAGGGGCGGCTTGTTTAGGTTAGCCGGCCCTTGTCTGGGTTTATACCTGGAAAAAGAAGGGATGAGGGGTGGCTAGTTTGGTTTAACCGCCTGATGAGGGGCGGCTAGTTGGGTTTAGCCGCCCCTTGCCTGGGGCAATTTTCTGGTTTTGCCTTTTGTCTGCTGCTGCTAAAAGTCTTTATGAGTGTTTGTTTGACTTTTAAAACCTGCAAAAACATCCTTTCCATGGACCAAGTGTCAAATGTGTCCAGATTGTGCCCCTGCACTGACTTTCGAACCCTCCTTGCTTTAATTGTCAAGTGATACAATCCATCTTAAGGTAAAGTGAAAAGCTAATGCGAGAAAGTAAAGTGCAGGAAACCATGCTTTAGTACGCAAGGGAGGGATTCCAAGTGTGAGAGTGGGGCGATTTCTTCTCAAGCATGTGTGGACGGGTATGAAATAAGTGTAACAGGGGAAATTTTAGCTTTGGTATGGGGAGCCAGCTATAATATTTTAAGGAAATTGAGTGCCTAAGTGTTTCGGAAAAGGAGGGGCCCTTGTGGTCACTTATGTCCAATCCATGATTGTATTTGAAAGGTATAAGCTTTGGGTATCGATTTCACAGGTTCATGGTTCTCAAGTGCTTGATTATATTATTCTAAGCATGCTGAAAAATCCATGAATCAAGTCAAATAAGCTTCCTTTGGACATGCAAGTCTTTAAATAAACTCATATAAGTGTGTGCAGTTGTCATAATAGAAAAGGTCTACTTTTGGTTGAAATTTTGCCTTTCCTAATAGACATATTTCAATTTCAAAATCCTATTGCAGAAATAAAAGGTGAGGGGAGAAATAGGGTAAGAGTAATATCTTCCTTTTGGGCAATATTTAGAATTATCCTAGTCTAGCATATGTCCTATTTTCTTGGTCCCTCTAGCTTTCTTCTTTTTACCACTTCTTTATTTTGGATGGAAAGTACAAACCGCTTGTACAGATCTGTCCTAGTATAGCTGTTGTTTAGCGTATACTGTGCGTAAAGGCGTGAAAGCCTGCTAAAGTAGAGAGTTTAACCCGTTCACTTGCGTGTTATTTTTTTTTGTTGGCCTCTCATTGCCTGATTTTTTTTATTTGAGGTGGGGGCCCTTCTGTTTTTCACTCCGATTCTTTTCATGCTTCCCCTCTAGAAGTGTTTGTATAATGTCTGAGCTAGTTTTAGAACATATGCGAGGTCCAGGCAACTCCTCATTATGACCTTGGATTAATATGAGTAGTGGCGGAAATAAGGGAGGGATGCTTTGGGGTTTTTTAAAAGGGTGGCTCTATTTGCCCCCCTTCAAATTAGGTGCACCCTCCTCTTGTGTGCTCCCCCCTCTAAAAAATAGGATTTGTGTGCTCCCCCCTAATCAGTCGATAGAAATGACTTCCATTGACACCTAATCAGTCGACTGATAGGTTCAACACTCACAGTGTCGATAGAAATGACTTCCATCGACACCTAATCAGTCGACTGATATGTATTAAATTCAAAATGTTTAAACTGATCGAATCAACACATGAAGTGTCGACATTTTATGAATCTGTCGACACAAGTGTCGACAGATTTGAACCCCTAACATCGTCATTGAGGCCGGCTCCATCTCCTGAACCCATCGACACAACGAGTGTCGGCAGAAATCAATTGAGTCGACATTGATCAGTCGACTTTAAATGGATCTTGTTAAGGATCCATATAGGGGGAGGGAAAAACTGTATTAGAGGGGGGTGAATAGAGCCACCCTTTTTAAAATTGTCCCAGTCTACGGGGTAGGTAATTCCTCTTCTATCAAATGAACCAATTCTTAAGTCATACGTGTGTGAAGGAAGTGGTATGATTGGCGGATATGAGTTTAAATAACTTCAATTTTATCTTTGGGAGTCTTATATTTCTATCATCAAGTGCTAAATGCTGAAAATTGCATGAAGGAAGAATAATATATCTCAAGTATTGAAATTTTTACGCATGGAATTTCTTTAGATAAAGTGCATTCCACAAACCTGAAACCTCGACTCCCTCTGTGTCTACCAAGCGGTAGGCATTCCCAAAGTAGGCATGGGTGATCACATAGGGTCCCTCCCATGTGGGTTGCAGTTTTCCTCTTGGGTGGGGCTGCCTTGATGGCAGGACCTGCTTGAGTACTAACTCTCCAATTTTGAACTTTCTTTCTATTACCTTCTTTTCAAATGCCCTTGCCACCCTTCTCTGGTAGGCTTGGACGCGGTTTGCCGCTCTTTTGTTTGTGTTTTTTATATTTTTGAGAAGGAAAGCTGGAAATAAAGCTTGGAAAACATTTTGCTCGTAGGAAAGCATGGAAATAAAGCTTGAAAAACAAATCTTTTTTGGTTTTTGAAAGGAAAGTTGTAAATAAAGCTTGGAAGACATTTTGTTTGTAGGAAAGCATGGAAATAAAGCTTGGAAAACAAATCTTTTTTTGGTTTTTGAAAGGAAAGGTGGAAGTAAAGCTGAAAACAAATATGTTCAGGGTTGAGGAATGAAAGCTGATTAGCACATATTTTTTGTATTTCGGTTTTAGAAAAGCATGTAGACAAATATGTACATGGATTTAAGCTGACTAAAAAGCTGATAAATATTTTGATTTTGGTAATTTTTTTTTTAAGCCTAAAACAAATATGTACAGGGGTTTATGAAAGCGAAGACTGGTAAATAAATGTTTTGATTTTTTTAATTTTAGGAAAGCTGTAAACAAATATGTACAGGAGTTCGAAAGCTAAAGCTAGTCAACAAATTTTGTTTTTGTTTTGAGAAACCATGTAAAGGAGTTAGAAATAGGAAAGCAGGTAAAAGATAGTATATAGCGTTGAAGGATGACCTCCAGGAAATGATGGTGCAAGGTGAGTCCTCTATGCAGGCTCAAATTGAAGGATCTTTAGGGTAATGATACTTTAATTTTCTGATGTATCATTGGTTGTGTACCGATTCTTTTCTATCTTGAAACGCGTTGACACCTTCTCAACCATTGTTGTTCAACATCTATTCTGACAGCATCTACTAGAATGTCAAAGCCTAAATGCTGTCGAAAACGCAAGTGGCGTTTGTTCTGCCATAGACCCTTAGCGGGAAGAGAATCTTTCCTCAGAGGTTGGTGAATCAATAAAGATGTGGATATGGAAAAGCAAGTCGCAGGGGCGACTATTGACTAAGCAGGTGCAAGGGAGCACGGTTCAGCATAATGTTGATTCCCTAACAATGGTGAGAGTAAAGACTCATCAGTTGGTGCAATCAAGAGCTCGTGGGCCAGATTTGGAATAATCGATTTGGATATGGCGGGGGAGTCTGAAAGTGGGGGTTCCTCTGACAGATGCGAAGGCAAGTTAAGTGGATCTGGCAGTCAAGATAGTTTGACTGCTCCCTTAAATTGTGTATTTCTAAATATGAGTGGTTTTGATTCAAGAACATACTCAATTGATTGATCTAGATCTTGGTCGATCTCCGAATCTGATGAGTCAAGATGTGGGTCATCTGAGATCATTAAGGTAGATTTGACGGGCATTGATATGACTTCATTTTGAATAGGTAGAAGTAATGGGGATTCAAATTCAGTTGACGGGCCTTGATATGACTTCATTTTGAATAGGTTTTGAATGGTGGATTCAGGCTGTATTGGTGTAGGGTAAGAGAATTCCAATAGTTCTCCAGCCAAAAACTCTTCATCATCGTCAGAGTCCTGCTTGGGACATTCTACGGATTCAATAGTTTTAGGTACTGGACACTCATAGGTCGGTGGGGGAGGAATAGCGGTGTATTTCCTTTGTGGTGGTTGCCGGGAACAAAGGCTTATATCCTCGGTAGAGCAGGGGCATAAGCAGGAGAAACTATGGCTTTGTTGCCATAGGTTTGACTAGGTTGTGTATGGGAAAAATAGTTCAATGGTCGGATGGGACCTCCCTTTATAGGATGAACTAGGATGGGATCGAGTATTTGTTCTGTGTATAGGGGGAGGGGTATGATAGGGTTTGGGTGTATTAGGAAAGGTGCTGAAAGGATTAGGCCACCGGGAATGATCCTAGGCAGGTTTTCTGGTTCTCCCATCAGGGGTTGTATAGTAGGTTCTAGCTTTTGCTTTCCAATATTCATTACAGGATCTACACGTACAGAGATATGATTTATAAAGGTTTGGAATATAGGGCTTAGTCTTGTCGGCACGGGGGCGGATACTGATCGGGGGGTGAAACTTTGATTAGCTTGCCAAGGCGGCGCATATCCGGATGAACCGGGTGTGTACTGTCTCGGAGCCATTCCTCGATCAGGAACACGCGCTCCGTTCGCGTAGAGTGCCAAAATCTGGGTAATCCCCTCTACCATGGGGGTTTGCGCCTTACGTGGTGGTTGTCCAACCCTATGGCTGATAGGTGGGGATTGGGTCTAGACTAATGGGGCGGCACAACGAAAAATCCTGTTGTGGCGGTCAATCAAAAGCTGATACATAGTACAGTCTCCATACGAAAGGCTCGTACAAAGCTCTGGACTCAGACTTTGCAACATCATATCTATTTCTTGACATTCTGTGAGTTGCAGGCCGGTCCGATGGACAAGTGTGCGCCACCAAGACACGTATTGTTCAAATTCCTCCCTAGGCCTCATTCTCTCTACGGTTAAATCTGAAATACAGAGGATTCTAATCCTCTGGTAACCATAGCGGCCTAAGAACTTCTTGCTTACATCAGAGAAGTTTGATAAGTGATCTACAGGGAGGGTGGTGAACCATTGTAGTGCTTCTCCTTCCAATGATTTCTGGAAGAGGAAGACTAGCAGAGGTTGATTATCTAGAAACGGTCGGGCGTCTATATAAAAAATAGTTAGATGAATGTCTAAGTCTGCCCGACCGTTATACCGGTGGAATTTGGGGACTTTGAATCCCTCCGGTAAGTGGACTGACGGGATTTGTCTCACCGTGATTACCAGATTTGTCGGTATGGGATTCGTTGGGTGTCGAAAAATTCATGTTTTGCGTGTGTGGGGGTTCTTTGGGGATTCGGATCTGGTGCGCGCCTTGAAGGGCTCAACTGGATCGTCTCTTGGAAGGGTGGTGGGGTCTCGTTCCCGGTTGAGGAGCCTGACAGCGGCTCAAGGGGATTCCGGTGTGTGTGTGATCACCACCTGCTTTTTCAAAAAGTAAGAAAAGTGGGGTTGGATTTGATCGCCTACGTGGGGGAGTTTGTTGGGTCTCCACTATGAAACACGGATATACCATACACAGAGGTGAAAAATAGGTATTCCTATTCTGCTTTTGGCTAGAGGAGTCTTGGGACAAATGGTGTGTAGGTGGGGGACGGCTAATGAACTTGAGCTGTCGGATATGGGGCGGCTAGTATAGGTTAGCCGTCCGGGGCCTGGGTCAGCCTGGGAAGGAAATGTGTTTGGTTTTGGCAGAGGTTAAGCTGGGTTTAACCTAGGTTTTGGAGGGTTGATTGAGAGGGTGATTTTGTGTAGGGAATAGATTTTTCTCTCACAAATGGGACCCTCTCTCTCTCTAGGGATTTCAAGTGGTGGAAATGGGTTGTGAATGTGAGGTGTGGATTGGGAATTGTTGATGGTTATTGATGTGTTAGAAAGGCTAGGGACCCCCTCTATTTATAGTAAAAAAGAGGCAGGGGAGTGTCCAATGCGTAATAAAATGGCTTGGGTCATAGTATGTTTAATCAGAGACCAAGTGAAGGGCGACTAGGTGAAGGGCGGCTAGTTGAAACTAGCCGCCAAGGATGGGGCGGCTACTTCCTGGTAGCTGCCCCCATCATGACCTGCCAAATGTCTCATCTCTGACAAGCGGTGGCTTGGGTCGGTTACTTGGGTTGAACCGGCCAAGATGGGGTGGCTAAAGGTCACAACCCGCCGCAATGATAAACATTTAATGCTACTTTATTTTCCATCCAAGGAAGAGGTTTGGGGTCGGTCAAGGGGGCGGCTTGTGGCGTTTAGCCGTATGGGATGGGGCGGCTAGTTAGGGTTAGCCGCCCCTTTCCAAGGTACTAAGTTTTTCTTAAGTGTTGGGATTTTCTGGTTTGTGTTTTTCTGATGATTGTTTTCTATTTGATGTCCAAATATGGGTCATTTCTTAGTGTTACTTAAAGTATTTTCATCTTTCTCGACGGTCAAAATTGGGGTATCTACACTCGCGTCTGTAGATACCCCAATTTTGACCGCCCAGAAAGATGAAATACTTCAAGTAATACCTGAACTTAACCCATATTTGGGCATTAAATAGAAAACAAACCTCAGTAAACCGAAAACCCTAAACCCTGGTCCAAACCCTAGAAAACCTAAAACCCTGGAAGGGGGCGGCTAACCCTAACTAGCCGCCCCATCCCGGGTGGCTAGTTTCAACTAGCCGTGCCCGTGGCCGACCCTAAACTGCTTCCCTGGATGGGACATAAAGCAACATTAAATGCTGATCATTGCAACGGGTTGTGACCTTTAGCCGACCCATCTTGGCCGATTCAACCCAAGTAACCGACCGAAGCCACCGCTTGTCAAAGATGGGACATTTGGCAGGTCATGATATGGGCGGCTACTAGGAAGTAGCCGCCCCATCTTGGGCGGCTAGTTTCAACTAGCTGCCCTTCACCTGATTTCTGACAGAAAAAACAGAGAATTAATGTGGAGTCTAATCAAACACACTATTACCCAAGCCATTTTATTACCCACTGGACACTCCCCTGCCTCTTTTTTACTATAAATAGAGGGGGTCCTAAGCCTTTCAAACACATCTTCAATTCACAATCCATCAACACATAGTTAACACCTTCAATCCGCCATTCACAAACCTATTCCACCACTTGAAATCCCTAGAGAGAGAGAGAGAGTCTCATTTGTGAGAGAAAAATCCATTCCCTACACAAAATCACCCTCCCAATCCACCTCCAAAACCCAGGTTAAACCCAGCTTAACCTCTGCCAAAACCAAAACCATTTCCTGCCCAAGTTCTGCCCAGGTTGACCCACGCCCCGGACGGCTAACCCTAACTAGCCGCCCCCTACCCGATGGCTCAAACCCAGAAGCCGCCCCCCACCTACACCTCCACTTGACCCAACACTCCTTTTGCCAAGCCCCGAAGCAGAATAGGATTACTTGTTTTTCACCTCTATGTACGGTATATCTGTGTCTCAGAGCGGAGACCCCATAAACTCCCCTGCGAAGGCGATCAAATTCACCCTCATCTTTTCCTGCTTTTCGAGAAAGCAGGTGGCGATCACACACACACCCGAATCCTCTTGAGCCGCTGTCGGGCACCTCAACCAGGAACGACACCCCACCACCCTTCTGAGAGAAGATCTGGTCGAGCCCACCAAGGCGCGCACTGGATCCGAATCCTTGAAGAACCCCCACACACGCGGGTCTTTTCCCACACCGACAAAACACTGGAAACGCGGATTCCTCGACACCCGACGAATCCCATACCGACAGCGTCGTCATTGTATCTCCTCCTTCCTCTTTCCTTGGTCCTAATGTCAGACCTCAAGTCTAAGCCATCTTTGTAAAGAACAATGTTTTCATAAATGACTTGTCTTTATTCTGCTTGTTTGTTCTCTTTTGAATATTTGGAGTGCTTATTATTGAGATTAAAAGGTCGTGCCCTGGCGGACTGACCCTTTTTATGTCTCTTCATCACGACCTCCGCTAGGCCTGAGCCTTTTGAAACCAAGAGAACTGAATTCCGAAGTGCTTGGGTCGAGAGGGTTAACACCCTTTCAGAATTGAAGCCCCGTGGCTAATTCTGTTCGCCATTTCTACGCGGCCTCCGTATGCTGGTCATCTGGCCTGAGCCCGTTTAGACCTTGTGAGCTTGAGCCCTTGATCGCTTGGGTTGAGAGGGTCAACACCCTTTCAGAATTTAATCCCTGGGGCTAATTCTATTCGCCCATTTCGCGTGTCCTTCGTATGATGGTCGTATGGCCTGAGCCCGTTTAGACAGTGTGAGCCTGAGTCCTTGATCGCCAGTGGATCTCTATCCTTTTCACCCTTATCGTACAAGGATGTCTTGTGCGCTCCTTGTCGTGCAATGATGGTGGAGTGTTCAGTACGAGAGGGTCTGGACCCTTTCAGAATACGCCCTGAGGCTAATTCCGCTCGTCCCTACCGCGCGACCTCCGTAAGTTGATCGTATGGCCTGAGCCCATTTAGACCGTGTGAGCATAGGGGAAACTTATACTTTGAACGACCTCACATTCCTGAGTGTAACCTATGTGTCTCACTGTTGTTAGCCTCTTACTCGAGTGCTAATCGATGGATGGGGCATCCCCCCCACGACCTTTTACATAGAGTGCTCATCCATCGACCTGCTGGTCCATCACGTGACCTCCATAGAGTGCTATACTTCGCGACCTCTTAGGAGTGCAACATTCTTGTTGAGAGTATTTAACTCGTGACTTCTCTCAAGAATGTCATGTCTGAAAACCAGTTCCACAGCGCGACCTAGAACGGGCGTGTATTCTCATGATATATATAATGAATTGAAAAGAAGCAAAATAACTTTTATTTCAAAAGTAGTACTTTTTCAAATGTATTACATTGTGAGGTCTTATGAGTGCCTCTCCATTCATTCATTCTAGATAGTAAGCTCCTTTGGGGCCCAGTCTGATGACCTTATATGGTCCTTTCCAACTGGGTCCAAGCTTGCCATCTAAACGTTTTTGGGATTCGAGGAATACCTCTTGAAGGACCAAATCTTCGATCTGAAAGCTCTATCACAAAACTCTCTTGTTGTAGCTTCGAGCGATCTGGTTCTGGTAATTGGCCATCCTGATGGAGGTTGCTTCTCTCCATTCATCCCGCAGGTCGAGTTCGGATGCCAAGACTTCTTCATTGACCCGAGGTTCAAAATTTTCAATTCGAAAGGTCTGGATCCCGAGCTCTATAGGGATCACTGCTTCGACGACAAAGGCCAGAGAGAACGAGGTCTCCCCTGTGGCCCGTCTCACCGTGGTATGATATGCCCAAAGTACCGATGGGAGTTCGTCCACCCAGTTGCCTTTGGCTGCATCAAGTCGCTTCTTGATCCCGTCCAAAATGGTTCTGTTGGTAATCTCTGTTTGGTCGTTCCCCTGAGGGTAGCGAGGAGAAGAAAACAGATGTTTTATTTCCAACTCCTCTCAAAACTCTATAATGGTGGTGTTGTCGAACTATGTCCCGTTGTCAGAGATTATAGTGTTCGGCACCCCGAACCGGCGTACAATCTCATTCAAAAGGAAGCTACGCACTTCAATGTCGCGGATTCTGGCCAGGGCCACCGCTTCCACCCATTTGGTGAAGTAGTCGGTGGCGACTAGGAGAAACCTCTTCTGTGATGGCTCTAAAGGCATAGGTCTGACGATATCGAACCCCCATTGCGCGAATGGCCAAGGACTTGACAATGTATTCAAGTCCCCTGCCGGTCGGTGAATCAACGGACGGAACTGCTGGCACTTGTCGCACTTCCTGACCAGGTCAAGCGCGTCTTTTGTCAGGGTGGGCCAAAAGTATCCAGCGGTGAGTACACGCTTTGTCAAAGACCTTGAGGTCGTATGGCAATCGCATATACCAGAATGCATTTCTTCTAATACTTCTCGGGCCTCTTCGATGGTGACGCATCTGAGAAGCGAATCTTTGAAGATTTATTTTTATAATGCGCCTTGTTCGGAGATCAAGAACCGAGCTGATCGGGTCTTGATCTTTCTGGCTTCTTCTTTGTCCACCGGGAGGTGTCCGTCCTCTAAATAGGACAGTATGGAATCCATCCAGGTCGTCTCCTGAGGTTTCGACTCCACCGCCATGACTTGCTCGAGATGAGCGATGCTTGGTTCCCCCAAGAACTCCACCTGAATCTCTCTAGATGGTTCTCCTTCCAGAGCACTTGCTAGATTCACCAGGGCATCTGTTTGAGTATTCTGTTCATGATCGATCGCGTGAATCTCCTAGTGGTCGATCTGTGCGAGCAAGGTGCGTGCGTAGCTTTGATAATCCATCATGCAATTGTCCTTCGTTTGGTATTCTCCGGTGCTCTGATTTACCACAAGTTGGGAGTCACTGTAGATTGACAATTTGTAGATGCCGAGGTCCACAGTGAATTCCAAGCCTGCGATAAGAGCTTCATACTCAGCTTCATTGTTTGAAGCCTTGAACCCCTGCTTGATCGCGTGCTAGAACAGGAATCCATCTTCACTTCGCAAGATCATCCCTGCTCCTAATCCCTTTCAGTTGGATGCCCAATTGACATGGAGTATCCAAGAGATAGGTCTGAATTCAGAGATGGTGCAGATTTGCTGTTCTTCTGGTGTGAGGTCGATCATAATATCCGCGACCACCTATCCTTTGATTGCGTTTCTGGGCTGATAGTGGATGTCAAAGGCTGACAGTTCCACCGCCCATTTTAGCAATCGACCCACGATGTCTGCCTTTCATAGCACGGCTTTGAGAGGCGAGTCGGTGACGACATTTATTGAATGAGCTTGAAAGTAGTTACGCAATTTCTGGACAAAAATGAGTATAGCAAACATAAGTTTTTTGATGCGGGAGTACCTAGTTTTTGCCCTACTGAGTGCCTTACTTGCATAGTAGATGGCTTTCTGCCTGCGGTCGATGTCCTTCAATAATGCTGAGCTTACAGCATGCTCGAACGCTGCAATATAAAGGAGTAGAGTCTCCTATGGAATGACTCATCAAGAGTGGCGGTGTGCTGAGGTACTTCTTGATTTCCTCGAACACTTCTTTCTTTCCACTTTGGCGTCCATTCGAACCTTTGAGTCTTTCGCAGCAACTGAAAGAATGGTTGATACCGATCGGTGGCTTTTGAGATGAACCGGTTGAGTGTGGCCAATCTCCCGGCTAACTTTTGTACTTCCTTCTTGTTCCGAGGAGGCTCCATCTCCATAATCGCCTTGATCTAGTCAGGGTTAGCCTCGATTCCCCGCTGTGTTGTCAAATATCCCAAAAACTTACCCGACGTATCTTCAAAGGAGCATTTGGTGGCGTTCAGTTTAAGGCGGTATTTTCACAACACAATGAAGACTTCTTCCAAGTGGGATAGATGGTTAATTCGGTTCGCACTTTTGACCGTCATATCATCAATATAAACCTCCACGATTTTACCGATCTGGTGCTGGAAGACCTTAGTCACCAGCCTCTGATACGTGGCTCCAACGTTTTTCAACCCGAATGACATTACTTTATAGCAGTAAATACCAGTGGGTGTTATGAACGCTGTCTTCTCTTGGTCGGGCCCGTAGATTGGGATTTGGTTATAGCCTGAATAAGCATCCATGAAACTCATTAGTTCGTTACCCGATGAGGATTCCACTAGCTGATCGATCTTCGAAAGCGGGAAATTGTCCTTCGGACATGCGCTGTTCAAGTCGGTGAAGTCCACGCATACTCGCCACTTCTTGTTTTTCTTGGGAACCACCACGGTGTTGTTGGCTAGCCATTCGGGATGACGCACCTCGCGGATGAACCCGGTGACAAAGAGCTTGTTTACCTTGTCTCGCATTGCATCGGCATGGACAGTGGCCATCCGTCGTTGCTTTTGTCAGACCAGACGGACGGTCGGAGAAATGAACAGCCGATGATGTGCCACCTCGGGGTCGATCCCGGCATGTCTTGTGGTCTCCAGGCGAACACGTCCTTGTTTTTTACGAGGAGGTCGAGTATCGCCTTCCTTTCTTTTGCAGAGAGCAAACTCCAGACGAGAAAGTATTTCTCGAGGTCAAGGGGGTCTATCTGGACCTGTTCGAGGTCTTCCAGGACCCTGTCTTCGGGACCAGGCCGGTGCTCGTCAGCCTTGACCCGGTCCTGAAGTAATTACTACCTTTTCGGATGGATTTCTCCTTCTTCAGATAGCTCCTCCACCTCTGGCGGGGCTGACTTCCCTGCCATAGCTGCCATGTAATAGCATTTCGCGGCTACCTGGTCCCCTCGTATCTCCATTATCCCCGGAGCCATGGGAAAACGGACGCGCTGATGGTAGGTAGATGGGATCACCTTCATCGCTGCGAGCCAGGATCTCCCGATGACCGCGTTGTACGGGGATGGAAGGTCCATGACTGTGAAGTCCGTTATAGCAGTCTGGTTCCTTGCTCGGACGGGTAGCAAGATACGGCTTGCTGGGATGATCCACGCTCCGTTGAAGGCGATCAAAGGGTCCTTCATCGAATAGAGGTCCGCGGCCTTCAATCCCATCCGAAGGAACGGCTTCATGAAAATGATATCCATCGAGCTCCCTGTTTCTACAAGGATCCTTTTCACGTCAAAGTTTGAGATGCATAGGGTGATTACCAGAGCATCCGAATGCGGGGCCTGGACTCCCTCCAGATTAGCGTCGGAGAAGGTGATGACGCTGTTGTCATCTCCTCGTGGTTTTTTTACGACCAGTTTTGGCTCCGGATCGATCTGCATCATCTTGAACAAGACCTGCATCTTTGTCAGGTCTCAGCGGGCGCTTTTTGACGAGGTGAAATGGGGAACACCCCCAAAGATGTCGTTGGTGACTAAAGCAGCTGTGTTGGGGCCGATATTCGTCACGTGCTGAACGTTGGAGTTGGGGGCGATCTCCGCCGGAGCGTACTCCTTCATGTGACCTTTCCGGATATGATTTTTCCGGAATGTCCGGAGGACTTTACAACTGTCGGTGGTGTGGCCGACGCTCTTGTGGTAGTCGCAGCGCAGATTCTAGTCTCGCCTCGACTCATTACTCTTCATGTGTGCGGGCCATCAGAACCAAAGTTGCCCATGGATTTTGGATAAGATTTGGGACGGGGGAATCTTGAAGTACATCCCTGTCGGTATCGGATTTCGTCGGGAAGGGTTCGGCCTCCCTGTCGGTATCAGATTTTGTCGGGAAGGGTTCGGCCTCCCGTCTTTTTCCTTTCGGTGGTGGGGATTTGTCCGTGTGGTGACCAAATATTCACGGGGAGGCGGGGCGTGTGTGGGGGGTTCTTCGAGGATTCGGATCCGTGCGCGCCTTGGCGGGCTAGATCGGATCGTCTCTCGGAAGGGTGATGGGGTCTCATTCCCAGTCGAGGTGCCCGACAGCGGCTCAAGGGGATTCTGGTGTGTGTGTGATTACCACTTGCTTTTTTGGAAAGTAGGAAAAGTTGGGTTGGATTTGATCGCCTCGCGGGGGAAGTTTGTGGGGTCTTCGCTCTGAGACACGGATATACCGTACACAAAGGTGAAAAACAGGTAATCCTATTCTGTTTCGGGGCTTGGATAAAGGAGTCTTGAGACAAAAGGGTGCAGGTGGGGTGCAGATAAGGGGCGGCTAGTGAGTTTGAGCCGTCGGGCAGGGGGCGGCTAGCTAGGGTTAGCCGTCCAGGGCCTGGGTGAATTTGGGCAGAACCTGGGTAGGGAATGGGTTTGGTTTTGGCAGAGGTTAAGCTGGGTTTAACATGAATTTTTGGGGGGTGGATTGAGAGGGTGGTATTGTGTAGGGAATGGATTTTCCTCTCACAAATGGGACTCTCTCTCTCTCTCTCTCTAGGGATTTCAAGTGGGAATTATTGTGGATGAATGTGAACTCTTGGTGGGAATTGGTGGATTATGAATCAAGATTGGGGATGGATGTTAGAAATATTTTGAACCCCCTCTATTTATAGTAAAAGAGAGGAAGGAAAATATCAAGGGGTAATAGAGTGGCTTGGTTAATAGTGTGTTTGATTAGACCTCTCATTAATTCTCTGGTTTTTCTGTTAGAGACCAGGTGAATGGCGGCTAGTGGAAACTAGTCGCCAAAGATGGGGCGGCTACTTCCTGGTAGCCGCCCCCATCATGACCTGTCAAACGTCCCATCTCTGACAAGCGGTGGCTCAGGTCGGTTACTTGGTTTGATCTGGCCAAGATGGGGCGGTTAAAGGTCACAACCCGCCGCAATGATCAGCATTTAATGATGCTTTAGGTCCCATCCAGGGAAGCGGTTCAGGGTCGGCCAGGACTAGCTGCCTAGTATGGGGTGGCTAGTTTTGATTAACCGCCCCATTCCAGGGTTTTTTAGGTTTGGGCATGGTTTTTATAGTTTCTAGGGTTTGGGCCAGGGTTTAGGGTTTCCGGGGTTTGGGCCAAGGTTTAGGGTTTCTACGGTTTGGACCAGTGTTTAGGGTTTTAGATTTTCTGAAGTTTGTTTTCCATTTGATGACCAAATGTGGGTTATTTTCAGGTGTTACTTGAAGTATTTTCATCTTTCTGGACGGTCAAAATTGGTGTATCTATAATTGTCCCTCATCGGACGGAGTCTTTGGCGAAGCAGGAAAGACTTTGACCGATGATAAGGAAAGAGACCCCTATTTTCGCCGGCCCGACCTTCAAGAAGTTAAGACAACACGAATAGTACTATTCAGGGAGTTGATTTAGACTGTCAGAGGCTAGGTCTTGACTAGAATTCTCAACCGAAAGGATGATCCAGGTGGAAGGTGGGAAAAGTAAATGGTGAGTGATCCAACCCGCGGTCGGGGTTCTTAGCTATCATGCAGGGAGCAGCCCATCGTCAGTTTCCTCGTGTCTACCATTCCCGTGCTTGGGAAATCTCAGCAAGGAGGGGATATCACCGACAGAAAGCAAGTAAAGTAGATTTTGGTGAATTGGATCATCCGAAGGATAAGAACTCTGGAAAAAGAGCCAGAACTGAAGAAATTCGAACTGAATGATACTGGAAGTGTGGTAAAACTTCAGGAAAGTCGTGTTTGATCAAGTAGTACTTGGAAATAAACCAATACATGGCTGTTTGATTTTAGAAAACTGGAACTTAGGACTTGGAAGGAAGTTGGAAATGGGTTTTAAGTGAGAGTTTGAAAAACTAGGAGGGGCGGCTAGTTGAAACTAGCCACCTGAGAGGGGGCGGCTACTCGCGGGTAGCCGTCCCATAACTGGGTCCCTTATAACAGAAAAGACCCTGTCTCTCTCCCTACGTTTCAAAACAGTTTCTCTCCCTCCATTACTTCTTCCTCTCCATTTTTAATCCGAAAAACCTTAATTTCTTTGCCTTTTCTTCCTTTATTTCGACCTAGATCTTTCTTTCTCTCTTGCTTTCGAAACCCTAGGTTTGGGTTCTCCTTTTTCTTTTGAATCCGAGGAAGATGACAAGGTCGAAGGCGATTGCTTCGAGGGGGAAACGACCACGGGTGGCTCGTGGAGAGCGTAGCCCGAGCTCTTCATCATCGGAGAGCGATAGGCCGGAGGTAGAGGCCGTGGGGGAAGTTATGGGTGCAGTGGAGGTGCCATTGGTGGGCATCGACGCAGGTGAGGTTGGGGACTTTCCTTCGGGGGCTGCCCCGAAGGTTGGGAGTAGTATGATAGGATATACACGCAAGAGGAAGCATGAGGATCGATCGGTGGTGGTCAAAGAGTTGGTTCCAGAGGTCGGAGGACTGGCCGAGGGTGTAACTGAGGGGGTAAGGGCTGGGGGAGTCAATGAGGATGTGAGGGCATCGTTGGATGCCATTGCCAGGATGCTGGACTGGGAGGCCATAGAGGCCAGGGCTGAGGAGGAGGAGAGAAGGGCTATGGGGGCTTTTGCGGAGTTTGTCTCTGGTGCGGTGGGTGTGGAGGAGACTGGGGGTGTTGGGGGCGAGGCCGGGGAGGCCGAGGGTGTAGATACAAGGGCTATAGAGGCCGGTGTTGGTGCTGAGGCTGAGGCCGAGGAGGCCGTGTTCGAGGAAGAAGGAGATGATGATGGGGAGGGGGATGATGACGGGATGGAGGATCCCGACGAGGCCGAGGTGGACGCCCCTGGGTCCACACGGGCCATGGTAATTACCTCACCCTTCTGCTCTAGTTTTTTTATTTATATATATATATGTTATGTTTCTCTAAATATTGTAGTACAAATAGGTGATAATGTGGGATATTTACATATGTGTGTTTCTAGTAGGCGTGCTTGTATGCGTAAATTAATCACGGTGGGATATGTAAGCATGCTGATATGGGTTTGTTTTAGAAAGGGGAGCAATTTTTTATACATACATCCATGTTTGTTCTATTTTAAAAGGAGAGAGGAATGGTATGACTAGCATGCTTGCATGTGATGGTTTTTGTATGCATACAATTTTCGAGGTGTGTCTCCATATGTGTTTGATCATGGTAGAGTAAGAGGGAGTATATGCATGCATTTCATATGCCTAAGTTCCTTCACATGCTTGGGGTGGGTTCGTGGAAAGTACATAAGCATGATAGCCAGTAATACAAAGAAGGTATGCAAGTAATAACCATGGTGGGATAAGAGAGTAGAATAGGTGATCCTATGAAAAGTATTTCGTGAATAATGAGAGGTGGACCCATGTGCGAAGTCTTCTATTTTCATGCCCCTTTTTTTATTTAGCATATAGAAGTTTATCCAGCTAAGCATGGTTTCTAAATGAATTTGTAGACTTGGATTCTTACCTCTCGACTGCTCTTCAAACTAACCCATGTTCCTTTTGTTCGTTTGTAGCGGCCAAATCGTATACGGGCTTTGTGGCATGGGATGAAGAGATGGTACGATGCCTTGGGCCAGGGGAAGAGGAGTTTGATGGATGGGGCGGGCTTTCGCTCCTTCTTTCTGATCGAGCCGTTCCACGTCCATCGGCCTTATGTGGAGGCTTTGGCGGAGAGGTGGGATCCGGAGAGTTGTGCCTTTATCCTTCCCACCGGTGCTGTCATGCCGACCCTTGAGGATGTTCATCGGATTACCGTTTTGCTACTAAGAGATAGTGCGCTATTTTTAAAGGAAACGTTCCCCGCATTTATTCTCCACGTCGACCCTTAATTACCCACGTACAAATGATAATGGGCATTAAGTACCAACGTGGCGGTTACAAATGTTTGGGGTCTTCTGACCGTTGCTACGTCTGCTCGTGTGTTATGCTTCCGCGTGCTTTACCGAGGAGTAAGGTTGACCGACCAGTCCTGGCGTCTGATTGTGTCTTAGACTACTCTCACCTGAGTGGTAAGATCGCTCGACTAATCCTGTTGTCTGGTCGTGTCTTAGATCACTTGCACCTGAGTGATAAGGTCGCCTGACTAGACCTGTCGTCTGGTTGTGCCTTAGATCATTCGAGGTGTCATTTCTTCTCGAGATAACTAACTGTCTGACTAGATCCTTAAGTCTAGTCGTGTCAGCACTGCAGATGACGTCGTGTTTCGTGGGTTGGGCTTGATGAGCCTCACGTCAGATGGCCCACATATCGCATGTACACGACACGTGTCTTAGTACAGATTTTTACCTCCACAGGGGCAAAGTGGACAATTTCTTGATGTGTAAGTCTGGAGCGTTACAATTGGTATCAGATGAAAATTCACAAAATAGTTAGTTTTATGATCATTAATATAAATATAAATATGAAAATAAAAACTCAAACCATAGCAGATACTTGCCATAAATAACTTTATAGGCTCAAATTATAACACTAAAATATTTATTTTATATTTTCATATGTATCTTAATGGTCTAAAAAAATTTTGAAGTTCGACAAGTTATGTTTTGAGACCAGGGACTTTATTATAAATCTTAAAATCTGAATGAGGGATCAGTTTGTAACATAAATAGGGGTCTAGTAGTAAAACTGGTGCAAACTAAGGGTGGAATTTCAAATATCCCCGAAAAAGAGTTCTTTGGGACCTATAATAATAAATATGACGGACCTGGGGGCCTATCAACAAATAACCACAGGAAAGGAGAAATGTGACCGATTTTTTCAAGGACCTAGTTATATATATGAGGGATCTAGTAGCCTATATGCAAATGCCCGGTTAAATCCCCGAAAAAGAGTTGTGAGGGACCTAGTAATAAATATGAGGGACTCGGGGTTTATCTACAAATAACCACAGAAAAGGACAAAGATGGCCGATTTTTCAGGGACCTCGTTATAAATATGTGGGATCTAGGAGCCTATCTGCAAATGTCCAATTAAAGTTATGGAGGGAAAATTTTGCACCATATCAAAAATTGACACATGTCCAGACTTAGACGGGTATGGGCCACCATGTTCGATATCCAGAAGCCCAAGTCCAAATTCTAAATGCTATGATGACACTCCCGGGTAAGTGGGACACAATTAGATTAAAGATCATGTTGGATGGTCTGACACCTCATGGGCAAATGTCACCTCAAGTAGTCAAGGCACGATTATATACAAGATCTTATTGGACGACCTTGCACCTCGTGAACGAGTAGGTGAGACATGACTAGATTAAAGATTTGGTCAGACGGTCTTACACCTCGCGGGAAAATGCTTACGAGTGCATCAAGTGAACGATCAGGCCATGCGGTCCAAGTTGTAGCTGTCCTGATAGAGAGCCCCCACCTGTAGGTACTATTGATGCATGCGAAAAGATATACTAATCATAGGGGTAAACTAGGTAGAGGCTACCTGGGAGAGGGCTAACGAATGATATTGCGAGCGTGGAATCGTTCTCCCCTTTTGTCGGATCCGTGTCGATGCTGCCCGGCATTGTAGCTGTCTTGACAGAGGGCCCCCACCTGTATGTACTATCGATGCATGCGTCAAGATGTACTGATCATGTGAGTATACCAGGTAGAGGCTACCCGGGAGAGGGTTACCGGATGATGAAGGGTGTAGAGCAAGCAGTTTTATCCCAAAAGTCCCTAGGGTCACCCCTCCAGGGGTTAGGGTGAGGATGAGTTGAAGTCATGTCATCACGTGACCCTAATACCCATCAAGTATACTCTGGGTATGCTGGTCCTACGCTTGAGGTATCGAAGTATATCTCTACCTCGTAGCGGATGGACTCGTTGTGTCTTGTTATCGAGTAACACCATGTGTTATGGCTAACCGTCATTCCTCCCCGAGTGTCCGAAGAGTCTCCCTCCGGGAGTGAGGGCGAGGGTGAGGGCGAGGTATGGTCGCGCCGTCGCATGACCTTGTTATCCATTGGGTTTCTACCCATGCTTTTCCTTGAAAGGAAATTGCCTTAGTAATGAATTGTTGTAATGTTGTTTAGTTTCCAGCCACTCACTGAGCTCGTAGCTCACCCCTCGCATATTGTTTCTATTACAGGGGCGTTATTGGGCGTGGAGCTAGAGCTTCTCTGTGGCGTGGTCTTGCATGCATGGAGCGTTCCGTCCGGCGGCTGGCGAGTACGAGGCTGTCAGCAGTCCTAGAGTCATGTATTTGTTAATCGTGCGTGTTGCACATGATGTATTTTATTTGGATTAGACTTGGCTCTCACAGGATAATGATTGTGTATTCGAGTCTGTAATAATGTTTTTGGTTTACAGACTTATTGATATTTTTATGCTTCCGCATTTCAGTTGAATTATCAGTTTTCATTGCCTTGCCACCTTGTATGTTGTTGTTGGTGTCTTGTTGACCTCAAGTATTGATAGCTGATATTATATATTTGTCACGTCTCGGGGACAGTCGCCCTGGGGTGTGACAGTTGTAATCGTCTCCCCATTAAACACTTAGTGGGTGACTTTGGTAGAAACCCCTACGTGTTAATGAGGCACGTTGTGTCCACTAATTACCCACGTTGCGCAATTAATGGGCCTTAACTGTCCGCTTGGCAGTTATAGGCGTTCATAGTATTCTGACCGTTTCTTTAGTTCTGCTCATGGCCCATTGGCCTGACCGCTCGTCTGTTACGTCTTTGACTACGTTTACGAGGTGAAAGATCGCCTAACCAGACCTGGTCGTGTCTTTTCCTCCTGTTCGTGAGGAGTAAGGTCCAATTAGATATCTATTCTGATCGTGCCTTTAACCACTCGAGGAGACATTCACCCGCGATGTGTCTGGCTGTCCGACTAGACCCTCAATCTAGCCGTGCTAGCTTGCTCGGGAGTGTCGCTGTGGCATTTCAAATTTGGATCCGGATTCGTGGGCTCCTGATGTGATGGTCCATATCCGTCTTGGCGTGACATGTGCCATTTTCTCAAGTAGTACGCATTTTTATCTCCACAAATATATAAGGCTAAAAAGTACAGAAACATTACAGTGTTCCACCATCCCTTGATGTAAAACTCTCCGTACTTCAAATCTTAAAGTATGATGAGCCAGCATGGCGATTCCCCCAGTCTATTGCTGGGGTTGTGGGTTGTTCTGGTGTCTGCATGACACCTCACGCTGAGCAGACCTCTCATGATGATAATGCCTGTACGAGGTTTCATGTCATGCAGACCGTTCCCTTCGTGGGGAATGTCCGCACTCTTGCTCCACTGGCTCCCGTCGACTAGCTCGGGGTGATCGGGATCGCCGACGGGATCGATGTCTTCTTTTTTAATAAGAGGTGCTACCCTCTGAGTCAGGCATAGCAACTCGCGGTGCTGGTGGATCGAGCTGCGTAGGAGCTCGTAGCGGGACGTTCTCCCCGACTTGTTTCTGCTAATGCATGTTAGCGAAGAACTGTTGCATCGACCCCTCAAAGATCTGTTACATTGATTCCTAGAGTCGAGCAAATAAGTTCTCCTGTGTGGATTCCATTATCTGTCTGAAATCCTGAGCCTGACTAGCTAAGGTTGCAGGCGAACCATCCACAGGTCCAACAGGAGGAAGGTTGTGTATGTTTTGCTCCCTCCTCAAGCCATTCTCGCTTTGGTTCGGATCATACATTTGGGCAATGACTTTTTGTATCATATCCCACAAATAGCGCCAAATTGATGAGGTATTTTTTTCCTTTAATTAAAAAAATCAATCGACATAAGCTCCTTCTAAATCTGGATCCGATTAAGGGTGGATTCTACATTTAAAAGAATTAGGGGGACACCGGTGTGGTGTCAGTCAAAGGGCCTCCGAAGAGATGTATCAGTAAGGGAATTCGAAGACAAATCTCACTAATTTGGTGGCTTGTTTGTAGATGAAAAGTTAGATACCTTAACTCCTCTGGCACTCCCCTTTTTTTATAGGGTCTGGTGGCTTAGATATCCATTGCCACTCCTTTCTTAGTCGTTGTAATGAGTTTCCTTAATGACTGATTAGTGAGCGATTTTTGTGGTAACCGCCATGCTTTAATGTAGTGCAACATGCCCTTAATCACCCACGTTCTGTGAGTAATGGGCCTTAATTGTCTGTTTGGTAGTTTTAAGCGTTATGGATGTCTGACCGTTTCTTCAGTCCTTGTGGTCCTTGGTCTAGTTGTTTACTCGACGTGTTCATAAGTGTTTACCCGCGAGGTGTAAGGCCGTCTGACCAGATCTTCAATCCGGTGGTATATTATCTACTCGGGGCAACATTCATTCGCGAGGTGTAAGGTCGTCCGATCAGATCTTCAATCTAATCGTCCCTTGTCTATTCGAGGTGACATTCGCCCCCAGGGTATAAGACTGTCCGACTAGACCTTCAATCTAGTTGTGTCCCACCTACTCGGGAGTGTCCCCGTGATATTCTGAATTCAGATTCTAATTTTCAGATCTTGATGTGACGACCCATACCCGTCTTGACACGTGTTTTTTTTTCAATATGGTGCAGATTTTTTCCTCCGTAGGGTTGTGTTAAAAAGATCCATTTGTATCCGGATCTTCTGCACACCCCTTCTACAAAGTATTCAACACTACATCTGTCAAGTAATTGTGGAAAAGTCAACATTTCTTATGTCGAAGTGGACACATAACTCATCTGAGAACCTTTTGAACCTGGTCGATACTACGATTGTCGATAGTTCGTATCACCATCGACATCCCTTGTGTCGAATGAGTTACAGAACTCAACCCGTATGTTTGTCGTGGATTGTTATTACTGTCGACGGTGTTGTTGTTGAAGAATCAATCAGTGAACTTGACGGTCATTTTTTGAGTGTGTCGACATTCTGTGTATCAACGGGTTAGCTATATAGCGACAAGATAAGTGTCAGTACTAGCAGACTAATCTCATTCTTCATTTTTTCCAGCGATTCAAATATTAAAATAATCAAACATATATCCAAAGAGCTGAATATTGAAATTTTACAAAGTCACTTTCAAGCATTAACCCAGACATTCAAACATTGAAACATTAACCAAAACATACACTATTTAAACATTTAAACAACTTATATACTTAGAAATAACAAAATGTCAAACGATCTTGTTCTAAAAATAAAGAGAGACGACCGACGTGAGTGGACGGACGACACCAAATAACAAACTAAGAGAGACAGCTGGCGTGAATGTCGGTGAAGGATTGTGGTGAATGTGGATAACGATGGCGCGTGAGTAGACGGACGACACCAAGGGAGGGTCACCAAGAGGGCTTGCCAGTAGAGAGGGGGAGGGAGTGAGAGGAAGGGAGAGAGAAGGAGCTAGAGCTTTTTTTTAAAGTTTCAAAGGAATTGATTGGAGGGGCGTGTGTCGAAAACTATATGTTCTTTCAAGTAGTGGGGTGTTTAAAAAGAATGCTTGTGATTTATGTTGGGTGTGAAAAAAATGGAGTGTGCACCTGTGCCGGTATTCTATTGTTTCTCGCATTATTAGCCTTCCACGTTCAACAGGATTGGGATTTGGGAGTATTTTTGAGGATATGACCGTCAACTTCACGGATTTTGTGATGGTGAATAACGGGATTTAATTCGGGGCAAAGCTATTCCCACGGATTTTGTGATGGTGAATAACGGGAAAATACCATTATTTTTTAAATTTTTTCGTCTTCCTTTTCCACTACCCAGTGCGACAGTGTCCAGTCGAAATGTTCTTCACTGGGACGACAAAGGTCCGTCGAACTGTCTGAATAAGTGTCGACAGAGGCCCAGTCGAAGTGTGTTTCACTAGGACGACAGAGACCCGTCGATCTGTCTGAGCAAATGCCGACATGGATGTGTTTCGCCCTTCAAAACAACAAGTTTCTTCTAAGAATCAATCAATTATACAATCATTTAAGTCCTTATGAAAAACAAAAATGTCATTTAAGTTATTTAAGTCTTTTTGAAAATCATTCTTTTATATATATATAAGTATAAGAAATAAAAATATCAAACAAATAGTTATTTGAATCAAATAAACAGTAAACATTTCATATAGACAAAAAATATTATTTTCTATTCTAAACAAGTGGAGTCTTTTATAAACAAACTTCACTTGTTTAGAAAAGAAAATAATATTTTTTTTCTATATGAAATGTTTACTGTTTATTTGGTTCAAATAACTCTTTGTTCAATATTTTTATTTTTTATACTTACATAAATATATATGTGAATGATTTTTAAAAAGACTTAAATAACTTAAATGACATTTTTGTTTTTCATAAGGACTTAAATGATTGTATAAATTATTGATTCTTAGAAGAAAGTTGCTGTTTTGAAGGGTTTGACACATCCATGTCGACACTTGCTCAGACAGATCGACGGACCTCTGTCGTCCTAGTGAAACACACTTCGACTGGGCCTTTGTCGACACTTATCCAGACAGTTCGACGAACCTCTGTCGTCCCATTGAAGAACACTTCGACTGAACGCTGTCGAACTAGGTAGTGGGAAAGTGAGAAAAAATTAAAAAAATAATAGTGGGTCTATAATAGTATTTTCGTAATTATAGGTAATTGGAAAATTAAGTGGGGTAGTGAGTCTATCACTACCCTTTAATTCGGCAGGCAGAAAGACACCCAGAAAAACAAAAAAAAAAGGATTTTTAGTTTTAAGTCCCTGGAAACTATCGAATTTAGCGATCGACCCCTCACTTCTTCATATTTTGGTTTTACTCCCTGCATTCAAATGATAATTTAGGAATATGTCTCTGGGAGGGACTTATTCCTAAATTATTAAGTTTGTTTTTCAGTCCCTGGGAGGGACCTATTCCTAAATTATCATTTAAATGCAGGGACTAAAACCAAAATATGAAGAAGTGAATGATCGATCGCTAAATTCGATAGTTTTCGGGGACTTAAAACTAAAAATCTCAAAAAAAAAAAACGTGGTGGCCTTAACGTGTCAGCCTACTAATCCCTAACCATGCGATCAGCCACGTCATCTTGTGCGGACTCGATCGCGTAAATCCACGGAGGCTCGATTCAAGCTTACACGTATCTTCCTCACTGGTCTCCCTCGCACGTGCTGCGTGCCCTCTGACTCGTATTGGGGTGAGCGCGTGACGCCAGCTGGCATTAGCGTGGAGTTGGCTGGCCGACCTTATCCTGTTCTCTCTCTCTCTCTCTCTTCTTTGTCCCGATTCTTTTCTTAAATTTAATAATTATCCGAAACGAATTCTTTACATTTTTTTTCTCGATCAAACGAAGAAATAATAGGAAATTAAAAAAATAAGACCAGAAATCGTTTTCTCCCCTCCTCTATTATTCTTGCTTCTAATCGATAGATTCATTCGATCTGAATTTCCGAACTAGGGTTGTTGTTCTTCTTCCAGTAAAGATGCTGTCGAGATCGTACACAAACCTCGTAGATCTGGCGTCGGGGAACTTCCCGGCGATGGGCGGAAGAGGGGGGCGGAAGAGGCTAGCACGGGTGATGACGGTGCCGGGAATCGTGTCAGAGTTGGACGACGACCAGGCGAACAGCGTGTCCTCTGACGTGCAATCGTCGGTTTCCCAGGAGCGGATGATCATCGTGGGGAATCAACTCCCGCTGAAGGGCAGGCGGAGACCTGATGGGAAAGGGTGGAGCTTCTCCTGGGACGACGAATCCCTCCTCCTCCAGCTGAAGGACGGCTTCCCCGAAGACATGGAGGTGATCTATGTCGGTTCCCTCCGCGTAGACGTTGATCCAGCCGACCAAGATGACGTCTCCCAGACCCTCCTCGAGAGGTTCAAGTGCGTCCCGGCCTTCCTCCCGCCGGAGATCGCATCCAGGTATTACAACGGCTTTTGCAAGCAACAGCTGTGGCCGCTCTTCCACTACATGCTCCCCTTCTCTGCCGAACACAGCGGTCGCTTCGACAGGTCCCTATGGGAGGCCTACGTGTCCGCCAACAATTACTTCTCCCAGAAGGTGATCGAGGTCATCAATCCTGAGGATGACTATGTCTGGATTCATGATTACCATCTCATGGTCCTCCCCACCTTCCTCAGACGCCGATTCAACAGGCTCCGGATGGGATTCTTTCTCCACAGCCCCTTCCCTTCGTCCGAGATATACCGTACCCTCCCCGTCCGTGAAGAGATCTTGAAAGCCCTGCTCAATGCTGATCTCATCGGTTTCCATACGTTTGATTATGCCCGCCACTTCCTTTCCTGCTGCAGCCGGATGTTGGGGCTTGAGTACCAGTCCAAGAGGGGGTACATTGGGTTGGAGTACTATGGGCGAACGGTCGGGATCAAGATCATGCCAGTCGGTGTTCACATGGGTCAGATTGAATCGGTGCTCAGCCTTGCCGACAATCAATGGCGGGTGGACGAGCTCAAGAGGCAGTTTGAGGGGAAGACCGTTCTGCTAGGGGTTGATGACATGGATGTCTTCAAGGGAATCAATCTGAAAATCCTTGCCATGGAGCAGATGCTGAAGGTCCATTCGAGTTGGCGGGGGACGGCTGTCCTGGTGCAGATTGCTAATCCAGCCAGGGGTGGGGGCCGTGATCTCGAGGAAATCCAGCGCGAGATCCAGCAGAGCTGTAAGCGGATCAATGAAACATTTGGGCAGCCGGGATATGAGCCCTTGGTGTATATCGATCATCCAGTGTCTATTGCGGAGCGGATCGCATTTTATATGATTGCTGAATGTGTAGTCGTGACTGCTGTGCGGGATGGAATGAATTTGACGCCATATGAGTACATTGTGTGCAGGCAGGGGAGGACCGATGCGTCTTCTGAATCGGGCAGCAGTGTTGGACCTAGGAAGAGTATGCTAGTAGTCTCAGAGTTCATCGGGTGCTCACCGTCTCTGAGTGGGGCAATACGGGTGAACCCATGGAACATAGAGGCAACGGCAGAGGCCATGAATGAGGCAATCTCGATGTCTGAGACAGAGAAGCAACTGCGGCATGAGAAACACTACAAGTACGTGAGCACCCATGATGTCTCCTACTGGTCCAGGAGCTTCATACTGGACATGGAGAGAACCTGCAAAGACCACTTCAGGAGGAGGTGCTGGGGGATTGGCCTAAGCTTTGGGTTCCGTGTTGTTGCACTTGACCCCAATTTCCGGAAGCTCTCCATTGATGCCATTGCATCCACATACAAGCGGACTAAAAGTCGCGTGATAATGTTGGATTATGATGGGACAGTAATGCCTCAGTTTGCCATTAACAAGACCCCAAGTGCTGAAGTGATATCTATAATAAACACCATTTGCGACGACAAGAGAAATATCGTATTTCTTGTTAGTGGGAGGGGGAGGGACAGCTTGAGTAAGTGGTTCTCTCCTTGTGAAAAGCTTGGGATTGCCGCCGAACATGGATACTTCATTAGGTAATATTCAGCAATTTTTTTTTCATCATCAGCAATGGCAGTGTATATTGCTAGATTATTGTCTTAATTGAATGTGTTGGCTTGATTTCTTGTCTTGGCAGGTGGGGTAGGGATCAGGAGTGGGAATTGTGTGGGCAGAGCACAGATTTTGGGTGGACTCAGATTGCAGAGCCTGTGATGAAGCAATATACAGAAGCGACGGATGGGTCATCGATTGAGATGAAGGAGAGCGCACTGGTTTGGCATCACCAGGATGCAGATCCAGGATTTGGATCATGCCAGGCAAAGGAGATGCTGGACCACCTTGAGAGTGTTCTCGCCAATGAGCCTGTCGCCGTGAAGAGTGGCCAGTTTATTGTGGAAGTGAAGCCCCAGGTATTTATGGAATTCATTGCTTTATTTGTTTATTGTTAGTTTTGATCATCTTGAGCATTAGAGTATGTTAAGTATCTTCCATACTTCCCTAAATTGTTTTCCTAATCGCTGATGAATATAGGTTCAGATTGTCATTATGCTCATTTTGATGATGTCATTACATGCTATTTTAGATTTGTTTCACAGTAAAATTTAGTTTATGAGTTTAGTCAACTACCATCATTATAGTACTGGTACACTCAACTGTGGAGTACTACGATCTCGAAAGCACGGACGCAGCTGGAGGGGTCCCGTACTTGTGTCCGACACATGTCGGACACGGACACGGCGGGGACACGTGTCGGACACGCCTCTAGCCGTGTCTGCTGAAATGGGCTGCATTTTTTGTCCGGACACGACCCAGGACACGCCGGGGACACGACCCAGGACACGGCCCAGCCCAGTTTTAGTCCAAAAAGGAAAAAAAAAGAAAAGAAAAGGCCCAAACTAGTCACTCTCCTCACCTACTCTGCGGTGCCCTTCTGCTTCGTTTTCGCCTTCTGCTTTTTCTTCTTTTGCTTGGGGAAGAGAGATGGGAGGTGGATTTGAAATGGGATTTAAATCTGCTATGTTTCTTTTATTTATAATTTTATATTTATTCTTTATTTTTAGGGTGGTAAATTGTCAATGTTTATTTTTTTGCACCCCATACACACACATATATAATGATGATGGGTAATTTTTCAGTCCTAAATTCAGTCTACATTTGTTTTGAATTTTACAAAAACATGTACCTCATCTCATTTATGAGATAACATGTTTTCACATAAAAGGAAACACATACTACACTGAATTGTAGATATAACATGGAATATTTTAATGTTTGTATATCATGTTTTGTAGATATAACATGGAGCTTCATAGAACATTGACCTAAGCCCATTTAAAACAGCTCACAAGTTATCAACCCATTTAAAATGACCCAAAACAATCCATTTAGAATATGGTGGTGTATGAAAAACATTTAACTTCATATGGATAATCAATATATATTAATTATATTAATTTATTTGTTGCCGTGTCGCCGTGTTTGTGTCCCTGTGTCCCGTGTCCGTATCCGTGCTTCATAGACTACGATATACCAAGGATTTTTCACTTTTTTTTCCTAAGAGTGGTAGGCATACTACCAAAATTCATTATGAAATGGCCGATGCCCTGAAGCTTACAAACAAAGGAAAAACATTATACAAGCAAAACATGGGATTAATGCCCACTAGTAGAAGAGATATCTACTAGAGAGCGCTCCCTTCCCAACCAAGAGGTTCAATCACAAGTTTTCCCCTAACAAACACCACGTTCCTCACTCCCACGCAGAAAGACCCCAAATCTTGTATTGGGATGCATGGAATCTAAGAAATATAAGATAGCAAAAATCTGGAACACAAATGACACTAGAAGCCATAAGTATGGTCATGCTTGGAACTTTATTTCAAATTGTGTTATGAAAAGGAAAAAAAAATTAATTTGTTTCCAAACACATTTCGTCTTTGAGGTAGACTTACATGTAAAAGGCTGAAAGTCATGTAAAGTTAACATTTCTAAAGTGAGTTTACCAATATATTTTTTTTTGTATTTTTGTTTATAAAATATACCTTTTCTATAAAGTTGTTTATTTTTCTTAGCTCTCAGCCTAAGCCTATGTACTTATATAGAACACAACTTGCAGCTTATATATGCACAAATGAGCCACTTAGTCATTAGTCATTACATGTAGTAAGAACAACCCAGCTGGATCGAAGTTTGTTGAATCCTTCTTGCTTGTCTCAACTTTTCAAGGTATTTGATAAATGGACTTTCAAATAAATTTAGTTGACCCCTCATCCTTATGGATAAGGGTCATTAGGGAGAAGTACTAATCTGGAACTAGTAGATTATATGTAGTTCCAATCTTCAGAGGTTGATTATTGTTGGTGTGGAAGGAAGGACATTAGTGGTATGGTACATGAGGTAAAAAGGATTTTCTCGTCAAGCCTGTAAATGGCGTGACAAATTATTTTGTTACCAGTCTAATATATTTTGTTAATATCCATAAAATCAAGGGATTACACATCTACAATTATAAATCCAAATATTTTGTTAGGATCCCAAATCAAGAGATTGAAAATTCAATACTAAAATAAATAAATAATTGGATTAGAAGTGTAACTAAAGGATTAGGGTAAATCTGAAAAGTTGTTAAGATTTGATACATATTGAATTACATGTGATAAAAATAAGTGATAAATAACAAATGAAATAAAAGGATTAAATGATTAATTGAAACGAAGGAATTCTGTTTTTTTAAAATTGAAGTGTGGCTGCATGTAACGTATGAGCGGCCACGTATTTTTTATAAATCAAAGGGCAGCTGCGTATACTTTTTAATATGGGCGGTAAAATTGGCGCTTTGGATATCCTGAAACCATCTGTTGTTACGGGGCACACTAGTGTATGTTGAAAACATTTGGGAGTGTGGTGGGGGGTCCATTTAAGATTGGGGTCGTCATTGTGTAGGGGCTAGTGAAGTTCTGTTTGTAAGGGATAAATTACTCACTGAGTAGGATTTTTTGGTGTGCTGGGGATTGTAGAAACCTCTTCTACTTTCTTCTGCAGCCTGTGGTGATTTTTTTATGCTTTGGGTGCATGCTCTGTTTTTAATGAAATTGCGGTGGCGTGCCTACCTTTCCATAAAAAATGTGGTCGCATGTGTTTTTAATGGTGCACCGCATGTGCGGTCTGCACAACTCTTTAAAATACTGGATTTCATTGATTCAATGGAATTAAAAGCATATGAATTACAGGTGGATCAAAACACAATATCATCAGTGTAAATTTTTGTCAATATAAATTCACTTCTATGTTTCTTGATAAACGATTTTCTGTCACCTTTGGAGTTGGACAACTTTTTACTTATAAAAAGACATGTCCTCTAAAATACGTGGTCTATTTCATACCAAGCTTGAGGAGCTTGTCTTAGACCATATGAAGATTTCGATGATGCAGGTTCTCAAAACCTTTGGGTTGCTCGACAAAGATTTCTTCATTTAAAACTTCATTTAAAAAGGCACTCTTTAAATGCATTTGATGAAGAAAGCAAGAAAAATTGAGAAAGTTAGTACTCTAATTGAGTCAAGTCTAATTAAAAAAAAATTCATCAAAATCAATTCCTTCAATTTGATTGTACCATCAGGCAATCTACCTAGCCTTGTTCCTTATAATTTCCTACTTCATTGCTCTATTTATTACCATCACATTTTTATCTTGGTCTACTTACTAGAACCAAACATCGATTTAGTTCATCTTGCGTAGAAATTATCCAATTTTCATCCTTTAAAGCTACATCATTCACATGCCTTTTATTGTCACATCTTGATTTAAATAATCAATTATGTTCTCAGACGAGTGAGCCTTTTCAATCCATCTTGGTACTGTTACCTTTTTATTTTGATTATTTTTCTTTTTTATTCACCTTTTCAATCATTATCCTCAGGTAGATCAACAAAATCAATATTATCTTTTTGTTTGTCTTCTTTATCATCATTGACAAAATTGAATGGTTATATATTTGTCCTCAAATCACATAATACCCCCAACAAATTCATAACTCTTATTATCCATCTTGCTCTAGTTTTTTTTATCCATAAGGATGTACCACACTACCAATTTTTTTTAAAATTTATAAGTATTTTAAAGTTAATTTCTTTGTAGTCCACAATTCATAAGGGATGTTCAATATGTTAGGTCTTGAATAAACTCTATTAAGTGTGTAACAAGTAGTACTCATAGCTTCAGCCCATTCATTCTTATTGTTAACTATTATTCATGTAATTTCTTGACAGAGTTATATTTTATTTGTGAATGTTAAAAATATCTCCCAAGTTCCATGTACTATTTTACCTTGAAATCCAGAAATTTTTTAATGTTATTGCAAAATTATCCAACAATCCAACTTCTCAAGATGGATTTTGTTGGTGGCTTTGATTGTCGTTAAAATCTCGTCTTCGCCAACAAAATATAGAACCCTTACTTATTTTTGATAGAAAGTGGAAGCAAGGGATCGAATCCACAGGGAGGCTATTGAAGTAAACAAATAAAGTAAAAAGGCATAAAAAGAATTAAAAATAAGGTTTTGAAGGGTTGATATGAGAAAACTAAAATAAAAGTCTTAGGTTGGACAAATTATGAAGAAGACCACCAAATATTGAAAATCCACCCCACGTGTATCGTGATGATTCTTCCTTTTGCATTTAATGACAACAAACTATTTCAAAAGCAGTTCACTTCTAATCGATTTAAAAATAGGGTTTATAAAGCATCAACCGTATCCCATCTAAGTAGAATGACGGAAGATCTACAAATACCCATAATCAAAAGAAATCTGAATTGAAGAAACTATATAAACATGAAAAACAAATCGAATAACATCAATGCACAAGGAAAAGAATCAATAACTCAAACGCATGGGGTGGAATCCTCTCCTTGATGGAAGGATTTTCTAGCTTACCATGGTTGATGAAATTCTAAAATAAAAATAAAAATAAAAATAAAAATAAAAATAATCCATGCAAATAAAATAAAGAGACACTTCTATTGAAATCACAATAGAATCTATGTCTATAATATCAAAGAAGCTAAAAAAAACAAAAAATAAAAACATAAAACTAAAAACAGAAAAGAAAGGACAAAAGCTGAAAATAAACTCCTTCTTGGCTGAATGAAGATCTTCCTCCTTGGCTGAATTGAATTGAATTTCTCCTCCTCTCTCTCTGTAGTGCCCTTTTTATAGGGTTTTGAGGGTTGAATTAGTTGTAAATGCTGATTTGCTTGAGTTGTTAATGCTGATTTGCAAAATATGTTAAAAATATAATTGCAAAATATGTTGGAGATCTTGTTGATTTGTTGGAGATGTCAAAGCTGATTTGGCTGAAGACTTTATTGATTTGATAAATCAGATTTAGAAGCTTTGATAAAATTTTGAATGCTAATTTCTTCTCCAATTTATAACCTGCCAAATTTAGATCATGCAAAATTTAAATACTGCCAAATTTAGATTTCTGAATTTTAAAATATGGCTTCATATGAAAAATATGATAATACGTATTAATTATATAAATATTGTCAATTTGTGCAAAATATGCTTTGAATATAAAGAATATAAACTTCCTTAATATGCATGTATAAATGAATAATTACATAGGAAAATGTTCCAAAACAACTCTTAAAAGTATATGAAAATATGTTTTTTTGAATATCTGACTGATTTCAAAACCAAAACCATCAAGACAGATTTTGGACAGTTTGAAAGATGTAAGAAATTGCAGAAAAAAAAGTTCCTAGCTTGTTTGGACAACCCCCCATTTGTTCGAGTGCTTGGGTTTTTTAGTGGAAAAACTATTCAACTTTCAATATTTTTTCTAAAGTTAAATACTTTTTAATCTGCATTTAGTTTCAACAAAATTACTTATGGTGCATTTGGAATACAATTAAAAAGAGCTTTTAGCTTTATACACAGTTTTTTAGGATGTAATCACGAGGGCTGCTTTTTAATTATCAAATAATCACGTTTGTTGCTGATAACAGAGGCTGCTTTTGTTGGAATAAACACAGTTTTCGAAGCACTTTTTTTTGCTGTAATCATGAGGGCAGCTTTTCAATTAAGTAAGCATGTTTGGTAACTTGTTTGAGGCTTTTAGCTCTTAAAGAAGCTAAAAGCAACTCAGAACGGATTGCCACATGGTACCTTATTTTAAACTTTAAAAATAACTTGCAATTTTAAGACAATGCAGAGACTCTTAGATTTTTATCAAATTGTGTGTAGAACTTTTCATCAATTATCTCCAATTTTCAGTTGGTTCACTTCAATTGTCTCATGATCTCCGTTCTTTTGACTCAACCATCTTACATGCATTTTTGTTCCAGTCATTGTCAACAGTTACTGACGTTTAATACTAGCAACCAGAACAGCAATAGGAGCACTTTATTTCTTCACTGTGCTGTTGTGCTTACAGAAACAACACATTGAATACAACTTTGGAGCAATATCGGAAGATAAGGAATTCTAGAGTATTTGGATTTGTTTTTGCAAAATCTGTCGTTCCCCATGGAAGAACAATTTGAATTAAAATCTGTTGTACCTGCTTGAGGTTTTGAATTGTTTTTGCAAGCTAATATTTTTCGAAATCCTTTTCATTGTTATGTGTAGACTTTTCCTCCAGACTTTTTCCAGAAAAGAGTTGTTTCATCTTGAATTGTGACACCTATGAGTTAGGTTTTCTCTCCCGCAAATAGGAAAGACAGGGCAGTAAGTCGGGGTCAGATCTGACATAACCCAAACCCATAGTGACCCCAAATTGTTTAAGCCCAGATCTGAACCCACATCAACCACAAATTGTCACTCAAACTTGCCCCGGGCTGCCCCACCTCCCGTTCTAGAACCTATGTCATATCTCCACCTCATTTAAAATCTACAAAACTTGCCCTGGATCACCTCGTCTTATGTTTGGTTGTGTTGGGCTAACTAGATCACAAGTTAGAAATAAATTTTTTTTTTTTCATTAGAACACAAACATAAAATTCCTTAAAAAAAATATAAAATTAAAATTTGTTTCAAGGTAAATACTAAATTAGATAATATCTTGAGTCATAAACTTCACGTACCCATTTAAAAGTCCCATCAAAGCTAGATTCGGGGTAGGACAGGTTTTTTGAAGTTGGGGCGGGCAGGTTTTTAAGTTGAATCATGAAACATGTCCCATTGCATCCCTATCTGCAAATTGATCATGGGTTTAGTAAGAATTTCACGACACATTCCCTCTACCAGTAGGCTCTCCTTGGATTCCTCACTATCATGTTAGATAGGATAAAGTGACACTAGTAATGCATGTGTGTGTAAGAATGAACTTGTAAATATTAAATAAATGTGAGAAAAACTATTTCACATGTTTTTATTTCAGAAATGTTGTACAAATATCTGATTGATTCTTGTTCTTATTTGTTGGCAGGGAGTCAGTAAAGGCATTGTTGCTGAAAAGATCTTGAGTTCGATAGCAGAGAAGGGAGTGCGAGCCGATTTTGTGCTGTGCATTGGTGACGACCGGTCCGACGAGGACATGTTTGAATGCATTGGAAGTGCAGTAAACAGAAAACTGGTTTCTTCCAACACTGCTGTGTTTGCCTGCACGGTTGGCCAGAAACCGAGCAAGGCTAAATATTATTTGGACGACACAACTGAGGTTGTAACAATGCTTGGAGCCCTAGCTGAAGCTTCAGATGAATCCCCATTATCCTCACCTTCATCTTCACCCCGGGCTGTTACTGCGACCTCACCTTAAGGAAAATCATTCACCTCAACCCAATATTGCGATCAGGAAATTAAGAGATGATGTGAGTGAAATGGAATGCTGAAGAGGGTGGAGCTGGGAGTTCTTCTGCATTGGCTTAACAATGATGTGGTAATTGCTGCCATTATCCAACTATTTTGCTGATCACGTCAGGGTATGTGTATGGGCAATATGCAGGACAGCTTGGGTGAATTGACTGCAGGTTATGATTGGTCTTGTTTGTTAAATGCAGAGGACCACTGATATCAACCGTCATCTTTGGTTCTTGCTAATCTAACACGCATAAAGTGAGTGACATAAGCTGGCAGATTTCAGCTTGTTAATAGCTAATAATGCAGTCATTTACCCCCCTTTGTGGCCCATCTAGTTTTGGAACAGGATTAATTCTTCATTGTTAATTTTATTATTGGTTTCATCTTCTGTAATTATGGTCTTTTTTCTTTGTAGTGCATTGCTCAGCTGAGATCACTATGCAAGTTGTTACAACAATGTTATCATGGAATCGCAGAAATAAAACCTCACCTTCAAATCCTACTGTCCTGCACTTATATTGAGCCACTCTTTGCCCTTAAATATCAGTTCCTTGCTGAGCATGACATTCGCCCACATGGCTTATGACATGCCTTATGCTGATTTGATCACCCATGGCTCATCCCGGGTGGCTTGGATTTAGTTGACGACTTTCATAATCTGTGGTTTTCCTGAGTTTTCCATTTTTGAAGAATTACACTTTTTTACAATATGGATTATGTTTGTTTATACTATAGACTGTCAATGGTTATTTTCGATGGGGAATGGCTTTTGGCACATTATGCCTCATCTTCCCGGAGTTGTGGGTTCAGGCTATTATGGTCTCTTTTGATTTTTTTTTAAGAATATAAAAGTGGGTAGCATGCTTTTGGACTATAAAATATACTGAATATGACATTTTTCCACAAAAAAAGAAAAGAAAAAAAAGAAAGCTTATAATGTAGTGTTAAAGCGCAAAATGCATTGTCCTTTATCCCTTGTTCAAAAGAAAGAACAAAAAACTTGTCTATAGTTAAGCCTATCAACGTCGGATAGGCTCATATATGTATCCAAAAATACATATCCGAAAAAATATCTGTATCCGATTTGTGACGGATATTTTAAATTAAGTATATGTATCCGATTTGAAAATGAGTAGTTGGATAATTATCCAAAATATCCAAAAACTAAAAATAATATATCAAATATGTGAAATATGTAAAAAATTAAATAATTACATAATATAAAACATAAAATTATAAAAAATATAAGTATATTACATGGTTTATAAGTATAATAAATAATAAAAAAAAGTCAAGCTAATCCTAAAAATGTAAATATATTAACATAATAAATAAGAATATAAAATAAATTTTGGATACGGATATTTTTCGGATCAGATACTATTATACCCGTATCTGATTTGAAATATTTCACATACGAAATTTTATTGTATTTTGGATATCGGATAATTTTTTAAATTTTTAGATATGGATTATTTTTCAGATAATTGACCGGTTGAACCATAGTGTTTTCTAATTCTGGGCAATGGTGTCCATGATTATTTTCAAAATCCCTATTTTTACATTGACAACTAATACCTTTCAAGCTAAATTGAAGCAGATTGAAGTCTCAAAATCAACATCCTGTTTTTAGGGAAAAAGATACACACAGCCCCAATTGCATCAATGGTGCCAGAATTAGTAAGAACATTGTGTGGTCCAATTAATTCCATATCTATGTTGTAATAGTGTTATTTGGATTTCCTTGTTTTTAGGTTCAGTTAGTTACAATACATCCTTATGAATAACAGAGAAGGGTGCAGCTTTCTTCCCCTCCTCTGAGGAGACCATTTCCCCTTTCAAAACACACCATCCTTTTTGAAGAAGTCATTGACAGGAATGGCCTCCTCCACTACAGAAACCGTCACTGCCCTTTTGTTAATTCTTCTCATCTCCACCGCGGCCAATGCCTTTGATGACTGCAACCCTACCCTCATAGACTTTGCGCCGTGCGTGATGTTCCTAGATTTGGGAGGCGACATCCCGCCCATCAAGGAATGTTGTGATGTGGTCTCTAAGCCCGTGACCTCGGTACACCAACAGTTGCAGTGCGACTGCTTGAAGGCGGCAGTTGGTCGCATCGGAGGTACCCCTGATGTGCTCAACTTGCTTGCTGACCAGTGCCATGTTCCAAGCTTCAGATGCTAAAAAAAGGAACCGCCTGTGGAAACATGGTTGAATTTATTTCAAATAATTATTATACTGGGAGAGTGAATTGATGTGTACGTTAAGCCTTTTCCAATAATTAATTGATTTCTTGTGTTGATCTAACATAACGGTCTAGGCCCGTTTGGGATCGCGTCCTCAATCTCCGTATTGGATTAAACAAACGGGGGTACATAATCATTGTTTTTGGGCGTCTCAAACGCAAGTTTTTTTTCTCCTATGAATGCATGTTTTCATAATTAAATGCAGACACATGACACATGTTTTTCGTTTGGATCCATAGTGTCGTCGTACGGCGTTTCTCACTGTAGAACCCATGCTATACAATCTCCAAGATAAGATCATTTTTTTTTCAAAAAAGGGGGAGGGAATAGATTATCTATTTTTGTACCACATATATGATTTTGACACCAAAATTTCCTAGAAAAGAAAAGAATTTTTATGAACTCATTTGTATCAAGATTTGTAATATGATTCTTATTTTTTCATTACCAAAACGATATCTTGGCATGCATATCCAAGATTAGGTATTGTGGAGGAACCTAAATAGAATTTTTCTTTCTGGAATAGAAGGTTAAAATAAGAAAATGAGCTGCTCACATACGCACATAATCCCACCGTGATTAATTTTCTACATACACACGGCGAGCATGCCTATTAAACACATATATATACACTATCACCTATTCAAGCTACCATTATTTAAATTACCAAACATATACATAACATAAAACTAAAAACAAAGAGGGAAATGGAGACATATCGTGGCTCGTGTAACCCCAAGAGCCTCCGCCTCAGCCTCGTCGGGATCATCCATCCCGTCATCGTCTCCCTCCTCATCCCCTCCTCCTCAACTCCGGCCTCCTCGGCCTCCTCCGCACCAAGATCAACAGTCTCCTCAGCCTCAACCTCAACACCAGCCCCCGCGGCTCCTACGCCCACACCCATGGCCTCCTCGGCCTCCTCTCCAACACCCGTACCCTCCTCCGTGCCCGCCGCACCGGAGACCAACTCCGCAAATGGCCCTTCTCTCCTCCTCCGCTGCCTGTCCTCTATGGCATCCCTATCCAACATACCCACAATGGTATCCAACGATGCACTCTCACTCTCACTAACTCCTTCTACCTCCACTCCTTCGACCGTGCCCTCGGCCGGTCCCCCAACCTCTGGAACCACCTCCTCGACCACCGTCGGTCAATCCCCACGCCTTCTCTTGTGTGTATATCCGATAGTACTCCCCCTACCTCTGGGGCAGCCCCTGAAGAAGCCCCGACATCTTCCCCCGCGCCAACCAACGGTGTCTCCACCGTTTGGATAGCCTCCTCCTCTCCGACCCATCACTCCCCAATGAGCCCAACCCCGAGACAGCCCCTCTCTGCTCTCGGGAAGACCTGAGGCGCTTCATCATCGAAGCCGTCTTTTCTCCTTCATCATCTTCAAGACTTTCCAAGAAAAATGAAACCCCAAAGGAATCTAAGGCTTGGAAATCAAGAAGAGAAGATGATCTAGGGTGAAATCTAACCAACCCAACCCAAGAGAATCAAGATTTTCGGTTTTGAATGGAGAAGAAGAAGAAGAGAAGGAAGAAAAAATTGTTTTGAAAAGTGGGGAGAGAGAGGGACCTTATTCAGTTATAAGGGACCCAGTGATGGGGTGGCTACCCCCGAGTAGCCGCCCCCACTCGGTCGACTAGTTTCAACTAGCCACCCATCCCAGCTTTTCCAACTTTCACTTAAAACTCATTTTCAACTTCTTTCCAATCCTAATTCCAAGTATTCAAAAAACAAACAGCCATGTATTGGTTCACTTTCAAAACCTACTTGATCAAACAAAACTCTTAAGAAGTTTTATCACATTTCCAATACCGTTCAAACTCGAATTTCTTCAGTTCTGGTTCCTTTCCAGAGTTTTTATCATTCAGATGATCATTCACCAACTCAAACACTTTACTTACTTTCTGTCAGCGATATCCCCTCTTTGCTGCGCTACCCAAGCACGGGTACTGTAGGCATGAGGAAACTGACGCTAGGCTGCTATGTGCATGATGGCTAAGAACCCCGACCGAGGGTTGGATCACTCACCATTTTATTTTCCCGCCTTCCACCTGAATCGTCTTTTCGGTTGAAAATTCTAGTCATGACCTAGCCTCTGACAGTCTAAATCAACTCCTTGAGCAATATTCGTTGTATGACCTAAACTTCTTGAAGGTTGGGCCGGTCAAAATGAGGGTCTCTTTCCTTATCATCGATCGAAGTCTTTCTATTTCACACAAAGACTCCGTCTGATGAGGAACAATTGTAGATACCCTAATTTTGACTATCTATATAAAGAAAATTTACTTCAAGTAATATTAGGAAACAACCACTTTTAGACATTAAATAGAAAACATTTTTAGAGAAACCAATATCGAGAAACCCTGGCTCAGACACTTATAAGTCTAAAGATCCTGGACAGGGGCGGCTACTTGGGAGTAACAGCCCCATCTCGGGCGGCTAGTTTCTATTAGCTGTCCCCCTGACTGACCCCGGACCACTTCCCTCGATGGGATATAAAACAGCATTAAATGCTGATCATTGCGGCGGGTTGTGGCCTTTGGCCGTCCCATCTTAGCCGGTTCAATCCCAGTAACCGACCCAAGCTACCACTTGTCAGAGATGGGACGTTTGGCAGGTCATGATGGGGATGACAACTTGAGAGTAGCAGCCCCTCACCTGGTCTTTGACAGAAGAACAGAGAATTAATGGGAGATCAAATCAAACACCCTATTACCCAAATTATTTTATTACCCACTAGACACTCCCCTGCCTCTCTTTTACTATAAATAGAGGTGGTCCAAAGCATTTCTACATCATCAAGAATTCTAATTCACAACCTTCAATCCCAATCGACGATTCACAATTCCACACAACCCATACCCACTACTTGAAACCCCTAGAGAGAGAGAAAGAGAGTTCCATTTGTGAAGAGAAACTTATTCCCTACACAAATCCATCCTCCCAATCCACTCTCCAAAATCCAGGTTAAACCAGGTTTAACCTCTACCAAAATCAAACCCCTTTCCTACCCAGGTTGACCCAGGCCCCAGACGGCTAACCTATACTAGCTGCCCCATACTCAACGGCTCCATCCCACTAGTCACCCCATATCTACACCCCACTTGACCCAAGACTCCTCTAGCCAGTCCAGAAGCAAAATAGAATTACCAGTTTTTTACCTTTGCGTATGGTATATCCGTATCCCAGAGCGGAGACCCCACAAACTCCCCATGTAGGCGATCAAATCCGATCCAACTTTTCCTGCTTTTTGAGAAAGTAGGTGGCAATCACACACACACCAGAATCCTCTTGAGCCGCTGTCGGGCGCCTCAACCAGGAACAACACCCCCACCACCCTTTCGAGAGACGATCTGACCGAGCCCGCTAAGGCGCGCACCGGATCCGAATCTTTGAAGAACCCCCACACATCACGGATTTTTCCAACACCGACAAGTGCGGCACCGATCGGTAGTGTGTCGCACACTCTTGTGGTAGTCACAGCGGAGAGTTTGATCCCGCTTCGACTCGTTGCTTTTCATTGGCTTAGGCCACCTGAACCACTGCTGCCCCTGAATCTTGGGCAGAATTTGGGACGGTGGAATTTTGAAGAATGTCCCCCATCCCTCTCGCACGTCATTGGTTGAAGTGCCCTGCTTTCTATCCTTCTCATCCCGTCGATCCTTCTAATGAGGTTTCGACGGGCGTTTTGTCATCGAAGTAGGGGTGCGGCTGTTGGTGAGGACTGGATTGGGGCAACTGCCTACTTGAGGAGCTTGGACTCCTTCTCTACCTTGGTGTACTTTTTAGCATGCTCATCAAATCACACAAGTCGGAAGGAGTGCGCTTGATGAGCGACTCCTTGAGACCATTCCCAGCCGGCAATCCATTACGGAAAGCCATGATTGCAGTGTCCTCGTTGCAATCTTTGACTTCAAACTTCAGGAGACGAAAACGATCGACATATTGCCGAATCATTGCAGTCTGCTGCATCTGGATCCTCATCAGATCCCCGAGATCCTTCTTGCTCCGCCTACTACAAATGAAGTGCTTGGTGAACATGGTGCCGAGCTCCTCAAAGGTGCGGATAGTTGCAGGTGGGAGAAGATGAAACCAAGTCAGCGTAGCCCCTTTCAGGTTGGAGGGGAAGAGATGGCACATCATCCCGTCGTAGATCTCATACAATGTCATGGAAACACCAAAATGTGGTCATATGGGTCCGTCGCGCCGTTGTACAGCTTGAATTTTGGTTGAACGAACTTCCATGGAAGTCACTCCCTGAGAATTGCTGTGCAAATGGGGAGGCGAAACCCCGCAGTACAGCTTGAATTTTGGTTGAATGAACTTCCGTGGAAATCGCTCCCTGAGAATTGCCATGCAAAATGGGGAGGCAAAACCCCGCAGTACAACTTGAATTTTGGTTGAATGAACTTCCGTGGAAATCGCTCCCTGAGAATTGCCATGCAAAATGGGGAGGCGAAACCCCGCAGTGCATGCTCCACCATCTCGTGATTTGCAGCCCGCCGAACCTCAGAACACATGGTGTGACAGGGTTGCACAACAACTCCTTCAGTTTGCTGAGGGAGTGGTGGGTTATCGCGCAAGGCAGATCTTTCTTGATGAGTCTTCCTTCGTGACGCCTCTCACCGGGCGGATCACTCCCTATGTGGGGAACGTTCGTGTCTCTGTTCCAAATGGTTCCGTCGGCCCGCTCGAGGTGAGCGTGAACGGCAATGGGATCGCTGTCTTTGATTTGAGGAAGTACTTCTCTCTTAATCATGCACAACGATGGCTGGCGGGTTGGGCTGTACTTGAGATGGTAGCTGAGTGTTCTCTTAGACTAGTTGCTGCTGATGCAAGTTCGTATAGAGCTATTGCATCGAAGCTTCGATCATCTACTGCATTGAACCGTGTAGGCGGGTGAAAAGAGTCTCTTGTGCGGACTCCACCACCCGCCTGAGATCTTGGGCCTGGCTGACCGCCTCTCCGAATGAATGTCACTTGGATCAGACATCGCGAACACTGACGTTTTGTTTCAAGGTCCCACAGACGGCGCCAAACTAAGGAGGATAATTTCCCCTTCAATTAAACTATCGGTCTTCAGAGCCTTCCTTCACGAACCCGGGCACGAATGAGAATGGATCCTACACTCACAAAGAAATCAGGGGGACACCGGTGTGGTGCCAACCAAAGGCTGTCACTCCCCAGGGTGATCGTTCCCGAGACGTGAAAAAATATATAATATCAGTAATCCATATAAGAGGTCAACAATGACTCCAATAAATAACACACAAAGCTGTCAAAGCAATGATAACTGATAGTTCAATTGAAATGCAAAAGCATAAATATCAATAAGTCTGTAAACTAAAACATTATTACAGACCCGAATACACAATCATTGTCCTGTAAGAGCCAAGTCTAGTCCAAATGAAATACAACCAGTGCAACACGCACGATTAACAATACCTCAGTGACACTAGGACTGCTGACAACCTCACACTTGCCAACCGCCTGACGAGACGCTCCATACGCGAGTCGTGAGCTACAAGCTCAATGAGTGGCTGGAAGCCAAACACAATTACAACAATTTAATGCAAGGGAATTTCCTTCCAAGGAAAAACATGGCTAGAAACCCAAAGGATAACAAGGTCAAGCGGCAGTGTGACCATACCTCGCCCTCACCCTCACTCCTAGAGGGAGACTCTTGGGACTCTCGGTGAGGAACCACTGTTAACCATAACACATATTGTTACTGGATAACGAGATACAACGAGTCCATCCGTTATTAGGTAGAGGTACACTACGATACCTCAAGTGTTAGGTGTAACCTATCCAGTGTATACTCAATGAGTATAAGAGTCACGTGACTACATGACTTCAACTCATCCTCACCCTAGCCCCCGGAGGGGTGACCCTAGCGAATTTTGGGATAAATCTGTTTGCTCTACACCCTTCGTCATCCGATAATCCTCTCCCGGGTAGCCTCTACCTGGTATACTCCCATGATCAGTGCATCTTGCTGCATGCATTGATAGTACCTAAAGATGAGGGTCCTCTGTCAGGACAGCTATAACATCGGGCAGCATCGATACGGATCCGATGAAGGGGATAATGATTTAACGCTCACAATATCATTCGTTAGCCCTGTCCCTGATAACCTGTACATGGTATACTCTCATTATCAGTACATCTTGCTGCATGCATCGATAGTACCTACAGGTGGGGTCCTCTGTCAGGACAGCTACAACCCGGGCCGCTTCAACACGGACGACATTGGGAGGAAACACTCCATGTTCGCAAAGCGAACCTAATAAAAAACAACTACTCTCGGTAATCGCCTACCGATACTATCAAATACATATGAACTCCCACACAGATGCATTGCTCAAACGCAAGGAGTTACCTCGGCTCTCACACCAAAAATAACTCCAAGACATAACCCAAAGAGCGGTTCGTACCTGCACCTAACACAGGTAAGCCTAGCTTAAACATCATAACCACCAGTTTGAAACACCGGTATAACATCGAATTCTCCTAAATTCTAACAAGTGCATCACACGGATGCAGGGTGGCAATTACATCGCTTGCACTCTAACTAACTATGGTACACCCGACAACATACCCACTCCTAGCACAGGTAGGCCTGATTAGTCTAACATGCGCAAATATAATAGGAGAATTCTATCACAGTTAGATACATGGTCCACATGCACAATAACATAGAATTAACTATAGGTGTTCTTAACATGATAAAGCATAAACATTATATATATGCAACATACATACCAGGGATGACCTAAATAATATGCATACAAACATACAAGGTATACCCTAACATGCATTGGATATCACCAACTTAAAAGGGAAGGGTCAAGCGCGATCTCGCTCACTAACAGGTGCATGCCAATATTCCCAAACGAATCTAAGTCAAGTAGGAACCACATCTACTTATTCAGTTCGCACAAAGGGAGAGGATGAGAGAGAGCTCATCATCTATAAAAGTTGGTTATAGCTTTGCCTCATTAGCATGGACGCAACAACTACACCACGCCCTCAAGTCTTATCGCAAGGGATTATTAAACTTGTGCCTGTTTATTAACTCAGGCTTAATCTTGCTGGATATTACTAATAATAGGGTAGTATTACTAGAAGGGACTACCTAAGTCATGCCATATTCTATACACCCATATAAACACACAAGATACATGCAAGCATGATCATTGATACATGAATATAATACATAGACAAATATATGGTAGAATAGGGGGGTTTTACACAATATACGAGCTATACTAACCTAGCATGCAAATATCTAGCATATTATGGGTTAGACATGACCATACTACTTATCAAAATAAGTAGTATAGTCAGGATGCACGACGCACGACTACGTGCATCCAACGCTTCCTGAAGGTTTGGATCGAACCACTCACCGATACCCGGGTCATCGCGCATCTAACTGACGAGATCTGCAAGACAAGGGCATCAAAAAAAGGGGGTGAGTACTCCAAACAAAGACTACCTAACTCCTGATAGATTGCACAACATGCATAACAACTCCTTGACACACAATCAAGCAAAACTGGTATATTTACTGCAATTAGCCCTACAAGTTAATCTTCACAGCACCAAATACACATCCAAAAATAATGAAATAAATCATACACGTTCTCTGACATATTGGGATCATATGACATGAAGAGATAGTGCTCAGAATATGTTAAGTCTGTGTCATTTAGAATCCTAATTTCGATCGGAGTCGCTAAAATTTTAGTTTTTAGCTACCTGATAGGGTTTGAGGACTCTCATTGAAAATATAACTGCATATTATGGATCCTGGTACCATTTAGTACTGCCCATAAAATTTTCATTTAATTCCAATAACGTTTTTGGAATTATACAGTTTTGATTGATATTTGAATTTGATTTTGTTAAAATCCAAGATGAAGTGGTACAAATCCGATATTATCATGAGATGTTCAATTTTGATCTAGCTTTCATACAGAAGTAAAATTGGATTAACTGGATTCGTGTATCAAAAGTTATGGGTATTTTTTCGACTATACCCCGGAGATGTCAAAATCCTGGCACCAGCCCTGGAAGATGTTTATCCTAGATTTCAGAATAGCTGGAGAGGTTATTTGATCTGGGTAAAAGCATGAAAGTTGTAGATAATCTTCTTGGCTTACCAATGGCATTCGAATAATACAATTCAAAGCTGTATTGTGAAAGTTATGGTCATTCTAGTAAAGGCTGTTCAGAGTTTTTAAGTCCGAGGATAGCTTGGTCATTTCATCCATCCTTTGCCTATTTAAGCTCCCCCAAATGCACGACCTTGGCCTATTTTTCCCCTCTTTTTGATCTGGTCCAGCCCCTTGTGTGTGTTTTGGGTGGAGGAGGTGTAGGTGATGGAGAAGGAGTCCAAGAAGGTGAGTTGTTGTTGTTGTTGATCCTCTCTCTCTTCCCCCATCTTTTTCTCTCTTCCTTCCCCTCTCTAACCAGCCCCCCCATGTGTTTGTGTTTATGCCACTTAGAGTAAGTGAATGAGTTGATGGTTGAGCAAGGAGAGGTGGTGATCCAGCCTTGTAGTGAAGCAAGAAGAGGTGGTGGTGGTGGTCGAGGTGCGCTTGCGAGCCCTTACGCCCCCATCTCCATTTGGTGAGTTTTTCCCCCTTCTTTGGTGGGTCTTAATGTATGTTGAGTGTTTGGGGAGTCATGCATGTGAGGTGTTTTGAGTTGGGTGCATGTGGGGGGCTTGGGAGGGGGTTTGGGGGTCTGGGTGCACGGGTCTGCACACGGGCGCGCGCGCGCGGGCAAGCGCCTAGGTACGCGCGTAGCGCACGTCGGGGCAAGTGGAGCGTGCATGGGGGGTGCGCGGGAGCTCGCACGGGGCCGCCTGGGTGCGCGCGCGTGTGCGCGCTGTCTGCGCAAGGCGCGCGGGCTGCCTGGGAGCGCGTGAGGGGCACTCGGAGTTGCGCCCGGGGCTCCCCGGGGGTGTGTGGGCCTGCCCGGGACCTGCTCGGGTGTGCCGGCACACTTGGGTGCGGGTTCGGGGGGTTCGGGCTCGCGTGCGTGCATGCATGCTTGCGTGCATACGAGCCCGTATGCGTGGATGTCTAAGCCTTAGGCATTCCTAATTGATTTTATGCGTTTGTATGTGGTTATATTCATCATTTTGATACCTTTACTTTGCAGACCTCGTCGGATGGGATGCGCGTCGACCCGAGTATCAGTAAGTGGTTCGATCCAACCCTTCGGGATGCGCTCGATGCACGTAGTCGTGCATCGCGCATCAATGGGGCTTCCTTGCACCCCTATTATGTTAGATATTGGATGGTAGGTTTGTATGGCTTGTATATTGTATAGAACCCCCTATTCTACCATATACTTGCCTATGTCGTGTATTCATTTATGAATGATTGTATTGCATGCACCCTTTTGATTGGGTTTCCCTTGTGTATTTGTATGTATGTATAGAATATGGCATGCATTAGGTAGTTCTTATTTATATACTACCCTTATTATTAGACATATCAAGCATGTTTTAGCTTGAGTTAACAACGGGGTACATGCATAATAATTCTCTGATTTAAGACTTGTGGGTGTGGTATAGTTGTTGCACCAATCTTGTTGGGGCAAAACTATGACCAGCTTCGAGAGAGGATGATGCATTCCCTCTCTCTCGCCCTCCCTCTTTTCACGAACTGAGTAAGTAGATATAGTTCCTACTTGACTCAGGTTTGTTTGAAATTATCGACATGCACCTATTGTTGCGCGGATCGCACTTAACCATTTTTCCTTTTAAGTTAGTGCTATCCAACGCATGTTAAGTTATTTCTTGTGTGTTTGCCTGTTTGACGTCATGTATGCATGTTACGTAGGCCATCCTTGGGTAATAAATTGCATATCATATATATGCTTATTAGGCCATGAGCCTTGCCTAATGCATTTAGGCAAGTGTATGACCTCTTATGGGGTCATACCATGGCGTGGTCACTTAGAATAAAATGTCTTCCCCGCATCTTAGTTATGCGTCCTGGAGGGAATTCGCGAGAATTTGTTGCGCTTATCGGTGTTTGATAACCGATGATGACGGATCCATAGGGATCGTATTCGTGAGTGTAGATTGGTTTCTTTCTTTCGTTGGATCCGCATAGGGACTTCCTGGTTGAGACAGCCGGCCTTACAGAGGGCTCCCATCCGTAGGTGCTGCCGATTTGTGATGATGTGCTGATCATGGGAGTATACCTGGTACGGGCTTCCCTGGATACGAGCTACCAGTGGACCAAGGGCATAGAAACAATCTAGATTCCTCCCAAGAGCCTATGTCAGCCCGAGGAGGGGGTGAGGGTGAGGGTGTTGTGGGTCAGCATTGGTTCGATCTACCAGTTTGTGCAATTTTCCAAAGCCTAGGTCATCCTTTGTTATATATGTGTCACTTTTTAGCCTATGGGTAACCTATGGGTCATTTCTGGCCATTTTCGAAATTTTCTTTTTTCGATCGGAATTGCTAAAATTTTAGTTTTTAGCTATCTGCGTGAGCTAGAGAACTCTGATTGAAAATCTCACTGCATATTATGGGTCCTGTTACCGTTTTGTACCACCCATAATTATTTCATCGAATTCTGGTTACGTTTTAGAAAATTATGCAGTTACGAATCGTATCCGGATGTTGGTCAAATTTGAGAAATTCAAAGAGAGAGGACTTTGACCAAGTCAAAGGGAGACTTGGACCAAGTCAAAGAAGACCTTGACTAGTCAAATATGACTTTTGACTAGTCAAGGAGTTTTGTTTGGTAGTGTGGTTGGGTTGACCGAGGTCAAACCCCACCTACCAACTTTATGAGAATTAATTGCTTCTCTCTCTCTCTTTTCTCTCTCTCTCTCCCTCCCCATTGGTGGTAGTCGTGCATTTTTTTTCTTCTTCTCCTCTCTTTTGTTTCTTTGTTGGTTATTGAGTTTGTGAAGAAGTGGTGGTGAAGGAAGTGAAGAAGACTCACAAAAAGGTGTGTGTGTGTGTATGTTATGTGTGTTGTTGTTGATTCCCTCTCTTTAGCTCCCTTTAAAACCCCCTTTGTTCACTGATTTCCAACAAGTAGGGGCTGGTGGAGAGGCTAGGGAGGGGTGGTAGTGGCGGTTGTGGTGGTGGTTGCACCGGGTGCACCCGAGGGGCCCCGAAACCCCCTATTCCCTTCCCCTCCTTTGTTAGCCTCCTTTTCCCCCTCTTTTCTTTGGTTTTCAAGTGTTAGGAGCTGTTAGGGAGTCATGCATGCTAGGTGTTTGAGTTACGGGTGAGTGGAGAGGGCAAAAGGGGGGCTTGACAGCCCTGGCCGCTCTGGGGCGTGACAAAAGTTGGTATCAGAGCCTGGTCCTGTCAGAGCCAATTGTCGTCTTATTGATGTCTTAGAGATGAGTCCTAGGATTTCTATATGAGTATTCTGATCCTAGTGTCTGTTTCTTAGGTTGCTGATATTCCTCCTCGCAGACGGATGCACGGACGCGGTCTCCCTCAGGCCTCGGAGGTTTCCGAACCTACCGGGGGTGAGGAGTCTACCGAGATGTCCTCGGCCGCGAGGCCAGGACCTGCGCAGGAGCCTCCAGCCTGGGAGCGTGCTTACGCTAGGATAGCAGACCTGCTAGAGACTCAGACTAGGGCACTGGAGGCCCAGACTAGGGCGTTGGCTGAGCAGGCACGAGAGATCCAGGAGCTGCGGGCGACCCGCGAGGCGGTCCCGCAGGTACCTTTAGTGGCCGATCCACCAGTAGTGCCAGTGGTACCCCCTGTACCAGCGGAGATCCCCGTAGAGGGAGCTCATGGACCCGAGGAGCGGGAGGAGGAGTTAGAGGCCGCGGCACGTGTGCATCAGGCCGGCCTCACCGCCTTTCTGAAGCTTAACCCTCCTGAGTTCCACGGTATGACGATTGACCCTCTTGCCCCTGAGCGTTGGTTGATGGAGATAGACAAGATCTTCTCGACCATGCACTGCACCGACCGCCAGCGTGTCTCCCTGGCCACCTTCATGTTGAAGGGTAACGCCGCCGACTGGTGGGCTACCCGAGTGGTGGACATTCCCGAGGGTGTGGGGCGACTTCTCTGGAGCGATTTTCGGAGTTACTTCTTGGCGGAGTATTTTCCCTTTTCGACGCGCCAGATGGTGATGCGGGAGTTCGAGCAGCTGACGCAGGGCACCATGTCTGTTACGGACTACTCCACGTGTTTCATGAGGCTTTCTCGGTTCGCCCCAGCCTTGGTGATGGACAAGGAGACGCGGTGCCGACGGTTTGAGATGGGTCTCAACAACAGCATCAGGGTGCACGTGACCTCTCAGGCTTTCTCGAGGTACACTGATCTAGTGTCCCGTGCGAGGACCGTCGAGCGAGACCTTGGGGTTCCTTCATCGGTTCAAACCCCTACAGCGGATCAAAGGACTCCCAGGAGACAGGACCAGGGACGCCGCAAGAGCAAGCGGCCCCGTCATGATCGACCAGCAGCCGCCGCTACACCAGTGGGAGTGGTGCCAGTTCAGGGTCCTGCACCCTTTGCTGCCGTTCCGATCCGTGCTAGAGGACCAGAGACGCGACGATGTTACCACTGCCAGTGAGTCAGGCATCTGGCCAATGCTTGCCCAGATGCTGGCCGACCTCCTGTGCCACGTCAGCAGCCGCAGCCGCAGCGTCACCAGCAGCAGCCACAAGGTGGCCATGTGGAGCAGAGGAGGCAGCCAGCGCAGCCTGCGAGGCGTGCCCCTGCTCCTCAGCCACAGCTCGTTCAGGGTCGTGTTGCAGCGCTTACGGCCGATGAGGCGCAGGCTTCGGGTAGCGTCGTCCGAGGTATTGTTCTGATCTCCCAGCTTCCTGCATATGTGCTATTTGATTCCAGGGCCACACACTCGTTCGTGTCTCCCGCTTTCGCGAGACGGATGGGTGCGGTGTCAGCCCTTCTTGATGCGGTGTTGGATATATCATTACCGGTCGGAGACCGTATTCTCCTCCGTTCTGTGTATCGGGGGTGTATCGTGGCGATCGCGGAGCATGAGTTTCCAGTGGAGTTGGTCGAGCTCGCCATGACGGACTTCGACGCCATCCTGGGGATGGATTGGCTCTCAGCTAGCCACGCCAGTATCGACTGTTTCGCAAAGTCGGTGTCTTTCCGCATCCCTGGACGGAGGTCCTTCCAGTTCGTGGGCGATCGGGACATGGCTCCTTTGGGATTCGTATCGTCCATCCAGGCGTGGAGACTCCTTCAGGGAGGATGCGAGGGTTTTCTGGCGTACATCGCTGAGGAGGATGCACCACTGCGGGCAGATATCAGTCAGACTCCGGTCGTGGCGGAATATCCGGAGGTTTTTCCCGATGATCTTCCGGGTCTACCACCGGATCGTGCGATCGAGTTTGAGATTAATCTAATTCCGAGGACCGAGCCGATTTTGAGGGCTCCGTACCGGATGGCCCCAGCAGAGCTGAAGGTGCTTAAGGAGCAGCTGGAGGAGTTGCTCGATAAGGGGTTTGCACGTCCGAGTGTCTCTCCGTGGGGAGCCCCTGTTCTGTTCGTCCGGAAGAAGGACGGTTCACTGCGACTTTGTATTGATTATAGACAGCTGAACAAGCGGACCGTGAAGAACAAGTACCCCTTACCGCGGATTGATGATCTGTTTGACCAGCTCCAGGGAGCGCGTGTCTTTTCAAAGATCGATCTCCGTTCGGGCTACTATCAGCTGAAGATCCGGGAATCGGATATTCTGAAGACGGCCTTTCGCACCCGTTACGGGCACTACGAGTTTCGAGTACTGCCGTTTGGGTTGACGAATGCGCCGGCAGCCTTCATGGATCTGATGAACCGGGTATTTCGACCCTTCCTCGACTCCTTTGTAGTAGTCTTCATTGACGATATTCTGGTGTACTCGAGGAGTCTTGAGGAGCACGCTGACCATCTTCGCACTGTCTTGGAGACCTTGGCCCGACATCAGTTGTTCGCCAAGTTCAGTAAGTGCGAGTTCTGGTTGGAGCGTGTGGCCTTCCTTGGCCATGTTATTTCCGGTGAGGGTATATCTGTGGACCCGGACAAGACGCTTGCCGTGTCGAATTGGCGGCGACTGTCGAACGCCACCGAGATTCGGAGCTTCCTTGGGTTGGCGGGTTATTATCGGAGGTTTGTTGAGGGTTTCTCGAAGATAGCCGTCCCTTTGACCCGCCTCACCCGGAAGGATGTCCGGTTCGAGTGGTCCCCATCTTGCGAGGAGAGCTTCCAGGAGTTGAAGCGGAGACTCACCTCAGCGCCAATTCTTACCATTCCGTCTGGGAGTGGTGGATTCGCAGTCTACTCCGATGCGTCGTGGCTGGGTTTGGGTTGCGTCCTGATGCAGAATGGTAAGGTTGTTGCTTACGCGTCGCGTCAGTTGAAGCCCCATGAGCAGAATTACCCCACCCATGACCTGGAGTTAGCAGCGATCATCTTTGCGCTGAAGATTTGGAGGCACTACCTCTATGGCGAGGAGTTCGAGCTCTTCACGGATCACAAGAGCTTGACTTATCTGCAGTCCCAGCCGGAGCTCAATATGCGTCAGAGACGTTGGGTCGAGTTCCTGAAGGACTATGATTGCGACATCGCTTATCATCCGGGTAAGGCTAATGTCGTGGCAGATGCTCTCAGTAGGCAGCCTTTGGGCATGGCCGCCCACTTAGCAGTGCGTCGTTGGAGGCTTCTGGAGGAGGCCGCTTGCTGGATCAGCGTTCGGGAGACGCCTGCTGGTGGCTTTCTAGCCAGGTTAGTGGTGCAGCCTGTTCTCCTCGACGAGATCCGCACGGCACAGGGGCGGGATCCTCACTTTCTGGTCCTTTCTGAAGGCGTCGCCCGGGGTGAGCGACCAGATTACCAGATTCGCGAGGATGGGATCCTGCGGTTCAGAGGCCGGGTATGTATTCCTGACGACGCAGAGCTGAAGCAGAAGATCTTGGACGAGGCCCATCATTAGAAGTACACGGTGCATCCTGGTGGCACGAAAATGTACAGGGGCCTTCGTCGTTGCTACTGGTGGCGCGGGATGAAGGCAGATGTTGGCCGTTTCGTTGTCCGTTGCTTGGTATGCCAGCAGGTGAAGTCAAAGCATCAGCGCCCTGCGGGGAAGCTGCAGTCCATTGAGATCCCTCAGTGGAAGTGGGAGCAGATTACTATGGACTTTGTTTCAGGTCTACCGAAGTCACGTTCGGGCCGCGATGCCATCTGGGTAGTCGTTGACCGACTGAAGAAGTCTGCTCATTTCCACCCCGTCCGACTCACCGACTCTCTGGACACCTTGGCGCAGTTGTTCGTCTCAGAGATCGTTCGTCTCCACGGCACTCCGGTCAGTATCATTTCTGACAGAGACGCGAGATTCACTTCGAGGTTCTGGCGTAGCCTCCAGCACGCCCTTGGTACGAACCTCCATTTCAGTACGGCGTTTCACCCACAGACTGATGGCCAGTCAGAGAGGACGATTTAGACCCTAGAGGACATGTTGCGTGCCTGCATTCTCGATTTTGGAGGCAGTTGGGAGAGGCATCTCCCTTTGGTGGAGTTCGCCTACAACAACAGCTACCACTCGAGTATTCGGATGGCACCATATGAGGCACTCTATGGGCGCAGTTGCAGGTCTCCCTTGTGCTGGGACGAGGTCGGAGAGCGCCAGTTGGAGGGACCTGAGATCGTTCGCCAGACCTCTGTGAAGGTCAAGACGATTCGTGAGCGTATCCGCACCGCTCAGAGCCGTCAGAAGAGCTACGCCGACCGTCGTCGCCGTGAGCTCGCCTTCGAGGTTGGTGACCATGTCTTCCTGAAGGTGTCCCCGTCGAAGGGCATCTTCCGTTTCGGTGTGCGGGGCAAGCTGAGTCCGCATTTTATCGGCCCGTTTCTCATCCTGGAACGGATTGGGAAGGTGGCCTATCGCCTAGCCTTGCCCCCACACTTGGCCCAAGCCCATGACGTCTTCCATGTCTCGCAGCTGAGGCGTTACGTCCACGATCCTGCCCACATCATCCCGTTCGAGCCGCTTGTCTTCGAGCCGGACTTGTCATTCGTGGAGCAGCCGATCGAGGTCTTGGACCGTCGCGAGAAGAAGCTCCGCACCAAGACCGTCCAGTTGGTTAAGGTGCGTTGGCAGCACCGCTCCGGTGCCGAGGCCACATGGGAGCGCGAGGACGCCATGCGTGACGCATATCCACATCTTTTTCCTTCTTAGATGTTTTTGTATTAAATTTTGTGGACAAAATTTCCTAAGGGGGGAAGAATGTTATATATGTGTCACTTTTTAGCCTATGGGTAACCTATGGGTCATTTCTGGCCATTTTTGAAATTTTCTTTTTTCGATCGGAACTGCTAAAATTTTAGTTTTTAGCTATCTGCGTGAGCTAGAGAACTTGTCTATATATTGTGTAGGGACCTATACTTGTCTATATATTGTGTCCCAGGCTAGGTTATTCATGTGTTAGTATTTACATGTATGCATGAGTATAAGGCATGAATACGGTAGTGACCTTAAATTTTTTTTATCATGTTAGACTTGTATACTAGAGTATTACATCCATGTGTTATACATATGAGCCCAAGCATGCCTTAAACAATATTATAATTTTGTTATAGCATTATTTGTATGCTTCCTTGATTAATTCTTTGTGTAATTAATTATGTGTTGTATATTATATCTCTTGACATATCTTATGTATATATAGAGGCCATGAACCTTGCTTAATAAGATTAAGCAAGCGTATGACCTCTGATGGGTCATACCGTGGCATCGACATTACGAATCATCTGTCTTCCCCGCATCTGAGTTATGCGCTCTGGTGGGAATTCATGAGAATTCGTAACCTTATCGACGACGGATCCATGAGGATCAAAACCGCGTATGTCAAGTGCTCTCCCCTTCGTCGCTTCCGTGTTGAAGCTACCCGGGTTTAGTTGTCCTGCTAGGCTCTCCTAGACGCTATTCATGACGCCGGGTGGTGCGCCCATACGGTAGAGGTAGAGGTCATGGGAGGATACCAGGTCGAGGCTACTCGGCAGAGGGCTACCGGAAGACGAAAGGCGTAGACCAGTTGACCTTTTTCCCCAATAGTCCTATGTCACCTAAGGGTGAGGGAGTAGTGGGTTGGGTTGAGACCCGACCCAAGGACTTAAGTGACTGTTCCTTCTGTTGGAACCCCAAACACTCAGAATATTTAATATGGTGTGGTAGGTTTGGGTCGGCGCCCAACCGCCAACTTAAGTTGTTATTTCGATTATTGAGACTTGAATGCTTGAAAGATTAATATGTGTTGTGATGCATGGATCGTACCATTCACTGAGCGTGTGGCTCACCCCTCGCATATGTTTTCCTCCAGTTGTCGCTGAGCCGGACCTGAAGGTGGAGCTTCCATAGGCGCAGTACCGTAGCAGAGCAGCGCACGTGTTTTGGATCTGCGAGTGAGAGAGGCCATCAGCATCCCCCGTTTCCTTGTATGTATTGCTACTCGTGCTTGAGCACAGTACTGGTGTTTGATGTCTTTGTTGTATATTGGCTCTCACAGGACAGTTGATTATGTGTTCCGGTCTGTAATATGTCTTTAAATTACAGACTAAGTCATTTTAAGCTTCCATCATATGTTTATATATCATGTCAGCTTCCTTGTTAAATGTTTTAAGTACCTTTGATGATTGAGTAGAGTCTTTTATTGACCTCGTGTATGGATTGCTGATATTATATATTTGCCACGTCTCGGAGACGGCCGCTCTGGGGCGTGACAAAAGTTGGTATCAGAGCCTGGTCCTGTCAGAGCCAATTGTCGTCTTATTGATGTCTTAGAGATGAGTCCTAGGATTTCTATATGAGTATTCTGATCCTAGTGTCTGTTTCTTAGGTTGCTGATATGCCTCCTTGCAGACGGATGCACGGACGCGGTCTCCCTCAGGCCTCGGAGGTTTCTGAACCTACCGGGGGTGAGGAGTCTATCGAGATGTCCTCGGCCGCGAGGCCAGGACCTGCGCAGGAGCTTCCAGCCTGGGAGCGTGCTTACGCTAGGATAGCAGACCTGCTAGAGACTCAGACTAGGGCACTGGAGGCCCAGACTAGGGCGTTGGCTGAGCAGGCACGAGAGATCCAGGAGCTGTGGGCGGCCCGCGAGGCGGTCCCGTAGGTACCTTTAGTGGCCGATCCACCAGTAGTGCCAGTGGTACCCCCTGTACCAGCGGAGATCCCCGTAGAGGGAGCTCATGGACCCGAGGAGCGGGAGGAGGAGTTAGAGGCCGCGACACGTGTGCATCAGGCCGGCCTCACCGCCTTTCTGAAGCTTAACCCTCTGGAGTTCCACGGTATGACGACTGATGATTGAGTAAATGTTTTATCATGTCAGCTTCCTTGTTAAATGTTTTAAGTACCTTTGATGATTGAGTAGAGTCTTTTATTGACCTCGTGTATGGATTGCTGATATTATATATTTGCCACGTCTCGGTGACGGCCGCTCTGGGGTGTGACATCCTTCGGGAGGGTGAGGGTGAGGGTATTGCTCCCAAAATCCTATGTCACCCGTCGGGGTGAGGGTGAGGGTGTTGGTGATAGTGTGGTGGGCTCGAGTTGATACTCGACCCACCAGCTTGTGTAGTTAGTTTTTTCTTAGGGTTCGCATTGTGAACATGGAGTGGTTCCTCCCAATATCGTCATATAACGAAGCCCCGACATTGAAGCTGTCCTGATAGAGGGCTCCCACTTGTAGGTACTCCCGATGCATTTGGCTGAGGTACTGATCATGGGAGTATACCAGGTAGAGGCTACATGACGGTGGGCCACCAGACGATTTTGCGAGCGTAAATCCTTCTCCCCTTTGTCGGATCCGTGATGAAACTGCCTAGGTACGAGCCACCCTGGGTGGACCCCCACCTGTAGGTACCATCGACGCGTTCGACAGTGTACTGACCATGGGAGGCTCTAGGTAGAGGCTGCCCGAGAGAGTGCTACCGGATGACGAACGGTGTAGAACAACAAGATTTGTCCTCTAAGTCCCTAGGTTCACCCTTGCTGGGGCTAGGGTGAGGGCGAGTGTGTGTTGTAGTCACGTCGTCACGTGACTTCTTTTACCTATTGAGTGTATTCTGGGTATGCTACTCCTAACGCTTGAGGTATCAAAGTATATTTCTACCTCGTAGCGGATGGACTCGTTGTAACTGTTACGCAGTAACACCAAGTGTTATGGTTAACAGTTGTTCCCCCGTGTGAGTCCCAAAAGCCTTCATCTTGGGAGTGAGGGCGAGGGCGGGGTATGGTCGCGCCGCCACGTGACCTTGTTAACCGTTGGGTTTCTACCCATGTTTTTCCTTGATAGGAATTAGCCTTAGTGTTGAATTGTTGTGTTGGTGTTTGGTTTCTAACCACTCACTGAGCTTGTAGCTCACCCCTCGTGTACTGTTTCTTTTATAGGGGCGTTGTTGGGCGTTGAGCTGGAGCTTCCTTGTGGCATGGTCTTGCGTGCGTGGAAGCGTCCTGTCCGGCGGAATGGCGAGTGCGAGGCTGTCAGCAGTCCTAGAGTCTTGTGTATTTGTAAATCGTGCGTGTCGCACCTGTTGTATTGTATTTGGCTAGACTTGGCTCTCAGAGGACAGTGATTGTGTATTCGAGTCTGTAATAATATTTTTGATTTACAGACATATTGATATTTTTATACTTCCGCATTTCAGTTAGGTTATCAGTTGTCATTGCTTCATTAGCCTTGTGTATTATTTATTGGAGTCATCTGTTGACCTCTTGTATGATAGCTGATACTTTATATATTTGCCACGTCTCGGGGACGCCTGGGGCGTGACAAAAGTTGGTATCAGAGCCTGGTCCTGTCAGAGCCTAAGTCAAGTCGTATAGATGAGTCGTAGGATTGTTATCCGAGTACTCTGGTTTTAGAAGTTTTCTTAGGTTGCTGACATACCTCCTCGCATCCGTGGATGTGGACGTGGCCACCCCTGGACCCCCTTAAATTATCGACTAGGTCGACTGAATTGGGTCAGTTGTTGGGTCTCTTGTTGTTGGACTAAGGCTTGGGAAGGAGTTTCTAGCCCAGTTGTGTCGCCTGATGGATTGTTGCAATTTCTAAGGTTGGATCGCGTCTTGATTATGGAGCTTTTCCTAGACATCGATATCGCTGGTAACCATGGAGTTCGCGTGCGGCGCCGGTTTTAAGTTTTGTGGATGTGGCGTATTATTCATTAATGGGGATGTCTTCTTCCGTTTTCCTGATCGGGATTAAGGGGTCTTGCGGGGTCATCGTTGAGACCCGGGCTAGGGTGCTCCGTGTTCCTTATTTGGTTTTCGGGATATCCTATATCGGGACCTCAAGGTGCCCTCCCAAGGGGTTCTTTCCCCTAGTTAGGGAATATCTTTGAAACATCTATTTGATGATTGCCTTTCCCTCTCACTTGGAAGGTGCTATAGCGAGTGGTGGAGCATACGATCGGGATTGAGTGCATCCTTTTGCAGCTTGGTGGGCGATAGGTTATGGACTAGGCTTCCATAGTGGCATCTGGAGTCGCTTTGATATATCATCGTGCATAGTAGACTACCCGGTAGAGGCCAGAGTCCTGTGAGGTGATCCCAAGGACTATCCACGACGCTTGTTGGTGTGCCCATATAGTAGAGATAGTGGACGTAGGAGGCTACCAGGTAGAGGCCACACCGGGAGAGTGCTACTGGATGACGTTGAGAGCTTGGATTCCCCGTGATGAATCTGCCCATTGAGTGCATGATGCTGGAGTTCCAATGGTTATAGTTGGGCAACCTATTGGTGGCGGCATGTGAAGCACAGTTTGCGGTACTGTCGCGTTTTGCCCCCATATGGGTCGTAAATGAGGAGACGCGACGCTAAGCATTCGTGATGGGACTCAACCACCATATCAGGTAGATGACGTCGCATAGGCGTTGTCGGGAATCAACGACCACCTGTTGCGTGTCTTGCGGATTAAGTGCAGTCGAGCAACTTACCCAGCGTGTAAGTGACATCATGAGCGTCAGCCATGCTCGAGGAGCAGAATTTGAACTTAATCGTCCCATGAATTATTTTGATCTCCCCGTAAGGGTTGAAGATCAAGTACCCCTTGCCGCGAATTGATGATCTATTTGACCAGCTTTGGGAGCCAGTGTTTTTTTGTTGATCGATCTTTGTGCAGGGTACCATAATTGGAGATCCGGGAGTTGGACATTCCCTAGTTGACCTTTCGTGACCATTTCGGGTACTACGAATTTTGAGTACTACCGGTGGGGTAGACGAAGGCGCCAGATGCCTACAAGGATCTCAAATGTTTTATTGGGCCTCCGTGAGCTGTTCTGTGGTAGCCTTTGTTGAGGTTGTTGGTTGGCATGCCCTCAGGCGAAGTTGTGGATCGTCGCGTTGGAGTGCGTTCATCCCGAGATTCCTCAGTGGACGTGGGAGAGAGTTATCATGGATTTTGTTGCACGCTCGCTAAAGTCATGTTCGGGTCACGACGTCGTCTGGGTGATCATTGACCGACTGACTAAGTCCGCACTTTCCTCCCTATCTGGCTAACTGAGTCTCTGGAAGCTTCGACATGGGTTTGAGCCTTCGTGATTGTTCGTCCTCATGGCACTCCAGTCGGCGCTATTTCGGATTGAGACGCGTGTGTTACTTTGAGGTGCTTGCACAGCCTTTGGTAGGCTTTGGCGCGAGCCTTCATTTAAGTATAGCGTTTCATTGCCGACGGACAGCCAGGCACGATGATGATTTAAACCTTGGAGGACATACTATTTGCCTGCATGCTCAACCTAAGACAGTTGGATGAGGCACCACCCTTTGGGTAGGGGCCTGCCTGTGAGACGACTACCATTCGAGCATCCAGATGAAATGGAAAAGGCACCTACGGGTGCAGTTTTATACCTCCCTTGTGTTGGGACGGTTGGGGAGCGCCTGCTGGAGGGGCCATAAGTTATTTAATTGACCTTGCGTTGGCCTAGATGGTTCGTGCGTGCCTCTGCACCACCCAGAACCGTCGGATGGGCTACGCAGGTCATCGTCGCCAGGAGCCTACCTTCGGGTTCGGTGACCATGTTAGCATGAGGTGTCCCGGGTTAAGGCATCCTCTGCTTCGACGTTCGAGGCTAGTTGAGTCGGCTCTCCATCGGACCGTTCTTGTCCTTGAGTGGATTGGGGAGGTGGCTTGTCATGTAGCCTTGCCCCCGTAGCTGACTCATGCCAGTGACATCATCCCTGTCTCATAGCTGAGGCAATATGTCCACGATCCTACTCATGTCATTCCATTCGAGCCGCTCATCCTCGAGCTGGATTTGTCGTTCGTGGAGTAGTTGATCGAGACCATGGACCAATGTGAGAAGAGGTTCCGCACCCAGACCGTTCCTTCAGTTAAAGTGCGTGGTAGCACCGGTTTGGTGCCCGGACCACTCGGGAGCCAAGGAACTCTATGGGTGACACTTCTACGTTTGGTCTTCCCTTTGGGTTTCCTTAAATTTCGAGGACTAAATTTCCTAAGGGGGGGGGAGAATGTTAGGCCTGTGTCATTTAGAGTCATAATTTCGATTGGAGTCGCTAAAATTTTGGTTTTTAGCTACCTGATAGAGTTTGAGGACTCTCATTGAAAATATAACTGCATATTATGGATCCTGTACCATTTAGTACTGCCCATAAAATTTTCATTTAATTCCAATAACGTTTTTGGGATTATACAGTTATGATTGATATTCGGATTTGATTTTGTTAAAATCCAAGATGAAGTGGTAAAAATCCGATATTGTCATGAGATGTTCAGTTTTGATCTAGCTTTCATACAGAAGTGGAATTGGATTAACTGGATTCGTGTATCAAAAGTTATGGGTATTTTTCCGACTATACCCCGGATATGTGAAATCCTGGCAGCAGCCCAAGAAGATGTTTAGCCTAGCTTTCAGAATAGCCTTGTAGTGAAGCAAGAAGAGGTGGTGGTGGTCGAGGTGCGCTTGCGAGCTCCTACGCCCCCATCTCCATTTGGTGAGTTTTTCCCCCTTTTTTGGTGGGTTTTAATGCATGTTGAGTGCTTGGGGAGTCATGCATGTGAGGTGTTTTGGGTTGGGTGCATGTGGGGGGCTTGGGAGGGGGTTTGGGATCTGGGCGCATGGGTTTTGTTACGCCCCGAGGCGACCGTCCCAGAAGCGTTACCAATCAAGCAATAATCAAAAGGATCAAATAAGATAACAAGGCTACAGGGAAGTGGTAGTCAATAAAAAAGAAATGATGCGGAAGTATAATATACAATTAAGTCTGTAAATCAAAAACATTATTACAGACTCGAATACACCATTACCGTCCTGTGAGAGCCCAAGTCTAGTCCAAGTACAACCACATGTGCGACACGCACAATTACTAATACGTACACCAAAATAGGATTGCTGATAGCCCCGCACTTGCCAACCGAAAGTTGGGACACTCCACGCACGAACTACGCTAGAGGGATGTTCCAGCTCCACGCCCCACTGTCCCTGGTGAAAAACAACACACGAGGGGTGAGCTACAAGCTCAGTGAGTGGCAAGAATCTAACTCAAGAATAATAATACAACACTAACACATTTTTTTTCAAGGAAAGACATGGATGGGAGAACACCGACAGATATATATGTCACATAGTGACATGACCACACATCACGCTCACCCTCACCCCGAGGGGGGGGGGACTGTTGGGACTTTTGGGGGACAACTAATCCATTAACACTAGCGAGTTGTAACACAAACTAATAGCACGCTACAAAGATTCTCCACATCTAGATAAATACATATCAATCCCTCGCATCATCCGGTAGCCCTCTCCCGGGTAATCCTCATCCTAACGGCCATCAATGGTCAGTACTGAAGCCTCGTACGATAGTGGCAACATACTCTTGGCATTCCCAACGATACGGCATCACCCGTGATCGGTACTCGAGCCTCGTATGGTAGTCACATCATACTCTGGGCATTCCCAACGATACAGATTCACCCATAGTCAGTACTCAAGCCTCGTATGTTAGTGACATCATAATCTGGGCATTCCCGACGATACGGCATCACCCGTGGTCGGTACTCTTAGCCTCGTACGATTGCCACATCATACTCTGGGCATTCCCAATGATATGGATTTACCCATGGTCGGTACTTTAGCCTCGTATGGTAGTGACATCATACTTTGGGCATTCCCGACGATACGGCATCACCCGTGGTCGGTACTCTAAGCCTCGTATGTTAGTCACATCATACTGTGGGCATTCCTAACGATATCGTGGCACAATGCAGGACAGATTCAACACCGGGTAGCTTCAACGCACAATGATGTAGGTAAACAGTACTCCTTGCTCACAATATCATCCGGTAGCACTCTCCCTGACGGCCTTCCGGTGGCACGGTGGCACCACGCAGGGTAGCTCAAACACTAGGTAGCTTCGACGCACGATGATATAGGGAGAAAGCACTTCATGCTCGCAATACGATCGCACGATGATGCTGGAAGATAGTACTCCACGCTCACAATATCATCTGGTAGCCCTCTCTCAAGTAGCCCTCTCCCTGGTGGCCTTTCGGTGGCACGGTGGCACCACACAGGGTAGCTTCGACGCTGGGTAGCTTTGACGCATGATGATATGGGGAGGGAATACTCCATTCTCGCAAGACGATCCTCCCGAATCAACTACTATCATCTAACAATTACCAATTGGTATACAGAATTCTCTTGAATTCCCGCACAGATGCATCACTTAGATGCAGGGGAAAGAAGCTAAACACTCGCACTCAATTATGACAAGACATGATCATAAAGACGGGTCATGCACACGCCTAACATACTATTGTCATAGCTATCGGGTAACAAACACCGAGTAGCTTCTACGCACGACGATGTAACGCCCCCGTACCCATTATCCTCTATTAAGGCATGCGATACGGTGCGTCACGTCAACATATTTATTTAAAAGACATAAGTTTTTAAAACATAAACATAAACCAAATCCAGGATCTCAATAATTCATTCTCGACGAATGATTACACATGAGTACTTTATTTACTAATAACTAAACATTCCCTGGTTTTGTTGATAAAGCTAAGGACGTCCACTACATGCCAAGAAGAAGGCTTATTCAAGCACCTACGAATGCAACGGAATAAATGAGGACTAGATCGCCAACGCCCACCACGAACGACGATCGCCAACGGCTACTCTAAAAGGTTGGGAAAAGGAGGGGTGAGATACCACACGCTCAGTGAATGGACCTTAGCGTCCCAATAATAATAACAATAATAATAATAACAATATTAAAACCTTCAGAGTAAATTCCAAAATATCAGAACCAATAAAAATATAAATTTTCACAAATATCTCGATAAAATGGAATGCATCTCTTTAGAGAAAATAACCACCATCTCATACTATCTATATGATGCGCATGATGCATTGGACACGCATGCCCATATGGCACGCAACCAAAAGTGCTCCAACTAGAGCTTGATCACGCAGACCAATCATCACGCAGACGGGTGTCACGCAGACACGGTCCCATTGGACTGAGTCACGCAGACCCTCGTCACGCAGACGATGTCACGCAGACGAATGATATGCATGCAAGAACAACTACTCACACACCAACTGCTTCCGCATGCAATACAATATAACATAATATCCATAAAACATTTACGACATACAAAAATAACCATATCTATCATGATGACATGCTCACATGCTCCATACACAAAATAATAGTCGTATTCATAACATAGGCATGATGCGGTCATGATATAAATATAATAGTTTTGAATCTATATAGAGACTAGACCCACTCACCTCCGGTCCTACGCAAGACTACCGGACTAACAAGGAAGCTAACGAGAGTCTACTGCTCCTGAAGATTTTCATACCAATGAACCAGACCAGATCAGTGTTTAAATATTAAATAACAGTAGGTTGATGGTGATAAAATATCCTAATACATGTTTCTATCATGCATGAAAAATTTGTGTAGACCTAGGCATGATTTCTATTCAAACATCGATAAATCGATAAAAACCTAAATAATAATAATATAAATCTGAATACATAAAAACTAGAAAACATCATAACCATACAAGGACCTAGATCTAATAAATTTAATATGATGATCATGTCTTCCTAACCCTAGATCCATGCAAGGCAATGAGTAATGTATCGAAAGCTTATGTAATCCATCCGAAAAACCTTGAAAACCATAGATCTAATATATATATGAATAAATCACATTGATCAGCAATAAAAATCATCAAAACAGTGATGAAATCATATGAGGTTCGGATTCATGCAAGGTGGTACCCAAAACAAGGCATTAGAAACCCTAAACATGCTTTCTATCTTAAGAAAAATAACCCTAACCATGATCTATGTATAAATATTCAAAAACAGCATGTAAATCTTGTAAAAACATCTTAAAAACCTCATCAATGGATTAACATAACATCAAGATCCAAAACAATTCAATATCAAATAAAATCATGAAATAAAATGAAGGAAAAACCCATAAAACCACACAAACCCGAATCAGCTCGGAATGAACCCATCATTGGTGATCAGTAGCAATTAAAACTCTAATATTATTAAAGAAAAACAAAGTAAAAGAACCCACCTTATTCCACAAAAGACTTTCTTTCAAAAATCACCCAAAAGACCTCTTTTAGGGTTTGATAAAACAAGAGAGAGAGAGAGGACGGACTCGTATTAGGGTTTTCAAATGGGTCCTAGGGCATCCAAAACTAGGCATTTATAAGGTTAAACACGTGCAATGACTTACTCCCGAAGAAAACAATCAAATATTCGATAGTTATATCAAATCCCTAAATTTCTGCGTTTCTGCGCACAGGTGCCCGACGGCTTGTTGGATTGAGCCGCCTGATAAGGGACGGCTACTTTCGAGTAGCCACCCCTCGACAGGGACGACTACTTTCAAGTAGCCGCCTCTGGGCTGTTTTCCCCAAGGCACAAAAATGGCTATAACTTGCTCGATACAAGTCCGATTCATGATCCGTAAAAAGCGTTGGAAAGCTAACAACACAAGGATTCCAACCATGCCAAATTATAACAATTTAGAATATCAAAAACATGACTAAAAAAATTAGTTTAATTGCGGTCTAAAAGTCTCAGTTGTCACATCCTTCCCCCCTTACAGGAATTTAGTCCCTAAATTCAAGGCATACCTGAGGAAGATGCAAACAATGATGGATACTTTTCTCGCATCTCCTCTTCGCGTTTCCAAGTCATTTCGGGTGCTCCATGATGATACTGCCAGTGTACTTTGACCAATGGAATGGTCTTGTTGCGCAAGACTTGCTCCTTTTGATCTAAGATCTTCACCGGCCGCTCGATGATAGATAGGTCTTCTTGTACTTGAATCAAGTCTTGTTCAATGACATGGGAAGTATCATGCACGTATTTTCTCAACATCGACACGTGAAATACATTGTGCACCCGGTCTAATTGCGGTGGCAATGCCAAGCGATATGCCACTGGTCCAACCCTCACCAGAACTTCGAATGGTCCGATGAAACGTGGATTCAACTTTCCCCGTTGTCCGAATCGAACTATGCCCTTGGATGGAGATATCTTCAAGAACACGTGATCTCCCACCACGAACTCCGACTCCCTCCTTCGATTGTCGGCATACCTTTTCTGTCTACTCTGCGCTGTCCGAAGCCGATCTCGAATGAATTTCACCTTGTCGATCGTATCCTGTACGAGTTGTGGCCCAATAAGACTTCTCTCTCCAACTTCATTCCAGCACAGAGGTGTGCGGCAATTTCTTCCATACAGTGCTTTGAAAGGTGACATCTGAATGCTTGCTTGAAAACTATTATTGTATGCAAACTCTGCCAAGGCTAAGTGATCTTCCCAGCTTCCACCGAAATCGATCACACAAGCCCTCAACATGTCCTCCAAACTCTGGATCAACGTCTCAGACTGTCCATCTGACTGAGGGTGAAATGCTGTGCTGAAGTTCAATCTTGTCCCTAGCGCCGTTTGGAGAGCACTCCAAAATCGTGAGATGAAACGCGAATCGCGATCCGAAACAATACTGACCGGAGCTCCGTGGAGACGAACAATCTCTCGTACATATAATTTCACCAGTGTTTCTAGTGAATCATTCACGCGCATTGCCAGAAAATGTGCAGACTTCGTCAATCGGTCCACTACAACCCAAACAGCGTCATGTCCCTTCTTTGACTTTGGTAGACCAGTCACAAAATCCATGGTGACATGTTCCCACTTCCACTCTGGAATTTCCAGTGGTTGCAGTTTTCCAGCTGGACTACGGTGTTCCGCCTTAACTTTCTGACACACCAAGCATTTCGACACAAACTGTTAGACCTGTGTCATTTAGAGTCCTAATTTCGATCGGAGTCGCTAAAATTTTGTTTTTTTTAGCTACCTTATGGGGTTTAAGGACTCTGATTGAAGATATAACTGCATATTATGGGTCCTGGTACTGTTTAGTACTGCCCATAAAATTTTCGTTAAATTCCGATAACGTTTTTGAATTATGCAGTTTCGGATTGGTATTCGGATTTGATTTTATTAAAATCCAAGATGATGAGATAAAAATCCGATATAATTCTGAGATGTTCAGTTTTGAGATAGCTTCCATATAGAAGTGGAATTAGATCAACTGGATTCGTATATTAAAAGTTATGGGTATTTTTCCGATTATACCCCTGATTTGGTGGGTGAGATATTTCACTCGTCCATGTTACTTTACGTGGTCACCAAGGCTTAGATATTTGTTGTGTGTGTGGTGAGAAAAGTCAACCCACTCATACCCCCTTTTTAATTACATTTAATACCCTCTCTTAGCTTTCAATCCCTCTCTCACTCTCTGGACACTCTCTCCCTCTCGCTCTCTCTCGGGATGGCTTTGACGAGGAGGAAAGCAAAATGAAAGAAATAAAATGTGAAAGGTTAGGGGTGTTTGAGCATGTTCAGGCCTTCTTCTTCTTCCCTCATGGAGTGGGGAGGTTCATGCTTGTGGAAGGGAGCGTGGAAGCTTCGAGCGTGATAGCGGATGGAGCAAATGCTCGGAGCAGTCGGGTCCGTTTGAAGTGCATGGTGTGCATGTATGGAGGCTCCATTGCTTTGTGGTGGTTGTGTGTGTTCTTAGAAGTGAAGAAGATGAGGGAGAGAAGCACATACTCATGTGTTATGTGTTGTGTATGTGTGCACACCACCTGTTTGTGGGTATGTGTGAGTGAACCAAGTATGCCTCTCCTTCTCCTCTTTCCATTGGTTTCCCTCATGCATCACCTAAACTTGTGTTTGTGTGCTAAAGGGGTGTAGAGTTGGCACATCGGTGCACTCGAGATCACATGCGGGGCGGTGGGTGCGCGCTCGGCGTGCTCGCATGCGTGCGGAGTGCGCGGGAAGCGTGCATGAGGTGATCGCATGCGTGCGGAGTGCGCGGGAAGCGTGCATGAGGTGCTCGCATGCGTGCGGAGTGCGCGGGAAGCGTGCACGAGGTGCTCGAGGGCGTGCTTGGCCTTGCCCGATGCGTGCGGAGTGTGCGGGCAGCGTGCACGAGGTGCTCGAGGGCGTGCTTGGCCTTGCCCGATGCGTGCGGAGTGTGCGGGCAGCGTGCACGAGGTGCTCGAGGGCGTGCTTGGCCTTGCCCGATGCGTGCGGAGTGTGCGGGCAGCGTGCGCGAGGTGCTCGAGGGCGTGCTTGGCCTTGCCCGATGCGTGCGGAGTGTGTGGAAAGCATGCACGAGGTGCTCGAGGACGTGCTTAACGTTGTTTGATGCGTGCGGGGTGCATGGGCAGCGTGCACGGGGTACTCGAGGGCGTGCTTGCGGTGCTCAGACGCGTTCGGAGTGCTTCGTGGTGTCGAGCAGCTTGTTATAGCCAAATGCAACCATTGGATGATCCTTGGCGGTTTGATTTCAGGCTTCGGATTCAATTCGTCGCTCTATTGCGTTTCGCGAGCCGTGCGCTCGTTAGGTGAGTGGTTTGATTCCAACCCTTCCGGGAGCGCTCGATACACGTAGTCGTGCTTCGCGCTTCCATGGGGCCTTAATTGCACCCTAAATATGTTAGATATCATGCATGCTAGGTTGTATAGCTCGTATATTGTGTAGAACCCCTATTCTACCTTATACTTGCCTATGTATTGTATAGAATATGGCATGACTTAGGTTATTTTGTTGAATTACTACCCTTATTATTAATTGAACACATCTGGCATGTCTAACTTGGGTTAATAACGGGGTGTATGCGTAATAATCCCGATTTAGTACTCGAGGGTATGGTATAGTTGTTGCACCCATCTTGTTGGGGCAAAACTATGACCAGCTTCGAGAGGGAATGAGGCACTCCCTCTCTCTCGCCCTCCCTCCTTTCGCGAACCGAGTGAGTAGATGTAGTTCCTACTTGACTCGGGTTCGCTTGGAATTATTGGCATACACCTATTGTCGCGCGGATCGCGCTTAACCCTCCCCTTTGAGTTGGTGATATCCAACGCCTGCTTAAGTCGTACTTATGTGATTGAATATTTATTATGCCCTCGTAAGCATGTTTAAGTAAGTTATCCCTGGGTAATTAATTGCATATTCTGTATATGCCTATTGGGCCATGAGTCTTGTCTAATGAGATTAGACAAGTGTATGACCTCCTATGGGGTCATACCATGCCTTTGACATAGAATAAAATGTCTTCCCCGCATCTGAGTTATGCGCCCTGGAGGGAATTCATGAGAATTCATTGCGCTTATCGGTGTTTGATAACCGATGATGACGGATCCATAGGGATCGTATTCGCGGGTGTCGAGTGTTCTTTCCTTCGTCGGCTCCGAGTAGAGACTGCCCGGCGTAGTAAAGTCCGGTGGAGATCTCCCCGATACTACTCATGACGCGTGTTGGTGTGCCCATACAGCTGAGGTAGCGGTCTTGGGAGACTAGTCCGGTAGAGGCCTGAACCCTGTGCACGAGGTAGTAGAGGCCACACCGGGAGAGACTACCGGAAGACGAGTGGAGTAGGACAATCGACCTCTTCCCCAAGAGCCTATGTCACCCCGAGGAGGGGGTGAGGGTGAGGGTGTGGTGGGTCGGCGTTGGTTCGATCTGCCAGTTCGTGTAATTTCCCAAGATCCTATGTCACCCGTCGGAGTGAGGGTGAGGGTATTGTTCCCAAGATCCTATGTCACCCGTCGGAGTGAGGGTGAGGGTATTGCTCCCAAGATCCTATGTCACCCATCGGGGTGAGGGTGAGGGTATTGGCGTGAGTGGGGTGGGCTCGAGTTGATACTCGACCCACCAGCTTGTGTAGTAGGTCTTCCCATGGGGTTCGCGCTGCGAACAAGTAGTGGTTCCTCCCAATATCGTCGCATGTCGTGGCCCAGATGTTGAAGCTGCCCTGACAGAGGACTCCCACTTGTAGGTACTCCCGATGCATTCGGCAGATGTACTGATCAGGGGAGTGTACCAGGTGGGGCTACACGAGGGTGGACCACCGGACGATGTTGCGAGCATGAATTATCGTTCTCCCCTTCGCCGGATCCGTGTGGATGCTTCCTAGGTACGAGCCGCCCTGGGTGGACCCCCACCTGTAGGTACATCGACGCTGTCGACAGTGTACTGACCGTGGCCGGCTCCAGGTAGAGGCTGCCCGGGAGAGCGCTACCGGATGACGAACGGTGTAGAACAGCAAGTTTTGTCCTTCAAGTCCCTAGGCTCACCCCTATGGGGGCTAGGGCGAGGACGAGGTATGGTTGCACCGCCGTGTGACCTTGTTAACCGTTGGGTTTCTACCCATGGTTTCCTTGATAGGAGATTGCCTTAGGATCGAATGTTATGTTGGTGTTTGGTTTTTGACCACTCACTGAGCTTGTAGCTCACCCCTCGCCTATGTTTTTCCCCAGTTGACGCTGAGTCGGATCCAAGAGAAGAGCTCCCCTGGCGCCATCCGAGTAGGAGACCCGCGTTCGCGTTGGATGTCTTGCGAGTCGGAGGCTATCAGCATTTCCCTTTTCATTGTATGTATTATACTTGTGCTTGTGCACGGTATGTAGATTGTTGATGTCAGTTATTGTATATATTGGCTCTCACAGGACAGTTGATTGTGTACTCTAGTCTGTAATATGTCTTTGAATTACAGACTTAGTCATTTGAGCTTCCGCTTTTTGTATATATTTGATGTCAGTTACTTGTGTATTGCCTTTTCTATTGTGGAGTATTTATTTGACCTCGTGTATGGATTACTGATATCATTTATATATTTGCCACGTCTCGGGGACGGCCGCCCTGGGGCGTGACAAAAGTTGGTATCAGAGCCATGTCCTGTCAGAGCCAATTGTTTTCTTTGAGATGAGTCCTAGGATTTCGAGACGAGTATTCTGATCCTAGTGCTGGTTCCTTAGTTGCTGATATGCCTCCTCGGAGACGGGCGCGTGGACGTGGTCACCCTTGGGCTTCGGAGGTTTTCGAACCTACCGGAGGCGAGGAGTCTACTTGAGAGTTCTCGGCTGTTGGGCCAGGACTTGCGCGGGATGCCTCCAGCGTGGGCGCGAGCTAACGCTGAGATGGAAGATCTTCTGGACACTCAGACTAGAGCACTGGAGGCATAGACTGGAGCGTTGGCTGAGCAGGCACGAGAGATCTAGGAGCTGCGGGCGGCCCGCGTGGCGATCCCGTAGATACCCTTAGCGGCAGATCCACCAGTGGTGCCAGAGATACCCCATGTACCGGTTGGAGACCGTAGTCTCCTCCGTTCTGTTTATCAGGGGTATACCATAGAGTTTGCGTGCGGCACCAGTTTCAAGTGTTGAGGATGTGGTGTAGTATTCATTAAGGGGTGATGTCTTCTTCTAGCCTTCCTACTCAGGATAAGGGGCCTTGCAGGGTCAGCGTTGAGACCCGGACTAGGGTACTCCGTGTTCCTTGTTTGGTTGTCGGGATATCCTATATCGGGACCTCATGAGACCCTCCCGAGGTTCTTTTCCCAGTCAAGGAATACCTTTGAAGCATCAATTGATGTTTGATTTTTCCTCACTTGGGAGGTGCGATAGCGGGTGGTGATGCATATGATAGGGATTGAGTGCATCCTATTGCAGCTTGGTGGGCGATAGCTTGTGGACTAGGGTTCCATAGCCATATTCGGAGTGGCTTCGATATATCATCGTGCGGAGTAGCTACCCAGTAGAGGCAAGAGACCTGTGAGGTGCTCCCTGGGACTATCCACGACGCTTGTTGGTGTGCCCATATAGCGGAGATAGTGGACATGGGAGGCTATCAGGTAGTGGCCACACCGGAAGAGTGCTACTGGATGACGTCGAGAGCTTGGACTCCCCGTGATGAATCTGCCCATTGAGTGCATGATGCTGGAGTTCCAACGGTTATAGTTGGGCGACCTGTAGGTGGCGGCATGTGAAGCACAGTTTGAGGTACTGTCGCGCTTTGCCCCCACATGGGTCGTAAATGAGGAGACGTGACGCTAAGCGTTCGTGATGGGACTCAACCGCCATATCAGGTGGATGACGTCGCTTAGGTGTTGTCGGGAATCGACGACCTCCTATTGCGTGTCTTGCGGATTAAGTGCGGTCGAGCGGCTTACCCAGCGTGTAAGAGTCATCATGAGCGTCAGCCATGCTCGAGGAGCAGATTTGGACTTAATCGTCCCAGGAATTATTTTGATCTCCCCATAGGGGTTGAAGATCAAGTACCCCTTGCCGCGAATTAATGATCTGTTTTGACCAGCTCTGGGAGCCAGTGTCTTTCTGTTGATCGATCTTCGCGCAGGGTACCATAATTGGAGATCCGGGAGTTGGGCATTCTTTAGTTGGCCTTTCGTGACCGTTTCGGGCACTACGAATTTTGAGTACTGCCGTCGGGGAAGACGAATGCGCCAGATGCCTACAATGATCTCAAATGTGTTATTGAGCCTCCGTGGGCTGTTCTGTGGTAGCCTTCGTTGAGAATATTGGTTGGCATGCCCTCAGGCGAAGTTGTTGATCGTCGCGTTGGAATGCGTTTGTCCGTCGAGAATCCTCAGTGGATGTGGGAGTGAGTTGTCTTGGATTTCGTTGTGGGCTCACTAAAGTCACGTTCGGGTCACGATGCCGTCTGGGTGATCATTGACCGATTGACTAGGTCCGCACTTTCCTCCCTATCCAACTGACTGAGACTCTGGACGCTTTGACGCGGGTTTGAGCCTTCGTGATTGTTCGTCTTCATGGCACTTGGTCGGTGCTATTTCGGGCTGAGACGCGTGGGTTACTTCGAGGTTCTGGCGCAGCCTTTGGCAGGCTTTTCGCGCGAGCCTCCCTTTTAAGTACAGCGTTTCGATACCGATGGACAGCCAGGCAAGAGGACGATTTAGGCCTTAGAGGACATGCTAATTGCCTGCGTGCTCGACTTGGGGCAGTTGGATGAGGCACCACCCTTTGGGTAGGGGTCTGCCTGTGAGACGACTGCCATTCGAGCATCCAGATGAATTGAAAAAGGGGCACTCTACGGGCGCAGTTTTATACCTCCCTTATGTTGGGACGATTGTGGAGCGCCAGTTAGAAGGGCTATGGTTATTTAATTGACCTCGCGGTGGCCGAGATCGTTCGTGCGTGCTTCTGCACCGCCTAGAACCGTCGGAAGGGCTACGCAGGTCATTGTCGCCAGGAGCCTACCTTCGGGGTAGGGCGACCATGTTGGCATGAGGTGTCCCGGTTTAAGGGCATCCTCTGTTTCAACGTTCGGGGCGTGTTGAGTCGGCCTTCCATCGGACCGGTTTTCGTCCTTGAGTGGATTAGGGGAGGTGGCTATCATGAAGCCTTGCCCCCGTGGCTGACTCGTGCCTGTGACGTCATCCAATGTCTCAGCTGAGGCATTATGTCCACGATTCTGCTCACATCATTCCGTTCGAGCCGCTCAAACTCGAGCTGGATTTGTCGTTCGTGGAGTAGTTGATCGGGACCATGGACCGATGTGAAGAGAGGCTCCGCACCCAGACCGTTCCTTTGGTTAAAGTGCGTGGTAGCACCAGCTTGGTGCCCGGACCACTCAGGAGCCAAGGGACTCTATGGGCGACACTTCTACGATCGGTCTTCCCTTTGGGTTTCCTTAAATTTCGAGGACTAAATTTCCTAAGGGGGGGAGAATGTTAGACCTGTGTCATTTAGAGTCCTAATTTCGATCGGAGTCGCTAAAATTTTGTTTTTTTTAGCTACCTTATGGGGTTTAAGGACTCTGATTGAAGATATAACTGCATATTATGGGTCCTGGTACTGTTTAGTACTGCCCATAAAATTTTCGTTAAATTCCGATAACGTTTTTGAATTATGCAGTTTCGGATTGGTATTCGGATTTGATTTTATTAAAATCCAAGATGATGAGATAAAAATCCGATATAATTCTGAGATGTTCAGTTTTGAGATAGCTTCCATATAGAAGTGGAATTAGATCAACTGGATTCGTATATTAAAAGTTATGGGTATTTTTCCGATTATACCCCTGATTTGGTGGGTGAGATATTTCACTCGTCCATGTTACTTTACGTGGTCACCAAGGCTTAGATATTTGTTGTGTGTGTGGTGAGAAAAGTCAACCCACTCATACCCCCTTTTTAATTACATTTAATACCCTCTCTTAGCTTTCAATCCCTCTCTCACTCTCTGGACACTCTCTCCCTCTCGCTCTCTCTCGGGATGGCTTTGACGAGGAGGAAAGCAAAATGAAAGAAATAAAATGTGAAAGGTTAGGGGTGTTTGAGCATGTTCAGGCCTTCTTCTTCTTCCCTCATGGAGTGGGGAGGTTCATGCTTGTGGAAGGGAGCGTGGAAGCTTCGAGCGTGATAGCGGATGGAGCAAATGCTCGGAGCAGTCGGGTCCGTTTGAAGTGCATGGTGTGCATGTATGGAGGCTCCATTGCTTTGTGGTGGTTGTGTGTGTTCTTAGAAGTGAAGAAGATGAGGGAGAGAAGCACATACTCATGTGTTATGTGTTGTGTATGTGTGCACACCACCTGTTTGTGGGTATGTGTGAGTGAACCAAGTATGCCTCTCCTTCTCCTCTTTCCATTGGTTTCCCTCATGCATCACCTAAACTTGTGTTTGTGTGCTAAAGGGGTGTAGAGTTGGCACATCGGTGCACTCGAGATCACATGCGGGGCGGTGGGTGCGCGCTCGGCGTGCTCGCATGCGTGCGGAGTGCGCGGGAAGCGTGCATGAGGTGATCGCATGCGTGCGGAGTGCGCGGGAAGCGTGCATGAGGTGCTCGCATGCGTGCGGAGTGCGCGGGAAGCGTGCACGAGGTGCTCGAGGGCGTGCTTGGCCTTGCCCGATGCGTGCGGAGTGTGCGGGCAGCGTGCACGAGGTGCTCGAGGGCGTGCTTGGCCTTGCCCGATGCGTGCGGAGTGTGCGGGCAGCGTGCACGAGGTGCTCGAGGGCGTGCTTGGCCTTGCCCGATGCGTGCGGAGTGTGCGGGCAGCGTGCGCGAGGTGCTCGAGGGCGTGCTTGGCCTTGCCCGATGCGTGCGGAGTGTGTGGAAAGCATGCACGAGGTGCTCGAGGACGTGCTTAACGTTGTTTGATGCGTGCGGGGTGCATGGGCAGCGTGCACGGGGTACTCGAGGGCGTGCTTGCGGTGCTCAGACGCGTTCGGAGTGCTTCGTGGTGTCGAGCAGCTTGTTATAGCCAAATGCAACCATTGGATGATCCTTGGCGGTTTGATTTCAGGCTTCGGATTCAATTCGTCGCTCTATTGCGTTTCGCGAGCCGTGCGCTCGTTAGGTGAGTGGTTTGATTCCAACCCTTCCGGGAGCGCTCGATACACGTAGTCGTGCTTCGCGCTTCCATGGGGCCTTAATTGCACCCTAAATATGTTAGATATCATGCATGCTAGGTTGTATAGCTCGTATATTGTGTAGAACCCCTATTCTACCTTATACTTGCCTATGTATTGTATAGAATATGGCATGACTTAGGTTATTTTGTTGAATTACTACCCTTATTATTAATTGAACACATCTGGCATGTCTAACTTGGGTTAATAACGGGGTGTATGCGTAATAATCCCGATTTAGTACTCGAGGGTATGGTATAGTTGTTGCACCCATCTTGTTGGGGCAAAACTATGACCAGCTTCGAGAGGGAATGAGGCACTCCCTCTCTCTCGCCCTCCCTCCTTTCGCGAACCGAGTGAGTAGATGTAGTTCCTACTTGACTCGGGTTCGCTTGGAATTATTGGCATACACCTATTGTCGCGCGGATCGCGCTTAACCCTCCCCTTTGAGTTGGTGATATCCAACGCCTGCTTAAGTCGTACTTATGTGATTGAATATTTATTATGCCCTCGTAAGCATGTTTAAGTAAGTTATCCCTGGGTAATTAATTGCATATTCTGTATATGCCTATTGGGCCATGAGTCTTGTCTAATGAGATTAGACAAGTGTATGACCTCCTATGGGGTCATACCATGCCTTTGACATAGAATAAAATGTCTTCCCCGCATCTGAGTTATGCGCCCTGGAGGGAATTCATGAGAATTCATTGCGCTTATCGGTGTTTGATAACCGATGATGACGGATCCATAGGGATCGTATTCGCGGGTGTCGAGTGTTCTTTCCTTCGTCGGCTCCGAGTAGAGACTGCCCGGCGTAGTAAAGTCCGGTGGAGATCTCCCCGATACTACTCATGACGCGTGTTGGTGTGCCCATACAGCTGAGGTAGCGGTCTTGGGAGACTAGTCCGGTAGAGGCCTGAACCCTGTGCACGAGGTAGTAGAGGCCACACCGGGAGAGACTACCGGAAGACGAGTGGAGTAGGACAATCGACCTCTTCCCCAAGAGCCTATGTCACCCCGAGGAGGGGGTGAGGGTGAGGGTGTGGTGGGTCGGCGTTGGTTCGATCTGCCAGTTCGTGTAATTTCCCAAGATCCTATGTCACCCGTCGGAGTGAGGGTGAGGGTATTGTTCCCAAGATCCTATGTCACCCGTCGGAGTGAGGGTGAGGGTATTGCTCCCAAGATCCTATGTCACCCATCGGGGTGAGGGTGAGGGTATTGGCGTGAGTGGGGTGGGCTCGAGTTGATACTCGACCCACCAGCTTGTGTAGTAGGTCTTCCCATGGGGTTCGCGCTGCGAACAAGTAGTGGTTCCTTCCAATATCGTCGCATGTCGTGGCCCAGATGTTGAAGCTGCCGTGACAGAGGACTCCCACTTGTAGGTACTCCCGATGCATTCGGCAGATGTACTGATCAGGGGAGTGTACCAGGTGGGGCTACACGAGGGTGGACCACCGGACGATGTTGCGAGCATGAATTATCGTTCTCCCCTTCGCCGGATCCGTGTGGATGCTTCCTAGGTACGAGCCGCCCTGGGTGGACCCCCACCTGTAGGTACCATCGACGCTGTCGACAGTGTACTGACCGTGGCCGGCTCCAGGTAGAGGCTGCCCGGGAGAGCGCTACCGGATGACGAACGGTGTAGAACAGCAAGTTTTGTCCTTCAAGTCCCTAGGCTCACCCCTATGGGGGCTAGGGCGAGGACGAGGTATGGTTGCACCGCCGTGTGACCTTGTTAACCGTTGGGTTTCTACCCATGGTTTCCTTGATAGGAGATTGCCTTAGGATCGAATGTTATGTTGGTGTTTGGTTTTTGACCACTCACTGAGCTTGTAGCTCACCCCTCGCCTATGTTTTTCCCCAGTTGACGCTGAGTCGGATCCAAGAGAAGAGCTCCCCTGGCGCCATCCGAGTAGGAGACCCGCGTTCGCGTTGGATGTCTTGCGAGTCGGAGGCTATCAGCATTTCCTTTTGATTGTATGTATTATACTTGTGCTTGTGCACGGTATGTAGATTGTTGATGTCAGTTATTGTATATATTGGCTCTCACAGGACAGTTGATTGTGTACTCTAGTCTGTAATATGTCTTTGAATTACAGACTTAGTCATTTGAGCTTCCGCTTTTTGTATATATTTGATGTCAGTTACTTGTGTATTGCCTTTTCTATTGTGGAGTATTTATTTGACCTCGTGTATGGATTACTGATATCATTTATATATTTGCCACGTCTCGGGGACGGCCGCCCTGGGGCGTGACACAAACTCCGCAACATCCTTCTTCATCCCATTCCACCAGAAGTTTAATCTGAGATTCCGATACATCTTTGTACCACCAGGGTGTACGGTGTACCGAGATCTATGTGCCTCGTCAAGGATCCTCTTTTTCAACTCGGTGTCCGCAGGAACGCAAACACGACCTCGAAAACAAAGGACTCCATCAGCTCGGATGGCAAAGTCCGGCTTCAATCCTTGGTCATTGTCGGATGAGACCTTCTTCAACTCTTCATCCTCCAACTGTGCCTTTTTAATTTCATCGATGAGATCCGGCTTAACAACAAGCCGTGCAATGAAACCTTTCTCAGATGATCGCACCACACTAAAAAGGTCGGCCGCTTCATTCAACAGTCTCCACTGACCCACCATCATGTACGATCCCCGAAGGTTGACGACTTAGTGCATCCGCAACCACATTAGCTTTGCCGGGGTGATATTGGATTTTGCAATCGTAGTCCTTCATAAATTCAACCCATCGCCTCTGACGATTATTCAATTCTGGCTGTGATTGTAGATACGTCAGGCTTTTATGGTCCGTGAAGACTTCAAACTCCTCGCCGTAGAGATAATGCCTCCAAATCATTAGAGCAAAGATTACTGCCGCCAATTCCAAGTCATGAGTGGGATAATTTACTTCATGTACCTTCAGTTGACGAGATGCATATGCGACTACCTTCCCGTTTTGCATTAACACAGAACCCAAGCCTCGATAAGAAGCGTCGCAATACACCACGTACCCACCAGGACCAGATGGAATGGTCAAAATAGGAGTAGACGTAAGTCTCCGCTTCAGCTCTTGGAAACTCTTCTCGCACTGTTCAGACCAGACATACTTGGCGTTCTTCTGAGTTAGACGGGTTAATGGAACTGCAATCTGTGAGAAATCCTGAACGAATCTTCGATAGTAATCCGCTAAGCCCAGAAAACTCTGAATTTCCGTAGCATTCATCAGTTGCTTCCACTCCATCACCACCTTGATCTTCGAGGGGTCGACTGATATTCCGGTTTTAGAGATGACATGACCGAGGAACGTCACGCTCTCTAACCAGAACTCATACTTACTGAACTTTGCATAGAGTTGATGCTCCTTCAATTTCTGGAGTACCAAACGAAGATGTTCAGCATGCTCTTCCTTGCTCTTTGAGTATATCAAGATGTCATCAATGAAGACAACCACAAACTCGTCAAGGAAAGGCTTAAAGACCCTATTCATCATGTCCATGAATGCTGGAGGGGCATTTGTCAAACCAAATGGCATGACCAGAAATTCATAATGCCCATATCAAGTACGAAAGGCCGTCTTCGGGATGTCTTCCTTCTTTATCTTCAATTGATAATAACCTGACCTCAAATCGATCTTGGAGAAGACCGTAGCCCCCTGAAGTTGATCGAACAGGTCATCTATTCTCGGAAGTGGATATCGGTTCTTGATCGTCTTTTGATTCAGCTGACGGTAATCGATGCATAGACGCAACGAGCCATCCTTCTTTCTGACGAACAACACCGGTACACCCCAAGGAGATACACTTGGTCGTGCAAATCCTTTCTCCAACAGTTCCTCCAATTGAGCCTTCAATTCTTTCAACTCTGAAGATGCCATACGATAAGGGGCTTTTGATATTGGCTCCGTACCGGGAATTAGATCGATAGAAAATTCAATTTCACGATCAGGTGGTAGTCCCGGTAGATCGTCGGGAAAGACTTCAGGAAATTCAGCGACCACCGATGTTCCTTCGATACTTGCTTTCACTGCCTTAGTATTAACAATGCTTGCTATGTACCCCATGCAACCGCTCTCCAGAAGATGCTGAGATTGCAATGCCAAAATAAGACCCAATGGTCCCACACCTCCATCACCGACGAATCGCAACGGTCGTAACCCTGGAATCTTGAACGATACTGTCTTTGAAAAACAGTCCACGTTAGCATGATAGGTAGAGAGCCAATCCATGCCAAGGATGACATCGAACTTTTGAATCTCTAACAGCAACAGGTTTGCGACAAGACTTGATCCTCTATCCGGACCATACATCCGCGATAGACCGATCGAATGGCGATCAATTCGCCGGTAGGGGTTGCAACAATAATGTTGCTACTACTCACCATCTCAAGCTTTCTTAAATGAAATAACACCGAGTTAGAACGTGACCTATATGAATGCAGGCCGAACAGTTCTATCCTATGTCCTTAGCCCTAACAGGAAAACCTAGGCTCTGATACCACTCTATAACGCCCCCGTACCCATTATCCTCTATTAAGGCATGCGATACGGTGCGTCACATCAACCTCAAACTTTTTCAATGAAATAATTTAACATATTTATTTAAAACACATAAGTTTTTAAAACATAAACATAAACCAAATCCAGGATCTCAATAATTCATTCTCGACGAATGATTACACACGAGTACTTTATTTACTAATAACTAAACATTCCCTGGTTTTGCTGATAAAGCTAAGGACGTCCACTACATGCCAAGAAGAAGGCTTATTCAAGCACCTACGAATGCAACGGAATAAATGAGAACTAGATCGCCAACACCCACCACGAACGACGATCGCCAACGGCTACTCTGAAAGGTTGGGAAAAGGAGGGGTGAGCTACCACACTTTCAGTGAATGGACCTTAGCGTCCCAATAATAATAACAATAATAATAATAACAATATTAAAACCTTCAGAGTAAATTCCAAAATATCTGAACCAATAAAAATATAAATTTTCACAAATATCTCGATAAAATGGAATGCATCTCTTTAGAGAAAATAACCACCATCTCATACTATCTATATGATGCGCATGATGCATTGGACACACATGCCCGTATGGCACGCAGCCAAAAGTGCTCCAACTAGAGCTTGATCACGCAGACCAATCGTCACGCAGACGGGTGTCACGCAGACATGGTCCCACTGGACTGAGTCACGCAGACCCTCGTCACGCAGACGATGTCACGCAGACAAATGATATGCATGCATGAACAACTACTCACAGACCAACTGCTTCCGCATGCAATACAATATAACATAATATCCATAAAACATTTACGACATACAAAAATAACCATATCTATCATGATGACATGCTCACATGCTCCATACACAAAATAATAGTCGTATTCATAACATAGGCATGATGCGGTCATGATATAAATATAATAGTTTTGAATCTATATAGAGACTAGACCCACTCACCTCCGGTCCTACGCAAGACTAACGAACTAACAAGGAAGCTAACGAGAGTCTACTGCTCCTGAAGATTTTCATACCAATGAACCAGATCAGAAACGGAATATAATGATTAACTAAATCAAAGATCACCAAAAATATTGGGCTCAGCCGACTACTCAAATGTAGCCGCCTGGCTTCCGACGGCTACTCAAACCTAGCCGTCTGATCTTAGACGGCTACTTTCAAGTAGCCACCCCCCGACAGACCCAAAACCGTAAATATACCCTCAATGACCCCGACTTCCTACCAAACATTCAAAAACACGTACCTACTCTCTCTCATATAGAAAATATAGATAAAAACACATTGAAAATTATTTAAGTTTGATCCCCTAAATGATCGATTCGATAATAAATCAAAATACCGAAAAAAAATGATGAAACCTCTATAGAACAAATTTGAAAACTGGTAATATTAACACCATATATTTTCATACCTTAAAATAGTGTTTAAATATTAAATAACAGTAGGTCGATGGTGATAAAATATCCTAATACATGTTTCTATCATGCATGAAAAATTTGTGTAGACCTAGGCATGATTTCTATTCAAACATCGATAAATCGACAAAAACCTAAATAATAATAATATAAATCTGAATACATAAAAACTAGAAAACATCATAACCATACAAGGATCTAGATCTAATAAATTTAATATGATGATCATGTCTTCCTAACCCTAGATCCATGCAAGGCAATGAGTAATGTATCGAAAGCTTATGTAATCCATCCGAAAAATCTTGAAAACCATAGATCGAATATATATATGAATAAATCACATAGATCAGCAATAAAAATCATCAAAACAGTGATGAAATCATATGAGGTTCGGATTCATGCAAGTTGGTACCCAAAACAAGGCATTAGAAACCCTAAACATGCTTTCTATCTTAAGAAAAATAACCCTAACCATGATCTATGTATAAATATTCAAAAACAGCATGTAAATCTTGTAAAAACATCTTAAAAACCTCATCAATGGATTAACATAACATCAAGATCCAAAACAATTCAATATCAAATAAAATCATGAAATAAAATGAAGGAAAAACCCATAAAACCACACAAACCCGAATCACCTCGGAATGAACCCATCATTGGTGATCAGTAGCAATTAAAACTCTAATATTATTAAAGAAAAACGAAGTAAAAGAACCCACCTTATTCAACAAAAGACCAAAAGACCTCTTTTAGGGTTTGATAAAACAAGAGAGAGAGAGAGGACTCGTATTAGGGTTTTCAAATGGGTCCTAGGGCATCCAAAACTAGGCATTTATAAGGTTAAACACGTGCAATGACTTACTCCCGAAGAAAACAATCAAATATTCGACAGTTTCATCAAATCCCTTAATTTCTGCGTTTCTGCGCACAGGTGCCCGACGGCTTGTTGGATTGAGCCGCCTGATAAGGTACGGCTACTTTCGAATAGCCACCCCTCGACAGGGACGGCTACTTTCAAGTAGCCGCCTCTGGGCAGTTTTCCCCAAGGCTCAAAAATGGCTATAACTTGCTCGATACAAGTCCGATTCATGATCCGTAAAAAGCGTTGGAAAGCTAACAACACAAGGATTCCAACCATGCCAAATTATAACAATTTGGAATATCAATGACACGACTAAAAAAATTAGTTTAATTGCGATCTAAAAGTCTCAGTTGTCACAGACGATGTAGGGAAACAGTACTCCATGCTCGCAATATCATCCGGTAGCCCTTTCCCAGGTAGCCCTCTCCCTGACGGCCTTCCGGTGGCACGGTGGCACCATGCAGGGTAGCTTCAACGCTGGGTAGCTTCGATGCACGATGATATGGGGAGGGGGTACTCCATGCTCGCAAGACGATCCTCTTGGATCAACTACTATCATCTAACTAATACCATTGCTAATGAATTCTTATGAATTCCCACACGGATGCATCTCTCGGCGTGGGGAATAAGTCCTTGCACTCAATCAGGATAGGACATGATCCTAAGGGCCGTCATACACGCGTCTAACACAGATAGGCCTGACATTCTATTATCATAGCTATCAGATAACAAACATCAATACAATAATGAATTCTCATGAATTCCCAAAGAGTTGCATCACTCGGATGCAGGCAAGATAGCTACTACATTTGCCCACTAAAACAAGTATGCTCCTGACAACAACAGATCATAGATATACCTATCACAGATAAGGTCAAACAATTAAACATACACACAATTATCACATGAGAGTTCCTATCACAACAAGAGTGCATAGACCACATGTCCAAGGAACCTAGCATTCAAGAATTAACCACACTAAGCATCTACCAACACGAAGGCAATACTACGAAAGGACACCTTTAGTATAACATACCCAACATTCCATGCTATATATATAAAGGCTACAAAATGATAATAGCAATATTATTTGAAAATCAATAATGAGTATAGCTATAGAACTCCATGGGTACGCGATGGACAATCACATGCATCGAGCGCTTCCCAAAATGGGTGGATCGAACCACTCACCAAAAACCCATTCATTGCGAGTTCCGCCAACGAAAGCTGCAAAACACAACCAATGATTATCAAATCAAACATGAAGTTTCTTGGCACCTATATATAAGCCAATTTCATGAAGACAACACTCCTGATATTGTCCACACCATGCATAATAGCTCTTTGACACATATTTATACAAGACTAGTCCATCAACAGCAATCAGCCCCAAACATTGGTTTCCACGGCTTAAAATACACATCCAAAAATTCTGAAATAAATTACACACATTCTATGACATGTTGGGATCATATTCCATGAAGACATAAAATCCTGATTTAATCTTGAAATGCTCGAAATAAATTATTTTTAGAAACAGGTCTATTTCTACGCGAATCTGGACAGGCCATGAACATTAGGCTATAACTTTCAATACAGGTAACCAAATGACACCAAATTTGATATATAGCATCTAGACATGTGGATGATCAAATCACATGAAGACATAACCTTCATAACATGCCTCTAGACATTAATTTCAAATGGATCTTCACAGGACAGAAAGTCTGTTTTAATACAACACAAAACCCCCACCATTAATGCATAAACACAAACATCTCATGTGCAATAGCAATTACCCATAACACCCTCTCAATAGCACCCATATTTAATTGCACACAGACTCACACCAATATAAACACAAATACATACATTGGCATAAGGAAAAGGGGAAGGGAGTACCTCTTGGAGGAGGAGGAGGATTTCACAAGCACAAATACACACAATCCTCCCTTCTTTGCTGGCTGGACAGATCACAAGAGGGGAGAAAATTAAAACAGGGCTTAAAAGAGAGACACCAAGCTAATTAAATAGGCTCACACACATGAATCATACACTTTCACCCTCTCTTCCACTTCTCCTCTTCCTTTGCATTAGCTTTTCTCCTCTTCTTTGGCTCTCTATTTTATTTTCCCATGAAAATGAGTTTCTCCCACTCTCTCTCACACACACCATAAATTCAAATAGCAATCACACCTGAAATATGCAGCTGCCTGGATTTCTCATCCTCGGGGTATACTTGGAAAAATACCCATAACTTTTGATACACGAATCCAGTTGATCCAATTCCACTTTTATATGGAAGCTATTTCAAAACTGAACATCTCGTAATAATATCGGATTTTTAGCTCTTCATCTTGGATTTTAACAAAACCAAATCCGAATACCAAATCAAAACTGCATAATTCCAAAAATGCCAGAATGCGATGAAAATTTATAGGTAGGCCAATGCCAGTACCAGGAGAATAGATATGCAGTCAGATTTTGAAATTGAATGCCCAAACTATAAAAATAAATATAATCCAATATTTAACAGCCAAAAAATGACACAGACATAACATCATTTCCCCCCTAGAAAAATTTCATCCTCGAAATTTAAGATTCTTAGGAGGGAAGTGCAAGTTTATGCGTCACGCATGCTGTCCTCTCATTCGCAAGTGGAGAAAAGAAAAGCACTTCATCAGAAGTGACTACAGAACTCAGACAGTAAGCAATCACCCACTAAGCCACATGACTTGATGATATACACATTACACACACTACAATCCATGATCGAAACGTGACCCACATGCAAATGATCATAACAAATTCAACAATCTAGTACTGATGGGCTGGAATTTGCTGTCCAGGCCCTGGTCCGAAAATAAAGAACCCAATAACTGACCTTGCTCCACCGACCGAATCGACAACTCACAGAGCACAAGGGTGACCACAACCACATCAACGGAAGCAAGGAGACATGTCAGCATCCTAAGGTGAAATACTAAGATCAGAGTGAGCGGATAAATATCCCACGACTCATCTACACGACTAGACTTAGGCTTTGACAGGACCAGGCTCTGATACCAACTTTGTTACGCCGCGAGGCGACCGTCCCAGAAGCGTTACCAATCAAGCAATAATCAAAAGGATCAAATAAGATAACAAGGCTACAGGGAAGTGGTAGCCAATAAAAAAGAAATGATGCGGAAGTATAATATACAATTAAGTCTGTAAATCAAAAACATTATTACAAACTCGAATACACCATTACCGTCCTGTGAGAGCCCAAGTCTAGTCCAAGTACAACCACATGTGCAACACGCACAATTACTAATACGTACACAAAAATAGGATTGCTGATAGCCCCGCACTTGCCAACCGAAAGTTGGGACACTCCACGCACGAACTACGCTAGAGGGATGTTCCAGCTCCACACCCCACTGTCCCTGGTGAAAAACAACACACGAGGGGTGAGCTATAAGCTCAGTGAGTGGTAAGAATCCAACTCAAGAATAATAATACAACACTAACACATTTTTTTTTCAAGGAAAGACATGGATGGGAGAACACCGACAGATATATATGTCACATAGTGACATGACCACACATCACCCTCACCCTCACCCCGAGGGGGGGGACTGTTGGGACTTTTGGGGGACAACTAATCCATTAACACTAGCGAGTTGTAACACAAACTAATACCACGCTTCAAAGATTCTCCACATCTAGATAAATACATATCAATCCCTCGCATCATCCGGTAGCCCTCTCCCGGGTAATCATCATCCTAACGGCCATCATTGGTCAGTACTGAAGCCTCGTACGATAGTGGCAACATACTCTGGGCATTCCCAACGATACGGCATCACCCGTGATCGGTACTCGAGCCTCGCATGGTAGTCACATCATACTCTGGGCATTCCCAACGATACAGATTCACCCATAGTTGGTACTCAAGCCTCGTATGTTAGTGACATCATAATCTGGGCATTCCCGACGATACGGCATCACCCGTGGTCGGTACTCCTAGCCTCGTACGATTGCCACATCATACTCTGGGCATTCCCAATGATATGGATTTACCCATGGTCAGTACTTTAGCCTCGTATGGTAGTGAAATCATACTTTGGGCATTCCCGACGATACGGCATCACCCGTGGTCGGTACTCTAAGCCTCGTATGTTAGTCACATCATACTGTGGGCATTCCTAACGATATCGTGGCACAATGCAGGACAGATTCAACACCGAGAAGCTTCAACGCACAATGATGTAGGTAAACAGTACTCCTCGGTCACAATATCATCCGGTAGCCCTCTCCCTGACGGCCTTCCGGTGGCACGGTGGCACCACGCAGGGTAGCTCAAACACTGGGTAGCTTCGACGCACGATGATATAGGGAGAAAGCACTTCATGCTCGCAATACGATCGCACGATGATGCTGGAAGATAGTACTCCACGCTCACAATATCATCCGGTAGCCCTCTCCCAAGTAGCCCTCTCCCTGGTGGCCTTTTGGTGGCACGGTGGCACCACACAGGGTAGCTTCGACGCTGGGTAGCTTTGACGCACGATGATATGGGGAGGGAGTACTCCATTCTCGCAAGACGATCCTCCCGAATCAACTACTATCATCTAACAATTACCAATTGGTATACAGAATTCTCTTGAATTCCCGCACAGATGCATCACTTAGATGCAGGGGAAAGAAGCTAAACACTCGCACTCGATTATGACAAGACATGATCATAAAGACGGGTCATGCACACGCCTAACATACTATTGTCATAGCAATCGGGTAACAAACACCGAGTAGCTTCTACGCACGACGATGTAGGGAAACAGTACTCCACGCTCGCAATATCATCCGGTAGCCCTCTCCCAGGTAGCCCTCTCCCTGATGGCCTTCCGGTGGCACGGTGGCACCATGCAGGGTAGCTTCAACGCTGGGTAGCTTCGACGCACGATGATATGGGGAGGGGGTACTCCATGCTCGCAAGACGATCCTCTTGGATCAACTACTATCATCTAACTAATACCATTGCTAATGAATTCTTATGAATTCCCACACGGATGCATCTCTCGGCGTGGGGAATAAGTCCTTGCACTCAATCAGGATAGGACATGATCCTAAGGGCCGTCATACACGCGTCTAACACAGATAGGCCTGACATTCTATTATCATAGCTATCAGATAACAAACATCAATACAATAATGAATTCTCATGAATTCCCAAAGAGTTGCATCACTCGGATGCAGGCAAGATAGCTACTACATTTGCCCACTAAAACAAGTATGCTCCTCACAACAACAGATCATAGGTATACCTATCACAGATAAGGCCAAACAATTAAACATACACACAATTATCACATGAGAGTTCCTATCACAACAAGAGTGCATAGACCACATGTCCAAGGAACCTAGCATTCAAGAATTAACCACACTAAGCATCTACCAACACGAAGGCAATACTACGAAAGGACACCTTTAGTATAACATACCCAACATTCCATGCTATATATATAAAGGCTACAAAGTGATAATAGCAATATTATTTGAAAATCAATAATGAGTATAGCTATAGAACTCCATGGGTACGCGATGGACAATCACATGCATCGAGCGCTTCCCAAAATGGGTGGATCGAACCACTCACCAAAAACCCATTCATTGCGAGTTCCGCCAACGAAAGCTGCAAAACACAACCAATGATTATCAAATCAAACATGAAGTTTCTTGGCACCTATATATAAGCCAATTTCATGAAGACAATAGCTCCTGATATTGTCCACACCATGCATAATAGCTCTTTGACACATATTTATACAAGACCAGTCCATCTACAGAAATCAGCCCCAAACATTGGTCTCCACGGCATAAAATACACATCCAAAAATTCTGAAATAAATTACACACATTCTATGACATGTTGGGATCATATTCTATGAAGACATAAAATCCTGATTTAATCTTGAAATGCCCGAAATAAATTATTTTCAGAAACAGGTCATTTCTATGCGAATCTGGACAGGCCATGAACATTAGGCTATAACTTTCAATACAGGTAACCAAATGACACCAAATTTGATATATAGCATCTAGACATGTGGATGATCAAATCACATGAAGACATAACCTTCATAACATGCCTCTAGATATTAATTTCAAATGGATCTTCACAGGACAGAAAATCTGTTTTAATACAACACAAAATCCCCACCATTAATGCATAAACACAAACATCTCATGTGCAATAGCAATTACCCATAATACCCTCTCAACAGAACCCATATTTAATTGCACACAGACTCACACCAATATAAACACAAATACATACATTGGCATAAGGAAAAGGGGAAGGGAGTACCTCTTGGAGGAGGAGGAGGATTTCACAAGCACAAATACACACAATCCTCCCTTCTTTGCTGGCTGGATAGATCACAAGAGGGGAGAAAATTAAAAGAGGGCTTAAAAGAGAGAGACCAAGCTAATTAAATAGGCTCACACACATAAATCATACACTTTCACCCTCTCTTCCACTTCTCCTCTTCCTTTGCATTAGCTTTTCTCCTCTTCTTTGGCTCTCTATTTTATTTTCCCATGAAAATGAGTTTCTCCCACTCTCTCTCACACACACCATAAATTCAAATAGCAATCACACCTGAAATATGCAGCCACAACACCCTCCACACTCAACAATACTACATAGAGACACTAATACCTCATAGGAGCATAAACACAAACACTTACATGACACCCCTACACAACCTTGGAGATGAGAAGAAGATGGAGAGGAACATAAATGCACACACACATACACACACCTCCCTCTCACTCATCCATCACTTCCATCTTTAAATATCAACCTCCCATGATGGCTGAAACCATAGAGAGGAAGAGTGAGAGGGGAAGCTTGAAAGAGGGAGAGAGAGAGACCAACAATCAAAGCATACAAGAAAATCACTCTTACCTTAACTTCCTCCATCACTTCCCCCTTCAACACATGCTCAAACACCCCCCCAAAAAGGGCTGGACCAGAGAGCATGAGAGGAGAAAAACAGAGAGAGAGTCGAGAGAGGGAGAAGAGTTGTCTGGGCTTTTAACAGCCATAGGGGCGAAATGACAAGGCTGTCCCCGACCAGAAATCCTGAACAGTCATCATTAGAACAGCCATAACTTCCTCAATATAGCTCCGAATTGCACAATTCTAATGCCATTGGAAAGCCAAGAAGATTATCTACAGCTTTCATGTTTACATCTAGATCAAATAACCCCACCAGATATTCCTAAATCTAGGCTAAACATCTTACAGGGCTGCTGCCTGGATTTCTCATCCTCGGGGTATACTTTGAAAAATACCCATAACTTTTGATACACGAATCCAGTTGATCCAATTCCACTTCTATATGGAAGCTATCTCAAAACTGAACATCTCATAATAATATCGGATTTTTAGCTCTTCATCTTGGATTTTAACAAAACCAAATCCGAATACCAAATCGAAACTGCGTAATTCCAAAATCGCCAGAATGCGACGAAAATTTATAGGTAGGCCAATGCCAGTACCAGGAGAATAGATATGCAGTCAGATTTTGAAATTGAATGCCCAAACTATAAAAATAAATATAATCCAATATTTAACAGCCAAAAAATGACACAGACATAACAGGTTTGCACGCGGGCACGCGCGACTACGTTCGGTGGGCACGCGGGGCTACCCGGGAGCGCGTGAGGGGCGCTCGGGGCTGCGCCCGGGGCTCCCCGGGGGTGTGTAAGGGGCTGCCTGGGACCTGTTTGGGTGTGCCGAGGGTTAGCACGCTTGGGTGCAGGTTCGGGGGGTTCGGGCTCGCGTTCGTGCATGCATGCTTGCGTGCGTACAAGCCCGTATGCGTGGATGTCGAAGCCTTAGGCATTCCTAATTGATTTTATGTGTTTGTATGTGGTTATACTCATCATTTTGATACCCTTACTTTGCAGACCTCGTCGGATGGGATGCGCGTCAACCTGGGTATCGGTGAGTGGTTCGATCCAACCCTTCGGGATGCGCTCGATGCACGTAGTCGTGCATCGCGCATCCATGGGGCTTCCTTGCACTCCTGTTATGTTAGATATTGCATGATAGTTTTGTATGGCTTGTATATTGTGTAAAACCCCCTATTCTACCGTATACTTGCCTATGTCGTGTATTCATTTATGAATGATTGTATTGCATGCGCCCTTTTGATTGGGTTTCCCATGTGTATTTGTATGTATGTATAGAATATAACATGCCTTAGGTAGTTCTTATTTGTATACTACCCCTATTATTAGAAATATCAAGCATGTTTTAGCTTGAGTTAACAATGGGGTACATGCATAATAATTCTCTGATTTAGGACTTGAGGGTGTGGTATAGTTGTTGCAACCATCTTGTTGGGGCAAAACTATGACCAGCTTCGAGAGAGGATGAGGCATTCCCTCTCTCTCGCCCTCCCTCTTTTCGCGAAGTGAGTAAATAGATATAGTTCCTACTTGACTCAGGTTTGCTTGGAATTATCGGCATGCACCTATTGTTGCGCGGATCGCGCTTAACCCTTTTTCCTTTTAAGTTGGTGCTATCCAACGCATGTTAAGTTATTTCTTATGTGTTTGCCTGTTTGACATCATGTATGCATGTTAAGTAGGCCATCCTTGGGTAATAAATTGCATATCATATATATGCTTATTAGGCCATGAGCCTTGCCTAATGCGTTTAGGCAAGTGTATGACCTCTTATGGGGTCATACCATGGCGTGGTCACTTAGAATAAAATGTCTTCCCCACATCTGGGTTATGCACCCTGGAGGGAATTCGCGAGAATTCGTTGCGCTTATGGGTGTTTGATAACCGATGATGACGGATCCATAGGGATCGTATTCATGAGTGTAGATTGGTTTCTTTCCTTCATTGGATCCGCGTAAGGACTTCCTAGTTGAGACAGCCGGCCTGACAGAGGGCTCCCATCCGTAGGTGCTGCTGATTTGTGAGGATATGCTGATCATGGGAGTATACCAGGTATGGGCTTCCGTGGATACGAGCTACCGGTGGACCAAGGGCATAGAAACAATCTAGATTCTTCCCAAGAGCCTATGTCACCCCGAGGAGGGGGTGAGGGTGAGGGTATAGTGGGTTGGCGTTGGTTCGATCTGCAAGTTTGTGCAATTTCCCAAAGCCTAGGTCATCCTTAGGGAGGGTAAGGGTGAGGGTATTGCTCCCAAAATCCTATGTCACCCGTCGGGGTGAGGGTGAGGGTGTTGGTGATAGTGTGGTGGGCTCGAGTTGATACTCGACCCACCAGCTTGTGTAGTTGGTTTCCCCATAGGGTTCGCATTGCGAACATGGAGTGGTTTCTCCCAATATCGTCATATACCGATGCCCCGACATTGAAGCTGTCCTGACAGAGGGCTCCTACTTGTAGGTACTCCCGATGCATTCGGTAGAGGTACTGATCATGGGAGTATAGCAGGTAGAGGCTACATGACGGTGGGCCACCAGACGATATTGCGAGCGTAAATCGTTCTCCCCTTCATCGGATCCGTGTTGAAGCTGCCTAGGTACGAGCCGCCCCGGGTGGACCCCCACCTGTAGGTACCATCGACGCGTTCGACTGTGTACTGACAATGGGAGGCTCCAGGTAGAGGCTGCCCGGGAGAGTGCTACCGGATGATGAATGGTGTAGAACAACAAGATTTGTCCTCTAAGTCCCTAGGTTCACCCCTGTAGGGGCTAGGGTGAGGGTGAGTGTGTGTTGTAGTCACATCATTGTCGGTGTCGAAAAGAATCCGCGTGGCAGTGCGTGTGTGGGGGTTCTTCAGGGATTCGGATCGGATGCGTGCCCTGGCGGGCTCGGTCGGATCGTCTTCTCTTAAGGGTGCTGTGGTTCCTGGTTGAAGCACCCGACAGCGGCTCAAGAGGATTCAAGGGGGTTTGTGTGATCACCACCTGCTTTTTCTAAAAGCCAGAAAAGGTTGGGTTGGATTTGATCGCATACGGGGGGAGTTTGTGGGGTCTCCACTCTGAGACACGGATATACCGTACAGAGAGGTGAAAAACAGCTAATCCTATTCTGTTTCAGGGCTTGGCTAAAGGAGTCTTGGGTCAAATGGGGTGCAGGTGGGGGCGGCTAGTTTTGGTTAGCCGTCCAAGGCTTGAGTAGATTTGGGCAGAACTTCGGTAGGAAATGAGTTTTGTTTTGGACAGAGGCTAAGCTAGGCTAGCCCAGGTTTCTGGAGGGTGGAATTAGAGGGTGTTTTTGTGTAGGGAATGGGTATTTCTCTCACAAAAGGGCTCTCTTTCTCTCTCTCTTGGGGATTTCTAGTGGGGGAAGGAAATGGATATCAAGTGGATTGGGATTTGGTGGATGTGAATTGTGGATGATGTTTAAAGACTTGGGACCTCCTCTATTTATAGTAAAAAAGAGGCAGGGGAATATCCAGGGAGTAAAAGAGTGGCTTGGTTAATAGTGTGTTTGATTAGACCCCTCATTAATTCTCTGGTTCTTCTATCAGGACCAGGTGAAGGGCGGCTAGTCCTAACTAGCCGCTCAAGATGGTGGTAGCCGCCCCTATCATGACCTGTCAAACGTCCCATCTCTGACAAGCGGTGGCTTGGGTCGGTTACTTGGGTTGATCCGGCCAAGATAGGGCGACTAAAGGTCACAACCCGCCGCAATGATCAGCATTTAATGTTGCTTTATGTCCCATCAAGGGAATCGGTTCAAGGTCAGCCAGGGGGGCGGCTAGTGCTAACTAGCTGCCTGGTATGGGGCGGCTAGTTAGGGATAGCCACCCCTTGCCAGGGACTTGGGGTTCTCTTGGGTTTTGGGGTTTAGAGTTTCTCTAGGTGGGGGTTCCTGGTTTGGGCCAGGGTCTGGTTTAGGGTTAGGGTTTCTGGTTTAGGTTAGGGTTTAGGGTTAGGGTTAGGGTTGTCGGTCAGGCTAGGGTTTAGGGTTAGGTCTGGGGTTTAGGGTTAGGCTAGGGTTTAGGTTTAGGGTTAGGGTTTTTTGGTTAGGTCCGGGGTTTAGGTTTAGGTATGGAGTTTAGGGTTAGGTCTGGGGTTTAGGGTTAGGGTTAGGGTTTTCGGTTCCCTGAACTTTTGGTTCTCTATTAGATGTCCAAATGTGGGATATTTTCGGGTGTTACTTGAAGTATTTCTGTCTTTTTGGACGGTCAAAATTGGGGTATCTACAATCGTCACATGACTCCTTTTACCCATCGAGTGTACTCTGGGTATGCTACTCCTAACGCTTTAGGTATCGAAGTATATCTCTACCTCGTAGCGGATGGACTCGTTGTAACTGTTACGCAGTAACACCAAGTGTTATGGTTAATAGTTGTTCCCCCCTGTGAGTCCCAAAAGCCTCTTGGGAGTGAGGGCGAGGGCGGGGTATGGTCGCGCCGCCGCGTGATCTTATTAACCGTTGGGTTTCTACCCATGCTTTTCCTTGATAGGAATTAGCCTTAGTATTGAATTTTTGTGTTGGTATTTAGTTTCTAACCACTCACTGAGCTTGTAGCTCACCCCTCACGTACTATTTCTTTTATAGGGGCGTTGTTGGGCGTGGAGCTGGAGCTTCCTTGTGGAGTGGTCTTCCGTGCGTGGAAGCGTCCTGCCCGACGGACTGGCGAGTGCGAGGCTGTCAGTAGTCCTAGAGTCTTGTGTATTTGTAAATCGTGCGTGTCACACCTGTTGTATTGTATTTGGCCAGACTTGGCTCTCACAGGACAGTGATTGTGTATTCGAGTCTGTAATAATATTTTTGATTTACAGATATATTGATATTTTTATGCTTCCGCATTTCAGTTAAGTTATCACTTGTCATTGCTTCATTGGCCTTGTGTATTATTTATTGGAGTCATATGTTGACCTCTTATATGATAGCTAATACTTTATATATTTGCCAGTCTCGGGGATGCCTGGGGTGTGACAGAATATGCCTCTAAATACTAGTTCCATAAAGATCTTAAAGAGACAGAAAATCTGCCTTACTTACAACACAAAGCCACCCCATTCATGCATAACTACAAACACCTCATGTGCAGCAGCAATTACACCTAACATCACTCTCTCAACAGCACCCACACATACCCACATGTGCTGAAAAACCAGTATAAAAAAGAAAAAAAAACTTATCAAGAGAGGGGGGAGGGAAGGGGAGACGTGGGAGCTCACACGCGTGTCCACGACCATCTTGACCACTACTACCACCACCTCAATCTTAGCCTCTCTTCTTCTTGCTGAACCAGAGGGGAGGGGGAACAGGGGATATATGAGGGAGCTAGAGGACGAGGAGAAAGAAGAGACAATAACACAACCTATGCACACACAAACCTTGCTCTTCCTTCAAGTGCTTCTTCTTCTCCATCACCTTCTCCTTCTATTTCTCTTCTAACAAACACATGAGAGGGAGAGAAGAGAAAAAGAAGCCTCGGATGGCTTTCTATTGCTTGAGAGAGAGAGAGATTCAATAACAAATAGGGGGGCTTTTAATGAAAATAAAGGGGGTTGAAAGGACTAAATCATCCCTGACCAAAAATTCTGGACATGCTTCACTAGACAGCCATAACTTCCACCATATAACTCCGAATTATATAATTGAAAACTCCATTCGAAAGCTAAGAAGATTATCTACAACTTTCATGTTTATGCCAAGATCAAATAACCCCTCCAGCTATTCCAAAATATGAGCTAAACATCAAACATGGTTGCTGCCAGGATCTTCTCATCCCCAGGGTATAATCGGAAAAATACCCATACCTTTTACAACATGAATCCAGTTGATCTAATTCTACTTTTATATGAAAGCTAACTCAAAACTGAATATCTCATGTCAAAATCAGATTTACATCTCTTCATCTTGGATATTAACAAAATTAAATTCGAATACCAATCGAAATTGCATAACTTCTAAAAAGACGTTAGAATGCAACGAAAATTTATAGGTAGGCCAATGTCAGTACCAGGAGAACAATTATGTAATCAGATTTTCAATCAGAGCACTTCAACTCCCTGATGTAGCTATAAGCCAAAATTTTTGGCGACTCCGATCGAAAAATAAGGCTTCAAATGACACAAGCATAACAAAGGCCCTTCGAAGAGATGTATCAGTCGAAATACAAAATCACTAAAATTTTGGTGGCTTGAAAGTAATAAATCAGATTTGATTCGATATCTTAGCTTCTCGAGTTACTTCCCTTTTTATAGGCTTACCTTGGCTAGTTGCTACTTCCACTATCCTTTGGCTATTATAACTGTCTCCTCATTGATCACTTAGTGGGCGATTTTGTTGGAAACCCCCACTTGTTAATGAGGCACATCGTGCCCACGTTGCACAATTAGCGGGCCTTAACTGTCCGCCTGGCAGTTACAGGTGTTCATGGTCCTTTGACCATTTCTTTAATCTGCTCGTGGCTCTTTGGCCTACTCATCCGTATGTTCCTTCTTTGAGTACGTTCATGAGATGAAAGATCGCCTGAGTAGACCTCTTGTCTAGTCGTGTCTTCCCTACTCATTTGCGAGGAGTAAGGTCGTCCAACCAAACCACTAATCTGATCGTGTCTTATCTACTCGAGGTGACATTTATCCACGAGGTGTCTTATCGTCTAACTTGACCCTCGATCTAGTCGTGCCAGTGTGTTTGGGAGTGTCATCATGACATCAGGGATTCTGATATGTATTTGTGGGCCCCAAGTGTGATGACTCATACCTATCTTGGTGTGACACGTGTCATAGTGTGAATTTTTATCTTCACTGAGAGATTGTTGTTTTGTAGGAAAATTAGGTTTTTAGTATAGAATAAAGAGTGATATTAATGATTTAATTACATAAGGGTATATTAGTCTTTTGTGTTTCCAAAACTATGAAATGAGACTTTTTAGTCATAATTTAAAAAATGGCTGATTTGCGTATTTCTAACTCTTAGGAGATTTTTTTTATATCATTTTCCCATTAAAATACATACTATTATATTAATTAAAATATATATACAAGACATTAATATATGTTTTTAATTAAAAAATTACATAAGTGCATATTTTATTTAAAAATGTATAGAAACAACTATCAATTCGAAAAAAAGTGAAAAGATAAATATAAAAAAAAGAAAATTTTAGAAAGAAAATTAGCTATTCATATCCTGATAAAAATTGTATTATTTCAATGTAAGATTGCAAAAACAAATTGGATATACCAAGGCGCAAAAACAGGCAAAATGATGTTGACGGTTTCTTCGTCGATGGCGATTCTAGTCATGTCTCGTTCAGGCGTCTGATTGCGTCGAGTGGGCCCGTGAACGTTGTTAGATGGATGGTAAATACGTGTGAGATTACGTGGACCAGGGGGGAAGAGAGGGGAGCTTCTAGAAGGTCCAAAGGTGAAGGTCCAAAGGTTTACTTACTCTTTAAGTTGGGGAGAGCATTTAGGCTCATCAATTGGACGTGCTGAATTGTTCCAAGTGGAAATGCTGAGACGGTGTAAGGTGTCACATCATTAACAATGGAGACTTCGTCAGATTGGGCGTCGTGGCAGGGGTGATAAACGAGTCCAATAAGCCAAGTTTTGACATGTTCAAGCTCGACTCATTTATATATAAACTGAGTTGAATCGAGCTCATGAGCCTACCATTCTTCTTCAGTTTTAGGATTTTTAGGGGTTGTTAGTTTAAACGAGCAAATTCACAAGCCTAAACGAGTATAGTCTTGTGTTGATTTAGTGTTTTGAGTTTATAAATGATCCAAGCCAAGTTTAAACCGAGCTTTTTATAACATAAATGAGTTGAGCTTGAACACAAAACTAAGTTCGCTTTCGATCCCGAGCCTAACTGAGCTTTAATAATTGTTCAAGTTTGACCCATTTGTCTAGATGAATGAGCTCGAACAAGCTCCAACCAAGTTGAGCCCAAGCTGAGTGGCTCGATTTGTTTACCACCCCTTCTCGTGGGGCCCTTAAGAAGGAATGTTAGCGTTTCATTTGGTGGGGTTTAATCTTTTGTGCTTGAGTGATTCCCTGACAATTTTTTTTTACTAATTTGGAGATCAAATGTCATTTTTCACGAGGGAGGTCCCATCGTGATCGCCAGGTTGTCGGTAGTGGTTTTCGGGGGTACTCTGGCTTTTAGGGCCTCCGAGAAATGTTTGGTGTGTGTGGGGATTTTTCGAGGGTTTGGATCCGACTCGATGCAAACTGGAGGAAACAAATGCGAGGGTGAGCTACATGCTCAGTGAATGGTACAATTCATGCAACACAACTCATATTAATCATTTCAAGTAATTAAGGTCCAAACAGGATGGGAGAAACCACTAAAGCTGGCGGGTCGTGTATCGACCCGAGCCCACCACACCCTCACCCTCACAAGGTGACATAGGACTATCAGGAGAAGTTCGCCTGTTCTACACCATTCGTCATCCGGTAGGACTCTCCTGGGTACCCATTACCTAGTAGCCTCCCATGACCACTACCTCTACCATATGGGCGCACCAACTGGCGTCATGAGCAGTACCTGGGAGCACCTCACAGGACAGCTACAATGCCGAGCAGCTTCAACACAGAGCCGAGAAACATTCAACACTTACGGACATGATCCTCATGGATCTGCCATCACCAGTTATTAGACACCGATAAATCGGATGTGGAGAAGACAGATGATTCATAAACTAATGCTATGGTATGACCCCATAAGAGGTCATACACTTGCCTAACCTTATTAGGCAAGGTTCAAGGCTTAATTATATGCATATATAAAAGATACAACATGCATGTCTACGTGCATAATACAACATGCACAATAATTACACTAGTAATTAATCATGGAAGCATTAAATAAATATGGCAACAAAGTTATAATATTATCTAAGGCATGGTTACACTTATGTATTCATAGGTAGGCTAAGAATATGCTTAGACAAGATGGGAGCATGTAAGAATCAATGTTATGCTAGCATGAGACATGATGCCTAGATAAGTATGAGTCCCTACACATGATACAAGGATGTATAGTCCTAGCATACTATATCTAATATGGCATGAATGCAACCTAGCAAGACAGGCAATAACATATACATGCAACAAGTAATATGCAGTTATCGTGTCCCAGGGGAGGGCAATGCATGTCTACGTGCATCGAACGCCTCCCAAATGGGTTGGATCGACGCACTCTCTACACCCCGGGTCGTTGCATGACCGTTTGCCAAGATCTGCAAGACAAAGACATCCAATATGGTGATTAAAACTACATAAAAACACTTAGAATTAACTAAAAAATGCCAAAGACTTAGACATGCACGCATACAGGCTCGCACGCATGCAAGCATGCACGTATGCCCGAGCCCCCCTCCCCCCAGCACCTACCCAAACCCTCGGGCAGTCCTGCGTGACCCTGCGCAAACCCACGCGCACCCGCACCCACGCACGTGACCTTGCTCATGCGAACGCACCCCTAACCCACCTACCAACCCCTCCCACTCACTCAAACCCATACACCTAGCATGCATGACTCCCCTAACAACCCCTAATACAAGAAAACACCAAAGAAAAGAAGGCAGAGAGCTTACCAAGAGAGGGGGAGGGAAAGGGGAGATATGGGGGCCCTCGGACGCACCCACGATTACCTCGACCACCACCACCACCACCATTACAACCTCCCAAGCTCCTCCACTTCTTCTAGGCTGAAAATCAGGGGAGGGGGAATATAGATACCCCAATTTTGACCGTCTGGAGAGACAGAAATACTTCAAGGAACACCCGAAAATATCCCACATTTGGACATCCAGTAGAGTACCGAAGTTCAGGAAACCGGAAGCCCTAACCCGAGCCCTAACCAGAAACCCTAGCCCTAGCCCTAACCGGAAACCCTAACCCTAGCCCTAACCTAAAACCAGAAACCCTAACCCTGGCCCTAAACCTAAAACCAGAAAACCAGAAACCCAAAAAACCCTAAGTCCCTGGCAAGGGGCGGCTAGACCTAACTAACCGCCCCATACCAGGCGACTAGCTAGCACTAGCCGCCCCCCTGGCCGACTTTGGACCAGTCCCCTAGATGGGACATAAAGCAGTATTAAATGTTGATCATTGCGGCGGGTGATGATCGTCAGCCGCCCTATCTTAGCCGGATCAACCCAAGTAACCGACCCAAGCCACCGCTTGTCAGAGATGGGACGTTTGGCAGGTCATGATAGGGGCGGCTACCAGGAAGTAGCCGCCCCATCCTGGTCCTGACAGAAGAACCAGAGAATTAATGAGGGGTCTAATTATACACACTATTAGCCAAGCCACTCTATTACCCCCTGGACATTCCCCTGCCTCTCTTTTACTATAAATAGAGGAGGTCCCAAGCCTTTACATCCATCCATCAATCCATAATCCAATAGACACCAATACACAACCCACAATTCACATTCCCTTTCCCCACTCGAAATCCCAAGAGAGAGAGAGAGAGCCCTTTTTTTGTGAGAGAAATACCCATTTCCCTACATAAAATACCCTCTCATTCCACCCTTCAGAAACCCGGGCTAAGCCTAGCTTAGCCTCTGTCCAAAACCAAACCCATTTCCTACGGAAGTTTTGCCCAAACCTGACCAGGCCCCGGACGGCTAAACCCTATTAGCCGCCCCTCACCAGACGGCTTGATCCAACTAGCCGCCCCCTATACACACCCCATTTGCACCCCTATGTTCCATGACTCCTTTAGTCAAGCCCCGGAAGCAGAATAGGATTATCTGTTTTTCACCTCTGTGTACGGTATATCCGTGTCTCAGAGCGGAGACCCCACAAACTCCCCACGTAGGCGATCAAATCCAACCCAACCTTTTCCTGCTTTTTAGAAAAAGCAGGTGGTGATCACACAAACCTGGAATCCTCTTGAGCCGCTATCGGGTGCCTCAACCCGGAACGACACCCTCACCCTTCCGAGAAGACGATCCGACCGAGCCCGCCAGGGCACGCATCCAATCCGAATCCCGGAAGAACCCCCACACACGCACGCGCACACCGCGCACCGCCGGGATCCTTTCCGACAGCACCGACAGTCTCGGAGATTCCGACGATACCGACAAATCTGGCGATCACGGAGGGACCTCCCTCGTGAAAAATAAAAGGTAATCCTCTTCTGCCCCCTTTTACAAGCTTGACTAGAATGCTATCAACCCTCTAGGAAGGTTAGAGTTTCCCACCCCTCGAATCAGATCCTCCTCTACTTCGCATCACTGCATCATTTACTGCTTTGTAAGCCGCACATCGCTGCGCAATCCTTTACTGTTTTGTAAGCCGCACATCGCTGTGCAATCCTTCACTGCTTTGTAAGCCGCACACCGCTGCGCAATCCTTCACTGCTTTGTAAGCCGCACATCGCTGTGCAATCCTTCACTGCTTTGTAAGCCGCACATCGCTGCGCAATCCTTTACTGTTTTGTAAGCCGCACATCGCTGCGCAATCCTTCACTTCTTTGTAAGCCGCACACCGCTGTGCAATCCTTTACTGCTTTGTAAGCCGCACACCGCTGCGCAATCCTTTTCCGCTTTATTTACCGCTTTATATCTGAATTCATTCCCTTGAACCATTTCACACATCATGGAATCCCGCCTAGAGGAGGAGATTCTAGAGGAAAGAACCCACCAAGAGGGTCAAGCCACGCAATTCCTGACCCATCTAGAGGAAAAGATGGCCAGTCTAGGATACCAATCCGTAGAGGACATGTTTCATGACCTCGCCGACTACCGCCAGGTCAAAACCCTGAGACAAGAGGCCCCTGTCGAAACCCCTAAGGCCGTTCCCAAAACCCCGTTCACACCCAGTCACTCGATCAACCCGAACGTCTTTTTGTTCACCCACCTTTCCCCCGCGAATCCAATACTCCCAACCGTTTCCACCCCAGGCCCTTACCAGGCCACCCCAAACCCGGGACCGCTAGGCACCCCCTCACCAGGGGAGAAACGCTGGATGAAACCATCCGGAGAATCCTCTCCGAGATTGGTCCCTCAGCCCCCAAGCACATGTCTCTACACAACCTGAGACAAATCTCGTCAGTCCATCTACCAGAGGGATTCAAAACCCCCTCTATTCGGATTTAACCGTGGAGAGAATGAAGCCTAGGGAGGAATTTGAACAATACGTGTCTCGATGGCGCACACTTGTCCACTGAACCGGCCTGCAACTCACAGAATGTCAAGAAATTGACATGATGTTACAGAGCCTGAATCCAGAGCTTCGTACGAGCCTTTCATACGGAGACTGTACTACGTATCAGCCGGTTGTGCAGCCCTAGTAGCCCAAACCCAGTCCCCACCTATCAGCCATAGGGTTGGACAACCGCCTTGTAAGGCACAAACCCCCACGGTAGAGGGGATTATTACACAAGTATCGGCACTCTACCCGAACGGAGCACGAGTTCCTGATCGAGGATCGGCTCCGAGACAGTACACGTCCGGTTCATCCAGGTATGCGCCGCCTTGGCCAATCAACCGAAACTTCACTACTCGATCAGTACCCGTCCCAGTGCCGACACAACAAAACCGGTAATCCAAAGTTCCCCGGTCCGAAACCCTGAAAATTCAAGGCAAGGCCAGCCTAGGACCCCTTTCTATTCCACCTTCCTAAGAAGTCAGAACTCAAATCCTAGGCAGACCTCCCAAGATACTTATAATGAGGTCTCCCCTCCAACATCCTATGATCAGAGACGAATGGGAAAGAGGGACTCTTACCCTCCCCTCCCAGAAACACTAACTAGGATTTTTAGGGTACTAATGGACACGAATAGTATCTCCCTCCCTGCTGCTAAACCTCCACTCCCCGGGGCCAGCAGACTGCGTTACTGTCAATACCACCAACAGCATGGTCATACCGTAGAACAATGCATTGTTTTTCAGGATTTTATTTACGATTTAAATGATGACAGGCGCCTTGATTGGGCCATGATCAAAAGCCACTTAAACCAGGGCCATTCTCGAGCCTCCAAGCCACTTGGATTTTTACTGACCCATTGCCAGGTCACAACCAAGCATCCACATTTGGAGCCCACATGGTAAACATGGTCAGAAGAGGGAGACAGCCATCACCACAGCCAAGCAGTTCAGAAGACGTCACTGATGACAATCTGTCCGAAGAATCCGAGGAGGAAGAGCAGAACGAGCCCTTCTAGCTGAACCTCGATGATCATGACCTCGCCATACTCTATGGCGAAGAAGAAGATGCAGTTCTCACCCTACCCGCAGTCATCAACATCGAGTCCGACGAAAGCGGACTAGAAAACCCGGGAGGAGACGAAGAAGAAGAGCCATTTGAGGAGATCCCCGAAGGAGCTAGTGAAGGACCCAAGGGAGGGGAATGTACGTCGGACGATCTGCATCTAGACGACAATGGGTCCTCCAAGAGTACCAACACTGTCGATGGCCCCCGCCGCCCAATGACCATTTCATTCACTGACCAAGACCTCCCGGGTCCCAGATTGCGAGTCTACCCCCTACACATCCGTGGACGACTTCAAATGTTGTGGCTAACAACATCTTCGTGGACCCAGGGTCAGGAATGAACATAATGACATGCTCCACCTACCAAAAGATACCCGGACTAGGCCGTCCTCCCGTTCAACCGGCCCACCATACTATTCAAGCCTTCAACCATACCGGGAAGACTCTCCGCGGCCCCGGAACATTCGAGCTATTCGTCGGCCCCCTTATCTGTGAAGTAGCCTGCTTCGTGGCCGACATCGACACAAGGTACCCATTGATGCTAGGGCGACCGTGGTTAGACAGCATCCAAGCTATCTGTTCCCCCCGACACCAATGCCTTCGACTGCCCTTCATGAGTCATGTACTGACAGTCTAGGGAGAGGCACGCCTCCAGTACGAGAACGAGAACAATTGGGCGATACATAATATGTTCACACTAGCCCTCCGACCGGGGAACGAGGATGAAAGTGATAGCCCACCTGGGTCTCCTTTTAACGACAACTATCCCTCGGAAGAAGCGGCCAAGACCTTGCATCCACCAAGCAATCCTACGGAGCCCAACTCGATCACCTTCCTCCCATATGAAGTCGCAAAAGCCGGAGCACGCTCCGCACCCCTCGCAATCACTGCCATACTCAGAGGGAAGGAATTCTAGCACATTCTCATCGATACGGGAGCAGAAACTAACGTTCTTACATATTTCGCCTACCAGAAGATAGAAGGTAGGGTTCCTAGATTGGAGCCCTCGGATGAATACATTTATGCCTTCGACAGCACGCGCAAGAACGCTTGCAGACTGGTCACGCTCCCACTAAAGATCGGCCCGGTCTCCACCATCGTCAACTGCATGGTAATGAACATCCAATCACCCCACCCTCTGATTGTTGGGAGGACATGGCTCAACAACATCGAAGCCGTCTTGTCCACTCGACACCAATGTCTTCGCTTCCCGTACCGCGGGAAAGTAGTATCCATATGGGGAGAAGCACGCTTTAACGAGACACGAGCCCGGAATTGGAGCATCTGTGCCATGCGCATGCGGCTAGAGGTGCTCGCATGTTGGCAGCCAGGCTCCACCGATGAAGAACTACTCCATCAGGGAAGGCCCTTGAAAAGGCTCAGGGAGGAAGAATTCGGGAATAGGGGACCCCCACCAGACATTAGTCGGCCGCCCAAGCGAAGCCGACTCAAGGAAACAATACAAATCCAAGAACCAGGTACCGATCCCCCCGGGTGAGCTTTCAACACCCTGTACATATTTGTTTACAGCCTTTTTCTAAAAAAAAAAAAAAGAACCAAAATTCAAAATATTTGTTTACCAGCTTTCGCTTTCAACACCCTGTACATATTTGTTTACAGCCTTTTTCTAAAATAAAAAAAAAAAATCAAAATATTTGTTTACAAGCTTTCGCTTTCAACACCCTGTACATATTTGTTTACAGCCTTTTCTAAAAATCAAAAGATCAAAATATTTGTTTACTAGCTTTCGTTTTCATCACCTTATACAAATTTGTTTACCTGCTTTCCTAGAAGAAACCAAAATCCAAAAAAATACATGCTATTCAGCTTTCATTCCTCAACTCTGAACATACCTGTTTCCAGCTTTACTTCCACTCTTCTTTAAAAAAAAATGTTTTTCTAAAAAAATTATTCTCCACGCTCTCCTTCAAAACGAAAGTTTTACAAAACCGTATTTCCGTGCTTCCAAAAAAAAATAAAAATAATAATAACACTTTCCCAAACATACTTTACTTGTTTACCAAACAACGAAAATATTTACAAGCCACATTTCCAACGAAAATGTTTTCCCAATCTGCGCTTCTTCAAAACTAAATGTTTTACAACGCCGTACTTCCATGATTTCTGCCAAAAAACGTTTTACAAACTGTCTTTCCACACTTTCCTTCTAAAAACAAAATCGTTTTCCAAACTCTATCTCCGTTCTTTTTCCCAAAAAAAAAAAATAACTATTCGCCAACATAGGCCTTTTCAAAACCATAAGTATGCATCTGTCTCCACACTTTCGAAAATGTAAAATAAAAAAATACCAAAAAGAGAGAATTACTAGACGAGAAAAGATTAAGAGCGGCAGAGCATGCCCAGGCCTACCAAAGAAGGGTGGCAAGGGCATTTGAAAAGAAGGTAATAAAAAGAAAATTTGAAATCGGGGAATTAATACTTAAGCAAATCATGCCATCAAGACAGCCTCACCCAAGAGGGAAGTTGCAACCCACATGGGAGGGACCCTATGTGATCACCCATGCCTATTCCGGGAATGCCTACCGCCTGGTAGATGCCGAAGGAGTCGAGGTTTCAGGTTCGTGGAATGCACTTTATCTAAAGAAATTCCATGCATGAATAGCTTTCAATACTTGAGAACTATTATTCTTTCTTCCTGCAATTTCCAGCGTTTAGTACTGGATGATAGAATTATAAGACTCTCAAAGATAAACTCGTATCTATTTGAACACATCTCCACCGAATCATGCCACTTCATTCACACATGTATAACTGGACGATCGATTTACCTGATTTCCGGCCCATAGACTGGGACAATTTAAAACCCCCCGTAGACTGGGACAATTTAAAACCCCCAAAGCAAAACCTTCCTTATTTCCGCCCCACTCGTATTAACCCTAGGTCAAAACGAGGAGTTACCTAGACCTGGCATATGTCCCAAAACTGGCTCTGGTACTATACAAACACTTCCAGAGGGGAAGCATGAAAAGAATCGGGGTGAAAAACAGAAGAGCCCCCCCCTCAAATAAAAAAAAATCAGGCAATGAGAGGCCAACAAAAGAAAAATAACACCCAAGTGAACGGGTTAAACTCTCTATTTTAGCAGGCTTTCACGCCTTTACGCACGGTATACGCTAGACAACGACTATGCCAGTACAAATCCAAACAACAGACTGTACTTTCCACCCAAAAATAAAGAAGTGGTAAAAAGAAGAAAGCCAGAGGGGCCTAGAAAGTAGGACATATGATAGACTGGGACAATTCTAAAATATTGCCCGAAAGGAAGATATTACTCTTACCCCATTCTCCCCCCCCCCCTTTTTATTTTTTTCGCAATGGGATTCAAAATTGGACTGTGTCTACCAGGAAAGGCGAAATTTCGACCGAAGGTAGATCATTTCTAGGTTTACAAATTACACACACTCACATGAGTTCACTTAGAAACTTGCCTATCCAAAGGAAGCTTATTTAACTTGACTCCTGGTACACTCATGGATTTTTCAGCATGTTTAGAATAATACGATCAAGCATTTGAGAACCATGAACCTAGAAAAACCGGCACCTAAGGTCTATACCTTTCAAATACAATCCTGGTTTGGACATAGGTGACCACAAGGGCTCCTCCACGGGGACTTGATGGTATCTTTTACTTCAGAAAGTCGAAAACATTACCCACTCACGTAAAAAGCCATTGAAGAATTAAAATGCCCACTTATGCCACAATACTTACGCATAAGTTCGCATTTTCCTTTTCCAAAGCACCTAGGCATTCGATTTTCTTGAAATGTTAAAATTGACCACCCCGTACCAATGATAAGATTACCCCCACCTACATTCATTCTACGCCCTTCCGCACATGCTTGAGAGAAAATTGTCCCACTTTGATCCACACTTAAAAGTTTTTCGCTCACACACTTGGAATCCCTTCCTTGCATACTAAAGCATGGTTTACCGCACTTTACTTTCTCGCATTATCTTTTCATTTACCTTAAGATGGATTGTAGCCCTTGACAATTCAAGCAAGAAGGGCTCGAAAGTCGGTACAGGGGCGCAATCCGGACAGATTTAACACTTGGTCCATGGAAAGGATGTTTTTATAGGTCTCAAAAGTCGAAACGGTCACGAAGGCTTCCAGTAGCAGCAGACAGGAGCAGCAAGACCAAAAGAATTGTCCCAGGCAAGGGGCGCCTAAACCCAACTAGCCGTCCCTCACCAGACGGCTAGACACAACTAGCCGTCCCAGCCTTGGTTTTAGGTAAGCATGTCCCAGGAAGGGGGCGGCTAAACCTAACTAGCTGCCCCTCACTGGGAGGCTAGTTTGCACTAGCCGCCCCTTACCTGCTGCCCAAAAAACCTGCTGTCAGTCCCACTTTTCAACCCTTCGACTCCTTTGATACCTATAGAAAACATTCTCCCCCGAAACCTGTGCACACACATTTCATACATTCATACACACATAAAAACTAAATATAACTACGAATCAAACAACTACTAAAACAAAAATCATACACCAAACCATGCACCCTTCATCCTTTCATCCACCCGTACAACCTTATAAAAACTATTCCACATACGCGACCAAACTAAAACCAATAAACCAAGTTTAAAACAGCCATGGTTGTTCATAAACCAAAGAAAGAAAGGGAAAATTGTTTAAGAAAAGGTAAACCTACAATCAAAATAAAATAAAAATCCATCGGACGCTTCCATCGAAGTCTTGAGCTATACTCCACCAGAATATCACCTGAGTCAAAACAAAAGGAGAAAAGCATGAATTCCTTGCAGATATACCATTCTTCTACGTAAAACCAAGACACAAAGAAGCTATACCTCGGCGTATCGTCATCCGCTAGAGGCTGAGTAGGAGGAACATCCTGACTTGGCTGAGAAGGGAGCAGTGGCTGATGAGAAGACTGAACCTCTGGAGCATCAGGAGCAGCAGGAGTCTCTCAAACCGAGGACGTAGCCCTCGCGTATCCCACGATTCCGAGATGTCGAAGGACGAGAATCACGGCTAAAGGTGGCCCCAGTAGCCAAGGAAGCCGAGAGAGAATGGTCAGGCTCAAGCGGAAGAAGGTCAAGGTCCGCCTCGGTCATGGAGCCCCCTCCAACCAATTTCCCCCTCATAGTCGCCTCCCAGAGATGAACCTGCTGCATATCTCTGTCTCTCCTCTCCAATCTCTGTCGGAGATGACTCTCTGTCCCTCTAGCCCGATCCTCGACAGCCCTCAACCTCTCCTCCAACTCCCGTGCCCTCGCCTCTGATGCCCTGAGCACCTCCCGATCCCCATCCCCGGCCGCCTGGAGAGAACGAACCAAGTCTCCCATCAAACCTCCAGGAACGCCCGCCGAAGCCTCCAACTCCGACACCCTCATCTAGAGGGAGTCCCTCTCACAGCCTAGGGTAATGAAACCCTCCTCTCTCGAAGCCATCATGGACCTCAGCCAGTCCGTCTCCTCCTCAACTCGAGATGCCCTACCCCTCGCCTGGCCCAACTCCATCCGTATGGCCGTCAATTCATTCCGGGCCGCATCTAGCTCCCTCGTCAGCTCGAGCTCTCGCTCGGAAACCATGGAAGGAGGAGGGGCGGAAGAAGAAGAAGCACCATCGGCCCTCGCTCTCGACAGAGCATCCACCTGAGCCTCGAGGACCTGAACCTGTTCCTGCAAGCATCTCCATTGCACCCGTAACGCCTCTATCTGCCTGGCCTGCGCTTGGAGGTGCTCATTGGCGGTCTTGAGCCTCTTCTCCATCTCATTCAACTCAACCTGCAAAAACAAATACCATTCAGCAAATATTCAAGCAAAGGAAAAACGGAGAAGAAGAGAGGGATTTTCAACTTACGTAAGCGTCCGGGATCTCCTCCTCCATCGTCCCGAGGATACCCGCATACTTCTGACGATACCAAGCCAGGTATTCATCACTCGAAGTCACCTCAGGACGACGCTCCACCAAGACGCCTCGGCCCATCCATCCAGCCACATACGTAGCGTAATTCCTCGGGAGGTTCGTATCCCTAGGAATCCCAGCCACCGGAATTGAGGGGCGCCGCGGCAGAGGATCGGGCACCCACTGATGATAGCTAAGCTGGCGGACGACCCAGCTGATCGCATGAAACACGACCTCGTTAAAGTAGATCAACGAGATGTCTCACGCCAGAGCCTCGGGAACCTCCTCCGGATAAGGCCTCCACGTCATCTAAAAAACGTCAAAAGATAGGAAGAGCGCTTAGTCAAAAGAAAACCAAATACAAGCCAAGGAAATTCGAAGAAAAACTTATACCTCTTCCTCCGACAAGACGCGGAAGGCCTCTCGGAATTGGGCAAGGCGGTACAAGCGAGAAGATCACCGGGGTTCACACCTCATGGCCCAAGGGAGGGCACGATCAAACGGAGCCAAAGTCGGGCGATCAATGGCGAAGTGCTCATATCAAAATATCTAGAAAAGCAAGAGGGAAATTGTCATGATCAAGCGAACTAAACCAAGAAGAAGACATCTATTTACCACTTACACATACCTGAAGAAATGGCGCGAAACCGCCAAGGTTCTTTCCCCCGGCCCTCTTAACTTTCTTCGAGAGCTCCGCGAAGAGATGGGTGAGCATCGCCGCTCCCCAAGCATAGTGTCCCATGCCCTCTAGGTCCCTCATCAGCAAAAGAGAGTGAGAGGAAACCTTATCAGAGGCCGTCGAGAAGAGGACTCGGCCGAAGAAGTAAAGGAAGAACGCCCTCAACTCCCTCTGTGCCCTCTGTGGGCACGCGGCCGCCTCTCTCACCTCGATCATCGCCCGCCTCCTCTCGAAGTTGGCTGCAGCTTCGCCCTTATGACGCTCCGTAAAAGAACCGAGGCCATACTGCCCTGAAAGCCTCCCTAAAGGAATCCGGTTCAGCGTCCGCTCCCGCTCCACGAACTCCCATTCCCCGATCAACTCTCGAAACAGCCCCCTACAATCCGCAAGGGTGGCCGCAATCACCGCTTCCCCCAAGATCGGAAGGCCGGTGATCCGATGGACGTCCTCAAGGGTCGGCATAACGGCGCCAGTAGGGAGGATGAACGTGCAACTCTCCGGGTCCCATCTCTCCGCCAATGCCTCCACATATGGGCGATGGACGTGGAACGGCTCAATCAGAAAGAAGGAACGGAAGCCCGCTCCGTCCACTAAACTCCTCTCCTCCTGCCCCAAGGCATCATACCACCACTTCGTCCCATGCCAAAGGGCCCGGATGCAATTTGGCCGCTACGAAACAAACGAAAATGGGTTAGTCCAAAGCAATCGAGAGGTAAGGATCCAAGTCTAAACGAATTCATCTTCTAGTAACCATGCTTAGCACAATAAAACTCCTACACAGAAGCATGAAATATGAGACTTCATACGAAAACTTACCCTCCTTTATTTGCAAAACATGCCTATAAGATCACATGCTTTACCCTCTTACCCCACCGTGGTCATTACTCGTATATTTCCTTTTCAAATATACAGCTTATCATGCTTATATATACTTTCCACGAACTAAGCATATGAAGGAACTTAAACCCATAAAAATGCATGCATATACTCCCTCTTATACTCCCTCTTACTCCACCATGGTCAAATACACATAGAAACATACTTTGAAGATTACATACATGCAAAACCATCACATGCAAGCATACCAAGCCATTCCCTTTCCTTTCCTTTATATGCATATAACAAACATGGATGTATGTATGAAGAATTATCTCCTTTTCTTTCTACAACCCGTACCCGTTCGCATGCTTACTATCCCACCGTGATTAACTTATACACAAGCATGCCTATTTAAAACACACATATACGAGTATAATACACATATACAACCTGTTCATACCGCTAAAACACATGCATATACACCAAAATAAAAGGGTAAAGACTAAAACGTTAGGAACATACCACGGCCCGTGTGGACCCAGGAGCGTCCACCTCGGCCTCGTCGTCGTCCATCCCGTCGTCATCCCCCTCCTCTTCATCTTCCTCAAACACGGCCTCCTCGGCCTCAGCCTCAGCACCCACACCGGTCTCTGCAGCCCCGGTGCCCATATCCTCGGCCCCAGCCTCATCCCTAACCTCTCCTGTCCCCTCCACTCTCCCCGCGCCGGAGATAAACTCCGCAGAAGCCCCCATAGCACTACTTTCTTCCTCCTCAGCCCTGGCCTCTGTGGCCTCCCTATCCAACATCCCAACAAGGGCATCCAACGATGCCCTCACATCTTCACTAACCCCCTCGGCCCCTACTCCCTCGGTTGCACCCTCAACCGATCCCCCGACCCCCAAAACCACCTCCTCGACCACCGTCGGTCGATCCCCACGCCTCCTCTTGCGTGTAAACCCTATCATGCTACTCCCAACCTCCGGGGCAGCCCCCAAAGGCAAGTCTCCAACCTCACCCGCGCCAATGTCCGCCGGTGGCACCTCCGTCACACCCATAGCCTCCTCCACGACCTCGACCTCTGGCCTATCGCTCTTCAATGATGAAGAGCTCGGGCTATGCTCTCCACGAGCCACCCGTAGTCGTTTCCCCCTCGAAGCAATCGCCTTCAACCTCGTCATCTTCCTCATATTGAAAAGAAAAAGGAGAACCCAAAAACTAGGGGTTTCTAAATCAAGAGAGGAGGATGGATCTAGGTCGAAATGAAGGATGAAAAGGCAAAAGGAATCAAGGTTTTCGGTTTAAAATGAAGAAGAAGAAGAGAGGAGGGAAGAGTAACCATTTTAAAAACGTATGGGGAGAGAGAGAGGGTCCCTTTTCGGTTATAAGGGAACCAGTCTGGAGGCGGCTACTCACGAGTTTTCTACTTTCACTTAAAACCCCTTTCCAATCTCTTTTCAGCCCTAAAATTCCAAAGTTTTCCATACCAAACAGCCATGTATTGGCTTATTTCCAGACACTACTGGATCAACACGACTTTCCTGAAGTTTTGCCACACTTCCAGTACCGTTCAAATTCGAATTTCTTCAGTTCTGGTTCTTTCCCAGAGTTCTTATCCTTCGGATGATCCAATTCACCAAATCAATTTTTACCAGCTTTCTGTCGGTGATATCCCCTCCTTGCTGAGTTTTCCCAAGAACGGGAACAGTAGGCACGAGGAAACTGATGCTGGGCTGCTCCGTGCATGATAGCTAAGAACCGCGACCGCAGATTGGATCACTCACCATTTACCTTTCCCCGCCTTCCACCTGGATCATCCTTTCGGTTAAAAATTTCTAAGTCAAGACCTAGCCTCTGACGGTCTAAATCAACTCCCCGAATAGTGCTGTTCGTGTTGGCATGACTTCTTGAAGGTCGGGCCGGCCAAAATAGGGGTCTCTTTCCTTATCATCGATCAAAGTCTTTCCTGCTTTGCACAAAGACTCCGTCCGATGAGGGACAATTGTAGATACCCCAATTTTGACCGTCCAGAGAGACAGAAATACTTCAAGTAACACCCGAAAATATCCCACATTTGGACATCCAGTAGAGAACCGAAGTTCAGGAAATCGAAAGCCCTAACCCGAGCCCTAACTGAAAACCCTAGCCCTAGCCCTAACCGGAAACCCTAACCCTAGCCCTAACCTAAAGCCGGAAACCCTAACCCTGGCCCTAAACCTAAAACCAGAAAACCAGAAACCCAAAAAACCCTAAGTCCCTGGCAAGGGGCGGCTAGACCTAACTAACCGCCCCATACCAGGCGGCTAGCTAGGCACTAGCCGCCCCCCTGGCCGACTTTGGACCAGTCCCCTGGATGGGACATAAAGCAGTATTAAATGCTGATCATTGCGGCGGGTGATGATCTTCAGCCGCCCTATCTTAGCCGGATCAACCCAAGTAACCGACCCAAGCCACCGCTTGTTAGAGATTGGACGTTTGGCAGGTCATGGTAGGGGCGGCTACCAGGAAGTAGCCACCCCATCCTGGGTGGCTAGTTAGCACTAGCCGCCCTTCACCTGGTCTTGACAGAAGAACCAGGGAATTAATGAGGGGTCTAATCACTCACACTATTAGCCAAGCCACTCTATTACCCCCTGGACATTCCCCTGCCTCTCTTTTACTATAAATAGAGGAGGTCCCAAGCCTTTACATCCATCCATCAATCCACAATCCAATAGACACCAATACACAACCCACAATTCACATTCCCTTTCCCCACTAGAAATCCCAAGAGAGAGAGAGAGAGAGCCCTTTTTTTGTGAGAGAAATACCCATTTCCCTACATAAAATACCCTCTCATTCCATCCTCCAGAAACCCGGGCTAAACCTAGCTTAGCCTCTGTCCAAAACCAAACCCATTTCCTACCGAAGTTCTGCCCAAACCTGACCAGGCCCCGGACGGCTAAACCCTATTAGCCGCCCCTCACCAGACGGCTTGATCCCACTAGCCGCCCCCTATACACACCCCATTTGCACCCCTATGTCCCAAGACTCTTTTAGTCAAGCCCCGGAAGCAGAATAGGATTATCTGTTTTTCACCTCTGTGTACGGTATATCCGTGTCTCAGAGCGGAGACCCCACAAACTCCCCACGTAGGCGATCAAATCCAACCCAACCTTTTCCTGCTTTTTAGAAAAAGCAGGTGGCAATCACACAAACTCTGGAATCCTCTTGAGCCGCTATCGGGCGCCTCAACCAGGAACGACACCCTCACCCTTCCGAGAAGACGATCCGACCGAGCCCGCCAGGGCACGCATCTGATCCGAATCCCCGAAGAACCCCCACACACGCACGCGCACACCGCGCACCACCGGGATCCTTTTCGACAGCACCGACAGTCTCGGAGATTCTGACGATACCGACAGGGAAGCCATGGAAGCATGAGGGGGAGAAGGGGGAAGAGAAACAAAGCATAACAACAACACATTAAGCATACACACACACACCCTCACCTCTTCTCACTTGCACTTCCTTTTCTTTCTTCTCCATCACCATCTCCTTCTTCTTAACAAACAAAATGGGAAAAGCAAACACAAGGGAAGGAAAAACAAGTTCGGATGGATTTGCTAGAGAGGGAGTGAGAGCAAAAAAAGGGGGGAGGGGGTATTTAATGCCCCAAAAGGGGGTGGGTGAGGTTAGACTAGATCAACCAAACCAAGCTAAAAAAAAATATAGAAAGACTTGTCAAAGTCTTCTTTGACTTGGTCATAGTCCCCCTTTGAGTTGGACAAAGTCTCCATCCCCAATCCAGTAGTGACCAAACTCGGATGCGATTTGGAACTGCATATTTTTCTAAAATGATACCGGAATTCAATAAAATTTTTATGGCTAGGACTAAACCGTACCAGGACCCATAATATGCAGTTAGATTTCCAATCGGAGTACTCTAATTCACGCAGATAGCTAAAATCTAAAATTTTAGCGATTCCGATCGAAAAAATAAATGGCCCAAAATTACTCGAATATTACCAATAAGCTCAAAATGACACATATATAACAAATGATTCCCCATTTTTACCTCTGTGTACAGCTGGCCGTGTCTCAGAGTGAAGAATCCATAATCTACCCCCGCGAAGGCGATCAACAACAACACCCTGCTTTTTGAGAAATCAGCTAGCGATCACAACAACAAGTAGATGTGGTTCCTACTTGACACAGGTTCGCTTGGGAATATTGACATGCACATGTTAGTGCGCGAGATCACGCTTGACCCTTCCCTTTTAAGTTGGTGATATCCAACGCATGTTAGATTGTACCTTGTGTGCTTGCATGATTAATGCCCTCTTGTGCATATGTAGTTAGGCCAAAACTGGTATGTATGTTGCATGATATGTTATTTATACCAGGTATTCATGTTAGGGAGAACCCCTATAGTTGATCATATGATATTGTGCAAGTGATTCATGTAAATAACTGTGATAGAATTCTCATGTTATAATTATGCACATGTTAGACTAATTGAGCATATTTGTAATAGGTGTGGGTATGACCCGCTGTCAGGTTGTACCTTTTTAGTTAGAGCGCAAGCGATGTAATTGCCACCTTGCATCCTACTGATGCACTAGAATGGAATTCAGGAGAATTCATTGTTGTATTGGTGTTTCTAACCTGTGGTTATGGTATTAAGCTAGGCCTACCCATGCTAGGCTAGTGTATGAACCGCCTGTTGGGTTATGCCTTGGGTTTGTTTCCTGCGCAAGAGTAGAGGTAACTTCCTGCGTTCGAGTGATGCGTCTGTGGGGGAGTTCAAGCGTATTCGATAGCATCGATATCTGATTACCTAAGGTAGTTGATTTTACACAGGGTTTGCATTGCGAATGTGGAGTACTTCCTCCTAATATAGTCGTGCGTCAAAGCTACCTGGCGTTGAAGCTGTCCTATATTGTGCCACCACTTTTAGGTGCTACCAATGCGTATTGCAGTACCCATCTGGTGAGTGTACCGATCGTGGAAGGTCGACGGTAGAGACTACGTGGGAGAGGTCGATCGGATGATATTGTGAGCGTGGAATCGTCCTCCCCCTCTTTGGATCCGAGTCAAAGGGTGGAGACGAGATTATTTTACCCTAATAGTCCTATGTCACCCCTCAGGGGTGAGGGTGAGGGTGAGGGTGAGTTAAAGTCATGTAGTCACGTGACCCTTACGCCTGTTGAATATACTCCAAGTATGTTATGCTAGACGCTTGAGATATTGTAGTGCATCTCTACCTCGTAACATAGGGACTTGTTATATTATGTTATCTAGTAACACCAGGTGTTATTGTCATGCCCCAAGGGGCCGTCTTTGAGACGTGGCAAATATGTAATATCAGCTATCAAGTACAAGAGATCAATAATGACTCCAATAAATAACACACATGCTGGCAAAGCAATGATAACTGATAACTCAACTGAAAAGTAGAAGCATAAAAATATCAATAAGTATGTAAACCAAAAAATGTCATTACAGACTCGAATACACAATCAATGTCATGTGAGAGTCAAGTCTAGTCCAAACAAAAATACAACCTGTGCAACATGCACGATTTACAATACATGACTCTAGAACTGCTGACAGCCTCGCACTCCCCGACCGCTGGACGGAACGCTCCACGCACGCAAGACCATGCCACAGAGAAGCTCCAGCTCCTCGCCCAACAATGCCCCTGTAAAAGAAACAGTACGCGAGGGGTGAGCTACAAGCTTAGTGAGTGGTTGAAAACCAAACACCATTATAACAATTTAATGCAAGACAATTTCCTTTCAAGAAAAAACATGGGTGGCAACCCAACGGGTAACAAGGTAACGCGATGGCGCGACCATACCTCGCCCTCGTCCTCACTCCCAGAGGGAGGCTCTTGGGACACTCAGGGAGGAACAACTATTAGCCATAACACATGGTACGCGAGGGGTGAGCTACAAGCTCAGTGAATGGTTGAAAACCAAACACCATTATAACAATTTAATGCAAGACAATTTCCTTTAAAAAAAAACATGGGTGGCAACCCAACGGGTAACAAGGTCACGCGACGGCGCGACCATACCTCGCCCTCGTCCTCACTCCGGAAGGGAGGCTCTTGGGACACTCAGGGAGGAACAACTATTAGCCATAACACATGGTGTTACTGGATAACAAGACACAACTGTCGGTATCGAATTTCAGGGAGGAGTGGTTGTTTTCCTTCTTCCTTCCCTTCGATCTTGGTTTTGGCATGTGTGGGGGTTCTTTGGGGATTCGGATCCGGGGCTGGATCATCTCTCGGAAGGGTGGTGGGGTTTCGTTCCTGGCTGGGGCGCCCGACAGCTTCCTCAGGAGGATTCAGGGGTGTTTGTGATCGCCACCTGCTTCTTAGAAAAGCAAAAAAAGTTGTGGTTGGATTTGATCGCCATCGTGGGGGAGTTTGTGGGGTCTCCGCTCTAGGACACGGATATACCTTATGCAGAGGTATAAAACAGGTATCCTATTCTACTCTTGGAGTATAGGTGGGGGTCGGCTAGTGGGAATTAGCCGCGTAGTGGGGGACGGATGGTTGGGATGGGCCGCCTGAGACTTGGCTCAATTTGGGAAGAACCTGGGTAGGAAATGGGTTTTGTCTTGGCAGAGGTTGAACTAGGTTTAACCTGGGTTTTAGAGAATATTCTTGGAGAGTGGATTTGTGTAGGGGATGAATTTTTCTCTCACTTTCTCTCAAGGGGTTTTGAAGGGGTAGTGTAGGGTGTGGGCTTGGGAATGAAAAGTATGTGTGTGGTGATGTTGTAATGGTTTGGGAATGTGGGAATGTCTTTAGAAATGTTTTGGATACCCCCTATTCATAGTAAAAAGGAGGCAGGGGAGTGTCCACTGGACAATAGAGCAAATTGGATAATAGGGTGGTTGATTTGACCCCCCATTAATCCTCTATTCTTCTGACAGAGTCTAGGTGGGCGGTTACTCTCAAGTAGCCGCCCCAATGATGATATGTCAAACGTCCTATCTCTGATAAACGGTGGCTTGGATCGGTTACTAGGTTTGAACCGGCCAAGATGGGGCGGCCAAAGGGCACAACCCGCCGCAATCATCAACATTAAATGCTGCTTTATGTCCCATCCAAGGAAGCGGTTTGGGGTCAGACAGGGGGCAACTAGTTTTAACTAGCCGCCTGGGATGGTGTAGCCGCCCCTATCCAAGCTTAGATTTTTCTAAGTGTTGGACTAGGGTTTCCGGTTATAGTTTCTAAGTAAATTTTCTATTTAAATGTTCAAATGTGGTTATTTTCTAATATTACTTGAAGTAAATTTCTTTTCTTTGGACGGTCAAAATTAGGGTATCTACAATAACGAGTCCATCCGCTACTAGGTAGAGGTATACCTCGATACTTCAAGTGTTAAGAGTAGTGTATACAGAGTATACTCGATGGGTATTAGGGTCACGTGACGATGTGACTTCAACTCATCCTCACCCTAGCCCCCGGAGGGATGGTCCTAGGGACTTTTGGGACAAATCATTTTTCTCTACACCCTTTATCATCCGGTAGCCCTCTCCTGGGTAGCCTCTACCTGGTATACTGCAATGATCAGTACATCTGCCGAACGCATCAGTAGTACCTACAGGCAGGAGCCCTCTGTCAGGACAACTTCAACGCCAGACAGCTTCAACACGGATCAGACGAAGGGGAGAACGACTCCATGCTCGCAATATCACCCGGTAGCCTCTACTTGTCGGCCTTCCACCATCAGTATGTCAGCCAGATGTGTACCACAATACCCATCGGTAGCACCTACAAGTGGTGGCACCATACAAGACAGCTTCGAAATCGGGTAGCTTCGACACACGACTATGTCGAAAGGAAGCACCATGCGTTCGCAAAGCGAACCCTATGGGAAGTCAACTACTCTCGATAACCACATATCGATGATATCGAAAGACTTTTGAACTCCTACGCAGATGCATCACTTAGATGCGAGGACTTACCTCTACACTCGTGTAGAAAAGCCAAGGGCATAACCCAATAGGTGGTTCATACACACGCCTAGCACGGGTAGGCCTAACTCAATGTCATAGCCATCGGTTTAACAAAACCGATACAACGATGAATTGTCCTGAATTCTACTCAAGTGCATCACTCGGATGCAGGGCGGCAATTTTATCGCTTGCGCTCTAACTAATGAGGTATAACCCGAAGGTGGGTTGTACCCACGCCTATTACGGATAGGCCTAATCAGTTTTGACATGCGCATATATATTAAAGGAGATTGATATCGGAGTTATGTGGATGAACCATAAGCATGATAACCTAATAGTTGACTTTAGGGGTACCCCCCTAATGTGAATTTACATCTTAGACAACAAATCATACAACATGCATACAAGGTATGGCCTACTTAAACATGCTTACAAGGCCATTATTCATACAATCATACAAAATATATCCTAACATGCGTTGGATATCACCTACATGAGAGGGAGGGGTCAAGCGCGATCTCGCGAACAAACAGGTGCGTGCCAATATTCCCAAACGAACCTGAGTCAAGTAGGAACCACATCTACTTACTCAGTTTACGCTAAGAGGGAGGGCGAGGGAGAGGGAGAGTCTCATCCTCCCCGGAAGCTGGTCATAGCCTTGCCCCAATAAGATGGGTGCAACAACTATACCACGTCCTCTGGTCTTATGACCTGGGAATATTAAGTATGCACTCGGTTATTAACCCATGCTTAATCATGCTAGATATTGTTAATAATAGGGTAGTATTACAAGACTACCTAAGGCATGCCATATTCTATACACCCATAAAAACACCCAAGATACATGCAGACAATACATAGGCAAGTATATGGTAAAATAGGGGTTCTACGCACTATACGAGCTATACGACCTAATCATGCAATATATCTAACATATTTAAGGTGTTAAGTATGGCTATACTACTTATTTACACAAGTAAGTATAGCCTAGGTGCCCCATCGATGCGTGACGCACGACTACGTGCATCGAGCGCAATCCAAGGGGTTGGAATCAAACCACTCACCATTACCCGGATCGTTGCGCATCCCATCCCACGAGGTCTACAAGGTAAGAGCATCAATAGGGGTTAGTATTACCACATAATAACACTTAGAATTAACTAGAAATGTTAAGGACAAAGACATGCACACATACGGGCTCGCATGCATACAAGCACGCATGTATGCGCACATGCCCGAGTGCCCCAGCACCCACCCAAGGCCCCCGGACAGCCACACGCGTGGCCCCGCACGCGCACGCACACATCCGTGTTTGTTGGTGCCCTGCCGCGCGCACTGCGCGCCTGACTACCCCCGCACACACGCTCAGACGCGCGCGCACTCCTAGCTCTCCTCCAAGCCCCCACATAAAGAAGAGAAAAAACTCACACACCTCACATGCATGCCCTCCCAAACACCCAAACATGCATAAAAACCATATAAAGAAGAGGGAAAACTCACCAAAAGAGAGGGGAAGGGAAGGGGGGGTGTAGGGGCTTGCAAGCACACCCTTGACCACCTCGACCACCACCACCACTACCACCACCTCAGCCTCCCTTGCTCTTCTTCTTGCTGACCCAGAGGGGAGGGGGAGGGGAATCCATGGAAACTGTAAGGGGGAGTTAGAGGAGGAGGAGAGGGAGAATACACACCAACAACAACAACTCATGCACACAACAAACTCACCTTGACCTCCTCTTCCTTACACCTCCTCTACTTGCTCCATCTTCTTCTCCTTCTTCTCCTCCAAACATTCACAAAAGGAGAGCAAAGAGAGGACCTCGAATGGCATCTTTTGCTTGAGAAGGAGAGAGATTTAAAGGGGGGGCTTTAAATGTGAGAAAAGGGGCTTGGTGGTGGGTTGACAAGTCAACCCAACCACAAATACCACAAAACTACCCTCTTGACTTGGTCAAATCTAACCAAAGTCGTGTAACATTTCTCACAACCGACCAAATCTGGATGCGATTCGGAACTGCATGTTTTTTCCAAACGATATCAGAATTTGAAGAAATTTCTGTGGGCAGTACTAAATGGTACTCATTTTCTTGTTCGCTATGTGACACATCGTTGTGTGGTTATCTTGATGCATATAATCTAGTAGTGTTGTGTGGACCAGTAATCCCACGTCTCTTTGACAAACGGTTTGGTCTCTCCCCATGAGTCCCATGAGTTTCCCTTCGGGGGCGAGGGCGAGGGCGAGGGTGAGGTGTGGTCACACCACCGCATGACCTTGTTATCCATTGGGTTTCCACTCATGTTTTCTTTGAAAGGAAATTGCCTTAACATTAAGTTGTTGTGTTGGTGCTTGGCTTCTGGCTACTGATTAAGCTAGTAGCTCACCCCTCGCATAGGCGTGGAGCTGGAGCTTCACTGTGGCGTAGTCTTGCATGCGTGGAGCGTCACGTCTGGCGGTTGCGAGTGTGAGGCTATCAGCAGTCCTAGTGTGATATGTATTTGTTAATCATGCGTGTTGCACTAGTTGTATTTATTTGGACAAGACTTGGCTCTCACAGGACAGTGATTGTGTATTCGAGTCTGTAATAATATTTTGGTTTACAGACTTATTGGTATTTTTATGCTTCCGCATTTTAGTTGCCAGCCTTGTATGTTATATATTGGCGTCATTGTTGACCTCTTATATTGATTACTGACATTATATATATATATTGCCACATCTCTGGGATGGCTACCATGGAGCGTGACATAAATAATAGATGTAAATGTTTGATATATTAGTTTCAAATGCTGTTTGAAATGCTTGTTCGTGATTACAAATTAACCAGGTTTACATGGACTATTATGTGTACTCCATTATGTACAATGTGTACACCGTTACACACATAAAAAGAGGAAGGGTCTGTTATATTGGGAGTGGAAGAAAACAAAGAAGAGATGGAGTTGGGGTTAAAAGGGAAAGAAAAAATGGTTGGGTGTAGGGCCCAAAAATGAGGCCCACCAACTATGCTCCATGTATCAGTGGTCCATGACCCGATTAGCGAAGGCCCACGGCCTGGGTTTCCCACCTCAAGTGGATCCGGCCCGTCAGCCAGCCAAAATCCCCAATCCAGTCAAACTTGTTGACCACCCAGGATTTGCCAATCCAACAAATCTAGATCCATCATAATTCTAATCCACCAAAGGGCCTAGGTTTGTCTTGAGGATGGGATCAATGAATAAATCAACCCCTGAATCTTGTCAAATCTGGGGAGTGCATAAGATAAATCTCAGTTGAATGAGATTGATCTCCAAGATCTGAGATCCCCTCTAATCCATAAGGATGTGATCTCCATATCAGAAAAGCATTATAAATAGGGAACCAGTTCTCCTTATCAGAGGAGGGATTTTTTCCAATAGACCCCCTCACTAAAAGAGGAACTATGTCTAACTTGATCCCTTTACAAGGGTACGTAGGCAGCCTGTGAGGTCACATCAGGTTCATTCCAAATCAAACCAAACCCGGACCGCCCTCGAGTCCGGTCCATTCAAAGGTGACGATCACTGACAACCAGGAGCGGACCAATTCGGACGTCCCAAACCCGGTACGTCATTTTTGCCACTCCAGTTTGGCGCGCCAGGTAGGGGGCATGTGTGATAAGAAACATGCCTCCCAAGAAGAACCTTCCATCCTTTCCACCGCCGGTGACTTGATTTGCACTGCGGACCGCGTTGTCTGACCGTGGAGGTCAGCCAAGCGACGTGCCGTGTCCGGACGGTGACCTCCCACGACTCGGCGCCGACGAAGGCAGACATGAAGCCGAGGCGACAGAACTTCATTGCACCATGGACGAGATGCGTCGCGAGAACGAATGCCTTCGCAACTTGCTGGACAACCTACCGGAGCCAGGAGTTAGGCCGCACCATGAAATGCCCCAAGGGGGCATGCTACCCGCGCCACTCAATCCTTCGTTGTCATGCGAACGCCAGCCCAGCGTAGGACTCCCGGCTAATCATGCCCACAACAAAGAACCCGCCGGCTCATCCAACGTGGCCGTCAATTCCAAGAGGCTGCTTCAGGAAGATCCAGGACTCTGAGAAGATCTGTTGAGAGCGGTGGACCAGAAGTTCCGAACCATGAGGCCCCGAACCGCAGCTGATCATGCCTTCCAAATAACGGAGTTGATTCACTTGTCCATATTATCGGTGGACATCCTCCACACCCCTCCTCCGGACAAATTCACTCCCCTAAAGAACAAGCTTTCCAAACAGCGAAGTTGATTCACTTGTCCGTGTTATCAGCAGACATTCTCATCTCTTTCTGTTTCAATAACGCATGTCCCTAGAGGTCGGAGACAATGCCCAGTTTTGTAAAGTCTTCCCACAAAGCCTCATGGGGAAAGCCCTGGCATGGTTCTGAAAGCTCGCCCCTGGCTCCATCTCAAGCTTTCGAAACATGTGTGAGGTCTTCATCGGTCACTACATGTGCCACTGCAAGCCCAAGAAAGATGTCGCCAACCTCTTTGAGATGAGGAAAGCAGAAGGTGAACGGCTAAAAGATTACCTCACGCGTTTCAGTATGGAGATGACACAGGCCGACGATTGCGACCCCAAGACTGCTACTATGGCCTTTCGATTGGGGCTCGTGGCACCGGCAACTTCTGTGAGTCCCTAGTCCGAAACCCCCCACCGATATGGCCGACATACTGTCACAGGCCGACGGCTATATCTGCTTGGAGGAGGATGCAGCACTCACCAACCAGAAGGTCGCAACTGCCATCATCGTCACGCAGACTCAGGAGAGAGGAACTACGTATGACTTGATCCCCAGAGGCAAATAGAGGGGTACGTAGGCAGCCTAGAGAAATATCTCAAGATTCACTCCACAAAATAAATTCCACCACATCGTAGAGAGGGAAGCCGGCCGGACGAAGGACAGGGAGGAGCAGAGTAGACGGATCTTGGTGACCTGAACCCGGATAACTAATTTCTGGCCCTCCATAAGGTTAATTGAGGATGGATGGTGTTAGGCCTGTGTCATTTAGAGTCCTATTTTCGATCGGAGTCGCTAAAATTTTGGTTTTTAGCTACCTGCTGGGACTGGAGGACTCTAATTGAAGATATAACTGCATATTATGGGTCTTGGTACAGTTTAATACTGCCCATAAAATTTTCGTTTAATTCCGATAACGTTTTTGGAATTATGCAGTTTCGGATTGATATTTGGATTTGATTTTGTTAAAATCCAAGACGAAGAGATAAAAATCCGATATTATTATGAGATGTTAAGTTTGGTGATAACTTCCATATAGAAGTGGAATTGGATCAACTGGATTCGTATATTAAAAGTTATGGGTATTTTTCCGAGTATACCCCGAAGTTGAGAAATCCAGGCAGCAGCCCTGTAAGATGTTTAGCCTAGATTTTGGAATAGCTGGAGAGGTTATTTGATCTGGGTGTAAACATGAAAGTTGTAGATAATCGTCTTATCTTTCAAATGCCACTGGAATCGTGCAATTCTGAGCTGTAGAGGAAGTTATGGCCGTTTAAGTGAAGGCTGCGCAGAGGTTTTAAGTCCGAGGATGACTTGGTCATTTACTCGACCTTTGCTTATTTAATCCCCAAATGTGCACGACTTTGGGTCTCTCCTCCTCTCTTTTCTGGTCCAGCCCCCCTTTTGTATGTGTTTTGGGTGGAGGAGGTGATGGTGGTGGAGAAGAAGATCAAAAAGGAGTGGAAAAGGTGTGTTTATGTTGTTGTTGTACTTTGTTATCCTCCCTTCTTAATCCATCTTCCTCAAGCTCCCCCTCATTGTTTTCCCCTCCCCTTTGGACAGCAGCCCCCCATGTGTTTGTTGTAATGCCACATTGAAGAAGAAGAGCAAGGAAGAGGTGGTGGTTGGGGTGGTTGCGGTTGGGGTGGCCGAGGGTGCGCTTGCGAGCCCCTACGCCCCCCTTTCCTTTCCTTTTCCCCCCTCTCCTTTGGTGAGTTTTCCCTCTTCTTTTTGTGGTTCTTATGCATATAAGGAGTGCTTGGTTGTTGGTGGAGGTGGTGATGAAGTCTCCTCTTCCAATGTATTTGAAGGTGTGTTGTTTGTAAGGAGGTGCGGGGCGTCGGGGGTGTTGGCGGTGGAGCAACGGTGTGCGGGCATGCCGGAGCCGCGTATGGACCTCCCGCTCTCCTCGGTTGGGTTCAGCCATCTCTTTTGTAGCTGGTGTGCATGCCACATGTTTGTGGGGGTGCTCGCATGCGTGCGGAGTGCGCGGGAAGCATGCATAAGGTGCTCGCATGCGTGCGGAGTGCGCGGGAAGCGTGCATGAGGTGCTCGCATGCGTGCGGAGTGCGCGGGAAGCGTGCATGAGGTGCTCGAGGGTGTGCTTGACGTTGTTCGATGCGTGCGGAGTGTGCGGGCAGTGTGCACGAGGTGCTCAAGGGCGTGCTTGGCCTTGCCCGATGCGTGCGGAGTGCGTGGGAAGCATGCACGAGGTGCTCGAGGACGTGCTTGACGTTGTTTGATGCGTGCAGGGTGCATGGACAGCGTGCACGGGGTACTCGAGGGCGTGCTTGCGGTGCTCAGACGCGTTCGGAGTGCTTCGTGGTGTTGAGCAGCTTGTTATAGCCAAATGCAACCATGGGATGATCCTTGGCGGATTGATTTCAGGCTTCGGATTCAACTCGTCGCTCTCTTGCGTTTCGCGAGCCGTGCGCTCGTTAGGTGAGTGGTTCGATCCAACACTTCGGGACGCGCTCGATGCACGTAGTCGTGCACCGCACGTCCTTGGGGCATCTTAACCCCTAAATATGCTAGATATTTGCATGTTAGGGTGGTATAGCTCGTATACTGCGTAGAACCCCTATTCTACCCTATACTTGCTTAAGTATGTATTCATGTTTGTATAATTATGATTTCATGCGCCCCTTGTGTTTCGGGCATATATTTTCGAATGAGTTTATGGATGTATTAGAATATGACATGTCTTAGGTAGTAGTGTAATACTACCCACACTATATTAATTATATCCAGCATGTTAAACCTTGGGTTAATAACCGGATGCGTACTAATATTCCTTTACGATTAGACTGGAGGAATGGTGTAGTTGTTGCACCCATCTGTTGGGGCAAAGCTAGAACCAGCCTTTCCGGAGAGGATGAGACTTTCCCTCTCTCTCGCCCTCCCTCTTTACGTAAACTGAGTAAGTAGATGTAGTTCCTACTAGACTCAGGTGCGCTTGAGAAAATTAGTATGCACCGATTAGTGCGCGAGATCGCGCTTGACCCTTTCCTCTCAAGTTGGTGATAACCAACGAATGCTATGATATATTTTGTGTGATTGTATGATTATGGCCTTATAAGCATGTTTAAGTGGGTCATACCTTGTATGCATATTGTATGATTTGTTGTTTATGATGTAAATCCATGTTAGGGAGTACCCCTATAGTTATATATATATATTATTGTGCATGTGGCACATATTATCATGTTATGATTCTCCTTATATATATATATATATATATGTGCGCATGTTAACTAATTTGGCCTATCCGTAATAGGCGAGGGTATGACCCGCGGTCGGGTCGTACCCTATTAGTTAAAGCGCTAGCGATGTAATCCCCCTTGCATCCGAGTGATGCATTCGTATCGAATTCTGAAGAATTCATCCTGGCCTCGGTTTTGTTAAACCGATAGCTACGGCATTAACTTGGGCCTACCCGTGCTAGGCGTGTGTCTGAACCGCCTATTGGGTTATGCCCCTGGCTTTTCTACATGAGTGTAGAGATAGTCCTCGCGTTCGAGTGACGCCTTCGTGAGGGAATACAAGAGTATTCGATATCATCGATATATGTGTGTAAGTACCAAGGGTAGTTGGCTTTCCCATAGGGTTCGCATTGCGAACGCAAGGTGCTTCCTCCTGACATTGTCATGAGTCGAAGGCTACCCGACATAGAAGCTGTCCTGTAGGGTGCCACCACTTGTAGGTGCTACCGATGCGTACCGTGGTACACATCTAGGGAATGTACTGATCGTGGAAGGCCGACAGGTAGAGGCTGCACGGGAGAGAGCTACCAAGTGATATTTCGGGCTTCAAGTCGTTCTCCCCTTCGTCGGATCCGTGTTGAAGCTGCCCGGTTCGTAGTTGTCCTGTGGGGTGCTCCCAGACGTATTTATGACACCTATTGGTGCGCCCATATGGTAGAGATAGCGGTCATGGAGAGGCTACCAGGTAGAGGCTCCCCGGGAGAGGGCTACCGGATGACGATGGGTGTAGAGCAACTGAGTTCGTTTCAAAAGTCCCTAGTCACCCCTCCGGGGGCTAGGGTGAGGATGAGTTGTTGTCACGTCGCCACGTGACCCAAATACCCATCGAGTATACTCTGGGTTTGTTACTTTTGACGCTTGAGGTATCGAAGTATATCTCTACCTCGTAGCAGATGGATGCGTTGTGTCTCGTTAACCAGTAACACGTGGTGTTATGGTTAACCCTCGTTTGTCCCCGGGTCTCTTTGGAGCTCCCCTTCAGGGTCGGGGCGATGAATGTATTAAGTCACGTCGCTACGTGACCCATTGGTTTGTTCACCCGTTCCCATATTGGTTGGGTCTGGTTAAGTATCGATGTTGAGAGATATCGATAACAACTATCTCTATGTAGATGATCACAATAGTGTTGTTTAGACCAGTAATTCCGCGTCTCCTTGACAAACGGTATGGTCTCTCCCCAAGAGTCCCAAGAGTCTCCCTTCGGGAGTGAGGGTGTGGGTGAGACGGGTTGCACCGCCGTGTGACCCTATTATCCATTGGGTTTCAACCCATGTCTTTCCTTGAAAGGAAATTGCCTTAACATTAAATTGTTATAGTGGTGTTCGGTTTCCGACCACTCACTGAGCTTGTAGCTCACCCCTCGCGTACTGTTTCTTTTACAGGGGCGTTGTTGGGCGTGGAGCTGGAGTTTTCCTGGCGTGGTCTTGCGTGCGTGGAAACGTTCTATCCGACGGATTGGCGAGTGCGAGGCTGTCAGCAGTCCTAGAGTCTTGTGTATTGGTAATTCGTGCGTGTGGCACTTGTTGTATTTTATTGGCTAGACTTGGCTCTCACAGGACAGTGATTGTGTATTCGAGTCTGTACTTATATTTTCGGTTTACAGACTTATTGATAGTTTATGCTTCCGCTTTTCAGTTGTATTATCAGTTGTCATTGCTTCATTAGCCTTGTGTATTGTTTATTGGAGTCATTGTTGACCTCTTGTTTATGATAGCTGATATTATATTATTGCCACGTCTCGGGGACGGCCGCCCTGGGGCGTGACAGATGGAATGACCTAAACAAAATAGATGGATGGATGGAGGGACTTAAAGAAAAATAAAAGAGTCAAGGGACCTATTGTTTTTACAGTGGTATCCCCAAGGACCTCTAATTAATTTATCCTTTTTTTAAAGAGGTGTATATCTTTTTAATGTAAGTATATGACACTATTGAAGTATGTAGTACTAAATTTGGAGTTGAAAAAAAAATTGTGTAACGGAATTCTGTTATTATCATTTGCTTGGGCGTGTACTCCTTTTTATTTAGAGCATTGTTACATTCAATCTTCTTTTACAATTCCATATACTTCGTTATCACCGTATACTCATTTTAATGAAGTATATACATCATCAGAATTTTTTTTATTATTTATAAATGACATCACTCAATTTGTTGGCATATTTACTTAACTTGCCTAAATAAAAACATCTGAGACTTCATTTTTTACTCTAAAAATAATTTAAGTGTAATATTTTGCTTTTATTTAATTCAAAGAAGTGACGGACCCAACAATTTTCTTTTAATAAAAAGCATAATTTTATTCAAGTCTCTAATTCCATGTTTGAATTGAGAATATGTGGCGGAATAGATTCATATAAAATGTAGTAAGGCTTTCTAGGGTGTTTGGTTTGTGGAAATTAGCGGAAATTAGTATGCTACACTTATTTTGTCATAAACAAAATAATATTGGACCTGTTTGGGGTTGGTCCACATGTTATATATATGTCACTTTTAGCCTATTGGTTATATTTGGGTCAATTTTGGCCATTTTCTTTTTTTCATCTGCGTGAGTTCGAGTATTCCGATTGGAAATCTAACTGCATATTAAGGGTCCTGGTACCATTTTGTACTACACATAAAAATTATGCAGTTCTAAACTGTATCCGGGTTTGGGCGTTACTGGTTTGGTGGGTGGCATAGTGTTAGGATATTTTGGTGGTTATGATCATCCCTTGGTTAACCTTAACCCCACTTTTTTTAAGTGCTAAGTAACCTTTGGTTATATTGATTGTTAGAGGGTGAGTTTAGGCTTAGGTTCACCCCCCTTTTTCTCCCCTTCCCATCACCCCCCAAAGTGACTTTGGGGGGGGGGGGGGGGGCTCTCTCTCTCTCCCTCTCCCTCAAACGTCTCTCTCTTTCACTCTCTCTTTCAGCTCCCTTTTGTAATATTGAAGAAGGAAAGAAGAAGAAGAAGCACAAAGGCCTATGTGTGCATGTAGTTGTTGTTGTTGTTGATTCTCTTCTCTCAAGCTCCCTCTCATGCCTTCCCCCCTTGTTTTTCAGCCAAATAAGGGCTTGAGGAGAGGCTGAGGAGGTGGTGGTGGTGGTGGTTGAGGTGGTCACGGGCGCATCGAGGGCCCCTGAATCTCCTCCTTTCATTCCCCCTCTCTTGGTTAGCTCTCCCCCTTCTTTCTTCGGTTTTTCTTGTGCTAGGGGCTGTTGGGGGAGTCATGCATGCTAGGTAGTTTGGTTGGGGGTTGTGAGAAGGGTTGGGGAAGGGTTAAAGAAGCCTAAGCACACGCGCGGGTCTGTCCCCGCGCGTGAGCGCGCAGTCACGCGCGCAGAGGGGCGCAGGTGGGCGCGCGTGGGCACGCGCGGAATAGCGCGTCTGGGCGCGCGGCAGGGCGCCAGTGGGTGCAGGTGGTGCGTGTGCGTGCGCTTGTGTGCGCGTCCGTACGCGTGCAGGGGCCACGCGTGTGGCTGCCCGAGGGCTCGGGTAGGTGCCGGGGCACTCGAATATGCGTGCATATGTGCGTACTTGCATGCGTCCAAGCCCGTATGCGTTCATGTCTGAGTCTTTTGCATTTTTAGTTAATTTTAAATATTTTTATGTAGTTATACTCACCATTTTGGATGCCCTTGTCTCGCAGATCTTGGCGAATGGCCACGCAACGACCCGGGTTGCAGTGAGTGGGTCGATCCAACCTAGTTGGGAGGCGTTCGATGCATGACGACGTGCATTGCCCTCCCCTAGGGCACCATAACTGCATATTAACTTGTTTGAATATATGTGTATATTATTTCCTATCTTGTTAGGTTGCACCATGACATGTTAGATATCATATGCTAGGGTTATACATCCATGCATCATGTATAGGTGCCCATACATGCCTAGATACCATGTCACATGTTAGCATAACATTGATCCATACATGTTCCCATCTAGTTTAATTTAATTTAAGAGAGGGGGAGAGAAGGGGGAGACGTGGGGGCACGCAAGCACGCCCTTGACCACCTCAGCCTTGTGTGCTCTTCAGCTTGCTAAGCCAGAGGGAAGGGGGAACCAGGGAATCATGAGGAGGAGCTAGAGGAGGAGGAGAAGGAAGAGACAACTACAACAATAAAACATGCACACACACACCTTCCTCTTCATGCTCCTTATTCTTCTACCATCTTCTTCACCTCCACCAAAACACACACCACTAAAGGGCTGAGTCCAGGGGAAAGAGAGGCAAAGAGGGGGAAATGGTCAAGTCGGATGGAGAGAGGGTGAGGGAGAGAAAGAGAGAGACAAAGATTGCACTTTGGGGGTTGGTGGGGGGTTGACAAGTCAACCCAACCACACAACAAAACAAAAATACACCTTTGACTTGTTTCAAGAAATCCCCACTTAGTCATGTGCAAGCAATCTCACATCCCAATCCAGTAATGACCAAATCTGGATGTGATTCAGAACTGCATATTTTCTAAAACGTTACTAGAATTCGATGAAATTTTTATGAGTGGTACAAAAGAGTAATAGAACCCATAATATGCAATTAGATTTTTAGTCAGAGTATTCCAACTCACGTAGATAGCTTAAAAAAAAATAGGGCTCCAAATGACAAACCAAAATGGCTCCAAATGACACAGGCACAACTTTCTCCCACCCCCTAGAAAATTTAGTCCTTGAAATTTAAGGAAACCCAAAGGGAATAGCGAATGTTGTAAGTATCATGCATAGTCTTTTGTTTTTTGCTCCCAAGTGGCTTTAGGAACGGTCTTGGTGGGGATCCTCTTCTCACGTTGATCCATGATCTCGATCCACTGCTCCACGAATGACAAATCTGGCTCAAGGATGGGCCGCTCGAAAGGAAAGACATGAGTAGGATCGTGGACATAACGCTTCAACTGCGAGACAAGGAAAACATCTTGGGCATGAGCCAGTTGTGGGGACAAGGCTACACGATAAGCTATCAACCCAATCCGCTCAAGGATGAGAAACGGTCCGATGATGGGATGACTCAGCCTGCCCTGAATGTCAAAATAGAAGATGCCCTTAAACCAGGACACCTTCATGAAAATATAGTCACCAAACCCGAAGGTGAGCTCCAGGCGATGATGACCCACGTAGCCCTTCTGACGGTTCAAGGCGGTGCGGATGCACACATGAACCATCTTGGCCACCACATGGTCGAATAAATAATTTCTGGCCCCTGCAACTGGCAGTATCCAACCGTCCCAATACAAGGGAGGTATAAAATTGCTCCCATAGAGTGCCTCACACAGTTCTATTTGGATGCTTGAATAGCAGTCATTGTGGTAGGCAAATCCCACCGAATGGATGATGCCTCTTTAACTGCCCCACAGTCGAGCACGTAGGTACTTAGCATGTCCTCCAAGATCTAAATCATCCTCTTTGCCTGACCATTTGTCGGTGATGCAACACTGTACTTAAATGGAGGCTCACACCAAAGCTTGCCAAATGTTGCACCAGAACCTCGAAGTAACCCTCACGTTTCAACCTGAAATAGCACCGATCGGAGTGCCATGAAGACGAATAATCGCAGAGGTGAAGCGCCAAGGTGTCCAGAGACTTAGTCAGCGAGGAATGTGCGGACTTAGTCAGTCAGTCAATGATCACCCAGATGACATCATGACCCTACGTGACTTTAGCAAGCTCACAACAAAATCTGTGATAACCCACTCCCACATCCACTGAGGAATCTCGATGGACTGACGCTTCTCAACGTGACGGTGATTCTCAAACTTTGCCTAAGGGCATGCCAACCAAGGGGAAACAAAGTTACCCATGTCTCCTTTACATCACGCCACTAACAACCTCGATGAAGACTACCTCAAAATAGTCCACGGAGGCCCATTAAAACTTTTAACATCCATGAAGGCATCCGGCTTCTTCATCAACCTTGATGGAAGTACTCAAAACTCGTAGTGCCTGAAATGGGGACGAAAGGCCATCTATGGGATGTCTAACTCCTAGATCCAATTTGTAGTACCCTGCATGAAGATCGATCTATGAGAAGACACTCGCTCTCAGAGCTGGTCAAACATATCATCAATTCGTGACAAGGGGGTACCCGATCTCCAAAACCATATTGTGAGATAAATTTTCAGTCCATACACCGATTTGCCGAACCGAATACCAATTTTCAGTCCAAATACCATTTTTTCACTGAAACAATCAACACGCCATCATTTTGGCCAACTATCATTTTCGACCCAAACACTGTTTTTTTTGACGAAAAACCCATTTTTCGGACCGAAAAATAATTTTTCGACCGTGACGCCTTGATAAACCCAAACAACATATTTTGGGCCTAAACACCATTTTCTCACCCAAAACTGCATTTTGAGACCCAGACCAGCAGTTTTTGAAGTATTTATCCGAAAACCATTTTTTGACCCCAAGTAATGTAAAGTCCATTTTTTTTGACCCAAACACCAATTTTTATACCCAAATAATGGAAACACCATTTTCTAAAAATCGGAATTCCATTTCTCGAACCAAACATCATTTTTCATGCGAAGCACCAAATTTTGACCCAGACATCAATTTTTGGACCCAAACACCATGTTTTCCACCCAAACAACATTTTTCGGCCGAAACATCATTTTTCGACCGAAACATCATTTTCGACCCAAACTTCACCCTTTCGGCAGATACACCAGAGGCAGGGGGCGGCTAGTTCAATCTAGCCGCCCAGTGAGGGGCGGCTAGTTTAGGCTAGCCGCCCCTTGCCTGGGTTTTTTACCTGAAAACGGAGGGACCAGGGATGGTTAGTTATTTCTAGCCGTCTGGTGAGGGGCAGCTAGTCGGGTTTAGCCGCCCCCTGCCTAGGGTAGTCTTTGGTTCTGCTGCTGCTGAAAGTCCTTGCGAGTGGTTTGACCTTTAAGACATGTAAAAGCATCCTTTCCATGGACCAAGTGTTAAATCGTCCGGACTGTGCCCCTGCACTGACTTTCGAGCCCTTCTTGCTTGAATTGTCAAGGGCTACAATCCATCTTAAAGTAAAATGGAAATCGTATGCAAGAAAGGAAAGTGCGGGAAATCATGCTTTAGTACGCAAGGGAGGGATTCCAAGTGCGTGAGCGAAGAAAAATCATAAGTATGTGTGAAAGTGGGACAATTTCTTCTCAAGCATGTGCGGAAGGGAATGAAATGAGTGTAGATGGGGACAATTTTAATGTTGGTACGGGGGATCAACTTTAATATTTCATGAAAATCGGGTGCCTAGGTGTTTTGGAAAAGGAAAATGCGAGCTTATGCGTAAGTATAAGTGGCATAAGGGAGCATTTTAATTTTTCAATGGTCTTTTATGTGAGAGGGCAATGTTCTCGACTTTCTTAAGTAAAAGATACCATCTAGTCCCTATGGAGGGGCCGTTGTGGTCACTCATGTCCAAACCAGGATTGTATTTGAAAGATATAAGCCTTAGGTGTCAGTTTTTCTAGGTTCATGGTTCTCAAATGCTTGATTGTATTATTCTAAACATGCTGAAAAATCCATGAGTGTACCAGGAGTCAAGTAAGATAAGCTTCTTTTGGATAGGCAAGTTTCTAAGTGAACTCATGTGAGTGTGTGCAGTTGTAAACATGGAAATGGTCTACCCTTGGTCAAAATTTTGCCTTTACCGGTAGACATAGTTCAATTTTGAATCCCATTGCGAAATAAAAGGGGGGGGGAGAATGGGGTAAGAGTAATATCTTCCTTTTGGGCAATATTTTAGAATTGTCCCAGTCCAGCATATGTCCTACTTTCTAAGTCCCTCTAGCTTTCTTCTTTTTATCACTTCTTTATTTTGGGTGGAGAGTACAGTCCGTTGTTTAGACCTGTACTAGTATAGCCGTTTGTTTGGCATATACTTATGTATAAAGGCATGAAAGTCTGCTAAAGTAGAGAGTTTAACCCGTTCACTTGGGTGTTGTTTTTCTTTTGTTGGCCTGTCATTGCCTTTTTTTTATTTGAGGGTGGGGGGGGGGCTCTTCTGTTTTTCACCCTGATTCTTTTCATGCTTCCCCTCTAGAAGTGTTTGTATAGTGCGAGAGCCAGTTTTGGGACATATGCCTGGTCCAGGTAACTCCTCATTTTGACCTTGGGTTAATATGAGTGGGGCGGAAATAAGGGAGGTTTGCTTTGGGGTTTTAAAATTGTCCCAGTCTACGGGGTAGGCAATTTCTCTTCTATTAGGTAAATCAATTATCCAGTCATACATGCGTGAAGAAAGCAGCATGATTGGCTGATATGCGTTCAATTAAATACGAGTTTATCTTTGAGAGTCTTATAATTCTATCATCAAGTACTAAACGCTGGAAATTGTAGGAAGAAAGAATAATACTTCTCAAGTATTGAAAGCTATTCATGCATGGAATTTCTTTAGATAAAGTGCATTCCACGAACCTGAAACCTCGACTCCTTCACCATCTACCAAGCGGTAGGCATTCCCGGAATTGGCATGGGTGATCACATAAGGTCCCTCCCATGTGGGTTGTAACTTCCCTCTTGGGTGAGACTGTCTTGATGGCATGATTTGCCTAAGTACTAACTCCTCGATTTTAAATTTTCTTTCTATTACCTTCTTTTCAAATGCCCTTGCCACCCTTCTTTGGTAGGCATGGGCATGATCTACCGCTCTTAATCTTTTCTCGTCTCTTTTCCCTTTTTGGTATTTATGTTTTCGAGAATGTGGAAACAGATATATATATATATATATATATATATATATATATATATATATATACACATACATATATATGGTTTTGAAAAGGGTACAAGTTGGTAAATTGATATTTTTGGTTTTTGGAAAAAGAATGGAGATATAGTTTGGAAAACGATTTTGTTTTAGGAGGAAAGCATGGAAAGATAGTTTGTAAAACACTTTTGGCAGAAATCTTGGAAATACGGCTTTGTAAAACATTTTTTTTGAAGGAAAGTATGAAAATAAATCTTTGAAAAAATGATTTTGAGGGAAATCATGGAAATAAGGTTTTGTAAAACATTCTTGAAGTGAGTCATGGAAATAAGGCTTTGAAAAACATTTTGTTTTGAAGGAAAGTATGGAAAGAGATCTTGTAAGAACATTTTTGTTTAAAGGAAACATGGAAGTAAAGTTTTGTAAAACATTTTATGGTGAAGTATGAAATGATTGCTTGTTAAAACATTTTTAAAAGGAGCATGGAAATAAAGTTTTGTAAAACATTTTTAAGTGAGTCATGACTATTTTGTTTTTGATTTTTGGTGAATTTTTGGAAAGCTTCGAAACAAATATGTACAGGGTTGTGCTAACTAGAAAGTTGTTTAAGCAAATATTTTGCTTTTTTTTGTTTTGTTTTATTTTTTTAGAAGCAGGAAACAAATATGTACAGGTTTTAAGTTTAGAGTGAAAGCTGGTAAATAAATATTTTGAGTTTTTGGCTTTTTGGAAAGCTGTAAACAAATATTTACAGGATTTAATTAATAAGGGAAAGCTGGTAAATCAATATTTTGATTTTTTTTGTTTGGTAGGAAAGCTGTAAGTATGTACAGGTTGATGAAAGTGGGGGCTTACCCGGGGGGATCGGTCCCTAGTTCTTGGACTAGTACTGCTTCCTCGAGTCGGCTCCTTTTAGATGGCCAGCTGATGTCTGGTGGGGTCCCCTATTCCCGAACTCTCCCTCCCTGAGCCGCTTCAGGGGTCTTCCTTGCTAGAGCAGTTCTTCATCAGCGGAGCCTGGTTGCCAACATGCGAGCACCTCTAGCCGGATGCGCATGGCACAGACGCTCTAGTTACGGACTCGTGCCTCGTTGAAGCATGCCTCTCCCCAGATAAATATCACTCCTCCACGGTATGGGAAGCGAAGGCATTGGTGTCGAGTGAAAGAGACAGCTTCAATGTTGTCGAGCCACGTCCTTCTGACAATTAGTGGGTGGGGTGACCGAATGTTCATTACCATGCAGTTGACGATGGTGGAGACCGGGCCGATTTTTAGTGGGAGCGTGACCAATCCGCAAGCATTCTTGCGCGTGCTGTCGAAGGCGTAAATAAACTCGTCTGACGGTTCTAGTTTGGGGACCCTGCCTTCAAGCCTTTAGTAAATAGAAAAGGTGAGTACATTGGTTTCTGCTCCCGTATCGATGAGAATATACCTGTATTCTCTTCCTCCGAGTACGGTAGTGATTGCGAGGGGTGCGGAGCGTGCTCTGGCTTTCGCAACTTCATGGGGGAGGAAGGTGATTGGGTTGGGCTCTGTGTGATTGTTCACTGAACTCATGGTCCTGGCCGCTTCTTCCGAGGGTTAGTCGCCGTTATAAGGGGACCCAGGTGGGCTACCACCTTCATTCTCGCCTCCCGGGCATAGGGCTAGTGTGAACATGTTGTGTATTGCCCAGTTGTTCTCGTTCTCGTACTGGAGGCGTGCCTCTCCCCAAATTGTCAGTACATGACCCACGAAGGGCAGTCAGAGGCATTGGTGCCAGGGGAAACAGATAGCTTGGATGCTGTCCAACCATGGTCGTCCTAGCATCAACGGGTACCTTGTGTCGATGTCAGCCACGAAGCATGCCACCTCACAGATGAGGGGGCCGACGGATAGCTTGAATATTCTGGGGCCGCGCAGAGCTTTTCCCATGTGATTGAAAGCCTGGATAGTAGGGTGGGCAGTTTGAACGGGAGGGCGTCCGAGTCCGGGTATCTCCTGGTAGGTAGAGCACGTCATTATGTTCATTCCTGACCCTGGGTCAATGAAGATGTTGTTTAGCCACAACATCTGAAGTCATCCGCGGATGTGTAGGGGGTAGACTTGCAGTCTGGAGTCCGTGAGGTCTTTGTCAGTGAACGATATGGTCATTGGGCGGCGGGGGCCATCGACAGTGTCGGTACTTTTGGAGGACCCATTGTTATCCGGATGCAGATCATCCGACGTACATTCCCCTCCCTCAGGTCCTTCGCTGGCTCCTTCGGGAACCTCCTCAAAGGGCTCCTCCTCTTCGTCTCCGAGTAGGGCGAGGACTGCTTGTTCCTCTTCGCCATAGAGTATGGCGAAGTCATGATCATCGAGGTTCAGCTGGAAAGTCTCGTTCTGCCCCTCCTCCTCGGATTCCTCGGACATACTGTCATCAGTGACATCCTCCGAACTGCTTGGTTGTGGCGATGGTTGCCTCCCTCTCCTGACCATGTTTACTATGTGGGCTCCAGATGTGGATGCTTGGTTGTAACTTGGCAATGGGTCAGTAAATATGCCAAGTGGCTTGGAAGCTCGAGAATTGCCCTGGTTTAAGTGGCTTTTGATCATGGCCCAATCAAGGCACCTATCATCATTCAAGTCATAAATAAAATCCCAAAAAACAACGCATTGTTCTACGGTATGCCCATCCTATTGGTGGTATTGACAGTAACGCAGTATGCTGGCCTCGGGGAGTGGAGGCTTAGCAACTGGGAGGGAGATACTATTAGTGTCTATTAGCACCCTAAAAATCCTAGTTAGTGTTTCTGGGAGGGGAGGGTAAGAGTCCCTCTTTCCCACTCGTCTCTGATCATAGGATGTTGGAGGGGAGACCTCATTATAAGTACTTTGTGTAGGCTTCCTAGGATTTAGGTTTTGGTTCCTTAGGAAGGTGGAATAGAAAGGGGTCCTAGGCTGGCCTTGTCTTGAAATTATGGGGCTTTGGACCAGGGAACTCAGGATTACCAGGTTTTGTTGTGTTGGCACGGGGACGGGTACTGATCGAGTAGCGAAATTTTGGTTGGTTGGTCGAGGCGGCGCATAGCCAGATGGACCGGACGTGTACTGTCTTGGAGCAGTTCCTCGATCAGGAACTCGTGCTCCGTTCGGGTAGAGTGTCGATACTTGTGTAATCCCCTCTACCGTGGGGGTTTGTGCCTTACGAGGCGGTTGTCCAACCCAATGGCTGATAGGTGGGGACTGGGTTTGGACTACTGGGGCTGCACAATGGGAAATCCTGTTGTGGCGATCAATTAAAAGTTGATACGTAGTACAGTCTCCGTACGAAAGGCTCGTACGAAGCTCTGGACTCAGGCTCTGTAACATCATGTCAATTTCTTGACATTCTATGAGTTGCAGGCCGGTCCGGTGGACAAGTGTGCGCCACCGAGACACGTATTGTTTGAATTCCTCCCTAGGCCTCATTCTTTCTATGGTTAAATTTGAAATAGAGAGGGTTCTGATCCTCTGGTAACCGTAGCGGCCCAAGAACTTCTCTCTTACAACCGAGAAGTTCGACAAGTGGTCTACAGGGAGGGTAGAGAACCATTGCAACGCTTCTCCTTCCAATGATTTTTGGAAGAGGAAGACTAGCAGAGGTTGGTTATCTAGAAACAGTCGAGCGTCAAGATAAAAGACAGTTAAATGAATGTCTGGGTCTCCATGACCGTTATACCGGTGGAACTTGGGGATTTTGAAACCCTCTGGTAAGTGGATTGACGGGATCTATCTCAGGTTATGTAGAGACATGTCCTTGGGGGCTGAGGGACCAGTCTCGGAGAGAATTCTCTGGATGGTTTCGTCCAGCGTTTCTCCCCTGGCCTGGTAAGGGCCTGGGGTAGAAACGGTTGGGAACGTTGGATTCACGGGGGAAGGGGGGGTGAATGAAAAGATGCTCGGATTGATCGAGCAACTGGGTGTGGACGGGGTTTTGGGAATGGCCTTGGGGGTTTCGACAGGGGTCTCCTGTCTCAAGGTCCTGGTATGATGGTAGTCAGCGAGGTCATGAAACATGTGCTCTACGGATTGGTACCCTAGACTTGCCATCTTTTCCTCTAGATGGGTCAGGAATTGTGTGGCCTGACCCTCTTGGTGGATTCTCTCCTCTAATATCTCCTCTTCTATGTGGGATTCCATGATGTGGGTGGAACGATTTAAGGGAATGAATGCAGATATAAAGCAGTAAATAAAGCGGTAAAGAATTGCGCAGCGATGTGCGGCTTACAAAGCAGTAAAGGATTGTGCAGCGGTGTGCGGCTTACAAAGTAGTAAATGATGTTGTGATGCAAAGTAGAGGAGGATCTGATTCGAGGGGTGGGAAACTCTAACCTTCCTAGAGAGTTGATAGCATTCTAGTCAAGCTTATAAAAAAAGGGAGGCAGAAGAGGATTACCTTTTGTTGTTTTTCACGAGGGATGTCCCACCATGATCGCCGGATTTCTCGGTGTGGGAAAAATCCGCGTGTGTGGGGGTTCTTCGGGGATTCGGATTTGATGCGTGCCCTGGCAGGCTTGGTTGGATCGTCTCTCGGAAGGGTGGTGTCGTTCCTGGTTGAGGCTCCCGACAGCAGCTCAAGAGGATTCAAGGGTGTGTTTGATCGCCACCTGCCTTTTTGAAAAGCGGAAAAAGGTTGGGTCAGACTTGATCGCCTATGTGGGGTATTTGTGGGGTCTCCGCTCTGAGACACGGATATACCGTACACAGAGGTGAAAAATAGGTAATCCTATTCTGCTTCTAGGGCTTGACTAAAGGAGTCTTGGGACAAAGGGGGGGTGTGGATATGGGGCGGCTAATGGGTTTGAGCCGTCGGGTATGGGGCACTACTAGGGTTTAGCTGTCCAGGACCTGGGTTGGTCTGGGCAGAACTTCGGTAGGAAATGGGTTTGGTTTTGGACAGAGGTTAAGCTAGGTTTAACCCGGGTTTTTGGAAGGTGGAATGAGAGGGTGTTTTGTGTAGGGAATGGATTTTTCTCTCACAAACGGGGACTCTCTCTCTCTCTCTCTAGGGATTTCTAGTTGTGGAAGGGAATGTCTATCAAGTGACGATTGTGGATTGGAGATTGGTGGATGTTGTTTAAAGGCTTGGGACCTCCTCTATTTATAGAGGCAGGGGAATGTCGAGGGGGTAATAGAATGGCTTGGTTAACAGTGTGTTTGACTAGACCCCTCATTAATTCTCTGGTTCTTCTGTCAAGACCAGGTGAAGGGCGGCTAGTCCTAACCAGCCGCCCAGAATGGGGCGGCCACTTTCTGGTAGCCGCCCCCATCATGACCTGCCAAACGTCCCAACTCTGACAAGCAGAAGCTTGGGTCGGTTACTTGGATTGATCCGGCCAAGATGGGGTGGCTAAAGGTCACAACTCGTCGCAATGATCAGCATTTAATACTACTTTATGTCCCATCCAGGGAAGCGGTTCAGGGTCGGCCAGTGGGGCGGCTAGTGCCAACTATCCGCCTGGTATGGGGCGGTTAGTTAGGGCTAGCCGCCCCTTTCCAGGGTTTCTTAGGTTTTAGATTTTCTGGGGTTCTCTAGGTGGGTTTAGGGTTGGGGCCAGGTTTTTAGGTTTTGGACCAAGGGTTTAGTTTAGGGTTAGGGTTTGGGCCAGGGTGTGGATTAGGGTTATGGTTAGGTTTTCTGGTTTAGGGTTTAGGTTAGGGTTCCTGGTTTGGGCCAGGGTTTGGGTTAGGGTTAGGGTTTCCGGATTAGGGTTTAGGTTAGGGTTCCCGGTTTGGGCCAGGGTTTGGGTTAGGGTTTCCGATTTCCTGACTTTTGGTTTCCTATTAGATGCCCAAATGTGGGTTATTCTCAGGTGTTACTAGAAGTATTTATGTCTTTCTGGACGGTCACAATTGGGGTATCTAGAGGAGGGAGCTGAGGGAATTTTTCCTTTACTTCTTCGGCCATGTCCTCTTCTCGATGGCCACTGATAAGGTCTCCTTTCATTCCCTGTTGCTGATGAGGGACCTAGAGAACATGGGACGCTACGCTTGGGGAGCCACGATGCTCTCCCACCACTTTGCAGAGCTCTCGAAAAAGGTGAAGCGTGCCGGGGGTAAGAACCTCGGTGGTTTTGCTCGCTTTCTCCATGTATGTGTTTAGCGAGTAGAGGGTATTTTCTTGTTTGTTTAACTCATTTGACCTTGATAATTTCTACCTTGTTTTACAGATCTTCGGGTACAAGCACTTTGCGATTGACCACCCGACTCCGGCACCATTTAACCATGCTCTCCCTTGGGCCATAAGATGGGCACCCCAGGGATCTTCGCGCTTACACCGCCTCGCTCAGTTCTGAGAGACTTCGGTGCTTTTACGGAGGAAGAGTATATATTCTTCGAGTTCTTGAGGTTGTATTTGATTTTTCTTTTGACTAAGCATCCTTCCTATTCTTTCAGTGTTTCGTAGATGACTTGGAGGCCCTACGTGGAGGAGGAGGTCACCGAGGAGCTGTCGCGAGACATTTGGCTGATTTATTTCAATGAGGTCATGTTTCATGCGATCATCCGAGTCGTCTGCCAGCTTGGGTACCACCAGTGGGTGCCCGCTCCTTTGCCGCAGCGTCCCTCGATCCCCGTGGCTGGAATTCCTCAGGACACAAACCTCCTGAGGAATTATGCGACATATGTGGTGGGATGGATGAGTAGGGGGGACCTTGGTGGAGTGTCATCCCGAAGTGACCAGCAGCGAGGAGTACATGGCCTGGTACCGCTAGGAATATGCCAGCATCCTTGGGACTATGTAAGTTTTTCTCCTCTTCTTTTCCTTTCTCTTCTTCTCGTTAAGTATTTTTTTAAAATGATGTCTTCTTTTGTAGGTTGAGTTGAACACGCTGGAGAAGAAGCTCAATGCTACCAATGAGCATCTCCGAGCACGGACCAGGCAAATAGAAGGGTTGCGGGCGCAAATGGGACACTTGCAGGACAAGGTTCGGATCCTTGAGGCTCAGGTAGAAACTCTATCAAGAGCGAGGGCTGATGGTGCTTCCTCTTCTTCCGATCCTCCTCCAGCTACTGCTTCTAATCGAGAGCACTGGCGAAGGGATGAGCTAGATATGGCTCGGAGTGAGCTCTTTGCCGTTCGGATAGAGCTTGACCAGGCCAAGGAGAGGGCGGCGAGGGCCGAGGATGAGGTTGACCAGTTGAGGTCTGAGAGAGACTTGAGGGAGGAGGAGATGGACTAGCTGTGGTCTGAAATGGCCATGAGAGAGGGGGAGTCGGCTACTCTAACTCATGAGCGAGATCTTCTTCAGGGCCGGGTGGTGGAGTTGGAGTCATCGGTTGGGATGCTAGTGGATTGATGGGAGGCTTGGTCCGTTCTCTTCAAGCAGCCTGGGATAGGGATCGAGAGGGCAAGGTCACGGGAGTTGGAATAGAGGTTGAGGGTGGTCGAGGATCAGGCCAGAGGCACGGAGAGTCGCCTCCGACAGAGATTGGAGAGAAGGGATAGAGACATGCAGCAGGTTCATCTCTGGGAAGCGACTATGAGGGGGAAATTGGTTGGAGGGGGTTCTATGACTGAGGTGGATCTCGACCTTCTCTCGCTCTAGCCTGACCACTTGGTTTCTGCTTCACTGGAGCTACCTTAATTTTTCTATCATTCTTTTCATGTGAGAGGGCAATATTTCCAATCTTACTAAGCAGGAGATACCATTAAGTACCTATAGAGGGGCCCTTGTGGTCACTCATGTCCAAACCAGGATTGTATTTAAAAGGTTTAAGCCTGGGGTGTTGGTTTCTCAGGTTCATGGTTGTCAAGTGTTTGATCATATTATTCTAAGCATGCTAAAAAATCCATGAATGTACCATGAATCATGTCAAATAAGCTTCCATTGGACAGGCAAGTCTTTAAATAAACTCATGTAAGTGTGTGTAGTTGTAATCATAGAAAAGGTCTACTTTTGGTCAAAATTTCACCTTTCCTAGCAGACATAGTTCAATTTCAAAACTCCATTGCAAAAACAAAAGGTGCGGGGAAGGATTGGGGTAAGAGTAATATCTTCCTTTTGGGCAATATTTAGAATTGTCCCAGTCTAGCATATGTCCAACTTTCAAGGTCCCTCTGGCTTTCTTCTTTTTACCACTTCTTTATTTTGGGTGAAAAGTACAATCCGCTTGTTCAAATCTCTACTAGTATAGCCGTTGTTTAGCGTATACTGTGCGTAAAGGCGTGAAAGCCTGCTAAAGTAGAGAGTTTAACCCGTTCACTTGGGTGTTATTTTTCTTTTGTTGGCCTCTCATTGCCTGTTTTTTTTTATTTGAGGGGGGGCTCTTCTGTTTTTCACCCTGATTATTTTCATGCTTCCCCTCTAGAAGTGTTTCGATAGTGCGAGAGCCAGTTTTGGGATATATGCTAGGTCGAGGTAACTCCTCATTATGACCTTAGGTTAATACGAGTAGTGGAAATAAGGGAGGGTTGCTTTGGGTTTTTAAAATTGTCCCAGTCTATGGGGTAGGCAATTTCTCTTCTATCAAATGAACCATTCTTAAGCCATACGTGTGTGAAGGAAGTGGCATGATTGACGGATATGAGTTTAAATAACTACAAGTTTATCCTTGAGAGTCTTATAGTTCTATTATCTGGTGCTAAACACTAAAAATTGCAGGAATAAAGAATAATATTTCTCAAGTATTGACAGTTTTTATGCATGGAATTTTTTCAGATAAAGTGCTTTCCATGAACTTGAGACCTCGATTCGTTCGGCATCTACCAAGCGGTAGGCATTCCTGGAGTAGGCATGGGTGATCACATAGGGTCCCTCCCATGTGGGTCACAACTATCCTCTTGGGTGGGGCTTCCTTGATGGCATGATTTGCTTGAGTAGCATCTCGCCAATTTTGAATTTTCTTTCTGTTACTTTTTTTCCGAATGCCCTTGCCACCCTTCTTTGGTAGGCCTGGGCGTGGTCTGCCGCTCTTAATCTTTTATCATCTCTTTTTGTTGTGTTATATGTTTCTTTCAAAGCGTGTAAACAAATATATACAGGTTTTCTAAAAGGGAATGAGTTGGTACACAAATCTTTTGTTTTGAGAAAAGTATGAAAATAAAGCTTGTAAAACATTTTTTTGTTTGAAGGAAAACATGGAAATAAGGCTTGAAAAACATTTTTGTTCAAAGGAAAACCTGGGAAGAAGGCTAGTAAAACATTTTTGTTCGAAGGAAAACCTGGGAAGAAGGCTTGTTAAACATTTTTGTGCGAAGAAAAACCTGGAAAGTTACTTTGGAAAATGTTTTTGTTTTGGAAGAAAAGTATGGAAAGACACTTTGAAAGGCATCTTTTATTTTTATTATTTTTGGAAGAAAAGTATGGAAATATACTTCGAAAAACATGCTAAAAGATTATGAATATTTTGATTTTTGGTGAATTCTTTTTTGGAAAGCTTGAAATAAATATGTATAGGATTATGAAAGCGAAGACTAGTAAATAAATGTTTGAATTGATTTTTATTTATTTTAGAAAAGTTGTAAACAAATATGTACATGATGACGAATAGCGAAGACTAGTAAATAAATGTTTTGATTTTTGATTTTTTTAGGAAAGCTGTAAACAAATATGTACAGGATTAAACTAATGGGGGGCTTACTTGGGGGGTTCAATTCCCGGTTCCTGGACTTGTGCCACTTCTTCGAGTTCTCCCTCCCTGAGTCTCTTTAGGGGTCTCCCTTGTTGAAGCAGTTTTTCATCAGTGGAGCCTGGTTGCCAACATGCGAGCACCTCTAGCCAGATGCGCATGGCACAGACACTCCAATTTCAGACCCGTGCCCCGTTGAAGCGCGCTTCACCCCAAATACATATCACTCCTCCGTGGTACGGGAAGAGAAGGCATTGGTGTCGGGTGGATGAAACGGCCTCGATGCTGTCGAGCCATGTTTTTCAGACGATCAGGGGGTTGGGTGATTGGATGCCCATCACCATGCAGTTGACAATGGTGGAGACCGGGTCAATTTTTAGTGGGAGCATGACCTGTCCGTAAGCGTTCTTGCGTGTGCTGTTGAAGGCGTAGATAAATTCGTCTGAGAGTTCCAGCCAAGGGACTCTGCCTTCTAGCTTCTGGTAGGCGGAATATCTGAGAACATTCGTTTCCGCTATCGTATCAATGAGAATATGCTTGAATTCTCTTCCTCTGAGTGTGGCTGTGATTGCGTGGGGTGCGGAGCATGCTTTAGCTTTTGCGACTTCATGGGGAAGGAAGGCAATCAGGTTGGGTTCCATGTGATTGTTCACTGAGTTCATGGTCCCGGCTGTCTCCTCCGAGGGGTAGTTGCTATTATAGGGGGATCCTGGTGGGCTATCGCCTCTTTCTTCAGCTCCTTGGCGTAGGGTTCATGTGAACAGGTTGTGCAGTGCCCAGTTGTCTTTTTTTCTCGTACTGGAGACATGCCTCTCCCCAAATTGTTAGCACATGGCCCATGAATGGTAGCCGGAGGCATTGATGTCGGGGGGAACAGATGCCTTGGATGCTATCCAGCCATGGTCGCCCTAGCATCAAGGGGTACCTGGTGTCGATGTCGGCAACGAAGCATGCCACGTCGCAGTTCAGGGGGCCGATAGTTAGATCGAATATTCTGGGGCTGCGGAGAGTCTTCCCGGTATGATTGAAAGCCTGAATAGTAGAGTGGGCCGGTTGGACGGGAGGGCGGCCTAGTCTAGGTATCTTCTGGTAGGTGGAGCATGTCATTATATTCATCCCTTACCCCAGATCAACAAAGATGTTGTTCAGCCGCAACATCTGCAGTCACCCATGAATGTGCAGGGGATATACTCGCAATCTCAGGTCAGGAGGTCTTTATCAGTAAATGATATGGTCATCGGGCGGGAGGGGCTATCGACTGTATCAGTGCTCTTGGAGGACCCGTTGTCATCCGCATGCAGATCATCCGACGTACATTCCCCTTGTTCGGGTCCTTCGCTTGCTCCTTCAGGAACCTCCTCAAAGGGCTCCAATTCTTCTTCTTCTCCCAGGTTTTCCAGTCCGCTGTCGTCGGACTCAACATTGATGACTGCGGGTAGGGCGAGAACTGCATGTTCTTCCTCTCCACAGAGTACGGCGAGGTCGTGATCGTCGAGGTTCAGCTGGAAGGGCTTGTCCTCCCCTTCCCCCTCGGATAGGCTTCCATCTTTGGCATCATCCGAGCTGCTTGGCTCTGGTGATGGTTGTCTTCCCCTGACCATGTTGATCACGTGTGCTCTGGACATGGTGGCTTGGTTGTGACCTGGCAATGGGTCAATGAATATGCCAAGTGGCATGGATGCTTGGGAATTGCCCCGGCTCAGATGGCCTTTGATCATGGCCCAGTCAAGGCGCCTGTCATCATTATGGTCATAAACAAAGTCCCCAAAAATGATGCATTGTTCTACGGTATGTCCATGTTGTTGATGATATTGACTATAACGTGTCGAGCTAGCCCCGGGTAGTGAAGGCCTAGCATCGGGAGGGAGATGCTATTCGTGTCCATCATCACCCTGAAGATCCTAGTTAAAGTTTCTGGGAGAGGAGGGTAGGAATCCCTCTTTCCCATCCGTCTCTGGCCGTAGGATGCGGGGGGCCTAACCTCATTATAGGAGCTTTGTATGGGCTGGCTAGTGTTTGAGTTTTGTGCTCTTGGGGGAGCAGAGTAAAAGGGAGTCCTAGTTTGGGTTTGGCTGTGGATTATAGGACTCTGGAGTGGAGAATTTTGGACTGTGGGGTTTTATCATGTCGGCACGGGGGTGGGTACCGATCGAGGAGTGAAATTTTGATTAGCTTGCCGAGGCAGCGCATATTCGAAAGAACCGGGTGTGTACTGTCTCGGAGCCGTTCCTTGATCAGGAACTCGTGCTCCGTTCAGGAGAGTGCCGAAACTTGGGTAATCCCCTTTACTGTGGGGGTTTGTGCTTTACGTGGCGGTGTTGTCCAACCCAATGGCAGATAGGTGGGGACTGGGTTTGGACTATTGGGGCATCACAATGGGAAATCCTGTTGTGGCGGTCAATCAGAAGTTGGTGCGTAGCGCAGTCCCCGTATGAAAGGCTTGTACGAAGTTCTGGACTCAAACTCTGCAACATCATGTCAATTTCTTAACACTCCGTGAGTTGTAGGCCGGTTCGTGGACAAGTGTTCGCCACTGAGATACGTACAGTTCGAATTCCTCTTAAGGCCTCATTCATTCTACGGTTAGGTCTGAAATAGAGGGGGTCCTAATCCTCTAATAACCGTAGCGGCTTAAGAACTTTTCGCTTACAGCCGAGAAGTTTGACAAATTATCTATGGGGAGGGTGGAGAACCATTGTAGTGCTTCTCCTACCGATGATTTTTGGAAGAGAAACACTAACAGAGGTTGGTTATCTAGAAACGGCTGGGCGTCTAGATAAAAAGTGGTTAAGTGAACGTTTGGGTCTCCACGACCATTATACCGGCAGAATTTTGGGATCTTGAATCCCCCTGGTAGGTGGACAGATGGGATTTGTCTCAGGTTGTGTAGAGACATGTGCTTGGGGGCAGAGGGGCCAGTCTCAGAGAGGATTCTCCGGATTGTTTCATCTAGCATTTCTCCCCTGAGAAGGCTGCTTAGCGGTCCGAGGTTTGGGGGGGCCTGGTAAGGGCCAGGGGTAGAAATGGTCAAGAATATTGGATTGTGGGGGAAAGGGGGTAGAATGAGAAGATGCTCGGATTGACCGAGCTGCTGGGTGTGGACAGGGTCTTGACAGTAGCCTTGGGGGTCACGACAGGGATTTTCTGTCTTAAGTTTTAACTCGGTGGTAATCAGTGAGTTCATGAAACATGTCCTCCACTGATTGGTACCCTAGGCTAGCCATTCTTTCCTCTAAATGGGTGAGAAACTGCGTGGCCTGACCCTCTTTGGTGATTCTTTCCTCTAGTATCTCCTCCTCTAGGTGGGATTCCATGACGTGAGTGTGGAACGATTTAAGGCTGGGAATGGATGGAGATAGAAAGTAGTAAATAAAGTAGTAAAGGATTGCGCAGCTGTGTGCGGCTTACGAAAGCAGTAAAGAATTGCGTAGCTGTGTGCAGCTTATGAAAGCAGTAAAGGGGTGTGCAGAGTGTGCGGCTTAAAGCAGTAAAGATGTGTGATTTAAAGCGATAAAGTGATGCACAGTAGAGGAGGATCTGACTAAAGGGGTGAGAAATTCGTCAGGTGTTGAAAAATCCAGTGGAGCATGTGTGGGGGTTCTTTAGGGATTCGGATCTGGACCGCACCTTGGCGGGCTCGATCGGATCGTCTCTCGGAAGGGTTGTGGGGTCTCGTTCCCGGTTGAGGCACCCGACAGTGGCTCAAGAGGATTCCGGTGTGTGTGTGATCGCCACCTGCTTTTTTCAAAGCAGAAAAAGTTGGGTTGTATTTGAACACCTACGTGGGGGAGTTTATGGGGTCTCCACTCTAGGATACGGATATACCGTATGTAGAGGTGAAAAATTGGTAATCCTATTCTACTTTTGGCTTGGCTAGAGGAGTCTTGGGTCAAGTGGGGGTGTAGATAAGAGGGGGCTTGTGGGATGGAGCCGTCGGGTATGGGGAGGCTAGTTGGGATTAGCCGCCTATTGCCTGGGTTGATTTGGGTAGAACCTGGGTAGGAAATGGGTTTTTGCTTTGGCAGAGGTTTAACATGGTTTAACCTGGGTTTTGGAGGGTGGATTGAGAAGGTGATTTTGTGTATGGAATGGATTTTTCTCTAACAAATGGGACTCTCTCTCTCTCGGGATTTCAAGTAGTGGGTGTTGGAATGTGAATTGTTGTGGACTGAGGATTGGAGGTGTGGATGTTGTGAATCATAGATGATGTATTAGAAAGGCTTGGGACCCCCTCTATTTATAGTAAAAGAGAGGCAGGGGAGTGTCCAGGGGGTAATGGGATGAATTGGGTAATAGGGTGCTTGATTAGACCCTTCCATTAATTCTCAGCTTTTTCAATCAGAGACCAGGTGAGGGCTAGCTAGTTCAAACTAGCCGCACAGAATGGGGCGACTACTTCCTGGTAGCCGCCCCCCTCATGACCTGCCAAACGTCCCATCTCTGAGAAGCGGTGGCTTGGGTCGATTACTAGGATTGAACCGGCCAAGATGGGGCTTCTTTATGTTTCATCCAGGGAAGCAGTCTGGGGTCGATCAGGGGGCGCGGCTAGTGAAACTAGCTGCCTGGGATGGGGCGGCTAGTTAGGGTTAGCCGCCCCTTTCCTGGGTCCTAAGTTTCTCTAAGTGTTGGGATTTTCTTGTATGTGTTTTTCTGAGGATTTGTTTTCTAATTTAATGTCCAAATGTGGTTAATTCTAAGTGTTACTTGAAGTATTTACAAGCGCGAATGATGTAATCGACACCCTGCATCCATGAGATGCACTTGAATGGAATTCAGGAGAATTAATTGTTGTATCGGTTTTGTTAAACTGGTGGCTGTGGCATTAAGTTTGGTCTACCCGTGCTAGGCGCGTGTATGAACCACCAGTTGGGTTATATGCCTTTGGCTTATTTCTGCACGAGAGCAGAGGTAACTCCTCATGTCAATGTGATGCATATGCGTTGGAGTTCAAGCGTATTCGATATCATCGATGTGATTATCGAGAGTAGTTGACTTTCCCATAGGGTTCACTTTTCGAATGTTGGGTGCTTCCTCCCGACATCGTTGCGCATCAAAGCTACACGGTGTTGAAGCTGTCATGTATGGTACCACCACTTGTAGGTGCTATCGATGCGTATCGCGGTACACATCTGGCGAATGTACCGATCATGGGAGGCCGACAGGTAGAGGCTACGCGAGAGAAGGCTACCAGATGATATTGTGAGCGTGGAGTTGTTCTCCCCTTCGTCGGATCCATATTGAAGCTGCCTGGTGTTGTTGACCTGACAGAGGGCTCCCACCTGAAGGTACTACCAATGCGTTCGGTAGATGTACTGATCATGGGAGTATCCCAGGTAGAGACTACCCAGGAGAGGGCTCCCGGATGACGAAGGGTGTAGAGCAAAGGGATTTATCCCAAAATTACCTAGGGTCACCCCTCCAGGGGCTAGGGTGAGGATGAGTTGGGAGTCACATGGTCACGTGACTCTTATACCAATCAAATATGCTCCGGGTATGTGCCCTAATGCTTGAGGTATTATAGCCTATCTCTACCTCACAGCGGAGGGACTTGTTCTACTATGTATGTCTAACGCTTGAGGTATCGTAGTGTATCTCTACTTCGTAGCTATTATACTCGTTGTAAACTGTTATCTAGTAAGACCATGTGTTATGTTTAATAGTTTGCTCCTCCCCAAAGAGTCCCAAGAGTCTCCCTCCAGGAGTGAGGGTGAGGGTGAAGTCAGTTGCGCCACCACTGTCGGTGTGGGAATCGTCGGGTGTTGGGGAAAAATCCGATTGGGGGTGGGGGGTGCGTGTGTGGGGGTTCTTCAGGGATTCGGATCCGGTGCACGCCTTGGCAGGCTCGGTCGGAGCGTCTCTCGGAAGGGTGGTGGGGTCTCATTCCCGGTTGAAGCGCCCGACAGCGGCTCAAGGGGATTCTGGTGTGTGTGATCGCCACCTGCTTTTTCGAAAAGCAGAAAAAGTTGGGTTGGATTTGATCGCCTTGCGGGGGAGTTTGTGGGGTCTCCACTCTGAGACACGGATATACCGTACATAGAGGTGAAAAACAAGTAATCCTATTCTGCTTCAGGGCTTGGCTAAAGGAGTCTTGGGATAAAGGGGTGCAGGTGGGGTGTAGATAACGGGCGGCTAGTGGGTTTGAGCCGTCGGGTAGGGGGCGGCTAGCTGGGGTTAGCCGTCCAGGACCAAGGTGAATTTGTGCAGAATCTGAGTAGGAAATGGGTTTGGTTTTTGGGAGAGGTTTAGCTGGGTTTAACCTGGGTTTTGGAGGGTCGATTGAGAGAGTGGTTTTGTGTAGGGACGGGGTTTTCCTCTCACAAATGGGACTCTCTCTCTCTCTCTAAGGATTTCAAGTGGGCATTGTTTGTGGATTGGGAATGTAAACTCTTGATGGGAATTGATGGCTTATCTAGAAATGTTTTGAACCCCCTCTATTTATAGTAAAAAAGAGGCAGGGGAATGTCCAGGGGGTAATAGAGTGGCTTGGTTAATAGTGTGTTTGATTAGACCCCTCATTAATTCTCTAGTTCTTCTGTGAGAGACCAGGTGAAGGGCGGCTAGTTAAAACTAGCCGCCCAAGATGGGGCGGCTACTTTCTGGTAGCCGCCCCCATCATGACCTGCCAAACGTCCCATCTCTGACAAGCGGTGGCTCAGGTCAGTTACTTGGATTGATCCGGCCAAGATGGGGCGGCTAAAGGTCACAACCCACCGCAACGATCAGCATTTAGTGCTGCTTTATGTTTCATCCAGGGAAGCGGTTTGGGGTCGGCCAGGGGGGCGGTCAGTGGAAACTAGCCTCCTAGTATGGGTTGGCTAGTTAGGGTTAGCCGCCCCCTTTCCATGGTTTTAGGTTTTGGGCCAGGTTTTAGGGTTTCTAGGGTTTGGGCCAGGGTTTAGGGTTTCTGGGGTTTGGGCCATGGTTTAGGGTTTCTACGGTTTGGGCCAGGGTTTAGGGTTTCAGGGGTTTGGGCCAAGGTTTAGGGTTTCTTGGGTTTGGGCCAGGGTTTAGGGTTACTGGGGTTTGGGCCAGGGTTTAGGGTTACTGGGGTTTGGGCCAGGGTTTAGGGTTTATGGGGTTTGGGTCATGGTTTAGGGTTTCCGGTTTTCTGAAGTTTGTTTTCAATTTGATGCCCAAATGTGGGTAATTTCCAGGTGTTACTTGAATTATTTTCGTCTTTCTGGACGGTCAAAATTGGGTCATCACCCATATTTTTCTTGAAAGGAAATTGCCTTAGCATTAAATTGTTGTAATGGTGTTTGGTTTTCAGCCACTCACTTAGCTTGTAGCTCACCCCTCGCATATTGTTTCTTTTACAGGGGCAGTGTTGGGCGTGGAGCTGGAGCTTCCCTGTGGTGTGGTCCTGCGTGCATGTAACCGCCCCGTCTAGCGGATTGGCGAGTGTGAGGCTGTTTGCAGTCCTAGAATTATGTATTTATAAATTGTGCGTGTTACAATGGTTGTATTTATTTGGACTAGACTTGGCTCTCACAGGACATTGACAGTGTATTCGAGTCTTTAATAATATTTTTTGGTTGACAAACTTATAGATATTTTTATGCTTCCGCATTTCAGTTGAGTTATAAGTTATCATTGCTTTGCCAGCTTTGTGTGTTATTTATTGGAGTCATTGTTGACCTCTTGTATTGATAGTTGATATTTCATATTTTCCACGTCTCTAGGACGGCCGCCGTGGGGCGTGACAGATATAACATACAAGGCTGACAAGGCGATAATTGATAGCTCAATTGAAATGCGGAAGCATAAAAATACCAATAAGTCTGTAAACTAAAATATTATTACAAACTCGAATACACAATCACTGTCCTGTGAGATCCATGCGTGAGATCCAACACGCACGATTAACAAATACATATGATACTAGGACTATTGATAGCCTCGCACTCGCCAATCACCAGACAGGACGCTCCACGCACGCATGACCACGTCACATGGAAGCTCTAACTCCACGCCCAACACCGCCCCTGTGGAAGAAACAGTACGCGAGGAGTGAGCTACAAACTCAGTGAGTGGCCAGAAGCCAAGCACCAACACAACAATTTAATGTTAAGGCAATTTCCTTTCAAGCAAAACATTCATGGAAACCCAATGGATAATAAGGTCACGCGGCGGCGCGACCACACCTCACCCTCGCCCTCGCCCTCGCCCCCGAAGGGAAACACATGGGACTCATGGGGAGAGACCAAACTGTTTGTCTAAGAGACGCGGGATTACTAGTCCACACAACACTACTAGATTATATGCTTCGAGGTAACCACACAGCAATGTCTCACAACATCGATACATAACCGGACCCAACAACTATGGGAACGAACGAACAAGCGAATGAGTCACATAGCAACGTGACCTCACCTCACCCCTGCCCCCGAAGGGAAAATCATGGGACACTCGGGGAGAAAGAAACTATTAACCATAACACTTGGTGTTACTGGATAACATAATATAACAAGTGTTAGGCCTGTGTCATTTAGAGTCCTATTTTCGATCGGAGTCGCTAAAACTTTGGTTTTTAGCTACCTGCTAGGACTGGAGGACTCTGATTGAAGATATAACTGCATATTATGGGTCCTGGTATTGTTTAGTACTGCCCATAAAATTTTTGTTTAATTCCGATAATGTTTTTGGAATTATGCAGTTTCAGATTGGCATTCGGATTTGATTTTGTAAAAATCCAAGATGATGAGATAAAAATCCGATATTATTATGATATGTGCTATTTTGAGATAGCTTCCATATAGAAGTGGAATTGGATCAACTGGATTCGTATATCAAATGATATGGGTATTTTTCCGTGTATACCCCGAAGTTGAGAAATCCAGGCAGCAGCCCTGTAAGATGTTTAGCCTAGATTTTGGAATAGCTGAAGAGGTTATTTGATCTGGTGTAAACATGAAAGCTGTAGACAATATTCTTAGCTTTCTAATGCCATTGGAATCATGTAATTTGGAGCTGTATTGAGGAAGTTATGGCCGTTTAAGTAAAGGCTGCGCAGAGGCTTTAAGTCCGAGGATGACTTGGTCATTCACTCCGACTTGGCCTATTTAAACCCCCCAAAAACCCACGACTTCCTCTGATTCCAGCCCTTTGTGTGGGATTTTTTTTGATGAAGAAGATGATGGAGTACATGGAGGAGGTGGTACAAGAGGAGGATGAAAAAGGTGTGCATGTTTGGTGGTGGTTACCTCCTCCCTCTCCTCTCTCTCAAGTCCCTCTAATGTTTTCCCCTCTTATTTGGGCCAGCCCTTTTATGGGTGATCAGCCCCCCCCCCCCATGTGTTTGTTGATATGCTTGAGTGAAGAAGAAGAAGCAAGGGAAGCTAGATGGAGGTGGTGGTAGCGGTGGTGGTGGTCGAGGTAGTCAAGGGTGCGCTTGCGAGCCCCTACATTTCCCCCTACTCTCCCCCACTCATTTGGGTGAGTTTCATCTTCTTTAATTGGTTTTTATGCATGCTAGAGTGGTTGGGGAGCCTTACATGAGATGTATTTGGGTTTGGGTGCTTGTGGGGGGCTGGGGAGGGGTGTTGGACGGCTGGGCGCACGCGCGGGGCCGTCCGCGGGCTTGCGCGCGCAGGCAGGCGCGTAGGGGGGCGCAGACGGGCGCACAGCTCACCCCTCGCGTACTATTTTCCTTTACAGGGGCGTTGTTGGGCGTGGAGCTGGAGCTTCCTTGTTGTCGGTATGTAAAACTGGGGGTTCTGCGAACTTGGTCCTGGTCCGTCTCGCGACTGATCAGATCACCGCCCGGAGAGTCGTTTCTGAGCCGCCCGACTGCTTCTCAGAAAAGACGGGGTTTTGTCTTGATCGCCACCTGCTTTCTCAAAAAGCAGGAAAAGTTGGTGTTGGATTTGATCGCCTTGCGGGGGGAGTTTGTGGGGTCTCCGCTCTGAGACATGGATATACTGTACACAGAGGTGAAAAACAGGTAATCCTATTCTTCTTCCGGGCTTGACTAAAGGAGTCTTGGGACAAAGGAGTGTGGATATGGGGGGCGGCTAGTGGGTTTGAGCCGTCGGGTATGGGGCGGCTACTAGGGTTTAACCGTCCAGGGCCTGGGTTGGTTTGGGCAGAGCTTTGGTAGGAAATGGGTTTGGTTTTGGGCAGAGGCTAAGCTAGGTTTAGCCCGGGTTTCTGGAGGGTGGGATGAGAGAGTGTTTTTGTGTAGGGAATGGGTGTTTTCTCTCACACAAGAGGCTCTCTCTCTCTCTCTAGGGATTTCTAGTGTGGATTTTGTGGTTTGAAGGATGTTGGGATTTTTTTGGTGATTGAAGATGAATTGGTGATGTTGTATTTGGGCTTGGGACCCCTCTATTTATAGTAAAAGAGAGGCAGGGAAATATCCCGGGGGTAATGGAGTGGGTTGGCTTCGATTAGACCTCTCATTAATTCCCTGGTTCTTCTGTCAAGACCAGGTGAAGGGCGGCTAGTTCCAACTAACCGCCCAGGATGGGGCGGCTACTTTCTGGTAGCCTCCCCCATCATGACCTGCCAAACGTCCCATCTCTGACAAGCGGTGGCTTGGGTCGGTTACTTGATTTGATCAGGCCAAGAGAGGGCGGCTAAAGGTCATGACCCGCCGCAATGATCAGCATTTATTGCTGCTTTATGTCCCATCCATGGGACTGGTCCAAAGTCGGCCAGGGGGCGGTTAGGGGGGGCGGCTAGTTCAAACTAGCCGCCTGGTATGGGGCGGCTAGTTAGATCTAGCCGCCCCTTGCCAGGGACACAGGGTTTTTGGGTCTTAGGGTTAGGGTTAGGGTTAGGGTTTCCGGTTTTAGGTGTAGGTCAATGCTAGGGTCAGGTTTTCCGTTTTAGGGTTTCTGGCTAGGTGTAGTTTAGGGCTAGGGTTTGGGTTTCCGGTTTCCTGAATTTTGGTTCTCTACTGGATGTCCAAAAGTGGGATATTTTCGGGTGTTACTTGAAGTATTTCTGTCTTTCTGGACGATCAAAATTGGGGTATCTACAATTGTCCCTCATCGGACGGAGTCTTTGTGCGAAGCATGAAAGACTTCGACCGATGATAAGGAAAGAGACCCCTATTTTGGCCGGCCCGACCTTCAAGGAGTTGTGCCAATACGAGCAGTACTACTCGGGGAGTTGATTTAGACCGTCAGAGGCTAGGTCTTGACTTAAAATTTTTATCTGAGATGATGATCCAGGTGGAAGGCGGGGAAAAGTAAATGGTGAGTGATCCAACCCGCGGTCAGGGTTCTTAGCTATCGTGTATGGAGCAGCCCAGCGTCAGTTTCCTCGTGCCTACCGTTCCCGTGCTTGGGAAAACTCAGCAAGGAGGGGATATCGCTGACAGAAAGCAATTAAAAGTTGAGTTTGGGTGAATTGGATCATCCGAAGGATAAGAACTCTGGAAAAGAACCAGAACTGAAGAAATTCAAATTTGAGTGGTACTGAACGTGTGGCAAAACTTCGGGAAAGTCGTGTTTGATCAAGTAATGTCTGGAAATAAGCCAACACATGGCTGTTTGGTTATGGAGAACTTTTGAATTTTAGGGCTGAAAGAAGAAATGAAAGAGAAAACTGGGAGGGGCGGCTAGTTGTAACTAGCCACCCGAGAGGGGGCGGCTACTCGTGGGTAGCCGCCCCATGACTGGGTCCCTTATAACCGAAAAGGACCCTCTCTCTCCCCATACATTTTAAAATGGTTCCTCTTCCCTCCTTTCTTCTTCTTCTTCATTTAAAATCGAAAATCCTTGATTTTAGAACACCTTCAACCCTTTGTTTTTGCCTTTCATCATCCCTTTCTTCTTGATTTTGAAGCCCTAGATTTTCTTTGGGTTTTTTCCTTGTGCGAAATCGGAGGAGATGACGAAGGAGAAGAAGATGACTTCGATGATGAAGCGCCTTAGGTCTTCCCGAGAGCAGAGAGGGGCTGTCTCGGGGTCTAGTTCATCGGGGAGTGATCGGGTGGAGAAGGAGGTCGTGAGGGAGGTCGTGGGTGCGGCGGGGGTGCTGTTAGTAGATACTGGTGCGGCTAGGGGTACGGGTACGTCTTCGGGGGCTGTCCCGGAGGTTGGGGGTGTTATGATAGGCTACTCACGCAAGAGGAGGCGTGGGGATCGACCGGCAGTGGTCGAGGAGGTGGTTTCGGGGGTCGGGGGATTGGTTGGGGGTGCAACGGAGGGAGGGGTCGAGGCCGAGGGGGTGAGTGAGAGTGAGAGGGTGTCATTGGACGCCATTATTGGGATGTTAAATAGGGAGGCCATGGAGGCCAGGGCAGCAGAGGAGGAGAGAAGAGCTATGGGTGTTTTTGAGGGCTTAGCCTCCGGTGCGGCGGGCACGGAGGAGGTAGGAGGGGCTGATGTTGGGGAGGAAGCCGGGGAGGCCGAGGGTGTAGACATGGGGGCCGCGGAGGCCGGTGTTGGTACTGGGGCTGAGGCCGAGGAGGCCGTGTTTGAGGAGGACGAGGAGGGGGATGACGATGGGATGGACGATCCCGACGAGGCCGAGGTGGACGCTCCTGGGTCCACGCGGGCCATGGTATGTTCCCAACCTTTGTCTTACCCTTTTATTTATATGTGTATGTCTTTCGTGGTATAAATAGGTGATAGTGTGTGATATGTGTGTCTAATATGCATGAGTAGGTAGTAGTGAGTGATATGTGTGTCTAAGATGCATGCTTGTATGTATAGTTTGATCACGGTGGGATATTGTAAGCATGCGAACGGGTTCGTGTTGAAGAAGAGGAAAAAAAGGGGAAGGGGACAATTTTTACATGTACACCCGTGCTTGTTGTATGCATATAAAAGAAAGAGGAGTGATACGGCTAGCATGCTTGCATTTGATGCTTTTCTACCTGTATGTGACTTCGTATGTGTTTGATTGTGGTAGAGCATGGGGGAGTGTACGCATGCATTTCACGGGTCCCAGTTTTATATTGCTTAGGTGTGTTTAGGGAAGGTATAAGCATGATAAGCTATGATGTAAGGAAGCCTGTGAGTGGTGACCACGGTGGGATATGTTGATGTTTGTCTAGTATGCGTGATCATATGAGGAGTGTAGCTTCTTACTTTCATGCTTTTGTTTCTATATTTAGCATATTTTTGCTAAGCATGGTTTAACATGATTTCGTAAACTTGGATTCTTACCTTTCAATCGCTTTTAAACTAACCCGTGTTCCCTTCGTTCGTTTTGTAGAGACCGAACCGTATTCGGGCCTTATGGCATGGGACGAAGAGATGGTACGATGCCTTGGGGCAGGGGGAGAGGAGTTTGGTGGATGGAGCGGGCTTCCGTTCCTTCTTCCTGATCGAGCCATTCCACGTCCACCGTCCATATGTGGAGGCCTTGGCGGAGAGGTGGGATCCGGAGAGTTGCACGTTCATTCTCCCTACCGGTGCTGTCATGCCGACCCTTGAGGACGTTCATTGGATCACCGGCCTTCCAGTCTCGGGGGAGGCAGTGATTGCGGCCACTCTTGCGGACTACAGGGGGCTTTTCCGAGAGTTGATCGGGAAATGGGAGTTCGTGGAGCGGGAGCGGACACTGAACCGGATCCCTTTGGGGCGGCTTTCGGGGCAGTACGGCCTCGGTTCCTTTACCGAGCGCCAGAAGGGCGAAGCTGCAGCTAGCTTTGAGAGGAGGCGGGCGATGATTGAGGCGAGAGAGGCAGCCGCGTGTCCACAGAGGGCACGGAGGGAGTTGAGAGCGTTCTTCCTATACTTCTTCGGCCGGGTCCTCTTTTCGACGGCCTCTGATAAGGTTTCCTCGCATTCTCTCTTGCTGATGAGGGACCTGGAGGGCATGGGGCGCTACGCTTGGGGAGCGGCGATGCTCGCCCATCTTTTTGTGGAGCTCTCGAAGAAAGTCAAGAGGGCCGGGGGAAAGAACCATGGCGGCTTTGCGCCATTTCGTCAGGTACGTGTAAGTGAGCTGTAAATGTCTCTTCTTTGGCTTAGCTCTCTTTGATCGTGACGATTCCTCTCTTGTTTTGCTAGATCTTTGGGTATGAGCATTTCTCCATTGATCACCCGACTTTGGCTCCGTTCGATCGTGCCCTCCCTTGGGCCATGAGATGGGAACCCCGGGGATCTTCCCGCTTGCACCGCCTCGCCCAATTCCGAGAGGCCTTCCGCGTCTTGTCGGAGGAAGAGGTATTAGTTTTCTTTGAATTTCTTTGGCTTGTATTTGGTTTTCTTTTGACTAAGCGCTCTTCCTATCTTTCGATGTTTTTTCTTTAGATGACGTGGAGGCCTTACTCGGAGGAGGGTCCCGAGGCCCTGGCGCGAGACGTTTGGCTGATCTACTTCAATGAGGTCTTGTTCCATGCGATCAGCCGGGTCGTCCGCCAGCTTGGGTACCATTAGTGGGTGCCCGATCCTCTTCCGCGGCGCCCCTCGATTCCGGTGGCCGGGATTCCTCGGGACACGAATCTCCCGAGGAATTACGCTACGTACGTGGCAGGATGGATGGGTCAAGGCGTCTTGGTGGAGCGTCGTCCTGAGGTAACTTCGAGTGACGAATACCTAGCTTGGTATTGTCGGGAGTATGCGGGTATCCCCGGGACGATGGAGGAGGAGATCCCGGACGCTTATGTAAGTTGAAAAATCCTTTTTCCTTTCCTCGTTCTCTCTTGCTTGAGTATCTTTCTGAATGGTATTTCTTTTTGTAGGTTGAGTTGAATGAGATGGAGAAGAGGCTCAAGACCGCCAATGAGCACCTCCAAGCGCGGGCCAGGCAGATAGAGGCCTTGCGGGCACAGAGAGGACGTTTGCAGGACCAGGTCCGGGTCCTCGAGGCTCAGGTGGATGCTCTGTCGAGAGCGAGGGCCGACGGTGCTTCTTCTTCTTCCGTCCCTCCTCCTTTCGTGGTTTCCGAGCAGGAACTCGAACTGACGAGGGAATTGGATGTGGCCCGAAGCGAGTTGACAGCCATACGGATGGAGTTGGGCCAGGTGAGGGGCAGGGCTTCTCGGGCTGAGGAGGAGGCGGACCGGCTGAGGTCCATGGTGGCCTTGAGAGAGGAGGGGTTCATTACCCTAGGCCATGAGAGGGACTCCCTCCAGATGAGGGTTTCGGAGTAGGAGGCTTCGGCGGGTGTTCCCGGAGGTTTGATGGGAGACTTAGTCCATTCTCTGCAGGCGGCCGGGGATAGGGACCGAGAGGCACTCAGGGCGTCGGAGGCGAGGGCGCGGGAGTTGGAGGAGAGGTTGAGGGCCGCCGAGGATCGGGCCAGAGGGACGGAGAGTCGCCTCTGACAGAGATTGGAGAGGAGAGATAGAGATATGCAGCAGGTCCGTCTCTGGGAGGCTACTATGAGGGGGAAATTGGTTGGAGGGGTCTCCATGACCGAGGCGGACCTCGATTTTCTTCTACTTGAGCCTGACCATTCTCTCTCGGCTTCCTTGGCTACTGGGGCCACCTTCAGCCGTGCCTCTCGTCCTTCGGTGTCTCGGAGTCGTGGGATATACGCGAGGGCCGCGTCTTCGGTTCGAGAGACTCCTGCCGCTCCCGATGCTCCAGAGGTTCAGTCTTCTCCTTATCTACCGCTCCCTTCTCAGCCAAGTCAGGACGTTCCTCCTACTGAGCCTCCAGCGGATGACGATACGCCAAGGTATAGCTTCTTTGTGTCTTGGTTTTAATAGAAGAATAGTACATATGCGATGAATTCATGCTTTTCTTCTTTTGTTTTTGTTTTAGGTGATATTTCGGTGAAGTATAGCTCAAGACTTCGGAGTTTGGAGCTCTTGGTGGACCTATCTCTTTCTTACTTTTTGCATTTTAGGTGTTTTTAGAAGACAATTTACGTTTATGGTCATGGTGGGACAATTTAATTTCTTGTTTGTATGCATGGTTTGGTATAGTTTAGCATGGATGTTTAATGTTTTTTAGAAAGCCTTCCTAATCTATAGGGATGTGTATGTGTGTGGATGAATGAACTTGGTGTTTATAGGTTTTGATTCATGGATGGATGTAGAATTCTAATATATAATCATTATAGTATGGTATCGATACAGGTCTTGTGTATGAATATGTGTCTAAAATGTGTGTATGCATGTTTAGGAAAGGAATGTTTTGACAGGTATTCAAAGGAGTTGAAGAGTTGATTGAGGCCGGGACTGACAGGGCAGATGGGGTAGCAGGTGAGGGGCGGCTAGTTGCGTTTAGCCGCCCAGTGAGGGGCGGCTACTTGCATTTAGCCGCCCCTTGCCTGGGTTTTTACCTGGACAAGAGGGCAGGGGGCAGGGGTGGCAAGTATAAATTAGCCGTCTCCAGGGGGGCGGCTAGTCAGGTTTAGCCGCCCCCTGCCTGGGACAATTTTCTGGTTTTGCTTCTTGTCTGCTGCTGCTGAAAGTCCTCCTGAGTGCTTTATCCTTCGAGACCTATAAAAACATTCTTTCCATGGACCAAGTGTTAAATCCGTCCAGATTGCGCCCCTGCACTGACTTTCGAGCCCTTCTTGCTTAAATCGTCAAGGGCTACAATCCATCTTAAGGCGGAATGGAAATATAAATGCGAGAAAGTAAAGTGTGGGAGACCAGGCTTTAGTGTGCAAGGAAGGGATTCCAAGTGTGTGAGTGAAGAAGAACTTATGTGTAGGAGGTGGGGACAATTTCTTCTCACGCATGTGCGGAAGGGCATGAGGTGAGTGGGGACAATTCTCATATGAGTGGGGACAATTTTAAATTTCGTGGGGACAATTCTCATATGAGTGGGGACAATTTTAAATTTCGTGGGGACAATTCTCATATGAGTGGGGACAATTCTAATATTCGGGGGGGGGGGGGTTAACTTTAATATTTCAAGAAAATCGGATGCCAAGGTGTATTGGAAAAGGAAAATGCAAGCTTATGCGTAAGTATAAGTGGCATAAGGGGGCATTTTAGTTCTTCAATGACTTTTTTAGGTGAGAGGGCAATGTTCTTGATTTTCATAAGTAAAAGACACCATCAAGTCCCCATGGAGGAGCCCTTGTGGTCACTCATGTCCAAACCAGGATTGTATTTGAGGGGTATAAGCCTTAGGTGTCGATTTTCCTAGGTTCATGGTTTTCAAATGCTTAATCGTATTATTCTAAATATGCTGAAAAATCCATGAATGTACCAAGAGTCAAGTCAAATAAGCTTCCTTTGGATAGGCAAGTTTCTAAGTGAACTCGTGTGAGTGTGTGTGTAGGTGTAAACCTGGATGTGATCTACACTTGGTCAAAATTTCGCTTTTCCCGGTGGACATAGCTCAATTTTGAACCCCCATTGCAAAAAATAAAAGGGGAGAGGGTGAATGAGGTAAGAGTAATATCTTCCTTTCGGGCAATATTTTAGAATTGTCCCAGTCTAGCACATGTCTTACTTCCTAGGTCCCTCTGGCTTTCTTCTTTTTACCACTTCTTTATTTTTGGGTGGAAAGTACAATCCGTTGTTTGGATCTGTACTGGTACAGCCGTTGTCTAGCGTATACCGTGCGTAAAGGCGTGAAAGCCTACTAAATAGAGAGTTTAACCCGTTCACTTGGGTGTTTGGCCTCTCCTTGCCTGATTTTCTCTTTTTTTGCTTTTTTTTATTGATTGTTTTGATTTGAGGGGGGGGGGCTCTTCTGTTTTTCACCCCGATTCTTTTCATGCTTCCCCTCTAGAAGTGTTTATATAGTGCCGGAGCCAGTTTTTGGGACATATGCTAGGTCCGGATAACTCCTCATTTTGACCTAGGGTTAATACGAGCGGGGCGGAAATAAGGGATATTTTGCTTTGGGGAGTTTTTGAATTGTCCCAGTCCACGGGGTAGGCAATTTTTCTTCTATCAGGCAAATCTAGTCCAGTTATACGTGTTGTGAAGGGAATGACATGATTTGGCGGAAACGTGTTCAAATAGATACGAGTTTATCTTTGAGAGTCTTATAATTCTATCATCAAGTACTAAACGCTGAAAATCGCCAGAAGGAAGAATAATAGTTCTTAAGTATTGAAAGCTTTTCATGCATGGAATTTCTTCAGATAAAGTGCATTCCACGAACCTGGAACCTCGACTCCTTTGGCATCTACCAAGCGGTAGGCATTCCCGGGATAGGCATGGGTGATCACATACGGTCCCTCCCATGTGGGTTGCAGCTTTCCTCTCGGGTGGGGCAGTCTTGATGGCATGATTTGCTTAAGTACTAATTCCCCGATTTTGAATTTTCTTTTTATCACCTTCTTTTCAAATGCCCTTGCCACCCTTCTTTGGTAGGCCTGGGCATGGTCTGCCGCTCTTAATCTCTTTATTTTTTGTTGTTTTGTGTTTTGTGTGTTTTTTTTTTTAAAGCGTGTAAAGGTTTGGAAATAGTAAAGCATGTGAAAGATAGTATACGTAACACTGAAGGATGACCTCCAGGAATGATAGTGCAAGGTGAGTCCTCTATGGAGGCTCAAACTTCAGGATCTTTAGGGGAATGATACTTGAATTTTCTAATGTATCATTCATCGTGTATCGATTTTCCTCTATCTTGAAGCGCGTTTGACGCCTTCTCAACCACTGTTGTTCAGCGTCTATTCTGACAGCATCTATCAGAATGTCAAAACCTAAAAGATATTGAAAGCGCGGGTGGCCCTTGCTTTGCCATGGACCCTTAGTAGGAGGAGAATCTTTCCTCAAAGGTGGGTCAGTCAATAAAGATGTGGATAAGGAAAAGCAAGTCACAGGGGCGACTATTGACTGAACAAGTGCAAGGGAGCAAGGTTTATCATAATATTGAGGCCCTAATGATGGTGAGGGTGAAGACTCTTCAACTGGAGTAATCAGGGGCTTATGGGTCTAATATAGAATAATTGATTTAGATATTGCGGGAGAATCCGGAGGAAAGAGCTCCTTAGGTAGATGAGATGGCAAGTCTGGTAATTTGGATGGCTTGACTGCTTCCTCAAATTGTGCATTTTTAAATATGAGTGGTTGTGGTTCAGCGACATGCATAATTGGTTGAATCGGACCTGGATCAGTCTCAGAATCTGATGAGTCAAAAGGTGAGTCATCCGAGACCACCAAGGTAGGTTCGACGGGCATTGATATGATTTGGTCTTGAGCAGGTAGAGACAAGGGGTATTCAGATTTAATCGGTGGTAAGGCTTGGATGATGGATTGAGGTTGTGTTTGGGAAGGGTAAAATAGTTCTGATAGTTCTCCAGCCAAAAACTCTTCATCATCGTCAGAGTCCTGCTTGGGACATTCTACGGATTCAATAATTTCAGGAACTGGAGACTCATAGGTCAATGGGGGTGGAATAGCGGTGTATTTCCTTTGGGGTAGTTGATGGGGAACAAAGGCTTGTGTCCCTGGTGGGGTAGGGGGACAGGCAGGAAGAACTCTGGCTTTGTTGCCGAAGGACTGACTAGGTTGTGGGAGAAATGGTTCAATGGTTGGATGGGACCTCCCTTCATGGGATGAACTAGAATGGGCTCGGATATTTGTTCTGTGTATAGGGGGAGGGGTTTGGTAGGGTTTGGGTGTATTGGGGAAGGTGTCGGAAGGATCAGGCCACCCGGAATGATCCTAGGCAGGTCTTCTGGTTCTTCCATCAGGGGTAGTATAGTAGATTCTATCTTTTGCTTCCCAATATTCGTCGCAGGATCTGTACGTACGGAGATCTGATTTATAAAGTCTTGGAATATAGGACTTAGTCATGTCGGCACGGGGGCGGGTTCCAATCGAGGAGTAAAATTTTGGTTGGTTGGCCGAGGTGGCGTATATCCGGATGAACCGGGTGTGTACTGTCTCAGAGCCGTGCGTCTAGATAAAAGGCTCGTACGGCGTTACAGAGCCGTGCGTCTAGATGTTACAGAGCCGTGCGTCTAGATAAAAGAGCCGTGCGTCTAGACACGCGCTCCGTTCGGGTAGAGTGCCGATACTTGGGTAATAATCCCCTCTACCGTGGGGGTTTGCGCCTTACGAGGCGGTTGTCCAACCCTATGGCTGATAGGTGGGGAATGGGTTTGGACTACTGGTGCTGCACAACGGGAAATCCTGTTGTGGCGGTCAATCAGAAGTTGATACGTAGTGCAGTCTCCGTACGAAAGGCTCGTACGGAGCTCTGGACTCAGGCTCTGTAACATCATGTCAATTTCTTGACATTCTGTGAGTTGCAGGCCGGTTCGGTGGACAAGGGTGCGCCACCAAGACACGTATTGTTCGAATTCCTCCCTAGGCCTCATTCTCTCTACGGTTAAATCTGAAATAGAGGGGGTCCTAATCCTCTGGTAACCATAGCGGCCCAAGAATTTCTCGCTTACAGCCGAGAAATTCGACAAGTGATCTACAGGGAGGGTGGAGAACCATTGTAGTGCTTCTCCTTCCAATGATTTCTGGAAGAGGAAGACTAGTAGAGGTTGATTATCTAGAAACGGGCGTGCGTCTAGATAAAAGGCAGTTAAATGAATGTCTGGGTCTCCACGACCGTTGTACCGGCGGAATTTGGGGATTTTGAATCCCTCCGGTAGGTGGACTGATGGGATTTGTCTCAGGTTATGTAGAGACAAGTGTTTGGGGGCCGAGGGACCAGTCTCGGAGAGGATTCTCCGGATGGTTTCGTCCAGTGTTTCTCCCCTGGGAGGGCTGCCTATCGGTCCCGGGTTTGGGGTGGCCTGGTAGGGGCCTGGGATGGAAACAACTGGGAATTTCGTATTCGCGGGGGAAAGGGGGGCGAATGAAAAAATGCTCGGATTGACCGAGCAGCTGGGTGTGGATGGGGCTTTGGGAGTGGATTTAGGGGTTTTGACAGGGGTTTCCAGTCTCAAGGTCTTGGCATGACGGTAGTCAGCGAGTTCATGAAACATGTCCTCTACCGTTTGATACCCTAGACTAGCCATCCTTTCCTCCAGATGGGTCAGGAACTGTGTGGCCTGACCCTCTTGGTGATTCCTTTCCTCTAATACCTCCTCTTCTATGTGGGATTCCATGACGTGGAGTGGGGATGAATGCAGATTGAAAGCAGTAAAGGATTGCGCAGCTGTGTGCGACTTACGAAAGCAGTAAAGGATTGCGCAGCTGTGTGCGACTTACGAAAGCAGTAAGGGATTGCGCAGCTGTGTGCGACTTACGAAAGCAGTAAGGGATTGCGCAGCTGTGTGCGGCTTACAAAGCAATAAAGGATGTTATAATGCACAGTAGAAGAGGATTTAATTCAAGGAGTGAGAAACTCTAACCTTTCTAGAGGGTTGATAACATTCTAGTCAAGCTTGTAAAAGGGGGCAGAAGAGGATTACCTTTTGTTGTTTTTCACGAGGGACGTCCCACCGTGATCGCCAGATTTGTCGGTATGTAAAACTAGGGGTTCTGCGAACTTGGTCTTGGTCCGTCTCGCGACTGATCAGATCACCGCCCGGAGAGTCGTTTCTAAGCCGCCCGACTGCTTCTCAGAAAAGACGGGGTTTTGTCGTGATCGCCACCTGCTTTCTCAAAAAGCAGGAAAAGTTGGTGTTGGATTTGATCGCCTTGCGGGGGGAGTTTGTGGGGTCTCCACTCTGAGACACGGATATACCGTACACAGAGGTGAAAAACAGGTAATCCTATTCTGCTTCCGGGCTTGACTAAAGGAGTCTTGGGACAAAGGAGTGTGGATATGGGGGGCGGATAATGGGTTTGAGCCGTCGGGTATGGGGCCGCTACTAGGGTTTAGCCATCCAAGGCCTGGGTTGGTTTGGGCAGAGCTGTGGTAGGAAATGGGTTTGGTTTTGGGCAGAGGCTAAGCTAGGTTTAGCCCGGGTTTCTGGAGGGTGGGATGAGAGGGTGTTTTTGTGAAGGGAATGGGTGTTTTCTCTCACACAAGAGGCTCTCTCTCGCTCTAGGGATTTCTAGTGTGGATTTTGTGGTTTGAAGGATGTTGGGATTTTTTTGGTGATTGAAGATGAATTGGTGATGTTGTATTTGGGCTTGGGACCCCTCTATTTATAGTAAAAGAGAGACATGGAAATATCCCGGGGAGTAATGGAGTGGGTTGGCTTCGATTAGACCCCTCATAAATTCCCTGGTTCTTCAGTCAGGACCAGGTGAAGGGCGGCTAGTTCCAACTAGCCGCCCAGGATGGGGCGGCTACTTTCTGGTAGCCGCCCCCATCATGACCTGCCAAACGTCCCATCTCTGACAATGGGTGGCTTGGGTCGGTTACTTGATTTGATCCGGCCAAGAGAGGGCGGCTAAAGGTCATGACCCACCGCAATGATCAGCATTTATTGCTGCTTTATGTCCCATCTAGGGGACTGGTCCAAAGTCGGCCAGGGGGCGGTTAGGGGGGCGGCTAGTTCAAACTAGCCGCCTGGTATGGGGCGGCTAGTTAGATCTAGCCGCCCCTTGCCAGGGACACAGGGTTTTTGGGTCTTAGGGTTAGGGTTAGTGTTAGGGTTTCCGGTTTTAGGTCTAGGTCAATGCTAGGGTCAGGTTTTCCGGTTTAGGGTTTTTGGCTAGGTTTAGTTTAGGGCTAGGGTTAGGGTTTCCGGTTTCCTGAATTTTGGTTCTCTACTGGATGTCCAAATGTGGGATATTTCTGGGTGTTACTTGAAGTATTTTTGTCTTTTTGGACGGTCAAAATTGGGGTATCTACACTTGTGGCGTGGTCTTGCGTGCGTGGAGCGTTCTGTCCGGTGGATTGGCGAGTGCGAGGCTGTCAGCAGTCCTAAAGTCTTATGTATTTGTAAACCGTGCATGTGGCACTTGTTGTATTTTTATTGGCTAGACTTGGCTCTCACAGGACAGTGATTGTGTATTCGAGTCTGTAATAATATTTTTTATTTACAGACTTATTGATATTTTTATGCTTCCGCCTTTCATTTGAGTTATCAGTTATCATTGATTGTTAGCCTTGTGTATTATTTATTGGAGTCATCTGTTGACCTCTTGTATGATAGCTGGTACTTTATATAATTGCCGCGCCTCGGGGACGCCTGGGGCGTGACAAAAGTTGGTATCAGAGCCTGGTCCTGTCAGAGCCTAAGTCGAGTTGTATAGATGAGTCGTAGGATTGTTATCCGAGTACTCTGGTTTAGAAGTTTTCTTAGGTTGCTAACATTCCTCCTCGCATCCGTGGACGTGGACGTGGCCACCCCTGGACTTCCCTTAAGTTGTCGACTGGGTCGACTGATCTGGGTCAATGTTGGGTTCCCCGTTGTTTGACTAAGGCTTGGAAAGGAGTTTCCAGTCCAGTTGTGTCGTGTTGATGGGTTTGTTCTGATTGTGGGTTCGGATCGCGTCTCAATTATGGAGCTTCGTTCCCGGACATAGGTATTGCTAGTAACCATGGAGTTCGCGTGCGGCACCGGTTTCAAGTGTTGAGGATGTGGCGTGTTGCTCATTAAAGGGTGATGTCTTCTTCCAGTCTTCCTACTCACGATAAGGGACCTTGCAGGGTCAGCGTTGAGACCCGGGCTAGGGTACTCCGTGTTCCTTGTTTGGTTGTCGAGGTATCCTATATCGGGACATCATGAGACCCTCCCGAGGTTCTTTTCCCAGTCAAGGAACACCTTTGAAGCATCAGATTGTTGATGGATTTTTCCTCACTTGGAAGGTGCGATAGCGAGCGGTGAAGCATACGATCGGGATTGAGTGCGTCCTTTTGCAGCTTGGTGGGCGATAGGTTATGGACTAGGGTTCCATAGTGGCATCTGGAGTCGCTTCGATATATCATCGTGCATTGTAGCGGTCCGGTAGAGGCCAGAGTCCTGTGAGGTGCTCTCTGGGACTATCCACGACGCTTGTTGGTGTGCCCATATAGCAGAGATAGTGGACATGGGAGGCTATCAGGTAGTGGCCACACCGGGAGAGTGCTACTGGATGACGATGAGAGCTCGGACTCCCCGTGATGAATCCGCCCATTGAGTGCATGATGCTGGAGTTCCAATGGTGATATTTGGGCGACCTGTTGGTGGCGGCATGTGAAGCACAGTTTGGCACTGTTGCGTTTTGCCCCCACATCGGTCGTAAATGTGGAGACGCGATGCTAAGCGTTCGTGATGGGACTCAACTGCCATATCAGGTAGATGACGTTGCTTAGGCGTTGTTGGGAATCGACGACCTCCTATTGCGTGTCTTGCGGATTAAGTGCGGTCGAGCGGCTTACCCAGAGTGTAAGGGTCATCATGAGCGCCAGCCTTGCTCGAGGAGCAGAATTTGGACTTAATCGTCCCTGGAATTATTTTGATCTCTCCATAGGGGTTGAAGATCAAGTACCCCTTGCCGCGAATTGATGATCTATTTGGACCAGCTTTGGGAGCCAGTGTCTTTCTGTTGATCGATCTTCGTGCAAGGTACCCTAATTGGAGATCCAGGAGTTGGGCATTCCCTAGTTGGCCTTTCGTGACCGTTTCGGGCACTACGAATTTCGAGTACTGCCAACGGGGTAGACGAATGCGCCAGATGCCTACGAGGATCTCAAGTGTTTTATTGGGCCTCCGTGGGCAGTTCAGTGGTAGCCTTCGTTGAGGTTGTTGGTTGGCATGCCCTCAGGCGAAGTTATGGATCGTCGCGTTGGAATGCGTTCGTCCATCGAGATTCCTTAGTGGACGTGGAAGTGAGTTATCATGGGTTTCATTGTGGACTCTCTAAAGTCATGTTCGGGTCACGACGCCGTCTGGGTGATCATTGACCGATTGACTAAGTCCGCACTTTCCTCCCTATCCAACTAACTGAGTCTCTGGACGCTTTGACGCGGGTTAGAGCCTTCGCGATTGTTCTTCTTCATGGCACTCCGGTCGGCGCTATTTCAGATCGAAATGTGTGTGTTACTTTGAGGTGCTTGCACGGCCTTTGGTAGGTTTTGGCGCGAGCCTTCATTTAAGTATACCGTTTCATTGCTAACGGACAGCCAAGCAAGAGGATGATTTAGACCTTGGAGGACATGCTAAGTGCCTGCAGGCTCGACTTAGGTTAGTTGGATGAGGCACCACCCTTTGGTAGGGGTCTGCCTGTGAGACGATTGCCATTCGAGCATCCAGATGAAATGGAAAAGGCACTCTATGGGTGCAGTTTTATACCTCCCCTGTGTTGGGACGGTTGTAGAGCGCTAGTTGGAGTGGTCGCAAGTTATTTTATTGACCTTGCGGTGGCTGAGATGGTTCGTGCGTGCCTCTGCAACACCCAGAACCGTCGGAAGAGCTACGCAGGTCATCGTTGCCAGGAGTCTACCTTCGGGTTCGGCGACCATGTTGGCATGTGGTGTCTCGATTTAAGGGCGTCCTCTATTTTGACGTTCGGGGCGAGTTATGTCGGCCTTCCATCGGACCGGTTTTCGTCCTTGAGTGGATTGGGGGAGGTGGCTGTCATGAAGCCTTGCCCCAGCGGCTGACTCATGCCCGTGACATCATCCAATGTCTCGTAGATGAGGCTTTATGTCCACGATCCTGCTCATGTCATTCCGTTCGAGCCACTCATTTCGAGCAGGATTGGTCGTTCGTGGAGCAGTTGATCGAGACCTTGGATCAATGTGAGAAGAGGCTCCGCACCAAGACCGTTCCTTCGATTAAAGTGCGTGGTAGCACCAGTTTAGTGGCCGGACCACTCGGGAGCCAAGGGACTCTATGGGCGACACTTCTACGTTCGGTCTTCCCTTTGGGTTTCCTTAAATTTCGAGGACTAAATTTCCTAAGGGGGGGAGAATGTTAGGCCTGTGTCATTTAGAGTCCTCTTTTCGATCGGAGTCGCTAAAACTTTGATTTTTAGCTACCTGATGGGACGGGAGGTCTCATATTGAAGATATAACTGCATATTATGGGTCCTGGTATTGTTTAGTACTGCCCATAAAATTTTCGTTTAATTCCGATAACGTTTTTGGAATTATGCAGTTTCGGATTGGCATTCGGATTTGATTTTGTAAAAATCCAAGATGATGAGATAAAAATCCGATATTATTATGATATGTGCTATTTTGAGATAGCTTCCATATAGAAGTGCAATTGGATCAACTGGATTCGCATATCAAAAGATATGGGTATTTTTCCGTGTATACCCCGAAGTTGAGAAATCCAGGCAGCAGCCCTGTAAGATGTTTAGCCTAGATTTCGGAATAGCTGGAGAGGTTATTTGATCTGGGTGTAAACATGAAAGCTGTAGATAATCTTCTTAGCTTTCGAATTCCATTAGAATCGTGTAATTTGGAGCTGTATTGAGGAAGTTATGGCCGTTTAAGTGAAGGCTGCGCAGAGACTTTAAGTCCGAGGACGACTTGGTCATTCACTCTGACTTGGCCTATTTAAACCCCCCAAAAACCCACGATTTCCTCTGATTCCAGCCCTTTGTGTGGGATTTTTTTTGATGAAGAAGATGATGGAGTACATGGAGGAGGTGGTACAAGAGGAGGATGAAAAAGGTGTGCATGTTTGCTGGTGGTTACCTCCTCCCTCTCCTCTCTCTCAAGTCCCTCTAATGCTTTCCCCTCTTATTTGGTCCAGCCCTTTTATGGGTGATCAGCCCCCCCCCCCCCCATGTGTTTGTTGATATGCTTGAGTGAAGAAGAAGAAGCAAGGGAAGCTAGATGGAGGTGGTGGTAGCGGTGGTAGCGGTCGAGGTGGTCAAGGGTGCGCTTGCGAGCCCCTACATCTCCCCCTACGCTACCCCTCTCATTTGGGTGAGTTTTCCTCTTCTTTAATTGGTTTTTATGCATGCTAGAGTGCCTGGGGAGCCTTGCATGAGATGTATTTGGGTTTGGGTGCTTGTGGGGGGCTGGGGAGGGGTGTTGGACGGCTGGGCGCGCAGGCAGGCGCGTAGGGGGGGCGCAGACGGGCGCGCAGGCGCGCGCGTGCGCGCGGGCGCTGTCGGGCGAGCGCTGGTGTCTACGCGGGTGCTGGCGAGGCGCGCGGGTCATGCGCGCGAGTGCGCGGGGGCGCGCGCGCGGTGCGCGCGAGGCACGCGCAGGACGCCCGGGGCTCCGCGTGCGTGCGTGCAGGGCTGCCGGGGCCCGGTTTGGGCATGCTGGGGGTCGGCACCCTCGGGTCGGTGTCCGGGGGGCTCGAGCATGCGTGCGTGCGTGCATGCTTGCGTGCGTTCGAGCCCGTTTGCGTGCATGTCTAGCCTTAGGCATGCCTAGTTAATTTTATGTGTTTGTATGTTGTTTTACTCACCTCTTTTGGTACCCTTGACTTGCAGACCTCGTCGGTTGGGACGCGCGATGACCCTGCTAGATATCATGCATGCTAGGTTGTATAGCTCATATATTGTGTAGAACCCTTATTCTACCTTATACTTGCATATGTATTGTATAGAATATGGCATGACTTAGGTAGTTTTGTTTGAAATACTACCCCTATTTATCAAGCATGTTTAACTTGGGTTAATAACTGGTGTATGCGTAATATTCCTCTGATTTAGGACTCGAGGGTGTGGTATAGTTGTTGCACCCATCTGTTGGGGCAGAACTATGACCAGCTCGAGAGAGGATGAGGCATTCCCTCTCTCTCGCCCTCCCTCTTTCGCAAGCCGAGTGAGTAGATGCGGTTCCTACTTGACTCAGGCTTGCTTGGAATTATTGGCATGCACCTATTGTTGCGCAGATCGCACTTAACCCTTCCCCTCTAGGTTGGTGTCATCCAACGTATGCTAGGTTGTAATTTGTGTGATAGAATGTTATTATGTCTTGTATTCATGTTTAAGTAGGATTTACTTGCTTAGTTGATTGCATATTGTGTATATGCCTCTTTGGCCATGAGCCTTGCCTAATGCATTTAGGCAGGTGTATGACCTCTTATGGGGTCATACCAGGACATTGACACTTAGAATAAAATGTATTCCCTGCATCTGAGTTATGCGCCCTGGAGGGAATTCATGAGAATTCGTTGCGCTTAAACGGTGTTTGATGACCGATGACGACGGATCCAAGAGGATCGTATTCGCGAGCGTAGATTGTTTTTCCCCTTCGTTGGATCCATGTAGGAACTTCCCGGCATCGGAAACGCTGTCCTGGCACCGGGCTCCCATCTGTAGGTACCATCGCTGCGGTCGACAATGTACTGATCGTGGGAGTATGTCAGGTCGAGGCTATCCGGGGAAAGGGCTACCGGAAGACCAAGGGCTTAGAACAATCGACCTCTTCCCCAAGAGCCTATGTCACCCCGAGGAGGGGGTGAGGGTGAGGGTGTGATGGGCCGGCGTTGGATCGATCTGCCAGTTTGTGAAATTTCCCAAGATCCTATGTCACCCGTCGGGGTGAGGGTGAGGGTATTGCTCCCAAGATCCTATGTCACCCGTCGGGGTGAGGGTGAGGGTGTTGGTGTAAGCGGGGTGGGCTCGAGTTGATACTTGACCCACCAGCTTGAGTAGTTAGTTTTTCAAAGGGTTCGCGCTGCGAACAAGTAGTGGTTCCTCCCAATATCGTCGTATGTCGTGGCCCCGGCATTAAAGCTGCCCTGGCAGAGGACTCCCACTTGTAGGTACTCCCGATGCATTCGGCGGATGTACTGATCATGGGAGTGTACCAAGTGAGGCTGCACGACGGTGGGCTACCGGACGATATTGCGAGCGTGAATTATCGTCCCCCCCCCCTTCTCCGGATCCTTGTGGATGCTTCCTAGGTACGAGCCGCCCAGGGTAGACCCCCACCTGTAGGTACCATCGACGCTGTCGACAGTGTACTGACATGGCCGGCTCCAGGTAGAGGCTGCCCGGGAGAGCGCTACCGGATGACGAACGGTGTAGAACAACAAGCTTTGTCCTTCAAATCCCTAGGTTCACCCCTGTGGGGCTAGGGTAAGGGCGAGTGTGAGTTGTACCCATCGAGTATACTCTGGGTATACCTCCTAACGCTTGAGGTGTCGAATTATATTTCTACCTCGTAAGCGGATGGACTCTTGTAACTGTTACGCGGTAACACCAAGTGGTTAACGACTATTCCTCCCTGTGAGTCCCAAGAGTCTCCACCCTTGGGAGTGAGGGCGAGGGCGGGATATTGTCGCACCGCCGCGTGACCTTGTTAACCGTTGGGTTTCTACCCATGGTTTTCCTTGATAGGCGATTACCTTGTATCGAATGATTATGTTGGTGTTTGGTTTCTGACCACTCACTGAGCTTATAGCTCACCCCTTGCGTACTGTTTTCCTTTACAGGGGCGTTGTTGGGCGTGGAGCTGGAGCTTCCATGTGGTGTGGTCTTGCGTGCGTGGAGCGTTCTGTCCGGCGGATTGGCGAGTGCGAGGCTGTCAGCAGTCCTAGAGTCTTATGTATTTGTAAACCGTGCATGTGGCACTTGTTGTATTTTTATTGGCTAGACTTGGCTCTCACAGGACAGTGATTGTGTATTCGAGTCTGTAATAATATTTTTGATTTACAAACTTATTGTTTTTTTATGCTTCCACCTTTCATTTGAGTTATCAGTTATCATTGATTGTTAGCCTTGTGTATTATTTATTGGAGTCATCTGTAGACCTCTTGTATGATAGCTGATACTTTATATAATTGCCGCGCCTCGGGGACGCCTGGGGCGTGACAACAAGTCCCTCTGCTACAAGATAGAGATGCACTACGATATCTCAAGCATCAGGCATAACAGACTAGGAGTATACTTGACAGGGGTAAGCGTCACGTGACTATGTGACTTCAACTCACCCTCACCCCAAGGGGTGACATAGGACTATTGGGGTAAAACCATCTCGTCCCCACCCTTCGACTCAGATCCAAAGAAGGGGAGGATGATTCCATGCTCAAAATATCATCCGATAGACCTCTCCCGCATAGCCTCTACCTGTTGGCCTTCCATGATCAGTACATCCACCAGATGGGTACCACAATAAGCATCGGTAGCACCTACAAGTGGTGGCAGTACACAAGACATCTTCGACGTCGCGTAGCTTCAACGCATGACAATATTGGGAGGAAGTACTCCACGTTCGCAATGCAAACCCTATGGAAAATCAACTACCCTCGGTAATCAAATATTGATGCTATTGAATATGCTTGAACTCCCACACAGATGCATTGCTCGGACGCAAGGAGTTACCTCTCCTATTGCACAGAAAATAAGTCCAAGGCATAACCCAACAGGCGGTTCATACACTCGCCTAGCACGGGTAGGCCTAGCTTAATACAATAACCACCGGTTAGAAACATCGATAAAACAATGAATTCTCCTGAATTACATTCTAGTGCATCACTCAGATGCAAGGTGGCGATTACATCACTTGTGCTCTAACTAAAATGGTGCAACCCGACAACGGTTCATACCCACGCCAATTACAAATAGGCCCAATTAGTGTAACATGTGCATAATTATAAGAGGAAAATTCTATTGCAGTTTTTTACATGAACCACATGCATGATAACACATGATTAACTATAGGGGTTCCCCTAACATGAATACATGGTATAAATAACATATCATGCAATATACATACCAATTATGGCCTAACTACATATGCATACTATCGGTGTTGGAAATTCCGCGTGTGTGGGGTTCTTCGGGGATTCGGATCCGGTGCACGCCTTGGCGGTCTTGGTCGGATCGCCTCTCGGAAGGGTGGTGGGGGGTGTCGTTCCTGGTTGAGGCGCCCGACAACGGCTCAAGAGGATTCCGGTGTGTGTGTGATCGCCATCTACTTTCTCGAAAAGCAGGAAAAGTTGGGTCGGATTTGATCGCCTACGTGGGGGAGTTTGTGGGGTCTCTGCTCTGGGATATAGATATACCGTACACAGATGTGAAACTGGTAATCCTATTTTGCTTCTGGGCTCGCTAGAGGAATCTTGAGTCAAGTGGGGTGTAGATATGGGGCGGCTAGTGGGATGGAGCCATCAGGTATGGAGCGGCTAGTATAGGTTAGTCGTCCGGGGCCTGGGTCAACCTGGGCAGAACCTGGGTAGGAAAGGGGTTTGGTTTTGGCAGAGGTTAAATCTGGTTTAACCTGGGTTTTGGAGAGTGGATTGGGAGGAGGGATTTGTGTAGGGTATAGGTTTCTCTTAAAAAATTGAACTCTCTTTCTCTCTCTCTCTAGGGATTTCAAGTAGTGGGTGTGGGTTGTGTGGAATTGGAACTCAAGGTGTGAATTATGGATTTGGAATTGAAGATGTGGATGTGTTAGAAATGCTTTGGACCCCCTCTATTTATAGTAAAAGAGAGGCAGGGTAGTGTCCAGTGGGTTATAAAACTATTTGGGTAATAGGGTGTTTGATTTGACCCCCCATTAAATCTCTGTTCTTCTGTCAGAGACTAGGTTCGGGCGGCTAGTTGAAACTAGCCACCAAGTGAGGGGTGGCTGCTTTCTAGTAGCCGCCCCCATCATGACCTGCCAAATGTCCCATCTCTGACAAGCGGGAGCTTGGGTCGGTCACTAGGGGTAAATCGGCCAAGATGGGGCGGCTAAAGATCACAACCCGCCGCAATGATCAGCATTCAATGTTCCTTTATGTCCCATCTTGGTAAGCGGTTTGGGGTCGGTCAAGGGGGTGGCTAGTTGAAACTAGCCACCTGAGATGGGGCGGTTACTCCTAAGTAGTCGCCCCTGTCCAGGGTTTTTAAGTTTCTAAGCCCCCGTTTGGGAAATGGAATAAGCGAATATAAGGGTGGTATAAGAATGGATAGGAAAAATGATTGTTTGTTTGTAGAGTATAACTTGGTATTACTAAGCCAGTTTAAACTAATATAAGAGAGTATAACAATTCTAAGTATCCCCTAGGATAAGGTATACTCACTTTATCTATTCTCATGGGCCCACATGTCAAATCAACTTTTTTACACTTTATTTATATTTTATTCTTTATCAATCAAACAACTCAACCTTTATTCTTATATTTTCCAATGAGAATTAAAAAACACAGCCAAAAAGAAAATCTCTTATTCATGTAGATTTGTTATCTATACTGGCTTAGTTATCTATCCAGAATAACTCAATTCCGCTATCCGAACGAGGACTAAGTGTTTGGTCCAGGGTTTCTTGGTTTTGGTTTCTTCTAAGATGGTTTTCTATTAGGTGTCCAAAAGTGGTTGTTTTCCAATATTACTTGAAGTAAATTGCTTTTCTATGGACGGTCAAAATTAGGGTTACCAGCATTGTCCCTCATCGGACGGAGTCTTTGTGTGATAAAAAAGACTTCGACCGATGATAAAGAAAGAGACCCTTATTTTGGCCGGCCCAACCTTCAAGAAGTTTAGGTCACACAACCAATACCGTTCAGGGAGTTGATTTAGACTGTCAAAGGCTAGACCTTTACTAGAATTTTCAACCGAAAGGATGATCCAAGTGAGAGGTGGGAAAAGTAAAATGGTGAGAGTGATCCAACCCACGGTCAGGGTTCTTAGCCATCGTGCACGTAGCAGCCTAGCATCAGTTTCCTCGTGCCTACTGTACCCGTATTTGGGTAGCTTCGCAAAGAGGGGATATCGCCGATAGAAAGCAAGTAAAGTGTTCTGAGTTGGTGAATGGATCATCCGAATAATAAAAACTCTGGAAAGGAACCTGAACTGAAGAAATTCGAGTTTGAACGGTGCTGCAAAATGTGATAAAACTTCTAGAGAGTTGTGCTTGATCAAGCAGGTTTTGGGAAACGAACCAATACATGGCTGTTTGATTTAGAAAACTTTAGAGATGAATTGTTTTGGGATAGGGGTGGCTAAGTTGGGGTTTTGGGGAATTGGAAGGGGGGATGACTAGTCGAAACCAGCTGCCTGGGAGGGGGCAGCTACTCGCGGGTAGCCGCCGGCCGACTGGGTCCCTTATAACCGAAAGAGACCCTCTCTCTCCCCATACATTTTAAAACAGTTTTCTTCCCTCCCTTCTTCTTCTCTTTCGGTTTCAAACCAAAAAAACCTTGGTTTTCTTGGGTTGGGATTGTTTGATTTCACCTTAGATCATCTCGTTCTTCTTGATTTCGAAGCCCTAGATTCTCTTGAATCTCTCTTTTGTGAAAAATCATAGGGGATGACGAAAGGGAAGAGGACGGCTTCGATGATGAAGTGCCTTAGGTCTTCTCGAGAGCGGAGAGGGGCTGCCTCGGGGTCAGGCTCATCGGGGAGCGATGGGTCAGAGAGGAGTCGTGGGTTCGGGGGCGTTACAGAGTGGTATCAGAGCATAGGTTCAACTTTCAGACTGTAGGTTATGGGTGTATTTGTTGGCCTTTGAGGTTTAGAGTTTGAGATCGATTAACCTAAGGAGTTTAGGTATGTATAGCTACCCTAAATATAAAAATGTTTTGGTTATCTTATTTAGCCTAGAACTTTGATTTTAGGTTCTTTTAGCTTAATTGGCCTATGAAGTTCAGTGTGTGAGTTGATTAGCCCAAGTAGGTTAAGTTTTGTTATCCTATAGAAAAGTTGTTTGGGCTACTTAAGTTACCATATATTTTATTTTGGTGCTTAGGATATCTTTTATGTCTACTTATTCTGTCGGATCTTAAGACGGCCTATAGGAGAATTCCCTTTGAAGCCTAAGATAGGCTTGGAGTATGTTAGGATGCAATTCATATAGGGTTTGCATTCTAACCGTTTGTTTGTTTTGTTATAGTGAAATTTTGGTGGAACATGTGCACATTGGAAGCGCACCAAAGTGGTTATCGCTATTTTCAGAGTGATCGATGTGGCTGAGCATTCACGACCTTCGAAATTGTTATTCATTTTTAATGGTGATGTGAAGGGTACACAAAAATATATTGTTTTTGTGCAAAGTGATAAATTAAATTTATTTCTTCATGTTAGAAATGTCATTAGAGTTGTTGTCATCAAATTGCCCCTTTTGCATTGTATAAGTCGGACCATTTATGGTATGGGACGTAAATGGACCTAACTTGTACAATTTGGATAAAAATTGTTTGCTTGAATTGTTTTCTTATCATTGTTTGTATAGTATAAGTTGGACTACCTGTGGAATGGGACACGGGTAGGTTTGACTTATACAAGTGATTGAGTGTAATTATGTGTATTGTTACTTTTGTTTGTACTATATAAGTTAAGACACCTATAGTGTGGGGCGTAGGTGGGCTTGACCTATATAGTAATTATTGTGATTTGAGAATGTCTTGTTGCTTTTGTTTGCGTCATATAAGTTAATCCACTTGTGGTTTGGGTCACTATGTATCAGAGTGGCACAACGGAAGCACTGTGGACTAAGCTTATATGATTGTTTTGTTGTTATGTCATTGTATGATTGTTTGCTGGATATAAGTTGAAGTTTCAATGCGGAGCATTGGTGGTTTGACTTATACATTCGTTATTTGTTGTGGTGTATAAGTTGACTACTTATACCGTTGTTTGTTGTGCATTGGGTAGTATAAGTCGAATGTATGAGCCGATTCATATGATCGTTGTTTGAATAATTGTTTTGTTGGCATTAGATATCATATGTCATTTATTTTGTGTTCTCCCTTGAATTTTGAGGACAAAATTCCTTTAAGGGGGAAATGATGTAACGACTGTGATTTTTCCTAGTCATTTCTTTATTTTTGTGCATTGGATCTTATTCCTATCAGGTGTCGGTAGGGGTGCTAAACGAGCCGAACGAGCCGAGCTTTCACCTGCTCAGGCTCGGCTCGTTTAGCAGCAGGCTCGGCTCGGGCTCAGCTCGGCTCGAGAACGAGCTTCATTTCGTGTTCAAGCTCGGCTCGTTAGGCTCGTGAAAAGCTCGGTTAAAGCTCGGCTCGGCTCGTTTGTTAAAAACAAGTCAAGCCGAAGCTCGAATCAAGGTTCGGCTCTGGCTCGTTTAGCAAAAAAAACCTTGTTTAACATTTGAAAAGTCACATTTCACAAATCACAACACCATATATATGTGAAAATAACATAAGCTCGGGCTCGGGCTCGGTTCGGGCTCGGCTCGTTTCCCTTTTTTTTATTAAGTAAATGAGCTCGTCCAGGCTCGAGCTCGGCTCGGCTCGGGCTCGGCTCGTTTATAAACCGATCTTTAAATATTGTTCAAGCTCGGCTCTTTTATCTAATCGAACGAGCCTGAACGAGCTTTAACCGAGCTGAGCCCTAGCTGCTCAGCTTGTTTACCAGCCCTAGGTGTCGGAGGACTTATATATCTCCAAATTCTGAAGTTAAGATATGGTTGGAATCGTTGTTAGCTTTCCAACGCTTTTTATGGTTTGTGAATCGGATGAGTATCGATCAAGTTATATATCAAAATGTGTCAAGAGGTCAGGCAGAGGAATAGTGACGGCTCTATGGGGATCCGTCGGGAACTTGTCTGATGGGTCCTGGTGGAGCTGTCAGAAGGCTGTCTGATGGGTCCTGGTGGAGCCATCGGTCACCTGTGTGACGGGTCTTGGAGGTGCCGTCGATCTAGGCGATTTTCAATATCAATTCAGTCCGTTTTTGGAAGAAACAATGGCATTGGTTGTGGTTAATTCTAGTTTTATGGTGTCATATTTTTGTCCCCACGTGTTTTCGGTTATTTAATCTCTCTTTTCCTCTCCCATTTTCACTGAAACCCTAAAACCCTAAAAGTTCTCTTCTTCTTCTCTTTGGCACCATTGTTGTGGAGCACAGGAAGGGGAGTTTAAGCATGGTTAGGTGAGCTTTCTCTAGAGATTTGAAGAGTTTTTTATTGATAACAATTCCTTTAGAAGTCATGCTTATAAGTTTTCTTTTTAAAGTCTTTTCAAACAATGAATGATTCTTCATCTAGTTCCTTTGAATGTTTTCATACGACTTCGGGTCCCTATGTTTTAGCAATGATATGATGATAATTTCATGATGTTTTTACAAGTTTTTGATGGTGCTATTAGGCCTCACATGTATTTTCGGATTTGTGGATTTCTTGAGTTTTCTTCTTGAGTTTTTATGGATTTTTTATGATTTTTGGACCCTTACATTATAGCTATGAAATCATGGTGTTTTCAAAGTATTTTTCAAATCTTTCATGTCAAAAGAAAGGGGTTAGGTATATATCATGCCTAGGGTTGTTTATTAAACATAGAAATCATGTTATGAATTGTTTAAGGTCTTGTTTTGACCCTTATATGCATGGATCCGAACCTATACATGTTTTTATGATTTTTAACAGTTTTATCATAGATCCATGTTAATTGTTTCATTTATGGCCTTCAAAGATTTCTTAAGATCAAATTGATTTTTATTGGTTTTGATGATTTAAGAGTTATTTTCGGGTTGATTGTATACCTGGGCATTTAATCGTGTTTTTTATTATGATAGAGTCATTTCTGGGAAAAATGTATTTCAGAAACAGAAATAGGTTTTGAAAAGATCTTTCCAATAATCATGAATCATCCAATTCGGAGTTACGCATTGAAAGTTATGATTTTTCTAAGACTTCTGTTTCGCTCTTATATACGTTTTACAAATCCTTAGAGGGTCTAAGATAAAGAAAATAGGATATCATGTTAGGTACAATGACACGGTATTTCTCATGGTTTGCAAAGGATTTTATAAAATGTAATTAGATCCTTGGGTATACCAAGAGTTTTAGTGTTTTATCGATACTTTACCGATTTCCCATAAGCTAGGGTTTCGAATGGATTATTCTTATATACAATTTTCGATCTATTTCCTAAATGTTTTGTATCAGTTACACATTATGTATTGATTTTGATAATATGAATAAATCTAAGTTCTTGGGAGTTTTGAATAAGGTTTAATTGGTTTATATATATATGAGTTTTTTGAATTCTTATAAGCTAGGGTTTTAATTGGATTTCTTACACGCGCATGAGCTTTGATATTCTTTACTGATTTACGTTATTTTACATGACTCATAACTGTATATGTAAATGTCAAAGGTATTTGGTTGTTTTAACAAAAAATAAATAGAGTTTTTGGTTTTGGATTTCTCGTATGCATGATTTGATTTTCAATATGGATTCTTTTCTATTTACACCGTTTTAAATGAATATTGTGTTGTTTTCAATGGTAGAATGATTTAAAGATTTTTACAAAAAATAAATTAGGGTTTGTGTTTCTGTCTTGGTACGGCCCCTGTAGGAGCCATCGAGCATGTTAGGGACGGCTCTCAGAGGAGCCGTTGGGTTGTTATGGGACAGCCCCAGCAGGAGCCGTCGAGTTTGCTTCGGATGGCCCCTGAGGGAGCCGTCGGGTTGGTCAGTGATAATTCCTGTAGGAGCTGTCGGGTTTCTGTGATTCAGGTACCTCAGGTCTCATATTGTGTTGAGCATGTTTTGATCGATTGTATCATTTTTAGGACTGGTTAGACCACCTTAGTGTTATATATGTGTCACTTTTTGGCCTATGGGTAAACTTTGGGTCAGTTCTGCCCATTTTCGAAATTTTCTTTTTCGATCGGAACTGCTAAAATTTTGCCTTTTTAGCCATCTGCGTGATCTAGATAACTCCGATTTAAAATCTAACTGCATATTATGGGTCCCGGTACCATTCTGTACTACCCATAAAAATTTCATCGAATTCCGGTAACGTTTGAAAAATTATGCAGTTCCGAACTGTATCCGGGTTTTCTTCGTTGCTGGTTTTGGAGGAGGAATAGTGTTGGGATATTTTTGGTGGTTAGGGTCACCCTTGGGTAAGCTTACCCCCCTCTTACTTAGGGGTTAAGTAAGGTTGAGATATTTGTGAGTGTGAGTGGGTGAGGTTAGGTTAAACTCACCCCCTTTTTGGTTTCTTTTTTTCCTTTTCTTTTAAGAGGTTGTGTAGGCGTGGATGTCCCTCTCTTTGGCTCTCTCTCCCTCTCACACTCTCTCTCCCTCTCTGATTTCTGGTTTGGTTGTGTGTGTGTGTGTGTTTTGGGTTGGTTGGAGAAGAAGAAGGCACACAAGCAAGGGTCAGTAAGGTTGTGTGTTTGTTGTTGTTGTTGTTTCTCTTCTTCCTCCTCCCTCTCATGTCTCCCCCCCCCCCTATTTGTTCCCTGTCTTCAGCCAAGGAGAGGTTGTAGAGGGGCTGAGGAGGTTGTGGTAGTGGTGGTGGTGATTGGAGTGGCTTCGGGTGCGTGGAGGGCCCGGATCTTTTCCCCCTTTCACTCCCCCTCTCTCGGTAAGCTCTCCCTCTTCTCTTAAATGCTGTTTTTTTTGTATTAAGGGGTGGTATGGGACCATGCATGCTTGTGGTTATGTGTTGGGTGTATGTGGGCATGGGGAGGGGGTTGGGAATGGTCTGGGCGCACGCGCGGGGCTACCCGTGCGCGTGCGCGAGGGCCCAGGCGGGCTGGTCGGGCGCGCAGTTCACGGGGGGCCGTGCGCGCGGCAGGAGTTCTGGGCGCGCGGGCACGTCCGGGTGCGCTGCTGGGCGCGCGGCAGGGCGTGGGGCAGTGGGCCGGCGGGCGTGGGGGCGCGTGCGCGCATGCATGCACGTGCGTACGCGTGCGGGGCCACGCGTGTGGCTGCCCGAGGGCACGGGTTAATGTCGGGGTGCTCAGATAAGCGTGCGTACGCGCGTACTCGCATACGTGCGGGCCCGTATGCGTGCATATCTGAGTCTATGGCATTTCTAGTAAATTTCAAGTGTTGTTATGTAGTTTACTCACCATTTTCATTACCCTTGCCTGGCAGATCTTGGCGAGTGGTCGCGCGACGACCCGGGTTGCGGTGAGTGGGTCAATCCAACCCAGTTGGGAGGCGTTCGATGCACATTGGAGTGCATCGCCCTCCCCTGGAGTACCATAACTGCGTATAACATGAGATATACTGTAGATATATGCATGATATTGTCTGTTAGGCTAGGAATGCACCCATGTTATGATTAGATGTTGTATGCTAGGTTTTATACATCCATGTATCATGCATAGGAGCCATGCATGCCTAGACACATGTCATATGTTAGTATAAACCCGACTTATGCATGTCCCCACCTAGTTTAATTTAATTAAACGGATAAGGAGGTATAGGTGTAAGCATGCCTTAGGAAATATTACGTCTTGTAATTAAGTTAAGATGCTTCCATGATTATTCTCTACTACTTGTAAGAATTAAATGCATGCTTAGGCCATAATTTTCTTGCCTAATGGGATTAGGTAAGTGTATGACCACCTATGGGGTCATGCTATGTCATGGACACTTAGAATGAAATATCTTCCCCGCATCTGAGTTATGCGCCCTGGAGGGAATTCATGAGAATTTGATGCGCTTATCGGTGTTCGATAACCGATGACGACGGATCCTTAGAGATCGTATTCGTAGGTGTCAAGTGTTCTTCCCTTCGTTGGCCCCAAGTAGAGACTGCCCGGCGTAGTAAAGTCCGGTGGGGGCGCTCCCAGACACTACTCGTGACGCGTATTGGCGTGCCTATATGGCTGAGGTAGCGGTCCTGGGGAGGCTAGTCCGGTAGAGGCCTGAACCCCGTAAGGTGCTCCTAGGAACTATCCACGACGCATGTAGGGGAGCCCATATTGCAGAGATTGGGACCTGGGAGGCTATCAGGTAGTAGAGGCCACACCGGGAGAGACTACTGGAGGACGAATGGTGTAAGACAATCGACCTTGTCCCCAAGAGCCTATGTCACCCCAAGGAGGGGGTGAGGGTGAGGGTGTGGGTGTGGTGGGTCGGCGTTGGTCCGACCTGCCAGTTTTCGCAATTTCCCAAGATCCTATGTCGCCCGCGAGGGTGAGGGTGAAGGTAAGGGTATTGCTCCCAAGATCCTAGGTCACCCTTCGGGGTGAGGGTGAAGGACTTGTATGATTATTTAAAGTTATATGAGTTATGTTACATGAATTGTTCCATTCACTAAGCGTGTGGCTCACCCCTCGCATATGTTTTCTCCAGCTGTCGCTGATCCGGATCCGAAGGAGGAGCTCCCTGAGACGCTATTCCAGTAGGGGACCAGCGTTCACGTTAGATATCTTGCGAGTGAGAGGCTTTCAGCATCCCCCGTTTTCTTGTATGTATTTCTAATTGTGCTTGGGCACAGTTTGTGGATGATGTTGTCTTTTGTTGTATATTGGCTCTCACAGGACAATTTGATTGAGTACTCTAGTCTGTAAATATGTCTTTGAATTACAGACTTAGTCATTTTTTCTTCTGCTATTGTTGTATGTATTTGATGTCAGTTATTTGGTTTTGCTTTATTGCCTTTGACATTGTGGAGTATTTATTGACCTCGTGTATGAATTACTGATATCATGTATATACTTGCCACGTCTCGGGGACAGCCGCCATGGGGTGTGACAAAAGTTGGTATCAGAGCCTGGTCCTGTCAGAGCCAATTGTTTCCTTTTTAGAGATGAGTCCTAGGATTTTTGTATGAGTATTCTGATCCTAGTGCTGGTTCTTTAGGTTGCTGATATGCCTCCTCGGAGACGGGCGCGTGGACGTGATCGCCCTCGGGCTTCGGAGGTTGCTAGACCTGCCGGAGGCGAGGAGTCTACTGGAGAGTCCTCGGCCGTTGGGCCAGGACCTGCGCATGCCTCCTGCATGGGAGCGTGCTTATGCTCAGATGGCGGATCTTCTGGAGACTCAGACGAGGGCACTGGAGGATCAGACGAGAGCGCTGGCTGAGCAAGCGCGAGAGAACCAGGAACTACGGGCAGCTCGCGAGGCAGCCCCGTAGGTACCTTTAGCAGCAGATCCACCCGTGGTGCCAGATGTACCCCCTATACCAGTGGGGATTCCTGCAGACAGAGCTCAGGGACCTGAGTAGAGGGAGGAGGAGCTCGAGGCAGCGGCCCGTGTGCATCAGACCGGCCTCACCGCCTTCCTGAAGCTTCATCCTCCTGAGTTCCACGGCTCGACGACGGACCCCCTTGCCCCAGAGCGTTGGTTGATGGAGATAGATAAGATCTTCTAGACCATGCACTGCACCGACCGACAGCGTTTCTCATTGGCCACATTCATGTTGAAGGGTAGCACCGCCGACTGGTGGGCCACTCGATCTATAGACATTCCGGAGGGTGTGGAGCGACTCCTTTGGGCCGGGTTCTGGAACTACTTCTTGGAGGAGTACTTTCCGTTCTCGACGCAGCAGATCGTGATGTGGGAGTTCGAGCAGCTGAAGCAGGGTACCATGTTAGTGTCGGACTACTCCACGTGTTTCATGAGGCTCTCTCAGTTTGCCCCTTCCTTGGTGATGGATGAGGAGACGAGATGCCGTCGGTTTGAGATGGGTCTCAACAGCGCCATCAGAGTGCACGTTTCCTCAGAGGCACAATCGAGGTATACCGCCGCCACTCCAGTCGCTGTGGTGCCAGTGCGAGTGTCGGTATGTCATCGGGAAGGCCACCGAATGGCTGCGTTGTGTTGTCAGTGCTTTCGGAAAGGGTCCCGGCGGTGTGCGGGTGCGCGTGCGTGTGTGGGGGTTCTTCGGGGATTCGGATCGGATGCGTGCCCTGGCGGGCTCGGTCGGATCATCTTCTCGGAAGGGTGAGGGGTGTCGTTCCTGGTTGAGGCGCCCGATAGCGGCTCAAGAGGATTCAGGGGTTTTGTGTGATCGCCACCTGCTTTTTCTAAAAAGCAGGAAAAGGGGTGGGGTTGGATTTGATCGCCTACATGGGGAGTTTGTGGGGTCTCCGATCTGAGACACGGATATACCGTACACAGAGGTGAAAAACAGATAATCCTATTCTGCTTCCGTGGCTTGACTAAAGGAGTCTTGGGACATAGGGGGTGTAAGTGGGGTGTGTATAGGGGGCGGCTAGTGGGTTTGAGCCGTCTGGTCAGGGGCGGCTACTAGGGTTTAGCCGTCCGGGGCCTGATCTGGTTTGGGCAGGACTTTGGTAGGAAATGGGTTTGGTTTTGGACAGGGGATAAGCTAGGTTTAGCCCGGGTTTCTGGAGGGTGGGATGAGAGGGTATTTTATGTAGGGAAATGGGTATTTCTCTCACAAAAAGGGCTCTCTCTCACTCTCTCTCTTGGGATTTCTAGTGGGGAAAGGGAATGTGGATTGTGGGATGTTGGTGTTGAATGGTTGTTTTGAATTGGTGATGTTCTTGATGTTAAGGCTTGGGACCTCCTCTATTTATAGTAAAAGAGAGGCAGGGGAATGTCCACGGGGTAATAGAGTGGGTTGGCTTCGATTAGACCCTTCATTAATTCTCTGGTTCTTCTGTCAGAGACCAGGTGAAGGGCGGCTAGTTCCAACTAGCCGCCCCTATCATAACCTGCCAAACGTCCCATCTCTGACAGGCGGTGGCTTGGGTCGGTTACTTGGGATGATCCGGCCAAGAGAGGGCAGCTAAAGGTCATGACCCGCCGCAATGATCAGCATTTAATACTGCTTTATGTCCCATCCAGGGAACTGGTCAAAAGTAGGCCAGGGGGGCGGCTAGTGCTAACTAGCCGCCTGGTATGGGGCGGCTAGTTAGGTCTAGCCGCCCCTAGCCAGGGACTTAGGGTTTTTGGGTTTCTGGTTTTCTGGTTTTGGTCGGGGCTAGGGTTAGGGTTAGGGTTTGGGTTTAGGTTAGGGTTAGGGTTTTCCGGTTTAGGGCATAGGTCTAGGGTTTAGGGTTTAGGGTCACCGAACCTTTGGTTCTCTACTTGGATGTTCAATTGTGGGATATTTCCGTGTGTTACTTGAAGTATCTCTCTGGACGGTCAAAATTGGGGTATCTACAATTATCCCTCATCGGACGGAGTCTTTGCGCGAAGCTAGAAAGACTTCGACCGATGATAAGGAAAGAGACCCCTATTTTGGCCGGCCCGACCTTCAAGAGTTTATGCCAACACGAACAGTACTATTCGGGGAGTTGATTTAGACTGTCCGAGGCTAGGTCTTGACTTAGAATTTTTAGCCAAAAGGATGATCCAGGTGGAAGGCGGGGAAAAGTAAATGGTAAGTGATCCAACCCGCGGTCGGGGTTCTTAGCTATCGTGCGCGGAGTAGCCCAGTGTTAGTTTCCTCATGCCTACCGTTCCCGTGCTTGGGAAAACTCAACAAGGAGGGGATATCGCCAACAGAAAGCAAGTAAAAGTTGAGTTGGGTGAATTGGATCATCCGAAGGATAAGAACTCTGGAAAAGAACCAGAACTGAAGAAATTCAAATTTGAATGTTACTGAAAGTGCGGCAAAACTTCGAGAAAGTCGTGTTTGGTCAAGTAGTGTCTGGAAATATACCAATACATGGCTGTTTGGTATGGAGAACCTTGGAATTTAGGGTTGAAAAAGAGATTGGAAAGGGGTTTTTAATGGAAAATGGAGAAACTGGGAGGGGCGGCTAGTTGTAACTAGCCGCTCGAGAGGGGGTGGCTACTCGTATGTAGCCGCCCCTAGACTGGGTCCCTTATAACCGAAAAGACCCTCTCTCTCTCCATACGTTTCAAAAACGGTTTCTCTTCCCTCCTCTCTTCTTCTCTTCGGTTTCAAACTCAAAATCCCTAATTTCTTTACCTTTCTTTCCTCCATTTCGACCTCAATCTTTCTCTTTCTGTTGATTTCGAAACCCTAGGTTTGGGTTCTCCTTTTTCTTTTTAAATCGAGGAAGATGACGAGGTTGAAGGCGATCGTTTCGAGGGGAAAACGACCACGGGTGGCTCGTGGAGAGCGTAGCCCGAGCTCTCCATCATCGGAGAGCGATAGGCCGGAGGTCGAGGCTGTGGGAGAGGGTACGGGTACGACAGAGGTGTCGCCGGCGGACATCGGCGTGGGTGAGGTCGGGGATTTGCCTTCGGGGGCTGTCCCGGAGGTAGGGGGAAGTATGATAGGCTATACACGCAAGAGAAGGCGTGGGGATCGACCGGTGGCAGTCGAGGGAGTGGTTTCGGGGGTTGGAGGATCGATTGAGGGTGCAACCGAGGGGGTAGGGGTCGAGGGAGTTAGCGAGGAGGTGAGGGCGTCGTTGGATGCCCTCGTTGGGATGTTGGATAGGGATGCCACAGAGGCCAGGCCTGAGGAGGAGGAGAGTAGGGCTATGGGGGCCTTTGCGGAGTTTATCTCCAGCGTGGGGAGGGTGGAGGGGATAGGAGAGGCTAGGGATGAGGCCGGGGAGGCCGAGGGTATGGGCACCGGGGCTGCAGAGGCCGGTGTTGGTGTTGGGGCTGAGGCCGAGGAGGCCGTGTTCGAGGAGGATGAGGAGGAGGAGGACGACGGGATGGACGATCCCGACGAGGCCGAGGTGGACGCTCCTGGGTCAACACGGGCCGTGGTATGTTCCTAACCTTTTAGTCTTAGCCTTTTATTTTGGTGTATTTGCATGTGTTTTGGTTGGTATGAACATGTTGTATATGTGTATTATACTCGTATATGTGTGTTTTAAATAGGCATGCTTGTGTATAAGTTAGTCACGGTGGGATGTGTAAGCATGATGAGATGGGTTTGTTTTTATAGGGAGGGGGACAATTTCTATATATATATCCATGTTTGTTATATGCATATAAAGGAGAGAGAAATGATATAGCTAATATGCTTGCATGCGATACTTTTCCACGTGTATGTGATTTCGTACGTGTTTGATCGTGGTAGGGCATGAGGGAGTGTATGCATGCATTTCATGGGTTCGAGTGCTCTCTATATTTTTTAGGCGTGTTTAGGGAAAGTACATAAACATGATAGGCCGTGCCGTGAGAAAGAGTGTGAGTGGTGACCATGGTGGGATGATATATTTTTGTTTGCATGCGTGGTCATATGTAGTTTCTTATTTTCATGCTTTGGTCTTTTATTTTAGTATATGGAAGTTTTACTTTGCTAAGCATGGTTTAAAATGAATTCATAGATTTTGGATTCTCACCTCTTGATTGATTTTTTTAACTAACCCATCTCTTCTTCGTTTGTTTGTAGCGGCTGAATCGTATCCGGGCTTTATGGCACGGGACGAAGAGGTGGTATGATGCCTTGGGGCAGGAGGAGAGGAGCTTAGTGGATGGGGCGGGCTTCCACGTCCATCGCCCATATGTGGAGGCATTGGCGGAGAGATGGGACCCGGAGAGTTGTACGTTCATCCTCCCTACCTGCGCTATCATGCCGACGCTCGAGGACGTCCATCGGATCACTGGCCTTCCGGTCTTGGGGGAGGCAGTGATTACGGCCACCCTTGCGGACTACAGGGAGCTTTTTCGAGAGCTGATCGGGGAATGGGAGTTCGTGGAGCGGGAGCGGACGCTGAACCGGATCCATTTGGGGAGGCTTTCGGGGCAGTATGGCCTCGGTTCCTTTATAGAGCGTCAGAAGGGTGAAGCTGCAGCTAGCTTCGAGAGGAGGCGGTGATGATCGAGGCGAGAGAGGTGGCCGCATGCCCACAGAGGGCACGGAGGGAGTTGAGGGCGTTCTTTCTTTACTTCTTCGGCCGGGTCCTCTTCTCGACGGCCTCCAATAAGGTTTCTTCTCATTCTCTCCTGCTGATGAGGGACTTGGAGGGTATGGGACGATATGCCTGGGGAGTGGCGATGCTTGCCCATCTATTTGCGGAGCTCTCGAAGAAGGTCAAGAGGGCTGGGGGAAAGAACCTTGGCGGCTTCGCGCCATTTCTTCAGGTATGTGTAAGTGGTAAGCGTCTTCTTCTTGGTTTAGCTCACTTTGATCATGATAATTTCCCTCTTGCTTTGCTAGGTCTTCGGGTACGAGCATTTCGCCATCGACCGCCCGACTTTGGCTCCGTTTGATCATGCCCTCCCTTGGGCTATGAGATGGGAACCCCGGGGGTCTTCTCGCTTGCACCGCCTCGCCCACTTCCGAGAGGCCTTCCGCATCTTGTCGGAGGAAGAGGTATAAGTTTTTCTTCGAATTTCCTTGGCTTGTATTTGGTTTTGTTTTGACTAAGCGCTCTTCCTATCTTTCAATGCTTTTTTAGATGACGTGGAGGCCTTACCCGGAGGAGGTTCCCGAGGCTCTGGCGCGAGACGTCTGGTTGATCTATTTCAATGAGGTCGTGTTCCATGCGATCAGCCGGGTTGTCCGCCAGCTTGGGTATCATCAGTGGGTGCCCGATCCTCTGCCACGGCGCCCCTCGATTCCGGTGGCTGGGATTCCTCGGGACACGAATCTCCCGAGGAATTACGCTACGTATGTGGCGGGATGGATGGGCCGATGCGTCTTGGTGGAGCGTCGTCCTGAGGTGACTTCGAGTGATGAATACCTAGCTTGGTATCGTCAGGAGTATGCGGGTATCCTCGGGACGATGGAGGAGGAGATTCCGGATGCCTACGTAAGTTTGGAAACACTCCTTCTCTTCCTCGTTCTCCTTTGCTTGAATATTTTCTGAATGGTATTTGCTTTTGTAGGTTGAGTTGAATGAGATGGAGAAGAGGCTCAAGACCACCAATGAGCACCTCCAAGCGCGGGCCAGGCAGATAGAGGTGTTGCGGGTACAGAGAGGGCGCTTGCAGGACCAGGTCTGAGTCCTCGAGGCTCAGGTGGATGCTCTGTCGAGAGCGAGGGCCGACGGTGCTTCCTCTTCTTCCGCCCCTCCTCCTTCCATGGTTTCCGAGCGAGAGCTCGAGCTGACGAGGGAGTTAGATGCGGCCCGGACTGAATTGATGGCCACACGGATGAAGCTGGGCCAGGCGAGGGGTAGGGCTTCTCGGGCTGAGGAGGAGACGGACCGGCTGAGGTCTATGATAGCTTCGAGAGAGGAGGGTTTCATTACCCTAGGCCGTGAGAGGGACTCCCTCCAGATGAGGGTGTCGGAGTTAGAGGCTTCAGCGGGCGTCCCTAGAGGTTTGATGGGGGACTTCATTCGTTCTCTCCAGGCGGCCGGGGACAGGGATCGGGAGTTGGAGGAGAGGTTGAGGGCTGCCGAGGATCGGGCTAGAGGGACAGAGAGTCGCCTCCGACAGAGATTGGAGAGGAGAGATAGAGATATGCAGCAAGTCCGTCTTTGGGAGGCGACTATGAGGGGGAAATTGGTTGGAGGGGGCTTTATGACCGAGGCTGACCTCGACATTCTTCCGCTTGAGCCTGACCATTCTCTCTCGGCCTTCTTGGCTACTGGGGCCACCTTTAGCTGTGCTTCTAGTCCTTCGGCATCTCGGAGTCGTGGGATATATGCGAGGGCCGCGTCTTTGGTTCGAGAGACTCCCACCGCTCCTGACGCTCCAGAGGTTCAGTCTTCTCATCAACCACCGCTCCCTTCTCAGCCAAGCCAGGATGTTCCTCCTACTCAGCCTCCAGCGGATGACGATGCGCCGAGGTATAGCTTCTTTGTGTCTTGGTTTTAGGTAGAAGAATGGTATATATGCAAGGAATTCATGCTTTTCTTCTTTTCTTTTTGACTCAGGTGATTATTTTGGTGAAGTATAGCTCAAGACTTCAGAGTTTTGAAGCTCTCAGTGGACAAGATTCCCTTTTTATGCACTCCCTTAGGTTTTAGAAGAACAATCTATGTTTATGGTTTTGGTGGGACAATTTGATTTCTTGTTTTGTAAGCATGGTTTAGAGTAGTTTAGCATGGATTATGGATACGTATGTGCGTGTAGATGAATCTTGGTTTTTATAGGTTTGATTCATGGATGGATGTAGGGTTTTGATATATAATTGTTTTAGCATGGTATCTATATATGTTTTGTGTATGAATATGTGTATGAAATGTGTACATGCAGGTTTTGGAAAGAATTGATCTTTATTGGTAAAGAAGTGTTGAAGAGTTGATTGGATATGGGTTGACATAGCTGAAATGGATGCAGGCAAGGGGCGGCTAGTGTAAACTAGCCGCCCAGTAAGGGGCGGCTACTTAGGTTTAGCCGCCACCTGCCTGGGGCATCCTCACCTGAAACAAAGGGCAGGGGCGGCTAGTCGAGTTTAGCCGCCCCCTGCTTGGGGCAATTTGGTTCTGCTGCTCCTATCTGCTGTTGCCGCCGAAAGTCTTTGTGACCGTTTCAACCTTCGGGGCCTATAAAAACATTCCTTCCATGGACCAAGTGTTAAATCTGTCCGGATTGTGCCCCTGCACTGACTTTCGAGCTCTTTCTTGCTTGAATTGTCAAGGGCTACAATCCATCTTAAGGTGAAATGGAAAGATAATGCGAGAAAGTAAATTGCGGGAGACCATGCTTTAGTATGCAAGGAAGGATTCCAAGTGCGTGAGAAAAAAAACTCTTAAGTGTGTGTAAAGGTGGGACAATTTCTTCTCAAGCATGTGCGGTAAGGGCACGAAATGAGTGGGGACAATTTTAATATTTAGGTACGGGGGGGGGGGGGGTCAACTTTAATATTCCGAGAAAATCGAACGCCAAGGTGTTTTAGAAAAGGAAAATGCAAGCTTATGCGTAAGTGTAGTTGGCGTAAGGGGGCATTTTAGTTTTTCAATGGTTTCTTACGTGAGAGGGTAACGTTCTCGACTTTCTGAAGTAAAAGATGCCATCAAGTCCCTGTGGAGGAGCTCTTGCGGTCACCCATGTCCAAACCAGGATTGTATTTGAACGGTATAAGCCTTAAGTGTCGATTTTTCTAGGTTCATGGTTTTCAAATGCTTAATCGTATTATTCTAAACATGCTGAAAAATCCATTAGTGTACCAAGAGTCGAGTCAAATAAGCTTCTCTTGAGGCAAGTTTCTAAGTGAACTCATGTGAGTGTGTGTAGTTGTAAATCTGGACATGATCTACCTTTGGTCGAAATTTCGCCTTTCCCGGCAGACGTAGTTCAATTTAGAATCCCATTGAGAAAATAGAAAAAAGGGGGGGTGAATGGGGTAAGAGTAATATCTTCCTTTCGGGCAATATTTTAGAATTGACCCAGTCTAGCACATGTCTTACTTTCTAGGTCCCTCTGGCTTTCTTCTTTTTATCACTTCTTTATTTTGGATGGAATGTACAGTCCGTTGTTTGGACCTGTACTGGTATAGCCATTGTCTAGCGTACACTGTGCGTAAAGGTGTGAAAGCCTGCTAAAGTAGAGAGTTTAACCCGTTCACTTGGGTGTTATTTTTCTTTTGTTGGCCTCTCATTGCCTGATTTTTTTTATTTGAGGGGGGCCCTCTTCTGTTTTTCACCCCGATTCTTTTCATGCTTCCCCTCTAGAAGTGTTTGCATAGTGCCAGAGCCAGTTTTGGGACATATGCTAGGTCTAGGTAACTCCTTATTTTGACCTAGGGTTAATACGAGTGGGGCGGAAATATGGGATGTTTTGCTTTGGGGGCTTTAAACTGTCCCAGTCTACGGGGTAGGCAATTTCTCTTCTTTCAGGTGAATCTAGTCCAATTATATGTGTGTGAAGGAAACAGCATTATTTGGCGGAGATGTGTTCAAAGAGATACGAGTTTATCTTTAAGAGTCTTATAATTCTATCATCAAGTACTAAACGCTGGAAATCGCAGGAAGGAAGAATAATAGTTCTTAAGTATTGAAAGCTATTCATGCATGGAATTTCTTTAGATAAAGTGCGTTCCACGAACCTGGAACCTTGACTCCTTCAGCATCTACCAGGCGGTAGGCATTCCCGGAATAGGCATGGGTGATCACATAGGGTCCCTCCCATGTGGGTTGCAACTTCCTTCTTTGGTGAGGCTGTCTTGATGGCACGATTTGCTTAAGTACTAGTTCCCCGATTTTAAATTTTCTTTTTATTACCTTCTTTTCAAATGCCCTTGCCACCCTTCTTTGGTAGGCCTGGGCATGGTCTGCCGCTCTTAATCTTTTCTCATCTAGTTGTTCTCTCTTTTTGGTATTTTTTTGTATTTTATGTTTTTCGAAAGTGTGTATTGGTAAACAAAAACCTTTTTTTTTTGTTATCCTTTTCTTTGGAGAAAGCATGTAAAGTATTTTAGAAATAGAAAAAAAGATAGTATATAGCACTGAAGGATAACCTTCAGGAAATGATGGTGCAAGGTGAGTCCTTTATGGAGGCTCAAATTGCAGGATCTTTAGGGGAATGATACTTGAATTTTCTGATGTATCATTGGTTGTGTATTCGTTCTCCTCTATCTTGAAGCGCGTTTGACGCCTTCTTAGCCACTGTTGTTCAGCGTCTATTCTGATAGCATCTATTAGAATATCAAATCCTAAATATCGTTGAAAATGCAAGTGGTGCTTAGTCTGCCTTGAACCCTTAGTAGGAAGAGAATATTTCCTCAGAGGGGGGTCAATCAATAAAGATGTGGATATGGAAAAGCAAGTCACAGGGGTGATTATTGATTGAACTGGTGCAAGGGAGCACGAATCAACGTGATGTTGAGTCTCTAATGATGGTGAGAGTGAAGACTCTTCGACTGGAGTAATCAGGGGCTTATGGATCTGATATAGAATAATTGATTTGGATATTGCGGGGGAATCCAGAGGAAAGATCTCCTTAGGTAGATGAGATGGCAAGTCTGGCAATTTGGATGGCTTGACTGCTCCCTCAAATTGTGCATTTTTAAATATGAGTGGTTCTGGTTCAAAGATATGCATAATTGTTTGAACTGGATCTGGATCAGTCTGAGAAACTGATGAGTCAGAAGGTGAGTCATCCGAGACCACCAGGGTAGGTTCGACGAGCATTAATATGATTTGATCTTGAGTAGGTAGAGACAAGGGGTATTCATATTTAATTGGTTGTATGGATTGGATGATAGATTCAGGTTGTATTGGGGAAGGTTAAAAAAGTTCTGCTAGTTCTCCAGCCAAAAACTCTTCATCATCGTCAGAGTCCTGATTGGGAAATTCTACGGGTTCAATAGTTTCAGGTACTGGAGACTCATAGGTCGATGGGGGAGGAATAGCGGTGTATTTCCTTTGTGGTGGTTGCTGGGGAACAAAGGATTGTGTCCTCGGTGCAGCAGGGGGACATGCAGAAAGAACAATGGCTGCATTGCTATTGGGCTGACTAGGTCGTACCTGGGAGAAATAGTTCAATGGTCGGATGGGACCTCCCTTCATGGGTTGAACCAGGATGGGCACGGGTACTTGTTCTGTGTATAGGGGGAGGGGTCTAATAGGGTTTGGGTGTATTGGAGAAGGTATTGGAAGGATTAGGCCGGCCGGAATGATCCTAGGCAGGTCTTCTGGTTCTTCCATAGCGGTAAAGGACTTAGTCGTGTCGGCACGGGGGTGGGTACTGATCGGGCAATGAAATTTTCATTGGCTTGCCGAGGCGGTGCATACCCGGATGAACCGGACGTGTACTGTCTCGGAGCCGTTCCTCGATCAGGAACTCGTGCTCCGTTCGGGTAGAGTGCTGATACTTGGGTAATAATCCCCTCTACCGTGGGGGTTTGTCCCTTACGAGGCGGTTGTCCAACCCTATCGCTGATAGGTGGGGACTGGGTTTGGATTACTGGGGCTGCACAACGGGAAATCCTGTTGTGGTGGTCAATTAGAAACTGATACGTAGTACAATCTCCGTACGAAAGGCTCGTACGAAGTTCTAGACTTAGGCTCTGTAACATCATGTCAATTTCTTGACATTCTGTGAGTTGCAGGCCGGTTCGCTGGACAACTGTGTGCCACCGAGACACGTATTGCTCAAATTCCTCCCTAGGCCTCATTCTCTCTACAGTTAAATCCGAAATAGAGGGGGTTCTAATCCTCTGATAACCGTAGCGGCCCAAGAATTTCTCGCTTACAGCCGAGAAATTCGATAAGTGATCTACAGGGAGGGTGGAGAACCATTGTAGTGCTTCTCCTTCCAATGATTTCTGGAAGAGGAAGACTAGCAGAGGTTGATTATCTAGAAATGGGCGTGCATCTAGATAAAAGGTAGTTAAATGAATGTCTGGGTCTCCACGACCGTTATACCGGCGGAATTTGGGGATTTTGAATCCCTCCGGTAGGTGGACTGACGGGATTTGTCTCAGGTTATGTAGAGACATGTGTTTGGGGGCTGAGGGACCAGTCTCGGAGAGGATTCTCCAGATGGTTTCATCCAGTGTTTCTCCCTTGGGAGGGCTGCCTAGCGGTCCCGAATTTGGGGTGGCCTGGTAAGGGCTTGGGGTGGAAACGGCAGGGAATATTGGATTCGCGGGGGAAAAGGGGGTGAACGAAAAGACGCTCGGGTTCACAGAGTAACTGGGCGTGAATGGGGTCTTGGGAATGGCCTTAGGGGTTTCGACAGGGGCCTCCTGTCTTAGGGTTTTGACCTGGCGGTAGTCGGCGAGGTCATGAAACATGTCCTCTATGGATTGGTATCCTAGACTGGCCTTCTTTTCCTCTAGATGGGTCAGGAATTGCGTGGCCTGACCCTCTTGGTGGATTCTTTCCTCTAGTATCTCCTCCTCTATGCGGGATTCCATGATGCGTGTGAAATGATTTAGGGGAACAAATGCAGATATAAAGCAGTAAATAAAGCGGTAAAGGATTGCGCAGCGGTGTGCGGCTTACAAAGCAGTAAAGGATTGCGCAGTGGTGTGCGGCTTACAAAGCAGTAAAGGATTGCGCAGCGGTGTGCGGCTTACAAAGCAGTAAATGATGCGGTGATGTTAATTAGAGGAGGAACCGATTCGAGGGGTGGGAAACTCTAACCTTCCTAGAGGGTTGATAGCATTCTAGTCAAGCTTGTAAAAGGGGGCAGAAGGGGATTACCTTTTGTTGTTTTTCACGAGGGAGGTCCCACCGTGATCGCCAGATTTGTCGGTATGTCATCGGGAAGGCCACCGAATGGCCGCGTTGTGTTGTCGATGCTTTCGGAAAGGGTCCCAGTGATGCGCGGGTGTACGTGCGTGTGTGGGTGTTCTTCGGGGATTCAGATCAGATGCGTGCCCTAGCGGGCTCGGTCAGATCGTCTTCTCGGAAGGGTGAGGGGTGTCGTTCCTGGTTGAGGCGCCCGGTAGCGACTCAAGAGGATTCAGGGGGTTTGTGTGATCGCCACCTGCTTTTTCTAAAAAGCAGGAGAAAGGGTGGGGTTGGATTTGATCGCCTACGTGAGGAGTTTGTGGGGTCTCCGCTCTGAGACACGGATATACCGTACACAGAGGTGAAAAATAGATAATCCTATTCTGCTTCCGTGGCTTGACTAAAGGAGTCTTGGGACATAGGGGGTGTAAGTGGGGTGTGTATAGGGGGCGGCTAGTGGGTTTGAGCTGTCTGGTCAGGGGCGGCTACTAGGGTTTAGCCGTCCGGGGCCTGATCTGGTTTGGGCAGGACTTTGGTAGGAAATGGGTTTGGTTTTGGACAGGGGCTAAGCTAGGTTTAGCCCGGGTTTCTGGAGGGTGGAATGAGAGGGTATTTTATGTAGGGAAATGGGTATTTCTCTCACAAAAGGGGCTCTCTCTCTCTCTCTCTCTTGGGATTTCTAGTGGGGAAAGGGAATGTGGATTGTGGGATGTTGGTGTTGAATGGTTGTTTTGAATTGGTGATGTTCTTGATGTTAAGGCTTGGGACCTCCTCTATTTATAGTAAAAGAGAGGCAGGGTAATGTCCAGGGGGTAATAGAGTGGGTTGGCTTCGATTAGACCCTTCATTAATTCTCTGGTTCTTCTGTTAGAGACCAGGTGAAGGGCGGCTAGTTCCAACTAGCCGCCCCTATCATAACCTGCCAAACGTCCCATCTCTGACAGGCGGTGGCTTGGGTTGGTTACTTGGGTTGATCCGGCCAAGTCATGACCCGCCGCAATGATCAGCATTTAATACTGCTTTATGTCCCATCCAGGGAACTGGTCCAAAGTCAGCCAGGGGGGCGGCTAGTGCTAATTAGTCGCCTGGTATGGGGCGGCTAGTTAGGTCTAGCCGCCCCTAGCCAGGGACTTAGGGTTTTTGGGTTTCTGGTTTTCTGGTTTTGGTCGGGGCTAGGGTTAGGGTTAGGGTTTGGGTTTAGGTTAGGGTTAGGGTTTCCGGTTTAGGGCTTAGGGCTAGGGTTTAGGGTTTAGGGTCACCGAACCTTTGGTTCTCTACTTGGATGTCCAATTGTGGGATATTTCTGTGTGTTACTTGAAGTATTTCTGTCTCTCTGGACGGTCAAAATTGGGGTATCTACAGCGAGGCCCTGCACCCATTGCCGCCTTTCCAGCACAGGCGAGTTGACCAAAGACAAGACGTTGTTACCATTGTCAGCGAGTCGGGCACATCATCTTTGACTGCCTCGATGCTGGCCGACCTCCTGCGCCTCGGCTTCAGCCGCAGCAGGTGCCGCGCCAGCCATTGCCGCCTTTCCAGCACAGGCGAGGCGACCGGAGACACGACGTTGTTACCATTGTCAGCGAGTCGGGCACATCATCTTTAACTGCCGCGTCATCCGCAGCAGGTGCTACGCTAGCCGCAGCAGGTGCCGCGCCACCAGCAGCAGACACACCAACAGCAGGAGCCGAAGCGTCTGTATCAGCAGCCACAGGGTGGCCGGATTGACCAGAGGAGGCAGGCAGTATAGCCCGCGAGGCGTGCCCCTGCTCCTCAGCCGCAGCTCGTTCAGGGGCGTGTGGCAGCGCTTACCGCTGAGGATGCGCAGGCTTCGGGTAGCGTGGTCCAAGGTATTGTTATGATATCCTAGTTTCCTGCTTATGTGTTGTTTGATTCCGAGGCCACACATTCGTTCATGTCTCCCGCTTTCACGAGACGAATGGGTGTTGTGTCGACCCCTCTAGATGTTATGCTGGAGATATCATTGCCGGTCGGAGACCGTATTCTCCCTCGTTCTGTGTATCGGGGATGTACTGTGGTGATTTCGGAGCATGAGTTCCCGGTGGATATGATCGAGCTCGCCATGACGGACTTCGACGCCATCCTGGGGATGGATTGGCTAGCAGTGAGTCACGCCACTATCGACTGTTTTGTGAAGTCGGTGTCTTTTCGCGTCCCCGATCAGAGGTCTTTCCAGTTCATGGGCGATAGGGACGTTGCCCCTTTGGGGTTCGTGTCGTCCATCCGGGCATGGAGACTCCTTCAGGGCGGATGTGAGGGTTACCTGGCGTGCATTGTGGACGAGGATGCACCGCTGCGGGTTGATATCAGTGAGACTCCTATCGTGGCGGAATATCCAGAGGTTTTCCCTTATGATCTTCCAGGCTTACCACCAGATCGTGCAATCGAGTTTGAGATTAATCTGATTCCGGGGACCGAGCCAATTTCGAGGGCTCCGTACCGGATGGCCCCAGCAGAGTTGAAGGTGCTGAAGGAGCAGCTAGAGGAGTTGCTCGAGAAGGGGTTCGCACGTCCGAGTGTCTCTCCGTGGGGAGCCCCTGTCTTGTTTGTTCGGAAGAAGGACGGTTCGCTGCGTTTGTGTATTGACTACAGACAGCTGAACAGGCAGACCGTGAAGAACAAGTACCCCTTACCACGGATTGATGATCTGTTTGACCAGCTCCAGGGAGCGCGTGTCTTCTCTAAGATTGATCTCTGTTCGGGCTACTATCAGCTAAAGATCCAGGAGTCGGATATTCCAAAGACGGCCTTTCGTACCCGTTACGGGCACTACGAGTTTCGAGTACTGCCGTTTGGGTTGACAAATGCGCCAACAGCCTTCATGGATTTGATGAATCGGGTGTTTCAACCCTTCCTCGACTCCTTCGTGGTGGTCTTCACTGACGATATTCTGATATACTCGAGGAGTCTTGAGGAGCACGCTGACCATCTTTGCACTGTCTTGGAGACTTTGGCCAGACATCAGTTGTTCGCCAAGTTCAGTAAGTGCGAGTTTTGATTAGAGCGTGTGGCCTTTCTTGGCCATGTGATTTCCAGTGAGGGTATATCTGTGGACCCGGATAAGACGCTTGCCGTGTCGAATTGGCGACGACCGTCGAACCCCACCGAGATTCGGAGCTTCCTGGGTTTGGCGGGCTACTATCGGAGGTTTGTTGAGGGTTTCTCGAAAATAGCCGTCCCTCTGACCCGCCTCTCTCGGAAGGATGTCCGGTTCGAGTGGTCCCCATCTTGCGAGGAGAGCTTCCAGGAGTTGAAGCGGAGACTCACCTCAGCGCCCGTACTTACCATTCCATCGGGGAGTGGCGGATTTGCAGTCTACTCCGATGCGTCGCGGCTGGGTTTGGGTTGCGTCCTGATGCAGAACGGTAAGGTTGTTGCTTACGCGTCGCGACAGTTGAAGCCCCATGAGCAGAATTACCCCACCCATGACCTGGAGTTAGCAGCGATCATCTTTGCGCTGAAGATTTGGAGGCACTATCTCTATGGTGAGGAGTTTGAGCTGTTCACGGATCACAAGAGCCTGACTTCTCTGCAGTCCCAGCCAGAACTCAACATGCGTCAGAGACGTTGGGTCGAGTTCCTGAAGGACTATGATTGTGACATCGCTTACCATCCGGGTAAGGCGAATGTCGTTGCAGATGCTCTTAGTAGGCAGCCCTTGGGCATGGCCGCCCACTTGGCTGTGCGTCGATGGAGGCTTCTGGAGGAGGCCGCTTGCTGGATTAGTGTTCGGGAGACGCCTGCTGGTGGCTTTCTAGCCAGGTTAGTGGTGCAGCCTGTTCTCCTCGACGAGATCCGCACGGCACTGGGGCGGGATCCGCACTTTCTGGTCCTCTCTGAAGGCGTTGCCCAGGGCGAGCGACCGGATTACCAGATTCACGAGGACGAGATCCTGTGGTTCAGAGGCTGGGTATGTATTCATGATGACGCAGAGCTGAAGCAGAAGATATTGGACAAGGCCCATCGTTCGAGGTACACCGTGCATCCGGGTGGCACGAAGATGTACAGGGGCCTTCGTCGTGGTTACTGGTGGCACGGGATGAAGGCGGATGTTGGCCGTTTCGTTGCCCGTTGCTTGGTATGCCAGCAAGTGAAGTCGGAGCATCAGCGTCCTACGGGGAAGCTGCAGTCAATGGAGATCCCTCAGTGGAAGTGGGAGCAGATTACTATGGACTTTGTTTCAGGTCTGCCGAAGTCACGCGGGTCGCGATGCCATCTGGGTGATCGTCGACAGACTGACCAAGTCCGCCCATTTTCTCCCCATCCGACTCACCGATTCTCTGGACACCCTGGCACAGTTGTTTGTCTCAGAGATCGTTCGTCTCCATGGCACTTCAGTCGGCATCATTTTTGATAGAGATGCGAGGTTCACTTCGAGGTTCTGGCGTAGCCTCCAGCACGCCCTTGGTACGAACCTCCACTTCAGTACCGCTTTTCATCCGCAGACTGATGGCCAGTCGGAGAGGACGATTCAGACCTTGGAGGACATGTTGCGGGCCTGCATCCTTGACTTCGGGGGTATTTGGGAGAGGCACCTTCCGTTGGTGGAGTTCGCCTACAACAACAGCTACCACTCGAGTATTCGGATGGCACCTTGTGAGGCACTCTATGGCCACAGCTGTAGGTCTCCCTTGTGTTGGGATGAGGTCGGAAAGCGCCAATTGGAGGGGCCAGAGATCGTCCGCCTGACCTCAGAGAAGGTCAAGACGATTCGTGAGAGTATTCGTACCGCTCAGAACCGTCAGAAGAGCTACGTAGATCGCCGTCGCCGTGAGCTCGCCTTCGAGGTTGGTGATCATGTCTTTCTGAAGGTGTTGCCGTCAAAGGGCATCTTCCGTTTCGTTGTGCGGGGCAAGCTAAGTCCACGTTTTATTGGGCCGTTTCTCATCCTGGAGCGGATTGGGGAGGTGGCCTATCGCCTAGCCTTGCCCCCACAGTTGGCTCAGGCCCATGACGTCTTCCACGTCTCGCAGCTGAGGCGTTACGTCCACGACCCTGCTCACACCATCCCGTTCGAGCCGCTCGTCTTCGAGCTGGACTTGTCATTCGTGGAGCAACCGGTCGAGATCCTGGACCGACATGAGAAGAGGCTCTGAACCAAGGCCGTCTAGTTGGTTAAGGTGCTTTGGCAGCACCGTTCTGGTGCCGAGGCCACTTGGGAGCGCGAGGACGCCATACATGATGCATATCCACATCTTTTTCCTTCTTAGATGTTTTTGTATTAAATTTTGTGGACAAAATTTCCTAAGGGGGAAAGAATGTTATATATGTGTAACTTTTTGGCCTATGGGTAACCTTTGGATCAGTTCTGCCCATTTTTGAAATTTTCTTTTTCGATCGGAACCGCTAAAATTTTGGCTTTTTAGCCATCTGCGTGATCTAGAGAATTCCGATTGGAAATCTAACTGCATATTATGGGTCCTGGTACCATTCTGTACTACCCATAAAAATTTCATCGAATTCCGGTAACGTTTGGAAAATTATACAGTTCCGAACTGTATCCGGGTTTTCTTCGTTACTGGTTTTTGAGGAGGAATAGTGTTGGGATATTTTGGTGGTTAGGGTCACCCTTGGGTAAGCTTACCCCCCTCTTACTTAGGGGTTAAGTAAGGTTGAGATATTTGTGAGTGTGAGTGGGTGAGGTTAGGTTAAACTCACCCCCTTTTTGGTTTCTTTTTTTCTTTTCTTTTAAGGGGTTGTGTAGGCGTGGATGTCCCTCTCTTTGGCTCTCTCTCCCTCTCACACTCTCGCTCCTCTCTGATTTCTGGTTTGGTTGTGTGTGTGTGTGTTTTGGGTTGGTTGGAGAAGAAGAAGAAGGCACACAAGCAAGGGTGAGTAAGGTTGTGTGTTGGTTGTTGTTGTTGTTTCTCTTCTTCCTCATCCCTCTCATGTCTCCCCCCCTATTTGTTCCCTGTCTTCAGCCAAGGAGAGGTTGTAGAGGGGCTGAGGAGGTGGTGGTAGTGGTGGTGGTGGTTGGAGTGGCTTCGGGTGCGCGGAGGGCCCTGATCATTTCCCCCTTTCACTCCCCCTCTCTCGATAAGCTCTCCCTCTTCTCTTAAATGCTGTTTTTTTTTTGTATTAAGGGGTGGTATGGGACCATGCATGCTTGTGGTTATGTGTTGGGTGTATGTGGGCATGGGGAGGGGGTTGGGAATGGTCTGGGCGCGCGTGCGCGCGGCAGGAGTTTTGGGCGTGCGGGGCACGTCCGGGTGCGCTGCTGGGCGCGGGGCAGTGGGCCGGTGGGCGTGGGGGCGCGTGCGCGCGTGCATGCACGTGCGTACGCGTGCGGGGCCACGTGTGTGGCTGCCCGAGGGCACGGGTTGGTGTCGGGGTGCTCAGATAAGCGTGCGTACGCGCGTACTCGTATGCGTGCATATCTGAGTCTTTGGCATTTCTAGTAAATTTCAAGTGTTGTTATGTAGTTTACTCACCATTTTCGTTACCCTTGCCTGGCAGATCTTGGCGAGTGGTCGCGCGACGACCCGGGTTGCGGTGAGTGGGTCAATCCAACCCAGTTGGGAGGCGTTCGATGCACGTTGGAGTGCATCGCCCTCCCCTGGGGTACCATAACTGCGTATAACATGAGATTGTCTGTTAGGCTAGGAATGCACCCATGTTATGATTAGATGTTGTATGCTAGGTTTTATACATCCATGTATCATGCATAGGAGCCATGCATGCCTAGACACATGTCATATGTTAGTATAAACCCGACTTATGCATGTCCCCACCTAGTTTAATTTAATTAAACGGATAAGGAGGTATAGGTGTAAGCATGTCATAGGAAATATTATGTCTTGTAATTAAGTTAAGATGCTTCCATGATTAATCTTTACTACTTGTAAGAATTAAATGCATGCTTAGGACATAATTTTCTTGCCTAATGGGATTAGGTAAGTGTATGACCACCTATGGGGTCACGCTATGTCATGGACACTTAGAATGAAATATCTTCCCCGCATCTGAGTTATGCGCCCTGGAGGGAATTCATGAGAATTCGATGCGCTTATCGGTGTTCGATAACCGATGACGACGGATCCTTAAAGTCTGGTGGGGGCGCTCCCGGACTGTCGGTACTGGATTTTGACACCGGTGGCGGCGAATGTGTTGTGTCATGAATCCGGGTTCCTTCAAGTTTGGTTCCGTTACGCGCACGACGCTCCGAATCGCCACTTGATGGATCGTTCAAGGTCGCCCGACCGCTTCCAAGGACGTTGGTGTGATCGCCACTTGCTTTTCCTCAAAAGCAAGAAAAGAGGGTACTTCTTTGAGACTCGCCTGTGCCGGGGGATGCGGGTTCTCCTCTCAAGGATCACGGCCGGCCGTGCCTTGAGGTGTTCAAGCTCGGATTGATCCTGCAAACCCAAAGAGAGAGAGAGAAAGATACTTCTTTTTTTTTGGAGGATTGACAGATGGGATAAAAAAGGGGTGTTCTTTCTGGTCAATGGAGTGGAGATGAATTATCAGGCTTGACAAACCAGGAGGGATTGTCAAGTTTGACGAACCAGGGGCGGATTGTCGAACGCGACGAACCAGGGTTGGATTGTCGGATTCGACAAACCGGGGTGGATTGTCACGTTCGACGAACCAGGGTTGGATTATCGGACTCGACGAACCGGAGTGGATTGTCAGACTCGACAAACCGGGGTGGATTGTCACGTTCGACGAACCATGGTTGGATTGTCTAACACGACGATCCAGGGTTGGATTGTCGGACTCGACGAACCAAGGGGGGTTGTCAGGGTCGACAAACTAGGGGGGGTTGTCGGGATCGACTAACCAGGGAGGGTTGTCGAGGGTTAACTCAAAGAAAATCCAGCAAAATTAGTGGGAGATCTTATACTAACAAGAAACTGAGACAAAATAAAATAAAATGAAATAAAAAAAAATAAAACAGCATAAAAAGAAAAGAAAAAGAAAAATAGCATATAAAATAACAAGCATATAAAGCAGTAAATGAAGTAAACCAAGTAAACAAAAGGGGTTAGTAGTCCTTGGGAGATACCCAAACTTGCAAAGGGGAGTGTTCAAATGGTCCCTAGACCAACCGACCGACGATCCAAGTTAGGGTCGTCCGTCAGCTGCGTATAGTTTCCAAAAGAACTGATAATAGTCCAAAATGTGCTCCAACACTTTCAACTTTGATTAAGCTTATATTTATTTAATTAATACGCTTATTACAACTTGCTTCAAGGTTTCTTATGAAAAGATGATATCTTATACAAGTTCTTAAGTAAAAAAAAAAAGAAAAGAAAAGAAATGGAAGTGAGGGTAGGGAGGTATGAGCTCTCTCTTTTTCCTTGGCAAGGGAGGGGGGAGGATAGCTGATGGTGATGAAAAAAGGGTGGTTAACTTTGGGTGATAGTAGGTGGGTTCGGATGTGTGGTTTTTGGTGGGAAAGAGAAGCACTTGGGTGATGAATGAGGGTGGTTTAATGGTTATTTAGAGTGGCTGTTGGTGTAGGGGGTGGTAGAGCTCGAAAATGGAGGGTGGAGGGTGGTGAGTGACTGTCGGTGATGAAAAAGGGTGGATGAGTTCGGATGGGTGGTTTTGGGAGAGAGAGAGGAGGGCTTAGGTGGTGAAAGAGGGTGGTGGATGGCTGTTGAAGTGGCTGCTGGTGTGAGGGGATGGTGGTGCTCGAAAATGGAGGGTGGAGGGTGGTGAGGAGCTGCTGGTCTCGGATGGGAAGGTTTGGAGGGCTTTTGGTGAGTGAAAAATGTGTCTCCTCCCTTCATCAAGCCTCCCATTGCCTCCTTTTATAGCCCAAACGAGCCACCACCTCCTTGACACCAGTTTGGGGGGGGGTAATGAGTGCCCCACGACGCTCCCACGTCGCTCGGAGTGGCTGACGTCGGAGGAGAGGTCGCAAAAATGCAGCCCATGCCGTCCTTCTTTGAGCTGAAATTTTCCCAGTATTTTCGACGATCCATCATCCCATCGTCTAGGTCGACAATCCCTCAAAGATTGTCGAAGTCGACAATCCCTCCAAGATCGTCAAAGTCGACAATCCCTCCAAGATCGTCGAAGTCGACAATCCCTCAAGGGATTGTCCTGGTCGACAATCCCTCCAAGGTTGTCGAAGTCGACAATCCCTCAAGGGATTGTCCTGGTCGACAATCCCTCCAAGGTCGTCGAAGTCGACAATCCCTCAAGGGATTGTCCTGGTCGACAATCTTTCCAAGGTCGTCGAAGTTGACAATCCCTCAAGGGATTGTCCTGGTCGACAATCTTCAATGGGTTGTCCTGGTTGACTATCCATGAGGGGTTGTCTATGATGACAAGTGGTTGGCCGTTTGTCTTGGTCGGCAGACAGACTTTCAGATGTCTTGTTCAACAGCCCAAGGCTTGACCGTTCCGGGCAATGGTACTGCTCTCTAAGCATCTCTTTAAGAGCTTGTATGCTCATGTCTTCTTTCCTTTCTTCACTCAGGTGATTGTTCTGGCTCGAAGAAGATCATCGGGGTTTAGACCTGTAATTTAAGATATCACAAGTGATAAGTATTTCACAGTTCTGTCCGAACAAAATCGGGTATCTACAATTGCCCCTCCTCGGATGGTGTTTCAAGTGAAAATTGAAGCACCATTCGAGGATAAGAAGAGAGACCTCATTTTGATCGGCTTAACCATCAGGCATTGTTTTCTTGTAAATACTGGTCAGGAGATAAACATGGAAGCAATTTTCTTATGATCCATCAATGAAATAATCCTTGATGGGGGAAAGAAATATTTGATCTAAATGTCAATGAGTGATCCAACCCTCGGTTGGGGTTCCTAGCCTTCGTGTGCTGCAGCCCGGCGTTGGATTCCCTGTGCTTACCGTGCGTTGCAACTCAGCAAACAGGGGGATATCATTATAGAAAATAAAATAAACTAAAAAGGGAACATTTTCGAATAATCGAAGAAGGATCATTTTATTGATAACTCACTGAAAACTGGACTATGGGGAATCAATCCTGGCTTGCATGTACTGAGAGACAAAATGCTCGGGTTTAAGTGTCTTAACCCTAATGAAAATCTTGAAAATGTACCAAAATACTACTGACACATGCAATAAGAATGCTTATAGATGCCAAAAATCTAAAAATGTGCCCAAAATCTGCTATAAGATATATGCAATAAAATGCCCAAAAAGCGCTCAAAACAGAAAGAGAGCGTAGCAAACCAAGACATCGATTGACATAGGTGATATAACACCCAGAAACAACCAAAGTATATTCCAAACCCGCTCGAGATATATGCAATAAAAAGGCCCAAAGATACCCAAAACACAAGAAAAGCACAGAAGATCGAGACACCAATTGATATAGGCAATATAACACCCGGAAATGTCCAAAATCTGAAAAATGTGTTCAAAATCTGCTTGAGATATGTGCAGCAAAGTGTCTAAAGATGTTCATACGGCAGAACTATACAAACTCAAACCATGTATATGCTATATATATATATATATATATATATATATATATATAGGGATCCGATTACATGCGGTTTACGGTCGGTGCGGTGCGCGATCACGGGCCGTCGATCACGGGTCCATCGCATCGGATGGTCGGGTGCGATTCACGTCGACCGTTGGATGCGATGGACCCGCGATCGAACGGTCCACGTCGTAAACCGCACCGACCGCACACCGCACGTAATCGCGACCATATATATATATACATACATACATATGGGGGTTGGACATACCTGCGCGGGCTTTAAACATGGCTTGACTATTGATCGCATCGTAAGTAGATTGCCCAACCTGACGGTCCGCTTAAGGATTGTTCTAGTCGACGTTCACTACCAGGAATTTCCAAGTCGACATTCATTGTGCCCTCGTTCTGCTCTTCTTTCTTAGGGACCCTAATCAATGTTCATCTAGGGGATCATCCAATTTCATTCTACTTTTTTAACGACCATTGATTCATCCGTTCCCTTTTGGCTTCTCCTAGGCTCTGCAAAACAACTAAAGACACTAGACCAAATGATCATATCTGCTCCGTTTGGGCCCCTGCGCATTTTTATTTCTCCTTGTTAGTTTGTCAAGGGCCCAAATAATGACACAAGATCGGAGTATGGGTTATGGGGAAACAAACCTGATGATGTGTGGTGCTATCTTGACTTTGATGCCAACCAGAAGGGATTATTCACATGCTTACCAATTATGAAAAGGACGCATAGTGGTCAACTGTTTGCCATATCAAGGATACCTTGCGTGGTTTTGTCGATGGGGACAGTTCCCAAGTCTGGAAGTTCTCGTATGCTTGATCATGTTACCAAAATGTACTGAGAAAACCATGAATGTGCTAGGATAATATTCAGAGACCGACTTTTAGATAAACAAAGTTTTAAGTAGACTCACGTGCAGTGTGTGGTAGCAGTTTAAGAAATGGTTCACTTCTAGATTGGAAATTTCACTTATCCCAAAAGAACTGGTTTAATTCATATCCTGTCACAAAAGGGGGAAGTGAATGAATGGGGGTGAGAGTAATGTCCTCCTTGACCCAACTAAAAATTGCCCCAGTCCTAACACATGTCCTAAGTCACTCGGTCCCTCCAGCTTTCTTCTTTACTGCTTCTTCTTTTCTTTTCTTTTTTTTTCTTTTTTTTTTTTGGGTGGAGGACGCAGGTCCGCATTGGATACCCACTTTATCCCCTCTTTTTTCCTTTTTTTTTTAATGGCCAACTTGCCCTATTTTGGAGGGTGTTTCTGTTTTTACCCTCTCCTTGGAAGCATCGACATTGCCAAAGCCAGTTCTTTTGGGACATGCGTGAAGACTAAGGCATTTTCGTGGGTCATGGACAACACGAGTTAAAATACAAACAAAAGAATGACAATTACAAATTGCCCCAGTCTAATGGTGTGGGTGATCTTTCTATCCATTAGTGGACCAGGTCTTAAACTGTATAAGTGTGATGACGGTGACAGGAATGGTGAGTGTGGGTCTAGATAAAATACATGCTATCTTCAAGACTATCAAATCATATCATCAGGCATAGATACTGGGATTCACAGTAGATAATGGTAAAATTTCTCAAACATCAAGTACTAAGCATAAAAATTTTTCAAATAAAGTGCATTCCATGTACCTGAGACCTCGTCCCCTTCGGCATTCACCAGGCGATAAGCATTCCCGGAATAGGCATGGGTGATTACGTAGGGTCCTTCCCAAATTGGTTGCAGTTTACCTCTTGGGTGTGGTTGTCGAGAAGGCATAAGCTGCTTTAGCACCATTTCCCCAACTTGGAATTTTCTTTCAATTACCTTTTTCTGGAAGGCTCTGGACATTCTTCTTTGGTAAATTTGGGCATGCTCGGCTGCTCGCAACCTTTTCTCATCCAATAGTTCAAGTTGTAGAAGAAGTGCTTCCCTTCTATCCTCGGGTTGCAAATCCTTGTCCAGTTCCACTCTCAAAGACGGGATAAGAACTTCATAGGGAACCACCGCCTCCATCCCAAAAGTAAGGGCGTAAGGAGTCTGACCTGTGGGGGTCCTGATGGAGGTGCGATAAGCCCAAAGTGCATCAATCAGCTTGTCCGGCCAATCGGTAGCCTTATGTGTCTCCACAGTCTTTTTGACGATTTTCAAGAGAGTCTTGTTTGTAGCCTCCGCTTGTCCATTCCCTTGGGGATAATATGGGGTGGAGTGATGCAGCTCAATGTGGTGCTTGTTGCAGAGGTCTTGAAATTCCTGAGAAATGAACTGAGGACCATTGTCAGTAATGATTACCTTCAGAGAGCCGAATCGTGTGAGGATATGAGTACGAACGAAGCGAACAAGAGTAGAACTCTTAATCACTATGTATGACTCAGCCTCAGCCCATTTGGTGAAGTATTCTGTGGCAGTGAGGATGAAGGCTTTCTGGCTGGTGTTTTCAACTGTGTCTCTAAAGGGGCCGATGATGTCGAGGGCCCACATGGAGAAAGGCCAAGGAGAAGTCATGGAGTGCAATGTGGAGGCGGGTGCATGGATCTTATTGGCATGGGTCTGGCACTGAACACACCGTCTGACAAACTTGTGGCAATCCTCTTCCATCGTGGGCCAGTAGTAACCCATCCTTAAAACTTTCTTTGCGAGCATCTGTGAATTCACATGACCTCCACAAATTCCGGAATGCGCCTCTTTCACAATAGTGAATGCCTCTTCATCTTCCAAGCATCTCAACAATTCTCCATTGAAGGACATGCGAAAGAGAATGCCTCCTCGAAGACAATATTTGGTCGCCATTCTTTTGACGGCTTTTCGATCATCACTTGTGGCGTACTCCGGAAAGGAGCCATCTTCAAGGTAGTTCTTGATGTCGAAGAACCAAGGCTTTCCATCATCAGGTTCCTCCAAATCTATTGCATAAATTGCAGCAGACTTAAGGATCTCATCTTTCTTCTCTTGCTGCTCCATTAGGTCTTGAATCTTGCAGTCTCGAAGGTCAGTGGCTGGAGTTTCTAGTCTTTGGATGATGATAGTCTCCGCCCTTTTGGATACTGGGAGGGTGAGTGAGGAAGCCAACGAAGCCAAGGCATCGGCGAGGATGTTGCCGGCCCGAGGTGTGAAGATGTGGATCACTTTTTGGAACTGGCGCAACAGGATAATAGTCAATTCTCTGTAGGGCTTGAGTTTCGGGTCCCTTGTCTGGCACTTCTTAAAAGTTTGACGAATCACCAAGAGTGAATCTCCAACAATCTTTAGATGACGAACTCCAAGAGCTATAGCTGACTTCAAACCTGCAATCAACGCCTCATACTCCGCAATATTGTTAATAGCGTTAAAAGCAAGTTGAAAGGCACGCGGTATGATGACACCTTCAGGGGAGAGTAAGGCGATCCCAATTCCTCTTCCTTTTTGATTGACCGTCCCATCAAAATACAGTGTCCATGTTTTGCGGTCATCTTCCTCAACTAACGCAAACAACTCTTCGTCAGGGAAATCCGTCCTGACAGGCTCATAATCGGCAATGGAAGGTGAGCAAGGTGGTCGGCGATGGCCTGTCCCTTAATGGACTTTTGAGTGACATATGTGATGTCAAACTCATTTAGTTGGACCTGCCATCGAGCTAGCCGACCAGTCACTGATGCATTTTCAAACAAATATCTCACCGGATCCATCTTTGCCAGATATTTTACTTGGTGTGCAAGGAAATAGTGGCATAATTTCTGAGAGGCCCACACCAGCGCTAAACATGTTCTTTCCATGAGCGGGTAGGCTTGCTCATATTCAATCAGAGTCTTGCTCAAATAATAGATAGCCTTTTCCTTCCTTCCTTCATCATCGTGTTGTGCGAGCACCGCGCCAATAGCTTCTTTAGTGGCCGCTAGGTAGAGAAGCAACGGACGCCGAGGGACCGGGGCCGAGAGAACAGGGGGGCTGAGCAAGTATTTCTTAAGTTCATCAAATGCTTGTTGACACTTGTCATCCCAAATGAATTCAGCTCCTCCCTTCAACAGCTTGTAGAAGGGTTTACACCGTTCGGCATGCTGTGAAATGAATCGACGGATAAATTGCAGCCGACCGATGAGTCCCCTAAGCTCCTTCAAATTTTTCAGAGGGGGCATTTGAGCGATCGCTCTTGCTTTAGATGGATCAACTTCAATCCCCCTCTTACTTATCATGAATCCTAATAGCTTTCCAGACGACACTCCAAACCTACACTTCTTAGGGTTCATTTTCAAATTGAATTCCCTACACCTCTGTAGAACCCTTTCAAGTGTCTCTGCATGACCTTCTCGCGTCTTAGACTTGATCAAGATGTCATCCACGTAGACTTCCATCAATTTGTGCATCATGTCGTGGAAAATCGAGGTCATAGCGCGCTGATACGTTGCCCCAGCATTTTTAAGGCCAAAGGGCATTACAACGTAGCAGTAGGTCCCCCAAGGAGTGATGAATGATGTCTTCTCTTGAACTTCTTCTGCTAGACGGATCTGATTGTAGCCCGAGAAACCATCCATAAAGGACAGCATCTCGTGTCCCGCAGTATTGTCAACAATAATGTCAATGTGTGGAAGAGGAAAATCATCTTTCGGGCAAACCCGATTGAGATCCCGAAAGTCTATACACACACGGACTTTGCCATCTTTCTTGCTTACTGGGACAATGTTGGCTATCCATTTTGGGTACAATACCACCCTGATAAACTTTGCTTGGTGTAGCTTATCCACTTCCTCCTTCACTTTTAGGGCCAACTTCGGATGGAGTCGTCTTAGCTTCTGCTTTATCGGTTTGGCGTCTGGTTCCAGAACTAGCCTATGCTCAACCAATGATGGGTCAAGACCAGGCATGTCTTCGTAAGACCAGGCGAACACATCCGAATAGCTTCTCAACACCTTCTCCAAACTCTCTTGCTCACTCGGATTCAGTTCCGCACTAATCAAGATGATCTTAGGATTAGTGGCGGTCCCGAGATTCAACTCCTCCATCCTCTCTTCTTCACTTTCCGTCTGCTCGTCAAAACGTCGAAGGCTTTCTGCAAACCTCTCTGACATCTCCTCTTCTTGCTCCACTTCTTCATTGTCATCACAAATTTCAAATACCCCCAAGCCATCATCAAAATCCCCAAGGTCTTCCAAATCAGGTCCCTCGATGACAGCTATTGACTCGGATCGTTCTATTCCATGGATTACATGAATATGTTCCCTGATATGTTCGATAATCCGAGTAGGGATTTGAAACCGTGAAGCCTTGCTAGATCTTTGAGACACATGGGGCATCGACACCTTAGGAGGGTCGACCAAACCCCGCAGTTTGTCAAGGAGACCAGAATTAAAAAGCGAGGGGTGCCAGACCACCAAAGCGTCATCCTTTATCTCAAACAGGGAACCTAATGTTTTAGGTTGTTCTATGTTGTCCATATCTATACCCTACCCCTCCCTAATTTTTTTTTTAATTTTTATAGCAAGCAAAGCCAGAAATAAAAGCAAGGAAATTTTATGTACAAACAGAAATTGATTTTTTTTTTACCAAGTAAAGCAGGCAATAAAGGAAGGAAATCTCATGTACAAGCAGACATTGTTTTTTTTTTTTAGCAATTATAGCAAGAAATAAAGGAAGGAAATCTCATGTACAAACAGACATTGATTTTTTTTTTTTTAGCAATTAAAGCAAGAAAATTTTATGTACAAGCAGAGATTGAATTTTTTTTTTTTTTAACAAGCAAAGCAAGAAATAAAGCAAGGAAATTTTATGTACAAGCAGAGATTAATTTTTTTTTTTAGCAAGTAAAGCAAGAAATAAAGGAAGGAAATCTCATGCAGAATTTTTTTTTTTGCAAGATCAGAGTGAGCAGGATCTATTTACAGTGAAAAGCAGGAAAGAAATGAACCTTGGACATGAGAAGAGAGTGCTTACCTGAATGACGCCCTCAAGAATAGAGAAAATAGGATCATCCTTTCGCAAGGTTGAGGGCTGAGTTCATTCTGATCATCCTAGAGAGTCTTGCTCCCCAATGCTCCCGAACTGCACGGATGGGGCATCTCATCAGCGGAATCCGGGTCCTCAACATAGTATTCTGGCAGTTCATGAGAATCGCTGAGCAATTGTGCATGTGGTTCAGAAAATAACTGATCAAGAGACTCAGTAACAGGATCAAGGTCTTCCTCTGGTGGAGCTGAAGAGGAGATTCCTGATTGGCCCTCAATAGGAGTCAGTTGACTAGGTGTGGCCTGTTCTGATCCAGTGCTACGGACAAAATGTTCTTCCAAGCTCCAATGCATAGTGCCACATAATGGTCCCCAATTATAGACATCATAGACTGTGAGTGATCCGATGCCCATGTGGTCCGGCCATATGAAGCTGTGAATGATGTCTGTGGTGCCTTGATTGCACCTCCCAAGACCTTGGCCTTGATGATAACCCATCTGTTCCATGAGCCGCCATCCCGGATTACTGTCAGTTGATGTGTGTGTCTGACCTTTGCCCAAAGCGCTTACTTGCGGTGCCCCATTACGTGCCCAATCGGGTGGAAATTCTGATATGTGCACAATTGGCTGCTTGCCTTCTCTCCTAGAAGGGCTTTTCACTGTTGTGATAACCTCCTCTTCTTCTGCTTCATACCGGATGCCTCTAACCGCGTCCCCACCTATTTTGACGATCTGTTCTCCAACAGGAAATTTGAGGCATTGGTGGAGCGGGGAGGAAACGCCTCGGATCGTTGCCAACCATTTTCTTCCCAAGATCATGTTGTAATCAGAGTCCATCTCCAGAACATAGGCTTCAAACGTGGTCTTGAGGGGACCGATCTCCAAGATGAATGAACAGAAGCCCACTACTTGTCGAGCACTCCTGTCATAGGCAAAAATTCGCGTATCTGACTCTGCTAGTGAAGTGATGTCACCATCGACGTGCTGGAATGTGTGAAGGGACATGAGGTTGACACCTGCACCAGTATCGATGAGGATTCGATTAACCAATGTTTTTTCCACCAAGGCGGTGACGCAAAGTGCCGAAATGTTGGTGAGGGAATCTTTGATGACTTCCAAGGGCCAGAATGAGATCACAGGACCCAATCCTTCAGAAACTAGTGCAGCTGGCATATCAAAGGCAGAAATATGGCGGTCCACCTTAACCTTTTCCAGGAAAGCCCTTACCGCCTCCTGATGGCGTTCTGAAGTCTCAATTAGCTTCAATATCGAGATCTTGGCTGGAATTTTGCGCAGTTGTTCAAGCAGGTCCACCTTATCACCAGCTCTCCCCTCTTCCACTTCCGCTTCTTGTCTGGTCTGTTGGAGAACTTGAGAGGGCATATTGTTGAAGATGCGTCCAGTCCTGGTGGTGTGGAGAACTGCAGTATCAGGACAACGATGCCAGGAGGACAAAGGTGGCCGGATGGGGCTGAAGCTGATGGCTTGGATGGGACTCCTGATTGATGGTGGGTTCGTGGATGGACCCGAACTTCTAGGAGCTGGACGGATGATGCCACCTGGTATGATCTTGGGTGGAGGATCGTCTTGAGGCTGGTGTGCACAGTTCTTTGGTTCAGTACTTAGCTCGCACATTTGACAATTGAAGAATCTCGACCAGTCCTGGAGGCGGGCTTCCCCCCATACCGAAATGATTTCCCCATTGCTTGGGAAACGTAAGCATTGGTGACGCGTAGAAGAGATACCTTCAACATTGTCGAGCCAGGTTCTCCCAAGGATCATGGAATGAAGCGACTCGATCTTCATAACCTCGCAGTCTACAGAAGTACATACTGGCCCCACCTTTAGAACACAAGAGATCCTCCCGCATGAAGATTGGCTTGAGTTGTCATATGCGTGGAGAAGGGTTTCTGATGGTTGGAGCTTGGGGAGCCCATGTCGAAACTTGCGGTAGGTGTAATAGGTCATGATGTCTACCCCAGCACCTGTGTCCACGAGAACATTTCGGAGAGTTTTACCAGCAATGGTTACTTTGATCACAAGAGGGAAGGTGCGTATGCCAGGCTCAGCAAGCTCATGAGGGGCGAATGTGATGGAAGGGGAACCGGCCAAGTAAGTGATCGTGTCATGCTCCTCTGATGAGTCTTCGGTCGATGTTGGGGAGTTAGATGGCTCAAAATCCAAGGAGTCTTCTTCAAGCTCCTCTCGTATTCCTTCTTCCGATGCTTCTTTCAGCACCCCTTCTATCCCTCCTTCTGAACCGATGGTTAATGCATTAATAGTCCAATTTGGTTCATTCGGTCCCCCCCAGAGGATGTTTTCTCCCCATACAAAGACAATCTTTCCCCATAATGGAAATCGAAGGCATTGATGACGAGTGGACGGAACTGCTCTGGCGTTGTTGAGCCAGGCCCTCCCAAGAATTATGTTGTGGACCCCCCCCCCCTCGAGCTTCACGACATTAAAATATACCTCAGTGTGCAACGGGCCCACCATCAAAGGGATCGTGACTGTTCCAACCACCGGTCGTCTTGTGCCATCCTATGCTTCTATGAACTCATTAGAGGGCTCAAGCTCGGGACGGTCTTCTATGTCTTCAAATGAGCAATAAACCCCATATGCCATGATGTTTCCTCCTGCCCCGGTGTCAATATATGTATATCGAAAGGGGATCCCTGCTATTTCCACCATGATACGGAGAGGGCGATTACGCATTGCTGGTGGGGTGAGCTCACTCTCGAGGAACACAATAGGAGGTGGTCCCACTGGGCCATCAACGGTTCCAGTCGATGCTGAAGGTTCTTGAATTGTGCTTGCCAGTGTGGACTGATCAGATAGATCTTGCTCAAAGACCTCTTCATCAAATACCGGCTCTTCAGGTTCTTCCATCACCTCCTCTTCAGGCTCTTCCTCCTCAGGCTCTTCTTCTGGCTCTTCTTCTGGCTCTTCTTCCTCAGGTTCCTCTTCTGGCTCCTCTTCCTCAGGTTCCTCTTCTGGCTCCTCTTCTGGCTCCTCCTCTGGCTCCTCCTCTGGCTCCTCCTCCTCGGGGTCCTCTTCTGGCTCTTCCTCCTCAGGGTCCTCTCTTGGCTCCTCTTCCTCAGGCTCCTCTTCTGGCTCCTCTTCTTCCATGGGTTCCTCTTCTGGCTCCTCCTCTGGCTCCTCCTCCTCGGGGTCCTCTTCTGGCTCTTCCTCCTCAGGGTCCTCTCCTGGCTCCTCTTCCTCAGGCTCCTCTTCTGGCTCCTCTTCTTCCATGGGTTCCTCTTCAGATTCAGATTCAGATTCACCGCTATCAGGTGTTGCTGGTGGGGTGACAAGGTTAGCCCAAAGGTGCGATGAGGAGTTAGATTGGTTGGGGGATGGAGAGGTTGTTCCAATGAAGTTGACAACTGGACCAGATGAAGTAGACGGCTGAGTATGAGAAGGCAGTGGGTCAACATGCATGCCAAGGGGTGTGGAGGAGGGTTGTGCAGGGTGGGCCGCGCGGGACCTGGTGATGATACTTCGCAATAGTGCCCAATCAATGCGATCTTGTTCATGGAGATCATAAACAAAATCTTGAAACGTGTAGCAACCACGGATGTCGTGACCATACATCCGGTGATATGGGCAGTAGCGTGAGCTGTCAACACCAGGGGGTGAGGGTCTCTCGGGGGGCAAGGTGATGCTGTTGGATTCCATCAGTGCCATAAAAATGTCGGGCAAGGATTCTGGTAGTGGAGGATAAGTATCACGTTTGCCCATCTTTCGAGCTTGGTAAGATGTTGGTGGAGGAACGGCAGTGTATTGTCTTTCAGGGATTGGTCGGGGGGTTACTTGATTGGGTTGCGAGGCTCGAACGGGTTGGGCTTGGGGAGCGGAGTGATGATACTGGAATGGCTGGCGGAGAGGTGGGTGGTGGCTTGGAAATGAGGATATTGGTGTGGGGCGTGTCGGATGGTACACCGGCGTCTGTTGAGGAGCAATCCCTTGATAACGAGTTACCGGTCGAGGCGGTGTATACCTAGATGGTCCAGGTGCATACGGCCTTGTTACCGGTCCTCGACCAGGGGCCGATGATCCATTCGGGTAGAACGCCGAGATTTGTGGGGTGACCCCTTCTACCGTAGGGGTTGGAACATGGTTTTTCTTGAAGGGAGGGCGCGGGTTGCCAGTTGGTAAAGCAGTGGTAGTGTTGGCGCAACGCTGAATACGGTTGTGGCGATCAATCAGCATTTCATAAGTAGAGCAATCACCATAGGCGAGATTCATTCGCAACTCTGGAGTGAGATTTTGCAGCATCATGTCTATCTCCTGGCTTTCTGTCAATTGCAATCATGTCCTGTGCACCAACATGCGCCAACGTGCCACAAAAGATTCAAACTCTTCTCATGGCCTCATCTTCTCTGCTGTAAGGTCTGATAGGGATGGAATGCGCATTCTCTGATACCCATAACGCCGGAGAAACCTCTCACTCACAGCAGAAAAATCATGGAGGCATTTGGCTGGGAGGGTCGCATACCATTGAACCGCCTCTCCTTCAAGAGATTTCTGGAAAAGGAATACCAAAAGCGACTCGTCTCCCAGGAATGGACGTGAGTCCATATAAAAAGCAGTCAAGTGAGCATCTGGATCTCCTCGTCCATTATACCTGCGGTACTTGGGGATCTTAAGGTCGGGTGGGAGAGCAATGGGGGGAATTTGGCGCAAATTGGACTGGTGGGGGGTTTGGAGCAAGGCTGGGTTGAGTTCTAACATTATCCTTCGGACAGTGTCATCCAAGGTTTCAATGGGTTGGGAGTGGGGTTGGACTCTAGGCTGTGGTGGAGGAGGAGGGGGTTGAAGAGTAGTGAGATTTGGATTCCGGGAGGCTGAGTGCGATCGGTTGAGGTTGTCAAGGGCATTCATCATTTCATCAATCGAGTGATATCCCATGGCCTCCATTCTTTCCTCGAGTCTCCTCCAGGCTGGTTTTTCTGAGGTCTCAGTGGTTTCCTGGTTACGGGTGGCTTGCCCATAGGGCATACCGGAATTGGGAAACACTTGGTTCTCATAAAAGTCATATCCCATGTCTACTGTTGAACCTTCGGGTCTACTGAAGGGATCCATGTGTGTGCTTTGGGGTGAGCAATAAGTGATACAGAAATGGCAAGCACACAATTCAACAGCTTAACAGACCAAGCAAGCAATTCCACAATTTAACAGGGCATGCAACTACAAAACTCAGATAATAATGGGATGTAAATGGCTCCTGGATGAACAAGGGCTAGACGTCGAAGATGATATGATTTTGAAATACAGAAAGAAAAAGGGTTTTTTTTTTTAAATGATTTGAAGGAAATCTTGGGGAAACAACTAGTGAAGGAAAGAGAATTTTAGTACTAAAGATTATGATTTCAAGGTAAGGAAAGAGAATTCCTTTTTTTTTTTTGGAATCAAAGGAAAAGGAAAGGAATTGCAAGGAAATTAGAAAATAGAAACCACTGAAGAAAATAATTTGGTTAAAAAAAACAAGTGAAGAAAAGAGAAACTTAGTACTAGGGATTTTGATTTCAAGCAGAGGAGGGAGATTTTTTTTTTTTTGGAAAAGTAAGGAACAAAGTTTTTTTTTTTTTGGCAAATAGTGCAACAAAAAGGAGATTTGTTTCACAAAAATAAGAGAAAAGGAAGACTATGAAACCCTTTTTTCTTTTAGAAAACAAATGACACAGGAAAGCAAGAAATTTTGACAATAAATGAGTAATTGGAATAAAATGAAAGCCAGAAAGAGAGGGAAAACCGGCGAGTAGGGATAGAAACTTCAACGACTACCTAGGGAGTTTGTCCAGGAGCAACACAGTACAAATATTCAGCAGCATGCAAGAACAACAACCATCATGCATTCATTAAACAGAAAAGATTCAATCCTGTCGACGTCCACGTGGGGTGTTCGTCCAATAAAAGTTACAAGAATTCTTTTTAAAACAGCACTACTCTCAACTTAGGGGTTTAGAGGACCAACTTGATTGAGCTTTTCACGAAGGGAGTCCCACCGTGATCGCCAGACTGTCGGTACTGGATTTTGACACCGGTGGCGGCGAATGTGTTGTGTCGTGAATCCGGGTTCTTTCAAGTTTGGTTCCGTTACGCGCACGGCGCTCCGAATCGCCACTTGATGGATCGTCCAAGGTCGCCCGACCGCTTCCAAGGACGTTGGTGTGATCGCCACTTGCTTTTCCTCAAAAGCAAGAAAAGAGGGTACTTCTTTGAGACTCGCCTGTGCCGGGGGATGCGGGTTCTCCTCTCAAGGATCACGGCCGGCGGTGCCTTGAGGTGTTCAAGCTCGGATTGATCCTGCAAACCCAAAGAGAGAGAGAGAAAGATACTTCTTTTTTTTTGGAGGATTGACAGATGGGATAAAAAAGGGGTGTTCTTTCTGGTCAATGGAGTGGAGAAGAATTATCAGGCTTGACAAACCAGGAGGGATTGTCAAGTTTGACGAACCAGGGGCAGATTGTCGAACGCGACGAACCAGGGTTGGATTGTCGGATTCGACAAACCGAGGTGGATTGTCACGTTCGACGAACCAGGGTTGGATTGTCGGACTCGACGAACCGGGGTGGATTGTCAGACTCGACAAACCGGGGTGGATTGTCACGTTCGACGAACCAGGGTTGGATTGTCGAACACGACGATCCAGGGTTGGATTGTCGGACTCGACGAACCAAGGGGGGTTGTCAGGGTCGACAAACTAGGGGGGGTTGTCGGGATCGACTAACCAGGGGGGGTTGTCAGGATCGACTAACTAGGGGGGTTGTCGGGATCGACTAACCAGGGGGGGTTGTCGAGGGTTAACTCAAAGAAAATCCAACAAAATTAGTGGGAGATCTTATATTAACAAGAAACTGAGACAAAATAAAATAAAATGAAAAAAAAATAAAACAGCATAAAAAGAAAAAAAAGAAAAATAGAATATAAAATAACAAGCATATAAAGCAGTAAATGAAGTAAACCAAGTAAACAAAAGGGGTTAGTAGTCCTTGGGAGATACCCAAACTTGCAAAGGGGAGTGTTCAAATGGTCCCTAGACCAACCGACCGACGATCCAAGTTAGGGTCGTCCATCAGCTGCGTATAGTTTCCAAAAGAACTGATAATAGTCCAAAATGTGTTCCAACACTTTCAACTTTGATTAAACTTATATTTATTTAATTAATAGGCTTATTACAACTTGCTTCAAGGTTTCTTATGAAAAGATGATATCTTATACAAGTTCTTAAGTAAAAAAAAAAGAAAAGAAAAGAAATGGAAGTGAGGGTAGGGAGGTATGAGCTCTCTCTTTTTCCTTGGCAAGGGAGGGGGGAGGATAGCTGATGGTGATGAAAAAAGGGTGGTTAAATTTGGGTGATAGTAGGTGGGTTTGGATGTGTGGTTTTTGGTGGGAAAGAGAAGCACTTGGGTGATGAATGAGGGTGGTTTAATGGTTATTTAGAGTGGCTGTTGGTGTAGGGGGTGGTAGAGCTCGAAAATGGAGGGTGGAGGGTGGTGAGTGACTGTTGGTGATGAAAAAGGGTGGATGAGTTCGGATGGGTGGTTTTGGGAGAGAGAGAGGAGTGCTTAGGTGGTGAAAGAGGGTGGTGGATGGCTGTTGAAGTGGCTGCTGGTGTGTGGGGATGGTGGTGCTCGAAAATGGAGGGTGGAGGGTGGTGAGGAGCTGCTGGTCTCGGATGGGAAGGTTTGGAGGGCTTTTGGTGAGTGAAAAATGTGTCTCCTCCCTTCATCAAGCCGCCCATTGCCTCCTTTTATAGCCCAAACGAGCCACCACCTCCTTGACACCTGTTTGGGGGGGGGGGTAATGAGTGCCCCACGACGCTCCCACGTCGCTCGGAGTGGCTGACGTCGGAGGAGAGGTCGCAAAAATGCAGCCCATGCCGTCCTTTTTCGAGCTGAAATTTTCCCAGTATTTTCGACGATCCATCATCCCATCGTCTAGGTCGACAATCCCTCAAAGATTGTCGAAGTCGACAAATCCAAAGTCGACAATCCCTCCAAGATCGTCGAAGTCGACAATCCCTCAAGGGATTGTCCTGGTCGACAATCCCTCCAAGGTTGTCGAAGTCGACAATCCCTCAAGGGATTGTCCTGGTCGACAATCCCTCCAAGGTCGTCGAAGTCGACAATCCCTCAAGGGATTGTCCTGGTCGACAATCTTTCCAAGGACGTCGAAGTCGACAAACCCTCAAGGGATTGTCCTGGTCGACAATCTTCAATGGGTTGTCCTGGTTGACTATCCATGAGGGGCTGTCTATGATGACAAGTGGTTGGCCGTTTGTCTTGGTCGGCAGACAGACTTTGATGTCTTGTTCAACAGCCCAAGGCTTGACCGTTCCGGGCAATGGTACTGCACTCTAAGCTTCTCTTTAAGAGCTTGTATGCTCATGTCTTCTTTCCTTTCTTCACTCAGGTGATTGTTCTGGCTCGAAGAAGATCATCGGGGTTTAGACCTGTAATTTAAGATATCACAAGTGATAAGTATTTCACAGTTCTGACCGATCAAAATGAGGTATCTACAATCCTTAGAGATCGTATTCGCGGGTGTCGAGTGTTCTTCCCTTCGTCGGCCCCGAGTAGAGACTGCCCGGCGTAGTAAAGTCTGGTGGGGGCGCTCCCAGACACTACTCATGACGCGTGTTGGCTTGCCCATACGGCTGAGGTAGTGGTCGGGGAGGCTAGTCCGGTACAGGCCTGAACCTCGTGAGGCGCACCTAGGAACTATCCACGACGCATGTTGGGGAGCCCATATTGCAGAGATAGGGACGTGGGAGGCAATCAGGTAATAGGGGCCACACTGGGAGAGACTACCGGAGGACGAACGGTGTAGGACAATCGACCTTGTCCCCAAGAGCCTATGTCACCCCGAGGAGGGGGTGAGGGTGAGGGTGTGGGTGTGGTGGGTCGGCGTTGGTCCGACCTGCCAGTTTGCGCAATTTCCCAAGATCCTATGTCGCCCGCGAGGGTGAGGGTGAGGGTATTGTTCCCAAGGTCCTAGGTCACCCTTCGGGGTGAGGGTGAGGGACTTGTATGATTATTTAAAGTTATATGAGTTATGTTACATGAATTGTTCCATTCACTGAGCGTGTGGCTCACCCCTCGCATATGTTTTCTCCAGCTGTCGCTGATCCGGATCTGAAGGAGGAGCTCCCTGAGACGCGATTCTAGTAGAGGACCAGCGTTCACGTTAGATATCTTGCGAGTGAGAGGCTTTCAGCATCCCCCGTTTTCTTGTATGTATTTCTACTTGTGCTTGGGCACAGTTTGTGGATGATGTTTTCTTTTGTTGTATATTGGCTCTCACAGGACAGTTTGATTGAGTACTCTAGTCTGTAAATATCTCTTTGAATTACAGACTTAGTCATTTTTGCTTCCGCTATTGTTGTATGTATTTGATGTCAGTTATTTGGTTTTGCTTTATTGCTTTGACATTGTGGAGTATTTATTGACCTCGTTTATGAATTACTGATATCATGTATATACCTGCCACGTCTCGGGGACGGCCGCCCTGGGGTGTGACACTTAGACTTCCTGAAATTTGTTTCGTATCTTTGGATCAAAGGTGAGTGGGTCTCGTCTCCTATGTAGTTTTCAATGGTTTTAAAGAATGATTTTAAATGCTATTTTATGTACAACTCGAGCATGTCGCATTATATAGGTTGATGCCTTAGTATGTATCGTATTGAAAATATTATTTGAAACTGTTGCATGCATTTTATTGAAAGGAAAATATGTGTTGATCATGCATGCATCGCATTCATCTAGGTGACGCAGCCTATGTGGCTAGGTCTAGGTGGCCCTGGTTCAGAATGGACTCAAGTCTAGGTGGTGACTTATGTCTAGGTGACATGATTTCCTGTGCGAAATCCATACGGCTAGGTGCTGTACATGGCTAGGTGCTATCATATGGGCATGCGTGTCCGTTGCATCCATACGCATCATGAGATTTGACAGTTATTTGAGATCATGCATTTGGAAGGTGTTTTGCTTAAGTTATGGTTTTATTGAAAATTATGATATTGCAGAAATTATACTATTATATATTGCAGATTGTTTCTTATGATATTGTATTAAAGATTATATTTTGATATCAAAGGTCCATTCACTGAGCGTGTGGTTGCTTAGCCCTCATTTTCCCCCATTTCAGATTTAAGGACATAGATTGGTGGATCTCGTGTAGCTGCGAACGAGATTGTGGGTGCGAGAACGTTAGACTTCCTTGGTGGAAGGACTTAACCAATTTTATTTGGCATGTAGGTTACCCATCTTCGTAGTAACCATGTCTGTATATCAAGTTGTATATATTTTATGTGAGTATATCCAGAGTACTTGGGGTGTTGTGGAGATCTTTAATGTTATATTTAAAAGATTGAAGTTCATTTAGTACTGTTTTATTACAACTCTGGATTAAAGAAAAAAAGAACTCTGAGATTCGAGGATTCAAGGTGACGCAACCGGATTTCGCGCTTCCAAATGGAGTCATGGGTTCGGGGCGTTATAGGTGGGCATGTAGGAGATCGGGGGTATTGGGGTCGAGGCCGGAGAGGCCGAGGGTGCAGACACGGGGGCCAGGGAGGCCGGTGCTGGTGTTGAGGCCAAAGAGGCCATGGTTGAGGAGGAGGGGGATGACGACGGGATGGATGATCCTGACGAGGCCGAGGCGGATGCTCCTAAGTCAACACGGGCCACGGTATTTCCTTAACCCTTTTGCCTTAGCTTTTATTTATATATCTTTTGTAATTTAAATATTTGTAGTATGAATAGGTGGTAGTGTGTAATATTTATATATGTGTGTCTCTAATAGGCATGCTTTGTTATGTATAATTTAATCATGGTGGAATAATAAGCATGTGAATATGGGTTTATAAAAGGAGGGACAATCTTTATACGTATATCTATGTTTGTTATGCATATATATATAAAGACCTAAGAGAGAAATAGTACACCTAGCATGCTTGCATGTGTCATATCATGATGGTTTTGTATGCATACAATGCTTGAGGCATATTCTTACATGTATTTAATCATGGTGAGGTAAGAGGGAGTACATATATATGCGCTTTACGAGTCTATGTGTTCTTTTATATGCTTGGATGAGTTCGTGAAAGGTATATAAGCATGATAGACGGTAGTGAAAGAAAGTATGCAAGTAATGACCACGGTGGGATAACAGGGTAGAATATGTGATCATATGAAAAAGTTTTGCAAAATAAGGGGAGGTGAGTCCTTATGTGAAGTCTCCTATTTTCATGCTTTTGTTTTGATTTAGTGTGCGGGATTTGATTTTGCTAAGCATGGTTTCTAAAATAAATTTTAGACTTGGATTCTTAACTCTTGATGGCTTTTAAACTAACCCCTTTTGTTTGTTTTGTAGCGGCCAAACCGCATTCGGGCTTTGTGGTATGAGACCAAGAGGTGGTACACTGCCTTGCGTCAGGAGGAGAGGAGCGTAGTGGATGGAGCGGGCTTTCGCTCCTTCTTTCTGATCGAGCCATTCCACGTTCACCGACCTTACGTGGAGGCATTGGCGGAGAGATGGGATCCAAATAGATGCACCTTCATCCTCCCTAAGGGTACAGAGATGCCGACGTTGGAGGACGTTCACCGGATTACGGGCCTTCCGGCCTTAGGCGAGGCGGTGATTGCGGCGACCATCGCCGACTATAGGGGGCTATTCCGAGAGCTGATCGGGGAGTGGGACTACGTGGAGCGGGAGAGGACGCTGAACCAGATCCCTCTCGGACAGCTGTCAAGGCAGTACGGCCTTGGCTCATTTACGCAGCGCCAGAAGGGTGAAGCTGTAGCTAGCTTCAAGAGGAGACGGGCAATGATTGAGGTGAGAGAGGCGGCCGCGTGCCCACAGAGGGCATGGAGGGAGCTGAGGGCATTTTTTCTCTACTTCTTCAACCGGCGGCCTCTGACAAGGTCTCCTCTCACTCCCTGCTGCTAATGCGGGACTTAGAGGGCATGGGACGCTTGGGGAGCTGTGATGCTCGCCCATCTCTTCACGGAGCTCTCGAAGAAGGTGAAGAGGGCTGGGGTAAAGAACCTTGGCGGCTTCGCACCTTTCCTTCAGGTATGTGTAAGTGAGTGGTAGATGTCTTCTTTTGGTTTAGTTCACTTGATTTTGATAATTTCCCTCCTGTTTTGCTAGATCTTTGGATATGAGCACTTCGCCATTGCTCGCCCCACTTCGGTGCCATTCGATCACGTTCTCCCTTGGGCTATGCGGTGGGCACCCCCAGGCGTTTCTCCTTGCGTCGTCTTGCCTAGTTTTGAGAGGCCTTCCGGCTTTTGGAGGAGGAAGAGGTATATATTCTTCGATTTCTTGGCTTGTATTTGATTTTCTTCTCGCTAAGCACCCTTCCTATTTCTTTTGATGCTTCATTTTGTAGATGACCTGGAGGAGGTCCTGGAGGAGTTGTTGAGGGACGTTTGACTGATCTATTTCAACGAGGTCATGTTCCATGCGATCAGCGGAGTCATCCGCCAGCTTGAATACCACCAGTGGGTGCCTGATCCCTTGCCGAAGCGTCCCTCAATCCCTGTGGCCGAAATTCCTTGGGATACGAACCTCCCGAGGAATTATGCGACATATGTGGCGGGATGGATGAGCAGGGGTGCCATAGTGGAGCGTCATCCCGAGGTGACCGGCAGCGAGGAATATATGGCTGGGAACCGCCAGGAATACGCCAGCATCCTTGGGACCATGGAGGAGGAGATCCCGAACGCTTATGTAAGAGAAACTCTCTATTTTTCTTTTCCTTCGCATCCTTTCCTCCTTGGGTACTTAGATGATGTCTTCTTTTGTAGGTTGAGTTGAATGAGCTAGAGAAGAATCTCAAGGCCGTCAATGAGCACTGCCAAGCGCGGGCCAGGCAAACAGAAGGGTTGCGGGTGCAAAGGCGACGCTTGCAGGACCAGGTTCGGGTCCTTGAGGCCTAGCTGGACGCTCTGTCGAGAGCGAGAGCTTATGATGCTTCGTCTTCTTCTGCTCCTCCTCCGGCCACCACTTCTGATCGAGAGCTCGAGCTGAGGGACGAGCTAGATGTGGTTCAGAGTGAACTCCTGGCCGATCGATTGGAGCTTAACCAGGCCAGGGAGAGGGCTGCGAGGGCCGAGGATGAGGTGGACCATTTGAGGTCAGAGAGAGATTCAAGAGAGAAGGAGATGGACCAGCGGTGGTACGAAGTAGCAATGAGAGAGGGGGAGGCAACCACTCTGACCCGTGAGCGAGATTTTCTTCAGACACGGGTGGTAGAGTTGGAGTCATCAGTTGGGATGCCTAGCGGACTGATGGGGGACCTGGTTTTAAATCTCTTCAAGCGGCAAGGGATAGGGATCGGGAGGCGCTCAAGGCATCAGAGGCGAGGGTACAGGAGTTGGAAGAGAGGTTGACAGTGGTAAAGGATCGAGCCAGAGGGACGGAGTGTCGCCTCCGACAGAGATTGGAGAGAAGGGATAGCGACATGCAGTAGGTTCATCTCTGGTTTTTAGAAAACAATTTATGTTTACGGTCTTGGTGGTACAATTTTATATTTTTTTATGCATGGTTGGGTGTGGTTAGCGTGGATGTTTAGTGTTTCGGAAAGTCTTTCAATTTATGTGGATGCGTATGTGTATAAATGAATCTTGGTTTTCTATAAATAAACCTAGGATCCGATGGTTTGTAGGAGGTAGCCACCCCATGCCTGGGGCAATCCTCTGGTTTTGCCACTTCTATCTACTGCTGCTGAAAGTCCTTATGAGTGTTTATTTATCTTCAAAACCTGTAAGAACATTCTTTCCATAGACCAAGTGTTAAATCTGTCTGGATTGTGCCCCTGCACTGACTTTCGAGCCCCTCTCACTCGAATTGTCAAGGGCAACAACCCATCTAAGGTAAAATAAAAAAACTAATGCGAGAAAGGAAAGTGCGGGAAACCATGCTTTAATACACAAGCGAGGGATTTCAAGTGCGAGAGTGAAGAAGAATCTTAAGTACGTGTGAGAGTGGGGCGATTTCTTCTCAAGCATGTGTGGAAGGGCATGAAAAAGAGTAATAGGGGCGATTTTGCCTTGGTATGGGGTGTCAATTGTGATATTTCAAGGAAATTGAATGCCTAAGTGTCTTGGAAAAGGAAAATACAAGCTTATGCATATGTGTGTGCAACATAAGGGAGCATTTTAATTTTTCAATGATTCTTCATGTGAGAGGGCAATATTTTCAACTTTCCTAAGTAAAAGATACCATCAAGCCCTAAAAGGTACCCTTGCGGTCACTCGTGTCCAAACCGGGATTGTATTTGAAAGGTATAAGCTCTAGGTGTTGGTTTTCCAGGTTCGTGGTTCTCATATTATTCTAAACATGCTGAAAAATCTATGAATGTACTGCAAATCAAGTCAAATAAGCTTCCTTTGGACAGACTAGTTTTTTAAATGAACTCATGTGAGTGTATGATGTTGTAAACATAGAAAAGGCCTACCTTTGGTCGAAATTTTGCCTTTCCTAGTAGACACAGTTCAATATCAAACTCCATTGCAAAATTAAAAAGGGGGAGGGGGAATGGGGTAAAAGTAATATCTTCCTATGGGGCAATATTTATAATTGTCCCAGTCTAGCATATGTCTTACTTTCTAGGTCCCTCTGGCTTTCTTCCTTTTACCACTTCTTTATTTTGGGAGGACAGTACAATCCGTTTGCTCGGATATGTAGTAGTATAGCTGTTGTTTGGCATATACTGTGCGTAAAGGCGTTTAGCATGCTAAAGTAGAGAGTTTAATCCATTGTTTGGGTGTTGTTTTTCTTTTGTTGGCCTCTCATTGCCTAATTCTTTTGTTTTGAGGGGGGGGGGGCTCTTCTGTTTTTCACCCTGATTCTTTTCGTGCTTCCCCTCTAGAAGTGTTTATATAGTGCCATATGCTAGGTCCGGGTAATTCCTCATTTTGACCTTGGGTCAATACGAGTAAGGGTGGAAATAAAGGGGGTTTGCTTTGGGGTTTTAAAATTGTCCCAGTCTACAGGGTAGGCAATTTCTCTTATATCAGGCAAATCGATTCTTAGGTCATACGTGTGTGAAGAAAATGGCATGATTGGCGGATATGAGTTCAAATAAATATGAGTTTATCTTTGAGAGTGTTATACTTCTATCATCAGGTGCTAGACACTGGAAATTGCAGGAAGAAAGAATAATATTTCTCAAGTATTGACAGTTTTTATGCATGGAATTTGTTTAGATAAAGTGCATTCCGTGAACCTGAGACCTCGACTCCTTCGGCATCTACCAAGCGGTAGGCATTCCCGGAGTAGGCATGGAAGATCACATAGGGTCCCTCCCATGTGTGTTGCAGCTTTCTTCTTGGGTGGGGCTGCCTCGATGGCATGATTTGGTTAAACACTAACTCCCCAATTTTAAATTTTCTTTCTATTACTTTCTTTTCGAATGCCCTTGCCACCCTTCTCTGGTAGGCCTGGGCGTGGTCTACCGCTCTTAATATTTTCTTATCCCTTTTTTTCGTGTATATATATATATATATATATATATATATATATATATATATATATATATATTTTAAAGCGTGTAAACAGATATATACATACGGTTCTTAAAAGGGATGAGTTGGTAAACAAATCTTTTAAGTTTTGAGGAAAGCATGGGAATAAAGCTTAGAAAACATTTTTTTTTTTGAGAAAATCATGGAAATAAAATTTGTAAGACATTTTGTTTGAAGGATATCATGAAAATAAAGTTTGTAAAACATTTTCGTTTTTGGAGGAAAGCATGGAAATAAAGTTTGTAAGGCATTTTATTTGAAGGACATCATGAAAATAAAGCTTGAAAAGTGTTTTTGTTTTTGGAGGAAAGTATGGAAATAAAGTTTGTAAGACATTTTTTGTTTGAAGGAAGAAAGCATGGAAGTAAAGCTTGTAAAACATTTTTGAAGAAGGAAAGCATGGAAAATACAGTTTGGACAACATTTTTTTTGTTTTTGAAGGGGAACATGAAAATACACTTTGGAAAGGATGCTAAAAGATGATGAATGAATGATTTGATATTTGGTGAATTTTTTTTTGGAAAGATTGAAACAAATATGTATAGGATAATGAAAGCGAAGACTGGTAAATAAATGTTTTGATTTTAGATTTTAGAAAAGCTATAAAAAAAATATATACAAGATGATAAAAGCGAAGACTGGTAAATTAATGTTTTGATTTTAGATTTTAGGAAAGCTGTAAACAAATATGTACAGGATGATGAAAGCGAAGACTGGTAATAAATGTTTTGATTTTAGATTTTAGGAAAGCTGTAAACAAATATGTACAGGATGATGAAAGAGAAGACTGGTAAATAAATGTTTTGATTTTAGATTTTAGGAAAGCTGTAAACAAATATGTACAGGATTAAACTAATAAGGGGCTTACCTAGGGGGATTAGTTCCAGGTTTACAGATTTGTGCCGCTTCTTCATGTCGGCATATCTTTGATGGTCGACGGATGTCCAGTGGCGGCCCTCGGCTTCCGGATTCCTCTTCCCTGAGTCTCTTCAGGGGTCTTCCTTGTTGAAGCAATTCTCCATCGGTGGAGCCTGGTTTCCAGCTGGCACTGATGCTCCAGTTCTGGACTCGCGACCTGTTTAAGCGTGCCTCCCCCCATATAGACATCACCCCTCTATGATATGGGAAGCGAAGGCATTGGTGCCGGGTGGATGAGACAGCTTCGATGCTATTGAGCCATGTCCTTCCGACAATTAGAGGGTGGGGTGATCGAAATTCCACCACCATGCAGTTGACTATGGTGGAGACAGGTCCGATTTTTAGCGGGAGTGTGACCAGTCCACAAGTGTTCTTGTGCGTGCTGTCGAAGGAATAGATGAACTCATCAGACGGCTCCAGTCTTGGGATTCTTCCTTCAAGCTTTGAGTAAGCGGAATATGTGAGGACATTGGTCTCCGCTTATGTGTCGATGAGGATGTGCTTGAATTCCCTTCCACTGAGTTCACCGATGATTGCAAGAGGTGCGGAGCGTGCTCCAGCTTTGGCGACTTCATGGGGGAGGAAGGCAATCAGGTTGGGCTCCTTGCGGTTGCTTACCGAGTTCATGGTCCCAGCCATCTCCTCCGAGGGGTAATGGTTGTTGTAGGGGGACCCAGGTGGGCTGTCTCCTCCATGCTCGAGACCTGGGTGCAAGGTCAGCGCGAACATATTGTGTAGCACCCAACTATATTCATTTTCGTAGTAGAGGCGTGCCTCTCCCCAAATGGTCAGTATATGGCCCATGAACGGTAGTCGGAGGCACTAGTGTCGGGGGGAGCAGATGGCTTGAATGCTATCCAGCCATGGCTGTCCTAGCATTAGCGGGTACTGGATGTCGATATCGGCTACGAAGCACTCCACCTCGCAGATAAGGGGGCCGACGGGTAGCTCAAATAGTGTCACACCCCAGGGCGGCCATTCCTGAAACGTGGCAAATATATAATATCAGCTAATCATACACGAGATCAATAAAAGACTTTACAAAACATCAAAGGTAATAAGGCAATCAACAAGGTAACTGACATAATATATATACATATAATGGGAGCTTAAACGACTAAGTCTGTAATTCAAGGACATACTACAGACTAGAATACATAATCAACTGTCCTGTGAGAGCCAATATACAACAAAAGACATCAACATACAAGTACTGCGCAAAAGCACAAGTAACGATACATACAAGGAAAAAGGGAGATGTTGATGGCCTCTCACTCGCAAGACCCAAAACGCGAACGCTGCTCCACTACTGGTGCTACGCCTCGGGGAGCTCCTCCTTCAGTTCTGACTTAGTGACAGCTGGAGGAAAACATATGCGAGGGGTGAGCCACATGCTCAATCAATGGTACAATCCATGCAACACAACTTATATTAACCTTTAAAATCATTAAAGTCCCTAAGATGGGAGTAACTGCACAAACTGGAGGGTCGTAGTGACGCCGACCCACCACACCCTCACCCTCACCCTCTAGAGGTGACATAGGACTTTTGGGAGAGATTAGATTGCTCTACACCCTTGGTCCACCAGTATCCCTTTCCCCGGGTAGCCTCTACCTGGCATACTCCCACGCTCAGTACATCCCCGAATGCATCGGTAATACCTACGGATGGGAGCCCTGTGTCAGGACAGCTTTTCCAACATCGGAAAGTTCCTACATGGATCCAACGAAGGAAAGAAACAATCTACACTCTCAGATACGATCCTCTTGGATCCGTCGCCACCGGTTACTAAACACCGATAAGCTAACGAATTCTCATGAATTCCCTCTTGGGCGCATAACTCAGATGCGGGGAAAACATATTATTCAGTGTCAATCACCATGTATGACCCTATAAGAGATCATACCCTTACCTAAACTCATTAGGCATGATACATGGACTCATATAAGTATAAGTGTAATATACAACATAATTAATTAAGAAATGAATTAATCAAGGATGTATTTTAAATAATATTACAACAAGTTATAATATCATCTAAGACATGCTTATACTTATACTTTCCCATTTTGGTTTAATTAAATTAAACTAGATGGGAACATGGATGGGTCAAGGCTATGCCAACATAGGACATGGTATCTAGACATGTATGGGCTCCTATACACGATACATGGGTGTATATCCCTAGCATATAATGTCTAACAAGGCATGGGTGCATCATAGCAGATATGCATTAACATATATATTTATTTTATAAGTCAATATGCAGTTATGATGCCCCAGGGGAGGGCAACGCACGACAATGTGCATCGAACACCTCCCAACTGGGTTGGAACGACCCACTCACAGCAACCCGGGTTTTTGCGTGATCGTTCACTAAGATCTGCAAGACAAGGGCATCCAAATTGGTGAGTATAACTACATAAAAACACTAAGAATTAACTAGAAATGCCTAAGACTCAGATATGCACGCATACGAGCTCGAACGCATGCAAGTGCGCATATACGAGTGCTCCGGCACCTACCAAAGACCTCGGGCAGCCACACACATGGACCTCACACGCATATGCATGCGCATGCACGTGCGCACATGCCCCCACGCTCACTGGAGCCTATCCGCGTGCATAGTCGCGCACCCAGATGCCCAGCTGCGCCCGCACGTGCACTCGTTCACGCGCGCCTGACCACGCGTACGCGCAAGCCCGCTTGCCCACTCACCCGCAGACCCCGCACGCATGCTCGCGTACGCGCACGCGCGCTCTTGTCCGTCCACCTGTGCCTGCCAGCAACCGACAGCGCGCGCATGCACGCGGATAGGCCCGCGCGCGCGCCCAGGCCCTTTTCAACCCCTCCCTTGCCCTCTCACTCACCCAAACCCAAATACCTATCATGCATGACCTCTACAACATCCCCTAACACAAAAAACCAAAGAAAAGAAGGGGGAGAGCTCACCAAGAGAGGGGGAATGAAAGAGGGAGATTTGGGGGCCCTCAATGCACCCACGACCACCACAACCCCCACCACCACTACCACCACCTCCTCAGCCTCTCCACCAGCCCTTCTTGGCTGAAAACAGGGGATAAAAGGGGTATGAGAGGGAGCTAGAGAGAAGAGAATCAACAACAACACAACTACACATGTATACCTTCTTTGCACTCTCTCTTGTGCTTCTTCTTCTTCTTCTCCTCAAAACCAGCACACACACACACACACACAAAACAGAGTGGGAGAGGGAGACGAGAGAGTGAGAGAGCCCCTCCAAAACTCACTTTGGGGGGGGGGGTGAGTACAATGGAAAAAGGAGGGGGTAACAGTAACCTAATTTCACCCTCTAACACTCAAAATAACCAAAGCTTTCTTAACCATTAAGCAGTAGGGGGGTAAGGTTACCAAGGGTCATCATATCCACCCAAATATCAATTTACTATTCCATCAAACATACCAGTAACGACCGAAACCCGGATACGGTTCAGAACTTCATAATTTTTAAAACGTTACCGGAGTTCGATGAAATTTTTATGGGTAGTACTAAATGGTACCAGGACCCATAATATGTAGTTAAATTTTTAATCGGAGTACTCTAGCTCACGCAGATGACTAAAAACCAAAATTTTAGCGACTCTGATTGAAAAATGAAAAATTGTTAAATGGCCAGAAATGACCCAAAGGTGACCAATAGGCTAAAAAGTGACGCATATATAACATTCTTCCCCCCTTAGTAAATTTTGTCCACAAAATTTAAAACAAAAACATCTAGGAAGGGAAAAGATGTGGATAAGCATCACGATGGCGTCCTCGCGCTCCCAGGTGGCCTCGGCACTAGAACGGTGCTGCCAACGCACCTTAACCAACTGGACGGTCTTGATGCGGAGCCTCTTCTCGCGTCGGTCCAGGATCTCGAGTGGCTTGGATGATTGGGAATTGCCCTGGCTCAGAAGGCCTTTGATCATCGCCCAGTCAAGGCGCCTGTCATCACTAAGGTCATAAACAAACTCCTGAAAAATAATGCATTGTTCTACGGTATGGCCATAGTGTTGATGATATTGACAGTAACGCGCCATGCTGGCCCCGGGTAGTGAAGGCCTAGCGTCGGGGAGGGAGATACTATTCATGTCCATCATCACCCTAAAGATCCTAGTTAAAGTTTCCGGGAGGGGAGGATAGGAATCCCTCTTTCCCATTCATCTATGACCGTAGGATATGGGAGGCCTAACCTCATTATAGAAGCTTTGTATGGGCTATCTAGGGGTTAAGTTTTGTGCTCTTGGGGGAGCAGAGTAAAAGGGAGTCCTAGTTTGGGTTTCTTTGTGGAGTGGAGAATTTTGGACTGTGGGGGTTCTATCGTGTCGGCACGGGGGCGAGTACTGATCGGGGGGTGAAACTTTGATTAGCTTGCCGAGGCGGCACATATTCGAATGAACCGGGTGTGTACTGTCTCGAAGCCGTTCCTTGATCAGGAACACGCGCTCCGTTCGGGTAGAGTGCCAAAATCTGGGTAATCCCCTCTACCGTGGGGGTTTGCGCCTTACGTGGCAGTTGTCCAACTCTATGGCTCATAGTTGGGGACTGGGTTTGGACTAGTGGGGTGGCACAATGGGAAATCCTGTTCTGATGGTCAATCAGAAGCTGGTACGTAGTGCAGTCCCCGTACGAACGGCTCGTACGAAGTTCTGGACTCAGACTCTGCAATATCATGTCAATTTTTGACATTCAGTTAGTTGCAGGCCGGTTTGGTTGACAAGTGTGCTCCACCAAGACAAGTACTGTTCGAATTCCTACCTAGGCTTCATTCATTTTACGGTTAGGTCTGAAATAGAGGGTCCTAATCCTCTAATAACCGTAGCGGCCTAAGAATTTCTCGCTTACAACTAGGAGTTTCAACAAATTATCTATGGGGAGGGTGGAGAACCATTGTACTGCTTCTCCTTCCAGTGCTTTTTGGAAGAGAAACACTAACAGAGGTTGGTTATCTAGAAATGGTCGGGCATCTAGATAAAAAGCGGTTAAGTGAACGTCTGGGTTTCCACAATCGTTATAACAGTGGAATTTTGGGATTTTGAATCCCTCCAGCAAGTGAACTGACGGGATTTGTCTCAGGTTGTGTAGAGACATGTGCTTGGGGGGCGAGGGACCAGTCTCGGAGAGGATTCTCCGGATGGTTTCATCTAGCATTTCTCCCCTGGGAGGGCTGCTTAGCCGCCCCAGGTTTGGGGATGCCTGGTAAGGGCCTAGGGTAGAAATGGTCGAGAATATTGGATTCGCGGGGGAAAGGGGGGCGAATGAGAAGATGCTCGGATTGACCGAGCAGCTGGGTGTGGAGTGGGTTTTGGGAGTAGCCTTGGGGGTTTCGACAGGGATTTCCTGTCTCAAGGTCCTGACTCGGTGGTAATCAGTGAGGTCATGGAACATGTCCTCCACTGATTGGTACCCTAGACTAGCCATCCTTTCCTCTGGATGGCTAAGAAACTGCGTGGCCTGACCCTCTTGGTCATCTCTCTCCTCCACGATTTTATCCTAGGTGTAGGTTTCCATGGTTGAATATGGAAATAACGCAGGAATGGATGAATGCAGATGTAAAGCATAAAATAAAGCCGTAAAGTGTGCGCAGCTGTGTGCGGCTTAAGAAAGCTATAAAGGGGCTGTGCAGCTGTGTGCAACTTAAATCAATAACGGGGGTGTGCAGCTGTGTGTGGCTTAAAGTAGTAAAGGGGTGCGCAGCTTTTGCGGCTTAAAGCGGTAGAGATATTGTGGTCAAAGCAGTAAGGGGTGTGCAGGTGTGTGCGGCTTAAAGCAATAAAGATGTTGGAATGCAAGGAAGAGGAGGGTCTGCCTTAGGGGGTGAGATATTTTAGCTTCCCTAGGGGGTGATGACATTCTAGTCAAGCTGTAAGAAGAAACAGAAGAGGATTACCATTTGTCATATTTCATGAGGGAGGTCCCACCGTGATCGCCAAATTTGTCAGTGTTGGAAAATTTGCTTGTGTGGGGGTTCTTCGGGGGTTCGGATCCGGTGCACGCTTTGGCGGGCTTGGTCGGATCGTCTCTTGGAAGGGTGGTGAGGGGTGTCATACCTGGTTGAGGCGCCCGACAGCGGCTCAAGAGGATTCCGGTGTGTGTGTGATTGCCACCTGCTTTCTAGAAATGCAGGAAAAGTTGGGTCGGATTTGATCGCCTACGTGGGGGAGTTTGTGGGGTCTCCGCTCTAGGATACGGATATACCATACGCAGAGGTGAAAAACTGGTAATCCTATTTTGCTTCTGGGATGGCTGGAGGAGTCTTGAGTCAAGTGGGGTGTAGATATGGGGCGGCTAGTGAGATGGTCCCGTCAGGTATGGGGCGGCTAGTATAGGTTAGCTGTCCGAGGCCTACGTCAACCTGGGTAGGAAAGGGGTTTGGTTTTGGCAGAGGTTAAACCTGGTTTAACCTGGGTTTTGGAGAGTGGATTGGGAGGATGAATTTGTGTAGGGAATAGGTTTCTCTTCACAAATGGAACTCTCTTTCTATCTCTCTCTAGGGATTTCAAGTAGTGGGTGTGGGTTGTGTGGAATTGGAACTCAAGGTGTGAATTATGGATTAGGAATGGAAGATGTGGATGTGTTAGAAATGCTTTGGACCCCCTCTATTTATAGTTATAGAGAGGCAGGGTAGTGTCCAGTGGGTAATAAAACTATTTGGGTAATAGGATGTTTGATTTGAACCCCCAATAATTCTCTGTTCTTTTGTCAGAGACCAGGTTCAGGGCGGCTAGTTGAAACTAGCTGCCTAGTTAGAGGGGGGCTACTTTCTAGTAGCCGCCCCAATCATGACCTACCAAACGTCCCATCTCTGACAAGCGGTGGCTCAGGTCACAACCCGCCCCATCTCAGGCGGCTAGTTTTAACTAGCCGCCCCCCTTGACCGACCCCAAACCGCTTCACTAGATGGGACATAAAGCAGCATTGAATGCTGATCATTGTGGTGGGTTGTGACCTTTAGCCGCCCCATCTTGGCCGGTTTACCCCTAGTGACCTGAGCCACCGCTTATCAGAGATGGGACGTTTGGCAGGTCATGATGGGGGCGGCTACCAGGAAGTAGCCGCCCCATCTTGGGCGGCTAGTTTCAACTAGCGGCCCTTCACCTGGTCCCTGACAGAACAAGTAGAGAATTAATGAAAGGTCTAATCAAACATACTATTAACCAAGCCATTCTATTATCCCCAGGATATTCCCCCGCCTCTTTTTTACTATAAATAGAGGAGGCCCCAAGCCTTTCTAACATATTCACACACCTTCATAATTCCCAACCTTCAATTCCAACTCCCACACCCACTACTTGAAATCCCTAGAGAGAAAGAGAGAGAGAGAGTCCCATTATTGAGAGAAAAAGACATTCCCTACACAAAATCACCCTCTCAATCCACCCTCCAAAACCCAGGTTAAGCCCAGCTTAACCTCTGCCAAAACCAAATCCATTCCCTACCCAAGTTCTGCCCAAATTCATCCAGGCCCTGGACGGCTAACAATAACTAGCCGCCCACTACCCGACGGCTCAAATCCAGTAGCCGCCCCCCACCTGCACCCATTTGTCCCAAGACTCCTTTAGCCAAGCCCCGAAGCAGAATAGGATTACCTGTTTTTCACCTCTGTGTACGGTATATCCGTGTCTCAGAGCGGAGACCCCACAAACTCCCCCACGAAGGCAATCAAATCCACCCTCATCTTTTCCTGCTTTTCGAGAAAGCAGGTAGCGATCACACACACCCCTGAATCCTCTTGAGCCGCTGTCGGGCGCCTCAACCAGGAACGACACCCCACCACCCTTTCGAGAGACGATCTAGTCAACCCCGCCAAGGCGCGCACCAAATCCGAATCCCTAAAGAACCCCCACACACGCAGATCTTTTCCCACACTGACAACACCGAAAACGCGGATTCCTCAACACCCGACGAATCCCATGCCAACAAATCTGGCAATCACGATATGACCTCCCTTGTGAAAAACAACAAAAGGTAATCCTCTTCTGCCTCCCTTTTACAAGCTTGACTAGAATGCTATCAACCGTCTAAGAAGGTTAGAGTTTTCTACCCCTCGAATCAGGTTCTCCTCTATTCAGTATCACAACAACTTTACTGCTTTGTAAGTCGCACACCGCTGCGCAATCCTTTACTGCTTTGCAAGTTGCACACCTCTGCGCAATCCTTTACTGCTTTGTAAGTCACTCAGCCCCCAAGCACATGTCTCTACGTAACCTGAGACAAATCCCGTCAGTCCACTTACCAGAGGGATTCAAAATCCCCAAATTCCAAATTCCACTGGTATAACGGTCGTCGAGACCCAGACATTCATCTAACTGCCTTTTATCCAGACGCCCGACCGTTTCTAGATAATCAACCTCTGCTAGTCTTCCTCTTCCAGAAATCATTGGAGGGAGAAGCACTGCAATGGTTCTCCACCCTCCCTATAGATCACTTATCAAACTTGTCGGCTGTAAGCGAGAAGCTTTTAGGCCGCTACGGTTACTAGAGGATCAGAACCCCCTCTATTTCGGATTTAACCGTAGAGAGAATGAGGCCTAGGGAGGAATTTGAACAATATGTGTCTCGGTGGCGCACACTTGTCCACCACACCAGCCTTCCTGCAACTCACAGAATATCAAGAAATTGACATGATATTACAGAGCCTGAGTCCGGAGCTTCATATGAGCCTTTCGTACGGGGACTGTACTACGTATCAGCTTCTAATTGACCGCCATAACAGGATTTACCATTGTGCAACCCCAGTAGTCCAAATCCAGTCCCCACCTATCAGCCATAGGGTTGGACAACCGCCACGTAAGGCGCAGAACCCCACGGTTGAGGGGATTAAACAAGTTTCGGCACTCTATCCGAATAGAGCACGGGTTCCTGATCGAGGAATGGCTCTGAGACAATACACACCTAGTTCATCCGGATATGCCTCGTCTCAGCAATCAAACTAAAATTTCACTACTCGATCAGTACCTGCCCCCGTACCGTTACAACAAAACCCAGTAATCCAAAATTTCCCAGTCCAAAGCCCCATAATTTCAGGACAAGGTCAGCCTAGGACCCCTTTCTATTCCACTCTCTTGAGGAATCAAGACTTAAGTTCTAGGCAGCCTACATAAAGTGCTTATAATGAGGTTTCCCCTCCAACATCCTATAATCAGAGGCGAGTGGGAAAGAGGGATTATTACCCTCCCCTCCCAGAAACATTAACTAGGATTTTTATGGTACTAATGGACACTAATAGCATCTCCCTCCCGGTCGCCAGGCCCCCACTACCCGGAACCAGCACAGCACGTTACTGTCAATATCACCGATAGCATGGTCACACCGTAGAACAATGCATTATTTTTCGGGACTTTGTTTACGATTTGAATGATGACAGGCGCCATGACTGGGCTATGATCAAAAGCCACTTAAGCCAGGGCAATTCTCAAGCTTCCAAGCCACTTGGCATATTCACTGACCCATTGCCAGGTCACAACCAAGCTTCCACATCTGGAGCCCACGCAGTAAACATGGTCAAGAGAGGGAGGCAACCATCGCGAGGACCAAGCAGCTCGTAAGGTGCCGCTGATGATAGTCTGTCCGAGGAATCCGAGGAGGAGGGGAAAGACGAGCCCTTCCAGCTGAACCTCGAAGACCGTGACCTCGCCATACTCTACGGTGAAGCAGAACACGCAGTTCTCGCCCTGCCCGCGGTCAACAACATTGAGTCCGACAAGAGTGGATTGGAAATCCTGGGAGAAGACGAAGAGGAGGAGCCCTTTGAGGAGATCCCCGAAGGAGCAAGTGTTATATATGTGCACTTTTTAGCCTTTTGGTAACCTTTGGGTCATTTCTGGCCATTTTCAAAATTTTCTTTTTTCGATCGGAACCGCTAAAAATTTTGGCTTTTAGCCATCTGTGAGAGATAGAGTACTCCGAATGAAAATCTAACTGCGTATTATGGGTCCTGGTATCATTTTGTACCACCCATAATTATTTCATCGAATTCCGGTTACGTTTTAGAAAATTATGCAGTGCCGAATCCTATCCAGATTTTAATTAAATTTGACCAAGTCAAAGAAAGAAGACCTTGACCAAGTCAATGGGTGACTTGGACCAAGTCATGGAAGACCTTGACTAGTCAAATGTGACTTTTGACTAGTCAATGGATTTTGTTTTTTTGCTTGGTTGGGTTGACCAAAGTCAAAACCCACCTAACCCCTTTTTGGGAATTAAATACCCCTCTCTCTCTCTTTCTCTCTCTCTCTCCCTCCCCCGTGTCAATGTGAATCTCATTTTCACTCCCTCTTTTGCTTTTTATTTTGTTTAAGTGTGTGAGAGTGTGAAGGAGGGGAAGAGGAAGAACAAAGAACACAAATCAAGGTGTGTGTGTGCATGTGTGTGTGTATGTATGTGTTGTGTATTGTTTCTCTCTTCTTTGACTCCCTCTTCATGTCCCTTTGCCCTGTTTTTCAGCCAAGTTAGGGGTGGTAGTGGTGGTTGTGGTGGAGGTTGCGCCAGGTGCACCCGAGGGGCCCCGAAACCCCCCATTTCCTTCCCCCTCCTTTGGTAAGTTTTCTCCCCCCCCCCCCATCTTTTCTTTGGTTTTCAGTGTTAGGGGCTGTTAGGGAGTCATGCATGCTAGGTGGTTGAGTTAGGGGTGAGTGGAGAGGGCAAGGAAGGGGTTTGGAACTCTTGGGCGCGCGCGCGGTTCTGTCCGCGCGCGGGTCTGTCCACGCGCGGGTCTGTCCCAGGCGGCCTGGCGGGTGCGTGCACGTGCGCGTGCGAGCGGGCGCGCACGGGGAGCATGTGGGGCACAATGCATGCGCACTGTGCGCGCGAGTGAGCGCGGGCGCGCGTGCGCGGGCTAGGGGTCTGGACGTGCGGGTAGCGAGTTCGGATGCGCGGCTGAGAGCGGGTCAGTGCGCCATCGAACACGGGGGTGCGTGCATGCGCGTGCGTACGCGTGCGGGGGCCGTGCGTGTGGCTGCCCGGGGGCTCGGGTAGGTGTCGGGGCACTCGGATATGCGCGCGTACGTGCATACTCGCATGCGTGCGAGCCCGTATGTGTGCATATCCAAGTCTTTGACATTTATAGTTATTTTTAAGTATTTTTATGTGGTTTTACTCACCTATTTGGATGCTTTGTCTTGCAGATGTTGGTGGACGGTCGCATAACGACCCGGATTACAGTGAGTGGGTCAATCCAACCTAGTTGGGAGGTGTTCGATGCACGTAGACATGCATTGCCCTCCCCTGGGGCACCATAACCTCATATTAGTCTCCTTAAGTGTGCATGTTAGTGCTTACCTTGTTAGGTTGCATCCATGCCATATAGACTTAATATGTTAGGATCATATACCATGTGTAGGGACCCATACTTGTCTATGTATTGTGTCCCTTGTTAGTTTAATCATGTCTATACATACACCGTGACTCATGCTAGGTTAGTCCTATTTCGGGCATGTCTTACACCAAGTTAACCATGTGTTAGTGTTTACATGTATGCATGACTAAGCCATGACTAAGGTAGTGACCTTAAATATTTTCCTATCATGTTAGACTTGTATATTAGAGTATTACATCCATGTATTATACATATGAGCCCAAGTATGCCTTAGACAATATTATAATCTTGTTATAGCATTATTTGTATGCTTCCTTGATTAATTCTTTGTGTAATTATTTATATGTTGTATACTATATCTTTATATATCTTATATATAATGGCCATGAACCTTGCTTAATAAGATTAAGCAAGTGTAAGACCTCTGATGGGATCATACCGTGGCATTGGCATTACGAATCATCTGTCTTCCCCGCATCTGAGTTATGCGCCCTGGTGGGAATTCATGAGAATTCATAACCTTACCGACGACGGATCCATGAGGATCATATCCGCGTATGTCAAGTGCTCTCCCCTTCGTTGCCTCCGTGTCGAAGCTACCCGGGTTTAATTGTCCTGTGAGGTGCTCCCAGACACTATTCACGACGCCGGTTGGTGTGCCCATACGGTAGAGGTAGAGGTCAAGGGAGGCTACCAGGTAGAGGCTACTCGGGAGAGGGCTATCGAATGACGAAAGGTGTAGACCAGTTGACCCCCTTTTCCCCAATAGTCCTATGTCACCTAAGGTTGAGGGTGAGAGTGTAGTGGGTTGGGTTGATACCCGACCCAACGACTTAAGTGATTGTTCCATCTGTTGGAACCTCAATCACTCAGAATATTTAATATGGTGTGGTAGGTTTGGGTTGACACCCGACCCACCGACTTAAGTTGTTGATTCAGTTATTGAGACTTGATTGCTTGAAAGATTAATATGAGTTGTGATGCATGGATCGTACCATTCACTGAGCGTGTGGCTCACCCCTCGCATATGTTTTCCCTCCAGTTGTCGCTGAGCCGGACCTGAAGGTGGAGCTTCCTTAGGTGCAGTACCGTAGCAGAGCGGCGTACGTGTTTTGGATCTGCGAGTGTGAGAGGCCATCAGCATCCCCCTTTTCCTTGTATGTATTTCTATTCGTCCTTGTGCACATCACTGGTGTTTGATGTCTTTTGTTGTATATTGGCTCTCACAGGACAGTTGATTATGTATTCTGGTTTGTAATTATATCTTGAATTACAGACTTAGTCGTTTTAAGTTTCTGCCATATGTTTATATATTAGCTTCCTCATTAACTGCTTTAGTACCTTTGTTGTTGAGTAGAGTCTGTTATTGACCTCGTGTATGGATTGCTGATATTATATATTTGCCATGTCTCAGGGACGGCCGCTCTGGGGCGTGACAGCAAGCGAGGGACCCGAGGGAGGGGAATGTACGTAGGATGATCTGCATCCAGACGACAATCAGTCCTCCAAAAGCACCAACAATGTCGACGGCCCCCGCCGCCCTATGACCATATCATTCACCGATAAAGACCTCCCGGAATCCAGACTATAGGTCTACCCCCTACACATCCGTGGACGGCTTCAGATGTTGTGGCTAAACAACATCTTCGTTGACCCAGGGTCAGGGATGAACATAATGACATGCTCCACCTAGCAGAAGATACCCAGACTAGGCCGCCCTCCCATCCAACCGGCCCACTCTATGATTTAGGCTTTCAATCATACCGGGAAGACTCTCCGCGGCACTGGAATATTCGAGCTAACTGTCAGACCCCTGATCTGCGAGGTGGCATGCTTCGTGGGCGACATCGACACAAGGTACCCCCTGATGCTAGGGCGACCATGGTTGGACAGCATCTAGGCCATCTGCTCCCCCTGACACCAATGCCTCCGGCTGCCATTCATGGGCCATGTGCTGACAAGTTGGGGAGAGGCACGCCTCTAGTAGGAGAACAAGAACAACTGGGCACTGCACAACATGTTCACACTAACCCTACGCCCAGGAGCTGAAGGCAGAGGCAATAGCCCACCTGGATCCCCCTATAACAGTAACTACCCCTCGGAGGAGACCGCCGGGACCATGAACTCAGCAAACAATCACATGGAGCCCAACCTGATTGCCTTCCTCCCCCATGAAGTTGCAAAACCTGGAGCACGCTCCGCACCCCTCGCAATCACTACCACGCTCGGAGGGAGAGAATTCAAACATATTCTCATCGACACAGGAGCGGAAACCAACGTACTCAGCTTTTTCACTTACCAAACACTTGAAGGCAGGGTCCCCAGGCTGGAACCCTCGGACGAATTCATCTATGCCTTCGATAGCACACGCAAGAATGCTTGCAGACTGGTCACACTCCCACTAAAAATCAGCCTAGTCTCCACCATCGTCAACTGCATGGTGATGGACATCCGATCACCCCACCCCCCTAATCGTCGGGAGATCCTGGCTCAACAGCATCGAGGCCATTTCATCCACCCGACACCAATGTCTTCGCTTCCTGTACCACAGAGGAGTGATATCTATCTGGGGGAAGCACGCCTCAGCGGGTCGCGAGTACGAAATTGGAGTGTCTGAGCCATGCGCATTCGGTTTGAGGTGCTCGCATGTTGGCAACCAGGCTCCACTGATGAAGAACTGCTTTAAGGGAGACCCCTGAAGAGGCTCAGGGAAGAGGAATTCAAAAATAAAGGACCGCCACCGGACATCTGTCGGCCATCAAAGATAAGCCGGCGCGAAGAACCGGCACCAATCTGCAAACCAGGAGCTGATCCCCCAAGTAAGCTCCCATTAGTCTAATCTTGTACATATTTGTTTACAGCTTTCCTAAAATAAAGAATTAAAACATTTATTTACCAGTCTTTGCTTTCATCATCCTATACATAATTGTTTACAACTTTCCTAAAATGAAAAATCAAAACATTTATTTACCAGTCTTCGATTTCATCATCCTATACATATTTGTTTCAAGCTTTCCAAAAAGAATTCACCAAAAATCAAAATATTCATTCATCATCTTTTAGCATGTTTTCCAAAGTGTATTTCCATACTTTTTGAAAAAAAAAACGAAAATACCTTCCAAAGTGTCTTTCCAGGTTTTCCTTCAAACAAAACAAAATCGTTTTCCAAAGTGTCTTTCCAGGTTTTCCTTCAAACAAAAACATTTTACAAGCTGTCTTTCTAGGTTTTCCTTCAAACAAAAACATTTTACAAGCTGTCTTTCCAGGTTTTCCTTCAAACAAAAAATGTTTTACAGGCTTCCTTCCCATGTTTTCCTTCAAACAAAAATGTTTTACAAGCTCTCTCCTTGTTTTCCTTCGAACCAAAAATGTTTTACAAGCTTTATTTCCATATTCTTCTTCAAAACAAAAATGTTTTCTGAGATTTATTCCCGCGCTTTCCTCAAAACAAAAGATTTGTTTACCAACTCATGCCCTTCTAGAACCATACATATATATCTGTTTACACGCTTTCAAAGAAATATATAAAACAAAAAAAACAAAACAAAAAGATTAAGAGCGGCAGACCACACCCAGACCTACCAAAGAAGGGTGGCAAGGGCATTTGAAAAGAAAGTAATAAAAAGAAGGTTCAAGATAGGGGAGTTAGTACTTAAGCAGATCATGCCATCAAGGCAGCCCCACCCAAGAGGAAAGCTGCAGCCCACATGGGAAGGACCCTATCTGATCACCCATGCCTACTTCGGGAATGCCTACCACTTGGTAGACGCCGAGGGAGTCGAGATTTCACGTTCGTGGAATGTACTTTATCTGAAGAAATTTCATGCGTAAAAATTTCAATACTTGAGAAATATTATTCTTCCTTCCTGCAATTTCCACCGTTTAGCACTTGATGATAGAAATATAAGTCTCCCAAAGATAAACTTGTAGTTATTTAAACTCATACCCGCCAATCATGCCACTTCCTTCACACACGTATGACTTAAGAATCGGTTCACTTGATAGAAGAGAAATTGTCTACCCCGTAGACTGGGATAATTTTAAACCCCAAAGCATCCCTCCCCTATTTCCGTCTCTACTCATATTAACTCAAGGTCATGATGAGGAGTTGCCTAGACCTAGCATGTGTCCCAAAACTGGCTCTGAAACTATACAAACACTTCTAGAGGGGAAGCATGAAAAGAATCAGGGTGAAAACAGAAGAGTCCTTCCCTCAAATCAAAAAAAAAATCAGGCAATGAGAGGCAAACAAAAGAAAAACAACACCCAAGTGAACGGGTTAAACTATCTACTTTAGTAAGCTTTCATGCCTTTATGCACAGTATGTGCTAAACCATACTAGTACAGATCCGAATAAGCGGATTGTACTTTCCACCCAAAATAAAGAAGTGGTAAAAAGAAGAAAGACAGAGGGACCTAGAAAGTAAGACATATGCTAGACTGGGACAATTCTAAATATTGCCCAAAAGGAAGATATTACTCTTACCCCATTCCCCCCTCACCTTTTATTTTTTTTGCAATAGGGTTTTGAAAATGAACTATGTCTGCTAGGAAAGGTGAAATTTCGACCAAAAGTAGACATTTTCTATGATTACAACTGCACACACTTACATGAGTTTATTTAAAGATTTGCCCGTCCAAAGGAAGCTTATTTGACTTGGTTCCTGGTACATTCATAGACTTTTCAGCATGCTTAGAATAATATAATCAAGCACTTGAGAACCATGAACCAAAGAAATCGACACCCAAAGCTAATACCTTTCAAATACAATCCTGGTTTAGACATACGTGACCACAAGGGTCCCTCTATAGGGACTTAATGGTATTTCTAGCTTAAGAAAATTGAAAACATTGCCCCCTCACATGAAAAGAATGATTGAAAAATTAAAATGCTCCCTTATGTCACTTACACTTACGCATGAGCTTGCATTTTTCTTTTCCAAAACAATTAGGCATTCAACTTCCTTAAAACATTATAGTTAGCTCCCCGTATAAAGCTAAAATTGCCCCTATTACACTTACTCCATACCCTTCCTGTAACGCCCCGCATTTACCTAACCGCTTATCGGACGGTAAATGGGTCGCTACTAAACTTAATCCAAACACAAGACCAAAATTAGTACTTTTTTTTTAACAATACTAATATAATAAAAACTCAAAGTGATAAAATATGAAAACAATATCCAAAAGTTATAAACCACTAACGGTCTTACAGAATATCAGAGTCTGACATAAATAAAATACTAGAATGAAAAGACACACTAAACCACCCCTGTGGGAGCCATCTAAACTAAAATAGATCCAAATAGTCGGCTGCGACTATTATTTGTTCTCCAAACATTGCTACCTCAAGATCCTTGGAGTGTATGAAAGGTTCAAACTTTGCCTTGATCCCCAGAAGATGAGCTACCTGGTTATAAAACAACCAGCCATTTGGAATAGGGTGAGTGTTTAACTCAGTGAATAAGCCCACTGATAAATTACTTCATATGATAGTTACATATAAAAATAAGGTTTTATGAAAATCAGAATTTCACTTAATAAATATTTTATTTTATTAAATCAATTTAAAATCATAAACTTCAAAAAAATATTTTAATCACACGTGGCCCAAATCATTGGCCACATCAGAGAAATCATGAGAGTTAAAAAAAATATCATTATATATATATATATATATATATATATAAAATAAGAATTTTTTTAAAAAAAAATCAAATTAAATTCATGAGCTTAATAAAATATAGTTTTAATACAATCACGTGGCCCAATCCTTGGTCCACGTCGTAGAAATCATGCAGCTTAAATGATATGACCGGGTAGAGTTCTCAATCGGAAGAACCGTTCCCCAAAACAGGTGTGCTAAGCCCCAAGCGACTAAATCGCTCAAAAAGCTCCCTCGAGGAGACGTCGGATCTAGAAGACGCTGATGGGTCGCCGCTGCCATCACTACTTTGTGGTAGCGGAGTTCCCTGAGGTGTTTCCTAATAACCTTCCTGGTCTACCACCGAATCGTGAAATCGAATTCACGATTGATTTAATTCCCGGTACCGAGCCGATCTCGAAGGCTCCATACCGGATGGCACCTGCTGAACTAAAGGTGCTCAAGGAACAACTAGAGGAGTTACTAGAGAAGGGTTTTATTCGGCCCAGTGTTTCTCCGTGGGGTGCTCCTGTTCTATTTGTCCGAAAGAAGGATGGTTCGCTTCGTCTGTGCATTGACTACCGGCAATTGAACCAGCGAACAGTGAAGAACAAGTACCCTTTGCCTCGCATCGATGATCTCTTCGACCAGCTTCAGGGAGCTTGTGTATTTTCGAAGATTGATCTTCGTTCAGGATATTATCAGTTACGGATCCGCGAATCCGATGTTTCCAGGACTGCGTTTCGTACTTGCTATGGGCACTACGAGTTTTTAGTAATGCCATTCGGATTGACGAACGCGCCAGCAGCATTTATGGATTTAATGCATTGTATATTTCGGCCTTTCTTAGATTCCTTTGTGATAGTTTTTATTGATGACATTTTGATTTATTCGAGGAATCGGGAAGAGCATTCCGTCCATCTGCGCACAGTTCTGCAAACTTTGGCGCAACACCAGCTATATGCTAAGTATAGTAAATGTGAGTTTTGGATGGAGCAGGTGGCTTTTCTCGGCCATGTAGTTTCTGCGGAGGGTATCTCTGTGGACCCTGACAAGACCCGTGCCGTGGCAGAGTGGCGGCAGCCGTCTAGCCCGACTGAGGTTCGGAGTTTTTTGGGTCTTGCGGGCTATTATCGGCGATTCGTAGAGGGATTTTCCCAGATTGCTGTTCCATTGACTCGTTTGACCCGGAAGGATACTCGATTTGTGTGGACCCCCTAGTGTGAGGCAAGCTTCCAAGAATTGAAGAGGAGACTCACCTCTGCACCAGTTCTTACCATCCCTTCGAGCAGTGGAGGGTTCACTGTTTATTGTGATGCGTCCCGTCAGGGTTTGGGTTGTGTTTTGATGCAACATTGTAGAGTAGTTGCATATGCGTCGAGGCAGTTGAAGACACATGAGGAGAACTACCCCACACATGATCTGGAGTTAGCGGCAGTTATTTTCGCTTTGAAGATTTGGAGGCACTATCTATATGGTGAACAGTTCGAGTTATTCACGGACCATAAGAGCTTGACGTATTTGAGGACGCAGCCTGATCTTAATATGCGTCAACGGCGTTGGGTGGAGTTTCTGAAGGACTATGAATGTGATATCACTTATCATCCGGGCAGAGCAAATGTGGTAGCTGATGCACTCAGTCGACAGCCGGTGGCGAGGTTGGCCCGACTGACAATTAGAAGATGGAGACTTTTGGAGGAGGCTGCATGTTGGATTAGCTTCCAGGAGAATCCATTGGGTGGCTTTTTGGCCAGACTAGTGGTGCAACCAGTTCTGTTAGAGGAGATTCGGGAAGCTCAGCTGCGTGACCCTGATCTCATAGTTATTTCAGAGGGTGTTGCTAGAGGCGAGCAGGCAGACTTCTCAGTTCGAGATGGCATCCTGCGGTTTAGAGACAGGGTATGTGTGCCTGCAGATGTCACGCTTAGGCGGAAAATTCTGGAGAGGCTCATCGTTCCCACTATACCGTGCACCCTGGGAGCACAAAGATGTACCGGAGTCTTCGTCAGGGGTATTGGTGGCATGGCATGAAAGCCGATATAGCAGAATTTGTGGCTCGATGCTTGGTCTATCAGCAGGTAAAGACCGAACATCAAAAACCAGCCGGGAAACTTCAGTGTATTGAGATTCCACAGTGGAAGTGGGAGCAGATCACGATGGACTTCATATCAGGGTTACCGAGGTCGCGGAGCGGGCATGATGCGATTTGGGTGGTGATCGATCGTTTGACAAAGTCCGCTCATTTTCTACCGTTGCGTATGACTGATTCTCCTCCTGTCTTAGCTCAATTATTTGTATCAGAGATCGTGCGACTTCATGGTTCATGGCACTCCCAGCAGTATTATTTTCGATCGGGATGCACGTTTTACCTCGAGATTCTGGCGTAGTCTCCAGCAAGCCTTGGGTACTAATCTACATTTTAGCACAGCTTTTCATCCGCAAACTGATGGTCAGTCTGAGAGAACGATTCAGACTCTAGAGGATATGCTTCGTGCATGTATCTTGGATTTTGGTGGTAACTGGGAGAAGCACTTACCACTTGTGGAGTTTGCATATAATAACAGCTATCACTCTAGCATCCAGATGGCACCATTCGAGGCTTTATATGGTCGTAGCTGTAGATCTCCCTTATGTTGGGATGATGTCGGCGAGCGTCAGTTCGAGGGCCCAGAACTAGTCCAGGAGACCTCTGATAAGGTCAGGTTAATTCGAGAGCGTATTCGCACTGCTCAGAGTCGACAGAAGAGCTATGCGGATCGTCGACGTCGAGACCTTCGCTTCGAGGTAGGCGATCATGTTTTCCTCAAGGTTTCACCGACGAAGGGGGTTTTTAGATTCGGCAGGCGAGGCAAGTTAAGTCCACGTTTTATCGGTCCTTTCATGATTTTGGAGCGAATTGGAGAGGTGGCGTATCGAATCGCCTTGCCTCCACAGCTTGCTCAGGTTCACGACGTATTTCATGTCTCCCAGTTGCGTAGATATCTTTATGATCCGTCACACGTCATTCCTTCTGAGTCACTACAATTGGAGTCGGATCTATCATTTCCAGAGCAGCCAGTTGAGATTATGGACCGTCGTGAGAAGAAGCTTCGTGATAAGACTATTTCGTTGGTTAAGATACGATGGCAGTTCCGATCAGGCTCTGAGGCTACGTGGGAACGTGAAGATGAGATGCGTGACACTTATCCGCATCTGTTTTCTCCCTCAGGTATGTTCTCCTAATTTGGAGGACCAAATTTCCTAAGGGGGGGAGAATGTTAGGTTTCGTAACATCCTTTATTTTTAGTTTGTGGCGTTTGATATTACCATGCATTTGGAGTGTCTTAAGCTTGTGTATGCTTAGGTTATATCCTAAGTTGTGTGTTTTGCATGATCAGATTTAATTTTGTTAGCACTTAAGATGAAGTAGTTTATATTTGATTTTATTATGAGATATTCAATTTTGAGTTAGCTTTCATATGAAAGTGGAATTGGGTAATTTAGACTTATATAGAAAAAGTTATGGGTGTTTTTCCAATTATACCATGTAGAAGAGAAAAATCTGCAGCAGCCCTGTTTGATGTTTGGATCATATTTTTCAATAGTTAGAGGGTTTATCTGATCTTGGCATAAACACAAAAGTTGTAGATAATCTTCTTGGCTTTCTAATGGCAATTGAATTACCTGATTCGGAGCTAGATTATGAGAGTTATGGCTGTTTTAGTGAGACCTGTCCAGAAATTTTAGTGAGGGGCAGCATAGTCATTTCACCCTCCACTAAAACCCCTGTCAATTTTCAAGTACTTAGGGCACAAAAAGGGGCTTTCGGTGAGATGTTTTTGGGGCATTCAGCAGAGACAATCCAGAGAGAGAGAGAAATAGAGGATAAGAAGAGTTGAAGAGCATTTGATGTTTTGATTATGGAAGGTGAGGGAATTCATGTAACTTAGCTTTCTTTCTTCTTTTAATTGCTGTTGCTGCTACTCCCCTCTTCTAATTCATGTGAGTGTGGCTGTGGTGAATACATATGTCAACTGGGAGTGTTGATTGAGTAGAACAAAAAGGAAGGATGGAAAGTGATGTAGTGAAGGAATTCCATGTTGCCTAGCCTTGAAACTACTTTTACTTGCTGTTTTTATTTTAAAATTCTATTTGTTCAATTGAATTAGATAAGGTAGTGTTCATTGTTGTGTGATTGAGGAGATGTTGTACAAGTAAAGGTATGAGAAGAACTTCATGTTTGATCCATTTATATGTGTTTTATATTCTCTTTTTTTTTATATTATGGCATAAGTCTATGCTGAATTTAGGCATTTAAATAAATCTTTTGTTATGGATACATGGTTAATTAGGTGTAATGAATTAAAGAGAAGGTAATTTCAAAGCTTTAGAAGTGGGTTTCGAAGTTTGACATGTAATTGATAGGAATTGAGTGATGTCGGGTTGATTACATTGCTGCCTAGATTTGAATAAATTGCTGTTCAGATTTGAATACATTGCTGCCCATATTTGTTTGTTATAATGGTGTGATGTACAAGGAAATATTATTCATTTAAACACACTGATAGTTAAGTGAGTTAATAGTGATGCATGCTGATTTGTATTTTAAGACTAGTATTGGATTACATGGCTTCAACGTGAGTTGATCCATTTTTTTTTTATCTAACTGATTTGTTCAGTCAAATGCTTGTGGTTCTATGTAATTGGGTATGAAGATGAAACGTGGATGTAAAGATGATTGTTGTGGACTTTATGTGCAGCTTCGTTGACTCTTAGGCCGCTGAGTGCCGCCTAATGTGGATTTTAGAGGGGTATGATGAGGCTTATTGTTCTATGTGCAGTTTTTTTTTGTTAACTCTTAGGCTTGCTGAGTGCCGCCTATTATAGATTCTGAAGAGTGGTAAAGTGAGGTTTATGAGTTCAGAAGCATCTTTGTATTATGTATATATCTGTGATTGTTAGGAAGTATTTATAGGGAATTCTCTCGCTGAGCTTTGTGCTCACCCTTTTCTTTGGGCTGGATTTTTGTATCCAGGTACTACCGTGGCTGACGTTCCTGAGTCCAGTACTGCACGAGGAGTTTAGGGTTGTGCATCGCCGTCCTACCAGCAGAGCAGAGTCAAAGTTTCCCATATTTTTGTTCAGGTCCATATTGTATATTTCATTTTTGACAAATGGATCATGTGTACATAAGTCCTAGGGCTCTCACAGGACAGACCGTTGTTGTAGATATCTTTTGACATCTGTACAGTTGTCATTGGGCAGTTTGGTTTTATATATATATGTTTTGCTTCCGCTGCACCATTCGTTCTTTGTTCTCTAATTGCATATTTTGAGTTATGATTTTCTGTATATCAATTTTCTTGTGACGATTCGGAAGACGGCCAATTCTGGGTCGTGACACATATCCTAACAAAAATAAATTAAAACTAACAAAATCAATAGGGAATGATATCTCACCTTAGATCCGGTTACACCATCCACCTAGGTCATCACAACCCTTCATAACTTCTGAGATTTGGATGAAAAACCCTAACCCAAACATGTTATTTAAAGGGGTTTACCAAAATTACAAAATGACCCCTGTAGTGTTTCCAGTTTACAATGACGTCCCTATCCGATTTACAAACAGATCCCTATCCGATTTACAGAAAAGTCCCAGAAGGCTATAAAAATGTATTCTAGATTCATAACTAGATCCCTAGGCCCAATAACTTAACACTAAGCCTAAAAATCAAAATTTTCAAACTCTGAATCTCACCAAATTTCAACCAAAGTATCTTAACACTATAAAGATCTACAGAAAAATATAAAATAATTATTTCAACATCAATTTATAATTATCATAATTATAAATCAAATTGGACACATTTGGGCCCACCGCCAAATCTGAAAAATGAAATATAAAAAATCAAAATTTTAAAATTCCCATTATATATTTAAAATAAATATATAAGGCCGAAAAATACCGAAACGTTACACTTCCACACATGCTTGAGAAGAAATCGTCCCACTCTCACACATACTTGAGATTTTTCTTCACTCTCGCACTTGGAATCCCCCCTTGCGTACTAAAGCAAGGTTTCCCGCACTTTACTTTCTCGCATTAGTTTTTCATTTACCTTAAGATGGATTGTAGCCCTTGACGATTCAAGCAACAAGGGCTCAAAAGTTAGTGTAGGGGTGCAATCTGGATGGATTTAACACTTGGTTCATGGAAAGGATATTTTTATAGGTCTTGAAGGTTAAAACACTCGTGAAGACTTTCAACAGCAGCAGACAGAAGTAGCAGAACCAAAAATTACCCCAGGTAGGGGGCGGCTAAACTCGACTAGCCGCCCCTCACCAAACGGCTTGAATGCACTAGCCGCCCCTGCCCCCCCCCCCCCACCTTCTTTTTCAGGTAAAATGCCCCAGGCAAAGGGCGGCTAAAGAAAACTAGCCGCCCCTCCCTGGGCCTGCGTGCTGCCCAAAATACTGCTGTCAGTCCCCTTCTTTTCAACTCTTCGACTCCTTTTGATACCTATGAAAGATATTCTCTCCCGAAACCTGTGCACACACATTTCATACATATATTCATGCATAAAACTTGCATAAGTATAAATCAAACAACCACCAAATCCAAAATCATAAACCAAACCGTACACCCATTGATCTATTTCATCCACCCCTAAGACCTTATGAAACCATTCCACATACACGACCAAATTAAAATCAATAAAACTAAATTAAAAGCACCCATGTTTTTTCATACACCAAAAGAGAAGGAGGAAGTTGTTCATAAATAGGAAAGGTAAGCCTAGTTAAACTAAAAAGAAAATTAGATAGGTAATGATCCGCCAAAAGCTTCGAATCCGAAAGTCTCGAGCTGAGCATCATCGAAATATCACCTAAGTCAAAAGAAAAGAAGAAAAGCATGAATTCCTTGCATATATACTATTCTCTTATCCAAACCGAGACACAAGGGAATATACCTTGGAGCATTGTCATCATCCACGGGAGGCTGAGTAGGAGGCACATCCTGGCTCGGCTGAGAAGGAAGCGGCGGCTAGTGAGAAGACTGAACCTCCGGAGCATCTTGGGCAATTGAAGTCTCTCCAAGCTGCATCTAGCTCGCCCCTTAGCCCAAGCTCTCGATCAGAAGTGGTGGCCGGAGGAGGGGCAAAAGAAGAAGAAGCGCCATCGGCTCTTGCTCTCGACAGAGCATCCACCTCAGCCTCAAGGACCCGAACATGGTTCTGCAAGCGTCTTCTTTGCGCCCTCAACACTTCTATTTGCCGGGCCCATGCTTGGAGATGCTCATTGACGGTCTTGAGCTTTTTTCTCAGCTCATTCAACTCAACCTGTGAAAGCGACACCACTCAGAAAATATTCAAACAAGAAGAGAACGAGAAAGAGGAAAAGGGTTTGTAACTTACATAGGCGTCCGGGATCTCCTCCTCCATCATTCCAAGGATGTCCGCGTACTCCTGACGATACCAAGCCAGGTAGTCATCGTTTGAAGTCACCTCGGGACGACGCTCCACCAAGGCACCCCGGCTCATTAATCCCGCCACATACGTTGCGTAGTTCCTCGAGATCGAGGGACACTTTGGCAAAGGATCAGGCAGCCGGCAATAGGGATCGAGGGATGCTTCGTTAAAGGAGCGGGCACCCACTGATGGTATCCAAGCTGGCGGACGACCCGACTGATCGCATGAAACACGACCGACCTCATTGAAGTAGATCAGCCAGACGTCCCGCGACAACTCCTCGGGGACCTCCTCCTCTGCATTGGGCCTGCAAATCATCTACAAAGCATCAAAATAAATAGGAAGAGCGCTTAGTCAAAAGAAAATCAAATACAAGCCAAGAAAACTCAAAGAAAATGTATACCTCTTCCTCTGTCAAGACACGGAAGGCCTCCCAGAACTGAGCGAGGTGGTGCAAACGCAAAGATCCCCAGGGCGCCCACCTCATAGCCCAAGGGAGAGTACGATTAAACGGTGCCGAAGTCGGGTGGTCGATTGCAAAATGCTCATTCCCAAAGACCTGCGAAACATGATAGAAATTATCAAAATCGAGTAAGTGAAACAAAAAAGAAAACACCCTCTACTCGCAAGCACATACTTGGAGAAAGGGAGCAGAGCCACCAAGATTCTTGCCCCCGGCCCGCTTCACCTTCTTTGAGAGCTCTACAAAGAGGTGGGCGAGCATCGCGGCTCCCCAAGCATATCGCCCCATGCCCTACAAGTCCCTCATCAGCAACATAGAGTGAGAGGAGACCTTGTCAGAGGCCGTCAAGAAGAGGACCCGGCTGAAGAAGTAAAGAAAGAACGCCCTCAGCTCCCTCCGTGCCCTCTGTGGGTACGCGGCCGCCTCTCTCGCCTCGAACATCACCTGTCTCCTCTCGAAGCTACCTGCAGCTACACCCTTCTGACGTTGCGTGAAGGAGCCGAGGCTGTACTGCCTCGACAATTTTCCAAGGGGGATTCGATTCAACGTCCTCACACGCTCCACGTAGTCCCACTCCCCAATCAACTCCTAGAAGAGCGCCTTGTAATCAGCAAGGGTGGCCGCGATCATCGCCTCCCCTGAAACCGGAAGACCGGTAATCCGATGAACGTTCTCGAGGGTCAGCATGACAGCACCGGTAGGGAGAATGAAAGTACAACTCTCCGGATCCCACCTCTCCCCAAAGCCTCCACGTAGGGCCGGTGAACGTGGAACGGCTCGATCTGGAAGAAGGCATGGAAGCCCCCCCCATCCACCAAACTCCTCTCCCCCTGACCCAAGACAGCGTACCACCTCTTCATTCCATGCCACAGAGCCCGAATGCGGTTCGGTCGCTACAAACAAAATGAAAGGAACGTGGGTTAGTTTAAAAGCGGTCAAGAGGTAAGAATCCAAGTCTACAAAATTCATTTAGAAACCATGCTTAGCAAGATAAGCTTTCATATGCTAAATCAAAATAAAAGCATGAAAATAGAAGACTTCACAGGTGGGCCCACCTTCCGTTATTCGTAAAACACTTTTCATATGACCACCCGTTCTACCCTCTTATCCCACTGTGGTCATTACTTTCATGCCTTCTCTCTTTTTACTGTCTAGCATGATTATACACCTATTCACGAACCCACCCAAGCATGTGAAGGAACTTAGGACCGTAAATTGCATGCACATACTCTCTCTTACTCCACCATGATCAAATACATATGAAAATATATATTCTGAAAAAATATATGCATACAAAACTATTACATGCAAGCATGCTAAGCCATGTCATTTCCCTTCCATTATTTATATAACAAACATGGATGCACATATGGAAAATTGTCCCCTTTTTCTTTTCCAACCCAAACCCATATTCGCATGCTATCCCACCGTGATTAATTTATACATACAAGCATGCCTATAAATACATACGTATAAATACTACACACCCACCTATTTAGAGGAAAAAAACATATATATAAATAAAAGGCTAGAGCAAAAGGGTCAGAAGAATACCACAGCCCGTGTGGGCCCAGGAGCGTCCGCCTTGGCCTCGTCGGGATCGTCCATCCCGTCATCATTCCCCTCCTCCTCATCCTCCTCGAACACGGCCTCCTCGGCCTCAGCCTCGACGCCAACCCCGACCTCGACGCCAACCCCCTATCTGCACCCTCGACCTCCTCGGCCTCAACCTCGACACCCGAAACCTCCTTCATGCCCACCGCACCGGAGGTCAGCCCCTCGAACACGCCTATATCCCTTCTTTCCTCCTCCAAAGCCCTGGCCTCAGTGACCTCCTTATCCAACATCCCAACAATGGCATCCAACGATGCCCTCACATCCTCACTAACTCCATCGGCCTTGTCTCCTTCGACCGCGCCCTCAGCCGGTCCCCAAACCTCCAAAACTACCTCTTCGACCACCACCGGTCGATCCCCATGCTTCCTTTTACGCGTGTACCCAATCACCCCGCCAGTAGAGCCACTCTCAACCTCCGGGACAGCCTCCAAAGGCGTGCCCGTCCCCTCATCCACACCGGTGCCTACCGACGGCACCTCCACCGCACCCATAGCCTCCCCCATGACCTCCACCTCTTCCCTCTCGCTCTCCGATGATGAAGAGCTCGGGCTACGCTCTCCACGAACCACCCGTGGTCGTTTCCGCCTCGAAGCATTCGCCTTCGACCTTGTCATCTTCCTCAGATTGAAAAGAAAAAGGAGAACCCAAACCTAGGGTTTCAAAATCAAGAGAGAAGGACGGATCTTAGGTCGAAATGAAAGGAGAGAAGGCGAAATCAAAGTTTTTTGGTTTAAAAGAAAGAAGAAGTAAATGAGGGAGAGGAACCGTTTTAAAACGCACGGGGAGAGATAGGGTCTTTTTGGTTACAAGGGACCCAATTATGGGGCGGCTACCCACGAGTAGCCGCCCCCTCTTGGGCGGCTAGTACTAGTCTACCCTCCCAGTTTTTTTTCCAACTTTCACTTAAGACACCTTTCCAACTTCTTTCCAATCCTCAATTCAAGTTTTATAAAAACAAACAGCCATGTATTGGTTTATTTCCAAGAACTACTTGATCAAACACAACTTTCCCAAAGTTTCACCACACTTCCAGTACTATTCAGTTTGAATTTCTTCAGTTCTGGTTCTTTTCCAGAGTTTTTATCCTTTGAATGATCCAATTCACCAAACTCAACTCTTTACTTGCTTTCTGTCGGTGATATCCCCTCTTTGCTGAGTTTTCCCAAGCACGAGAATGGTAGGCACAAGGAAACTGACGCTGGGCTGCTCCATGGATGATAGCTAAGAACCTCGACCGCGGGTTGGATCACTCACCATTTACTTTTCCCGCCATCCACGTGGATCATCCTTCCAATTGAAAATTATAGTCAAGATCAAGCCTTTGACAGTCTAAATCAACTCCTTAAATAGTATTGTTCGTGTTGTCTTAACTTCTTGAAGGTCGGGCTGGCCAAAATAGGGGTCTCTTTCCTTATCATCGGTCGAAGTCTTTCCTGCTTCGCCCAAAGACTCCGTCCGATGAGGGACAATTGTAGATACTCCAATTTTGACCGTCTAGAAAGATGAAAATACTTCAAGTAACACCTGGAAATGACCCACATTTGGGCATCAAATAGAAAACAAATATCAGAAAACTAAAAACCCTAAACCCTGGTCCAAACCCTAGAAACCTAAAACTCTGGAAAGGGGTGGCTAATCCTAACTAGCCGCCCCATACCAGCGGCTAGTTTGCACTAGCCGCCCCACCTGGCCGACCCTAAACCGCTTCCCTGGATGGGACATAAAGCAGCATTAAATGCTGATCATTGCGACGGGTTGTGTCCTTTAGCGTCCCATCTTGACCGATTCAATCCAAGTAACCGACCCAAGCCACCGCTTGTCAGAGATGGGACGTTTGGCAGGTCATGATGGGGGCGGCTACCAGGAAGTAGCCGCACCATCTTGGGCGGCTAGTTTCAACTAGCCGCCCTTCACCTGGTCCCTGACAGAACAAGCAGAAAATTAATGAAGGGTCTAATCAAACACACTATTAACCAAACCATTCTATTATACCTAGATATTCCCCTGCCTTTCTAACATATTCACACACCTTCATAATTCCCAACCTTCAATTCCAACTCCCACACCCACTACTTGAAATCCCTAGAGAGAAAGAGAGAGAGAGTCCTATTTGTGAGAGAAAAATCCATTCCCTACACAAAATCACCCTCTCAATCCACTCTCCAAATCCCAGGTTAAACTCATCTTATCCTCTGCCAAAATCAAACCCATTCCCTACCCAAGTTCTGCCCAAATTCACCCAGGCCCTGGACGGCTAACCCTAACTAGCCGCCCACTACCTGATGGCTCAAATCCAATAGCCGTCCCCCACCTGCACCCATTTGTCTCAAGACTCCTTTAGCCAAGCCCCAAAGCAGAATAGGATTAACTGTTTTTCACCTCTATGTACGGTATATCCGTGTCTCAGAATGGAGACCCCACAAACTCCCCCACGAAGGCGATCAAATCCACCCTCATCTTTTCCTGCTTTTCGAGAAAGCAGGTGGTGATCACACACACCCCTGAATCCTCTTGAGCCGCTGTTAGGAGCCTCAACCAGTAACGACACCCCACCACCTTTTCAAGAGACGATCTAGTCGAGGCCACCAAGGCGTGCACCGGATCTGAATCCCTCAAGAACCCCCACAACGCGGATCTTTTCCCACACCGACAACGCTAAAAACGCGGATTCCTCAACACCCGATGAATCCCATGCCGACAGTAGTGTGCGCGGGTGCGCGCGGCTGGGCGGGCGGCAGTGCGCCAGCTGGCACAGGGGCACGTGTGCACGTGCATGCGCATGCGTAAACGTGCGGGGCCACGCGTGTGGCTGCCCGAGGGCTCGGGTAGATGCTGGGGCACTCAGACATGCGCGCATACGTGCGTGCTTGCATTCGTGCGAGCCCGTATGCAAGCATGTCTACGTCTTAGACATTTCTAGTTAATTTTAAGTACTTTTATGTAGTTATACTCACCAAATTGGATGCCCATGTCTTGCAGATCTTGGCAAACGGTCACGCAACAACCCGGATTGCGGTGAGTGGGTCAATCCAACCCAGTTGGGAGGCGTTCGATGCACGTATGCATCATGTCCCATGCTATCATAACATTGATTCCTACATGCTCCCACTTTACCTAAGCATAGCCATAGCCTATCTATGAAAAAGCATAAATGTAAGCATGCCTTAGAAAGTATTGTAACATTGTTGCTATATTTAATTCAACGCTTTCATGATTAATTCAATGTAATCAATTGCATGTTGTATCTTTTATATATGCTTACATTAAGCAATGAATCTTGTTTAATGAGTTTAGACAAGTGTATTACCTCTATTGGGGTCATACCCTGGCTTTGACACTACGAATCATCTGTCTTCCCCACATCTACATTATGCGCCCAGGAGGGAATTCATGACAATTCGTTACCTTATCAGTGTCTATGTCGGATCCATGAGGATCGTGTCCGCGAGTGTCGAGTGCTCTCTCCCTTCAATGGCACCGTGTTGAAGCCACCCGGCTTGTAGCTGTCCTGCGAGGTGTTCCCAGGCACTACTCATGACGCTTGTTGGTGCGTCCATATGGTAGAGGTAGTGGTCATGAGAGGCCACCAGGTAGAGGCTACCCGGGAGAGGGCTACCGGATGACGAACGGTGTCGAACAGTTGACTTTCTCCCAATAGTCCTATGTCACCCTTTGATGGTGAGGGTGAGGGTGTGGTGGGCTCGGGTTGTTACTGTGATGCCTGGCCCTAGCCCAAGAGTCCCAAGAGGCCCATGGATTGGGTGAGGGTGAGGGTGTTTAGTCCCGCATCGCCTAATGGGAGGAGATAGTCTGTGCTTATATGTGAGCACAGCTCTCACACACCAAGACGCATTTTAAACCCATGAGCCCATTTAGGGGCAAAGCCGATAATTTCTTGATGTGTAAGCCTAGGGTGTTACAATTAGTATCAGAGCCTGTACATTACATGATGGTCGATGTGGGTGGCCCCAGACGAGGACGTGTGGCCTATTAGGGGGGTGATTGTGATACTTGGCTCAGGCCCAAGAGTCCCAAGATGCCCATGGATTGGGTGAGGGTGAGGATGTTTAGTCCCACATCTCCTAATGCGAGGAGATAGTCTGTGCTTATATGTGAGCACAACTCTTACACACCAAGACACGTTTTAAACCCGTGTGCCCACTTAGGGGCAAATCGAACAATTTCTTGCTGTGTAAGCCTGGGGCGTTACAGTTACACAACCCACCAGCTTAAGTAATTGCTTCCATCAGTTGGGACCATAATTACTTCGAATGTTAATATGAGTTATGCTGCATGGATTGTACCATTCACTGAGCTTGTGGCTCACCCCACGCATGTTGTTTCATCCAGTTGTCGTCGAGTCGGATCTGAAGGAGGAGCTCCCTTAGGTGCAGTACCAGCAATGGTGGAGCATCCGTGTCTTGGACTATGCACAGTATTTGGCTCCCATAGGATAGTTGATTATGTAATCTGGTCCATATTATGTTTTTGGATTTCAGACTTAGTCATTTAGCTTCCGCTATCTTGTTTACATATATATGACAGCTATCCTTGTTAATTTCTTTGTCACCTTGAATGTCATGTTAGAGTATTTATTGATCTCGTTATTGATAGTTGATATTATATATTTACCACGTCTCGGGGACGGCCGCCCTGGGGCGTGACAAAAGATGGTATCAAAGCCTGGTCCTGTCAGAATCAAGTGTTGTCAAAGAGATGAGTCCTAGGATTTCTATATGAGTATTCAGATCCTAGTGTCTATTTCTTAGGTTCCTGATATGCCTCCTCGCAGACGGATACATGGATGTGGTATTCCTCAGGCCCCGGAGGTTTCTGAACCTGATGGTGGCGAGGAGGCTGTTGGAGAGCCCTTGACTATTGGACCAGGACCTGTGCAGGAGCCTCCTGCATGGGAGCATGCCTACGGTCGTATGGCAAATCTTCTGGAGACTCAAACTAGGGCACTGGAGGCCCAGACTTGGGCGTTGGCTGAGTAGGTGCAAGAGATCCAGGAGTTGCATGCGGCCCGTGAGGCGGTCCCGCAAGTACCTTTAGTTGCTGATCCACCAGTGGTACCCCCTGTACCAATGGAGATTCTTGTGGAGGGAGTTCAGCGACCCTGGAGAGGGAGGAAAAGCTTGAGGCTGTGGCGCGTGTGCATCAGGTTGGCCTCACTACCTTTTTGAAGCTTTACCCCCCAGAGTTCCACGGTTTGTCGACTGACCCCCTTGCCCCTGTGCGTTGGTTGATGGAGATAAACAAGATCTTCTCAACCATGCACTGCACCGACCGCCAGTGTGTCTAGTTGGCCACGTTCATGTTGAAGGGTAACGTCACCAACAGGTGGGCCACCCGATCTATGGACCTCCCTGAGGGTGTGGGGCGACTTCTCTGGACTGGGTTTCTGTAACACCTGTGCATTTTCTCTTATTTATGTATTTGATTTAAATATATAAATAAGATATTTGAATTAAACTTAATGTATTTTATGTGTTTTTAAGTTTTGGCCCATTTAGTGTATCTTTATGGGTTCATTTTAGTTTGTAATTTTTAATATTATTTGATTGTAATTTTTAATTAAAATTTTATTTTTTTATTTATTTATTTTAAATATATATATATATATATATATATATTTGTATTCATTGCCTACATAAATGCATTTCAATTAAATTCGAATGTTTGATCATTTTTAGATACATAGGATATTAGATTTGATAAAAAAATATATATATGTATATGTGGGTACGTGTGTGAAGGAATATATTGTTGGGTGTGGGCCTTGTTTGGTCCAGCCCATGAGATGATGCATGGAAAAATCATGCACGTGAACAGTGCATATGGCTTTCTTCTAGGGCACATAATCTCCTATATATATGTTATATGTTAGGGTGAAAGAAAAAGAAAAAGATCATAGGGTGTGCGGCCGTGTATCTTATTCGGCACAGAGAGAGAGAGAGAGAGAGAGAGAGAGAGAGAGAAAGATAGAGGGAGATTAAGGTATTTAATATATCTTTTCTTTTTATCTTTTGATTTTCCTATTACTTATTAGATCCATGCTTAGGTATTTGGATTTTGAGCTTTTAATAAACATAGGGTTTTGATTTATTATTTATTTTAAGAATTAAATTTTTTTTATGTTATGTGATTTTGGGGTTTAATCATATTGTTAGATTCTTATGTTTTATAAAAAAATCAGGGTTTTGATCTACTAGTTATTATTATTAGATTTATGTTATATATTTAGATTTTTGAGTTTTTGATAAACATAAGTTATTTTTTAATCTATGTTAGATTATTAAAATTGAATTTTTTTATAATTAGGTTTATGATTTATACATATTCATACGATGATAAGTTTTATTTATTTTCAATTTTTACAAATTAATAGTTTATTTTTATAGAAAAAAAAAGTGTTTTCATATTATCTTATGATTTTTTGTCATTTTATTATTATTTTGAATTTCTGGATTTTTGTCTTTTCTGTTTTGTTTTTTCTGGTTGTCTTTTTCTGGTTTCGTCTTTTAGTGTCTGGTTTTATTTTAAATAGTTTTTTTTATCTTTTTCTTAGGTTGTGGTATATATGGATGAGTTTTGATTGTTGGGTATAAAAATTTATACCTAATAATTATGGATAGGTAACTAGGTCTTTGGCCTAGGCTTGAATCATAGGTTAAATTAATAATTTATTTGATTTATCAAGGTTGTAATTTTTGTTGTGGGCTTCATTCTCTGTAGGGTCCATTCGAGGTGAGTATGCCTATTGATTTATTTTATGTGAGTTTTTCTCTATATCATTGAATTTCATGTGCTAATTATATTTGTGTGATATTATGTGATATCCATGCATTTATAATAATTTTTCATTATTTGGACATTTTTCATATTGATCAAATTGCATTTCTTGTTGAATAAAGTTGCATGATTCAATTCTTTCATCATTTCATTTAAAATAGCATGAATTATGCTATTAATGTTTCAAGAAATAATGTAATACATTTTCTGATGCTTATGTTTTTGAAATAATATTTGAATTAAAGATTTTCATTTCGAGACCTTTGAAAAAAATTTAGGACTAGTGGAGACAACCTAGTCCTAGGAGATTTTATCAAGATGCATATCATGAAATATTTTCTGGAATAAATTCCCCCGTAGTATTATGCCTTTGGAGAGGAAGGTCAAAGACTCGAAGAGTCCCAAGATCGGTGAGGGGTGTGGTAAAACATTCCTTGCAGCGGTGGATTCCTTTGTTTGAAGTCTGCAGCAACCAGGGCATCCTATGCTAGTGTTCTCGTAGTAATGGCAACGGCGACCCATCAGCATCTTCTAGATCCGACGTCTCCTCGAGGGAGCTTTTTGAGCGATTTAGTCGCTTGGAGCTTGGCACATCTGTTTTGGGGGGAACGGTTCTTCCGATTGAGAACCCTACCCGGTCATATCATTTAAGCTACATGATTTCTATGATGTGGACCAAGGATTGGGCCACGTGATTGCATTAAAACTATATTTTATTAAGCTCGTGAATTTAAATTGATTTATTAAAAAAATTCTTATTTTTAATATAATTATATATATATATATATAATTTTATCATTTAACTCTCATGATTTCTCTGATGTGGGCCAAGGATTAGGCCACGTGCACATTAAAATATTTTTTTAAAGTTCATGATTATAAATTGATTTAATAAAATAAAATATTTATTAAATGAAATTCTCATTTTCATAAAACCTTATTTTTATATGTAACTATCATATGAAGTAATTTGTCAGTGGCCTTATTCACTGAGTTAATTGCTCACCCTATTCAATATGGGCTGGTTATTTCATAACCAGGTAATGCGTATTCTGAGGATTAAGATAAAGTTTGGACTTTTCGCGTCTTTCAGAAATTGCTCCGAGGTAGCGGTTCGAGAGTAAATTATAGTTGCGAAAGACTATTTAGATGGTTCCCACAGGGGTGATTTGTTATGTATTTTCTTTTCAGTATCTTGTCTTCGCAAAAACTCTGATATATTGTAAGTTATTAGTGATTTAAAACCGTTGGTATTATTTATTTTATTATTATCGATTTTATTATATTTATATTATATTGGTATTATCATTGGTAAAAAAAAAGAGCTACAAATTTTGGTCTTGTAATTGGATTAAATTTAGTAGCGACCCATTTACCGTCCGATAAACGGTTAGGTAAATGTGGGGCGTTACAGTTTCGGAGTTACTTCTCGATGGAGTATTTCCCGTTTTCGACACACTAGACCGTGATGCGGGTGTTCAAGCATCTGACTCAGGGCACCATGTCAGTGGTAGACTACTCTGCACATTTCACGAGGCCTTCTCGGTTCGCCCCTCCTTGGTCATGGATGAGGAGACACGATGCCGTCGGTTTGAGATGGGGCTCAACAAAACCACCAGGGTACACGTTACCTCTTAGGCGTTCTTGCAGTACACGAACCTGTTGTCAGAGGCATGGACTGTGGAACGAGACCTTGGAGTTCCCTCAGCAGTTCAGACCCTTTCTATGCATCAGGGGCCCCCCAGAGCGGAGACCCCACAAATTCCCCACGTAGGTGATCAAATCTGACCCAACTTTTCCTGCTTTTCGAGAAAGTAGGTGGCGATCACACACATCCCGGAATCCTCTTAAGCCGCTGTCGGGCGCCTCAACCCAGAACGACACCCCCCACCACCCTTCCAAGATACGATCCGACCAAGCCCACCAAGGCGTGCATCAGATCTGAATCCCTGAAGAACCACCACACACGCCACGCCCCCCGTGGGTTTTCCAACACCGACAAAATCCGATACCGACAAATCTAGCGATCACAGTGGGACCTCCCTCATGAAAAACAACAAAGGTATTCCTCTTCTCATTCTTTTTACAGCTTGACTAGAATGCCATCACCCACGTAGGATAGTTAGAATTTCCTACCCTCAAGTCAGATCCTCCTCTACTCTGCATACCAACATCTTTACTGCTTTAAGCCGCACAATGCTGCGCACCCCTTTACTGCTTTAAGCCGCACACAGCTACGCACCCCTTTACTGCTTTCATAAGTCGCACACAGCTGCGCACTCCTTTACTGCTTTCTTTACTGCTTTTAATCTGCATCCATCCCCACCCTTAAATCGTTCTGCACTCACATCATGGAATCCCACCTAGAGGAGGAGATACTAGAGGAGAGAATCAACCAAGAGGGTCAGGCCATGCAGTTTCTCACCATTTAGAGTAAAGAATGGCTAGCCTAGGGTACCAGTCAATAGAGGACATGTTCCATGACCTCATTGATTATCACCAAGTCAAGACTTTAAAGCAGGAAATCCCTGTCCAAACCCCCAAGGCCACTCCCAAAGTCCCACCCACACCCAGCTGCTCGGTCAATCCGAGCATCTTTTCATTCACCCCCTTTCCCCCGCGAATCCAAAATTCCCAACCGTTTCTACCCCACACCCTTACCAGGCCACCCCAACCCGGGACCACTAAACAGCCCTCCCAGGGGAGAAACATTGGATGAAACCATCCAGAGAATCCTCTCTGAGACTGGTCCATCTGCCCCCAAACACGTCTCTACACAACCTGATATAAATCCCATCAGTACACTTACAGGAGGGATTCAAAATCCTAAAATTTCACCGGTACAACGGTCGTGGAGACCCAGACGTTCACTTAACCTCTTTTTATCTAGATGCCCGACTATTTCTAGATAAGCAACCTTTGTTAGTGTTTCTCTTCCAAAAATCATTGGAAGGAGAAGCACTGCAATGGTTATCAACCCTCCCTATAGATAATTTGTCAAACTTCTCAGCTTTAAGCGAGAAGTTCTTAGGCTGCTACGGTTATCAGAGGATTAAAACTCCCTCTATTTCAGACCTAACCGTAGAACGAATGAGGCCTAGGGAGGAATTCGAACAATACGTGTCTCAATGGCGCACACTTGTCCACCGAACCGGCCTGCAACTCACGGAGTGTAAAGAGATTAACATGATGTTGCAGAGTTTGAGTCCAGAACTCCGTACGATCCTTTCGTACGGGGACTGCACTACGTATCAGCTTCTGATTGATCACCACAACAGGATTTTCTGTTGTGCCGTCCCAGTAGTCCAAACCCAGTCCCCACCTATCATCCATAGGGTTGGACAACCGTCACGTAAGGTGCAAACCTGCACGGTAGAGGGGATTACCCAAATTTTGGCACTCTACCCGAACAGAGCACGAGTTCCTGATAGATGAGCAGCTCCGAGACAATACACGTCCGGTTCATCCGGGTAAGCGCCGCCTTGGCAAACCAATCAAAATTTCCCTTCTCGATCAATGCCCACCCCCGTGCCGACACAACAAAATTCCGTATTCTAAAACTTTGTAAATCAGATCCTAGTACGTGAAAAACAAAAGATAAAACCAACTGGACAAGCCATGATGGAAGAACCAGAAGACCTGCCTAAGATCATTCTGGGTGGCCTGATCCTTCCAGCACCTTCCCCAATACACCTAAACCCTATCCAACCCCTCCCCCTATACACAGAATAAATATCCGAGCCCATTCTAGTTCATCCCATGAAGGGAGATCCCATTCGACCATTAAACCATTTCTCCCAGACCTGTGGCAACAAAGCCAGAGTTCTTCCTGCCTATCCCCCTACTCCACCGAGAACACAAGCCCACAAAGGAACCACCACAAAGGAAATACACCGCTATTCCTCCCCCATCGACCTATGAATCTCCAACGCCTAAAATTATTGAATCGCTAGAATGTCCCAAGCAGGATTCTGACGACGATGAAGAGTTTTTTGCTGGAGAACTATCAGAATTCTCTTAGCCTTCTCCAATACAACCTGAATCTACCATCCAAGCCTTACAACCGATAGAATCTGAATGCCCATTGTCTTTACCTGCTCAAGATCAAATCATATCAATATCCATCAAACCTATCTTGGTCATCTCAGATAACTCACCTCCTGACTCATCAGATTCTTAGATTGACATAGACCTAGTACAATCAATTGTGCATGTTCCCAAATCAGAACCACTCATATTTAAAAATGCACAATTCGAGGAGGCAATCAAGCCATCCCAATTGCCAGACTTGCCATCCCATCTGTTTGAGGAGCTCCCTCTGGATTCCCCCGCCATATCCAAATCAATTATTCTAGATCTAGTCCATGAAAACCTGATTACACCAGTTAAGTCTTTACTCTCACCATTACTAGGGCATCAACATCATGTGCATCCATGCACCCTTGCACACGTTCTGTGAGTAGCTGCCCCTACGACTTGCTTTTCCATATCCATATCTTTATTACCTGAGCCCCCTTTGAGCAAAGATTCTCTTTCTGTGAAGGGTCTATGGCAAATCAAGCGCCACTCACACTTCTGGCAGTATTTAGGATTTGATATTATGATAGATGCTATCAGAATAGATGCTGAACAACAATGGTTGAGAAGGCGTCAAATGCGCTTCAAAATAGAGGAGAACCAATACACAACCAATGATACATCAGAAAATCAAGTATCATTCCCCTAAAGATCCTACAATTTGAGCCTTCGTAGAGGACTCACCTTGCACCATCATTCCTGGAGGCCATCCTCCAATGCTACGCATTCTATCTTTTACATACTTTACTATTTCCAAACCTTTACACGCTTTATAAAACAAAAAAAAACAAAAAAACAAAGTATTTATTTCTTTCTAGCCCCTTTACATGCTTTTAAACCAAAAAAGGGGGACAACCCCCACAAAACAAAAGAGTTGTTTTTTTTTCAAACCCCTCATGCTTTCAAAAATCAAATGAAACCACGCTCAGGCCTACCAAAGAAGGGTGGCAAGGGCATTTGAAAAGAAGGTTATAAAAAGAAAATTTAAGGTTGGGGAGATGGTGCTCAAGCAAAAAATGCCATCAAGGCAGCCCCACACAAGAGGAAAGCTGCAACCCACATGGGAGGGACCCTAGAAAGTAGGGACATATGATAGACTGGGACAATTCTAAATATTGCTTCAAAGGAAGATATTACTCTTACCCCATTCCCCTTCCCCATTTTATTTTTGCAATGGAGTTTGAAATTGAACTATTTCTACCGGGAAAGGCAAAATTTCGACCAAAGGTAGACCTTTTCTATGTTTACAACGTCACACACTCACATGAGTTCATCTAAAAAAACTTGTCTGTCCAAAGGAAGCTTATTTGACTTGATTTTCGGTACATTCATGAATTTTTTAGCATGTTTAGAACAATATGATTAAGCATTTGAGAACCACAAACCTGAAAAACCGATACCTAGAGCTTATACCTTTCATATACAACCCTGATTTGGACACGAGTGACCACAAGGGTACCTTTTAGGATGTGATGGTATCTTTTACTTAGGAAAGCTAAAAATATTGCCCTCTCACATGAAAGAATCATTGAAAAATTAAAATGCTCCCTTATGTTGCTCACACATATGCATAAGCTTGTATTTTCCGTTTCGTAGACACTTAGGCATTCAATTTCCTTGAAATATCACAATTGACTCCCCATACCAAGGCAAAATCGCCCCTATTACACTCTTTTTCATGCCCTTCCACACATGCTTGAGAAGAAATTGCTCCACTCTCACACAAACTTAAGATTCTTCTTCACTCTCGCACTTGGAATCCCTCCCTTGTCTACCGAAGCATGGTCTTTCGCACCTTTTCGCACTATCTTTTCATTTACCTTAGACGGGCTATAGCCCTTGACAATTCGGGTGAGAGGGGCACGAAAGTCAGTGCAGGGGCACAGTCTGAACAGATTTAACACTTGGTCCATGGAAAGAATGTTTTTACAAATTTTGAAGGCTAAACAAACACCTAGGAGAACTTTCACCAGCAGCAGGTAAGTGGCAGAACTAGGGGATCCATCCAGGCAGGGGGCGGCTACTACCCACAAGCCACCTGATGCCGGGCGGCTATTTACAACCTTCCGCCCCTACCCCATTCTCTTTCTCAGGTAAGACCCCTCAGGCAAGGGGCGGCCACACCAAACTAGCCGCCTGACCCTGGGTGGCCAGTTTGGACTAGCCGCCCCTCACCAACTGCCTCACCTGTTCCTGTCAGTTCAGCTTAATCAACTCTTCAAATACCTGCAAAAGTGTTTTTTTTCAAAACCTGCATACACGCATTTCATACACATATTCATACATGAAACCTGTATAAATACCATGCGAGGATAATTATATATCCAAATCCTACATCCATCCATAAGTTAGACTTACGAAACCAAATTCATTCGTCCACGCCATATGCATTTACCTAACCAATGCATCAATGCTAATTGAACCCCATTCATGAAGAACCAAAAGAAATTGTCCCATACAGCATGCAAAAATAAAATTATCCCTAAAAATAGAAAGTTACATAAAGCAAAAAAGGAAAGATAGGTCTGCCAAAAGCTCCAAATCTGAAAGTCTTGAGCTATCCACCACCAAAATAATCACCTAAGCCAAAAGAAAAGAAGAAAAGCATGAATTCCTTGCATATATACAATTCTTCTACGTCAAACCAAGACACCATAGCTATACCTTGGCGTATCATCGTCTGTGGGAGGCTGAGTCGAAGGTGGGGCATCCTGACTTGACTGAGAAGGGAGCGGTGGCTGATGAGAGGACTGAACCTCTGGAGCGTCTGGAACGACAGGAGTCTCTCAGATGGAGGAGGTAGCCCTAGAAAATCTTTGACCACTCTGGGTCGCTGATGGGTGATAAGCATGACTTAAGGTATCTCCAGTGGCCAACGAAGCAGAAACCGAGTGGTCGAGCTCGAGATGGAGAAGGTCAAGATCCGCCTCGGTCATAGAACCCCCTCCAACCAATTTCCCCCTCATGGGCGCCTCCAAGAAATGAGCCTGCTACATGTCTCTGTCCCTTCTCTCCAATCTCCGTCGGAGGCGACTCTCTGTCCCTCTGGCCCGATCCTCTGCCACCCTCAATCTCTCTTCCAACTCTCGTGCCCTCGCCTCTAATGCCTTGAGCGCCTCTCTATCCCTATCCCCGGCCGCTTGAAGAGAACGGACCAGGTCCCCCATCAGTCCACCTGGCATCCCAACCGATGACTCCAACTCTACCACCCGTATCTGAAGAAAATCTCAATCACGGACCAGAGTGGATGCCTCCCCCTCTCTCATTTCTACTTCGAACTGCAGCTGGTCCATCTCCTCCTCTCTCGAATCTCTCTCTAACCTCAACTGGTCCACCTCATCCTCGACCCTCGTGGCCCTCTCCCTGGCCTGGTCAAGCTCCAATTGAACGGCCAAGAGTTCACTCCGAATCACATCTAGCTCGAGCTCTTGATCAGAAGCGGTGGAAGGTGGAGGAGCAGAAGAAGAGGAAGCACCATCGGCCCTCGCTCTCGACAGAGCATCCACCTAAGCCTCGAGGACCCGAACCTGGTCCTGCAAGCGTCGCCTTTGCGCCTGAAACCGTTTTATTTGCTTGGCCCACGCTTGGAGGTGCACATTGGCGGCCTTGAGCTTCTTCTCCAGCTCATTCAGCTCAACCAGCAAAAGAAGACATCATCTGAATACCTAAGGAGGAAAAGATGCGAAGGAAAAGAAAATAGAGAGTTTCTCTTACATAAGCGTCCGGGATCTCATCCTCCATGGTCCCAAGGATGCTGGCGTATTCCTGACGGTACCAAGTCATATACTCCTCGCTCGTGGTCACATCGGGACGACACTTCATTAAGGCACCCCTGCTCATCCATCCCACCACATATGTCACATAATTCCTCAGGAGATTTGTGTCTCGAGGAATTCCGGCCACAGGAATCGAGGGATGCTTCGGCAAGGGATTAGACACCCATTGGTGGTACTCAAGCTGATGGATGACATGGCTGATAGCATGGAACATGACATCATTGAAATAGATCAGCCAAATGTCCTGCGACAGCTCTTTAGGGACCTCCTCCTCTGTGTAGGGCCTCCAAATCATCTACAAAATAAAACACCAAAAGAAATAGGAAGAATGCTTAGCCAAAAGAGAAATCGAATACAAGCTAAAGAACTCAAAGAATATGTATACCTCTTCCTCTGTCAAAATAGGGAAGGCCTCCCGGAACTGAGCGAGGCGGTGTAAGCGTGAAGATCCCTGGGGCGCCTACCTCATAGCCCATGGGTGAGCACGGTTAAACGGTGTCAGAATCGAACGGTCAATCGCGAAATGCTCGTACCCGAAGACCTATAAAACCGAAGGGGAAATGTCAAAACCGCCAAGATTCTTTCCCCCGGCCGGCTTCACCTTCTTCGAAAGCTCCACGAAGAGATGGGCGAGCATCGCGGCTCCCCGAGCAAAGCGTCTCATGCCCTCTAGGTCCCGCATCAGCAACAGGGAGTGAGAGGAGACCTTGTCAGAGGCTGTTGAGAAATGAACACGGCCGAAGAAGTAGAGGAAAAACGCCCTCACCTCCTTGCCCTCTGTGGGCACGCAGCCGCCTCCCTTGCCTCAATCATCACCCATCTCCGCTCGAAGCTAGCTACAGCTTCACCCTTCTGACGCTGCATGAAGGAACCAGCAAAATGGGATCCGGTTCAGCGTTCGCTCTCGCTCCACGAACTCCCACTCCCCGATCAACTCCTCGAAGAGAGCCTGATAATCAGCAAGAGTGGTCGCGATCACCGCCTCTCCTGAAATCGGAAAACCGGTGATCCGTTGAACGTCCTCAAGTGTCGGCATCACCACACCCATAGGAAGGATAAACGTGCAACTCTCGGGATCCCACCTCTCCACCAAAGCCTCCACATAGGGACGGTGAACAAGGAATGGCTCAATCAAGAAGAAGGAGCGGAAGCCCACCCCGTCCACCAGGCTCCTCTCCTCCTAGCCCAAGGCAGCGTACCACCTCTTGGTCCCGTGCCACAAAGCCCGAATGTGGTTCGGCCGCTACAAAATAAACAAAAGGGGTTAGTTTAAAAGCCTTCAAGAAGTAAGAATCAAAGCCTAAAATTCATTTAGAAACCATGCTTAGCAAAATAAACCCCTGCACACTAAATCAAAACAAAAGCATGAAAATAGGAGACTTCACATAAGTACTCACCTCCCCTTATTTTGCAAAACTCTCTTCATATGATCACATATTCTACCCTGTTATCCCATTGTGGTCATTACTTGAATACTTTCTTTCACTACTGTCTATCATGCTTATATACCTTTCACGAACTAATCCAAGCACATAAAAGAACACAGAGACTCGTAAAATGCATATATATGTACTCCCTCTTACCTCACCATGATTAAATACATGTAAGAATGTGCCTCAGACATTGTATGCATACAAAACCATCATGATATGATACATGCGAGCATGCTAGGTGTACTATTTCTCCCTTATGTCTTTATATATATGCATAACAAACATAGATATACGTATAAAGATTATCCCTCCTTTTACAAACCCATATTCATATGCTTATTATCCCACCATGATTAATTTATACATAACAAAGCATGCCTATTAGAGACACGTATATATAAATATTATACACTATCACGTATTCATACTACAAATATTTAAATTATAAAAGATATATAAATAAAAGCTAAGGCAAAAGGGTTAAGGGAATACCATGTCCCGTGTGGACCCAGGAGCGTCCGCCTCGGCATCATCGGGATCATCCATCCCGTCGTCATCCCCCTCCTCCTCATCATCTCCCTCCTCCTCAAACATGGCCTCTTCGGCCTCAACACCAGCATCGGCCTCCGTGGCCCCCCTTATCTGCACCCTTGTCCTCTCCGGCCTTGACCCCAATACCCCCGGTCTCCTCCATGCCCACCGCACCGGAAGCCAAGTGTTAGACCTGTGTCATTTAGAGTCCTAATTTCGATCGGAGTCGCTAAAAATTTTGCTTTTTAGCCTACCTTCGGGGGTTTGAGAACTCTGATTGAAGATATAACTGCATATTAGGGGTCCTGGTACTGTTTAGTACTGCCCATAAAATTTTCGTTTAATTCCGATAAAGTTTTTGAAATTATGCAGTTTTGGATTGGTATTCGGATTTGATTTTGTTAAAATCCAAGATGAAGAGGTAAAAATCCGATATTATTACAAGATGTTCAGTTTTGAGATAGCTTCCATATAGAAGTGGAATTGGATCAACTGGATTCGTATATTAAAAGTTATGGGTATTTTTCCGAGTATACCCCGAAGTGAAAAAAATCCAGGCAGCAGCCCTGTAATATGTTTAGCCTAGATGTTGGAATACCTGGAGAGGTTATTTGATCTGGGTGTAAACATGAAAGTTGTAGATAATCGTCTTATCTTTCAAATGCCACTGGAATCATGCAATTCGGAGTTGTATGGAGGAAGTTATAGCCGTTTAAGTGAAGTCTGTCCAGGATTTCGAGGCAGGGACGATTTGGTCGTTTGTCACCTCTTTTAGATATTTATGTGCCTAAAATATCTCTCGTCCCCCTCTCTCTCGAGCAGATCTTCTGGTGTGAAAAATGAGGAGGAGAAATTGGAGGTGGTGATGAAGTCTTCTCTTCCCGCTCTCCTCGGTTGGGTTCAGCCGGGTCTGTTGTGGCTGTTGGGAAGAGTAGAAGTTCCATTGCCTTGTTGTTGTTGTGTGTGCTTGGAATTGAAGAAGTTGAAGAGGGGGGAAACACATATTCATGTGTTATGTGTTGTGTATGTGTGCACACCACTTGTTTGTGAATATGTGTGAGTGAACCATATATACATATTCTTCTCCTCTTACCAATGGGATTCCACATGCATCACCTAAACTTGTGTTTGTGCACTAAAGGGGTGTGGGATTGACACATTGGTACACTCGAGATCACATAAGAGGTATGCGGAGGCTGTGGGTGCGCGCTCGGCGTGCTCGCATGCGTGCGGAGTGCGCGGGAAGCGTGCATGAGGTGCTCGCATGCGTGCGGAGTGCGCGGGAAGCGTGCATGAGGTGCTCGCATGCGTGCGGAGTGCGCGGGAAGCGTGCATGAGGTGCTCGCATGCGTGCGGAGTGCGCGGGAAGCGTGCATGAGGTGCTCGAGGGTGTGCTTGACGTTGTTCGATGCGTGCGGAGTGTGCGGGCAGCGTGCACGAGGTGCTCGAGGGCGTGCTTGGCCTTGCCCGATGCGTGCGGAGTGCGTGGGAAGCATGCACGAGGTGCTCGAGGACGTGCTTGACGTTGTTTGATGCGTGCGGGGTGCATGGGCAGCGTGCACGGGGTACTCGAGGGCGTGCTTGCGGCGCTCAGACGAATTCGGAGTGCTTCGTGGTGTCGAGCAGCTTGTTATAGCCAAATGCAACCATTGGATGATCCTTGGCGGATTGATTTCAGGCTTCGGATTCAACTCGTCGCTCTCTTCCGTTTCGCGAGCCGTGCGCTCGTTAGGTGAGTGATTTGATTCCAACCCTTCCGGGAGCGCTCGGGGCACGTAGTCGTGCTTCGCGCTTCCATGGGGCTTTATTTGCACCCTAAATATGTTAGATATTATGCATGTTAGGTTGTATAGCTCGTATATTGTGTAGAACCCCTATTCTACCGTATACTTGCCTATGTATTGTATAGAATATTGCATGACTTAGGTATTTTGTTCGAAATACTACCCTTATTATTAATTGAACATATCTGGCATGTCTAACTTGGGTTAATAACGGGGTGTATGCGTAATATTCCTGATTTAGTACTTGAGGGTGTGGGATAGTTGTTGCACCCATCTTGTTGGGGCAAAACTATGACCTGCTTCAGGAGAGGATGAGGCATTCCCTCTCTCTCGCCCTCCCTCTTTTCGCGAACCGAGTGAGTAGATGTAGTTCCTACTTGACTCGGGTTTGCTTGGAATTATTGGCATGCACCTATTGTCGCGCGGATCGCGCTTAACCCTCCCCTTTGAGTTGGTGTTATCCAACGTATATTAGGTTGTAAGTTATGTGTTTACCTGTTTGAAGCCATGTATGCATGTTTAAGTATGCCATCGTTGGGTAGTTAATTGCATATTATATATATGCCTATTTGGGCCATGAGCCTTGTTTAATGAGATTAGACAAGTGTATGACCTCCTATGGGGTCATACCATGCCTTTGACACTTAGAATAAAATGTCTTCCCCGCATCTGAGTTATGCGCCCTGGAGGGAATTCATGAGAATTCATTGCGCTTATCGGTGTTTGATAACCGATGATGACGGATCCATGGGGATCATATTCGCGAGTGTCGAGTGTTCTTTCCTTCGTCGGCTCCGAGTAGAGACTGCCCGGCGTAGTAAAGTCCGGTGGAGATCTCCCAGATACTACTCATGACGCGTGTTGGTGTGCCCATACGGCTGAGGTAGCGGTCTTGGGAGACTAGTCCGGTAGAGGCCTGAACCCTGTGCACGAGGTAGTAGAGGCCACACCGGGAGAGACTACCGGAAGACGAGCGGTGTGGAACAATCGACCTCTTCCCCAAGAGCCTATGTCACCTCGAGGAGGGGGTGAGGGTGAGGGTGCAGTGGGTCGGCGTTAGTTCGATCTGCCAGTTTGTGTAATTTCCCAAGATCCTATGTCACCCGTCGGAGTGAGGGTGAGGGTATTGCTCCCAAGATCCTATGTCACCCGTCGGGGTGAGGGTGAGGGTGTTGGCGTGAGTGGGGTGGGGTCGAGTTGATACTCGACCCGTCAGCTTGTATAGATGGTTTTCCCTTGGGGTTTGCGTTGCGAGCATGAATTATCGTTCTCCCCTTCGCCGGATCCGTGTGGATGCTTCCTAGGTACGAGCCGCCCTGGGTGGACCCCCACCTGTAGGTACCATCGACGCTGTCGACAGTGTACTGACCGTGGCTGGCTCCAGGTAGAGGCTGCCCGGGAGAGCGCTACCGGATGACGAACGGTGTAGAACAACAAGTTTTGTCCTTCAAGTGCCTAGACTCACCCCTGTGGGGGCTAGGGCGAGGGTAGGGTATGGTCGCACCGCCGTGTGACCTTGTTAACCGTTAGGTTTCTACCCCTGGCTTTCCTTGACAGGAGATTGCCTTGTATTCAATGTTTGTGTTGGTGTTTGGTTTCTGACCACTCATTGAGCTTGTAGCTCACCCCTCGCTTATGTTTTTTCCCAGTTGACGCTGAGTCGGATCCAAGAGAAGAGCTCCCCTGGCGCCATCCGAGTAGGAGACCCGCGTTCGCGTTGGATGTCTTGCGAGTCAGAGGCTATCAGCATTCCATTTTCATTGTATGTATTATACTTGTGCTTGTGCACGGTATGTGGACAGTTGATGTCTGTTGTATATATTGGCTCTCACAGGACAATTGATTGTGTACTCTAGTCTGTAATATGTCTTTAAATTACAGACTTAGTCGTTTGAGCTTCCGCTATTTGTATATATTTGATGTCAGTTGCTTGTTTATTGCATTTTCTATTGTGGAGTATTTTATTTGACCTCGTGTATGGATTACTGATATCATTTATATATTTGCCACATCTCGGGGACGGCCGCCCTGGGGCGTGACACCAAGACCCCGTAGTCCCCCATGGCCCTCCTCACCTCCTCCTCACCCGCCACACTGGCCTAACCCTCACCTAGACCGCCCTCGTCCAAGGCAATGACCTCGCCCAAGATACACACAGTCTCCGCACTAATAGTCACCTCACTAACCCCCTCGGCCCCTTCAAAACCGTCTCCTCAACCACCACCGGTCGATCCCCACGCCTCCTCTTGTGTGTATACCCTATTGTACTACCCCTATCTCCGGGATAGCCCCCAAAGAAACACCAACAACTCCACCCGCACCCACCAACGGTGTCTCCACCATTTGGGTCGCCTCCTCCGCGGCCCTCCTCTCTGACCCATCACTCCCCTATGAGCCCGACCCCGAGGCAGCCCCTCTCTGCTCTCGAGAAGACCTTAGGCGCTTTATCATCAAAGCCGTCTTCTTTCCCTTCGTCATCTCCTCTGATTTCACACAAAAAAGGAGATTCAAGAGAATCTAGGGCTTTGAAATCAAGAAGAATGAGATGATCTAAGGCAAAATCAAGCAATCCCAACCCAAGAAAACCAAGGTTTTTCGGTTTCAAACCGAAAGAGAAGAAGAAGAGAGGGAAGAAAACTATTTTAAAACGTATGGGGAGAGCGAGGGTCTCTTTCGGTTATAAGGGACCCAGTCAGCCGGCGGTTACCCGCGAGTAGCTGCCCCCTCCAAGGCGGCCCCCCTTCCAATTGCCCAAAAACCCAAATTCCCCTTTTCCAAACATTTATTTCCAAGTTTTCTAAAAATGAAACAGCCATGTATTGGTTTACTTCCAAATTCTACTTGAACAAACACAACTCTCTAGAAGTTTTGTCACATTCTCAGTACCATTCAAACTCAAATTTCTTCAGTTCTGGTTCCTTTCCAGAGTTTTTATCCTTCAAATGATCCATTCACCAACTCAAAACATTTTACTTGCTTTCTGTCGGTGATATCCCCTCTTCGCTGAGCTACCCAAGCACGGGTATGGTAGGCACGAGGAAACTGACGCTGGGCTGCTACGTGCACGATGGCTAAGAACCCCGATCGTGGGTTGGATCACTCACCATTTTATTTTTTCCGCTTCCCACTTAGATCATCCTTTTGGTTGAAAATTCTAGTAAAGACCTAGCCTCTAACAGTCTAAATCAACTCCCTGAACAATATTGGCCATGTTACTTAAACTCTTGAAGGTTGGGCCGGCCAAAATAAGGGTCTCTTTCCTTATCATCGGTCGAAGTCTTTTCTATTTCACAACAAAGACTTCGTCCGATGAGGGACAATTGTAGATACCCTAATTTTGATCGTCCATAAAATTTGGTATCATGATATTATCAGTGTTGTAAGTTATGAATGGACTGTCCAGATTTGCGTGGGATCAAGCGAGTCCTTGGCCAGGGTTGGCAAGAAATATCCAGCCATTAATACGCAGTGAGCCAATGATCTCGAGGTCATGTGACTCCCGCATATCCCAGATTGCATCTCGTCGAGTACCTCTTTAGCTTCCTCAAGTGTGACACATCATAGGCGCGGGCTATTGAAGCTTTGCTTGTATAAGGTGCCTTGATCAGAAATCCAAAATCGAGCTGCTCGATTCTCGATTTTTCTGGCCTCTTCTTTGTCTTGTGGTAGAATGTCATCCTTGAGATAGGACAGAATGGAATCCGTCCACGTCACTTCTTTGGGTCCCGAAGCAATCACCATGATCTACTCGAAGCGAACGATGCTTGGTTCCCCTAGAAATTCAACCTGGATTTAACGAGATGACTCTTCTTCCAACGCGCTAGCCAGCTTGAGTATTCTACTCGTGATCTACTGAATGGATCTCCCAATCACAGATCTGTTTAAGCAGAGTACGTGCATAGTTCTGATATGCAGCCATGCGCTCATCTTTGGTTTGATACTCTCTAGTGCTCTAACAAACAACGAGCTAAGAGTTGCTGAAGATCACAAGCTTTCTGACAGCGAGATCAACCGCAAACTCAAAACCCGTGATCAGGGCCTTGTACTCAGCTTCATTGTTAGAGGCCTTGAATACGAGCTTGATCGCATGTTCGAACAGAAATCCATCTTCACTTTGTAAAATCAGCCCTGCTCCTCGTAGATACCCCAATTTTGACCGTCCAGAGAGACAGAAATACTTCAAGTAACACACGGAAATATCCCACAAGTGGACACCAATAGAGAACCAAAGGTTCGGTAAACCGGAAACCCTAACCCTAGCCTTGACCTAAACCTAAACCGGAAACCCTAAAACCTTGACCTAACCCCTAACCCTAGCCCGAACCCTAGCCCTAAACCCTAACCCTAGCCTTGACCTAAACCTAAACCGGAAAGCCTAGAACCTTGACCTAGCCCTAAACCCTAACCCCAACCTTGACCTAACCCCAAACCCTAGCCGCCCCATCCCGGGTGGCTAGTTAGCACTAGCCGCCCTTCACCTGGTCTCTGACAGAAGAACCAGAGCATTAATGAGAGGTCCAATTGAAGCCAACCCACTCCATTACCCCCTGGATCTTCCCCTGCCTCTCTTTTACTATAAATAGAGGAGGTCCCAAGCCTTCAATAACATCCACAAAATCACCAATTCATCTCCATCACCAACCCACCATCCCCACTTGTTCAAAACCCTTCCACCACTAGAAATCCCAAGAGAGAGAGAGAGAGAGAGAGAGCCCCTATTGTGAGAGAAACACCCATTCCCTACATAAAATACCCTCTCATCCCACCCTCCATAAACCCAGGCTAAACCTAGCTTAGCCTCTGCCCAAGACCCCACCCTTTTCCTACCAAAGCCCTGCCCAAATTCCCCCAGACCCTGGACGGCTAACCCTAGATAGCCGCCCCCTGGCCGACGGCTAACCACAACTAGCCGCCCCCTATCCACACCCCATATCAACATCCCTTTGACCCATAACTCCTTTAGTCAAGCCCGGAAGCAGAATAGGATTACCTGTTTTTCACCTCTGTGTACGGTATATCCGTGTCTCAGAGCGGAGACCCCACAAACTCCCCACGTAGGCGATCAAATCTGACCCAAACCCTTTCCTGTTTTTTGAAAAAGCAGGTGGCGATCACAAAACCCCTTGAATCCTCTTGAGCCGCTGTCGGGCGCCTCAACCAGGAACGACACCCTCACCCCTTCCGAGAAGATGATCCGACCGAGCCCGCCAGGGCACGCATCCGATCCGAATCCCCGAAGAACCCCCACACACGCGGATTTTTCAACACCGACAAATTCTGGCGATCACGGTGGGACCTCCCTCGTGAAAAACAACAAAAGGTAATCCTCTTCTGCCCCCTTTTACAAGCTTGACTAAAATGCTATCAACCCTCTAGGAAGGTTAGAGTTTCTCACTCCTTGAATTAAATCCTCTTCTACTGTGCATTATAACATCCTTTATTGCTTTGTAAGCCGCACACAGCTGCGCAATCCCTTACTGCTTTCGTAAGTCGCACACAGCTGCACAATCCTTTACTGCTTTCGTAAGTCGCACACAGCTGCGCAATCCTTTACTGCTTTCGTAAGTCGCACACAGCTGCGCAATCCTTTACTGCTTTATTTTCTGCTTTCAATCTGCATTCATCCCCCACTCTACGTCATGGAATCCCACATAGAAGAGGAGATATTAGAGGAAAGGAATCACCAAGAGGGTCAGGCCACACAGTTCCTGACCCATCTAGAGGAAAGGATGGCTAGTCTAGGGTATCAAACGGTAGAGGACATGTTTCATGACCTCGCTGACTACCGTCATGCCAAGACCTCGAGACAGGAAACCCCTGTCGAAACCCCTAAATCCACTCCCAAAGCCCCATTCACACCCAGTCACTCGGTCAACCCGAGCGTCTTTTCGTTCACCCCCCTTTCCCCCGTGAATCCAAAATTCCCAGTTGTTTCCACCCCAGGCCACTACCAGACCACCCCAAACCCGGGACCGCTAGGCAGCCCTCCCCGGGGAGAAACACTGGATGATACCATCCGGAGAATTCTCTCCGAGACTGGTCCCTCGGCCCCCAAACACATGTCTCTACATAACCTGAGACAAATCCCGTCAGTCCACCTACCGGAGGGATTCAAAGTCCCCAAATTCCGCCGGTACAATGGTCGTGGAGACCCAGACATTCATTTAACTGCCTTTTATCTAGACGCACGCCCGTTTCTAGATAATCAACCTCTACTAGTCTTCCTCTTCCAGAAATCATTGGAAGGAGAAGAACTACAATGGTTCTCCACCCTCCCTGTAGATCACTTGTCGAATTTCTCGGCTGTAAGCGAGAAATTCTTAGGCCGCTACGGTTACCAGAGGATTAGGACCCCCTCTATTTCAGATTTAACCGTAGAGAGAATGAGGCCTAGAGAGGAATTCGAACAATACGTGTCTCGGTGGCGCACCCTTGTCCACCGAACCGGCCTGCAACTCACAGAATGTCAAGAAATTGACATGATGTTACAGAGCCTGAGTCCAGAGCTCCGTACGAGCCTTTCGTACGGAGACTGCACTACGTATCAGCTTCTGATTGACCGCCACAACAGGATTTCCCGTTGTGCAGCCCCAGTAGTCCAAACCCAGTCCCCACCTATCAGCCATAGGGTTGGACAACCGCCTCGTAAGGCACAAACCCCCACGGTAGAGGGGATCATTAACCAAGTATCAGCACTCTACCCGAACGGAGCACGAGTTCCTGACCGAGGAACAGCTCCGAGACAGTACACGCCCGGATCATCCGGATATGCACCACCTCGGCAAGCGAATCAACATTTTACCCCTCGATCAGCACCCGTCCCCGTGCCAATACGACAAAACCCCACAGTCCAAAATTTCCCACTCCAAAGCCCAAAAATCCAGAGCCAAACTCAAACTCGGGCCCCCTTTTACTCTGCTCCCCCAAGAGCACAAAATCCAACCCCTAGGCAGCCCATACAAAGCTCTTATAACGATGTTAGACCTCCCGCATCCTACGACCAAAGACGAATGGGAAAGAGGGACTCTTACCCTCCCCTCCCATAAACTTTAACTAGGATCTTTAGGGTGATGATGGACACAAATAGTATCTCCCTCCCCGATGCCAGGCCCTCGCTACCCGGGGCCAGCACGGCACGTTACTGTCAATATCATCAACAATATGGCCATACCGTAGAACAATGCATTGTTTTTCGAAACTTCGTTTATGATCTTAATGATGACAGGCGCCTTGACTGGGCCATGATCAAAGGCCATCTGAGCCAGGGAAATCCCCAAGCACCCAAGCCACTTGGCATATTGACTGACCCCTTGCCAGGTCACACCCAAGCCTCCACATCTAGAGCCCACGCGGTCAACATGATCAGGAGAGGGAGACAACCATCGCCAGAACCAAGCAGCTCGGAAGATGCTACTGATGGCAGCCTATCCGAAGAGTCCGAGGAGGAAGAGCAGAACGAGCCCTTCCAGCTAAACCTCGACGACCATGACCTCGCCATACTCTATGGCGAAGAAGAAGACGCAATCCTCGCCCTTCCCACAGTCATCAACATCGAGTCCGACTAAAGCGGACTAGAAAACCTGGGAGAAGACGAAGAAGAAGAGCCATTCGAGGAGATCCCCGAAGGAGCTAGCGAAGGACCCGAAGGAGGGGAATGTACGTCGGATGATCTGCATCCGGACGACAATGGGTCCTCTAAGAGTACCGACACTGTCAATGGCCCCCGCCGCCCAATGACCATTTCATTCACTGACCAAGACCTCCCGGATCCCCGACTACGAGTCTACCCCCTACACATCCGTGGACGACTTCAGATGTTGTGGCTGAACAACATCTTTGTAGACCCAGGATCGGGCATGAACATAATGACATGCTCCACTTACCAGAAGATACCCAGACTAGGCCATCCTCCCGTCCAACCGGCCCACCATACTATCCAAGCTTTCAACCATATCGGGAAGACTCTCCGCGGCCCCGGAACATTCGAGCTATCCGTCGGACCTCTCATCTGCGAAGTAGCCTGCTTCGTGGCCGACATCGACACGAGGTACCCATTAATGCTGGGGCGACCGTGGTTAGACATCATCCAAGCTATCTGCTCCCCCCGACACCAATGCCTTCGACTGCCCTTCTTGAATCATGTACTGACAATTTGGGGAGAAGCACGCCTCCAATACGAGAACGAGAACAATTGGGCCATACACAATATGTTCACCTTAGCCCTCCGACCGGGGAACAAGAATGAAGGCGGTAGCCCACCTGGGTCCCCTTGTGACAACAACTCTCCCTCAGAAGAAGCGGCCAGGACCCAGCGTCCACCAAGCAATCTTGCGGAGCCCAACTCGATCACCTTCCTCCCCCATGAAGTCGCAAAAGCCAGAGCACGTTCCGCACCCCTCTCAATCACCGCCATACTCGGGGGAAGGGAATTCCGTCACATTCTCATTGACACGGGAGCGGAAACTAACGTCCTTACATATTCCGCCTACCAAAAGCTAGAAGGCCGGGTTCCCATATTGGAGCCCTCAGACGAATACATTTACGCCTTCGACAGCACACGCAAGAACGCCTGCGGACTAGTCACGCTCCCACTGAAGATCGGCCCAGTCTCCACCATCGTTAACTGCATGGTGATGAACATTCAATCACCCCACCCTCTGATTGTTGGGAGGACATGGCTCAACAGCATCGAAGCCGTCTCATCCACCCGACACCAATGTCTTCGCTTCCCGTACCGCGGGAAGGTAATATCCATATGGGGAGAGGCACGCTCTAATAATACTCAGGCCCGAAATTGGAGCGTATGTGCCATGCGCATCCGGCTAGAGGTGCTCGCATGTTGGCAACTAGGCGCCACAGACGAAGAACTACTCCATCAAGGGAGGCCTTTGAAAAGACTCAGGGAGGGAGAATTTGGGAACAGGGGACCCCCACCAGACATCAGCCGGCCATCAAAAAGAAGCCGACCCGAGGAGGCAATACAAATTCAAGAACCAGGTACCGATCCTCCCGGGTAAGTTTTCATCATCCTGTACATATTCATTTACAGCTTTTCCAAAAAAATACAAAAGGCCAAAATATTTGTTTACTAGCTTTCGCTTTCAACTCCTATACATATTTGTTTACCTGCTTCCAAAAAGAAACAAAAATCCAAAAAATATACATGCTAATCAGCTTTCATTTCTCAACCTTGAACATACTTGTTTCCAAACATCTTTCTTCAAAATAAAAAAAACCAAAAAAACAAAAAAATGTTTTCTAAACTGTCTTTACATCATTTCTAAAAACAACGAAAATATTTACAAACTACACTCTTCTTCACAACGAAATTTTTTTCCAAATCTGCGTTTCCACACCTTTCCTTCATAGCAAAATGTTTTACAAAGCCGTACGTCCATGATTTCCATCGAAAAACGTTTTACAAACTGTCTTTCCATACTTGTCTTCTAAGAACAAAATCGTTTTCCAAACTTTATCTCCATTCCTTTCTTTCCAAAAAACATATCTTTTCGCCGACACAGGCCCTTTTCAAAAACATAAGTATACATTTGTCCTACTACGCCTCGAACTACTGGACAAGAAGAGATTAAGAGCGGCAGACCATGCCCAGGCCTACCAAAGAAGGGTGGCAAGGGCATTTGAAAAGAAGGTGATAAAAAGAAAATTCAAAATCGGGGAATTAGTACTTTAAGCAAATCATGCCATCAAGACAGCCTCACCCGAGAGGAAAGCTGCAACCCACATGGGAGGGACCCTATGTGATCACCCATGCCTATTCTGGGAATGCCTACCGCCTGGTAGATGCCGAAGGAGTCGAGGTTCCAGGTTCGTGAAATGCACTTTATCTAAAGAAATTTCATGCATGAAAAGCTTTCAATACTTAAGAACTATTATTCTTCCTTTCTGCGATTTCCAGCGTTTAGTACTTGATGATAGAATTATAAGACTCTCAAAGATAAACTCGTATCTATTTGAACACGTTTCCGCCAAATCATGTCACTCCTTCACACACGTATAACTGGACTAGATTTGCCTGATGGAAGAAAAATTGCCTACCCCGTAGACTGGGACAATTTAAAACTCCCCAAAGCAAAATGTCCCTTATTTCCGCCCCGCTCGTATTAACCCTAGGTCAAAATGAGGAGTTACCCGGACCTAGCATATGTCCCAAAAACTGGCTCTGGCACTATATAAACACTTCTAGAAGGGAAGCATGAGAAGAATCGGGGTGAAAAACAGAAGAGCCCCCCCCCCCCTCAAATCAAAACACAACACAAAAAAAAAAAAAAACAAAAAAAAAAGAGAAAGTCAGGCAAGGAGAGGCCAAACACCCAAGTGAACGGGTTAAACTCTCTATTTAGCAGGCTTTCACGCCTTTACGCACGGTATACGCTAAACAACGGCTATACCAGTACAGATCCAAACAACGGACTGTACCTTTCCACCCAAAAATAAAGAAGTGGTAAAAAGAAGAAAGCCAGAGGGACCTAGGAAGTAAGACATGTGCTAGACTGGGACAATTCTAAAATATTGCCCGAAAGGAAGATATTACTCTTACCTCATTCACCCTCTCCCCTTTTTATTTTTTTGCAATGGGGGTTCAAAATTGAGCTATGTCCACCGGGAAAAGCGAAATTTTGACCAAGGGTAGATCACGTCCAGGTTTACACCTACACACACACTAACGCGAGTTCATTTAGAAACTTGCCTATCCAAAGGAAGCTTATTTGACTTGACTCTTGGTACACTCATGGATTTTTCAGCATGTTTAGAATAATACGATTAAGCATTTGAGAACCATGAACCTAGGAAAATCGACGCCTAAGGCTTATACCGCTCAAATACAATCCTGGTTTGGACATGAGTGACCACAAGGGCTCCTCCACGGGGACTTGATGGTGTCTTTTGTTAGAGCAGTGTTCTAAAAGCCATGACTTATGTAATAAACTCTATTATTAAGATGGTCTTAGCATTTTGATGAGAATTATTATTGGTAAATGCTTGCATTATATTGTTTGAAATATTGTGCTTGTTTTTAATTTAATCCTTTAATTTACATTGTAGATAATCTGGTGTGTAGAGTTTGGCTTACACACAGAGGATCAGATTATCGGTTCCTTGTGAATTATAAGTTGAGGTTCACAACCTTAGATGGACTTGGATAATCCATTGGATAAAGGTTGTAGTGCAGTTCATCTTACGTAGTTTATCTTGACTATAAAAGACCGGTTGATAGGTTTTTGGGTGATTGTACTAGTACACCTTGTGTGTATTGAACGGACCAAGTTGGGGTAATTATTTTTTGTACTGACTAGATAAAATAATTTACACCCCATCTTTATTATGATTGCTTATGCTCTTAATCCTAAAATGGTTCTTAAACATGTGCATTTGTTATTTGTCATTTTGATTTATTAAAGAGTGAGATTCTACTATGGATCAATAGGCTCGGTAAGTTGGGTGACAATAACGCTTGTATGATGAATAATTGCTATTGATGGAATCCACGTCTCCAATAGGAGGTTGATGATACTCTCTTGAGGATGCTTATAAGTTTTGATTATGTCTAACCCGGCCGGTGGATTTAATTATCCGACATATCAAATAAGTTAAGCGGAAGATCTCAAGGAAAATAAGATGTTATGAAATAATATTGTCAGTAATAATTATTTCATAACGAGTATTGGAATCTTAGCGTGGGGAGATATTAAGCATATAATATAAGGAGCTCGAAATATTATTTTTGAGATTAGTATGTTTGGAGTGCAGTCATAATCCTTTAGTGGAATGAATTATGACTTATGGGCTTTTGGTTTTAATTCTAGGTTGAATTATGGTACCCAAGCCCATAGGAGCCAATTACTGATTTCTCCTTTAGGTCCCTGCCCTAGCCTATAAATATGTGGCTTCCTCTCTCTCTCAAGGAAAATATGATTTCAGCCGAAATCAAAACCCTAACCCTAGAAATCCTTTAGGATCTCTGGATCCAGAAAAGGTGAGGAAAGGAGAGAAGGAGAGCGAAGGGATTCGCGGCTGCCGTTCGAAGCAAGAAGGAGACCACACTCCGCCGCGGATCTGCAACATAGAAAGGACATACGGCAGAAGATCTGAAGGTTCCGATTGAGTGATTCATCGTCGTCCATCAGATCCGATCTTCTTCTACGGCAGAACTCTTATCTGAGTTCTGAAGGTAAACCCTAATTCCGCCTTGTAGGGTTTGCGTTAAAAAGGTTTAATAAAAAATAAAAAAAAAATTTGTTGTTCGATCTATACCTTGATCGACGGATCTTGGCAGTCGGGATTTATTTTTCCAACAACTGGTATCAGAGCCGACTCGTTGACACTGCGTATAGATCGAATACAACCATGTTGTCCGTCCACATGATAAACGATTAGATCTATATACCATGAGAATAGTCAAGATTGTAGATCTGTGCTAACTTTGTTTTGCAGCGAGATCTTAATCCGGCTATTATGGTTATTGTTTTGTTTATATTCTTGTTTTATGTGAATGGATCCCACGCGGGTTGTGCGTGGTTATATTGTATGATCGAAAATTAAACAATATTGTAAACTCCGCGAGTGGGAGTATTATTGTAATTTTTTTCAATCTACACGAGAGAGTTCATGAGGGGATTCGAGGGATCAACTCCGACGTGGTACCAGATCGGCATCAGGAGATCACGGACGGAACCAGATGATATCGGATCATCACGAGGAGGATTTGCGATCAAAACGAGACAATCAATTCTCTGATCGAACGGTTATAAATCCCGTCGGATGAAGAACAGATGCGTTTTCAGCAAAGCAAATCGGTCGTGAAATCTGGTTTCTGGGGCGCTGCCCCAGACCCCGCCAGGGGGGGCTCGTTCCTAGATGCGAGCCGCCCCCCCTGGACCCCCCCTGCTCGCATTAGAATTCCAATCGAAGCGCATCATAGTCGTTGTGCGACCATAATAGCCAGGATTCTAATTTTCTATTTGTTATATGTTTTATGCATGATTTTATATTGTGTGGATGTTAACTAGTATAACGGACCCACCTTATATGGACAACATGGATATTGGCATACAATAAATATATGTTTATAACCCTCAAAAGGATTTAAAATATTAAGTGGGAGCGGGACATTATTGTATAATTCCCACGGTCTCCACCACCAACTTGTAGGTAATATAATTTATCTTGCGTGTTGGCTATAGGCCTTCCTCCCCATCGGATGAGATAAATTGTAGATGTTATCGGTACAAGTTATCTTAAGGAATAATTTTGGGTAATTGTTAGTGTGCATTATCTCCCCATCGGAGGAGTGCATTACGAACAATTGATCTAAAAATTAGGTGGTGGTTTACACTTAACTATAAGTAATAGTACCCTCCCCATCGGAGTCACTGCTATTATTTGTAGGACCAAAGTATGTCAACTATTTAATTTCACTTGGTATAAAAGGATACCTAGATAGTAAAATTAAAAGGAATTGGCCTATCTGGTCTAAGTTTGAGTGGTGTACGTCCTCATTATCGAGGCATGCTATTCAATAAGAGATCAGGCTGTTGATGAATTCTTTTAATATGGTAGAGGGACCCATCTTTAAATTGAATTCGAAGTTTTATTTACCATGTCATAATTTTCTTTATATTATGTTTGATTCTCAGGATTCAAAATGTCTGCTTTTAATCCACTTGCTGTTATTCTCAAAGAATGTAAATTGACTGGACCTAATTACATTGACTGGAAAAGAAACCTGGATATTGTGTTGACTTCCTCAGAGTACAAGTTTGTACTCACTGAAGTATGTCCTCCTAAACCTGGTGAGGGGGCAACCGACGAGGAAACCCAGACTTATCAGAAATGGCTAAGGGCTGATGAGATGGCTAGGTGTTACATTCTGGCATCTATGTCAAATGTTCTAAGTCATCAGCATCAGTCTATGATCACTGCCTACGACATGATGGTCAGCCTTAAGGAAATGTTTGGTGACCAGAGTCGTGCTGCTAGGCAAGTGGCCATGAAAGAACTGATGAATACTAGCATGGCGGAGGGGACACCAGTAAGGGATCATGTTCTAAAGATGATGGGTCATCTCAATGAACTAGAGATCCTAGGAGCTGAAATTGACGGGGAGACCCAGGTCGATATCATACTCCAGTCTCTACCAGAATCTTTTAAGCAGTTCCGTGTCAACTACACGATGAATAAACGTGACTACACGTTGGCAGAACTGCTCAAAGAGCTTCAGGCGGTAGAGGGTCTCAACAAGAAGCCGGCTAGTGTTTACATGACTGAGAAAGGTTCTACTTCAAAGGCTAAAGCCAAGAAGAAGAGAAAGGTTCAGCATGCAGGTGCTCAAGTTGTGAATAAAATTCAAGGACAGACACAGAAAAAGCCGAAAGGCAAGTGTTTTCAGTGTGGACAATCAGGTCATTGGAAGAAGCAATGTCCGGTCTATCTCAACAAACTGAACAACGCAGGTAAATCTTATTCACTAATAGTTGAAACATGTTTAGCGGTCCGATCTACCAGGACCTGGTGTGTAGACTCGGGAGCCACTAATCATGTATGCAATTCGTTGCAGGGGTTCCAGGAAACCAGGAGACTAAGTGATGGAGAGATTTATCTTCACATGGGGAATGCTACGAAAGTGGCAGCAGATGCATTAGGAGTCGTTTATCTACATTTCAGTAATAAAAGGATTTTAATTTTAAAGGATTGTCTTTATGTACCTTCCATTAGAAGGAATTTAGTTTCTGTTTCTAGATTGGCTATGGATGGTTATTATGTTTATTTTGATAACTCTGTGGTTATCAAGAATAAAAGACATTTTATCTGTTCTGGTACATTGGTGGATGATCTTTATGTTATTAATCCTGAATCTCCTAAACTGCATGAATTGAATAACACTAACATGTTACCACTAAAGAGAAAAGAATCTTCTCAGATGAACCAAACGTATCTTTGGCACTTACGCCTTGGTCATATTAATCTAAAAAGGATTCAAAGACTGGTTGAAGATGGACCACTGAGTTCATTGGAAGTGGAGGCACTTCCAGTATGTGAATCTTGCTTAGAAGGAAAAATGACCAAGAGGCCGTTTTCGGCCAAGGGCAATAGAGCCGGAGGACCGTTGGAATTGGTTCACTCCGATTTGTGTGGTCCCATGACTGTCCAGGCAAGAGGTGGTTATGAGTATTTCATCACATTCATTGATGATTACTCAAGATACGGGTACATTTACTTGCTTCGCCGAAAGTCTGACGCCTTTGATAAGTTCAAAGAATTTAAGGCAGAGACAGAGAAGCAGACGGGTAAATCCCTAAAGTCACTACGATCTGATCGTGGTGGTGAATACCTCTTGGGAGAGTTTAGGGAATACCTATTGGAGCACGGGATTACATCCCAATTGACTGCGCCAGGGACACCCCAGCAAAATGGTGTAGCAGAAAGAAGAAATAGGACTCTTTTGGAGATGGTGAGGTCCATGATGAGTTATTCTAGTTTACCTGTTTCTTTTTGGGGACATGCTTTAGAAACGGCTGCTTACCTGTTGAACTTGGTTCCAACTAAGGCAGTATCCTCTACTCCCACAGAATTGTGGACTGGACGCAAACCTAGTCTGCGGCATATTCGGATTTGGGGTAGTCAAGCACATGTGCTAAGAAAGGATCCTAGCAAGTTGGAATCAAGAACAGAAGTATGTTTCTTTGTAGGGTACCCAAGAGGAACTAAAGGTGGTCTATTTTATAGTACTAAGGACCAGAAGGTCATTGTAAGCACTAATGCCCGGTTCTTAGAAGAAGACTATATTCTAAATCACAAGCCCACAAGTAAAGTTGTTCTAGAGGAATTGAGGAAAGAGGAACAAGTAGAAAGTTCCTCAATACCACCAACATTTGAACCAGTTCACGGTGATACTATCAACACGTTAGACTCAACCTCAGAACAACGTGTGGATTATAGCGCACCGGGTTCACAAGTGACACGACAAGTTGTCACTAGCACCCCTGTAGTACCTCGTCGTAGTGGGAGGGTTATCCAACAACCTGAGAGGTATATGTTCTTGGGAGAGTCATATGACAAGATCCCTGGGGAACATAATGCCGAACCCTGTAACTACAATGAAGCACTACAAGATAAGGATGCAGAGCTTTGGCAAAAGGCTATGATATCTGAAATAGAGTCTATGTACTCGAATCAGGTCTGGGAACTTGTGGATCCACCCGAAGGGATAAAACCCATTGGGTGCAAATGGATCTATAAGAAGAAAAGAGGATCAGATGGAATGGTTGAGACTTACAAAGCAAGACTCGTGGCGAAGGGTTTTACTCAGAAAGAGGGAATCGATTATGAGGAAACATTTTCGCCAGTAGCCATGATGAAGTCTATCCGGATTCTTTTGTCCATTGCAGCTAATTTCGATTACGAAATTTGGCAAATGGACGTCAAGACAGCTTTCCTCAATGGAAGTCTTGATGAGTGCATCTATATGGTGCAACCAGACGGTTTCATAGCAAAGGGTCAGGAGCATATGTTGTGCAAGCTTAAGAAGTCCATTTATGGACTCAAGCAGGCATCAAGATCTTGGAACATCCGTTTTGATCAGGCAATCAAATCTTTTGGTTTTGATCAATCCCCAGATGAACCTTGTGTGTATAAGAAGCGCAACGGAAATGTGGTGGTGTTTCTAATACTTTATGTGGATGATATCTTACTCATCGGAAACGATATTGGGGTATTGTCTACAGTTAAAGTATGGTTATCCAGCCAATTTGACATGAAGGACTTGGGAGAAGCCAGTCACATCCTTGGGATCAAGGTCATACGAGATCGCAGGAATAGGATGTTGGGCTTATCGCAAGCCACTTATATTGACTCAGTTCTTACCAGATTTAGCATGCACGATTCCAAGAAAGGTTTTCTACCCTTCAGACATGGAATTACTCTATCTAGGGAGCAATGTCCGACTTCTCCAAAGGAGATAGAGAAAATGAAGGCAGTTCCTTATGCTTCGGCTGTAGGAAGCCTCATGTATGCAATGCTTTGTACTAGACCTGACATTTGCTTTGCAGTTGGCATAGTTAGCAGATATCAGTCTAACCCTGGACAAGAACACTGGACTGCGGTAAAACATATTCTCAAGTACCTGAAAAGGACTAAGGATTATATGTTGGTTTACCAGGCAGAGAGTCTTACACCTATAGGGTACACAGACTCGGACTTCATGTCAGATAAGGATTCCAGAAAGTCAACATCAGGATATGTGTTTACTTTGGGAGGTGGAGCCATAAGTTGGAGGAGTATCAAGCAATCATGTATTGCTGACTCCACCATGGAAGCCGAATATGTGGCAGCCTCTGAGGCAGCAAAAGAGGCAGTTTGGCTCAGGAACTTCCTCATGGATCTAGATGTGGTACCTCTGATAGAATCGCCTATTACACTTTATTGTGATAATAGCGGAGCTGTTGCAAATTCAAAGGAACCACGGACCCATAAGAAAGCAAAACACATTGAGCGTAAGTATCATTTGATACGAGAGATAGTTCAGCGAGGCGATGTCATTGTGACCAAGATTGCATCAGAAAACAACTTGGCAGACCCTTTTACAAAGAGCTTGACGGCCAAGTCATTTGATCGTCACGTAGAAGGAATGGGAGTTAGATGTATGGCTTCATGGCTTTGAGTTCAAGTGGGAGATTGTTAGAGCAGTGTTCTAAAAGCCATGACTTATGTAATAAACTCTATTATTAAGATGGTCTTAGCATTTTGATGAGAATTATTATTGGTAAATGCTTGCATTATATTGTTTGAAATATTGTGCTTGTTTTTAATTTAATCCTTTAATTTACATTGTAGATAATCTGGTGTGTAGAGTTTGGCTTACACACAGAGATCAGATTATCGGTTCCTTGTGAATTATAAGTTGAGGTTCACAACCTTAGATGGACTTGGATAATCCATTGGATAAAGGTTGTAGTGCAGTTCATCTTACGTAGTTTATCTTGACTATAAAAGACCGGTTGATAGGTTTTGGGTGATTGTACTAGTACACCTTGTGTGTATTGAACGGACCAAGTTGGGGTAATTATTTTTTGTACTGACTAGATAAAATAATTTACACCCCATCTTTATTATGATTGCTTATGCTCTTAATCCTAAAATGGTTCTTAAACATGTGCATTTGTTATTTGTCATTTTGATTTATTAAAGAGTGAGATTCTACTATGGATCAATAGGCTCGGTAAGTTGGGTGACAATAACGCTTGTATGATGAATAATTGCTATTGATGGAATCCACGTCTCCAATAGGAGGTTGATGATACTCTCTTGAGGATGCTTATAAGTTTTGATTATGTCTAACCCGGCCGGTGGATTTAATTATCCGACATATCAAATAAGTTAAGCGGAAGATCTCAAGGAAAATAAGATGTTATGAAATAATATTGTCAGTAATAATTATTTCATAACGAGTATTGGAATCTTAGCGTGGGGAGATATTAAGCATATAATATAAGGAGCTCGAAATATTATTTTTGAGATTAGTATGTTTGGAGTGCAGTCATAATCCTTTAGTGGAATGAATTATGACTTATGGGCTTTTGGTTTTAATTCTAGGTTGAATTATGGTACCCAAGCCCATAGGAGCCAATTACTGATTTCTCCTTTAGGTCCCTGCCCTAGCCTATAAATATGTGGCTTCCTCTCTCTCTCAAGGAAAATATGATTTCAGCCGAAATCAAAACCCTAACCCTAGAAATCCTTTAGGATCTCTGGATCCAGAAAAGGTGAGGAAAGGAGAGAAGGAGAGCGAAGGGATTCGCGGCTGCCGTTCGAAGCAAGAAGGAGACCACACTCCGCCGCGGATCTGCAACATAGAAAGGACATACGGCAGAAGATCTGAAGGTTCCGATTGAGTGATTCATCGTCGTCCATTAGATCCGATCTTCTTCTACGGCAGAACTCTTATCTGAGTTCTGAAGGTAAACCCTAATTCCGCCTTGTAGGGTTTGCGTTAAAAAGGTTTAATAAAAATTAAAAAAAAAATTTGTTGTTCGATCTATACCTTGATCGACGGATCTTGGCAGTCGGGATTTATTTTTCCAACATCTTTTACTTATGAAAATCAAGAACATTGCCCTCTCACCTAAAAAGGGTCATTGAAGAACTAAAATGCCCCCTTATGCCACTTATACTTACGCATAAACTTGCATTTTCCTTTTCCAAAACAACTTGGCATCTGATTTTCTTGAAACATTAAAGTTAACCCCCCCGAATATTAGAATTATCCCCACTCATATGAGAATTGTCCCCACGAAATTCAAAATTATCCCCACTCATGTGAGAATCGTCCCCACTCACCTCATGCCCTTCCGCACATGCGTAAGAAGAAATTGTCCCCAACTCCTACACATAAGTTCTTCTTCACTCACGCACTTGGAATCCCTTCCCTGCGCACTAAAGCCTGGTCTCCCGCACTTTACTTTCTCGCATTTATATTTCCATTCCGCCTTAAGATGGATTGTAGCCCTTGACAATTCAAGCAAGAAGGGCTCGAAAGTCAGTGCAGGGGCACAATCTGGACAGATTTAACACTTGGTCCAGGGAAAGAATGTTTTTATAGATACTGAAGGTTAGAACGGTCACAAAAAACTTTCAGCGGCAGCAGCAGACAGGAGCAGCAGGCCCAAACTGCCCCAGGTAGGGGGCGGCTAAGCTCAACTAGCCGCCCCTCCCCCTTGTTCCAGGTAAAGATGCCCCAGGCAGAGGGTGGCTAAACACAACTAGCCGCCCCTCACTGGGCGGCCCCTGCCTGCACCTCTTCCAGTGCTGTCAGCCCTATTTTAATCAAATCCTTGTATCTCCAAATACCTGTTAAGAACATTTTCATTCCAAAAAAATTGCATACACACATTTCATACGCATATACATTCATAAAACCAATATGAATACACTTCGAAAAACAACCATATCTCAAAATCATATGTCCATCCATGAATCAAACCTATGAAACCAAGATTCATCTACACAAACATACATATCCATGAACCATCCATGCTAAACTACTCTAACACATGCATATAAAGGAGAATGATTAAATTGTCCCACCCAAAACCACAAGCATAGACTGTTTTTCTAAGAGAGGGCATAAATAAAAAAAAAGGGGGGAATCTTTTCCTTCGAGACGCTCCAAAATCCGAAAGTCTTGAGCTATGCATCATCGAAATATTCACCTGAGTCAAAACAAAAGAAGAAAAGCATGAATTCATCGCATATATACTATTCTTCTACTTAAGACCAAGACACAAAAGCTATACCTCGGCGTATCGTCGTCCGCTGGAGGCTGAGTAGGAGGAACGTCCTGACTTGGCTGAGAAGGGAGCGGCGGATGAGGAGAAGACTGAACCTCTGGAGCATCGGGAGCAGCAGGAGTCTCTCGAACCGAAGACGCGGCCCTTGCATATATACCACGACTCCGAGACGCCGAAGGACGAGAGGCACGGCTAAAGGTGGCCCCGGTAGCCAAGGAAGCCGAGAGAGAATGGTCAGGCTCAAGTGGAAGAAGATCAAGGTCCGCCTCGGTCATAGAGCCCCCTCCAACCAATTTCCCCCTCATAGTGGCCTCCCAGAGACGGACCTGCTGCATGTCTCTGTCTCTCCTCTCCAATCTCTGTCGGAGGCGACTCTCTGTCCCTCTAGCCCGATCCTCAGCAGCCCTCAACCTCTCCTCCAACTCCCGTGCCATAAAGTCCGGATACGATTCGGCCTCTACAAAACAAACGAAGGGAACATGGGTTAGTTTAAAAGCGAGCGAAAGGTAAGAGTCCAAATCTACGAAATCATTTTAAACCATGTTTAGCGAAATCAAAACTCCCACATGCTAAAAGAAAAGGAACAAAAGCATGAAAGTAAGAAACTACACTCCTCATATGATCACGCATGCTAGACGAATATCAAACACATCTCACACACTTTCTTACATCAAGCCTATCATGCTTATACCTCCCCAAAACACACCTAAGCGATACAGCAATATAGAACTCGAACTCATGAAATGCATGCATACACTCCCTCATGCCCTACCACGATCAAACACGTACGAAATCACATACACATAGAAAAGTGTCGCATGCAAGCATATTAGCTATATCATTTCTCTCTCCTTTATATGCATGTAACAAACATGGATATATATATATAGAAATTGCCCCCCTCCCTATAAAAGCAAACCCATGACAGCATGCTTAAACATCCCACCGTGATTAACTTATACACAAGCATGCCTATTTAAAAAAAACACACATATACGAGTATAATACACACATACAAACCTGTTCATACCACCAAGACATGCATATACACCAAAGAAGGCTAAGACTAAAGAGTTAGGAACATACCACGGCCCGTGTGGACCCAGGAGCGTCCACCTCGGCCTCGTCGGGGTCGTCCATCCCGTCGTCATCCTCCTCCTCATCCTCCTCAAACACGGCCTCCTCGGCCTCAGCCCCAACACCCACACCGGCCTCAGCGGCCCCAGTGCCCATACCCTCGGCCTCCCCGGCCCCGTCCCTAGCCTCTCCTATCCCCTCCACCCTCCCAACGCCGGAGATAAACTCCGCAAAGGCCCCCATAGCCCTACTCTCCTCCTTCTCAGCCCTGGCCTCTGTGGCCTCCCTATCCAACATCCCGACGAGGGCATCCAACGACGCCCTCACCTCCTCGCTAACTCCCTCGACCCCTACCCCCTCGGTTGCACCCTCAATCGATCCTCCAACCCCCGGAACCACCTCCTCGGCCACAACCGGTTGATCCCCGCGCCTCCTCTTACGTGTATAGCCTATCACACTCCCCCCTACCTCCGGGACAGCCCCCGAAGGCAAATCCCCGACCTCACCCACGCCAATATCCACCGGCGGCACCTCCGTCGTACCCATACCCTCCCCCACGGCCTCGACCTCCGGCCTATCGCTCTCCGATGATGAAGAGCTCGGGCTACGCACTCCACGAGCCACCCGTGGTCGTTTCCCCCTCGAAGCAATCGCCTTCGACCTCGTCATCTCCTCGGTTTGAAAAAGAAAAGGGAGAACCCAAACTAGGGTTTCGAAATCAAGAGAAAGAGAGAGGATTAAAGACGAAATAGAGGAAGAAAAAGGCAAAGAAATCAGGGTTTTTGGGTTTGAAACCGAAGAAAAGAAGAAGAAGAGGGAGAGAAACCGTATTTGAAAAATGGGAAGAGAGAGAGTCCTTTTTTCGGTTATAAGGGACCCAGTCCAGGGGCGGCTACCCGCGAGTAGCCGCCCCCTCTCGGGCGGCTAGTTACAACTAGCCGCCCCTCCCAGTTTTTCTCTTTTACTTAAAAACCCCTTTCCAATCTTTTCAGCCCTAAAATTCAAGGTTCTCCATACCAAACAGCCATATATTGGCTTATTTTCAGACATTACTTGATCAAACACGACTCTCCCGAAGTTTTGCAACACGTCCAGTACCATTCAGATTCAAATTTCTTCAGTTCTGGTTCTTTTCCAGAGTTCTTATCTCTCGGATGACCCAATTCACCCAAATCAACTTTTACTTGCTTTCTGTCGGTGATATCCCCTCCTTGCTGAGTTTTCCCAAGCACGGGAACGATAGGCACGAGGAAACTGACGCTGGGCTGCTCCGTGCACGATAGCTAAGAACCCCGACCGCGGGTTGAATCACTCACCATTTACTTTTCCCCGCCTTCCACCTGGATCATCTTCTCGGATAAAATTCTAAGTCAAGACCTAGCCTCTGACAGCCTAAATCAACTCCCTGAATAGTACTGTTCGTGTTGGCATAACTTCTTGAAGGTCGGGCCGGCCAAAATAGGGGTCTCTTTCCTTCTCATCGGTCGAAGTCTTTCCTGCTTCGCACAAAGACTCCGTCCGATGAGGGACAATTGTAGATACCCCAATTTTGACCGTCCAGAGAGACAGAAATACTTCAAGTAACACACAGAAATATCCCACAAGTGGACACCAATAGAGAACCAAAGGTTCGGTAAACCGGAAACCCTAACCCTAGCCTTGACCTAAACCTAAACCGGAAACCCTAAAACCTTGACCTAACCCCAAACCCTAGCCCGAACCCTAGCCCTAAACCCTAACCCTAGCCTTGACCTAAACCTAAACTGGAAACCCTAGAACCTTGACCTAGCCCTAAACCCTAACCCCAACCTTGACCTAACCCCAAACCCTAGCCAAAACCCTAAACCTAAGCCAAACCCTAACCCAGACCTAAACCTAAACCTACCCTAAAAACCAAAACCCTAAAAACCTAAAGTCCCTGGAAAGGGGCGGCTAGCCCTAACTAGCCACCTCTCACTGGGCGGCTAGTTTACACTAGCCGCCCCCCTAACCGCCCCCTGGCCGACTTTGGACCAGTTCCCTGGATGGGACATAAAGCAATATTAAATGCTGATCATTGCGGCGGGTCATGACCTTTAGCCGCCCTCTCTTGGCCGGATCAAACCAAATAGCCGACCCAAGCCACCGCTTGTCAGAGATGGGACGTTTGGCAGGTCATGATAGGGGCGGCTACTAGGAAGTAGCCGCCCCATCCCGGGCGGCTAGTTAGCACTAGCCACCCTTCACCTGGTCTCTGACAGAAGAACCAGAGCATTAATGAGAGGTCCAATCGAAGCCAACCCACTCCATTACCCCCTGGATCTTCCCCTGCCTCTCTTTTACTATAAACAGAGGAGGTCCCAAGCCTTCAATAACATCCACAAAATCACCAATTCATCTCCATCACCAACCCACCATTCCCACTTGTTCAAAACCCTTCCACCACTAGAAATCCCAAGAGAGAGAGAGAGAGAGAGAGAGCCCCTTTTGTGAGAGAAACACCCATTCCCTACATAAAATACCCTCTCATCCCACCCTCCATAAACCCAGGCTAAACCTAGCTTAGCCTCTACCCAAGACCCCACCCTTTTCCTACCAAAGCCCTGCCCAAATTTCCCCAGACCCTGGACGGCTAACCCTAGATAGCCGCCCCCTGGCCGACGGCTAACCACAACTAGCCGCCCCCTATCCACACCCCATATCAACATCCCTTTGACCCATAACTCCTTTAGTCAAGCCCGGAAGCAGAATAGGATTACCTGTTTTTCACCTCTGTGTACGGTATATCCGTGTCTCAGAGCGGAGACCCCACAAACTCCCCACGTAGGCGATCAAATCCGACCCAAACCCTTTCTTGTTTTTAGAAAAAGCAGGTGGCGATCACAAAACCCCTTGAATCCTCTTGAGCCGCTGTCGGGCGCCTCAACCAGGAACGACACCCTCACCCCTTCCGAGAAGACGATCCGACCGAGCCCGCCAGGGCACGCATCCGATCTGAATCCCCGAAGAACCCCCACACACGCGGATTTTTCGACACCGACACTCCTGACCTTTTCGATTGGACACCCCATCAACATGGAGTGTCCAAGAAATTGGCCTGAAATCGGAAACAGTGCAAACCTGTTGCTCTGCAAGTGTGAGGTCGGCGATGATGTCAGCTATGATCTGCCCCTTGATTGCATTCTTGGGTTGATCGTGGATGTTAGAGGCTGACGTGGATCGTTTTAGCATACGTCCTACGACGCCCGCCTTTCTCCACACTACTTTGAGGGGCGAGTCAGTGATGACGTGGATCGTGTGGGCTTGAAAGTAATGGCACAGCTTTCAAGAAAAAATGAGCAAGGCAAACACAAGTTTTTTGATGCGGGAATACCTCATTTCTGACCTGTTGAGTCCCTTACTTGCATAATAAACTGCCCTCTGCCCCCGGTCCATATCTTTCAGGAATGCTGAACTGACAGCTTACTCAGAAGCAGCAATATAAAGAAGCAGGACATCGTCGGTGATGGACATACCATGAGAGGAGGTGTGCTGAGGTATTTCTTGATGTCCTCAAATGCCTTCTGACATTCTGATGTCCATTCAAATTTATGGGCCTTTCGTAGCAGTAGGAAGAATGGCTAACAACGATCAGTGGCCAGTTTCTGAAAAGATTTTATTTCAGGAATTTAAAGATTAAATCATATTATGATGTCTTCACGGATTATGATCCCAATATGTCAGAGAATGTATATGATTTATTTTATAATTTTTGGATGTGTATTTGGTGCTGTGAAGATCAAATTGTAGGGCAGTTGCAGCAGATATACCAGTTTTGCTTGATTGTGTGTCAATGAGTTGTTATGCATGTTGTGGAATCTATCAGGAGTTAGATAGTCTTTGTTTGAACTACTCACCCCCTTTTTGATGCCCTTGCCTTGTAGATCACGTTAGTTGGATGCGCGATGACCCGAGTATCGGTGAGTGGTTCGATCCAACCCTTCGGGAAGCATTGGATGCACGTAGTCGTGCGTCGCGCATATGTTCGGCACATTGACTATACTACTTATTTAGATAAGTAGTATGGTCAATTCTGACCCATAATATGCTAGATATTTGTATGCTAGGTTAGTATAGCTAGTATTGCGTAGAACCCTCCTATTCTACCATATACTTGCCTATGTATCGTATTCATATGTGAATAACGATGTTTGCATGCGCCCTGCTTGTATGGGCATGTATCTCCTTGCATTATATGGATGTATAGAATATGGCATGTCATAGGTAGTCTTGTAATACTACCCCCTAGATTAGTGATATCTAGCATGATTAATCCCGGGTTAATAACTAGGTGCATACTTAATATTCCCTAGTCATAAGACTTGAGGGCATGGTATAGTTGTTGCACCCAACTTGTTGGGACAAAGGTATGACCAGCTTCCTGAGAGAATAAGGCATTCCCTCTCTTTTGCCCTCCCTCTTTGCGCGAACTGAGTAAGTAGATGTTGTTCCTACTTGACTCAGGTATGCTTGGGATTACTGGCATGCGCCTGTTGATGCGCGAGATCGCGCTTAACCCTTCCCTTTTAAATTGGTGATATCCAACACATGTTACGTTGTATATTGCGTGCTTGCATGATTAATGCCCTTGTATGCGTGTGTAGCTAGGCCATGCTTTGTATGATATGTTCTTTATCATATGTGTTCATGTTAGGAGGACCCCTATAATCAATTATTACATTATCGTGCATGTGGATCATGTATATAAACTGCGATAGAATTCTCCTATATAATTGTGCATGTTAGACTAATCATGCCTACCTGTCCTAGGAATGGGTATGACCCGTTATCGAGTTGTACCTTAGTTAGTTAGAGCGCAAGAGATGTAATCGTCACCCCGCATCCGAGTGATGCACTTGTTAGAATTTATGAGAATTTGATGTTGTACCGGTGTTTCAAACTGGTGGTTATGGTGTTTAAGCTAGGCTTACCCATGCTAGGCGCGTGTACTAACCGCCCATTGGGTTATGCCTTGGGCTTATTTTTGGCGCAAGAGCCGAGGTAACTCCCTGCGTCCGAACAACGCATCTGTGTGGGAGTTCATATGTATTCGAAAGCATCGATAGGCGATTATCGAGAGTAGTTATTTTTTCATTGGGTTCGCTTTGCGAACATGGAATGTTTCCTCCCAATATCGTCTGTGTTGAAGTGGCCCGGGTTGTAGCTGTCTTGACAGAGGACCCCCACCTGTAGGTACAATCGATGCATGTGGCAAGATGTACTGATCATGGGAGTACACCAGGTAGAGGCTACCCGGAAGAGGGCTAATGAATGATATTGCGAGCGTGGAATCGTTCTCCCCTTCGTCAGATCCGTGTCGATGCTGCCCGACGTTGTAGCTGTCCTGATAGAGGGGCCCCACCTATAGGTACTATCGATGCATGTGATAAGATATACTAAACATGGGAGTATACCAGGGAGAGGCTGCCGGGGAGAGGGTTACCGAATGACGAAGGGTGTAGAGGAAACAGATTTATCCCAAAAGTCCCTAGGGTCACCCCTCCGGGGGCTAGGGTGAGGATGAGTTAAAGTAACGTCGTCACGTGACTCTTGTACCCATCGAGGATACTCTGGGTAGGTTACTCCTAATGCTAGAGGTATCGTAGTGTACACCATGTGTTATGGTTAACAGTTATTTCTCTCTGTGAGTCCTAAGAGTCTCCCTTTGGGAGTGAAGGTGAGAGCGAGGTATGGTCACGCTGTCGCGTGACCTTGTTATTCTTTGGGTTTCTAACCATGTTTTTACTTGAAAGAAAATTATCTTGCATTAAATTGTTGTAATGGTGTTTGATTTCCAGCTACTCACAGAGCTTGTGGTTCACCCCTCGCGTATTGTTTCTTCCACAGGGGCGATGTTGGGCGTGGAGCTAGAGTTTCCCTGTGGCGTGGTCTTGTGTGCGTGGAGCATCCCGTCTGGTGGTTGGTGAGTGTGAGGCTATCAGCAGTCCTAGTGTCATTGAGGTATTGCTAATCATGCGTGTTGCACTGGTTGTGTTTCATTTGGACTAGACTTGGCTATCACAGGATAGTGATTGTGTATTAGGGTCTGCAATAATGGTTTTGGTTTACAGACTTAGTGATATTTTATGCTTTCGCTTTTTAGTGAGCTATCAGTTATCATTGCTTTGTTAGACTTGTATATTTTATATTGGCGTCATTGTTGACCTCTTATATTGATTTATGAGATTATATATATTGCCACGTCTCGGGGACGGTCCCCCTAGGGTGTGACACGCCCCAAAACACCCACCATTAGGGAGGCTGAGTCCAGGGGAAAGAGAGGCAGAGAGAGGGAAATGGTTCAAGCTGGATGGAGAGAGGGAGAGGGAGAGGGGGAGAGAGAGAGAGAGAGAGAGAGATAGAGAGAGCACTTTTAAGAAGGCTTTTAATATGTTAAAAGTGGGTTGGTGGGGGGTTGACAAGTCAACCCAACCACATAACAAAACAAAAATACACCTTTGACTAGGTCAAAGAAATGCTCACTTAGTCATGTGCAAGTAATCGCACATCCCAATCCAGTAACGACCAAACTCGGATGTAATTCAAAACTGCATATTTTCTAAAATGTTACCAGAATTCGATAAAAATTTTATGGGTGGTACAAAACGGTACCAAGACCCATAATATGAAGTTAGATTTTCAATTAGAGTACTCCAATAGATAGCTTAAAAACCAAAATTTTAACGACTCCGATCGAAAAAAATAGGGCTCTAAATGACACCAGCTTAACCAAAATGATTCCAAATGACACAGGCACAACAATTTAAATGGTATAAGTGGAGCATAAGAAGAGCATAACAAAGAAAATATAACATTGTATAGGAGGAGCACAACAGTGTACAAAAGGAGCATAACAATGAATTTTGGAGTTACATCTGCTGTTTAAATCACCACCACGAATTTGTAAAATTAACACATTGTAATATGTACATATTGTGTTTAGAACTTTCACACTCTTTTTGAAAACTCATTATCTGAGCATCACTCTCTTTTGTCCTATGATCAGGGAAATGTTTTCTTCTTTAAATGTGATCAACTTCCCACTCTCCATTAGGATTGTTATTGCTGGCGATGACATCGACCAACTCTGCTTGAAACTGCAAAAATGCTCACTAAGTTGTTGAATAGAGTCTTCTTGAGCAACCTCTTGTGGCAGTCTCTAATTGTCATCTCATCCATCGCGCTTGTGTAGTAGATTGAGATGCATCTAAGCTGGACAAGCATAGATTTGGGGAGGAAGGGTCTCACAGTCTCCGTTATAAGATTGTAAAAAAATCGATTAGCAGTGTACACAAAAAGGTTAAGAGTGTACTTAGTCAATTTAACAGTGCTCAGAGGGTTTACTTCGTTAATTTAACATGTCTTCTTTCGTCATTCAATTAAATTAATGTAACTCCTCCTTTCACATTATTAATGTACACAAAATACTAATTTAATAGTTTACATACACTATTTAATGGTGTACATGGAATTCTAATCAATATTACACCTTTCATAATCAAAATTACACCTTTCACAAGAGCAATGGGTTGTTGATGGAGTATCTTATCTACATTTTAGTTTGAACAAGGTTTAGGAGTATCTTATTAAACTATGTAATAACAAATACATTTAAGAAGAAGTTCTAATTTCAAACAGTATTGAGAAACCTATTGTTTGTCTCTAGTGTGTGTTTTTTTTTCTGGCTGATTATGTATGATATCTAATTATTCAATGGACTCATCCCCTTTATACATTTTATCTTCCAACAAGTCTACTGTGCCATCAATGTCTCCTACGATTCATCAATGGACTCACACTTTTCACAAAAAAAAAATCAATCCATTTCATTCAATGAAATTCCACAAACCATCCCATTCAATGAAACCCCACAAAATCAAAATCAATACATCTCATTAGATGAAAATCAATCATCTCATTCAATGAACAGGGCATGTGAGTGCAACAACAAAATGAATTCCACCAAAACTTCCAAAGGCATTAATGGCATTTCAATATCAGAATCGCCATAAATCTGATATAAGATAAATTCATACACTATGATAACGCAATATATACTATTATCATAACATGGGGCTGTAAAACGGACCAAATGTTGAATGTATTAGGCATTATGTTTTAGGGTTTTATGACTTTCTTTCTTCTTTTTTTTTGAAAGAAGATACACGCAGCCTCAATTGCAGTCCATCCCATTTTTCTTTTCTTTTTTTAAATTATACACTCACCCTTTGAAGTGCATGTTGTTATATAAAATAAAGTATATACTGAGATACATTAGTGCATTTTTTCATGTTAAAAAATGAAAAAACAATTTGGATCATATACTATAATAGAAATTATACACTATGATAGTGCAGTATATATTATGTTATCATAGCTGTAGACACCTCAATTTTGACCGTCCAAAGAAAAAAAAATTATCAAGTAATATTTAGAAATTACCACATTTGAACATCTAGATAGAAAAATTCCTTAGAAACCAAAATCGAAAACCCTGGTCCAACACTTAGAAAATTGTGGGAACTGGACTAGGGCAGCTACTTGGAAGTAGCTGCCCCATATTGAGCGGCTAGTCCCCTAGCCTACCCCAAACCGCTTCCCTGGATGGGACATAAAGCAGCATTTAATGCTGATCATTGCAGCGGGATGTGCCTTTTAGCCACCCTATCTTGGCCGATTCAATCCTAGTAATTGACCGAAGATACCGCTTGTCAGAGAAGCGACGTTTTTCAGACCATCGTTGGGACAGCTACTTGAGAGTAACCGCCCCTCACCGGGCGGCTAGTTTCAACTAGCCGCCCCTCACCTAGACATTGTCAGAAGAATAGATGATTAATGGGGGGTCAAATCAACCACCCTATTATCAATTTTGATATATTGTCCAGTGGACACTCCCCTATCCCTTTTTTACTATAAATAGGGGGCATCCAACTCCTTTTCTACTCATTCCCAATCCATTACAAACATCACCAACTCAAATCAACACATACCTTTCACCCCCAAGCCCCCACTCATAAACCCATTCTCCTACTTAAAACCTTAGAGAGAGAGAAAGAGACTTATATCTTGTGAATAGGAAACCCATTCCCTACACAAATCTACTCTCCAAATCCACTCTCCAATAACCCAGGTTAAAACCTAGTTTAACCTCACTCAAACCCAAACCCATTTCATACCCAGGTTCTGCCCAAATTGAACCAGGTCCCAGGCGGCTAATCTAAACCAATCGTCCTCCACCAGGCGGCTAATTCCCACTAGTCGACCCCCACTTACACCCAGACTTTCAAACCTCTTTTAGCAAGTTCCCAAACCAGAATAGGATACCTATTTTTCAACTCTGTGTGCGGCATGCCCGTATCTCAGAGTGGAGACCCCACAAACTCCCCCACGAAGGTGATCAAATCTAACCCCAAATTTTTCTACTTTTTGATAAAGCATGTGGCGATCACAAACACCCCTGAATCCTCTTGAGGAGTTGTCGGGCACCCCAGCAAGGAACCGAAAGCCCCCCACCACCCTTCCGAGAGACGATCCGATCGAGCCTGCCAAGGCGCGCACCGGACCCGAATCCCCGAAGAACCCCCACACACACCGCCACGCCATAGGAGACCCAGGAGGAAAGGAAACCCCTCCCCCCTCCCCCGAAATCCGATACCGACAACCTTGCGATCACGGTGGGACCTTCCATAACTTGACTAGAAAGCCATCACCCCTTTAGGAAATCTAGAATTTCCCACCCCTCAAATCAGACCCTCATCTACTTTGCATTACAACAACTGCGTACCCCTTTACTGCTTTAATCTCATCTTTTACTCCTTTAAGCCGCACACAGATGCACACCTCTTGTAGATACCCCGATTTTGACCGTCTAGAAAGATGAAAATACTTCAAGTAACACTCGAGATTAATCACATTTGGACATCAAATAGAAAACAATTCTCAAAAAACCCTGAACCAGAAAAACAAACACATAGAAAAACTTAGAACCCTAGAAGGGAACAGCTAACCCTAACTAGCCGCCCCATCCCCGACGGCTAGTTTCAACTAGTCGCCCCCCTGGCCGACCCCGAACCACTTCCTTGGATGGGACATAAAGCAGCACTAAATGTTGATCATTGCGGTGAGTTATGACCTTTAGCCACTCCATCTTAGCTGGTTCAACCCAAGTAACTGATCCAAGCCACCGCTTGTCAGAGATGGACGTTTGGCAGATCATGATGGAAGCGGCTAACCCTAACTAGCCGCCCTGGTCTCTGAGAGAAGAAGCAAAGAATTAATGAGAGGTCTAATCAAATACACTATTATCCAAGCCATTCTATTATAATATATATATTGCAAAAAAAAAATCATCTTTTTAACTCTAAAATAATACACTAATATATCTCTAATATATCTCATTAACGTATCATTTTTCTAATGCAAAAGCCGGAAACCCGCCCAGGACACCTTCATAATCATCATAAAAAAAACTAAAAATGTTACTGTATCGTTTGTACTAACATTTTTATCGACCGCTCTTGTTTTTTTTTTTAAATAATAAATATATATATGCTTTAATAACATTTGAATGAACCGTAATAAATCAAAATTTAGTGAAATATATACCCACAAGTATATGCGTAACGAGAACTGTAATTTGAATCGAAAAAAAAGAGAAAAGAAAGTATAACAACACACTAAAAAAATTTACAATAAAAAAGATAAACCAAATTTCCGATATTATTTTTATGATTATCGATCACAATCGAGAATTCAGACACCATCATCATTTCAGTCCTCTCAAAAGCCTACTTCAATCAAATATCTTTCAATCCAAACGAGGACCGACACAAAAAAACAGAAAACCCAAATCTAAAAGAGCAAAGCCCGAGAGATCTCAATCGGAGTCCCCATCGCTATCCGTGAATCCCGATCCCTCCACGTCGCCGGAGAAATCCGAGTCATCGTCGTCCACGTCCAACTCCATGTCCGAATCATCACAATCGTCGGCGTCTTCGTCGGCCGAGTCAGAGTCGACGTACTTCTTGGATCGGCCGGCGGCGTATCCGCGGGAGGGAAAGACCCCGATGAGGCGGTGGTGGATCGGGAGGCGGAGGAGGGAGGAGGAGGAGGAGTGGGGTCCAGCGGCGGCGAAGGAGATGGCGCGGAGGATTAGGGGGAGGATCGACGGCCGGGATGGGCCGATGGCCGTGGATGAGGCGGAGGACAGGGCGACCATCTTGACCGTTGATGCGATCTTCGACGACGACGACGACGACGATCTGAACATCTTTGATTTTTGGGGGATTTTGTTTGGGTCAGAAAGGGAAGGGACCTTGTGTGGGAGTCTGTGACTATATATATGTCGCCTTTTATATGGCTAGCGAGGTTTATAGAGCTTCTAGGGTTTTCGATCAGGGTTTATGACATCGTTGATGTACGGTCGAGATTGTATCACCGTAGTTTCTAATCTTAAGGACCTCAATGAAAATTCGTTTTTGATGGGGTTAAGGTGCAATTGGTTTTTTGTGTCATGAATAATAATCACGCTGTTGCAAACTAATTATAATACATGAACATAAAAGTACATAAACAAAGCACACAAGCATATAGAGAAGAGAAGTAGAGAGAAGATTTATTCTTCACTTGTTGGTTATGGAATACATTACAAACCCCTCAATTTATAAGATCCATGGAGGAATCTCAAAGGTGGGGAGTTACAAGTCTATAGAGGTGAGGGGGTAGATAATGGGGTGATTAATAGTGGTTATGGAGTTGAATGAGAGGGGTTATGGAGTTGAAGAGTGGGAGAGGTTATGACTAGGAGGAGTGGTGGGTATCCACTTTATTCACAACACTCCCCTTGGATGACCACCACGCTAAGATAATTGCCTCATTAAAACCTTGCTTGGAAAACCCAGTGGGAAAAAACCAAAGCGAAGGAGAAAGAGTACAATTTTTAACTTAATCGTATAATGGTGTATGCGTTTAATCACTGCCTCATTAAAACCTTACCAGAAAAACCCATTGGGACAAAATCTAGGTGAAAGAAAAAGAGTACAGTTCGCAAAATGTCATCAAAAAAATTACTCCCCCTCATAAGTACAAGATTTCAAGAATTTTGATCGCTAACTTGTCGCATCCCGATGTTATACACCAACTTCTTGATTGTTGACATCGACAAAGCTTTAATGAACAAATCTGCAAGATTGTCCTTTGACTGAATTTGTTGAACATCAATTTCATGTCTCTGCTGGAGCTCATGAGTGTAAAAGAATTTTAGACAAATATGCTTCGTTCTATCACCCTTGATATATCCCCCTTTGATTTGAGCAATGCATGCTGCATTGTCTTCATAAATAGTTGTTGGAACATTTGTAATGAGAGATAGTCCGCATGCAGTACGAATATGATGAACCAAAGACCTTATCCACACGCATTCTCGACTTGCTTCGTGAAGTGCAAGAATCTCAGAGTGATTAGAAGACGTGGCGACCAAAGTCTGTTTCGTAGATCGCCAAGAGATCGCTGTGTCACCGCAAGTGAATACATACCTTGTTTGTGAGCGAGCCTTGTGAGGATCTAAAAGATATCCTGAATCTGCATAACCCTTCAGTTGTGCACCATTATTAGAATCTTTTGCATAGAATAGGCCCATGTCTGACGTTCCACGAGGATAACGAAAAATGTGCTTCACATCATTCCAATGCCTCCGAGTTGGTGCAGAGCTAAATCTGGCCAATAACTTAACTGAAAATGCAATGTCAGATCTAGTGCATTATGTCAAATATAATAAAGCACCAATTGCACTAAGATATGATACTTCACGACCAAGAAGATTTTCAATATCTTCTTTTGGACGAAAAATGTCCTTCTTTGGGTCAAGTGACCTTACCACCATAGGAGTACTTAATGGATGACATTTGTCCATATTAAAACGCTTCAGGATTTTTTTTTCAACATATGTTGTTTAATGAACAAGTATCCCGTTTGAACTCCGCTCAATCTGCAGGCTGAGACAATATCTTGTTTTTCCAAGATCTTTCATTTCGAATCCATTCACAAGATATTCTGAAGTTTTGTTGAGCTCTTCAGGAGTCCCAATTGAATTTATATTATCAACATAAATTGTCAAAATAGCAAATCCCTTACTGGATGTATTTATAAGAACACACGAGCATATGACACTGTTTTCATATTATGCTATTATCAAATATTCACTAAGACGGTTGTACCTACTGCGTTAAGCTGTACAATGAACGTCTTAGCTTTATTGAAGACATACTCTTTGATTTTGCTTTAGGCAATTTATATCCTACATGGATTAATGTAAATTCCCATATAGATAAGTTGTTACTTCGTCCATTAGTCTCATATCAAGTTTTTTAGAAACTTCGAGACTTTCTAAGTAATGGAACGTTATTGTATCCATGATTTATGAGTATGTTTCTTCGTAGTCAAATCCCAGGTTTCTGCAGGAAACCTTGTGTCTTATATCTAGTAATTTTATTTTCTCATTTCGCTTTTTTACAAACACCCATTTGTAACCTTCAGGGTTAACATCTTTTGGGGTATGTATTATACGTTCGAATATATACCACACTTTTCAAGAAAATCCAATTCTGCTTGAATAACATCTTTCTACTTTGGCCAATTATTTCTTTGTCGACATTCATTTATGTTGTGTGGTTCATTGTAACCATCGCCCTTTGAAATTTCAATAGCTACTTCGTATGATAAATATGTCATCGATGATAATTTATTTGTGATCCCACATTTCTCTTATATGCATATAAAATATAGAGATCTCAATATTATTAGGTATCTTTTCCTCTTCAAGAGTTTGTCACTTCTGCAACTCATTTCTCTTCAGGGATATTATACTCTTCTGGAGTTTTAGAGAAAGTGGATCTATTGTTCATAATCTCTTCTGGAGCATTATGTATAACTTCTTCTGGATCATTATTAGAGCATGATTTTTCATTTGATCTCCACTTCTGAGGAGCTTATTCTTTTGAACCTATTGATCTATCACACTTCTGGCATGCATTAGGAATTTGATTTTCACGTTGAGTGGTACGTGAGTCTAGATGAGACAGAGTGGATGAATTCCACGATAATTCTCGTCGTTCTTTAGGAACATATCGTACTTCAAGTACATTCTTCCCTCCCCCTACCGACGGGAATATTGTCTCATTAAAATGACAATCCGCAAATCATGCAGCAAAAACTATCATCGAGAAAAAGAATCTTCTGGTTCTTTAGTATACACCCAAATGAATTGTTATATATGTGTCACTTTTTAGCCTATGGGTAACCTATGGGTCATTTCTGGCCATTTTCGAAATTTTCTTTTTCGATCGGAACTGCTAAAATTTTGGCTTTTTAGCCATCTGCATGAGCTAGAGAACTCTGATAAAAAATTTAACTGCGTATTATGGGTCCTGGTACCATTTTATACCACCCAAAAAAATTTCATCGAATTCCGGTAACGTTTTGAAAATTATACAGTTCCGAACCGCATCCGGGTTTTCTTCGAAACTGATTTGGTAAGTGGAATAGTAAATGAGATATTTTGTGCATGTGGTGACCTTTGGGTAAGCTCACCCCCATTTTACTTAAACACTAAGTCATGCTTGGTTATTTGGATTGAGAGGGGGTGAGGTTAGACTTAACCCTACCCCCCTCTTTTTCCACTCCCCTCACCCCCCCCCCCCCAAAACGTGAGTTTTGGGGGAGCTCTCTCTCAAATCTCTCATTCTCTCTTCTCTCTCTTTCTCTCCCTCTCCAGCCCTTTGTGTGTGAAAGATTGTGTGTGTGTGTGTGAGTTTTGAAGAAGAAGAAGAAGAAGGAGCACAAACAAGGTTTGTGTGTCATTGTTGTTGTTGTTTCTCTTCCTATCAAGATCCCTCTCTCCCCCCCCCCCCTTGATCTTCCCCTGTTTTCCAGCAAAGTAGAGGCTGAGGAGAAGCTGAGGAGGTGTTGGTAGTGGTGGTGGCGGTTGAGGTGGTTGCGGGTGCTCGGAGGGCACCGGATCTCCCCCTTTCACTCCCCTCTCTTGGTAAGCACTTCTCCCCTCTTTATTTTCTGGTTTTTGGAGCTTGGGTGGGTGCTAGGGGACCTTGCACACCATATGCATGTGTTTGGGTGTGTGTGGGGTGAGGGAGGGGGGTGTTTGAGCTTTGGGCGCGCGTGCGGGCCTGTCCGCGCGCGTGCGCGCGCTGTCGGGCGCTGACTGGCGCAGGCAGATGCGCAGGGGCGCGCGTGCGCGTACGCGCGCGTACGCGAGCGGGGCGAGCAGGGGGAGCGGGTGCGTGCGGATGCGCGAGAGGGCGCGTGCGGGCGCGGCTGGGTTCCTGCGCGGGCGGGTGGAGTCCTGGGCGCGCGGCCAGCGCGTCTGCGCGCGCGGCCAGGCTCGGGGGCACGTGCACGCGTGCGTGCACGTGCACAAGTGTGCGGGGGCCACGCGTGTGGCTGCCCGGGGGCTCGGGTAGGTGTCGGGGCACTCGGACATGTGCGCATACGTGCGTACTCGCATGCGTGCGAGCCCGTATGTGTGCATATCCAAGTCTTTGACATTTCTAGTTGTTTTTAAGTGTTTTTATGTGGTTTTACTCACCTATTTGGATGCCTTGTCTTGCAGATCTTGGCGAGCGGTCGCGCGATGACTCGGTTTACGGTGAGTGGGTCAATCCAACCCATTCGGGAGGTGTACGATGCACGTAGACGTGCATTGCCCTCCCCTGGGGCACCGTAACCACATATTAACCTTCTTAAATGTGCATGTTATTGCTTATCTTGTTAGGTTGCATCCATGTCATACTAAGACTTAATATGTTAGGATCATATACCCTAGTACCATGTGTAGGGACCCATACTTGTCTATGTATTGTGTCCCATGCTAGGTTATTCATGTGTTAGTATTTACATGTATGCATGAGTATAAGGCATGAATAAGGTAGTGACTTTAAATATTTTTCTATCATGATAAACTTGTATACTAGAGTATTACATCCATGTGTTATACATATGAGCCCAAGCATGCCTTAGACAATATTACAATATTGTTGTAACAATAATTGTATACTTCTTCATTTAATTCCTTATGTAATTATTTATATGTTGTATACTCCATCTCTATATATCTTATATATATATAGAGGCCACGAACCTTGCTTAATAAGATTAAGCAAGCGTATGACCTCTGATGGGTCATACCGTGGCATCGACATTACGAATCATCTGTCTTCCCCGCATCTGAGTTATGCGCTCTGGTGGGAATTCATGAGAATTCGTAACCTTATCGACGACGGATCCATGAGGATCAAAAACCGCGTATGTCAAGTGCTCTCCCCTTCGTCGCTTCCGTGTCGAAGCTACCCGGGTTTAGTTGTCCTGCTAGGCTCTCCCAGACGCTATTCATGACGCCGGGTGGTGCGCCCATACGGTAGAGGTAGAGGTCATGGGAGGATACCAGGTCGAGGCTACTCAGCAGAGGGCTACCGGATGACGAAAGGCGTAGACCAGTTGACCCCTTTTCCCCAATAGTCCTATGTCACCTAAGGGTGAGGGTGAGGGTGTAGTGGGTTGGGTTGAGACCCGACCCAATGACTTAAGTGACTGTTCCATCTGTTGGAACCCCAATCACTCAGAATATTTAACATGGTGTGGTAGGTTTGGGTCGACACCCAACCGCCAACTTAAGTTGTTGTTTCGATTATTGAGACTTGAATGCTTGAAAGATTAATATGTGTTGTGATGCATGGATCGTACCATTCACTGAGCGTGTGGCTCACCCCTCGCATATGTTTTCCTCCAGTTGTCGCTGAACCGGACCTGAAGGTGGAGCTTCCATAGGCGCAGCACCGTAGCAGAGCAGCGCACGTGTTTTGGATCTGCGAGTGTGAGAGGCCATCAGCATCCCCCATTTCCTTGTATGTATTGCTACTTGTGCTTGTGCACAGTACTAGTATTGGATGTCTTTTGTTGTATATTGGCTCTCACAGGACAGTTGATTATGTAATCCGGTCTGTAAATATGCCTTGAATTACAGACTTGGTCATTTTAAGCTTCCGCCATATGCTTATATATCATGTCAGCTTCCTTGTTAAATGTTTTAGGTATCTTTGATGATTGAGTAGAGTCTTTTATTGACCTCGTGTATGGATTGCTGATATTATATATTTGCCACGTCTCGGAGACGGCCGCTCTGGGGCGTGACATGAATAGTTCAATGCATTATCGTGTATCATGGATATCTGAGATGGTCATTCCAAATCATAAAGATCATAGAACTTCTAGTTCATATGAGTAATTATGGATATTTATATTATAACCCTTAAGAGAGAGCATAAAGCTTTTCTAATGTATGCTTCTAGCATAAGACATTATTAATGTATAAATACTCCATAATTTTAAAATGACATATCTTGAGATAGGTATATTCAGTAGACTTCTTCTGGATCTACATGAATACAATGTATCGTTGATACAAAATTTTGTATCTATTGATAATATGATATCTGCTCTTCTAGAGCATTCGATCAAGTTTGTAATACTAAAAGTAATATTATCATTTGCATTAATTAATATTAAACTAAAAAAAATAAGATAAATATGAAAGTGCAATTCATATAATAAAGAAAAATAAAGACGTAAATATAAAATTGACAAATATCTAATCATATATGAAGTACATGACCAATAAAGAGTTTAAGCATACTTCAGGTACGCAACCAATTTAAAGATTTGGACGTACTTCAGGTAAGTGACCAAAATTATGTTATGAAGTACCACATAGATGACAATAATTTTCTTCTGCATTTTAGGGGTTTATTATGCAAATTTTTCCCTTGCTTTCATTCAATAACATTACACTTCTGGTGGTTTCAAATAACTTGTCATCTCTACTATTGTTGTGGTTATTTAAACCATGAAATAACCCTTGACCATGTCCATTGCTCAAAATAAAATAAAATAAAATGCATTTGCTTCAGGCAACGATGCTGAGTTAATAGATCGGATTTCATGATTTTTTATTTATTTATATTATTATCAAAGCTCATTGTTCAGCAATGAGAAGATATAAAATTTGATAATAATATTTTTGCTTTCGACATTGCTACTACTGGAGCATCTTTGAGACACAATGGTCGGTGGACCTTTCACAATGAGAATTTAATATTTAAATCCTCTATATTATGATGATGAAAGCTAATCACAATTTTTACATGTTCCTACTGAGATACATGTAGCCACCTTTATTTTTTTGTATGATCCTTCAGGGACCCATAAAAATTTCATAACTTTTGTATACTCCTACATGACTCAAGTAGCCATTAATTTTATATAATCCTTAAGGGATAATAAAATTGTATATAATCCTTCAAAGATAAAATAAAATAAAATTTTATACGGTCCTTCAGGGATTCATATAATCATAATTTAAATACAGTCCTTCAGGGATCTATGTAAACAATTTTGTTTTTCATTTTGGTCCTTTAAGGACCCAAAAAATATATCATACAACTTTTTTTTGGTCCTACAGGGACACGAGCAATCATGATTTGTGTATATATATCCTTCAGAGATAAAAATTATACCGTCCTTCAGGGACACATTCTATTCATATCTTTCACATGAACCTCCAAAGATCCATGTAATAATTTTTGTATAGTCCTTCAGGGACAAAATAAAATAAAATTTGCATGGTCCTACTGGAACACATAATTCATAACTTTTATATGGTCCTTCAAGGATCCATGTAAACACAATTTTTTTTTTTTGTAGTCCTTCAAAGATAAAATAAAATAAAATTTACATAGTCCTATTGGGACACATTATTCATAGTTTCTACATGATCCTTCTGGGATCCATGTAAATACAATTTTTGTATGGCCCTATAGGGACACATGACATTGTAACATTAAAATGAATCACAAATCAAATATTTATAAATATCAATTAATTGATACAATGAATAAAGATTGATGTTAGCACAAATCTAAGCAATAAGTGAAACATCAAAATATAATTCCATAATCTACCAGGAAAAAAAATTTAAGCTACAAATTTTAATCATCTTAGCCAAAACCTTTTTTTTCACATATATATGAATATGGAACAGATTGAGACTAATATGATTGAAGTAATATATGGCATAGCATGTCACGGTATTGTAACCACGGTATAATAATTGAAACACTATATATGTTGAATAAATAAACTGATTAAGAAGATATTTATGCCACATACAAAAATGAAATCCATGTTGATGTCCGGGGAAAACCTTTAATTTTCATTATTAAAAATACACAAAGGAATCACGGTGTTTTCAAATGGGGCATGATGGTGAATAAAATCATGCTAATAGAATCATTCATGAATTCAACAAGGATGACATGTCATGCTTATAACAACAGTGAATTCATTATGGATATAAGGCATGAGAGAATTTTTTTTTATGGAGATCATTAACAACCCACCGAATACAAACCTTCCTAGTATATCATATTCAATTCATGCATCCATTTTGAATTTATGCATGCACTAAAGACAAAATAAAACACATGCATATACGAAACGACATCTATATAATAAAATGCATGAATTATTGGGTTTGTGTTAGACCTGTGTCATTTAGAGTCCTAATTTCGATCGGAGTCGCTAAATTTTTTGGTTTTTAACTACCTAGTGGGGTTGAGGACTCTGATTGAAGATATAACTGCATATTATGGGTCCTGGTACTGTTTAGTACTGCCCATAAAATTTTCGTTTAATTCCGATAACGTTTTTGGAATTATGCAGTTTTGGATTGGTATTCGGATTTGATTTTGTTAAAATCCAAGATGAAGAGATAAAAATCCGATATTATTACGAGATGTTAAGTTTAGAGATAGCTTCCATATAGAAGTGGAATTGGATCAACTGGATTCGTATATTAAAAGTTATGGGTATTTTTCCATGTATACCCCGAAGTTGAGAAATCCAGGCAGCAGCCCTGTAAGATGTTTAGCCTAGATTTTAAAATAGCTGGAGAGGTTATTTGATCTGGGTGTAAACATGAAAGTTGTAGATAATCGTCTTATCTTTCCAATGCCACTGGAATCATGCAATTCCGAGCTGTATTGAGGAAGTTATGGCTGTTTAAGTGAAGGTTGCGCAGAGGTTTTAAGTCCGAGGATGACTTGGTCATTTACTCGACCTTTGCTTATTTAACCCCCAAATGTGCACGACATTAGCCTCTGTTTGAGCTCTCTTTTGCTCTGGTCCAGCCCTTTGAAGTGTGTTTTGGGTGGAGGAGAAGGAAGAGATGGTGATGGAGAAGGAGCCCTTGATGGAGGAAGTGAAGGAATCAAGGTTTGTGTGTGAATGTTGTGTTGTTGTTTCTCATCTTCTCCTCCCCTAGCTGATCCATTGCTTTCCCTCCCCCTTTTGATAACAGCACCCCAAGTGTTTGTGTTTATGTCTAAGTGAGGGAGATGAAGAAGGAGTGCTTGGTTGTTGGTGGAGCAAGAAGTAGAAGTAATCAAGGTTAGTATGTGTGCATGTGAGAGGAGTTGTTGTTCCTTCCCTTCTCCATCCCCTACCCTCTCATGATCTCCCATTTTCCCCCCTGTTTTCAGCATGTGGAAGAGCTCCCACGTTGAGGCGGTGGTGGCGGTCGAGGTGGTTGCGGGCGTGCTTGTGAGCCCCCACACCTCCCCCTTCCTTTCCCCTCTTTTGGTGAGTTTTCTCTCCTCCTAAAGTTGGTTTTAAATGCATGTGGGGGTGCTTGGGGAGGGCTTGCATGGGTGTTATGTGTTGTGTATGTGTGCACACCACTTGTTTGTGAGTATGTGTGAGTGAACCATATATACATATTCTTCTCCTCTTACCAATGGGAGTCCTCATGCATCACCTAAACTTGTGTTTGTGTACTAAAGGGGCGTGGGATTGACGCATTGGTACACTCGAGATCACATAAGAGGTATGCGGGGGCTGCGGGTGCGCGCTCGGCGTGCTTGCATGCGTGCGGAGTGTGCGGGAAGCGTGCATGAGGTGCTCGCATGCGTGCGGAGTGCGTGGGCAGCATGCACGAGGTGCTCGAGATCGTGCTTGACGTTGTTCGATGCGTGCGGAGTGCGTGGGCAGCGTGCACGGGGTGCTCGAGGGCGTGCTTGGCCTTGCCCGATGCGTGCGGAGTGTGCAGGCAGCGTGCACGAGGTGCTCGAGGGTGTGCTTGATGTTGTTCGATGCATGCGGAGTATGCGGGCAGCGTGCACGAGGTGCTCAAGGGCGTGCTTGGCCTTGCCCGATGCGTGCGGAGTGCGTGGGAAGCATGCACGAGGTGCTCGAGGACGTGCTTGACGTTGTTTGATGCGTGCGGGGTGCATGGGCAGCGTGCACGGGGTACTCGAGGGCGTGCTTGCGGTGCTCAGACGCGTTCGGAGTGCTTCGTGGTGTCGAGCAGCTTGTTATAGCCAAATGCAACCATGGGATGATCCTTGGCGGATTGATTTCAGGCTTCGGATTCAACTCGTCGCTCTCTTGCGTTTCGCGAGCCGTGCGCTCGTTAGGTGAGTAGTTTGATTCCAACCCTTCCGGGAGCGCTTGATGCACGTAGTCGTGCTTCGTGCTTCCATGGGGCCTTAATTGCACCCTAAATATGTTAGATATCATGCATGCTAGGTTGTATAGCTCGTATATTGTGTAGAACCCCTATTCTACCTTATACTTGCCTATGTATTGTATAGAATATGGCATGACTTAGGTTATTTTGTTTGAATTACTACCTGTATTATTAATTGAACATATCCAGCATGTCTAACTTGGGTTAATAACGGGGTGTATGCGTAATAATCCCGATTTAGTACTCGAGGGTATGGTATAGTTGTTGCACCCATCTTGTTGGGGCAAAACTATGACCAGCTTCGAGAGGGAATGAGGCATTCCCTCTCTCTCGCCCTCCCTCCTTTCGCGAACTGAGTGAGTAGATGTAGTTCCTACTTGACTCGGGTTCGCTTGGAATTATTTGCATACACCTATTGTCGCGCGGATCGCGCTTAACCCTCCCCTTTGAGTTGGTGATATCCAACGCCTGCTTAAGTCGTACTTATGTGATTGAATATTTATTATGCCCTCGTAAGCATGTTTAAGTAAGTTATCCCTGGGTAATTAATTGCATATTCTGTATATGCCTATTGGGCCATGAGTCTTGTCTAATGAGATTAGACAAGTGTATGACCTCCTATGGGGTCATACCATGCCTTTGACACAGAATAAAATGTCTTCCCCGCATCTGAGTTATGCGCCCTGGAGGGAATTCATGAGAATTCATTGCGCTTATCGGTGTTTGATAACCGATGATGACGGATCCATAGGGATCGTATTCGCGGGTGTCGAGTGTTCTTTCCTTCGTCAGCTCCGAGTAGAGACTGCCCGGCGTAGTAAAGTCCGGTGGAGATCTCCCCGATACTACTCATGACGCGTGTTGGTGTGCCCATACAGCTGAGGTAGCGGTCTTGGGAGACTAGTCCGGTAGAGGCCTGAACCCTGTGAGATGCCAGGGGCCACCAGGTAGTAGGGGCCACACCGGGAGAGACTACCGGAAGACGAGTGGAGTAGAACAATCGACCTCTTCCCCAAGAGCCTATGTCACCCCGAGGAGGGGGTGAGGGTTTGGGTGTGGTGGGTCGGCGTTGGTTCGATCTGCCAGTTCGTGTAATTTCCCAAGATCCTATGTCACCCATCGGGGTGAGGGTGAGGGTATTGGCGTGAGTGGGGTGGGCTCGAGTTGATACTCGACCCACCAGCTTGTGTAGTAGGTTTTCCCCTGGGGTTCGCGCTGCGAACAAGTAGTGGCTCCTCCCAATATCGTCGTATGTCGTGGCCCAGATGTTGAAGCTGCCCTGACAGAGGACTCCCACTTGTAAGTACTCCCGATGCATTCGGCGGATGTACTGATCATGGGAGTGTACCAGGTGAGGCTACGCGAGGGTGGACCACCGGACGATATTGCGAGCATGAATTATCGTTCTCCCCTTCGCCAGATCCGTGTGGATGCTTCCTAGGTACAAGCTGCCCTGGGTGGACCCCCACCTGTAGGTACCATCGACGCTGTCGACAGTGTACTGACCGTGGCCGGCTCCAGGTAGAGGCTGCCCGGGAGAGCGCTACCGGATGACGAACGGTGTAGAACAGCAAGTTTTGTCCTTCAAGTCCCTAGACTCACCCCTGTGGGGGCTAGGGCGAGGACGAGGTATGGTTGCACCGCCGTGTGACCTTGTTAACCGTTGGGTTTCTACCCATGGTTTCCTTGATAGGTGATTGCCTTAGGATCGAATGTTGGTGTTGGTGTTTGGTTTCGGACCACTCACTGAGCTTGTAGCTCACCCCTCGCTTATGTTTTTCCCCAGTTGACGCTGAGTCGGATCCAAGAGAAGAGCTCCCCTGGCGCCATCCGAGTAGGAGACCCGCGTTCGCGTTGGATGTCTTGCGAGTCGGAGGCTATCAGCATTCCCTTTTCATTGTACGTATTATACTTGTGCTTGTGCACGGTATGTAGATTGTTGATGTCAGTTATTGTATATATTGGCTCTCACAGGACAGTTGATTGTGTACTCTAGTCTGTAATATGTCTTTGAATTACAGACTTAGTCATTTGAGCTTCCGCTTTTTGTATATATTTGATGTCAGTTACTTGTGTATTGCCTTTTCTATTGTGGAGTATTTATTTGACCTCGTGTATGGATTACTGATATCATTTATATATTTGCCACGTCTCGGGGACGGCCGCCCTGGGGCGTGACAGTTTGATTACAAATCATGGATCCATGCGCATATTAATCACGAAGATGAGATTACATGGCCAAAACATTTTTTTTAATACTATGATATAGAATATGCATAAAGAAATGTATTCTTAAAACAAATCTATAAAAGAATGCAACGCATGGGTATATTTAATTATGTAGCATATAGTAAGAAAACCCATTTTTCTTTATCAAAAAGAAAATCATAAAATTCTCTATCATGTTGTATACAAAATATAAAATAAGATAAATCATGATGATTTGAATATCATACATTCACCAAAAATATAAATCTTTGGGAATCTATTTTTTTTTTTTTTAGAAAAAATATATAATTTTATGAACTCACCAATACAAATCTTTGGAGATCTCATGAACTCACCAAATTACAAACCTTTGGAGATCTCTTTAACATCTTGAGTGCTTGAATCGAATAAGAGTTTATTCGTGCTAATAACGTGTTGTAAACTAATTATAATACATGAACATAAAAGTACATAAACAAAGCACACAAGCATATAGAGAAGAGAAGTAGAGAGAGGATTTATTCTTCACTTGTTGATTATGGAATACATTACAAACCCCTCAATTTATAAGGTCCATGGAGGAATCCCAAAGGTGGGGAGTTACAAGTCTATAGAGGTGAGGGGGTAGATAATGGGGTGATTAATAGTGGGGGTTATGGAGTTGAATGAGAGGGGTTATGGAGTTGAAGAGTGGGGGAGGTTATGACTAGGAGGAGTGGTGGGTATCCACTTTATTCACAACACACGCAAACTTTTTTTTAAAATTCAAATCCAGTGCGAGTAATCAATTGAATTGTGTTGACACATTTGTAATATAAAAAAATTAAAAATTTCTATTTGAGGTATATACTTACTTATGCGGATGGAGAGAGCATAAATGACTAATGAGATATATAAGACCAACATTACATAATGCAAAAGGGGGATCAAACGGACTACAATGAAGGGAAAAAAAAACAAGTCTTCACGTCTGTTCTTTGTACTAAATTTTGACCTAGCCCGGTCATTGAAGCAAAACACTTTGCGCTTAACAATTTTATGGGGTTGACCTCTCACCAATTCATCCAAATCTCTCAACTTTTTCATCTATAAATCTCTCAACTTCAATAGTGTAGCATTACCTCGGAAGTTGAGGTCACAGAGGTTGCGCATTTGATGGAAATTCTTTAGGAAGTGGAGGTCCGGCCATCGGATGAGGATGTCCTAACTTGGGGCCCAAATCTGTCCTCGCCTTTCACTGTCAAGAATTGTTACTGCTGCTAGAGACAGGGGTCCCTAGAGGTTATGAATATGACGGAACAAACAAAATGGCTCTGGAAGAGGAAAATGCCCGTCAAGTAAAAATAATTTTGTGGATGACTTTATAGTATAGAATATTAGCGAAGTTATAGAGTGATTTGGAGGCTGGCAACTTCGTCGACTTGCGAGCTCTGTAATGTTGCCACAGAGACGATGGATCATCTCCTATGTCATTGCTTGACTTTAGTCCCTTTGTGGAGCCTTATCGGCATTGCAATGGGCATTCTTACTGGTTTCCTCAACATAGTAGAATTATGGAATCAAATGAAGAACTATTATTGTAACGTCCCAAACTTACACATCAAAAAATTGTCTGCTTTGTCATTGATGGGTCACGGCTTTCAAACGCATCTTGATGTGTAAGAATTGTGCTACCATATAAGCACAAATTATCTCCTTTCATTAGGTTATGTGGAACTAAACACCTCACTCTCACCCTCATCCAATCCATAGGCCTCTTGGCTATCCTGACCCACCACCCCCTCAATAGGCGGGGTGTTACAATTCCAGACCATGCATTTCAAGAACTCAGTCCTAGATGTTAAACATCATAATTCCACCAGCCCTCTAGGAGATTTGGCTGAGAAGAAACAAAAGGATCTTCATGGGGCGGTGTTTCTATGTTGAAAAAGTTAGAGAAGATTCTCTGTTATCTCTTCTTGGGGATGCTCGCTGGCGGGCGCACGAAGTGTGCTTTTAGCGGGAGGGGAGCTGCAGATCGACCCGGCTAGAGGTGTGTGGCTTTTCTTTTCTTTTCTATGAAATATAGTTTTTAGATCTTATGGATTTTGAATTACAATCCCAATTGCAGTGTTCCTCTTGTTGATGCATTGATCTTGTGCATAGCATATGATATAATTTTAAATTAGTGAAATCTTAGGCTGTCAAAGTACTATTGAATGCTTCTAAAATATTCTAAAATTATGTTTTTCCACTTCTCACATGTTTTACCTGATGAAGTTCAAATGATCTTGACGTACTTGCAATCAAGAAACAAATTTTCGGTTCAAAAGGTATTGTAGATTTGAAAATAACCTGTGGTTTTTTTTATTGCAGAACTGACCTAGGTTAGTTTTATTAGCAATACTGACGCTTGATCGAGTCAGTGCTGTTAAGCAACATTAGTTAGAGCTCATCTTATCAAAAAATTTTAATCAATGTTTTAAAAATCGAATCATTCAATGAACCGAAAAATCAAGGATCATTGGTTCAACCGTCGGATCAATCGAATTTGAATCGTAACATAATTATAATATAATTAATATATTAATTATCAACACTAATAAAAAAATATGAAATATTTTAGAAAAAACTTTACAAAAATCTAAAATTTTTATTAGATTTCATCTATTAAACAATAATTAATTACAATTTCTATGAATAAAGAATTGATCGGTTTAATTAACCCGTGCTGATTTACAAAAATCGTTGGTTAAACTGGTGAGTTGATTATATTTTACCGGTTTTTTTATATTATTGAATTTTAGAGGTAAATCGAATCAGAATTTAAAGTGGGTGTAGGTTTAATCAGTTCAAACAGCTGGGGTCGAGTCGGGTTTTAAAAAACTGATTTTAAAGTCTTGGAAGACACAATTTGATATTATGCATTAAGTGAAGAAGTAATTTCAATTTCTGTCTTTCAAATATTGATTTTTTTTACGTTCTCTGTGCATCTCCGGGTTCTTTTGCACCTTGATTGTTTTGATTTTTTTTTATTTTTTGGACTTCAACTAATACAAAGGATTTTTTAAATGGATATGAATATGATGTTTTTTTTTTTTGCTTCATTTTTTCTTCTAGAAAATCTTGAATTTCTCGTTTTTAGAGGTTAAGAGCTTTTCTCTCGATATTAATCTAATGGATTTTATTTCTTTTCTTCATTTTTCTTTAAAGAAAATATGATTTTTTTTAAGAGGAAGATTTTTTTTGAAAAAATGAGGGAATATAGTAAAATTTTATGCAAGATTATTTTTGAAAAATAAAGAATTGCTGAGATTTATAGATAATAGAAGGATTAGGACACAATTTTTTTTAGGAACGGAAGGATTTATACGATGTATATACAAGTTTCTCCCAAAAAAGTTAAATCACATCTATAACATGATTCGGAATTATACCTCCAGTTTGAAGACGTTAAAAATATCCTTGGGTTAGCGTTACATAATGTGGTCACATCAGTTTGGAGGTCTTTATTTCCACCATTCAAGTACTCAACCCACCCTTTAATTTCATTTTTTTTTATAGAGAAGAACCCACCCTGAGCGCTTCTTCGCTGAATCTCACTCGCTACATGGAGGGGCACAAATTTTGCTTATTGGGTTCGGGTAAAGGGATCCGGTCAGTCCCGTTCTCCCCCGCCTGATTCCGTCGTCTTCCACCGAAGAGCACTCCTTGAACGCCGTAGACACAGGGAGGTGGGGACCTGTGAAAGACCCACCAACGCTCAAGTCAGTCAAGGTGGCCAAAAAGAGTTTTTACGAAAAGAAATTGTGCATACCTTTTGTGTGAGTTGTTGCCCCCTATTTATAGAGGATTTTGGATGTTATTAGGGTTTCTGATCGACCTTTTTCATTGGACAGATGAGAATTCATTAGTCATTAGTGGGAGGACAATGGATATACTCATAAGATTTGATCAATTATAAGCTGACATGTATATCCATATTTGGTTGGAATTTTGTGGACATAGTCAATGATGACTTGATTTGGTATTAAATACCAGCATTGATTGGATGATAATTATAGCTAATGCAATATATTTAGGAAGATTTGTGTTAGGTCTGTGTCATTTGGAGATTTATTTTTTCGATCAGAGTCGCTAAAATTTTAGCTTTTAGCTACCAGCACGAGTTGAGTACTCTGATTGAAAATCTGACTGCATAATTGTTCTCCTAGTACTGTCATTGGCTTACCTGTAAATTTTTGTTGCATTCTGATGTATTTTAGAAGTTATGCATTTCGATTGGTATTCGGATTTAATTTTGTTAATATCCAAGATGAAGAAGTTTAAATCTGATTATGTCATGGGATATTCAGTTTTGAGTTAGCTCTTATATTCTCTCTCTTGCACCCTCATCTCTTTGTGTTTCAGCCATGAAGAAGGTGTGCTATGAAGAAGTGAAGGAGATGGTGGTGAAGTGGTGGTGGTGTGTGTGTGGTGTGATTGTGAGCCCCCCACACGTTCCTGTCTCCTCCCCCTCTCTTGGTAATCTTCTTCCCCTTCTTTTGTGCATGCTAGGATGTTTTTGGGACATGCAAGTGGGTGTTGTTGGGAGAGTGTTGTTATGTGTAATTGCTGCTGCACATGAGATGTTTGTGTTTATGCATGAATGGGGTGGCTTTGTGTTCTAAGTAAGACAGATTTTATGTCTCCTTAAGATCTTTATGGAACTAATATTTAGAGACATATTCTGAACATTATCTCTCATATGATGTGATCCTTCATGTGTCTAGATGCCTCATTGAAATTTGGTGTCCACACCTTCAGGAAAATTTGGTCACCAATTCGAAGGTAAGCTCCTGGCGACGATGACCTACGTAGCCCTTCTGACGGTTCAGGGCAGTTCGGATACACACACGAACCATCTTGGCCACCGTAAGGTCAAATAAATAATTTGTGGCCGCTCCAACAGGCGCTCATCAACCGTCCCAACACAAGGGAGTTATAATACTACGCCCATAGAGTGCCTCATACAATTCCATCTGGATGCTCAAATGGCAGTCATCTCGCAGGCAAACCCCACCAAATGGATGATGTCTCTCCAACTGCCCCATAGTCAAGCATGCAAGCACTTAGCATGTTCCTCAAGGTCTGGATTGTCCTCTTTCCCTGGCCGTCCGTCGGCAATGAAATGTTGTACTTAAATGGAGGCTCGCACCAAAGCCTGCCAAAGGCTACGCCAAAACCTCGAAGTAACCCTCGCGTCTCAACCGAAAATAGTGTCGATCGGAGTGCCATGAAGACGAACAATCGTGGAGGCGAAAACCCGCGCCAAAGCATCCAGCATCCAGAGACTTAGTCAGTCGGATAGGGAGAGAAAGTGTGGACTTAGACAGTCGGTCAATGATCACCTAGAGGGCGTCATGACCCAAACTTGACTTTAGCGTGCCCGCAACAAAATCCATGATAGCCCACTCCCACGCCCACTGAGGAGTCTCAATGGACCGACGCTTTCTGACGTGGGAAAACAAAGTTATCCATATTGCCTTTACGTCGCGCCTCTAGCAACCTTGACAAAGACTACCTCAAAATAGTCCACAGAGGCTCAATAAAATTTATGAGATACCTGAAGGCATCCGACGTATTCGTCAACCTCTATGGTAGTACTTAAAACTCGTAGTGCCCGAAACGGTCACGAAGGGCCATCTATAGGATGCCCAACTCCTGAATCTCCAATTAGTGGTACCATGTGCGAAGACACTCATTCCCAGAGCTGGTCAAACAGATCATCCATTCGCAACAAGGGGTACTTGATCTTCAACCCCCAGTGGGAGATCAGAACAACTGCTCGAACGATTAAGTCCAAATTCTGCTCCTCGACCATCTCGATGCTCCTTGGTCTGGCGCTCATGATGACCCCAACACGCTGGGTAAGTCACACAACCGCACTTAATCCATAAGACACATAATAGGAGGTTGTCGAACCCCAACAACATCTATGCGACGTCATTTACCTGATATGGCGGTTGAGTCCCATCACGAACGCTAGCATATGTAGGCGCAAAACACAACAGTATTGCGAATTGTGCTTCACATGTTGCCACAGATAGGTCACCCAACTATAACCATTGGAACTCCAGCATCCTGCACTCAATGGACAGATTCATCACGGGGAGTCCAAGCTCTCAACATCATTCGGTAGCCCTCTCCCGGGTAGCCTCTACCTGGTAAACTCCCACGATCAGTACATCCACCGAACGCATCAGTTAGGGTTGCAACTCAGGCGGGTTGGGTTCGGGTTGACCCCAACCCGAATTCTAAACTACTCAACCCTAACCAGACCCAACCCGATTTTCAACCCGAATTGGACCAACCCAACCCCAACCCGAAATTAAATAAACCAACCCGACCCAACCCGACCTAACCCGAATTGGACTAACCCGACCACAACCTGATTTTCAACCCAAATTGGACCAACTCGACCCAACCCGAATTTTAACATGATGTGTAAATTAAATAAATCAACCCGACTCAACCCGTAAGATTAGCTAGGTTTACCTAAAATTTGGACTACCCATATTAGAAACTACAGAATGAACGGCCAGAATATTTTTTTAACCATGAGTTTACGGGTTCGGGTTGGGTCGGTTTGGGAGTGAGGCCAACCCGAACCCAACCCGATTTGTGAGTCAACCCGAATTGGCCAACCCGAACCCGAACCTGAACCCGATTTGGTCAACCCAGCCCATATAAAAATCGGGTTCAACCCGTCGGGTTCAGGTTCAACTCGACCCAAGTTGCAGCCCTAGCATCGGTAGTACCTACAGGTGGGTCCCAATTCGGCCCTGCCTAGGCAGAAGCCAGTTCAGCCCTTCCAAGGCAGGGCCAAGTCAACATAAATAAATAAATAAAGAAAAAAGAAAGAGTAAAAAAAATCCTAACTACCCACTCTCCTAAAACTACCCACCACTCCTTATAACCACCCCTCCCTTCCTCTATAAATAGGAGGGAGGGGGGAAAGAGAGAAACCAAGGTGAGAAGGCAAGAACACAAAAAAAAGGGTCAAGGGAGAGAAGAAGGAAAGCCAAAGAAGAAGAAGAAGAAGAAGAAGTGTGGGGAAAATCCAAGGGAGAGAAATAGAAACTCTCTAACTCTCCCTCGATTCCACTTTCTTTTTAAAGAAAAGTGTGGAGAAAATCCAAGGGAGAGATATACAAACTCTCCCTCGATTTCACCTTCTTCTTGAAGAATCCACCAAAAGAAGGAGAAGCCAAGAAAAGCCCAAGAAAGAAGAAGAAGAAGAAAAAAAAAAGTGTGAAAAAAATTTAAGGGAAAGAAATACAAACTCTCCCTTGATTCCACCTTCTTCTTGAAGAATATCTTCACTCTGTTCACGAAAGAGAAATTCCAGAGAAGGGAAGATCAAAGAAAAACGGCTTCAAATCAAATCTCAAGTCAAAAAATTCAAGAAGGGTGAAGAACAAAGCACCGCTAGTCCTAAACAACAAGGCCCAAAATCAAAAGGCCCAAAGAATCACGCACCGCTCTCTTCATCCTTTTAAATTTTCATGAACTTATAAAAATCCCTGAAGTTGTAATTCTCGAGACACTCTTCAAAGGCGACAGAGGACCAGAGGATTAAAAGATCGAGTTGTACCCATATCTTTTTATGTATTGATTTGCTCTCTGAACATATTATTTTTAAAATTTGTAAGAGACATTTTTTGTTCGCTACAGATTATTGGCACGCCCGGTGAGACCATCATCTCTTCTCATCCCTCTATTTCCATCAAGCTTGAACTTCCTTCTTCTAAGGCGTTTGAAGTACAACCATGGTCGAAGCCAACACAAATGTCATGCTTGAAGGCGATACGCCTCTTGTTGATCCTACTTCACTTCAACAAGGAGGCTTGGAAATTCTCTTCCAAGAGGCGCACGATGCGGTGCCAGTCACCACTCCTGGCATGCACGTCCATACTAGGCGAGCTAGAGCTACAACGGAAATGGAATGCGAAGGTACACCGAAGAATGTCAAAGATGCAGTGGCACAAGAGGCACATCACGATTCAAATGATCTTGGTGCTCATGTTCAAGTGGCACCGAAGATGAAGTCGAGACTGTAATTCATCATAATTACATCTTCAATGACGACGCCAATGCCGGATCCGATGGGCCCACGCCAGGGGCAAGGCATCAAGACAACCGGCGCACTCACAATGATCCCTCGATATCCAAACTCGAGGAGAAAATTCAACAACTCAATCAATCCATGGCGTAGATGGCTCAAATGATGATGGAAAAGGATCACCAAATTAGCATTCTTCTCCAAAAACTGGGCTCGAAGGATGATACCGGCGCCTCAAATCAGGTGTCTGTTTCACCAAATATTGTCCCTGCATCAGCCTTGCTCATTGAGCAAACGATGGCCGTTCCTTCAACGACGGTTCTCGCAGCATCTCAAGCTTCGGTTGCTCCGGCTATGATTGTACAACAATTCAGTCATTAGTCGCAGACATGGTCCGCACTCAAAATGATGGATATGTCCAATCTTCAGCGGGGTATTCAAATCCGTACACCCAACGCATCCAGCAGCTACATTTTCCAACGGGATACCAGTCATCGAAATTCTAGCATTTTGATGGGAAGGAAAATCCAAAATAGCACATTACCCATTTCATTAAAACCTGCAAAATAGCGCATGACGGAGTTGGACGTAGTGAAGCAACGCAAGGATGAGTCGGTGATCGACTACATTGACCAGTGGAGGAATCTCACCCTCAATTCACGAGATCAATTGTCAGAGACCTCGACAATTAAAATGTGCATTCAAGGCATGCATTGGGGTCTTCTCTACATCCTCAAGGGAATCAAACCCCATACCTTTGAAGAATTGGCTACTCGAAGGCACGATACGGAACTCAGTCTGGCCACTCACGGAGACTTCAAGCCGAAGGAATTACCAAAAGACAATAAAAAAAGAGCATCTAAGCCTAAAAAGAAGTAGGTGAATGTTGTCAATATTACCTCTTCCTCAAAATCATGGAAGACAAGTGGTGCATCAGACAAAGGTAGGCCCGATTCAGGCTTCTCTCAGAAGAAAGCACCACGAATAACCCTTGAAGAGCTCAAAGCCAAAGTATACCCTTTCCTGGACTCCGAAGTCTCCGTTATGTTCAACCAATTACTCAAAGAGAAGATGATTGAACTCCCCGAGTCAAAGAGGCCTGACCAAGCAGATCGTGCAAATGATCTGCTATACTGCAAATATCACAGGGTGGTTAGCCACCCCATCGAGTAGTGCTTCGTGTTCAAAGAGAAGGTGATGGATCTTGCACGTCAAGGAAAAATTGAACTTGACTTGGGAATATGTCGCATAAATAAATATGACATCAATCTCCTTCGGCTCCTTCACACCGGTTCAAATTCCAAAGGAGCTTGACCCAACAAAGCCACTCTCAACTTGTGATTGCACACATGCTCGTATGTGATACAATCCACATCTCGAACGCATTTCTTGGGATGAATATCAAGTATCAGCATTTGAAAAGAATATTGATCGTCTCAAGATTGACGAGACAACTCTCAAAGAAGAAGAATATTTCAGAAGGCTTTGCCCCAAATGCTCTATCATTCCATGCTAGAACTACTTCAAGGGAGAGTTGTTTCCTCTGACACCGATGTTACTCCTATGCCAGAACAAGACGTACATCCTACCCCTGATGGGTGGGGAGATGAAGCATCGGAATCCCGAACTCCAAGGGAGGAGGACCTCATCAATGAAGAAGGATGGAATATGAAGATACACAATAAGAAGTCTTGTTTTTCAGATTCCCAACTGAGGAGGACGGCTACAAGGAAAATGTCCAAAGAAACCCAGACAAACCCTGCAGATCTTATCTAAAAGAATCTCCTGGGTCCTCCTATTCTGACACATTCCATTGAAGATGACATCCTTGAAACACTCTATTCTTTCAATTCTTCTTCAACCTCTTCTACGGCGTCTTGTTATATGGTGGAGATCCATGATTCAGAAACAAAGAGCACTGAAATTCTAACACTCTTTACTACCTCTAGCTTGGTGGAGTCTTTCAACGTCGACAATTTGAATGCTGAAAAGATCATCATCAACCTACAAACTACTGAGGATCATTCTGATTTCCATCAGGAAGCTATTCTTCATTTACCTCTTATTGAAGTGTTACACCTCTCGGAAGGAGCACGCCTCACCATGGCAGCAATCTTGACCAACCCTGATGATTACAAGGGAGAATCTAAGGCCGATCAAGAAAAGAGCATCAACGTCTTGCAACTTCACCATCTCTTTCTCTGATGAAGACCTACAACTTGGAGCTCTCCTTCACAATAGGCCCCTCTATGTGTCAGAGAAGAAAATAATTTGCATATTGCTAGATTGTGGGTCTGCTGTCAACATCATGCATATCCAGACCATGGAGCAATTGGGCATCACAACCAATGAGCTTTCTCAAAGTCAATTGGTTATTCAAGGGTTCAACCAAGCTGAACAATCTACTATTGGTATTATACGCTTGAAGCTCTCATTTGGTGAACTTGATACAATGATTCTCTTCCATGTCATTGATTGTAAAACTTCATATCATCTTCTATTGGGGAGGCAATGGCTACATGAAAATGGGATAGTGGTCTCAACTTGGCACCAATGCTTCAAATATTATAAAGACGTTGTGGAAAAATGTGTTGCTGTTGACAGCAAACCCTTCACCGAAACATAAATACATCTTGCTGATGCCAAATTCTACCAAGCAATGGGTGTAGTCGTCGAAGCATTGCCAATGAAAACTCCACACGACATCATAAAACATGTTAAAGGGCAAACTACATCTACTTCAAGCAGAAGAATACGAATCAAGCATATGCAGGGAACCAATCCACATCCTCCAGCCAATACTCAAGTTAGCACTGTGTTGCACCTCATTCTCAAAGCACATACATCAAAACAACCATCATTCACATCAGGAAGTGCAAAATTGTAGTCATTCTTCACCGAAGCTGATATTGTCGCACTTCAGCAAAACATGACTGCCTTTGCATGCCTTTTCACCTACATCAGTGACAACCCCTCTATTGTCAGGCTTCGTCCCAGGAGGTCATTGGAGTGAGAAGTCGTCAAAATTGCTATAAAAGGTGGGCTTCCACATGAGCGATATGGCGTTTCTAGGGATGCTTCCCCCAAAGGCAATCCCTTGCGGGTTGACCAAGACTCAAGCTCATCTCATTCATGCTGGAGAAAAGATATCGATAGTTAGACGTGGTCTGGGCTTTGTGCAAACTCCAGTGGTCGTCAAGTCAGCTCTAATCATATCCAAGTGGAGATGATGAGCAATTCTTTCACGTTTGAGCCGCAGTCATCTCAAGCCAATCCAACATAGGCGTCCATCAACAATACTCAGTCAAAATCCAGGCGTGCAAGAAGACGAGGCAGACAAACACACAAGCTAGGCTCAGGGGGCATGATGAAGTCACTCAAGAACCTTATTTTGTACAGCAAAACCCTAAGAAAATGGTTACTTTAGTATCCCAAAGACCTAAAAATTCAAAGATGAAGTCCAAGGTTGTGCATGCTCCATCGACTCGACAGTCAGTATTCAGTCGTTTGGGACCGATCACTCCCATCTCAAACACCATCATGGAGTCCACTCGCCCCACCCGACAACATCACCAACCTGGAGGCAATCAAAAGGAGGTTCGACAACTTGCGACATCCTCGAATAGCCCTGTGTATCCATTCTCCTTGAAGCTTACCACCAATCAATTATCTGCATCGAATGATCCTTCTTGTGTCAAGCCAAGGACAATAGTCATCACTACTCGTCCACCTTTGGATGCTCCCACCGATGATTCCTCTACATCCATTGTCATCTCCGTCAACCATAATTCTATTCTTGACGGGCCAAACATTGAGGATGCTTCTCATTCAAACGACGAATTGCAGGATGCACATCCTGACCTTGATGAAAGAGAACAATCCACCGTAGACAACTTAAAAGAAGTCAATTTGGGCACCAAAGAAGATCCACGCCCAACCTTTCTTAGTGCACTTCTAGCTCTAGAGGAAGAAGCTGCATATGTTAAACTTCTTCAGGAGTACAAAGACGTCTTTGCATGGTCTTACAAGGAGATGCCAGGATTGGATCCAAAAATTATTGTACACCAACTTGTTGTTCGGCATGGCGGTAGCCCTATTAAACTAGGGCAAAGACGCTACCGACCTAAGTTGATCCCACAAATCGAAAATGAAGTCAACAAGCTAATTGAAGCCGGCTTCATCTGAGAGGTCAAATATCCAACTTGGATCTCAAGCATCGTCCCAATAGAAAAAAGAATGGACAAATCAGGGTATGCGTAGATTTCAGAGATCTGAACAATGCGTGCCCTAAAGACGATTTTCCATTGCCAATTACTGAACTTATGGTGGATGCAATAGCTGGATATGAAGTGCTATCATTCATGGATGGATCTTCTGGCTATAATCAGATTCGAATGGCACCCAAAGATGAAGAACTCACAGCTTTTCACACTCCAAAAGGCATCTATTGTTATAAAATGATGCCATTTGATTTGAAGAATGCAAGTGCCACTTACCAACGTGTCATGCAGAAGATCTTCGATGATATTCTCCACCAAAAGGTTGAATGCTACGTTGATAATCTCGTTGTGAAGTCTAAAACAATTACTTCTCACCTCAATGATCTTTGACATATTTTCAATCGTTTACAAAGATATCAACTTCGAATGAACCTGCTCAAATGCGTATTTGGAGTCACTTTGAGAAAATTTCTTGGCTTCATTGTTAGGCATTGTGGCATTGAGATAGGTCAATCCAAAATTGATGTTGTCCTCAACATGCTCGAACCAAAATCATTGCATAACCTTAGAAGTCTACAAGGTCACTTGGCCTACATCAGAAGGTTTATTTCAAATTTGGCCAGGAGGTGTCACCCCTTTAGTCTGACTCATGAAGAAGGACACCATCTTCAAATGGGATGCTACTTGCCAAAATGCCCTCAATAGCATCAAGCAATATTTATTGAAGCCACCAGTTTTATCTGCTCCAGTTTCCGGTGTCCCCCCTTATCCTCTATATCAGTGCTCAAGAGCACTCTATTAGTTGTTGTATTGAACCCTAAAGACGGGTTAATAGAGTCTCTTGTGTGGACTCTACTATTCGCCTGAGATCCTGGGCCTAACTAGCCAGGATTCCAGGCGAATCATCAACAGCATTTGATGGGAGGACAACTTGATCATGTTGCCTCTCTCAGTGTGTCACTTGGATCTGACATTGCTAACACTGGATTTTTGTTTCAAGTCCCACAGACGGCGCCAAACTGAGGTGGATATTTTCCCCCTTCAGTTAAATTTGTAATTCTTCTTAAAAATAAACTTTAAAGGATAACTTTTTAGAGATTTTGGTGGTAAAAAGAACTTAGACTATGAATTTTTTGCTGTCTCAATGAATGACTGGGCCTTCAGAGTGTTATCTCGTGATCTCTTTATAGGCTGCCTTCGTACCCCTTGGGGATCAAGCCACACGTAGTTCCTTAATGAATGACTGGCCCTTTAGAGTGATATCTTGCGACCTCTTTATAGGCTGTCTACGTACCCCTTGGGAATCAAGCCGCACGTAGTTCATTAAATGCCCTTGTAACCGCCTTGCCACTAAGTGTTTAGTGGGCTTTTTTTAGGGGAACGTCCCTAATATCTATGCTATACGTCGGCCCTTGATTACCCACGTTCTGCTAGTAGTGTACTTTAAGTGCCAACATGATAATTACAGGCGTTAGTGGTCTTCTGACCGTTTCTCCATTCTGCTCGGGGTCTCTTGATATACTCGCCCCTACGTTTTATTTTCGAGTATGTCTGCAAGGAGTAAGGTCGACCAACCAGACCTCATGTCCGTCTTGTCTTAACACATGTCCTAGTGTAGATTTTATCTCCATAGTTATGATAATTAAGTGTAACAAATAAAATTCAAGAGTTCTCATTTGCTGGAGCAAATGGGGCAATCAAAATCTCAACCAACCCCGTGTGTTGTTATTTGTAACAATTTTTATTTCCTCACCTATCAAGTGTATGTAACGTAATTTTACATTTTTACCCTCTAACAAATTTATTAAAATCCATATTATCCAAAACAAATATTTCATCTCCTAATCTTATCTTAAGAATTAAAATAGATAATTACATTTTATAAATTTATATAACTTAGAATGATATAATTGTGTGGATTATAAATATTAATGTGGTATAAAAAAATTATAAATGTTATTATATTAAAATCTACCAAGAAATCTTAACTATCATAGATATTATCCAACAAAATTGTTATTTATACAATATGAAATAACCTTGTGGGATTATTTGTTAGTTAAAATCAGATTTACTTTTGTTTATATTCTATTTATATTAGAACCATTTTTTTAGCCAAATTGACTTATATATAGATTAAAAAAACTAATATATGCAATATTTAAATTTTTATTTTTATATATAATATATTATTCATATATTTTTTCATTTTTAAAAAAACAACATAATTGATAATCATTTGAAAAAAATATTTTATTTATTTATAATATTATTATCTTTTAACATAATAAATTGGCACATATACAAACAATTTCACATATGTGAGACAAACAGCTACTAACAAAAACATATGTGAAAATGATAGTACAACATGAAAACAGACAAACATATACAAACAGTGTACAAAGTTTCCCTGCACATGCAATGTAAAATTTACATGTGCAGAAAAACAACACGTAAAAATAATCACTGCATCCAAACATGACTTTACACTCCATCAACATCATCCGCACTTTGCACCTCTTCGTTAGCGCGTACAAATGTAATGAGAGATTGTTTATTGCTAAGATTCAAAATATTTCTCATTTATTTTTGTACAAACCCTAACATGTGTCTTGTTTTCTATCTCTTGGGTGTGTACAAACAAGGTGGCTCTTACATTCAATTTTTTTTATCGTTTAAAATACAGTTCTTTATACCTTATCAAAAATCCAGTGAAACATATATATATCTAATTAAAATTTTCTTATACTTACTAAAAATGAATCCATTCGACTCAAAATTGAGTGGTATATATATTTTATTAAAACATATACACCTCATTAAATGATGTTTACTATTTTAAAAAAATATAAAAATGTATGATGTAAAAATGACTTGAGTCTAACATTTTCCACAACTCCCTTTGGCCTTTATTATACAGAAGTTTCTTCCGTTTTTGAAACAACAATTCTGATGAAACATCAACTCGCCTCACAAACAACATCTGATTTACATGAGAGTTCTCTGGTCATTTTGAGAAAATAATCTTAATTATTTAGATCCACTATACAAGTCATAAATCACATTGAGCAGGTAGGATAAAATAACAAAACTGGATGCCATCATTATTAGATCTAAAGAAATTTTAATATTAATCAGTTGAATTTTCTTTTAAATATATGAAGTGAAATAAATTAAACAAATAAATATCCAAGATGTATAAAAAATTTGAAAAGCAGCAGAAAGCTAAATTTTCCAGAAAAAAGAAAAGAACTCTTTCGCACTTCATTCTACATCTGAACATATGTTCAGGTGCTACAGAATTCTCCACTGCTACCTGCATAGACTGAAATCTTAGGAACTCCAATCATATAATTCCCAGCGATGACATCAATCCAAGCTCAAGGCGTGTAGTACTGCAATGAGCTTAAGAAGCAAAGCTCAGGATACGAACTGATGATGATCACAAATCACAATTGGTATGCGCTGTCACTTTTTATTTTAGATGAAATAATCCAGCATGGAGGGGGTGTTCATATGCAATAAGATTTACATGTAACATTACAAACCAGAAATGAGAGTATTATGGTACAAGGAATTTCTTTGCAAATAATAAGGGGTGCAAAGATCTTTAAAACTCTCTATTGAAATCTCTTTCATTTCTATTCTGGTCAGACTACCAATTTTCTATTTGATAGGGATCTATGCGATTGACTTGGACATAGAAAAAAAGGGAATGGATTAATACAAATAATACAACTTCACAAATGCAGAGCCTTATTACAAAAATGACAGCACATGTTACATAATGGAAAATTTTACCTTTGAGAATTGGTACAAAGACATCTAGCACAAGGAAGGAGCTTCAGTAAAGAACGTGATTTTCGTCTCCTGATTCTCAGATGTGGAAGCTGCAGAAAAACAATAAAATAAGTGATCAAAATGAACTGCAAGTCTCTCTTCATTGAACAGATTTTCGATCACTAATGATTCTCTTGTTGGTTTGTCTCTTTTCTTTTTCTGTTTTTTTGTTTTTGGGTAAAAAGAAAGTAAAGAAAAGTCCAGTTCTTCAAAAGTTCATGTTAACACTAGGTTTAACAATGATATGAGGTTGATCATTAACTTTATAAACCAGACTCTGAAGTCAGTCAACTACAGAGTTCATGTTAACACTAGGTTTAACAATGATACGAGTTTGATCATTAACTTTATAAACCAGACCCTGAAGTTCACTCAACTACAGAATTCCATATCCACTCATACCAATTTGTGTGTATATCCATCGAAGCTTATTTTTTAAATGGTAGAGTCATCAATCTTTTATACATGGCATCGGAAAAAATTAAATATCAAAACATTTTTGCTCCATTAGTTTGATCATTTCTTAAAACTGGCAAAAATATTACCTTCCCTTGAGTTCTAGTAGATTTCCAGCAAAGCAAGCTTCTTGATCTAGGTTCCAGTCTCCTGCAAAAGTGGAAATATTAAAGTTATAATGATAAACACTAAAAAAAAAAAAGATTTCTATATCAGGTCAGATCAAGAAAAGATATTAACGAAAAAAATTCCATTTTATTTGGGACAGTGATATTCATGTAAAAGAAAAACATCTAGATATCCAAGGGGAAGAATCTCAAAACATGCACCCATTATAAGCATGCTTGAAATCAATATAAACCCAAGATGATCATTTTATATATTACCCCACCACTTGCTGTGAAAATTATGAATTTATGTAATTAAAACAAGATCTATTGATTGCTAAGGGAGCACGTACAGATTCTCTTGTTCAAGCTTTTCAGCAATTGAGATCGCTTTGCGTCTAGACCAACCGGTTCCTTGTGCACAGCCTTCTGCTTGCTGAATCACATGCGCAAGGGATACTTTACTTTTTACTAAGCTTTGTCTCCGAGATGGTTCTCCACATTCCCTTCTTTCAGGACATGGACCTATCACAGCCTGGTTATGAGAATATGTTGCTTCACCGTCCCATACATTACCCAAATCGTCTCTCTCAATATGTGCAATGTTATCTTTCTGCTCAAGGGTTTGGTGCCATTGAGGAGAAGTTAATACTTCGACAATTTCATTCTTTGAAACTTCATGGGAGTTTGACTGTAAGTGACCTGGTTGTGCAGACTCAGATCTATCTTTGTGAAGCCTTTTCGTATGGCTCTCAGATCCTGACTTTGATGCCCTGTCAGTGGGAACAGAACCTTGGTTGATGTTCATCCTAGAGAATCCATTTTCACAAACCGGTAAGACTTGCGGAAACTGAACCCTCACTTTAACGTCCTTCTTGGATTCACATCTGATTTCAATAGCAACTTCAGACCCAAGAACAGATTCAAATGCTTGTAGAATATGCTCCCTAAACTTTTCTGCCTTGGATTTGCTTGATTGTGAATGAAATAGCAACTGCACAGTGGGAGCTACAAGGGGAAGAAACATTTCAGTCATTCAATATTTAAGTCCACAGAGACAGAAATGTGTACTAATTGAGGAGTTGTTTTCAGAAGCAAACCACTCAGTTTGATAGTGATTGGACACAAACAAATGCAAGTAGGAATTTATGGTATCTTGAAAAAGTAACAACAATAAAAAACACATCCACAAATTAGTCCTTTATGGCCCTCTGTCTGAGAGAATGGATAATTAACATCACAAACCAATGCAAGTCAGATAGTATTTTTGAAAGAGAATAAACATACACAAAGCCACATGAGAACCTACAGGGTATTAAAACATTTCAGTCATTCAATATTTAAGTCCACAGAAACAGAAATGTGTACTAATTGAGGAGTTGTTTTGAGAAGCTAACCACTCAATTTGATAGTGATTGGATGTTTTTTTTTTTTTTTTTTTTGATGACGGAGGAACTTTCCGTGACTGACCTTACGGTCAAGTTGGTAAGCTACCTTCGCCTGTTTGTCCCTGGTCCCACAGAAAATTCTTTCGAATTTCGTCTAACAAACAGGAGGTATAACACAGCGCCAAGACTCGAACCCAAGACCTACCCTTAACACAGGTAAGCCATGAACCGTTGTGCTATGACCATTGTAGTGATTGGATGTTAACATCACAAATAAATGCAAGAAGGAATTTATGGTATCTTGAAAAAGTAACAACAATAAAAAGACATCCACAAATTAGTCCTTTATGGCCCTCTGAGAGAATGGATAATTAACATCACAAACCAATGCAAGTCAGATAGCATTTTGGAAAGAGAATAAACATCCACAAAGCCACATGAGAACCTACATGGTATTACTAGAGAAGAGAAGGCCATATGTTCTGAACCTAATCAAATAAACTAGTACATGATTTAACCATCAAGCTATAGAATGCGGACATGGAGTTAAGCAATTCCAACTTATGAAATTGTTATCAAGGTTCATACTATCAATCCAGAAGCATTTGGAGCTCTGGACGAGTGGCTCATGAAAAAATAGTAGCTGCAATTCCTAATTTTTCTTATACAATAAAAAAAATCTTATGTATAGAATAATTTTAATTTACAATAAAAATAAAATAGTGTAATACATTCCCTCTACAAAGATTTTCTGTTCTCAATGATTATAAGATAGGATACCATGTTTATACTAGATTACCACATTATGAAATTCCCTCTTATTAAACTTGGGAGAATGGTGTGAGGTTCCTCTTGTCACATTATATACTGGCCAAGTATCCTAAGCAGATTTATCTTAATTTCCACATATTGTTCCAAACATAAAATATCAGTAAAAATTGTTTGATAACCTTCTTACACAAATTATGCACAACAAAGCATTTGTCATATGGTTATCAGAAGATAGCCTACCGCAAACAAGAAGCAACAAAGTGTATAAACAAAGTGCATTTCGCATATTACATTAACAAATATAAATATGTTATACAGAGATAAAACATACCAGGGCCAAAGCTGACTGTGATCAACTTGCCCTCTTGATTCATGAACTGCTGTAGTGGAGGTAAATGAATCTTATCAAGCACTGCTCTCCAAATTTTCTCATTTTTTTTATGACCTTCAACTGGAATTTGTCCTTCACTTGCCTTGGTGGTTCCAGAGGACAATGTGGGCATCCTTGCAGGAGCTGCCCTGACATTGTGTTTCACATTGTTGCAACCATTGACTGAATCATGTGCAAAACCATTCATAATTCCAGGGTTAAGATATTCGATACCACTGTTTCTTGAATATCTTCGATTATCAGGTATCCCTCCTTGCTCCCTAGTAAAATTTCTAGATGCATCTCTCCCATTAGCTATATCCATAGGACTATGACTAATACTTGTTTCTGCAGAACTTGGCAAAATGTACTGTTGATCTGGAGCAAGTTGAAGAAGAGCGGCTGTCAGCCACGTTAATTTGTCATTTGATAACCTCAACTGTTTTTCAGCTTCAGACAACATTTTCAAAGCCTGGCGCAATTTTTCAGTATCCTCTTTGGATACTGAAAATAACAAGAAAAACACATCATTACATAAGCAGACCAAAATAATATTTGAAAACTGAATTATGTGGTGCACTTAAGAAGAAGGGCATGCTGTCATCAGACAGCTACTAGGTTTGTATAAATAAAGGAACCTCAATGGACCACATGATGAATAATTGATCACAAAATATAGGTAAGACATGGATATGGCACAATACGAATAGGGTGACATGAGATATCTTGGGAAACTAGGACACGGCCGGAGCAATGACAATAATAAAGAAAAATATAATAACATATGTTATATTACAAAAATTGAAAATTGAAACACATATTCATAATCTATAGAAAAGTGATATAACTATAATGGTGTGTTAAACTCCATTAAGATTTCTAATATCACAAACTTTACAAATAGTTAGTAAGAAAAACATTACAGTGTTGTATTGCTTAAGTATTGTGTCCATGCCGTGTCGATTGTGCATTTCATGTGTGCCCGAAATTCAGTAAATTATTTTGAATTTTGGAAACGTATGAGACATGTCCGACAAGTGTTCAAGGCATACGTGTCGTGTCACATGTTCCATGTGCGTCAAGCACGGACACAACATGTTTATTGAAGTGTTTATGCTTCCAGGTCAAGGTTCAAGAGTATAAAGATTTGAGGGAATACTTCACCCGTATATAGTTTTGCTTTTCTATCAAACGCATACCGTTGAGATTGACCTCCAGACAACTTTAAAATCAGGATCTTCATAACTCAATTTGGCTGTATAAAAAAAAGATCAATCGCATGGCTTCTTCAAAGACAACTGCATAATACAAATATATAAATTTGCTAGAAACCCACTTTTGACTGATTACAATAAAATGGACTTGACTGATTGATAGGTGAAGGTCAATAAAATGGGTTTATTAAGTGTGCATGATTAAATAAAGAATCTATCAACTGAGGCGGATTCTCTAAATGAAACATCGATGGATTCTGGCAATCAATCATGAATCTTGGTGCAAAACTTCCTTTCCAAGGCAGCAATGTTCTTCATTAACTAGAATTCAATTGTTGGAAGGTATGAAAATAAGAATGTCACCAAGAAATTTTCACTCACACGTTGGTCGATGGAAAAACTTCCTACGAATCCTCTCTCTGGTGAATACATAACTACCAGCAAGAATATCAGTAATTATTGTTGCAAGCTGGGACATTAATGCAAGAGGCTCCACCCCAGCTTCCATAATCTCTCTTAATGTCTTCACAGTGTTTACAGTGTCTGCCGATAATGCCAAATCAAGCAAGTCCACAAGTTTGTCATCAGAGATTAAACCAACCTGGAAAATAAAGTTCAGTAACTCTAATCGAGTATATATCAACTAGGAATTAAAGGGTAAAACCGTCGATGAATGGTTGATATGCACAATAGCTAAAAGGGATTTAATACTAAAATTCAGCAAACTCGTGATTAAATAAGAAACCTGAGAAGTAAGATAGTGTGTCCTTAGAAATTTTAATTTGGGTAAGTCAGGGGCAAAGCGTTCCATACAATGATCAATAAAAAAAAAGCAATTGCATATACCACGTTAACAGGAAAATCCATTTAACAGTGTTCAAAGTGCACATTGCACAAGTAATGAGACCAAGTTCAAAATAATTTCTAATCTGTCCACGAGCCCATTCAAAAACACAACTCGGTTATTTATGAAAAGGCTCCACAAAAACCAGTCTGTTCCCTGAACTTAAGCTCCCGTTTTGATATAGAATATGATTTATTATTGGGTATACAATTATTCCAGCATAAGTGGGTATAACAGTGGAATAAGTGATTTTGTGTTTGGTTGTGTTTTGAATTATTCTCGTTGGTAAACGTAATAATAAAGTTTTTGTTGTTTGGATAAAATGTGAATAAAATGTGGATAATGATTTATAAAAGGTGAATGATGATAGTTGATTTGACATGTGATTTATAATAGGTGATGACAATTGATTTGATAGTGGACCCACATATTCTTTGGGTGGAATAACATATAATAATTTTAATTTCAGGGGTTGGTCGGAATCCATATACCATTTTATGCCAGTTTATTCCGGCATAGTTTATCCCTGGGTATTCAAAACTTCCAAACAATCAAATCTATAATTCTCATTTATTCCAGGATATTCCAACCCCTATTCCACATCCAAACGGGGGCTTAGGAGGACTATGGAAAGAAAAGCCAAGAACTACCAAAAACCACCCAGGTCTACTGTTAAATAACAAAGTATGTGATGCTATATGATGGCACGCTATTCATAAGTAACATACTGATGGGGAACGAGACCATGAAACCACTTTGTCATTTGGGTTACTTTTGCTACGGAGAATAATTTAGGATATTTTGTTATTTATTAGAATTAGTTAGATGTAGGATTTGGAATTGTTAAGAGTTTTATCTGAGTTGCTTATGGATTTATTGTCAGTCAACTTTCACAGATTTCTAAGTTTTATTATTTAACTTTTTGTACAATATTTGGGATGTTTTAGTGTTGTTTCGATGTTAAATTTGACAAATCTTTGATTCCCTTCTTACTATCCTCTTTTTCTTCCTCATTTCTTCATCTCTTCGTCTGTGTTAGAACACAGAGGCATATACGTTTTGATTTTTGTCAAGAAAAAGATGACAACCGGATAGATGGAAACTGATGGGGAGCTATCCTGTTTTCCCGACAGCTAATAAAAAAGCAACATAATCTATTTGTCCACTAGTATGTTGGGATAAACTCTCATTATCATACTCATAAGACATGAGAAATTTTTATCTGTCTTAGAGGTTTAACATTGATGTCTCTCTTCTGTAGGAGATTCTCTCTATAATTAATAAAAAGAAAAGAAAAGGTGGTGATCTCCCTCCAGTCAATAAATAAATAAAAAGATACAACAAGATAGACAATTACATTAGTTAAACCAATAAAGGATCAAACAAATGGTCCCTGAGAGCACTGTACATTAATATAACCGGTTTCATGAGAGTGGTTATATACAACCAAACTCTCATCTCTTAAGTTTACTAGACATCAGTGGATACTAGTAAAATGCACAATCTTTAAAACTTGTGGACAAGAATTCAACTATTGGAAATCTAAAAGTTGCATCCAGCATGCTTATTAAAGAGATGGGTGGTCTCTTTTTCAAAGCTTGGCCCTTTAAGGATCTTCAAATGACTATAAGGCCTATATTATAATGAGAGGCCCAAGCTCTTTTCAACTTCATTTATTTGTATGTCTTTTTGGCATCATACACTCACAAAGCTTTTGCTCCTTCCAAGATTCTACAAAGTGCCCAAACAAGCAATGTCCCAATGAATCAAATGGTTCCTTTTATATTGTTTCCAAAAAAACTACATGCCTAGCTCAAATACTTTTTTAAGAACTGTTGGTGTTTACCATGTCATTTGTTATAATACATATAAAAAAAACTGGTAAAATACAAGAAGAAAGATGCAAAAGAAAAAGAATGGCAGGGGTGGCACACACAGTATGCCCCATACACTGATACATATCAAAACAGAGCCTTTTGCTACTCCATCAAGAAGGATCTCTCTCTCAATGCCGATTTCTGTCTTCAGTATGTTTGTGCATCTCAGTCTGAGAAAGTTAACAATACTTGCCTAAGTATTCTTCCACTAATGTTGTCTGCCATTAAACACTTTGGTAATTTTAAGCCAGACGCGGAGACCAGCAAGATGCCTGTGGAATCATTAATATGAACTTTGCTCCATTGTTTCTGCTTGCATATGTACTAAACTTCCCAGAGCAAAACAGCATAGTTCCAAGAGATCTGAAAGCAAATGGATTCCCAAATGATAAACAGAAGATCAGCACTTTCTTCGTGTAAACCACAGAATTGATGTGATAGAGAACCCTCAACAGCCCAGATTACTCTTTTCACCATTTAAGGAGCTTGTTGAAGCTCGGGGTCCACATGAAGTGATTTATTCCTCCTCTTTTTCATGTAAGGTGCACTAAATCACTATGTAGTGATTTATGAAATCCTCGCCAAGTAATTGAAGACTATTACTCTACATGGACACTTGTATCACTATTCCAAATTTTTAGAGGAATTGCAGTATATGCAGCCCACAAAGTAATAAGTAAAAGGATTTCATTGATCTAAAACTCAGCCCCCTTAAGTCAATAATTGGTCCAACTATTATGCCATGCTGCAATAATTATCTTGTTGAATGCCATGCTGCAAAATTGAGCTTGCCAATCTCACAAATTTGTGTGCTTGGAGAACTCCATTTTGTCCTTCCGACAGTCACCATCGCAAAATAAATAAATAAAAGAAAACTCGGTAATCTTTCTTTGGTCTAAAACTGTAACTTGTCGAAAATGAAATGTTACTTATTTTTTAAATTAATTATTAGAATGAAATCTCTCAAATGTATAATCAAGCTGCCAATTATAGAGGTACTGATCAACACAGAATTGAAATCCCAACACCTTTTTCTTCTTTCATCCATCCAACAATCAAGCACAGTACCTCCAAGTTACACAAACCCTATTTCATTTCTGCATTTCATATCTGTATTTGTTATATTCAAATATATTGAAATACTTCTTCTGACTATTGTTTTGATGGCAATGAGCTCAAATTATCGTGAATCACACCCAACAGTTGTTGCCATTTTACCAATGAAGCCCATATCTGCATAATTTTTTTAAACCATCTGCCTCATTTTTGACATTTGAAGAGGGCAAACTCATGGTGAATAGCACAGCCACTCAACCATCTGAGCATCTGTGCATCTGCAGACCAAACACCCAGTAAGAAGCAACGGATGAAACAGCAAAATAGCTGATTATCTGAACATCAGCAGACCGAACACCTCAGTTATGTTGGGTATGATGATTCCCAGAACAAGAGGGACATCAGCCAAGAAGAAAAGCAGCAAGAAAAATTTGGCCATATTTTAGTTCTCAGCTTCCCTTAGATTAAAAAAGTCATCAATGATCCGAATAGAATAAAATGACTAATAATTAAGATCAGAGTATTAGGAATTTCCTGTCAAGACCTCTTGAGATCATATCAAATTCATGTATTCCTAACAAATGACTGAGTGAATTTTTCCTTCAGGCTTCTATGGTTCTTCAATTTTGTCATTTAGAAAAATGAATTAAACAGGCAGGAATAATGAATTGCAAAAAATTCAAAAACAGAGCAAGCAGTACCCAATAATATCATGTGTATTTCCATGATTAATGTCAGATATAAGCAGAACCCATAAAGTTGCATCCATTTATAAAAAGCATAAACATGGACTATAAGTAGAGAATTATACATGGAAATACACTGACATAAAATTACTGTTAACGACATTTACGAAAAGGAACATGAGAGAACTCACAAGCTCTTGAACTAAAGAAAGAGAGATCCTCCGCCCAAGCAAACTAAGCTGGTCCAGGGTCATCTCTGCATCCCTCAAAGATCCGTCTGATCGTGACGCTATGAGTTTCAGTGCATCCTTTTCAATATCAAGCCCTTCTTTTGTTGCAACCCACTGCAATGTATAGATGATATCTGCATCCTTCAGTTTTGGGAAGAAGAACTTCTGGCACCTGGACACAATTGAGTGAGGCAGATGATCGAGGCTTGTACAGATAAGCACAAGAACAACACGTTGGGGTGCTCGGTCAATGACCTTCAACGCAGCACTCCATGAATCGGATGGCATTGCATCACAATCATCCACAATGAACACCCTGTACTTAGATGCTGCAGGCACGGGGGAAAATGCTACGTTATCAAGCACATCCATTATGCTTTCAAAATCTAAATTTCCAACTGGGCTGACCTCCTTCACATAGCGGGCCTTATTGACCTCATAAGCCATGCAAGAATCACAGAACCCGCAAGGCTTTGAGCGCTCTATAGACTGGCAATTCAGAGCCCTAGCAAATACCCGTGCACAGGAGGTCTTGCCAGTGCCGTGAGGACCATGAAACACGTAAAGGAGCCCAACTTTCCTCCTCGCGACGGCATTCATGAGTGCTTGCACAACCAAATTCTGACCCACCAAATCTTTGAAGGTCCTAGGCGCATACTTCTGTGTCAGGCTTCGATGCCTGCCATTCTGGGAGGTTCTTAGGTTGCCCCGGCTGCCTGATCTTGCTTCAGGAGCCAAATAATAATCCTTCAAGTGGTGGTCACCGAAGAGTCCAAGCTCCCCCGAGTAGTCATGCTCGCTCTCGTGAGACTCGGGTGGCTCAAACAGCAATGGCAGTGCCTCAGCATCGGTGACTGATCTTGATGACAATCCTGAACCCGAACCATCCTCACCCCTCAAAATTTGTGCTTCCTCTTGGACAGGTAGCCCCTCTGCAGAAGACTTCCGTAACCTAGAATCCGTCCGCCCGCACGATGAGAGGCTCCGCCCCGCCATGTCGAGGAATGTCCTCCCCCGATGATGGATCCTCGACCAGTTCCACGGGATCCCGCACACAATCCTCTGCGCCTCAAGATCCCCGCCGCGTCCACTACCACCCACTTCACCTTCCCCCGCAAAGTACCTCGGGCGGTGCGGCGTGGTCGAATTGGATGGCGCCGCCGCCATAGAGATCTCACGCAGACTAGCGTCCCCGTTCTTCTTTGCGGTGCCTCGGAATCTGCGCTTCGCAGCAGACTCCGCCACTGCTTCGGGCCTTCCTAGGCGAGGCCCGTTCTCTTCCGGCTGTTCCAAGAGTGTCTTAAGCTCTCTCCTCATACCCTGACCGTCCGATCTCCTCACACCGGTTATCCCCTCTCCCCTCCTCCTTCGATGTTCCCCGTCTCTGCTGCTCCTCTTGCTCGCATTGGTCATCGCGGAGGGACTTCCGTCCATCTGCGACGACGCCACGGAGAGCCTCCCGACGGCGGAGGAACGCCGGGCGGCGGCGGTGCAGGGTGAGCGCCAGGTGGCGGCGGGGCTGGCGGAGGGGTCACGGAGGGACCTGGATCGCTGAAGAGCGATGAGGTCCCTCATGAGGGACCTCTCCTCCGCCATGGCCGGGCTGTGGTGGTGGTGGCGGTATCGGTGCATGTGGTTCCTCAAGTGGATGCAGTTTGTCAGATGCACGTGGTTCCCGAGGTGGTCCCCTAGGTCTTCGACGACGGCATCACCGCCACCGACGGCGACGGTAGCCGAGACCACGCTCATCGTCCAAAGGAGGCCATAATAATCTGATCATAGTAGTGTATATAATTTAAGAAAACACAACGAAGACACGATTCTTTCCAAATAAGCTCCAAGTTTATCTAGTGGGGTTTCTTTTGGATATCTCGCTGCACAAGTCGGATGGATTTCCAGAAGATTCGAAGAGCAGTAACAATGGTGGGGGTGGGTGTTCTTGTAAAACAACACAAAATAGTAAATAAAAAAATAAAAAAACCCGAAAGCCCTACAAAGCCCGTGCAAATTTGCGGTGCCTGCTCTTTCTTTTCTTCTTCTGGTCTGGAGTTTGAATGAAAATGGTCGGCCGTCGATTTCAACGACAGTGAAGCTCTTCCAACGGTGGAGATCAATTTAATATCTTACTGTCACTCCAGCAGAGTATGTTTGACCGACCGTTGCGTCCGAAGCGTGCAGCAACTCTGTTATTGTCACCCTCTAATGTCACTTCCTTTCACGCACTGAGACTTTTTGTCGGTTAGTAAATTTTATATCAAGGCCGTACCATATACGAATGATGTGCTCATTTAACAGCACCATTGACACATGCCACATCAAGCGGTCATGTAGCAATGCGTGTCGCATATGAACGTATGGTTGCAATCGTGCATATCACATGTCATGGATAAAGTTTATACAAGCCAAGTTAATTATTTTTTTATTATTATACTATTATTGTCTACAGTCATTTAAGTGGTCCAATTCCCGGAGAGGAATGTAGTCGAGGTGTGGTAGTTTTGAATATTTTTTTGCTATACAGAATAATAAAATATAATTTTTTTAATTTTTTAGGATATTCATTATTGTTGCTTTTTCTGAAAAAATAAAATAATTTTCTTTTTTGAAATACACATAAGTAGGCGATGTAGATGGGGGTCGCGTTCAGTAAAATATGTAGGGTTCGGTTACTCCACCAATCAGTTACTAGTAGCACCACCCTTTTAAATACCTTACTTTTCAATTTCTCACCTCGTAATAAATACATTTCTAATGCATTCCTAACCCCACCACCTACCTATTTTCAAATGAATTCCTTTCTCTTCTCCCTCTTCTCTTTTTTTTTTATCTTCTCTTTCACATCCGGTGGTGTGATTTCCGTCTTAAGTCAATCAATCCGCCAAGAGTCCATCATGAGTCCAACACGAATCCGCTGCGAGCCCACCGTGACGGTGATCCCCTTCCACAATCCGCCCTAACGCCCCCCATGACACCCATAAGTATAAAGAAACAGATAAATAATTCTTCAAATCTCTTTTACCTCCATTGTTATTAGTGATTCATGAGTTATTCAATTTCTTGATATGTTTCAATCATTGAGGGTTTTTTTTATTATAAGTTAGGGTTTTCATAAGAATTTAGGATGTTTTTAGAGAAATGTATGGTTTGGGGTCTTTTTTTATTGGATTGTAAATTATGATTGTGATTGCATTTGTTTGGTTTAAAACTTTTACCCTACAAGTATTGAGATTTTTTTTATACAAAGGTAGGGTTTTGATAGGAAGATAGAGTATTGTTAAAGCAATGTATGATTTGATCTCTTTTTTTTTTTATTGAAAGTCACGTGATTCCATTTGTTTACTTTAAACTCTTACATTACAAATAATAAGTTGTTTTTTTATTGTAAATTAGGGTTTTGGTAGAAATTTATGGTATTTTTAGAGAAGTGAAGGTTTAGGGTTTTTTTTTTTGTTGGATTGCAAGTTATGATTGTGATTGCATTTGTTTAATTTAAAACTCTTATATTACAAGTATTGAGGTTTTTTATTCAAAATTAGGGTTTTGAAAGGAAGATAGGGTATTGTTAGAGCAATGTATGGTTTTGAGCTCTATTTTTTTTTGGATTGAAAGCCATGTTTTGTGATTGCATTTTTTTTATTTTAAAACACTTACCTTTCATGTTAGACTTGTATCATTTAGAGTCTTATTTTCGATCGGAGTCGCTAAAATTTAGACTTTTAGCTACCTGTTGGGGTTTGAGGACTATGATTAAAAATCTAACTACATATTATGAGTCCTGATACTGTTAAATACTGCCCATAAAATTTTCATTTAATTCTGATAACGTTTTTGAGAATTATGCAGTTTTGATTGGTATTCGGATTTGATTTTGGTAAAATCCAAGATGAATAGGTAAAAATCCGATATTATCATGAGATGTTTAGTTTTGAGCTAGCTTTCATACAAAAGTGGAATTGGATCAACTGGATTCATATATAAAAAGATATGGGTATTTTTCCGATTATACCCCAGGGATGCGAAATCCTGGCAGCAGCCCTGTATGATGTTTAGCCTAGATTTCGAAATATCTGGAGAGGTATAAACATAACAGTTGTAGATAATCTTCTTGTCTTTTAAATGACGTTGGAATCGTGCAATTCGGAGCTGTATTGAGGAAGTTATGGCTGTTCTAGTGAATCCTGTTCAGAATTTCAGGTCAGGGACGATTTTGCCATTTGATCCCTCCCTTGCCTATTTAATCTCCCCCAAATGTTATGACCTTGGGGTCTCTCTCCTTCCCTCTTTTGCTCTCTAGTTCAGCCCCTTTTGTGTGTGTTTAGGTGTGTTTGGTGCATGTTTAGGAGGAGAAAATGAAGGAGGAAGTGGAGGTGAGTGTACATACATGTGTATTTGTTGTTGTTTCTCTCCTATTCTCCATCTCCTCCTCTCTCTCAAGCTCCCTCACATGGTCCAGCCCTTTGTGTGTGTTCAACCCCCCACATGTTTGATGAAATGCCAAGGAGAAGGAGTGCTTGGATTGGGTGCATGTAAAGGGAGATCAAATAAGGTTTGTGTGTGTTGTGTATTCCTTCCCCCTTCTCCATCTCATGCTCCATGGTCTTTTCCCTCCCCTGATTTTTAGCCAAGAAAGGAGGAGGAGAGGCTGAAGAGGAGGCGCAGTGGTGGTGGTGGTCATGGGTGCGGTGAGAGCCCCACATCTCCTCCTTTCCCTTCCCCTCTTTTGGTAAGTCTTTCCCCCCTTTCTTTTATGATTTTCTAGGGCTTAGGAGCTTTGGAGGGGTCTTGCATACTAGGTGAGTAAGTTTGGGTGTGAGAGGAGGGTTGGGGAGGGGCTGGAGGTGGCTGGGCGCGCGCGCGCGCGCGTCTATCCGCTCGCGTGCGCGCGCAGTCGGGCGCGCAGACAGGCGCGCGGGGGGCGCGTACGCGTGCGCGCGAGGGCGCTGTCGAGTGCGTGCGGGCGCGCGAGGGAGCGCGCGGGGTCGGCCGTGCATGCGGACAGGCGCGCGCGTGCGGGCGGGCGGGCGAGCAGGGGCGCGCGGGTGTGTCTGGGTGCACGGTGGGGCGCCGAGGGGCGCGGGCACGCGTGCTTGCGCATGCGGGGCCACGTGTGTGGCTGCCCGAGGGCTCGTGTCGTGTGCGGGAGGCTTAGACATGCGTGCGTACGTGCGTACTCGCATGCGTGCGAGCCCGTATGTGTGCATGTCTAAGTCTTAGTCTTTTTCTAGTAAAATCTAAGTGTGTTTATGTGGTTATACTCATCTTTTTTGATGCCCTTACCTTGTAGACCTCGTCGGATGGGATGTGCGTCGATCCGGGTATCGGTGAGTGGTCCGATTCCAACCCTTCCGGGAGCGCTCGATGCACGCAGTCGTGCTTTGCGCTTCCATGGGGCGTTATTTGCACCCTAAATATGTTAGATATCATGCATGCTAGGTTGTATAGCTCGTATATTGTGTAGAACCCCCTATTCTACCCTATACTTGCATAAGTATGTATTAATGTTTGAATAATTATAATTTCATGCGCCCCTTGTGTTTCTTGCATGTATTTTCGAATGAGTTATGGATGTATAGAATATGCATGCCTTAGGTAGTATTGTAATACTCCCCCCTATATGAGTAATATCCAGCATGTTAAACCTTGGGTTAATAACCGGATGCGTAACTAATATTCCCTTACGATTAGACTGGAGAACGTGGTATAGTTGTTGCACCCATCTGTTGGGGCAAAGCTATGACCAGTTTCCAGAGAGGATGAGACTTTCCCTCTCTCTCACCCTCCCTCTTTGCGTAACTGATTAAGTAAATGTAGTTCCTACTAGACTCAGGTTCATTTGAGAATATTGGCATGCACCTGTTAGTGCGCGAGATCGTGCTTAACCTTCTCTTCTTAAGTTGGTGATAACCAACGAATGTTAGGATATATTTTTGTATGATTGTAGTTTTAATGGCCTTATAAGTATGATTAGGTAGGCCATACCTTGTATGCATGTTGTATGATTTATTATTTATGATGTAAATCCATGTTAGGGAGTACCCCTACAGTTATTTAATATATTATCGTGCATATGGCACATATAATTACGTTATGGTTCTCCTCATATATATACATGCGCATGTTAACTAATTTGGCCTATTCGTAATAGGCGAGGGTATGACCCGCTGTCGGGTCGTACCCTATTAGTTAAAGCGCTAGCGATGTAATCGTCCCCCTTGCATCCGAGTGATGCATCCGTTTAGAATTCAAGAGAATTCTCCGTTGTATCGGTTTTGTTAAACCGACAGTTACGACATTAAGTTGGGTCTACCCGTGCTAAGCGTGTGTATGAACCGCTTGTTGGGTAATGCCTTGGGTTTATTTCTGCTCGAGAGCAGGGGTAGCCCCTCACGTCCGAGCGACGCACCCGTGTGGGAGTACAAGAGTATTGGTTATCTTCGATATGTGATTATCGAATGTAGTTAGAATTCCTCCCAATATCGTCCGTGTCGAAGCTACCCGGGTATAGTTGTCCTGCGAGGTGCTCCCAGACACTATTCATGACGCCGGTTGGTGCGTCATACGATAGAGGTAGCAGTCATGGGAGGCTACCAGGTAGAGGCTACTCAGGAGAGGGCTACCGTATGATATTGAGAACATAGTCACCCCTCCCCTTCGTCAGCTCCGTGTCGAAGCTACCCAGGTATAGTTGTCCTGCGAGGTGCTCCCAGATACTATTCATGACACTGATTGGTGCGCCCATACGGTAAAGGTAGCAGTCATGGGAGGCTAACAGGTAGAGGCTACTCGGGAGAGGGCTACCGGATGACGAAGGGTCTAGAGCAACTGAGTTTGTTCCAAAAGTCCCTAGGGTCACCCCTCCGGGGGAGAGGGTGAGGATGAGTTGTTGTCACGTCGCCACGTGACCCTAATACCCATCGAGTATACTTTGGGCATGTTGTGCCTAATGCTTAAGCTATGGTAGTGTATCTCTACCTCGTAGCCGTTAGCCTCATAGTATCTTATTATCCAGTACCTCGTAGCCTCATGGTTAACCCCTGTTTTCTCCCCAAGAGTCCCAAGAGTCTCCCTGTAGGAGTGAGGGTGAGGGTGAGGTATGGTCGCGCCGCCGCGTGACCTTGTTATCCGTTGGGTTTCTACTCATGCTTTTCCTTGATAGGAATTAGCCTTAGTGTTAAATTGTTGTGTTGGTGTTTGGTTTTTGACCACTCACTGAGCTTGTAGCTCACCCCTCGCGTATTATTTCTTTTACAGGGGCGTTGTTGGGCGTGGAGCTGGAGCTTCCTTGTGGCGTGGTCTTGCGTGCGTGGAAGCGTCCTGTCCGGCGGATTGGCGGGTGCGAGGCTGTCAGCAGTCCTAGAGTCTTATGTATTTGTAAGTCGTGCGTGTGACACTTGTTATATTTTATTGGCTAGACTTGGCTCTCACAGGACAGTGATTATGTATTCGAGTATGTAATAATATTTTTGAATTACAGACTTATTGACATTTTTATGCTTCTGCCTTTCATTTGAGTTATCAGTTATCTTTGCTTGCTAGCCTTGTGTATTATTTATTGGAATCATCTGTTGACCTCTTGTATGATAGCTGATACTTTATGTTATTGCCACGTCTCGGGGACGCCTGGGGCGTGACACTACAAGTATTAAGATTTTTTTTAATTCAAAATTAGGGTTTTGATTGGAAGCTAGGGTATTGTTAAAGCAATGTATGGTTTGATCTCTATTCTTATTTTATTTTATTGAAAGCCATGTATGTTCCATTTGTTTGGTTTAAACTCTTACATTACAAGTAATGAGTGTTTTTTATTTTAAGTGTGGGTTTTCCCTGTGTGTAGCGTATCAACAACGTCGTTCGTTATCTCGAAACATTTCCTGATATGGGCTCTAGTGGTACCACTACGGATCGAGGGATCCAACTTGTGATCCACTATTTCAAAGACAGAATACCACTTCCCGACTCAGCTGAGACACATTGTAGGTCGTAGCAAAGGAATGATCGACGACGATGTCTCATGTGCTTTTTTGTGTTTAGGCCCCTTTTTTGGACCAAGTTGTTTGGCCCAATCTTTTTGAAAGATTTTGAATTAGTACATATTGTTTGAATGTTTGTGGGCAATGCATGGAATTTTCAATGTGGAATTGTTTAGTAATGTATGGAAGTTTGCAGGCAATATCAACAGGTGAACCTATTTTGATGTGTCGTAGTCGATTTTCAACTTGTAATCTCCACAGGAACTGGTTGAGTAGATATGTTTTTCACTTTTGAACTCAGTCCGACGGTCATCCGTCAACCTGATCGATACTAGATGACATTACTCCGTCAACTCTGCAATATGTACTTCGACGTTGGTGTGTCATATGAACATCTCAGTTTACTGAAGCCCTAGTTCGACAGCCATCCGTCAACCTGATCGATTATAAATGTCATTACGTTATCAACATTACAAAATGTATTTCTACATTGGTGTGTCAAAGGGGTATGATGGTTTACAGAAGCTCCAGTTCGACGATAATCTGTCAACCTAATCGATAATACATGACATTACTCCATCAACTCGACAATATGTATTTTTGTAACAACTGTGACTTCTAGGGCGTAATTAACTTGCCTTAATGGTAAGTTTAGTATTCTGAATTTCTAATAATTTGGCATCGTTAAATTCCTCATTTCGTTGGCTTTCCAACGCTTCTTACAGATCGTGAATCGGATGCGTATAGGTTAAGTTATGGTCTAAACCATAGGAGGGTGTCAGGCAGGATCCGACGGATCCTATGGGTGCCATTGAGTGATTGGTCAACGGATCATAGAAGAACTATCGCAGTATTGGGAGATGGCTGCAGGTGGAGCTGTCGGATGGTCATGCGATGGACTCAGTAAGAGCCGTCCATCTGGGCGGAAACTGAATTTGAAATTTGTTCATTTTTGGAAGGAACAAATGAATTGATTCATGTTAAGTGGCTTTAATTGGGTCACAATTTTTGTCCCCATGTGCGTGCGAGACTATTAAGTCTTTTCCTCTCTCTCTCTTTGACATTGAAACCCTAGAAACTTAAAACCCTAAAAGTCCTATTGTCTTCTTCCTTCGGTGCTTTGGTGAGGGGGCTCGGGAAGGGAGTTGTACAACATTTGGGTGAGTATTTCTTTTGTTTATGAAGAGTTTTATCACTTATAAACTTTCTTTAAGAGTCCTCTTGTTTTATAATTTGGTTTTCAAGATTTCAAACAAAAAGAAGGGGATTTTTCTTGAATGGTTTCGCATGATTTCAGGTTCTTATGTTTTAACAATGTTATGACGAGGATTTCATGGTGTTTTGCAAGCTTTAATGATAATATTATGTCTTACATATATATACTCGAAGTTTAAAATATTTTCTTAGTTTTCCTATTACTTTCGTATGATACTTAGGCCGATTTTTAATCGATTTTTCATATCTGATGTAATAGATAGGATTGAGGTCAGAGCGAAATTTGAGAGAGGAGGAGATGGACCAGTTGTGGTCTGAGTTAGCAATGAGAGAGGGGGAGTCAACCATTCTGGTCCGTGTGCGAGACTTTCTTCAGGCCCGGGTGGTGGAGTTGGAGTCATCGGTTGGGGTGCCTGGCAGGTTGGGGTGCCTGGCGGGATAGGGATTGAGAGGCACTCAGGGCATCGGAGGCAAGGGCACGGGAGTTGGAGGACAGGTTGAGGGTGACAGAGGATCAGGCCAGAGGGACGAAGAGTCACCTCCGACAGAGATTGGGGAGAAGGGACAGAGATATGCAGCAGGTTCATCTCTGGGAGCCAACCATGAGGGGAAAATTAGTTGGAGGGGGTTCTATGACTGAGGCAGATCTCGATCTCCTCCCGCTTGAGCCCGACCACTCGGTCTCTGCTTCATTGGCTATCGGGGCCACCTTTAGTCATGCTTCTCACCCATCTGGGACCCAGAGCCGTCGAAGATACTCGAGGGCTACCTCCTCCATTCGAGAGACTCCCGCAGTTCAGGATGCTCCAGAGGTTTAGTCCTCTCATCAGCCACCGCTCCCCTCTCAGCCAAGTCAGGTTGTTCCTCCTACTCAGCCTCCCACAAATGATGATAATACTCAAAGGTATGGCCTTTCGTGTCTTAATTCAAAGTGGAAGAATTGTATATATGCAAGGAATTCATGTTTTTCTTCTTTTCTTTTGGATTTGGTGATTGTTTTGGTGATGCACGGCTCAAGACAATTAGATGGAAGCTTTGGACGGACTCCTACCCACTTATCTCTTGTTTATTTGCTTTTAAAACTTTCTTTTAGTTTAACTAGGTTTGAATTTTCTTTTTTATGAACAATTCACCTCTTCTCTTTTGGTGTATGGATAAACATGGTTGTTTTTAGCCCATTTTTGAGAGGGCGTTTATTGGTTTTAATCTGGTTTCCTACGTGGAATGGTTTTGTAAGGTTTCGTGGATGGATGAATGGTGTATGGTTTGGTGTATGATTTTGGTTTTGGTTACTGTTTGACTCGTATTTATATAGGTTTTGTATATGTATATATGGATGGAAGGTGTATGTACAGGTTTTTTAGAAAGAAATGCTCCTAGTAGGTTTCGAGGGCTTGAAGAGTTGATTGAACTGGACTGATAGTAACAGTTGGGGTAGTAGGTGAGTGGCGGCTACTTGCGTATAGCCGTCCAGTGAGGGGTGGCTTGTTTAGGTTAGCTGTCCCTTGCCTGGGTTTTTACTTGGAAAAAGAAGGGAGCAAGGGCGGTTAGTGGATTCTAGCCGTCTCATGAGAGGCGGCTAGTCGGGTTTAGCCGCCCCCAGCCTGGGACAATTCTTCTGATTTTGCCTTTTGTCTGCTGCTGCTGAAAGTCCTTATGAGTGTTTGTTTAACCTTCAAAACCTGTAAAAACATTCTTCACATGGACCAAGTGTTAAATCCATCCAGATCGTGCCCCTGCACTGACTTTCGAGCCCTTCTTGCTTGAATTGTCAGGGGCTACGATCAATGTTCTAAAAAGCGCTAGGCGCTAGTCAGGCGATTGACGGGGGACTAGAGATTAATCGGCTAGGCGGAGATTAATCAGGGATTAATCAGTTAGTACAAAATAATACACGCATGTATATATGTGTGTGTATAATACCTAAATATTGAAAAAATAAAATAAATAAAATAAATTAAAGAAGACAAATAACATGACACATAGATATTTATGAAGAGAACGTGTAACTATCACATAGATAAATCATGAAGAGAACATAAGTGGAATCATACAAATAATCATGAAGAGAAAATATGCAAATGCATCTATGACTTAGATAATACTTAACTAATAGGTGCAACTATAACATATTACATAAATAATAAAGAGAAAATGTCAACAATTAAATAATCCAAATTTTTTTTGATTTTTGTATGCAACAAATTTTTTTTTTTAGGCCAACTAGTCCCCGCCTAGGCCCGCTTAGACCCGCCTAGACCCGCTTAGGCGGCCGACCGCCTAGACAGGCGATTATGCCCTAAGCGACGCGGAAAGGCCCCGCCTACGCCTAGACGGCTGACTAGTCCCCGCCTAGGGCCGCTTTTTAGAACACTGGCTACGATCCATCTAAGGTAAAATGAAAAGCTAATGCGAGAAAGTAAAGTGCGGAAAACCATGCTTTAGTATGCAAGGGAGGGATTCCAAGTGCGAGAGTGAAGAAGAATCTTTAAGTGTGTGTGAGAGTGGAGCAATTTCTTCTCAAGCATGTGTGAAAGGGTATGAAATAAGTGTAATAGGGGTAATTTTAGGTTTGATATAGGGGGTCAATTGTGATATTTCAAGGAAATTGAATGCCTAAGTGTTTCAGAAAAGGAAAATGTAAGTTTATGTGTAAGTGTAAGCAACACAAGGGAGCATTTTAATTTTTCAATCATTCTCTTCATGTGAGAGGGCAATATTTTCAATCTTCCTAAGCGGGAGATACCATTAAGTCCCTATAGAGGGGCCCTTGTGGTCACTAATGTCCAAACCAGGATTGTAGTTGAAAGGTATAAGCTTCGGATGTTGATTTCTCAGGTTCATGGTTCTCAAGTGTTTGATCATATTATTCTAAGCATGCTGAAAAATCCATGAATGTACCATGAATCAAGTCAAATAAGCTTCCTTAGGACAGGCAAGTCTTTAAATAAACTCATGTAAGTGTGTGCAGTTGTAATCATAGAAAAGTTCCACTTTTGGTCGAAATTTCACCTTTCCTAGTAGACATAGTGTCACACCCCAGGGCGGCCGTCCCCGAGACGTGGCAAGTATATATATATGATATCAGTAATACGTACACGAAGTCAATAAATACACCACAATGTCAAAGGCGATAAAGCGAAATCAAGTAACTGACATCAAATACATACGAAAATAGCGGAAGCAAAACGACTAAGTCTGTGATTCAAAGATATATAACAGACCAGAGTACTCAATCAAACTGTCCTGTGAGAGCCAATATGTACTACAAAAGACAACATCAACCCATACACTGTGCCCAAGCACAAGTAGAAATACATACAAGAAGACGGGGGATGCTGAGGGCCTCTCACTCGCAAGATGTCTGACGTGAACGCTGTCTCCTACTGGAATCGCGTCTCAGGGAGCTCCTCCTTCTGATCCGGATCAGCGACAACTGGAGAAAACATATGCGAGGGGTGAGCCACACGCTCAGTGAATGGAACAATTCATGCATCACAACTCATATAACTTCCAATCATCATCAAAGTTATTTACCCTCACCCCGAGGGGTGACCTAAGTTATTGGGAGTAACTGTACTAATCCCTCACCCTCACCTCCGAAGGGTGACTCAGGCTCTTGGGAAGAGATTAGATTGTTCTAAGCCCTTGGTCCACCGGTAGCCCTTTCCCCGGGTAGCCTCTACCTGACATACTCCCACGATCAGTACACTCTCGACCGAAGCGATGGTACCTACAAATGGGAGCCCGGTGCCAGGACAGCGTTTCTAACGCCGGGAAGTTCCTACACGGATCCAACGAAGGGGAAAAACAATCTACGCTCGCGGATACGATCCTCTTGGATCCGTTGTCACCGGTTACTAAACACCGATACGGAAATGAATTCTCAAGAATTCCCTCCAGGGCGCATAACTCAGATGCGGGGAAATTTTGTCATTCGTAACATCAATATTTCGGTATGACCCCACAGGTGGTCATACGTTTGCTTATTAACAATATGCAAGAATACATGGCCTAAGCATGCGCTAAACACTTAAAAAGGAACAATATTAATCCTGGAAGCATCATAAATTAGTCAATATAATAAGACATGATTTATCTAAGGTATGCTTATCTTATGCAACCACATATGTATAAGTTTAATAAAGTTAAACTAGGTGGGGACATGTCTAGGTCGGGGTTATGTTAGTCATGATATCTAGGCAAGGATGACTTTCATACACTATACAATGGATGCATAATACCTAGCATACTACATACGACATGACATGGTTGCAATCTTAACGAAACAGGCATTTACATAAACATTTATACAATATACAACATGTTATATGTAGTTATGGTACCCCAGGGGAGGGCGATGCACTCCAACGTGCATCGAACGCCTCCCAACTGGTTTGGATTGACCCACTCACCGCAACCTGGATCGTTGCGTGGTCGCTCGCCAAGATCTGCAAGACAAGGGTATAAAATAGGGTGAGTATAGCCACATAAAACATCCATACTTAGGCAAAAACGGAGCGGGAGGGCAAAGACACGCGCACATACGAGCTTGCACGCGCATATGCACGCATGCCCGAGCCCCCAGCACCCATCCCAGCCTCCCGGCACCCCCCGCGCACAGCCCCGCGCGCGCACGCACGCACGCGCGCCCCGCGCCCCTGGCGCCCTCCCTGCGCGCCCAGACAGACTCCCGCGCCCGCACGCGCCCCTCGCGCGCGCCCGCAGACGTCCCGCGCCCGCACGCGCACGGTCGCGCGTACGCACGCGCCTACTGACCCCCCGTGCACAGGTGCGCGCGCGCCTGCGCGTCCGCCAGAACCCGCCAGCCCCTGCCTGCGCGCACGCCTGCGCGCGCACGCGCGCGAACAGAGCCGCACGCGCGCCCGAACCATCTGAACCCCTCACCAGCCCCTCCCACACCCCCAAACCCACCCAACCAGCATGCAAGACATCCCCACCCACCCTAACAACAAGAAAACACAAAGTTATGGGAGGAGGAGACCTTACCAAGGGAGGGGAAGAAAAGGGAGGTTCTTCGGGGGCCCTTGGCGCACCGAAACCACCCCAAATCAGCACCACCAGCACCAGCACCTCCCCAGCCACACTTCAGCCTCGAATGGCTGAAAACAGGGGGGGGAGCATGAGAGAAGAGAAGGAAAGAAGAAATAACAACAACAACAACCAACAACACCTTTGTGTGCTCCCAAGCTTCTTGATCCTCTTCTTCCTTGTCTTTCACAACAAAAAAAAACACCCAAAACTCATAAACAAGAGGGCTGGAGAGGGAGAGGAAGAGAGAGACGTGAGAGGTAGAGAGTGAGGAAGAGTGAGTGAAAATCTCACTTTTGGGGGGGTGAGGAGAAGAGAAAAAGGGGGAGGTCACTTTAGACCTAAAATCACCCTCACACACCACAAATAACCAAAGGTTCCTTCATAACTAAGCAAAGGGGGGGTGAGCATACCCAAGGTCACCACATTCTCATAAATATCTAATCACTATTCCACCTAACAAAGCAGTTTCGAAGAAAAACCCGGATGCGGTTCGGAACTGCATATTTTCCAAAACGTTACCGGAATTCGATGAAATTTTTATGGGTAGTAGAGAACGGTACCAGGACCCATAATATGCAGTTAGATTTTCAATCGGAGTTCTCTAGCTCACGCAGATGGCTAAAAAGCCAAAATTTTAGCAGTTCCGATCGAAAAAGAAAATTTCGAAAATGGCCAGAATTGACCCAAAGGTTACCCATAGGCTAAAAAGTGACACATATATAACATTCTTCCCCCCTTAGGAAATTTTGTCCACAAAATTTAATACAAAAACATCTAAGAAGGAAAAAGATGTGGATATGCGTCACGCATGGCGTCCTCGCGCTCCCAAGTGGCCTCGGCACCAGAACGGTGCTGCCATCGCACCTTAACCAGCTGGACGGTCTTGGTGCGGAGCCTCTTCTCGCGCCGGTCCAGGATCTCGATCGGCTGCTCCACGAATGACAAGTCCGGCTCGAAGACAAGCGGCTCGAACGGGATGACGTGGGTAGGATCGTGGACGTAACGCCTCAGCTGCGAGACATGGAAGACGTCATGGGCCTGAGCCAGCTGTGGGGGCAAGGCTAGGCGATAGGCCACCTCCCCAATCCGCTCCAGAATGAGGAACGGGCCAATAAAACGCGGACTCAGCTTGCCCCGCACACCGAATCGGAAGATGCCCTTTGACGGGGACACCTTCAGAAAGACATGGTCACCAACCTCGAAGGCGAGCTCACGGCGACGGCGATCAGCGTAGCTCTTCTGACGGCTCTGAGCAGTACGGATACGCTCACGAATCGTCTTGACCTTCTCTGAGGTCAGGCGGACGATCTCTGGCCCCTCCAACTGGCGCTCTCCGACCTCATCCCAACACAAGGGAGACCTACAGCTGCGGCCATAGAGTGCCTCATAAGGTGCCATCCGAATACTCGAGTGGTAGCTGTTGTTGTAGGCAAACTCCACCAACGGAAGGTGCCTCTCCCAACTACCCCCGAAGTCAAGGATGCAGGCCCGCAACATGTCCTCCAAGGTCTGAATCGTCCTCTCCGACTGGCCATCGGTCTGCGGATGAAAAGCGGTACTGAAGTGGAGGTTCGTACCAAGGGCGTGCTGGAGGCTACGCCAGAACCTCGAAGTGAACCTCGCATCTCTATCTGAAACGATGCTGACCGGAGTGCCGTGGAGACGAACGATCTCGGAGACAAACAACTGCGCCAGGGTGTCCAGGGAATCGGTGAGTCGGATGGGGAAAAATGGGCGGACTTGGTCAGTCGGTCGACGATCACCCAGATGGCATCGCGACCCGAACGTGACCTCGGCAGACCCGAAACAAAGTCCATAGTAATATGCTCCCACTTCCACTGCGGAATCTCCATGGACTGCAGCTTCCCCGCAGGACGCTGATGCTCCGACTTCACCTGCTGGCATACCAAGCAACGGGCAACGAAACGGCCAACATCCGCCTTCATCCCGCGCCACCAGTAGCCACGACGAAGGCCCCTGTACATTTTCGTGCCACCCGGATGCACTGTGTATCTCGAGCGATGGGCCTCGTCCAAGATCTTCTGCTTCAGCTCTGCGTCGTCAGGAATACATACCCGGCCTCTGAACCGCAGGATCCCATCCTCATGAATCTGGTAGTCCGGTCGCTCGCCCCGGGCGACGCCTTCAGAAAGGACCAGAAAGTGCGGATCCCGCCCCTGTGCCGTGCGGATCTCGTCGAGGAGAACAGGCTGCACCACCAACCTGGCTAGAAAGCCACTAGTAGGCGTCTCCCGAACACTGATCCAGCAAGCGGCCTCCTCCAGAAGCCTCCAATGACGCACCGCCAAGTGGGCAGCCATGCCCAAAGGCTGCCTACTGAGAGCATCTGCCACGACATTCGCCTTACCCGGATGATAAGCGATGTCGCAATCATAGTCCTTCAGGAACTCGACCCAACGTCTCTGTCGCATGTTGAGTTCCGGCTGGGACTGCAGATAAGTCAGGCTCTTGTGATCCGTGAAGAGCTCAAACTCCTCGCCATAGAGGTAGTGCCTCCAAATCTTCAGCGCGAAGATGATCGCCGCTAACTCCAGGTCATGGGTGGGGTAATTCTGCTCATGGGGCTTCAACTGACGCGACGCGTAAGCAATAACCTTACCGTTCTGCATCAGGACGCAACCCAAACCCAGTCGTGACGCATCAGAGTAGACTGCGAATCCGCCACTCCCTGACGGAATGGTAAGAACGGGCGCTGAGGTGAGTCTCCGCTTCAACTCCTGGAAGCTCTCCTCGCAAGATGGGGACCACTCGAACCGGACATCCTTCCGAGTGAGGCGGGTCAGAGGAACGGCTATCTTCGAGAAACCCTCTACAAACCTCCGATAATAGCCTGCCAAACCCAGGAAGCTCCGAATCTCGGTGGGGTTTGACGGTCGCCGCCAATTCGACACGGCAAGCGTCTTCTCCGGGTCCACAGATATACCCTCACCGGAAATAACATGGCCAAGGAAGGCCACACGCTCCAACCAGAACTCGCACTTACTGTACTTGGCGAACAACTGATGTCGGGCCAAGGTCTCCAAGACAGTGCGAAGATGGTCAGCGTGCTCCTCAAGACTCCTCGAGTACACCAGAATATCGTCAATGAAGACTACTACAAAGGAGTCGAGGAAGGGTCGAAATACCCGGTTCATCAGATCCATGAAGGCTGCCGGCGCATTCGTCAACCCAAACGGCAGTACTCGAAACTCGTAGTGCCCGTAACGGGTGCGAAAGGCCGTCTTCGGAATATCCGACTCCCGGATCTTCAGCTGATAGTAGCCCGAACGGAGATCGATCTTAGAGAAGACACGCGCTCCCTGGAGCTGGTCAAACAGATCGTCAATCCGCGGTAAGGGGTACTTGTTCTTCACGGTCCGCTTGTTCAGCTGTCTGTAATCAATACAAAGTCGCAGCGAACCGTCCTTCTTCCGGACAAACAAGACAGGGGCTCCCCACGGAGAAACACTCGGACGTGCAAACCCCTTTTCAAGCAACTCCTCCAGCTGCTCCTTCAGCACCTTCAACTCTGCTGGGGCCATCCGGTACGGAGCCCTCGAAATCGGCTCGGTCCCCGGAATTAGATCAATCTCAAACTCGATCGCGCGATCCGGTGGTAGACCCGGAAGATCATCGGGAAAAACCTCCGGATATTCCGCCACGACCGGAGTCTGACTGATATCTGCCCGCAGTGGTGCATCCTCCTCAGCGACGTACGCCAGAAAACCCTCGCATCCACCCTGTAAGAGTCTCCAGGCCTGGATGGACGACACGAACCCCAAAGGAGCTATGTCCCGATCCCCTACGAACTGGAAAGACCTCTGGCCTGGGATGCGGAAAGACACCGATTTAGCAAAACAATCGATGCTGGCGTGACTAGCAGAGAGCCAATCCATTCCCAGGATGGCATCAAAGTCCGACATGGCGAGCTCGATCAACTCCACCGGAAACTCGTGCTCCTCAATCGCCACAGAACAACCCCGGTACGCAAAACGAAGGAGAATACGGTCTCCGACAGGCAGTGATATCTCCAGCAAGGCATCAAGAGGGACCGACACCACACCCATCCGTCTCGCGAAAACGGGAGACACGAACGAGTGTGTGGCCCCGGAATCAAATAGCACATAAGCAGGAAGCTGGGAGATCAGAACAATACCTCGGACGACGCTACCCGAAGCCTGAGCCTCCTCGGCCGTAAGTGCTGCCACACGCCCCCGAACAAGCTGTGGCTGAGGAGCAGGGGCACGCCCCACTGGCTGCACTGGCTGCTTCCCCTTGTCAACCCGGCCGGTCTGTGGCTGCTGTGGCTGCTGATGCTGGCGCGGATGCTGCAGCTGTGGCTGCTGATGCTGGCGCGGATACTGCATCTGTGGCTGCTGATACTGGCGTGGCTGCTGCGGCTGTGGCTGCTGATGAGGCACAGGAGGGCGACCAGCATCGGGGCAAGCATAGGCGAGATGCCCGGCCCGATTGCAGTGGTAGCAACGTCGCGTCTCCGGTCGCCTGGCCTGGGATGGAATGGCAGCAATGGGTGCAGGACCCCGCACTGGCATCACATCGACTGGAGTAGTGGCGGTCGCTGACTGATCAAAGCGCGCTCGCTTGTTCTTGCGACGCCCCAAATCCTGACTCCTGGGTGGCTTCTGATCCTCAAACGGAATAATAGCTGAGGAGAGCCCAAGATCACGCTCGACTGTCCTCGCCCGAGACACCAGGTCGGTATATCTCGAGAGAGCCTCCGAGGAAACATGCACCCTGATGGCGCTATTGAGACCCATCTCAAACCGACGGCATCTCGTCTCCTCGTCCACCACCAAGGCTGGGGCAAACCGAGAGAGCCTCATGAAACGTGTGGAGTAGTCCGACACTGACATGGTACCCTGCGTCAGCTGCTCGAACTCCCGCATCACGATCTGCCGCGTCGAGAATGGGAAGTACTCCGCCAAGAAGTGGTTCCGGAACCCGGCCCAGGGGAGTCGCTCCACACCCTCCGGAATGTCCACAGATCGGGTGGCCCACCAGTCAGCGGCGCTACCCTTCAACATGAACGTGGCCAATGAAACACGCTGTCGGTCGGTGCAGTGCATGGTCGAGAAGATCTTATCTACCTCCATCAACCAACGCTCAGGGGCAAGGGGGTCCCTCGTCGAGCCATGGAACTCAGGAGGATGAAGCTTCAAAAAGGCGGTGAGGCCGGTCTGATGCACACGGGCCGCTGCCTCTAGCTCCTCCTCCCTCTGCTCGGGTCCATGGGCTCCGACTGCAGGAATCTCCGCTGGTACAGGGGGTACATCTGGCACCACGGGTGGATCTGCTGCTAAGGGTACCTGCGGAGCCGCCTCGCGGGCTGCCCGCAGTTCCTGGATCTCTCGCGCCTGCTCAGCCAGCGCTCTCGTCTGAGCCTCTAGCACTCTCGTCTGAGTCTCCAGAAGGTCCGCTATCCGAGCGTAAGCACGCTCCCATGCAGGAGGCTCCTGCGCAGGTCCTGGCCCAACAGCTGAGGACCTCTCAGTAGACTCCTCGTCTTCGGCAGGTCTGGAATCCACCGAAGCCCGAGGGCGACCACGTCGACGTATCAATCCTCGAGGAGGCATATCAGCAACCTAAAGAACCAGCACTAGGATCAGGATACTCATATAGAAATCCTAGGACTCATCTCTAACAAGAAACAATTGGCTTGACAGGACCAGGCTCTGATACCAACTTTTGTCACACCCCAGGGCGGCCGTCCCCGAGACGTGGCAAGTATATATATATGATATCAGTAATACGTACACGAAGTCAATAAATACACCACAATGTCAAAGGCGATAAAGCGAAATCAAGTAACTGACATCAAATACATACGAAAATAGCGGAAGCAAAACGACTAAGTCTGTGATTCAAAGATATATAACAGACCAGAGTACTCAATCAAACTGTCCTGTGAGAGCCAATATGTACTACAAAAGACAACATCAACCCATACACTGTGCCCAAGCACAAGTAGAAATACATACAAGAAGACGGGGGATGCTGAGGGCCTCTCACTCGCAAGATGTCTGACGTGAACGCTGTCTCCTACTGGAATCGCGTCTCAGGGAGCTCCTCCTTCTGATCCGGATCAGCGACAACTGGAGAAAACATATGCGAGGGGTGAGCCACACGCTCAGTGAATGGAACAATTCATGCATCACAACTCATATAACTTCCAATCATCATCAAAGTTATTTACCCTCACCCCGAAGGGTGACCTAAGTTATTGGGAGTAACTGTACTAATCCCTCACCCTCACCTCCGAAGGGTGACTCAGGCTCTTGGGAAGAGATTAGATTGTTCTAAGCCCTTGGTCCACCGGTAGCCCTTTCCCCGGGTAGCCTCTACCTGACATACTCCCACGATCAGTACACTCTCGACCGAAGCGATGGTACCTACAAATGGGAGCCCGGTGCCAGGACAGCGTTTCCAACGCCGGGAAGTTCCTACACGGATCCAACGAAGGGGAAAAACAATCTACGCTCGCGGATACGATCCTCTTGGATCCGTTGTCACCGGTTACTAAACACCGATACGGAAATGAATTCTCAAGAATTCCCTCCAGGGCGCATAACTCAGATGCGGGGAAAATTTTGTCATTCGTAACATCAATATTTCGGTATGACCCCACAGGTGGTCATACGTTTGCTTATTAACAATATGCAAGAATACATGGCCTAAGCATGCGCTAAACACTTAAAAAGGAACAATATTAATCCTGGAAGCATCATAAATTAGTCAATATAATAAGACATGATTTATCTAAGGTATGCTTATCTTATGCAACCACATATGTATAAGTTTAATAAAGTTAAACTAGGTGGGGACATGTCTAGGTCGGGGTTATGTTAGTCATGATATCTAGGCAAGGATGACTTTCATACACTATACAATGGATGCATAATACCTAGCATACTACATACGACATGACATGGTTGCAATCTTAACGAAACAGGCATTTACATAAACATTTATACAATATACAACATGTTATATGTAGTTATGGTACCCCAGGGGAGGGCGATGCACTCCAACGTGCATCGAACGCCTCCCAACTGGTTTGGATTGACCCACTCACCGCAACCTGGATCGTTGCGTGGTCGCTCGCCAAGATCTGCAAGACAAGGGTATAAAATAGGGTGAGTATAGCCACATAAAACATCCATACTTAGGCAAAAACGGAGCGGGAGGGCAAAGACACGCGCACATACGAGCTTGCACGCGCATATGCACGCATGCCCGAGCCCCCAGCACCCATCCCAGCCTCCCGGCACCCCCCGCGCACAGCCCCGCGCGCGCACGCACGCACGCGCGCCCCGCGCCCCTGGCGCCCTCCCCGCGCGCCCAGACAGACTCCCGCGCCCGCACGCGCCCCTCGCGCGCGCCCGCAGACGTCCCGCGCCCGCACGCGCACGGTCGCGCGTACGCACGCGCCTACTGACCCCCCGTGCACAGGTGCGCGCGCGCCTGCGCGTCCGCCAGAACCCGCCAGCCCCTGCCTGCGCGCACGCCTGCGCGCGCACGCGCGCGAACAGAGCCGCACGCGCGCCCGAACCATCTGAACCCCTCACCAGCCCCTCCCACACCCCCAAACCCACCCAACCAGCTTGCAAGACATCCCCACCCACCCTAACAACAAGAAAACACAAAGTTATGGGAGGAGGAGACCTTACCAAGGGAGGGGAAGAAAAGGGAGGTTCTTCGGGGGCCCTTGGCGCACCGAAACCACCCCAAATCAGCACCACCAGCACCAGCACCTCCCCAGCCACACTTCAGCCTCGAATGGCTGAAAACAGGGGGGGGGGGAGCATGAGAGAAGAGAAGGAAAGAAGAAATAACAACAACAACAACCAACAACACCTTTGTGTGCTCCCAAGCTTCTTGATCCTCTTCTTCCTTGTCTTTCACAACAAAAAAAAACACCCAAAACTCATAAACAAGAGGGCTGGAGAGGGAGAGGAAGAGAGAGACGTGAGAGGTAGAGAGTGAGGAAGAGTGAGTGAAAATCTCACTTTTGGGGGGGTGAGGAGAAGAGAAAAAGGGGGAGGTCACTTTAGACCTAAAATCACCCTCACACACCACAAATAACCAAAGGTTCCTTCATAACTAAGCAAAGGGGGGGTGAGCATACCCAAGGTCACCACATTCTCATAAATATCTAATCACTATTCCACCTAACAAAGCAGTTTCGAAGAAAAACCCGGATGCGGTTCGGAACTGCATATTTTCCAAAACGTTACCGGAATTCGATGAAATTTTTATGGGTAGTAGAGAACGGTACCAGGACCCATAATATGCAGTTAGATTTTCAATCGGAGTTCTCTAGCTTACGCAGATGGCTAAAAAGCCAAAATTTTAGCAGTTCCGATCGAAAAAGAAAATTTCGAAAATGGTCAGAATTGACCCAAAGGTTACCCATAGGCTAAAAAGTGACACATATATAACACATAGTTCAATTTCAAAACTCCATTGCAAAAATAAAAGGTGAGGGGGGAATGGGGTAAGAGTAATATCTTCCTTTTAGACAATATTTAGAATTGTCCCAGTCTAGCATATGTCCTACTTTCTAGGTCCCTCTAGCTTTCTTCTCTTTACCACTTCTTTATTTTAGTGGAAAGTACAATCCGCTTGTTCGGATCTGTACTAGTATAGCTGTTTGTTTAGCGTATACTGTGTGTAAAGGCGTGAAAGCCTGCTAAAGTAGAGAGTTTAACCCGTTCACTTGGGTGTTATTTTTCTTTGGTTGGCCTCTCATTGCCTCATTTTTTTTATTTGAGGGGGGGAGGCTCTTCTATTTTTCACCCTGATTCTTTTCATGCTTCCTCTCTATAAGTGTTTATATAGTGCCAGAGCCAGTTTTGAGACATATGCTAGGTCCAGGTAACTCCTCATTATGATATTGGGTTAATACGAGTAGTGGCGGAAATAAGGGAGGGATGCTTTGGGGTTTTTAAAATTATCCGAGTCTACGGGGTAGGCAATTTCTCTTCTATCAATTGAACCGATTCTTAAGTCATATGTGTGTGAAGGAAGTGGCATGATTGGCGGATATGAGTTTAAATAACTACAAGTTTATCTTTGGGAGTCTTATATTTCTATCATCAAGTGCTAAATGCTGGAAATTGCAGGAAGGAAGAATAATATTTCTCAAGTATTGAAATTTGTACGCATAGAATTTCTTTAGATAAAGTTCATTCCAGGAACCTGAAACCTCGACTCCTTCGGCGTCTACCAAGCGGTAGGCATTCCTAAAGTAGGCATGGGTGATCACATAGGGTCCTTCCCTTGTGGATTGCAGCTTCCCTCTTGGGTGGGGGTGTCTTGATGGCATGATCTGCTTGAGTACTAACTCCCTGATTTTGAACTTTCTTTCTATTACCTTCTTTTCAAATTCCCTTGCCACCCTTCACGTAGGCCTGGACGTGGTCTACCGCTCTTAATCTCTCTCTCTTTTTCTCTCTTTTTTTTGTTTGTGGTGTTGTGTTATATATTTCTTTGAAAGCATGTAAACAGATATATGCAGGTGGTTCAAAAAGGGCATGAATTGGTAATCGAATCTTTTGTTTTGAGGAAAATAGGCGAATAAAGCTGGTAAAACATTTTTGTTCATGCTAATAAGGTTTGTAAACACTTTTTTTTGTTTTTTGAAAAACATGGGAATAAAGCTTGTAAAACATTTTGTTTTTTAAGGCAAGCATGGAAATAGAGCTTGTAAAATATTTTTGAAAAATAAGGTTTGTAAACAAAACTTTTGATTTTTGAAAAGACATGGAAACAAAGTCTGTAAACAATGCTTGTTTTAGAAAGTATGGAAATAGAGTTTGTAAAACATTTTATTTGGAAAGTATGGAAATAGAGTTTGTAAAACTTTTTTTTCGGAAGACATGGAAACTAAGTTGTAAAACATTTTTTTTGTGTTTAGGAAACTAAGTTTGTAAAAAACCTTTTTGTATTTGGAAAGGATATGTAAAACATTTTCGTTTTGGAAAACATGGAAACTAAGTTGTAAAGGATGCTAAAGATGATAGATGAATATTTTGATTTTGTTGGTTTTTTTTTTGAAAGCCTAAAACAAATATATACATGATGATGAAAGCGAAGACAGGTAAATAAATGTTTTAATTTTTGATTTTTTGAAAGCCTGAAACAAATATGTACAGGTTTAGACTAATGAGGGGGCTTACCTGGGGGGATCAGTTCCCAGTTCCTGGACTTGCGCCGCTTCTTCGAGTCGGCTCCTTTTCGACGGCCGGCTGATGTCCGGTGGGGGTTCCCTATTCCGGAATTCCCCCTCCCTGAGTCACTTCAGGGGCCTCCCTTGCTGAAGCAGTTCTTCATCAGTGGAGCCTGGTTGCCGACATGCGAGCACCTCTAGCTGGATGCGCATGGCACAAATGCTCCAATTTCAGACCCGTGCCCCGTTGAAGTGCGCTTCTCCCCAAATAGATATCACTCCTTTGTGGTACGGAAAGTGAAGGCATTGGTGTCGGGTGGATGAAATGGCCTCCATGCTGTCGAGCCATGTTCTTCCAACGATTAGTGGGTGGGGTGATCGGATGTCCATCACAATGCAGTTGATGATGGTGGAGACTGGGCTGATTTTTAGTGGGAGCGTGACCTGTCCGCAAGCATTATTGCGTGTGCTGTCGAAGGCGTTGATAAATTCGTCCGAGGATTCCACCCTAGGGACCCTGCCTTCTAGCTTCTGGTAGGCGGAGTATGTAAGGACATTAGTTTCCACTCCCGTATCGATGAGAATATGCTTGAATTCTCTTCCTCTGAGTGTGGCAGTGATTGCGAGGGGTGCGGAGCGTGCTCTACTTTTTGCGACTTCATGGGGGAGGAAGGCAATCAGATTGGGCTCCATGTGATTGTTCACTGAGTTCATGATCCCGACCGTCTCCTCCGAGGGATAGTTTCTGTTATAGGGGGATCCAGGTGGGCTATCACCCCTGTCTTCGGCTCCTGGGCGTAGGGTTAGTGTGAACATGTTGTGCAGTGCCCAGCTGTCTTCATTCTCATACTGGAGGCGTGTCTCTCCCCAAATTGCTAGCACATGGCCCATGAATGGCAGCCGGAGGCATTGGTGTCGGGGGGAGCAGATGGCCTAGATGTTGTCCAGCCATGGTCGTCCTAGCATCAGGGGGGTACCGGATGTCGATGTCGGCCACGAATCATGCCACCTCGCAGATCAGGGGGCTGACAGTTAGCTCGAATACTCCGGGGCCACGGAGAATCTTCCTGGTATGATTGAAAGCTTGAATAGTAGAGTGGGCCAGTTGGACGGGAGGGCAGCCTAGTCCAGGTATCTTCTGGTAGGTGGAGGATGTCATTATATTCATCCCTGACCCCGGGTCAACGAAGATGTTGTTTAGCCGCAACATCTGAAGCCGTCCGCGGATGTGTAATGGGTATATCCGTAGTCTTGAGTCCGGGAGGTCTTCATCAGTAAAAAATATGGTCATCGGGTGGCAAGGGCCATCGACAGTGTCGGTACTCTTGGAGGACCCGTTGTCATCCAGATGCAGATCATCCGAAGTACATTCCCCTTGTGTGGGTCCTTTGCTTGCTCCTTCGGGAACCTCCTCAAAGGGTTCCTCTTCTTCAACTTCTCCCAGGTTGCTTAGCCCGCTTTCATCGGACTCCGCGTTGATGCTCGTGGGTAGGGCGAGGATTGCTTGTTGTTCTTCACCATAGAGTATGGCAAGGTCGTGATCATCGAGGTTCAGCTGAAAAGGTTCGTCTTCCCCTCCCTCCTCGGTCTCTTCGGAGAGACTGCCATCAGTGACGTCTCCCGAGCTGTTTGGCTCTGGCGGTGGTTGTCTCCCCCTCCTGATCATGTTAATAGTTCGGGCTCCAGAGGTGGAGGCTTGATAGTGACCTAACAGTGGGTCAGTAAATATGCCAAGTGGCTTGGATGCTTGGGAACTGCCCTGGCTTAAGTGGCTTTTGATCATGGCCCAATCAAGGCTCCTGTCATCGTTCAAATCATAAATAAAATCCTGAAAAACAATGCATTGTTTTATGGTATGCCCATGCTGTTGGTGATATTGACAGTAACACATCCTACTGGCCCGGGGGAGTGGAGGCTTAGCAGCTGGGAGAGAGATACTATTAGTGTTCATTAGCACCCTAAAAATCCTAGTTAATGTTTCAGGGAGGGGAGGGTAAGAATCCCTCTTTCCCATTCGTCTCTGGTTATAGGATGTTGGAGGGAAAACCTCATTATAAGCACTTTGTGTAGGCTGCCTAGAACTTAGGTTTTGGTTCCTCAAGAGAGTGGAATAGAAAGGGGTCCTATGCTGGCCTTGTCTTGAAATTATGGGGCTTTGGACTAGGGAACTTTGGATTACCGGGTTTTGTTGTGTCGGCACGGGGACGGGTACTGATCGAGGTATAAAATTTTGATTAATTTGCCAAGGTGGCGCATATCCGGACGAACTGCAAGTGTATTGTCTTGGAGCTGCTCCTCGATCAAGAACTCGTGCTCCGTTCGGGTAGAGTGCCGAAACTTGTGTAATCCCCTCTACCGTGGGGGTGCGTGCCTTACGTGGCGGTTGTCCAACCCTATGACTGATAGGTAAGGACTGGGTCTGGACTACTGGGGCTGCACAATGAAAAATCCTGTTGTGGTGGTCAATCAGAAGCTGATATGTAGTACAGTCTTCGTACGAAAGGCTCGTACGAAGTTTTGGACTCAGACTCTGCAATATCATGTCAATTTCTTGACATTTCATGAATTGCATGTTATATATGTGTCACTTGTTAGCCTATGGGTCACTGTTATGTCATTTCTGGCCATTTTCCAATTTTTCTTTTTTTGATCGGAGTCGTTAAAATTTTAGTTTTTAGCTATTTGTGTGAGTTAGAGTACTCCGATTGGAAATGTAACTGATATTATGGGTCCTTGTACCATTTAGTACTACCCGTAAAAATTTTATTGAATTCCAGTAACGTTTTAAAAATTATGCAGTTCCGAACCGTATCCGGGTTTTGGTCGTTACTGGTTTTGTGGGAGGAATAGTGTTGGGATATTTTGGTGTCTAGGGTGACCTTAGGTAACCTTACCCCCCTTGCTTAGTGAGTAAGAAAACTATGGCTATTTGGTGTGTGTGTGTGTGTGGGTGAGATTAGGGTTATACTCACCTCCCCATTTTCCGTTCCAATCACCCCTCCCCCCAAAAGTGAGTCTTGCTCTCACTTTCTCTTCTTTTCCACCCTCAACGTCTCCCTGTCCCTCAGCTGCTGTGTGTGTGTGTGTGTGTGCTTTGAAGTGGAGAACAAGGTGTAGAAGAAGCACAAATAGGTGTGTATATGTGTTGATTGTTGTGGTCGTTGATTCCCTTCTCTATGGCTCCCTCTCAAGCTCCCTTCGCCCTGTTTTTCAGCCATTAAGGGCTGGTGGAGAGGCTGTTGGAGGAGGAGGTGGTGGTGGTAGAGGTGGTCGTGGGCAAATCGAGGGCCCCAAACCTCCCCTTTTCCTTTCCCCTCCCTTGGTAAGCATTCTCCCTTCCTTTTCTTTGGTTTCTTGATGGTAGGGGCTGCAAGTGAGGTCATGCATGCCATGTTTATGGGTTGGGGTGTGTGAGAGGGTAGGGGAGGGGCTAAGACAGCTCTGGGCATGCGTGCAGACGCGCGCGCAGGGGGTCACTGGTGCGCGCAGTCAGACGCGTGGGAGTGGTTTGCGGGCGCAGTAGGGGGCGTTGGCGGGCGCATGCGCGTGGGCGTGCGCGAGCATGCGCACGAGCGGGGCTGGGTGTCTGGGCGCGCGGCTGGGCACCAGCGGGTGCAGAGGCGCATGCGCGCGTGCATGCACATGCATACACATGCGGGGCCACGCATGCGGTGCCACTCAAACATGCGCGCGTTCGTGCGTGCTTGCATGCGTGCAAGCCCGTATGCGTGCATATCTGAGTCTTTGGCATTTCTGATTAATTTAAGTGTTTTTATGTAGTTATTCTCACCAATTTTGATGCCCTTGTCTTGCAGATCATGGAGAACGGTCACGCAACAACCCGGGTTGCGGTGAGAGGGTCGATCCAACCCAATTGGAGGCGTTTGATGCACGTAGACATGCATTGCCCTCCCCTGGGGCACCATAACTGCATATTAACATTGTTTGCATGTATATGTTATTTGCTTGTCTTGCTATGTTGCATCCATGTCATGTTAGAGATAATATGATATGATTATATATGCTAGTGTCATGCATAGGGACCCATGCTTGTCTATGCATCATGTCCATGCTAGCATAACATTGATTCCTACATGCCCCACTTAGCCTAAGCATGTCCTTATCCTATCTATGAAAAGCATAAGTGTAAGCATGCATGGCTTGGAAAATATTATAACCTTGTTATTATATTATTAAATGCTACCATGATTAATTCTTTAATTAATTGTATGTTGTATATTTATTTATACCTGTATAAGCCATGAATTTGGTCTAAATACAGTAGGGCGCCCATAAGGTAGATATTGCAGTCATGGAGAGGCTACCAGGTAGAGAGGCCCCATGGGAGAGGCTACCGGATAACGAATGGTGTAGGAATAGTCAACCTTATCCCTAAAGTCCTATGTCACCCTGTGGGTGTGAATGTGCGGGAGTGGTGGGCTCGGATTGATACTCGACCCACCAGTATAAGTAGTGTTTCCATCTGTTGGAACTTAACTTACTTGAAATGTTAATATGAGTTGTGTTGCATGGATCGTTCCATTCACTGAGCGTGTGGCTCATCCCTCGCATATATTTTTTTCCTCCAGTTGTCGCTGAGTCGGATCTGAGGGAGGAGCTCCCCTAGGCGCAGTACCAATAGTAGGGTAGCGTTCGTGTTTTGTGTCTTGCGAGCGAGAGGCCATCAGCATCCCCCTTTTTCCTTGTATGTATTGTTACTCGTGCTTGTGCACAATACTTGTATGTTGATGTTTTTTGTTTTACTGGCTCTGACAGGACAGTTGATTATGTACTCTGGTCTCTAATATGTCTTTGAATTACAGACTTAGTCGTTTAAGCTTCCACTACATGTATATATATTATGTCAGCTACATTGTAATTGATTTACTGCCTTGGATGTTGTGTTAGAGTCTTCATTGACCTCGTGTATGGATTGCTGATATTATATATATTTGTCACATCTCGGGGACGGCCGCCCTGGGACATGACATTGCAGGCCGGTCTGGTGGACATGTGTGCGCCACCGAGACACGTATTGTTCAAATTCCCCCCTAGGTCTTATTCTCTCTATGGTTAAATTAGAAATAGGGGGGATTCTGATCCTTTGGTAACCGTAGCGGCATAAGAACTTCTCGCTTATAGCTGAGAAGTTCGACAAGTGGTTACACGGAGGGTGGAAAACCATTGTAGTGCTTCTCCTTCCAATGATTTCTGGAAGAGGAAGACTAGCAGAGGTTAATTATCTAGAAACGGTCGAGTGTCTAGATAAAAAGCAGCTAGAAGGATGTCTGGGTCTCCACGACCGTTATACGGGCGGAATTTGGGGATTTTGAATCCCTCTGGTAAGTGGACTGACGGGATTTGTCTCAGGTTGTGTAGAGACATGTGCTTTGGGGCGGAGGGACCAGTCTTAGAGAGGATTCTCTGGATTGTTTCATCTAACGTTTCTCCCCTGGGAGGGCTGCTTAGCGGTCCCGGGGTTGGGGTGGCCTGGTAAGGGCCCAGGGTAGAAACGGTCGGGAATATTGGATTTGCGGGGGAAAGGGGGGCGAACGAAAAGACGCTTGGATTGACCGAGCAGCTGGGTGTGGACGGGGTTTTGGGAGTAGCCTTGGGGGTTTCAACAGGGACTTCCTGTCTCAAGGTCTTGACTCGGTGGTAATCAGTGAGGTCATGGAACATGTCCTCCACTGATTGGTACCCTAGACTAGCCATCCTTTCCTCGAGATGGCTAAGGAACTGTGTGGCCTGACCCTCTTGGGTGATTCTCTCCTCTAGTATCTCCTCCTCTTGGTGGGATTCCATGACGCAAGTGAGGAATGATTTAATGGTGGGAATGGATGTAGATAGAAAGCAGTAAATAAAGCAGTAAAGGATTGCGCAGCTGTGTGCGGCTTACGAAAGTAGTAAAGATGTTGTAATGCAGAGTAGAGGAGGGTCTGACTAAAGGGGTGAGAAATTCTAGCTTCCCTAGGGGGTGGTAGCATTCTAGTCAAGCTTATAAAAGGAGGCAGAAGAGGATTTACCTTTGTTGTTTTTCATGAGGGGAGTCCCACCGTGATCGCCAGATTTGGGGGTATGAGATTTGTCAGGTGTTGAAAAATCTGTGTTTGAGTGTGTGGGGCGTCTTCGGGGATTCGGATCCGATACGCGCCTTGGCGGACTCGGTTACATCATCTCTCGGAAGGGTGGTGGGGTCTCATTCCTAGTTGAGGCGCCCGACAGCGGCTCAAGAGGATTCCAGTGTGTGTGTGATCGCCACCAGCTTTTTCAAAAAGCAGGAAAAGTGGGGTTGGATTTGATTGCCTACGTGGGGAAATTTGTGGGGTCTCCGCTCTGGGATGCGAATATACCATATACAGAGGTAAAAAATAGGTATCCTATTATGCTTTTGGCTTGGCTAGAGGAGTCTTGGGTCAAATGGGGTGTAGGTGAGGGGCGGCTGGTGGACTTGAGCCGTCGGGTATGGGGCGGCTAGTTTGGGTTAGCCATCTGGGGCCTGGGTCAACTTGGGTAGGAAATGGGTTTGGTTTTGGTAGAGATTAAACCTAGTTTAACCTGGGTTTTGGAGGGTGGATTGAGAGGGTGATTTTGTGTAGGGAATGGGTTTTTCTCTCACAAATGGGACTCTCTCTCTATCTAGGGATTTCAAGTGATGGAAAGTGTTGTGAATGTGAATGATCTCAAGTGGGAATGAAAATTAGGGATGTGTTAGAAAGGCTTGGGACCTCCTCTATTTATAGTAAAAAAGAGATGGGAGAGTGTCCAGTGGGTAATAGGATGAATTGGGTAATAGTGTGCTTGATTAGACCCCCCATTAATTCTCTGTTTTTCTGTCAGAGACCAGGTGAGGGGCGGCTAGTTGAAACTAGCCGCCTAGGATAGGGCGACTACTTCCTGGTAGCCGCCCCCATCATGACCTGCCAAACGTCCCATCTCTGACAAGTGGTGGCTTGAGTCGGTTACTTGGTTTGAACTGGTCAAGATGGGGTGGCCAAAGGTCACAACCCACCGCAATGATCAACATTTAATGCTGCTTTATGTCCCATCCAGGAAAGCGGTTTGGGGTTGGTCAGGGGGGCAGCTAGTGGAAACTAGCCACCCGGGATAGGGCAGCTAGTTAAGGTTAGCCGCCCCTTTCCAGGGTCCTAGATTTCTAACTGTTCGGGTCAGGGTTTCTTGGTTTTGGTTTCTTTTAAGATGGTCTTCTATTTGATGTCCAAAAGTGGGTTATTTCTTAGTGTTATTTGAAGTATTTTCATCTTTCTGGACAATCAAAATTGGGGTTTCTACAGCATCATGTAGACAGTATGAGATTGTGGTTATTCCCCTAAAGAGATGCATTCCGTTTTATTGCTATATTTGTGAAAGCTATATTCTGTTGGTTCGAATATTTGAAATTTACTCTGAAGGTTTTATTATTATTATTATTATTATTATTATTATTATTATTATTATTATTATTATTGGGACGCTAAGGTCTATTCACTGAGCGTGTGGTAGCTCACCCCTCTTTTTCCAACCTTTCAGAGTAGCCATTTGCGATCGTCGTTCGTGGTGGGCGTTGGCGATTTAGTTCTTGTTTATTCCGTTGCATCATAGGTGTTTGAATAAGCCTTCTTCTTGGCATGTGGTGGGCATCCTTAGCTTTATTAGCAAAACCAGAGGATGTCTTTTTTAGCAAATAAAGTATTTGTGTGTAATCATTCGCTTTAAGAATGAATTATTGATTTCCTGTGGTTGGTTTATATTTAAACTTACGTGATTTGAGTTATTATATTAAACTATGAATTAGGAAATTGTGATTGAAGTGACGCACCGTATCACATGTCTTAATAGAGGATAATGGGTACAGGGGCGTTACAATTTTGACGTTGTTGTGTCACTTGAAAATCTCAGTTTGCAGAAGCCCCAGTTCAATAGAAATCTGTCAACCTGATCGATTCCATATGACATTAAACAATCAACTCTACACTATGTAGTTCGATCAGTACATTCCCTAGATGTGTACCGCGGTACGCATCGGTAGCACCTACAAGTGGTGGCACCCTACAGGACAGCTTCTATGTCGGGTAGCTTCGACTCATGACGATGTCAGGAGGAAGCACCTTGCGTTTGCAATGCGAACCCTATGGGAAAGCCAACTACCCTTGGTACTCACACACATATATCGATGATATCGAATACTCTTGTATTCCCACACGGAGGCGTCACTCGAACGCGAGGACTATCTCTACACTCGTGTAGAAAAGCCAGGGGCATAACCCAATAGGCGGTTCAGACACACGCCTAGCACGGGTAGGCCCAAGTTAATGCCGTAGCTATCGGTTTAACAAAGTCGATGCCACGATGAATTCTTCAGAATTCGATACGAATGCATCACTCGGATGCAAGGGATGATTACATCGCTAGCGCTTTAACTAATAGGGTACGACCCGACCGCGGGTCATGCCCTTGCCTATTACGGATAGGCCAAATTAGTTAACATGCGCATATATATATATATAAGGAGAATCATAACATGATAATATGTGCCACATGCACAATAATATATATATAACTATAGGGGTACTCCCTAACATGGATTTACATCATAAACAACAAATCATACAATATGCATACAAGGTATGACCCACTCAAACATGCTTATAAGGCCATAATCATACAATCACACAAAATATATCATAGCATTCGTTGGTTATCACCAACTTGAGAGGAAAGGGTCAAGCGCGATCTCGCGCACTAATCGGTGCATACTAATTTTCTCAAGCGCACCTGAGTCTAGTAGGAACTACATCTACTTACTCAGTTTGCGTAAAGAGGGAGGGCGAGAGAGAGGGAAAGTCTCATCCTCTCCGGAAAGGCTGGTCATAGTTTTGCCCCAACAGATGGGTGCAACAACTACACCATTCCTCCAGTCTAATCATAAGGGAAAATATTAGCACGCATTCGGTTATTAACCCAAGGTTTGACATGCTGGATATTACTCATATAGGGGAGGAGTATTACAATACTACCTAAGGCATGCATATTCTATACATCCATACACTCATTCGAAAATATATGCCCAAAACACAAGGGGCACATGAAAACACATTTATTCAAACATGAATGCATATATAAGCAAGTATAGGGTAGAATAGGGGGTTCTACACAATATACGAGCTATACAACCCTAACATGCAAATATCTAGCATATTTAGGGGTCGAGATGTCCCAAGGATGCACAATGCACGGCGGCGTGCATCGAGCGCATCCCAAAGTGTTGGATCGAACCACTCACCTAACGAGCGCACGGCTCGCGAAACGCAAGAGAGCGACGAGTTGAATCCGAAGCCCGATACCAATCCGCCAAGGATCATCCAATGGTTGCATTTGGCTATGACAAGCTGCTCAACACCACGAAGCACTCCGAACGCGTCTGAGCACCGCAAGCACGCCCTCGAGTACCCCGTGCACGCTGCCCATGCACCCTGCACGCATCAAACAACGTCAAGCACGTCCTCGAGCACCTCGTGCATGCTTCCCACGCACTCCGCACGCATCGGGCAAGGCCAAGCATGCCCTTGAGCACCTCGTGCACGCTTCCCGCACACTCCGCACGCATCGAACAACGTCAAGCACACCCTCGAGCACCTCATGCACGCTTCCCGCGCACTCCGCACGCATGCGAGCACCTCATGCACGCTTCCCGCGCACTCCGCACGCATGCAAGCACCTCATGCACGCTTCCCGCGCACTCCGCACGCATGCGAGCACCTTATGCACGCTTCCCGCGCACTCCGCACGCATGCGAGCACCTTATGCATGCTTCCCGCCAACACCCCCGACGCCCCGCACCTCCTTACAAACAACACACCTTCAAATACATTGGAAGAGGAGACTTCATCACCACCTCCACCAACAACCAAGCACTCCTTATATGCATAAGAACCACAAAAAGAAGAGGGAAAACTCACCAAAGGAGAGGGGGGAAAAGGAAAGGAAAGGGGGGCGTAGGGGCTCGCAAGCGCACCCTCGGCCACCCCGACCGCAACCACCGCAACCACCACCTCTTCCTTGCTCTTCTTCTTCAATGTGGCATTACAACAAACACATGGGGGGCTGCTGTCCAAAGGGGAGGGGAAAACAATGAGGGGGAGCTTGAGGAAGATGGATTAAGAAGGGAGGATAACAAAGCACAACAACAACATAAACACACCTTTTCCACTCCTTTTTGATCTTCTTCTCCACCACCATCACCTCCTCCACCCAAAACACATACAAAAGGGGGGCTGGACCAGAAAAGAGAGGAGGAGAGACCCAAAGTCGTGCACATTTGGGGATTAAATAAGCAAAGGTCGAGTAAATGACCAAGTCATCCTCGGACTTAAAACCTCTGCGCAGCCTTCACTTAAACGGCCATAACTTCCTCAATACAGCTCAGAATTGCACGATTCCAGTGGCATTTGAAAGATAAGACGATTATCTACAACTTTCATGTTTACACCCAGATCAAATAACCTCTCCAGCTATTCCAAAATCTAGGCTAAACATCTTACAGGGCTGCTGCCTGGATTTCTCAACTTCGGGGTATACTCGGAAAAATACCCATAACTTTTAATATACGAATCCAGTTGATCCAATTCCACTTCTATATGGAAGCTATCTCAAAACTGAACATCTCGTAATAATATCGGATTTTTATCTCTTCGTCTTGGATTTTAACAAAATCAAATCCAAATATCAATCCGAAAGTGTATAATTCCAAAAACGTTATCGGAATTAAACGAAAATTTTATGGGCAGTATTAAACTGTACCAAGACCCATAATATGCAGTTATATCTTCAATTAGAGTCCTCCAGTCCCAGCAGGTAGCTAAAAACCAAAATTTTAGCGACTCCGATCGAAAATAGGACTCTGAATGACACAGGCCTAACATTCTCCCCCCCTTAGGAAATTTAGTCCTCGAAATTTAAGGAAACCCAAAGGGAAGACCGAACGTAGAAGTGTCACCCATAGAGTCCATTGGCTCCCAAGTGGTCCGCGCACCAAACTGGTGCTACCACGCACTTTAGCCGAAGGAACGGTCTTGGTGCGGAGCCTCTTCTCGCATTGGTCCATGTTCTCGATCAACTGCTTCGCGAACGACAAATCCAGCGCGAGGATGAGCCGCTCGAACTAAAAGATGTGAGCAGGATCGTGGACTTAATGTCTCAGCTATGAGACAGGGATGACGTCACGGCATGAGCCCGCTGTGGGGGGGAAAAAGGCTACATGCAAGCCACCTCCCCAATCCACTCAAGGACGAGAACAGTCCGAATGGAGGGCCGACTCCCTAGCCTCGAACGTCGAAACAACGGATGCTCTTAAACCGGGCCACCTTCAGAAAAACTTGATCGCCAACCCGAAGGTAAATTCCTGGCGACGATGACCTGCGTAGCCCTTCCGACGGTTCTGGATGGTGCAGAGGCACGCACGAACCATCTCGGCTACCGCAAGGTCAATAAAATAACTTGCGGCCACTCCAACTAGCGCTCTACAACCGTCCCAACACAAGGGAGGTATAAAACCGCGCCCGTAGAGTGCCTCTTCCATTTCATCTGGGTGCTCAAATGGCAGTCGTTACACAGGCAGACCCCTTCCTAGAGGGTGGTGCCTCTCTCAACTGCCCCAAGTCGAGCACGCAGGCAAATAGCATGTCCTCCAAGGCCTAAATCGTCCTCTTGCCTGGCTATTCATCAGCAATGAAACGCTATACTTAAATGAAGGCTCGCAACAAAGCCTACCAAAGGCTGTGCAAGCACCTCAAAGTAACACACGCGTCTCGATCCGAAATAGCGCCGACCGGAGTGCCATGAAGACGAACAATCGCGAAGGCTCAAACCCGCGTCGAAGCGTCCAGAGACTCAGTTAGTTGGATAGGGAGGAAGGTGCGGACTTAGTCAATCGGTCAACGATCACTTAGACGGCGTCGCAACCCGAACATAACTTTAACGAGCCCGCAACGAGATTCGTGATAACTCACTCCCACGTCCACTGAGGAATCTTGATGGACGAACGCATTCCATCGCGACGATCCACAACTTCGCCTGAGGGCATGCCAACCAACATCCTCAACGAAGGCTACCTCAGAACAGCCCACGGAGGTCCAATAACATATTCGAGATCCTTGTAGGCATCTGGCGTACTCGTCTACCCCGACGGCAGTACACAAAATTCGTAGTGCCTGAAACGGTCACGAAAGGCCAACTAAAGAATGCCAACTCCCAGATCTCCAAATAGGGTACCCTGCGCGAAGATCGATCAACAGAAAGACACTGGCTCCCAAAGCTGGTCTAAACAGATCATCAATTCGCGACAAGGGGTACATGATCTTCAACCCCAAAGGGGAGATCAAAATAATTCCTTGGGCGATTAAGTCCAAATTCTGCTCCTTGAGCATGGCTGACGCTCATAATGACCCTTACACGCTGGGTAAGCCGCTCGACCGCACTTAATCCGCAAGACACGCAATAGGAGGTCGTCGATTCCCGACAACGCCTAAGCGACGTCATCTACCTGATATGGCGGTTGAGTCCCATCACGAACGCTTAGCGTCGCGTCTCCTCATTTACGACCCATGTGGGCAAAACGCGACAGTACCGCGAACTGTGCTTCACATGCCGTCACCGATAGGTCGCCCAACTATACTCATTGGAACTCCAGCATCATGCACTCAATGGGCAGATTCATCACGGGGAGTCCAAGCTCTCGACGTCATCCAGTAGCACTCTTCCGGTGTGGCCCCTACCTGGTAGCCTCCCATGTCCACTATCTCTGCTATATGGGCACACCAACAAGCGTCGTGGATAGTCCCAGGGAGCACCTCACAGGACTCTGACCTCTACCGGACCGCTACAACGCACGATGATATATCGAAGCGACTCCGGATATGGCTATGGAACCCTAGTCCATAAGCTATCGCCCACTAAGCTGCAAAAGGACGCATTCAATCCCGATCGTATGCTTCACCACTCGCTCTCGCACCTTCCAAGTGAGGAAAAATCCATCATCAATTTGATGTTTCAATGGTATTCCTTAGCTGGGAAAAGAACCTTGGGAGGGCCCCATGAGGTCCCGATATAGGATATCCCGACAACCAAACAAGGAACACGGAGTACCCTAGCCCGGGTCTCAACGCTGACCCTGCAAGGCCCCTTATCCTGAGTAGGAGACTGAAAGAAGACATCACTCCTTAATGAGCAACACACCACATCCTCAACACTTGAAACTGGCGCATCACGCGAACTCCATGGTTAATAGCAATAACGATGTCCGGGAACGAAGCTCCATAGTCGAGACGCGATCCAACCTTAGAAATTTCAACGATCCATCAAAACGACACAACTGGGCTGGAAACTCCTTCCCAAGCCTTAGTCCCACAACAAGGAACCCAACACTGACCCTGATCAGTCGACCCAGTCGACAACTTAAGGGGAGTCCAGGGGTGGCCACGTCCACGTCCACGGATGCGAGGAGGCATGTCAGCAACCTAAGAAAACTTCTAAACCAGAGTACTCGGATAACAATCCTACGACTCATCTATATGACTCGACTTAGGCTCTGACAGGACCAGGCTCTGATACCAACTTTTGTCACGCCCCAGGGCGGCCGTCCCCGAGACGTGGCAATAATATAATATCAGCTATCATAAACAAGAGGTCAACAATGACTCCAATAAACAATACACAAGGCTAATGAAGCAATGACAACTGATAATACAACTGAAAAGCGGAAGCATAAACTATCAATAAGTCTGTAAACCGAAAATATTATTACAGACTCGAATACACAATCACTGTCCTGTGAGAGCCAAGTCTAGCCAATAAAATACAACAAGTGCCACACGCACGAATTACCAATACACAAGACTCTAGGACTGCTGACAGCCTCGCACTCGCCAATCCGCCGGACAGAACGTTTCCACGTACGCAAGACCACGCCATAGGAAAACTCCAGCTCCACGCCCAACAACGCCCCTGTAAAAGAAACAGTACGCGAGGGGTGAGCTACAAGCTCAGTGAGTGGTCGGAAACCGAACACCACTATAACAATTTATTGTTAAGGCAATTTCCTTTCAAGGAAAGACATGGGTTGAAACCCAATGAATAGTAGGGTCACACGGCGGTGCAACCCGTCTCACCCACACCCTCACTCCCGAAGGGAGACTCTTGGGACTCTTGGGGAGAGACCATACCGTTTGTCAAGGAGACGCGGAATTACTGGTCTAAACAACACTATTGTGATCATCTACATAGAGATAGTTGTTATCGATATCTCTCAACATCGATACTTAACCAGACCCAACCAATATGGGAACAGGTGAACAAACCAATGGGTCACGTAGCGACGTGACTTAACACATTCATCGCCCCGACCCTGAAGGGGAGCTCCAAAGAGACCCGGGGACAAACGAGGGTTAACCATAACACCACGTGTTACTGGTTAACGAGACACAACGCATCCATCTGCTACGAGGTAGAGATATACTTCGATACCTCAAGCGTCAGAACTAACAAACCCAGAGTATACTCGATGGGTATTTGGGTCACGTGGCGACGTGACAACAACTCATCCTCACCCTAGCCCCCGGAGGGGTGACTAGGGACTTTTGAAACGAACTCAGTTGCTCTACACCCATCGTCATCCGGTAGCCCTCTCCCGGGGAGCCTCTACCTGGTAGCCTCTCCATGACCGCTATCTCTACCATATGGGCGCACCAATAGGTGTCATAAATACGTCTGGGAGCACCCCACAGGACAACTACGAGCCGGGCAGCTTCAACACGGATCCGACGAAGGGGAGAACGACTTGAAGCCCGAAATATCACTTGGTAGCTCTCTCCCGTGCAGCCTCTACCTGTCGGCCTTCCACGATCAGTACATTCCCTAGATGTGTACCGCGGTACGCATCGGTAGCACCTACAAGTGGTGGCACCCTACAGGACAGCTTCTATGTCGGGTAGCTTCGACTCATGACGATGTCAGGAGGAAGCACCTTGCGTTCGCAATGCGAACCCTATGGGAAAGCCAACTACCCTTGGTACTCACACACATATATCGATGATATCGAATACTCTTGTATTCCCACACGGAGGCGTCACTCGAACGCGAGGACTATCTCTACACTCGTGTAGAAAAGCCAGGGGCATAACCCAATAGGCGGTTCAGACACACGCCTAGCACGGGTAGGCCCAAGTTAATGCCGTAGCTATCGGTTTAACAAAGTCGATGCCACGATGAATTCTTCAGAATTCGATACGAATGCATCACTCGGATGCAAGGGATGATTACATCGCTAGCGCTTTAACTAATAGGGTACGACCCGACCGCGGGTCATGCCCTTGCCTATTACGGATAGGCCAAATTAGTTAACATGCGCATATATATATATATAAGGAGAATCATAACATGATAATATGTGCCACATGCACAATAATATATATATATAACTATAGGGGTACTCCCTAACATGGATTTACATCATAAACAACAAATCATACAATATGCATACAAGGTATGACCCACTCAAACATGCTTATAAGGCCATAATCATACAATCACACAAAATATATCATAGCATTCGTTGGTTATCACCAACTTGAGAGGAAAGGGTCAAGCGCGATCTCGCGCACTAATCGGTGCATACTAATTTTCTCAAGCTCACCTGAGTCTAGTAGGAACTACATCTACTTACTCAGTTTGCGTAAAGAGGGAGGGCGAGAGAGAGGGAAAGTCTCATCCTCTCCGGAAAGGCTGGTCATAGTTTTGCCCCAACAGATGGGTGCAACAACTACACCATTCCTCCAGTCTAATCATAAGGGAAAATATTAGCACGCATTCGGTTATTAACCCAAGGTTTGACATGCTGGATATTACTCATATAGGGGAGGAGTATTACAATACTACCTAAGGCATGCATATTCTATACATCCATACACTCATTCGAAAATATATGCCCAAAACACAAGGGGCACATGAAAACACATTTATTCAAACATGAATGCATATATAAGCAAGTATAGGGTAGAATAGGGGGTTCTACACAATATACGAGCTATACAACCCTAACATGCAAATATCTAGCATATTTAGGGGTCGAGATGTCCCAAGGATGCACAATGCACGGCGGCGTGCATCGAGCGCATCCCAAAGTGTTGGATCGAACCACTCACCTAACGAGCGCACGGCTCGCGAAACGCAAGAGAGCGACGAGTTGAATCCGAAGCCCGATACCAATCCGCCAAGGATCATCCAATGGTTGCATTTGGCTATGACAAGCTGCTCAACACCACGAAGCACTCCGAACGCGTCTGAGCACCGCAAGCACGCCCTCGAGTACCCCGTGCACGCTGCCCATGCACCCTGCACGCATCAAACAACGTCAAGCACGTCCTCGAGCACCTCGTGCATGCTTCCCACGCACTCCGCACGCATCGGGCAAGGCCAAGCATGCCCTTGAGCACCTCGTGCACGCTTCCCGCACACTCCGCACGCATCGAACAACGTCAAGCACACCCTCGAGCACCTCATGCACGCTTCCCGCGCACTCCGCACGCATGCGAGCACCTCATGCACGCTTCCCGCGCACTCCGCACGCATGCAAGCACCTCATGCACGCTTCCCGCGCACTCCGCACGCATGCGAGCACCTTATGCACGCTTCCCGCGCACTCCGCACGCATGCGAGCACCTTATGCATGCTTCCCGCCAACACCCCCGACGCCCCGCACCTCCTTACAAACAACACACCTTCAAATACATTGGAAGAGGAGACTTCATCACCACCTCCACCAACAACCAAGCACTCCTTATATGCATAAGAACCACAAAAAGAAGAGGGAAAACTCACCAAAGGAGAGGGGGGAAAAGGAAAGGAAAGGGGGGCGTAGGGGCTCGCAAGCGCACCCTCGGCCACCCCGACCGCAACCACCGCAACCACCACCTCTTCCTTGCTCTTCTTCTTCAATGTGGCATTACAACAAACACATGGGGGGCTGCTGTCCAAAGGGGAGGGGAAAACAATGAGGGGGAGCTTGAGGAAGATGGATTAAGAAGGGAGGATAACAAAGCACAACAACAACATAAACACACCTTTTCCACTCCTTTTTGATCTTCTTCTCCACCACCATCACCTCCTCCACCCAAAACACATACAAAAGGGGGGCTGGACCAGAAAAGAGAGGAGGAGAGACCCAAAGTCGTGCACATTTGGGGATTAAATAAGCAAAGGTCGAGTAAATGACCAAGTCATCCTCGGACTTAAAACCTCTGCGCAGCCTTCACTTAAACGGCCATAACTTCCTCAATACAGCTCAGAATTGCACGATTCCAGTGGCATTTGAAAGATAAGACGATTATCTACAACTTTCATGTTTACACCCAGATCAAATAACCTCTCCAGCTATTCCAAAATCTAGGCTAAACATCTTACAGGGCTGCTGCCTGGATTTCTCAACTTCGGGGTATACTCGGAAAAATACCCATAACTTTTAATATACGAATCCAGTTGATCCAATTCTACTTCTATATGGAAGCTATCTCAAAACTGAACATCTCGTAATAATATCGGATTTTTATCTCTTCGTCTTGGATTTTAACAAAATCAAATCCAAATATCAATCCGAAAGTGTATAATTCCAAAAACGTTATCGGAATTAAACGAAAATTTTATGGGCAGTATTAAACTGTACCAAGACCCATAATATGCAGTTATATCTTCAATTAGAGTCCTCCAGTCCCAGCAGGTAGCTAAAAACCAAAATTTTAGCGACTCCGATCGAAAATAGGACTCTGAATGACACAGGCCTAACACATGGGGAGAGTGAAGGCGCAACTCTCCAGATCCCACCTCTCTACCAACCCCTCTAGATACGGGCGGTGGACGTGGAATGGCTCGATCAAAAAGAAGGAGCGGGAGCCCGCTCCATCCACCAAATCCCACTCCCCTCGACCCAAGGTAGAATACTGCCTCTTCGTCTCGTGCCACAGAGCCCTCAACGATTCGGTCGCTGAGAGAGACAAGTGAAAATATTAGTTAGAGGTGAGAATCTCCACTTAAAAGTTCAAATTCAAGACCATGCTTAGAAAGAAATGTATACATATACAAGCATGAAATATTCAAATATAAATGCACCTCTTTTTTTTCTCCCAAAACTTTCCCACCATGATCTATCTCTAAGAAGATCGAAGTTATTTAAAAATTCACCATGCTTAACACTACATAAACACATTTTCTTTTCCCTTATCATTAAATCTATTCATCCATGTAAAGCATGCTTATAACGCTCCCACTGTGATCATAAACACATGCCTACATACCATCCTATATTACTATCACACCTGAAAGCGTACTTATTTCAAAAAGTATTCTCTTTTTTTCACATACACGTGCATATACACCACCATCTCTTATCAAAACCAACACCATATCTACATATACAATAAAGCATCATATAAACCGTAGGGATGCATGCTTATAAAAGTCCCACCATGATCATTCTATATGCACAACACGCATGCCTATTTAAAACCACTTAAACACATTTCTACATTTTTGTACATACTACAACCACAAAGACATGTGTATATGTAAATAAAGTAAAGCTAGGCAAAGGGTTGAGGCATACCATGGCTCATGTAGCCCCAGGAGCCTCCACCTCGGCATCGTCGGGATCGTCCATCCCGTCGTCATCTCCCTCCTCATCATCCCCCTCCTCAACCACGGCCACCTCAGCCTCCTCCACACCAATACTCCCGGCCTCTGTGGCCTCAACCCCAACACCCATGGCCTCTTCGGCCTCAACCTCGACTTCCTCACCCTCCTCCATGCCCACCGCACCGGAGGCTAATACCTCGTAATCACCTAAAACCCTCCTCTCCTCCTCCTCAGCCCTGGCCTCTCTGGCCTCCCTCTCCAACATCCCTACAATAGTGTCCAAGGAGGCCCTCACCTCCTCACTAACCCCCTATCCAACCACACCCTCCGGCCCCCAAATCCGTGTCTTCGACCACCATCAGTCTACCCCCACGCCTCCTCTTGCGTGAGTACCCTATCATACTACTCCAAACCTCTGGGGCAGCCCTCGAAGGCATGCCTCTGGCCTCACCCGTGCTGGTGCCCTCCAACGGGACCTCCGCAGCACCAACCACCTCCCTCACAACCTCCACCTCCGTCTTATCGCTCTTCGATGATGAAGAGCTTGGGCCACGCTCTCAATGAGCCACACGGGGACGTTTTCCCCTCGACACCACCGCCCCCGACCTCGTCATCTTCTTTGATTTGAGAAAGAAAGAAAGGGAAGAAAAACCCAACACCTAGGGCTTCGAAATCAAAGAGATTGGGGTGATCTAAGACAAAATCGGTGGATTCAAACCCAAGGTACAAAATTTTTTCAGTTTAAAATAGAAGAAAAGGAGAAGAGAGGGAAAGAAACCGTTTAAAAAAAGGGATTTTTAGTTTTAAGTCCCCATAAACTATAGGATTTAGCGATCTATCCCTCACTTCTTCATATTTAGGTTTTAGTCCCTACATTTAAATGATAATTTAGGAATAGGTCCCTCCTAAGGACTAAAAAGCAAACTAAATAATTTAGGTATAGGTCCCTCCCAGGGACTAAAAAGGAACATATCATTTAAAGTAGGGACTAAAATCTAAATATAAAGAAGTGAGGGATCGAAAGCTAAATCCTATAGTTTACGGGGACTTAAAACTAAAAATCCCTTAAAAAAATATGGAGAGAGAAAGAGTCTCTTTTCAGTTATAAGGGACCGAGACGGCGGCGGCTACTCGTGTCTAGCCGCCCCCATCCGCTGACTCATTCCAAGCAGTCACCCCTCCCTGCCGGCTAAAAACAACTAGCCGCCCTATCCCAGCTTCTCAAAATACACTTATTTACAAGTTTTCTAAACAAACAGTCATGTATTGGTAAATTTTCAAAACCTACTTGATTACTCTTGAAGTTTTATCACATTTCCAATACTGTTCAGTTGAATTTTCTCAGTTCTGGTTCTTTTCCAGAATCTTTATCGTTTGGATGATCCAATTCACCAATTCAACACCTTTTACTTGCTTTATGTCGGCAATATCTCCTTGATTTACTAAGTTACCCAAGCACGGGTACGGTAGGTACAAGGAAACTGATGCTGGGCTGCCCCATGCACGATGACTAAGAACCCCGTCTGAGGGTTGGATCACTCGCTACTTTACTTTTTTTCACCCTCCACCTGGACCATTCCTTTTGGTTGAAAATTCTAGTCAAGCCCTAGCCTCTAACGGTCTAAATCAACTCCTTGAATAGTATTTGGTCATGTTACCTAAACTTCTTGAAGGTCGGGCCAGCCGAAATAGGGGTCTCAATTCTTATCATCGATTGAAGTCTTTCTGCTTCACACAAGGACCCCGTCCGATGAGGGACAATTGTAGATTTCTCAATTTTGACTGTCCAAAAAGATTAAAATACTTCAAGTAACATTTAGAAATGACCACATTTGAACATCTAATAGTGAACTTTCTTAGAAACCAAAATTGAAAACCCTAGTCCAACACTTTACAATCTCCTTCCAAAGGAAACTCTTCACTTCAAGGTCTTGGATTCTAGCCCGAGCCATGGCTTCCACCCACTTGGTGAAGTAGTTAGTGGAGACCAAGAGGAAGCGCTTTTGGGAAGGTGCCATGGGTATTGGTCCAACTATATCGAACCCCCATTAAGCGAACGGCCAAGGACTGCGAATAGAATTCAGGTCCCCGGCAGGTCGATGAATCAGTGGAGCGAATTGCTGACACTCAAAAGGAACACCATTTCGGACGACCGTCGGATCTGATTTGATCGGGTGGTCGAAAACAATTCAATATTAAAAACCTAAATCACAACCCAAATCACTCTTTCTCTCGACTCTCTACACTCTCTGCACTCTCTCGTCACTCTCTCTCAAACCCCCTTTGACCACCGACCCTCGGCGACCATCGGCGAGCACCCGCGACCATCGGCTACTGGTTTTGTGATTTAGGGTTTGTGATGATTGGGGGTTTTTATCTAGGGTTTTTGGTGATTGGGATTTTTCATATAGGGTTTGTGATGATTGGGGGTTTTTGATTTTATGTTCTATTATTGAGTTGGTGACATGCTTAAATCTGTGTTATGAGCACATTGTTTGGTGAATGATTGAGAGTAGTAACATCAAATATGAAATGACAAGTTCTTTTCACTGTCTCAAAAAAAATCAGCTTCAAATCAGTGTAAAAGTTTTTTTTATCATTGATATTAGTAATTTAGGTCTACATAGCTCTAGTAATTGATATTAGTAATTTAGGTCTAATAGAAATCAACAAATCCACAACTACTTTGAAAATCATGGTGTTTTCTAAGAACAGACGACAATTTCCATAACGATTTTCAAATATGGTCTACACAGCTTGATCCACAGCATAATTAGTGAATGATTGATGGTCAAAGAGAACACTATATATAAGGCTCAATAATATCTGGCATGTCCTCTTCATAAAATGTTACAATTCTTGTATATAATATACTTTACCTAATTGGATGCATTCTAAGAAAATCATAGTGCTGCCAAATATTTGGAGAACTTGATTGTTGTTGTTTTAAGAGGATGGAAAAAAAAGTTGTACACTTTCACTGCACTTACTTATCAACTCATTTACATTGTGTTGTCATCATGAAAAACCTCATGCTCATGGCTTTATCCATAAATTTTGAAGACATAATGCTATAATCATTTATCACGTTAAATTGCATGGCTGGAGATGACCTGATTGAGAGTGGCCAATCTTCTAGTTAGCCTCTGCACCTCTTTCTTGGTTTGTGGAGGCTTCATCTCCAAAATCGCCTCAATCTAATCGGGGTTTGCTTCAATTCCTCATTGCGTCGTTAAGTACCCCCAAAAACATGTCCGAGGTGACCCCAAAGGAGCACTTCATTGCATTCAATTTGAGGCGGTACTTTCTCAGCACAACGGTGTATGCTTTTGTCCATCATGACATCGATGGACTTCCTCCAAGTGTGACAGATGGTCACTTCGGTGTATGCTTTTGTCCATCATGACATCGATGTAGACCTCCACGGTTTATCCAATCTGGTGTTGGAAGATCTTGGTCACCAACAGCTGATGAGTGGCCCCGTAATTTTTCAACCCGAACGGAATTATCTTGTAGCAGTAAATGACAGTAGGGGTTATAAAAGCCGTCTTCTCCTAGCCGGGCTCATACATTGGGATTGGATGATAACCTGAATAGGCATCCATGAAGCTCATTAGCTCATTACCCTATGAAGAGTCCACCAGTTGATCGATCTTCGGAAGTGGGAAGCTATCCTTATGGCAAGCGATGTTCAGGTCGGTGAAATCCACGCATACTCTCCACTTCTTATTCTCCTTGGGAACCACCACCGTGTTGGCCAACCGGTTGGGATACTGCACCTCGCGTATAAACCCGGCTATTAATAGCTTGTCCACCTCGTCTCAAATGACTTCTGCATGTACGACAGCCATCCGTCGATACTTTGACAAACTGGACGGACTATGGGCAAGATAAACAGTAAGTGATTGGCCACTCTGGGGTCGATCTCTGACATGTCTTGTGGTCTCAAGGCGAAGGCACCTTTGTTCTTGACGAGGAGGTCGAGAATTGCCTCTCTCTCCTCAGCGGATAGTAAACTCCCGCTGAGAAAGAATTTCTCAGGGTCAAAAGGGTCTATAGGGACTTGTTCAAGGTCCTCGAGAACCCTATCCTCTAGACCGGGTCAGCTTTCATCCGCCTTGACCCAGTCCTGCAGTAATTGCTACCTCTTAGGATGGATTTCTCCCTCCTCAGGTAACTCTTCAAGCACAGTCGACTTCCCCGCCAACACTGCCATTTAGCAACCTCGCATTACCTGATCACCTCAAATCTCCATTATCCCCTATGCTGTGGGAAAACGGAGGCGCTGATGATAGGTTGAAGGGATCACCTTTATCACTGCCAACCACGTCCGCCCAATGATGGCGTTATACAGGGACAGTATATCCATGATGGTGAACTCTGTCATGGCAGACTGGTTGTCGGCTCGAACGGGCAACGTAATGCGACCAGCTGGGACCACTCACGCTCCGTTAAAAGTGACTAGAGGATCCGTGGTCGGAGTGAGATCAGTTGTCTTCAGCCCCATCTAAAGGAAGGGTTGCATAAAGAGGATGTCCGTTGAACTACCTGTATCGACCAAAATCCTCTTAACGTCAAAATCTGAGATGCGCAGAGTGATACCAGTGTGTCTGATGCCTGGACTCCTTCTATGTCTGCGTCAGAGACAGTGATGACTCCCTCGTCGTCACTTCGTGCCTTCTTCACGACCAGCTTAGATTCCTTGTCAATTCACATCATTTCGAAGGAGATTTGTATCTTCTTCGAATCTTTGCGAACAGTCTTCGGCTTGACGAAGTGTGGTTCACCTCCAAAGATGACGTCAATGACCCCTGCCAATGTGTTGGGGTCAACATTTGTCACATGCTGCTCATTTGCAGCCTCGGCTTTTTCAACGGGGCCGTACTCCTTTATATGCCCTTTGCACACATGCTCCTCCAGAAATCCCCGAAGGGTCCGGCATCTATCGGTGACAGGCCCCATGCTCTTGTGATAGTCGCAACAGAGAGTCTGATACTATTTTGGCTCATCACTCTTCATGGGTTCAGGCTACTTGAACCATGGCTGCCCTTGAATTTTGGGCAGAATCTGAGATGGTGGGATCGTGAAGAATATCCCTCATCCCTCCCGTACTTTGTTGGTTGCGGCCCCACGCCTCTTATCTTTCTCGCCACGTCTATCCTTTTGGCTGTGAATCAAATGGGCATTTTGTTGCTAGTGCGGTGGTGACCGCCGTAAGTGAAGATCGGGTTGTGGCCATCGTCTGCTTGAGGAGTTTGGATTCCTCCTCCACTTTGATGTACTTTTTAGCACGCCCCATCAGGTCGCATAAGTCATAAGGAGTTCGCTTGATAAGCGACTCCTTTAAACCGTTTTCGGCTGACAAGCCATTCTGAAACGCCATGATCGCAGCGTCCTCGTTGCAATCATCCACCTTGAACTTCAGAAGGCGGAAATGATCAATGTATTGTCGGATCATCTCGTGTTGCTGCATCTGGATCTTCCTCAGATCCCCCAGGTCTTTCTTTCACCACCGGCTACAAATGAAGTGCTCGACAAACATGGTGGTGAGCTCTTCAAAGGTACGAATTGTAGAGGGCGGGAGTAGATGGAACCAAGTTAGTGCTGCCCCTTCCAGGCTGGAAGAGAAGAGATGGCACATTAGTCCATCATAGTGCTCATACAGCGCCAACAAATGCCGAAACGCTAGGATGTGGTCATAAGGATCCAATGTTCCGTTGTAAAGCTTGAACTTCGGCTGACCGAACTTTCATGGAAGTTGTTCCCTGAGCACTGTGGTGCATAATGGTGAAGTGAAGCCGCGCAGTGCCTGTCATACCATCCCATGATCCGAGACTCATTGTACCACGGATCGCCAGGTGTGGCAAGCCTGCATAGCAATTCCTTTAGTCTACTGCTGGAGTCGTGGATCATCCTGGTGTCTGTGTGACACCTCACGCAGGGCGAAAGTCTCATGCCGGGCAGACCGCTCTCTTCGCGGAGAACGTCCGCACTCCTGCTCCACTGGCTCCCATCGACTAGCTCGGGGTGAATGGGAGAGCGTTGTCTTCTATTCGAGGAAGAGGTGTTGCCATCTAAATCAGGTGCAACAACATGTGGTGCTGGCGGATCACGTTGCGTTGGAACTGGCATGGGAACATTCTCCTAGATTTGTTGTTGTTGATGCATGTTCGTAAAGAACTGCTGCATTGAACCTTCGAGCATCTGTTGCATCGATTTTTAGAGGCGAACAAAGAGGCTCTCCTGTGTGGACTCCATCATCCGTCTGAAATCCTGGGCTTGACTTTCCAAGGTCACAGGTGAATCTTCCACACCACCGATTAGCGGGAGGTTAGCATGGTTCTGCCCCCACCCCGAGTTATTTTCGTATCCATTTGGATCAGACATTTCGCACACCAACTTTTAGTTTCGGGTCCCACAGATGGTGCCAAACTGAAGAGGATGTTTCCCCTCCAATTAACAATCGACCTTCGGAGCTTTACTTCTCGAATCTAGAACCGCTTTAGTGATGGATAATGCACTCAAAAAGGAATCAGGGGAAAATCAGTGTGGTGCCAACCAAAGGGCCTCTGAAGAGATGTATCAGTAAGGGAATTCAAGGTAAATCTCACTTAATTTAGTGGCTTGAGAGTCAGAAGTTAGATACCTTTTCTTTCGGATTACTTTCCTTTTTATAGGGTCACTTGGCTAGCTTGCCCTGCCACTACTCTCTAGTCATTATAACCGTTCTGCCATTAAACACTTAGTGTGTAACCTTTATGGAAACCACCACGTGTTAATGTAACATGTCATGTCTTTAATCACACATGTTATGTATGTAGTGGGTTTTAATTGTCTGTCTGACAGTTACAGGCATTATGGGGGTCTGACCGTTTTGTCGGTCCTCCTCATGGTCTTTGGCCTGGTTGTTCACCTATTGTGTTCATGTATGTATCTATGAGATGAAAGATCGCCTGACCAGACCATTAGTCTAGTCGTGTCTTATATAATCGTTCGCGAGTGTCGGTGTCAAAAAATCCGCGTGTGTGGGGTTTCTTCGGAGGGTTCGGATCGGATGCGTGCCCTGGCGGGCTTGGCCGGATCGTCTTCTCGGAAGGGGTGAGGGTGTGGTTCCTTGTCGAGGCGCCCGACAGCGGCCCAAGAGGATTCAGGGGGGGTTTGTGATCGCCACCTGCTTTTTCTAAAAACAGGAAAGGGTTTGGGTTGGATTTGATCGCCTACGTGGGGAGTTTGTGGGGTCTCCGCTCTGAGACACGGATATACCGTACACAGAGGTGAAAAACAAGTAATCCTATTCTGCTTCCGGGCTTGACTAAAGGAGTTATGGGTCAAAGGGATGTTGATATGGGGTGTGGATAGGGGGCGGCTAGTTGTGGTTAGCCGTCGGCCAGGGGGCGGCTAGCTAGGGTTAGCCGTCCAGGGTCTGGGGAATTTAGGCAGGGGTTTGGTAGGTAAAGGGTGGGGTCTTGGGCAGAGGCTAAGCTAGGTTTAGCCTGGGTTTATGGAGGGTGGGATGAGAGGGTATTTTATGTGGGGAATGGGTGTTTCTCTCACAAAAGGGGCTCTCTCTCTCTCTCTCTCTCTTGGGATTTCTGGTGGTGGAAGGGTTTGAAGATGAATTGGTGATTGTTGTGGATTTTGTTGGGTGTGTTGGTTGTTGTTGAAGGCTTGGGACCTCCTCTATTTATAGTAAAAGAGAGGTAGGAAAATATCCCGAGGGTAATGGAGTGAGTTGGCTTCGATTGGACCTCTCATTAATGCTCTGGTTCTTCTGCCAGAGAACAGGTGAAGGGCGGCTAGTGATAACTAGCCGCCCGGGATGGGGCGGCTACTTCCTGGTAGCCGCCCCTATCATGACCTGCCAAACGTCCCATCTCTGACAAGCGGTGGCTTGGGTCGGCTACTTGGTTTGATCCGGCCAAGAGAGGGCGGCTAGAGGTCATGACCCGCCGCAATGATCAGCATTTAATATTGCTTTATGTCCCATCCAGGGAACTGGTCCAAAGTCGGCCAGGGGGCGGTTAGGGGGGCGGCTTGTGTAAACTAGCCGCCCAGTGAGGGGCGGCTAGTTAGGGATAGCCGCCCCTTTCCAGGGACTTTAGGTTTTTAGGGTTTTGGTTTTGGTTTAGGTCTGGGCTGGGATTAGGGTTTAGGGCTAGGGTTTTGGGGTTAGGTCAAGGTTTAGGGTTTCCGGTTTAGGTTTAGGTCACGGCTAGGTTTAGGGTTTCTGGTTTACCGAACCTTTGGTTCTCTATTGGTGTTCACTTGTGGGATATTTCCGTGTGTTACTTGAAGTATTTCTGTCTCTCGGGACGGTCAAAATTGGGGTATCTACAATTGTCCCTCATCGGACGGAGTCTTTGTGCGAAGCAGGAAAGACTTCGACCGATGTTAAGGAAAGAGACCCCTATTTTGGCCGGCCCGACCTTCAAGAAGTTATGCCAATACGAGCAGTACTACTCAGGGAGTTGATTTAGACCATCAGAGGCTAGGTCTTGACTTAGAATTTCTATCCGGGAGGATGATCCAGGTGGAAGGCGGGGAGAAGTAAATGGTGAGTGATCCAACCCGCGGTCGGGGTTCTTAGCTATCGTGCACGGAGCAGCCCAGCGTCAGTTTCCTCGTGCCTACCGTTCCCGTGCTTGGGAAAACTCAGCAAGGAGGGGATATCGCCGACAGAAAGCAAGTAAAAAGTTGATTTGGGTGAATTGGATCATCCGAGGGATAAGAACTCTGGAAAAGAACCAGAACTGAAGAAATTTGAATCTGAATGGTACTGGACGTGTTGCAAAACTTCGGGAGAGTCGTATTTGATCAAGTAATGTCTGGAAATAAGCCAATACATGGCTGTTTGGTATGGAGATCCTTGAATTTTAGGGTTAAAAAGATTGGAAAGGGGTTTTTAAGTAAAAGAAAAAAACTGGGAGGGGCGGCTAGTTGTAACTATGCTGAGATGGGTTTGTTTTTATAGGGAGGGGGACAATTTCTATATATATCCATGTTTGTTATATGCATATAAAGGAGAGAAATGATATAGCTAATATGCTAACATGCGATACTTTTCTATGTGTATGCGATTTCGTGTCTGATCGTGGTAGGGCATGAGGGAGTGTATGCATGCATTTCATGGGTTCGAGTTCCATATTGCTGTATTGCTTAGGTGTGTTTAGGGGAGGTATAAGCATGATAGGTTTGATGTAAGAAAGTGTGTGAGTGGTGACCACGGTGGGATGTGTTTGATATTCGTCTAGCATGCGTGATCATAGTAGGAGTGTAGCTTCTTACTTTCATGCTTTTATTTCTTTTTAGCATGTGGAAGTTTTATTTTGCTAAGCATGGTTTTAAAATGATCTCGTAGAGTTGAACCCTTACCTCTCGATTGCTTTTAAACTAACCCATGTTCCCTTCGTCTGTTTTGTAGAGGCCGAATCGTATCCAGGCTTTATGGCATGGGACGAAGAGGTGGTACAATGCCCTGGGGCAGGAGGAGAGGAGTTTGGTGGATGGAGCGGGCTTCCGTTCCTTTTTTCTGATCGAGCCATTCCACGTCCACCGTCCATATGTGGAGGCCTTGGCGGAGAGATGGGATCCGGAGAGTTGCACGTTCATCCTCCCTACCGGTGTTGTCATGCCGACGCTCGAGGACGTCTATCGGATCACCGGCCTTCCGGTTCTGGGGGAGGCGGTGATCGCGGCCACCCTAGCTGACTACAGGGGGCTTTTCCGAGAGTTGATCGGGGAATGGGAGTTCGTGGAGCGGGAGAGGACGCTGAACCGGATCCCTTTGGGGCGGCTTTCGGGGCAGTACGGCCTCGGTTCCTTTACAGAGCGCCAGAAGGACGATGCTGCAGCTAGCTTCGAGAGGCGGCGAGTGATGATCGAGGCGAGAGAAGCGGCCGCGTGTCCACAGAGGGCACCGAGGGAGTTGAGAGCGTTCTTCCTCTACTTCTTTGGCCGGGTCCTTTTCTCGACGGCCTCTGATAAGGTCTCCTATCATTCCCTGCTACTGATGCGGGACTTGGAGGGCATGGGGCGCTATGCTTGGGGAGCGGCGATGCTTGCCCACTTGTTTGCGGAGCTCTCGAAGAAAGTCAAGAGGGCTGGAGAAAAGAACCTTGGTGGCTTCGCGCCATTCCTTCAGGTATGTGTAAGTGATGAGTGTCTTCTTCTTGGTTTAGCTTTACTTTGGTCATGATAAATTCCCTCTTGCTTTGCTAGATCTTCGGGTACGAGCACTTTGCCATTGATCGCCCGACTTTGGCTCCGTTCGATCATGCCCTCCCTTGGGCCATGAGATGGGAACCCCGGGGATCTTCCCGTTTGCACCGCCTCGCCCAATTCTGAGAGGCCTTCCGCGTCTTGTCGGAGGAAGAGGTATGAGTTTTCTTTGAATTTCTTTGGCTTGTACTTGGTTTTCTTTTCGACTAAGCGCTCTTCCTATCTTTCGATGCTTTTTAGATGACGTGGAGGCCTTACTCGGAGGAGGTTCCTGAGGCCCTGGCGCGAGACATCTGGCTGATCTACTTCAATGAGGTCGTGTTCCATGCGATCAGCCGGGTCGTCCGTCAGCTTGGGTACCATCAGTGGGTGCCCGATCCTCTTCCACAGCGCCCTTCGATTCCGGTGGCCGGGATTCCTCGGGACACGAATCTCCCGAGGAATTACGCGACGTACGTGGCGGGATGGATGGGTCGAGGCGTCTTGGTAGAGCGTCGTCCTGAGGTGACTTCGAGTGACGAATACCTAGCTTGGTATCGTCGGGAGTATGCGGATATCCTCGGGACGATGGAGGAGGAGATCCCGGACGCTTATGTAAGTTGAAAAATCTCTTTTATTCCTCGTTCTCCTTTGCTTTGAGCATCTTCTGAATGGTGTTTCTTTTTGTAGGTTGAGTTGAATGAGATGGAGAAGAGGCTCAAGACCGCCAATGAGCATCTCCAAGCGCGGGCCAGGCAGATAGAGGCGTTGTGGGCACAGAGAGGACGCTTGCAGGACCAGGTCCGGGTCCTCGAGGCTCAGGTGGATGCTCTGTCGAGAGCGAGGGCCGATGGCGCTTCTTCTTCTTCCGTCCCTCCTCCTTCCGTGGTTTCCGAGCAGGAGCTCGAACTGACGAGGGAATTGGATGTTGCCCGAAGCGAGTTGGCGGCCACAAGGATGGAGTTGGGCCAGGCGAGGGGCAGGGCTTCTCGGGTTGAGGAGGAGGCGGACCGGCTGAGGTCCATGATAGCCTCGAGGGAGGAGGGGTTCATTACCCTAGGCCGTGAGAGGGACTCCCTCCAGATGAGGGTGTCGGAGTTGGAGGCTTCAGCGGGTGTTCCCGGAGGTTTGATGGGAGACCTGGTTCGTTCTCTCCAGGCGGCCGGGGATAGGGACAGAGAGGCACTCAGGGCGTCGGAAGCGAGGGCGCGGGAGTTGGAGGAGAGGTTGAGGGTTGCTGAGGATCGGGCCAGAGGGACAGAGAGTCGCCTCCGACAGAGATTGGAGAGGAGAGACAGAGACATGCAGCAGGTCCGTCTCTGGGAGGCCACTATGAGGGGGAAGTTGGTCGGAGGGGGCTCTATGACCTAGGCGGACCTTGATCTTCTTCCACTTGAGCCTGACCATTCTCTCTCGGCTTCCTTGGCTACCGGGGCCACCTTTAGCCGTGCCTCTCGTCCTTCGGCGTCTCGGAGTCGTGGGATATACACGAGGGCTGCATCTTCAATTCGAGAGACTCCTGCTGCTCCTGATGTTTCAGAGGTTCAGTCTTCTCCTCATCCACCGCTCCCTTCTCAGCCAAGTCAGGACGTTCCTCCTACTCAGCCTCCAGTGGATGACGATACGCCGAGGTATAGCTTTTGTGTCTTGGTTTTAAGTAGAAGAATAGTATATATGCGATGAATTCATGCTTTTCTTCTTTTGTTTTGGTTTTAGGTGATATTTCGGTGAGATTTAGCTCAAGACTTTTGGATTTTGGAGCGCTTTGAAGGAAGATTCCCTTTTTATGCCCTTTTTTAGGTTTTAGAAAAACGGTCTATGCTTGTGGTTTTTGGGTGGGACAATTTAATCATTCTCCTTTATATGTATGTGTTTTAGAGTAGTTTAGCATGGATGGTTCATGGATATGTATGTTTGTGTAGATGAATCTTGGTTTCATAGGTTTGATTCATGGATGGATGTAGGTTTTGATATATAATTTGTTGGTATCTATACAGGTTTTGCGTATGAATATGTGTATGAAATGTGTACATGCAGGTTTTGGAAAGAATTTGATTTGTAATAGGTAAAGAAGTGCTGAAGAATTGATTATATGGGCTGACATAACTGACAGGGGTGCAGGCAAGGGGCGGCTAGTGTAACCGAGCCGCCCAGTGAGGGGCTGCTAGTTAGGTTTAGCCGCCCCCTGCCTGGGGCAAACTTACCTGAGACAAGGGGAGGGGCGGCTAGTTAGGTTTAGCCGCCCCCTGCGTGGGGCATTTTGGGCCTGCTGCTCCTGTCTGCTGCTGTTGCTGAGAGTTTTTGCGGCCGTTCTATTCTTCAATACCTATAAAAACATTCTTTCCATGGACCAAGTGTTAAATCTGTCCAGATTGTGCCCCTGCACTGACTTTCGAGCCCTTCTTGCTTGAATTGACAAGGGCTACAATCCATCTTAAGGCGGAATGGAAATATAAATGCGAGAAAGTAAAGTGCAGGAGACCAGGCTTTAGTGCACAAGGAAGGGATTCCAAGTGCGTGAGTGAAGAAGAACTTATGTGTAGGAGTTGGGGACAATTTCTTCTCACGCATGTGCGGAAGGGCATGAGGTGAGTGGGGACAATTTTCATATGAGTGGGGATAATTTTGAATTTTGCGGGGACAACTCTCATATGAGTGGGGATAATTTTAAATTCGGGGGGGGGGGGGGTTAACTTTAATGTTTCAAGAAAATCAGATGCCAAGGTGTTTTGAGAAGGAAAATGCGAGCTTATGCGTAAGTATAAGTGGCATAAGGGGGCATTTTAGTTCTTCAATGACTTTTTAGGTGAGAGGGCAATGTTCTTGATTTTCATAAGTAAAAGACGCCATCAAGTCCCCGTGGAGGAGCCCTTGTGGTCACTTATGTCCAAACCAGGATTGTATTTGAGAGGTATAAGCCTTAGGCGTCGATTTTCCTAGGTTCATGGTTTTCAAATGCTTAATCGTATTATTCTAAACATACTGAAAAATCCATGAGTGTACCAAGAGTCAAGTCAAACAAGCTTCCTTTGGATAGGTAAGTTTCTAAATGAACTCGTGTGAGTGTGTGTGTAGGTGTAAACCTGGACGTGATCTACCCTTGGTCAAAATTTTGCTTTTCCCGGTGGACATAGCTCAATTTTGAACCCCCATTGCAAAAAAAATAAAAAGGGGAGAGGGTGAATGAGGTAAGAGTAATATCTTCCTTTCGGGCAATATTTTAGAATTGTCCCAGTCTAGCACATGTCTTACTTCCTAGGTCCCTCTGGCTTTCTTCATTTTACCACTTCTTTAATTTTGGGTGAAAAGGTACAGTCCGTTGTTTTGATCTGTACTGGTATAGCCGTTGTTTAGCGTATACCGTGCGTAAAGGCGTGAAAGCCTGCTAAATAGAGAGTTTAACCCGTTCACTTGGGTGTTTGGCCTCTCCTTGCCTGACTTTCTCTTCTTCTTTTTTTGTTTGTTTTGATTTGAGGGGGGGGCTCTTCTGTTTTTCACCCCGATTCTTTTCATGCTTCCCCTCTAGAAGTGTTTATATAGTGCCAGAGCCAGTTTTTGGGACATATGCTAGGTCCGGGTAACTCCTCATTTTGACCTAGGGTTAATACGAGCGGGGCGGAAATAAGGGACATTTTGCTTTGGGAGTTTTAAATTGTCCCAGTCTACGGGGTAGGCAATTTTTCTTCCATCAGGCAAATCTAGTCGAGTTATACGTGTGTGAAGGGAGTGACATGATTTGGCGGAAACGTGTTCAAATAGATACGAGTTTATCTTTGAGAGTCTTATAATTCTATCATCAAGTACTAAACGCTGGAAATCGCAGGAAGGAAGAATAATAGTTCTTAAGTATTGAAAGCTTTTTTATGCATGGAATTTCTTTAGATAAAGTGCATTCCACGAACCTGGAATCTCGACTCCTTCGGCATCTACCAGGCGGTAGGCATTCCCGGAATAGGCATGGGTGATCACATAGGGTCCCTCCCATGTGGGTTGCAGCTTTCCTCTCGGGTGAGGCTGTCTTGATGGCATGATTTGCTTAAGTACTAATTCCCGATTTCGAATTTTCTTTTTATCACCTTCTTTTCAAATTCCCTTGCTACCCTTCTTTGGTAGGCCTGGGCATGGTCTGCCGCTCTTAATCTCTTCTCGTCCAGTAGTTCGAGGCGTAGTAAAGACAAATGCATACTTATGTTTTTGGAAAGGGGCCTGTGTCGGCGAAAAGATATGTTTTTGGAAAGAAAAGAGTGGAGATAAAGTTTGGAAAATGATTTTGTTTTTATAAGGAAAGATAGTTCGTAAAAATGTTTTTCGGCGGAAGTACGGCTTTGTAAAATATTTTGTTTTGAAGAAAGGTGTGGAAGCGCAGATTTGAAAAACATTTTCGTCGTGAAGAAGTGTAGAAATGTAGTTTGTAAATATTTTCGTTGTTTTGGTAAACAGGTAAAGAAAGTTCAGGAAAGTGCTTTTATTTTGGTTTTGAAGTACAGAAATACTGTTTTGTAGAACTTTTAGTTTTGGAAGAGAGTGTGAAAAACATTTTTAGAAGAAACATTTTTTTGTTTTTAAAGGAGAGTGGAAATAAAGCTGGAAACAAGTATGTTCAGAGTTGGGGAATGAAAGCTGATCGGTATGTATTTTTTGTTAGCTTTTGGTTCCCTTTTGAGGAAAGCAGGTAAACAAATATGTATAGGAGTTGAAAGTGAAAGCTGGTAAACAAATATTTTGGTCTTTTGTATATATATATTTTTTTTTGGAAAAAGCTGTAAACAAATATGTACAGGATGATGAAAGACGAAAGCTGGTAAACAAATATTTTGGTCTTTTTGATTTTTTAGGAAAAGCTGTAAATATGTATGTACAGGAGATGAAAACTTACCCGGGAGGATCGGTACCTGGTTCTTGTATTTGTATTGCCTTCTCGGGTCGGCTTCTTTTTGATGGCCGGCTGATGTCTGGTGGGGGTCCCCTGTTCCCAAATTCTCCCTCCCTGAGTCTTTTCAAAGGCCTCCCTTGATGGAGTAGTTCTTCGTCTGTGGCGCCTGGTTGCCAACATGCGAGCACCTCTAGCCGGATGCGCATGGCACAGACGCTCCAATTTCGGGCCTGAGTATTATTAGAGCGCGCCTCTCCCCATATGGATATTACCTTCCCGCGGTACGGGAAGCGAAGACATTGGTGTCGGGTGGATGAGACGGCTTCGATGCTGTTGAGCCATGTCCTCCCAACAATCAGAGGGTGGGGTGATTGAATGTTCATCACCATGCAGTTAACGATGGTGGAGACTGGGCCGATCTTCAGTGGGAGCGTGACTAGTCCGCAGGCGTTCTTGCGTGTGCTGTCGAAGGCGTAAATGTATTCGTCTGAGGGTTCCAATCTGGGAACCTGGCCTTCTAGCTTTTGGTAGGCGGAATATGTAAGGACGTTAGTTTCCGCTCCCGTGTCAATGAGAATGTGACGGAATTCCCTTCCCCCGAGTATGGCGGTGATTGAGAGGGGTGCGGAACATGCTCTAGCTTTTGCGACTTCATGGGGGGAGGAAGGTGATCGAGTTGGGCTCCGCAAGATTGCTTGGTGGACGCTGGGTCCTGGCCGCTTCTTCTGAGGGAGAGTTGTTGTCACAAGGGGACCCAGGTGGGCTACCGCCTTCATTCTCGTTCCTCGGTCGGAGGGCTAAGGTGAACATATTGTGTATGGCCCAATTGTTCTCGTTCTCGTATTGGAGGCGTGCTTCTCCCCAAATTGTCAGTACATGATTCAAGAAGGGCAGTCGAAGGCATTGGTGTCGGGGGGAACAGATAGCTTGGATGCTGTCTAACCACGGTCGCCCCAGCATCAATGGGTACCTCGTGTCGATGTCGGCTACGAAGCAGGCTACTTCGCAGATGAGAGGTCCGACGGATAGCTCGAATGTTCCGAGGCCGCGGAGAGTCTTCCCGGTATGGTTGAAAGCTTGGATAGAATGGCTGGCCGGGTGGACGGGAGGACGGCCTAGTCTGGGTATCTTCTGGTAAGTGGAGCATGTCATTATGTTCATGCCCGATCCTGGGTCTACAAAGATGTTGTTCAGCCACAACATCTGAAGTCGTCCGCGGATGTGTAGGGGGTAGACTCGCAGTCGGGGATCTGGGAGGTCTTGGTCAGTGAATGAAATGGTCATTGGGCGGCGGGGGCCATTGACAGTGTCGGTACTCTTAGAGGACCCGTTGTCGTCCGGATGCAGATCATCCGACGTACATTCCCCTCCTTCGGGTCCTTCGCTAGCTCCTTCGGGGATTTCCTCAAACGGCTCTTCTTCTTCGTCTCCTCCCGGATTTTCTAGTTCACTTTCGTCGGACTCGATGTTGATGACCGCGGGAAGGGCGAGGACTGCGTCTTCTTCTTCGCCATAGAGTATGGCGAGGTCATGGTCGTCGAGGTTCAGCTGGAAGGGCTCGTTCTGCTCTTCCTCCTCGGACTTTTCGGATAGGCTGCCATCAGTAGCATCTTCCGAGCTGCTTGGTTCTGGCGATGGTTGTCTCCCTCTCCTGATCATGTTGACCGCGTGGGTTCTAGATGTGGAGGCTTGGGTGTGACCTGGCAAGGGGTCAGTCAATATGCCAAGTGGCTTGGGTGCTTGGGGATTTCCCTGGCTCAGATGGCCTTTGATCATGGCCCAGTCAAGGCGCCTGTCATCATTAAGATCATAAACGAAGTCCCGAAAAATAATGCATTGTTCTACGGTATGGCCATATTGTTGATGATATTGACAGTAACGCGCCGTGCTGGCCCCGGGTAGTGAAGGCCTGGCGTCGGGGAGGGAGATACTATTTGTGTCCAACATCACCCTAAAGATCCTAGTTAAAGTTTCTGGGAGGGGAGGGTAAGAGTCCCTCTTTCCCATTCGTCTTTGGTCGTAGGATGTGGGAGGTCTAACCCCGTTATAAGAGCTTTGTATGGGTTGCCTAGGGGTTAGATTTTGTGCTCTTGGGGGAGCAGAGTAAAAGGGAGCCCGAGTTCGGCTGTGGATTATAGGGCTTTCGAGTGGGAAATTTTAGACTGTGGAGTTTTGTCGTATTGGCACGGGGACAGGTACTAATCGAGGGGTAAAATTTTGATTCGCTTGCCGAGGCGGTGCATATCCGGATGATCCGGGCGTGTACTGTCTCGGAGCTATTCCTCGGTCAGGAACTCGTGCTCCGTTCGGGTAGAGTGCCGATACTTGGTTAATGATCCCCTCTACCGTGGGGGTTTGCGCCTTACGAGGCGGTTGTCCAACCCTATGGCTGATAGGTGGGGACTGGTTTTGGACTGCTGGGGCTGCACAACGGGAAATCCTCTTGTGGCGGTCAATCAGAAGTTGATACGTAGTGCAGTCTCCGTACGAAAGGCTCGTACGGAGCTCTGGACTCAGGCTCTGTAACATCATGTCAATTTCTTGACATTCTGTGAGTTGCAGACCAGTTCGGTGGACAAGGGTGCGCCACCGAGACACGTATTGTTCGAATTCCTCCCTAGGCCTCATTCTCTCTACGGTTAGATCTGAAATAGAGGGGGTCCTAATCCTCTGGTAACCGTAGCGGCCTAAGAATTTCTCGCTTACAGCAGAGAAATTCAACAAGTGATCTACAGGGAGGGTGGAGAACCATTGTAGTGCTTCTCCTTCCAATGATTTCTGGAAGAGGAAGACTAGTAGAGGTTGATTATCTAGAAACGGGCGTGCGTCTAGATAAAAGGCAGTTAAATGAATGTCTGGGTCTCCACGACCGTTGTACCGGCGGAATTTGGGGACTTTGAATCCCTCCGGTAGGTGGACTGACGGGATTTGTCTCAGGTTATGTAGAGACATGTGTTTGGGGGCCGAGGGACCAGTCTCGGAGAGAATTCTCCGGATGGTATCGTCCAGTGTTTCTCCCCGGGGAGAGCTGCCTAGCGGTCCCGGGTTTGGGGTGGTCTGGTAGGGGCCTGGGGTGGAAACAACTGGGAATTTTGGATTCGCGGGGGAAAGGGGGGTGAACGAAAAGACACTCGGGTTGACCGAGTGACTGGGTGTTGATGGGGCTTTGGGAGTGGATTTAGGGGTTTCGACAGGGGTTTCCTGTCTCGAGGTCTTGGCATCACGGTAGTCAACGAGGTCATGAAACATGTCCTCTACCGTTTGATACCCTAGACTAGCCATCCTTTCCTCTAGATGGGTCAGGAACTGTGTGGCCTGACCCTCTTGGTGATTCCTTTCCTCTAATATCTCCTCTTCTATGTGGGATTCCATGATGTAGAGTGGGGGGATGAATGCAGATTGAAAGCAGTAAATAAAGCAGTAAAGGATTGCGCAGCTGTGTGCGACTTACGAAAGCATTAAAGGATTGCGCAGCTGTGTGCGACTTACGAAAGCAGTAAAGGATGTTATAATGCACAATAGAAGAGCATTTAATTCAAGGAGTGAGAAACTCTAACCTTCCTAGAGGGTTGATAGCATTTTAGTCAAGTTTGTAAAAGGGGGCAGAAGAGGATTACCTTTTGTTGTTTTTCACGAGGGAGGTCCCACCGTGATCGCCAGAATTTGTCGGTGTCGAAAAATCCGCGTGTGTGGGGTTTCTTCGGAGGGTTCGGATCGGATGCGTGCCCTGGTGGGCTCGGCCGGATCGTCTTCTCGGAAGGGGTGAGGGTGTGGTTCCTTGTCGAGGCACCCGACAGCGGCCCAAGAGGATTCAGGGGGGGTTTGTGATCGCCACCTGCTTTTTCTAAAAACAGGAAAGGGTTTGGGTTGGATTTGATCGCCTACGTGGGGAGTTTGTGGGGTCTCCGCTCTGAGACACGGATATACCGTACACAGAGGTGAAAAACAGTTAATCCTATTCTGCTTCCGGGCTTGACTAAAGGAGTTATGGGTCAAAGGGATGTTGATATGGGGTGTGGATAGGGGGCGGCTAGTTGTGGTTAGCCGTCGGCCAGGGGGCGGCTAGCTAGGGTTAGCCGTCCAGGGTCTGGGGAATTTAGGCAGGGGTTTGGTAGGTAAAGGGTGGGGTCTTGGGCAGAGGCTAAGCTAGGTTTAGCCTGGGTTTATGGAGGGTGGGATGAGAGGGTATTTTATGTGGGGAATGGGTGTTTCTCTCACAAAAGGGGCACTCTCTCTCTCTCTCTTGGGATTTCTGGTGGTGGAAGGGTTTGAAGATGAATTGGTGATTGTTGTGGATTTTGTTGGGTGTGTTGGTTGTTGTTGAAGGCTTGGGACCTCCTCTATTTATAGTAAAAGAGAGGTAGGAAAATATCCGGAGGGTAATGGAGTGAGTTGGCTTCAATTGGACCTCTCATTAATGCTCTGGTTCTTCTGCCAGAGAACAGGTGAAGGGCGGCTAGTGATAACTAGCCACCCGGGATGGGGCGGCTACTTCCTGGTAGCCGCCCCTATCATAACCTGCCAAACGTCCCATCTCTGACAAGCGGTGGCTTGGGTCGGCTACTTGGTTTGATCCGGCCAAGAGAGGGCGGCTAGAGGTCATGACCCGCCGCAATGATCAGCATTTAATATTGCTTTATGTCCCATCCAGGGAACTGGTCCAAAGTCGGCCAGGGGGCGGTTAGGGGGGCGGCTAGTTTACGGCTAGTTAGGGATAGCCGCCCCTTTCCAGGGACTTTAGGTTTTTAGGGTTTTGGTTTTGGTTTATGTAACGCCCCACATTTACCTAACCGCTTATCAGACGGTAAACGGGTCGCTACTAAATTTAATCCAATTACAAGACCAAAGTTTGCAACTCTTTTTTTTTTTTTTTAAATAAATGATACCAATATAATATAAATATAATTAAAAAAACGATGGCAATAAAGTAAATAATATCAAAGGGTTTTAAATCACAAATTGTCTTACAAAATATCAGAGTTTAACAGAAATAAAATATTCGAATGGAAAGACATACTAAACCACCCCTGTAGGAGCCATCTAAACTAAAGTAAATCCAAATAATTGACCGTGACTATTATTTATTCTCCAGTACTGCTACCTCGACGAGATCCCTGAAGCACATGAAAAGTTCAAGCTTTGTCTTGGTCCTCAGAAGATGAGCTACCTGGTTATGAAACAACCAGCCCATATCGAAAAGGGTGAGTGATTAACTCAGTGAATAAGCCCACTGACAAATTACCTCACGTGACAGTATATATAAAAATAAAGTTTTATGAAAATCAGAATTTCATTTAATAAATCTTTTATTTTATTAAATCAATTTAAAATCATGAACTTTAAAAAAATATTTTAATGCGCACGTGGCCCAATCCTTGGCCCACATTAGAGAAATCATGAGAGTTAAATGATACCAACATATATATATATATATATATATATATATATATATATATATAAAGTTATATATAAAAACAAAACAAGAATTTTCTTTACTAAATCAATTTAAATGCATGAGCTTAATAAAATATAATTTTAATGCATCACGTGGCCCAATCCTTTGTCCACATCATAGAAATCATGCAGCTTAAATGATATGACCGGGTAGGGTTCTCAATCGGAAGAACCGTTTCCCAAAATAGGTGTGCCAAGCCCCAAGCGATTAAATCGCTCAAAAAGCTCCCTCGAGGAGACGTCGGATCTAGAAGACGCTGATGGGTCGCCGCTGCCATCACTACGAGAACACCAGCACAGAATGCCCCGGTTGCTGCAGACTCCAAACAAAGGAATCCGCCGCTGCAAGGAATGCTTTACCACACCCCTCACCGATCTTGGGACTCTTCGAGTCCTAGACCTTCCTCCCCAAAGGCGAAATACTATGGAGGGATTTATTCCAGAAAATATGTCATGATATGCATCTTGATAAAATCTCCTAGGACTAGGTTGTCTCCACTAGTCCTAAATTTTTCCAAAACTCTCGTAATGAAAATCTTTAATCCAAATATTATTTCGAAAGCATAAGCATCAGAATAATATTATGTTAATTCTTGAAACATGAATAGCATAATTCATGCTATTTTAATGACATGATGAATGAATTAAATCATGCAACTTCATTCAACGAAAATGCAATTTGATCAATATGAAGAAAATATCCAAAATATGCAAATTTATCAAAATATAAATGCATGGATGGCACATAATATCACACAAATATGATTGGCATATGAAATTCAATGTTATAGAGCAAAAGCTCACACGAAATAAATCGATAGGCCTACTCACCTTCGGTCCACGCAAACATCAATGATACACACTCGCACGTTGATAACTTAGCATAACAATTATACAATAATAGATCAGAAACAATCAATCACGACCCAAACAACTGACAACCAACTTATAACAGCACTATGTCCAATAATCCCAAAAGCCGATATCTTATAGACCTACAATCAACAACTCACTTCAAAGTCTTAATGAAAATCCCAACTTCGAATAAATATTAGAATACTCATATACTCACAATGATCCGATCCGATAATCAATATCCATTTATTCCATAAGACCCATATGATCGATCAATCCTCGAATAAAATATTTAACCAAATCCAATAAGGCTCAACTATAATTCCATGATCGAGTAACTCAAATCCAATCAATTTACATCCAAATAACAACAATATCCAATCAATATTCATTGATCCCACTAAACCAAATTATCGACTTAAGATTCTATTTAAGTTCTCAAGATCAATAAAATCATCAAAACCCACAAAACAAACTATACTTCATTAAACATCAAATTTGGGATCATCTAAATCTCTAACATTCATCAAACTTGGTCATCAAGCTAAATATTTGAATTTCAATAAACTGCACAGAAATCTTTCAAAAACCATAACTTTCTATCCGTAACTCCGAATTGGACGATTAATGATTCGTTGGAAAGCTCTTTTCAAAACCTATTTCTGTTTGTCAAATACATTTTTTCCAGAAACGACTCTATCATAGTCAAAAACACGATTTACCTCCAAGCATAAAATCAACCCGAAAATTGCCATTAAATCCCCAAAACTAATAAATCTAATTTGATCTTAAGAACTCCTTTGAGATCTATAAAAATCAAATCAAATAATCATTAAATTAAATCAACCAAACCCTAACCCTAATCCATCAAACTTCTTCCCCAAACAATTACTTGACGTAATCATATCCTAACAAAAATAAATTAAAACTAACAAAATCAATGGGGAATGATATCTCACCTTAGATCCGATTACACCACCCACCATCTCCATCTAGGGTTAGGTCATCACAACCCTTCATAACTTCTGAGATTTGGATGAAAAACCCTAACCCAAACATGTTATTTAAAGGGGTTTACCGAAATTACAAAACGACCCCTGAAGTGTTTCCAGTTTACAATGACATCCCTATCCGATTTACAAACAGATCCTTATCCGATTTACAGAAATGTCCCAGAAGGCTATTAAAATGTATTCTGGATTCGCAACTAGATCCCTAGGCCCAATAACTTGACACTAAGCCTAAAAATCAAATTTTCCGAACTCTGAATCTCACCAAATTTCAACCAAAGTATCTTAACACTATAAAAATCTACAGAAAAATATAAAATAATTATTTCAACATCAATTTATAATTATCATAATTATAAATCAAATTGGACCCATTTGGGCCCACCGCCAAATCTGAAAAAATGAAATATAAAAAATCAAATTTTAAAATTTCCATTATATATTTAAAATAAATATATAAGGCCAAAAAATACCGAAACGTTACAGTTTAGGTCTGGGCTGGGATTAGGGTTTAGGGCTAGGGTTTTGGGGTTAGGTCAAGGTTTAGGGTTTCCGGTTTAGGTTTAGGTAACGGCTAGGTTTAGGGTTTCTGGTTTACCGAACCTTTGGTTCTCTATTGGTGTCCACTTGTGGGATATTCCGTGTGTTACTTGAAGTATTTCTGTCTCTCTGGACGGTCAAAATTGGGGTATCTACAGCGAGGTATAAGGTCGTCCGATCAAACCTCTCATCCGATCATGCCTTATCTACTTAAGGTGACATTCACTCGCAAGGTGCCAGACTGTCTGATAGGAAAAGACCTATCAAATAATTGTGATCCAAATAATAAGAAGAAGAAGTGGTTAAAAGAAATTTTAGAGAAGGAGAAAGAAGAACAAGAAGGAATTTGGAATATTCTCTGATGCATTATTTATTCATTCATATGGCTTATACAGCCAAACACCTAATAACTTCCTACAATTTAGAGATTCTCCCTCAATCAATAAATCCAAACAAGAAAACTAATTAAGCATACGAATAAGGAAATTAATTAAACATACGAATAAAGAAACTAATTAAGCATATGAATAAGGAAACTAATTAAAGCTAAATAATTGATTCCTCCTCTAATTCAGCATGTCAATCTCCTTGACATTTGATAGCCAGCCTTGCACGTCCACATCCCGCACCTTCCGAACGCCCCACACGAGCCGAACGCTTGGAATAAGCATGCCAACCCGGGGCTAGGTCTAGCACCAACCTATCACTGCCGACTAGACCTTTAATCTAGTCGTGTCGTACCTACTAGGGAGTGTCTTAATGGTTTCTTGGATTCGGATTTGGGTTTATGGGCTCCAGATGTGACGGCCCATATCCGCCTTGGCTTGACATGCGTCATTATTTAACATGGTGCAGATTTTTACCTCCACAAAAATGAATCATATTCTCTAATAAATTGCATGAATGCATTTATTAACAAGTAAACCATATCTATTAAAACATATACCTCATTAATGTGAGTATATGATTCGGTACTATCGACACATATGGGACTAGAATTCAAACCAGAAAAAAAGAAAAATGATGTCTAGCCCCTTCTGCAACATCATTTGCAGTACACAACGTTTTTCTTTTTTAAAAAAATTCAAATTTTATCTTAAATTTAATATAATATCAATTAAATATAAATTTTGTTATCAATCTCATTTTTATTCTTAAAAAATAAAATACTTAACTTTAACAATGTTTTATTTTTTATTTTCTTCACGAATATATAGCTTTTGAATATTATATTATTTGGTATATAAAATCATCACATCAAATATAAGAACTAAAAAACTTATGTATTAATATTTAACATGTCCCACCCAAAAATATTATCCTGGATCCACCCTTGAAAAAAATGATGTAGGGAAGCTTTTGGAGATACTCTTAATTGTCCTTCAAACAAATCAATTGTTGACTCCCCAAAGATGTGCGATAGTGTAAATAAAGCTGGGGAGCTTTCTTTTAACTCTTTTGGTTTTCTATCCCACCCTTTAAAAAAATAATTTTTGGAGTGAGATAAAGAACTATGAAAAAATGAGAGAGAGAGAGAGAGAAAACGAAAGCTAATCTTCAAGCAGCCCCTCTCCGTTCACTGTCAGAACCAAGGGCAGAAACAAGGGGGCCGGGCTTGGGGCCAGCGACACACTGCGCACCGAAGAATGAGCTAGTGGGGGCGGTGGCACCCACTGAATTTATACAAAAATGTTTGGGAAAATAGTAACAATGATGAGGTAGGGGAAATAACATGGGCAATTTCATAAATAGCATAGGTTTATTCTGTTTTTATTTTGAGGATCTAATTGGATCTCAGGTCTCATGATCCGCGTTTGGAAAAATCTGTGTTCGAATAGTAGAAATCAACAGAAGCCAGCGTCCTGCGTGCTTCCAATTAACTGCATTGGATAATTGTTTGGTTTCATTTATTGCACTCCCGACGCTGCCCCTTCATTTTACCAGAACACCCCTTATTAAATTGGAGGAATATGGGTCAGGGATAGATGAAGGAAATTGGATAATCTCTATGGATATACTTGACATTTCCATCTCAATTCGAGCGAAATGGACACTCGCATTGCCAGAATCATTCTCTTGGAGCAATGGGGGAAGACAATATTTATAGGTCCCTCGGCATTCAGATGCATGTGGATTGCAAACACGAATAGAATGCCTATCCAAACGGACCATCAATTTTGTGTATTAGTGTTTACATTCTTTTTTAAAAAAGTTTGCTTTAAGCTTTGATTAAACCTCAAGTTTTTCTTTTGGTTGTCGACACACGCAATTTTTTTATTATTTTATTTGTAATTTCATATATCTCATTAATCATCAACATTTGCTATAACGAAGTGGTTGAAAGCACTCTCCTCCATGGGAGGAGATCTAGGGTTTGAACCCTACTCCCATCCCAGGGTGGGGATGTGATAAATGGGTGTTGTTATATCCAAATCCATTTTCAGCCCCAATTCCAGCCTTATATGCGTTGATAGATTTCTATCGACGCATATACTCATGTTAACAAGGCATATGCTTCGAAAGATTTTTTTTACATTTTCTATAAATGAATTCATGCAATTCATTGGAGTATATACTTCATTTTTTTTACAAAAGCATGTACCTCATTAGATAAGGTATACTATTTGTAAAAAATTTGAAACACATGTAGACTGGAATTGAGACTGAAAATGAGGCTGGATGTAACAACATCCGTGATAAATATGTTGACTATGGGCTTGGAGCCCCTGTTATATAATAGGCCATTGTGGGCCTCTCTACCAAATAATAATAATAGGGCGCTGATACACGCAGTCCTTTTTACAGCCCATTTTGCAGCCCTATACTCTAATATAATGTAGTATATACTACGTTATCATAGCATATGAGTTCTATCATAGTATATGACTCAAATTTTTTTTCATTTTTTCATTCTCAAAAAAAATACATTAATGTATCTTAGTATATACTTCATTTCATATAATAGTATGTACTTCAAAAGATGAGTGTATGATTTTTAAAAAATCATGGACTGCAAAACGGGCTGCAATTGGGGCTGTGTGTATCTTTTTCCATAATAATAATGGGTTAATAGTAATTTATTTATGTTTTTGTGGGGGGTGGATTTTCCAGTTAATTCTCTCTAACCGACTTAATTCGATTGCCGACTTGTCTAATAAGCTGACTTACAATAACACACTCAGTCAAACAGTGGAATGCAAAATCCAAAATCACAAAACTTTAATCAAAACCATGACCTAATTTTTTTATAAAAAAAAAGGGTGAAAAGCCAATAATATCGTTCGTTATACAGGAAAAATCATGGAAAAGAAAATAATGTGGCCGCAAGCGCTCATGGTGGCCGAGTGCTCCAGACTTAGAGCGTGGACGAGGCCTCTTCTCGAGTACGAGCCGCAGTGCGCCGACGCCTCAAGGACGAGTGGAAGGACTCGCTCAGCTCACGGATGGACGGAAAGGCGTGACCGGATCTATCATCCAAATAGCCGGCCCGAAACCCGGAGACGTAATCCTCAAGCCGCTCGTCCTCCGAATCACGAGCGGGATGGCTCAACCTCACCGAGGACCCCACGAAGGTTGGGGGGCTTTCAACCACCCCGCGTTGAACACGCGATAACCTCGTCGGCAAAGGAAGGACCGGGATGGGCTCGCCCACCTTCGCTCTAAGGGAGCCCGAATCCATCCGCCGTTCAGAATGCGGGTGCCGCGAGGTGGGAGGTCCTTCTGGAGGCGAGAAGTAGGGAAAAGCATGGGATGCGATCCCCATGCCGCCTCTAGCACGACGGGCTACCAATGGAAAAGGCTTAATATGGAGGTGTCGGCGTCGGATTCCATCGGTGTCGGAAAGAATCCACCGGTGGGGGGGGTGCGTGTGTGGGGGTTCTTCGGGGATTCGGATTGGATGCGTGCCCTGGCGGGCTCGGTCGGATCGTCTTCTCGGAAGGGTGGTGTCGTTCCTGGTTGAGGCGCCCGATAGCAGCTCAAGAGGATTCCAGGGTTTGTGTGATCGCCACCTGCTTCTTCTAAAAGCAGGAAAAGGTTGGGTTGGATTTGATCGCCTACGTGGGGAGTTTGTGGGGTCTTCGCTCTGAGACACGGATATACCATACACAGAGGTGAAAAACAGGTAATCCTATTCTGCTTCCGGGGCTTGGCTAAAGGAGTCTTGGGACAAAGGGGTGCAAATGGGGTGTGGATATGGGGCGGCTAGTGGGATCCAGCCGTCGGGTATGGGGCGGCTAATTGGGTTTAGCCGTCCGGGGCCTGGGTTGGTTTGGGCAGAACTTCGGTAGGAAATGGGTTTGGTCTTGGACAGAGGCTATGCTAAACTTAGCCCGGGTTTATGGAGGGTGGAATGAGAGGGTGCTTTGTGTAGGGAATGGGTATTTCTCTCACAAAAGGGGCTCTCTCTCTCTCTCTCTCTCTTGGGATTTCTAGTGGGGAAAGGGAATGAATATGACTTGGTGGATGTGGATAGTGTGTTTGTTGATTGTGGATGATCGTTTAAAGGCTTGGGACCTCCTCTATTTATAGTAAAAAAGAGGCAGGGGAATACCCAGGGGGTAAAAGGGTGGCTTGGTTAATAGTGTGTTTGATTAGACCCCTTATTAATTCTCTGGTTCTTCTGTCAGGACCAGGTGAAGGGCGGCTAGTTCTAACTAGCCGCCCAGGATGGGGCGGCTACTTCCTGGTAACCGCCCCTATCATGACCTGCAAAATGTCCCATCTCTGACAAGCGGTGGTTTGGGTCGGTTACTTAGGTTGATCCGGCCAAGATAGGGTGGCTAAAGGTCATAACCCGCCGCAATGATCAATATTTAATGCTGCTTTATGTCCCATCCAGGGAAGCGGTTCAAGGTCGGCCAAGGGGGGGCTAGTGCTAACTAGCCGCCTGGTATGGGGCGGCTAGTTAAGGCTAGCCGCCCCTTGCCAGGGACTTGGGGTTTTTGGGGTTCAGAGTTTCTCTTAGGTGGGGATCCTGGTTTGGGCCAGGGTCTGGTTTAGGGTAGGGTTTAGGTCAGGGTTAGGGTTTAGGGTTTCCCGAGCTTTTGGTTCTCTATTAGATGTCCAAATGTGGGATATTTTCAGGTGTTACTTGAAGTATTTCTGTCTTTCTGGACGGTCAAAATTGGGGTATCTACAATTGTCCCTCATCGGACGGAGTCTTTGTACGAAGCAGGAAAGACTTCGACCGATGATAAGGAAAGAGACCCCTATTTTGGCTGACCTGACCTTCAAGAAGTTTATGCCAACACAAACAGTACCATTCGGGGAGTTGATCTAGACCATCAGAGGCTAGGTCTTGACTTAGAATTTTTAACCGAAAGGATGATCTAGGTGGAAGGCGGGAAAAGTAAATGGTGAGTGATCCAACCCGCAATCGGGGTTCTTAGCTATCGTGCACGGAGCAGCCTAGCGTCAGTTTCCTCGTGCCTACCATTCCCGTGTTTGGGAAAACTCAGCAAGGAGGGGATATCGCCGACAGAAAGCAAGTAATAGTTGAGTTGGTGAATTGGATCATCCAAAGGATAAGAACTCTAGAAAAGAACCAGAACTGAAGAAATTCGATTTTGAGTGGTACTCAAAGGGCGGCAAAACTTCAGGAAAGTCGTGTTTGATTAAGTAGTGTCTGGAAATAAACCAATACATGGTTGTTTGGTATAGAAAACGTTGAAATTAAGGCTGAAAAGAGATTGGAAAGGGGTTTCAAGTGAAAACAGAAAAACCTGGGAGGGGCGGCTAGTGATAACTAGCCGCCCGAGAGGGGTCAGCTACTCGCGAGTAGCCGCCTCCCGACTGGGTCCCTTATAACCGAAAAAGGGACCCTCTCTCTTCCCATTTTTCAAAAACGGTTTCTCTCCCTCTTCTTCTTCTTCTCTTCGGTTTCAAACTCAAAAACCCTGAATTATTTGCCTTCTCTTCCTCCATTTTGTCCTCAATCTTCTCTCCTTCTCTTGATTTCGAAACCCTAGTTTTGGGTTCTTCTTTTTCTTTTCAAACCAAGGAAGATGACGAGGTCGAAGGCGATTGCTTTGAGGGAAAAACGACCACGGGTGGCTCGTGGAGAGCGTAGTCCGAGCTCTTCATCATCGGAGAGCGATAGGCCGGAGGTTGAGGCTATGGTTATGACGGAGGTGCCGCCGGTGGGCATCGGCGCGGGTGAGGTCGAGGATTTGCCTTCGGGGGCTGTTCCGGAGGTAGGGGGAGTATGATAGGTTACACACGCAAGAGGAGGCATGGGGATCGACTGATGGCGGTCGAGGAGGTGGTTTCGGGGGTCGAAGGACCGATTGAGGGTGCAACTGAGGGAGTAGGGGCCGAGGGAGTCAGTGAAGATGTGAGGGCATCATTGGATGCCCTTGTTGGGATGTTGGACCGGGAGGCCACAGAGGCCAGGGCTGAGGAGGAGGAAAGCAGGGCTATGGCGCTTTTGCGGAGTTTATCTCCAGCGCGGGGAGGGTGGAGGGGACTGGAGAGGTTAGGGATGAGGCCGGGGAGGCCAAGGGTATAGGCACCGGGGCTGCAGAGACCGGTGTTGGTGTCGAGGCTGAGACCGAGGAGGCCGTGTTCAAGGAGGATGAGGAGGAGGGGGATGACGACGGGATGGACGAGGCCGAGGTGGGCGCCCCTGGGTCCACACGGGCCGTGGTAATTTCCTTGACCCCTTTTACTCTTAGCTTTTATTTGGTATATATGCATGTCTTTTGGTGGTATGAACAGTTGTATATGTGCATTTTTTAATAAGCATGCTTGATGTATAAGGTAATCACGGTGGGATAGCATGCTGATATGGGTTTGTTTCTAGGAAGGGGGGGCAATTTTTCGTATATATATATATCCATGTTTGCTCTATTTTTAGAAAGAAGTGAATGGTATGGCTAGTATGCTTGCATGTGCATATTTTTTTTAAGGCGTGACTTCGTATGTGTTTGATCGTGGTAGAGCACGAGGGAGTGTATGCATGCATTTTACGGGTCCAAGTACTTTCTACATGCTTAGGTGTGTTTAGGGAAAGTATATAAGCATGATAGGCCGTGATGCAAGAGAGAGAGTAAGTGGTGACCACGGTGGGATGTTTGATGTCGTTAGCATGTGTGATCATATGGAGGGTGTTTTGTAAATAATGGGAGAAATCTTTAAGCTTTAGGCTTCTTATTTTCATGCTTTTGTCTTTGATTTAGTAAATGGAAGTTTCATTTTGCTAAGCATGATTTAAAATGAATTCATAGACTTTGGATTCTCACCTCTCGATTGCTTTTAAACTAACTCATGTTCCCTTTGTTTCGTTTTGTAGTGGCCGAATCGTATTCGGGCCCTTTGGCATGGGACGAAGAGGTGGTACGATGCCTTGAGGCAGGAGGAGAGGAGTTTAGTGGATGGAGCGGGCTTCCGTTCCTTCTTTCTGATTGAGCCGTTCCACGTCCATCGCCCATATGTGGAGGCATTGGCGGAGAGATGGGACCCGAAGAGTTGTACGTTCATCCTCCCTACTGGTGCCATTATGCCGACCCTTGAGGACGTCCACCGGATTACTGGCCTTCCGGTCTTGGGGGAAGCGGTGATTGTGGCCACCCTCGCGGACTATAGGGGGCTGTTTCAAGAATTAATCGGGGAATGAGAGTTCGTGGAAGGCGATGATCGAGGCGAGAGAGGTGGCCGCGTGCCCACAGAGGGCACGGAGGGAGTTGAGGGCATTCTTCCTTTACTTCTTCGGCCGGGTCCTCTTCTCGACGGCCTCTGATAAGGTTTCCACTCACTCCCTTTTGCTGATGAGGGATCTGGAGGGCATGGGACGCTATGCCTGGGGAGCGGCGATGCTTGCCCATCTCTTCGCGGAGCTCTCGAAGAAAGTCAAGAGGGCCGGGGGAAAGAACCTTGGCGGCTTCGCGCCATTTCTTCAGGTATGTGTAAGTGGTAAATGTCTTTTTCTTGGTTTAGTTCACTTTGATTATGATAATTTTCCTCTTGCTTTGCTAGATTTTTGGGTACGAGCACTTCGCCATTGATCGTCCAACTCTGGCGCCGTTTGATCATTTCCTCCCTTGGGCTATGAGATGGGAACCCCGGGGATCCTCTCGCTTATACCGCCTCGCCCAATTCCGAGAGGCCTTCCGCGTCTTGTCGGAGGAAGAGGTATAAGTTTTTCTTTGGATTTCTTTGGCTAGTATTTGGTTTTCTTTTGGCTAAGCGCTCTTCCTATCTTTTGATGTTTTTTTAGATGACGTGGAGGCCTTATTCGGAGGAGGTTCCCGAGGCCCTGGCGCGAGACGTCTGGTTGATCTACTTTAATGAGGTCGTGTTTCATGCGATCAGCTGGGTCGTCCGCCAGCTTGGGTATCACCAGTGGGTGCCCGATCCTTTGCCGCGGCGCCCCTCGATCTCGGTGGCTGGGATTCCTCAGGACACGAACCTCCCGAGGAATTACGCTACGTATGTGGCGGGTTGGATGGGCCGAGGTGTCTTGGTGGAGCATCGTCCTGGGGTGACTTCGAGTGACGAATACCTGGCTTGGTATCGTCAGGAGTACGTGGGTATCCTTGGGACTATAGAGGAGGAGATCCCGGACGCTTACGTGAGTTGGAAACCCTTTTTCCTTTCCTCGTTCTCCCTTGCTTGAATATTTTCTGAATAGTGCTTCCTTTTGCAGGTTGAGTTGAATGAGATGGAGAAGAGGCTCAAGACCGCCAATGAGCACCTCCAAGCGTGGGCCAGGCAGATAGAGGTGCTGCAGGCACAACGGAGACGCTTGCAGGACCAGGTCCGGGTCCTCGAGGCTCAGGTGGATGCTCTGTCGAGAGCGAGAACCGATGGCGCTTCCTCTTCTTCCGCCCCTCCTCCTTCCATGGTTTCCGAGCGAGAGCTCGAGCTGATGAGAGAGCTAGATGCGGCCCGGAGTGAATTGACGGCCACACAGATGGAGCTGGGCCAGGCGAGGGGTAGGGCTTCTCGGGCTGAGGAGGAGACGGACAGGCTGAGGTCCATGATGGCTTTGAGAGAGGAGGGGTCATCACCCTAGGCCGCGAGAGGGACTCCCTCCAGATGAGGTGTCAGAGTTGGAGGCTTCAGCAGATGTTCCTGGAGGTTTGATGGGGGACTTGGTTCGTTCTCTCCAGGCGGCCGGGGATAGGGACCGAGAGGCGCTCAGGGTATCAGAGGCGAGGGCACGGGAGTTGGAGAAGAGGTTGAGAGTTGCTGAGGATCGGGCTAGAGGGACAGAGAGCCGCCTCCGACAGAGATTGGAGACAGAGATATGCAGCAGGTCCATCTCTGGGAGGCCACTATGAGGGGAAAATTGGTTGGAGGGGGCTCTATGACCGAGGCGGACCTCGACCTTCTCCCGCTTGAGCCTGACCATTCTCTCTCGGCTTCCTTGGCTACCGGGGCCACCTTCAGCCGTGCTTCTCGTCCTTCGGCGTCTCGGAGTCGTGGGATATATGCGAGGGTTGCGTCCTCGGTTCGAGAGACTCCTGCCGCTCCTGATGCTCCAGAGGTTCAGTCCTCTCCTCAGCTGCCGCTCCCTTCTCAGCCAAGTAAGGACGTTCCTCCTACTCAGCCTCCAGCAGACGATGATGCACCGAGGTATAGCTTCTTTGCGTCTTGGTTTTAGGTAGAAGAATAGTATATATGCAAGGAATTGATGTTTTTTCTTCTTTTTTTCTTTTTTCTTGACTCAGGTGATCATTTCAAAGGTGTGTAGCTCAAGACTTCGATGGAAGCTTCCGATGGATTTTTATCTATTTTAACTTTAGTTTTAAGTAGGTTTACCTTTCTTTTTCATGGACAATTTCCCCCTTCTTTCTTTGGTGTATGAACAAACATGGGTGTTTTTAACTTGGTTTATTGGTTTTAGTTTGATCGTGTATGTGGAATGGTTTTTATGAGGTTGTATGGGTGGATGAAAGGATGAATGGGTGCATGGTATGGTGTATGATTTTCATTTTGGTTGTTGTTTGATTCGTAGTCATATTGTTTTTATGTATGTATGGATGTAAGAATGTGTGTCTACAGGTTTTGGGGGGAGAATGTTTTCTATAGGTATCAAAGGAGTTGAAGAGTTGAAAAAGATGGGACTGACAGCAACAGAGGGGGTAGCAGGTGAGGGGCGACTAGTGCGAACTAGCCGCCCAGTGAGGGGCGGCTAGCACTGTTTAGCCGCCCCCTGCCTGGGGTTTTCACCTGAATAAGAAGGGCAGGGGCGGCTAGTGGTGTCTAGCCGTCTGGTGAGGAGCGGCTAGTCGAGTTTAGCCGCCCCTTGTCTGGGACAAGTCTTCTGGTTCTGCTGCTCCTGCCTGCCTGCTACTGCTGAAAGCCTTTATGACCGTTTTGACTTTCGAGACCTATAAAAACATCCTTTCCATGGACCAAGTGTTAAATCTGTCCGGATTGCGCCCCTGCACTGACTTTCAAGCCCTTCTTGCTTGAATTGTCAAGGGCTACAATCCATCTTAAGGTAAATGGAAAGATAAGACGAAAAAGTAAAGTGCGGGAAACCATGCTTTAGTACGCAAGCGAGGGATTCCAAGTGCGTGAGCGAAAAAAAAACTTTTGAGTATGTGTGAAAGTGGGATAATTTCTTCTCAAGCATGTGCGGAAAGGCATAAAATGAGTGTAGATGGGGGTAATCTTAATACTGATACGGGGGGTCAATTTTAGCATTTCAAGAATATCGGATGCCTAGGTGTTTTGGAGAAGAAAAATGCGAACTTATACGTAAGTATGAATGGCATAAGTGGGCATTTTAATTCCTCAATGGTTTTTTACGTGAGAGGGCAATGTTCTCGACTTTCTTAAGTAAAAGATACCATCAAGTTCCCGTGGAGGAGCCCTTGTGGTCACCTATGTCCAAACCAGGGTTGTATTTGAAAGGCATAGGCCTTAGGTGTCGGTTTTTCTAGGTTCATGGTTCTCAAATGCTTGATCGTATTATTCTAAACATGCTAAAAAATCCATGAGTGTACCAGGAGTCAAGTTAAATAAGCTTCCTTTGGATAAGCAAGTTTCTAAGTGAACTCATGTGAGTGTGTGTAGTTGTAAACCTGGAAATGATCTACCTTTGGTCAAAATTTCACCTTTTCCGGTAGACATAGTTCAATTTTTAATCCCATTGCGAAAATAAAGGGGGGGAGAATGGGGTAAGAGAAATATCTTCCTTTCGGGCAACATTTTAGAATTGTCCTAGTCTAGCATATGTCCAACTTTCTAGGTCCCTCTGGCTTTCTTCTTTTTACCACTTCTTTATTTTGGGTGGAAAGTATAGTCCTTTGTTTGGGACCCTGTACTAATATAGCCGTTTGTTTGGCATATACTTGTGCGTAAAGGCGTGAAAGCCTGCTAAAATAGAGAGTTTAACCCGTTCACTTGGGTGTTATTTTTCTTTTGTTGGCCCCTCATTGCCTGATTTTTTTTCGATTTGATTTGAGGGGGGGCTCTTCTGTTTTTCACCCTGATTCTTTTCATGCTTCCCCTCTAGAAGTGTTTGTATAGTGTCAGAGCCAGTTTTGGGACATATGCTAGGTCCGGGTAACTCCTCATTTTGACCTGGGGTTAATACAAGTGGGCGGAAATAAGGGAGGTTTGCTTTGGGGTTTTAAATTGTCTCAGTCTCAGGGTAGGCAATTTCTCTTCTATCAGGTAAATCTAGTCCAGTCATACGTGTGTGAAGGAAGCGGCATGATTTGGCGGAGATGTGTTCAAATAAATACGAGTTTATCCTTGAGAGTCTTATAATTCTATCATCAAGTACTAAACGCTGGAAATTGCAGGAAGAAAGAATAATAGTTCTCAAGTATTGAAAGCTATTCATGCATGGAATTTCTTTAGATAAAGTGCATTCCATGAACCTGAAACCTCGACTCCTTCGACATCTACCAGGCGGTAGGCATTCCCGGAATAGGCATGGGTGATCACATAGGGTCCCTCCCATGTGGGTTGCAACTTCCCTCTTGGGTGGGGCTATCTTGATTGCATGATTTGCTTAAGTACTAACTCCCCGACTTTAAATTTTTTTTTATTACCTTCTTTTCAAATGCCCTTGCCACCCTTCTTTGATAGGCCTGGGCATGGTCTGCCGCTCTTAATCTTTTCTCGTCTAGTAGTTCGAGGCGTAGTAGAAGTGCCTCCCTCCTTTCCTCAATTTGGAGGTCTTCTTCTAGTACTATTCTTAAGAATGGGACGAGAATTTCGTAAGGTACTACTGCTTCGGCCCCAAATGTGAGAGAATAGGGGGTTTGACGGGTGTCCTAATGGAGGTTCGGTATGCCCAGAGGGCATCTACCAATTTATCAGGCCAATCGGTAGCCTTATGGGTTTCTACCGTTTTCTTTATAATTTTGAGCAAGGTTTTGTTGGTGGCCTCTGCTTGTCCGTTCCCCTGGGGATAATATGGCGTGGAATGATGAAGTTCTATGTGATGTTTACTGCATAGGTCTTGGAATTCTTGGGAGATGAACTGGGGGCCATTATCAGTTATAATTACTTTGGGGGTGCCGAACCGTACAAGGATGTGAGTGCGGACAAAACAAGCCAGGGTAGAGCTTTTGATTACTACATAGGACTCGGCTTCAGCCCATTTGGTAAAGTATTCTGTGGCGGTGAGGATGAAGGCTTTTTGGGTGGTGTTTTCTACAATGTCCCATAATAGTCCTATCACATCTAGTGCCCACATAGAGAAGGGCCATGGTGAAGTCATGGGGTGTAAAGAAGATGTTGATGCATGTATCTTGTTAGCATGGGTTTGACACTGAATACAGCGCTTAACGTATTTGTTGCAGTCCCCTTCAAGTGTGGGCCAATAGTAGTCCGTTCCTAGTACCTTTTTTGCTAGCATATGGGTGTTGACGTGCCCTCCACATACTCCAGAGTGAGCTTCTTCTACAATGGTATATGCTTCTTCGTCGTCCAAGCATCTGATTAGTTCTCCATTGAAGGACGCTCGGAAGAGTATCCCTCCTCGGAGGCAGTATTTGACCGCTACCCTTTTAACTATTTTCTGGTCGTTGCTAGTAGCGTAGCTTGGGAATGAACCGTCTTCAAGGTAATTTTTTATGTCAAAATACCATGGATTTCCGTCGTCCATGTCTCCTAGTTCAAGGGCTAGGATTTTTGTGGTACTAGCATTTTTGTCTGTTTGGTTCCTTTTCAGGAGATCTCCAGTTCTATAGTCACAGAGTTTGGTGGCAGGTGTTTCCAGTCTCTGGATAGTGACTGTTTCAGATGTCCTAGATATGGGGAAGGTGAGCGATGAGGCTAGAGAGGCCAGAGAGTCTGCAAGAATATTGACGGTCCGGGGTATGAAAATGTGAGTAACCTCACGGAATTGTTTTAGCAGGACTATGGCTAGTTCCCTGTACGGCTTCAGTTTTGGGTCTCTAGTCTGATATTTTTATAGAGTTTGGCGGATCACTAAGAGGGAGTCCCCAATAATGTCTAAACTTTTAACTCCTAAGGCTAGGGCTGCCTTCAAACCTGCTATCAGGGCTTCGTATTCGGCAATATTGTTGGTGGCATTAAACGTAAGCTGAAATGCTCGTGGGATAATGACGCCTTCGGGGGAGATTAGTGCTATCCCTATTCCCTTTCCCTTTTGGTTGACCGCTCCATCGAAGTATAGCATCCACGTCTTTCTATTTTTTTCTTCAATAAGCGCAAATATTTCCTCATCCGGGAAGTCAGTTTTTACTAATTCGTAATCGGGGAGGGGGAGTTGAGCGAGGTGGTCAGCGATAGCTTGCTCTTTGATGGATTTTTGAGTGGCGTACGTGATGTCAAACTCATTTAACTGTACTTGCCATCGGGCTAAGCGTCCAGTTAATACAGCTTTCTCGAATAGGAACCTTACTGGGTCCATTTTGGCAAAGTATTTGACTTTGTGGGCAAGAAAGTAATGTCACAACTTTTGGGAAGCCCATACTAATGCTAGACAAGTTTTTTCTGTAGGAGAGTAGGCTTTTTGGTATTCAATTAGGGTTTTACTTAGGTAGTAAATGGCATTTTCCTTCTTCCCATGTCGTCGTGTTGTGCAAGCACTGCACCAATGGCTTCCTTAGTTGTAGCTATATAGAGAAGCAGGGGTCGTCCGGGCACTGGAGCCGAGAGGACCGGGGGATTAAGAAGGTACTCTTTTAAATTATCAAAGGCCTTTTGACATTCACTATCCCAATTAAACCTAACTCCCCCTTTTAGTAGTTTGTAAAAGGGGCAGCATCTTTCAGCATGTTGCGAAATAAATCTCCTAATAAATTGCAACCTTCCTATGAGCCCTCTTAATTCCTTTAGGTTCTTAGGTGGGGGCATTTGGGTGATGGCTTTTGCCTTGGTCAGATCTATTTCGATCCCTCTTTTACTTACCATGAACCCCAAGAGTTTCCCAGAGGAGACACCAAAGCGACATTTCTTTCCATTCATTTTAAGTGCAAACTCTCTGCATCTCTGTAGCACTTGCCTAAGTATGTCTGCGTGTCCTATTCGAGTCCTAGATTTAACTAAGATGTCATCCACATATACTTCTACTAGCCTGTGCATCATATCATGAAATATTGAGGTCATGGCCCTTTGATATGTTGCACCCGCATTCTTGAGTCCGAAAGGCATCACTATATAGCAGTAAGTTCCCCAGGGTGTGGCAAAGGAAGTCTTTTCTTGGTCTTTTTCTACCAGCCGGATCTGGTTGTATCCAGAAAAACCATCCATGAACGAGAGCATCTCATACCCTGCCGTGTTGTCGACAAGGAGGTCAATATGCGGGAGTGGGAAGTCATCTTTTGGGCACGCTCGATTGAGGACCCTTAAGTCGATGCATATCCGGATCTTTCCATCTTTCTTGGATACTGGAACAATATTAGCTACCCATTTTGGGTATAAGACTACCCGGATAAATTTAGCCTGGTGGAGTTTGTCTACCTCATCTTTGATTTTTAAAGCCACCTCGGGATGAAGGCGCCTCAGTTTTTGTTTTACCGGCTTTGCGTTTGGTTCTAAGATTAACTGATGTTCGACTAAAGAGGTGTCGAGTCCAGGCATGTCCTTGTAAGACCATGCAAAGACGTCTTTATACTCATGTAATATTTTAACCAAACCCTCTCTCTCATCGTGATTTAGTCCTTTGCTAATTGAAATGATTTTGGGGTCAGCCTTTGTCCCTAGGTTTAGCTCTTCTACCTTCTCATCTGCTTCTTCCGTCCTTTCATCAAACCTTTGAAGGCTCCGCTCGAATTCTTTAGATAGGTCCTCTTTTTCTTCATCATTCTCATCACATATTTCGAAGACTCTTAGACCATCGTCTAGGTTCTCTATGTTATCTAGGTCTGGTTCTTCTATAACTGCTATTGATTCAAATTTTTCTAAGCCTAACATGTCTAAGTTGCTAATGATCTGGTCAAGTATTTGACCCCTAGTAGGTTTGACTGTTTTGGACGAGGTACTAGGGTCGGGACTCTTAGCTTGACTGGCTAGACGCTGTAGTTTATTCAGGAGATCAGAGTCATCGCTGAAAGGGTGCCATGCCGGGGTGAAGTCATCTTTGTCGAACAGGGATCCTAGGGTTTTGGTTTCCATCCTATTCTTTGTGTTTTCTCTCTTCTTCTTTTTTTTTGAACAGAAAAGACACTTATTATTCACAACCTACTGGGTTGGTGGAAGTGTTTCAACCGACTTTCCTCCAGCAGCTGGCGCTCCTTTGTTGCGATGCTTGAGCACTGTGAGAAAGGGAGGCTGGGTCAGCTGGAGTTTCATCGTTTGGCGGTGAGTGTGTGTTTAGGTGGTTATCAGGGTGTGGGAACAGCCATTCAACGGAGCCAGAGAGATAGTCTGGCTCTCTTTCTTGGATAGGGTACAGGGGGCATACGGCCTCTTTGGCGGGTTATACGATTATTTTCCTTACGAAATGTTCGTATAACCTCCAATTGTATTTTTCCTTTAATTTAGGGTGGTGCTTGGATGAGCCGATGCCCCTTTTATCTAGCCATACTGGGAGTTCGATGGGGTCCAAGATCCCATTTTTTTGTCCCAAGGTTCCCCCGGGGAGATAACCCATGGTCCCCATTATATGCCAGCCAGGGTTCTTACATATTTAAGATTGAGCAAATCGAAGGGACAAATTTTGGATAGGTCCAGACAGAACTAAAATTTACAAACAGGTCCTTCCCTGGCTAACCCAAAATCTAACAATTACAACTGGGTCCCCAGATCCAATTAACATATCAACAACTTCTATTAAAGCCCACATACTACTAGATCCCCAGGCCCATTTAAGTACTAACAGCCCCTACCAAGGCCCAACGAAATAATATACTAACCTTTTGGCCTAAACAACTGCACAGAATAAATTATTATTTCTCTCTATAAATAAATATATATATATAATATATAATTTTGTAAAATACGCAGTTGTTACATTATGTTTATTCCGATGGATTTGATTAATGTGTATCTGAATAATATGTAGTTGTTTTTGTCGTGTATATTTAAAGATTTTAATTAATCATCTAAGCAATGCCTCATTAGCAATGTCTTGATATGCGGGATGCGGTTTACATGTGGTTGGGGTACCGCACAGAGTATATGCGGTATGCGGGTGTATATGCGGACCATAATTGTGATCTGTATCTGAAATTCTAATATATTCATCTGTATCTGCAGCTGCATCTGAAAAAAATGGGGGTACAAGTCAGAGGAGGTGGAGATCAGAGGAGAGCTCAAAAGGTACCTGATTCACCTCTCATATGATGGAGGGCGACGAGAGCAATCCAAGGGTGATGATGCCGGTCGCCGGAGATGAGGAGGCCGGTCGGAATGAATTTATGAAGTGGTGGATGCCTTATGAGGGTATAAAAGAAATTTTTCAAAGAGGGAGTGCTAGAGGCGGTTATACAATCCCAATTAATGAGATATTGTTTTTTAAAATGAAAAACTCAAATTTAAAGGAAGGTTAGTATTGTTTTTGCTCTTTTTACCTTTTAAAAAAGTTAAACAGGAAACCAATCAATCAGGTAATGACATCTATTAAGGCTTCTCAATCAACCAATCAGGCAATGACATCTATTAAGGCTTCTCAATGGGGCTTAAATTTTGGGGTTCATGTAGCAATACCCATAATATTAATTCTACCAATTTGAAATTTTGTGAATAAGTCTCAATTATGTGTTCTACATCAAAAAATAAGAGAGATATTATAAATTAAAATTTTTATAAAAAAAATAATATAAAAAAATAGAATAAATATGAAGATAGAGATTGTGGTTGGAGTTGATGCAGGGGCGGATCTAAGGGGGGGCCCGGGCCCCCCAAGGCCCAAGCCATGATCATATACACATATGTATAGGGTGAAATGTTGGATGAAGTATGGGTTATTCCAATAGCTCGAGGGGTGTGCATGGCCCGCATGAAGTATGGTTTATTCCAATAACAGACATAAAAAAAAATATGGACATTAAAAATTAATCGAAGTGGGCCATGTATAATGTGAAATATATAGAGGGCTTTATAAACAGCAGAAACATAAACACTCATAACAAAACCATAGGCGTATATGGTATTAAGTGATTATAAATAGAAAGCATTTTATAAGCAGCGTAGTATTTATTTACATGAAATCTTATTTTTGTCATGTATCATGATTAATATACATACATTTGATTTTTTTATTATATACCTATATAATGAAGCATATTAATTTTTTATAAAAAATGAAGTACATATTTATATGAAATAAATTGGTCCCTACTGTCACTTCAACTGACCCAATATTAACATTAACTCACATGTATGTTTACAAAAATACCCTCAAACCCATCTGGTAGCGTTTGGTTGCGTGATTGCGCAGCGTTTGCGATTGCATGAAGCTGATTTTACAATCGTGCAACCAAACAGTTTTGCAATCAGAGTTTTAAACCCAGCGATTGCAGATAAATAGTACCAAAAAGTTGTGATTTCAGAAAGGTGGGGGGAGACAGCTTCTTGCAATCGCAGTTTTAAACCCAACGATTGCAAAAAATCAGTTTTGCAATCGCGTTACCAAACCCTGGTTCTCAATCATCCTTTCCAATCTCACATCCTCTTAACAAAACTCGTTCACTACTGTTGTGCTGGGGCTTAGGTCCACTGTTGTTCTCGAGTTTGTGTAAGGGGATAGTGTCGCCCTTGTCCAGGTCTCTATGTACCAAAAAAAAAAAAAAAAAAAACACTAAGTTTCTAATGGGATGATCAAAGTTTTTAAATAAACCACTACCCAACTAATCCACCAATAAAACAAGCAAAACACTTTCTTGTGTGTTTCATTCCACCCAGGATTGCATTCCCATATGTGAACGTTGATACACTGGTTTGAAAGTGATCCCAATCACTTACATTTCGCTATTAATATATACTTTAATGGGTGAATGCATATTTTTTTTATTAAGTGAGGGCTACGAACGGAGCGGCATACCTGGTGAACAAATCATTTTCCTTCCCATATTATCCTAATCAATAATAATTCACAAGCCCCATCTTATAGTCCTCATTACAGGCCCCATGATGTGGTATAGATGTAATGTCTAATATGCACTGCATTTTATTTTTTGTAACTACTCACTACAATTATAGGATGGTTATGATTTTCTCATATGGAACGGTGTAATTAATGGATTTTCAAATGTACTTTTTTTAAATTATCACTATTACAATTTTTTATGTTTGATCTTCCATGGTGATCATCGATGGATCATCCATTAGCAATGAAGAGAGAGATCGACATCTTGGTTTTTTATTTTTTTATGTTTGAATATCTCAAAAACCTTCTCCAAAAAGGCCAACAATGTTTTGAATCAATGGACCCCTTTTTGTTTGTTTTTGCTTCTGAAAATATCCATACGACTAGAGAGGGGATCGGAGATAAAAAATTTAACATTATTATGTTTTTGAAGAACAAATAGAAACAAATCGGAAGTTTGTTTTGGAGGATTTTAAACCACTGATTTGTTTTAAACATGAATTTTTCATGTATTGAATGTCATTTTTCACAGTTTGATTTATTTTTGTTCTTATATATTAAATGTAACACTCGATACTGTTATATTTTATATATGGATAGGTTGTATGATGTTACTGTTACATTGTTGACATTGTTAATATTTATTTTTCATATTTTTGTTATTTTTGTTACATTCATAAATGTAACAGTCAATCGCATGCGTTTATTGATTTATATTTGTTACATTCACAAAAGTAATAGCCAATTACATGTGTCTATTGCTATGAAATATATACATTTATGCAATATGGTACATTACAATGTAATTAGTCATCAAGAGCAAATGTTTGAATTACTTTTGCAGGGGAGTCTGCTACATTTCTTCTTCTCTTATTTTGTTTCTGTAACATTTTTTAACATGAATGTCATAAGACTGTTACATTCACATATTTCTATTACATTTATGCAACAATGTTATATTCTGTTACAACTATAATCACATAAATGTTCCATAATCATTTTACATTTCCCTCTCTCTCTCTCTATTTTCATAAACAACATTTTTTTAATACAAAGAAAAACCATAATCGAAATCGAAGCAAAGCTTCCTTAGCTTCCACGATGGCGATCCGAAGGGGAGCCATCATTCCAAGATTGTTGTTCAATGCTCGATTGATTTGTTCGTGGTGGAAGAACGTCGAGTCGACCACGAAGGATTCACGAAACAGGACGAAAGTGAAATTTCGACTAAATGAATGGAATTTTTTTTTATCTAAATGGGTAAATGGATTTCAAGATTCACTGGGAAGAGTGAGAACTGAATAGAGAAAATGGAGGGATTTGGATTAATGGGAGATATTTTTAATGAAAGACATATTTATATTTTGCTATTTTACTCTTTTTGAAAAGTCAACAAGCCAACCAATGAAATGATGACACCTCATAGGGTTTGTGAGTGAGACTTATATTTTTGGGCATGGGTATCTTGACGGTATCCTAATATCTAATTAGGGAATGCCATTCCCATATTAAAACCCAACACACGTAATTTGAGTACTACAACAAATATCAAATTAAGAAACTCAATGTCCCAGAGATGTATGATTTATTTTGTTAATCTATTTCATATATCAAATGAAGAATGCATTTCGCTCCTATTATCATGACAATTTGACTACATATTACAAAAGTGGATCCTCTTCCTCTCTCCTGGGACATAGATGATTTTTTATTTTTGAATTAATTTTTTATTTTGATTTCAACTACTTTTTCTATAATTCATCTTTTGTGAGAATCAAATATATTTTTATTAATTGGTTTTTTTAAATTTAAGCTTCTATATTTTGGGTTTTAGAATTTTTTTGTTTTTTTATCTTTTCTTAAACTTTATTCACGAAATTCAATATTTTACCCCCATTAGACCACTAGTATGAAATTCTAGCTACATCACTGCAAATGCGAGATGCTCACAGAGGCCGGCGACATCTAATACAAAATGAGCATCGACAAGGATTGATTTTCAATCACGGGAGTTGCCCTGTCAGGCGAGGGAGGAGGGAAATGGGCTTGGAGAACCTGGTGATGCCTCTATATTGAAAATGTGCTCTGGGAATCCGATGCCGCTTTGATCGCCATCCTTCCGCTCCCACCACAATTGCTTCTTACTTGTGGCGGAGAGGCGATGAGGATGCCTTCGATGCCAACAATGCGTGTATGGGCTGCCTGCTGAACTAGAGTGGTACCTTCCAACATGTGACGGTGATGAGTCAATTAAGTTCCAATATATGTATAAGCTAATGGATGACGCGCGCAAGATGTCCAATGAAATGAATAACCCAGACTTGGTTTCATGGATGACATGAACGGTCTATGTTTTGTACTGTAAAATAAACTAAGTGTAACATTTTCCTATAAAGAAAGTCTTGAAAATATTTACTCATATTCACAAACTTAATATAATGGAAGGAACCATTACTACAAAGAAAGAGGGAGGGTTGGGGATGACGGAGGCACGCAACGACGGTGGTGGGTGGTGGTGGAAGGCGATAAAAGGATGGGAAGAGAAGAAGAGAGAGATTGAAACAGAGGGGAGGACGGCGAACTCCGCCCTCCACCTCCTCACCAACCTCCGCAGCTCTACCACCCTCCACTTCTCTCTCATTCTCTCTCTCTACTCTCTTTCTCCCTCCGTCCACCTCCCTTCCTGGGTGCAACCCCACCCCCAAATTTTTTTAACACCCCTCTTGCTACAAACCCATCAACAATAAATGTGATACAGAAATCCCAAGTTACCTGTCAAAAGATCTACTGCCAGTTTTTTACCTCCTTTTTTCTGAATAGAGAACCTACTGGTTGAAGTGGAACAAACCGCAAAAAGAGTCTATTCTACTGCACAAAAAAATGGCACACAACATTTCATGTATAAAAAAATGAACAAAAAATAGCAACAGGAAGCTGGTCCATGTAGTAGTGCCAGGTCGTGAATTCATGAACCACATGATCAATGTCGGGAAGAAACAGAGATTTTCTTAATCATGGAAGGTTTTGATCAATCTTTGAAAAAAAAACGACAATATGAGATGTAGAAAGCACACATACAACAGTTAAGGAGATACGAAGTGCAATAGAATAATTTACATAAATATACATTTTTTTTCCTTCTTTATACTGGTTGATTTGTTCTCTGTTGTCAACTGTCTCGAATCAAATTGGTGGGTTCACTCATGACATACTTTGGCAATTCATATTTTGCACCTGCACAAGAGGCATAAATGAAAAGGCAAGTGTGAAACCACGCAATATAGCTTACATTGAATCATAGTGAATTCAGTGATATACCCCTTTCATCATAACATGTTGTCATGTCAGAGCTTGCAACGATGACACCTGCGCTATCCACTATAGCCTGTGCAAGAGTTAGATCAGCTTCTGCAGCTGCTCTGAGAGCATCCCAGATCTCTGTTATAAAAAAAAGTGTGATAAATCTCAGCCAAAGGAGCTTCACAGACACAAATTCTCTAATCCCCGTTTGGATAGCGGAATTGAGTTATTCTGGATAGATAACTATGCCAGTATAGATAACAAATCTACAAGAATAAGAGATTTTATGCTTGGTTGTGTTTTTTTTTTATTCTCATTAGAAAACGTAAGAATAAATGTTGAGTTGTTTGGTTGATAAAGAATAAAATATAAATAAAGTGTAAAAAAATTGATTTGACATGTGGGTCTTTTGATGTATAAGAGATGTTGATAGATGATTTGATGTGATAAGGCGTAAAAAGTTGATTTGATACGTAGGCCCATGGGAATAGATAAAGTGAGTATAGCTTATCCTAGGGGTTACTTAGAATTGTTATACACTCTTATATTCGTTTAAACTAGTTTAGTAATACCAAGTTATACCCGGCAAACAAACAACAATTTTCTCTATCCATTCTTATACCACCCTTATACTCATTTATTTCCATTAAACAAACGGGGGGGGGGGGGTGTAAGGGATCAGAAAGCCAAACTCACTGAATATTTTTTATATGCATACATAGATATTTAGAATAAAGAAATTTTATAAAATTTAATAATTTGGAAACGGGGAAAATTGCAGAAGAAGAAAAGGAATAAAAGGAGATCTTTAAACAACAAAAAAGTTGGTAACCGACATGGAAAAGTTGATTTAATATTTGAGTGTGGGGGGCTAGATGACCACCTAGCATGCCTAAATTCAGACTTGAGAATATTGATACACCAATCTCTTACCCCCCCCCCCTCCCCCCCCCCGTATGGGGTATGACATTAGGTTATTCGCTCCTTATAGCTATACTATGATAGATAACAAACAATTCAGACTGATTAAGCAGTTTTTTGTTTGGTTGCATTTTCTGTTATTCTCATTGGAAAACGTAAAAATAATTATTTTTTTGTTTGGCTTATCTTGGATAAAGTGATGATACATGGTTGATAAGGGATGGATAAGAGTTTATGACTTTTCAAATGACAACTATACCCCTGTGAATAGTGTGAGAAATGTATGATTGATTTGATAGATGTGACAGTTTTTGAAATATGTGTGAGACTGTTAGGTGGGATAAATTTTTTAAAATGACAGAAAAGGCATAGATAAGGCATGATAAGTAATTCTAATATTTCCTTAGAATAGTTATCAGGCATTATCCTAGCTTATCCAGACATAACTATCGGGATTTATTCTATCAAAACAAACAACTTTTTTTTACTATTCTCTTGTATTCTTCCTTATTCTGGACTTATTTCTTCCGCCATACGGGGGGTTAGCATACACATCTCATTCATAAAAAGAAATTTCCAGCTTAAGCAGCTAGAACTTATAATTCATTCTAGAGCGATATCCAGTTGTAATGTATTCATTACAACAAACATGTCATAATCAAGAAACTGAAGCAAACAATACATTAGGGTTTCCTTCCTTCTTTGAATGTGTGTATGATTTTGAAGAAAAGAGTTAAGAGATGCTCCTTTCATAGAAGGATCTATCGAACAAAATTTAATTGTCCACTAGTTCACCAAAGACTGCACAAATTTGATATTGATGTTGGTGAAGAATTAACACTAACCATATATTTTGATTTCTATTTCCATGGATCCATGTCTGTTCACTAGATTATCACCAACCATCATTTTTATGAAAATTTTGAATAAAGCAAAAAAGTATTTCATAAATTTAGAGAAAGATCCATTTTTTAGTCAAACCTCAAATTTTCTTGATTTTTATGGTCACTAAAATCAATAACAAATAGCATGCTCTTAATATCCAAATACCCATTGATTGATCCAGTAATCAATTTAGCACCTGTAATTTGATGTTCCCAAGTGTATTGCCCAAAGCCAGAACATAAACTTCACTGCCACACAGCAATTGTATATTTATCATTTTTATGGAGCCAATTTAGTAAAATTCAGTAGATGCCTGCTTTACAAGAAGAATCTGGAAACCCCAAAACAAGATGACTGAATTTTATTATATAACTCAACTCTCAACATATACAAATTCTCTTAAGAATGGAAAATTACCTACGACAATTTTATGAGGATTACTTTTTAACAACCATCTATTTGCTCTAAAAGATTTCATGCAACTTGAAGACTTATGCACACTTCGAATTCCCTGCTTATTATTTTGGGTATATTCCACAATGAGAAGCTTCAATAAGCCAGATAAACAATAAAAACACAACAAATATTATTTATCATGCCTTACATGTGAATAGCAAGTTTTGCAGTAATATCAAAGTTGTCAACAAGTGTTTGTTGTTTTTCCCTCCTAATCTTGATGCTCCTGCAATATTATCAATGTTCTCAATGCACTTTCAGTTTAACTTTTCTCAGATCCCCTCAGGCTTACTCTTCAACAGGAAATCAATGGTGTATTAAAGCAAAAAAAATCATGTGTTGACGATTTATTTCAAGGTTCGCTTATCTAGTCAAAAACACGCATCACACATTGGTTATGGACACCTTTCCCCTGTTAAAAAAGGTTAAGGCTTCAGATCTCAGGGTTGTCATGGTCATATGGGCTAGCCTAAAGTTGATTGTAATGGTCAAATATGCCAGGTCAAATAAAACCATTAGAACTAGGAAGTTTGCAACAGGTTGTAATCAACCATTTGTGCACATGCACATAACATTTTTTTTTTGGGAAATGGTAGACCCCACTACCTCGAATTCAATAATATAGAATCAAATTACAAAGTACGAATTACAATAGAGGAGAGGGAAGGAAATAGACTAGAGATCCACTAACCGTGGCCCAAAACCCAAAGTGACTGTAGCAAATGCTACTAATAATATAAAATGAAACTGACAATCGAGTCTCTATTACAAATTTACAAAAAAACTCTAAGATGATGTGACATTGTTAGGCATCTTAAAGTATTCTATATCACAGTAATAGTTCATTTTAGTCAGTGCAAACTGCAAACTGTAATGGAGAATGTTGGCCAACTGTGTTGAGGAATACATGAAAGGAATATTTTTGCAACTACAGTTTTCTGACCAATGGCATTTCTAGGTGCTCCAGGAATGATGTGTGACAATGCACACTAGATTGAAAGAAGGCAGACACGCTACCATGATTCAAATTATAAAATTGCGAACATTGTCAGGCGATTGCTACAGCAGAAAAACTCTGCGGGCCTTGACTGTAGCAGAGATTGCTATAGCCGCAGACCATACAACACCCTTCACCTACACACCCACTCTCAGTCCTCAATAGTCAAAGCATGGTTTACAAATTCCCACCCCTATGCATTCACAATGTAATTACCTCATCCCGAGATGAACCTTTCAGTTGAATCCCATATGTAACCATGTGGCAGTTAGGCCCCTGCGTGGACAGTCGGTTATGTAACCGTGCCGTAGTGGCCCCTGCGTGGGCAAAGTCAATTTTGCATGCTTATATAAAGTCTGGGCCTGCGATTGAAGCAGCCAGACCGGCAAATGTATTCCTTTTTTGAGTGAATTAAGGAAAAAAGAGTATTTTCCCGAAAACAATGTGTGTTCCTTTTGTGCCATTTGGTGTGAGAGCAAAGAGGGTTGGCTGACTTGTGAGCGTCACTAGACCACACAAGCGAAAATCCTAGCACAAAATTTGACCTTGTGACAGTTGGTATCAGAGCCACTTCGATGGCAGGCGATGCGGTTGTTGAGCGTGTCAGTCGCCATGAGAAGAGGATCAAAGGCCAGGAAGGGAACTATGCCGCTTTGGTCGAGCGGTTGGCGCGATTGGAAGCCATGGTGACGGAGCTTAGTGGTTCCTGGGATCCAAAGTTCTCTGGACTCCAAGCCGATATTGCCTTCACATGCCAAGGCTTCCGCTCCTCTCTCGATGGGCTGACTGATGAAGTTGCGCTTGTGAAGCGCATCTTGAGGGAGACTCTAGTCCACAACGAGGCGGTCCAACGGCCCAAAGTTCCAGAACCCAAACAATTCACTGGCGCGCGAAACGCCAAGGAATTGGAGAACTTTATGTGGGACATGGACCACTATTTCAAGGTGGTCCACACTCCGGAGACCAAAAAGGTGTCCCTCACAAGCATGTACTTGACAAGCGACGCCAAACTATGGTGGCGTGCGCATTCCAAGGACGAGAGTCGCCCAGCCGTCCAGACCTAGGATGACCTCGTCAAAGAGATGAAGGAGCAGTTCCTACCAAGCAACACGGCGTGGGTTGCTCAGGATGCTCTTCGACGGCTCAAGCACACCGGCACAGTGCGGGAATACGTTAAACAGTTTTCTTCTCTCATGTTGGACATCAAAAACATGTCCGAGGAAGACAAGCTATTTAACTTCATGTCAGGGCTACAGAGCTAGGCCCAGACTGAACTAAGACGCCAAGGTGTCAAGGACCTTACCTCAGTGATGGCGGCAGCTGATGCTCTTATGGATTACAAACAATCCAGTGCTTCCTCAGAAAAAGAGAGCAAAGGAAAATCCAAAGAGAAAAAGAAAGGGGGCAAGGCAGGCGGCAAGAAGAAGGTGGGGGAGACTCACATCAAGCAATCCAACAACAAATCTGGGAAGGACGAGGGTTGCAACTCCTCACCAAAGAGAAGGAGAAGTTGAATGTCATCATCGTGGAGGAGGGCGAAACATCATCAACCCGTGATGCTCCTCCTGTCAATCCTCTGCAACTCCTGAATGCCCTACAACGGGAGGAGCATGCTCGGGGCGGGTTAATGTACGTGGAGGTATGGGTGAACGACCAGCCTGTACGCGCAATGGTGGACTATGGTGCCACCCACAACTTCATTTCGGACCAAGTTGTGGGCAAACTTGGGCTCTCCCTCACCGAGGAGTGCAGTCGCATCAAAGCGGTCAACTCAAAGGCAAGGCCCATCATGGGCACGGCCAGAGGCACCAAGTTGCGCGTAGGAACGTGGGTCGGACACACTAACTTCATTGTGGTCCCATTGGATGATTTTCAGGTCATCCTCGGCATGGAATTTTTAGTGTTGGCAAAGGCTTAGGTACTGCCACACTTGCGAGGCGCATTCATCATGGTTGGTGACGCGCCAAACTTTGCCCCTTCGGAAGTGGACAAAAAGATGACAGACAATGGCATGATCTCGGCGCTACAACTCAAAGATGGCGTTTGGAAGGGCCAAGTCACTTACTTGGCGGTCATGGTAGAAAAGGAGGATGGCCCTTCCACCGAGATGCCGGTTGAATTCAATCCTCTGCTCAAGGAGTTCGCGGACGTCATGCATCTGGAACTCCCCGAAAGCTGCCCCCTCGATGCGAGATAGATCACGCCATCGAGTTGTTGCCTGGAGCGAAACCTCTGACCTTCGCACCGTACAAAATGCCTCCAGTGCACCTTGAGGAGTTGCGCAAGCAACTGAACGGCTTACTGGAGTCAGGACAACTGAGACCATCGAAGGCACCGTATGGCGCACCAGTACTGTTCCAAAAGAAGGCGGATGGCACACTCCGGATGTGCGTGGACTATCGGGCACTCAACAAGGTGACGGTGAAGAACAAGTACACAGTACCGAACGTGGAGGAAATCTTCAATCGGTTGGGGAAGGCGCGCTTCTTCACCAAGCTCGGCCTCCGTTCCGGGTACTGGCAAGTATGAATCGCTGAGGGTGACGAAGCCAAAACGGCTTGTGTAACAAGATATGATTCATTTGAATTTCTTGTTATGCCTTTTAAGCTTACTAATGCCCCTGCGACTTTTTGTACTTTAATGAACAATGTTTTTCATGGATACCTTGATTGCTTTGTTGTTGTGTATTTAGATGATATTGTGGTGTACAATAAGATTCTCTCGGAACATGTTACGCATGTGTGACAAGTCTTGACCAAGTTGAGGGAGCACGGCCTTTATCTGAAGCCATAAAAGTGTGCCTTCGCGCAACTAAAAATCGGCTTCCTGGGGCACATTGTGGGGAACGGCTCAGTGAGGATGGACCCGGAAGATTCAAGCCATTTATGAATGGCCGGAACCAAAATAAGTGACGGAGCTTCGCTCATTCCTTGGACTTGCGAATTACTATCGCAAGTTCATCAAAAATTACTCAAAGAAGGTGGCTTCGCTGACGGATTTGCTCAAAAAAGACCGAGCATGGTGATGATCCCCCCAATGCCAGGAGGCATTCACTCGGTTGAAGCGGGCGGTGGTGTCGGAACCAATTTTGCACCTCCCAAATTTTGAGTTGCCATTCGCCTCTGACTATGCCATTGGTGGGGTGTTGGTGCAAAATGGGCACCCAGTTGCCTTCGAGAGTCACAAGCTCAATGACACCGAGAAGCGATACTCAGTGCATGAGAAAGAGATGACGGCGGTCATCCATTGTTTGCGGGTGAGGTGGCATTACTTGTTGGGCAGCAAGTTCGTGGTCAAGACCAACAATGTGACCACAAGCTACTTCGCGACGCAGAAGAAGCTGTCCCAGAAACAAGTATGCTGGCAAGAATTCTTGGCCGAGTACGATTATGTGCTCGAGTACAAGCATGGCAAAAGAAACTTGGTTGCGGATGCCTTGAGTCGAAGAAGAGAACCAGAGTCAATGATCGCTTCACTAGTCACCCAAGCGGGATGCGATATGTTGGACAAGATCAAGGCCGAGAGCGCCAAAGATCCGGTGACTCTGAAACTCCTCAAACATGTTGCAGAGGGTGTGATTCGTCGCTTCTGGGTAGAAGACAGAGTGCTCTATACCAAAGGACAAAGACCCTACGTTCCAAAGAGCGGTGGGCTGCGTCAAATGCTGTTGAAGGAGTCACATGATGCATTGTGGGTAGGGCACCCAGGGCAAGAGCGCACGCTCACGCTTCTGTCCTCAAGCTTCTATTGGCCCGGGATGGAGGCGGATGTTGATGCGTACTTTCGAACATGTCTTGTGTGCCAACAAGACAAGTCGATGAGGCAAAGACCAACAGAAACCCATGAGCCTCTCCCAATCCCATCCAGACCGTGGGAAAGCGTATCGATGGACTTCATCACCGGATTGCCCAAGGTGGGGGAATTCGCGTCCATCCTGGTCGTGGTGGATCGGTTCTCAAAGTACGCTACCTTCATCCCGGCGCCAAAGGAATGCTCCGCGGAAACCACAGCCAAGCTTTTTCTATAGAACGCGGTCAAGCAATGGGGGCTTCCGCTAGATATTGTCAGTGATCACGATCCGCGTTTAACTGGACGATTCTGAACAAAACTCTTCAAGACGTTGGGCACCAAACTCAACTTCTCGACAAGTAATCATCCGCAAACTGATGGTCAAACAGAGCGCGCCAATGCTTTGCTGGAGGAATACTTGCGGCATTATGTGCTGGCAAGCAAACCAACAAAATTGGGTAGAACTCCTGGACGTTGCACAATTTTGCTATAACCTGCAGCAACGTTCCTCTACAAGGCAGAGTCCGTTTGAGATAGCTACCGGACAACAACCCTTCACTCCTCCAGAAGTTGTCAAACAAAAGGAGCAAGGGCGTTGTCCTGCAGCATATCGGTTCGCCAGGGCGCGACACGAACGGATAGAGGAGGCGCGAGACTGTCTGGCCAAGGCAGTGCGGAGGATGAAGAAATGGGCGGATGAGCGCCAACGTCCGGTTGAGTTCCAGGTTAGCGAGAAGGTTTTGCTAAAACTCACTCCACAAATCTGGAAGAAGATCAACCGGAAGACAGCGCATAAGGGACTCATCCCCCGCTATGACGGACCGTTTGTGATTACGAGACGGATTGGCCGCCTTGCATACCGGTTGGAGTTACCCAGCCAAATCAATGTCCACCCGGTGTTTCATGTAAGCTTCTTGAAGCAGTACCAGGAAGATCCAAGCAATCCCCGGTACAAAGAAGATCCAAGCGATCCCCAGCGATCCCTTCCGAAACAAGCATCACCAAGCATCAGGACACAATTCGACCGAGAAGCGGAGGCCATTCTGAACCATAGAGACGAAGGTCAAAGCAAAAAGAATAGGCAAACATACTTCCTGGTGAAGTGGAAGAAAGCCACGGCAGAAGAAGCTTCATGGGAAAAAGACACTACGCTATGGCAGTTCGAGGACCTGATCCAGGCGTATCTCAGATCACTTCCGACGAGGGCGTCAGGCTCTTCCAGTGGGGGTGGCTTGTCACAACCCCACAAGAGCCAAGCATAATAATGCATGAGAGGCGCGCAGTGGGGGATAGGTTGCACGACTCGTTGGCGCGCTGAGACGGACAACTCGTGCAGGGGTGGGTTATGCGAGAATGTGCACGGGTATGGAGCGAACCCGTGCACAGACACCGGCAGGTATCCGGACAAATCCCCCGGGAGTACTGAGAAGTTGGCGCTTCACAGAGACATAAACTCATGCAACGGTACAGGCACCCGGGGCGCAATGACCGGTATGTCCGAGCAAAGGCCGGGAGTATCGAGAAAATGGTGCGTGACACAGACATAGACTCGGACAACGGTACAGGCACCCGGGCGCAATGACCGGGTGTGTCCGAGCAAAGGCCGGGAATACCGAGAAGTTGGCGCGTGACAAAGACATAGACTCGGACAACGGTATGGGCACCCAGGGCGCAATGACCAGGTGTGTCCGAGCAAAGGCATGTTCCAAGACAGACGGGTGCATGATGACTCGTGGGGCATGAGACCACTGAGACACGATGAAATGTAGGTGAAGTGGGAAGCGTTGCACACGTGGACTCGCTACAAATGCAGTCTGTTGCAAACAAGCAAGAGTGGACAGTTGGCGCCTAGTGGGCGGTTATAGCACAGAAGCTAGCGGTTGCAAGGATGCAGTTGGCAAGGTATGTGTGTAGGCAAAGACGTGGTGCACAAGGGCCACGCGTGAGGCATGACTGAACAGGTTGACAGTTAGACCCCTGCGTGGGTGAATAGTTATTTAACCGTGTGGCAGTTAGGCCTCACACATGGCCCTTGCACACCACGTCTTTGCCCACGCACGCACCTCGCCAACTGCATCCTTGCAACCGCCAACTTCCGTGGCATAACCGCCCACTAGGCGCCAACTGCCCACTCTTGCTTGTTTGCAACTGACTGCATTCGTGGCGAGTCCACGTGTGCAACGCTTCCCACTTCCCCCACATTCCATCGTCTCTTAGTGGTCTCGTGCCCCACGAGTCATCACGCACCCGTCTGTCTTGGAACACGCCTTTGCTCAGACACACCCGGCCATTGCGCCTCGGGTGCCTGTACCGTTGTCCGAGTCTATATCTGTGTCACGCGCCAACTTCTCAGTACTCCCGGCCTTTGCTCGGACACACCCGGTCATTGCGCCTGGGTGCCCGTACTGTTGTTTAAGTCTATGTCTGTGTCACGTGCTAATTTCTCGATACTCCCGGCCTTTGCTCGGACACACCCGGTCATTGCGCCCCGGGTGCCCGTACCGTTGCCCGAGTCTATGTCTGTGTCACGCGCCAACTTCTCGGTACTCCAGGGAGAGTTGTCCGGACACCTGTGGTGTCTGTGCACGGGTTCGCCCCATACCATTGCACATTCTCGCGTAACCCACCTCTGCACGAGTTGTCCGTCTCAGCGCACCAACGAGTCGTGCAACCCGTCCCCCACTGCGCGCCTCTCGTGCATTATTATGCTTGGCTACAGCAAATTCCATGCCGAGGATGACCTGAAAATCATCCAATGGGACCACAATGAAGTCAGTGTGTCCAACCCACGTACCTACGTGCAACTTGGTGACTGGCCGTGCCCACAATGGGCCTCGCCTCTGAGTTGATCGCTTTGATGCGACTGCACTCCTTGGTGAGGGAGAGCCCAAGTTTGCCCACGATTTGGTCCGAAATGAAGTTGTGGGTGGCATCACCATAGTCCACCATTACGCGTATAGGCTGGTCATTCACCCGCCTCCACATACATCAACCTGCCCCGAGCGTGCTCCTTCTCCCGTTGCAGCGCATTAAGGAGTTGCAGAGGATTAACAAGAGGAGCATTGCGGGTTGATGATGTTTCGCCCTCCTCCACGATGATGGCGTTCAACTTCTCCTTCTTGGGGCAATTTCTAGCACGGTGAGGCCCGCCACAGAGGAAGCAACCCTCGTCCTTCCCGGATTTTTTGTTGGATTGCTTCGATATGGGAGTCTCCCCCACCTTCTTGCCGTCTGCCTTGCCCCCTTTCTTTTTCTCTTTGGATTTTCCTTTGCTCTCTTTCTCGGAGGAAGAATTGGATTTTTTGTAATCCACAAGAGCATCGGCCGCCACCATCACCGAGGTAAGGTCCTTGACGCCTTGGCGTCTTAGTTCAGTCTGGGCCCAGCTCTATAGCCCTAACATGAAGTTAAACAGCTTGTCTTCCTCGGACATGTTTTTGATGTCCAACATGAGAGAAGAAAACTGTTTAACGTATTCCCGCACTATGCCGGTGTGCTTGAGAAGTCGAAGAGCATCCCGAGCAACCCACGCCATGTTGCTTGGTAGGAACTGCTCCTTCATCTCTTTGACGAGGTCATCCCAGGTCTGGATGGCTGGGCGACTCTCGTCCTCGGAACGCGTACGCCACCATAGTTTGGCGTCGCTTGTCAGGTACATGCTGGTGAGGGAAACCTTTTCGGTCTCCGGAGTGCGGACCACCTTGAAATAGTGGTCCATGTCCCACAAAAAGTTCTCCAACTCCTTGGCGTTCCGCGCGCCAGTGAATTGTTTGGGTTCTGGAACTTTGGGCCGTTGCACCGCCTCCCTGTGGACCGGAGTCTCCCTCAAGATGCGCTTCACAAGTGCAACTTCATCAATTAACCCATCGAGAGAGGAGCGGAAGCCTTGGCATGTGAAGGCAATATCGACGTGGAGTCCAGAGAACTTTGGACCAGGAACCGGCAAGGCGATTGACACGCTCAACAACCGCACCACCTGCCATCGAAGTGGCTCTGCTACCAACTGTCACAGGGTCAAATTTTGTGCTAGGATTTTCGCCTATGTGGCCTAGTGACACTCACTAGTCAGCCAACCCTCTTTGCTCTCACACCAAATGACACACAAGGAACACACACTGTTTTCCGGCAAATACCCTTTTTTCCTTAATTCACTCAAATAAGGAATACACTTGCCAGTCTGGCTGCTTCAATCGCAGGCCCAGACTTTATATAAACATGGAAAACTGACTTTGCCCACGTAGGGGCTACCACGGCACGGTTACATAACCGGCTGCCCATGCAGGGGCCTAACTGCCACACGGTTACATAACTATTCACCCACTCAGGGGTCTAACTGTCAACCTGTTCAGTCGTGCCTCACTGGTGGCCCTTGCTCTTGGCCTTTTAGGTAAGATCAAGTGTAATGCACACTGGACTTCTATTAAATTGCTATGAAATATGAATTAAGTTTGATATTCAAGCAACCAAAACTTGAATCAGATCTCAAATATAGAGACCAAAGACGCCAATATTATGAAGAATATATCAATTCCTCTGATTGGATACCTTTTTTAATGAGGCAAATAAATTGAGAAATGAAAATTTTTTAGCTCTGTATAGCAAATCCTCATTAAATTTGGAAGAAGACACGATGCTAAAAAAAAAGGTCCTCAACATGGCTTCATCATAAAGCCCTTCCATGGAAGACTCAATATGGACTCCTCACATGATATTATCGCATCTAGCTTCACCCATTAAATATGGAGAACAAATGTCACATTAAAGATTTGGTGTTTCACATGGCTTCTCTCAGAAAGATAGGATTCTCACTAAAGCAAACCGATCCAAATGGGAAAATGATGGTAATTGTTTGTGACCAGTATAAGAAACAAGAGATCACTTATTTTATGGGTGCCCTCGTGGTGCTCATATTTGGCTTAAGGTGGGGGGCAGTCCTTGGATCGAAATGTGATTTCAATAATCTTAATGGTAGGCAGGAATGGTTTTGAAGGAGAAGGGAAAAGCAGAATGTAGCAACAGGGAAGTTTCAATATTTTTTATCCCACAAGTAGTGTGTTGGGCTATCTGGATAACACAGAATGAATGCATCTTCCAAAAGAAAAGGCCCTATGCTGAAGTTTCTTTGGTGGCTATAACAGCCTCTCTGCGTGCTCAGGTCAAAGTTCTTGGAAAAAATTCTCCTAGCACATTGGAAGTAATCAGAAAGGGGTGTACAAATTGTGTTATAAAATCTTGCGTAATCCTCTCTTCCGGGCCCCAATTTTTTTGCTTTTGTTAATTTTGTTTTTTTCCTATTTTATTGGGGATCCCTCATCTCTTATTTGTTCAAGGGGTAACATCTATAATATGATTTTTGTCATCTTTCTTCAAAAAAAATCCTCATAAAATTAGAGAAAGTTAGAGACCTATGTATAAAATTGCTATTTTTCCAACATTTCAAAATTCTGCCATTGTGAATTTTATAGAGGCAACATGTAGAATAAATGGGATAGGATTCAAAACAATCTCTAAATTTTTTTAATTTTATTTATTTATTTATTTTAAGATTGGTGCCCCAAGGATTTGATCATTGGCCATCCTTCACGGAGAGGGGGGTGCTAGCCGACTTTCCTAAAGCTTGACTCCCATCAGGAAACTTCCCAAGGTAGGGGAGGAGGGGGGGGGGGGAGACAGAGCGAACCATTAGTGTTTTCAAACCAGATTGAACTGTACCATGTACACCCTGGTCATTAATTAATGCATTATGGAATCCTATAAGAAAAAAAGCTACAGCAAAATAATTGCTTGAGAAAAAGCATGAGGCGTGACATAAATAACAGATATCTCAATTCTCAACCATAGAAGTAAACATAGATTCATGACATCATGGCTCAAGCTGCAGAAGTCACTTTGATGGACATAAGATGAACAATATTTACTATGTCTTTCTTTATAAAACTTATTTATCAATTCTAGCACCCTCGTTGAGATGATCAAGAGTGGAAACTGTACTTTTCTTCACTTAAAATGCAAGACTCCCATTTCAAAATCATGAACAAATTAAAATGCAAGACACCCATTTACTACAGCATATACAAATTTTCTATAACTTCTAGGATTGTACAGAAAACATGAAAAGCAAGAATAGCATTCAATGTCTAGAAGATAAAGATTGAATACATTTTAAGAAGAAAGAAAAAGACCTTTTTGTCCCCCATAGTGTGGAGCTGTATCCCAAAACTCATCACGCATCTGTTTGAACTGTGACTGGGTTATTGGTTGGCTATGCTTCCAAGGCTTCGGCTTCCGGAGCTTTTTAACATTACCCTCTGCAAGGAAGATGCATAAACTTTGTAATATTGCTTCAAAAAGTTAAGAACTATAAGAAAGGCTACAGTTTGTAAGATCGACCACCTTATAACTAAACTGCCAAAAAGCATGAATAGAGATGAAAATGCAAATTATCATGTTCATCCAAGCTTAAGTGATATGAAAAAATGTAATTCAAATTGACTTAGTCAGATTAATTTGATGTGTAGAACTAATTTTCACTTTCAAGAAAAAACTACAGGACACCAGAGATGTAATTCACCATAGCTTCAGTAGAGGTCTCCGTAAGACTATTTTCTAGAGGAGTGCTATAAAACCAGCTCTCCGTAAGACTATTTTCAATCAAATCAGCTTTGACTTCTCCAACAAATCAATAAATTTTGCAATTACATCTCCAACATATTTTACAAATCAGCATTAACAACTCAAGTAAATCAACATTTACAACTAATTCAACCCTGAAAACCCTTATAAAAAGGGCACTGCAGAGAGAGAGGAAGGGATCTATTCATTCAGCCGAGGAGGAATCTCTTCATTCAGCCAAGAAGGAATTTATTTTCAGTTTTTGTTATTTCTTTTCTGTTTTCAGTTTTGTTTTTGCTTTTATTTCTTTGGTATTAGAGACAGATTCTCTTGTGTTTTCAATACAGTGCATTATTATTTTATGGAATTTTTTTATTTTTATTATAGAATTTCATCAACTATGGTAGGCTAAAAAATTCTTCCATCAAGGAGAGGATTCCACCCCATGCGTTTGAGTGATTGATTCTTTTCTTTGTGCATTGATATTTTCTGATTTGTTCTTCATGTTTATATAGTTTCTTCAAGTCAGATTTCTTTTGATTATGGTTATTTTTAGATCTTTCATCGTTCTACTTAGATGGGATACGGTTGATGCTTTATAAACCCTATTTTTAAATTGAGTAGAAGTGACTGCTTTTGAAATAGTTTGTTTTCATTAAATGCAAAAGAAAGAATCATCACAATACACATGGGGTGGATTTCCAATCCTTGGTTGTCTTCTTCATAATTTGTCCAACCTAAGATTTTTATTTTAGCTTTCTCAAATCAACCCTTCAAATCCTTGTTTTTAAATCTTTTTTATGCCTTTTTATTTTTATTTGTTTACTTCAATAGCCTCCCTGTGGATTCGACCCCCTTTTTTTTTTTTTGAAATAAATTAGGACCTTTTATTGATAAAAAAAGCCCCCGAACAAAGGGAGATGAGGGATCTCCAAAAACAAAAAAGAAATCAATAAAAATTCGAAAAGGAAGAAATCCCATTCGAACAAAATACAGAAATTAACTCCTCGCAAACCAAAATAAACCCATAATAGTTGAATGATTTTGGACTTCAAGGATCATTTTCACCCAATCTCGAAGCGAATACGATATATGTGCCCACGTATTCTCCCAATATGTTTTTTTATTCTGAAAAATTCCTTCATTTCTTGTCAACCAAATACTCCAACAGACCGCATACTCCAACAGACCGCATGAGGAATGAGCCATTGGAATTTAGCTCGGCTATTACGGTCACCATTCTTTCTTCTCTTTTTGAAAAACTTCCACATATCCTCGATGTCTCTGAAGCAACAGTGAGAACCAATTGCCTTGCCTACCATTGACCAAATATGCACAGCAAATGGACAACGAAAGAATAAATGATCTCTATCTTCCTCCGCACCCCCACATAAGTAGCAAGATACATCCAAATCAGGAGACCATTTAGAGCAATTTACTTTCGTCAGAACCTTGTCGAGGGAAACCAACCACATGAATGCCTTAATCTTCAGTGGTGCTAGGGAACCCCAGATCTGATTTTGAAGCTTAGCCGTCGGGATAGAAGTATTTGCCTTGTTGAGCTTGCTATATAAAGATTTTACCGAAAAACCCATATGAGAAGCCCTTCGCCACACTACCGCATCTTCTTCTTCTAGATTTAATACCACACCTTGAAGTGAAGCTAGGAGTTGAGATAGTTCTGTTGCCTCATTGTCCGAAAGAGCTCTACGCAATCGAGGGAGCCAGATAATAGAATTGACCCCACATGTGTTTATTCTTACTTTACGCAATCGTGGATTCGACCCCTTGCTACCACTTTCTACCAAGAATAGTTTAGGGTTTTATATTTTGTTGGCAAAGACGAGATCTTAACGACAATCAAAGCCACCAACACTCACCTCGAAAATGGGTTGGAACCAAAAAGAACATAAAGTAAGAATAAACACACTCCGCCCCAAAAAAAAATGAAACAAAAAAAAAGAAAAACCTGAGCCCTTACATTAGGAATATAAATATTGCTCTTAGAAATATAAATACTAAAAATGTCGAAAAACATTCATAATCTATTATACAGTAACAAGGGCTGCTTTGAAATGGCAGACAACAAGTGGTGTTAAAATAACTATCTTCAAATAACCAATTTCCATTAAAAGAAAACCTACATAAAGAAGATTCATGAATTTAAAAGGAAGTTCTCTGACCCAGGAACTTTTTAAAAGCTCTTATGCTCTTCCCAGAAGTTGCCACCTTACAAAACAACCTTTCATCATCCAAAAAATTCTTCTGCGTGAATATAACTTGAAGTTATCATCTAAATGCAATGCCCCACTAGTAAAATTATTCCAGCCTCAGATGTACTCACATAACATGAACAATGATCCATAAAAATTAACTCCAGAAGATGATTAGCCCACAATGACCCGACAAACTTGTTTGAAGTATTCAACAATGTCACAATAGTGTTTCAGAAACATAATAAACAGTGAATCTTGTACCACCCATTGCCACTTTTTAAGAGAATAGCCAACATAACAATCCTCTTTACCTACCTAACCTCCATCAATTTCTTTCATCATCTCCCCCTTCTTAATTGTCCCAAATTTGATCCCATGAAATTTCAAACACACAGAGAGCGAATTGTCCCTACAAGGCCATTCTGAATTGAAGATTGAGATCCACCGATTATTTTTCTACGACTGAATAGTGGGTTGGAGATCCTGAATTTCATATTAAACAGAATCCATGGTTCTCATCCCCAGATTTAAATCGATCCTTTTCAAAAGATAAAAATATCAGCTCCACAGACATGCCTAAGAAATTTAATCCATTTGAATTATTTTTAATATTCTTAAAAAAGTCTTCTGATTATTCTCTTTGAAGCAGAACCACAATATGATAGAGGAACTGGGGTTCTTTTATCGTGTTTTAAAAAAAAAATCCCCAATACTAATGATACCAAATAATAAGAAAACCATGTCAATCTCCCCTTAATTAAAAAAAAGCAGAAACCTAATCTTCGGGGATCAGAAACCAAAGAGATCCGAATCACGTAAAATTACAACACGACGGGAAAAAAATTAACCTAAAAATTAAAGATCCAAAATATAAGGATTTAAAATCTTTCTATACATTTTTTCCTCAAAACGGAGATATGTCTCACCTTCTTTGCTCTGAGAAGATCCAGCGCAACCCATTCTCCCTTTCTCTCTCTTTATTCAATACAGAGAGATCTCTCAAGACTCAGACCATTGCCGGCTTCGACGATGTGTGGCGTCAGGTCAGGTTCCCCGAAACAGTCCGTGAGAGAGAGAGACGAATCGAAAAAGAACTGAAGATGTGTTTCTCTTTACTTATTGTTTATATTTATTTTATGAGAAAAATCAATATAAACCCCTGTAATCTTCCTTATATCCACATGACCCTCTGAATTTTTGATAAATCCATATAAACCCTGTAACATACTGAAAATCTGAAAAACCCCCCGAATTAAAAATTGGTTAACAAAGTTGAAATATTCGAGGTATATTCCATTTTCTTAACCCTAGTTAAAAATGTTATATGCTTTTAATTCCCTGTAAACATCAAAAAATCCAAATAACCCTTTTAAATTTCCAAATTTATCCCTCCATGAATCTTTATGGCATCTCCATTAAAGCTCATCGACCTATCCTGCGACCTCGACTCCACCCCCGACCGTTGCATTGCCAACCGTTGCAACTCCACTCTTATCTCCATCTCCCCATATAAGCCCCCTCTCCTAATCCACAAATCACAAGAATGAAATAAAAGTGCTTAACAACAACAATCTAAAACTCACTGTTCACAAGAATGAAAAAATATTGAACACACACAAAAAAACCCTCCTAATCCACAAATCACAAGAATGAAATAAATCAAAAGTGATTAACAACAACAATCAAAACTCACTATTTATAAGAATGAAAAAATATTGAACATACACAAAAAAAACCCTCCTAATCCACAAATTACAAGAATAAAATAAACCCAAAGTGCTTAACAACAACAATCAAAACTCACTGGAATGAAAAAATTATATCATCAAGCCAAAATCATGGAAAAATAAATTCTCGTCCAAATTCATAAATAACACAACATAAAAAATTCAAATCTGAAAAAAAAATCATATATTAGAGTTTACCAAAAGAGGTCACTACAAGAAAAACTATTTTTTGCGACGGATTGCCAAAACCGTCACAAATGCCCATATTTTTTACAGTGATTTTTGGGTGGCGCAAATACTTCTTGACATTTGTGACGAAAATATCGAGCGTCGCAAATAAGACATTAGTTGCAACGGAAGACAAGTCGTCGCAAATAGCAAATTTAGATCTAACCGTTCATTTTTTCACTTTTGATCACAACCATCCGATCTTCCTAAATATATATTCAAAAAAAAACCTAAACAGTTGCTGAGTTTCCCAACAACAGTTATTGTCACCATATCTGGACCTCCAATCTTCGACCGCTGTCTCCGTTTGACCTCCGATCTTCGACCGTCGTCCACCGTTTCGATCAAACCGCCGTCGCAGTTCGACTTCGATCGCCGTCTCCGTCCAACTTTGATCCTCCACCGCTCCAATCGATTCATCATCTCCGATCCACCACCATCCAACTTTGATTCCTCATAGGTGATTATCCAATTACTTTCAGTCTCTCTCTCTCTCTCTCTCTCTCTCTCTCTCTCTTAGTCTTTGATTTTGTTCCAATCAATTTTGGGTGTTTTGAATAGTGCTAGCGAGCGAGCAACATACGCCCTCACCCACCACAATCCGACTCATCCGGACCGTTCATTGACGCCTCCATCGAAGACGACGCCAACGTGTCCCTCTCGCTAGCGCCGCCCCTACCTTTTCATCGCCTTCAATTTTTCCCTCCGTAACATCTGTATGAATGTGAGGTGTCACTTCCTTCTCTATTTTGCTTCTTTTGAAACCCTAATTTTTGTTGATCGATTTGATTCTATTTTAATTGGAAATCTGTGTCTGTGGATGGATTTGTTTAACTTTTTTTTTTGGAACTTAATTGCCTGTTTTATTTTCCATATGATGCAAATCCAATGGGTGATGAAGATGTTGAAGCATTTATGTATAAGCTATTCATAATTTTTTTTATGGGTTTCTTCATGCTTTCTTTGAATATTTTTTATATTTAATGATTTTTTTATTTTTGGGTGCTGGAATTATGTGATTCAGGGTTGAAGGGTTTACATAGGTTTTGCTTTGTACAACGCTTAATCCATGCTTTTCTTAGAGCCTGGAATTCTCTATCATTACTCTTTAATATGCTTGGTTTTATTTGTTTTCATGTCATATCTGTGTGGAGGTTTATAAAATGGGCATGTCTATCCCCACCAAGCATTTTTCTTATCCCACCAATTAAAAAAAAACCAGTGTTTTGTTGTTCCCACCAATCCAGTTCGACCAAAATCGGTCGCCATTTCAGGTTTTGGGCAACCAAACTTGGTCACCATTTCAGGTTCTGGGCGACCGTAATTGGTCGTCATTTTAGGTTTTGGGCGACCGTAATTGGTCGAACAGGGTACAGAACTATATCTATTTATTCTTTGTAAACAAATAAATTTTTGGGTTTATCCATCATATTCTACATTTATTTTTTTATCCAAACAACAGCTAAGAGACTGAGAAAAATGTAAGTAGATATACTTTCAATTAATTCAAATTTTTATAGAAAAATATCTTATTAGATAAATATATATCATTTTTAAGCTTCGTTTGAATTCGTAATTAAGATTGTGGGGGGTGGTTTTTCGCGTAATCCCCTCTTGGGCCGAATCCACTTCGATCCGGACTTTTGAGGTGAATCCGGGTGGATGTGTGGGCTTGAACTCATTTTCGTGTCGATCCAGCTAAATCTTATGTTCCTCGTCGCCTCCGTCGGGATCCTCTGCTCCTTGTCGGCTCCGACCTTCGTGTACCTGCCACTCACACCAGTGTGGTGCTGGCTAACGCCCCTCCGACACTCAAGTTAGTACCACTCCTTGAGAGGAAGGAAGAAGAACTTAAACCACTTGAGATTTCAAGGGGAGAGAGTCAGGGATGTTTCGCATACCTTGAGAGGGACATGGAGCTTCCCTGTTAGGCCTCGTGTCATTTTAGTAATAATTTATATAGAATTTGATCGTATTATACAAGTATTATCGTAGAAGATACAGTAGTATAGGTGTTTAATTTGCTTGAAGCCTTTAGAATCATTGTAGTCCATTGATCCCATGATCTTTTATACCTACTTGTGATGGGCCCACTTTCCATGTTAAACTTCACTCACTTTACACCTCATCCCACCCCTTTTGACACATAACCCTTTAAACCTACCACCAAGTGACACTTGGCAACACCCATACCACACACACAAGCCAACAAAAACCCATATTTCACTCTCTCTCTCCACACACTCACAAGAAAAGAAGAAGAGAAGGACCTGGGGAGGAGAAGCCACCGAGACCCCTTTTTTTCAACTAACAAGTACTCTCTTTCACTCTTTATTTTTCTTTGATTTCTCTTAATCCAACCGTTGGATCACCTCCCACCTTTTATGAAAATTGTTGTGTGTGTCAAGTTCTATCTCCCATGTAAATTTGAGCATCATCCACCATTAGTCACCAAATTCTTTCTTCTCACCCTTCCTTTTTGGTCGTAGTTTAGGCATCCACGAGGCATAACATCGTATCCTCTACGATGTAGCGCATGTGGAAGGTGGATATTGGACCAAAGGGGAAGTGGGTGAACCAATCATAAACTCATGGGGATTATCAATTGTTCTTATTGTTTCCCATATTGAATCCATGTCAAATGAGTTATTTTAATGTTGATTTATGTTTACATGATTGGAATACCATGGCTTAACCCCTGTTTCACTTGAATAAACCCCCCTGTTTGACCAGATTTGACCCTGTTTGACCAAAACAACCCAGATTTGACCCTGTTTGACCAGAATAACCCCAGGTTTGACCCTGTTGACTCTGTTTGACCTGTTTGACCTGAATAGCCCAGATTTGACCAGAATAAACCTGGTTTGACCATGTTTGGTCATATTTGATGTAGGTGTCCTGTTTAATGTAGAATTAGCCAAATTGTTTAAGTTGGTTGATTCAGTAGGCTTATGTAATTTTGATTATGCTCGCAGACTTCTATGAGTTCGATAGTGGTTGTACTACTGTTGGATTGACTGAGACGCGCGTGATTCATCGTGAGACGTAGTACTCGTCTCAGTGAGTGGATCTAACTTGACACTCTGATAGTATAGTTCAATGCAAAGTCATGATTATGGTAATTGTAAAATTAATCTTGTATGCATGAATATGGTGGCATCTATAAATATATTAGGACATTATTAAATATGTTCCATTGAGATTTCCTCACTCCTTGACATATATAATTGCATCCTCACATGCTAATACATTAATTAAACTTTGAATATGTAATTAAGGGTAGAATTTGATATTATTGTATCATATCATATCTTGAATGCGTGACCATGATCTATTATTGTTAACTCTTGCATATTAAGTAATGTTTTCATCATGCTTTGTAGATGCTCATTTCATAAACTAGTTATAGGCACCTTAGGAATAGGGGATCTAATTGAATGGGTCGATCCCATTGCCCGTTATGGCCTATCTTGTAAGTCCTCGATCGGAGTGTGTCGAGCCTGTTCGGGGTAGCCTGATTATGATGCTTCGTGTGAGTCATGAGTGCGCACCCACAATTAAGGCGAACGTAAACTCTGGGGGTCCTTCACGAGGGGAGCGTTTTCAAGGTTCGTCCTAGACGCCCACGGTACCCGATAGTTCAAATCGGATATGCGTCAGAGTGGTTGGATGACGGAGAGCCTTAGCCAAGATTGAGGGCCTAACGACCCTATTCGCAAAGTGATGACGCCTAAGGCAGTATCCATTGGTGCGGTTTGAGTTGCAGTCAGGCTTTGGTGGAGTGGTACTCCCTGTATTGACCAAGCCGGTGCATTTGCAGGAATGGTTCGCTTAGGAGAAGTCACTGCACGACAGGAGAAAAATGTGAGACATTTGTATATAGTGACATTTTGTCACTAGGATGCATATCCGTTGCTAACATGGGATGGATCCCCTGTGGTATGGGACGCGATGAATCTGTCTTTATGTTAGGGATTTAATGAGGTAAGTGTAAGTTGTCCTCCTGTGGTATGGGACGCAGGCTGATCAGCTTATACTTGAAATCAATTAAATAATTTTATCGGTGTATTGCAGATTGTACTATGAGGTGCCTTGTAGTTGGATTCATTCACTAGGCCTTCACCGGCTTATCCCCTATTGTTATGGGTTTCTTTCAGGTGCTGCACAGGCGGGGGACTGGATCGTTGAGTTTGGGGTACTACGGTAGCTTTTTGTGCGCCTCCCAGTGATCTGGCTAGAGCTTGTCAGCTGTTCTGTAATCTTTTTTGGTCAGGTGTTTTGTGGCTTTTGTTGGTATGTATCGTGTAATTTTGTAATTATGACTTATGTTCACACGGGACGGTGATTGTGAATTCTTTTGAGGGTCAACTTTATCTGCTCCTTGGCCTTGGATGGTTTATATGTGTATCTATTCTTCTCTTGTTATTTCTTGTCATTCAGTCCTTTGTTATCATGTGATTTAACCTGATTATGACATACTCAGTATCATATACTTGTCACTCTTTGGAGACGGCCGCTCTAGGGGTGTGACATTCCCTTTTATACTAGATCAGGGCGTGCCGGTTTAGACCCCGTGGAGTAGCCATAGCATGTAATGAAATCTCCACTTGGCCTCTGAATTCTAGGACACGTAGCGCCTAGGGATCATCATTATCTTATAACGGTTTCCCTGTCATACTGTCCCTTAGGTGTCAGAGAATATTCCCCTGGTTAACCGTTTTGCTTCGAGGAATGGGTTATGACCGGCCTGCTTTTTAGCTCGGGCTTCACTATATCCCATGGTATAGGTCGGTCGACGTAAGCTCTTCCTTCGCATATTCTCACTGGCCGGTGAACCGACTCTAGTTGGGCACGATTATGTCTTTTATATCTTAGTCGGGCACTTGCCCTGCCCCACTTACCCTGGACGGCCCGTGGCTCCTGCCCATCCTGACTAAATTGGGTATAACTAATTGTCCGTCTTGAGGGGCTTTCCCGTGGTCATCGTGTAGCCCATGGTCCATGGGCCTTTCTTACCTTAGGCCCACACCATCCTTATCTAAGCAGGTTATTCTTCGCTCAGTCCTTGCATGTGTTCTTTCTTATTCCCTATTCGTTCTCCTAACCGAATTGGTCTCCTACAAAGATGATTCTTTGTTTGAAAACAAAAAAAAATACCAGTTGATCCAACCACATTTTATATTTGGCTTTTGAAAATTTTCTATTACTTATGTAATAAAAATTGTTCTTATATTTTACATTTAAGAATAATGATTTATTCTCCCTACATTACAACTCAGACTTGGAGTGATATGAAGGATTCAAGGAGGATACACGTCGAGGAATTATGTTTTCAAGAAAAAAAAATTATAAACTTTATTGCAAATCATGTTCGACCAGGTTCGGTTGCCCAAAACCTGAAATGACGACCAAAGCTAGTCACCCAAAACCTGAAATGACGACCAAAGCCAGTCGCCCAAAACTTGAAATGACAACCAAATTTGATCGAACTGGCCGGATTGGTGGGGTAAGAAAAATGGTGGGTGGGACTAGATGAGTCCTTATAAAATTGGTCTGTAATTGCCTTTTTGGTTTCATATACTTCTTCAAATTTACTTATTTAAATTGAGTAAAAAAAATTATAAAGATTTATTTAAAGGGAAAAAGTTGATCATATGACATGTTAGCGAGGGTTTATATGCTTTCACCAATAATTGCATTTTGCTATAATATAATTATTTTGCAGTTTTCCTTATAAAAGGCTTCCTAATCAATGCCTGTGTAGTTTATTGGAGTTGGATATTTTTTCCATTGCTTTTGTGGTTTATAAGTTTGATCTTTCTATGTTGATTACGCTGTTATTTAATATGTTTGATACAGGGCTGCTTTAAAACACTTGAAGATAGAACGCATCAAGGAATATGAGTTTTCTTTTCTCTCTGCTTACATATGATAAATAATGTGTTTCTTATTTTACTTTTACTATTATCCATTATAGATTTAGTTAGTGATTTGATTGTAGGTGGTGGAATTATGTGTTTCTTTTTTCTGGTTTTATTATTATTATTTTTTCCTGAAGTAGCCGAATTTGGCCTGTTTATACAGGTTATCTGTGAATTTGACTGAGAGCTGGATGACCTTGAGATATTGACTGAATCATTATTTATGTTCGTCTTCTTAATTTTGACGTGTTTCTTTCCTCACCAAATAATTTTTCTTGCATTGTTCCTATAGTGGTTTTGGAATCACTTGGTTAGAGATATATTGATCTAATGTATTTGAACATCTATTAAGTTGTGTAACATCTCTGGTTTTTGAACAATGTGCCATGCTTCGTGTACTTTAAGAAACGATGGATATTTTTAATTTAAAAAATATTCAACTCATTAGCCTAAATAAGACATATGAAATGGTGGTCCAAATACCATTCTTGGTTTCAATCATGTTTAATATTATTTCATATTTGTTATTGGCCTGACCAGTTTAACACTGAAAAAGAATATCAATTATAATTTATGCAGGATAGTTTTCTTGAGGTTAATTAAAAAATAAAAAACTGTCATTCTACTCATGCACATCACCTTTGGTTCTTTTGAAACTTCAACATGCAGGGTGTAAGTTGTGAATCATGCGCACCATCTGGATATGTTTTCATTTTCATTCTTCTCCGTAACCAAACTGTCATTGTTCACTGCTATTAAAAAACTGAAAGAATCTTTAATGTAAGAATCTTTAATGTTAGCTAATATAAATGGAATATGACAAACTAACCAAAACCTTGACCAATTTAGAGATCCAAAGCGATGTGGATATAAGATGACATATTCTCTTGTGACTGGTCTCTGTTAAACTCAATATAAATAACATTGAATAGTTAGTTTTCTTTGATGTTGAAGGATTGCAAATCGAATCCAATAGGCTGGAAAGATATGAACATAGCATGACTAAATTTTTCTCAACACCAGGATAATGAATCCATTAATGAAACATGTTGAAAATATGAGGATTTTTTTTCGGGGCTGCAAATCTGGACAATGTTGATTCATCTTCTTGATTTCTGAGAGTGGCAGCAGAAAGATGAGTAGATCAATTTACCTGCAAGACATATGACATGAGGGTCAGATAATCACCAGTGCAAATTAAATATATTAACTGGAATAGGCAGAGATGAATCCCAAAAACCAGTCATTGAAGATTATTTGGTTGATAAAGTATAAGTAATCACTCTGTAATCATAACTCTATCTCATGGTTAACATCAATGTTTTAGAACCAACCCATCCTGGTCGGTTGAACCGGGTGAACCTTCAACCAGTTTGAATTCCAGTCTGATTAGCCCGCAAAACCAATTAGTGTAATAAAAAAAACTAAATTAAAATGTAAAAAACAGTCAACGGACCGGTACTGGTTGAACCGATGATTTTTTAGAATAGACTATAGATTGATTCAAATTATAATTAGTTACATTCTTTTATTGTATTATACTTTATTTGAATGTCATATGAAAATGTATTAGATCATGATCCGTATAATTTTATTCAGAAAATTTGTAATTTGTTACTTGTTAAAATATTAATTTTAACAAAAGTTTAGATTTTATATAACAAAATCATACTACGATGTACCTGTACTATTGTGTTGTTAGATAGACTTTAAATATTAAGATTTAAGACTCGATAATCGTGAAAATTTTTAATATGATATTAATAATATATTTATATGTTACGATGTCATGATTCAGTTCCGGTTAATTCGAGTCATTTTTCCTGTTCAAAGACGATTTGGTTTCTCAAACAGTATTTCATATAAGATAAGGCGTCTATTTTTCGTGGGAGATGAACAAAACCTGACTGATGGAACAGTTTTCGATTATCCTAATAATTTCAGAAGAAGTTCCTATTTCAAAATATTACCTGCAGTACATTTGGAGCACCATGGAAGATGTAATATCTTGAAGCTTTTGCTCATTGCAGATTTCTATCACTTCTTTTCACTGTTTCTAAATGTCACTCTGACTGCTTTGCAGACTGCAAGATTTTAGATTGCCTGGGAACAAAATCATCAATGTGTTATATGTATGTTAGTACTTGTGATGAGAGTCCTTAGCCATCTGAAACCAGAATGCTTAAATCCAAATACCTCGCGTTGTTTTTTCTTTGATTCTCTAACCTGCTCTTTGACAAATTCCTAGATGAACGTCCGAAGCAAACCGACGGCTCCTACTGGGGCCGTCCCATTACAAACCGACGGCTCCTCTAGGAGCCGTCCCTAACATGCCCGACGGCTCCTGCAGGGGCCGTCCCGAGGCAGAAGCACAAACCCTAATTTATTTTTTGTAAAAATCTTTAAATCATTCTACCATTGAAAACAACACACTATTCGTTTAAAACGGTGGAAACAGAAAAGAATCCATATCGAAAATCAAATAATGCATACGAGAAATCCAATTAAAACCAAATCCAAAAACTCTATTTTTTTTGTTAAAACAACCAAATACCTTTGACATTTACATATATAGTTATGAGTCATGTAAAATAACGTAAATCAGTAAAGAATATCAAAGCTCATGCGCGTGTAAGAAATCCAATTAAAACCCTAGTTTATAAGAATTCGAAAAACTCATATATATATAAACCAATTAAACCTTATTCAAAACTCCCAAGAACTTAGATTTATTCATATTATCAAAATCAATACATAATGTGTAACCGATACAAAATATTTAGGAAATAGATCAAAAATCGTATATAAGAATAATCCATTCGAAACCCTAGCTTATAGGAAAACGGTAAAGTATCGATAAAACATTAAAACTCTTGGTATACCCAAGGATCTAATTATACTTTATAAAATCCTTTGCAAACCATGAGAAATACCGTGTCATTGTACCTAACATGATATCCTATTATCTTTATCTTAGACCCTCTAAGGATTTATAAAACGTATATAAGAGCGATACATAAATCTCTGAAAAATCAGCACTTTCAATCCGTAACTCCGAATTGGACGATTCATGATTCGTTGGAAATATCTTTTCAAAACCTATTTCTATTTGTGAAATACATTTTTCCCAGAAACTATTCTATCATAATAAAAAACACGATTAAATGCCCAAGTATACAATCAACCCTAAAATAACTCTTAAATCATCAAAACCAATAAAAATCAATTTGATCTTAAGAAATCTTTGAATGCCATAAATGAAACAACTAACATGGGTCTATGATAATACTCTTAAAAATCATAAAAACATGTATAGGTTCGGATCCATGCATATAAGGGTCAAAACAAGACCTTAAACAATTCATAACATGATTTTTGTGTTTAATAAACAACCCTAGGCATGATATATACCTAACCCATTTCTTTTGACATGAAAGATTTGAAAAATACTTTGAAAACACCATGATCTCATAGCTATAATGTAAGGGTCCGAAAATCATAAAAAAAATCATAAAAACTCAAGAAGAAAACTCAAGAAATTCACAAATCCAAAAATCTAATAGCATCATCAAAAACTTGTAAAAACATCATGAAATTATCATCATATCATTGCTAAAACATAGGGACCCGAAATCGTATGAAAACATTCAAAGGAATTAGAAGAAGAATCATTCTTTGTTTGAAAAGACTTAAAAACGAAAACTTATAAGCAAAACTTCTAAAGGAATTGTTGTCAATCAAAAACTCTTCAAATCTCTATAGAAAGCTCACCTAACCACACTTAAACTCCCCTTCTCGAGCTCCACAACAATGGTGCCGAAGAGAAGAAGAAAAGAACTTTTAGGGTTTTAGGGTTTCAATGAAAAGGGAGAGGAAAAGAGAGATTAAATAACCAAAAACACGTGGGGACAAAAATACGACACTATAAAACCAGAATAACCACAATTAATGCCATTGTTTCTTTCAAAAAATGGACAAAATTGAATTTGAAAATCGCCCAGATCAACGGCACCTCCAAGACCCGTCACACAGGTGCCCGACGGCTCCCCCAGAACCCGTCAGACAGCCTCTCGACGGCTCCTCCAGGATCCGTCAGACAGGTCCCCAACGGCTCCTATCTGATCCATCAGAAAACCGACGGCTACCCGTGGAGCCGTCACTATTCCTCTGCCAGACCTCTCGGCACAGTTTGGCCCATAACTTGATCGATACTCATCCGATTTATGATCCGTAAAAAGCATTGGAACCTAACAGAATAAGGATTCCAACTATATCTTAACTTCTGAAATTGGAGATATATAAATCCTCCAAAACCTTATATGAATATGACCCAATGCATGAAATTAAGAATAACTTGAAAAAAACCATAGTCGTTACATCATTTCCCCCTTAAAGGAATTTTATCCTCAAAATTCAAGGAAGAACACAAATAAAGGATATATGATATCCAATGCACGAAATTAAGAACGACTTGGAAAAACCATAGTCGTTCCACCTTTAGTGCTTTTATTTTGCAAATAAGCATTTGAAAACTCTTAGGCCCCCCGTTTGGGAAATGGAATAAGTGAGTATAAGGGTAGTATAAGGGAGGTATATGAATAGATAGGGAAAATGGTTGTTTGTTTGAAGGGTATAACTTGGTATTACTAAGCCAGTTTAAACGAGTATGATATAGTATAACAATTCTAAGTAACCCCTACGATAAGCTATACTCAGTTTATCTATTCTCATGGGCCCACATGTCAAAATAATTTTTTACATCTTATCACATCAAATCACCTATCAACACCTCTTATACATCAAAGGGCCCACATGTCAAATCAAGTTTTTTACACTTTATTTATATTTTATTCTTTATCAACAAAACAACTCAACCTTTATTCTTACGTTTTCCAATGAGAATAAAAAAACACAACCAAATAGAAAATCTCTTATTCATATAGATTTGTTATTTATACTGGCGTAGTTATCTATCCACAATAACTCAATTCCGCTATCCAAACGGGGACTTAGTGAAAAAATAAACACTCACTTTAACATTGCTTGTATCAGGGGTATCTGGGGTTTGTGCAGGATAGAACTTATAAAACCGCATATTCTCCAATGCAGTTTTAGTAGCCTCATACGTTTCCTCGATAGCCTTCTCTTCCTGGTTTATGTGCTCTGGATTGATTTATCTGTTGGAATGATAAGTTGTGATTATACTTGAGATCTCTCGGTTGCAACCTTGTGTGTGACCCTTTGAGTTATAGGTATGAAACCTGGTTTTTGATCATGCATGCATCGCATTCGTCTAGGTGACACAGCCTAGGTGGCTAGGTCTAGGTAACCCTGGTTCAGAGTAAACCCAAGTCTAGGTGACTTATGTCTAGGTGATATGTGTCTAGGTGACATGATTTCCTATGCGAAATCCTTACGGCTAGGTGCTGTAGATGGCTAGGTGACATCATACGGGGATGCGTGTCCGTTACATTCATACGAATTTCATGTTTGACTGGATCTTAAGACATGCATCTTGAAAATGAGATCTTTATTAAGTTTGGGTTATTGAAAATTATCGTATTTGTAATTATTGTATTATCGCATGTTGTAAATTATTTTATTATGATATCTTATTAAAGATTATATTTTGATATCAATTATTATTGGGACCTCAAAGGTCCATTCATTGAGCGTGTGGTTGCTCACCCCTCTTTTTCCAACCTTTCAGATTAAGGACTTAGATTGGTGGATCTCGTGTAGCTGCGAACGAGATTGTGGGTGCGAGAACGTTAGACTTCCTTGGTCGAAGGACTTAACTAATTTTATTTGCCATGTAGTTGACCCATCTTCCTAGTAACCATGTCTATATATCAAGTTGTATATATTTTATGTGAGTATATCCAGAGTACTTGGGGTGTTGTGGAGATATTTAATGTTATATTTAAAAGATTGAAGTTCATTTAGTACTATTTTATTACAACTCTGGATACAAAAGAAGAAAAAAAAGAACCCTAAGATTCGAGGATTCAAGGTAACACAACTGGACTTCGCGCTTCAAAATGGAGTCGTGGGTTCGGGTGGCGTTACAGGATGGTATTAGAGCGTAGGTTCAACTCTCAGACTATAGGTTATGGGTGTATTAGTTGGCCTTTGAGGTTTAGAGTTTGAGATCGATTAATCTAAGGAGTTTAGGTTTAGCTACCCTATAAATATAAAGTGTTTTGGCTATTTTATTCAGCCTAGAACTTAGGTTTCTAGTTGGCTTATGAAGTTCAGTGTTTGAGTTGACTAGCCTAAGGAGGTTAAGTTTTGTTATCCTATAGAAAGGTTGTTTGGGCTATTTAAGTTACCATATATTTTTATTTTGGTGCTTAGAATATCTTTTATGTCTACTTATCCTGTCGGATCTTAAGACGGCCTATAGGAGAATTCCCTTTGAAGCCTAGGATAGACTTAGAGTATGTTAAGATGCATTGCATATAGGGTTTGCATTCTAACCGTTTGTTTTGTTATAGTGAAATTTTGGTGGAACATGCGCACATTGGGAGCGCACCAAAGTGGTTATCGCTGATTTCGGAGTGCTCGATGTGGCTGAGCATTCGCGACCTTCGAAAATGTTATTCGTGTTTAATGGTGATGTGAAGGGCACATTTAAAATTTGTGAATATGCAAGGCAGTAAATTAAATTTATTTCTTCATGTTAGAAATGTCATTAGGGTTGTTGTCGTCGAATTGCCCCTTTTGCATTGTACAAGTTGGACCATTTGTGGTATAGGACGTAAATGGACCTAACTTGTACAATTTGGATGAAAATTGATTGTCTTGAATTGTTTTCTTGTCATTGTTTGTATGGTATAAGTTGGACTACCCGTGGAATGGGACATAGGTAGGCCTGACTTATACAAATGATTGTAATTATGTGTATTGTTGCTTTTGTTTGTACTATATAAGTTAAGACACCTATAGTGTGGGGCGTAGGTGAGCTTGACCTATATAGTAATTATTGTGATTTGAGAATGTCTTGTTGCTTTTGTTTGCATCATATAAGTTGATCCACTTGTGGTTTGGGTCACTATGTATCAGAGTGACGCAGCGGAAGCATTGTGGACCAAGCTTATATGATTGTTTTGTTGTTATGTCATTGTATGATTGTTTGCTTAATATAAGTTGAAGTTTCAACGCGGAGCATTGGTGGTTTGACTTATACATTCGTCATTTGTTGTGGCGTATAAGTTGACTACTTATACCTTTGTTTGTTGTGCTTGGGTGGTATGAGTCAAACACATGAGCTGATTCATAATATCGTTGTTTGAATTATTGTTTTGTTGGCGTAGGATATCATATATCCTTTATTTGTGTTCTCCCTTGAATTTTGAGGACAAAATTCTTTTAAGGGGGAAATGATGCAACGACAATGGTTTTTCCAAGTCGTTCTTAATTTCGTGCATTGGATATCATATATCTTTTATTTATGTTCTTCCTTGAATTTTGAGGACAAAATTCTTTTAAGGGGGAAATGATATAACGACTATGGTTTTTTCCAAGTTATTCTAAATTTCATGCATTGGGTCATATTCATATAAGGTTTTGGAGGATTTATATATCTCCAATTTCAGAAGTTAAGATATAGTTGGAATCCTTATTCTGTTAGGTTTCCAATGCTTTTTACGGATTATAAATCGGATGAGTATCGATCAAGTTATGGGCCAAACTGTGCTGAGAGGTCGGACAGAAAATTGTGACGGCTCCAGGGATAGCCGTCGGTTTTCTAACGGATCGGATAGGAGCCGTCGGGGACTTGTCTGACAGATCCTGGAGGACCCGTCGAGAGGCTGTCTGACGGGTTCTGGGGGAGCCGTCGGGCACCTGTGTGACGGGTCTTGGAGGTGTTGTCGATCTGGACGATTTTCAAATTCAATTCTGTCAGTTTTTAGAAAGAAACAATGGCATTAATTGTGGTTATTCTGGTTTTATGGTGTCGTATTTTTGTCCCCACGTGTTTTCAGTAATTTAATCTCTCTTTTCCTCTCCCTTTTTCATTGAAACCCTAAAACCCTAAAAGTTCTTTTCTTCTTCTCTTCAGCACCATTGTTGTGGAGCTTGGGAAGGGGAGTTTAAGTGTGGTTAGGTGAGCTTTCTATAGTTATTTGAAGAGTTTTTTTATTGACAACAATTCCTTTAGAAGTCTTGCTTATAAGTTTTCATTTTTAAGTCTTTTCAAACAAAGAATGATTCTTCTTCTAGTTCCTTTAAATGTTTTCATACAACTTCGGGTCCCTATGTTTTAGCAATGATATGATGATAATTTCATGATGTTTTTACAAGTTTTTTATGATGCTATTAGGCCTCACATATATCTTCGAATTTGTGAATTTCTTGAGTTTTCTTCTTGAGTTTTTATGATTTTCGGACCCTTACATTATAGCTATGAGATCATGGTGTTTTCAAAGTATTTTTCAAATCTTTCATGTCAAAAGAAAGGGGTTAGGTATATATCATGCCTTGGGTTGTTTATTAAACCGAAAAATCATTTTATGAATTGTTTAAGGTCTTGTTTTGACTCTTATATGCATGGATCTGAACCTATACATGTTTTTATGATTTTTAAGAGTTTTATCATAGATCCATGTTAGTTGTTTCATCTATGGCATTCAAAGATTTCTTAAGATCAAATTGATTTTTATTGGTTTTGATGATTTAAGAGTTATTTTCGGGTTGATTGTATACCTTGGAATTTAATCATGTTTTTTATTATGATAGAGTCGTTTCTGGGATAAATGTATTTCACAAACAGAAATAGATTTTGAAAAGATCTTTCCATTGAATCATGAATCGTCCAATTCGGAGTTACGGATTGAAAGTTATGATTTTTTAAAGATTTATGTATCGCTATTATATACGTTTTATAAATCCTTAGAGGGCCTAAGATAAAGATAATAGGATATCATGTTAGGTACAATGACACGGTATTTCTCATGGTTTGCAAAGGATTTTATAAAGTATAATTAGATCCTTGGGTATACCAAGAGTTTTTGTGTTTTATCGATACTTTACCGTTTTCCTATAAGCTAGGGTTTTGAATGGATTATTCTTATATATGATTTTCGATCTATTTCCTAAATTTTTTGTATCGGTTATACATTATGTATTGATTTTGATAATATGAATAAATCTAAGTTCTTGGGAGTATTGAATAAGGTTTAATTGGTTTATATATATATGAGTTTTTTGAATTCTTATAAGCTAGGGTTTTAATTGGATTTCTTACATTCGCATGAGCTTTGATATTCTTTACTGATTTACGTTATTTTACATGACTCATAACTGTATATGTAAATGTCAAAGGTATTTGGTTGTTTTAACAAAAAAATAAATAGTATTTTTGGATTTGATTTTAATTGGATTTCTTGTACGCATGATTTGATTTTTGATATGGATTCTTTTATGTTTACACTGTTTTAAATGAATAGTGTGTTGTTTTCAATGGTAGAATGATTTAAAGATTTTTACAAAAAATAAATTAGGGTTTGTGCTTCTGCCTCGGGACGGCCCCTGCAGGAGCCGTCGGGCATGTTAGGGACGGCTCCTAGAGGAGCCGTCGGTTTGTAATGGGACGGCCCCAATAGGAGCCGTTGGGTTTGCTTCGGACGGCACCTGTGGGAACCGTCGGGTTGGTCAATGACGATTCCTGTAGGAGCCGTCGGGTTTCTGTGATTCAGGTATCTTGGGTCTCGTATTGTGTTGAGCATATTTTGATCGATTGTATCATTTTCAGGACTGGTTAGACTACCTTAGACCTTCTGGAATTTGTTTCGTATCGTTGGATCAAATGTGAGTGGGTCTCGTTTCCTATGTAGTTTTCAATGGTTTTAAAGAATGATTTTAAATGCTATTTTATGTACAACTCAAGCATGTCGCATTATATAGGCTGTTGCCTTAGTATGTATCATATTGAAAATATTATTATATTTGAAACTGTTGCATGCATTTTATTGAAAGGAAAATATGTGTTAATCATGCATGCATCGCATTCGTCTAGGTGACGCAGCCTAGGTGGCTAGGTCTAGGTGACCCTGGTTCATAATGGACCCAAGTCTAGGTGACTTATGTCTAGGTGACATGATTTCCTGTGCGAAATCCTTACGGCTAGGTGCTGTAAATGGCTAGGTGCCATCATACGGGCATGCGTGTCCATTGCATTCATACGCATTTCATGTTTGACTAGATCTTGAGACATGCATCTTGAAAATGAGATCTCTATTAAGTTTGGGTTATTGAAAATTATCGTATTTGCAATTATTGTATTATTGTATTTTGTAAATTGTTTTATTATGATATATTATTAAAGATTATATTTTGATATAAATTATTATTGGGACCTCAAAGGTTCATTCACTGAGCGTGTGGTTGCTCACCCCTCTTTTCTCAACTTTTCATATTAAGGACTTAGATTGATCGATCTCGTGTAGCTGCGAACGAGATTATGGGTGCGAGAACGTTAAACTTCCTTGGTCGAATGACTTAACCAATTTTATTTAGCATGTAGTTGACCCATCTTCCTAGTAACCATGTCTGTATGTTAAGTTGTATATATTTTATGTGAGTATATCCAGAGTATTTGGGGTGTTGTGGAGATCTTTAATATTATATTTAAAAGATTGAAGTTCATTTAGTACTGTTTTATTATAACTCTGGATACAAAAGAAGAAAAAAAGAACTTTGAGATTCGAGGATTCAGGGTAATGCAACCGGACTTCGCGCTTCAAAATGGAGTCATGGATTCGGGGGCATTACAAAAGGTGCTTATTGAAGTGGCCTTAATATCAATTGGATTTTGAAATTTGGGCAGCTCTTTAATTTAACTTCTTCTATGTGTGTGTATTGTTGTTTCGTCGACCTTAAAAGCAATACTTGTTGAACAGATATGCCATTTTGAACTAATTTTTTTAATATATAGTATTTGTAATAGTTAGGACTTTACAATAAGTGATGATTCTTTAGAAATAAATCCTCTGAACCTCTTGGACTACTGATGGTGAGCAACTATCCCATTTTAGAGCTTTTAAATATGTAAATTACTGAGAGTATAAATAATGGTGTACTAGTGTTGTAGCAATTAATTAAAAACCATTTTTATATATGCTTTAAATTTGAGGGGCTTGCACTAGAGGATTTAAAATTCTGAGCAGGGAAAAAACCGTGTGACTTTGTCCTTCTGAACCACAAAAGTGCAATAAATTAGAAAACCAATCGCCCAAAACTTTTTTTCAAACTTGGATTTGAACAGCACACATCAAATATTTTTGAGACTTTGATTTTCAAAACTTATATGATTTGTATCAAGGAAGTTGAGTGTATTTGAATATTAGTCACCTAGGTTGATGAATTTTCTATAGTTTTCATAGGATTTTATTTTCTAGAGATTTTGAGGGATTGGTTGGAGCTCATTTAATATTAATTTTGGCTAAATTGCAGGAATTCCATGGTCTACCTGAACACACAGTTCAGGTTGATTTGCCTTTAAATCTTTAATAGGTTTTTAAGTTATGTAGTCTCTTAGTTTTACATGTATATACAAGGTGGAATTATTGAGTACTTGTTTGGGTAGATTTTTGGAGTGGTTTGAAGTTAAACTAACACTTAGGTGAGCACTTTTGAAATCTTACGAAAGGCTTCAGTTCTGGATTGAAATGTCACGCCCATAGAGCGGCCGTCTCCAAGGGATGACAAGTGTATGATACCGAGTATGTCAAGACCAGATTAAATTACAAAATAACAGATGACTGAAGCACAAGAGATAACAGCGGAAGAGTTTATAAATATATATAAACAACACAAGGCCAAGAAACATATAACATTGGCTCTCAAAAGAATACACAATCGCGGTCCCGTGTGAACATAAGTCATAATTACAGAGTATATGATACATACCAACAAAAGCTACAAAAGACTTGATAAAAAAAAAGATCACAAAATAGCTGACAGGCTCTGGTCTGATCACCGGGAGGCACACAAAAAGCTCCTGCAGTACCGCAAAATCACTGATCCTGTCCCCCACCCTGTGCTGCACCTGGAAGAAACCCATAACAATAGAGGGGTAAGCCGGTGAAGGCCTAGTGAATGAAACTAACTACAAGACATCTCAAAGTACATTTCTCATCAAAAATAATTTATGAATGATTTGGTTAGCACAAGCCGACCAACCTGAGCCTTGGCCTCTGTTGCCTCCCTATCCAACATCCCGACGAGGGCATCCAACGACGCCCTCACCTCCTCGCTAACTCCCTCAACCCCTACCCCCTCGGTTGCACCCTCAATCGATCCTCCAACCCCCGGAACCACCTCCTCGGCCACAACCGGTCGATCCCCGCGCCTCCTCTTACGTGTATAGCCTATCACACTCCCCCCTACCTCCGGGACAGCCCCCGAAGGCAAATCCCCGACCTCACCCACGCCAATATCCACCGGCGGCACCTCCGTCGTACCCATACCCTCCCCCACGGCCTCGACCTCTGGCCTATCGCTCTCCGATGATGAAGAGCTCGGGCTAGGCTCTCCACGAGCCACCCGTGGTCGTTTTCCTCTCGAAGCAATCGCTTTCGACCTCGTCATCTCCCCGGTTTGATAAAGAAAAAAAGGGGGAACCCAAACTAGGGTTTCGAAATCAAGAGAAAGAGAGAGATTGAGGTCAAAATAGAGGAAGGAAATGCAAAGAAATCAGGGTTTTTGAGTTTGAAACCTAAGGGAAGAAGAGAAGAGGGAAGAGAAACCGTTTTAAAAACGTATGGGGAGAGAGAGGGTCTTTTCGGTTATAAGGGACCCAGTCTAGGGGCGGCTACCCGCGAGTAGCCGCCCCCTCTCGGGCGGCTAGTTACAACTAGCCGCCCCTCCCAGTTTTTCTCTTTTACTTAAAAACCCCTTTCCAATCTTTTCAGCCCTAAAATTCAAGGTTCTCCATACCAAACAGCCACGTATTGGCTTATTTCCAGACATTACTTGATCAAACATGACTCTCCCGAAGTTTTGCAACACGTCCAGTACCATTCAGATTCAAATTTCTTCAGTTCTGGTTCTTTTCCAAAGTTCTTATCTCTCGGATGATCCAATTCACCCAAATCAACTTTTACTTGCTTTCTGTCGGCGATATCCCCTCCTTGCTGAGTTTTCCCAAGCACGGGAACGATAGGCACGAGGAAACTGACGCTGGGCTGCTCCGTGCACGATAGCTAAGAACCCCGATCGCCGGTTGGATCACTCACCATTTACTTTTCCCCGCCTTCCACCTGGATCATCTTCTCGGATAAAAATTCTAAGTCAAGACCTAGCCTCTGACTGCCTAAATCAACTCCCCGAAAAGTACTGTTCGTGTTGGCATAACTTCTTGAAGGTCGGGCCGGCCAAAATAGGGGTCTCTTTCCTTATCATCGGTCGAAGTCTTTCTCGCTCCGCGCAAAGACTCCGTCCGATGAGGGACAGGCCCGACCTTCAAGAAGTTTACGCCGATACAAACAGTACTATTCGGGGAGTTGATTTAGACTGTCAGAGGCTAGGTCTTGACTTAGAATTTTTAGCCGAAAGGATGATCCAGGTGGAAGGCGGGGAAAAGTAAAATGGTGAGTGATCCAACCCGCGGTCGGGGTTCTTAGCTATCGTGCGCGGAGCAGCCCAGCGTCAGTTTCCTCGTGCCTACTGTTCCCGTGCTTGGGAAAACTCAGCAAGGAGGGGATATCGCCTACAGAAAGCAAGTAAAAGTTTGATTTGGTGAATTGGATCATCTGAAGGATAAGAACTCTGGAAAAGAACCAGAACTGAAGAAATTCGAATTTGAACGGTACTGAAAGTGTGGCAAAACTTCGGGAAAGTCGTGTTTGATCAAGTAGTGTCTAGAAATAAGCCAATACATGGCTATTTGGTATGGAAAACCTTGAAATTTAGGGCTGAAAAGAGATTGGAAAGGGGTTTTAAGTGAAAGTGGAAAACTGGGAGGGGCGGCTAGTGCTAACTAGCCACCCGAGAGGGGGCAGCTACTCGTGTGTAGCCGCCCATAGACTAGGTCCCTTATAACCGAAAAGACCCTCTCTCTCTCCATACGTTTTAAAACGGTTTCTCTTCCCTCCTCTCTTCTTCTCTTCGGTTTCAAACTCAAAAACCCTGATTTCTTTGTCTTTCTTTCCTTCATTTCGACCTCAATCTTTCTCTTTCTCTTGATTTTGAAACCCTAGGTTTGGGTTCTCCTTTTTCTTTTTCTTTTTTTTTTAAATCGAGGAAGATGACGAGGTCGAAGGCGATCGTTTCGAGGGGAAAACGACCACGGGTGGCTCGTGGAGAGCGTAGCCCGAGCTCTTCATCATCGGAGAGCGATAGGCCGGAGGTCGAGGCTGTGGGAGAGGGTACGGGTATGATGAAGGTGCCGCCAGCGGACATTGGCGTGGGTGAGGTCGGGGATTTGCCTTCGGGGGCTGTCCCGGAGGTAAGGGAGAGTATGATAGGCTATACACGCAAGAGAAGGCGTGGGGATCGACCGGTGGCAGTCGAGGGGGTGGTTTCGGGGGTTGGAGGATCGATTGAGGGTGCAACCGATGGGGTAGGGGTCGAGGGAGTTAGCGAGGAGGTGAGGGCGTCGTTGGATGCCCTCGTTGGGATGTTCGATAGGGAGGCCACAGAGGCCAAGGCTGAGGAGGAGGAAAGTAGGGCTATGGGGGCTTTCGCGGAGTTTATTTCCGGTGCGGGGAGAGTGGAGGGGACTGGAGAGGCTAGGGATGAGGCCGGGGAGGCCGAGGGTATGGGCACCGGGGTTGCGGAGGCCAGTGTGGGCGTGGAGGCCGAGGCCGAGGAGGCCGTGTTTGAGGAGGATGAAGAGGAGGGGGATGACGATGGGATGGATGATCCCGACGAGGCCGAGGTGGACGCTCCTGGGTCCACACGGGCCGTGGTATGTTCCTAACCTTTTAGTTTTAGCCTTTTACTTCGGTGTATATGCATGTGTCTTGGTGGTATGAATAAATGATTTAGCGTACTTGTGTATGTGTATTTTTAATAAGCATGCTTGGTCTATAAGTTAATCACGGTGGGATGTGTAAGCATGCTGTATGGGTTTGTTTTTTTTGTAGGGAGGGGGTAATTTCTATATATATATATCCATGTTTGTTATATGCATATAAAGGAGAGAGAAGTGATATGGCAAGCATGCGATACTTTTCTACGTGTATATGACTTCGTAAGTGTTTGATCGTGGTAGAGCATGAGAAATTGTATGCATGCATTTCATGGGTTCAAGTGCTTTCTATATTTTTTTAGGCGTGTTTAGGGAAAGTACATAAGCATGATAGGTCATGATGTGAGAAAGAGTGTGAGTGGTGACCACGGTGGATGATATATTTTTGTTTGCATGCGTAGTCATGTGTAGTTTCTTATTTTCATGCTTCGATCTTTTATTTTAGTATATGGAAGTTTTACTTTGCTAAGCATGGTTTAAAATGAATTCATAGATTTTGGATTCTCACCTCTTGATTTTTTTAACTAACTCATCTCTTCTTCGTTAGTTTGTAGCGGTCGAATCGTATCCGGGCTTTATGGCACGGGACGAAGAGGTGGTATGATGCCTTGGGGCAGGAGGAGAGGAGCTTAGTGGATGGGGCGGGCTTCCGCTCCTTCTTTTTGATCGAGCCGTTCCACGTCCATCGCCCATATGTGGAGGCATTGGCGGAGAGATGGGACCCGGAGAGTTGTACGTTCATCCTCCCTACCGGCGCTGTCATGCCGCCGCTCGAGGACGTCCATCGGATCACTGGCCTTTCGGTCTTGGGGGAGGCAGTGATTGCGGCCACCCTTGCGGACTACAGGGGGCTTTTCCGAGAGCTGATCGGGGAATGGGAGTTCGTGGAGCAGGAGCGGACGCTGAACCGGATCCCTTTGGGGAGGCTTTCGGGGCAGTACAGCCTTGGATCCTTTACAGAGCGTCAGAAGGGCAAAGCTGCAGCTAGCTTTGAGAGGAGGCGGGCGATGATCGAGGCGAGAGAGGCGGCCGCATGCCCACAGAGGGCACGGAGGGAGTTGAGGGCGTTTTTCATTTACTTCTTCGGCCGGGTCCTCTTCTCGACGGCCTCCGACAAGGTTTCTTCTCATTCTCTCCTGCTGATGAGGGACCTGGAGGGTATGGAGCGCTGTGCTTGGGGAGCGGCGATGCTTGCCCATCTATTCGCGGAGCTCTCGAAGAAGGTCAAGAGGGCCGGGGGAAAGAACCTTGGCGGCTTCGCGCCATTTCTTCAGGTATGTGTAAGTGGTAAGTGTCTTCTTCTTGGTTTAGCTCACTTTGATCATGATAATTTCCCTCTTGCTTTGCTAGGTCTTCGGGTATGAGCATTTCGCCATCGATCGCCCGACTTTGGCTCCGTTTGATCACGCCCTCCCTTGGGCTATGAGATGGGAACCCCGGGGGTCTTCTCGCTTGCACCGCCTTGCCCACTTCCGAGAGGCCTTCCGCGTCTTGTCGGAGGAAGAGGTATAAGTTTTTCTTCGAACTTCCTTGGCTTGTATTTGGTTTTCTTTTGACTAAGCGCTCTTCTTATCTTTCAATGCTTTTTTAGATGACGTGGAGGCCTTACTCGGGAGAGGTTCCCGAGGCTCTGGCGTGAGACGTCTGGTTGATCTACTTCAATGAGGTCATGTTTCTTGCGATCAGCCGGGTCGTCCGCCAGCTTGGCTATCATCAGTGGATGCCCAATCCTCGAGGCGCCCCTCGATTCCGGTGGCTGGGATTCCTCGGGACACGAATCTCTCGAGGAATTACGCTACGTATGTGGCGGGATGGATGGGCCGAGGCGTCTTGGTGGAGCATCGTCCTGAGGTGACTTCGAGTGACGAATACCTAGCTTGGTATCGTCAGGAGTATGCAGGTATCCTCGGGACGATGGAGGAGGAGATTCCGGATACCTACGTAAGTTTGGAAACCCTCCTTTTCTTCCTAGTTCTCCGTTGCTTGAATATTTTCTGAATGGTATTTGCTTTTGTAGGTTGAGTTGAATGAGATGGAGAAGAGGCTCAAGACCGCCACTGAGCACCTCCAAGCGCGGGCCAAGCAGATAGAGGCATTGCGGATGCAACGGAGACGCTTGCAGGACTAGGTCCGGGTCCTCGAGGCTTAGGTGGATGCTCTGTCGAGAGCGAGGGCTGATGGCGCTTCTTCTTCTTCCGCCCCTCCGCCTTCCATGGTTCCCGAGCGAGAGCTCGAGCTGACGAGGGAGTTAGATGCGGCCCAGAGTGAATTGACGGCCACACAGATGGAGCTGGCCAGACGAGGGGTAGGGCTTCTCGAGCTGAGGAGGAGACGGACCAGCTGAGGTCCATGATGGCCTCGAGAGAGGAGGGTTTCATTACCCTAGGCCGTGAGAGGGACTCCCTCCAGATGAGGGTGTCGGAGTTGGAGGCTTCAGCGGGCATTCCTGGAGGTTTGATGGGGGACTTGGTTCGTTCGCTCCAGGCGGCCGGGGATAGGGATCGGGAGGCGCTCAGGGCATCAGAGGTGAGGGCGCGGGAGTTGGAGGAGAGGTTGAGGGCCGCCGAGGATCGGGCTAGAGGGACAGAGAGTCACCTCCGATAGAGATTGGAGAGGAGAGACAGAGATATGCAGTAGGTCCATCTCTGGGAGGCGACTATGAGGGGGAAATTGGTTGGAGGGGGCTCCATGACCGAAGCGGACCTTGACCTTCTCTCGCTTGAGCCTGACCATTCTCTCTCGGCCATGACCGAAGCGGACCTTGACCTTCTCTCGCTTGAGCCTGACCATTCTCTCTCGGCTTCCTTGGCCACTGGGGCCACCTTTAGCCGTGCTTCTCGTCCTTCGGCGTCTCAGAGTCATGGGATATACACGAGGGCTGTGTCTTCGGTTCGAGAGACTCCTGTCGCTCCTGATGCTCCAGAGGTTCAGTTCTCTCCTCAGCCACCACTCCCTTCTCAGCTAAGCCATGATGTTCCTCCTACTCAGCCTCCAGCGGATGACGATACGCCGAGGTATAGCTTCTTTGTGTCTTGGTTTTAGGTAGAAGAAAGGTATATATGCGAGGAATTCATGCTTTTCTTCTTTTCCTTTTAACTCAGGTGATTATTTTGGTGAAGTATAGCTAAAGACTTCGGAGTTTTGAAGCTCTCGGTGGAAAAGATTATTTTTTATGCACTCTCTTAGGTTTTAGAAGAACAATCTATGTTTTTGGTTTTGGTGGGTCAATTTTATAATTCTCCTTTGTATGCATGGTTTAGAGTAGTTTAGCATGGATTTATATGGATACGTATGTGCGTGTAGGTGAATCTTGGCTTTTATAGGTTTGATTCATGGATGGATGTAGGGTTTTGATATATAATTGTTTTAGCATGGTATCTATACATGTTTTGTGTATGAATATGTGTATGAAATGTGTACATGCAGGTTTTGGAAAGAATTGATCTTTATAGGTAAAGAAGTGTTGAAGAGTTGATTGGATATGGACTGGCATAGCTGAAATGGGTGTAGGCAAGAGGCGGCTAGTGTAAACTAGCCGCCCAGTGAGGGGCGGCTAGTTAGGTTTAGCCGCTCCCTGCCTGGGATATGCTCACCTGAGACAAAGGGCAGGGGCGGCTAGTCGAGTTTAGCCGCCCCCTGCCTGGGGCAATTTGGTTCTGCTGCTCCTATCTGCTGCTGCTGCTAAAAGTCTTTGTGACCGTTTCAACCTTCGGGGCCTATAAAAACATTCCTTCCATGGACCAAGTGTTAAATCTGTCTGGATTGTGCCCCTGCACTGACTTTCGAGCTCTTTCTTGCTTGAATTGTCAAGGGCTACAATCCATCTTAAGGTGAAATGGAAAAGATAATGCGAGAAAGTAAAGTGCGGGAGACCATGCTTTAGTATGCAAGGAAGGGATTCCAAGTGCGTGAGAAAAAACTCTTAAGTGTGTGTAAAGGTGGGATAATTTCTTCTCAGGCATGTGCGGTAAGGGCACGAAATGAGTGGGGACAATTTTAATATTTAGGTACGGGGGGTCAACTTTAATATTCCAAGAAAATCAGACGCCAAGGTGTTTTGAAAAAGGAAAATGCAAGCTTATGCGTAAGTGTAGTTGGCGTAAGGGGGTATTTTAGTTCTTCAATGGTTTCTTACGTGAGAGGGTAACATTCTCAACTTTATGAAGTAAAAGATGCCATCAGGTCCCTGTGGAGGAGCCCTTGCGGTCACCCATGTCCAAACCAGGATTGTATTTGAATGGTATAAGCCTTAGGTGTCGATTTTTCTAGGTTCATGGTTTTCAAATGCTTAATCGTATTATTCTAAACATGCTGAAAAATCCATGAGTGTACCAAGAGTCGAGTCAAATAAGCTTCTCTTGGATAGGCAAGTTTCTAAGTGAACTCATGTGAGTGTGTGTAGTTGTAAATCTGGACATGATCTACCTTTGGTCGAAATTTCGTCTTTCCCGGCAGACGTAGTTCAATTTAGAATCCCATTGCGAAAATAAAAAGGAGGGGGGGGGGAAATGGGGTAAGAGTAATATCTTCCTTTCGGGCAATATTTTAGAATTGTCCCAGTCTAGCACATGTCTCACTTTCTAGGTCCCTCTGGCTTTCTTCTTTTTATCACTTCTTTATTTTGGATGGAAAGTACAGTCCGTTGTTTGGACCTGTACTGGTATAGCCGTTGTCTAGCGTATACCGTGCGTAAAGGCGTGAAAGCGTGCTAAAATAGAGAGTTTAACCCGTTCACTTGGGTGTTATTTTTCTTTTGTTGGCCTCTCATTGCCTGATTTTTTTTTTATTTGAGGGGGGGGGGGGGCTCTTCTGTTTTTCACCCCGATTCTTTTCATGCTTCCCCTCTAGAAGTGTTTGCATAGTGCCAGAGCCAGTTTTGGGACATACGCTAGGTCTAGGTAACTCCTCATTTTGACCTAGGGTTAATACGAGTGGGGCGGAAATAAGGGATGTTTTGCTTTGGGGGTTTTAAATTGTCCCAGTCTACGGGGTAGGCAATTTTTCTTCTTTCAGGTGAATCTAGTCCAGTTATACGTGTGTGAAGGAAACGGCATGATTTGGCGGAGATGTGTTCAAATAGATACGAGTTTATCTTTGAGAGTCTTATAATTCTATCATCAAGTACTAAACGCTGGAAATCGCAGGAAGGAAGAATAATAGTTCTTAAGTATTGAAAGCTATTCATGCATGGAATTTCTTTAGATAAAGTGCATTCCACGAACCTGGAACCTCGACTCCTTCGGCATCTACCAAGCGGTAGGCATTCCCGGAATAGGCATGGGTGATCAACTTCACTCTTGGGTGAGGCTGTCTTGATGGCATGATTTGCTTAAGTACTAGTTCCCCGATTTCAAATTTTCTTTTTATTACCTTCTTTTCAAATGCCCTTGCCACCCTTCTTTGGTAGGCCTGGGCATGGTCTGCCGCTCTTAATATTTTCTCGTCTAGTAGTTCGAGGCGTAGTAGGAGTGCCTCTCTCCTTTCCTCAATTTGGAGGTCTTCTTCCAGTACTATTCTTAAGGATGGGACGAGGATTTCGTAAGGTACTACTGCTTCGGCCCCAAACGTGAGTGAATAGGGGGTTTGACCAGTGGGTGTCCTAATGGAGGTCCGGTATGCCCAGAGGGCGTCTACCAATTTATCAGGCCAATCGGTAGCCTTATGGGTTTCTACCGTCTTCTTTATAATTTTGAGCAAGGTTTTGTTGGTGGCCTCTACTTGTCCGTTCCCCTGTGGATAATATGGCGTGGAATGATGAAGTTCTATATGATGTTTATTGCATAGGTCTTGAAATTCTTGGGAGATGAACTGGGGACCATTATCAGTTATAATCGCTTTGGGGGTATCGAACCATGCAAGGATGTGAGTGCGGACAAAACGAGCCAGGGTAGAGCTTTTAATTACTACATAGGACTCGGCTTCAGCCCATTTGGTAAAGTATTCTGTGGCGGTGAGGATGAAGGCTTTTTGGGTGGTGTTTTCTGTAGTGTCCCGGAATGGTCCTATCACATCTAATGCCCACATAGAGAAGGGCCAAGGTGAAGTCATGGGATGTAAAGACGATGCTGGTGCGTGTATCTTGTTGGCATGGGTTTGGCATTGGATGCAACGTTTAACGTACTTGTTGCAGTCCCCTTCAAGCGTGGGCCAATAGTAGCCCATTCTTAGTACCCTTTTCGCTAGCATCTGGGCATTGACGTGTCCTCCGCATACTCCGGAGTGAGCTTCTTGGTATATGCTTCTTCGTCGTCCAAGCACCTAAGTAGTTCCCCATTGAAGGAGGCTCGGAAGAGTATCCCCCCTCGGAGGCAGTATTTGACCGCCACCCTTTTGACTATTTTTTGGTCGTTGCTAGTAGCGTAGCTTGGGAATGAACCGTTTTTAAGGTAATTTTTTATGTCAAAGTACCAGGGATTTCCGTCGTTGATATCCCCTAGTTCAAGGGTTAGTATTTCCGTGGTACTAGCATTTTTGTTGGTTTGGTTCCTTTTAAGGGGATCTCGAGTTTTATAGTCACAGAGTTCGGTGGCAGGTGCTTCCAGTCTTTGGATAGTGACTGTTTCAGATGTTCTAGACAAGGGGAAGGTGAGCGATGAGGCTAAAGAGGCTAGAGAATCTGCAAGAATATTGCCAGTTCGGGGTATGAAAATGTGAGTAACCTCACGAAATTGTTTTAGCAAGACTATGGCTAGTTCTCTGTACGGCTTCAATTTTGCGTCTCTAGTCTGATATTTTTTAAGAGTTTGGCGGATCACTTAGAGGGAGTCCCCAATGATGTCTAAATTTTTATCTCCTAGGGCTAGGGCCGACTTCAAACCTGCTATCAAGGCCTCGTATTCGGCAATATTGTTGGTGGCTTTAAACGTAAGCTGAAACGCTCGTGGGATAATGACGCCTTCGGGGGAGATTAGCGCTATTCCTATTCCCTTCCCCTTTTGGTTGACCGCTCCGTCGAAGTGTAGCGTCCATGTCTCTCTATTCTTTTCTTCAATAAGCCCAAATATTTCTTCATCCGAGAAGTCAGTTTTCACTGGTTCGTAATCAGGGAGGGGTAGTTGAGCGAGGTGGTCAGCAATGGCTTGCCCTTTGATGGATTTCTGAGTGGCGTACGTGACGTCAAACTCGTTTAACTGTACTTGCCATTGGGCTAAGCGTACAGTTAATACGGCTTTCTCGAATAGGAACCTTACTGGGTCCATTTTGGCAAAGTATTTGACTTTGTGGGCAAGAAAGTAATGTCGCAACTTTTGGGAAGCCCATACTAATGCTAGACAAGTCTTTTCTGTAGGAGGGTAGGCTTTTTCATATTCAATCAGGGTTTTACTCAGGTAGTAAATGGCCTTTTCCTTTCTTCCCATGTCGTCGTGTTGTGCAAGCACTGCACCAATGGCTTCCTTAGTTGCAGCTATATAGAGGAGCAGGGGTCGTCCGGGCACTGGAGCCGAAAGGACTGGGGGATTAAGAAGGTACTGTTTTAAATTATCAAAGGCCTTCTGGCATTCACTATCCCAATTAAACCTAACTCCCCCTTTCAATAGTTTGTAAAAGGGGCGACATCTTTCAGCGTGTTGCGAAATAAATCTCCTAATAAATTGCAACCTTCCTACGAGCCCCCTCAATTCTTTTAGGTTCTTAGGTGGGGGCATTTGGGCGATGGCTTTTTCCTTGGTCAGATCTATTTCTATTCCCCGCTTACTTACCATGAATCCTAAAAGTTTCCCAGAGGAAACCCCAAAGCGACATTTCTTTGGATTCATTTTAAGCGAATACTCCCTGCACCTCTGTAGTACTTGCCTGAGTATGTCTGCGTGTCCTATTCGAGTCCTAGATTTGACTAAGATATCATCCACATATACTTCTACTAGCTTGTGCATCATATCATGGAATATTGAGGTCATAGCCCTTTGATATGTTGCACCTGCATTTTTGAGCCCGAAAGGCATCACCATGTAGCAGTAAGTTCCCCAGGGTGTGGTAAAGGAAGTCTTTTCTTGGTCTTTTTCTGCCAGCCGGATCTGGTTGTATCCAGAAAAGCCATCCATGAACGAGAGCATCTCATACCCTGCCGTGTTGTCGACAAGGAGGTCAATATGTGGGAGTGGGAAGTCATCTTTTGGGCACGCTCGATTTAGATCCCTGAAGTCGATGCATATCTGGATCTTCCCATCCTTCTTGGACACTGGAACGATATTTACTACCCACTTAGGGTATAAGACTACCCGGATAAATTTAGCCTGGTGGAGTTTGTCTACCTCATCTTTGATTTTTAAAGCTACCTCGGGATGAAGGTGTCTCAGTTTTTATTTTACTGGTTTTGCATTTGGTTCTAAAATTAACTGATGTTCGACTAACGAGGTATCGAGTCCAGGAATGTCCTTGTAAGACCATGCAAAAACGTCTTTATACTCATGTAATATTTTGACCAGGCCCTCTCTCTCATCGTGATTTAGTCCTGCGCTAATTGAAATGATTTTGGGGTCAGCTTTTGTCCCTAGGTTTAGCTCCTCTATCTTCTCGTCTGCTTCTTCTGTCTTTTCATCGAACCTTTGAAGGCTCTGCTTGAATTCTTTAGATAGGTCATCTTTTTCTTCATCGTCCTCTTCACAGATTTCGAAGACCCCTAGACCATCATCTAGGTTCTCTATGTTATCTAGGTCTGGTTCTTTTATAACTGCTATTGATTCAAATTTTTCTAAACCTACTATGGCCTTACTATACCCTTCTAAGTTGCTAATGATCTGGTCAGGTATTTGACTCCTAGTAGGTTTGACTGTTTTGGACGAGGCACTAGGGTTGGGATTTTCAGCTTGACTGGCTAGACGATGTAGTTTATTCAGGAGATTAGAGTCATCGCTAAAGGGGTGCCATGCCGGGGTGAAGTCATCATTGTCGAACAGGGATCCAAGGGTTTTGGTTTCCATTTTTTGTTTTTTTTTTAACAGAAAAGGCACTTATTATTTATAAACTACTGGATTGGTGGAAGTGTTTCAACCGACTTTCCTCCAGCAGCTAGCGCTCCTTTGTTGCGATGCTTGAGCACTACGAGAAAAGGAGGCTGGGTCAGCTGGAGTTTTATCGTCTGGTGGTGAGTGTGTGTTTAGGTGTTTATCAGGGTGTGGGAATAGCCATTCTAGGGAGACAGAGAGATAGTCTGGCTCTCTTTCCTGGATAGGGTCCAGGGGGTAGGAGTATATGATATCTTTGGCGGGCTCTATGATTATTCATCTTATGAAATGTTCGTACAACCTCCAATCGCATTTTTCCTTTTGTTTAGGGCGATGCTTGGATGAGCCGATGCCCCTTTTATCCAGCCATGCTGGGAGTTCGATGGGGTCCAAAATCCCATTTTGTTGTCCCAAGGTTCCCCCGGGAAGATAACCCATGGCCCCCATTATATGCCAACCAGGGTTCTTAAGTCTAGGGTGGCTTATCTCTGTGGTAACGGAGAGAGTGTTCCGGGGATTTAGCCAATTGGCTAGGAAATCTAAGATGTGGATGGTGGCCTCTGTGGGTTTTGAGTTACCGGTTTTTACAGCGATGGTTTCATTATCAGCAAACATTGATTTAGGTCCCTTGATCGCATCCCCTTGTATTTTGATTATCCGACCTCCCAAGGGGAATTTCAAGCATTGGTGTAAGGGAGAGGAGACCCCTTTTATGGATGCTAGCCATTTGCGTCCTAGGATCATATTATAATCTGAATCCATTTCTAGGACGTAAGCTTTAGCGCTAGTTTCTAGCGGACCTACTTTTAATCGGAAGTCTTTAAAGCCTAGAACCGAACGAGCCGTTTTGTCATAGGTGAATATACGGGTGTCCGTTTCGAAGAGTGTGGTTATGCATCCGTCAATGTGCTCGAAGGTTTGTAGCGACACGAGGTTTACCCCTGCTCCGGTGTCAATTAGAACTTTATCCACCGAGTATCCTTCGAGGTTAATTGTTATACATAGGGTGGAGGTGCTAATGGCCTCATCATGGACCTCTTCTTTAGGTCTAAAGGTTATGATGGGTCCTAGTCCTGCGGTGGCTAGAGCTATTGGTACGCCTAGGGTAGAGATTTGTGGGTCAACTTGGATTCTCTCCAGGAATACTCTTAGAGCTTACTGGTGGTGTTCTGAGGTTTCGATTAGCTCTAAAATGGAAATCTTTGCGGGGATTTTTCAGAGTTGGTCTAGGATGTCGATCTTATCTCCGGTGCGGGGTTCCTCGGTTTCTGTTTCAGGCAGGGGGTGTCTATAAGAGGGGACAGCGTTGAAAATTCTGCCTGCCCTAGTGGTATGGTGGTCAGAGCGTCAATGGTGGTTCGGGGGTTTAGTTTTGATAGGTATAGGCCTTTGTTAATTGGTGAAGGGGATAACGGTTGGAGTTTTTTAGGGAGGGAGAGCTTTGTGTGTCTAGGGGGAATGGGGGAGGGGACTGGTAGGATGGGGGAAGAGGCTGGTAAGATTAAGCCACCTGGGATGATTCTGGGTGATTCTTCGTGGTCAGCGGCTTTTATGGTGTAGACGCTTTCATAGCTTAGGCTCTCTAGTTCTTCCAAGGAAGCCCTTGTGGTTGGCCTTGGGTCTTGAGCTGTGGCTTTTATAGGGCTGGGGGTCTCTGGGGCTGGCTTGACTTCTAGGGCTTTTGTAGCTAGGTTGCTTTTGAGTCCCCTGATGGTGGCCCAGTCTAAGCGCCTCTCTTCATCAAGGTTGTAGACAATGTCTCGAAACGAGGAGCATTGTTCGATGGTGTGGCCGTGATGTCGATGATACTGACAAAAGCGGGTGGGGTCTGCGCCGATAGGCGAAGGTCTAGCCATGGGTAAGGAAATGCCATTGACCTTTAATAAGGCTCTGAAGATGTTCCCTAGGGTTTCTATAAGGGGAGGATAACTATCTCTTCTGCTTGACCATCTTGGGCCGTAGAAAGAGGAAGGTGCAGCCTTATCACGGGGGGTGCGCGTGGGTTCTCCAGGGGTCATGCCTTGCATTCTTGGGGGGATAGGATAGAAGGGTCTTCTATTTTGGTCCTGGTTTCGGATTGAGGGGGCCTGAATTGGGGAATCATGGGTTGCGGGGTTTTATTGTATCGGCATGGGGACGGGTACTGATCGAGTAGTTAAATTTTGGTTGATTGGCCGAGGCGGTGCATATCCGGATGAACCGGACGTGTATTGTCTCAGAGCCGTTCCTCGATCAGGAACTCGTGCTCCGTTCAGGTAGAGTGCCGATACTTGTGTAATAATCCCCTCTACCGTGGGGGTTTGTGCCTTACGAGGCGGTTGTCCAACCCTATGGCTGATAGGTGGGGACTGGGTTTGGATTACAGGGGCTGCACAACGGGAAATCCTGTTGTGGCGGTCAATTAGAAGCTGATACGTAGTACAGTCTCTGTACGAAAGGCTCGTACGAAGTTCTGGACTCAGGCTCTATAACATCATGTCAATTTCTTGACATTCTGTGAGTTGCAGGCCGGTTCGGTGGACAAGTGTGCGCCACCGAGACACGTATTGCTCAAATTCCTCCCTAGGCCTCATTCTCTCTACGGTTAAATCCGAAATAGAGGGGGTTCTAATCCTCTGATAACCGTAGCGGCCCAAGAATTTCTCGCTTATAGCCGAGAAATTCGACAAGTGATCTACAGGGAGGGTGGAGAACCATTGTAGTGCTTCTCCTTCCAATGATTTCTGGAAGAGGAAGACTAGCAGATGTTGATTATCTAAAAACGGGCGTGCGTCTAGATAAAAGGTAGTTAAATGAATGTCTGGGTCTCCACGACCGTTATACCGACGGAATTTGGGGATTTTGAATCCCTCCGGTAGGTGGACTGACGGGATTTGTCTCAGGTTATGTAGAGACATGTGTTTGGGGGCTGAGGGACCAGTCTCGGAGAGGATTCTCCGGATGGTTTCATCCAGTGTTTCTCCCCTGGGAGGGCTGCCTAGCGGTCCCGGGTTTGGGGTGGAAACGGTTGGGAATATTGGATTCGCGGGGGAAAGGGGGGTGAACGAAAAGACGCTCGGGTTGACCGAGTGACTGGGCGTGAATGGGGTCTTGGGAATGGCCTTAGGGGTTTCGACAGGGGCCTCCTATCTTAGGGTTTTGACCTGGCGGTAGTCGGCGAGGTCATGAAACATGTCCTCTACGGATTGGTATCCTAGACTGGCCATTTTTTCCTCTAGATGGGTCAGGAATTGCGTGGCCTGACCCTCTTGGTGGATTCTTTCCTCTAGTATCTCCTCCTCTATGCGTGTGAAATGATTTAGGGGAACAAATGCAGATATAAAGCAGTAAATAAAGCGGTAAAGGATTGTGCAGCGGTGTGCGGCTTACAAAGCAGTAAAGGATTTTGCAGCGGTGTGCGGCTTACTAAGCAGTAAAGGATTGCGCAGCGGTGTGCGTCTTACAAAGCAGTAAAGGATTGCGCAGCGGTGTGCGGCTTACAAAGCAGTAAAGGATTGCGCAGCGGTGTGCGGCTTACAAAGCAATAAATGATGCTGTGATGCAAATTAGAGGAGGAACTGATTCGAGGGGTGGGAAACTCTAACTTTCCTAGAGGGTTGATAGCATTCTAGTCAAGCTTGTAAAAGGGGGCAGAAGGGGATTACCTTTCGTTGTTTTTCACGAGGGAGGTCCCACCGTGATCGCCAGATTTGTCGGTATCGTCGGGAAGGCCTCCGAGTGGCCGCGTTGTGTTGTCGGTGCTTTCGAAAAGGGTCCCGGCGATGCGTGGGTGCGCATGCGTGTGTGGGAGTTCTTCGGGGATTCAGATCGGATGCGTGCCCTCGCGGGCTCGGTCGGATCTTCTTCTCGGAAGGGTGAGGGGTGTCGTTCCTGGTTGGGGGGCCCGATAGCGGCTCAAGAGGATTCAGGGGTTTGTGTGATCGCCACCTGCTTTTTCTAAAAAGCAGGAAAAGGGGTGGGGTTGGATTTGATCGCCTATGTGGGGAGTTTGTGGGGTCTCTGCTCTGAGACACGGATATACCGTACATAGAGGTAAAAAATAGATAATCCTATTCAGCTTCCGTGGCTTGACTAGAGGAGTCTTGGGACATAGGGGGTGTAAGTGGGGTGTGTATAGGGGGGGCAGCTAGTGGGTTTGAGCCATCTGGTCAGGGGCGGCTACTAGGGTTTAGCCGTCTGGGGCCTGGTCTGGTTTGTGCAGGACTTCGGTAGGAAATGGGTTTGGTTTTGGACAGAGGCTAAGCTAGGTTTAGCCCGGGTTTCTGGAGGGTGGGATGAGAGGGTATTTTATGTAGGGAAATGGGTATTTCTCTCACAAAAGGAGCTCTCTCTCTCTCTCTCTCTCTCTCTCTCTCTCTCTCGGGATTTCTAGTGGGGAAAGGGAATGTGGATTGTGGGATGTTGGTGTTGAATGGTTGTTTTGAATTGGTGATGTTGTTGTTGTTAAGGCTTGGGACCTCCTCTATTTATAGTAAAAGAGAGGAAGGGGAATGTCCAGGGGGTAATAGAGTGGGTTGGCTTCGATTAGACCCCTCATTAATTCTCTGGTTCTTCTGTCAGAGACCAGGTGAAGGGCGGCTAGTGCTAACTAGCCGCCCAGGATGGGGCGGCTACTTCCTGGTAGCCGCCCCTATCATACCTGCCAAACGTCCCATCTCTGACAGGCGGTGGCTTGTGTCGGTTACTTGGGTTGATCCGGCCAAGGTTGGGCGACAAAAGGTCATGACCCGCCGCAATGATCAGCATTTAATATTGCTTTATGTCCCATCCAGGGGACTGGTCCAAAGATGGCCACGGGGGCGGCTAGTGCTAACTAGCCGCCTGGTATGGGGCGGCTAGTTAGGTCTAGCCGCCCCTTGCCAGGTACTCAGGGTTTTTTGGGTTTTAGGGTTTTTCCTAGGTGGGGTTCTGGTTTGGGTCAGGGTCTGGTTAGGGTTTAGGCTTAGGTCCGGGGCTAGGGTTAGGGTTTAGGCTTAGGTCCGGGGCTAGGGTTAGGGTTTAGGCTTAGGTCCGGGGCTAGGGTTAGGGTTTAGGTTTAGGTCCGGGGCTAGGTTTAGGGTTTTAGGTTTAGGTCCGGGGCTAGGGTTAGGGTTTCTGGTTTAGGTCAGGGTTAGGGTTTCCGGTTTCCTGAACTTTGGTTCTCCACTAGATGTCCAAATGTGGGATATTTCCGTGTGTTACTTGAAGTATTTTCTGTCTCTCTGGACAGTCAAAATTGGGGTATCTACAGGTTGCAGAACCAGGTTCAGGTCCTCGAGGCTCAGGTGGATGCTCTGTCAAGAGCTAGGACCATTGGTGCCTCTTCTTCTTCTTCTCCCCCTCCATCCATGATTTCCGAGTGACAGCTCAAGTTGATGAAGGAATTGGATGTGGCCCGGAGTGAGTTGGCGGCCACGAGGATGGAGCTTGGCTAGGCGAGAGGCAAGGCCGCACGTGTTGAGGAGGAAGTGGGTCGGCTGAGGTCCATGATGGCCTCGAGAGAAGAGGAGTTCACCGTCCTAGGTCATGAGAGGGACTCCCTCCAGATGAGGGTGTCGGAGTTGGAGGCGTCGGAGAAAGTTCCCAGGGGCTTGATGGGGAATTTGATTCGCTCCCTTCTGGCTGCTGGGGATAGGAGCCGGGATGCGCTCCAATCGAGTGAGGATAGGCGAGGTCACAGTAGCTTGAGGAGAGGTTGAGGGTGATCGAGGACCGTTCGAGATGGGTGGAGGCGCGCCTTCACCAAAGGTTGGAGCAGAGGGATAGGGATATTCAGCAGGTCCTCCTCTGGGAAGCCACCATGCGAGGGAAATTGGTTGGTGGAGGGGCCATGACCGAGGCAGACCTCGATCTTCTTCCTCTCGAGCCCGAGCATTCTCTCTCGGCTTCCTTAGCTACTGGGGCCACTTTCAGCCGTGCTTCTCGTCCTTCGGCGTCTCAGAGTCGAGGGATATATGCGAGAGCTGCATCTTCAGTTCAAGAGACTCCTGCCGCTCCTGATGCTCCAGAGGTCCAGTCTTCTCATCAGCCACTGCTCCCCTCTCCGCCAAGTCAGGACGTTCCTCCTACTCAGCCTCCCACAGATGACGATAATACTCTGAGGTATATTCCCTTGTGTCTCGGTCTTGGATTGAAGAATAGTATATATGCAAGGAATTCACGCTTTTCTTCTCTTCTGTTGACTTAGGTGATATTTTGGTGATGCACGGCTCAAGACATTCAGAGTTTGGAGTATTTGAAGGATTTATCTCTTCTTTCTCTCTTTTTAGAATCCTTTTTTATGCAATTTTAAGCTTTGAAAAAAATTTATGTTTATGGTCTTGGTGGGATAATTTTATAATTTCCCCTTTCTATGCATGATTTGGTGTAGTTAGCATGGATGTTTAGAAAACTCTTTTTTAATTTTCATGGATGTGTATGTGTGTGTAAATGAATCTCGATCTTTATATGTTTGATTCATGGATGGACATATGATTTTGAGATATGGTTGTTTTTCGAAGTATATTTGTACAGGTTTTATGGATGTATATGCGTATGAAATGTGTGTGTGCAATTTTTGGAAAGAAATGCTCTTAACAGGTATTGGAGATTTGAAGATTTGATTAAAATTGGGACTGACAGGGCAGATTGGGCAGCAGGTGAGGGGTGGCTACTTGCATATAGCCGCCCGGGGTGAGGCGGCTTGTTTAGGTTAGCCGCCCCCTGCCTGGGAGCTTTACCTGAAAAAGAAGAGGGGAGCAGGGGGGCCGGCATGCTGAAACAGGCCGCCTGACATCTGACGGCTGGCCGTCAGTAGCCGCTTCCTGCCTAGATGGACCTCCTGGTCCTGCTTCTTGTTTGCTGCTGCTAAAAGTTCTTCTAAGTGCTTATTTAATCTTCAAACCTATAAAAACATCCCTTCCATAGACCAAGTGTTAAATCTGTCCAGATTGTGCCCCTGCACTGACTTTTGAGCTCTTCTTGCTTGAATCGTCAAGGGTTACAACCCATCTTAAGGTAAATGAAAAGATAATGCGAGAAAATAAAGTGCGGAAAACCATGCTTTTGCACGCAAGGGAGGGATTTCAAGTGTGAGAGTGAAGAAAACCCTTAAGTATGTTTGAGAGTGGGATAATTTCTTCTTAAACATGTGCGGAAGGGCATGAAACGAGTGTAATGGGGACAATCTTAGTCTTGGTACGGGGAGTTAACTACGATATTTTAGGGAAATTGAATGCCTAAGTGTTTTGAAAAAGTAAAATGCAAGCTTATGCGTAAGTGTAAGTGGCATAAGGGAGCATTTTAATTCTTCAATCGCTCTTTATGTGAAAGGGCAATGTTTTCAACTCTCCTAAGTAAAAGATACCATCAAGTCCCTATAGATGGACCCTTGTGGTCACTCATGTCCAAACCAGGATTGTATTTGAAAGGTATAAGCCTTGGGTGTCAGTTTTCTAGGTTCATGGTTTTCAAATGCTTGATCATGTTATTCTAAACATGCTAAAAAATCCATAAATATACCAGGAATCAAGTCAAATAAGCTTCCTTTGGACGGGCAAGTCTTTAAATAAATTCATGTAAGTGTGTGTAGTTGTAACATAGAAAAGGTCTACTTTTGGTCAAAATTTCACCTTTCCCAGCAGACATAGTCTAATTTAAAAAAAAAACTTTTGGGCAATATTTAAAATTGTCTCAGTCTAGCATATGTCTTACTTTCTAAGTCCCTCTGGGTTTCTTCTTTTTACCACTTCTTTATTTTGGGTGGAAAGTACAACCCGCTTGTTCGGATCTGTACTAGTATATCCGTTGTTTAGCATATATTGTACGTAAAGGTGTGAAAGCCTGCTAAAGTAGAGAGTTTAACCCGTTCACTTAGGTGTTATTTTTCTTTTGTTGGCCTCTCATTGCCTGATTTTTTTATTTGATTTGAGGGGGACTCTTCTGTTTTTCACCCCGATTCTTTTCGTGCTTCCCCTCTAGAAGTGTTTGTATAGTGCCACAGTCAGTTTTGAGACATATGCTAGGTCCAGGCAACTCCTCATCATGACCTTAGGTTAATACGAGTAGTGGCGTAAATAAGGGAGGGCTGCTTTGGGGTTTTTTAAAATTGTCCCAGTCTACGGGGTAGGCAATTTCTCTTCTATCAAGTGAACCGATCCTTAAGTCATACGTGTGTGAAGGAAGTGGCATGATTGGCAGATATGAGTTTAAATAACTATAAGTTTATCTTAGTGAGCCTTATACTTCTATCATCAAGTGCCAAATGCTGGAAATTGCAGGAAAGAAGAATAACATTTTTCAAGTATTGAAATTTGTACGCATGGAATTTCTTCAGATAAAGTGCATTCCATGAACTTGAAACCTCAACTTCCTCGGCGTCTACCAAGTGGTAGGCATTCCCGGAGTAGGCATGAGTGATCATATAGGGTCCTTCCCATGTGAGCTGCAGCTTTCCTTTTGGGTGGGGCTGCCTTGATGGCATGATCTGCTTGAGTACTAACTCCCCGATTTTGAATTTGCTTTCTATTACTTTCTTTTCGAATGCCCTTGCCACCTTTCTTTAATAGGCCTGGGCGTGGTCTGCCACTCTTGATATTTTCTTGTCTTTTGTTTTATATATTTCTTTGAAAGTGTGTAAACAGATATATGCATATGGTTCTAAAAGGGGATGAGATGGTAAATAAATCTTTTGTTTTGAGGAAAGCATGGGAGTAAAGCTCGAAAAATATTTTTGTTTTATAGGAAAGCATGGAAATAAAGCTCGGAAAATGTTTTGCTTTGAAGGAAAACATGGAGAGATGTTTTTGCTTTGAAGGAAAACATGGAGAGAAAGCTTGTAAAACATTTTTGCTTTGGACGGAAAGGTGGAAGTAAAGCTGAAAACAAATATGTTCAGGGTTGGGGAATGAGAGCTGATTGGCACATATTTTTCGTATCGGTTTCTTAGAAAAGCATGTAAACAAATATGTACATGGACGATGAAAGCGAAGACTGGTAAATAAATGTTTTGATTTTTTATTTTTAGGAAAGCTGTAAACAAATATGTACAGGATGTTGAAAGAGAAGACTGGTAAATAAAAGTTTTGATTTTTTATTTTTAGGAAAGCTATAAACAAATATGTACAGGACGATGAAAGCGAAGACTGGTAAATAAATGTTTTGATTTTTAGAAAAGCTGTAAACAAATATGTACATGATGAGGCTAACGGGAGCTTACCTGGGGGGATCAGTTCCCAGTTCCTGGACTTGTGTCGTCTCTTCGCGTCGGCTTCTTTTTGATGGCCGACAGATGTCCGGTGGTGGTCCTTTGTTTCCAGATTCTCCTTCCCTGAGCCTCTTCAGGGGTCTCCCTTGTTGAAGCAGTTCTTCATCAGTGGAGTCCGGTTGCCAACATGCGCGCACCTCTAACCGGATGTGCATGGCACAAACTGTTATATTTGTGTCACTTTTTAGCCTATGGGTAACCGCTGGGTCATTTCTGGCCATTTTTGAATTTTTCATTTTTCGATCGGAGCCGCTAAAATTTTGGCTTTTAGCCAACTGCGTGAGCTTGAGTACTCCGATTGGAAATCCGACTGCATATTATGGGTCCTGGTACTATTCTGTACTACCCATAAAAATTTCATTGAATTCCGGTAACGTTTGCAAAATTATGCAGTTCCGAATCGTATCCGGGTTTTCTTCGAAACTGATTTGTTAAGTGGAATAGTGTTGGGATATTTTGGTGAGTATGGTCACCTTGGGTAACCTCACCTCCCCTTGCTTAGTGATGAAGGAAACATTTGGTTATTTTATATGTTAGTGGGTGAGTTTAGGTTAGGGTTATCCTCCCTTTTTTCCCTTGTGCTCACCCCCCCCCCCCAAGAGTGAGTTTTCACTCCTCTCTCCCCCTACGTGGACTCTCTTTCTCTCCCTCTCTCTCCCTCTTCAGCTGCTGCTGTGTGTGCATTTGTGTGTGTGTGTGTGTGTTGTAGAAGAAGAAGAAGAAGAAGGAACACAAAGAAGGTGTGTAAGGTGTGTGTTGTTGATGATGTTGTTGATCCTCTTCTCTCTTAGCCCCCTCTTTATTCCCTGTTTTCAGCCATTGGAGGGCTGTGGAGGGGCTGTGGAGGTGGTGGTGTTGGTGGTGGCGATTGCGGTGGCTTTGGTGCGCCAAGAGCCCGAATACACCCCTTATTTTACTTCCCCTCCATTGGTAAGCTCTCCTCCTCCCTTATCTTTGGTTTCTTGGTGGTGGGAGCTGCTTGAGAGGTCATGCATGCTATGTATTTGGGTTTGGGTGTGTGAGAGGGCAGGGGAGGGGTTGGAAAGGGCTTGGCCGCGCGGGGGGGGGGGGGGGGGGGGGCTCTCCGCGCGCAGGAGGGTGCGCTGGCGGGGCGCGCGCGCGTACGCGCAGACGCGCGGGCGTGCGCGCGGGGCTTGGGCTCGGGTGTGCTGGGCGCGCGAGTGCGCGCGGGAGCGTGGCTGGGGGCCTGGGCGCGCGCGGATGGGCGCGGGAGCGCGTGCACGTGCGCATGTGTGCGGGGGCCACGCGTGTGGCTGCCCGGGGGCTCGGGTAGGTGTCAGGGCTCTCGGATATGCGTGCGTACACGCGTGCTCGCATGCGTGCGAGCTCGTATGCGCGCATATCTAAGCCTTTGGCATTTTTTTTAATTTTAATGTGTTTTTTTGTAGTTATACTCACCAATTTGATGCCCCTTGCCGTGCAGATCTTGGCGAACGGTCACGCATCGACTCGGGTTGTGGTGAGTGGGTCAATCCAACCCAGTTGGGAGGCGTGCGATGCACGTAGACGTGCATTGCCCTCCCCTGGGGTACCGTAACTGCATATTAATCTTGATTTCATGCATATGATATTTGTTTGTGTTGATATGTTGCATCCATGTCATGTTAGAGATAATATGCTAGGATTATACGTGCTAGTGTCATGCATAGGGACCCATGCTTGTCTATGCATCATGTCCATGCTAGCATAACATTGATTCCTACATGCCCCACTTAGCCCAAGCATATCCTAAGCCTATCTATGAAAAGCATAAGTGTAAGCATGCCTTAGGAAAAATTATAACTTGTTATTATATTATTACATGCTCCCATGATTAATTCTTTAATTGTACATTTAAATTCCTATCTTCCTACTCGGGATTAAGGGACTTTATTAAATTATATGTTGTATATTTTATTTATACCTGTATGAGCCATGAATCTTGTCTAAATGAGTTTGGACAAGTGTATGACCTATTAGGGGGTCATACCATGGCATAGTCATTACGAATGATAAAATTTCCCCGCATCTGAGTTATGCGCCCTGGAGGGAATTCTTGAGAATTCGTTACTGTACCGGTGCGTAGTCACCGATGACGACAGATCCAAGGGGATCATATTCGTGAGTGTAGATTGGTTTCTTTCCTTCGTTGGATCCGCGTAGGGACTTCCTGGTTGAGACAGCCGGCCTGACAGAGGGCTCCCATCCGTAGGTGCTGCCGATTTGTGAGGATGTGCTGATCATGGGAGTATACCAGGTGTGGGCTTCCCTGGATAAGGGCTACCGGTGGACCAAGGGCATAGAAACAATCTAAATTCCACCCAAGTGCCTATGTCACCCCGAGGAGGGGGTGAGGGTGAGGGTGTAGTGGGTCGGCGTTGGTTCGATCTGCGAGTTGTGCAATTTTCCAAAGCCTAGGTCATCCCTAAGGAGGGTGAGGGTGAGGGTATTGCTCCCTAAAGTCCTATGTCACCCTGTGGGGGTGAGGGTGCGGGAGTGGTGGGCTCGGGTTGATACTCGACCCACCAGTTTAAGGAGTTGATTCCATCTGTTGGAATCAAAATTACTTGAAGGAGTTATATGAGCTGTGTTGCATGGATTGTTCCATTCACTGAGCGTGTGGCTCACCCCTCGCATACGTTTTTCTCCAGTTGACGCTGAGTCGGATCCGAGAGAAGAGCTCCCCGGCGCAGTACGAGTAGGAGACCCGTGTTCGCGTTGGATGTCTTGCGAGTGAGAGGCCATCAGCATTCATTTTTTCTTGTATGTATTATACTTGTGCTTGTGCACGGTATGTGGATTATTGATGTCTTTTATTGTTATATTGGCTCTCACAGGACAGTTGATTGTGTACTCTAGTCTGTAAATATGTCTTTGAATTACAGACTTAGTCGTTTGAGCTTCCGCTATTTGTATATATTGATGTCAGTTATTTGGTTATTGCTTTAGTGTCGTTGATGTTGTGGAGTCCTTATTTGATCCCGTGTATGGATTGCTTGATATCATTTATATATTTGCCATGTCTCGGGGACGGCCGCCCTGGGACGTGACACAAACACTCCAATTTTGGACCCGTGTATCGTTGAAATGCGCTTCTCCCCAAATAGATATTACTCCTCCGCGGTACGGGAAGCGAAGGCATTAGTGTCGGGTGGATGAAACGGCCTCGATGATGTTGAGCCACGTTCTTCCGACGATCAGGGAGTAGGGTGATCGGATGTTCATTACCATGAAGTTGACGATAGTGGAGACCGGGCCAAGTTTTAGTGGGAGGGGACCAGTCCGCAAGCGTTCTTGCGCATGCTGTCAAAGGCGTAGATAAACTCATCCGAGGGTTCTAGCCTAGGGACCCTGCCTTCTAACTTCTGGCAGGCGAAATATGTGAGAACATTAGTTTCTGCTCATGTATCGATGAGAATATGCTTGAATTCTCTTCCTCCGAGTATGGCAGTGATTGCGAGGGGTGCAGAGCGTGCTCCGGCTTTTGCGACTTCATGGGGGAGGAAGGCAATCAGATTGGGCTCCATATGATTGTTTGCTGAGTTCAGGATCCCGACCGTCTCCTCTGAGGGGTAGTTGTTGTTATAGGGGGATCCAGGTGGGCTAACGCTTCTGTCTTCAGCTCCTGGGCATAGGGTTAGTGTGAACATATTGTGCAGTGCCCAGTTGTTCTCATTCTCATATTGGAGGTGTGCCTCTCTCCAAATTGTTAGCGCATGGCCCATGAAGGGTAGCCGGAGGTATTGGTGTCGGGGGGAGCAAATGGCATGGATGCTGTCCAGCCATGGTCGCCCTAGAATCAGGGGGTACCTTGTGTCGATGTCGGCCACGAAGCATGCCACCTCGCAGATCAGGGGTCGACAGTTAACTCGAATACTCCGGGGCCGCGGAGAGTCTTCCCCATATGATTGAAAGCCTGAATAGTAGAGTGGGCCGGTTGGACGGGAGGGGTCTAGTCCGGGTATCTTCTAGTAGATGGAGCATATCATTATGTTCATTCCCGACCCTATGTCAACGAAGATGCTATTCAACCACAACATCTGAAGCCGTCCGTGGATGTGTAGGGGGTAGACCTGCAGTCTGGAGTTCGGGAGGTCTTTATCGATGAATGATATGGTAATCGGGCGGCGGGGGCCGTCAATAGTGTCGGTGCTTTTGGAGGACCCATTATTATCTGGATGCAGATCATCCGACATACATTCCCCTCCCTCGGGTCCTTCGCTTGCTCCTTCGGGGATCTCCTCAAAGGGCTCCTCCACTTCGTCTTCTCCCAGGTTGCTCAGTCCGCTTTCATCAGACTCTGCGTTATTGGCTGCAGGTAGGGCGAGGACTGCTTGTTCTTCTTCGCTATAGAGTATGGCAAGGTTATGATCGTCAAGGTTCAGCTGGAAGGGCTTGTCCTGCCTCTCCTCCTCGGATTCCTCGGACAGACTGTTGTCAGTGGCATCCTCCAAGCTGCTTGGCTCTGGCAATGGTTGTCTCCCCCTCCTGATTATGTTAACTGCGTGGGCTCCAGACGTGGAAGCTTGGTTGTGACCTGGCAATGGGTCAGTAAATATGCCAAATGGCTTGGATACTCGGGAATTGCCCTGGCTTAAGTGGCTTTTAATCATGGCCCAATCAAGACACCTGTCATCATTCAAATCATAAATAAAATCTTGAAAAGCAACGCATTGTTCTACTGTATGCCCATGCTGTTGGTGGTATTGACAGTAACGCAGTCTGCTGGCCCCGGGGAGTGGAGGCTTAGCAGCTGGGAGGGAGATACTATTAGTGTCCATTAGCACCCTAAAAATCCTAGTTAGTGTTTTTGGGAGGGGAGGGTAAGAGTCCCTCTTTCCCACTCATCTCTGATCATAGGATGTTGGAGGGGATACCTCATTATAAGCACTTTGTGTAGGCTGTCTAGGATTTAGGTTTTGGTTCCTTAGGAAAGTGGAATAGAAAAGGGTCCTAGGCTGACCTTGTCTTGAAATTATGGGGCTTTGGACGGGGGAACTTTGGATTACCAGGTTTTGTTGTGTCGGCACGGGGACGGGTACTGATAGAGTAGTGAAATTTTGGTTTGGTTGCCGAGACGGGACATATCCGGATGGACCAGGCGTGTACTGTCTCAGAGCCGTTCCTTGATCAGGAACTCACACTCCGTTCGGGTAGAGTGTTGAAACTTGTGTAATCCCCTCTACCGTGGGGGTTTGCGCCTTACGTAGCGGTTGTTCAACCCTATCACTGATAGGTGGGGTCTGGGTTTGGACTACTAAGGCGGCACAACGAGAAATCCTGTTGTGGTGGTCAATCAGAAGCTGATATGTAGTACAGTCCTCGTACGAAAGGCTCGTACGAAGCTCTGGACTCAGGCTCTGTAACGTCATGTCAATTTTTTGACATTCTGTGAGTTGCAGGCCGGTTTGGTGGACAAGTGTGCCCCACCGAGACACGTATTGTTCAAATTCCTCCCTAGGCCTCATTCTCTCTACGGTTAAATCTAAAATAGAGGGGGTTCTGATCCTCTGGTATCCGTAGCAGCCTAAGAACATTTCGCTTACAGCTGAGAAGTTCGACAAGTGATCTACAGGGAGGGTGGAGAACCATTGCAACGCTTCTCCTTCCAATGATTTCTGAAAGAGGAAGACTAGTAAAGGTGGATATCTAGAAACGGTCGGGCGTCTAGATAAAAGGTAGTCAGATGAATGTTTGGGTCTCCACGACCGTTATACCGTTGGAATTTAGAGATTTTGAATCCCTCCGATAAGTGAACTGACGGGATTTGTCTCAGGTTATGTAAAGACATGTGCTTGGGGGCTGAGGGATCAGTCTCGGAGAGGATTCTCCGGATGGTCTCGTCTAGCATTTCTCCCCTGGGAGGGCTGTCTAGCGGTCCCTGGTTTGGGGTGGCTTGGTAAGGGCCTGGGGTAGAAACGGTCGGGAATATCGGATTCACGAGGGAAAGGGGGGCGAACGAAAAGATGCTCGGATTGACCGAGCGACTGGGTGTGGACGGGGTTTTGGGAGTGGCTTGTGGGGTTTTGACAGGGGTCTCCTGTCTCAAGGTCTTGGTATGAATGTATTCAGCGAGGTCATGAAACATGTCCTCTACCGTTTGGTACCCTAGACTTGCCATCTTTTCCTCTAGACGTGTCAGGAGTTGTGTGGCCGGACCCTCTTAGGTGATTCTCTCCTCTAGTATCTCCTCCTCTAGATAGGATTCCATGATGAGTGTGGAACGATTTAAGGGAATGGATGCAGATATAAAGTAGTAAATAAAGCAATAAAGAATTGTGCAGCTGTGTACGGCTTACGAAAGCAGAAAAGGATTGCGCAGTGGTGTGCGACTTACAAAGCAATAGAAGATTGCGCAGCGGTGTGCGACTTACAAAGCAGTAAGGATTGCGCTGCGGTGTGCGGCTTACAAAGCAGTAAAGGATTGCACAGCGGTGTGCGACTTACAAAGCAGTAAAGGATTGCGCAGCGGTGTATGACTTACAAAGCAGTAAATGATGCTGTGATGCAAAGTAGAGGAGGATCTGATTCGAGGGGTGGGAAACTCTAACCTTCCTAGAGGGTTGATAGCATTCTAGTCAAGCTTGTAAAAGAGAGGCAGAAGAGGATTACCTTTTGTTGTTTTTCACGAGGGATGTCCCACCGTGATCGCCAGAGTTGTCGGTGTGGGATTTCGTCGGTGTGGGGAAATCCGTGTTTTTTGCGTGGGGGTGTGTGTGGGGTTCTTCAGGGATTCGGATCTGGTGCGCGCCTTGGTGGGATTGATCGGATCGTCTCTCGGAAGGGTGGTGGGGTCTCGTTCCCAGTTGAAGCGTCCGACAGCGGCTCAAGGGGATTCCGGTGTGTGTGTGTGATCGCCACCTGCTTTTTCGAAAAGCAGGAAAAGTTGGGTTGGATTTGATCGCCTTGCACGAGGAGTTTGTGGGGTCTCCGCTCTGAGACACGGATATACTATACACAAAGGTGAAAAACAGGTAATCCTATTCTGCTTCAGGGCTTGGCTAAAGGAGTCTTGGGACAAATGGGTGTAGGAGGGGGGCGGCTAATGGGTTTTAGCCATCGGGTAGAGGGCGGCTACTTGGGGTTAGCCGTCCGAGGCCTGGGTGGATTTGGGTAGAACCTGGGTAGGGAATGGGTTTGGTTTTGGCAGAGATTAAGCTGGTTTTAACCTAGTTTTTAGAGGGTGGACTGAGAGGATGATTTTGTGTAGGGAATGAGTTTTCCTCTCACAAATGACTCTCTCTTTCTCTCTCTCTAGGGATTTCAAGTGGTGGAATGGGCTTGAGAATGGGGGATTGAAGGTATATTGGTGATTGTGAATTGTGAATCAAGATTGGGGATGTGTTAGAAATGTTTTGAACCCCCTCTATTTATAGTAAAAAGGAGGCAAGGGAATATCCAGGGGGTAATAGAGTGGCTTGATTAATAGTGTGTTTGATTAGACCCTTCATTAAGTCTCTGGTTCTTCTGTCAGAGACCAGATGAAGGGCGGCTAGTTGAAACTAGCCGCCCAATATGGGACGGCTACTTCCTAGTTGCCGCCCCCATCATGACCTGCCAAACGTCCCGTCTATGACAAGCGGTGGCTCGGGTCGGTTACTTGGATTGATCCAGCCAAGATGGGGTAGCTAAAGGTCACAACCCGCCGCAATGATCAGCATTTAATGCTGCTTTATGTCCCATCCAGGGAAGCGGTTTGGGGTCGGTCAGAGGGGCGGCTAGTGGAAACTAGCTGCTTGGTGTGGGGCGGCTAGTTTTGGTTAGCTGCCCCATTCCATGGTTTTTTAAGTTTGGGCCAGGTTTTAGGGTTTCTAGGGTTTGGGCCAGGATTTAGGGTTTCTAGGGTTTGGGCCAGGATTTAGGGTTTCTAGGGTTTGGGCCAGGGTTTAGGGTTTTCGGGGTTTGGGCCAGGGTTTAGGGTTTCTGATTTTCTGAAGTTTGTTTTCTATTTGATGCCCAAATGTGGGTTATTTCCAGGTGTTACTTGAATTATCTTCATCTTTCTGGACGGTCAAAATTGGGGTATCTACAGTCCCGTCAAGCGGTTGGTGAGTGCGAGGTTGTCAACAGTCCTAATGTCATTGAGGTAATGTTAATCGTTTGTGTTGCACTGGTTGTATTTCATTTGGATTAGACTTCGCTCTCACATGACAGTGATTGTATATTCGGGTATTGTCGGTATATCATCGGGAAGGCCTCCGAATGGCCGCGTTGTGTTGTCGGTGCTTTCGGAAAGGGTCCTGGCGGTGCGCGGGTGCGCGTGCGTGTGTGGGGGTTCTTCAGGGATTCGGATTGGATGCGTGCCCTGGCAGGCTCGGTCGGATCGTCTTCTCGGAAGGGTGAGGGGTGTCGTTCCTGGTTGAGGCACCCGATAGCGGCTCAAGAGGATTCAAGGGGTTTGTGTGATCGCCACCTGCTTTTTCTAGAAAGCAGGAAAAGGGGTGGGGTTGGATTTGATCGCCTATGTGGGGAGTTTGTGGAGTCTCTGCTCTGAGACACGGATATACCGTACACAAAGGTGAAAAACAGATAATCATATTCTGCTTCCGTGGCTTGACTAAAGGAGTCTTGGGACATAGGGGGTGTAAGTGGGGTGTGTATAGGGGGGCGGCTAGTGGGTTTGAGCCGTCTGGTCAGGGGCGGCTACTAGGGTTTAGCCATCTGGGGCCTGGTCTGGTTTGGGCAGGACTTCGGTAGGAAATGGGTTTGGTTTTGGACAGGGGCTAAGCTAGGTTTAGCCCGGGTTTCTGGAGGGTGGGATGAGAGGGTATTTTATGTAGGGAAATGGGTATTTCTCTCACAAAAGGGGTCTCTCTCTCTCTCTCTCTCTCTCTCTCTCTCTCTCTCTCTCTCTTGGGATTTCTAGTGGGGAAAGGGAATGTGGATTGTGGGATGTTGGTGTTGAATGGTTGTTTTGAATTGGTGATGTTGTTGTTGTTAAGGCTTGGGACCTCCTCTATTTATAGTAAAAGAGAGGCAGGGGAATGTCCAGGGGGTAATAGAGTGGGTTGGCTTCGATTAGACCCCTCATTAATTCTCTAGTTCTTCTGTCAGAGACCAGGTGAAGGGCGGCTAGTGCTAACTAGCCGCCCAGGATGGGGCGGCTAGTTCCTGGTAGCCGCCCCTATCATAACCTGCCAAACGTCCCATCTCTGACAGGCGGTGGCTTGGGTCGGTTACTTGGGTTGATCCGGCCAAGGTTGGGCGACTAAAGGTCATGACCCGCCGCAATGATCAGCATTTAATATTGCTTTATGTCCCATCCAGGGGACTGGTCCAAAGACGGCCACGGGGGCGGCTAGTGCTAACTAGCCGCCTGGTATGGGGCGGCTAGTTAGGTCTAGCCGCCCCTAGCCAGGGACTTAGGATTTTTGGGTTTCTGGTTTTCTGGTTTTGGTCGGGGCTAGGGTTAGGGTTAGGGTTTGGGTTTAGGTTAGGGCTAGGGTTAGGGTTTTCCGGTTAGGGCTTAGGGCTAGGGTTAGGGTTTTCTGGTTTAGGGCTTAGGGCTAGGGTTTAGGGTTTCCGGTTTAGGTTTAGGTCAAGGCTAGGGTTAGGGTTAGGGTTTGGGTTTAGGTTAGGGTTAGGGTTTTCCGGTTTAGGGCTAAGGGCTAGGGTTTTGGGTTTCCGGTTTAGGTTTAGGTCAAGGCTAGGGTTAGGGTTTAGGTTCACCGAACCTTTGGTTCTCTACTTGGATGTCCAATTGTAAGATATTTCCGTGTATTATTTGAAATATTTCTGTCTCTCTGGACGGTCAAAATTGGGGTATCTACAGGTATGTAATAATGTTTTCGGTTTACAAACTCATTGATATTTTATGCTTTCGTATTTCAATTGAGCTATCAGTTATCATTGCTTTGCTAGCTTTGTGTTAGAGTCATTGTTAACCTCTTGTATGGATTACTGATATTATATATATTGTCACGTCTCGGGGATGGCCGCCTTGGGGCGTGACAATACTCTGAGTATGCTACTCCTAACGCTTGAGGTATCATAGTGTATCTCTACTTCGTAGCAGATGGACTCGTTGTATCTCGTTATCCAGTAATATCATGTGTTATGGTTAACAGTTGTTCCTCCCAAGAGTCCCAAGAGCCTCCCCCTAGGAGTGAGGACGAGGGCGAGGGCGAGATATGGTCACGCTGTCGCGTGACCTTGTTATCCTTTGGGTTTCTACCCATGTTTTTTCTTGAAAGAAAATTGCCTTGCATTAGATTGTTGTAATGGTGTTTGGTTTTCAACACTCACTGAGCTTGTAGCTCACCCCTGTAGATACCCTAACTTTAACCGTCCAAAGAAAAGAAATTTACTTCAAGTAATATTGGAAAATAACCACAATTGGACATTTAATAGAAAACCTCCTTAGAAAAACATAACCAGAAACCTTGATCTACACATAGAAAAATCTAAGCCTGGATAGGGGCGGCTACTTGGAAGTAGCCGCCCCATACCGAGCGGCTAGTTTCAACTAACCACCTCTAAGCCGACATAAAGTAATATTTAATGTGGATCATTGCGACGGATTATGCCCTTTAGCCGCCCCATCTCGGCCGGTTCAACCCTCGTAACCGACACAAGCCACCGTTTGTCAGAGATGGGATGTTTGGCGGGTCATCATTGGGGCGGCTACTGGAGAGTAACCGTCCCTCACTGGGCGGCTAGTTCCAACTAGCCACCCCTCACCTGTACATTGCTAAATGAACAGAGAATTAATGGGGGGTCAAATCAACCACCCTATTATTCAATTTGATCTATTGCCCAATGGACACTCCCCTGCCCCTTTTTTACTATAAATAGGGTGCATCCAACTCTTTTTTAATTCATCCACAAAAATAATCCAATTCATTCCCACTTTAAATCAATACATACATTTCACATTCCATCACCACTTCCAAACCTTTGAGAGAGAGAGAGAGTTCTTTTTGTGAGTAGAAAACCTATTTCCCCTACAAATTCACTCTCCAAATCCACTCTCCAAAATCCAGGTCAGACCTAGTTTAACCTTAGCCAAACTCTAACCCATTTCATCCCAGTTTCTGCCCAAATTGAACCAGGCACCAGGTGGCAAAACACAACCAGCCGTCCCCCATCAGGCTGCTGTTCCCACTAGCCGACCCCCCTCACTACACCCCAACTTCCCAAATCTCCTCTAGTCAGTGCCTAGAAGCAGAATAGGACACCTGTTTTTCACCTCTGTGTACGGTATATCCGTGTCCCAGAGCGGAGACCCCACGAAGGCGATACAATCCAACCCCAATTTTCCTGCTTTTTGAGAAAGCAGGTGGCGATCACAACCACCCCTGAATCTTCCTAAGTAAACTGTTGGGCGCCCTAGCAAGCAACAAAACCCCCATCACCCTTCCGAGAGATGATCCGACCGAGCCTGCCAATGCACGCCCCGGATCCGAATGCCCAAAGAACCCCCCCACACGCCGATGCCCAAAACCAAGACTGGAAGGGAAGAAAGAAGAAAGGCTCCCCGGAGCACAGCCTTCCTTCCTGAAATCCGATAGTGACAAACCTAGCTGCTTCCTTTTACAACTTGTCTAGAATGCCATCACCCCTCTAGGAAAACTAAAATTTCCCACCCTCCAAGTCAGTTTCTCCTCTACTTGCATCACAACATCCTTTACTGCTTTTAAGCTGCACACAGCTGCGCATCTTTACTTGTTTAAGTTGAACAAAGCTGCGCACCTTTTTAATGCTTTAATTACACCCTATTACTGTCTTAAGCCGTACACAACTGCGCATCCTTTACTGCTTTTTAAGCCGCACACAGCTGCGCACCCCTTTATCACTTTATTTACTGTTTTAAACCTGTATCCATTCACACCCGCGTTATTTTTATATTTACACCATGGAAACCTACACCCATGAGAAAACAGTAAAGGAGAAAAATGACCGAGAGAGTCAAACCGCGCAGTTTCTTAGCCACCTAGAGGAAAGGATGGTTAACCTAGGATACCAATCAATAAAGGACATGTTCCATGACCTCACTGATTATCACCAAACCAAAATCTTGAGGCAGGAGATCCCTGCCAAAACCCCCAAGGCCACTCCCAAAACCCCACCAACACCCAGCTGGTCGATCAATCTGAGCATCTTTTCGTTCGCCCCACTTTCTCCCACAAATCCAATATTCCCAACCGTTTCTACCCCAGGCCCTTACCAGGCCACCTCCAAGCCGGGACCGCTAAACAACCCTCCTAGGGGACAAACGCTAGATGAAACCATCCGGAGAATCCTCTCCGAGACTGACCCCTCTGTCCCCAAACACATATCGCTACACAACCTAAGACAGATCCCATCAGTCCACTTATCGGAGGGATTCAAAATCCTAAAATTTTACCGGTACAATGGTTGTGGAAACCCAAACATTCATCTGACAACCTTTTATTTAGACGCCTGACCATTTCTAGATAACCAACCTTTGCTAGTATTCCTCTTCCAAAAATCATTGGAAGGAAAAGCACTGCAATGGTTCTCCACTCTCCCTGTAGATCATTTGTCAAACTTCTCGGCTGTAAGCGAGAAGTTTCTGGGCCGCTACGGTTATCAGAGGATTAGGAACTGTGCGAGGTGATGTAAGCACGAAGATCCTCGAGGTGCCCACCTCATGGTCTAAGGCAGAGCACAGTTGAAAGGTGGTTGGGTCGGACGATCAATGGTGAAATGCTCGTATCCAAAGACCAATCAAGACAGAAATATCTCTTCTCGCTAACATATACCTAAAGGAAGGCCGCAAATCCACCAAGGTTCTTACCCCCGGCCCACTTCACCTTCTTCGAGAGCTCCGCCAAAAGATGGGCGAGCATCGCAACTCCCCAAATAAAACGCCCCATGGTCTCTAAGACCCTCATCAGCAGTAGGAAATGACAGGAGACCTTGTCCGAGGCAGTCGAGAAGAGAATTCGACCGAAGAAATAGAGGAAGAACGCCCTCAACTCCCTTCACGCCCTCTGTAGGCACGCGGCCACCTCCCTTGCCTCAATCATCAATCTTCTCCGCTCATAGTTAGCCGCAGCCTCACCCTTCTGGCACTGCGTAAAGGAACCGAGGCCATACTGCCTCAACAACTGGCCTAAGGGGATCCGATTAAGCGTCCTCTCCCGCTCCATGAACTCCCACTCCCCAATCAGCTCTTGGAAGAGAGCCTTGTAGTCAGCACGAGTAGCCGCAATCACCGCCTCTCCTAAAATCGGAAGACTGGTGATCCGTTGAACGTCCTCCAATGTTGGTATCACCGCACCCGTAGGGAGGATAAAGGCGGTGGACGTGGAACGGCTCGATCAAAAAGAAGGAGTGGAAGCTCACTCCATCCACCAAAGCCCGCTCCCCTGGACCCAAGGCGGAATACCATCTCTTCTTCCCGTACCACAAAGCCCTCACACGATTTGGACGCTGAACTAAATAAAGGTGAAAGGTTAGTCAGAGGTAAAAGAAGAAGGATCCCCTTTTTTATTCTATTTTTAAAAAAATTCACTTTGAAAGCCATGCTTAGAAATATATATTCCAATCAAACAAACAAGCATGAAAAATTCAAATACACTCCCTTCCCGCCATGGTCTATCTCTTAAAAGGAAACCAAAATTATCCCAGTCACCGCCATCGACTATGCATGCATTCATCCCTTTCAAAAACCAACTCATATAAAGCATATTTTTCATAAAATCCCATCATAAATACATATTTATATCTCTTTTTACTATCACACTTAGCTCATATGATATCATCCCTCCCTTAAAAGAACTCATATATGCACAAACCCACTAAGAGCCAACACCATGTACAAAACCCTCTATATCGAATTAAAAATGCATGCTTATTTAGCTACTTCTTCAATACGCCTGTGTATGCTTATTATAAAACTCCCACCGTGATCTTTTACATACACATCAAGAACATGCTTAGATACACCCTTGTCCCCTAAATCCCACCGTGATTAAATAAAAACATGCTAAAGACTACATGAACACACCTTTTTATCTTCTATTTTTACCGATATAAATGCATAAAGACACCCCACTATGATCATTATATATACAAACAAGCATGCCTACTTAAAACACTCACACACCTTTTTTCTATTTTTACATGGCATGTATATTATAAACTACAAGTATATATAAAAAGGACTAGACAAGGGGAATTAAAAGCATACCATGGCTCGTGTGGCCCCAGGAGCCTTCGCCTCAGCCTCGTCCCGATCGTCCATTCCATCGTCATCTCCCTCTTCATCACCCCCCTCTTCCTCAAACATAGCCTCCTCGGCCTCCTTTGCATGGATCCCCCCGGCCTCTGTGGCCTCCACACCAACACCCATGGCATCTCCGGCCTCAACCTCAACCCCCTCACCTCCCTCCTTACCCGCCGCACTGGAGGTTAACACCTTATAATCACCCATAGCCCTCCTCACGTCTTCCTCTCCCCTCACATATGTCTCACCCTCCTCATCACCCCCCTCATCCTCACCGAAGACCTCACTCAAGATACGGGCGGTCTCCTCGTCAATGGCAGCCCCCTCATCCCCTGTCTCTTCTCTCACACCACCCTCGGCTGACCCTCCGGCCTCCAAACCCACCTCTTTGACCATCACCGGTCGATCCCCACTCCTCCTCTTGCGTGAATAACTTATCAAACTACTCCCTACCTTTGGGACAGCTCCCGAAGAAGCGTCCGCGCCCTCACCCGCACCAACCATCGGCATCCCCGCCGTTCGGGTCATCTCCTCCACGACCCTCCTCTCCGCCCCATCACTCTCCGATGAACCCGACCCCGAGACAGCCCCCCTCTGCTCTCGGGAAGACCTTAGGCGCTTCATCATCGAAGCCATCCTCTTTTCCTTTGTCATCTCCTCTGATTTTGCAAAGAAAGAAAAACCCAAAGGAAACTAGGGCTTCAAAACCAAGAAGAAAGGGATGATTTGGGGCGAAATCAAGCAAACCCAAGCCAAGGAAACCAAGTTTTTTCAGATAAAGAAGAAGAAGAGGGAAAGAGCAACCATTCTGAAAACGTGGGAGAGAGAGGGTCCCTTTTCGGTTATAAGAGATCCGGACGGGCGGCGGCTAGTCGCGTCTAGCCACCCCATGCCCGATGGCTCAAACCAACTAATAGCCCCTCCCTGCCCTTTGCCTCCTTTCAAAACATACTTATTTCTAAGTCTTCTAAACCAAATAGCCATGTATTAGTTTATTTCCAAATTTTACTTAGTCAAACACAATTCCCTTGAAGTTTTACCACATTTCCAGTACCGTTCAGTTCGAATTTCTTCAGTTCTGGTTCTTTTCCAGAATTTTTATCCTTCGAATGATCCAATTCACAAACTCAACACCTTTACTTGCTTTTTGTTTGTGATATCCCCTCTTTGCTAAGCTACCCAAGCACGGGTCCGGTAGGCACGAGGAAACTGACGCTAGGCTGCTCCGTGCACGATGGCTAAGACCCAGTCCGAGGGTTGGATCACTCGCTGCTTTACTTTGCCCACCTTCTACCTGGATCATCCTTTCGGTTGAAAGTTCTAATCAAGACCTAGCCTCTAATAGTCTAAATCAGCTCCCTGAACAGTATTGGCTATATTGCCTAAACTCCTTCAAGCTTGGGTCGGCCAAAATAAGGGTCTCTTTCCTTATCATCGATCGAAGTCTTTCTGTTAGGCCTGTGTCACTTGGAGTCTTATTTTTTTATCGGAGTCGCTAAAATTTTAACTTTTAGCTTACTGTGGGAGTTAGAGTACTCTGATTGAAAATCACACTGTATATTATGGGTTCTGATATTGTTTAGTACTATCCATAAAAATTTCATCGAATTCCGATAACGTTTTTGTAACGACTGTGATTTTTTCTAGTCGTTTCTTCATTTTGTGCATTAGATCTTATTCCTATCAGGTTTTAGAGGATTTATATATCTCTAAATTCAAAAGTTAAGGCATGGTTGGAATCCTTATTCTGTTAGGTTTCCAACGCTTTTTACGGATCGTGAATCGGATGAGTATCGATCAAGTTATGGGCCAAACTGTGCGGCGAAGTCGGACAGAGGAATAGTGACGGCTCCAGGGAGAGCCGTCGATTTTCTGATGGATCCGATAGGAGCCATTAGGGACCTGTCTGACGGATCCTAGAGGACCCGTCGGGAGGCTGTCTGATGGGTCTTGGAAGAGCTGTCGGGCACTTGTGTGACGGGTCTTGGAGGTGACGTCGATCTGGGCGATTTTCAAATTCAATTCAGTCCATTTTTGGAAAGAAATAATGGCATTGATTGTGGTTATTCTGGTTTTATGGTGTCATATTTTTGTCCCCACGTGTTTTCGGTTATTTAATCTCTCTTTTCCTCTCCATTTTTCATTGAAACCCTAAAACCCTAAAAGTTCTTTTCTTCTTCTCTTCGGCACCATTGTTGCGGAGCTCGGGAAAGAGAGTTTAAGCATGGTTAGGTGAGCTTTCTATAGGGATTTGAAGAGTTTTTTATTGATAACAATTCCTTTAGAAGTCTTGCTTATAAGTTTTCGTTTTTAAGTCTTTTCAAACAAAGAATGATTCTTCTTCTAGTTCCTTTGAATGTTTTCATACGACTTCGGGTCCCTATGTTTTAACAATGATATGATGATAATTTCATGATGTTTTTATAAATTTTTGATGATGCTATTAGGCCTCACATGTATTTTTGAATTTGTGAATTTTTGGAATTTTCTTCTTGAATTTTTATGGATTTTGATGTATTTCATATGATTTTCGGACCCTTACATTATAGCTATGAAATCATGGTGTTTTCAAAGTATTTTTGAAATCTTTCATGTCAAAAGAAAGGGGTTAGGTATATATCATGCCTAGGGTTGTTTATTAAACATAGAAATCGTGTAGAATTGTTTAAGGTCTTGTTTTGACCCTTATATGCATGGATCCGAATCTATACATGTTTTTATGATTTTTAAGAGTTTTATCATAGATCCATGTTAGTTGTTTCATCTATGGCCTTCAAAGATTTCTTAAGATCAAATTGATTTTTATTGGTTTTGATGATTTAAGAGTTATTTTCGGGTTGATTGTATACCTGGGTATTTAATCGTATTTTTAACTATGATAGATTCGTTTCTGGGAAAAATGTATTTCACAAACAGAAATAGATTTTGAAAAGATCTTTTCAACGAATCATGAATTGTCCAATCCGGAGTTACAGATTGAAAGTTATGATTTTTTAAATATTTATGTATCGCTCTTATATACGTTTTATAAATCCTTAGAGGGTCTAAGATAAAGATAATAGGATATCATGTTAAGTACAATGACACGGTATTTCTCATGGTTTGCAAAGGATTTTATAAAGTATAATTAGATCCTTGGGTATACCAAGAGCTTTAGTGTTTTATCGATACTTTATCGTTTTCCCAAAAGCTAGGGTTTCGAATAGATTATTCTTATATACGATTTTCGATCTATTTCCTAAATGTTTTGTATCGGTTACACATTATGTATTGATTTTGATAATATGAATAAATCTAAGTTCTTGGGAGTTTTGAATAATGTTTAATTGGTTTATATATATATGAGTTTTTCGAATTCTTATAAACTAGGGTTTTAATTGGATTTCTTACACGCGCATGAGCTTTGATATTCTTTACTGATTTACGTTATTTTACATGACTCATAACTGTATATGTAAATGTCAAAGGTATTTGGTTGTTTTAACAAAAAAATAAATAGAGTTTTTGGATTTGGTTTTAATTGGATTTCTCGTACGCATGATTTGATTTTCGATATGGGTTCTTTTCCCTTTACACCGTTTTAAACGAATAGTGTGTTGTTTTCAATGGTAGAATGATTTAAAAATTTTTACAAAAATAAATTGGGTTTGTGCTTCTGCCTCGAGACGGCCCCCTGTAGGAGCCGTCGAGCATGTTAGGAATGGCTCCAAGAGGAGCCGTCGGTTTGTTAAGGGATGGCCCCAGTAGGAGCCGTCGGGTTTTGTTTCGGACGGTTCCTATGGGATCCGTCGGGTTATTATTATTATTATTATTATTATTGGGACACTAAGGTCCATTCACTAAGCGTGTGGTAGCTCACCCCTCTTTTTCTCAACCTTTCAAATATAAGAACTTAGATTGGTGGATCTCGTGTAGCTGCGAACGAGGTCGTGATGCGAGAACATTAGACTTGTTTGATCGAGGGACTGATCAATTTCATTGGCATGTAGTTGGCCCATCTTCCTAAATAACCATGTCTATGTATCAAGTTGTATATATTTTATGTGTAAGTTATATCTAGAGAAATTGAGAGTATTGTGGAAATTTTAGATGTTATATTATTATTAAAGGTTGAAGTTCTTTTAGTATGATTTTGTATCTCTGGATATGGAAAAAGGAAAAGTAGAACTCTGAGATTTGAGAAAATTAAATTAATGCAACCGTATTTCACGCTTCAAAACGGAATCGTGAGTATGGGGGCGTTACAGTTTGTAGAAGTTATGCAATTCTAATTGGTATTTGGATTTAATTTTGCTAATGTCCAAGATGAATAGGTTTAAATATGATTTTATCATGAGGAGTTCAGTTTTGAGTTAGCTTTCATACAAAAATGGAATTAGATCAAATAGATTCATGTAGCTAAAGTTATGGGTATTTTCTGAGTATACCCCGGGGATGAGAAAATCCTGAGCAGCCCTGTTCGATGTTTAGATCATATTTTGAAATAGCTTGAGGGGTTATTTGATCTGATCATAAACATGAAGATTGTAGATAATCTTCTTATCTTTTCAATGGTTTTTGAATTTTGTAATCGGAGCTATATTGTGAAAGTTATGGCGGTTCAAGTGAAGCATGTCAAGAATTTTGGGTCAGGGACATTTTGGTCGTTTGGACCCCTCTTTTGGCTATATAATGCCCAATGTCTCTCCTCTCTTTCCCTCTGGTCCAGCCTTTTTGAGGGTGTTTGGAGGAGTTTTAGAAGGAGAAGGAGATGGATCAAGAAGAGGAAGAGTTATAAGAGAATGATCTAGGTGAGTTGTGAGTGATGTGTTGATGTTTCTCCTTGTTCTCCTCCTCCCCTAGCTGATCCTCTGTTTTTCCCATCCCCCCTGGTCAGCCAAAAAGAAGTGGAGTGAAGGCTGAGGTAGTGGTAGGGGTGGTGGCGGTTGAGGTGGTCGTGGGCGTGCTTGTGAGCCCCCACACCTCCCCCTTCCCTCCCCCTCTCTTGGTAAGTTTTCCCATCTTCTTTTTCTAGTTTTTTAGCACATTTGATGTGTTGGAAGGTGGTGCATGCCATGCCTTTGTATTTATGTTTGTGTGGTGTGTGTGTGTGTGTGTGTTTGGTTGCTTGGGTGTAGGGGTGTCGGCGTGCCCGCATGCGTGCTGCCCTGTGTGTGCTGCCTGTGCCCAGCATGCCCCTGCTTGCTGTCCTGCCAGCACCAGCAATTGTGCCCCAGCAAACCCTGCCTGTGCCCTGCCAGCACCTGTGCCTGTGCCCTGCATGCCCAGTGCCTGTTCCCAGCATGTCCGGCGTCACATTTGGACATTTAATAGAAAACCTCCTTAGAAAAACAAAACCAAAAACCCTGATCCACACTTAGAAAAATCTAAGCCTAGATAGGGGCGGCTACTTGGAAGTAGCCGCCCCATACCGGGCGGCTAATTTCAACTGGCCGCCCCCTAAGCCGGCCCCAAACCGCTTCCCTGGATGGGATATAAAGCAGCATTTAATGTTGATCATTGCGGCATGTTATGCCCTTTAGCCGCCCCATCTCGGCCGGTTCAACCCTGGTAACCGACCCAAGCCACCGCTTGTCAGAGATGGGATGTTTGACAGGTCATCATTGGGGCGGCTACTGGAGAGTAACCGCCCCTCACTGGGCGGCTAATTCCAACTAGCCGCCCCTCACCTGGACATTGTCAAAAGAACAGAGAATTAATGGGGGGTCAAATCAACCAACATATTATCTAATTTGATCTATTGCCTAATGGACACTCCCCTGCCCCTTTTTTTACTATAAATAGGGGGCATCCAACTCCCTTTTAACTCATCCACAAAAATAATCCAATTCATTCACACTTCAAATCGACACATACATTTCACATTCCATCACCACTTCCAAACCTTTGAGAGAGAGAAAGAGAGTTTCTTTTGTGAGTAGAAAACCCATTTCCCCTACAAATTCACTCTCCAAATCCACTCTCCAAAACCAGGTTAGACCTAGTTTAACCTTAGACAAACCCTAACCCATTTCATACCCAGGTTCTGCCCAAATTGAACCAAGCACCAGGCGGCTAAACACAACTAGCCGTCCCCCATCAGGCGGCTATTTTCCAATAGCCAACCCCCCTCACTACACCCCAACTTCCTAAATCTCCTCTAATCAGTCCCCAGAAGCATAATAGGACACCTGCTTTTCACCTCTGCGTACGGTATATCCATGTCCTAGAGTGGAGACCCCACAAACTCCCCCACGAAGGCGATCAAATCCAACCCCAACTTTTTATGCTTTTTGAGAAACCAGGTGGCGATCACAACCACCCCTGAATCCTCCTGAGGAAGCTGTCGGGTGCCCTAGCAAGGAACGGAACCCCCACCATCCTTTCGAGAGACGATCTGACCAAGTTTGCCAAGGCACGCCCCGGATCTGAATCCCCGAAGAACCCCCACACACGCCACCCAAAACCAAGACTGGAAGGGAAGAATGAAGAAAGGTTCTCCAAAGCGCAGCCCTGCTTCCCAAAATCCGATATCGACAACCCCTAGCGTACTATTTCTTCTACAGGGGTGGTGTTGGGTATGGAGCTTTCCTGTCGCGTGGTCTTGCGTGCATGGAAGCGTCCCGTCTAGCAGTTGGCGAGTGCGAGACTGTCAGCAGTCCTTGTGTCATATGTATTTATAAATCGTACATGTTGCACTGATTGTATTTTATTTGGACTAGATTTGGCTCTTACAGGATAATGATTGTGTATTCGAATCTGTAATAATATTTTTGGTTTACAGACTTATCGGTATTCTATACATCCGCTTTTCAGTTAGCTATTATTTATCTTTGCCTTGCCACCTTGTATGTTGTTGTTGGAGTCTTTGTTGATCTCAGGTATTGATAGCTGATATTATATGTATTGCCACGCCTCATGGACGGCCGTCCTGGGGCGTAACAGTATTGTGATGAGAATATTTGTTTTTTTTTAAATGTTAACCACTTGGGTGAATTGCGGCAGGTTGAACATGGTCTAACACACTTGAGTGTGCCCAAACATTCTTGATGTTGAAAAATATGCCAAGTGCATGTAAAAGCTCAGATGGGATTCATCTAATGCTATGCATATTTCACATTATTACTAAAATTGTTCTACAAAATAGATACTGACATGGTGGCATGCAAACATCCAATTAACAATTAAAACAAAAATTGAAACCCTTGACTGAATATACACATCCAAAGTTAACAAAATCAAAATCCAGCAAGCTTCAACTGATGATGGATTGTCTACGGAGACCCAAATCAAAAGAACATGCTCTTTGCTTTTGCCCATCATAATAAACAAGCCCAATACAAAACAAAACCAACATTTCTCAATGAACGTGCATTTTTTCAAAATCTAGTTCATTTTTTTTATAATTTTTGCAAACTTCACAGCAATTGGAGTTATATATTAAATGGTTTGATGGGATTTTTTATATTTAAAAAAAATTATTTATTTTGCTATATTATGCTTGAATGTTATTAAAATTTATGATTGTTTTATAGGAACTGTAATGTCTGTACAAGTACATAGTAATGGACTATTTTGATAATATTATGTTAAATTTTGATGAAAATTTCACTCAGTGGTGATAATTGAGTTTTTTTGAGTTTTTAGGTATAAGTCAACTTTGACATTGACTTATATGAGATTACCTATGTTTGTGGAGACGTAAATATCTTTAACCCATATAAAAAATACAGTTATGCAGACCACCTTAAAAATATTTCACAACCGTCCAATTCATTAAATTTTGATGGCAACGAATTCACCATAATAATCGCCTGTGATCTTAAGGCACTAAAGAGCCTTATCACATTGGTTCAATTCTCAATCCTAGAGCGGCCACGTTAGCGTCCTCCCTTTCCTTTGATATAAGTCTATATCCGAATCCGTATCTAATGGATATTTAAAATAAGTATCCTGATCTAAAAATCCGGATTTGGATTCGGATAATCATTTGAAAAAATGTAAATGAGTATGAAAAATATCTGAATATCCGATATCAAAAAATAAAAATCATATATCTAATATATAAAATATGTAAAAAATTCAATAATTATCTAATAAAAAAATAAAATTGTAATTATACACATAAAACATCACATGGTTAAAAGTAAAAAATAATACAAAAACTCATATTAATCCTAAAAATATAGAAATATTATTATAATAAATAAATAAGATTAAAATAATATTTCGGATACGAATATTTTTGGATCGAATACCATCATATCCTTATTGAATATGAATATTTTATTTTAGATACAACTATGGACTTTCAAATATTGGACAATTTTTAAATTTTCGGATATGGAATTGGATTAGATATAGATTTTTTTTTGGACAATTGACAACTTTACTTCCCGTTGGAAATCTGGGACAATGGAAGATGACATAACCAATGCAAAAGTTTAAGGGATCAACTGAGTTAAATGCTTTTATACATACTTCTCTTACTTCAGTAAAAAAAACCGCAAGTAAACGATGGATGAAGCCTTTAAGATACAATGAAACCGTCGATCCTTTATCATGAGAGCAATTATAAAGAGTATATTATATATAAAGTCTATGCCACTTTATGGGCCTTCTAACGAGATCTATAAGATGAGGCTAAAATTCATGGAAAATGATATGTCAAGTCTCCATTGCAGTCTCAATTGTAGTTTACACCAATTTTTTTTTTATAAAATCATACACTCTCCAAATGAAGTGCATACTGTTATATGAAATAAAATATATACTAAGATATATTAGTTTATTTTTTAAAATTAAAAGAATGATAAATTTTTTATATCATATGCTATAATAGAACTTTATACACAATACACTATGAACTGAGTACACAATACACAATACACCAATTTTTTATAATCAGCGCTCAAAATTCATCGTTGAATTAGAAAAGGCCATCAAGACGGGTCACTCAACAATGTCTAAGATCCTTCACTCTTTTTTTTTTCCCCTTCATATGCAAAGTACACACGCACATATAAAAAAGTTCAACGTCCTAAATTTAGAGTTCGTCATCCGCTTCCACATCTCGCTCTCCATCAAATTCACAGAAATCAGAAACCCTAATTTTAGAAACTCAAACAGATCAAAACCGGAATATCAAATTAAAACCTCTCTTTCCATATTTTTCTCTCCCTGTGCGTGTCAAGGCTTTCTCTCTCTTCCCTCCCCCCCCCCCCTCTCTCTGAGAAGGGATGTCTCGGAGGAGGACCTTCTTCTCCTGTGGGGGAGGAGGAGGAGAAGAAGGAAGGGAAGGAGGAGGATTGAACGGTGGAAAAGTGACCTCCGCGGAGGAGGCGGTGGAGAAGGTGATGGAAAGGGTGGATTCGGAGGGGGAGAGGTGCTGGTCGAAGATGCTTCCAGAGCTGTTGAGAGACATCATAGAGAGGGTGGAGGAGAGCGAAGACCATTGGCCGAGACGGAGGGATGTGGTGGCGTGCGCCTGCGTCTGCAAGAGGTGGAGGGAGATCACCACTGCGATCATCCGACCCCCATGCGAGACCGGCAACCTCACCTTCCCTTCCAATCTTAAGCAGGTTTTGTTTGTCTTAATTTTGATTGGATTTAAAATTTTTGTTTTAATTTCTTTTTTGTTGAGATCATGAGATTTGCACTATTATGTGAATTGGGGCATAAATTGATGATATGGTGTTGGATTGTGTGCAGCTGGGGCCGAGGGAGTTGCTGCAATGCTTCATCAAGAGGAACAAGAAGACATCTACATTTTACCTCTACCTCGGATTAACGCAGGGTAAGCTAAAGACTGTTATTTTTCTGTTATAATAGGTATGTTTTTAATCTTGGTATGGACATTAAGTGAAAATTAATCATAAAGGTACCTGTGGTGGAGTGCCTAGGATCTCAATTTGTGGGTTATGGACCGGTGCTTCCCAAATAAAACCCATGGGAAAATGTGAGTTTATTTAATTGGGATTTTGTGTAGTTTGGAATGACTTGCGGGCATCAAGGTGGATATAGTAGTGTTTGAGAACAGAGAGTGAGCATCAAAATGTCGTTTACAATGTAAACATGATTGGATGAGGAATTATGAGTTGTAGATTGTGATTCTTTTTAAGGTGAGAGGCAAGAATACTATACATATAACAGGCTGCACCGGTATTAGCAAACTTGACAAGTAGTCAACAAAAGATCTGTTAGTTGTAGCATCAATGAACACACAGAACTATAAGCAATTCTGAGAAAAGGACAATGTGCACCATTAGATATTGCATGACATTGTTTGATTTTGTTTGCCAACCAGTCTCAGGAGAAAGGAAATCCCAATTTGTTCCATGTCTTTAGTCTTCTGTGCAGAAAGAATTTACCGTTGAACCATGTTTTGCTAAGGAGGGTGAGAATCAGAAAGTGTAAAGCATTTCCTCACCCATGAGATCTAGATACAAGGAAATGTCTCCCCACTCCACCAAAAATCTCCCCTCTGCTAACATTTAGGAAACACACCACATAACTAAAAATTGTCAGCTGTGCATCAAAACATAATTAATAGGTGCAGGACCTAACAGGTTTGGGGTAGTGACCTTAACTACCATAGCGTCTTCGTAGGCACCTCTTTATGTTTTGATTGTCTTTTCCCTTTTTTCTTATCTGTTCTCTAACCTCCCTTCAGACATTGTAACTTAGATTTTGGAATACAAATCGTGGTAGAAAGAGTCTACCTTCCACTAAAAAAAAGGTCATTCATGGTCAACCACATCAGCCACCATCAAAGGAAAATTTTCCCTTCTGGCTCTTTTCAGCTACATTGCCCAGCATGTATTTTGAATATTTTGCTAATTTCTTTTGTTCTTGGTTAGAAATACATTCATCAAACAATGGCTGTTGTCAGATCCTTTTGACAGATTTGGGGGGGAAGGGGGGGGGGGGGGGGGGGTTGTGCCTTCATGGGTTCTTTCTTTAGTGGTATTTTCTGCCAACTTATTTGGCCTTTTAAAGTTAAGTGTTCATTATTTGGTGGTTGTTTGAAAGGAAGTAGCATCATGCTCCTTACCTTATTGTTGTACTATCTTTTCGTATCAATAAAATGTGGTGCTACTTCCTTTTATTTTATTTATTTATTTGTTTATTTTTTTAAAAGGATAGGAACTTTTTTTTTGAATTAAAAAAGGATATGAACTTTTATTAATTAAAAGCCCTTGAACAAATGGAGACGAGGGATTTCCAAATTAAAGCATAAGAGAAAGATTGAAAAGGAACAAAACAAACTCCGAATTGATTAAAAATGTACAATAACTAACTCCTCACAAACCAAGAGTGACCCATAATAGAGGAAGCATTTTCTACTTGGAGAATCATCTTCACCCAATCACTTAACGTATATGAGATTTGTGCCCAAGTATTTTCCACGTACACCCTCAATTTTTTAAAGATACCTTCATTTCGAGTCAACCAAATACACCAACAAACCACTTGAGGAATTAGCCATTGAAATTTAGCTTCGTTGTTACAATCACCTTTCTTCCTTCTTTGACGGAATAGATTCCACATCTCATCAATGTCTAGGATGCAACGAGTAGTGCCTATAGCCTTCCCTACGAACTCCCAAATCTTTATTTTAAAGGGCATCTGAAGAACAATTGATCTCTATTTTCCCTGGCACCCCCACACAATATACCTATAACATCACTATCGTGAGCCCTTTTTGAATGATTGGCCTTGGTGATGACTTTGTCTAGGTGGAGTAGCCGCCTGAAAGCTTTTATTTTTAAAGGCGCAAGAGCCCCCCAAATAAGATTGTGTATATTAGAGGTCTTAATAGGAGACACATCTTTCTATAAAGGGTCTTGATCGGGAAGCCAAATTGAGGGGACAGCTTCCATTTCACCACATCTTCATCTTCCAAATTTAAATCAACACCTTGTAAGAACTCAAGAAGTCTAGTTAATTCCAAAACTTCAACATCATCAAGGTTGACGTAATCGAGGACAAACAAATGACATTGTTCACCACAAGTAAAAGAATCACAACATTCGCATTTGAGGCCGCCTGGAAAAGATTTGGGAAAAGACTAGCCGGCGATGAACCTTGGAGCCAAGTGTCTTTCCAAAATTTAATTTCAACACCATTATCGAGAATGAAAATGGATTCTTCTTTAATTGTCTCAGCAATCTCTATACGTCCTTCCATAATTTAGAGGGGGAAGCTCTATGATGAGGGAATAGCTCTAATCTCGTACACTTTTTATAATATTTCTCCCGAATAATACGAATCCAGAGGGAATCCGGAGCGACAAGCATGCGCCATAGCCCATTTCCCCAAAAGCGCCTTATTCATGTGACAAAGATTGAGAACCCCCATACCACCATCTTTCTTTACATGACAAACGAGCTCCCACTTAGCTAAATGCGGGCTCAAACCTCCTCCTTTAGCGCCGTTCCATAAGAATCTCCTTTGAATTTGTCTACCTCCTCTAGGATGCCGCTTGGTATCTTGAACATAGAGAGAATAAATTGGAAGACTTGTAAGAACCGCATTAAGAAGCACCAATCTCCCTACCAAGCTAAGAGATCTTCATTTCCATCCTTAAAGCTTCTTGTCGAATCTACCAAGAAGAGGGGCCCAATCTCTCTTCCAAAGAGATGAAGTGTGAAGAGGAAAACCAAGGTATTTGGTTGGGAATTTTGAAGCTTTTGCAATTCAATCTTGAAGTAGTAACATTCACCTCTTCAATGGGAATGTGAATACCAAACAAATTGCTCTTGTTAAGATTCACCTTAAGATTGGAGAGAATTTCAAAGCATTTGATAATGAAAACAAAACCATCCAAATTGCTTTCCTTCTCATCATAGAAAAGGATTGTATCATCAGCGTATTGAATGTGAGAGATTCGGGAACCACCTTTTGCCATTGCAAGACCATGAATCCAACCATTTGAAACCCTCTTGTGATCAACCTGCTAAGAACATTTGCCACCAGGATGAAGATGAAGGGCGATAAAGGATCCCCTTGACGAATACTCGAATTGAAGATCCCACCGCTTTGCCATTAACAAGAATTGATTTTTTAACCGTACAAACACATTCATTGAGCCACCAAAACCATTAGAAGAGAAGCCATAGGCCTCCAATGGTTGCCAAATGATGTCCCATCGGAAGAATCATAAGCTTTTTCAAAATCCAACTTACATAGTAACCCCTTCCTTTTCGATTTATGTGCCCCTGAAACACATTCTTGGGCTATTAAGAATCCATCAAGGAGAGATCGTCCTTGGATAAAAGCTGATTGACTGAGGTCCACCAAATCTTTCATCACTTTCCGTAGCCGAATTGTCAACACCTTTGCTATCATTTTGTGGGAACTATTAAGGAGGCTAATAGGTTGGAAATCGCTAACAAGTTCTGCCACTCTTCTTTGGAATGAGGGCGATATAAGTGGCATTGAGGCATCCACACCCCTGACGACTCATAGAACTCCTCCATCATCTCCATAACATATGCCTTTACCAAATGCCAAAAACATTGAAAGAATTTCATAGAGAAACCATCGGGACCGAGAGCCTTATCTCCCTCCATGCCAAATATCACCGCTTTAACATCCTCCTCTTCAAAAGGAGAATCAAGGAAGGACGTTGATCATCGGAGAGCCAAGGAAGAGAATCATCATGCCATCTTGGAAGCCAAGAGTCATCTTTTCGAAAAAAAGATTTGAAATGATTTTCAATACAAGATTCAATGTCCTCCTGTGAATCCAATCTCACGTCACCCTTCAACAAAGAGGTGATGAATTTTGACGTCTTCTCGAGTTGGCAACCCTATGGAAGAATTTAGTATTGCCATCACCGGATTTGAGCCAGATTGCTCTAGACCTTTGATGCTAGAACTCCTCTTGTTGAAGTAATACAAGAAGTTCTTCTTTGGATTTCTTCCTTTCTTTGAGCTCCGTAGGAGAAAGAGGACCACTCTCCTCCATGATCTCCCAATTTATGAGGGACTCTTCTAAGATAGCTCTCCAGGCGTGACGATGGAGTCTAGGTTGCTTGCTCCACTCAATGAGCTTGCCTTAAATACATTGTGTTTAGCGGTTAATTTCCTTGCCCCCTTGCCGACCACCCGAGCTGAATTCCACTATGATGACACCATTTCATGAAATCCATCCTCAAGGAGCCACCAATTCTCAAATTGGAAATGAGACGGAGGGACTTTAGATTTGGCTGAGGATATTGTGGTCAAAGACCGTTCTAGTAAGGCCCTTCAAAACTGACAACGGTGAAAAGTCATCCCAAGCTAAATCCACAAAACAATGATCAAGCTTGGAAAGAGTAGGAAAATCCTGAAGATTGCTCCAAGTGAACTGCTTATTTGATAGAGGAATCTCAATCATTCCAGAATCTGAAATCCAATCCCGGAAGCCTCTTGAGCCACAAATTGGCCCCAAAGACCTGAGCATACATAATGGCATTGGAAGTCTCCCATGACGCACACAAAAGTTGCGACATTCATGCAATTCCGACCAAAATTGATCCTTCAAAGCATCATCCGTAGGGCCATATATTGGAATAGAAAAATAGATATATGTAGCTATTTTATATATAATAGAAATAGATAGAAATGCTATCTTAAATCCTTAGGCCTAGTTTGGCATGGGGATAAAGGGTTGGGATAAGGAAAAAATTGGATTAAATTACTTGTTATCCCATATGGTATAAAAAAGAAGAAGGGATAAAGCATGGACAATTGTTTACATTTTGAGATAAAAAATGGGGATAGTTTGTTCTGGGTAAAATGTGAAACAAACTTTGTCCCAATTTTTTATTGGGATAACATTTATGACTACTCTTCCCAAAAAAGAAAATACAAAAACAAAAAAAAAGAAAGAATGTGTTCCACTAAACAACATTAATGCCCAATTGATAGGAATGATAGATTTGGTATTTTTTTAAAAAATTTGAAGTTATCCCATATTTGATCCAAATGCAAGATTGAGGATAAGAATACAAAAAATGAGGATAATAAAAAACATTAACAAATGCAAATCTGAATAAAAATAGTGGATTTTTTATCCTCATAAATTAGGCTAACTTATCTTAAAAATTATCCCTTTACCAAACTAGGCCTTAATGAGTTGAATTCATGTACTGAAAACTTGGCTAGAACCACTTGCTGATGTGGATTGTGGAAGCATAGCTACAACCAGATGTTGAGTTTTGTGAAGTGTGAACTCACGTGCTGACGTGGAAACCTATCTAGAATGAGTCAGGTGGTTTGATCAGCATTCCACTTCTATACACACCAAATCACTCCTGATGAAAATAGCACAGAAGCAAAGAAATCTTGTGGTGGTGGATTCCCACTTTTCATAAAAAGTTGAAACCTCATATCTTTCCCTTTTTTTTTTCTTCATCCAAATCAAATCAATGTTTTAAAAATTTCTGACGTTCTTCTCTTTTCTTTTCCATAGGCATAGTTCTCCTCCTACCAGATTCAAGCTCTCCCTATTTATCAGCCATGTTCAAAATTAGTAGTATCAGGAAGTAGTTTATGAGAAAGGTGAATTGACTGGTGGTTGATGAGCTTAGATCGGAGGAGGTCTCCTTTCGACTTTGTTACTTTACAGTGTAGCTGTCTTCAACATGTAACAATAATTAATATAAACAATTATCTAAAGAGGCCAATAATAAAAAATGACCCATCGCAAGTAGTAGGCAGGAATAAAGCATCATAATGAATAATGGAATTTGTAGCAATACAAATAGGAAATCATATTAGCGAAAGCAGTAAACACAACTCAAGGTCAACAACAATTGTAGACTGATCCTAATGCATAATCACCATCATTTGAGAGCAGTAAGAAAATACGGTACCCAATGATAAAGTGTTGACAAGAACAAATGACCTATACTAAGTCTTACACCTTCCACGCGTCACTGTCAGTCTGTCACCGAGGTGTAAGAATATTAATTAGCTAAACACTTTAGTTGAATCCAAAGACCTGAAAATGTGAGCTACGAAGTGTAGCGGTGGAATAAACCAGCAATATTCTCTAAGCATACATATATGTATATATATGTGTATGATAATTATACAAACATGCAATGAAAGTGTGACGGCTATAGTTTTTTCAAGTCGTTTTTAATTTCGTGCATTGAGTCATATTCCTATAGGGCTTTGGAGAACTTATATACCTCCGATTTCATAAGTTAAGGTATGGTTGTAATCCTTATTATGTTAGGTTTCCAACGCTTTTTACGGATCGGGAATCGGATGAGTATCGATCAAGTTATGGGCCAAACTATACCGAGAAGTCGGGTAGAGGAATAGTGACGGCTCCAGGGGGAGCCATCGGTTTTCTGACGGATCCGATTGGAGCCGTCGGGGACCTGTCTGACGGATCCTGAGGGAGCCGTCGGGAGGATGTCTGACAGGTCCTGGGGAAGCCGTCGGGCACCTGTGTGACGGGTCTTGGAGGTGTCGTCGATCTGGGCGATTTTCGAATTCAAATTCAGTCCGTTTTTGGAAAGAAACAATGGCATTGATTGTGGTTATTCGGGTTTAATGGTGTCGTATTTTTGTCCCCACGTGTTTTCGGTTATTTAATCTCTTTTCCTCTCTCATTGCATTAAAACCCTAAAACCTAAAGTCTTCCTCTTCTCTTGTTTTCGGGGCCCTTGTGGAGGAGCTCGGGAAAGGGGTTCGAACATGAGATTCTTGTGAGTATTATCCAATGTTATGATGAGTTTTGATCGATATAGATCCCCTTTAGAATGTCCTTTGCATGTATTTTCGTTTTTGAGTTTTTCCAACAAAAGAATGGTTTCTTCTTGTTGATTTTTAAGTGTTTTTATGTGATTTCGGATCATTATATTATACCAATGATATGTCGATGATTTCTTGATGTTTTTACAAGTTTTTGATGATGCTATTAGGCCTCACATGTATTTTTGGATTTGTTAATTTCTTGAGTTTTCTTACTAAGTTTTTATGGATTTTGATGTATTCATATGATTTTCGGACCCTTATGTTATAGCCATGAAATCAAGGTGTTTTCAAAGTATTTTACAAATCTTTCATGATAAAAGGAAGGGTATATGTATATATCATGTCTAGGGTTGTTTATTAAGGGTAGAAAGCATGTTTACAATCGTTTAAAGTCTTGTTTTGACCCTTATATGCATAGATCCGAACCATACATGTTTTTATGATTTTTCTGGGATTTATATTATAGATCCATGTTAGTTTTTATTGCATATGATAAATCTATGGTTTTCGAGAATTTTTTTGTAATATGATTTAATGGTTTTTATATATGTTTATTTTTTAATCCTTTTAAATCTAGGGTTTTGAATAGAAGAATATCATGCTAGGTATAATAATATATTATCTCTTGCGATTTTCAAAGGATTTTGTAAAATATATTCAAATTCTTGGGTACACCAAGTATTCCAACGTTTCATTGATATTTTTCCGTTTTCAATGAATTAGGGTTTCGAACCGATTTTTATTCATACGATCGTGACCTATCTCCTAAAGCATTTTACTTTTGTTTTACCTATTCTATATATATGTGTGTGTATATATATATATATTGATTTTTTTGTCTATGATGGATTTAGGATTTTCAAAGATGCTTTAAACGAGTTTTTGATTTATTTAATCGGATTATCGTACGCGTGATTTGGATTTCTACAATATGAGCCCCTTACTGTTTTACACCGTTTTAAATGACTCGCGCAGGGTTTTCAATAATTGAATATGTTAGATGTTTTAATAAAAATAAAATAATATAGGGTTTTTGTTCATGTTCCGGGATGGCTCTATTGAGAGCCGTCGGGGATGCTTCGGGACGGCTCCCTGAGGAGCCGTCGGTTTTGTCATGGACGGCCCTATAGGAGCTGTCGGGTTGCCTCTGGACGGCTCTTAAGAGAGTCGTCGATTTTCTGTGAGTACGAGTACCATTAGGTTCTGTACTGTTTGCGCGTATTGTGACCTAGTCGTACTATTTCAGGACTGGTTAGATTGCTGTACGATTTCTTGCTTGATTTGTGAATCGTTGGATCAAAGGTGAGTGGGTCTAGTCTCTATGTAGATTTCGAAACTATTTATATTTATATCATAACCGCATCATGCCTATATTATGAATACAACTATTATTTTGTGTATGGAGCATATGAGCATGTCATCATGATAGATATGAGGTGGTTATTTTATGTGGAAATGATTTATGGATATTATGTTATATCGTATTGCACGCGGAAGCAGTTGGTGTGTGAGTAGTTGTTCATGAATGCATAACATTCATCTGCGTGACATCGTCTACGTGACGCCGGTATGCGTGACCACAGTCCAATGGGACCCTGTTTGCGTGACTACGGTCCAGTGGGACCCTGTCTGCGTGACTAGGCTCTAGATGGAGCATCTTTTGGCTGCGTGCCATACGGGCATGCGTGTCCGTTGTATACATATGCATCATATGGCGTTGATAAGATTTTATGGGACTATGCATCTTGAAATGAGGCTTTTTGTTAAGTCATGTTTTGATATATCATTTTATTGGAATATCATCATACGGTATTTGTAAATGGTTTCTTATGTTATCTTATAAAAGTTATTACTTTGATATATATTATTATTAACGGGACGCCAAGGGTCCATTCATTGAGCATGTGGGTGCTCACCCCTCATTTTCCCCAACTTTTCAGATTAATGGCTTAGAGTGGTGGATCTCATAGAGTTATGGACGAAATCATGTTTTTTAGAAGGCTAGACTTTGCTTAGAAGGTGCTGGTCATTTCTTTGGCATGTAGAGGACCCGAATGTATGATAGTATAATGATATTTAGAAGTCAGTTGTCACGATGTATATCCAATATATTTTGAGAATTTGTTTTAGATTTTATCCTTGATAATTAATGAATAAAAGATGGTGATGTTCTTATATTCTGAATAAAATAAATAAATGGAACTTTGAGATTCGAGGAAATTAAATTAACGCAACCGTATTTCAAGCTTCAAAACGGAGTCTTGGGTACGGGGGCGTTACAGAAAGAGAGAGTCACCATGGAAGTGTGCAGTAGCTCGGTATGTGATTGGCAAGAACTCTTCCAGCGATTTTATGTTTTCTTGAAGAGCATGGGGAAAAAATGGGAGTTTTGATCACTTATCCGCAAGAATGGATTTTTTTAGTGCATTGTTCAAATGAAAATGAGAGGGGTTCTAGAAGGTGGCCTCTGGCAAATGAATGATTGTCCCATCATGCTGTGGAGATGGAATAAGGAAGTGAAAATGGAGAAGGAATGGTTGCGAATGATCTTAGTGTGGATTTGGTTCCTCTCTGACCCCTTACGCCTATGGGGTAATAGAATGCTTAGTAAAGTAGCCATATGTCGAGTAAATCTAGAATTTCTTTTGCATGTATATGCATTTGATTTGTGAGAAGACAAAGTTGCCGAACACTTTCTTTGTTAGAGATGGGGATGAAGAGCTGAACATCACAACGTTGTGTGACTGGAAGCTGAAGACATGCACGCCCTGTCATACTTCTGGGCATTCGGTTTGCCTATGTACTCGACACACACCCCCTCATGGACAATAGCACCCTGTACTGTATAGCTCCCAACTTTATTTTTTGAATCAAGTTAGTGGTAATCCTACCACCAATTTTCATTAGATAAAACTTGGGGTACAATGCCAAAACATGACCAAATGAGAGAGTAAAAAAGAGAAAGAAAGGTGAGGATGAAACATAGACGATAGTTTAACTGGTCCTCAACAACAGCAAGTATAATAACAACTAAGTAATCAAGTTGGTAGAATAGCTTCTAACTTGTTCGATAGAAAGTGCAAGAATGGCAGCCTGCAAAACATGCATGGAAAAGCCTCAACATTCGCATCCTTTGTCACAAATGACATGTGCAGATCTGAGGCATTTAAAGACAAGGAACATGAGATGAACTCTGTTGAGGTAATGGTTACCTGCTTCGAGACCGCAGAATTGCTTGCCACCCTCACTAATAATGTTACACAGAGTGTGTTGAGCCATGTAGTGGAGGCTCTCAGGGAATGGTTTAATCATTGAAGCTGGTGGCTCTGGTAGCTGGGTTTGTGGCAGCAAGGAGATCACTGTTCGAAGGTGGTGTTGCATGAGACCATCAAAATGTGGTGGCATCCATGTCAAGTGGGTCCAAACAGCAGATCTGGGAGATGAAGTGGAGGGCAAAGAGGTTGAAAAATGAGGAGCCTTGTCATGCATTTCTTATTTTTGCTGCTGTTATGAATAGCCTAGGGAAATATTTTTAGCCTTTTTCGTACCTCTTAATAAACAGGACCTGCAGGCTTTTTTTTGTTGGGGCCAACAGTCTTTACAAAAAAATTTCCATGACCCCTTTCCGACCACAACATCCTGGTAATCATAGATGGATAGAATCTTCCCAAACCTTGGACAACTTTTATGCTACTGGTAGAATCAAGACAAATTTATTGTAAATTCTGATAGTATTTCTCCAGTCATATTTTCCCAGGTAGCTTCATTCTCTAAAACTAGACTCCACAGCCATTTGCCTAACATTGTATTGTTCATGGTAACCCATTCCTCCAGCCCTTTGTTTTAACCTGTTAATTTCCATTTAACTAGAAGCACAGCCTTCTTACTATCATTCTTCCACACGATAGCAGCCTTCTAATCATCACTTCCAGCTTATACAATACACCTTTGGCACTGAGGAAATAGATAGAAAAAAGATAGACAAATTATAACCAACTTCTCTCCTAGGCTGAGTTTTGTCCTTTCCATTTAGGGTGTCTGTCCTCAAATCTCTCCACCAATGGTCTCTACTCCTGCCAATGAAGACTTCCATAATGTAAAGGAACTCCCAAGAGCTTAATAGGAAGGTGCAATATTGCAATTCATGATTTCTGCACAATCATACTAGCTCTACTCGGCAGATTCACTGCAGTAATTGCATCATTTGCATTTTGTTTTTAAATGGGTGCTCCCGTGGGTTTGATACCTTGACCTCCATCATATAGAGGGGAGGTGCTAGCTAACCAATCAAAGCTTGGTTTGTATAACATCATTTGCATAGTTAATCCTCAGCCTTGAAACATCTCCATACATCTGAACATCACTTTAAAGCCCTTTATGTTCTAGCTGCTTTCATCATAGTAATAAGGTAAAATCTTCATATTTTAGGTGAGAAATACTTGGACCTGATCTCCGTATCTTTTGATCTCCATCCACCTGGTCACTTGTCCTGGAATAAAGATCTAACCAGAACGTTCACCTGTGCCAGATTAAACAGGTGAAGGAAGTTCACTGTATATCGTTCTGAAGATCTAGTTTGACTTGAATTACACATCTAACTTTGTCATTGAATTTATAGCTTCGGTGGCCTTCCTCTGCATATGTGATTGATGCTTCATTAACAAGTCTTTCATTCTTTTACCTTTCTTTTCACCTCTGCAGATATGTTGTCATGTGTCCTTCTGGTGCATCCATTTAATTGTGCAGTCTAACATTCTGGAAAGTCTATCATTTTGGTTCTCTGTTTCTTCTATATCTCATTTATTTCCATTCTGCTCTTACTATTTATGTGCATCAAAGTTTTGGGCTTGCCATATTCTATTAGTGAAGTTACACAATAATTCATCACCATCTATTCTTTTAGATGTCCAGATGAGAGAATCTCTGAATATTTTTCGCTCTGTGAGAAAACATATACCTTGTTAATTGCTGACAATTTATGTATTTCAGATCCATATGTGTTAACACTAACATATTCCTGCAAGATGCACCTCTGATCTTGTGAATTTATGTAATTTTCTTGTTATTATTACAAATATAAGTTTAAGGCATATCAGTTTTTGTGTACTTGGATGAAGTAAAGCACTCAGCCAAGGGATATCATAAATTTTATGATATCCTTTAAGCATGAATATTTACAGAGTTGTTAGGATGGAATGAGGTTGACAATTCTTAAGACAATATATGGATCTGGTCACTAAATACTTATTAGACGCAATCTTAAAAATCTTTTCTTAATTTGAAATGTCTTAGGCCGCTGCCTACGGTTTCTGTTAAAAAAAGAAAGAAAAAGGAAATGTAGTTTGTGTTGTAACTCTTGGTCTCTCGCCCTATTCAGTTGTTGAGATGTTGACATTTTGTTTTCTCCTTGTAGGTCTTGGAGAGCAAGGGAAATTCCTCTTGGCAGCTCGAAGGTATAGGCGTGGTCCTCACACTGAATATATTATTTCTCTTAACGCTGATGACCTATCCCAAGGGAGCAACACCTATGTAGGAAAGTTGAGGTGAGTTTCTTTTCGTAGTTATTTGCTCGCATCCTTATAATCCAATTTATAAATAGGGTTAAATGCATATAACCACCTAAAAGTTAGCATATATCCATATAACCCTCTCATTTCATCAAATATCCATATAACCCTTTGATTTGTTGTGTAATATGAATTTAGTCCCCTGCTGTTACCCTAATTAACCATTGTTGTGGTTAAGTTAACCTGAGTTGTGAAAAAGTCCATATTACCCTCACTCAGAATGTAAACCTAAACCTAAAATCCCCAAATTGCCTCTCTCACTCATAATCTAAACCCTAAACATCTCCGCCTCTCCCAACATCGCTGCTTGCCTCTCCCAAACATCGCCGCCTTCTCAAACGGCGCCGGCTTTCCTTCTCAAACATCTCCCCTCCGACATAATCACTTAGAGGCTTCAAAAGTAGATGCAGGGGAAAGAAGAAGATCTAATGAGATTTATATAAATCGGGGGAAAGAAGAAGAAATTGAATGATATTTATATAAACAACCATGGGAAACGGTTAGAAAAATGACCGTTGGTGAAGAAGAAATAATCAAGTGGGTCCTTTTGCATTTTTTTGTACAAAATAGGGGGTTCTATGAATATATGAAATCAGAAAGTGGGTCCTTTTCAAATTTTTGAACAAATCAAGGGGTTATATGAATATTTGAATTAACTTCTGGTAAAAATAGGCTCAAGAAGGGTATTTTGGTCATATGTTTGGGTCTTTTTGAATTTATCGAACAAATAAGGGGGTTATATGAATACGTGAATTAACAGCCAATGGAATATTCCTGAAATATTCTTTTTTATATGGAACGTTAACCAAGGGGGCTAAATGCTTAACCATGTCAACACAGGGGGTTACATGGATATTCAAAGAAATGAGGGGGTTATATGGATATACGCTAACTTTCATGGGGTTATATGCATTTAACTCTTATAAGTAAACTGTATATTGCATAGGAACAAAGTTTTTGTTAATATCTCTAAACTCAATGGATTGTGTTATATGCAATGTAATCCAAATGTTATAAATTTTCTATCATTTAAAAAATGGGTTTTTTTATTTTTAAGTCCACACAAACCATTATATTTAGTGATCGATCCCTCACTTTTTCGTATTTGGGTTTTAGTCCCCAGATTTAAAGGATAATTCCATTTTAGTAGACTAAAAAGAAAACTAAATAATTTACGGATGAATCTCTCTCAGGGACTAAAAAAGAATTATCCTTTAAATATGGGGACTAAAACTTAAATACGAAGAAGTGAATGATGGATTACTAAATATGATGCTTTGTGGGGACTTAAAAATGAAAAACCCTTAAAAAATTTATTATGTATAACAAAATTATATTTGATCTCAAGATGAAACAGGTACACAAGGTTAGTTAGGTCTTGATATCTCTAAAATATTTTTTTTTGTTAATATCCTTTTATGTACATTTTTTTTAAAATTCAAGTAGTACAGATGATGAATGGATTAATAAGAAATGAAGGAATTCTTTAAAAAAAATCAATTTTATGTGCGTGTACTTTTTAATGGCTGCACTACACTTTAGGGCATTGTGCCTCAAATTTTTTTATAGAGTATATGCGGTTTCATATTTTTATTAATAAAAAAATATATGATGATTATTTTCAAACAATAGATAACAAGATAAATATGTAGATCTGATTAATAATTTATAACAAAGGTCTTTGATTACGAAGTAGAGAATTGAGCAATAAAAGTAAGTCTACATTAGCTTTTTAGGTACAAACTATAAAGTTAAGCAAAGATATAGACCTATGAAAAAAGATATGCTCACCAACTGATGTGGAGGTTTGCTAAAGAATAACATCGTCAAATGAGAATATCAAATATATAGTTGGTAATGGACAAGGAAATGAATCTATCTGAGATGTTTAGAAATATGGATAGTAAAAAAAAAATAGAGGGCCAAAGCTTCCTAAGTTATAGAGCTTTCAAAATAACCCGAACATTCAAGAGAAAGCATAAAACTATCCAAACAGTATCTTTCAATAAAATAATGGTACCCCAAAGTTTATAAAACTTGTTTGGTCGCATATCCACATACAAACTGCATATACGGGTATAGCCTGCATATTGGGGTGTTTGGCTTTATGCGGTTTGGTCTTTGGACCAATCACATATGTAGCCGCATATACTCCCGCATAGGCCACATATCTGAACTGTGGAAAGAACATAGTAGGCTGATGCCCTCCCATTACTAAGAGAGAAAGAGCCCAAATGGGAGTATAAAATACAAAACAAATAACAAAGGCATGATTTCCCGATATAGAAGAGGATTCTATACTCGGAGCAATAACCAAAAACACACATAACTAGCCCTGAACATCCAGGCCCCTCGAGGACATGATACAAAACCCGCCCCCACACAATAACGACCCTAATATGAGACAAAATGAATGATTGATTCCCAAATGTTATTTATAAATGGAGTGCTACCACTGGGACTAAGATCTGAGAGACCTTCGCATGCAGAATCTTATTTCCAGGGGTCTTCATCCTTTTTCTCGCCAACCAAACTCCTCCAAAGAGGAAAAGGAAACACTAATCCCTGTGGAGGAACCCAATCGACTCCAAGTTTCCCTCGCAAAAGGACATCAGATGAAGAGGTGCTCCATTGTCTCCTCCAATCTACACAATACGTCTCCTCCAATCTATACAACACGCAAGATCTGTCCAAGTCCGGTGCCCAACGAGTAATATGACACCAAGTGAGGACTTTGCGAAGGTGAAGGATCCAAAAGAAAGCCTTAACTTCAATGGAATCTTGCACCCTCACGCTTCCTTGTGCTTGTGCGCCATGTCATCAATGAATGGTTTATCCTGCCGCACTCAAATGTTGCAACTCTTGACCAAAAAGCCTTTCGATGGCTTTGGCTTCCACACAATCTGATCCCCTCTCGAAGCATCCAGCTTCATCGCATGGAGTTCTTCCAGAAGGGCCAAGTACCCCTCTACCTCTTCATCATTGATGTTCCTCCGCACCCGCACCTCCCAGTACCGTCTCCCCTCGCCTCGTCCAAAACTGACACACCCTCCCATCACGCACATTGGGAAACACATAAATGAGGAACCACTGAGCCAAACATCCTGCCAAAATCTGATTCGCTCACCCGAACCAAGTGTCCTGCCAAAAACTCACCCATAGCATATATAATGCCTTTCCATCATCCCGAAATACCAACTAGATATTAACAAAGGATCCCTGCATACATATCTTTCCCTCGCCAACCTACCCAAGAGAAGATTAGGATCATCCAGCTATCTCCATAACCATTTCGAGAGAAGCGCTCCATTCATGTCCTCAAGATTCAAAACTCCTGCAGCACCCTCGTTTTTGCAACTATAAACCACCTCCCACTTTACCAAATACACCTTACTTCTGTCCTCCTTTGCCCTAGGCCCCTAATCCCATCCAATCTCTTCAAAACCCCTTTCGAGACATAGAAGATAGAGAAGAAATAGACGGGAAGATTTGACAAACCGACTGAAGGGAGGTTAGTCTCCCTCCAAAGCTCAATAATATACTCTTCCAACCCTCCAACCTTTTCTTGAACCTACTATTAATTGGCATCCATTCATCTTTTGGCATTTCCCCTAGCAAAGAGGGGGGCCCAAATGGGGAACAGAGAAGCTCTGCACCTCACAAGCCAGAATCACAGCCATATCGCGCAAGAGACCCTCCTCTACATTGATCCCTGCTAAAGAGCTCTTCCGGAAATTAATTCGAAGGCCTGACACAAGCTCAAAGCGCCTGCAGACAAAATTGACCTCTCTGACTGAGGCCTCATCCACATCACACAGGATTATCGTATCATCCGCATACTGAACATAAGAAATAGAAGAACTTCCTGACTAGCATTGTAAACCCATCACCCAACCATCGACTTCTACGGTCTACATCGTTTTGCCAAATGCATTTGTAACAATGACAAAAAAAAGAAGGGAGAGGGGATCACCTCGTCGAAGATTTTTGTTAGTAGAAAACACCACAGGGGCTGCCATTAACCAGGACCGATGCTTTGCGGTCAAAACCATGCGAATCCAATTCGGCTCAAATCCATGGCACCCCAGCAAATGGAAGAGGAAGTCCCACCTACAACATTATCTTGCGCCTCTGCAAATTCAATCTTGATCACGAAACCTTGCCTCTTGTCGTGATGCACTGCAGAAATGCAGTCGTGAACTATCATAAAGCCATCATGTAAGAGTCGGGCCCGTGATGAAAGCTGTTTGCGCTTCGCCCACCATGAAAACCAATCACTTCCTTGATCCTATTTGCAAGAACCTTAGAAATCATCTTGTAGCAACCATTACAAGACTTATCAGCCTATAGTCACAATCTCCAAGGTGCCCTCCTTTTTGGGGATTAGCACGGGGAAAGTGGCATTAATGCTACCAATTCCCCAAGATGACCGATAAAACTCGTCAAACACCTCCATCACATCATCCCTCACACACCACAAAACTCCTGGAAAAAGTGTAGACCAAAGTCATTGAGACCGGGCGCTTTGTTATCCTCCGTCCCAAAGACTGTGGCTTTAACCTCCTCCGCACTCCTTGCCGCTTCCAATTTCTGAACGTACTGATCTGGGATCTGCCCGAGCTCTTCATAAAACCATAAAGGGCTCCAAGCCTGCCTTCTTTTGAATGCATCTGAATAATGTGCAAACAAAGTCTCATGGATACTCTTTTCCCTCTCCAACAGATGCCCATCCACCAGAAGCCTAACACTTTTGTTGCATCTTCTTCGTTGATTTGCCATCTCGTGGAAGAACTTGGAGTTTTGATCACCCTCTTTCAGCACACCGCTCTCGATCTCTGTTTCCACTCGGCCGTCTCCATCTGCATGAAACTCAACCACTCCTCTTTTTAAGTTATTCCAAACTTGCTGTCTTCCTCAATGAGTGAATCGACCTCCTCCCAACTGTCGAAAATGCGCATCTGCTCCAACAGCCCTCTCTTCCTGTCCCTTCTTCTCCAAGACTCCTCTCTATGCCAGGACTCTAGCACAAGCTTCAGGCTTTTCAGCTTAAATGCAACCCTTCGCCCCTCTCAACCCTGGCACAACCCCATGAACCTTCCACAACTCCTCTAAAATCCTGGCAGTGAAACCACCAAGTCTCGAACCTAAAACACCTTTATCCTCTCTTGAGCGCCCTCCGGTAAGACCAATGGAGAGTGGTCAGAACAGAGCCTCCGCAAGCCGTGAATCACACACAAGGTGAACTTCTCCTCCCAGTCTGAGTCCACCAAAGCCCTGTCCAATTGTGCCAGGGAAGGAACATACTGAAGGCTGCTCTGAGCCCGAACATGATAACTCAGCCAGACATGCTAACTTGAAATCCCTAGCCAGGTTGGGCTTCCGAGTCACCAACCCAGGGTGAACCCCATCTCCAGCCTTAGGACCACGCCAGCCACTAGGCACTAGCAACCCCCAACACGCTTCCGCCCCCCTCCCTACCAGCACCAGCCTCCGGAGCACCTCAGCATGGGACGTCATGGACCCAACACTCATCTTCTCCACCTTCACTTCAACTCTCCAACTGTCCAAACCAACTGTCACCACCAACGGCACAACATCCCGGACATTGACCCAAATGCCTTCCTTCACTACTAGAACCTCCTCTCCTTCCAACACCTTCTGAGAAAGATCCACCAAGTGCCCAAACACACCAACCACCTTCCTGATAATCAGAGTTACTGCACAACAGTGGAATCCCCTTGAGGAGCATCTCCACCTTCATACCGCCTCTATTGAAACCGCCCACACCACAATCGTAGGGCAGGAAAAGAACTTGCCTGAAAGGAGAAGGGGCCGCTCCTCCACCAACAAGGAGTCCCTAACCTCCAGAGACAGCGGCATCTGCAGGAAAGCCATTCTAGGCCCCAAAGCCCAACCTGCCGCTCCGGATGCCCCATTCCATTTCCGCCTAATGACTCCCACAACCTCCAGCCATACTACCTCTCCATTCCCACGCCATGACAAAAGGAGATATGATTGAAAATCTCTTCTCTATGCGCCAAAGTCGGAGACTATTCAATCGCCACGTCCACATTCCAAACAACCTTGCAGTCCACCTACACCTGGGCCATGACCGTGGGAGGCGGGAGGTTCACCCTATCACTTGACCATACCTTCTTCTAGTGTACCCACCCAAGGCATCTGAAACAGATAACACCGCTCAATTTGAACCCTTACCACCACCAGGCCAGCCACCCCCCACCCCTCCACTTCCTTTGCCTGCCAACCATTGTCCGCCACCCATCACCACCAGACGACCCTAACCTGCCCTCCATGCCCCGGTTTGAATCAGGGCGACCTCCAAACCCCTGCAATGACCACCCGCTCCCCGTCTGATAGACACTTCCCCGTTTGTTCTGCTCACTCCGCTCATTTAAGAAATTTTTAGTTCTGTCACATATATATTGATAAATTTGTATGCAGAGGATCTTGGAGCCTTTATTTAATCTTGTAATCCCACAATCAATTAGAAATACTGCTGCAGGGGTGTAGGAAATAACTAGCAGTCTGCAGTTGCAAGACACAGAAATATTCAGCATAAAGAGACTTTCTGGAAACCTTAATGCATAATACTGGCTAACTACTTCCATGAATAAGGAATAAAGGATCTATAGTACTGGAGCACGATGCCCTCACAATTTTCCTGTATTTAAATAAGATTTTCCTATTGATTGGCCTGAGGGGAAAGATATCCTCATCGATTTTTCAGTTGTGCTTAAACAAACGGCTCAGCTATTAGGAGATAGTAATGGCTATTCCATTACACAGCTTCTGAAATTTCCTATGGATTTAGAAAGAAAATTTTTTTGTTTGAATATATATATATATATATATATTTATATTTTAAAAAAATAAGCTCTTTAAGTCTAAAAGTGAGTCGGGTTAATAAAAAACAATTAATTTAAAACAAAAGAAAAGGGGGAAAAAAAGATCTACAACTACAATCTACAATCTAGAACTACAATTGTAATTTTAATTTAAAAATGTACAATCTACAACTCTACTTTGTGCAGGTCGGATTTCTTGGGTACAAATTTCACGATCTATGACAGTCAGCCACCCTTTGAGGGTGCGAAGGCTTCAAGCAGCCGAGCAAGCCGCCGCTTTGCCAGTAAGCAAATCAGCCCCCAGGTTCCAGCAGGAAACTTTGAAGTGGGCCATATTGCCTACAAATTCAACCTATTGAAGTCCAGAGGACCTCGAAGAATGGTATGCACGTTACAGTGCCCATCTTCAACTACAAAAAAGGGAGATGAGGAGGCCGCTGCCACTGCCATTAAAGAACCCCACCCCCACAAAGGCTCTGACTTAGGGTCCTCGCTGATGGTGTTGGGCAACAAAGCCCCGAGGTGGCACGAGCACTTGCAGTGCTGGTGTTTGAATTTCCATGGCCGGGTGACTGTTGCCTCTGTGAAGAACTTCCAGTTGGTGGGTTCGGTGGATCCAAGTCGACCAGATGGGGTGGGGGATGATGAGACGGTGCTGCTGCAGTTTGGGAAGGTCGGTGATGACCTGTTCACCATGGATTACAGGCAGCCTCTGTCTGCCTTCCAGGCATTTGCGATCTGCCTCACCAGCTTCGGGACAAAATTCGCTTGTGAGTGACTATTACTATTACTGGGGTGGGTTTGTTTTTCCTGATATTTACGTGGGAGATAAGACTCGATCATCTATTGTTTGTGGTGATGTGTTTTGTGTTTACTGCTTGTGTGTTTGTTTCCATCTCTTCGGGGATGGGCTATCTTGTATATGTTTTTTTAATGTATTTTAAAAACGTTGTATCATATCTTTCAATGCTTGAACATTTGTTTTATGCAATGAAATAGCTGCATTAGTATATTAATCACCTAACAACATGAATACTTCTCTGTCAAAAAAATTCTAAATTTATTTTTAAATTCATTGATAAAATCTATGGTTAAATGGTACATAATTATCTAAATTAATTATTTAAATAAAATAATAATAAATTCATAACAATCCTATTTTCAAATTGCATCAGTTTTCTCATATTTGCAAGACAAATTTGTTGAATTAGTGCATCCAAAATGTGCATCAATGGTAGTTTGTAAAATGTTCTCAAACGATGCTTTTTTTTTTCTAATAAGATTGAACTGCAGGGAAAAGTAAAACATGTTAAGGAAATTGAATAACATAGCATTTGGTATGTTCAGCTTTTTTTATTCTTTTTCTTATGCTTTACATATTTTTCTTTTTGAGAAGATTCTTTAGGATACAACGCTCTAATTCTAATATGAGGGAAAACATTTCTTATTCTAACAAAATAATTCTTCGCTTCACATAGGAGGACGGGCTGTATTTTAGGATCATCTTCTCGTGAAAAAAGGTAGAAATGAAAACTATTATTTCACAATTATTTAAATAAATTATGAAAACTATTATTTCACAATTATTTAAATAAATTTTTAAGGAAAGAAAGCTTGAACATGTTGCGTAAATCGAGCAATATATGCTTTGATTTAAGCCTGTCAAATATCCGAAAAAAATTCGAATCCGATCCGAATATGTATCTGAAAAATCAGAATTATCCGATATTCGAAGATTCAGAGTACGGATATAGATATTGGTCTATCCGATTCGAAAAATATCTGTATCTGACATACACTATAAAAATACATATATTTGTATTATATATTGTCCATATTGTCATCTTGTATTATTAATCATAATAATAATATACTATAATTGATAAATTTTCAGTGTATGATATCTGAAAGAGATAATAAGCCCTAAAATATTGATTTAAATATTGATATTTCTCTAAAATATTATTTGATTATCCAAAATAATGTCAATATTCAAACATGTAAATTATCCGAAAAATATCCATATCCGATCTGTATCCGAAGGGATCCGAATCCAAAAATTAATATCCATATCCGAATCCGAAAGTTAGGATATGGATATTAGCATATTCGATCCATATCCATCCGATTGACAGACTTACTTTGATTGGTTGTGAAGGATGATGATGAGTGTGAAGACCTTTACAAAAAAACAAATTTATTTCTTCAGTCCAATGCTTTATCCCCCTAATATTGGTGGACTACGTACACATTTAGACTCCATGGACGAATTTATATGGACGATTTTTTTTTTCTTTTTTGAAAAAATGTAGACTATTTTATAGCATAAAGGAGTTAAAATTTGGTTCTGAAGCACAAATAAGATAAGCAAGGGGAAAAACTGGGAGATAACAAGAGATTTGCGATTACGCACCGGAGCAAAAGAATATGAAAAGGAAGAGAAACAAAACAAAAGAAGGGGTTATATGGGCGAATGTTGTTCATCAATTCTTATAGGAGATGATAAAGATTGCACCCATGAAGCTAAAAGAACATTCTACAGGCAGAAGATGTATAATTGGATATCACATTGCATTGGATATAAATTGCTAGCTTTTTTAAATTGAAAAAAAAATTCATATAACCATCGCAAACTACCTAATATCCTTATAAACCACCCCCTCCCTCTTAAATCCAAATAGTCTTAAACTTCTTTTGATATATGAGGACAATATGTCATATCTTTTAATTAAAAGTTTAACTCAAGAGACTATTTGGATTTTCATAGGTGTTTACAGGGTCATATGAACTTTAAGAAAAATCAGGGGGTTATATGGATATTTGAGTTAAATGGATTTTTTTCCTTTTAAATTAGGTAGGACATTTGTTATATTTTAAAGTGCGGTGTATGAACTATGAAGGTCAAGATAATTGATCCAACCTCTAATTTTGATAGATAGAATCCCGTGTAAGTAAATAGTGATAATGATTATACAGCAAGAAAAGACATGTTATGTGAGTTAACAAACGGGAGAATGATTATTTAAAATTTGAGCCCGAACATCATTTATGGAATTGATTTTGATTTTGTAATAAAGTTTTCAAGAGCAGCTGTATTGTTTTTTTTTTTTTTTTGTTTCAAGCTGTATTGTTATTTGATGTTATATCTCATACGTATGTCATTTCCCATATATATATTTTCCTTCCAAGGTGCTTTTCATGAAGACCTTGTCACATGGTCTTCAGTCTGTCAAAGAAGGAGGTTCGGGGAGCTTGGGATCCTAGATTTGGAGATGCTAAACAAGGCTCTTCTTTCCAAATGGCTCTGCCGTTGGGATGTTAATAGTGATGTTGCTCAGCGGCGGCTCCTTTCCGAGCACTACGGGCGTCGCAGCGTGGGGCGCATGCACTTCCCATGGCTGTCACGGCGCATGTCGCAAATGGCTAAGGGCATGTTCAGACTGACACAGGAGTTCGGGAATTCGGTGAGGTGGACGGTCGGGGACGGTCTGTCCATGCGGTTTTGGGAGGATGTATGGTGCGGCAAGTCTTCGCTGCGGGCTAGATTCCCTTTGGCCTATCAAGCTACCGCCCGAAAGGAGGGTCTCGTGCACAGCTTTTGGGCTTCATCCGTGGGGAGTTGGGAGCTGTCTAGTGGAAGGAACGCGACGGCGGATCAAATAGCATAGCTTCAGAGTATGTTGGCTACGCTTCAAGACTCCACCCTCCAACCTGTGTGCTCAAGCTTGTTGCCCCTGCTGCAATTTGGGCGATATGGCTGAACCGCAACAAAAGAATCTTCACTGGACAGAGGTTCTATGTGGAAAACGTTTGGGAAGACTTCTTGGCGTTCATCGCTAACTGGGGATGCTCTCTGGTGGGTGCCCGAGGAATTCGGTTCGCAAACGGAGGGTTACATATTGAACCCGGATAGTTGTTTGCTTGGATAGATTGGTCCGTAGAGCAACCCGAACTGGTGAGCTCCATAGCTCTCTTTTGTGGGCTGTTCAGTATGTGTGTTTATTTTATCTTCTTTTATATATGGAACTTCAATTCTTTTACACTTCTTGTGTGAGTAATCAGTTCCTATATCTATTCCCCCCCTCCCTGTTTTGAGGCAGGATTCAGATTGTGTAACCTCTTATGAAAGTTATATAACATATCTTTTCCTCAAAAAAAAAGACTCCACCCTCCAGGCCGGGAGCAGGGAACGTTGGTCGTGGACACTAGATTCTCAGTCCGTGGCGCCTATGATTGGTGAGCTTGGTCAACTCCCCAAGTTCCAGCGATTCACGATAAGGCCAAGATGTTATGGAAGCTCCGAATACCCCTAAAGGTGAAGATATTCTTGTGGCTTGCTTTATAGGAACGCCTACTCACTAAGGCGTTTCGTGCTCGATGGCGTCCAAACGAGCCGGTGACATGTGTGCTTTGCAACGCAGAGGAAGAAACCACGGCACACCTTCTATGTGTGTACAGTTTTGCACTGACGTCTGTGGGAATTACTAGCAAGCAACGTGGGTATAAACATCTCGTCACTACGGTGGAGGGCATGTGGGATGCAGGGAAGCATTTGCGTGCCCAAGCAGATGGGGGGCACACGCATTGGTGGCAGCGGCAGTTCCAGCAATGGTTTGGACCATTTGGAGGACCCGCAACGCGGTGATCTTCCGGAGTCAACTGGCTTATGTTGAAAATGTGTGGGCGGAGATCGGCGGACTCCTTAAGACGTGGGGTTGCAGGCTCGCAGGCGCAAGGAATGTTGGTTTTCAGGGGGTTAGCTTCATCTTGGGACATAAGGCCCTTCTTAGCATTGTGGAAGGGCAGATAGCTCTTCTTCCCCTCCCTAGGAATCTATCCCACCCCTTCCCCCATTCTACTCTATGTTTTTCTCTTTTGTAACTTTATAACCATGTACTTGTGTTTTACTGTTTCTTCGGACTTGTACTACGACACTTTCGTTAATGAAATCGCAGTAGAACGTCTACCTTTCGTAAAAAAAAAGACTTCAGGTTTTGTAACTATTATCATATATGTTATATAGTCTATCTTTCACCAAAAAAAAAAATATATTTTTTATTAGGGTGCGATGCCTTAAATCATTCTGACCGTCTTTAGGCAAAATACATACTTCCTTTTATCTAGTACATACTAGGTTAGACCAACATTTACTTGTTAGTAAAATATTAAGTGTATTCAATTTATTAAGTGTATACTGCATTGATGAATATATTTCATTAGACAAGTACAAATTTTCATCATGGATGATTGTTTTGGAATTGATATTGTTTTTAAGAATGTGTGGGACATTTATTTCAATTAAAATCAGAACAGTGTCCGATATAAAGTATATTGTCATTTGATGTAATATCTCACGTGTATGCCATTATCTTGGACAGTAAATAACCAATAAAAAAATAAATAAATTGGACGGTAAATTGACCGGCAAACCTTCAAAGATGGAATTTGAAGGGACAATTTTAAAGGACAAAATTCGATAGTATAAATTCTTTTAATTCCTTTTTCTTTTTTACTTCAACATTCTTTTCAAGCTTTCAACCTAAAACTTTTTTTACAATTCAACTTTAAAAGTGACTACAGGGGAAGAAACCCCCGGCTAGATAAACTTTAATCATTTTTTTATGACATCATTCAATAAATTTAATTTGAAAACCAAAGATCACAAAATAAAGCTAATTTCCAATATGCCCACGTTCTTATGACTGAGCACCACAATTCGCTTCGCGAGTTGGTTGGTGTGCATCCTCCCATTGTTGGAGGTTCAATCTCTGTTGTTAACAGTGTGGAATAAGAAAAATGTTAGCCCCTTGTGGGCTGTCTGTGGGCCTTGGGCCCAGTTTGTTAACTAACCTCCCCTCTTGGGCCTCTCTACATAAAAAAATAGGATAATGCATTTCCTCCTCAATTCCACTCTACATGTGTTTCAAATTTTTTTAAAATAGTATATATCATCTCTAATGAAGTACATATTTTTATAAAAATGAAGCATACACTTCAATGAATTGTATGGATGCATTTATAAAAAACGTAAATAAAAAAAAAAATTCAAAGCATGTCTTATTAACGTGAGCATATGCGTCGATAGAAATCTATCGACACATATAAGGCTGGAATTGGAGCTAGAAATGGATCTGAGTGTAACAAAGCCCAAAAAAAAAACAGTTCTGTCTGAATTTCTAGAAAACATTCAGCATCCACTGCCAACCAACCTACCCTGTATTAAAGCAGGTGTACAGACTACACTGTCCAAGTAACAGCATCAGTCAAGGACACAAAACATAACAATCCACATGACCCACTGATAAGGCTTTCACAAGATTGCGCATACTTAAAAACAGAGCCAAACCTAGAGATATCACCACATTTTTAACATAGTAAAAACCAAACAGTTCACCCACACATTACTGACTTCCTTCTTCCGAAACTTGAAATGTTCAGAGCTTTATTTCCGGCTTCGCAGTTTGACACCCAGAGCCCTCTCCAATTTGGATATGATCTGTTGATTTGGTATCGCCTTTCCGGACTCATACTCCTGGATCACTTGGGGTTTCTCATTAATCATCTGAAAAGCAGATACACATCATCAAACAAAGATATATTTAAGGCTTGACTGGCTTAAAAAGTAAAAAAGGAGAAGAAAAAAATTCGCCTGTGCGAGTTGGCTTTGTGTGAGTTTCTTATCCATTCGAGCTTGCATGATGCATTTCTTCAGTTCCAATGGTACCCGATCATCTATGAATAAACATGTTCCAGATGTCAGCTAAACCTAAATATTTCAATGCAAAATCATAACCTAACCCTGACTGACTGCAAAAGAATTCACTGGCTAGTATACAAAAGAAAACAAATAAGCAATGCACAGATGTCGAAAAAAAATAAACCAGACTACATTTAATCAAATATATGCATATGTATGTCTTAGACAGGTTTCACCAAAACAAATATAAAGATAAATCTGACTCACTTGGGTGGCTAACAATGGAGAGTAATAATTTTTTTTTTCTTGAAGAAAGGTACGCCGTTGCCCTCGAATTTTATAATTTAGAGAGAAAGCCCAAAAGGTAAAACAAGTACAAACCCTTTCGGTCCAACCAAAGTAGCAGCAGCACTACATTTGATGTAACCGAAAAAGCCCTCAATCCCCAAAGGAACTACATCCCAATCATAAAACTCCCACCCACGATGTTAATCGAACTAGCCCCCGCGCAGAAACGACCCCAATCCACAACACAGTGCACCGCATACTCCCAAATGTTTTCGACATAAGGAATACTTCCTCTAAAAATAGAATGGTTTCTAGTCAACCAGATAGACCAGATGACCGCTGGTATATAGGATTGAAAAACCTTCGCCCGGACGCTCCTATCTACCACCACCTCATCTCTATCATATGTCAATCTGAATAGCCTAGGAAAAGCTGATTGGACAGATATGTCCATCAACCACTTATCTTGCCAGAACCTCACTTCAGCATTGCCACACTACAATGATGGCCAAGGGGAAAGAATATCTGATTGGCCCACAACACCTTTCCAAATATTGATCAAGTTGTAATCGGTGCTGATCTCTATGGTATTTTCTAATTATAAGTCTTCTAAATGAAACCCCTTATTGGCTTTCCCACAACTATTTACATAATGGGGACTCATTCATATGATCCGGGTCCAACACCCCAGCTTATATCCTTGTTTCTATGAACCTTATCCTATATCACTTCACCTAATATTATTTTTTTGATCCTCCTCAGTCCAACCATCATATAAATCTCTTTCTGATATAACCAGATCTGTTGAATAACCCCTCTAGGGATATTGAATCACTTTAAATCCCATGGCCAAAGTATATTTTTTAATACCTAAAAACGAACTTTGGTTATGATTGATTTTAGGCCCTCAAACAAGTTTGTATTACTTCGATAAAGATTTTATCCAACACAACTGTTCCATAGATCCATCTGAAAGGACGAGAAAATCATCTATAAACTGAATATGAGGTATAAAAAGGACCTCTAAAACCTGTTACTCAACTTCCCTCCTCTATTTTCAAGTTTCTGCTCAAAACATTTACCACAAAGATAAATGGGAGAGAAGATAGTGGATCCCCAAATCATAGTTCAAAACCATGTGCGGACCGCATGTGCGGTGGGGTCCGCACATGGCATATGTGGCCGCATGTACCGAACATGCGGTCGCACACAGGGTAAGGCAACCGTTTGAACCCCCGTTCGAACCTCCGTTCGAACCCCGTTCGAACTGAATTCGAATTGCGTTCGAACGGCTTTCGAACGGTATGTTGCCATTCGAATTACCATTCGAACGGCAATCCAAACCCAGAGGTAGAGTTTATCGTTCAAAGTCCGTTCGAACGGAACTTCGAACGCCCTCTTACCGTTCGAAGTCCGTTCGAACAGAATTCGAATGGTAAGAGACCGTTCGAATTCAGTTCGAACAGAATTCGAACGTGCGCCACATATTGGGTATAATGTGCGCCCGGTGGCACATCAGCATGTGCGGCCGCATTTCAAACTATGCCCCTAATCTTAGATTTCTTTGCATATGGAAGAAGCGCACCAAATTCCCATTACTAGAATTTATATTTTTGCAGTGGAGAAAAATTCTCTAAGCATTCAGATCCATCTTACTACGAAGCCATATTTAAATAACATGTTGCAAAGGAAGACCCAATTAACTTTCATACATCAACACAAACTCCAGTATACATGACACACCCTTATTTTTATTTGAAACTGGCAGTAATACGTTCCTGAGCAACCAGGAAACCATCAACCCTAGATCTACCTTCAATGAAGATCATCTAATTTTCCTCCAAAAGGAGACCAAACACCTCTCAAAGTCTATTGGCAAGCACCTTGGCAATCACCTCGTGGATATCACTCCTCAATCTTCCTCAACCCTTTCTGTCTTTGGGATCAACACCACAAACTTTGCATTGAAACAACCTAAACCCTGGTTCTCCCCAAAAAGAATTCTACAAACATGCCCATTGAATTATCTTTTACCATGGGGTATAATTCTTGGTAAAAACTGTAGGAAACATATAGTCTAGGAACTTCTCCATATCTATGCCAAAGATTGACACAATCACCTCCTCCACATGGGGGATTCTATGTCACCACCTCCTCCATATTGGAGTCATTATATAGGCCTGTTGGCGTTGTAGTCGGCCAACCACAATCACGGCAGCCTCCATAGTTAACTATGAGAGAGGCTCATATTGGACAAGCTCCTCCCAACGAGTCTGAACAAATCCAAAATAATTCATTACAGATTGAGTACCTTGGGTGGCTTGGGAAATATCCTCATACAACTCATAGATCCGTGAGTTATTCCTGGCATGACCATATTATATATCCAAGTCTCCATGGAGTAGAAGAGCCAACCTAAAATTGTACAATTATTAATCTCCCACTAAATGAAGGTCGCATGTGTCTACCGGCTTTTTAATGGTGCAAAGAAGGAGGCATGACATGCCTCAACTACCCAAATTTAATTGAACAGGACGGATAATTGCATCCATCAAAGAGCACATTGGTAATTTGTTGAGCATGAGAATTGTGCCCTAATGGTACGGTGGTGTCCTTGGTCTCCACAACCAATGGAGGGGTGGTGTCCTTGGTCTCCATTGTAAAACCTCAAATCAAATCTCAACCCGAGAGATGAAAAAAATAATGGTGATCACCATGACCCGTGATGAATCAAGAGAAAAAAAAAGTGAAACCTTAGGGTTTATTTACGGCTCTGATACCAAGAAGAAATAAATAGAATAATGTTATATTCAACAGGCCGAAATGTCTCTTATATAGATACAAGATGTACAAAACCCTAAAAATAAAAAAGGTCGAAAGGTCTTCCGTTCTGGGGAGGCCTGCGACCGTTGGGGGGTGCCCCCCAACCCCCCCAGGCCTCTGGGATAAGCCCAACAGGCCTATATAATGACTCCAATACTCCACAACGGAGCTTCTAAGATAGAGACAATTATCCAAAACGCTATTCAAAATTTCATCAAACCAATTTGGTCCCCATCTTCTATCATTCTTCAACACTTTAAAATGCATCCAAATGCAATTTCAACTTAAATTTGAATGACTTTACACTGGACAAACTCATGTTAAGATCCCCTTCAGTAACCATAATACCCCTTGACACTGGTCAGATCCCCCCACTCTCGAAATCTTAATCTCTACTCTACACTGAGTTATTGCTTCCTTGTTATCCTCATCTAGTATTTTCTTCCTTCATTTTTCATGATCTACTCTTTTCCCTTCTTAATAACTTAGAACTTCAACCTTTTGATTTGAACAACCACCCTCACCCCAAATCATCACCCACTTTCTAATTCCATGAAGCATAACCAACTATCTGAAACTCTTAGTCTTCAATTACCTGGTTTATAATTTGAAATGTTGAGGTTGGGGGACTTCTCCTATCCCTTTCAATAGAAGAGAGCTAATGAGAGAGTGGTCCGAGCAGGTCCTAAAATCCATGAGAGTTGACAGAGGAGAATTTTACCCTACTCCAAATCAGCTAAATTTCTTTCAATTCCCGATAGGTCAAACATTTTCATCTAATTAATTTAGTTGAAGAATTGATTGCCTACGTCAATGAAATCCAATAAAAAAAATTACTCATACCCTCAGAAATGTGTTCTACCAGGGAGTTTCTGTTACCAATGAACCGAGTGGTGTTGAGATCTCCTGTCACATACTCGGGGTACTTTCCCTTTTTAATTCACTTGACTGACAGCTTGAGTTAAGGTCTTTCAATCATATTGAAATGGAAAAGACCCCTATTCTTTATACTTTGACCATCCAAGTTGATTAATTCTACAAACAAACACTGCTTCATAGGGTATAGAGTTCAAAAACCACAACCTATACCCCTCAAAACTTGATTAGAGGCCACCTCCATCTAGGTCAGTCAATGGGTCAGGTTTTGATCAAATCAACGTGAACCCAAACCCGACCCGACAAGAGATTCATTGAGTTTGGGTCATGTCCAACAGATCTTGTCCACCTTTGGACCCAAGTCTAGCCCAATCCATAGATCCACCCAAAGTTGCTGATGGTTTAAAATTTTGAAGCCTCCATTTTAAAATATGCTTTTTTGAATATTTTGTTAGATTTTGCATTTATGTGGGAAAATGTAAAAAGTAGCTTGCTAGTCTAGTCGGTGCACTTACCAAGAAAAAAAGAAAAGAAATTATTCCCTGTCTGCCCTCAATCCTTACAGTGGCCATAGTAACGAAATTTGTGTACGGCAAATGTTCGGCGAGTGTTTCGTTCGGTATTGTACGTGAACATTCATGAATCATACAGGATCGATACGGGAAATGTATGGGAACAAAAAATACATATTATATAATAGAATTATTATCATATATATGTTATTTTAAATATAACAATTAACATAAAATGTAGATTATAAATAATGCATAACATTTGTGAAAACAATATAGTATATCACATAATAATAAAAACCACGAGTAAACATAAAATGTCAAAGAATCGTTATCTTAATACTCTATAAAAAAAAGCATTGAAAAATTACAAAAGTAACTATGTCAAACTCGTGTCAGGGAGAATTAATGACACAAAGGACACATGAAAGACAAAATGAATATAAAAAACTTAAAAACTAATCACATGTCACCATCAAATTCAAATTTAAACATAAAAAAAAAGCATTCTATTGTTCCTGGCTAAAAGACAACCATTCAAGACAACTTTACTTGATAAAAGAAAAGAAAAACTATGTTGCACTCTGTATTCTCTAAACCAATACGCATGAAAAGAAAAAAAAACAGAGAGATCAAAGTTTATCAAAGATGGAGAGGGTGGTGATGACTGATGAAACGAACCGTCTGTGACTCTGCAGAGTCAGAGGTTTGGCTGGAGGCAGATGTCGGATATTTGGCCGGGGAAGGTGTGCGAGTCATGCAACGACCGTGGATTTGTTTTTTTTTTTTTATATTTATGTTGAAGAAGTTGATCCGAAAAATCCGAATAGTTCGGATTTGTTGCATAATTTTTGAATGTTTGGCGGATTCGGCTGACTGACGTATATATGCCCGTTTCATACGGTAGACCCAAATCGGCGAACTTCACCGAATGAAGTTCGCCGAACTTTGTTACTATGACAGTGGCATCCCATTTGTTCCTTTCAATATTCACGGTATTTTTAGAGTCAAGAAATCATTCCATGATGACCACCAATCTCCACCTTTTTATCCCCATTGCATTAGCTGAAAAAATCTATTACCAGTAATAGAATTACATCCTTTCAATCAAGAAGAGTGGGGGGGAGATCAAGTCTCAGTATATGGGAGCTGATTGGGGTAGACCCACACCCAACCTGATTTTTTAAACAGGTCAGCTAATTTCAAGTCCACATTAGATCTCAGGTCCATAATCTCGAGTTCATATCTGTTTTATCGGGTCAGGTTTGGGTCACCTATTGACAAGCCTATTTCCATCTTTGTCTCTTGAATGCAAGATGTATATATCATTCTCCTTAATATTACATCCCTCATCGCTTCCTTCTTCCTATAGTTGTTCTTGGGATTACATGAAAAACATCTCATTCTAAAACCGATTTAGATCTTCCTTCCTCTTTGTTCTAAGCCAACTCCTAGTGAAAGTTTCGAAGCATTCCCATGTGGCAAATTGATCAATTCTCTCATGTATATCCCTCATTTGGAACCCTCTATCTCTTCACTACTTAGCTTCCGCAAGTTGGCTTGAATATTTTATTGGAATGAAAAATAATATAAATAACCCCCCCAAACCCTCTACATGAACACAATCTCATGGACAAATTATTCCAGAAACAACCCCACCTGGATCACCGTCACACAACATTAAGAAATCTAAGACAGAAGAGAGTTAAAAATATGACAAAGGAGAGGTGTAGGACTAGACAAAGCCCTAATCTTCATTGGTCGACCCCACGAAATGCGATATCCACAAAGAACATTGAGAAAGGGTCTTTCCCTTCCAATTGGCTTTCATTTCTATCTCCATGGATATCCACACAAATAGACTCTACATATCTATAATTGAAGAAGGCACCCTCTGTAATGCACTTCATCAAGTAGAAATGACCAGCACGCCATTACGAATTCTAAGAGAGAAGTGGTAAAGGTAAATATCTGACAATGGGAAGGTGTAGGATTAGACAAAGCCCTAATTAAGGGAGAGCTCAGCCTTCATCGATTGACTCATACCAGATGTGATATAGTTCCAACCACCCTCCAAACATTGAGAAAAGGTCTTTTCCCATCTAGCTCCATGGAGATAACACAAAAATAGACTCTAGAGATCAATAATTGTAGAAGGCACCCGATAAAAATGCACTTCATCAAGTAGAAATGGACACTGATTTTGCCCAAAAGAAGAAATTCTGATGAGATTTCACGTGTTTATCTTCTATGAGTTATTATGATATCTCCTACATCCATCACACAAACCAGCTTAAAGAGAGTACATGCCATCAACACCTTCCTCTAGATACACTTAATTCATTGTCCCTTCCCAGTGAAGCAAAAACACAAAATATCCCACATCCTCACCTAACTCTCATCTAATCTTTATATATAATCCTAAGCCTTGCAATCTATCTGGTAATTGATGCCCAGTTACAATCACTCATAATATTTGTATTTTAAAACATATGGGATTGCTTTAATTTGAATATATCCAGCTGATTATCTCACTCATTAAGGCAGATGATTTATAGATGTTAGCCCCAACACTCCATAAACTTCATCTCCCCCAATCCACCTCCTCATGGGGCTTTGTCAGCTCCAACACTCCATAAACTATGACTTTTCACCTCTAGACTATTTTCTTGCCAAGTTATTTCTAGATGATCATGTGCCCATGAAGGGTACGAGAAATCAACTCCATCACTTGCACATCAAATCAGAAAGAGTTTAAAGAGTTTGTTCAAACGGTCTGAAACTAGGCAATAAAAAAAAAATATGGCTCACGTGTGGCACAAATGCCACATATGCAACATGTGGTGCACGTAGCTACACCTACTTCATGTTGATCGCATATGCTCGGCATCTATGAAGCACGGACACGGATCAAGGTGACACAGCGACACGGCAATTTTTGAAAAAATAGGACACGGGTACGACTAGGACACGGCAACAAATAAATTAATATAATAAATAAATATGTATCACTATTTTATATAAACAAACACATTTCATTTAATTCACTATTTATAACCAATTGTATAAACTAATAAATCACTGTTTTTATAAACCACTGTTTTAAATAATAAACCATTGTTTTAAACCAATAAACCACTGTTTTTATAAATCACTATCACTGTTTTAAACCAATAAATCATTATTTTTTTAACCTTAAGAAATAGATTTTGTTTAAATGAGTTGTTCTAGGCTGTTTTAAATAGGTTGAATATTTGTGGACTATGTTTGGGCCTTCTTTTTCTTTTTCTTTTTTACTTTTGGGCTGAAACTGGCTGGGCCGTGTCCCAGGCCTGTTCAAGACAAAATGAAGGCAACACGCCGTGTCCCAGGCCTGTCCAAGACAAAATGAAGGCAGACACGGCTGAAGCCGTGTCCGACACGTGTCCGTGCTGTGTCCATGCCGTGTCCATGCCGTGTCCGACACGGGTACGGGGCCTCCGGGGAAGTGTCCGTGCTTTGTAGCTCGGCATATGTCAAATAAAATGCGATAGGAGTCCACAAAGGCATGTCAATGATCGTGGTAATTAATTCTCAAGAAGCAACCTTAACTACTAACAACTACTCATGAACTGATAAGTGGAGAAAGAAATGGCATTTTCAGAGACTATAAGCATATGAGAGAGTGCATAAAGAGGTACCAGTGGATTGATTAAATTTTCCGTTTTCAGGATTCATAACACAGGAGAGAAGATAGGTGTCAGTTCATATTAATGATTTTATAATAGAAGAATTCCCTTCAACTCCTTCCACGATGCCTAATATAAACAAAAAAAAGTAGTAGTAGCTGCAAGACAGAAAAAATTTCCTACACAAAATATTCGGATGAGTTCATCTATCCCTATAAATTAGTATTACATGTTCGCGAAACTAATACAATTAGATTAGCTCTTCATAGAAAAAAAAATGGAATTTGCAATCCCATGTCACATCTGTTATACTAAGGGGTCGTTTGGAAACCGTTTAGGAAAACTTTTGCTTTTGCATAAATCAAAAATGTCAAACGTGTTTCCAAAACATGCTTAATCAAAAAGTTTGTTTCTACAAACAATATGCATTTTAATAAGCAAAGAAAGTGACATTTCATGGAGTTGAGTTTTATTATACTACTATATAAAAAATCAAACTTTTCATACGAGTTTCCAAACGACCCCTAGGTCAACTTAAAATCTTTAAAATCAGATTTTGAAATCCAACACATGCTTTAATGATTCTTTCACATCTCCATAAAACTTTGACGGGTGATTGATTTGAATGAGTCAAATCAAACAATTGATTTTTTTGTTCTTTTTCATAATTACACCCTAATTTTAAAAAGTCACATATAAGCCCCCTTCTGTGATTGCCTAAATAAATAATACATGCTTTCTAGGAGCATTTCCATATCTCAACAAACTTTACAGTTGAAAAGATAAAATTCTACTCCATTGTACAATCAATGCTTGAATAAAATGCATACCATGGGAGCTTATCAGTGTATATAACATATATTATACATACCATAAATATATTTAAATTACATTGTAAAAATATTTAGACTCTAATCTATATTATGTTCTATTTATCTAATGCAAGATATCTGATTTAATTTTAATCCATGATAATTATGACAGATTCCCCTCTCAAGAGGAAATCTAAAGCCACTCTTTCCATCACAACCAACTTTTCAATAGCATCAAAGTCCATAAAGAAAAGAAAAAAAATACATTAGATTAATTATTATTTTTATTAATTAGGGGACAGGGAAAGTGGCCAAAATGAATTCACTGCTTATTTCTCTGACATTCAATATTCCATATTCATGAAATGCGTTGACTAGCCATATGCGAAAGAAAATAATCAGAATATGACAAAAGAAACTGAGAAAAACATCCATGCCATGCTTCTTGCCCAAAAATACATCAAAAAATATTCAAGACGAAGAGGCACTCACGAGTAAGATTCTCTGTTTCTTCATCGAGCTTCCTAGTGTTCAAAGAGGTGCTGCTGGAAGCCGCTTTGTTCGAACCCGCATTAGCTACACAAAAGAAATATAGTAAAGGCTCAACATATAAGAAAACCCCAAATAAAAATCAATCAAGTCTATATTGATTATTTATTTCAACTCAATGAATAGATAGATCAAACCATCCACAAAAACAACAGATGGTCAGTTGGCTGCGCGATTTTGAGAAAACCCTAATTCAATGGGAAAAAAAAGGATACCAAACAATAAAAACCACAACAATAACAGATGCAAGTTTTTGTTTTTTTGTGTGGTCTCAGATTGGTTGGATGGATGGATGGATGGATGGATCGTACACTTTTTTACGGTCTCGATTTCAGCGCCGGTGCGACGGGCAGCGTTGACGGCCTTCTCGTCCCTCTTGGCAGCGGACGTCGGGGCCTTCTTGCGGACCACGACGGGCTCCCAGTCCTGAGTCAAGGGTCCGATTCCGGCCATTTTTTTTCACAGAAATGATGATTTATTTCTTCGAAAACCAGATGGAACGATTCACTGCGAGAAAAAGAGAAGGGCCGTGTTTTATAGTCCTCCCAGAAGGGACACATCATTTTTTTTTGGGAAATTAATTAGGGTCCCTGACCCTATCTCCATAATAACAATAAGTCCCTGGTTTGTTTTAAGTTTTCTATAGGTCCCTCAGTTAATAATGTTATTTTCTTTAGGTCCTTCCAACTTTTTTCCATCCAATCTTTCATTTTTATCCCTCTTTTACCCTCAACATAAGTACATGAGTTTGTTTTCTCCTTCTTCCCCAACATCTCTCTCTCTCCCAAAACTTCACATAAGGTTTGAATGTGAGACCACCTCCACCAACCCCTCCACCGCGCCTCCCAGGCCCCCCATTGCATCCCCCAACCTCCCCGACCGCCTACCACCCCCTCCCGCGACCTTATCCGTGACCCTGACCTCTCCCGACCTCCGATCTTGACCACGGATCTTGCCCAGAACCCGGATCGATTGGTTCTCACTCCCGGAGTCACCAATGTATGTTTTTATTAAATGTTCAAAATAATAATTTAATCATTTTTATAGTTTTCAATGTTATATAGTGTTGATTTTATGCATCTTAGATGTTTGTATAAATGTTTCTAATCTGGAGAGTTTTCATAAATATAAAAGTGTAAGGGTGTACACAATGTGCTTATCAGTGTGCACATACAGTACATGACATAGTGTGTGATGATTTTCAGTTTTATGCAGTCTTGCATTTTCTGGAATTATGAAATTTTTAAAGTTTCTCTTTTTATATAGTAGTATATATTTTTGAACTAAAAGATTCTCAAAGTGTGAATATTAATAGTGTGCACAATGGACTTAACAATTCACATTGAGTACATTGTATGTTTTTATGCTAACTAGATAATGTTTATGCATGTTACAATATGATGAAAACATGAAAATATATTATTTGTAACAATGTACATAATAACAATGGATTATTTTCAGTTTATGTGTAAAAAGTGGTTAAATATACATGCATGTTATAATATGTTGAAAATATAAAATTCATGTAAGTTGCCTTTTAATATTTACAAATTTTATCATTGTTGAAGAATGGAACCAATCATGGCAGCTTGTACATATATGGAAGATGCTGATGTAGTTAGCATATGTATAACAACAACGTATGCTTACATTGTCAATGAATTAGTGAAAAGATGGGGGTTCGATGCAACCAAAGTTATTTTGAAGTATGAAATACCAGGAAAAACAATGATTAAACTCACTATTGATAATGATAAGGCCGTAGAGAAAATGTACGTCATCCATAAAATGTGTGGATCTATGGTTGTTGAGATTTATGTTACCCTCAATGATGTACAAACTTGTGATGGAGATGAATGAATAAGGTAAAAATATGTTATACTCTTTTATAAAAATATGTTATACTCTTTCATGGTCATTTTATAAGAATTTTATTAGTGTACACAGACAGAGATAAAAGTGTTGCATATATTATTATACCTAATGCATCCCATAATTGAAATGAATTGCAGGATGTCCAACATAGTGACAGTGAACATGGAAAATACACCTACATCTTATAGCATGGTTACCCAAGGGGAAGCCATTTGCGGGAGTACGTCAAATGGAATGTTCACAAGTTTTTGGGATAACTGCATTCATTCAATCAATCAACAGATTGAAGATGTCGAAGATTTTCAAATTTAGCTGACCAATTATGCCATAGCACATTCATTTGATTTTGAGTACGTAAAAAATGACAAAGTAAGGGTGACAGTGAAGTGTAAGATTCCTTCATATGGATGGTGTGTACATTGCTCTAGAGTGGGGTTGGGTCATTACTTTCAAATCAAAACGATAACAATGTTCACTCATGTGGTGGAGAAATATCAACAAACGGTCATCCTAGATCATCATGAATATCAGGTGCAATCCTACCTGTGGTGGGTGTCCAGAGACCGGCTGAGGAGGAGGAAGGAAACATATTGATCAAACCTCCGTTTACAAAGATTAGGCCAGGAAGGAAGAAGAAAAAGAGAATAGAGTAACAGGCAGATCCAGATGCGATCAGTCACAACTGATGTTCGAGGTGTAAGGGATTTGGACACAATATAAAGACATGTAGGAATCTAGTGACCGTTGAAGAATAATTTATTTTCCACAATCCAATATTTGAGAACTTTATGATGTATAACATTAATGATATATTTATGCATGTTTGAATATGTATGCTTGTAGCGTATTATCAGTTTACACATACTGTATAACATATCATACTGCAGAACCTGTAATATATATAACAGTGTACACCTTCTGCATAGTAGTGTGCCAATGTTGCATAGCAGTGTACATATGTTGCATAACAATGTACACCATGTAATAAACACATTCTGTAACATTTATAATAGCAACAAACAGAACATGTAACATCTATAACAATGTACATATGTTGAATAACGGTGTACACTGTAATAAACACATTCTATAACGTTTATAACAATGTACATATATTGTACACCATGTAACAGACACATTTATAACATTTATAAGAGTAACATACAGAAACTGTAACATCTACAGCAATGTATATATGCTGAATAATAGTGTACACCATGTAACAGACAGTTTATAACATTTATAATAGTAATAGACAGAACCTGTAATATCTATAATAGTGTACATTTACTACATAACAGTGTACACAATGTCAAATATCAAACCTGTAACATCCACAACATGGTACACATACTGCATAAAAGTGTACATATTATAACATAGAAAACCTATAACATCTACAACATTGTGCACATATTGCATAACAATGTACATGACCTGTTAAAATTTACCACCATCGATGTAAAAAATGCATCACATTACACCACTACCAAATTATATTACAAACACATTTGCTTTTTATATGTTTCATTGTCTTCTTGTATTTTCTCTATCCGATTCTCACTCTCTTTAGCTTTTCGAATGACTTTGACTGTGTACTTCCCTCGAAACCTTGGAATGCCTTTTTGTTCAAAATCCATGTTCGTTCCTTTTATGAGGTGATCGCCGTATTTAAGCACAAACATGCCACAATCAACCCTACAAACACAATAAACATAATATTTTATCACATTCTTACAAAAATTAATAATGAGAATATATCGATAACTCTGACCCATTAGATTGTTGTGAACATTGGTCATCCCTTATTATTGGCCAATCTTCAACATTCGAGATGAAATGATTAAGTTTGAAATACATCTTCAACTACTGAACCTGCACATTGTAATTTCGCAATATCAGTGTACATATATTTATAATAGTGTACATGACGAATTTAACAGTGTACATGTTGACTTTAACAGTGTATAGTTAAAATATAATAGTGTACTAATGTTAAAATTTAACACTCACTAATCTGTCCGTCGATTGTTCAAACCCAGCAACAAGGAAAGTGGAAACAATGCAATGTAGATGAGCAAAACATAACCTTATGCAACCAGCAGGTTTGACTCAATTCCCACAATTTAAACTTCACTTTCCTCGTATGATTTATTCTTGTCTAGAAATACTATGCACGTGGGAAAAATGTACACAAATGAGCACAAGTGTTCAACTCTAGAATACTGAAACTAAGCAAATGAGCACAAGTACACAAATACTGAAACTAAGCAAGAAAATTAAAAAACACTAGCAATCTTGGTCTCAAATAAGTCAAACAAATATCTTCTCAAGTATCGTGATGGAGGCTGACATAGTCCAAAGATTTCTCAAGGATGATAAGAAAGACATTTATCAACAGTAACACCAGCTTGTTAATATTTCTAATAGTAAAATAGACATGAACATATCCTACTATATAATATAACTAATAAGTATGATTTTCATCTTGATTTCTCGAGAGCTCCAAATAAGATTAAGATGTGCATCCTCCGAGTGCAGAATTATTAAGACAGATAACTAAGGAAAATGTCTATTTTCAAATATTCAAGGAGGGAGTTGTATCCCATTTTATAATACTCACAGTACTATATCCATCATGCTCATTTTAATCCAATCAAATTTATTTAAAGCAGTAGAATGTCCTAGTCTTAATAATTATGACCCGGTAAGGCCTAATGACATGCAAATAGTTCACAGCATGAGTTAATCTGGTACACATTCTTATTAGAAAACTACTGAAATCCAAGAGATCATTGATCTTAAAATAACAGTGCTCAAGATGTAGTTTTTTTCAAATGAAGCATCGTTTTAAGAAACCAATGATAATATGTTAAAATAAATAATCTGGGAAATTCAAGAGAGTCTATCTTCTGTTAAGTTATCAAATCAAATTCTATAGAAAGGAATATCGATTGCAAATGACTTTTATGTGTGTTTTGCAACAAACCATTAGTCTTATTTGCACAATAAAGTGAATTACTGAGAAACAATACACAATACTAATAGAATAGACATGTGTAAAATAACTACAACCCATGTAGATAAAAAATGAATTAAGACTGATGTCTCATTGTGTTCCTTTTATATGTACATACAAAGCTGGGGTCTCATTGTGTTCCTTGGGGAGTCTATCCTTGTATGTGTCTATCAAAAAGTAGGAATACAGAGGCAAATGCATGTCTGTATCTCAATGTGTTATTTCCCTAAATTCAAATTCAGAATCACATTTTTAGCAATATAATCTAAATGAGTAGCTGTATGGAAGACAGATCTATCCAAAATCTAAAATAAAAAGATTTAAGGGTGTACATATCAAGAATATCAGTGTACACAAAATATTGTAAATTTAAATCTCGCAAGCAAACACACCTAAGTGATGGATCCACATTAGAAATTAAAACATCCACATTAGAAAATGGTTTTTCGGTCAAAAAAATGTTGTTTGGGTCGATAAGGTGTTTCGATCGAAATACGATGCTTCGGTCTCAAAAATTGGGTCGAGATGAAAAATGACGTTTGGGTCCAGAAAATAGTGTTTCGGTTGAAAAATGTTATTTCTCCCGAAAAAAAGTGTTTCGGCGGAAAATAAATATTATTTGAGTAAAAAACGGTATTCGGTTTGAAAAATATTGTCTTTCATATTTTGGTAAAAGAAAAACGGTGTCTACGTAAAAAATTGGCGTTCGAGATGAAAAACTGTTGCTTTCAGAATGTGGGTCAAAAAATTGATTTTCGACAAAAATTGGTGTTTGGGTCTAAAAGTGGGATTCAAATAACGAAAAAAATATAGTGTTTCGTTTGAAAAAGGTTGTTTGGGTCGAAAATGGTAATTGCGTCAAAAATAGTGTTTTTATTATTTCATTTTAAAAAATAGTGTTTTTTTTTTACAAAGGTAGACTATCTACCACGATTTCTTTAATACAAGTGTCGTAGTAGTCCGAATATAAGAGTAAAACAAAGGAAATGAGGGAAATTACATAAAGTGAAAAAACAGATAAGGAAAAGAAGGTTATTTGGCTCGGCAGAAGAGGTATATACCAAACCCTTGTCGCAGTGCTGTATCACCCGATGCTAAGCGCTCCCCCCTGAAAGCTCAACGAAGTGGCTCCCGCAATTCCTTGGCCCCATGCCTTTAATAGACTAACTGTCTCTTCCCATACATTTTCCACGTAAGCAGGTTGTCCTCTAAATACCACAGCGTTGCGGGAGAGCCACACCGCCCAAATCACCGCCAGGACAACTGCCATTGCTACCTTCCCTCTGACCCCCCCGCCCATCTGGTGCTGGAGTGCCACCCCTGCCTCCCACAAACCCTCCATGGATGTGAATCGTTTATCCAAGCCCGTTTCTACTGCCACTGTATCCCACACTTGCCTCATGAATAAACAAACACAGAATAGATGCTCAACGGTTTCTCTCTCCGCACCATAGAGCACGCAGGTTTCCGATTCATTTGGCCGCCATTTCGCACGATAGGCTTTCGTGAGCAAACGCCCCTGTAGGGCCAACCATAAAATCCCCTGATTTTCAACGGAGCTTTTAGCTTCTAGAGCGCGATCGTTTTCCCTTGTAACTCTGGTACTGTGTTGGTCCCCCGTGTCCACCAGTCGTATGCTTTACGGACAGAGAACCCCTGCTCAACAAATGGCGCCCATGTCAGCCTATCGGCCCTCCCATATTGTAGTTGCTTACTCTCAATGAACCTGAGTAAAGATTCCATGTCCGTTCGTTGCTCCGCCGTGCACAAGCTGTCGTAAGGCACATCCCAACATCTTGGTCCTGGCTGCCAAAAATTGCACACCGGCCCCTCTTTTCTAGTGGCGCATTGGAATGCAAGTGGAAAACACACCCTCAGAGGTGTCTCCCCCACCCAGACATCCTCCCAAAATCTTATCTCCTCTCCCTTGCCTAATGTCCATGACATAGCCGCGTTGATGAAGGGACTTAGGATGAAGATCCCCTTGGCTAGGTGAGTCATCCGCCGCGAAGGTCGCGGAATACTCCCATTTCGACTAATTAGGTGACCATATCTCTCCCACAGGAGCTTGCGCCATGCCGAATCGTTCTCGTTCCCCCATCTCCATATCCATTTGGATACTAGTGCCCTGTTCATCGAATCCAAATCTAGAATCCCTAATCCCCAAATTTCCTCCTTCTGCATATCACATCCCATTTCACAAGATGTGGCCTACGTATGTCTGCTTCAGTTCCGTTCCATAGGAAATCCCTCCGGATGGAATCAATCATCCGACCCACACCTTTGGCATTCGGTATATGGATAGGTAGAAGGTTGGAATGCTGGTCATCACTGTCTGCAGCAAGATCAAGCGCCCTCCGAAGCTGAGATGCTGCCTTTTCCACCCAGACAACCTCTTGCGCATGTGATCCACCAGCGCCATCCAATCATCCTTTCGAAGTCGTCTGTATGATTGGGGTAGTCCTAGATGCTTGCACGGTAAGGATGTTACTGCACATCCAAGTATACTCGCCAGGCAGCTGACCTCGTCCTCTTGCACATTGATCGGGATGAGAACGCTCTTGTTGTAGTTGATCTTTAGTCCCGACAGCTGTTCAAAACATTTTAGAATAAAGTGGAAACCCCAAACATTTTCCTCCTTCGCCTCCCCCAACAAAACAGTGTCGTCAGCGTATTGGAGTATGCTGAATCTTGTTCCCCCGTTGTGCCTGCTATCCCCTCAATCCACCCCACCCTAGACGCCGACGCGCACATCCTAGTTAATACGTTGGCGATCACCAAAAACAGAAAGGGGGATAGGGGGTCTCCCTGGCGGAGGCCCCTATTGATTGGGAAGTAGCCGTGTGAGATCCCGTTAATGCATACTGATGCGTGCGCAGTGGATATACAAACCCGAATCATCCGAATCCAATTCTCACTGAATCCATGCAAACCGAGTACATGTAAAAGAAACTCTCAATCAACACTATCATATGCCTTCTCGAAATCAAGCTTCAAAGCCACCCCGCTCCGCTTTTCCTTGTGTATCGCCGTCACCAATTCCTGTGTGACTAGGAAACTCTCTTGTAGCGATCTCCCCGGTATGAAAGCCATCTGCTCGGCTTCAAATATCACGTCACCTATCCCTCTGAATCGGGCTGCCAATGCCTTAGAAAGGATCATGTAGCAAGTGTTCACAAGGCATATTGGCCGGTAATCCCCAACTCTAGAGGCACCTTCCTTCTTTAGAATAAGCACAAACATGCACGAGTCATTTATCATCTCCAGAATGTTGGCTCCGACGATGGACCAGAACCTCTGATAGAACTACATTCTGAAACCATCAGGACCCAGAGCTTTGTCCCCATCCGATCCCTGTACCACCCGAAGTATTTCCTCTTCCGAGAAGGGTCGTTCCAGGTCTCCCTTTAACGTCGTCAAAATTTGCTTGATGTGAGGGTCCAGCCAATCAGGTTTCCATCCACGTCTACGAGAGAAGGCACTCTTGAAATGGGAAACCACTCGATCACATAGTTCCCTCTCATCGGACACATGCCTCCACTCGAAATCTAGACCCCGAATGCGATTCACCCGGCACCTGATAATCGTCGACTGGGGGAAATACTTTGTGTTGTTATCCCCTAGCTTGATCCACAAATCTTTAGACCGCTGTCGCTATTCCATCTCTTCCAATCGGAGTAAGGACGTAAGTTTATCCCTAGCTGACTGTCTCGCCAGCCTGCCTCCCCTGACTAACAGCCCCATTTCCTCCTCCTTATCCCAATAGTCAATGACTGACAAGCAAGTCTCTTTTTCCACCCTCCTAGCCGTCCACGCATCTCTGCTCCATTGTTTTATCCTCCTCTTTAACCTTCTGAGCTTGACCACAACCTTTCGAGCGCTGCGTAACCCGCCAACATTGGACGACCAGGATTCACAGACCACCTCCTCTATCCCCGGCCATTCCATCCACCAGGACTCGAACTTGAATTGTCTCCCCCTCCTGTTCCCTCCGCTACGCACAAGCAGTAGGGCGTTATGCGGACATGGATCGCGATAGTCCCTGCAACTCGGTCCCCTGGAACATAGAATCCCAATCTGCGTTCACGAGTATGCAGTCCAGTCGCGCGAGGCAGGGAGCCTCTCGCATGTTACTCCATGTGTAGGCCAAGTGAGGCATCGGAAGGTCGCTTAACCCCTCCGCTTCGATCTAGTCATTGAACGCCCGCATTGTCGGAGTAACCGCCCCTTCATTGTTTCGGTCATAGACCTCCCTTGTGACGTTGAAATCCCCCGCCACGCACCAAGGACCACCCCATCGTTGTCGAACACCGGATAATTCCTCCCACAAGGCCAGCCGCTCTGAATCCGTGTGCGGCCCGTATACTCCTGAGCAAATCCAACGGTCGTTACTCGATTGGTTGTTCAGCATGACCGATATCGAGAAACGGCCAACTGTGCAGTCTTCTCATCTCCATCGCTTTGAGTTCCACGCTAGAAGAATGCCTCCGGCACACTCCACTGCATCCCTAGTGACCCACTCGTCAAGTACACCACCTCCAATTGAGCGCAATGTCTTTTTCTCAAATAATTGCATCTTGGTTTCTTGCAAGCAGCAGACTTGAACCCCATGTGTAGTCACCAAGTCTTTCACCGCTGCCTGCTTGGCCGGGTCATTAAGACCCCTAATGCTCCAAGATAGAAGGCGCGGCATTAATAACTACTGGGTCTCTCGACCACCTCCTCAACTGTTGCTGTCTCCTGAGCGCGTGAATCTCCCTGACTCGTACGCACGTCTCCGAATACTCCGCGTCCTCCGAATTCCTCCCAAATGAACCGACTAAATAAACGTCGGTCCGCGTCGGAAGAGAAGGGTGAAAAAATGGTGTTTGCGTCGAAAATTGGTGTTTGGGTGGAAAAATTGTTCTTTTTGCATTGTTCAGGTAAAAAAAATGGTGTTTGGGTCGAAAACTGTTGATTTGTTTCCCAAAATGCTGTTTGGGTCCAAAAACTGGTGTATCTGCCGAAAGGGTGAAGTTTGAGTCAAAAAACGGTGTTTCGGTCAAAAAATGTTTTTTGGATCGAAAAACGGAGTTTCGGCCGAAAAATGTTGTTTGGGTGGAAAACTTGGTGTTTGGGTCCAAAAAATGATGTCTAGGTCGAAATTTGGGGCTTCGCATGAAAAATGATGTTTGGTTCGAGAAATGGAGTTTCGGTTTTTAAAAGATGGTGTTGCCATTATTTGGGTATAAAAATTGGTGTTTGGGTTGAAAAAATGGAGTTTACGTTATTTGGGGTCAAAAAATGGTTTTCGGAGAAATACTTCAAAAACTGCTGGTTTGGGTCTCAAATTGCAGTTTTGGGTGAGAAAATGGTGTTTCAACCCAAAATATGCTGTTTGGGTTTATCAAGGCGTTACACTCGAAAAATGATTTTTCGACCCGAAAAAATGGGTTTTCTGAATGTGGGTCAAAAATGGCGTTTGGGTCTAAAAGTGGGATTCGGATAACGAAAAAAATATGGTGTTTCGTTTGAAAACAGTTGTTTGAGTTGAAAATGGTAGTTGCGTCAAAAAATAGTGTTTTTATTATTTCATTTTAAAAAATGGTGTTTGCGTCGAAAATTGGTGTTTGGGGTCAAAAAATTGTTCTTTTTGCCCTGTTCGGTCTGCGAGGAGGCATATCAGCAACCTAAGAAACAGACACTAGGATCAGAATACTCATATAGAAATCCTAGGACTCATCTCTAGGACAACGATAAGACGACAATTGGCTCTGACCGGACCAGGCTCTGATACCAACTTTTGTCACGCCCCAGAGCGGCCGTCCCCGAGACGTGGCAAATATATAATATCAGCAATCCATACACGAGGTCAATAAAAGACTCTACTTAACATCAAAGGTACTAAAGCAGTTAACAAGGAAGCTGACATAATATATAAACATATGGCGGAAACTTAAAACGACTAAGTCTGTAATTCGAAGACATATTTGCAGACCGGAATACATAATCAACTGTCCTGTGAGAGCCAATATACAATAAAAGACATCAAACACCAGTACTGTGCACAAACACGAGTAGTAATACATACAAGGAAAAGGGGGATGCTGATGGCCTCTCACACTCGCAGATCCAAAACACGTACGCCGCTCTGCTACGGTACTGCGCCTAAGGAAGCTCCACCTTCAGGTCCGGCTTAGCGACAACTGGAAGAAAAACATATGCGAGGGGTGAGCCACACGCTCAGTGAATGGTACGATCCATGCATCACAACTCACATTAATCTTTCAAGCAATCAAGTCCCAATAACTGAATCAACAACTTAAGTCGGTGGGTCGGGTGTCAACCCAAACCTACCACACCATATTAAATATTCTGAGTTATTGGGGTTCCAACAGATAGAACAGTCACTTAAGTCACTGGGTCGGGTATCAACCCAACCCACTACACCCTCACCCTCACCCTTAGGTGACATAGGACTATTGGGGAAAAGGGGTCAACTGGTCTACACCTTTCGTCATCCGGTAGCCCTCTGCCGAGTAGCCTCTACCTGGTAGCCTCCCATGACCTCTACCTCTACCGTATGGGCGCACCAGCCGGCGTCATGAATAGTGTCTGGGAGCACCTCGCAGGACAACTAAACCCGGGTAGCTTCGACACGGAGGCAACGAAGGGGAGAGCACTTGACATACGCGGATATGATCCTCATGGATCCGTCGTCAGTAAGGTTATGAATTCTCATGAATTCACACCAGGGCGCATAACTCAGATGCGGGGAAGAAAGATGATTCGTAATGACAATGCCACGGTATGACCCCATCAAAGGTCATACACTTGCTTAATCTTATTAAGCAAGGTTCATGGCTCCATATATAAGATATATAGAGATATAGTACACAACATATAAATAATTACACAAAGAATCAATCAAGGAAGCATGCAAATAATGCTATAACAAGATTATAATATTTTCTAAGGTATGCTTGGGCTCATATGTACAGTACATGGATGTAATACTTTAGTATACAAATCTAACAGGATAGAAGATTAATTAAGGTCATTACCTTAGTCATGCCTTATACTCATGCATACATGGAAGCACTAACACATGGTTAAACTAGCATGGGACACAATACATAGACAAGTATGGGTCCCTACACTTGGTACTAGGGTATATGGTCCTAACATATTAAGTCTAATATGGCATGGATGCAACCTAGCAAGGTAAGCAATAACATGCACACTTAAAAGACTAATATGGGGTTATGGTGCCCTAGGGGAGGGCAATGCACGTCTATGTGCATTGGACACCTCCCAACTGGGTTGGATTGACCCACTCACCGTAATCCGGGTCGTCGCGCGACCGTTCGCCAAGATCTACAAGACAAGGCATCCAAATAGGTGAGTAAAACCACATAATAATACTTATAAACAATTAGAAATGTCAAGACTTGGATATGCACACATACGGACTCGCACGCATGCGAGTACGCACGTATGCGCGCATGTCCGAGTGCCCCGACACCTACCCGAGCCCCCGGGCAGCCACACGCGTGGCCCTCGCACGCGTACACATGCGCATGCATGCGCGCACGCGCCCCCGCGCTCGATGGCGTACTGATCCGCGCATCCGGATGCGCTGCCCGCACGTCCAGACCCCTAGCCGCGCACTCGGACGCGCACTCGCGCGCCCAGACGCCCAGCCCGCGCACGCACAGTGCGCGTGCACTGTGCCTCGCACGCTCCCCGCGCGCGCCTAGGGCTGCCAAGCCCCTTTCTTGCCCTCTCCACTCACCCCTAACTCAACCACCTAGCATGCATGACCCCCTAACAGCCCCCAAAACTTGAAAAGCAAAAGAAAAGGGGGGGGGGGAGAAAACTTACCAAGGAGGGGGAAGGAAATGGGGGGTTTGTGGCCCCTCGGGTGCACCCAGCGCAACCTCCACCACAACCACCCCTCCCGAGCCTCCCCACCAGCCCTAACTGGGCTGGAAATCAGTGTAAAAAGGGGCTTTAAAGGGAGCTAAAGAGAGGGAAAAGAACAACAACACAACATATACAATTCACATACACACACACATTTTTGTGTTCTTTGAGCTTCCTCTTCCACTCCTTCACACACTCACACACTCTCACACACTTTGAACAAATAAAACACAAAAGAGGGAGTGAAAAATGAGATGCACGTTTACAAGGGGGAGGGAGAGAGAGAGAGAGGGAGAGAAAAAGAGAGAGAGAGGGGTAGTTAATGCTCCAAAAGGAGTTAGGTGGGTTTTGACTTTGGTCAACCCAACCAAGCTAAAAAAACAAAACCCTTTGACTAGTCAAAAGTCACAATTGACTAGTCAAGGTCTTCTTTGACTTGGTCCAAGTAATCCTTTGACTTGGTCAGGTCTTCTCTCTTTGACTTTCCCAAATTTGACCAAAATCCGGATACGATTCGGAACTGCATAATTTTCTAAAACGTAACTGGAATTCGATGAAATAAAAATAGTATTTTCGTCGAAAATTGGTGTTTGGGTGGAAAAATTGTTCTTTTTGCATTGTTCGGGTAAAAAAGGGTGTTTCGGCTGGAAAATGTTGTTTGGGTGGAAAACATGGTGTTCGGTTCCAAAAAATGATGTCTGGGTCGAAATTTGGTGCTTCACAAGAAAAATGATATTTGGTTAGAGAAATGGAGTTCCGGTTTTTAAAAAATGGTGTTTCCATTATTTGGGTATAAAAATTGGTGTTTGGGTCGAAAAAATGGAGTTTACATTACTTGGGGTCGAAAAATGGTTTTCGGATAAATACTTCAAAAACCGCTGGTTTGGGTCTCAAAATGCAGTTTTGGGTGAGAAAATGGTGTTTCGGCCCAAAATATGCTGTTTGGGTTTATCAAGGCGTTACGGTCAAAAAATGATTTTTCTGTCCGAAAAAACGGGTTTTTCGTCGAAAAAACGGTGTTTGGGTCGAAAATGATAGTTGGGTTAAAACGACGGCGTGTTGATTGTTTCGGTGAAAAAATGGTATTTAGACTGAAAATTATTGTTCGGTTAGGCAAATCGGTGTATGGAATGAAACTTTATCTGGCAATATGGTTTTGGGGATAAAACCGGTGCTTGGGTCGGTGTTTGGAAAAGTATAACGTGGTTTGGGTCATGAAAATGGTGTTCCGGTCGAAAAATACTATTTCTGTCGAAAGAGTGTTTCAGTGAAAAAAATATTTTTGGGTCGAAAATGGTATTTGGGTTAAAAAAATCAGTGTTTACGATATTTCTCTAAAACAAAAATTGTGACTACGTCGGAAAATGTTGTTCGATCGAAAAAAGGGTGCTTTTTTTTCTTTATTTTGGTAAACAAAAAATTGTGATTGGGCCGCCATAAACTGTTGTTTTCCAAAACAAATTTATTTTTGGGTCAGAAAATAGAGTTTCTGCGTTGAAAATTAGTGTTTAGGTTGAAAAAATGATATTTTCTGAATTTGGGTAAAAAGAATGGCTTTCCGACCCAAACTGGAGTTCGAGTCAAAAATTGGGATTTGGATAAAGATAAAAAAAATGGTGTTTCGTTCAAAAAACGATGTATGGGTCGTAAGCAGTAGTTGTGTAATAAAATAGTGTTTATTATTTCATAAAAAAAAAACTGGTGTTTGCGTCGAAAATTGGTGTCGGTGTTGAAAAAATGTGCCATTTCTTTATCCGGGTCTAAGTAATGGTGTATGGGTCAAAAACTGTTGTTTTGTCTCCCAAAATGTAGTTTGGGTCCAAAAAATGGAGTTTCGGGCGAAAAGGTGATGTTTGGATCGAATAATGGTGTTTGGGTAGAAAACTATTGATTTGTTTCCCATATGCCGAAAGGGTGAAGTTTAGGTCGAAAAACGGTGTTTCGGTCGAAAAATCTTTTTTGGGTCGAAAAACGGTGTTTCGGCCGGAAAATGTTGTTTGGGTGGAAAACATGGTGTTCGGGTCCAAAAAATGATGCCTGGGTCGAAATTTGGTGCTTCATAATAGAAATGATGTTTGGTTCGGGAAATGGAGTTCCGGTTTTTAAAAAATGGTGTTTCCATTATTTGGGTATAAAAATTGGTGTTTGGGTCGAAAAAATGGAGTTTATGTTACTTGGGGTCAAAAAATGATTTTCGGATAAATACTTCAAAAACTGCTGGTTTGGGACTTAAAATGCAGTTTTGTGTGAGAAAATTGTGTTTCGGCTCAAAATATTCTGTTTGGGTTTATCAAGGCGTTTCGGTCAAAAAATGGTATTTGGGTTAAAAAAATCAGTGTTTTTGATATTTCTGTAAAACAAAAATTGTGACTACGTCGTAAAATGTTGTTCCGACCGAAAAAGGGTTCTTTTTTTTCTTTATTTTGGTTAAAAAAAAATTGTGATTGGGCCGCCGTAAGAAGTTGTTTTCCAAAACAATTTTATTTTTGTGTAAGAAAATAGAGTTTCTGCATTGAAAATTAGAGTTTAGGTTGAAAAAATGATGTTTTTCGAATTTGGGTCAAAAGAATGGCTTTCCGACCCAAACTGGCTCTCCGGTCAAAAAGTCGGATTTGGATAAAGAAAAAGAAAGGTGTTTTGTTCGAAAAACGATCTTTGGGTCGTAAGCGGTAGTTGGGTAATAAAAAAAATGTGTTATTATTTCATAAAGAAAAACTGGTGTTTAAGTTGAAAATTAATGTCGGTGTTGAAAAAATGTGCCTTTTCTTTATCCGGGTCTAAGCAATGGTTTATGGGTGAAAAACTGTTATTTTGTCTCCCAAAATGCTGTTTGGGTCCTAAAAACGGAGTTTCGGACGAGGTGATGTTTGGATCGAATAATGGTGTTTGGGTGGAAAAATGATGTTTTGGCTGAAAAAATGATGTCTGGTTCGAAAGATGGTGCTTCGCTTGAAAATTGATGTTTGGTTAGAAAGATGGTGTTTCGGTTAAAAAGAAACTTGTTTCCATTTTTTGGGTTATTTGGGGTCAACATATGGTTTTCGGGCAGGAAATGTAGTTTTAGTTGAAAATTGTTGGTTTGGGTCCCAAAATGCAGTTTTGGGGGGTTAGAAAATAGTTTTTCGGCAAAAAAAAAATGCTGTTTGGGTCTATAAGGTGTTTCGGTCGAAATACGATGCTTTGATCCCAAAAATTGGGTTTTTGGCCAAGGGAACAATGGTTTGGTCAAAATTGGTAGTTGGGTAAAAAAAATAGGCGTTCATTATTTCGTGTAGAAATTGTATTTGCATTTAAAATTAGTGTTTGGGTCGGAAAAATGATGTTTTTATTTATTTATTTATAATTTGGGTAAAAATATGGTTTTGGGACAGCAACTGGTGCTTGTGTCGTAAGGTGGTGTTTGGAGAAGTAAAATAACGTTTCGGTCTAGAAAATAGTGTTTCGGTCGAAAAATATTTTTTCTGTCGAAAAAAAGTGTTTCGGCGGGAAAGAAATGTTATTTGGGTCGAAAACGGTATTCGGTTTGAAAAATACTGTTTTCCGTATTTTGGTAAAAGAAAAACGGTGTCTACGTTGAAAACTGGCGTTCAGGATGAAAAACTGATGCTTTCAGAATGTGGGTCAAAAAATGGCATTTGGGTGTAAAAGTGGGATTCAGATAACCAAAAAAATATGGCGTTTCGTTTGAAAACGGGTATTTGGGTCGAAAATGGTAGTTGCGTCAAAAAATAGTGTTTTTGTTATTTCTTTAAAAAAATGGCGTTTGCGTCGAAAATTTGTGTTTGGGTAAAAATGGATCTTTTTGCCCTGTTCGGGTAAAAAAAATGGTGTTTGGGTCGAAAACTGTTTATTTGTTTCCCAAAATGCTGTTTGGGTCCAAAAACTGGTGTATAATCCGAAAGGGTGAAGTTTGGGTCGAAAATCGGTGTTTCGATCGAAAAATGCTTTTTGGGTCGAAAATAGGTTTTTTGCCCGGAAAATGTTGTTTGGGTGGAAAACATGGTGTTCGGGTCTAAAAAATTATGTCTGGTTCGAAATTTGGTGCTTCGCAAGAAAATTGATGTTTGGTTCGAGAAATGGAGTTCCGGTTTTTAAAAAATGGTGTTTCCATTATTTGGGTATAAAAATTGGTGTTTGGGTCGAACAAATAGAGTTTACGTTACTTTGGGTCAAAAAATGGTTTTCGGATAAATACTTCAAAAACTGCTGGTTTTGGGTCTCAAAAAGCATTTTTGGGTGAGAAAATGGTGTTTCGGCCCAAAATATGCTATTTGGGTTTATCAAGGCGTTACGGTTGAAAAATGATTTTTCGGTCCGAAAAATGTGTTTTTCATCGATAAAACGGTGTTTGGGTCGAAAATGATAGTTGGGTGAAAACGACGGCGTGTTGATTGTTTCGGTGAAAAAATGGTATTTGGACTGAAAATTGGTGTTCGATTCGGTAAATCGGTGTATGGACAGAAAATTTAACTCACAATATGGTTTTGGGGGATAAAACCGGTGCTTGGGTCAGTGTTTTGAAAAGTATAACGTTGTTTGGGTCATGAAAATGGTATCCCGGTCGAAAAATAATGTTTCTGTCGAAAGAGTGTTTCGGTGAAAAAAAATATTTTTGGTTCGAAAATGGTATTTGGGTTAAAAAAATCAGTGTTTTCGATATTTCTGTAAAACAAAAATTGTGACTACGTCGGAAAATGTTGTTCCGATCGAAAAAAAGGGTGCTTTTTTTCTTTATTTTGATAAAAAAAAATTGTGATTGGGCCGCCGTAAGCAGTTGTTTTCCAGAACAAGTTTATTTTTGGGTTAGAAAATAGAGTTTCGGCGTTGAAAATTAGTGTTTAGGTTGAAAAAAATGATGTTTTCCGAATTTGGGTCAAAAGAATGGCTTTCCGACCCAAACTGGCTATCCGGTCAAAAAGTCGGATTTGGATAAAGAAAAAAAAAGGGTGTTTCGTTCGAAAAATGATGTATGAGTCGTAAGCGGTAGTTGAGTAATAAAAAAAATGTGTTTTATTATTTCATAAAAAAAAACTGTTGTTTGCGTCGAAAATTGGTGTCGGTGTTGAAAAAATGTGTCTTTTCTTTATCCGGGTCTAAGCAATGGTGTATGGGTCAAAAACTGTTGTTTTGTCTCCCAAAATGCTGTTTGGGTCCAAAAAATGGAGTTTCGGCCGAAAAGGTGATGTTTGGATCGAATAATGGTGTTTGGGTGGAAAAATGATGTTTTGGCTGAAAAATGATGTCTGGTTTCGAAAGGTGGTGCTTCGCTTGAAAATTGATGTTTTTTTTTTTGTGAAAAAGGTAGACTCACTCTACCACTCGATTTCATTACGAAAATGGATTGTACAGGTCTGAATGGGGGTGAGAGGATAAGATAATATAAGTACTGAAATAATATAAATGTATGATGTCCGACATGGCTATGGGAGTAGATGGGACTTCTACTCTCCACTAGCCTGCCTTGCCCGCCCGTATCACTGCCGGTACTGTTAGACCTGTGTCATTTAGAGTCCTAATTTCGATCGGAGTCGCTAAAATTTGTGCTTTTTAGCCTACTAAGGGGGGTTTGTGGACTCTGATTGAAATATAACTGCATATTATGGGTCCTGGTACTGTTTAGTACTGCCCATAAAATTTTCGTTTAATTCTGATAAGGTTTTTGGAATTAGGTAGTTTTAAATTGGGCATTCGGATTTGATTTTGTTAAAATCCAAGATGAAGAGATAAAAATTTGATATTATTACGAGATGTCCAGTTTTGAGATAGCTTCCATGTAGAAGTGGAATTGGATCAACTGGATTCGTATATCAAAAGATATGGGTATTTTTCCATGTATACCCCGAAGTTGAGAAATCCAGGCAGCAGCCCTGTAAGATGTTTAACCCAGATTTCGAAATAGCTGGAGGGGTTATTTGATCTATGTGTAACATGAAAGTTGTAGATAATCGTCTTATCTTTCAAATGCCACTGGAATCATGCAATTCTGAGCTGTATTGAGGAAGTTATGGCTGTTTAAGTGAAGGTTGCGCAGGGATTTTAAGTCCGAGGATGACTTGGTCATTTACTCGACCTTTGCTTATTTAACCCCAAATGTGCACGACCTTGGGCATATTTTCTTCCCTCTTTTGCTCTGGTCCAGCCCTTGTGTGTGTGTTTGAGAGGAGGAAGTGATGGTGGTGAAGAAGAGCTCCATTGGAGGAAAGCAAGGTGTGTGTGCTTTCATTGTTGGTTGTTGTCTCTTTCCTTTCCCCATCTCCTCTCTCTCAGCGCCTCTAATGGTTTCCCCTCACTTTTTCACTCAGCCCACCATGTGTTTGTGGAAATGCCTATGTGAGGGAGAAGAAGGAGTGCTTGGTTGTTGGTGGAGCAAGAAGTAGAAGTAATCAAGGTTAGTATGTGTGCATGTGAGAGGAGTTGTTGTTCCTTCCCTTCTCCATCCCCTACCCCCTCATGATCTCCCATTTTTCCCCTGTTTTCAGCATGTGGAAGAGCTCCCACGTTGAGGCGGTGGTGGCGGTCGAGGTGGTTGCGGGCGTGCTTGCGAGCCCCCACACCTCCCCCTTCCTTTCCCCTCTTTTGGTGAGTTTTCTCTCCTCCTAAAGTTGGTTTTAAATGCATGTGGGGGTGCTTGGGGAGGGCTTGCATGGGTGTTATGTGTTGTGTATGTGTGCACACCACTTGTTTGTGAGTATGTGTGAGTGAACCATATATACATATTCTTCTCCTCTTACCAATGGGAGTCCTCATGCATCACCTAAACTTGTGTTTGTGTACTAAAGGGGCGTGGGATTGACGCATTGGTACACTCGAGATCACATAAGAGGTATGCGGGGGCTGCGGGTGCGCGCTCAGCGTGCTTGCATGCGTGCGGAGTGCGCGGGAAGCGTGCATGAGGTGCTCGAGGGTGTGCTTGACGTTGTTCGATGCGTGCGGAGTATGCGGGCAGCGTGCACGAGGTGCTCGAGGGCGTGCTTGGCCTTGTCCGATGCGTGCGGAGTGTGCGGGCAGCGTGCACGATGTGCTCAAGGGCGTGCTTGGCCTTGCCCGATGCGTGCGGAGTGCGTGGGAAGCATGCACGAGGTGCTCGAGGACGTGTTTGACGTTGTTTGATGCGTGCGGGGTGCATGGGCAGCGTGCACGGGGTACTCGAGGGCGTGCTTGCAGGGGTCAGACGCGTTCGGAGTGCTTCGTGGTGTCGAGCAGCTTGTTATAGCCAAATGCAACCATGGGATGATCCTTGGCGGATTGATTTCAGGCTTCGGATTCAACTCGTCGCTCTCTTGCGTTTCGCGAGCCGTGCGCTCGTTAGGAGAGTGGTTTGATTCCAACCCTTCCGGGAGCGCTCGATGCACGTAGTCGTGCTTCGCGCTTCCATGGGGCCTTAATTGCACCCTAAATATGTTAGATATCATGCATGCTAGGTTGTATAGCTCGTATATTGTGTAGAACCCCTATTCTACCTTATACTTGCCTATGTATTGTATAGAATATGGCATGACTTAGGTTATTTTGTTGAATTACTACCTGTATTATTAATTAAACATATCCAGCATGTCTAACTTGGGTTAATAACGGGGTGTATGCGCAATAATTCCGATTTAGTACTCGAGGGTGTGGTATAGTTGTTGCACCCATCTTGTTGGGGCCAAACTATTACCAGCTTCGAGAGGGGATGAGGCATTCCCTCTCTCTCGCCCTCCCTCCTTTCGCTAACCGAGTGAGTAGATGTAGTTCCTACTTGACTCGGGTTTGCTTGGAATTATTAGCATACACCTACTGTCGCGCGGATCGCGCTTAACCCTCCCCTTTGAGTTGATGATATCCAACGCTTGCTTAAGTCGTACTTATGTGATTGAATATTTACTATGCCCTCGTATGCATGTTTAAGTAAGTTATCCTTGGGTAATTAATTGCATATTCTGTATATGCCTATTTGGGCCGTGAGCCTTGTTTAATGGGATTAGACAAGTGTATGACCTCCTATGGGGTCGTACCATGCCTTTGACACTTAGAATAAAATGTCTTCCCCGCATCTGAGTTATGCGCCCTGGAGGGAATTCATGAGAATTCATTGTGCTTATCGGTGTTTGATAACCGATGATGACGGATCCATAGGGACCGTATTCGCGAGTGTCGAGTGTTCTTTCCTTCGTTGGCCCCGAGTAGAGACTGCCCGGCGTAGTAAAGTCCGGTGGAGATCTCCCAGATACTACTCATGACGCGTGTTGGTGTGCCCATACAGCTGAGGTAGCGGTCTTGGGAGACTAGTCCGGTAGAGGCCTGAACCCTGTGCACGAGGTAGTAGAGGCCACACCGGGAGAGACTACCAGAAGACGAGTGGAGTAGAACAATCGACCTCTTCCCCAAGAGCCTATGTCACCCCGAGGAGGGGGTGAGGGTGAGGGTGTGGTGGGTCGGCGTTGGTTCGATCTGCCAGTTCGTGTAATTTCCCAAGATCCTATGTCACCCGTCGGAGTGAGGGTGAGGGTATTGTTCCCAAGATCCTATGTCACCCGTCGGAGTGAGGGTGAGGGTATTGCTCCCAAGATCCTATGTCACCCATCGGGGTGAGGGTGAGGGTATTGGCGTGAGTGGGGTGGGCTCGAGTTGATACTCGACCCACCAGCTTGTGTAGTAGGTTTTCCCATGGGGTTCGCGCTGCGAACAAGTAGTGGTTCCCCCCAATATCGTCGCATGTCGTGGCCCAGATGTTGAAGCTGCCCTGACAGAGGACTCCCACTTGTAAGTACTCCCGATGCATTCGGCGGATGTACTGATCATGGGAGTGTACCAGGTGAGGCTACGCGAGGGTGAACCACCGGACGATATTGCGAGCATGAATTGTTCTCCCCTTTGCCGGATCCGTGTGGATGCTTCCTAGGTACGAGCCGCCCTGGGTGGACCCCCACCTGTAGGTACCATCGACGCTGTCGACAGTGTACTGACCGTGGCCGGCTCCAGGTAGAGGCTGCCCGGGAGAGCGCTATCGAATGATGAACGGTGTAGAACAGAAAGTTTTGTCCTTCAAGTCCCTAGGCTCACCCCTGTGGGGGCTAGGGCGAGGACGAGGTATGGTTGCACCGCCGTGTGACCTTGTTAACCGTTGGGTTTCTACCCATGGTTTCCTTGATAGGTGATTGCCTTAGGATCGAATGTTGGTGTTGGTGTTTGGTTTCTGACCACTCACTGAGCTTGTAGCTCACCCCTCGCTTATGTTTTTCCCCAGTTGACGCTGAGTCGGATCCAAGAGAAGAGCTCCCCTGGCGCCATCCGAGTAGGAGACCCGTGTTCGCGTTGGATGTCTTGCGAGTCAGAGGCTATCAGCATTCCCTTTTCATTGTATGTATTATACTTGTGCTTGTGCACGGTATGTAGACTGTTGATGTCAGTTATTGTATATATTGGCTCTCACAGGACAGTTGATTGTGTACTCTAGTCTGTAATATGTTTTTGAATTATGGACTTAGTCATTTGAGCTTCCGCTTTTTGTATATATTTGATGTCAGTTACTTGTGTATTGCCTTTTCTATTGTGGAGTATTTATTTGACCTCGTGTATGGATTACTGATATCATTTATATATTTGCCACGTCTCGGGGACGGCCGCCCTGGGGCGTGACAGGTACTCAGTGATCTGGCTTCCCCCCCCCCTCCGAGGGGTACATCTCACACTCCCACCAAACCGCTTGCCCACTCCCTAATGAGTGCAGCTGCGAAAGCCCACATGTTTTCGGTATACACTCTCGTCCCTTTGAAGATTGCATCATTCCTAGTCTGCCATATTACCCACATGCAGGCTGGAACTATGAAGTGTGCCACTTGCCTGGCACGCCCTGCTTCAGCTCGTGCACCCAGCTCGGCATCGGCTACCCACAACCCGGCAATATCGTGAAACTGGGTCCGCGCCGTGTCAATACCAGCCTCTCTCCACAACGCTTGGGCCCATCAGCATTCAACAAATAAGTGAATTGCTGTCTTTGGTGCTGCACCGCATAGCCCACATTGAACGTCGTCCCTTCCGCGCCACTTGGACCGATATGTGCGTGTCAGTAGTCTCCCTTGTGCTAGAAGCCAGAGAAACACCTTGATTTTTCTCGTTATTTTCTGGCTCCATATCTTTTCCGGATTTCCACATGCTAACGTGACCAGTCCGAGATCTCTCCTCCACCAGATATTGGAATTCCGAACGGTGAAACCTGCGTTTGGCTTTGGTGCCCACCGTGGTCTGTCTGCACCAGCTCCAAACTGCCCTTCCCAGTAGTTGGGACGCCTCCTCAGGTGCGAATTTGTTTCTGCGTAAGGCTGCCGACCATCTGCCCCCGCTCCCCTCCACAGTCCAACAGTTGCGCACCATCTCTAGTGGGTCTCGTACAAGTGCATATATGAGTGGGAATTGTGCGCACAGCGGCTGATCCCCACACCAAACGTCGGTTCAGAACCGCGTAACCTCGCCCGTGCCAATCTCCCATCTCACGGCTTGAAAATTAATGTTTGGTTAGAAAGATGGTGTTTCGGTTAAAAGGAAACCTGTTTCCATTTTTTGGGGTATACAATTGGGGTGTTTGTGTTGAGAAAATGGGGTTTTCGTTATTTGGGGTCAACATATGGTTTTCGGGAAGGAAATGTAGTTTCAGTTGAAAATTGCTGGTTTGGGTCCCAAAATGCAGTTTTGGGGGGGGGGGGGGAGGGGGGTTAGAAAATGGTTTTTCGGCCAAAAAAAAATGCTGTTTGGGTCGATAAGGTGTTTCGGTCGAAATATGATGCTTCGGTCCCAAAAATTGGGTTTTTGGCCACGGGAACAGTGGTTGGGTGAAAATTGGTAGTTGGGTAAAAAAACAGCGCGTTCATTATTTCGGTGTAGAAATAGTATTTGCATTGAAAATTGGTGGTCGGGTCGGAAAAATGATGTTTTTTTTATTTGCTTATAATTTGGGTCAAAATATGGTTTTGGGATAGCAACTAGTGCTTGTGTCGAAAGGTGGTGTTTGGAGAAGTAAAATGATGTTTGGGTCAAAAAAATAGTGTTTCGGTCGAAAAAAGTGGTTTATGTCGAAAAGAAGTGTTTCGGCGGAAAAGAAATGTTATTTGGGTCGAAAACGGTATTCGGTTTGAAAAATGGTGTTTTCCATATTTTGGTAAAAGAAAAATGGTGTCTACGTTGAAAACTGGCGTTCAGGATGGAAAACTGATGCTTTCAGAATGTCGGTCAAAAAATGGCGTTTGGGTGCAAAAGTGGGATTCGGATAACAAAAAAAATATGATGTTTCGTTTGAAAACGGGTGTTTGGGTCGAAAATGGTAGTTGCGTAAAAAAATAGTGTTTTTGTTATTTTATTTTAAAAAATGGCGTTTATGTCGAAAAACTGTGTTTCGAACGAAAAATTCTTTTTGGGTCGAAAAACGGTGTTTCTGCCGGAAAATGTTATTTGGGTGGAAAACGTGGTGGTCGGGTCCAAAATATTATGTCTGGTTTGAAATTTGGTGCTTCGCAAGAAAAATGATGTTTGGTTCGAGAAATGGAGTTCCGGTTTTTAAAAAATGGTGTTTCCATTATTTCGGTATAAAAATTGGTGTTTGGGTCGAACAAATGGAGTTTATGTTACTTGGGGTCAAAAAATGGTTTTCGGATAAATACTTCAAAAACTACTGGTTTTGGGTCTCAAAATGTAGTTTTGGGTGAGAAAATGGTGTTTCGGCCCAAAATATGAAGTTTGGGTTCATCAAGGCGTTACGGTCGAAAAATGATTTTTCGGTCCGAAAAAAGGGGTTTTTCGTCGATAAAACGGTGTTTGGTTCGAAAATGATAGTTGGGTGAAAATGACGGCGTGTTAATTGTTTCGGTGAAAAAATGGTATTTGGACTGAAAATTGGTGTTCGGTTCGGCAAATCGGTGTATGGACTGAAAATTTATCTCACAATATGGTTTTGGGGGATAAAACCGGTGCTTGGATCGGTGTTTGGAAAAGTATAACGTCGTTTGGGTCATGAAAATGGTGTTCCGGTAGAAAAATAATGATTCTATCGAAGAGTGTTTCGGTGAAAAAAAATATTTTTGGTTCGAAAATGGTATTTGGGTTAAAAAATCAGTGTTTTCGATATTTCTGTAAAACAAAAATTGTGACTATGTCGGAAATGTTGTTCTGATCGAAAAAAGAGTGCTTTTTTTTATTTATTTTGGGCCGCCGTAAGCTGTTGTTTTCCAAAACAAGTTTATTTTTGGGTCAGAAAATGGAATTTCTGCGTTGAAAATTAGTGTTTAGGTTGAAAAAAATGATGTTTTCCAAATTTGGGTCAAAAGAATGGCTTTCCGACCCAAACTGGCGTTCCGGTAAAAAAGTCGGATTTGGATAAAGAAAAAAAAGGGGTGTTTCGTTCGAAAAACGATGTTTGGGTCGTAAGCGGTAGTTGGGTAATAAAAAAAATGTGTTTTATTAATTCATAAAAAAAAACTGGTGTTTGCGTCGAAAATTGGTGTCGGTGTTGAAAAAATGTGCCTTTTCCTTATCCGGGTCTAAGCAATGGTGTATGGGTCAAAAACTGTTGTTTTGTCTCCCGAAGTGCTGTTTGGGTCCAAAAAATGGAGTTTCAACCGAAAAGGTGATATTTGGATCGAATAATGGTGTTTGGGTGGAAAATTGATGTTTTGGTTGAAAAAATGATGTCTGGTTCGAAAGATGGTGCTTCGCTTGAAAATTGATGTTTGGTTAGAAAGATGGTGTTTCGGTTAAAAAGAAACCTGTTTCCATTTTTTTGGGGTATACAATTGGGGAGTTTGGGTTGAGAAAATGCAGTTTGGGGGGGTTAGAAAATGGTTTTTCGGCCAAAAAAAATGCTGTTTGGGTCGATAAGGTGTTTCGGTCGAAATATGATGCTTTGGTCCCAAAAATTGGGTTTTTGGCCAAGGGAACAGTGGTTGGGTCAAATTGGTAGTTGGGGAAAAAAAAACAGCGCGTTCATTATTTCAGTGTAGAAATTGTATTTGCTTTGAAAATTGGTGTTCGGGTGGGAAAAATGTTGTTTTTTTTATTTGTTTATAATTTGGGTCAAAATACGGTTTTGGGACAACAACTGGTGCTTGGGTCGAAAGTTGGTGTTTGGAGAAGTAAAATGACGTTTGGGTCTAGAAAATAGTGTTTAAGTCGAAAAATGTTGTTTCTGACGGAAAAAATTGTTTCGGCGGAAAAGAAATGTTATTTGGGTCGAAAACGGTATTCGGTTTGAAAAATACGGTTTTCCGTATTTTGGTAAAAGAAAAACGGTGTCTACGTTGAAAACTGAAGTTCAGGATGAAAAACTGATGCTTTCAGAATGTGGGTCAAAAAATGGCATTTGGGTGTAAAAGTGGGATTCGGATAACGAAAAAATATGGTGTTTCGTTTGGGTCGAAAATGGTAGTTGCGTCACAAAATAGTGTTTTTGTTATTTCATTTTAAAAAATGGTGTTTGCGACGAAAATTGATGTTTGGGTCGAAAAATGGATCTTTTTTCCCTGTTCGGGTAAAAAAAATGGTGTTTTGGTCGAAAACTGTTGATTTGTTTCCCAAAATGATATTTGGGTCCAAAAACTGGTGTATCTGCCGAAAGGGTGAAGCTTGGGTCGAAAAACGGTGTTTCGATTGAAAAATGCTTTCTGGGTCGAAAAACGGTGTTTCGGCCGAAAAATGTTGTTTGGGTGGAAAACATGGTGTTCGGGTCCAAAAAATGATGTCTGGTTCGAAATTTGGTGCTTCTCAAGAAAAATGATGTTTGGTTCGAGAAATGGAGTTCCGGTTTTTAAAAAACGGTGTTTCCATTATTTGGGTATAAAAATTGGTGTTTGGGTCGAACAAATGGAGTTTACGTTACTTGGGGTGAAAAAATGGTTTTCGGATAAGCACTTCAAAAACTGCTGGTTTTGGGTCTCAAAATGTTTTCCGAATTTGGGTCAAAAGAATGGCTTTCCGACCCAAGCTGGCGTTCCGGTCAAAAGGTCGGATTTGGATAAAGAAAAAAAAAGGGGTGTTTTGTTCGAAAAACGATGCTTGGGTCGTAAGCGGTAGTTGGGTGATAAAAAAAATGTGTTTTATTATGTCATAAAAAAAAAGGTGTTTGTGTCGAAAATTGGTGTCGGTGTTGAAAAAATGTGCCTTTTCTTTATCCGGGTCTAAGCAATGGTGTTATCGGTCAAAAACTGTTGTTTTGTCTCCCAGAATGCTGTTTGGGTCCAAAAAACAGAGTTTCGGCCGAAAAGGTGATGTTTGGATCGAATAATGGTGTTTGGGTGGAAAAATGTTGTTTGGCTGAAAAAATGATTTCTGGTTCGAAAGACGGTGCTCCGCTTGAAAATTGATGTTTGGTTAGAAAGATGGTGTTTCGGTTAAAAAGAAACCTGTTTCCAATTTTTGGGGTACACAATTGGGGTGTTTGGGTTGAGAAAATGGAGTTTTCGTTATTTGGGGTCAACATATGGTTTTCGGGCAGCAAATGTAGTTTCAGTTGAAAATTGCTGGTTTGGGTCCCAAAATGCAGTTTGGGGGGGCGGGGGGGTTAGAAAATGGCTTTTCGGGCAAAAAAAATGATGTTTGGGTCGGTAAGATGTTTCAGTCGAAATACGATGCTTCGGTCCCAAAAATTGGGTTTTTGGCCAAGGGAACAGTGGCTGGGTCAAAATTGGTAGTTGGGGAAAAAAAACAACGCGTTCATTATTTCGGTGTAGAAATTGTATTCGCTTTGAAAATTGGTGTTCGGGTCTGAAAAATGATGTTTTTTTTTATTTGTTTATAATTTGGGTCAAAATATGGTTTTGGGATAGCAATTGGTGCTTGTGTCGAAAGGTGGTGTTTGGAGAAGTAAAATGACGTTTGGGTCCAGAAAATAGTGTTTCGGTCGAAAAATGTTGTTTCTGTTGGAAAAAAGTGTTTCGGCGGAAAAGAAATGTTATTTGGGTCGAAAACGGTATTCGGTTTGAAAAATAGTGTTTTACGTATTTTGGTAAAAGAAAAGCGGTGTCTACGTTGAAAACTGGCGTTCAAGATGAAAAACTGATGCTTTCAGAATGTGGGTCAAAAAATAGCGTTTGGGTGTAAAAGTGGGATTCGGATAACAAAAAAAATATGGTGTTTCGTTTGAAAATGGGTGTTTGGGTCGAAAATGGTAGTTGCGTCAAAAAATTGTGTTTTTGTTATTTCATTTCAAAAAACGGTGTTTGCGTCAAAAATTGGTGTTTGGGTCGAAAAATGGTTCTTTTTGCCTTGTTCGGGTAAAAAAATGGTGTTTGGGTCGAAAACTGTTGATTTGTGTTCCCAAAATGATGTTTGGGTCCAAAAACTGGTGTATCTGCCGAAAGGGTGAAGCTTGGGTCGAAAAACGGTGTTTCGAATGAAAAAATGCTTTCTGGGTCGAAAAACGGTGTTTCGGCCGGAAAATGTTGTTTGGGTGGAAAACATGGTGTTCGGGTCCAAAAAATGATGTCTGGTTCGAAATTTGGTGCTTCTCAAGAAAAATGATGTTTGGTTCGAGAAATGGAGTTCCGGTTTTTAAAAAACGGTGTTTCCATTATTTGGGTATAAAAATTGGTGTTTGGGTCGTACAAATGGAGTTTACGTTACTTGGGGTCAAAAAATGGTTTTCGGATAAGTACTTCAAAAACTGCTGGTTTTGGGTATCAAAATGCAGTTTCGGGTGAGAAAATGGTGTTTCGGCCTAAAATACGCTGTTTGGGTTTATCAAGGCGTTACAGTAGAAAAATGTTTTTCCGGTCCGAAAAAATGGGTTTTTCGTCGATAAAACGGTGTGTTGGGTCGAAAATGATAGTTGGGTGAAAACGACGTCGTGTTGATTGTTTCGGTGAAAAAATGTTATTTGGACTGAAAATTGGTGTTCGGTTCGGAAAATCGGTGTATGGACTGAAAATTGGTCTCACAATACGGTTTTGGGGGATAAAACCGGTGCTTGGGTCGGTGTTTGGAAATGTGTAACGTTGTTTGGGTCATGAAAATGGTGTTTGGGTCGAAAAATAAAGTTTCTGTCGAAAGAGTGTTTCGGTCAAAAGGTCGGATTTGGATAAAGAAAAAAAATGGGGTGTTTCGTTCGAAAAACGATGTTTGGGTCGTAAGCGGTAGTTGGGTAATAAAAAAAATGTGTTATTATTTCATAAAAAAAAAACAGGTGTTTGCGTCGAAAATTGGTGTCGGTGTTGAAAAAATGCGCCTTTTCTTTATCCGGGTCTAAGCAATGGTGTTATGGGTCAAAAACTGTTGTTTTGTCTCCCAAAATGCTGTTTGGGTCCAAAAAACAGAGTTTCGGCCGAAAAGGTGATGTTTGAATCGAATAATGGTGTTTGGGTGGAAAAATGATGTTTGGCTGAAAAAATGATGTCTGGTTCGAAAGATGGTGCTTCTCTTGAAAATTGATGTTTGGTTAGAAAGATGGTGTTTCGGTTAAAAAGAAACCTGTTTCCATTTTTTGGGGTACCCAGTTGGGGTGTTTGGGTTGAGAAAATGGAGTTTTCGTTATTTGGGGTCAACATATGGTTTTCGGGCAGGAAATGTAGTTTCAGTTGAAAATTGCTGGTTTGGGTCCCAAAATGCAGTTGGGGGGGGGGGGTTAGAAAATGGCTTTTCGGGCAAAAAAAATGATGTTTGGGTCGATATGGTGTTTCGGTCGAAATACGATGCTTCGGCCCCAAAATTTGGTTTGTCACGCCCTAGGGCGGCCGTCCCCGAGACATGGCAAATATATAAATGATATTAGCAATCCATACACGGGATCAAATAAGGACTCCACAACATCAACGACACTAAAGCAATAACCAAATAACTGACATCAATATATACAAATAGCGGAAGCTCAAACTAGAAGTCTGTAATTCAAAAACATATTTACAGACTAGAGTACACAATCAACTGTCCTGTGAGAGCCAATATATACAATAAAAGACATCAATAATCCACATACCGTGCACAAGTATAATACATACAAGAAAAAGGAATGCTGATGGCCTCTCACTCGCAAGACATCCAACGCGAACGTGGGTCTCCTACTCGTACTGCGCCAAGGGGAGCTCTTCTCTTGGATCCGACTCAGCGTCAACTGGAGAAAAACATATGCCAGGGGTGAGCCACACGCTCAGTGAATGGAACAATCCATGCAACACAACTCATATAACTCCTTCAAGTAATTTCGGTTCCAACAGATGGAATCAACTCCTTAAATTGGTGGGTCGAGTATCAACCCGAGCCCACCACTCCTGCACCCTCACCCCCACAGGGTGACATAGGACTTTAGGGAGCAATACCCTCACCCTCACCCTCCTTAGGGATGACCTAGGCTTTGGGAAATTGCACAACTCGCAGATCGAACCAACGCCGACCCACTACACCCTCACCCTCACCCCCTCCTTGGGGTGAAATAGGCTATTGGGAGGAATTTTGATTGTTTCTACGCCCTTGGTCCACCGGTAGCCCTTATCCAGGGAAGCCCACACCTGGTATACTCCCATGATCAGCACATCCTCACAAATCGGCAGCACCTACGGATGGGAGCCAGGCCGGCTGTCTCAACCAGGAAGTCCCTACGCGGATCCAACGAAGGAAAGAAACCAATCTCCACTCACGAATATGATCCCCTTGGATCTGTCGTCATCGGTGACTACGCACCGGTACGGTAACGAATTCTCAAGAATTCCCCCCAGGGCGCATAACTCAGATGCTTGGAAATTCTATTATTCGTAATGACTAGGCCATGGTATGACCCCCTAATAGGTCATACACTTGTCCAAACTCATTTAGACAAGATTCATGGCTCGTACAGGTATAAATACATATACACGTATAATTAAATGAAGGGTTATTCCAGATATTCCCTACCTAGGGGAAAGAACCCCTTGGGAGGGCACCTTGAGTTCCCGATATAGGATACCCCGACAACCAAACAAGGAACACGAAGTACCCTAGCCCGGGTCTCAATGATGACTTCGCAAGGTCCCTTAATCCCGAGTAGGAAAAATGGAATTAAATATAACATTTAAGAAATTAACCATTGAATTAATCATGGGAGCATGTAATAATATAATAACGAGGTACATATTATCTAAGGCATGATGTTCTATGCACAATCATATAAGTTAATCAAATTAACTAAGTGGGGACATGCATAGTGGGGGTTATGCTAACATATGACATGATATGTAGCATGTATGACTCCTATACATGATACATAGACATATAATCCCTTACATTCAATATCTAGCATGACATGAATACACACTTAGCAAGCTAGGTAACAACATGCATGCATACATCAAGTTTATATGCAATTATGGTGCCCCAGGGGGGGCAATGCACTCCAACGTGCATCGAACACCTCCCAACTGGGTTGGATTGACCCACTCACCGCAACCCGGGTCGATGCGTGACCGTTCGCCAAGATCTGCACGACAAGGGCATCAAAAACGGTGAGCATAACTACATAAAAACACTTAAAATTAACTAGAAATGCCAAAGACTCAGATATGCACGCATACGGGCCCGCACACATGCGAGTACGCATGTACGCACGCATATCCGAGCTCCCCGACAGCTACCCGAACCCTCGGGCAGCCACACGCGTGGCCCCCGCACACACCCGCACGTGCACACACGCGTGCACGCGCTCCTGCGCCCCTAGAACCCCTCCTGCGCGCCCCCCCGCGCCCACGCGCGCAGCACGCGCACACGCGCACGCTCGCGCCCCGCGTGCACCCGTCCGCACTGAGCGCGCGCACTGTGCCCGCCAGTCCCCCCGCGCGCGTATGCGCCCGCGCGACCGCGCACCAGCGCACGCGCGCGCCTGCGCGCCCGACTGCGCTACTGCACCCCCGCCTGCGACCTCCTGTGCGCGTGACTGCGCGCGCACGCGCGCGGACAGACCCGCGCGCGCGCCCAGGCCAGTCTTAGCCCCTCCCCTGCCCTCACACATACCCCAACCCAACTACCTAGCATGCATGGTCCCCCAACACCCTTAAAACCTAGAAAAATTTAGAAATAAAGAGGGAGGGGGCTTACCAAGAGAGGGGGAGTGAAAAAGGGGGGAATCCGGGCCCTTCACGCACCCGCAACCACCACAACCTCTACCACCACTACCACCACCATCTGAGCCTCTCCTCCACCTCTTCTTTGCTGGAAACAAGGGACACATAGGGGAAAAACATGAAAGGGAGTATGAGGGAGTAGGGGAGAAACAACAACACTCACATGCACACACAACTTCACCTTGATTTCCTCTTCTTCCATGCGTAAACACATCTTCTTCACCAAAACACACCCACACAAAAGGGCTGGACCAGAGGGAAAGAGAGGGGGGACAGCCACTAAAGACACAAGAACACCCAACCCACCACAAGATCTCCTCTTCATGCCCAACTCCTTCTTGATCTCCATCTTTTCTCTTTGAGACATTCTCACAAACACTTGGGGGGGTTAAAAAGAGAGAAGGAGAGACCCAAGAGAGGGCCACGTTGAGAGTGAGAGAGAGCCAAAGTGAGAACAAAAACTCACTTTTGGGGGGGGGGGGGGTTAACACAAAGGAAAATATGGGGGGTAGGTTTAAGCCTAAAGTCACCCACTCACACATCAAAAGACCAAGTGTTTCCTTCATCACTAAGCAAAGGGGAGGTGAGGTTACCTAGGGTGATCTCATTCACCAAAATATCACAACACTATTCCACTTAACGAATCAGTTTCGGAGAAAACCCGGATACGATTCGGAACTGCATAATTTTTCAAACGTGACCGGGATTCAATAAAATTTTTATGGGTAGTACAGAATAGTACCAGGACCCATAATATGGAGTCAGATTTCCAATCAGAGTACTCAAGCTCACGCAGTTGGCTAAAAGCTAAAATTTTAGCGGCTCCGATCGAAAAATGAAAAATTCGAAAATGGCCAGAAATGACCCAACGGTTACCCATAGGCTAAAAAGTGACACAAATATAACATTCTTCCCCCCTTAGGAAATTTTGTCCACAAAATTTAAACAAAAACATCTAGGATGGAAATAGATGTGGATATGCGTCATGCATGGCGTCCTCGCGCTCCCAAATGGCCTAGGCAGCAGAACGGCGCTGCCATCGCACCTTAACCTACTGGACGGTCTTGGTGTGGAGTCTCCTCCCGCGCCGGTCCAGGATCTCGATCGGCTGCTCCACGAATGACAAGCCCGGCTCGAAGACAAGCGGCTCGAACGCAATGACGTGAGCAGGATCGTGGACTTAGCGCCTCAGCTGCGAGACATTGAAGACGTCATGGCCTTGAGCCAATCGTGGGGGCAAGGCTATGCAATAGGCCACATTTCCAATCCGCTCCAGGATGAGGAACGGCCAAGAAGGGCTGACACAGCTGGCCCCGAACATCGAAAATTAGTGTTTAGGTTGAAAAAATGATGTTTTCCGAATTTGGGTCAAAAGAATGGCTTTCCGACCCAAGCTGGCGTTCCGGTCAAAAAGTCGGATTTGGATAAATAAAAAAAAGGGGTGTTTCGTTCGAAAAGCGATGTTTGAGTCATAAGCGGTACCTGTTTTTTTTTTATGACATAATAAAACACATTTCTTTTATTACCCAACTACCGCTTACGACCCAAACATCGTTATTCGAACGAAACACCCCTTTTTTTTTCTTTATCCAAATTTGACTTTCTGACCGGAACGCCAGCTTGGGTCGGAAAGCCATTCTTTTGACCCAAATTCTGAAAACATCATTTTTTCAACCTAAACACTAATTTTCAACGCAGAAACTCTATTTTCTGACCCAAAAATAAACTTGTTTTGGAAAACAACCGCTTACGGCGGCCATATCACAATTTTTTTTATACCAAAATGAAGAAAAAAAACCCCCTTTTTTTCGATCGGAACAACATTTTCCGACGTAGTCACAATTTTTGTTTTACAGAAATATCGAAAACATTGATTTTTTTAACCCAAATACCATTTTCAAACCAAAAATGTTTTTTTTCACCGAAACACTCTTTCGACATAAACATTAATTTTCGACCGGAACACCATTTTCATGACCCAAACAACGTTATACATTTCCAAACACCGACCCAAGCACCGGTTTTATCCCCCAAAACCGTATTGTGAGACCAATTTTCAGTCCATACACCGATTTGGCGAACCGAACACCAATTTTGGGACACAAGCACCAGTTGCTTTCCCAAAACCATATTTTGACCCAAATTATAAACAAATAAAAAAACATCATTTTTCTGACCCGAACACCAATTTTCAAATCGAATACAATTTCTACACCGAAATAATGAACGCGCTGTTTTTTTTCCCGAACTACCAATTTTGACCCAACCACTGTTCCCTTGGCCAAAAACCCAATTTTTGGGACCGAAGCATCGTATTTCGACCGAAACACCTTATCGACCCAAACGGCATTTTTTTTCCCGAAAAGCCATTTTCTAACCCCTGCCCCCCCCCCCAAACTGCATTTTGGGACCCAAACCAGCAATTTTCAACTGAAACTACATTTCCTGCCCGAAAACCATATGTTGACCCCAAATAACGAAAACTCCATTTTCTCAACCCAAACACCCCAATTGTGTACCCCAAAAAATGGAAACAGGTTTCTTTTTAACCGAAACACCATCTTCCTAACCAAACATCAATTTTCAAGCGAAGCACCATCTTTTGAACCAGACATCATTTTTTCAGCCAAACATCATTTTTCCACCCAAACACCATAATTCGATCCAAACATCACCTTTTCGGCCGAAACTCTGTTTTTTGGACCCAAACTGTTACGCCCCGAGGCGACCGTGCCTGAAGCGTTACCATTTTCGACCAATAATCAAAAGGATCAATAAGATAACAAGGCTACAGGGAAGTGGTAGCCAATAAAAAGAAATGATGCGGAAGTATAATATACAATTATGTCTGTAAATCAAAAACATTATTACAGACTCGAGTACACAATTACCGTCCTGTGAGAGCCCAAGTCTAGTCCAAATACAACAATATGTGCGACATGCATAATTACTAATACATACACAAAAATAGGATTGCTGATAGCCCCATACTTGCCAACCGGAAGCTGAGACACGCCACGCGCGAACTACGCTAGAGGGATGCTCCACCTCCACGCCCCACTGTCCCTGGCAGAAAACAACACACGAGGGGTGAGCTACAAGCTCAGTGAGTGGCAAGAATCCAACTCAAGAATAATAATATACCACTAACATATTTTCCTTTCAAGGAAAGATATGGATGGGAGAACACCGACATATATAAATGTCACGTAGAGTCGTGACCACACATCACCCTCACCCTCGCCCCGAAGGGGGAAAAGCTGTTGGGACTTTTGGAAAACAACTAATCCATTAACACTAACGAGTTGTAACAGAAACTAATACCAAGCTACAAAGATTCTCCACATCTAGATAAATACATATCAATCCCTCGCATCATCCGTTAGCCCTCTCCCGGATAATCCTCATCCTAAGGGCCATCCATGGTCAGTACTCAAGCCTTGTACGATGGTGGCATCATACTCTGAGCATTCCCCACGATATGGATTCACCCATGGTCGGTACTCAAGCCTCGTATGTTAGTGACGTCATACTTTGAGCATTCCCGACGATACGGCATCACCCGTGGTCGGTACTCCTAGCCTCGTATGATAGTCACATCAAACTCTAGACATTCCCAACGATATAGATTTATCCGTGGTCGGTACTTTAGCCTCGTATGGTAGTGACATCCCCGCACAGATGCATCACTTGGATGCAGGGGAAAGAAGCTGAACACTCGCACTCAATTATGACAAGACATGATCCTGAAGGCGGGTCATGCACAGGCCTAACACAGGTAGGCCTAACATACCATTTCATAGCTATCGGGTAACAAACACCGAGTAGCTTCTACGCACGACGATGTAGGGAAACAGTACTCCACGCTCGCGATATCATCCGGTAGCCCTCTCCCAGGTAGCCCTCTCCCTGACGACCTTCCGGTGGCACGGTGGCACCACGCAGGGTAGTTCCAACGCTGGGTAGTTTCGACGCACGATGATATAGAGAGGGTACTCCATGCTCGCATGACGATCCTCCTGGATCAACTACTATCATCTAACTAATACCATTGCTAATGAATTCTTATGAATTCCCACACGGATGCATCTCTCGACCTGGGAAATAAGTCCTTGCACTCAATCAGGATAGGACATGATCCTAAGGGCTGTCATACACGCGTCTAACACAGATAGGCCTGACATTCTATCATCATAGCTATCAGATAACAAACATCAATACAACGATGAATTCTCATGAATTCCCATAGAGTTGCATCACTTGGATGCAGGCAAGATAGCTACTATATTTAACAACTAAAACAAGTATGCTCCTGATAAATAATATATCATAGATATACATGTCCACACAATTAAACATACACACAATTATCACATGACAGTTCCTATCACAACAAGAGTGCATAGACCACATGTCCAAGGAACCTAGCATTCAAGAATTAACCAGACTCAGAATCTACCAATACGAAGGCAATACTACGAAAGGACACCTTTAGTATAACATACCCAACATTCCATGCTATATATATAAAAGCCACAAAGTGATAATAGCAATATTATTTAAAATAAAAAATGAGTATAGCTATAGAACCCTATGGGTACGCGACGCACAATCACATGCATCGAACGCTTCCCAAATGGGGTGGATCGAACCACTCACCAAAAACCCATTCATTGCGAGTTCCGCCAACGAAAGCTGTAAAACACAACCAATGATTATCAAATCAAACATGAAGTTTCTTGGCACCTATATATAAGCCTATTTCATGAAGACCACAACTCCTGATATTGCCCACACCATACATAATAGCTCTTTGACACATATTTATACAAGACTAGTCCATCTACAGCAATCAGCCCCAAACATTGGTCTCCATGGCATAGAATACACATCCAAAAATTCTGAAATAAATCATGCGCATACTCTGATATGTTAGGATCATAATCCGTGAAGACATCAAATCCTGATTTAATCTTGAAATACCCGAAATAAATTATTTTCAGAAACAGGTCTATTTCTACGCGAATCTGAACAGGCCATGAACATTAGGCTATAACTTTCAATACAGGTAACCAAACGACACCAAATTTCATATGTAACATGTAGACACATAGATGATCATATGAAATGAAGACATAAGTCTCAAAATATGCCTCTAAATACCCCAAACATAAGAATCTTGAGGAGACAGAAAATCTGTCTTACAACACAAAGCCACCCCATTCATACATTAACACAACCATCCTATGTGCAGCACCAATTACTCATAACAACACTCTCATGCATGCCCTCTACAACATCCTAGCAAGCATAAAAGTAGGGGTAGAGAATTACCAAAAGATGGGGAGGAGAAGGGAAGGTGTTGGGCTCGCAATGACACCACACACACACCCACCATCACCACCATCTCCTTCACAGCACACCTTCTACTTGGCTGGACCAAAAGGGGAGGACAAAACAGGGGATCAGCTAGAGGAGGAGGAGAGGAAGGAGAAACCATTAATACATCACACACATCTCACCTTGATCAACTTCTTCTTCAAGCACAACCCCTTCCAAACACTCCTTCATCTTCTCCCTCACTTAGGCAATTCCACAAACACTTGGTGGGCAGACCCCCACAAAGGGCTGGACCATGTGAGGGAGCTTGAGAGAGATGGAGAAAGGAAGAATCAACAACAACAACCAACAACCACCATCCAAACATACCTTCTTGGACTCCTTTGTGTGCTCCTTCATCTCCATCACCTCCACTTTCTCCACCCAAAACACACACAAGAGGAGGGGCTGCAACAGCTCAAAAAGAGCCCAAACAGAGGCTGAAGTCGTGCACATTTGGGGGGTTAAATAAGCAAAGGTCGTCGAGTAAATGACCAAGTCATCCTCGGACTTAAAACCTCTGCGCAACCTTCACTTAAACGACCATAACTTCCTCAATACAGCTCGGAATTGCGTGATTCCAGTGGCATTGGAAAGCTAAGAAGATTATCTACAGCTTTCATGTTTACACCCAGATCAAATAACCTCTCCAGCTATTCCGAAATCTAGGCTAAACATCTTACAGAGCTGCTGCCTGGATTTCTCAACTTCGGGGTATACTCGGAAAAATACCTATAACTTTTACTATACGAATCCAGTTGTTCCAATTCCACTTCTATATGGAAGCTATCTCAAAACTGAACATCTCTTAATAAAATCGGATTTTTAGCTTTTCATCTTGAATTTTAACAAAATCAAATCCGAATACCAAATCAAAACTGCATAATTCCAAAAACGTTAGAATGTTACGAAAATTTATAGGTAGGCCAATGCCAATACCAGGAGAATAGATATGCAGTTAGATTTTGAAATTGAATGCCCAACTATAAGAATAAATACAATTCAATATTTATCAGCCAAAAAGTGACACAAACATAACACAAACAGCATTTTGGGAGACAAAACAACAGTTTTTGACCCATAACACAATTGCTTAGACCCGGATAAAGAAAAGGCACATTTTTTCAACACTGACACCAATTTTCGACGCAAACACCTGTTTTTTTTTTTTATGACATAATAAAACACTTTTTTTTTACCCAACTACCGCTTACGACCCAAACATCGTTATTCGAACGAAACACCCCTTTTTTTTTCTTTATCCAAATCCGACTTTCTGACCGGAACGCCAGCTTGGGTCGGAAAGCCATTCTTTTGACCCAAATTCGAAAAACATCATTTTTTCAACCTAAACACTAATTTTCAACGCAGAAACTCTATTTTCTGACCAAAAAATAAACTTGTTTTGGAAAACAACCGCTTACGGTGGCCATATCACAATTTTTTCCCCCACCTACCAATTTTGACCCAACTACAGTTCCCTTGGCCAAAAACCCAATTTTTGGGACCGAAGCATCGTATTTCGACCGAAACACCTTATCGACCCAAACATCATTTTTTTTGCCCGAAAAGCCATTTTTTAACCCCCCCCCCCCAAACTGCATTTTGGGACCCAAACCAGCAATTTTCAACTGAAACTACATTTCCTGCCCGAAAACCATATGTTGACCCCAAATAACGAAAACTCCATTTTCTCAACCCAAACACCCCAATTGTGTACCCCAAAAAATGGAAACAGGTTTCTTTTTAACCGAAACACCATCTTTCTAACCAAACATCAATTTTCAAGCGAAGCACCATCTTTCGAACCAGACATCATTTTTTCTGCCAAACATCATTTTTCCACCCAAACACCATTATTCGATCCAAACATCACCTTTTCGGCCGAAACTCTGTTTTTTGGACCCAAACAGCCTTTTGAGAGACAAAACAACAGTTTTTGACCCATAACACCATTGCTTAGACCCGGATAAAGAAAAGGCATATTTTTTCAACACTGACACCAATTTTCGACGCAAACACCTGTTTTTTTTTATGACATAATAAAACACATTTTTTTTATTACCCAACTACCGCTTACGACCCAAACATCGTTATTCGAACGAAACACCCCTTTTTTTTTCTTTATCCAAATCCGACTTTTTGACCGGAATGCCAGCTTGGGTCTGAAAGCCATTCTTTTGACCCAAATTCGGAAAACATCATTTTTTCAACCTAAACACTAATTTTCAACGCAGAAACTCTATTTTCTTACCCAAAAATAAACTTGTTTTGGAAAACAACCGCTTACGGCGGCCATATCACAATTTTTTTTTTACCAAAATAAAGAAAAAAAAAGCACCCTTTTTTTCGATCGGAACAACATTTTCCGACGTAGTCACAATTTTTATTTTACAGAAATATCGAAAACACTGATTTTTTTAACCCAAATACCATTTTCGAACCAAAAATGTTTTTTTTCACCGAATCACTCTTTCGACAGAAACATTATATTTCGACCGGAACACCATTTTCATGACCCAAACAATGTTATACATTTCCAGACACCGACCCAAGCACCGGTTTTATCCCCCAAAACCGTATTGTGAGACCAATTTTCAGTCCATACACCGATTTGCTGAACCGAACACCAATTTTCAGTCCAAATAACATTTTTTCACCGAAACAATCAACACGCCGTCGTTTTCACCCAACTATCATTTTCGACCCAACACACCGTTTTATCGACGAAAAACCCATTTTTTTGGACCGGAAAAACATTTTTCGACCGTAACGCCTTGATAAACCCAAACAGTATATTTTAGGCCGAAACACCATTTTCTCACCCGAAACTGCATTTTGAGACCCAAAACCAGCAGTTTTTGAAGTACTTATCCGAAAACCATTTTTTGATCCCAAGTAACGTAAACTCCATTTGTTCTACCCAAACACCAATTTTTATACCCAAATAATGGAAACACCGTTTTTTAAAAACCGGAACTCCATTTCTCGAACCAAACATCATTTTTCTTGAGAAGCACCTAATTTCGAACCAGACATCATTTTTTGGACCGGAACACCATGTTTTCCACCCAATTAACATTTTCCGGCCGAAACATCGTTTTTCGACCCAGAAAGCATTTTTCGTTCGAAACACCGTTTTTCGACCCAAGCTTCACCCTTTCGGCAGATACACCAGTTTTTGGACCCAAACATCATTTTGGGAAACAAAGCAACAGTTTTCGTCACAAACACCATTTTTTTTACCCGAACAGGGCAAAAAGAACCATTTTTCGACCCAAACACCAATTTTCGACGCAAACACTGTTTTTTAAAATGAAATAACAAAAATACTATTTTTTGACGCAACTACCATTTTCGACCCAAACACCCGTTTTCAAACGAAACACCATATTTTTTTGTTATCCGAATCCCACTTTTACACCCAAACGCTATTTTTTGACCCATATTCTGAAAGCATCAGTTTTTCATCCTGAACGCCAGTTTTCAACGTAGACACCGTTTTTCTTTTACCAAATTACGGAAACCACTATTTTCAAACCGAATACCGTTTTCAACCCAAATAACATTTCTTTTCCGCCGAAACACTTTTTTCCGACAGAAACAAGATTTTTCGACCGAAACACTATTTTTTGGACCCAAACGTCATTTTACGTCTCCAAATACCAACTTTCGACACAAGCACCAGTTGCTTTCCCAAAACCATATTTTGACCCAAATTATAAACAAATAAAAAAAACATCATTTTTCCAACCCGAACACCAATTTTCAAATCGAATACAATTTCTACACCGAAATAATGAACGCGCTGTTTTTTTTCCCCCAACTACCAATTTTGACCCAACCACTATTCCCTTGGTCAAAAACCCAATTTTTGGGACCGAAGCATCGTATTTCAACCGAAACACCTTATCAACCCAAACAGCATTTTTTTTGCCCGAAAAGCCATTTTCTAACCCCCCCCAAACTGCATTTTGGGACCCAATCCAGCAATTTTCAACTGAAACTACATTTCCTGCCCGAAAACCATATGTTGACCCCAAATAACGAAAACTCCATTTTCTCAACCCAAACACCCCAATTGTGTACCCCAAAAAATGGAAACAGGTTTCTTTTTAACCGAAACACCATCTTTCTAACCAAACATCAATTTTCAAGCGAAGCACCGTCTTTCGAACCAGAAATCATTTTTTCAGCCAAACAACATTTTTCCACCCAAACACCATTATTCGATCCAAACATCACCTTTTCGGCCGAAACTCTGTTTTTTGGACCCAAACAGCATTTTGGGAGACAAAACAACAGTTTTTGACCCATAACACCATTGCTTAGACCCGGATCAAGAAAAGGCACATTTTTTCAACACCGACACCAATTTTCGACGCAAACACCTGTTTTTCTTTTATGAAATAATAAAACCCATTTTTTTATTACCCAACTACCGCTTACGACCCAAACATCGTTTTTCGAACGAAACACTCCTTTTTTTTCTTTATCCAAATCCGACTTTTTGACCGGAACGCCAGCTTGGGTTGGAAAGCCATTCTTTTGACCCAAATTCGGAAAACATTATTTTTTCAACCTAAACACTAATTTTCAACGCATAACTCTATTTTCTAACCAAAAAGTAAACTTGTTTTGGAAAGCAACCGCTTACGGCGGCCCCATCACATAGCCGTTGTTTAGCGTATACCGTGCGTAAAGGCGTGAAAGCCTGCTAAATAGAGAGTTTAGCCCGTTCACTTGGGTGTTTGGCCTCTCCTTGCCTGACTTTCTCTTTTTTTTTTTGTGTTGTGATTTGATTTGAGGGGGGGGGGGCTCTTCTGTTTTTCACCCCGATTCTTTTCATGCTTCCCCTCTAGAAGTGTTTATATAGTGCCAGAGCCAGTTTTTGGGACATATGCTAGGTCCGGGTAACTCCTCATTTTGACCTAGGGTTAATACAAGCGGGCCGGAAATATGGGACATTTTGCTTTGGGGAGTTTTAAATTGTCCCAGTCTACCGGGTAGGCAATTTTTCTTCCATCAGGCAAATCTAGTCGAGTTATACGTGTGTGAAGGGAATGACATGATTTGGCGGAAACGTGTTCAAATAGATACGAGTTTATCTTTGAGAGTCTTACAATTCTATCATCAAGTACTAAACGCTGGAAATCGCAGGAAGGAAGAATAATAGTTCTTAAGTATTGAAAGCTTTTCATGCATGGAATTTCTTTAGATAAAGTGCATTCCACGAACCTGGAACCTCGACTCCTTCGGCATCTACCAGGCGGTAGGCATTCCCGGAATAGGCATGGGTGATCACATAGGGCCCCTCCCATGTGGGTTGCAGCTTTCCTCTCGGGTGAAGCTGTCTTGATGGCATGATTTGCTTAAGTACTAATTCCCCGTTTCGAATTTTCTTTTTATCACCTTCTTTTCAAATGCCCTTGCCACCCTTCTTTGGTAGGCCTGGGCATGGTCTGCCGCTCTTAATCTCTTCTCGTCCAGTAGTTCGAGGCGTAGTAGGACAAATGTATATTTATGGTTTTGAAAAGGGGCATGTGTCGGCGAAAAGATATGTTTTTGGAAAGAAAAGAGTGGAGATAAAGTTTGGAAAACGGTTTTTATAAGGAAAGTATGGAAAGACAGTTTGTAAAAAATGTTTTTCGGCGGAAGTACGGCTTTGTAAAATATTTTGCTTTGAAGAAAGGTGTGGAAGCGCAGATTTGGAAAACATTTTCGTTGTGGAGAAGAGTGTGGAAACGCAGTTTGTAAATATTTTCGTTATTTTTAGAAGTGATGTAAAGACAGTTAGAAATTTTTTTTTTTTGTTTTGAAGAAAGACGTGGGGTTAAAGCTGGAAACAAGTATGTTCAAGGTTGAGAAATGAAAGCTGATTAGCATGTATTTTTTGGATTTTGGTTTCTTTTTTTTGGAAGCAGGTAAACAAATATGTATAGGAGTTGAAAGCGAAAGCTGGTAAACAAATATTTTGGTCTTTTGTATTTTTTTTTTTTGGAAAAGCTGTAAACAAATATTGTACAGGATGATGAAAGACGAAAGCTGGTAAACAAATATTTTGATCTTTTTGATTTTTAGAAAAAGCTGTAAACAAATATGTACAGGGTGATGAAAGACGAAAGCTGGTAAACAAATATTTGGATCTTTTTGATTTTTAGAAAAAGCTGTAAAAAATATGTACAGGGTGATGAAAACTTACCCGGGAGGATCGGTACCTGGTTCTTGAATTTGTATTGCCTCCTCGGGTCGGCTTCTTTTTGATGGCCGGCTGATGTCTGGTGGGGGTCCCCTGTTCCCAAATTCTCCCTCCCTGAGTCTCTTCAGGGGCCTCCCTTGATGGAGCAGTTCTTCGTCTGTGGCGCCTGGTTGCCAACATGCGAGCACCTCTAGCCGGATGCGCATGGCGCAGACGCTCCAATTCCGAGCCTGAGTATTATTAGAGCGCGCCTCTCCCCATATGGATATTACTTTCCCGCGGTACGGGAAGCTAAGACATTGGTGTCGGGTGGATGAGACGGCTTCGATGCTGTTGAGCCATGTCCTCCCAACAATCAGAGAGTGGGGCGATTGAATGTTCATCACCATGCTGTTAACGATGGTCGAGACTGGGCCGATCATCAGTGGGAGCGTGACTAGTCCGCAGGCGTTCTTGCGTGTGCTGTCGAAGGCGTAAATGTATTCGTCTGAGGGCTCCAATCTGGGAACCTGGCCTTCTAGCTTTTGGTAGGCGGAATATGTAAGGACGTTAGTTTCCGCTCCCGTGTCAATGAGAATGTGACGGAATTCCCTTCCCCCGAGTATGGCGGTGATTGAGAGGGGTGCGGAACGTGCTCCGGCTTTTGCGACTTCATGGGGGAGGAAGGTGATCGAGTTGGGCTCCGTAAGATCGCTTGGTGGACGTTGGGTCCTGGCCGCTTCTTCTGAGGGAGAGTTGTTGTCATAAGGGGACCCAGGTGGGCTACCGCCTTCATTCTCATTCCCCGGTCGGAGGGCTAAGGTGAACATATTGTGTATAGCCCAATTGTTCTCGTTCTCGTATTAGAGGCGTGCTTCTCCCCAAATTGTTAGTACATGATTCAAGAAGGGCAGTCGAAGGCATTGGTGCCGGGGGGAACAGATAGCTTGGATGCTGTCTAACCACGGTCGCCCTAGCATCAATGGGTACCTCGTGTCGATATCGGCCACGAAGCAGGCCACTTCGCAGATGAGAGGTCTGACGGATAGCTCGAATGTTCCGGGGCCGCGGAGAGTCTTCGCGGTATGGTTGAAAGCTTGAATAGTATGGTGGGCCGGGTGGACGGGAGGACGGCCTAGTCCGGGTATCTTCTGGTAAGTGGAGCATGTCATTATGTTCATGCCCGACCCTGGGTCTACAAAGATGTTGTTTAGCCACAACATTTGGAGTCGTCCGTGGATGTGTAGGGGGTAGACTCGCAGTCTGGGATCCGGGAGGTCTTGGTCAGTGAATGAAATGGTCATTGGGCGGCGGGGGCCATTGACAGTGTCGGTACTCTTGGAGGACCCGTTGTCGTCCGGATGCAGATCATCCGACGTACATTCCCCTCCTTCGGGTCCTTCGCTAGCTCCTTCGGGGATCTCCTCAAATGGCTCTTCTTCTTCGTCTTCTCCCGGGTTCTCTAGTCCGCTTTCGTCGGACTCGATATTGATGACTGCGGGAAGGGTGAGAACTGCGTCTTCTTCTTCACCATAGAGTATGGCGAGGTCATGGTTGTCGAGGTTCAGCTGGAAGGGCTCGTTCTGCTCTTCCTCGTCGGACTCTTCGGATAGGCTGCCATCAGTAGCATCTTCCAAGCTGCTTGGTTCTAGTGATGGTTGTCTCCCTCTCCTGATCATGTTGACCGCGTGGGCTCTAGATGTGGAGGCTTGGGTGTGTCCTGGCAAGGGTTCAGTCAATATGCCAAGTGGCTTGGGTGCTTGGGGATTTCCCTGGCTCAGATGGCCTTTGATCATAGCCCAGTCAAGGCGCCTGTCATCATTAAGATCATAAACGAAGTCCCAAAAAACAATGCATTGTTCTACGGTATGGCCATATTGTTGATGATATTGACAGTAACGCGCCGTGCTGGCCCTGGGTAGTGAAGGCCTGGCGCCGGGGAGGGAGATACTATTTGTGTCCAACATCACCCTAAAGATCCTAGTTAAAGTTTCTGGGAGGGAAGGGTAAGAGTCCCTCTTTCCCATTCGTCTTTGGTCGTAGGATGTGGGAGGTCTAACCTTGTTATAAGAGCTTTGTATGGGTTGCCTAGGGGTTGGATTTTGTGCTCTTGGGGGAGCAGAGTAAAAGGGAGCCCGGGTTTGAGTTTGGCTCTGGATTATAGGGCTCTGGAGTGGGAAATTTTGGACCGTGGGGTTTTGTCGTATTGGCACGGGGACGGGTACTGATCGAGGGGTAAAATTTTGATTTGCTTGCCGAGGCGGTGCATATCCGGATGAACCGGGCGTGTACTGTCTCGGAGCTGTTCCTCGGTCAGGAACTCGTGCTCCGTTCAGGTAGAGTGCCGATACTTGGTTAATGATCCCCTCTACCGTGGGGGTTTGTGCCTTACGAGGCGGTTGTCCAACCCTATGGCTGATAGGTGGGGACTGGGTTTGGACTACTGGGGCTGCACAACGGGAAATCCTGTTGTGGCGGTCAATCAGAAGCTGATACGTAGTGCAGTCTCCATACGAGAGGCTCGTACGGAGCTCTGGACTCAGGCTCTGTAACATCATGTCAATTTCTTGACATTCTGTGAGTTGCAGGCCGGTTCGGTGGACAAGGGTGCGCCACCGAGACACGTATTGTTCGAATTCCTCCATAGGCCTCATTCTCTCTACGGTTAAATCTGAAATAGAGGGGGTCCTAATCCTCTGGTAACCGTAGCGGCCCAAGAATTTCTCGCTTACAGCCGAGAAATTCGACAAGTGATCTATAGGGAGGGTGGAGAACCATTGTAGCGCTTCTCCTTCCAATGATTTCTGGAAGAGGAAGACTAGTAGAGGTTGATTATCTAGAAACGGGCGTGCGTCTAGATAAAAGGCAGTTAAATGAATGTCTGGGTCTCCACGACCGTTGTACCGGCGGAATTTGGGGACTTTGAATCCCTCTGGTAGGTGGACTGACGGGATTTGTGTCAGGTTATGTAGAGACATGTGTTTGGGAGCTGAGGGACCAGTCTCGGAGAGAATTCTCCGGATGATATCGTCCAGTGTTTCTCCCCGGGGAGGGCTGCCTAGCGGTCCCGGGTTTGGGGTGGCCTGGTAAGGGCCTGGGGTGGAAACAACTGGGAATTTTGGATTCACGGGGGAAAGGGGGGTGAATGAAAAGACGCTCGGGTTGACCGAGTGACTGGGTGTGAATGGGGTTTTGGGTATGGGTTTAGGGGTTTCGACAGGGGTTTCCTATCTTGAGGTCTTGGTATGACGATAGTCAGCGAGGTCATGAAACATGTCCTCTACCGTCTGGTACCCTAGACTAGCCATTCTTTCCTCTAGATGGGTCAGGAACTGTGTGTCCTGACCCTCTTGGTGATTCCTTTCCTCTAATATTTCCTCTTCTATGTGGGATTCCATGACGTAGAGTGGGGGGATGAATGCAGATTGAAAGCAGTAAATAAAGCAGTAAAGGATTGCGCAGCTGTGTGCGACTTACGAAAGCAGTAAAGGATTGCGCAGCTGTGTGCGACTTACGAAAGCAGTAAAGGATTGCGCAGCTGTGTGCGACTTACGAAAGCAGTAAAGGATTGCGCAGCTGTGTGCGACTTACGAAGGCAGTAAAGGATTGCGCAGCTGTGTGCGGCTTACAAAGCAATAAAGGATGTTATAATGCACAGTATAGGTGCTTGGGAGGGCATGCATGGGTGCTGTTTGAGTTTGGGTGCATGTGGGGGCTTGGGGGAGGGCTGGGGAGTGCTGGGCGCGCGCGCGAGGCTGTCCGCGCGCGTGCGCGCGCAGGTGTCGGTGTCGAGAAAATCCGCGTGTGTGGGGGTTCTTCGGGGATTCGGATCGGATGTGTGCCCTGGCGGGCTCGGTCGGATCGTCCTCTCGGAAGGGGTGAGGTTGTCGTTCCTGGTCGAGGCGCCCGACAGCGGCTCAAGAGGATTCAGGGGGGTTTGTGATCGCCACCTGCTTTTTCTAAAATCAGGAAAGGGTTTGGGTTGGATTTGATCGCCTACGTGGGGAGTTTGTGGGGTCTCCGCTCTGAGACACGGCTATACCGTACACAGAGGTGAAAAACAGGTTATCCTATTTTGCTTCCGGGCTTGACTAAAGGAGTTATGGGTCAAAGGGATGTTGATATGGGGTGTGAATAGGGGGGCGGCTAGTTGTGTTTAGCCGTCGGCCAGGGGGCGGCTAGCTAGGGTTAGCCGTCCAGGGTCTGGGGGAATTTGGGCAGGGCTTTGGTAGGAAAAGGGTGGGGTCTTGGGCAGAGGCTAAGCTAGGTTTAGCCTGGGTTTATGGAGGGTGGGATGAGAGGGTATTTTATGTAGGGAATGGGTGTTTCTCTCACAAAAGGGGCTCTCTCTCTCTCTCTCTCTCTTGGGATTTCTAGTGGGGGAAGGGCTTGAACAAGTGGGGATGGTGGATTGGTGATGAAGAGGAATTGGTGATTTTTGAGGATGTTCTTTATTGCTTGGGACCTCCTCTATTTATAGTAAAAGAGAGGTAGGAAAATATCCCGAGGGTAATAGAGTGGGTTGGCTTCGATTGGACCTCTCATTAATGCTCTGGTTCTTCTGTCAGAGACCAGGTGAAGGGCGACTGGTGCTAACTAGCCGCCCGGGATGGGGCGGCTACTTCCTGGTAGCCGCCCCCATCATGACCTGCCAAACGTCCCATCTCTGACAAGCGGTGGCTTGGGTCGGTTACTTGGATTGATCCGGCCAAGAGAGGGTGGCTAAAGGTCATGACCCGCCGCAATGATTAGCATTTATTGCTGCTTTATGTCCCATCTAGGGAACTGGTCCAAAGTCGGCCAGGGGGCGGTTAGGGGGGCGGCTAGTGCAAACTAGCCGCCCAGTAAGGGGCGGCTAGTTAGGGCTAGCCGCCCCTTTCCAGGGACTTAGGTTTTTAGGGTTTTTGGTTTTTAGGGTAGGTTTAGGTCCGGGCTAGGGTTTGGTTTAGGGCTTGGTCAAGGTTTAGGGTTAGGGTTTAGTCAAGGTTTAGGTTTAGGGTTTGGTCAAGGTTTTTAGGGTTAGGGTTTGGGGAAGGTTTAGGGTTTGGTTTAGGGTTTGGTCAAGGTTTAGGGTTAGGGTTTGGGGAAGGTTTTGGTTTAGGGTTAGGGTTTGGTGAAGGTTTAGGGTTCGGTTTAGGGTTAGGGTTCGGTGAAGGTTTAGGGTTTTGGCTTAGGGTTAGGGTTTCCGGTTTACCGAACCTTCGGTTCTCTATTGGTGTCCAATTGTGGGATATTTCCGTGTGTTACTTGAAGTATTTCTGTCTCTCTGGACGGTCAAAATTGGGGTATCTACAATTGTCCCTCATCGGACGGAGTCTTTGTGCGAAGCATGAAAGACTTCGACCGATGATAAGGAAAGAGACCCCTATTTTGGCCGGCCCGACCTTCAAGGAGTTGTGCCAATACGAGCAGTACTACTCGGGGAGTTGCTTTAGACCATCAGAGGCTAGGTCTTGACTTAGAATTTTTATCCGAGAAGATGATCCAGGTGGAAGGCGGGGAAAAGTAAATGGTGAGTGATCCAACCCGCGGTCGGGGTTCTTAGCTATCGTGCACGGAGCAGCCCAGCGTCAGTTTCCTCGTGCCTACCGTTCCCGTGCTTGGGAAAACTCAGCAAGGAGGGGATATCGCCGACAGAAAGCAAGTAAAAGTTGATTTGGGTGAATTGGATCATCCGAAGGATAAGAACTCTGGAAAAGAACTCGGGTGGGTGTTCGGGGGGCTTGGGCACGCGTGCGTGCGTTCATGCTTGCGTGCGTTCGAGCCCGTTTGCGTGGATGTCTATGCCTTAGGCATCCTAATTGATTTTTATGTGTTTGTATGTGATTTTACTCATCATTTTGATACCCTTGACTTACAGATCTCGTCGGATGGGATGTGCGTCAACCCGGGTATCGGTGAGTGGTTTGATTCCAACCCTTCCAGGAGCGTTCGATGCACGTAGTCGTGCTTCGCGCTTCCATGGTGCTTTATTTGCACCCTAAATATGCTAGATATCATGCATGCTAGGTTATATAGCTCGTATATTGTGTAGAACCCCTATTCTACCTTATACTTGCTTATGTATTGTATAGAATATGGCATGACTTAGGTAATCTTGTTTGAAATACTACCCCTACATATCTAGCATGTCTAACTCGGGTTAATAACGGGGTGTATGCGTAATATTCCTGATTTAGTACTCGAGGGTATGGTATAGTTGTTGCACCGATCTAGTTGGGGCAAAACTAAGACCCGCTCAAGAGAGGATGAGGCATTCCCTCTCTCTCGCCCTCCCTCTTTTCGCGAACTGAGTGAGTAGATGTAGTTCCTACTTGACTCGGGTTTGCTTGGAATTATTGGCATGCACCTATTGTCGCGCGGATCGCGCTTAACCCTCCCCTTTGAGTTGGTGTTACCCAACGCCTGTTTGAGTCATACTTATGTGATTGAATGTTTATTGTGCTCTTGTATGCATGTTTAAGTAAGGTATTCCTTGCATAGTTAATTGCATATATTATATATATGCTATTTGGCCATGAGCCTTGTCTAATGAGATTAGACAAGTGTATGACCTTCTATGGGGTCATACCATGGCGTTGACACTTAGAATATAATGTCTTCCCCGCATCTGATTTATGCGCCCTGGAGGGAATTCATGAGAATTCATTGCGCTTATCGGTGTTTGATAACCGATGATGATGGATCCATAGGGATCGTATGCGTGGGTGTCGAGTGTTCTTTCCTTCGTCGGCTCCAAGTAGAGACTGCCCGGCGTAGTAAAGCCCGGTGGGTGCCCCCAGGTACTACTCATGATGCGTGTTGGTGTGCCCATACGGCTGAGGTAGCGGTCATGGGAGGCTAGCCGGTAGAGGCCAGAACCCTGCGAGGTGCTCCTAGGAACTGTCCACGACGCTTGTTGGTGTGCCCATATAGCAGAGATAGGGACCTAGGAGGCTACCAGGTAGTAGTGGCCACACTGGGAGAGACTACCGGAAGACGAGCGGTGTAGAACAATCGACCTCTGTCGGGTGAGGGTGTGGTGGGACGGCGTTGGTTCGATCTGCCGGGTTGTGCAATTTCCCAAGATCCTATGTCACCCGTCGGAGTGAGGGTGAGGGTATTGCTCCCAAGATCCTATGTCACCCGTCGGGGTAAGAGTGAGGGTGTTGGCGTGAGTGGGGTGGGCTCGAGTTGATACTCGACCCATCAGCTTCTGTAGATGGTTTTTCCCGTGGGGTTCGCGTGCGAGCATGTAATGGTTCCTCCCAATATCATCGTACCGGGGCCCCGACATTGAAGCTGCCCTGACAGAGGACTCCCACTTGTAGGTACTCCTGATGCATTCGGTGGATGTACTGATCATGGGAGTGTACCAGGTGAAGCTACACGACAGTGGGCCGTCGGACGATATTGCGAGCGTGAATTATCGTTCTCCCCTTTACCGGATCCGTGTGGATGCTTCCTAGGTACGAGCCGCCCTGGGTGGACCCCCACCTGTAGGTACCATCGACGCTGTCGACAGTGTACTGACCGTGGCCGGCTCCAGGTAGAGGCTGCCTGGGAGAGCGCTAGCGGATGACGAACGGTGTAGAACAGCAAGTTTTGTCCCTCAAGTCCCTAGGCGCACCCCTATGGGGACTAGGGCGAGGGCCCGTCGGACGATATTGCGAGCGTGAATTATCGTTCTCCCCTTTGCCGGATCCGTGTGGATGCTTCCTAGGTACGAGCCGCCCTGGGTGGACCCCCACCTGTAGGTACCATCGACGCTGTCGATAGTGTACTGACCGTGGCTGGCTCCAGGTAGAGACTGCCCAGGAGAGCGCTACCGGATGACGAACGGTGTAGAACAGCAAGTTTTGCCCCTCAAGTCCCTAGGTTCACCCCTGTGGGGGCTAGGGCGAGGGCGGGGTATGGTCGCACCGCCGTGTGACCTTGATAACCATTGGGTTTCTACCCAGGGTTTTCCTTGATAGGCGTTTGCCTTAGTATCGAATGATTATGTTGGTGCTTGGTTTCTGACTACTCACTGAGCTTGTAGCTCACCCCTCGCGTACTGTTTCCTTTACAGGGGCGTTATTGGGCGTGGAGCTGGAGCTTCCTTGTGGCGTGGTCTTGCGTGCGTGGAGCGTTCTGTCCGGCGGATTGGCGAGTGCGAGGCTGACAGCAGTCCTAGAGTCTTGTGTATTCGTAAACCGTGCATGTGGAACTTGTTGTATTCTTTTGGCTAGACTTGGCTCTCACAGGACAGTGATTGTGTATTCGAGTCTGTAATAATGTTTTGATTTACAAACTTATTGATATTTTTATGCTTCGCCTTTCATTTGAGTTATCGGTTATCATTGATTGTTAGCCTTGTGTATTATTTATTGGAGTCATCTGTTGACATCTTGTATGATAGCTGATACTATATATATTTGCCGCGCATCGGGGACGCCTGGGGAGTGACAGTTTCGTTCGAAAAACGATGTTTGGGTCGTAAACGGTAGTTGGGTAATAAAAAAAAGTGTTTTATTATTTCATAAAAAAAAAACAGGTGTTTGCGTCGAAAATTGGTGTCGCTGTTGAAAAAATGTGCCTTTTCTTTATCCGGGTCTAAGCAATGGTGTTATGGGTCAACAACAATTGTTTTGTCTCCCAAAATGCTGTTTGGGTCCAAAAAACAAAGTTTCAGCCAAAAAGGAGATGTTTGGATCGATTAATGGTGTTTGGGTGGAAAAATGATGTTTGGCTGAAAAAATGATGTCTGCTTCGAAAGATGGTGCTTCGCTTGAAAATTGATGTTTAGTTAGAAAGATGGTGTTTAGGTTAAAAAGAAACCTGTTTCCATTTTTTGGGGTACACAATTGGGGTGTTTGGGTTGAGAAAATGGAGTTTTCGTTATTTGGGGTCAACATATGGTTTTCGGGCAGGAAATGTAGTTTCAGTTGAAAATTGCTGGTTTGGGTCCCAAAATGCAGTTTGGGGGGGGGGGTTAGAAAATGGCTTTTCGGGCAAAAAAAATGCTGTTCGGGTCGATAAGGTGTTTAGGTCGAAATACGATGCTTGGGTTTTTGGCCAAGGGAACAGTGGTTGGGTCAAAATTGGTAGTTCGGGAAAAAAAACAGCGCGTTCATTATTTCGGTGTAGAAATTGTATTCGCTTTGAAAATTGGTGTTTGGGTCGGAAAAATGATGTTTTTTTTTATTTGTTTAAATTTGGGTCAAAATATGGTTTTGGGAAAGCAACTGGAGCTTGTGTATAAAGGTGGTGTTTGGAGAAATAAAATGACGTTTGGGTCCAGAAAATAGTGTTTCGGTCGAAAAATGTTGTTTCTGTCGTAAAAAAGTGTTTTGGCGGAAAAGAAATGTTATTTGGGTCGAAAACGGTATTCGGTTTGAAAAATAGTGTTTTCCGTATTTTGGTAAAAGAAAAACGGTGTCTACGTTGAAAACCGGCGTTCAGGATGAAAAACTGATGCTTTCAGAATGTGGGTCAAAAAATAGCATTTGGGCGTAAAAGTGGGATTCGGATAACAAAAAAAATATGGTGTTTCGTTTGAAAACGGGTGTTTGGGTCGAAAATGGTAGTTGCGTCAAAAAAAAGTGTTTTTGTTATTTCATTTTAAAAAACGGTGTTTGCGTGGAAAATTGGTGTTTGGGTCGAAAAATGGTTCTTTTTGCCCGGTTCGGGTAAAAAAAATGGTGTTTGGGTCGAAAATTAGTGTTTAGGATGAAAAAATGATGTTTTCCGAATTTGGGTAAAAAGAATGGCTTTCCGACCCAACCTGGCGTTCCGGTCAAAAAGTCGGATTTGGATAAAGAAAAAAAGGTGTTTGGGTTGAGAAAATGATGTCTGCTTCGAAAGATGGTGCTTCGCTTGAAAATTGATGTTTGGTTAGAAAGATGGTGTTTCGGTTAAAAAGAAACCTGTTTCCATTTTTTGGGGTACACAATTGGGGTGTTTGGGTTGAGAAAATGGAGTTTTCGTTATTTGGGGACAACATATGATTTTCGGGCAGGAAATGTAGTTTCAGTTGAAAATTGCTGGTTTGGGTCCCAAAATGCAGTTTGGGGGGGGGGGGGGGGTTAGAAAATGGCTTTTCGGCCAAAAAAAATGTTGTTTGGGTCGATAAGGTGTTTCGGTCGAAATACGATGCTTCGCTTGAAGAATGTTATATATGTGTCACTTTTTTAGCCTATGGGTAACCTTTGGGTCAATTCTGGCCATTTTCGAAATTTTCTTTTTCGATCGGAACTGCTAAAATTTTGGCTTTTTAGCCATCTGCGTGAGCTAGAGAACTCCGATTGAAAATCTAACTGCATATTATGGGTCCTGGTACCGTTCTCTACTACCCATAAAAATTTCATCGAATTCCGGTAACGTTTTGGAAAATATGCAGTTCCGAACCGCATCCGGGTTTTTCTTCGAAACTGCTTTGTTAGGTGGAATAGTGATTAGATATTTATGAGTATGTGGTGACCTTGGGTATGCTCACCCCCCCCCCTTTGCTTAGTTATGAAGGAACCTTTGGTTATTTGTGGTGTGTGAGGGTGATTTTAGGTCTAAAGTGACCTCCCCCTTTTTCTCTTCTCCTCACCCCCCCCAAAAGTGAGATTTTCACTCACTCTTCCTCACTCTCAACCTCTCACGTCTCTCTCTTCCTCTCCCTCTCCAGCCCTCTTGTTTATGAGTTTTGGGTGTTTTTTTTTGTTGTGAAAGACAAGGAAGAAGAGGATCAAGAAGCTTGGGAGCACACAAAGGTGTTGTTGGTTGTTGTTGTTGTTATTTCTTCTTTCCTTCTCTTCTCTCATGCTCCCCCCCCCTGTTTTCAGCCATTCGAGGCTGAAGTGTGGCTGGGGAGGTGCTGGTGCTGGTGGTGCTGATTTGGGGTGGTTTCGGTGCGCCAAGGGCCCCCGAAGAACCTCCCTTTTCTTCCCCTCCCTTGGTAAGGTCTCCTCCTCCCATAACTTTGTGTTTTCTTGTTGTTAGGGTGGGTGGGGATGTCTTGCATGCTGGTTGGGTGGGTTTGGGGGTGTGGGAGGGGCTGGTGAGGGGTTCAGATGGTTCGGGCGCGCGTGCGGCTCTGTTCGCGCGCGTGCGCGCGCAGGCGTGCGCGCAGGCAGGGGCTGGCGGGTTCTGGCGGACGCGCAGGCGCGCGCGCACCTGTGCACGGGGGGTCAGTAGGCGCGTGCGTACGCGCGACCGTGCGCGTGCGGGCGCGGGACGTCTGCGGGCGCGCGCGAGGGGCGCGTGCGGGCGCGGGAGTCTGTCTGGGCGCGCGGGGAGGGCGCCAGGGGCGCGGGGCGCGCGCGTGCGCGTGCGTGCGTGCGCGCGCGGGGCTGTGCGCGGGGGGTGCCGGGAGGCTGGGATGGGTGCTGGGGGCTCGGGCATGCGTGCATATGCGCGTGCAAGCTCGTATGTGCGCGTGTCTTTGCCCTCCCGCTCCGTTTTTGCCTAAGTATGGATGTTTTATGTGGCTATACTCACCCTATTTTATACCCTTGTCTTGCAGATCTTGGCGAGCGACCACGCAACGGTCCAGGTTGCGGTGAGTGGGTCAATCCAAACCAGTTGGGAGGCGTTCGATGCACGTTGGAGTGCATCGCCCTCCCCTGGGGTACCATAACTACATATAACATGTTGTATATTGTATAAATGTTTATGTAAATGCCTGTTTCGTTAAGATTGCAACCATGTCATGTCGTATGTAGTATGCTAGGTATTATGCATCCATGTATAGTGTATGAAAGTCATCCTTGCCTAGATATCATGACTAACATAACCCCGACCTAGACATGTCCCCACCTAGTTTAACTTTATTAAACTTATACATATGTGGTTGCATAAGATAAGCATACCTTAGATAAATCATGTCTTATTATATTGACTAATTTATGATGCTTCCAGGATTAATATTGTTCCTTTTTAAGTGTTTAGCGCATGCTTAGGCCATGTATTGTTGCATATTGTTAATAAGCAAACGTATGACCACCTGTGGGGTCATACCGAAATATTGATGTTACGAATGACAAAATTTTCCCCGCATCTGAGTTATGCGCCCTGGAGGGAATTCTTGAGAATTCATTTCCGTATCGGTGTTTAGTAACCGGTGACAACGGATCCAAGAGGATCGTATCCGCGAGCGTAGATTGTTTTTCCCCTTCGTTGGATCCGTGTAGGAACTTCCCGGCGTTGGAAACGCTGTCCTGGCACCGGGCTCCCATTTGTAGGTACCATCGCTTCGGTCGAGAGTGTACTGATCGTGGGAGTATGTCAGGTAGAGGCTACCCGGGGAAAGGGCTACCGGTGGACCAAGGGCTTAGAACAATCTAATCTCTTCCCAAGAGCCTGAGTCACCCTTCGGAGGTGAGGGTGAGGGATTAGTACAGTTACTCCCAATAACTTAGGTCACCCTTCGGGGTGAGGGTAAATAACTTTGATGATGATTGGAAGTTATATGAGTTGTGATGCATGAATTGTTCCATTCACTGAGCGTGTGGCTCACCCCTCGCATATGTTTTCTCCAGTTGTCGCTGATCCGGATCAGAAGGAGGAGCTCCCTGAGACGCGATTCCAGTAGGAGACAGCGTTCACGTCAGACATCTTGCGAGTGAGAGGCCCTCAGCATCCCCCGTCTTCTTGTATGTATTTCTACTTGTGCTTGGGCACAGTGTATGGGTTGATGTTGTCTTTTGTAGTACATATTGGCTCTCACAGGACAGTTTGATTGAGTACTCTGGTCTGTTATATATCTTTGAATCACAGACTTAGTCATTTTGCTTCCGCTATTTTCGTATGTATTTGATGTCAGTTACTTGATTTCGCTTTATCGCCTTTGACATTGTGGTGTATTTATTGACTTCGTGTACGTATTACTGATATCATATATATATACTTGCCACGTCTCGGGGACGGCCGCCCTGGGGTGTGACAAAAGTTGGTATCAGAGCCTGGTCCTGTCAGAGCCAATTGTTTCTTGTTAGAGATGAGTCCTAGGATTTCTATATGAGTATCCTGATCCTAGTGCTGGTTCTTTAGGTTGCTGATATGCCTCCTCGGGGATTGATACGTCGACGTGGTCGCCCTCGGGCTTCGGTGGATTCCAGACCTGCCGAAGACGAGGAGTCTACTGAGAGGTCCTCAGCCGTTGGGCCAGGACCTGCGCAGGAGCCTCCTGCATGGGAGCGTGCTTACGCTCGGATAGCGGACCTTCTGGAGACTCAGACGAGAGTGCTAGAGGCTCAGACGAGAGCGCTGGCTGAGCAGGCGCGAGAGATCCAGGAACTGCGGGCAGCCCGCGAGGCGGCTCCGCAGGTACCCTTAGCAGCAGATCCACCCGTGGTGCCAGATGTACCCCCTGTACCAGCGGAGATTCCTGCAGTCGGAGCCCATGGACCCGAGCAGAGGGAGGAGGAGCTAGAGGCAGCGGCCCGTGTGCATCAGACCGGCCTCACCGCCTTTTTGAAGCTTCATCCTCCTGAGTTCCATGGCTCGACGAGGGACCCCCTTGCCCCTGAGCGTTGGTTGATGGAGGTAGATAAGATCTTCTCGACCATGCACTGCACCGACCGACAGCGTGTTTCATTGGCCACGTTCATGTTGAAGGGTAGCGCCGCTGACTGGTGGGCCACCCGATCTGTGGACATTCCGGAGGGTGTGGAGCGACTCCCCTGGGCCGGGTTCCGGAACCACTTCTTGGCGGAGTACTTCCCATTCTCGACGCGGCAGATCGTGATGCGGGAGTTCGAGCAGCTGACGCAGGGTACCATGTCAGTGTCGGACTACTCCACACGTTTCATGAGGCTCTCTCGGTTTGCCCCAGCCTTGGTGGTGGACGAGGAGACGAGATGCCGTCGGTTTGAGATGGGTCTCAATAGCGCCATCAGGGTGCATGTTTCCTCAGAGGCTCTCTCGAGATATACCGACCTGGTGTCTCGGGCGAGGACAGTCGAGCGTGATCTTGGGCTCTCCTCAGCTATTATTCCGTTTGAGGATCAGAAGCCACCCAGGAGTCAGGATTTGGGGCGTCGCAAGAACAAGCGAGCGCGCTTTGATCAGTCAGCGACCGCCACTACTCCAGTCGATGTGATGCCAGTGCGGGGTCCTGCACCCATTGCTGCCATTCCATCCCAGGCCAGGCGACCGGAGACGCGACGTTGCTACCACTGCAATCGGGCCGGGCATCTCGCCTATGCTTGCCCCGATGCTGGTCGCCCTCCTGTGCCTCATCCGCAGCCACAGCCGCAGCAGCCACGCCAGTATCAGCAGCCACAGATGCAGCATCCGCGCCAGCATCAGCAGCCACAGCTGCAGCATCCGCGCCAGCATCAGCAGCCACAGCAGCCACAGACCGGCCGGGTTGACAAGGGGAAGCAGCCAGTGCAGCCTGTGGGGCGTGCCCCTGCTCCTCAGCCACAGCTTGTTCGGGGGCGTGTGGCAGCACTTACGGCCGAGGAGGCTCAGGCTTCGGGTAGCGTCGTCCGAGGTATTGTTCTGATCTCCCAGCTTCCTGCTTATGTGCTATTTGATTCCGGGGCCACACACTCGTTCGTGTCTCCCGTTTTCGCGAGACGGATGGGTGTGGTGTCGGTCCCTCTTGATGCCTTGCTGGAGATATCACTGCCTGTCGGAGACCGTATTCTCCTTCGTTTTGCGTACCGGGGTTGTTCTGTGGCGATTGAGGAGCACGAGTTTCCGGTGGAGTTGATCGAGCTCGCCATGTCGGACTTTGATGCCATCCTGGGAATGGATTGGCTCTCTGCTAGTCACGCCAGCATCGATTGTTTTGCTAAATCGGTGTCTTTCCGCATCCCAGGCCAGAGGTCTTTCCAGTTCGTAGGGGATCGGGACATAGCTCCTTTGGGGTTCGTGTCGTCCATCCAGGCCTGGAGACTCTTACAGGGTGGATGCGAGGGTTTTCTGGCGTACGTCGCTGAGGAGGATGCACCACTGCGGGCAGATATCAGTCAGACTCCGGTCGTGGCGGAATATCCGGAGGTTTTTCCCGATGATCTTCCGGGTCTACCACCGGATCGCGCGATCGAGTTTGAGATTGATCTAATTCCGGGGACCGAGCCGATTTCGAGGGCTCCGTACCGGATGGCCCCAGCAGAGTTGAAGGTGCTGAAGGAGCAGCTGGAGGAGTTGCTTGAAAAGGGGTTTGCACGTCCGAGTGTTTCTCCGTGGGGAGCCCCTGTCTTGTTTGTCCGGAAGAAGGACGGTTCGCTGCGACTTTGTATTGATTACAGACAGCTGAACAAGCGGACCGTGAAGAACAAGTACCCCTTACCGCGGATTGACGATCTGTTTGACCAGCTCCAGGGAGCGCGTGTCTTCTCTAAGATCGATCTCCGTTCGGGCTACTATCAGCTGAAGATCCGGGAGTCGGATATTCCGAAGACGGCCTTTCGCACCCGTTACGGGCACTACGAGTTTCGAGTACTGCCGTTTGGGTTGACGAATGCGCCGGCAGCCTTCATGGATCTGATGAACCGGGTATTTCGACCCTTCCTCGACTCCTTTGTAGTAGTCTTCATTGACGATATTCTGGTGTACTCGAGGAGTCTTGAGGAGCACGCTGACCATCTTCGCACTGTCTTGGAGACCTTGGCCCGACATCAGTTGTTCGCCAAGTACAGTAAGTGCGAGTTCTGGTTGGAGCGTGTGGCCTTCCTTGGCCATGTTATTTCCGGTGAGGGTATATCTGTGGACCCGGAGAAGACGCTTGCCGTGTCGAATTGGCGGCGACCGTCAAACCCCACCGAGATTCGGAGCTTCCTGGGTTTGGCAGGCTATTATCGGAGGTTTGTAGAGGGTTTCTCGAAGATAGCCGTTCCTCTGACCCGCCTCACTCGGAAGGATGTCCGGTTCGAGTGGTCCCCATCTTGCGAGGAGAGCTTCCAGGAGTTGAAGCGGAGACTCACCTCAGCGCCCGTTCTTACCATTCCGTCAGGGAGTGGCGGATTCGCAGTCTACTCTGATGCGTCACGACTGGGTTTGGGTTGCGTCCTGATGCAGAACGGTAAGGTTATTGCTTACGCGTCGCGTCAGTTGAAGCCCCATGAGCAGAATTACCCCACCCATGACCTGGAGTTAGCGGCGATCATCTTCGCGCTGAAGATTTGGAGGCACTACCTCTATGGCGAGGAGTTTGAGCTCTTCACGGATCACAAGAGCCTGACTTATCTGCAGTCCCAGCCGGAACTCAACATGCGACAGAGACGTTGGGTCGAGTTCCTGAAGGACTATGATTGCGACATCGCTTATCATCCGGGTAAGGCGAATGTCGTGGCAGATGCTCTCAGTAGGCAGCCTTTGGGCATGGCTGCCCACTTGGCGGTGCGTCATTGGAGGCTTCTGGAGGAGGCCGCTTGCTGGATCAGTGTTCGGGAGACGCCTACTAGTGGCTTTCTAGCCAGGTTGGTGGTGCAGCCTGTTCTCCTCGACGAGATCCGCACGGCACAGGGGCGGGATCCGCACTTTCTGGTCCTTTCTGAAGGCGTCGCCCGGGGCGAGCGACCGGACTACCAGATTCATGAGGATGGGATCCTGCGGTTCAGAGGCCGGGTATGTATTCCTGACGACGCAGAGCTGAAGCAGAAGATCTTGGACGAGGCCCATCGCTCGAGATACACAGTGCATCCGGGTGGCACGAAAATGTACAGGGGCCTTCGTCGTGGCTACTGGTGGCGCGGGATGAAGGCGGATGTTGGCCGTTTCGTTGCCCGTTGCTTGGTATGCCAGCAGGTGAAGTCGGAGCATCAGCGTCCTGCGGGGAAGCTGCAGTCCATGGAGATTCCGCAGTGGAAGTGGGAGCATATTACTATGGACTTTGTTTCGGGTCTGCCGAGGTCACGTTCGGGTCGCGATGCCATCTGGGTGATCGTCGACCGACTGACCAAGTCCGCCCATTTTCTCCCCATCCGACTCACCGATTCCCTGGACACCCTGGCGCAGTTGTTTGTCTCCGAGATCGTTCGTCTCCACGGCACTCCGGTCAGCATCGTTTCAGATAGAGATGCGAGGTTCACTTCGAGGTTCTGGCGTAGCCTCCAGCACGCCCTTGGTACGAACCTCCACTTCAGTACCGCTTTTCATCCGCAGACCGATGGCCAGTCGGAGAGGACGATTCAGACCTTGGAGGACATGTTGCGGGCCTGCATCCTTGACTTCGGGGGTAGTTGGGAGAGGCACCTTCCGTTGGTGGAGTTTGCCTACAACAACAGCTACCACTCGAGTATTCGGATGGCACCTTATGAGGCACTCTATGGCCGCAGCTGTAGGTCTCCCTTGTGTTGGGATGAGGTCGGAGAGCGCCAGTTGGAGGGGCCAGAGATCGTCCGCCTGACCTCAGAGAAGGTCAAGACGATTCGTGAGCGTATCCGTACTGCTCAGAGCCGTCAGAAGAGCTACGCTGATCGCCGTCGCCGTGAGCTCGCCTTCGAGGTTGGTGACCATGTCTTTCTGAAGGTGTCCCCGTCAAAGGGCATCTTCCGATTCGGTGTGCGGGGCAAGCTGAGTCCGCGTTTTATTGGCCCGTTCCTCATTCTGGAGCGGATTGGGGAGGTGGCCTATCGCCTAGCCTTGCCCCCACAGCTGGCTCAGGCCCATGACGTCTTCCATGTCTCGCAGCTGAGGCGTTACGTCCACGATCCTACCCACGTCATCCCGTTCGAGCCGCTTGTCTTCGAGCCGGACTTGTCATTCGTGGAGCAGCCGATCGAGATCCTGGACCGGCGCGAGAAGAGGCTCCGCACCAAGACCGTCCAGCTGGTTAAGGTGCGATGGCAGCACCGTTCTGGTGCCGAGGCCACTTGGGAGCGCGAGGACGCCATGCGTGACGCATATCCACATCTTTTTCCTTCTTAGATGTTTTTGTATTAAATTTTGTGGACAAAATTTCCTAAGGGGGGAAGAATGTTATATATGTGTCACTTTTTAGCCTATGGGTAACCTTTGGGTCAATTCTGGCCATTTTCGAAATTTTCTTTTTCGATCGGAACTGCTAAAATTTTGGCTTTTTAGCCATCTGCGTGAGCTAGAGAACTCCGATTGAAAATCTAACTGCATATTATGGGTCCTGGTACCGTTCTCTACTACCCATAAAAATTTCATCGAATTCCGGTAACGTTTTGGAAAATATGCAGTTCCGAACCGCATCCGGGTTTTTCTTCGAAACTGCTTTGTTAGGTGGAATAGTGATTAGATATTTATGAGTATGTGGTGACCTTGGGTATGCTCACCCCCCCCTTTGCTTAGTTATGAAGGAACCTTTGGTTATTTGTGGTGTGTGAGGGTGATTTTAGGTCTAAAGTGACCTCCCCCTTTTTCTCTTCTCCTCACCCCCCCAAAAGTGAGATTTTCACTCACTCTTCCTCACTCTCAACCTCTCACGTCTCTCTCTTCCTCTCCCTCTCCAGCCCTCTTGTTTATGAGTTTTGGGTGTTTTTTTTTGTTGTGAAAGACAAGGAAGAAGAGGATCAAGAAGCTTGGGAGCACACAAAGGTGTTGTTGGTTGTTGTTGTTGTTATTTCTTCTTTCCTTCTCTTCTCTCATGCTCCCCCCCCTGTTTTCAGCCATTCGAGGCTGAAGTGTGGCTGGGGAGGTGCTGGTGCTGGTGGTGCTGATTTGGGGTGGTTTCGGTGCGCCAAGGGCCCCCGAAGAACCTCCCTTTTCTTCCCCTCCCTTGGTAAGGTCTCCTCCTCCCATAACTTTGTGTTTTCTTGTTGTTAGGGTGGGTGGGGATGTCTTGCATGCTGGTTGGGTGGGTTTGGGGGTGTGGGAGGGGCTGGTGAGGGGTTCAGATGGTTCGGGCGCGCGTGCGGCTCTGTTCGCGCGCGTGCGCGCGCAGCGTGCGCGCAGGCAGGGGCTGGCGGGTTCTGGCGGACGCGCAGGCGCGCGCGCACCTGTGCACGGGGGGTCAGTAGGCGCGTGCGTACGCGCGACCGTGCGCGTGCGGGCGCGGGACGTCTGCGGGCGCGCGCGAGGGGCGCGTGCGGGCGCGGGAGTCTGTCTGGGCGCGCGGGGAGGGCGCCAGGGGCGCGGGGCGCGCGCGTGCGCGTGCGTGCGTGCGCGCGCGGGGCTGTGCGCGGGGGGTGCCGGGAGGCTGGGATGGGTGCTGGGGGCTCGGGCATGCGTGCATATGCGCGTGCAAGCTCGTATGTGCGCGTGTCTTTGCCCTCCCGCTCCGTTTTTGCCTAAGTATGGATGTTTTATGTGGCTATACTCACCCTATTTTATACCCTTGTCTTGCAGATCTTGGCGAGCGACCACGCAACGGTCCAGGTTGCGGTGAGTGGGTCAATCCAAACCAGTTGGGAGGCGTTCGATGCACGTTGGAGTGCATCGCCCTCCCCTGGGGTACCATAACTACATATAACATGTTGTATATTGTATAAATGTTTATGTAAATGCCTGTTTCGTTAAGATTGCAACCATGTCATGTCGTATGTAGTATGCTAGGTATTATGCATCCATGTATAGTGTATGAAAGTCATCCTTGCCTAGATATCATGACTAACATAACCCCGACCTAGACATGTCCCCACCTAGTTTAACTTTATTAAACTTATACATATGTGGTTGCATAAGATAAGCATACCTTAGATAAATCATGTCTTATTATATTGACTAATTTATGATGCTTCCAGGATTAATATTGTTCCTTTTTAAGTGTTTAGCGCATGCTTAGGCCATGTATTGTTGCATATTGTTAATAAGCAAACGTATGACCACCTGTGGGGTCATACCGAAATATTGATGTTACGAATGACAAAATTTTCCCCGCATCTGAGTTATGCGCCCTGGAGGGAATTCTTGAGAATTCATTTCCGTATCGGTGTTTAGTAACCGGTGACAACGGATCCAAGAGGATCGTATCCGCGAGCGTAGATTGTTTTTCCCCTTCGTTGGATCCGTGTAGGAACTTCCCGGCGTTGGAAACGCTGTCCTGGCACCGGGCTCCCATTTGTAGGTACCATCGCTTCGGTCGAGAGTGTACTGATCGTGGGAGTATGTCAGGTAGAGGCTACCCGGGGAAAGGGCTACCGGTGGACCAAGGGCTTAGAACAATCTAATCTCTTCCCAAGAGCCTGAGTCACCCTTCGGAGGTGAGGGTGAGGGATTAGTACAGTTACTCCCAATAACTTAGGTCACCCTTCGGGGTGAGGGTAAATAACTTTGATGATGATTGGAAGTTATATGAGTTGTGATGCATGAATTGTTCCATTCACTGAGCGTGTGGCTCACCCCTCGCATATGTTTTCTCCAGTTGTCGCTGATCCGGATCAGAAGGAGGAGCTCCCTGAGACGCGATTCCAGTAGGAGACAGCGTTCACGTCAGACATCTTGCGAGTGAGAGGCCCTCAGCATCCCCCGTCTTCTTGTATGTATTTCTACTTGTGCTTGGGCACAGTGTATGGGTTGATGTTGTCTTTTGTAGTACATATTGGCTCTCACAGGACAGTTTGATTGAGTACTCTGGTCTGTTATATATCTTTGAATCACAGACTTAGTCATTTTGCTTCCGCTATTTTCGTATGTATTTGATGTCAGTTACTTGATTTCGCTTTATCGCCTTTGACATTGTGGTGTATTTATTGACTTCGTGTACGTATTACTGATATCATATATATATACTTGCCACGTCTTGGGGACGGCCGCCCTGGGGTGTGACATTAGCGGCTCCGATCGAAAAATGAAAAATTTTAAAATGGCCAGAACTGACCCAAAGGTTACCCATAGACTAAAAAGTGACACATATATAAAAATTCAGTCCAAATAACATTTTTTCACCGAAACAATCAACACGCCGTCGTTTTCACCCAACTATCATTTTCGACCCAACACACCGTTTTATCGACGAAAAACTCATTTTTTTCAGACCGGAAAAACATTTTTCGACCGTAACGCCTTGATAAACCCAAACAGCATATTTTAGGCCGAAACACCATTTTCTCACCCGAAACTGTATTTTGAGACCCAAAACCAGCAGTTTTTGAAGTACTTATCCGAAAACCATTTTTTGACCCCAAGTAACGTAAACTCCATTTGTTCGACCCAAACACCAATTTTTATACCCAAATAATGGAAACACCGTTTTTTAAAAACCGGAACTCCATTTCTCGAACCAAACATCATTTTTCTTGAGAAGCACCAAATTTGGAACCAGACATCATTTTTTGGACCCGAACACCATGTTTTCCACCCAAACAACATTTTCCGGCCGAAACACCGTTTTTCGACCCAGAAAGCATTTTTCGTTCGAAACACCGTTTTTCGACCCAAGCTTCACCCTTTCGGCAGATACACCAGTTTTTGGACCCAAACATCATTTTTGGAAGCAAATCAACAGTTTTCGACCCAAACACCATTTTTTTTACCCGAACAAAGCAAAAAGAACCATTTTTCGACCCAAACACCAATTTTCGACGCAAACAACGTTTTTTAAAATGAAATAACAAAAACACTATTTTTTGATGCAACTACCATTTTCGACCCAAACACCCGTTTTCAAACGAAACACCATATTTTTTTTGTTATCCGAATCCCAATTTTACACCCAAACGCTATTTTTTGACCCACATTCTGAAACCATCAGTTTTTCATTCTGAACGTCAGTTTTCAACGTAGACACCGTTTTTCTTTTACCAAAATACGGATAAAACTATTTTTCAAACCGAATACCATTTCAGACAGAAACAACATTTCTTTTCCGCCGAAACACTATTTTCTGGACCCTAACGGCATTTTACTTCTCAAAACACCACCTTTCGACACAAGCCCCAGTTGCTTTACCAAAACCATATTTCGACCCAAATTATAAACAAATAAAAAATACATCATTTTTCCGATCCCGAACAACAATTTTCAAAGCAAATACAATTTCTACATCGAAATAATGAACGCGCTGTTTTTTTTACCCAACTACCAATTTTGACCCAACCACTGTTCCCTTGGCCAAAAACCCAATTTTTGGGATCGAAGCATCGTATTTCGGCCGAAACACCTTATCGACCCAAACAGCATTTTTTTTGCCCGAAAAACCATTTTCTAACCCCCCCCAACAGCATTTTTGGACCCAAACCAGCAATTTTCAACTGAAAATACATTTCCTACCCGAAAACTATATGTTGACCCCAAATAACGAAAACTCCATTTTCTCAACCCAAACACCCCAATTGTGTACCCCAAAAAATGGAAACAGGTTTCTTTTTAATCGAAACACCATCTTTCTAACCAAACATCAATTTTCAAGCGAAGCACCATCTTTCGAACCAGACATCATTTTCAAGCGAAGCACCATCTTTCTAACCAAACATCAATTTTCAAGTGAAGCACCATCTTTCGAACCAGACATCATTTTTTCAGCCAAACATCATTTTTCCACCCAAACACCATTGTTCGATCCAAACATCACCTTTTTGGCCGAAACTCTGTTTTTTGGACCCAAACAGCATTTTGGGATACAAAACTACAGTTTTTGACCCATAACACCATTGCTTAGACCCGGATAAAGAAAATGAACATTTTTTCAACACCGACACCAATTTTCGATGCAAACACCTGTTTTTTTTATGAAATAATAAAACACATTTTTTTTATTACCCAACTTCCGCTTACGACCCAAACATCGTTTTTCGAATGAAACACCCTTTTTTTTTCTTTATCCAAATCCGACTTTTTGACCGGAACGCCAGCTTTGGTCGGAAAGCCATTCTTTTGACCCAAATTCGGAAAACATCATTTTTTCAACCTAAACACTAATTTTCAACGCAGAAACTCTATTTTCTGACAAAAAAATAAAATTGTTTTGGAAAACAACGGCTTACGGCGGCCCCATCACAATTTTTTCACCGAAACAATCAACACGCCGTCGTTTTCACCCAACTATCATTTTCGACCCAACACACCGTTTTATCGACGAAAAACCAATTTTTTCAGACCGAAAAAATATTTTTCGACCGTAACGCATTGATAAACCCAAATAGCATATTTTAGGCCGAAACACCATTTTCTCACCCGAAACTGCATTTTGAGTCCCAAAACCAGCAGTTTTTGAAGTACTTATCCGAAAACCATTTTTTGACCCCAAGTAACGTAAACTCCATTTGTTCGACCCAAACACCAATTTTTATACCCAAATAATGGAAACACCGTTTTTTAAAAACCGGAACTCCATTTCTCGAACCAAACATCATTTTTCTTGAGAAGCACCAAATTTGGAACCAGACATCATTTTTTGGACCCGAACACCATGTTTTCCACCCAAACAACATTTTCCGGCCGAAACACCGTTTTTCGACCCAGAAAGCATTTTTCGTTTTAAACACCGTTTTTCGACCCTAACTTCTGTCACTGTCACGCCCCAGGGCGGCCATCTCCGAGACGTGGCAAATATATAAATGATATCAGTAATCCATACACGAGGTCAAATAACTACTCCACAATAGAAAAGACAATACACAAGTAACTGACATCAAATATATACAAAAAGCGGAAGCTCAAATGACTAAGTCTGTAATTCAAAAACATATTACAGACTAGAGTACACAATCAACTGTCCTGTGAGAGCCAATATATACAATAACTGACATCAACAGGCCACATACCGTGCACAAGCACAAGTATAATGCATACAATGAAAAGGGAATGCTGATAGCCTCCGACTCGCAAGACATCCAACGCGAACGCAGGTCTCCTACTCGGATGGCGCCAGGGGAGCTCTTCTCTTGGATTCGACTCAGCGTCAACTGGGGAAAAACATAAGCGAGGGGTGAGCTACAAGCTCAGTGAGTGGTCAGAAACCAAACACCAACACCAACATTCGATCCTAAGGCAATCTCCTATCAAGGAAACCATGGGTAGAAACCCAACGGTTAACAAGGTCACACGGCGGTGCAACCATACCTCGTCCTCGCCCTAGCCCCCACAGGGGTGAGCCTAGGGACTTGAAGGACAAAAATTTCTGTTCTACACCGTTCGTCATCCGGTAGTGCTCTCCCGGGCAGCCTCTACCTAGAGCCGGCCACGGTCAGTAGACAGTCGAGCGCATCGATGGTACCTAGAGGTGGGGGTCCACCCAGGGCGGCTCGTACCTAGGAAGCATCCACACGGACCCGGCGAAGGGGAGAACGATAATTCATGCTCGCAACATCGTCCGGTGGTCCACCCTCGTGTAGCCTCACCTGGTACACTCCCCTGCTCAGTACATCTGCCGAATGCATCGGGAGTACCTACAAGTGGGAGTCCTCTGTCAGGGCAGCTTCCACGTCGGGACCCCGGTATACGACGATATTGGGAGGAACCACTACTTGTTCGCTGCGCGAACCCTATGGAAAGCCAATCACTCAAGCTGGTGGGTCAAGTATCAACTCGAGCCCACAACACTCACACCAACACCCTCACCTCCGAAGGGTGACCTAGGTTGTCAGGAGTAACTGTACAAATCCCTCACCTTCACCCCAAAAGGGGTGACCCAGGCTCTTGGGAAGAGACTAGATCGTTTCTAAGCCCTTGGTCCACCGGTAGCCCTTTCCCCGGGTAGCCTCTGCCTGACATACTCCCACGATCAGTACACTGTCGACCACAGCGATGGTACCTACAGATGGGAGCCCGGTGCCAGGACAGCGATGGTACGCCGAGAAGTTCCTACATAGATCCAACAAAGGAAAGAAACCAAACTACTCTCATGAAAATGATCCCCCTTGGATCCGCCATCATCGGTCATCAGACGCCGATCCTCTACACCCTCACCCTCACCCCCTCCTCGGGGTGACATAGGCTCTTGGGAGGAATCTAGATTGCTTCTACACCCTTGGTCCACCGGTAGCCCTTATCCCGGGAAGCCCCTACCTGGTATACTCCCATGATCAGCACATCCTCACGCATCGGCAGCACCTACGGATGGGAGCCCTCTGTCAGGTCGGCTATCTCAACCAGGAAGTCCCTACACGGATCCAACGAAGGGAGGAAACCAATCTAAACTCGCGAATATGATCCTCTCAGATCCGTCGTCACCGGTTATCAAAACCGATAAGCGCAACGAATTCTCATGAATTCCCTCCAGGGCGCATAACTCAGATGCGGGGAAGACATTTCATTCTAAGTGTCAAAGCCATGGTATGACCCCATAGGAGGTCATACACTTGTCTAATCTCATTAGACAAGGCTCATGGCCCAATAGGCATATACATAATATGCAATTAACTATACAAGGCAAAATCTTACTTAAACATGCATACATGGCATCAAACAGGTAACACACAAATTACAACCTAATATACGTTGGATAACACCAACCTAGAAGGGAAGGGTTAAGCGCGATCCGCGCAACAACAGGTGCATGCCAATAATTCTAAGCAAGCCCGAGTGAAGTAGGAACTGCATCTACTTACTCGGCTCGCGAAAAGAAGGAGGGCGAGGGAGAGGGAATGCCTCATCCTCTCTCGAGCTGGTCATAGTTTTGCCCCAACAGATGGGTGCAACAACTATACCACACCCTCGAGTCCTAAATCAGAGGAATATTACGCATACACCCGTTATTAACCCAAGTTTAGACATGCCTGATATGTTCAAATGATAATAAGGTAGTAATTCAAACCAAATACCTAAGTCATGCCATATTCTAATACAATACATAGACAAGTATAAGGTAGAATAGAGGTTCTACACAATATACGAGCTATACTACCTAGCATGCATGATATCAACATATTTAGGGTGCAAATAAAGCCCCATGGAAGCGCGAAGCACGCCCACGTGCCTCGAGCGCTCCCGGAAGGGTTGGAATCGAACCACTCACCGATACCCGAGTCATCGCACATCCCAACCGACGAGGTCTGCAAGGCAAGGGGTACCAAAATGATGAGTATAACCATAAACAAACACATAAAATCAATTAGGCATGCCTAAGGCTAGACATGCACGCAAACGGGCTCGAACGCACGCAAGAACGCACGCACGCACGCACGCGTGCCCGAGCCCCCCGGACACCCACCCGAGGTGCCGACCCTCAGCCGCCCAAACCGGGCCTCGGGCAGCACCCGCACGCACCCCGGGGAGCCCCGGGCATCCCCGTGCGCGCGCGCCGTGCGCCCCGCGCGCAGCGCGCCCAGACGCGCGCCCCCGCGCGCAGACACGCGCGCTCTCGCGCGCGCCCCCTCGCGCACCCCGCGCGAACCCCGCGCGCACTCCCGCGCGTACGCGCCCGCCAGCGACATCCCGCGCGCCTGCCTGCGCGCGCGCGCGCCCAGCACTCCCCAGCCCTCCCCAAGCCTCCCACATGCACCCAAACACAACCACCACCCATGCATGCCCTCTCAACACACCCCCAAAGCTATAAAACCAAATTAAAGAAGTGGAGAACTTACCAAACCTAAGAGGGGGAGGGAAAGGTGAGAGGTTGGGGCCCTCGAGCACACCCACGACCATCTCGACCACCACTGCCACCACCACCACCTCTCCTTGGCTTCTCTTCTTCATAGGGCTTCACTTAAGCATTAACACAAACACATGGGGTGCTGAAATCCAAAGGGGAGAGAAAACAATGAGGGGTAGCAAGAGAGAAGGGGAAACAATCCCAATAACACAATAACAACTCTAACATACCTTCTTTCACTCCATCTTGATCTCCTTCTTCTCGACCACCTCTTCCTCCACCCAAAACACACATCAATGGGGGCTGGACCAGAGGGCAAAAGAGGGGAAAATGAGGCCATGCTCGTGCACAAGGGGCTCTTAAATAGGCAAAAGAAAAGTGAAAGACCGAGCTGTCCTCGGACTTAAAACTCTGCGCAGCCTTCACTTAAACGGCCATAACTTCCTCAATACAGCTCCGAATTGCACGATTCCAGTGGCATTGGAAAGCTAAGAAGATTATCTACAACTTCCATGTTTACACCCAGATAAAATAACCTCTCCAGCTATTTCAAAATCTAGGCTAAACATCTTACAGGGCTGCTGCCTGGATTTCTCAACTTCGGGGTATACATGGAAAAATACCCATAACTTTTAATATACGAATCCAGTTGATCCAATTCTACTTCTATATGGAAGCTATCCCCAAACTTAACATCTCGTAATAATATCGGATTTTTACCTCATCTTCTTGGATTTTAACAAAATCAAATCCGAATACCAATTCAAAACTGCATAATTCCAAAAACGTTATCGGAATTAAACGAAAATTTTATGGGCAGTACTAAACAATACCAGGACCCATAATATGCAGTTATATCTTCAATCAGAGTCCTTAAACCCCAGAAGGTAGCTAAAAACTAAAATTTTAGCGACTCCGATCGAAATTAGGACTCTAAATGACACAGGTCTAACAGTCACGCCCCAGTCTATGCCTCCAATGCTCTAGTCTGAGTGTCCAGAAGATCCGCCATCTCAGCGTAAGCACACGCCCACGCTGGAGGCATCCTGCGCAAGTCCTGGCCCAACAGCCGAGAACTCTCAAGTAGACTCCTCGCCTCCGATAGGTTCGTAAACCTCCGAAGCCCGAGGGTGACCACGTCCACGCGCCCGTCTCCGAGGAGGCATATCAGCAACTAAGGAGCAGCACTAGGATCAGAATACTCATCTCGAAATCCTAGGACTCATCTCAAGGAAAACAATTGGCTCTGACAGGACATGGCTCTGATACCAACTTTCGTCACGCCCCAGTCTATGCCTCCAGTGCTCTAGTCTGAGTGTCCAGAAGATCCGCCATCATAGCGTAAGCACACGCCCACGCTGGAGGCATCCTGCGCAAGTCCTGGCCCAACAGCCGAGAACTCTCAAGTAGACTCCTCGCCTCCGATAGATTCGTAAACCTCCGAAGCCCGAGGGTGACCACGTCCACGCGCCCGTCTCCGAGGAGGCATATCAGCAACTAAGGAACCAGCACTAGGATCAGAATACTCATCTCGAAACCCTAGGACTGTGTCTGAGCAGGCTGAGCAGCACTAAGAAACCAGCACTAGGATCAGCGTTGGCTGAGCAGGCGCGAGAGATCCAGGAGCTGCGGGCGGCCCGCGTGGCGATCCCGTAGATACTCTTAGCGACAGATCCACCAGTGGTGCCAGAGATACCCCATGTACCGGTTGGAGACCGCATTCTCCTCCGTTCTGTTTATCGGGGGTATACCATAGAGTTGCGTGCGGCACCAGTTTCAAGCGTTGAGGATGTGGTGTAGTATTCATTAAGGGGTGATGTCTTCTTCTAGCCTTCCTACTCAGGATAAGGGGCCTTGTAGGGTCAGCGTTGAGACCCTGGCTAGGGTACTCCGTGTTCCTTGTTTGGTTTTCGGGATATCCTATATCGGGACCTCATGAGGCCCTCCCGAGGTTCTTTTCCCAGTCAAGGATTACCTTTGAAGCATCAATTGATGATTGATTTTTCCTCACTTGGAAGGTGCGATAGCGGGTGGTGATGCATATGATCGGGATTGAGTGCATCTTGTGGCAGCTTAGTGGGCGATAGCTTATGGACTAGGGTTCCATAGCCATATTCGGAGTTGCTTCGATATATCATCATGCGTTGTAGCGGTCCGGTAGAGGCCAGAGTCCTGCGAGGTGCTCCCTGGGACTATCCACGACGCTTGTTGGTGTGCCCATATAGCAGAGGTAGTGGACATGGGAGGCTATCAGGTAGTGGCCACACCGGGAGAGTGTTACTTGATGATGTCGAGAGCTTGGACTCCCCATGATGAATCTGCCCATTGAGTGCATGATGCTGGAGTTCCAACGGTTATAGTTGGGCGACCTGTAGGTGGCGGCATGTGAAGCACAGTTTGAGGTACTGTCGCTCCTTGCCCCCACATGGGTCGTAAATGAGGAGACGTGATGCTAAGCGTTCGTGATGGGACTCAACCACCATATCAGGTAGATGACGTCGCTTAGGTGTTGTCGGGAATCGACGACCTCCTATTGCGTGTCTTGCAGATTAAGTGCGGTCGAGCGGCTTACCGAGCGTGTAAGGTTCATCATGAGCGTCAGCCTTGCTCGAGGAGCAGATTTGGACTTAATCGTCCCATGAGTTATTTTGATCTCCCCGTTGGGGTTGAAGATCAAGTACCTCATACCGCGAATCGATGATCTGTTTTGACCAGCTTTGGGAGCTAGTGTCTTTCTGTTGATCGATCTTCGCGCAAGGTACCCTATTTGGAGATCCAGAAGTTGGGCATTCTTTAGTTGGCCTTTCATGACCGTTTCGGGCACTACGAATTTTGAGTACTGCCGTCGCGGTAGACGAATGCGCCAGATACCTACAATGATCTCAAATGTGTTATTGAGCCTCCGTGGGCTGTTCTGTGGTAGCCTTCGTTGAGAATGTTGGTTGGCATGCCCTCAGGCGAAGTTGTGGATCGTCGCGTTGGAATGCGTTCATCCATCAAGATTCCTCAGTGGACGTGGGAGTGAGTTATCATGGATTTCGTTGTGGGCTCGCTAAAGTCACGTCCGGGTCACGATGCCATCTAGGTGATCACTGACCGACTGACTAGGTCCGCACTTTCCTCCCTATCCAACTGACTGAGTCTCTGGACGCTTCGACGCGGGTTTGAGCCTTCGCGATTGTTCGTCTTCATGGCACTCCGGTCGGTGCTATTTCGGGCTGAGACGCGTGGGTTACTTCGAGGTTCTGGCGCAGCCTTTGGCAGGCTTTTCGCGCGAGCCTCCCTTTTAAGTACAGCGTTTCGATACCGACGGACAGCCAGGCAAGAGGACGATTTAGGCCTTAGAGGACATGCTATTTGCCTGCGTACTCGATTTGGGGCAGTCGGAAGAGGCACCACCCTTTGGGTAGGGGTCTGCCTGTGAGACGACTGCCATTCGAGCATCCCGATGAATTGAAAAAGGGGCACTCTACGGGCGCAGTTTTATACCTCCCTTATGTTGGGACGATTGTGGAGCGCCAGTTAGAGGTGCTATGGTTATTTAATTGACCTCGCGGTGGCCGAGATCGTTCGTGCGTGCTTCTGCACCACCTAGAACCGTCAGAAGGGCTACGCAGGTCATAGTCGCCAGGAGCCTTCCTTCGGGGTAGGGCGACCATGTGGGCTTGAGGTGTTCCGGTTTAAGGGCATCCTCTGTTTCGACGTTCGGGGCGTGCTGAGTCGGCCTTCCATCGGACCGGTTTTCGTCCTTTAGTGGATTAGGGGAGGTGGCTGTCATGAAGCCTTGCCCCGTGGCTGACTCATGCCTGGGACGTCATCCAATGTCTCATAGCTGAGACATTATGTCCACGATCATGCTCATGTCATTCCATTCGAGCCGCTCATCCTCGAGCAGGATTTGTCGTTCGGGGAGCAGTGGATCGAGTCCATGGACCAATGTGAGAAGAGGCTCTGTACCCAGACCGTTCCTTCGGTTAAAGTGCGTGGTAGCACCAGTTTGGTGTCCGGACCACTCGGGAGCCAAGGGACTCTAGGGGCGACACTTCTACGTTTGGTCTTTCCCTTTGGGTTTCCTTAAATTTCGAGGACTAAATTTCCTAAGGGGGGGAGAATGTTAGACCTGTGTCATTTAGAGTCCTAATTTCGATCGGAGTCGCCAAAATTTTGGTTTTAACTACCTTCTAGGGTTTGAGGACTTTGATTGATGATATAACTGCATATTATGGGTCCAGGTATTGTTTAGTACTGCCCATAAAATTTTCGTTTAATTCCGATAACGTTTTTGGAAATTATGCAGTTTCGGACTGATATTCGGATTTGATTTTATTAAAATCCAAGATGATGAGGTAAAAATCCGATATTTTTACGAGATGTTAAGTTTGGAGATAGCTTCCATATAGAAGTGGAATTGGATCAACTGGATTCGTATATTAAAAGTTATGGGTATTTTTCCATGTATACCCCGAAGTTGAGAAATCCAGGCAGCAGCCCTGTAAAATGTTTAGCCTAGGTTTTAAAATAGCTGGAGAGGTTATTTGATCTGGGTGTAAACATGAAAGTTGTAGATAATCGTCTTATCTTTCCAATGCCACTGGAATAATGCAATTCGGAGCTGTATTGAGGAAGTTATGGTCGTTTAAGTGAAGGCTGCACAGAGATTTTAGTCCGAGGACGACTTGGTCTTTCACTCCGCCCTTGCCTATTTAAGGCCCCAAATGTTACGACCTTGGGCACATATTTTTCTCTCTTTTTGCTCCTGGTCGAGCCCTTGTGTGTGTGAGTGGAGGAGGTGATGGTGGTGGAGAAGAAGATCAAGATGGAGCACTTAAAGGAGTGGATGTGAAAGGTGAGTTGTTGTTGTTGTTGTTGATTCTTTATCTCTTCCCCATCTTTTGCTCTCTTCCTTCCCCTCTCTAACCAGTCCCCCCATAGGTGTTTGTTGAAATGCCTATGTGAAGAAGAAGAAGGAAATGAGGCATAGAAGAGGTGGTGGTGGCAGTGGTGGTGATCGGGGTGGCCGAGGGTGCGCTTGTGAGCCCCTACGCTCCCCTTTCCATCCCCCCTCTCATTAGAGTGAGTTTTCCCTCTTCTTTAATTTGGTTTTATGGCTTTGGGGGTGTGTTGAGAGGGCATGCATGGGTGGTGGTTATGTTTGGGTGCATGTGGGAGGCTTGGGGAGGGCTGGGGAGTGTTGGGCGCGCGCGCGGGGCCGTCCGCGCGCGTGCGCGCGCAGGCAGGCGCGCTGGAGGGCGCAGACGGGCGCGCAGGCAGCGCGCTGGAGGGCGCGTGCGCGCGCAGGCGGGTGCTATCGGGCGCGTGCGCGTGTCTGCGCGGAGGGCTGGCGGGGTGCACGGTGAGTGCGGGTCTTGCGCGCGAGTGCACACGGGCGCGCGCGGGCAGGGCAGGAGTGCGCGGGGCGCGCGGGCAGTGTGTGCGCGCGCGCGCGAGCGTGCGTGTGCGCGTGGATGGGGTCCTGGGCGCGCGGGCAGCGCGTCCGGGTGCGCGGCTGGGCGCGGGGCAGTGCGCCGGCGGGCGTGGTTGCGCGTGCGTACGTGCAAGCGCGTGCGTACGCGTGCGGGACCACGCGTGTGGCTTCCCGGGGGCTCGGGGGGGTGTCCCGGGGCTCGGGCACGCGTGCGTGCGTGCACGCTTGCGTGCGTTCGAGCCCGTATGCGTGGATGTCTATGTCTTAGGCATCCCTAATTGATTTTATATGTTTGTTTATGATTTTACTCACCCATTTGGTACCCTTGGCTTGCAGACCTCGTCGGTTGGGATGCGCGACGACTCGGGTATCGGAGAGTGGTTTGATTCCAACCCTTCCAGGAGCGCTCGATGCACGTAGTCGTGCTTCGAGCTTCCATGGGGCATTAATTGCACCCTAAATATGTTAGATATCATGCATTCTAGGTTGTATAGCTCGTATATTGTGTAGAACCCCTATTCTACCTTATACTTGCCTATGTATTGTATAGAATATGGCATGACTTAGGTAATTTTGTTTGAATTACTACCCGTATTATTAATTGAACATATCCTGCATGTTTAACTTGGGTTAATAACGGGGTGTATGCGCAATAATCCCGATTTAGTACTCGAGGGTGAGGTATAGTTGTTGCACCCATCTTGTTGGGGCAAAACTATGACCAGCTTCGAGAGGGGATGAGGCATTCCCTCTCTCTCGCCCTCCCTCCTTTCGCGAACCGAGTGAGTAGATGTAGTTCCTACTTGACTCGGGTTTGCTTGGAATTATTGGCATATACCTATTGTCGCGCGGATCGCGCTTAACCCTCCCCTTTGAGTTGGTGATATCCAACGCCTGCTTAAGTTGTACTTTTATGTGATTGGATATATTTATGCCCTCGTATGCATGTTTAAGTAAGTTATCCCTGGGTAATTAATTGCATATTCTGTATATGCCTATTAGGCCATAAGCCTTGTCTAATGAGATTAGACAAGTGTATGACCTCCTATGGGGTCATACCATGCCTTTGACACTTATAATTAAATGTCTTCCCCGCATCTGAGTTATGCGCCCTGGAGGTAATTCATGAGAATTCGTTGCGCTTATCGGTTTTGATAACCGGTGATGACGGATCTGAAAGGATCATATTCTCGAGTTTAGATTGGTTTCCTCCCTTCGTTGGATCCGTGTAGGGACTTCCTGGTTGAGACAGCCGGCGTGACAGAGGGCTCCCATCCGTAGGTGCTGCCGATGTGTGAGGATGTGCTGATCATGGGAGTATACCAGGTAGGGGATTCCCGGGATAAGGGCTACCGGTGGACCAAGGGTGTAGAATCAATCTAGATTCCTCCCAAGAGCCTATGTCACCCCGAGGAGGGGGTGAGGGTGAGGGTGTAGTGGATCGGCGTCTGATGACCGATGATGGCGGATCCAAGGGGGATCATTTTCATGAGTGTAGTTTGGTTTCTTTCCTTCGTAGGATCCGTGTAGGAACTTCTCGGCGTACCATCGTTGTCCTGGCACCGGGCTCCCATCTGTAGGTACCATCGCTGTGGTCGACAGTGTACTAATCGTGGGAGTATGTCAGGCAGAGGCTACCCGGGGAAAGGGCTACCGGTGGACCAAGGGCTTAGAAACGATCTAGTCTCTTCCCAAGAGCCTGGGTCACCCCTTTTGGGGTGAAGGTGAGGGATTGGTACAGTTACTCCCGACAACCTAAGTCACCCTTCGGAGGTGAGGGTGCTGGTGTGAGTGTTGTGGGCTCGAGTTGATACTTGACCCACCAGCTTGAGTGATTGGCTTTCCATAGGGTTCGCGCTGCGAACAAGTAGTGGTTCCTCCCAATATCGTCGTATACCGTGGCCCAGATGTTGAAGCTGCCCTGACAGAGGACTCCCACTTGTAGGTACTCCCGATGCATTCGGCAGATGTACTGATCAGGGGAGTGTACCAGGTGAGGCTACACGAGGGTGGACCACCGGACGATATTGCGAGCATGAATTATCGTTCTCCCCTTCCCCGGATCCGTGTGGATGCTTCCTAGGTACGAGCCGCCCTGGGTGGACCCCCACCTGTAGGTACCATCGATGCGCTCGACAGTGTACTGACCGTGGCCTGCTCCAGGTAGAGGCTGCCCGGGAGAGCGCTACCGGATGACGAGCGGTGTAGAACTGCAACTTTTGCCCTCCAAGTCCCTAGGCTCACCCCTGTGGGGGCTAGGGCGAGGACGAGGTATGGTTGCACCGCCGTGTGACCTTGTTAACCGTTGGGTTCTACCCATGGTTTCCTTGATAGGTGATTGCCTTAGGATCGAAAGTTGTGTTGGTGTTTGGTTTCTGACCACTCACTGAGCTTGTAGCTCACCCCTCGCTTATGTTTTTCCCCAGTTGACGCTGAGTCGGATCCAAGAGAAGAGCTCCCCTGGCGCCATCCGAGTAGGAGACCCGCGTTCGCGTTGGATGTCTTGCGAGTCGGAGGCTATCAGCATTCCCTTTTCATTGTATGTATTATACTTGTGCTTGAGCACGGTATGTAGACTGTTGATGTCAGTTATTGTATATATTGGCTCTCACAGGACAGTTGATTGTGTACTCTAGTCTGTAATATGTCTTTGAATTACAGACTTAGTCATTTGAGCTTCCGCTTTTTGTATATATTTGATGTCAGTTACTTGTGTATTGCCTTTTCTATTGTGGAGTATTTATTTGACCTCGTGTATGGATTACTGATATCATTTATATATTTGCCACGTCTCGGGGACGGCCGCCCTGGGGCGTGACAACTTCACCCTTTCCGCAGATACACCAGTTTTTGGACCCAAACATCATTTTGGGAAACAAATCAACAGTTTTTGACCCAAACACCATTTTTTTTACCCGAACAGGGCAAAAAGAACCATTTTTCGACCCAAACCCCAATTTTCGACGCAAACACCGTTTTTTAAAATGAAATAACAAAAACACTATTTTTTGACGCAACTACCATTTTCAACCCAAACACCCGTTTTCAAACGAAACACCATAATTTTTTGTTATCCGAATCCCAGTTTTACTCCCAAACGCTATTTTTTGACCTACATTCTGAAAGCATCAGTTTTTCATCCTGAACGCCGGTTTTCAACGTAGACACCATTTTTCTTTTACCAAAATACGGAAAAAACTATTTTTCAAACCGAATACCGTTTTCGACCGAAATAACTTTTCTTTTCCGCCGAAACAGTTTTTTCTGACAGAAACAACATTTTTCGACCGAAACACTATTTTCTGGACCTAAACATCATTTTACTTCTCCAAACACCACCTTTCGACACAACCACCAGTTGCTTTCCCAAAACCATATTTTGACCCAAATTATAAACAAATAAAAAAAACATCATTTTTACGACCCGAACAACAATTTTCAAAGCGAATACAATTTCTACACCGAAATAATGAACGCGCTGTTTTTTTTCCCCAACTACCAATTTTGACCCAACCACTGTTCCTGTGGCCAAAAACCCAATTTTTGGGACCAAAGCATCGTATTTCGACCGAAACACCTTATCGACCCAAACAGCATTTTTTTTGCCCGAAAAACCATTTTCTTGCCCACCCCCCCCCCCCCCAACTGCATTTTGGGACGCAAACCAGCAATTTTCAAATGAAACTACATTTCCTACCCGAAAACCATATGTTGACCCCAAATAACGAAAACTCCATTTTCTCAACCCAAACACCCCAATTGTGTACCCCAAAAAATGGAAACAGGTTTCTTTTTAACCGAAACACCACCTTTCTAACCAAACATCAATTTTCAAGCGAAGCACCATCTTTCGAACCAGACATCATTTTTCAGCCAAACATCATTTTTCACCCAAACAACATTATTCGATCCAAACATCACCTTTTCGGCCGAAACTCTGTTTTTTGGACCCAAACACCATTTTGGGAGACAAAACAACAGTTTTTGACCCATAACACCATTGCTTAGACCCGGATAAAGAAAAGGCACATTTTTTCAACACCGACACAAACACCTGTTTTTTTATATGAAATAATAAAACGCATTTTTTTTATTACCCAACTACCGCTTATGACCCAAACATCATTTTTCGAACGAAACACCCTTTTTTTTTCTTTATCCAAATCCGACTTTTTGACCGGAACGCCAGCTTGGGTCGGAAAGCCGTTCTTTTGACCCAAATTCGGAAAACATCATTTTTTCAACCTAACACTAATTTTCAACGCAAAAACTCTATTTTTTGACCCAAAAATAAACTTGTTTTGGAAAACAATCGCTTACAGCGGCCCCATCACAATGTTTTTTTTACCAAAATAAAGAAAGAAATATCGAAAACACTGATTTTTTTAACCCAAATACCATTTTCGAACCAAAAATGTTTTTTTTCACCGAAACACTCTTTCGACAGAAACAATATTTTTCGACCGGAACACCATTTTCATGACCCAAACAACGTTATACATTTCCAAACACCGACCCAAGCACCGGTTTTACCCCCAAAACCATATTGTGAGACAAATTTTCAGTCCATTCACCGATTTGCCGAACCGAATACCAATTTTCATTCCAAATAACATTTTTTCACCGAAACAATCAACACGCCGTCATTTTCACCCAACTATCATTTTCGACCCAACACACCGTTTTATCAATGAAAAACCCATTTTTTCGGACCGAAAAAATATTTTTCGACAGTAACGCCATGATAAACCCAAACAGTATATTTTAGGCCGAAACACCATTTTCTCACCCGAAACTGCATTTTGAGACCCAAAACCAGCAATTTTTGAAGTACTTATCCGAAAACCATTTTTTATCCCCAAGTAACGTAAACTCCATTTGTTCGACCCAAACACCAATTTTTATACCCAAATAATGGATACACCGTTTCTTAAAAACCGGAACTCCAATTCTCGAACCAAACATCATTTTTCTTGAGAAGCACCAAATTTTGAACCAGACATTATTTTTAGGACCTGAACACCATGTTTTCCACCCAAACAACATTTTCTGGCCGAAACACCATTTTTCGACCCAGAAAGCATTTTTCGTTCGAAACACCATTTTTCGACCCAAACTTCACCCTTTCGGTAGATACACCAGTTTTTGGACCCAAACATCATTTTGGGAAACAAATTGTTACACCCCGAGGCGACCGTCCCAGAAGCGTTACCAATCAAGCAATAATCAAAAGGATCAAATAAGATAACAAGGCTACAGGGAAGTGGTATCCAATATAAAAAAATGATGCGGAAGTATAATATACAATTAAGTCTGTAAATGAAAAACATTATTACAGACTCGAATACACCGTTACCGTCCTGTGAGAGCCCAAGTCTAGTCCAAGTACAACCACATGTGCGACACGCACAATTACTAATACATACACAAAAATAGGATTGCTGATAGCCCCGCACTTGCCAACCGAAAGTTGGGACACTCCACGCACGAACTACGCTAGAGGGATGTTCCAGCTCCACGCCCCACTGTCCCTGGTGGAAAACAACGCACGAGGGGTGAGCTACAAGCTCAGTGAGTGGCAAGAATCCAACTCAAGAATAATAATACAACACTAACACTTTTTTTTTCATGGAAAGACATGGATGGGAGAACACCGACAGATATATATGTCACATAGTGACATGACCACACATCACCCTCACCCTCACCCCGAGGGGGGGGGACTGTTGGGACTTTTGGGGGACAACTAATCCATTAACACTAGCGAGTTGTAACACAAACTAATACCACGCTACAAAGATTCTCCACATCTAGATAAATACATATCAATCCCTCGCATCATCCGGTAGCCCTCTCCCGGGTAATCCTCATCCTAACGGCCATCAATGGTCAGTACTGAAGCCTCGTACGATAGTGGCAACATACTCTGGGCATTCCCAACGATACGGCATCACCCGTGATCGGTACTCGAGCCTCATATGGTAGTCACATCATACTCTGGGCATTCCCAAAGATACAGATTCACCCATAGTCGGTACTCAAGCCTCGTAAGTTAGTGACATCATAATCTGAGCATTCCCGACGATACGGCATCACCCGTGGTCGGTACTCCTAGCCTCGTACGATTGCCACATCATACTCTGGGCATTCCCAACGATATGGATTTACCCATGGTCGGCACTTTAGCCTCGTATGGTAGTGACATCATACTTTGGGCATTCCCGACGATACGGCACACCCGTGGTTGGTACTCTAAGCCTCGTATGTTAGTCACATCATACTCTGGGCATTCCCAACGATACAGATTCACCCATAGTCGGTACTCAAGCCTCGTATGTTAGTGACATCATAATCTGGGCATTCCCGACGATACGGCATCACCCGTGGTCGGTACTCTAAGCCTCGTATGTTAGTCACATCATACTCTGGGCATTCCTAACGATATCGTGGCACAATGCAGGACAGATTCAACACCGGGTAGCTTCAACGCACAATGATGTAGGTAAACAGTACTCCTCGCTCACAATATCATTCGGTAGCCCTCTCCCAGGTAGCCCTCTCCCTGACGGCCTTCCGGTGGCACGGTGGCACCAGGCAGGGTAGCTCCAACACTGGGTAGCTTCGACGCACGATGATATAGGGAGAAAGCACTTCATGCTCGCAATACGATCGCACGATGATGTTGGAAGATAGTACTCCACGCTCACAATATCATCCGGTAGCCCTCTCCCAGGTAGCCCTCTCCCTGGCGGCCTTTCGGTGGCACGGTGGCACCACACAGGGTAGCTTCGACGCACGATGATATGGGGAGGGAGTACTCCATGCTCGCAAGACGATCCTCCCGAATCAACTACTATCATCTAACAATTACCAATTGGTATACAGAATTCTCTTGAATTCCCGCACAGATGCATCAGTTAGATGCAGGGGAAAGAAGCTAAACACTCGCACTCAATTATGACAAGACATGATCATAAAGACGGGTCATGCACACGCCTAACATACTATTGTCATAGCTATCGGGTAACAAACACCGAGTAGCTTCTACGCACGACGATGTAGGGAAACAGTACTCCACGCTAGCAATATCATCCGGTAGGCTTCTCCCAGGTAGCCCTCTCCCTGACGGCCTTCCGGTGGCACGGTGGCACCATGCAGGGTAGTTTCAACGCTGGGTAGCTTCGACGCACGATGATATGGGGAGGGGGTACTCCATGCTCGCAAGACGATCCTCTTGGATCAACTACTATCATCTAACTAATACCATTGCTAATGAATTCTTATGAATTCCCACACGGATGCATCTCTCGGCGTGGGGAATAAGTCCTTGCACTAAATCAAGATAGGACATGATCCTAAGGGCCGTCATACACGCGTCTAACACAGATAGGCCTGACATTCTATTATCATAGCTATCAGATAACAAACATCAATACAATAATGAATTCTCATGTATTCCCAAAGAGTTGCATCACTCGGATGCAGGCAAGATAGCTACTACATTTGCCCACTAAAACAAGTATGCTCCTGACAACAACAGATCATAGATATACCTATCACAAATAAGGCCAAACAATTAAACATACACACAATTATCACATGAGAGTTCCTATCACAACAAGAGTGCATAGACCACATGTCCAAGGAACCTAGCATTCAAGAATTAACCACACTAAGCATCTACCAACACGAAGGCAATACTACGAAAGGACACCTTTAGTATAACATACCCAACATTCCATGCTATATATATAAAAGCTACAAAGTGATAATAGCAATATTATTTGAAAATCAATAATGAGTATAGCTATAGAACCCCATGGGTATGCGATGCACAATCACATACATCGAGCGCTTCCCAAAAGGGGTGGATCGAACCAATCACCAAAAACCCATTCATTGCGAGTTCCGCCAACGAAAGCTGCAAAACACAACCAATGATTATCAAATCAAACATGAAGTTTCTTGGCACCTATATATAAGCCTATTTCATGAAGACAACAACTCCTTATATTGTCCACACAATGCATAATAGCTCTTTGACACATATTTATACAAGACTAGTCCATCTACAGCAATCAGCCCCAAACATTGGTCTCCACGGCATAAAATACACATCCAAAAATTCTGAAATACATTACACACATTCTATGACATGTTGGGATCATATTACGTGAAGACATAAAATCCTGATTTAATCTTGAAATGCCCGAAATAAATTATTTTCAGAAACAGGTCTATTTCTATGCGAATCTGGACAGGCAATGAACATTAGGCTATAACTTTCAATACAGGTAACCAAATGACACCAAATTTGATATATAGCATCTAGACATGTGGATGATCAAATCACATGCAGACATAACCTTCATAACATGCCTCTAGTCATTAATTTCAAATGGATCTTCACAGGACAGAAAATCTGTTTTAATACAACACAAAACCCCACCATTAATGCATAAACACAAACATCTCATGTGCAACAGAAATTACCCATAACACCCTCTCAACAGCACCCATATTCAATTGCACACAGACTCACACCAATATAAACACAAATACATACATTGGCATAAGGAAAAGGGGAAGGGAGTACCTCTTGGAGGAGGAGGAGGATTTCACAAGCACAAATACACACAACCCTCCCTTCTTTGCTGGCTGGACAGATCAGAAGAGGGGAGAAAATTAAAAGAGAGGGACCAAGCTAATTAAATAGGCTCACACACATGAATCATACACTTTCACCCTCTCTTCCACTTCTCCTCTTCCTTTGCATTAGCTTTTCTCCTCTTCTTTGGCTCTCTATTTTATTTTCCCATGAAAATGAGTTTCTCCCACTCTCTCTCACACACACCATAAATTCAAATAGCAATCACACCTGAAATATGCAGCCACAACACCCTCCACACTCAACAATACTACATAGAGACACTAATACCTCATAGGAGCATAAGTGCACCCACACAACCTTGGAGATGAGAAGAAGATGGAGAGGAACATAAGTGCACACACACATATACACAGCTCCCTCTCACTCATCCATCACTTCCATCTTTAAATATCAACCTCCCATGATGGCTGAAACCATAGAGAGGAAGAGTGAGAGGGGAAGCTTGAAAGAGGGAGAGAGAGAGACCAACAATCAAAGCATACAAGAAAATCACTCTTACCTTAACTTCCCCCATCACTTCCCCCTTCAACACATGCTCAAACACCCCCCCAAAAAGGGCTGGACCAGAGAGCATGAGAGGAGAAAAACAGAGAGAGAGTCGAGAGAGGGAGAAGAGTTGTCTGGGCTTTTAACAGCCACAGGGGCGAAATGACAAGGCTGTCCCCGACCAGAAATCCTGAACAGTCATTACTAGAACAGCCATAACTTCCTTAATATAATCCAAAAACGCCAGAATGCGATGAAAATTTATAGGTCGGCCAATGCCAGTACAAGGAGAATAGATATGCAGTCAGATTTTGAAATTGAATGCCCAAACTATAAAAATAAATATAATCCAATATTTAATAGCCAAAAAATGACACAGACATAACAAACGTCATTTTACTTCTCCAAACACCACCTTTCGACACAAGCACCAGTTGCTTTCCCAAAACCATATTTTGACCCAAATTATAAACAAAAAAAAAACATCATTTTTCCGACCCGAACAACAATTTTCAAAGCGAATACAATTTCTACACCGAAATAATGAACGCGCTGTTTTTTTTCCCCAACTACCAATTTTGACCCAACCACTGTTCCCTTGGCCAAAATCCCAATTTTTGGGACCGAAGCATCATATTTCGACCGAAACACCTTATCGATCCAAACATCATTTTTTTTTGCCCAAAAAACCATTTTCTAACCACCCCCCCCCCCCAACTGCATTTTGGGACCCAAACTAGCAATTTTCAACTGAAACTACATTTCCTGTCCGAAAGCCATATGTTGACCCCAAATAACGAAAACTCCATTTTCTCAACCCAAACACCCCAATTGTGTACCCCAAAAAATGGAAACAAGTTTCTTTTTAACCGAAACACCATCTTTCTAACCAAACATCAATTTTCAAGCGAAGCACCATCTTTCGAAACAGACATCATTTTTTCAGCCAAACATCATTTTTCCACCCAAACACCATTATTCGATCCAAACATCACCTTTTCGGCCGAAACTCTGTTTTTTGGACCCAAACAGCATTTTGGGAGACAAAACAACAGTTTTTGACCCATAACACCATTGCTTAGACCCGGATAAAGAAAAGGCACATTTTTTCAACACCGACACCAATTTTCGACGCAAACACCTGTTTTTTTTTATGAAATAATAAAACACAGTTTTTTTATTACCCAACTACCGCTTACGACCCAAACATCGTTTTTCGAACGAAACACCCTTTTTTTTTCTTTATCCAAATTCGAATTTTTGACCGGAACGCCAGCTTGGGTCGGAAAGCCATTCTTTTGACCCAAATTCGGAAAACATCATTTTTTCAACCTAAACACTAATTTTCAACGCAGAAACTCTATTTTCTGACCAAAAAATAAACTTGTTTTGGAAAACAACCGCTTATGGCCCATCACAATTTTTTTTCTTTACCAAAATAAAGAAAAAAAAGAACCCTTTTTTTCGATCGGAACAACATTTTCCGACGTTGTCACAATTTTTGTTTTACAGAAATATTGAAAACACTGATTTTTTAAACCCAAATACCATTTTCGAACCAAAAATGTTTTTTTCATCGAAACACTCTTTCGACAGAAACAGTATTTTTCGACCGGAACACCATTTTCATTACCCAAACAACGTTATACATTTCCTGACATGCTTAGATTTTGCGGAAGGAATATGGTCAACAGTGAATCTAGTGCGCCGTGGAGACAGATACCTGGGCGTGGGTCCCTGTGGTAATTTAATTGCCAAAGAGGGTAGTCGGTGACAGGTCACCTGAAAGCGGCGTAAGTAGGTCCCGGTTTTATCCCCCAAAACCGTATTGTGAAAAAAAATTTCAGTCCATACACCGATTTGCCGAACCGAACACCAATTTTCAGTCCAAATAACATTTTTTCAGCGAAAAAATCAACATGCCGTCGTTTTCACCCAACTATCATTTTCGATCCAACACACCGTTTTATCGACGAAAAACCCATTTTTTCGGACCGGAAAAACATTTTTCGACCGTAACGCCTTGATAAACCCAAACAGCATATTTTAGGCCGAAACACCATTTTCTCACCTGAAACTGCATTTTGAGACCCAAAACCAGCAGTTTTTGAAGTACTTATCCGAAAACCATTTTTTGACCCCAAGTAACGTAAACTCCATTTGTTCGACCCAAACACCAATTTTTATACCCAAATAATTGAAACACCATTTTTTAAGAACCGGAACTCCATTTCTCGAACCAAACATCATTTTTCTTGAGAAGCACAAATTTCGAACCAGACATCATTTTTTGGACCCGAACACAATGTTTTCCACCCAAACAACATTTTCCGGCCGAAACACCGTTTTACCCAAACTTCACCCTTTCTGCAGATACACCAGTTTTTGGACCCAAACATCATTTTGGGAAACAAATCAACAGTTTTCGACCCAAACACCATTTTTTTTACCCGAACAGGGCAAAAAGAACCATTTTTCGACCCAAACACCAATTTTCGACGCAAACACCGTTTTTTAAAATGAAATAACAAAAACATTATTTTTTGACGCAACTACCATTTTCGACCCAAACACCCGTTTTCAAACGAAACACCATATTTTTTTTGTTATCCGAATCCCACTTTTACACCCAAACGCTATTTTTTGACCCACATTGTGAAAGCATTAGTTTTTCATCCTGAACGCCGGTTTTCAACGTAGACACCGTTTTTCTTTTACCAAAATACGGAAAGAACTATTTTTCAAACCGAATACCGTTTTCGACCCAAATAACATTTCTTTTCCGCCGAAACACTATTTTCTGGACCCAAACGTCATTTTACTTCTCCAAACACCACCTTTCGACACAAGCACCAGTTGCTTTCCCAAAACCATATTTTGACCCAAATTATAAACAAATAAAAAAAAACATTATTTTTTCGACCCGAACACCAATTTTCAAAGCGAATACAATTTCTACACCGAAATAATGAACGCGCTCTGTTTTTTCCCCAACTACCAATTTTGACACAACCACTGTTCCATTGGCCAAAAACCCAATTTTTGGGACCGAAGCATTGTATTTCGACCGAGACACCTTACCGACCCAAACAGCATTTTTTTTCCCAAAAAGCCATTTTCTAGCCCCCCCCCCCCCCCCCCCACACCCCCAAACTGCATTTTGGGACCCAAACCAGCAATTTTCAACTGAAATTACATTTCTTGCCCGAAAACCATATGTTTACCCCAAATAACGAAAAATCCATTTTCTCAACCCAAACACCCCAATTGTGAACCCCAAAAATTGGAAACAGGTTTCTTTTTAACCGAAAAACCATCTTTCCAACCAAACATCAATTTTCAAGCGAAGCACCATCTTTCGAACCATACATCATCTTTTCAGCCAAACATCATTTTTCCACCCAAACACCATTATACAATCCAAACATCACCTTTTCGGCCGAAACTCTGTTTTTTGGACCCAAACAGCATTTTGGGAGACAAAACAACAGTTTTTGACCCATAACACAATTGCTTAGACCCGGATAAAGAAAAGGCACATTTTTTCAACACCGACACCAATTTCGACGCAAACACCTGTTTTTTTTTTTATGAAATACTGAAACACATTTTTTTATTACCCAACTACCGCTTACGACCCAAACATCGTTTTTCGAACGAAACACCCTTTTTTTTCTTTATCCAAATCTGACTTTTTGACCCTAACGCCAGCTTGGGTCGAAAAGCCATTCTTTTAACCCAAATTCGGAAAACATCATTTTTTCAACCTAACCACTAATTTTCAACGCAGAAACTCTATTTTCTGACCCAAAAATAAACTTGTTTTGGAAAACAACCGCTTACGGCGGTCCCATCACAATTTTTTTTTTTTACCAAAGTAAAGAAAAAAAAGCACCCTTTTTTTCGATCGGAACAACATTTTCCGTTGTAGTCACAATTTTTGTTGTACAGAAATATCTTAAACACTGATTTTTTTAACCCAAATACCATTTTCGAACCAAAAATGTTTTTTTTTTACCGAAACACTCTTTCGACAGAAACATTATTTTTTGACTGGAACACCATTTTCATGACCCAAACAACGTTATACATTTCCAAACACCGACCCAAGCACCGGTTTTATCCCCCAAATCCATATTGTGAGATAAATTTTCAGTCTATACACCAATTTGCCGAACCGAACACCAATTATCAGTCCAAATAACATTTTTCACCGAAACAATCAACACGCCGTCATTTTCACCCAACTATCATTTTCGACCCAACACACCGTTTTATCGACGAAAAACCCATTTTTTCGGACCGGAAAAACATTTTTCAACCGTAATGCCTTGATAAACCCAAACAGCATATTTTAGGCCGAAACACCATTTTCTCACCCGAAACTGCATTTTGAGACCCAAAACCAGCAGTTTTTGAAGTACTTATCCGAAAACCATTTTTTGACCCCAAGTAACGTAAACTCCATTTGTTCGACCCAAACACCAATTTTTATACCCAAATAATGGAAACACCGTTTTTTAAAAACCGGAACTCCATTTCTCGAACCAAACATCATTTTTCTTGAGAAGCACAAATTTCGAACCAGACAACATTTTTTGGGACCGAACACCATGTTTTCCACCCAAACAACATTTTTCGGCCGAAACACCGTTTTTCAACCCAAGCTTCACCCTTTCGGCAGATACACCAGTTTTGGACCCAAACATCATTTTGGGAAACAAAGCAACAGTTTATGACCCAAACACCATTTTTTTTACCCGAACAGGGCAAAAAGAAGCATTTTTCGACCCAAACACCAATTTTTCAATGCAAACACCGTTTTTTAAAATTAAATAACAAAAACACTATTTTTTTACGAACTACCATTTTCGACCCAAAAACCCGTTTTCAAACGAAACACCTTATTTTTTTTGTTATCCGAATCCCACTTTTACACCCAAACGCTATTTTTTTACCCACATTCTGAAAGCATCAATTTTTGATCCAGAACGCCTGTTTTCAACGTAGACACCGTTTTTCTTTTACTAAAATACGGAAAAAATTATTTTACGAACCGAACACCGTTTTCGACCCAAATAACATTTCTTTTCCGCCGAAACACTTTTTCCCGAGAGAAACATCATTTTTCGACCGAAACACTATTTCCTGGACCCAAACGTCATTTTACATCTCCAAACACCACCTTTCGACACAAGCACCAGTTGCTTTCCCAAAACCATATTTTGACCCAAATTATAAACAAATATAAAAGAAACATCATTTTTCGACCCGAACACCAATTTTCAAAGCGAATACAATTTCTACACCGAAATAGTGAACGCACTGTTTTTTTCCCCAACTACGAATTTTGACCCAACCACTGTTGTTCCCTTGGCCAAAAACCCAATTTTGGGACCAAAGCATCGTATTTCGACCGAAACACCTTATCGACCCAAACATCATTTTTTCTGCCCGAAAAGCCATTTTCTAACCCCCCCCCCCCCAAACTGCATTTTGGGACTTAAACCAGCAATTTTCAACTGAAACTACATTTCCTGCCCGAAAGCCATATGTTGACCCCAAATAACGAAAACTCCATTTTCTCAACCCAAACACCCCAATTGTGTACGACAAAAAATGGAAACAGGTTTCTTTTTAACCAAAACACCATCTTTCTAACCAAACATCAATTTTCAAGCGAAGCACCATCTTTCGAACCATACATCATTTTTTCAGCCAAACATCATTTTTCCACCCAAACACCATTATTCGATCCAAACATCACCTTTTCGGCCGAAACTCTGTTTTTTGGACACAAACAGCATTTTGGGAGACAAAACAACAGTTTTTGTTGACCCATAACACCATTGAATAGACCCGGATAAAGAAAAGGCACATTTTTTCAACACCGACACCAATTTTTGACGCAAACACCTGTTTTTTTTTTTTATGAAATACTAAAACACATTTTTTTTATTATCCAACTACCGCTTACGACCCAAACATCGTTTTTCGAACGAAACACCCTTTTTTTTTCTTTATCCAAATCCGACTTTTTGACCGGAATGCCAGCTTGGGTCGGAAAGCCATTCTTTTGACCCAAATTCGGAAAACATCATTTTTTCAACCTAAACACTAATTTTCAACGCATAAACTCTATTTTCTGACCCAAAAATAAACTTGTTTTGGAAAACAACCGCTTACGGCGGCCACATCACAATTTTTTTTTTACGAAAATAAAGAAAAAAAGCACCCTTTGTTTCGATCGGAACAACATTTTCCGACGTAGTCACAATTTTTGTTTTACATAAATATCGAAAACACTGATTTTTTTAACCCAAATGCCATTTTCGAACAAAAAATGTTTTTTTTTACCGAAACACTCTTTCGACAGAAACATTATTTTTCGACCGGAACACCATTTTCAAGACCCAAACAACGTTATACACTTCCAAACACCGACCCAAGCACCGGTTTTATCCCCCAAAACCATATTGTGAGATAAATTTTCAGTCTATACACCGATTTGCCGAACCGAACACCAATTATCAGTCCAAATAACATTTTTTCACCGAAACAATCAACACACTGTCGTTTTCACCCAACTATCATTTTCGACCCAACACACCGTTTTATCGACGAAAATCCCATTTTTCGGACTGGAAAAACATTTTTCAACCGTAACGCCTTGATAAACCCAAACAGCATATTTTAGGCCGAAACACCTTTTTTTCACCCGAAACTGCATTTTGAGACCCAAAACCATCAGTTTTTGAAGTACTTATCCGAAAACCATTTTTTGACCCCAAGTAACGTAAACACCATTTGTTCGACCCAAACACCAATTTTTATACCCAAATAATGGAAACACCGTTTTTTAAAAACCGGAACTCCATTTCTCGAACCAGACATCATTTTTCTTGAGAAGCACCAAATTTTGAGCCAGACATCATTTTTCGGACCAGAACACCATGTTTTCCACCCAAAGAACATTTTCCGGCCAAAACACCGTTTTTCGACCCAGAAAGCATTTTTCGTTAGAAACACTGTTTTTCGCCCCAAGCTTCACCCTTTCGGCAGATACAACAGTTTTTGGACCCAAACATCATTTTGGGAAACAAAGCAACAGTTTATGACCCAAACACCATTTTTTTTACCCGAACAGGGCAAAAAGAACCATTTGTCGAACCAAACACCAATTTTTCGACGCAAACACCGTTTTTTAAAATGAAATAACAAAAACATTATTTTTTGACGCAACTACCATTTTCGACCCAAACACCCGTTTTCAAACGAAACACCATATTTTTTTTGTTATCCGAATCGCACTGTTACACCCAAACGCTATTTTTTGACCTACATTCTGAAAGCATCAGTTTTTCATCTTGAACGCCGGTTTTCAACGTAGACACCGTTTTTCTTTTACCAAAATACGGAAAACACTATTTTTCAAACCGAATACCGTTTTCGACCCAAATAACGTTTCTTTTCCGCCGAAACACTTTTTTCCGACAAAAACAACATTTTTCGACCGAAACACTATTTTCTGGACCCAAACGTCATTTTACTTCGCCAAACACCACCGTTCGACACAAGCACCATTTGCTTTCCCAAAACCGTATTTTGACCCAAATTACAAACAAATAAAAAAAAACATCATTTTTCCGACCCGAACACCAATTTTCAAAGCGAATACAATTTCCACACTGAAATAATGAACGCGCTGTTTTTTTCCCCTACTACCAATTTTGACCCAACCACTGTTCCCTTGGCCAAAAACCCAATTTTTGGGACCGAAGCATCGTATTTCGACCGAAACACCTTATCGACCCAAATAGTATTTTTTATGCCAGAAAAGCCATTTTCTAACCCACCCCCCCCCCCCCCAAACTGTATTTTGGGACCCAAACCAGCAATTTTCAACTGAAACTACATTTCCTGCCTGAAAACCATATGTTTACCCCAAATAACGAAAACTCCATTTTCTCAACCCAAACACCCCAATTGTGTACCCCAAAAAAAGGAAACATGTTTCTTTTTAACCGAAACACCATCTTTCTAGCCAAACATCAATTTTCAAGCGAAGCACCATCTTTCGAACCATACATCATTTTTTCAGCCAAACATCATTTTTTCTCCCAAACACCATTATTCGATCCAAAGATCACCTTTTCGGCCGAAGCTCTGTTTTTTGGACCCAAACAGCATTTTGGGAGACAAAACAACAGTTTTTGACCCATAACACCATTCCTCAGACCCGGATAAAGAAATGGCACACATTTTTTCAACATCGACAGCAATTTTTGACGCAAACACCTGTTTTTTTTATATGAAATACTAAAACATATTTTTTTTTTATTACCCAACTACCGCTTACGACCCAAACATCGTTTTTCGAACGAAACACCCTTTTTTTTCTTTATCCAAATCTGACTTTTTGACTGGAACGCCAGGTTGGTTTGGAAAGCCATTCTTTTGACCCAAATTCGGAAAACATCATTTTTTCAACATAAACACTAATTTTCAACGCAGAAACTCTATTTTCTGACCAAAAAATAAACTTGTTTTGGAAAACAACCGCTTACGGCGGCCACATCACAATTTTTTTTTTTACGAAAATAAAGAAAAAAAAGCACCCTTTTTTTCGATCGGAACAACATTTTCCGACGTAGTCACAATATTTGTTTTACATAAATATCGAAAACACTGATTTTTTAAACCCAAATACCATTTTCGAACCAAAAATGTTTTTTTTTACCAAAACACTCTTTCGACAGAAACATTTTTCTCGACCGGAACACCATTTTCATGACCCAAACAACGTTATACATTTCCAAACACCGACCCAAGCACCGGTTTTATCCCCCAGAACCATATTGTGAGATAAATTTTCAGTCTATACACCGATTTACCGAACCGAACACCAATTATCAGTCAAAATAACATTTTTTCACCGAAACAATCAACACGCCGTCGTTTTCACCCAACTATCATGTTCGACCCAACACACCGTTTTAACGACGAAAAACCAATTTTTTCGGACCGGAAAAACATTTTTCAACCGTAACGCCTTGATAAACCCAAACAGCATATTTTTGGCCGCAACACCATTTTCTCAGCCGAAACTGCATTTTGAGACCCAAAACCAGCAGTTTTTGAAGTACTTATCCGAAAACCATTTTTTGACCCCAAGTAACGTAAACTCCATTTGTTCGTCCCAAACACCAATTTTTAAACCCAAATAATGGAAACACCGTTTTTTAAAAACTGGAACTTCATTTCTCGAACCAACACATCATTTTTCTTAAGAAGCACCAAATTTTGAACCAGACATCATTTTTTGGACCCGAACACCATGTTTTCCACCAAAACAACATTTTCCGGCCGAAACACCGTTTTTCGACCCAGAAAGCATTTTTCGTTCGAAACATCGTTTTTCGACCCAAACTTCAACCTTTCGGCAGATACACTAGTGTTTGGACCCAAACATCATTTTGGGAAACAAATCAAGAGTTTTCGACCCAAACCCCATTTTTTTTACCCGAACAGGGCAAAAAGAAGCATTTTTCGACCCAAACACCAATTTTTCGACGCAAACACCGTTTTTTAAAATGAAATAACAAAAACACTATTTTTTCACCGAAACAATCAACACGCCGTCGTTTTCACCCAACTATCATTTTCGACCCAACACACCGTTTTAACGACGAAAAACTAATTTTCAAACCGAATACCGTTTTCGACTCAAATAAAATTTCTTTTCCCCCGAAACACTTTTTTCCGACAGAAACAACATTTTTCTACCGAAACACTATTTTTTGGACCCAAACGTCATTTTACTTCTCCAAACACCACCTTTCGACACAAGCACCAGTCGCATTTCCAAAACCATATTTTGACCCAAATTATAAACAAATAAAAAAGAAACATCATTTTTCCGACCCGAACACCAATTTTCAAAGCGAATACAATTTCTACACCGAAATAGTGAACGCACTGTTTTTTTCCCCAACTAACAATTTGGACCCAACCACTGTTGTTCCCTTGGCCAAAAACCCAATTTTGGGACCGAAGCATCGTATTTCGACCGAAACACCTTATCGACCCAAACAACATGTTTTTTGCCCGGAAAGCCATTTTCTACCCCCCCCCCCCCAAACTGCATTTTGGGACCCAAACCAACAATTTTCAACTGAAACTACATTTCCTGCCCGAAAACCATATGTTGACCCCAAATAAAGAAAACTCCATTTTCTCAACCCAAACACCCCAATTGTGTACCCCAAAAAATGGAAATAGGTTTCTTTTTAACCAAAACACCATCTTTCTAACCAAACATCAATTTTCAAGCGAAGCACCATCTTTCGAACCAGACATCATTTTTTCAGTCAAACATCATTTTTCCACCCAAACACCATTATTTGATCCAAACATCACCTTTTCGGCCGAAACTCTGTTTTTTTGGACTCAAACAGCATTTTGGGAGGCAAAACAACAGTTTTTGACCCATAATTCCATTGCTTAGACCCGGATAAAGAAAAGGCACATTTTTTCAACACCGACACCAATTTTCGACGCAAACACCTGTTTTTTTTATGAAATAATAAAACACATTTTTTTTATTACCCAACTACCGCTTACGACCCAAACATCATTTTTCGAACGAAACACCCTTTGTTTTTTCTTTATCCAAATCCGACTTTTTGACCGGAACGCCAGCTTGGGTCGGAAAGCCATTCTTTTGACCCAAATTCGGAAAACATCATTTTTTCAACCTAAACAATAATTTTCAACGCAGAAACACTATTTTCTGACCCAAAAATAAACTTGTTTTGGAAAACAATCTATTACGGCGGCCCCATCACAATTTTTTTTTTTACCAAAGTAAAGAAAAAAAGCACCCTTTTTTTCGATCGGAACAACATTTTCCGACGTAGTCACAATTTCTGTTTTACATAAATATCGAAAACACTGATTTTTTTTACCCATTTTCGAGCCAAAAATGTTTTTTTTTACCAAAACACTCTTTCGACAGAAACATTTTTCTCGACCGGAACACCATTTTCATGACCCAAACAACGTTATACATTTCCAAACACCGACCCAAGCACCGGTTTTATCCCCCAAAACCATATTGTGAGATAAATTTTCAGTCTATACACCGATTTACCGAACCGAACACCAATTATCAGTCAAAATAACATTTTTTCACCGAAACAATCAACACGCCGTAGTTTTCACCCAACTATCATGTTCGACCCAACACACCGTTTTAACAACGAAAAACCAATTTTTTCGGACCGGAAAAACATTTTTCAACTGTAACGCCTTGATAAACCCAAACAGCATATTTTTTGCCGAAACACCATTTTCTCAGCCGAAACTGCATTTTGAGACCCAAAACCAGCAGTTTTTGAAGTACTTATCCGAAAACCATTTTTTGACCCCAAGTAACGTAAACTCCATTTTTCGTCCCAAACACCAATTTTTATACCCAAATAATGGAAACACCGTTTTTTAAAAACCGGAACTTCATTTCTCGAACCAACACATCATTTTTCTTGAGAAGCACCAAATTTTGAACCAGACATCATTTTTTGGACCCGAACACCATGTTTTCCACCCAAACAACATTTTCCGGCCGAAACACCGTTTTTCGACCCAGAAAGCATTTTTCGTTAGAAACACTGTTTTTTGGCCCAAGCTTCACCCTTTCGGCAGATACACCAGTTTTTGGACACAAACATCATTCTGGGAAACAAATCAACAGTTTTCGACCAAACACCATTTTTTTTACCCGAACAGGGCAAAAAGAACCATTTTTCGAACCAAACACCAATTTTTCGACGCAAACACCGTTTTTTAAAATGAAAAAACAAAAACACTATTTTTTGACGCAACTACCATTTTCGACCCAAACACCCGTTTTCAAACGAGACACCATATTTTTTTTGTTATCCGAATCGCACTCTTACACCCAATCGCTATTTTTTTACCCACATTCTGAAAGCATCAATTTTTCATCTTGAACGCCGGTTTTCAACGTAGACACCGTTTTTCTTTTACCAAAATACGGAAAACACTATTTTTCAAACCGAATACCGTTTTCGACCCAAATAACGTTTCTTTTCCGCCGAAACACTTTTTTCTGTCAAAAACAACATTTTTCGACCGAAACACTATTTTCTGGACCCAAACGTCATTTTACTTCACCAAACACCACCTTTCGACACAAGCACCATTTGCTTTCCCAAAACCATATTTTGACCCAAATTACAAACAAATAAAAAAAAACATCATTTTTCCGAACCGAACACCAATTTTCAAAGCGAATACAATTTCCACACTGAAATAATGAACGCGCTGTTTTTTTCCCCTACTACCAATTTTGACCCAACCACTGTTCCGTTGGCCAAAAACCCAATTTTTGGGACCGAAGCATCGTATTTCGACCGAAACACCTTATCGACCCAAATAGTATTTTTTATGCCAGAAAAGCCATTTTCTAACCCACCACCCCCCCCCCCCAAACTGTATTTTGGGACCCAAACCAGCAATTTTCAACTGAAACTACATTTCCTACCCGAAAACCATATGTTTACCCCAAATAACGAAAACTCCATTTTCTCAACCCAAACACCCCAATTGTGTACCCCAAAAAATGGAAACATGTTTCTTTTTAACCGAAACACCATCTTTCTAACCAAACATCAATTTTCAAGCGAAGCACCATCTTTCGAACCATACATCATTTTTTCAACCAAAACATCAATTTTCCACCCAAACACCATTATTCGATCCAAATATCACCTTTTCGGCCGAAGCTCTGTTTTTTGGACCCAAACAGCATTTTGGGAGACAAAACAACAGTTTTTGACCCATAACACCATTCCTTAGACCCGGATAAAGAAATGGCACACATTTTTTCAACACCGACAGCAATTTTTGACGCAAACACCTGTTTTTTTATATGAAATACTAAAACACAACTACCGCTTACGACCCAAACATCGTTTTTCGAACGAAACACCCTTTTTTTTCTTTATCCAAATCTGACTTTTTGACCGGAACGCCAGCTTGGGTTGGAAAGCCATTCTTTTGACCCAAATTCGGAAAACATCATTTTTTCAACCTAAACACTAATTTTCAACGCATAAACTCTATTTTCTGACCCAAAAATAAACTTGTTTTGGAAAACAACCACTTACGGCGGCCACATCACAATTTTTTTTTTTACGAAAATAAAGAAAAAAAAGCACCCTTTTTTTCGATCGGAACAACATTTTCCGACGTAGTCACAATTTTTGTTTTACATAAATATCGAAAACACTGATTTTTTAACCCAAATACCATTTTCGAACCAAAAATGTTTTTTTTTACGAAAACACTCTTTCGACAAAAACATTTTTCTCGACCGGAACACCATTTTCATGACCCAAACAACGTTATACATTTCCAAACACCGACCCAAGCACCGGTTTTATCCCCCAAAACCATATTGTGAGATAAATTTTCAGTCTATACACCGATTTACCGAACCGAACACCAATTATCAGTCAAAATAACATTTTTTCACCGAAACAATCAACACGCCGTCGTTTTCACCCAACTATCATGTTCGACCCAACACACCGTTTTAACGACGAAAAACCAATTTTTTCGGACCGGAAAAACATTTATCAACCGTAACGCCTTGATAAACCCAAACAGCATATTTTTGGCCGAAACACCATTTTCTCAGCCGAAACTGCATTTTGAGACCCAAAACCAGCAGTTTTTGAAGTACTTATCCGAAAACCATTTTTTGACCCCAAGTAACGTAAACTCCATTTGTTTGTCCCAAACACCAATTTTTATACCCAAATAATGGAAACACCGTTTTTTAAAAACCGGAACTTCATTTCTCGAACCAACACATCATTTTTCTTGAGAAGCACCAAATTTTGAACCAGACATCATTTTTTGGACCCGAACACCATGTTTTCCACCCAAACAACATTTTCCGGCCGAAACACCGTTTTTCGACCCAGAAAGCATTTTTCGTTCGAAACATCGTTTTTCGACCCAAACTTCAACCTTTCGGCAGATACACTAGTTTTTGGACCCAAACATCATTTTGGGAAAAAAATCAACAGTTTTCGACCCAAACACCATTTTTTTACCCGAACAGGGCAAAAAGAAGCATTTTTCGACCCAAACACCAATTTTTCGACGCAAACACCGTTTTTTAAAATGAAATAACAAAAACACTATTTTTTCACCGAAACAATCAACATGCCGTCGTTTTCACCCAACTATCATTTTCGACCCAACACACCGTTTTAACGACGAAAAACTAATTTTCTAACCGAATACCGTTTTTGACTCAAATAACATTTCTTTTCCCCCGAAACACTTTTTTCCGACGGAAACAACATTTTTCTACCGAAACACTATTTTTTGGACCCAAACGTCATTTTACTTCTCCAAACACCACCTTTCGACACAAGCACTAGTCGCATTCCCAAAACCATATTTTGACCCAAATTATAAACAAATAAAAAAGAAACATCATTTTTCCGACCCGAACACCAATTTTCAAAGCGAATACAATTTCTACACCGAAATAGTGAACACGCTGTTTTTTCCCCAACTAACAATTTTGACCCAACCACTGTTGTTCCCTTGGCCAAAAACCCAATTTTGGGACCGAAGCATCGTATTTCGACCGAAACACCTTATCGACCCAAACAGCATGTTTTTTGCCCGAAAAGCCATTTTCTAACCCCCCCCCCCCCAAACTGCATTTTTTGACCCAAACCAACAATTTTCAACTGAAACTACATTTCCTGCCCGAAAACCGTATGTTGACCCCAAATAACGAAAACTCCATTTTCTCAACCCAAACACCCCAATTGTGTACCCCAAAAAATGGAAATAGGTTTCTTTTTAACCAAAACACCATCTTTCTAACCAAACATCAATTTTCAAGCGAAGCACCATCTTTCGAACCAGACATCATTTTTTCAGTCAAACATCATTTTTCCACCCAAACACCATTATTTGATCCAAACATCACCTTTTCGGCCGAAACTCTGTTTTTTGGTGTTAGACCTGTGTCATTTAGAGTCCTAATTTCGATCGGAGTCGCTAAAATTTTGGTTTTTAGCTACCTTCTGGGGTTTAAGGACTCTGATTGAAGATATAACTGCATATTATGGGTCCTGGTACTGTTTAGTATTGCCCATAAAATTTTCGTTTAATTCCGATAACGTTTTTGGAATTATGCAGTTTTGGATTGTCATTTGGATTTGATTTTGTTAAAATCCAAGATGAAGAGGTAAAAATCCGATATTATTACGAGATGTTAAGCTTGGACATAGCTTCCATATGGAAGTGGAATTGGATCAACTGGATTCGTATATTAAAAGTTATGGGTATTTTTCCATGTATACCCCGAAGTTGAGAAAATCCAGGCTGCAGCCCTGTAAGATGTTTAGCCTAGATTTTGGAATAGCTGGAGAGGTTGTTTGATCTGGGTGTAAACAAGATAGCTGTAGATAATCTTCTTAGCTTTCCAATGCCGCTAGAGTCATGCAATTTGGAGCTGTATTGGGGAAGTTATGACCGTTTAAGTGAAGCCCGTCCAGAAATTACGGGTCAGTGGCGATTTTGCCATTTGATCACTTATGGCTATAAATTCACCCCCAAATGTTACGACTTGGGGTCTCTTCCCTCTCCCATCTGTTGTTCTCTGGTCCAGCCCCTGTTGGGTGTGTTTGGATGTGTTTGGTGGATGTTTTGGAGGAGAAACAAAAGGGAGGAAGTGAAGGTGAGTGTTCAACACATGTGTTATGGTTGTTGTTTCTCTTCTTCCTCCATCTCCCCCTCTCTCTCAAGCTCCCTCACATGGTTCAGCCCTTTGTGTGTATCAGCCCCCCACATGCTTGATGTAATGCCAAGGAGAAGAAATGCTTGGATTGGGTGCATGTAAAGGGAGATCAAGTAAGGTTTGTGTGTGTTGTGTGTTCCTTCCCCCTTATCCCTCTCATGCTTTATGGATCCTTCCCTCCCCTGATTTTCAGCCAAGAATGGAGGAGGAGAGGCTGAAGAGGAGGCGTGGTGGTGGTGGTGGTTGAGGTGGTCGTGGGCGCGGCGAGAGCCCCGCATCTCCCCCTTTCCTTTCCCCTCTTTTGGTAAGTCCTTTCCCCCTTCTTTTCTGTTTTTCTTGGGCTTGGGGGGGGGGGGGGGCTTTGGAGGGGTCTTGCATGCTAGGTGTGTGTGTTTGGGTGTAAGAGGAGGGTTGGGGAGGGGCTTGAAGTGGCTGGGCGCGCGTGCGGTCTGTCCGCGGGCGGGCGCGCGCAGTCGGGTGCGCAGGCGTGCGCGCGGGGGCGCGTACGAGTGCGCACGAGGGCGCTGTCGGGTGCGCGCGGGGGCGCGGGCGTGTCTGCACGCGTTGGGCGTGAGTGGGCGCGTGTTAGTGCGCGCGGGACGCCCGGGGCTGCGCCCGGGGCTCCGCGTGCGTGCGTGCAGGGCTGCCATGTCCCGGTTGGGCGTGCTGAGGGTCGGCACCCTCGGGTGGGTGTCCGGGGGGCTCGGGCACGCGTGCGTGCGTGCATGCTTGTGCGCGTTCGAGCCGTTTGCGTGCATGTCTTGCCTTCGGCATGCCTAGTTGGTTTTTATGTGTTTGTATGTGTGTATACTCACCCCTATTGATACCCTTGACTTGCAGACCTCGTCGGATGGGATGCGCGTCAACCCGGGTATCGGTGAGTGGTTTGATTCCAACCCTTCCGGGAGCGCTTGAGGCACGTAGGCGTGCTTCGCGCTTCCATGGGGCTTTATTTGCACCCTAAATATGTAGATATCATGCATGCTAGGTTGTATAGCTCGTATATTGTGTAGAAACTCTATTCTACCTTATACTTGCTTATGTATTGTATAGAATATGGCATGACTTAGGTAATATTGTTTGAATTACTACCTTATTATCATTTGAACATATCAGGCATGTCTAAACTTGGGTTAATAACGGATGTATGCGTAATATTCCTCTGATTTAGGACTCGAGGGTGTGGTATAGTTGTTGCACCCATCTGTTGGGGCAAAACTATGACCAGCTCGAGAGAGGATGAGGCATTCCCTCTCCCTCGCCCTCCTTCTCTTCGCGAACCGAGTGAGTAGATGTAGTTCCTACTTAACTCGGGTTTGCTTGGAATTATTGGCATGCACCTGTTGTTGCGCAGATCGCGCTTAACCCTTCCCTTCTAGGTTGGTGTTATCCAACGTATAATAGGTTGTAATTTGTGTGTGTTTATCTGTTTGATGCCATGTATGCATGTTAAGTAGGCCATCATTGGGTAGTTAATTGCATATATATATATATGCCGATATGGCCATGATTCTTGTCTAATGTGTTAGACAAGTGTATGACCTCTTGTGGGGTCATACCATGGTTTGACACTTATAATTAAATGTCTTCCCCGCATCTGAGTTATGCGCCCTGGAGGGAATTCATGAGAATTCGTTGCGCTTATCGGTTTTGATAACCGGTGACGACGGATCTGAAAGGATCATATTCGCGAGTTTAGATCGGTTTCCTCCCTTCGTTGGATCCGTGTAGGGACTTCCTGGTTGAGACAGCCGGCCTAACAGAGGGCTCCCATGCGTAGGTGCTGCCGATGTGTGAGGATGTGCTGATCATGGGAGTATACCAGGTAGGGGCTTCCCGGGATAAGGGCTACCGGTGGACCAAGGGTGTGGAAGCAATCTAGATTCCTCCCAAGAGCCTATGTCACCCCGAGGAGGGGGTGAGGGTGAGGGTGTAGTGGATCGGCGTCTGATAACCGATGATGGCGGATCCAAGGGGGATCATTTTCATGAGTGTAGTTTTGTTCTTTCCTTCGTTGGATCCGTGTAGGAACTTCTCGGCGTACCATCGCTGTCCTGGCACCGGGCTCCCATCTGTAGGTACCATCGCTGTGGTCGACAGTGTACTGATCGTGGGAGTATGTCAGGCAGAGGCTACCCGGGGAAAGGGCTACCGGTGGACCAAGGGCTTAGAAACGATCTAGTCTCTTTCCAAGAGCCTAGGTCACCCTTCAGAGGTGAGGGTGTTGGTGTGAGTGTTGTGGGCTCGAGTTGATACTTGACCCACCAGCTTGAGTGATTGGCTTTCCATAGGGTTTGCGCTGCGAACAAGTAGTGGTTCCTCCCAATATCGTCGTATACCGGGGTCCCGACGTGGAAGCTGCCCTGACAGAGGACTCCCACTTGTAGGTACTCCCGATGCATTCGGCAGATGTACTGAGCAGGGGAGTGTACCAGGTGAGGCTACACGAGGGTGGACCACCGGACGATGTTGCGAGCATAAATTATCGTTCTCCCCTTCGCCGGATCCGTGTGGATGCTTCCTAGGTACGAGCCGCCCTGGGTGGACCCCCACCTGTAGGTACCATCGACGCTGTCGACAGTGTACTGACCGTGGCCGGCTCCAGGTAGAGGCTGCCCGGGAGAGTGCTACCGGATGACGAACGGTGTAGAACAGCAAGTTTTGTCCCCCAAGTCCCTAGGCTCACCCCTGTGGGGGCTAGGGCAAGGGCGAGGTATGGTTGCACCCCCGTGTGACCTTGTTAACCGTTTGGTTTCTACCCATGGTTTCCTTGATAGGAGATTGCCTTAGGATCGAATGTTGGTGTTGGTGTTTGGTTTCTGACCACTCACTGAGCTTGTAGCTCACCCCTCGCTTATGTTTTTCCCCAGTTGACGCTGAGTCGGATCCAAGAGAAGAGCTCCCCTGGCGCCATCCGAGTAGGAGACCCGCGTTCGCTATCAGCATTCCCTTTTCCTTGTATGTATTATACTTGTGCTTGTGCACGGTATGTGGACTGTTGTTGTCTTTTGTTGTATATATTGGCTCTCACAGGACAGTTGATTGTGTACTCTAGTCTGTAATATGTCTTTGAATTACAGACTTAGTCATTTGAGCTTCCGCTTTTTGTATATATTTGATGTCAGTTACTTGGGTATTGCATTTTCTATTGTGGAGTATTTATTTGACCTTGTGTATGGATTACTGATATCATTTATATATTTGCCACGTCTCGGGGACGGCCGCCCTGGGGCGTGACATTTGGACTCAAACAGCATTTTGGGAGACAAAACACCAGTTTTTGACCCATAATTCCATTGCTTAGACCCGGATAAAGAAAAGGCACATTTTTTCAACACCGACACCAATTTTCGACGCAAACACCTGTTTTTTTTTATGAAATAATAAAACACATTTTTTTTATTACCCAACTACCGCTTACGACCCAAACATCATTTTTCGAACGAAACACCCTTTGTTTATTCTTTATCCAAATCTGACTTTCTGACCGGAACGCCAGCTTGGGTTGGAAAGCCATTCTTTTGACCCAAATTCGGAAAACATCATTTTTTCAACCTAAATACTAATTTTCAACGCAGAAACTCTATTTTCTGACCCAAAAATAAACTTGTTTTGGAAAACAATCTATTACGGCGGCCCCATCACAATTTTTTTTTTACCAAAGTAAAGAAAAAAAGCACCCTTTTTTTCGATCGGAACAACATTTTCCGACGTAGTCACAATTTCTGTTTTACATAAATATCGAAAACACTGATTTTTTTTACCCAAATACCATTTTCGAACCAAAAATGTTTTTTTTACCAAAACACTCTTTCGACAGAAACATTTTTCTCGACCGGAACACCATTTTCATGACCCAAACAACGTTATACATTTCCAAACACCGACCCAAGCACCGGTTTTATCCCCCAAAACCATATTGTGAGATAAATTTTCAGTCTATACACCGATTTACCGAACCGAACACCAACTATCAGTCAAAATAACATTTTTTCACCGAAACAATCAACACGCCGTCGTTTTCACCCAACTATCATTTTCGACCCAACACACCGTTTTAACAACGAAAAACCAATTTTTTCGGACCGGAAAAACATTTTTCAACCGTAACACCTTGATAAACCCAAACAGCATATTTTTTGCCGAAACACCATTTTCTCAGCCAAAACTGCATTTTGAGACCCAAAACCAGAAGTTTTTGAAGTACTTATCCGAAAACCATTTTTTGACCCAAGTAACGTAAACTCCATTTGTTTGTCCCAAACACCAATTTTTATACCCAAATAATGGAAACACCGTTTTTTAAAAACCGGAACTTCATTTCTCGAACCAACACATCATTTTTCTTGAGAAGCACCAAATTTTGAACCAGACATCATTTTTTGGACCCGAACACCATGTTTTCCACCCAAACAACATTTTCCGGCCGAAACACCGCTTTTCGACCCAGAAAGCATTTTTCGTTCGAAACATCGTTTTTCGACCCAAGCTTCAACCTTTCGGCAGATACACTAGTTTTTGGACCCAAACATCATTTTGGGAAACAAATCAACAGTTTTCGACCCAAACACCATTTTTTTTACCCGAACAGGGCAAAAAGAAGCATTTTTCGACCCAAACACCAATTTTTCGACGCAAACACCGTTTTTTAAAATGAAATAACAAAAACACTATTTTTTGACGCAACTACCATTTTCAACCCAAACATCCGTTTTCAAACGAAACACCATATATTTTTTGTTATCCGAATCGCACTTTTACACCCAAACGCTATTTTTTTTACCCACATTCTGAAAGCATCAGTTTTTCATCTTGAACGTCGGTTTTCAACGTAGACACCGTTTTTCTTTTACCAAAATACGGAAAACACTATTTTTCAAACCGAATACCGTTTTCGACCCAAATAACGTTTCTTTTCCGCCGAAACAATTTTTTCCGACAGAAACAACATTTTTCGACCGAAACACTATTTTCTGGACCCAAACGTCATTTTACTTCTCCAAACGCCACCTTTCGACACAAGCACCAGTTGCATTCCCAAAACCATATTTTGACCCAAATTATAAACAAATAAAAAAAACACATCATTTTTCCGACCCAGGGCGGCCATCCCCGAGATGTGGCAAGTATATATATGATATCAGTAATACGTACACGAAGTCAATAAATACACCACAATGTCAAAGGTGATAAAGCGAAATCAAGTAACTGACATCAAATACATACGAAAATAGCGGAAGCAAAAACGACCAAGTCTGTGATTCAAAGATATATAACAGACCAGAGTACTCAATCAAATTGTCCTGTGAGAGCCAATATGTACAACAAAAGAAAACATCAACCCAGACACTGTGCCCAAGCACAAGTAGGAATACATACAAGAAAACTGGGGATGCTGAGGGCCTCTCATTCGCAAGATGCCTAACGTGAACGCTGTCTCCTACTGGAATCGCGTCTCAGGGAGCTCCTCCTTCGGATCCGGATCAGCGACAACTGGAGAAAACATATGCGAGGGGTGAGCCACACGCTCAGTGAATGGAACAATTCATGCATCACAACTCATATAACTTCCAATCATCATCAAAGTCCTTTACCCTCACCCCGAAGGGTGACCTAGGTTGTTGGGAGTAACTGTACTAATCCCTCACCCTCACCTCCGAAGTGTGACTCAGGCTCTTGGGAAGAGATTAGATTGTTCTAAGCCCTTGGTCCACCGGTAGCCCTTTCCCCGGGTAGCCTCTACCTGACATACTCCCACGATCAGTACACTCTCGACCGAAGCGATGGTACCTACAAATGGGAGCCCGGTGCCAGGACAGCGTTTCCAACGCCGGGAAGTTCCTACACGGATCCAACGAAGGAAAAAAAACCAATCTACGCTCGCGGATACGATCCTCTTGGATCCGTCGTCACCGGTTACTAAACACCGGCACGTAAATGAATTCTCAAGAATTCCCTCCAGGGCGCATAACTCAGATGCGGGAAAAATTCTATCATTCGTAACATCAATATTTTGGTATGACCCCACAGGTGGTCATACGCTTGCTTATAAACAATATGCAAGAATACATGGCCTAAGCATGCGCTAAACACTTAACAAGAAACAATATTAATCATGGAAGCATCTTAAATTAATCAATATAACAAGACATGATTTATCTAAGGTATGCTTATCTTATGCAACCACATATGTATAAGTTTAATAAAGTTAAACTAGGTGGGGACATGTCTAGGTCGGGGTTATGTTAATCATGAGGCATGATATCTAGGCAAGGATGACTCTCATACACTATACATGGATGCATAATACCTAGCATACTACATACAACATGACATGGTTGCAATCTTAGCGAAACAGGTATTTACATAAACATTTGTACAATATACAACATGTTATATGTAGTTATGGTACCCCAGGGGAGGCGATGCACTCCAACGTGCATCGAACACCTCCCAACTGGGTTGGATTGACCCACTCACCGAAATCCGGGTTGTCGCGTGACCGCCCGCCAAGATCTGCAAGACAAGGCATCCAATATTGGTGAGTAAGACCCCATAAAACACATAAACTTAGCTAGAATTACCCAAGACTCGGATATGCACGAATACGTGCCCGCACGCGTGCGAGTACGCGCGTACGCACGCACATCCGAGCCCCCGACACCTATCCGAACCCCCCGGGCAGCCACACGCGTACGCACGTGCATGCACACGCGCACGCGTACCCGCGCCCGCCGGCGCACTGCCCCGTGCCCAGCCCCGCACCCGGACCCCCACCAGCACACCCAGACGAGCTGCCCGCGCGCCCAGGCGCGCAGCCGCACGCGCACGCGCCTGTTCGCGCGCGCCCGCAACTCCCCGCGCGCCCGATCGCGCCCGCTCGCGCGCACGCGCACGTCCGCTTGCCAGCTCGCACGCTCGCACGTACGCCTGCGCGCACGCCCGCCTGCGCCATGGACAGCCTCTGCGCGCCCGACTGCGCGCGCACGCGCGCGGACAGACCCGCGCGCGCGCCCAGCCGCCCAACACCCCCTCCCAAAGCCCCTCTCACACCCAAACTCAAACACAAGCATATCAGGTCCCTCAATAACCCAAAACCCATGAAAAATCACATACAAGGGGGGGGGGGGGAGAAGGGCTTACCAAGAGAAGGGTAGTGCAAGGGGAAGAAACGGGCCCTTCAGGCGCCTGAAATCGACACAACCACCACCACCACTACCACCATCCTCTCAACCACACAACAGCCCCTTCTCAGCCTAGAAAACAGTGGATAATGGGGGGAAAATAAGAGAGAGAGAGCTTGGGAGAGAGAGAAGTATTACAAGGGAATCCCAACCACAATGAAACTCACCTTTGATTCCTTCTTGATCCTCTTCTTCCTTGTCTTTCTCAACCAAAAACACACACACAAACTCAAAAAAGATGGGCTGGAGAGGGAGAGAAAGAGAGGGACGTGAGAAAGAGAGGGAGAGAGTCAAAACTCTATTTGGGGGGGGGGGTGATGAGAAGTGAAAAAGAGGGAGGTTAAAGCTACCCTCACACACCACAAATAACCAAAGGTTCCTTCATAACTAAGCAAAGGGGGGGTGAGCATACCCAAGGTCACCACATTCACATAAATATCTAATCACTATTCCACCTAACAAAGCAGTTTCGAAGAAAACCCGGATGCGGTTCGGAACTGCATATTTTCCAAAACGTTACCGGAATTCGATGAAATTTTTATGGGTAGTAGAGAACGGTACCAGGACCCATAATATGCAGTTAGATTTTCAATCGGAGTTCTCTAGCTCACGCAGATGGCTAAAAAGCCAAAATTTTAGCGGTTCCGATCGAAAAAGAAAATTTCAAAAATGGTCAAAACTGACCCAAAGGTTACCCATAGGCTAAAAAGTGACACATATATAACATTCTTCCCCCCTTAGGAAATTTTGTCCACAAAATTTAATACAAAACATCTAAGAAGGAAAAAGATGTGGATATGCGTCACGCATGGCGTCCTCGCGCTCCCAAGTCGCCTCGGCACCAGAACGGTGCTGCCAACGCACCTTAACCAACTGGACGGTCTTGGTGTGGAGCTTCTTCTCGCGCCGGTCCAGGATCTCAACTGGCTGCTCCACGAATGACAAGTCTGGCTCGAAGACGAGCTGCTCGAACGGGATGATGTGAGCAGGGTCGTGGACGTAACGCCTCAGCTGCGAGACGTGGAAGACGTCATGGGCCTGAGCCAACTGTGGGGGCAAGGCTAGGCGATAGGCCACCTCCCCAATCCGCTCCAGGATGAGAAACGGGCCAATAAAACGCGGACTCAGCTTGCCCCGCACTCCGAAACGGAAGATGCCCTTCGACGGGGACACCTTCAGGAAGACATGGTCACCATCCTCGAAGGCGAGCTCACGGCGACGACGGTCGGCGTAGCTCTTCTGACGGCTCTGAGCGGTGCGGATACGCTCACGAATCATCTTGACCTTCTCTGAGGTCTGGCGAACGATCTCTGGTCCCTCCAACTGGCGCTCTCCTACCTCATCCCAACACAAGGGAGACCTACAGCTGCGGCCATAGAGTGCCTCATATGGTGCCATCCGAATACTCGAGTGGTAGCTGTTGTTGTAGGCGAACTCCACCAACGGAAGGTGCCTCTCCCAACTACCCCCGAAGTCAAGGATGCAGGCCCGCAACATGTCCTCCAAGGTCTGAATCATCCTCTCTGACTGGCCTTCGGTCTGTGGGTGAAACGCCGTACTGAAATGGAGGTTCGTACCAAGGGCGTGCTGGAGGCTACGCCAGAACCTCGAAGTAAATCTCATGTCTCTATCAGAAATGATACTGACCGGGGTGCCGTGGAGACGAACGATCTCTGAGACAAACAACTGCGCCAAGGTGTCCAGAGAGTCGGTGAGTCGGACGGGGAGGAAATGAGCAGACTTCGTCAGTCGGTCGACGATTACCCAGATGGCATCGCGACCCGAACGTGACTTCGGTAGACCCGAAACAAAGTCCATAGTAATCTGCTCCCACTTCCACTGACGAATCTCAATGGACTGCAGCTTCCCCGCAGGACGCTGATGCTCCGACTTCACCTGCTGGCATACTAAGCAACGGGCAACGAAACGGCCAACATCTGCCTTCATCCCGCGCCACTTGTAGCCACGACGAAGGCCCCTGTACATTTTCGTGTCACCAGGATGCACGGTGTACCTCGAACGATGGGCCTCGTCCAAGATCTTCTGCTTCAGCTCTGCATCGTCAGGAATACATACTCGGCCTTTGAACAGCAGGATCCCATCCTCGTGAATCTAGAAATCTGGTCGCTCACCCCGGGCGACGCCTTCAGAAAGGACCAAAAAATGAGGATCCCGCCCCTGAGCCTCGCGGATCTCATCGAGGAGAACGGGCTGCACCACTAACCTGGCTAGAAAGCCACCAGCAGGCGTCTCCGAACACTGATCCAGCAAGCGGCCTCCTCCAGAAGCCTCCAACGACGCACTGCCAAGTGGGCAGCCATGCCCAAAGGCTGCCTACTGAGAGCATCTGCCACGACATTCGCCTTACCCGGATGATAAGCGATGTCGCAATCATAGTCCTTCAGGAACTCGACCCAACGTCTCTGACGCATGTTGAGCTCTGGCTGGGACTGCAGATAAGTCAGGCTCTTGTGATCCGTGAAGAGCTCAAACTCCTCACCATAGAGGTAGTGCCTCCAAATCTTCAGCGCAAAGATGATCGCTGCTAACTCCAGGTCATGGGTGGGGTAATTCTGCTCATGGGGCTTCAACTGACGCGACGCGTAAGCAACAACCTTACCGTTCTGCATCAGGACGCAACCCAAACCCAGCCGCGACGCATCGGAGTAGACTGCGAATCCGCCACTCCCCGACGGAATGGTAAGAACGGGCGCTGAGGTGAGTCTCCGCTTCAACTCCTGGAAGCTCTCCTCGCAAGATGGGGACCACTCGAACCGGACATCCTTCCGAGTGAGGCGGGTCAGAGGGACGGCTATCTTCGAGAAACCCTCAACAAACCTCCGATAATAGCCTGCCAAACCCAGGAAGCTCCGAATCTCGGTGGGGTTCGACGGTCGCCGCCAATTCGACACGGCAAGCGTCTTCTCCGGGTCCACAGATATACCCTCACCGGAAATCACATGGCCAAGGAAGGCCACACGCTCTAACCAAAACTCGCACTTACTGAACTTGGCGAACAACTGATGCCTGGCCAAAGTCTCCAAGACAGTGCGAAGATGGTCAGCGTGCTCCTCAAGACTCCTCGAGTACACCAAAATATCGTCAATGAAGACTACCACGAAGGAGTCGAGGAAGGGTCGAAACACCCGATTCATCAAATCCATGAAAGCTGCCGGCGCATTCGTCAACCCAAACGGCAGTACTCGAAACTCGTAGTGCCCGTAACGGGTACGAAAGGCCGTCTTCGGAATATCCGACTCCCGGATCTTCAGCTGATAGTAGCCCGAACGGAGATCGATCTTAGAGAAGACACGCGCTCCCTGGAGCTGGTCAAACAGATCGTCAATCCGCGGTAAGGGGTACTTGTTCTTCACGGTCCGCTTGTTCAGCTGTCTGTAATCAATACAAAGTCGCAGCGAACCGTCCTTCTTCCGGACAAACAGGACAGGGGCTCCCCACGGAGAGACGCTCGGACGTGCGAACCCCTTCTCGAGCAACTCCTCCAGCTGCTCCTTCAGCACCTTCAACTCTGCTGGGGCCATCCGGTACGGAGCCCTCGAAATCGGCTCGGTCCCCGGAATTAGATTAATCTCAAACTCGATCGCGCGATCCGGTGGTAGACCCGGAAGATCATCGGGAAAAACCTCCGGATATTCCGCCACGACCGGAGTCTGACTGATATCTGCCCGCAGTGGTGCATCCTCCTCAGCGATGTACGCCAGAAAACCCTCGCATCCGCCCTGTAGGAGTCTCCAGGCCTGGATGGACGATACGAACCCCAAAGGAGCTATGTCCCGATCACCTACGAACTGGAAAGACCTCTGGCCTGGGATGCGGAAAGACACCGATTTAGCAAAACAATCGATGCTGGCGTGACTAGCAGAGAGCCAATCCATTCCCAGGATGGCATCAAAGTCCGACATGGCGAGCTCGACCAACTCCACCGGAAACTCGTGCTCCTCAATCGCCACAGAACAATCCCGGTACACAAAACGAAGGAGAATACGGTCTCCGACAGGTAGTGATATGTCCAGCAAGGCATCAAGAGGGACCGACACCGCACCCATCCGTCTCGCGAAAACGGGAGACACGAACGAGTGTGTGGCCCCGGAATCAAATAGCACATAAGCAGGAAGCTGGGAGATCAGAACAATACCTCGAACGACGCTACCCGAAGCCTGAGCCTCCTCGGCCGTAAGTGCTGCCACACGCCCCCGAACAAGCTGCGGCTGAGGAGCAGGGGCACGCCCCACAGGCTGCACTGGCTGCTTCCCCTTGTCAACCCGGCCGGTCTGTGGCTGCTGATACTGGCGTGGCTGCTGCGGATGTGGCTGCTGACGAGGCACAGGAGGGCGACCAGCATCGGGGCAAGCATAGGCGAGATGCCCGGCCCGATTGCAGTGGTAGCAACGTCACGTCTCTGGTCGCCTGGCCTGGGATGGAATGGCAGCAATGGGTGCAGGACCCCGCACTGGCATCACATCTACTGGAGTAGTGGCGGTCGCTGACTGATCAAAGCGCGCCCGCTTGTTCTTGCGACGCCCCAAATCCCGACTCCTGGGTGGCTTCTGATCCTCAAACGGAATAATAGCTGAGGAGAGCCCAAGATCACGCTCGACTGTCCTCGCCCGAGACACCAGGTCGGTATACCTCGAGAGTGCCTCTGAGGAAACGTGCACCCTGATGGCGCTGTTGAGACCCATCTCAAACCGACGGCATCTCGTCTCCTCGTCCATCACCAAGGCAGGGGCAAACCGCGAGAGCCTCATGAAACGCGTGGAGTAGTCCAACACTGACATGGTACCCTGCGTCAGCTGCTCGAACTCCCGCATCACGATCTGCCGCGTCGAGAACGGGAAGTATTCCGCCAAGAAGTAGTTCCGGAACCTGGCCCAAAGGAGTCGCTCCGCACCCTCCGGAATGTCCACAGATCGGGTGGCCCACCAGTCAGCGGCGCTACCCTTCAACATGAACGTGGCCAACGAGACACGCTGGCGGTCGGTGCAGTGCATGGTCGAGAAGATCTTGTCTATCTCCATCAACCAACGCTCTGGGGCAAGGGGGTCCCTCGTCGAGCCATGGAACTCAGGAGGATGAAGCTTCAAAAAGGCGGTGAGGCCGGTCTGATGCACACGGGCCGCTGCCTCTAGCGCCTCCTCCCTCTGCTCGGGTCCATGAGCTCCGACTGCAGGAATCTCCACTGGTACAGGGGGTACCTCTGGCACCACGGGTGGATCTGCTGCTAAGGGTACCTGCGGAGCCGCCTCGCGAGCTGCCCGCAGTTCCTGGATCTCTCGCGCCTGCTCAGCCAGCGCTCTCGACTGAGCCTCCAGCGCCCTCGTCTGACTCTCCAGAAGATCCGCTATTCGAGCGTAAGCACGCTCCCATGAAGGAGGCTCCTGCGCAGGTCCTGGCCCAACGGCCGAGGACCCCTCAGTAGACTCCTCGTCTCCGGCAGGTCTGGAATCCACCGAAGCCCGAGGGTGACCACGTCGACGTATCAATCCCCGAGGAGGCATATCAGCAACCTAAAGAACCAGCACTAGGATCAGGATACACATATAGAAATCCTAGGACTCATCTCTAACAAGAAACAATTGGCTCTGACAGGACCAGGCTCTGATACCAACTTTTGTCACGACCCAGGGAGGCCGTCCCCGAGATGTGGCAAGTATATATATGATATCAGTAATACGCACACGAAGTCAATAAATACACCACAATGTCAAAGGTGATAAAGCGAAATCAAGTAACTGACATCAAATACATACGAAAATAGCGGAAGCAAAAACGACCAAGTCTGTGATTCAAAGATATATAACAGACCAGAGTACTCAATCAAATTGTCCTGTGAGAGCCAATATGTACAACAAAAGAAAACATCAACCCATACACTGTGCCCAAGCACAAGTAGGAATACATACAAGAAAACGGGGAATGCTGAGGGCCTCTCACTCGCAAGATGCCTAACGTGAACGCTGTCTCCTACTGTAATCGCGTCTCAGGGAGCTCCTCCTTCGGATCCGGATCAACGATAACTGGAGAAAACATATGCGAGGGGTGAGCCACACGCTCAGTGAATGGAACAATTCATGCATCACAACTCATATAACTTCCAATCATCATCAAAGTCCTTTACCCTCACCCCGAAGGGTGACCTAGGTTGTTGGGAGTAACTGTACTAATCCCTCACCCTCACCTCCGAAGGGTGACTCAGGCTCTTGGGAAGAGATTAGATTGTTCTAAGCCCTTGGTCCACCGGTAGCCCTTTCCCCGGGTAGCCTCTACCTGACATACTCCCACGATCAGTACACTCTCGACCGAAGCGATGGTACCTACAAATGGGAGCCCAGTGCCAGGACAACGTTTCCAATGCCGGGAAGTTCCTACACGGATCCAACGAAGGAAAAAAAAACAATCTACGCTCGCGAATACTATCCTCTTGGATCCGTCGTCACCGGTTACTAAACACCGGCACGTAAATGAATTCTCAAGAATTCCCTCCAGGGCGCATAACTCAGATTTTGGTATGACCCCACAAGTGGTCATGCGCTTGCTTATTAACAATATGCAAGAATACATGGCCTAAGCATGCGCTAAACACTTAACAAGAAACAATATTAATCATGGAAGCATCTTAAATTAATCAATATAATAAGACATGATTTATCTAAGGTATGCATATCTTATGCAACCACATATGTATAAGTTTAATAAAGTTAAACTAGGTGGGGACATGTCTAGGTCGGGGTTATGTTAATCATGAGGCATGATATCTTGGCAAGGATGACTATCATACACTATACATGGATGCATAATACCTAGCATACTACATACAACATGACATGGTTGCAATCTTAGCGAAACAGGCATTTACATAAACATTTATACAATATACAACATGTTATATGTAGTTATGGTACCCCAGGGGAGGGCGATGCACTCCAACGTGCATCGAACACCTCTCAACTGGGTTGGATTGACCCACTCACCGAAATCTGGGTTGTCGCGTGACCGCCCGCCGAGATCTGCAAGACAAGGCATCCAATATTGGTGAGTAAGACCCCATAAAACACATAAACTTAGCTAGAATTACCCAAGACTCGGATATGCACGAATACGTGCCCGCACGCATGCGAGTACGCGCGTACGCACGCACATCCGAGCCCCCGACACCTATCCGAACCCCCCGGGCAGCCACACGCGTACGCACGTGCATGCACACTCGCACGTGTACCCGCGCCCGCCGGCGCACTGCCCCGTGCCCAGCCCCGCACCCGGACCCCCACCAGCACACCCAGACGCGCTGCCCGCGCTTCCAGGCGCGCAGCCGCACGAGCACGCGCCTGTTCACGCGCGCCCGCAGTTCCCCACGCGCCCGATCGCGCCCGCTCGCCAGCTCGCCCGCTCGCCCGCTCACCCTGCGCTCGCACGCTCTCGCGTACGCCTGCGCGCACGCCCGCCTGCGCCAGGGACAGCCTCTGCGCGCCCGACTGCGCGCGCACGCGCGCGGACAGACCCGCGCGCGCGCCCAGCCGCCCAACACCCCCTCCCAAAGCCCCTCTCACACCCAAACTCAAACACAAGCATATCAGGTCCCTCAATAACCCAAAACCCATGAAAAATCACATACAAGGGGGGGGGGGGAGAAGGGCTTACCAAGAGAAGGGTAGTGCAAGGGGAAGAAACGGGCCCTTCACGCGCCCGAAAATCGACACAACCACCACCACCACTACCACCATCCTCTCAACCACACAACAGCCCCTTCTCAGCCTAGAAAACAATGGATAATGGGGGGAAAATAAGAGAGAGAGCTTGGGAGAGAGAGAAGTATTACAAGGGAATCCCAACCACAATGAAACTCACCTTTGATTCCTTCTTGATCCTCTTCTTCCTTGTCTTTCTCAACCAAAAACACACACACAAACTCAAAAAAGATGGGCTGGAGAGGGAGAGAAAGAGAGGGACGTGAGAAAGAGAGGGAGAGAGTCAAAACTCTATTTGGGGGCGGGGGTGATGAGAAGTGAAAAAGAGGGAGGTTAAAGCTACCCTCACACACCACAAATAACCAAAGGTTCCTTCATAACTAAGCAAAGGGGGGGTGAGCATACCCAAGGTCACCACATTCACATAAATATCTAATCACTATTCCACCTAACAAAGCAGTTTCGAAGAAAACCCGGATGCGGTTCGGAACTGCATATTTTCCAAAACGTTACTGGAATTCGATGAAATTTTTATGGGTAGTAGAGAACGGTACCAGGACCCATAATATGCAGTTAGATTTTCAATTGGAGTTCTCTAGCTCACGCAGATGACTAAAAAGCCAAAATTTTAGCGGTTCTGATCGAAAAAGAAAATTTCGAAAATGGCCAGAACTGACCCAAAGGTTACCCATAGGCTAAAAAGTGACACATATATAACAACGCCTCGCAGGCTGCGCTGGTTGCCTCCTCTGCTCCACCAGGCCACCCTGTGGCTGCCGCTGCTGACGTTGCGGCTGCGGCTGCTGTCGTGGCACAGGAGGTTGGCCAGCATCAGGGCAAGCATTGGCCAGATGGCCGACTCGCTGACAGTGGTAACATCGTCGCATCTTCGGTCCTCTAACAGTGGGTGCAGGACCCTGAACTGGCACCACTCCCACTGGTGTAGCGGCGGCCGCTGGTCGATCATGACGGGGCCGCTTGCTCTTGTGGCGTCCTTGAACTTCCTCCACAGGAACCTCCCTCGGTACAGGGAGAACAACTGGTACTACTGGTGGATCAGCAACTAAGGGTACCTGCGGGGCCACCTCACAGGCCTCCCTCAGCTCCTGGATCACTCGCGCCTGATCCGCAAACGCCGCAGTCTGAGCCTCCAGTACACAAGTTAGAGTCTCTAGTAGATCTGCTATGCGAGCGTAAGCACGATCTCATGCAGGAGGCCACTGCGTGGGTCCTAGCCCAATAGCCAAGGACTCGTCAGTAGACTCCTCACCCCCGGTTGGTTCAGAAACCTCCGAGGCCTGAGGGAGACTGCGTCCGTGCATCCGTATGCGAGGAGGCATATCAGCAACCTAAGAAAGAGACACTAGGATCAGAATACTCATATAGAAATCCTAGGACTCATCTCTAAGACATCAATAAGACGACAATTTTCAAAGCACCAGTTGCTTTCCCAAAACCATATTTTGACCCAAATTATAAACAAATAAAAAAAACACATCATTTTTCCGACCCGAACACCAATTTTCAAAGCGAATACAATTTCTACACCGAAATAATGAACGCGCTGTTTTTTTTACCCAACTACCAATTTTGACCCAACCACTGTTCCCTTGGCCAAAAACCCAATTTTTGGGACCGAAGCATCTTATTTCGACCGAAACACCTTATCGACCCAAACAACATTTTTTTTGCCCGAAAAGCCATTTTCTAACCCACCCCCCAAACTGCATTTTGGGACCCAAACCAGCAATTTTCAACTGAAACTACATTTCCTGCCCGAAAGCCATATGTTGACCCCAAATAACGAAAACTCCATTTTCTCAACCCAAACACCCCAATTGTGTACCCCAAAAAATGGAAACAGGTTTCTTTTTAACCGAAACACCATCTTTCTAACAAAACATCAATTTTCAAGCGAAGCACCATCTTTCGAAGCAGACATCATTTTTTCAGCCAAACATCATTTTTCCACCCAAACACCATTATTCGATCCAAACCTTTTCGGCCGAAACTCTGTTTTTTGGACCCAAACAGCATTTTGGGAGACAAAACAACAGTTTTTGACCCATAACACCATTGCTTAGACCCGGATAAAGAAAAGGCACATTTTTTCAAAACCGACACCAATTTTCGACGCAAACACCTGTTTTTTTTTATGAAATAATAAAACACATTTTTTTATTACCCAACTACCGCTTACGACCCAAACATCGTTTTTCGAACGAAACACCCCTTTTTTTTTTCTTTATCCAAATCCGACTTTTTGACCGGAACACCAGCTTGGGTCGGAAAGCCATCCTTTTGACCCAAATTCGGAAAACATCATTTTTTCAACCTAAACACTAATTTTCAATGCAGAAACTCAATTTTCTGACCCAAAAATAAACTTGTTTTGGAAAACAACCGCTTACGGCCCCATCACAATTTTTTTTTTTTTACCAAAATAAAGAAAAAAAAGCACCCTTTTTTTTTATCGGAACAACATTTTCCGACGTAGTCACAATTTTTGTTTTACAGAAATATCGAAAACACTGATTTTTTTAACCCAAATACCATTTTCGAACCAAAAACGTTTTTTTCACCGAAACACTCTTTCGACAGAATCATTATTTTTCGACCGAAACACCATTTTCATGACCCAAACAACGTTATACATTTCCAAACACCGACCCAAGTACCGGTTTTATCCCCCAAAACCGTATTGTGAGTCCAATTTTCATTCCATACACCGATTTGCCGAACCGAACACCAATTTTCAGTCCAAATAACATTTTTTCACCGAAACAATCAACACGCCGTCGTTTTCACCCAACTTTCATTTTCGACCCAACACACCGTTTTATCGACGAAAAACCCATTTTTTCGGACCGGAAAAACATTTTTCGACCGTAACGCCTTGATAAACCCAAACAGCATATTTTAGGACGAAACACCATTTTCTCACCCGAAACTGCATTTTGATACCCAAAACCAGCAGTTTTTGAAGTACTTATCCGAAAACCATTTTTTGACCCCAAGTAACGTAAACTCCATTTGTTCGACCCAAACACCAATTTTTATACCCAAATAATGGAAACACCGTTTTTTAAAAACCGGAACTCCATTTCTCGAACCAAACATCATTTTTCTTGAGAAGCACTAAATTTCGAACCAGACATCATTTTTTGGACCCGAACACCATGTTTTCCAACCAAACAACATTTTTCGGCCGAAACACCGTTTTTCGACCCAGAAAGCATTTTTCGTTCGAAACACCGTTTTTCGACCCAAGCTTCACCCTTTCGGCAGATACACCAGTTTTTGGACCCAAACATCATTTTGGGAACACAAATCAACAATTTTCGACCCAAAGACCATTTTTTTTACCCGAACAGGGCAAAAAGAATCATTTTTCGACCCAAACACCAATTTTCGACGCAAACACCATTTTTTAAAATGAAATAACAAAAACACTATTTTTTAACGCAACTACCATTTTCGACCCAAACACCCGTTTTCAAACGAAACACCATATTTTTTTTGTTATCGGAATCCCACTTTTACAGCCAAACGCTATTTTTTCACCCACATTCTAAAAGCATCAGTTTTTCATCCTGAACGCCAGTTTTCAACGTAGAAACCGTTTTTTCTTTTACCAAAATACGGAAAACACTATTTTTCAAACCGAATAACGTTTTCGACCCAAATAACATTTCTTTTCCGCCGAAACACTTTTTTATGACAGAAACAACATTTTTCGACCGAAACACTATTTTCTGGACCCAAACGTCATTTTACTTCTCCAAACACCACCTTTCGACACAAGCACCCGTTGCTTTCCCAAAACCATATTTTGACCCAAATTATAAATAAATAAATAAATACATCATTTTTCCGAACCGAACACCAATTTTCAAAGCGAATACAATTTCTACACAGAAATAATGAACGCGCAGTTTTTTTTCCCCAACTACCAATTTTGACCCAACCACTCTTACCTTGGCCAAAAACCCAATTTTTGGGACCGAAGCATTGTATTTCGACCGAAACACCTTATTGACCCAAAAAGCATTTTTTTTGCCCGAAAAGCCATTTTCTAACCCCCCCCCCCCCAAACTGCATTTTGGTACCCAAACCAGCAATTTTCAACTGAAACTACATTTCCTGCCCGAAAGCCATATGTTGACCCCAAATTAAAAAAATTCCATTTTCTCAACCCAAACACCCCAATTGTGTACCCCAAAAAATGGAAACAGGTTTCTTTTTAACCGAAACACCATCTTTCTCACCAAACATCAATTTTCAAGCGAACCACCATCTTTCGAAGCAGACATCATTTTTTCAGCCAAACATCATTTTTCCACCCAAACACCATTATTCGATCCAAACATCACCTTTTCGGCCGAAACTCTATTTTTTGGACCCAAACAGCATTTTGGGAGACAAAACAACAATTTTTGACCCACAACACCATTGCTTATACCCGGATAAAGAAAAGGCACATTTTTTCAACACCGACACCAATTTTCGACGCAAACACCTGTTTTTTTTTTATGATGTCACACCCCAGGGCGGCCGTCCCCGAGACGTGGCAAGTATATATATATGATATCAGTAATACGTACACGAAGCAATAAATACACCACAATGTCAAAGGCGATAAAGCGAAATCAAGTAACTGACATCAAATACATACGAAAATAGCGGAAGCAAAACGACTAAGTCTGTGATTCAAAGATATATATAACAGACCAGAGTACTCAATCAAACTGTCCTGTAAGAGCCAATATGTACTACAAAAGACAACATCAACCCATACACTGTGCCCAAGCACAAGTAGAAATACATACAAGAAGACGGGGGATGCTGAGGGCCTCTCACTCGCAAGATGTCTGACGTGAACGCTGTCTCCTACTGGAATCGTGTCTCAGGGAGCTCCTCCTTCGGATCCGGGTCAGCGACAACTGGAGAAAACATATGCGAGGGGTGAGCCGCGCGCTCAGTGAATGGAACAATTCATGCATCACAACTCATATAACTTCCAATCATTATCAAAGTCATTTACCCTTACCCCGAAGGGTGACCTAGGTTATTGGGAGTAACTGTACTAATCCCTCACCCTCACCTCCGAAGGGTGACTCAGGCTCTTGGGAACAGATTAGATTTTTCTATGCCCTTGGTCCACCGGTAGCCCTTTCCCCGGGTAGCCTCTACCTGACATACTCCCACGATCAGTACACTCTCGACCGAAGCGATGGTACCTACAAATGGGAGCCCGGTGCCAGGACAGCGTTTCCAACGCCGGGAAGTTCCTACACGGATCCAACGAAGGGGAAAAACAATCTACGCTCGCGGATACGATCCTCTTGGATCCGTCATCACCGGTTACTAAACACCGATACGGAAATGAATTCTCAAGAATTCCCTCCAGGGCGCATAACTCATTTGCGGGGAAAATTCTATCATTCGTAACATGAATATTTTGGTGTGACCCCACAGGTGGTCATACGCTTGCTTATTAACAATATGCAAGAATACATGGCCTAAGCATGCGCTACACTTAAAAAGAAACAATATTAATCATGGAAGCATCTTAAACTAATCAATATAACGAGACATGATTTATCTAAGGTATGCTTATCTTATGCAACCACATATGTATAAGTTTAATAAAGTTAAACTAGGTGGGGACATGTCTAGGTCGGGGTTATGTTAATCATGAGGCATGATATCTAGGCAAGGATGACTTTCATACATTATACATGGATGCATAATACTTAACATACTACATACAACATGACATGGTTGCAATCTTAGCCAAACAGGCATTTACATAACATTTATACAATATACAACATGTTATATGTAGTTATGATACCCCAGGGGAGGGCGATGCACTCCAACGTACATCGAACGCCTCCCAACTGGGTTGGATTGACCCACTCACCGTAAACCGGGTCGTCGCGCGACCGCTCGTCAAGATCTGCAAGACAAGGCATCCAATATTGGTGAGTAAGACCCCATAAAACACATAAACTTAGCTAAAATTACCCCAAGACTCGGATATGCACGAATACGTGCCCGCACGCGTGCGAGTACGCGCGTACGTACGCACATCCGAGCCCCCGACACCTATCCGAACTCCCCGGGCAGCCACACGTGTGGCCCCGCACGCGTACGCACGTGCATGCACACGCGCACGTGCCCCCGAGCCCGCCGGCGAACTGCCCCGAGCCCAGCCCGCACTCGGACCCCCACCAGCACACACACGCACGTGCACGCACGCGTGCACGTGCCCCTGCACCGCCTGGCCGCGCGCCCAGACGCGCTGCCGAACCTCCCCGCGCGCGCGCGCACGCTCGCGCGCGCCCGCACGTACTGCGCGCCCGCCAGCGTCCGCGCAACCCGCGCGCACGCCTCGCGCGACCCGCGCGCACGCCTTGCGCGCTCCTGCGCGCCCGCCAGTGCTCGCGAACAGACCCGCGCGCGCCCGCCTGTGCTCGCGGACAGACCCGCGCGCGTCCGCCTGTGCCCGACTGCCAGCCTGCGCGCTTACCTGCGCGCGCACGCGCGCGGACAGGCCCGCACGCGCGCCCCAGACCCTTTTAACCCCTCCCCCACCCTACACACTGACCCAAACACATGCACAAGGGGTGCAAGGTCCCCTAGCATCCAACCAAACCCAAAAATCAGAAAAATAAGAGGGGGAGAGCTCACCAAGAGAGGGGGGGAGAGTGAAATGGGAAAAACCGGTGCCCTCCGCGCACCCGCAACTACCACAACCACCACCACCACTACCACCACCTCACCAGCCTCTTCACAACCTCTATTTTTGCTGGAAAACATGGAAAACAGGGGGGGGGGGTAAGAGAAGAGCTTGAGGGGAAGAGTGAATCAACAATGGAACCTTGAAAGGAACTACCTCTCCTTGTGCTCCTTCTTCTTCTTCTTCAATCCAAGCCAACACACTCACACTCACACACACACACAGCTGAGAAAGAGAGGGAGAGAATGAATGGGAGGGTGAGAGAGAGCCATCTACGACTACATAAAAACTCAAGTCCAAAAATGAAAAATAAAAAGGGTGGTGAACCTAAGCTAACCTCACCCACACACACTCACCAAAACCAAAGCATGACTTACTCCCTAAGCAAAGAGGGGTGAGTTTACCAAAGGTCACCATAACCACCTAAATATCTCATTTACTATTCCACTTACCAAATCAGTTCGAAGAAAACCCGGATACGGTTCAAAACTGCATAATTTTCCAAATGTTACCGGAATTCGATGAAATTTTTATGGGTGGTATAAAATGGTACCAGAACCCATAATATGCAGTTAGATTTTCAATCGGAGTTCTCTAGCTCATGCAGATAGCTAAAAACCAAAATTTTAGCGGTTCCGATCGAAAAAAGAAAATTTCAAAAACGGCCAGAATTGACCCAAAGGTTACCCATAGGCTAAAAAGTGACACATATATAACATTCTTCCTCCCTTAGGAAATTTTGTCCACAAAATTTAATACAAAAACATCTAAGAAGGAAAAAGATGTGGATATGCGTCACGCACGGCGTCCTCGCGCTCCCAAGTGGCCTCGGCACCAGAACGGTGCTGCCATCGCACCTTAACCAACTGGACGGTCTTGGTGCGGAGCCTCTTCTCGCGCCGGTCCAGGATCTCGACTGGCTGCTCCACGAATGACAAGTCCAGCTCGAAGACGAGCGGCTCGAACGGGATGATGTGAGCAGGGTCGTGGACGTAACGCCTCAGCTGCGAGACGTGGAAGACGTCATGGGCCTGAGCCAACTGTGGGGGCAAGGCTAGGCGATAGGCCACCTCCCCAATCCGCTCCAGAATGAGAAACGGGCCAATAAAACGCGGACTCAGCTTGCCCCGCACATCGAAACGGAAGATGCCCTTCGACGGGGACACCTTCAGAAAGACATGGTCACCAACCTCGAAGGCGAGCTCACGACGACGGCGATCGGCGTAGCTCTTCTGACGGCTCTGAGCGGTACGGATACGCTCACGAATCGTCTTGACCTTTTCTGAGGTCAGGCGGACGATCTCTGGTCCCTCCAACTGGCGCTGTCCTACCTCATCCCAACACAAGGGGGACCTACAGCTGCGGCCATAGAGTGCCTCATATGGTGCCATCCGAATACTCGTGTGGTAGCTGTTGTTGTAGGCGAACTCTACCAACGGAAGGTGCCTCTCCCAACTACCCCCGAAGTCAAGGATGCAGGCCCGCAACATGTCCTCCAAGGTCTGAATCGTCCTCTCTGACTGGCCATCGGTCTGTGGGTGAAACGCCGTACTGAAATGGAGGTTCGTACCAAGGGCGTGCTGGAGGCTACGCCAGAACCTCGAAGTAAATCTCGCGTCTCTATCAGAAATGATACTGACCGGGGTGCCGTGGAGACGAACGATCTCTGAGACAAACAACTGCGCCAAGGTGTCCAGGGAATCGGTGAGTCGGATGGGGAGAAAATGGGCGGACTTGGTCAGTCGGTCGACGATCACCCAGATGGCATCGCGACCCGAACGTGACCTCGACAGACCCGAGACAAAGTCCATAGTAATCTGCTCCCACTTCCACTGCGGAATCTCCATGGACTGCAGCTTCCCCGCAGGACGCTGATGCTCCGACTTCACCTGCTGGCACACCAAGCAACGGGCAACGAAACGGCCAACATCCGCCTTCATCCCGCGCCACCAGTAACCACGACGAAGGCCCCTGTACATTTTCGTGCCTCCCGGATGCACTGTGTACCTCGAGCGATGGGCCTCGTCCAAGATCTTCTGCTTCAGCTCTGCGTCGTCAGGAATACATACCCGGCCTCTGAACCGCAGGATCCCATCCTCATGAATCTGGTAGTCCGGTCGCTCACCCCGGGCAACGCCTTCAGAAAGGACCAGAAAGTGCGGATCCCGCCCCTGCGCTGTGCGGATCTCGTCGAGGAGAACAGGCTGCACCACCAACCTGGCTAGAAAGCCACCAGTAGGCGTCTCCCGAACACTGATCCAACAAGTGGCCTCCTCCAGAAGCCTCCAACGACGCACAGCCAAGTGGGCAGCCATGCCCAAAGGCTGCCTACTGAGAGCATCTGCCACGACATTCGCCTTACCCGGATGATAAGCGATGTCGCAATCATAGTCCTTCAGGAACTCAACCCAACGTCTCTGACGCATGTTGAGCTCCGGCTGGGACTGCAGATAAGTCAGGCTCTTGTGATCCGTGAAGAGCTCAAACTCCTCACCATAGAGGTAGTGCCTCCAAATCTTCAGCGCAAAGATGATCGCTGCTAACTCCAGGTCATGGGTGGGGTAATTCTGTTCATGGGGCTTCAACTGACGCGACGCGTAAGCAACAACCTTACCGTTCTGCATCAGGACGCAACCCAAACCCAGCCGCGACGCATCGGAGTAGACTGCGAATCCGCCACTCCCCGACGGAATGGTAAGAACGGGCGCTGAGGTGAGTCTCCGCTTCAACTCCTGGAAGCTTTCCTCGCAAGATGGGGACCACTCGAACCGGACATCCTTCCGAGTGAGGCGGGTCAGAGGGACGGCTATCTTCGAGAAACCCTCAACAAACCTCCGATAATAGCCCGCCAAACCCAGGAAGCTCCGAATCTCGGTGGAACAATTCATGCATCACAACTCATATAACTTCCAATCATTATCAAAGTCATTTACCCTTACCCCGAAGGGTGACCTAGGTTATTGGGAGTAACTGTACTAATCCCTCACCCTCACCTCCGAAGGGTGACTCAGGCTCTTGGGAAGAGATTAGATTGTTCTAAGCCCTTGGTCCACCGGTAGCCCTTTCCCCAGGTAGCCTCTACCTGACATACTCCCACGATCAGTACACTCTCGACCGAAGCGATGGTACCTACAAATGGGAGCCCGGTGCCACGACAGCGTTTCCAACGCCGGGAAGTTCCTACACGGATCCAACGAAGGGGAAAAACAATCTACGCTCGCGGATACGATCCTCTTGGATCCGTCATCACCGGTTACTAAACACCGATACGGAAATGAATTCTCAAGAATTCCCTCCAGGGCGCATAGCTCAGATGCGAGGAAAATTCTATCATTCGTAACATGAATATTTTGGTATGACCCCACAGGTGGTCATACGCTTGCTTATTAACAATATGCAAGAATACATGGCCTAAGCATGCGCTACACTTAAAAAGAAACAATATTAATCATGGAAGCATCTTAAACTAATCAATATAACGAGACATGATTTATCTAAGGTATGCTTATCTTATGCAACCACATATGTATAAGTTTAATAAAGTTAAACTAGGTGGGGACATGTCTAGGTCGGGGTTATGTTAATCATGAGGCATGATATCTAGGCAAGGATGACTTTCATACATTATACATGGATGCATAATACTTCACATACTACATACAACATGACATGGTTGCAATCTTAGCCAAACAGGCATTTATATAACATTTATACAATATACAACATGTTATATGTAGTTATGATACCCCAGGGGAGGGCGATGCACTCCAACGTGCATCGAACGCCTCCCAACTGGGTTGGATTGACCCACTCACCGTAAACCGGGTCGTCGCGCGACCGCTCGTCAAGATCTGCAAGACAAGGCATCCAATATTGGTGAGTAAGACCCCATAAAACACATAAACTTAGCTAAAATTACCCCAAGACTCGGATATGCACGAATACGTGCCCGCACGCGTGCGAGTACGCGCGTACGTACGCACATCCGAGCCCCCGACACCTATCCGAACTCCCCGGGCAGCCACACATGTGGCCCCGCATGCGTACGCACGTGCATGCACACGCGCACGCGCCCCCGAGCCCGCCGGCGCACTGCCCCGAGCCGAGCCCGCACTGCCCCGAGCCCAGCCCGCACTGCCCCGAGCCCAGCCCGCACTCGGACCCCCACCAGCACACACACGCACGTGCACGCACGCGTGCACGTGCCCCTGCACCGCCTGGCCGCGCGCCCAGACGCGCTGCCGAACCTCCCCGCGCGCGCGCGCACGCTCGTGCGCGCCCGCGCGTACTGCGCGCCCGCCAGCGTCCGCGCAACCCGCACGCACGCCTCGCGCGACCCGCGCGCACGCCTTGCGCGCTCCTGCGCGCCCGCCAGTGCTCGCGAACAGACCCGCGCGCGCCCGCCTGTGCTCGCGGACAGACCCGCGCGCGTCCGCCTGTGCCCGACTGCCCGCCTGCGCGCTTACCTGCGCGCGCACGCGCGCGGACAGGCCCGCGCGCGCGCCCAGACCCTTTTAACCCCTCCCCCACCCTACACACTGACCCAAACACATGCACAAGGGGTGCAAGGTCCCCTAGCATCCAACCAAACCCAAAAATCAGAAAAATAAGAGGGGGAGAGCTCACCAAGAGAGGGGGGAGAGTGAAATGGGAAAAACCGGTGCCCTCCGCGCACCCGCAACTACCACAACCACCACCACCACTACCACCACCTCACCAGCCTCTTCACAACCTCTATTTTTGCTGGAAAACATGGAAAACAGGGGGGGGGGGTAAGAGAAGAGCTTGAGGGGAAGAGTGAATCAACAATGGAACCTTGAAAGGAACTACCTCTCCTTGTGCTCCTTCTTCTTCTTCTTCAATCCAAGCCAACACACTCACACTCACACACACACACACAGCTGAGAAAGAGAGGGAGAGAATGAATGGGAGGGTGAGAGAGAGCCATCTACGACTACATAAAAACTCAAGTCCAAAAATGAAAAATAAAAAGGGTGGTGAACCTAAGCTAACCTCACCCACACACACTCACCAAAACCAAAGCATGACTTACTCCCTAAGCAAAGAGGGGTGAGTTTACCAAATGTCACCATAACCACCTAAATATCTCATTTACTATTCCACTTACCAAATCAGTTCGAAGAAAACCCGGATACGGTTCAAAACTGCATAATTTTCCAAATGTTACCGGAATTCGATGAAATTTTTATGGGTGGTATAAAATGGTACCAGAACCCATAATATGCAGTTAGATTTTCAATCGGAGTTCTCTAGCTCATGCAGATAGCTAAAAACCAAAATTTTAGCGGTTCCGATCGAAAAAAGAAAATTTCAAAAACGGCCAGAATTGACCCAAAGGTTACCCATAGGCTAAAAAGTGACACATATATAACATATGAAATAATAAAACACATTTTTTTTATTACCCAACCACCGCTTATGACCCAAACATCGTTTTTTGAACGAAACACCCTTTTTTTTTCTTTATCCAAATCCGACTTTCTGACCGGAATGCCAGCTTGGGTCGGAAAGCTATTCTTTTGACCCAAATTCAGAAAACATCATTTTTTCAAACTAAACACTAATTTTCAACGCAGAAACTCTATTTTCTGACCCAAAAATAAACTTGTTTTGGAAAACAACCGCTTACGGCGGCCCCATCACAATTTTTTTTTAACCAAAATAAAGAAAAAAAAGCACCCTTTTTTTCGATCAGAACAACATTTTCCGACGTAGTCACAATTTTTGTTTTACAGAAATATCGAAAATACTGATTTTTTTAACCCAAATACCATTTTCGAACCAAAAACGTTTTTTTTTCACCGAAACACTCTTTCGACAGAAACATTATTTTTCGACCGGAACACCATTTTCATGACCCAAACAACGTTATACATTTCCAAACACCGACCCAAGCACCGGTTTTGTCCCCCAAAACCGTATTGTGAGATAAATTTTCAGTCCATACACCGATTTGCCGAACCGAACACCAATTTTCAATCCAAATAACATTTTTTCACCGAAACAATCAACACGCCGTCGTTTTCACCCAACTACCATTTTCGACCAAGCACACCGTTTTATCGACGAAAAACACATTTTTTCGGACAGGAAAACCATTTTTCGACCTTAACGCCTTGATAAACCCAAACAGCATATTTTAGGCCGAAACACCATTTTCTCACCCGAAACTGCATTTTGAGACCCAAAACTAGCAGTTTTTGAATTACATATCCGAAAACCATTTTTTAACCCCAAGTAACGTAAACTCCATTTGTTCGACCCAAACACCAATTTTTATACCCAAATAATGGAAACACCGTTTTTTAAAAACCGGAACTCCATTTCTCAAACCAAACATTATTTTTCTTGAGAAGCACCAAATTTCAAACCAGACATCATTTTTTGGACCCGAACACCATGTTTTCCCCCAAAACAACATTTTTCGGCCGAATCACCGTTTTTCGACCCAGAAAGCATTTTTCGTTCGAAACACCGTTTTTCAACCCAGGCTTCACCCTTTCGGAAGATACACCAGTTTTTGGACCCAAGCATCATTTTGGGAACACAAATCAACAGTTTTCGACCCAAACACCATTTTTTTTACCCGAACAGGGCTAAAAGAACCATTTTTCGACCCAAACACCAATTTTCGCCGCAAACACAGTTTTTTAAAATGAAATAACAAAAACACTATTTTTTTACGCAACTACCATTTTCGACCCAAACACCCGTTTTCAAACAAAACACCATATTTTTTTTGTTATCCGAATCCTACTTTTACACCCAACCGCTATTTTTTTACCCACATTCTGAAAGCATCAGTTTTTCATCCTGAACGCCAGTTTTCAACGTAGACATCGTTTTTCTTTTACCAAAATACGGAAACACTATTTTTCAAACCGAATACCGTTTTCGACATAAATAACATTTCTTTTCCGCCGAAACACTTTTTTCCCACAGAAACAACATTTTTCGACCGAAACACTATTTTCTGGACCCAAACGTTATTTTACTTCTCCAAACACCACCTTTCGACACAAGCACCAGTTGCTTTCCCAAAACTTTATTTTGACCCAAATTATAAATAAATAAATAAAAACATCATTTTTCCGACCCAAACACCAATTTTCAAAGCGAATACAATTTCTACACTGAAATAATGAACGCGCTGTTTTTTTTCCCAAACTACCAATTTTGACCCAACCACTGTTCCCTTGGCCAAAAACCCAATTTTTGGGACCGAAGCATCGTATTTCGACCGAAACACCTTATTGACCCAAACAACATTTTTTTTGCCCGAAAAGCCATTTTCTAACCACCCCCCCCCCCCCAAACGGCATTTTGGGACCCAAACCAGCAATTTTCAACTGAAACTACATTTCCTGCCCGAAAGCCATATGTTGACCCCAAATAACGAAAACTCCAGTTTCTCAACCCAAACACCCCAATTGTGTACCCCAAAAAATGGAAACAGGTTTCTTTTTAACCGAAACACCATCTTTCTAACCAAACATCAATTTTCAAGCGAAGCACCATCTTTCGGAGCAGACATCATTTTTTCAGCCAAACATCATTTTTCCACCCAAACACCATTATTCGATCCAAACATCACCTTTTCGGCCGAAACTCTGTTTTTGGACCAAAACAGCATTTTGGGAGACAAAACAACAGTTTTTGACCCATAACACCATTGCTTATACCCGGATAAAGAAAAGGCACATTTTTTCAACACCGACACCAATTTTCGACGCAAACACCTGTTTTTTTTATGAAATAATAAAACACATTTTTTTATTACCCAACCACCGCTTACGAACCAAACATCGTTTTTCGAACGAAACACCCCTTTTTTTTTCTTTATCCAAATCCGACTTTTTGACCGGAACGCCAGCTTGGGACGGAAAGCCATTCTTTTGACCCAAATTCAGAAAACATCATTTTTTCAACCTAAACACTCATTTTCAACGTAGAAACCCTATTTTCTGACCCAAAAATAAACTTGTTTTGGAAAACAACCGCTTACGGCGGCCCCATCACTATTTTTTTTTTACCAAAATAAAGAAAAAAAAAGCACCCTTTTTTTCGATCGGAACAACATTTTCCGACGTAGTCACAATTTTTGTTTTACAGAAATATCAAAACCACTGATTTTTTTAACCAAAATACCATTTTCGAACCAAAAACGTTTTTTTTTTTCACCGAAACACTCTTTCGACAGAAACATTATTTTTCGACCGGAACACCATTTTCATGAGCCAAACAACGTTATACATTTCCTGTTATGTCTGTGTCATTTTTTGGCTCTTAAATATTGGATTATATTTATTTTATAGTTTGGGAATTCAATTTCAAAATCTGACTGCATATCTATTCTCCTGGTACTGGCATTGGCCTACCTATAAATTTTCGTCGCATTCTGGCGTTTTTGGAATTATGCAGTTTTGATTTGGTATTCGGATTTGGTTTTGTTAAAATCCAAGATGAAGAGCTAAAAATCCGATATTATTACGAGATGTTCAGTTTTGAGATAGCTTCCACGTAGAAGTGGAATTGGATCAACTGGATTCGTGTATCAAAAGTTATGGGTATTTTTCCAAGTATACCCCGAGGATGAGAAATCCAGGCAGCAGCCCTGTAAGATGTTTAGCCTAGATTTCGGAACAGCTGGAGGGGTTATTTGATCTAGATGTAAACATGAAAGATGTAGATAATCTTCTTAGATTTCCAATGGCATTGGAATTGTGCAATTCGGAGGTATATTGAGGAAGTTATGGCTGTTCTAGTGATGACTGTTCAGGATTTCTGGTCGGGAACAGCCTTGTCATTTCGCCCCTGTGGCTGTTAAAAGCCCAGACAACTCTTCTCCCTCTCTCGACTCTCTCTCTGTTTTTCTCCTCTCATGCTCTCTGGTCCGGCCCTTTTTGGGGGGGGGGGTGTTTGAGCATGTGTTGAAGGGGGAAGTGATGGAGGAAGTTAAGGTAAGAGTGATTTTCTTGTATGCTTTGATTGTTGGTCTCTCTCTCTCCCTCTTTCAAGCTTCCCCTCTCACTCTTCCTCTCTATGGTTTCAGCCATCATGGGAGGTTGATATTTAAAGATGGAAGTGATAAATGAGTGAGAGGGAGGTGTGTGTATGTGTGTGTGCACTTATGTTCCTCTCCATCTTCTGCTCATCTCCAAGGTTGTGTAGGGGTGCCATGTAAGTGTTTGTGTTTATGCTCCTATGAGGTATTAGTGTCTCTATGTAGTATTGTTGAGTGTGGAGGGTGTTGTGGCTGCATATTTCAGGTGTGATTGCTATTTGAATTTATGGTGTGTGTGAGAGAGAGTGGGAGAAACTCATTTTCATGGGAAAATAAAATAGAGAGCCAAAGAAGAGGAGAAAAGCTAATGCAAAGGAAGAGGAGAAGTGGAAGAGAGGGTGAAAGTGTATGATTCATGTGTGTGAGCCTATTTAATTAGCTTGGTCTCTCTCTTTTATGCCCTCTTTTAATTTTCTCCCCTCTTGTGATCTATCCAGCCAGCAAAGAAGGGAGGATTGTGTGTATTTGTGCTTGTGAAATCCTCCTCCTCCTCCAAGAGGTACTCCCTTCCCCTTTTCCTTATGCCAATGTATGTATTTGTGTTTATATTGGTGTGAGTCTGTGTGCAATTAAATACGGGTGCTGTTGAGAGGGTGTTATGGGTAATTGCTATTGCACATGAGATGTTTGTGTTTATGCATTGATGGTGGGGGTTTTGTGTTGTATTAAAACAGATTTTCTGTCCTGTGAAGATTAATTTGAAATTAATGTCTAGAGGCATGTTATGAAGGTTATGTCTTCATGTGATTTGATCATCCACATGTCTAGATGCTATATATCAAATTTGGTGTCATTTGGTTACCTGTATTGAAAGTTATAGCCTAATGTTCATGGCCTGTCCAGATTCGCGTAGATATAGACCTGTTTCTGAAAATAATTTATTTCGGGCATTTCAAGATTAAATCAGGATTTTATGTCTGCACGGAATATGATCCCAACATGTCATAGAATGTGTGTAATTTATTTCAGAATTTTTGGATGTGTATTTTATGCCGTGGAGACCAATGTTTGGGGCTGATTGCTGTAGATGGACTAGTCTTGTATAAATATGTGTCAAAGAGCTATTATGCATGGTGTGGACAGTATCAGGAGTTGTTGTCTTCATGAAATTGGCTTATATATAGGTGCCAAGAAACTTCATGTTTGATTTGATAATCATTGGTTGTGTTTTGCAGCTTTCGTTGGCGGAACTCGCAATGAATGGGTTTTTGGTGAGTGGTTCGATCCACCCATTTTGGGAAGCGCTCGATGCATGTGATTGTGCATCGCGTACCCATGGGGTTCTATAGCTATACTCATTATTGATTTTCAAATAATATTGCTATTATCACTTTGTAGCCTTTATATATATAGCATGGAATGTTGGGTATGTTATACTAAAGGTGTCCTTTCGTAGTATTGCCTTCGTGTTGGTAAATGCTTAGTGTGGTTAATTCTTGAATGCTAGGTTCCTTGGACATGTGGTCTATGCACTCTTGTTGTGATAGGAACTCTCATGTGATAATTGTGTGTATGTTTAATTGTTTGGCCTTATCTGTGATAGGTATATCTATGATCTGTTGTTGTCAGGAGCATACTTGTTTTAGTGGGCAAATGTAGTAGCTATCTTGCCTGCATCCGAGTGATGCAACTCTTTGGGAATTCATGAGAATTCATTATTGTATTGATGTTTGTTATCTGATAGCTATGATAATAGAATGTCAGGCCTATCTGTGTTAGACGCGTGTATGACGGGCCTTAGGATCATGTCCTATCCTGATTGAGTGCAAGGACTTATTCCCCACGCCGAGACATGCATCCGTGTGGGAATTCAAAAGAATTCATTAGCAATGGTATTAGTTAGATGATAGTAGTTGATCCAAGAGGATCGTCTTGCGAGCATGGAGTACCCCCTCCCCATATCATCGTGCGTCGAAGCTACCCAGCGTTGAAGCTACCCTGCATGGTGCCACCGTGCCATCGAAAGGCCGTCAGGGAGAGGGCTACCTGGGAGAGGGCTACCGGATGATATTTCGAGCGTGGAGTACTGTTTCCCCACATCGTCGTGCGTAGAAGCTACTCGGTGTTTGTTACCCGATAGCTATGACAATAGTATGTTAGGCGTGTGCATGACCCGTCTTTATGATCATGTCTTGTCATAATTGAGTGCGAGTGTTTAGCTTCTTTCCCCTGCATCTAAGTGATGCATCTGTGCGGGAATTCAAGAGAATTATGTATACCAATTGGTAATTGTTAGATGATAGTAGTTGATTCGGGAGGATCGTCTTGCGAGCATGGAGTACTCCCTACCCATATCATCGTGCGTCGAAGCTACCCTGTGTGGTGCCACCGTGCCACCGAAAGGCCACCAGGGAGAGGGCTACCTAGGAGAGGGCTACCGGATGATATTGTGAGCGTGGAGTACTATCTTCCAACATCATCGTGCGATCGTATTGCGAGCATGAAGTGCTTTCTCCCTATATCATCGTGCGTCGAAGCTACCCAGTGTTGGATCTACCCTGCGTGGTGCCACCGTGCCATCGGAAGGCCGTCAGGGAGAGGGCTACCTGGGAGAGGGCTACCGGATGATATTGTGAGCGAGGAGTACTGTTTACCTACATCATTGTGCGTTGAAGCTACCATGTGTTGAAGCTGTCCTGCATTGTGCCACGATATCGTTAGGAATTCCCAGAGTATGATGTGACTAACATACGAGGCTTAGAGTACCGACCACGGGTGATGCCGTATCGTCGGGAATGCCCAAAGTATGATGTCACTACCATACGAGGCTAAAGTACCGACCATGGGTAAATCCATATAATTGGGAATGCCCAGAGTATGATGTGGCAATCGTACGAGGCTAGGAGTACCGACCACGGGTGATGCCGTATCGTCGGGAATGCCCAGATTATGATGTCACTAACATACGAGGCTTGAGTACCGACTATGGGTGAATCTGTATCGTTGGGAATGCCCAGAGTATGATGTGACTACCATACGAGGCTCTAGTACCGATCACGGGTGATGCCGTATCGTTGGGAATGCCCAGAGTATGTTGCCACTATCGTACGATGCTTCAGTACTGACCATTGATGGCCGTTAGGATGAGGATTACCCGGGAGAGGGCTACCGGATGATGCGAGGAATTGATATGTATTTATCTAGATGTGGAGAATCTTTGTAGAGTGGTATTAGTTTGTGTTACAACTCGCTAGTGTTAATGGATTAGTTGTCCCCCAAAAGTCCCAACAGTCCCCCTCCCCCTCGGGGTGAGGGTGAGGGTGATGTGTGCTCATGTCACTATGTGACATATATATCTGTCGGTGTTCTCCCATCCATGTCTTTCCTTGAAAAAAAAAATGTGTTAGTGTTGTATTATTATTCTTGAGTTGGATACTTGCCACTCACTGAGCTTGTAGCTCACCCCTCGTGTGTTGTTTTCCACCAGGGATAGTGGGGCGTGGAGCTGGAACATCCCTCTAGCGTAGTTCGTGCGTGGAGTGTCCCAACTTTCGGTTGGCAAGTTCGGGGCTATCAGCACTCCTATTTTTGTGTACGTATTAGTAATTGTGCGTGTCGCACATGTGGTTGTACTTGGACTAGACTTGGGCTCCCACAGGACGGTAATAGTGTATTCGAGTTTGTAGTAATATTTTTGATTTACAGACTTAATTGTATATTATACTTCCGCATCATTTCTTTTTTATTGGCTACCACTTATCTGTAGCCTTGTTATCCTATTTGATCCTTTTGATTATTGCTTGATTGGTAACGCTTCTGGGACGGTCGCCTCGGGGAGTAAAATTTCCAAACACCGACCCAAGCATCGGTTTTATCCCCCAAAACCGTATTGTGAGACCAATTTTAATTCCATACACCGATTTGCCGAACCGAACACCAATTTTCAGTCCAAATAACATTTTTTCACCGAAACAATCAACACGCCGTTGTTTTCACCCAACTATCATTTTCGACCCAACACACCGTTTTATCGACGAAAAACCCATTCTCTCAGACCGGAAAAACATTTTTCGACCGTAATGCCTTGATAAACCCAAACAGCATATTTTAGGCCGAAACACCATTTTCTCACCCGGAACTGCATTTTGAGACCCAAAACCAGCAGTTTTTGAAGTACTTATCCGAAAACCATTTTTTGACCCCAAGTAACGTAAACTCCATTTGTTCAACCCATACACCAATTTTTATACCCAAATAATGGAAACACCGTTTTTTAAAAACCGGAACTCCATTTCTCGAACCAAACATCATTTTTCTTGAGAAGCACCAAATTTCAAACCAGACATCATTTTTTGGACCCGAACACCATGTTTTCCACCCAAACAACATTTTTGGGAACACAAATCAACAGTTTTCGACCCAAACACCATTTTTTTTACCCGAACAGGGCAAAAAGAACCATTTTTCGAACCAAACACCAATTTTCGACGCAAACACCGTTTTTTAAAATGAAAAAAAACACTATTTTTAGACGCAACTACCATTTTCGACCCAAACACCCGTTTTCAAACGAAACACCATATTTTTTTTGTTATCCGAATCCCACTTTTACACCCAAACGCTATTTTTTGACCCACATTCTGAAAGCATCAGTTTTTCATCCTGAACGCCAGTTTTCAGCATAGGCACCGTTTTTCTTTTACCGAAATACGGAAAACACTATTTTTCAAACCGAATACCGTTTTCGACCCAAATAACATTTCTTTTCCGCCGAAACACTTTTTTCCGACAGAAACAACATTTTTTGACCGAAACACTATTTTCTGGACCCAAACGTCATTTTACTTCTCCAAACACCACCTTTCGACACAAGCACCTGTCGCTTTCCCAAAACCATATTTTGACCCAAATTATAAACAAATAAAAAAACATCATTTTTCCGACCCGAACACCAATTTTCAAAGCGAATACAATTTCTACACAGAAATAAGGAACGAGCTGTTTTTTTTCCCCAACTACCAATTTTGACCCAACCACTGTTCCCTTGGCCAAAAACACAATTTTTGGGAACGAAGCATCGTATTTCGACCGAAACACCTTATCGACCCAAACCACATTTTTTTTGCCCGAAAAACCATTTTCTAACCCCCCCCCCCCAAACTGCATTTTGGGACCCAAACCAGAAATTTTCAATTGAAACTACATTTCCTGCCCGAAAGCCATATGTTGACCACAAATAACGAAAACTCCATTTTCTCAACCAAAACACCCCAATTGTGTACCCCAAAAAATGGAAACAGGTTTCTTTTTAACCGAAACACCATCTTTCTAACCAAACATCAATTTTCAAGCGAAGCACCATCTTTCGAAGCAGACATCATTTTTTCAGCCAAACATCATTTTTCCACCCAAACACCATTATTCGATCCAAACATCACCTTTTCGGCCGAAACTCTATTTTTTGGACCCAAACAGCATTTTTGGAGACAAAACAACAGTTTTTGACCCATAACACCATTGCTTAGACCCGGATAAAGAAAAGGCACATTTTTTCAACACCGACACCAATTTTCGACGCAAACACCTGTTTTCTTTTTATGAAATAATAAAACACATTTTTTTTATTACCCAATTACCGCTTACGACCCAAACATCGTTTTTCGAACAAAACACCCCTTTTTTTTTCTTTATCCAAATCCGACTTTTTGACCGGAACGCCAGCTTGGTTCGGAAAGCCATTCTTTTGACCCAAATTCGGAAAACATCATTTTTTTCAACCTAAACACTAATTTTCAACTCAGAAACTCTATTTTCTGACCAAAAATTAAAATTGTTTTGGAAACCGCTTACGGCGGCCGCATCACAATTTTTTTTTACCAAAATAAAAAGAAAAGCACCCTTTTTTTCGATCGGAACAACATTTTCCGACGTAATCACAATTTTTGTTTTACAGAAATATCGAAAACACTGATTTTTTTAACCCAAATACCATTTTCGAACCAAAAACGTTTTTTTTCACCAAAACACTCTTTCGACAGAAACATTATTTTTCGGCCGGAACACCATTTTCATGACCCAAACAACGTTATACATTTCCAAACACCGACCCAAGCACCGGGTTTATCCCCCAAAACCGTGTTGTGAGACCAATTTTCAGTCGATACACCGATTTGCCGAACCGAACACCAATTCTCAGTCCAAATAACATTTTATAACCGAAACAATCAACACGCCGTCGTTTTCACCCAACTATCATTTTCGACCCAACACACCGTTTTATCGACGAAAAGCCCATTTTTTCGGACCAGAAAAACATTTTTTGACCGTCACGCCTTGATAAACAACCCAAACAGCATATTTTAGGCTGAAACACCATTTTCTCATCCGAAACTGCATTTTGAGACCCAAAACCAGCAGTTTTTGAAGTACTTATCCGAAAACCATTTTTTGACCCCAAGTAACGTAAACTCCATTTGTTCGACACAAACACCAATTTTTATACCCAAATAATGGAAACACCGTTTTTTAAAAACCGGAACTCCATTTCTCGAACAAAACATCATTTTTCTTGAGAAGCATCAAATTTCAAACAAGACATCATTTTTTTTACCCGAACACCATGTTTTCCACCCAAACAACATTTTTCGGCCGAAACACCGTTTTTCGACCCAGAAAGCATTTTTCGTTCGGAACACCGTTTTTTGACCCAAGCTTCACCCTTTCGGCAGATACACCAGTTTTTGGACCCAAACATCTTTTTGGGAACACAAATCAACTGTTTTCGACCCAAACACCATTTTTTTTACCCGAACAGGGCAAAAAGAACCATTTTTCGACCCAAACACCAATTTTCGACGCAAACACCGTTTTTTAAATGGAAATAACAAAAACACTATTTTTTGACGCAACTACCATTTTTGACCCAAACACCCGTTTTCAAACGAAACACCATATTTTTTTTGTTATCCGAATCCCACTTTTACACCCAAACGCTATTTTTTGACCCACATTCTGAAAGCATCAGTTTTTCATCCTGAACGCCAGTTTTCAACGTTATTTTACTTCTCCAAACGTCATTTTACTGGACCCAAACGTCATTTTACTTCTCCAAACACCACCTTTCGACACAAGCACCAGTTGCTTTCCAAAAACCATATTTTGACCCAAATTATAAACAAATAAAAAAAACATCATTTTTCCGACCCGAACACCAATTTTCAAAGCGAATACAATTTCCACACCGAAATAATGAACGCCTTGTTTTTTTTCCCCAACTACCAATTTTGACCCAACCACTGTTCCCTTGGCCAAAAACCCAATTTTTGGGACCGAAGCATCGTATTTCGAACGAAACACCTTATCGACCCAAACATCATTTTTCTTGACAGCATATTTTAGGCCGAAACACCATTTTCTCACCCGAAACTGCATTTTGAGACCCAAAACCAGCAGTTTTTGAAGTACTTATCCGAAAACCATTTTTTGACCCCAAGTAACGTAAACTCCATTTGTTCGACACAAACACCAATTTTTATACCCAAATAATGGAAACACCGTTTTTTAAAAACCGGAACTCCATTTCTCGAACCAAACATCATTTTTCTTGACAAGCACCAAATTTCAAACCAGACATCATTTTTTGGACCCGAACGCCATGTTTTCCACCCAAACAACATTTTCCGGCCGAAACACCGTTTTTCGACCCAGAAAGCATTTTTCATTCGAAACACCGTTTTTCGAACCAAGCTTTACCCTTTCGGCAGATACACAGTTTTTGGACCCAAACATCTTTTGGGAACATAAATCAACAGTTTTCGACCCAAACACCATTTTTTTTACCCGAACATGGCAAAAAGAACCATTTTTCGACCCAAACACCAATTTTCGACGCAAACACCGTTTTTTAAAATGAAATAACAACAACACTATTTTTTGACGCAACTACCATTTTCGACCCAAACACCCGTTTTCAAACGAAACACCATATTTTTTTTGTTATCCAAATCCCACTTTTACACCGAAACGCTATTTTTTGACCCACATTCTGAAAGCATCATTTTTTCATCCTGAACGCCAGTTTTCAACGTAGACGCCGTTTTTCTTTTACCAAAATACAGAAAACACTATTTTTAAAACCGAATACCGTTTTCGACCCGAATAACATTTCTTTTCCGCCGAAACACTTTTTTCCGACAGAAACATCATTTTTCGACCGAAACACTATTTTCTAGACCCAAACGTCATTTTACTTCTCCAAACACCACCTTTCGACACAAGCACTAGTTGCTTTCCCAAAACCATATTTTGACCCAAATTATAAACAAATAAAAAAACAACATTTTTCGACCCGAACACCAACTTTCAAAGCGAATACAATTTCTACACCGAAATAATGAACGCGCTGTTTTTTTTCCCCAAGTACCAATTTTGACCCAACCACTGTTCCCTTGGTCAAAAACCCAATTTTTGGGACCGAAGCATCGTATTTCGACCGAAACACCTTACCGACCCAAACATCATTTTTTTTGCCTGAAAAGCCATTTTGTAACCCCCCCCCCCCCAAACTGTATTTTGGGACCCAGACCAGCAATTTTCAACTGAAACTACATTTCCTGCCCGAAAGCCAGATGTTGACCCCAAATATCGAAAACTCCATGTTCTCAACCCAAACACCCCAACTGTGTACCCCAAAATATGGAAACATGTTTCTTTTTAACCAAACATCAATTTTCAAGCGAAGCACCATCTTTCGAAGCAGACATCATTTTTTCAGCCAAACATCATTTTTTCACCCAAACACCATTATTCGATCCAAACATCACCTTTTCGGCTGAAACTCTATTTTTTGAACCCAAACAGCCTTTTGGGAGACAAAACAACAGTTTTTGACCCATAACACCATTGCTTAGACCCGGATAATGAAAAGGCACATTTTTTCAACACCGACACCAATTTTCGACTCAAATACCTTTTTTTTTATGAAATAATAAAACACATTTTTTTTATTACCCAACCACCACTTACGACCCAAACAACCATTTCGAACGAAAGACCCCTTTTTTTTTCTTTATCCAAATCCGACTTTTTGACCGGAAAGCCAGCTTGGGTCGGAAAGTCATTCTTTTGACCCAAATTCAGAAAACATCATTTTTTCAACCTAAACACTAATTTTCAACGCAGAAACTCTATTTTCTGACCCAAAAATAAACTTGTTTTGGAAAACAACCGCTTACGGCGGCCCCATCACAATTTTTGATTTACAGAAATATCGAAAACACTGATTTTTTAACCCAAATACCATTTTTGAACCAAAAACGTTTTTTTTCACCGAAACACTCTTTCGACAGAAACATTATTTTTCGACCGGAACACCATTTTCATGATCCAAACAACGTTATACATTTCCAAACACCAACCCAAGCACCGGTTTTATCCCCCAAAACCGTATTGTGAGACCAATTTTCAGTCCATACACCGATTTGCCGAACCGAACACAAATTTTCAGTCCAAATAACAATTTTTCACCGAAACAATCAACACGCTGTCGTTTTCACCCAACTATCATTTTCGACCCAACACACCGTTTTATCGACGAAAAACCCATTTTTTCGGACGGGAAAAACATTTTTCGACCGTAACGCCTTGATAAACCCAAACAGCATATTTTAGGCTGAAACACCATTTTCTCACCCGAAACTGCATTTTGAGACCCAAAACCAGCAGTTTTTGAAGTACTTATCCGAAAACCATTTTTTGACCCCAAGTAACGTAAACTCCATTTGTTCGACCCAAACACCAATTTTTATACCCAAATAAGGGAAACACCGTTTTTTAAAAACCGGAACTCCATTTCTCGAACCAAACATCATTTTTCTTGAGAAGCACCAAATTTCGAACCAGACATCATTTTTTGGACCCGAACACCATGTTTTCCACCCAAACAACATTTTCCGGCCGAAACACCGTTTTTCGACCCAGAAAGCATTTTTCGTTCGAAACACCGTTTTTCGACCCAAGCTTCACCCTTTCGGCAGATACACCAGTTTTTGGACCCAAACATCATTTTGGGAACACAAATCAAAAGTTTTCGACCCAAACACCATTTTTTTACCCGAACAGGGCAAAAAGAACCATTTTTCGACCCAAACACCAATTTTCGACGCAAACACCGTTTTTTAAAATGAAATAACAAAAACACTATTTTTTGACGCAACTACCATTTTCGACCCAAACACCCGTTTTCAAACGAAACACCATATTTTTTTTGTTATCCGAATCCCACTTTTACACCCAAAAGCTATTTTTTGACCCACATTCTGAAAGCATCAGTTTTTCATCCTGAACGCCAGTTATCAACGTAGACACCGTTTTTCTTTTACCAAAATACGGAAAACACTATTTTTCAAACCGAATACCGTTTTCGACCCAAATAACATTTCTTTTCCGCCGAAACACTTTTTTCCGCCAGAAACAACATTTTTCGACCGAAACACTATTTTCTAGACCCAAACGTCATTTTACTTCTCCAAACACCACCTTTCGACACAAGCACCAGTTGATTTCCCAAAACCATATTTTGACTCAAATTATATACAAAAAAAAAACATCATTTTTCCGACCCGAACACCAATTTTCAAAGCGAATACAATTTCTACACCGAAAAAATGATCGCGCTGTTTTTTTTCCCCAACTACCAATTTTGACCCAACCACTGTTCCCTTGGCCAAAAACCCAATTTTTGGGACCGAAGCATCGTCTTTCGACCGAAATACCTTATCGACCCGAAAAGCCATTTTCTAACCCCCCCTGTCACGCCCCAGGGCGGCCGTCCCCGAGACGTGGCAAATATATAAATGATATCAGTAATCCATACACGAGGTCAAATAAATACTCCACAATAGAGAAGGCAATACACAAGTAACTGACATGAAATATATACAAAAAGCGGAAGCTCAAATGACTAAGTCTGTAATTCAAAGACATATTACAGACTAGAGTACACAATCAACTGTCCTGTGAGAGCCAATATATACAATAACTGACATCAACAGTCTACATACCTTGCACAAGCACAAGTATAATACATACAATAAAAAGGGAATGCTGATAGCCTCCGACTCGCAAGACATCCAACGCGAACGCGGGTCTCCTACTCGGATGGCGCCAGGGGAGCTCTTCTCTTGGATCCGACTCAGCGTCAACTGGGGAAAAACATAAGCGAGGGGTGAGCTACAAGCTCAGTGAGTGGTCAGAAACCAAACACCAACACCAACATTCGATCCTAAGGCAATCTCCTATCAAGGAAACCATGGGTAGAAACCCAACGGTTAACAAGGTCACACGGCGGTGCAACCATACCTCGCCCTTGCCCTTGCCCCCACAGGGTGAGCCTAGGGACTTGAAGGACAAAACTTGCTGTTCTACACCGTTCGTCATCCGGTAGCGCTCTCCCGGGCAGCCTCTACCTGGAGCCGGCCACGGTTAGTACACTGTCGACAGCGTCGATGGTACCTACAGGTGGGGGTCCACCCAGGGCAGCTCGTACCTAGGAAGCATCCACACGGATCCGGCGAAGGGGAGAACGATAATTCATGCTCGCAATATCGTCCGGTGATCCACCCTCGCGTAGCCTCACCTGGTACACTCCCATGATCAGTACATCCGCCGAATGCATCGGGAGTACTTACGAGTGGGAGTCCTCTGTCAGGGCAGCTTCAACATCTGGGCCACGACATACGACGATATTGGGAGGAACCACTACTTGTTCGCAGCGCGAACCCCATGGGAAAACCTACTACACAAGCTGGTGGGTCGAGTATCAACTCGAGCCCACCCCACTCACGCCAATACCCTCACCCTCACCCCGATGGGTGACATAGGATCTTGGGAGCAATACCCTAACCCTCACTCCGACGGGTGACATAGGATCTTGGGAGCAATACCCTCACCCTCACTCCGACGGGTGACATAGGATCTTGGGAGCAATACCCTCACCCTCACTCCGACGGGTGATATAGGATCTTGGGAAATTACACGAACTGGCAGATTGAACCAATGCCGACCCACCCCACCCTCACCCTCACCCCCTCCTCGGGGTGACATAGGCTCTTGGGGAAGAGGTCGATTGTTCTAAGACCTTGGTCTACCGGTAGCCCTTTCCCCGGGTAGCCTCTACCTGACATACTCCCACGATCAGTACACTCTCGACCGAAGCGATGGTACCTACAAATTGGAGCCCGGTGCCTGGACAGCGTTTCCAACGCCGGGAAGTTCCTACACGGATCCAACGAAGGAAAAAACAATCTACGCTCGCGGATACGATCCTCTTGGATCCGTCATCATCGGTTATCAAACACCGATAGGCGCAATGAATTCTCATGAATTCCCTCCAGGGCGCATAACTCAGATGCGGGGAAGACATTTAATTCTAAGTGTCAAATCCATGGTATGACCCCATAGGAGGTCATACACTTGTCTAATCTCATTAGACAAGGCTCATGGCCTAATAGGCATATACATAATATGCAAAACAATACCCAAAGGTGGTTTACTTAACATGCATACATATTGTCAACAGGCAAATATACAAACTACAACCTAACATACGTTGGATAAAACCAACCTAGAAGGGAAGGGTTAAGCGCGATCTGCGCAACAACAGGTGCATGCCAATAGTTCCAAGCAAGCCTGAGTCGAGTAGGAACTACATCTACTTACTCAGCTCGCGAAAAGAGGGAGGGCGAGAGAGAGGGAAAGCCTCATCCTCTCTTGAAGCGGGTCATAGTTTTGCCCCAACCAAATGGGTGCAACAACTATACCAAACCCTCGAGTACTAAATCAGGAATATTACGCATACACACCGTTATTAACCCAAGTTAAACAAGCTAGATGTGTCCGAATAATAATAAGGGTAGTAATTCAAACCAAATACCTAAGTCATGCCATATTCTAATACAATACATAGGCAAGTATAAGGTAGAATAGGGGTTCTACACAATATACGAGCTATACTACCTAGCATGCATGATATCTAAAATATTTAGGGTGCAAATAAAGCCCCATGGAAGCGCGAAGCACGCCTACGTGCCTCGAGCGCTCCCGGAAGGGTTGGAATCGAACCACTCACCGATACCCGGGTTGACGCGCATCCCATCCGACGAGATCTGTAAGTCAAGGGTATCAATAGGGGTGAGTATAAGCACACACAAGCACATAGATTTAACTAGGCATGCCTAAGGCTAGACATGCACGCAAACGGGCTCGAACGCACGCAAGCATGTACGCACGCACGCGTGCCCGAGCCCCCCGGACACCCACCCGAGGGTGCCGACCCTTAGCACGGCCAAACCGGCCTCGGGCAGCACCATACACACCCCGGGGAGCCCCGACTGCAGCCTCGGGCACCCCAGCGCGCGCACGCTGCGCGCCCCGCGCGACGCGCGCCCTCCGCTGCGAACAAGTAGTGGTTCCTCCCAATATCGTCGCATGTCGTGGCCCAGATGTTGAAGCTGCCCTGACAGAGGACTCCCACTTGTAAGTACTCCCGATGCATTCGGCGGATGTACTGATCATGGGAGTGTACCAGGTGAGGCAACGCGAGGGTGGACCACCGGACGATATTGCGAGCATGAATCGTTCTCCCCTTTGTCGGATCCATGTGGATGCTTCCTAGGTACGAGCCGCCCTGGGTGGACCCCCACCTGTAGGTACCATCGACGCTGTCGACAGTGTACTGACCGTGGCCGGCTCCAGGTAGAGGCTGCCCGGGAGAGCGCTATCGGATGACGAACGGTGTAGAACAAAAAGTCTTGTCCTTCAAGTCCCTAGGCTCACCCCTGTGGGGGCTAGGGCGAGGACGAGGTATGGTTGCACCGCCGTGTGACCTTGTTAACCGTTGGGTTTCTACCCATGGTTTCCTTGATAGGTGATTGCCTTAGGATCGAATGTTGGTGTTGGTGTTTGGTTTCTGACCACTCACTGAGCTTGTAGCTCACTCCTCGCTTATGTTTTTCCCCAGTTGACGCTGAGTCGGATCCAAGAGAAGAGCTCCCCTGGCGCCATCCGAGTAGGAGACCCGCGTTCGCGTTGGATGTCTTGCGAGTCAGAGGCTATCAGCATTCCACTTTTATTGTATGTATTATACTTGTGCTTGCGCACGGTATGTAGAGTGTTGATGTCTGTTATTGTATATATATTGGCTCTCACAGGACAGTTGATTGTGTACTCTAGTCTGTAATATATTTTTGAATTACAGACTTAGTCATTTGAGCTTCCGTTTTTTTGTATATATTTGATGTCAGTTACTTGTGTATTGCCTTTTCTATTGTGGAGTATTTATTTGACCTCGTGTATTGATTACTGATATCATTTATATATTTGCCACGTCTCGGGGATGGCCGCCCTGGGGCGTGACAAAAGTTGGTATCAGAGCCATGTCCTGTCAGAGCCAATTGTTTTCCTTGAGATGAGTCCTAGGATTTCGAGATGAGTATTCTGATCCTAGTGCTGGTTCCTTAGTTGCTGATATGCCTCCTCGGAGACGGGCGCATGGACGTGGTCACCCTTGGGCTTCGGAGGTTTACGAACCTATCGGAGGCGAGGAGTCTACTTGAGAGTTCTCGGCTATTGGGCCAGGACTTGCGCAGGATGCCTCCAGCGTGGGCGCGAGCTAACGCTGAGATGGCGGATCTTCTGGACACTCAGACTAGAGCACTGGAGGCATAGACTGGAGCGTTGGCTGAGCAGGCACGAGAGATCCAGGAGCTGCGGGCGGCCCGCGTGGCGATCCCGTAGATACCCTTAGCGGTAGGTCCACCAGTGGTGCTAGCGATACCCCATGTATCGGTTGGAGACCGCATTCTCCTCCGTTCTGTTTACTGGGGGTATACCATAGAGTTGCGTGCGGCACCAGTTTCAAGCGTTGAGGATGTGGTGTAGTATTCATTAAGGGGTGATGTCTTCTTCTAGCCTTCCTACTCAGGATAAGGGGCCTTGCATGGTCAGCGTTGAGACCCGGGCTAGGGTACTCCGTGTTCCTTGTTTGGTTGTCGGGATATCCTATATCGGGACCTCATGAGGCCCTCCCGAGGTTCTTTTCCCAGTCAAGGAATACCTTTGAAGCATCAATTGATGTTTGATTTTTTTCCTCACTTGGGAGGTGCGATAGCGGGTGGTAATGCATACGATCGGGATTGAATGCATCCTATTGCAGCTCGGTGGGCGATCGCTTATGGACTAGGGTTCCATAGCCATATCTGGTGTCGCTTCGATATATCATAGTGCATAGTAGCTACCCGGTAGAGGCAAGAGTCCTGTGAGGTGCTCCCTCGGACTATCCACGACGCTTGTTGGTGCGCCCATATAGCAGAGATAGTGGACATGGGAGGCTACCAGGTAGGGGCCACACCGGAAGAGTGCTACTGGATGACGTCGAGAGCTTGGACTCCCCGTGATGAATCGGCCCATTGAGTGCATGATGCTGGAGTTCCAATGGTTATAGTTGGAAGACCAATTGGTGGTGGCACGGAAGCACAGTTTGAGGTACTGTCGCGTTTCGCCCCCACATGGGTCGTAGATGAGGCGACGTGACGCTAAGCGTTCGTGATGAGACTCAACCGCCATATCAGGTAGATGACGTCGCTTAGGTGTTGTCGGGAATCGACGACCTCCTATTGCGTGTCTTGCGGATTAAGTGCGGTCGCGCGGCTTACCCAGCGTGTAAGAGTCATCATGAGCGTCAGCCTTGCTCGAGGAGCAGATTTGGACTTAATCGTCCCAGGAATGATTTTGATCTCCCCATAGGGGTTGAAGATCAAGTACCTCTTGCCGCGAATTGATGATCTGTTTTGACCAGCTTTGGGAGCTAGTGTCTTTTTGTTGATCGATCTTCGCGCAAGGTACCCTATTTGGAGATCCAGGAGTTGGGCATTCTTTAGTTGGCCTTTCGTGACCGTTCGGGCACTACGAATTTTGGGTACTGCCGCCGGGGTAGACGAATACGCCAGATGCCTACGAGGATCTCGAATATGTTATTGGACCTCCGTGGGCTGTTTTGAGATAGCCTTCGTTGAGGATGTTGGTTGGCATGCCCTCAGGCGAAGTTGTTGATCGTCGCATTGGAATGCGTTCGTCCATAGAGATTCCTCAGTGCACGTGGAAGTGAGTTATCATGGGTTTCGTTGTGGGCTCGCTAAAGTCACGTTCGGGTCACGATGCCGTCGGGGTGATCATTGACCGATTGACTAGGTCCGCACTTTCCTCCCTATCCAACTGACTGAGTCTCTGGACGCTTCGACGCGGGTTTGAGCCTTCGCGATTGTTCGTCTTCATGGCACTCCGGTCGGTGCTATTTCGGGCTGAGACGCGTGGTTTACTTCGAGGTTCTGGCGCAGCCTTTGGTAGGCTTTTCGCGCTAGCCTCCCTTTTAAGTACAGCGTTTCGATACCGACGGACAGCTAGGCAAGAGGACAATTTAGGCCTTGGGGGACATGCTATTTGCCTGCGTGCTCGACTTGGGGCAGTTGGATGAGGCACCACCCTTTGGGTGGGGTCTGCCTGTGAGACGACTGCCATTCGAGCATCCAGATGAAATGGAAAAGGGGCAATCTACGGGCGCAGTTTTATACCTCCCTTATGTTGGGACGATTGTGGAGCGCCAGTTAGAGGGGCTATGGTTATTCAATTGACCTTGTGGGGCCGAGATGGTTCGTCCGTGCCTTTGCACCACCTAGAACCGTCAGAAGGGCTACACAGGTCATCGTCGCCAGGAGCCTACCTTCGGGTTCGGCGAACATGTTGGCATGAGGTGTCCCGGTTTAAGGGCATCCTCTGTTTCGACGTTCGGGGCGTGTTGAGTCGGCCTTCCATCGGACCGGTTTTCGTCCTGGAGTGGATTAGGGGAGGTGGCTGTCAGGAAGCATTGCCCCGTGGCTGACTCGTGCCTGTGACGTCATCCAATATCTCATAGCTGAGACATTATGTCCACGATCATGCTCATGTCATTCCGTTCGAGCCGCTCATCCTCGAGCAGGATTTGTCGTTCGGGGAGCAGTTGATCGAGACCATGGACCAATGTGAGAAGAGGCTCCGTACACAGACCGTTCCTTCGGTTAAAGTGCGTGTTAGCACCAGCTTAGTGTCTGGACCACTCGGGAGCCAATGGACTCTATGGGAGACACTTCTACATTCGGTCTTCCCTTTGGGTTTCCTTAAATTTCGAGGACTAAATTTCCTAAGGGGGGGAGAATGTTAGACCTGTGTCATTTAGAATCCTAATTTCGATCGGAGTCGCTAAAATTTTTGGTTTTTAGCTACCTAGTGGGGTTGAGGACTCTGATTGAAGATATAACTGCATATTATGGGTCCTGGTACTGTTTAGTACTGCCCATAAAATTTTCGTTTAATTCGGATATCGTTTTTGGAATTATGTAGTTTTGGATTCGTATTTGGTTTTGATTTTATTAAAATCCGATATTATTACGAGTTGTTAAGTTTGGAGATAGCTTCCATATAGAAGTGGAATTGGATCAACTGGATTCGTATATCAAAAGATATGGGTATTTTTCCATGTATACCCCGAAGTTGAGAAATCCAGGCAGCAGCCCTGTAAGATGTTTAGCCTAGATTTTGAAATAGCTGGAGGTATTATTTGATCTAGGTGTAAACATGAAAGTTGTAGATAATCGTATTATCTTCCCAATGCCACTAGAATCGTACAATTTGGAGCTGTATTGAGGAAGTTATGGCCGTTTAAGTGAAGGCTTCGCAGAGTTTTAAGTTCGAGGACGACTTGGTCTTTCACTCCGCCCTTGCCTATTTAAGGCACCAAATGTCACGACCTGGACATGAATTTTTCCCCTCTTTTAGATCTGGTCCCGCCCTTGTGTGTGTGAGTGGAGGAGGTGATGGTGGTGGAGAAGAAGATCAAGATGGACCACTTAAAGGAGTGGATGTGAAAGGTGAGTTGTTGTTGTTGTTGATTCTTTCTCTCCTCCCCATCTCCTCTCTTTCAGCCTCCCTAATGGGTTCCCCTCTCTTTTTCACCCAGCCCACCAAGTGTTTGTGTTTATGTCTAAGTGAGGGAGAAGAAGAAGGAGTGCTTGGTTGTTGGTGGAGCAAGAAATAGAAGTAATCAAGGTTAGTATGTGTGCATGTGAGAGGAGTTGTTGTTCCTTCCCTTCTCCATCCCCTACCCTCTCATGATCTCCCATTTCCCCCCCTGTTTTCAGCTTGTGGAAGAGCTCCCACGTTGAGGCGGTGGTGGCGGTCGAGGTGGTTGCGGGCGTGCTTGCGAGCCCCCACACCTCCCCCTTCCTTTCCCCTCTTTTGGTGAGTTTTCTCTCCTCCTAAAGTTGGTTTTAAATGCATGTGGGGGTGCTTGGGGAGGGCTTGCATGGGTGTTATGTGTTGTGTATGTGTGCACACCACTTGTTTGTGAGTATGTGTGAGTGAACCATATATACATATTCTTCTCCTCTTACCAATGGGAGTCCTCATGCATCACCTAAACTTGTGTTTGTGTACTAAAGGGGCGTGGGATTGACGCATTGGTACACTCGAGATAACATAAGAGGTATGCGGGGGCTGCGGGTGCGCGCTCGGCGTGCTTGGCCTTGCCCGATGCGTGCGGAGTGCGTGGGAAGCATGCACGAGGTGCTCGAGGACGTGCTTGACGTTGTTTGATGCGTGCGGGGTGCATGGGCAGCGTGCACGGGGTACTCAAGGGCGTGCTTGCGGCGCTCAGACGCGTTCGGAGTGCTTCGTGGTGTCGAGCAGCTTGTTATAGCCAAATGCAACCATTGGATGATCCTTGGTGGATTGATTTCAGGCTTCGGATTCAACTCGTCGCTCTCTTCCGTTTCGCGAGCCGTGCGCTCATTAGGTGAGTGGTTTGATTCCAACCCTCCCGGGAGCGCTCGATGCACGTAGTCGTGCTTCGCGCTTCCATGGGGCCTTAATTGCACCCTAAATATGTTAGATATCATGCATGCTAGGTAGTATAGCTCGTATATTGCGTTGAACCCCTATTCTACCTTATACTTGCCTATGTATTGTATAGAATATGGCATGACTTTGGTTATTTTGTTAAATTACTACCCGTATTATTAATTGAACATATCCAGCATGTCTAACTTGGGTTAATAACGGGGTGTATGCGCAATAATCCCGATTTAGTACTCGAGGGTGTGGTATAGTTGTTGCACCTATCTTGTTGGGGCAAAACTATGACCAGCTTCGAGAGGGGATGAGGCATTCCCTCTCTCTCGCCCTCCCTCCTTTCGCTAACCGAGTGAGTGGATGTAGTTCCTACTTGACTCGGGTTTGCTTGGAATTATTAGCATACACCTACTGTCGCGCGGATCGCGCTTAACCCTCCCCTTTGAGTTGGTGATATCCAGCGCCTGCTTAAGTCGTACTTATGTGATTGAATATTTATTATGCCCTCGTAAGCATGTTTAAGTAAGTTATCCCTGGGTAATTAATTGCATATTCTGTATATGCCTATTTGGGCCATGAGCCTTGTTTAATGAGATTAGACAAGTGTATGACCTCCTATGGGGTCATACCATGCCTTTGACACTTAGAATAAAATGTCTTCCCCGCATCTGAGTTATGCGCCCTGCAGGGAATTCATGAGAATTCATTGCGCTTATCGGTGTTTGATAACCGATGATGACGGATCCATAGGGATCGTATTCACGAGTGTCGAGTGTTCTTTCCTTCGTTGGCTCCGAGTAGAGACTGCCCGGCGTAGTAAAGTCCGGTGGAGATCTCCCAGATACTACTCATGACGCGTGTTGGTGTGCCCATACAGCTGAGGTAGCAGTCTTGGGAGACTAGTCCGGTAGAGGCCTGAACCCTGTGCACGAGCTAGTAGAGGCCACACCGGGAGAGACTACCGGAAGACGAGTGGAGTAGAACAATCGACCTCTTCCCCAAGAGCCTATGTCACCCCGAGGAGGGGGTGAGGGTGAGGGTGTGGTGGGTCGGCGTTGGTTCGATCTGCCAGTTCGTGTAATTTCCCAAGATCCTATGTCACCCGTCGGAGTGAGGGTGAGGGTATTGCTCCCAAGATCCTATGTCACCCGTCGGAGTGAGGGTGAGGGTATTGCTCCCAAGATCCTATGTCACCCATCGGGGTGAGGGTGAGGGTATTGGCGTGAGTGGGGTGGGCTCGAGTTGATACTCGACCCACCATCTTGTGTAGTAGGTTTTCCCATGGGGTTCGCGCTGCGAACAAGTAGTGGTTCCTCCCAATATCGTCGCATGTCGTGGCCCAGATGTTGAAGCTGCCCTGACAGAGGACTCCCACTTGTAAGTACTCCCGATGCATTCGGCGGATGTACTGATCATGGGAGTGTACCAGGTGAGGCTACGCGAGGGTGGACCACCGTACGATATTGCGAGCATGAATCGTTCTCCCCTTCGTCGGATCCATGTGGATGCTTCATAGGTACGAGCCGCCCTGGGTGGACCCCCACCTGTAGGTACCATCGACGCTGTCGACAGTGTACTGACCGTGGCCGGCTCCAGGTAGAGGCTGCCCGGGAGAGCGCTACCGGATGACGAACGGTGTAGAACAGAAAATTTTGTCCTTCAAGTCCCTAGGCTCACCCCTGTGGGGGCTAGGGCGAGGACGAGCGTTTCGATACCGACGGACAGCTAGGCAAGAGGACAATTTAGGCCTTGGGGGACATGCTATTTGCCTGCGTGCTCGACTTGGGGCAGTTGGATGAGGCACCACCCTTTGGGTAGGGGTCTGCCAATGAGACGACTGCCATTCGAGCATCCAGATGAAATGGAAAAGGGGCACTCTACGGGCGCAGTTTTATACCTCCCTTATGTTGGGACGATTGTGGAGCGCCAGTTAGAGGGGCTATGGTTATTCAATTGACCTTGTGAGGCCGAGATGGTTCGTCCGTGCCTTTGCACCACCTAGAACCGTCAGAAGGGCTACACAGGTCATCGTCGCCAGGAGCCTACCTTCGGGTTCGGCGAACATGTTGGCATGAGGTGTCCCGGTTTAAGGGCATCCTCTGTTTCGACATTCGGGGCGTGTTGAGTCGGCCTTCCATCGGACCGGTTTTCGTCCTGGAGTGGATTAGGGGAGGTGGCTGTCAGGAAGCATTGCCCCGTGGCTGACTCGTGCCTATGTTGTCATCCAATATCTCATAGCTGAGACATTATGTCCACGATCATGCTCATGTCATTCCGTTCGAGCCGCTCATCCTCGAGCAGGATTTGTCGTTCGGGGAGCAGTTGATCGAGACCATGGACCAATGTGAGAAGAGGCTCCGTACCCAGACCGTTCCTTCGGTTAAAGTGCGTGTTAGCACCAGCTTAGTGTCTGGACCACTCGGGAGCCAATGGACTCTATGGGCGACACTTCTACATTCGGTCTTCCCTTTGGGTTTCCTTAAATTTCGAGGATAAAATTTCCTAAGGGGGGGAGAATGTTAGACCTGTGTCATCTAGAGTCCTAATTTCAATCGGAGTCGCTAAAATTTTTGGTTTTTAGCTACCTAGTGGGGTTGAGGACTCTGATTGAAGATATAACTGCATATTATGGGTCCTGGTACTGTTTAGTACTGCCCATAAAATTTTCGTTTAATTCGGATATCGTTTTTGGAATTATGTAGTTTTGGATTCGTATTTGGATTTGATTTTATTAAAATCCAAGATGATGAGATAAAAATACGATATTATTACGAGTTGTTAAGTTTGGAGATAGCTTCCATATAGAAGTGGAATTGGATCAACTGGATTCGTATATCAAAAGATATGGGTATTTTTCAATGCGAATACAATTTCTACACCGAAAAAATGAACGCGGTGTTTTTTTTCCCCAACTACTAATTTTGACCCAACCACTGTTCCCTTGGCCAAAAACCCAATTTTTGGGACCGAAGCATCGTCTTTCGACTGAAATACCTTATCGACCCAAACAGCATTTTATTTGCCCGAAAAGCCATTTTCTAACCCCCCCCCCACCCCAAACTGCATTTTGGGACCCAAACCAGCAATTTTCAACTGAAACTATATTTCCTGCCTGAAAGCCATATGTTGACCCCAAATAACGAAAACTCCATTTTCTCAACCCAAACACCCCAGTTGTGTACCCCAAAAAATGGAAACAGTTTTCTTTTTAACCGAAACACCATCTTTCTAACCAAACATCAATTTTCAAGCGAAGCACCATCTTTCGAAGCAGACATCATTTTTTCAGCCAAACATCATTTTTCCACCCAAACACCATTATTCTATCCAAACATCACCTTTTCGGCCAAACTCGGTTTTTTGAACCCAAACAACATTTTGGGAGACAAAACAACAATTTTTGACCCATAAAACCATTGCTTAGACCCGGATAAAGAGAAGGCACCAGCTTGTGTAGTTGGTTTTCCCATGGGGTTCGCGCTGCGAACAAGTAGTGGTTCCTCCCAATATCGTCGTATGTCGTGGCCCAGATGTTGATGCTGCCCTGACAGAGGACTCCCACTCGTAAGTACTCCCGATGCATTCGGCGGATGTACTGATCATGGGAGTGTACCAGGTGAGGCTACGCGAGGGTGGACCACCGGACGATATTGCGAGCATGAATTATCGTTCTCCCCTTCGCCGGATCCGTGTGGATGCTTCCTAGGTACAAGCTGCCCTGGGTGGACCCCCACCTGTAGGTACCATCGACGCTGTCGACAGTGTACTGACCGTGGCCGGCTCCAGGTAGAGGCTGCCCGGGAGAGCGCTACCGGATGACGAACGGTGTAGAACAGCAAGTTTTGTCCTTCAAGTCCCTAGGCTCACCCCTGTGGGGGCTAGGGCAAGGGCGAGGTATGGTTGCACCGCCGTGTGACCTTGTTAACCGTTGGGTTTCTACCCATGGTTTCCTTGATAGGAGATTGCCTTAGGATCGAATGTTGGTGTTGGTGTTTGGTTTCTGACCACTCACTGAGCTTGTAGCTCACCCCTCGCTTATGTTTTTCCCCAGTTGACGCTGAGTCGGATCCAAGAGAAGAGCTCCCCTGGCGCCATCCGAGTAGGAGACCCGCGTTCACGTTGGATGTCTTGCGAGTCGGAGGCTATCAGCATTCCCTTTTCATTGTATGTATTATACTTGTGCTTGTGCACGGTATGTAGACTGTTGATGTCAGTTATTGTATATATTGGCTCTCACAGGACAGTTGATTGTGTACTCTAGTCTGTAATATGTCTTTGAATTACAGACTTAGTCATTTGAGCTTCCGCTTTTTGTATATATTTGATGTCAGTTACTTGTGTATTGCCTTTTCTATTGTGGAGTATTTATTTGACCTCGTGTATGGATTACTGATATCATTTATATATTTGCCACGTCTCGGGGACGGCCGCCCTGGGGCGTGACAGGTTTTATCCCCCAAAACCGTATTGTGAGACCAATTTTCAGTACAAATAACATTTTTTCATCGAAACAATCAACACGCCGTCATTTTCACCCAACTATCATCGTTTTATCGACGAAAAACCCATTTTTTCGGACCGGAAAAACATTTTTCGACCGTAACGCCTTGATAAACCCAAACAGCATATTTTAGGCCGAAACACCATTTTCTCACCCGAAACTGCAGTTTTTGAAGTACTTATCCGAAAACCATTTTTTGAACCCAAGTAACGTAAACTCCATTTGTTCGACCCAAACACCAATTTTTATACCCAAATAATGGAAACACCGTTTTTTAAAAACCGGAACTCCATTTCTCGAACCAAACATCATTTTTCTTGAGAAGCACCAAATTTCTAACCAGACATCATTTTTTGGACCCGAACACCATGTTTTCCACCCAAACAACATTTTCTGGCCGAAACACCGTTTTTCGACCCAGAAAGCATTTTTCGTTCGAAACACCGTTTTTCGACCCAAGCTTCACCCTTTCGGCAGATACACCTGTTTTTGGACCCAAACATCATTTTGGGAACACAAATCAACAGTTTTCGACCCAAACACCATTTTTTTTTACCCGAACAGGGCAAAAAGAACCATTTTTCGACCCAAACACCAATTTTCGATGCAAACACCGTTTTTTAAAATGAAATAACAAAAACACTATTTTTTGACACAACTACAATTTTCGACCCAAACACCCGTTTTCAAACGAAACACCATATTTTTTTTGTTATCCGAATCCCACTTTTACACCCAAACGCTATTTTTTGACCCACATTCTGAAAGCATCAGTTTTTCATCCTGAACGCCAGTTTTCAACGTAGACACCGTTTTTCTTTTACCAAAATACGGAAATCACTATTTTTCAAACCGAATACCGTTTTCGACCCAAATAACATTTCTTTTCCGCCGAAACACTTTTTTCCGACAGAAACAACATTTTTCGACCAAAACACTATTTTCTTGACCCAAACGTCATTTTACTTCTCCAAACACCACCTTTCGACACAAGCACCAGTTGCTTTCCCAAAACCATATTTTGACCCAATTTATAAACAAATAGAAAAAAACATCATTTTTTCGACCCGAACACCAATTTTCAAAGCGAATACAATTTCTACACCGAAAAAATGAACGCGCAGTTTTTTTTCCCCAACTACCAATTTTGACCCAACCATTGTTCCCTTGGCCAAAAACCCAATTTTTGGGGCCGAAGCATCGTCTTTCGACCGAAACACCTTATAGACCCAAACCAGTAATTTTCAACTGAAACTACATTTCCTGCCCGAAAGCCATATGTTGACCCCAAATAACGAAAACTCCATTTTCTCAACCCAAACACCCCAATTGTGTACCCCAAAAAATGGAAACAGGTTTCTTTTTAACCGAAACACCATCGTTCTAACCAAACATCAATTTTCAAGCGAAGCACCATCTTTCGAAGCAGACATCATTTTTTCAGCCAAACATCATGTTTCCACCCAAACACCATTATTCGATCCAAACATCACCTTTTCGGCCGAAACTCTGTTTTTTGAACCCAAACAGCATTTTGGGAGACAAAACAACAGTTTTTGACCCATAACACCATTGCTAAGACCAGGATAAAGAAAAGGCACATTTTTTTAACACCGACACCTATTTTCGACGCAAACACCTATTTTTTTTTATGAAATAATAGAACACATTTTTTTTGTTACCCAACTACAGCTTACGACCCAAACATCGTTTTTCGAACGAAACACCCCTTTTTTTTTCTTTATCCAAATCCGACTTTTTGACCGGAACTCCAGCTAGGGTCGGAAAGCCTTTCTTTTGACCCAAATTCGGAAAACATAATTTTTTCAACCTAAACACTAATTTTCAACGCAGAAACTCTATTTTCTGACCCAAAAATAAACTTGTTTTGGAAAACAACCGCTTAGGGCGGCCCCATCACAATTTTTTTTTTACCAAAATAAAAAAAAAGCACCCTTTTTTTCGATCGGAACAACATTTTCCGACGTAGTCGCAATTTTTGAAGTACTTATCCGAAAACCATTTTTTGACCCCAAGTAACGTAAACTCCATTTGTTCGACCCAAACACCAATTTTTATACCAAAATAATGGAAACACCATTTTTTAAAAACCGGAATTCCATTTCTCAAACCAAACATTATTTTTCTTGAGAAGCACCAAATTTCGAACCAGATATAATTTTTTGGACCCGAACACCATGTTTTCCACCCAAACAACATTTTCCGGCCGAAACACCGTTTTTCAACCTAGAAAGCATTTTTCGTTCGAAACACCGTTTTTCGACCCAAGCTTCACCCTTTCGGCAGATACACTAGTTTTTGGACCCAAACATCATTTTTTTTACCCGAACAGGGCAAAAAGAACCATTTTTCGACCCAAACACCAATTTTTGACGCAAACACCGTTTTTTAAAATGAAATAACAAAAACACTATTTTTTGACGCAACTACCATTTTCGACCCAAACACCCGTTTTCAAACGAAACACCATATTTTTTTTGTTATCCGAATCCCACTTTTACACCCAAACGCTATTTTTTGACCCACATTCTGAAAGCATCAGTTTTTCATCCTGAACGCCAGTTATCAACGTAGACACCGTTTTTCTTTTACCAAAATACGGAAAACACTATTTTTCAAACCGAATACCGTTTTCGACCCAAATAACATTTCTTCACCGCCGAATCACTTTTTTCCGACAGAAACAACATTTTTCGACCGAAACACTATTTTCTGGACCCAAACGTCATTTTACTTCTCCAAACACCACCTTTCGACACAAGCACCAGTTGCTTTCCCAAACCCATATTTTGAACCAAATTATAAACAAATAAAAAAAACATCATTTTTTCGACCCGAACTCCAATTTTCAAAGCGAATACAATTTCTACACCGAAATAATGAACGCGCTGTTTTTTTTCCAAACCTACCAATTTTGACCCAACCACTGTTCCCTTGGCCAAAAACCCAATTTTTGGGACCAAAGCATCGTCTTTCGACCGAAACACCTTATCGACCCAAACAGCATTTTTTTTGCCCGAAAAGCCATTTTCTAACCCCCCCCCCCCCCCCAAACTGCATTTTGGGACCCAAACCAGCAATTTTCAACTGAGACTACATTTCCTGCCCGAAAGCCATATGTTGACCACAAATAACGAAAACTCCATTTTCTCAACCCAAACACCCCAATTGTGTACCCCAAAAAATGGAAACAGGTTTCTTTTTAACCGAAACACCATATTTCTAACCAAACATCAATTTTCAAGCGAAGCACCATCGTTCGAGGCAGACATCATTTTTTCAGCCAAACATCATTTTTCCACCCAAACACCATTATTCGATCCAAACATCACCTTTTCGGCCGAAACTCGGTTTTTTGAACCCAAACAACATTTTGGGAGACAGAACAACAATTTTTGACCCATAACACCATTGCATAGACCCGGATAAAGAAAAGGCACATTTTTTCAACACCGACACAAATTTTCGACGCAAACACCTGTTTTTTTTTATGAAATAATAAAAAACATTTTTTTTATTTCGAAACTACCGCTTACGACCCAAACATCGTTTTTCGAATGAAACACCCCTTTTTTTTTCTTTATCCTAATCCGACTTTTTGACCGGAACGCCAACTTGGGTCGGAAAGCCATTCTTTTGACCCAAATTCGGAAAACATCATTTTTTCAACCTAAACACTAATTTTCAACGCAGAAACTCTATTTTCTGACCCAAAAATAAACTTGTTTTGGATAACAACCGCTTACGGCGGACCCATAACAATTTTTTTTTTACCAAAATAAAATAAAAGCACCCTTTTTTCGATCGGAGCAACATTTTCCGACGTAGTCGCAATTTTTGTTTTACGGAAATATCGAAAACACTGATTTTTTTAACCCAAATACCATTTCCGAACCAAAAACGTTTTTTTTCACCGAAACACTCTTTCGACAGAAACATTATTTTTCGAACGGAACACCATTTTCATGACCCAAACAACGTTATACATTTCCAAACACCGACCCAAGCACCGGTTTTATCCCCCAAAACCGTATTGTGAGACCAATTTTCAGTCCATACACCGATTTGCCAAACCGAACACCAATTTTCAGTCCAAATAATATTTTTTCACCGAAACAATCAACACGCCATCGTTTTCACCCAACTATCATTTTCGACCCAACACACCGTTTTATCGACGAAAATCCCATTTTTTCGGACCGGAAAAACATTTTTCGACCGTAACGCCTTGATAAACCCAAACAGCATATTTTAGGCCGAAACACCATTTTCTCACTCGAAACAGCATTTTGAGACCCCAAACCAGCAGTTTTTGAAGTACATATCCGAAAACCATTTTTTGACCCAAGTAACGTAAACTCCATTTGTTCGACCCAAACACCAATTTTTATACCCAAATAATGGAAACACCGTTTTATTAAAAACCGGAACTCCATTTCTCGAACCAAACATCATTTTTCTTGAGAAGCACCAAATTTCAAACCAGAAATCCTTTTTTGGACCCGAACACCATCTTTTCCACACAAACAACATTTTCCGGCCGAAACACCGTTTTTCGACCCAGAAAGCATTTTTCGTGCGAAACACCGTTTTTCGACCCAAGCTTCACCCTTTCGGCAGATACACCAGTTTTTGGACCCAAACAACATTTTGGGAACACAAATCAATAGTTTTCGACCCAAAAACCATTTTTTTTACCCGAGCAGGGGAAAAGAACCATTTTTCTTGAGAAGCACCAAATTTCGAACCGGACATCATTTTTTGGACTCGAACACCATGTTTTCCACCCAAACACCATTTTCCGTCCGAAACACCGTTTTTCGACCCATAACGCATTTTTCGTTCGAAACACCGTTTTTCCTCCCAAGCTTCACCCTTTCGGCAGATACACCAGTTTTTGTACCCAAACATCATTTTGGGAATACAAATCAACAGTTTTCGACCCAAACACCATTTTTTTTAACCGAACAGGGCAAAAAGAGCCATTTTTCGACCCAAACACCAATTTCCGACGCAAACACCGTTTTATAAATGAAATAACAAAAACAATAATTTTTGACGCAACTACCATTTTCGACCCAAACACCCGTTTTAAAACGAAACACCGTATTTTTTTTGTTATCCGAATCCCACTTTTACACCCAAACGCTATTTTTTGACCCACATTCTGAAAGCATCAGTTTTTCATCCTGAACGCCAGTTTTCAACGTAGACACCGTTTTTCTTTTACCAAAATACGGAAAAAACTATTCTTCAAACCGAATACCGTTTTCGACCCAAATAACATTTCTTTTCCGCTGAAACACTTTTTTCCGACAGAAACAACATTTTTCGACCAAAACACTATTTTCTGGACCCAAACGTCATTTTACTTCTCCAAACACCACCTTTCATCACAAGCACCAGTTGCTTTCCCAAAACAATATTTTGACCCAAATTATAAACAAATAAAAAAAACATCATTTTTCCGACCCGAACACCAATTTTCAAAGCGAATACAATTTCTACGCCGAAAAAATGAACGCGTTGTTTTTTATCCCCAACTACCAATTTTGACCCAACCACTGTTCCCTTGGCCAAAAACCCAATTTTTGGGACCGAAGCATCGTCTTTCGACCGAAACACCTTATCAACCCAAACAGCATTTTTTTTGCCCGAAAAGCCATTTTCTAACCCCCCCCCCCCAAACTGCATATTGGGACCCAAACCAGCAATTTTCAACTGAAACTTCATTTCCTGCCCGAAAGCCATATGTTGACCCCAAATAACGAAAACTCCATTTTCTCAACCCAAACACCCCAATTGTGTACCCCCAAAAATGGAAACAGGTTTCTTTTTAAACGAAACACCATCTTTCTAACCAAACATCAATTTTCAAGCGAAGCACCATCTTTCGAACCAGACATCATTTTTTCAGCCAAACATCATTTTTCCACCCAAACACCATTATTCGATCCAAACATCACCTTTTCGGCCGAAACTCTGTTTTTTAGACCCAAACAGCATTTTGGGAGACAAAACAACAGTTTTTGACACATAACACCATTGCTTAGACCCGGATAAAGAAAAGGCACATTTTTTTCGACACCGACACCAATTTTCGACGCAAACAACTTTTTTTTTTGATGAAATAATAAAACACATTTTTTTATTACCCAACTACCGCTTACGACCCGAACATCGTTTTTCGAACGAAACACCACTTTTTTTTTCTTTATGCAAATCCGACTTTTTGACCGGAACGGCAGCTTGCGTCGGAAAGCCATTCTTTTGAACCAAATTCGGAAAACATCATTTTTTCAACATAAACACTAATTTTCAACGCAGAAACTCTATTTTCTGACAAAAAAATAAACTTGTTTTGGAAAACAACCGCTTACGGCGGCCCCATCACAATTTTTTTTTTACCAAAATAAAGAAAAAAGAGCACCCTTTTTTTCGATCGGAACAACATTTTCCGACGTAGTCACAATTTTTGTTTTACATAAATATCGAAAACACTGATTTTTTAACCCAAATACCATTTTCGAACCAAAAACGTTTATTTCCACCGAAACACTCTTTCGACAGAAACATTATTTTTCGACCGAAACACCATTTTCATGACCCAAACAACGTTATACATTTCCAAGCACCGACCCAAGCACCGGTTTTATCCCCCAAAACCGTATTGTTAGACCAATTTTCAGTCCATACACAGATTTGCCGAACCGAACACCAATTTTCAGTCCAAATTACATTTTTTCACCGAAACAATCAACACGCCGTCGTTTTCACCCAACTATCATTTTCGACCCAACACACCGTTTTATCGACGAAAAACCCATTTTTTCGGACCGGAAAAACATTTTTCGACCGTAACGCCTTGATAAACCCAAACAGCATATTTTAGGCCAAAACACCATTTTCTCACCTGAAACTGCATTTTGAGAACCAAAACCAGTAGTTTTTGAAGTACTTATCCGAAAACCATTTTTTGACCCCAAGTAACGTAAACTCCTTTTGTTCGACCCAAACACCAATTTTTATACCCAAATAATCGAAACACCGTTTTTGAAAAACCGGAACTCCATTTCTCGAACCAAACATCATTTCTCTTGAGAAGCACCAAATTTCGAACCAGACATCATTTTTTGGACCCGAACACCATGTTTTCCACCCAAACAACATTTTCCGGCCGAAACACCCATTTTCGACCCAGAAAGCATTTTTCGTTCGAAACACCGTTTTTCGACCCAAGCTTCACCCTTTCGGCAGATACACCAGTTTTTGACCCATAACACCATTGCTTAGACCCGGATAAAGAAAAGGCACATTTTTTCAACACCGACACCAATTTTCGACGCAAACACCTGTTTTTTTTTATGAAATAATAAAACACATTTTTTTATTACCCAACAACCGCTTACGACCCAAACATCGTTTTTCAAACGAAACACCACTATTTTTTTTCTTTATCCAAATCCGACTTATTGACCAGAACGCCAGCTTGGGTCGGAAAGCCATTCTTTTGACTCAAATTTGGAAAACATCATTTTTTCAACCTAAACACTAATTTTCAACGCAGAAACTCTATTTTCTGACCCAAAAATAAACTTGTTTTGGAAAACAACCGCTTACGGCGGCCCCATCACAATTTTTTTTTTTACCAAAATAAAGAAAAAAAAGCACCCTTTTTTTCGATCGGAACAACATTTTCCGACGTAGTCACAATTTTCGTTTTACAGAAATATCGAAAGCACAGATTTTTTTAACCCAAATACTATTTTCGAACCAAAAACGTTTTTTTCCACCGAAACACTCTTTCGACAGAAACATTATTTTTCGACCGGAACACCATTTTCATGACCCAAACGACATTATACATTTCCAAACACCGACCCAAGCACCAGTTTTATCCCGCAAAACCGTATTGTGAGTCCAATTTTCAGTACATACACCGATTTGCCGAACCGAACAAAAATTTTCAGTCCAAATAACATTTTTTCACCGAAACAATCAACACGCCGTCGTTTTCACCCAACTATCATTTTCGACCCAACACACCGTTTTATCGACGAAAAACCCATTTTTTCGGACCAGAAAAACATTTTTCCACCGTAACGCCTTGATAAACCCAAACAACATATTTTAGGCCGAAACACCATTTTCTCACCCGAAACTGCATTTTGAGACCGAAAACCAGCAATTTTTGAAGTACTTATCCGAAAACCATTTTTTGACCCCAAGTAACGTAAACTCCATTTGTTCGACCCAAACACCAATTTTCATACCCAAATAATGGAAACACCGTTTTTTAAAAACCGGAACTCTATTTCACGAACCAAACATCATTTTTCTTGAGAAGCACCAAATTCCGAACCAGACATCATTTTTTGGACCCGAACACCATGTTTTCCACCCAAACAACATTTTTCAGCCGAAACACCGTTTTTCGACCCAGAAAGCATTTTTCGTTCGAAACACCGTTTTTCGACCCAAGCTTCACCCTTTCGGCAGATACACCAGTTTTTGGACAAAACATTATTTTGGGAACACAAATCAACAGTTTTCGACCCAAACACCATTTTTTTTACCTGAACAGGGCAGAAAGAACCGTTTTTCGACCCAAACACTAATTTTCGACACAAACACCGTTGTCTAAAAAGAACTAACAAAAACACTATTTTTTGACGCAACTACCATTTTCGACCCAAACACCGGTTTTCCAATGAAACACCATATTTTTTCTTTTATCCGAATCCCACTTTTACACCCAAACACTATTTTTTTACCCACATTCTGAAAGCATCAGTTTTTCATCCTGAACGCCAGTTTTCAACGTAGACACCGTTTTTCTTTTACCAAAATACGGAAAACACTATTTTTCAAACCGAATACCGTTTTCGACCCAAATAACATTTCTTTTCCGCCGAAACACTTTTGTCCGACAGAAACAACATTTTTCGACCGAAACACTATTTTCTGGACCCAAACGTCATTTTACTTCTCCAAACACCACCTTTCGACACAAGCACCAGTTGCTTTCCCAAAACCATATTTTGACCCAAATTATGAACAAATAGAAAAAAACATCATTTTTCGGACCCGAACACCAATTTTCAAAGCGAATACAATTTCTACACCGAAATAATGAACGCGCTGTTTTTTTTCCCCAACTACCAATTTTGACCCAACCACTGTTCCCTTGGCCAAAAACCCAATTTTTGAGACCGAAGCATCGTATTTCGGCCGAAACACCTTATCGACCCAAACAGCTTTTTTTTTTTGCCCGAAAATCCATTTTCTAACCCCCCCCCCCCCAAACTGCATTTTGGGACCCAAACCAGCAATTTTCAACTGAAACTACATTTCCTGCCCGAAAGCCATATGTTGACCCCAAATAACGAAAACTCCAGTTTCTCAACCCAAACACCCCAATTGTGTACCCTAAAATATGGAAACAGGTTTCTTTTTAACCGAAACACCATCTTTCTAACCAAACATCAATTTTCAAGCGAAGTACCATCTTTCGAAGCAGACATCATTTTTTCAGCTAAACATCATTTTTCCACCCAAACACCATTATTCGATCCAAACATCACCTTTTCGGCCGAAACTCTATTTTTTGTACCCAAACAGCATTTTGGGAGACAAAACAACAGTTTTTGACCCATAACAGCATTGTTTAGACCCGGATAAAGAAAATGCACATTTTTTCAACAACGACACCAATTTTCGACGCAAACACCTTTTTTTTTTTATGAAATAATAAAACACATTTTTTTATTGCCCATCTACAGCTTACGACCCAAACATCGTTTTTCGAACGAAACACCACTTTTTTTTTCATTATCCAAATCCTACTTTTTGACCGGAATGCCAGCTTGGGTTGGAAAGCCATTCTTTTGACTCAAATTCGGAAAACATCATTTTTTCAACCTAAACACTAATTTTCAATGCAGAAACTCTATTTTCTGACCCAAAAATAAACTTGTTTTGGAAAACAACCGTCCCCATCACAATTTTTTTTTTTACCAAAATAAAGAAAAAAAAGCACCCTTTTTTTCGATCGGAACAACATTTTCCGACGTAGTCACAATATTTGTTTTACAGAAATATCGAAAACACTGATTTTTTTAACCCAAATACCATTTTCGAACCAAAAACGTTTTTTTCCACCGAAACACTCTTTCGACAGAAACATTATTTTTTGACCGGAACACCATTTTCAGGACCCAAACAACGTTATACATTTCCAAACCCCGACCCAAGCACCGGTTTTATATCCCCCAAAACCGTATTGTGAGACCAATTTTCAGTCCATACACCGATTTGCCGAACCGAACACCAATTTTCAGTCTAAATAACATTTTTTCACCGAAACAATCAACACGCCGTCGTTTTCACCCAACTATCATTTTCGACCCAACACACCGTTTTATTGACGAAAAACCCATTTTTTCGGACCGGAAAAACATTTTTCAACCGTAACGCCTTGATAAACCCAAACATCATATTTTAGGCCAAAACACCATTTTCTCACCCGAAACTGCATTTTGAGACCCAAAACCAGCAGTTTTTGAAGTACTTATCCGAAAACCATTTTTTGTCCCCAAGTAACGTAAACTCCATTTGTTCGACCCAAACACCAATTTTTATAACCAAATAATGGAAACACCGTTTTTTAAAAACTGGAACTCCATTTCTCGAACCAAACATCATTTTTCTTGAGAAGCACCAAATTTCGAACCTGTCACGCCCTAGGGCGGCCGTCCCCGAGACGTGGCAAATATATAAATGATATCAGTAATCAATACACGAGGTCAAATAAATACTCCACAATAGAAAAGGCAATACAAAAGTAACTGACATCAAATATATACAAAAAAACGGAAGCTCAAATGACTAAGTCTGTAATTCAAAAACATATTACAGACTAGAGTACACAATCAACTGTCCTGTGAGAGCCAATATATATACAATAACAGACATCAACACTCCACATACCGTGCGCAAGCACAAGTATAATACATACAATAAAAGTGGAATGCTGATAGCCTCTGACTCGCAAGACATCCAACGCGAATGCGGGTCTCCTACTCGGATGGCGCCAGGGGAGCTCTTCTCTTGGATCCGACTCAGCGTCAACTGGGGAAAAACATAAGCGAGGAGTGAGCTACAAGCTCAGTGAGTGGTCAGAAACCAAACACCAACACCAACATTCGATCCTAAGGCAATCACCTATCAAGGAAACCATGGGTAGAAACCCAACGGTTAACAAGGTCACACGGCGGTGCAGCCATACCTCGTCCTCGCCCTAGCCCCCACAGGGGTGAGCCTAGGGACTTGAAGGATAAAATTTTCTGTTCTACACCGTTCGTCATCCGGTAGCGCTCTCCCGGGCAGCCTCTACCTGGAGCCGGCCACGGTCAGTATACTGTCGACAGCGTCGATGGTACCTACAGGTGGGGGTCCACCCAGGGCGGCTCGTACCTAGGAAGCATCCACATGGATCCGACGAAGGGGAGAACGATTCATGCTCGCAATATCGTCCGGTGGTCCACCCTCGCGTAGCCACACCTGGTACACTCCCATGATCAGTACATCCGCCGAATGCATCGGGAGTACTTACAAGTGGGAGTCCTCTGTCAGGGCAGCTTCAACATCTGGGCCACGACATGCGACGATATTGGGAGGAACCTACTACACAAGCTGGTGGGTCGAGTATCAACTCGAGCCCACCCCACTCACGCCAATACCCTCACCCTCACCCCGATGGGTGACATAGGATCTTGGGAGCAATACCCTCACCCTCACTCCGACGGGTGACATAGGATCTTGGGAGCAATACCCTCACCCTCACTCCGACGGGTGACATAGGATCTTGGGAAATTACACGAACTGGCAGATCGAACCAACGCCGACCCACCACACCCTCACCCTCACCCCCTCCTCGGGGTGACATAGGCTCTTGGGGAAGAGGTCGATTGTTCTACTCCACTCGTCTTCCGGTAGTCTCTCCCGGTGTGGCCTCTACTACCTCGTGCACAGGGTTCAGGCCTCTACCGGACTAGTCTCCCAAGACTGCTACCTCAGCTGTATGGGCACACCAACACGCGTCATGAGTAGTATCTGGGAGATCTCCACCGGACTTTACTACGCCGGGCAGTCTCTACTCGGAGCCGACGAAGGAAAGAACACTCGACACTCGCGAATACGATCCCTATGGATCCGTCATCATCGGTTATCAAACACCGATAAGCGCAATGAATTCTCATGAATTCCCTCCAGGGCGCATAACTCAGATGCGGGAAAGACATTTTATTCTAAGTGTCAAAGGCATGGTATGACCCCATAGGAGGTCATACACTTGTCTAATCTCATTAAACAAGGCTCATGGCCCAAATAGGCATATACAGAATATGCAATTAATTACCCAGGGATAACTTACTTAAACATGCTTACGAGGGCATAATAAATATTCAATCACATAAGTACGACTTAAGCAGGCGCTGGATATTACCAACTCAAAGGGGAGGGTTAAGTGCGATCCGCGCGACAGTAGGTGTATGCTAATAATTCCAAGCAAACCCGAGTCAAGTAGGAACTACATCCACTCACTCGGTTAGCGAAAGGAGGGAGGGCGAGAGAGAGGGAATGCCTCATCCCCTCTCGAAGCTGTCATAGTTTTGCCCCAACAAGATGGGTGCAACAACTATACCACACCCTCGAGTACTAAATCGGGATTATTGCGCATACACCCCGTTATTAACCCAAGTTAGACATGCTGGATATGTTCAATTAATAATACGGGTAGTAATTTAACAAAATAACCTAAGTCATGCCATATTCTATACAATACATAGGCAAGTATAAGGTAGAATAGGGGTTCTACGCAATATACGAGCTATACTACCTAGCATGCATGATATCTAACATATTTAGGGTGCAATTAAGGCCCCATGGAAGCGCGAAGCACGACTACGTGCATCGAGCGCTCCCGGAAGGGTTGGAATCAAACCACTCACCTAATGAGCGCACGGCTCGCGAAACGGAAGAGAGCGACGAGTTGAATCCGAAGCCTGAAATCAATCCACCAAGGATCATCCAATGGTTGCATTTGGCTATAACAAGCTGCTCGACACCACGAAGCACTCCGAACGCGTTTGAGCACCGCAAGCACGCCCTTGAGTACCCCGTGCACGCTGCCCATGCACCCCGCACGCATCAAACAACGTCAAGCACGTCCTCGAGCACCTCGTGCATGCTTCCCACGCACTCCGCACGCATCGGGCAAGGCCATGCACGCCGAGCACGCACCCGCAGCCCCCGCATACCTCTTATGTGATCTCGAGTGTACCAATGCGTCAATCCCACGCCCCTTTAGTACACAAACACAAGTTTAGGTGATGCATGAGGACTCCCATTGGTAAGAGGAGAAGAATATGTATATATGGTTCACTCACACATACTCACAAACAAGTGGTGTGCACACATACACAACACATAACACCCATGCAAGCCCTCCCCAAGCACCCCCACATGCATTTAAAACCAACTTTAGGAGGAGAGAAAACTCACCAAAAGAGGGGAAAGGAAGGGGGAGGTGTGGGGGCTCGCAAGCACGCCCGCAACCACCTCGACCGCCACCACCGCCTCAACGTGGGAGCTCTTCCACAAGCTGAAAACAGGGGGGGAAATGGGAGATCATGAGAGGGTAGGGGATGGAGAAGGGAAGGAACAACAACTCCTCTCACATGCACACATACTAACCTTGATTACTTCTACTTCTTGCTCCACCAACAACCAAGCACTCCTTCTTCTTCTCCCTTACTTAGACATAAACACAAACACTTGGTTGGCTGGGTGAAAAGGAGAGGGGAACCCATTAGGGAGGCTGAAAGAGAGGAGATGGGGAGGAGAGAGAATCAACAACAACAACAACTCACCTTTCACATCCACTCCTTTAAGTGGTCCATCTTGATCTTCTTCTCCACCACCATCACCTCCTCCACTCACACACACAAGGGCTGGACCAGATCTAAAAGAGGGGAAAAATTCATGTCCAGGTCGTGACATTTGGTGCCTTAAATAGGCAAGGGCGGAGTGAAAGACCAAGTCGTCCTCGAACTTAAATCTCTGCGCAGCCTTCACTTAAATGGCCATAACTTCCTCAATACAGCTCCAAATTGTACGATTCTAGTGGTATTGGGAAGATAAGACGATTATCTACAACTTTCATGTTTACACCTAGATCAAATAATCCCTCCAGCTATTTCAAATTCTAGGCTAAACATCTTACAGGGCTGCTGCCTGGATTTCTCAACTTCGGGGTATACATGGAAAAATACCCATATCTTTTGATATACGAATCCAGTTGATCCAATTCCACTTCTATATGGAAGCTATCTCCAAACTTAACAACTCGTAATAATATCGGATTTTTATCTCATCATCTTGGATTTTAATAAAATCAAATCCAAATACGAATCCAAAACTACATAATTCAAAAAACGATATCCGAATTAAACGAAAATTTTATGGGCAGTACTAAACAGTACTAGGACCCATAATATGCAGTTATATCTTCAATCAGAGTCCTCAACCCCACTAGGTAGCTAAAAACCAAAAATTTTAGCGACTCCGATCGAAATTAGGACTCTAAATGACACAGATCTAACATTCTCCCCCCCTTAGGAAATTTAGTCCTCGAAATTTAAGGAAACCCAAAGGGAAGACCGAATGTAGAAGTGTCGCCCATAGAGTCCATTGGCTCCCGAGTGGTCCAGACACTAAGCTGGTGCTAACACGCACTTTAACGGAAGGAACGGTCTGGGTACGGAGCCTCTTCTCACATTGGTCCATGGTCTCGATCAACTGCTCCCCGAACGACAAATCCTGCTCGAGGATGAGCGGCTCGAACGGAATGACATGAGCATGATCGTGGACATAATGTCTCAGCTATGAGATATTGGATGACTTCACAGGCACGAGTCAGCCACGGGGCAATGCTTCCTGACAGCCACCTCCCCTAATCCACTCCAGGACGAAAACCGGTCCGATGGAAGGCCGACTCAACACGCCCCGAACGTCGAAACAGAGGATGCCCTTAAATCGGGACACCTCATGCCAACATGTTCGCCGAACCCGAAGGTAGGCTCTTGGCGACGATGACCTGTGTAGCCCTTCTGACGGTTCTAGGTGGTGCAAAGGCACGGACGAACCATCTCGGCCCCACAAGGTCAATTGAATAACCATAGCCCCTCTAACTGGCGCTCCACAATCGTCCCAACATAAGGGAGGTATAAAACTGCGCCCGTAGAGTGCCCCTTTTCCATTTCATCTGGATGCTCGAATGGCAGTCGTCTCACAGGCAGACCCCTACCCAAAGGGTGGTGCCTCATCCAACTGCCCCAAGTCGAGCACGCAGGCAAATAGCATGTCCCCCAAGGCCTAAATTGTCCTCTTGCCTAGCTGTCCGTCGGTATCAAAACGCTGTACTTAAAAGGGAGGCTAGCGCAAAAAGCCTGCCAAAGGCTGCGCCAGAACCTCGAAGTAAACCACGCGTCTCAGCCCGAAATAGCACCGACCGGAGTGCCATGAAGACGAACAATCGCGAAGGCTCAAACCCGCGTCGAAGCGTCCAGAGACTCAGTCAGTTGGATAGGGAGGAAAGTGCGGACCTAGTCAATCGGTCAATGATCACCCCGACGGCATCGTGACCCGAACGTGACTTTAGCGAGCCCACAACGAAACCCATGATAACTCACTCCCACGTGCACTGAGGAATCTCTATGGACGAACGCATTCCAACGTGACGATCAACAACTTCGCCTGAGGGCATGCCAACCAACATCCTCAACGAAGGCTATCTCAAAACAGCCCACGGAGGTCCAATAACATATTCGAGATCCTCGTAGGCATCTGGCGTATTCGTCTACCCCGGCGGCAGTACCCAAAATTCGTAGTGCCCGAACGGTCACGAAAGCCCAACTAAAGAATGCCCAACTCCTGGATCTCCAAATAGGGTACCTTGCGCGAAGATCGATCAACAGAAAGACACTAGCTCCCAAAGCTGGTCAAAACAGATCATCAATTCGCGGCAAGAGGTACTTGATCTTCAACCCCTATGGGGAGATCAAAATCATTCCTGGGACGATTAAGTCCAAATCTGCTCCTCGAGCAAGGCTGACGCTCATGATGACTCTTACACGCTGGGTAAGCCGCGCGACCGCACTTAATCCGCAAGACACGCAATAGGAGGTCATCGATTCCCGACAACACCTAAGCGACGTCATCTACCTGATATGGCGGTTGAGTCTCATCACGAACGCTTAGCGTCACGTCGCCTCATCTACGACCCATGTGGGGGCGAAACGCGACAGTACCTCAAACTGTGCTTCCGTGCCACCACCAATTGGTCTTCCAACTATAACCATTGGAACTCCAGCATCATGCACTCAATGGGCCGATTCATCACGGGGAGTCTAAGCTCTCGACGTCATCCAGTAGCACTCTTCCGGTGTGGCCCCTACCTGGTAGCCTCCCATGTCCACTATCTCTGCTATATGGGCGCACCAACAAGCGTCGTGGATAGTCCCAGGGAGCACCTCACAGGACTCTTGCCTCTACCGGGTAGCTACTATGCACTATGATATATCGAAGCGACTCCCGATATGGCTATGGAACCCTAGTCCATAAGCGATCGCCCACCGAGCTGCAATAGGATGCATTCAATCCCGATCGTATGCATCACCACCCGCTATCGCACCTCCCAAGTGAGGAAAAAAATCAAACATCAATTGATGCTTCAAAGGTATTCCTTGACTGGGAAAAGAACCTCGGGAGGGCCTCATGAGGTCCCGATATAGGATATCCCGACAACCAAACAAGGAACACGGAGTACCCTAGCCCGGGTCTCAACGCTGACCCTGCAAGGCCCCTTATCCTGAGTAGGAAGGCTAGAAGAAGACATCACCCCTTAATGAATACTACACCACATCCTCAACGCTTGAAACTGGTGCCGCACGCAACTCTATGGTATACCCCCAGTAAACAGAACGGAGGAGAATGCGGTCTCCAACCGATACATGGGGTATAGCTAGCACCACTGGTGGACCTACCGCTAAGGGTATCTACGGGATCGCCACGCGGGCCGCTCGCAGCTCCTGGATCTCTCGTGCCTGCTCAGCCAACGCTCCAGTCTATGCCTCCAGTGCTCTAGTCTGAGTGTCCAGAAGATCCGCCATCTCAGCGTTAGCTCGCGCCCACGCTGGAGGCATCCTGCGCAAGTCCTAGCCCAACAGCCGAGAACTCTCAAGTAGACTCCTCGCCTCCGATAGGTTCGTAAACCTCCGAAGCCCAAGGGTGACCATGTCCATGCGCCCGTCTCCGAGGAGGCATATCAGCAACTAAGGAACCAGCACTAGGATCAGAATACTCATCTCGAAATCCTAGGACTCATCTCAAGGAAAACAATTGGCTATGACAGGACATGGCTCTGATACCAACTTTTGTCACGCCCCAGGGCGGCCGTCCCCGAGACGTGGCAAATATATAAATGATATCAGTAATCAATACACGAGGTCAAATAAATACTCCACAATAGAAAAGGCAATACACAAGTAACTGACATCAAATATATACAAAAAAACGGAAGCTCAAATGACTAAGTCTGTAATTCAAAAACATATTACAGACTAGAGTACACAATCAACTGTCCTGTGAGAGCCAATATATATACAATAACAGACATCAACACTCTACATACCGTGTGCAAGCACAAGTATAATACATACAATAAAAGTGGAATGCTGATAGCCTCTGACTCGCAAGACATCCAACGCGAACGCGGGTCTCCTACTCGGATGGCGCCAAGGGAGCTCTTCTCTTGGATCCGACTCAGCGTCAACTGGGGAAAAACATAAGCGAGGAGTGAGCTACAAGCTCAGTGAGTGGTCAGAAACCAAACACCAACACCAACATTCGATCCTAAGGCAATCACCTATCAAGGAAACCATGGGTAGAAACCCAACGGTTAACAAGGTCACACGGCGGTGCAACCATACCTCGTCCTCGCCCTAGCCCCCACAGGGGTGAGCCTAGGGACTTGAAGGACAAAACTTTCTGTTCTACACCGTTCGTCATCCGGTAGCGCTCTCCCGGGCAGCCTCTACCTGGAGCCGGCCACGGTCAGTACACTGTCGACAGCGTCGATGGTACCTACAGGTGGGGGTCCACCCAGGGCGGCTCGTACCTAGGAAGCATCCACATGGATCCGACGAAGGGGAGAACGATTCATGCTCGCAATATCGTCCGGTGGTCCACCCTCGCGTAGCCTCACCTGGTACACTCCCATGATCAGTACATCCGCCGAATGCATCGGGAGTACTTACAAGTGGGAGTCCTCTGTCAGGGCAGCTTCAACATCTGGGCCACGACATGCGACGATATTGGGAGGAACCACTACTTGTTCGCAGCGCGAACCCCATGGGAAAACCTACTACACAAGCTGGTGGGTCGAGTATCAACTCGAGCCCACCCCACTCACGCCAATACCCTCACCCTCACCCCGATCGGTGACATAGGATCTTGGGAGCAATACCCTCACCCTCACTCCGACGGGTGACATAGGATCTTGGGAGCAATACCCTCACCCTCACTCCGACGGGTGACATAGGATCTTGGGAAATTACACGAACTGGCAGATCGAACCAACGCCGACCCACCACACCCTCACCCTCACCCCCTCCTCGGGGTGACATAGGCTCTTGGGGAAGAGGTCGATTGTTCTACTCCACTCGTCTTCCGGTAGTCTCTCCCGGTGTGGCCTCTACTACCTCGTGCATAGGGTTCAGGCCTCTACCGGACTAGTCTCCCAAGACTGCTACCTCAGCTGTATGGGCACACCAACACGCGTCATGAGTAGTATCTGGGAGATCTCCACCGGACTTTACTACGCCGGGCAGTCTCTTTTCGGAGCCGACGAAGGAAAGAACACTCGACACTCGCGAATACGATCCCTATGGATCCGTCATCATCGGTTATCAAACACCGATAAGCGCAATGAATTCTCATGAATTCCCTCCAGGGCGCATAACTCAGATGCGGGGAAGACATTTTATTCTAAGTGTCAAAGGCATGGTATGACCCCATAGGAGGTCATACACTTGTCTAATCTCATTAAACAAGGCTCATGGCCCAAATAGGCATATACAGAATATGCAATTAATTACCCAGGGATAACTTACTTAAACATGCTTACGAGGGCATAATAAATATTCAATCACATAAGTACGACTTAAGCAGGCGCTGGATATCACCAACTCAAAGGGGAGGGTTAAGCGCGATCCGCGCGACAGTAGGTGTATGCTAATAATTCCAAGCAAACCCGAGTCAAGTAGGAACTACATCCACTCACTCGGTTAGCGAAAGGAGGGAGGGCGAGAGAGAGGGAATGCCTCATCCCCTCTCGAAGCTGGTCATAGTTTTGCCCCAACAAGATGGGTGCAACAACTATACCACACCCTCGAGTACTAAATCGGGATTATTGCGCATACACCCCGTTATTAACCCAAGTTAGACATGCTGGATATGTTCAATTAATAATACGGGTAGTAATTTAACAAAATAACCTAAGTCATGCCATATTCTATACAATACATAGGCAAGTATAAGGTAGAATAGGGGTTCTACGCAATATACGAGCTATACTACCTAGCATGCATGATATCTAACATATTTAGGGTGCAATTAAGGCCCCATGGAAGCGCGAAGCACGACTACGTGCATCGAGCGCTCCCGGAAGGGTTGGAATCAAACCACTCACCTAATGAGCGCACGGCTCGCGAAACGGAAGAGAGCGACGAGTTGAATCCGAAGCCTGAAATCAATCCACCAAGGATCATCCAATGGTTGCATTTGGCTATAACAAGCTGCTCGACACCACGAAGCACTCCGAACGCGTCTGAGCGCCGCAAGCACGCCCTTGAGTACCCCGTGCACGCTGCCCATGCACCCCGCACGCATCAAACAACGTCAAGCACGTCCTCGAGCACCTCGTGCAAGCTTCCCACGCACTCCGCACGCATCGGGCAAGGCCATGCACGCCGAGCGCGCACCCGCAGCCCCCGCATACCTCTTATGTGATCTCGAGTGTACCAATGCGTCAATCCCACGCCCCTTTAGTACACAAACACAAGTTTAGGTGATGCATGAGGACTCCCATTGGTAAGAGGAGAAGAATATGTATATATGGTTCACTCACACATACTCACAAACAAGCGGTGTGCACACATACACAACACATAACACCCATGCAAGCCCTCCCCAAGCACCCCCACATGCATTTAAAACCAACTTTAGGAGGAGAGAAAACTCACCAAAAGAGGGGAAAGGAAGGGGGAGGTGTGGGGGCTCGCAAGCACGCCCGCAACCACCTCGACCGCCACCACCGCCTCAACGTGGGAGCTCTTCCACAAGCTGAAAACAGGGGGGGAAATGGGAGATCATGAGAGGGTAGGGGATGGAGAAGGGAAGGAACAACAACTCCTCTCACATGCACACATACTAACCTTGATTACTTCTACTTCTTGCTCCACCAACAACCAAGCACTCCTTCTTCTTCTCCCTCACTTAGACATAAACACAAACACTTGGTGGGCTGGGTGAAAAAGAGAGGGGAACCCATTAGGGAGGCTGAAAGAGAGGAGATGGGGAGGAGAGAAAGAATCAACAACAACAACAACTCACCTTTCACATCCACTCCTTTAAGTGGTCCATCTTGATCTTCTTCTCCACCACCATCACCTCCTCCACTCACACACACAAGGGCTGGACCAGATCTAAAAGAGGGGAAAAATTCATGTCCAGGTCGTGACATTTGGTGCCTTAAATAGGCAAGGGCGGAGTGAAAGACCAAGTCGTCCTCGAACTTAAAACTCTGCGCAGCCTTCACTTAAACGGCCATAACATCCTCAATACAGCTCCAAATTGTACGATTCCAGTGGCATTTGGAAGATAAGACGATTATCTACAACTTTCATGTTTACACCTAGATCAAATAATCCCTCTAGCTATTTCAAAATCTAGGCTAAACATCTTACAGGGCTGCTGCCTGGATTTCTCAACTTCGGGGTATACATGGAAAAATACCCATATCTTTTTATATATGAATCCAGTTGATCCAATTCCACTTCTATATGGAAGCTATCTCCAAACTTAACAACTCGTAATAATATCGGATTTTTATCTCATCATCTTGGATTTTAAAAAAATCAAATCCAAATACGAATCCAAAACTACATAATTCCAAAAACGATATCCGAATTAAACGAAAATTTTATGGGCAGTACTAAACAGTACTAGGACACATAATATGCAGTTATATCTTCAATCAGAGTCCTCAACCCCACTAGGTAGCTAAAAACCAAAAATTTTAGCGACTCCGATCGAAATTAGGACTCTAAATGACACAGGTCTAACGAAACCAGACATCATTTTTTGGACCCCAACACCATGTTTTCCACCCAAACAACATTTTCCGGCCGAAACACCGTTTTTCGACCCAGAAAGCATTTTTCGTTCTAAACACCGTTTTTCGACCCAAACTTCACCCTTTCGGCAGATACACCAGTTTTTGGACCCAAACATCATTTTGGGAACACAAATTAACAGTTTTCGACCCAAACACCATTTTTTTTACCCGAACAGGGCAAAAAGAACCATTTTTCGACGCAAACACCAATTTTCGATGCAAACACCGTTTTTTAAAAAGAAATAACAAAAACACTATTTTTTGACGCAACAACCATTTTCGACCCAAACACCCGTTTTTAAACGAAACACCATATTTTTTTTGTTATCCGAATCCCACTTTTACACCCAAACTCTATTTTTTGACCCACATTCTGAAAGCATCAGTTTTTCATCCTGAATGCCAGTTTTCAATGTAGACACCGTTTTTCTTTTACCAAAATACGGAAAACACTATTTTTCAAACCGAATATCGTTTTCGACCCAAATAACATTTCTTTTCCGCCGAAACACTTTTTTCCGACAGAAACAACATTTTTCGACCGAAACACTATTTTCTGGACCCAAACGTCATTTTACTTCTCCAAACACCACCTTTTGACATAAGCACCAGTTGCTTTCCCAAAACAATATTTTGACCCAAATTATAAACAAATAGAAAAAAACATCATTTTTCTGACCCGAACACCAATTTTCAAAGCGAATACAATTTCTACACCGAAATAATGAACGCGCTGTTTTTTTCCCCACCTACCAATTTTGACCCAACCACTGTTCCCTTGGCCAAAAACCCAATTTTTGGGACCGAAGCATCGTATTTCGACCGAAACACCTTATCGACCCAAACAGCATTTTTTTTTTGCCCGAAATGCCATTTTCTACCCCGCCCCCCCCCCCAAACTGCATTTTGGGACCCAAACCAGCTATTTTCAACTGAAACAACATTTCCTGCCCCAAAGCCATATGTTGACCCCAAATAACGAAAACTCCATTTTCCCAACCCAAACACCCCAATTGTGTACCCCCAAAAATGGAAACAGGTTTCTTTTTAACCGAAACACCATGTTTCTAACCAAACATCAATTTTCAAGCGAAGCACCATCTTTCGAAGCAGACATCATTTTTTCAACCAAACATCATTTTTCCACCCAAACACAATTATTCGATCCAAACATCACCTTTTCGAACGAAACTCAGTTTTTTGGACCCAAACAGTATTTTGGGAGACAAAACATCAGCTTTTGACCCATAACACCAGTGCTTAGACCCGGATAATGAAAAGGCACATTTTTTCAACACCGACACCAATTTTCGACGCAAACACCTGTTTCTTTTTTATGAAATAATTAAACACATTTTTTTTATTACCCAACTACCGCTTACGACCCAAACATCGTTTTTCGAACGAAACACCACTTTTTTTTTCTTTATCCAAATCTGACTTTTTGACCGGAACGCCAGCTTGGGTCGGAAAGCCATTCTTTTTACCCAAATTCGGAAAACATCATTTTTTCAACCAGAACACTAATTTTCAACGCAGAAACTCTATTTTCTGACCCAAAAATAAACTTGTTTTGGAAAACAACCGCTTACGGCGGCGGCCCCATCACAATTTTTTTTTTTACCAAAATAAAGAAAAAAAAAGCACCCTTTTTTTCAATCGGAACAACTTTTTCCGACGTAGTCACAATTTTTGTTTTACAGAAATATCGAAAACACTGATTTTTTTAACCCAAATACCATTTTCGAACCAAAACGTTTTTTTCCACCGAAACACTCTTTCGACAGAAACATTATTTTTCGACCGGAACACCATTTTCATGACCCAAACAAAGTTATACATTTCTAAACACCGACCCAAGCACCGGTTTTATCCCCCAAAACCGTATTTTGAGACCAATTTTCAGTCCATACACCGATTTGCCGAACCAAACACCAATTTTCACTCCAAATAACATTTTTTCACCGAAACAATCAACACGCCGTCGTTTTCACCCAACTATTATTTTCAACCCAACACACCGTTTTATCGACGAAAAACCCATTTTTTCGGACCGGAAAAACATTTTTCGACCGTAACGCCTTGATAAAACCAAACAGCATATTTTAGGCCGAAACACCATTTTCTCACCCGAAAATGCATTTTGAGACCCAAAACCAGCAGTTTTTGAAGTACTTATCCGAAAACCATTTTTTGACCCCAAGTAACGTAAACTCCATTTCTCGAACCAAACATCATTTTTCTAGAGAAGCACCAAATTTCGAACCAGACATCATTTTTTGGACCCGAACACCATGTTTTCCACCCAAACAACCTTTTGCGACCGAAACACCGTTTTTCGACCCAGAAAGCATTTTTCGTTCGAAACACCGTTTTTCGACCCAAGCTTCACCCTTTCGGCAGATACACCAGTTTTTGGACCGAAACATCATTTTGGGAACACAAATCAACAGTTTTCGACCCAAACACCATTTTTTTTATCCGAACTGGGCAAAAAGAACCATTTTTCGACCCAAACACCAATTTTCGACGCAAACACCGTTTTTTAAAAAGAAATAACAAAAACACTATTTTTTGACGCAACTACCATTTTCGACCCAAACACCCGTTTTCAAATGAAACACCATATTTTTTTTGTTATCCGAATCCCACTTTTACACCCAAACGCTATTTTTTGACCCACATTCTGAAAGCATCACTTTTTCATCCTGAACGCTAGTTTTCAACGTAGACACCGTTTTTCTTTTACCAAAATACGGAAAACACTATTTTTCAAAGCGAATACCGTTTTCGACCCAAATAACATTTCTTTTCCGCCGAAACACTTTTTTCCGACAGAAACAACATTTTTCGACCGAAACACTATTTTCTGGACCCAAACGTCATTTTACTTCTCCAAACACCACCTTTCGATACACGCACCAGTTGCTTTCCCAAAACCATATTTTGACCCAAATTATGAGCAAATAGAAAAAAACATCATTTTTCCGACCCGAACACCAATTTTCAAAACGAATACAATTTCTACACCGAAATAATGAACGCGCAGTTTTTTTTCCCCAACAACCAATTTTGACCCAACGACTGTTCCGTTGGCCAAAAACCCAATTTTTGGGACCGAAGCATCGTATTTCGACCGAAACACCTTATCGACCCAAACAGCATTTTTTTTTGCCCGAAAAGCCATTTTCTGACCCCACCCCCCCCCCTCCCCAATCTGCATTTGGGACCCAAACAAGCAATTTTCAACTGAAACTACATTTCCTGCCCGAAAGCCATATGTTGTGTCACGCCCCAGGGCGGCCGTCCCCGAGACGTGGCAAATATATAAATGATATCAATAATCCATACACGAGGTCAAATAAATACACCACAAGAGAAAAGGCAATAAACAAGTAACTGACATCAAATATATACAAATGGCGGAAGCTCAAATGACTAAGTCTGTAATTCAAAGGCATATTACAGACTAGAGTACACAATCAACTGTCCTGTGAGAGCCAATATATATACAATAACAGACATCAACTGTCTACATACCGTGCGCAAGCACAAGTATAATACATACAATGACAAGGGAATGCTGATAGCCTCTGACTCGCAAGACATCCAACGCGAACGCGGGTCTCCTACTCGTATTGCGCCAGGGGTGCTCTTCTCATGGATCCGACTCAGCGTCATATGGAGAAAAACATAGGCGAGGGGTGAGCTACAAGCTCAGTGAGTGGTCAGATACCAAACACCAACATAACATTCGATAGTAAGGCAATCTCCTATCAAGGAAACCATGGGTAGAAACCCAACGGTTAACAAGGTCACACGGCGGTGTAACCATACCTCGCCCTCGCCCTAGCCCCGACAGGGGTGAGCCTAGGGACTTGGAGGGCAAAACTTGCAGTTCTACACCGTTCGTCATCCGGTAGCGCTCTCCCGGGCAGCCTCTACCTGGAGCCGGCCACGGTCAGTACACTGTCGAGCGCATCGATGGTACCTACAGGTGGGAGTCCACCCAGGGCGGCTCGTACCTAGGAAGCATCCACACGGATCCGGTGAAGGGGAGAACGATAATTCATGCTCGCAATATCGTCCGGTGGTCCACCCTCGTGTAGCCTCACCTGGTACACTCCCCTGATCAGTACATCTGCCGAATGCATCGGGAGTACCTAGAAGTGGGAGTCCTCTGTCAGGGCAGCTTCCACATCGGGACCCCGGTATACGACGATATTGGGAGGAACCTTTACATGTTCGCAACGCGAACCCCACGGGAAAACCATCTATACCAGCTGATGGATCGAGTATCAACTCGAGCCCACCCCACTCACGCCAACACCCTCACCCTCACCCCGACGGGTGACATAGGATCTTGGGAGATTGCACAAACTGGCAGATCGAACCAACGCCGACCCACGACACCCTTACCAACACCCTCACCCCGACGGGTGACCTGGATTGTTGGGAGTAACTGTATCAATCCCTCACCTCCACCCCCAAAGGGGTGCCCCAGGCTCTTGGGAAGAGAATAGATCGTTTCTAAGCCCTTAGTCCACCGGTAGACCTTTCCCCGGGTAGCCTCTACCTGACATACTCCCACGATCAGTACACTGTCAACCGCAGCGATGGTACCTACAGATGGGAGCCCGGTGCCAGGACAGCGTTTCCGACGCCGGGAAGTTCCTACACGGATCCAACGAAGGGGAGAAGCAATCTACGCTCGTGAAAACGATCCTCTTGGATCCGTTGACATCGGTCATCAAACACCGAAAAGTGCAATGAATTCTCATGAATTCCCTCCAGGGCGCATAACTCAGATGCGGGGAAGACATTTAATTATAAGTGTCAAAACCATGGTATGACCCCGCAAGAGGTCATACACTTGTCTAACACATTAGACAAGAATCATGGCCATATCAGCATATATATATATATGCAATTAACTACCCAACGATGGCCTACTTAAGCATGCATACATGGCATCAAACAGATAAACACACACAAATTACAACATATCATACGTTGGATAACACCAACCTAGAAGGGAAGGGTTAAGCACGATCTGCGCAACAACAGGTGCATGTCAATAGTTCCAAGCAAGCCCGAGTCAAGTAGGAACTACATCTACTTACTCAGCTCGCGAAAAGAGGGAGGGCGAGAGAGAGGGAATGCCTCATCCTCTCTTGAAGCGGGTCATAGTTTTGCCCCAAGTAGATGGGTGCAACAACTATACCAAACCCTCGAGTACTAAATCAGGAATATTACACATACACCCCATTATTAACCCAAGTTAAACATGCTGGATATGTTCAAATAATAATAAGGTAGTAATTCAAACAATATTACCTAAGTCATGCCATATTCTATACAATACATAGGCAAGTATAAGGTAGAATAGGGGTTCTACACAATATACGAGCTATACAACCTAGCATGCATGATATCTAACATATTTAGGGTGCAAATAAAGCCCCATGGAAGCGCGAAGCACGACTACGTGCATCGATCGCTCCCGGAAGGGTTGGAATCAAACCACTCACCGATACCCGGGTCGTCGCACATCCCAACCGACGAGGTCTGCAAGGCAAGAGGTATCAAAATGATGAGCATAACCATAAACAAACACATAAAATCAATTAGGCATGCCTAAGGCTAGACACGCACGCAAACGGGCTCGAACGCACGCAAGCGTGCACGCACGCACGCGTGCCGCAGCCCCCCGGACACCCACCCGAGGGTGCCGACCCTCAGCACACCCAAACCGGGCCCCGGCAGCCCTGCACGCAGGCACGCGGAGCCCCGGGCGCAGCCCCGGGCGTCCCGTGCGCATGCCCCGCGTGCAGACGCATGCACCGCGCGCAGGCAGCGCGCCCGACCCGCGAGCACGCCCCCGCGCCCCAGCGCGTGCGCGCGCGCGCTCCCGCGTGTCCCAGCGCGCCTTAGCGCGTTCCAGCACCCTGCGCTCGCGCGTGCGGACCCGCGTGCCCAGGCCTCCAAACCATCATCCATGCCCCCCACATGCACCCAAACTCAACCACATGGCATGCACACCCCAAACACTTCCATATATGCTAAAAAAATCAGAAAAAGAAGGGGGAAAACTCACCAAAACAGAGGGAGAGGGAAGGGGGAGATGTGGGGCTCGCAAGCACGCCTTTTCCACCTCGACCGCCTCCACCGTCACTACCACCTCAGCCTTGGGAGCTCCTCTTCTTGCTGAAATTAGATGAGAGGGGGAGGGAAAGCCATGGAAACCATAGGGAGGAGTTAGAGGAGGAGGAGAGGAGGAAATGCACACCACCAACACAACTCATGCACACAACAACTCACCTTGACCTCCTCTTCCTTCCACTCCTACACCATCATCATTGGGGCATTTCAACAAACACTTGGGGGGCTGAAAACCAAAGGGGAGGGAAAACAATGAGGGGAAGCAAGAGAGAAGGGGAAACAATCCCAACAACACAACAACAACTCTACATACCTTCTTTCATTCCTTTTTGTGCTCCTTCTAGATCTCCTTCTCCACCACCATCACTTCCCCCACACAACACGCACAAGGGCTGGACCAGGAGCAAAAGAGGGGAGAAAAGTGAGCCAAAGTCGTGCACATTTGGGGGTTAAATAAGCAAAGGTCGAGTAAATGACCAAGTCATCCTCGGACTTAAAACCTCTGCGCAGCCTTCACTTAAACGGCCATAACTTCCTCAATACAGCTCCGAATTGTACGATTCTAGTGGCATGGGAAAGCCAAGACGATTATCTACAACTTTCATGTTTACATCCAGATCCAATAACCTCTCCAGCTATTTCAAAATCTAGGCTAAACATCTTACAGGACTGCTGCCTAGATTTCTCAACTTCGGGGTATACATGGAAAAATACCCATAACTTTTGATATACGAATCCAGTTGATCCAATTCCACCTCTATATGGAAGCTATCTCCAAACTTAACATCTGGTAAGAATAACGGATTTTTATCTCTTCATCTTGGATTTTAACAAAACCAAATCCAAATACCAATCCAAAACTGCATAATTCCAAAAACGTTATCGGAATTAAATAAAAATTTTATGGGCAGTACTAAACAGTACCAGGACCCATAATATGCAGTTATATCTTCAATCAGAGTCCTCAAACTCCACCAGGTAGCTAAAAATCAAAATTTTAGCGACTCCGATCGAAATTAGGACTCTAAATGACACAGGTCTAACATGTTGACCCCAAATAAAGAAAACTCCATTTTCTCAACCCAAACACCCCAATTGTGTACCCCAAAAAATGGAAACAGGTTTCTTTTTAACCGAAAAACCATCTTTCTAACCAAACGTCAATTTTCAAGCGAAGCACCATCTTTCGAAGCAGACATCATTTTTTCAGCCAAACATCATTTTTCCACCCAAACACCATTATTCGATCCAAACATCACCTTTTCGGCTGAAACTCTATTTTTTGGACCCAAACAGCATTTTGGGAGACAAAACAACAGTTTTTGACCCATAACACCATTGCTTAGACCCGGATAAAGAAAAGGCACAGTTTTTAAACACCGACACTAATTTTCGACGCAAACACCTGTTTTTTTTTTATGAAATAATAAAACACATTTTTTTTATTACCCAACTACCGCTTACGACTCAAACATCATTTTTCGAAGGAAACACCCCTTTTTTTTCATTATCCAAATCCGACTTTTTGACCGGAACGCCAGCTTGGGTCGGAAAGCCATTCTTTTGACCCAAATTCAGAAAACATCATTTTTTCAACCTAAACACTAATATTCAACGCAAAAACTCTATTTTCTAACCCAAAAATAAACTTGTTTTGGAAAACAACCGCTTACGGCGGCCCCATCACAATTTTTTTTTTACCAAAATAAAGAAAAAAAATCACCCTTTTTTTCGATCGGAACATTTTTCGACGTAGTCACAATTTTTGTTTTACAGAAATATCGAAAACAATGATTTTTTTATCCCAAATACCATTTTCGAACCAAAAACGTTTTTTTTCACCGAAACACTCTTTCGACAGAAACATTATTTTTCGACCGGAACACCATTTTCATGACCCAAACAACGTTATACATTTCCAAACACCGACCCAAGCACCGGTTTTATCCCCCAAAACCGTATTGCGAGACCAATTTTCAGTCCATACACCGATTTGCCGAACCGAACACCAATTTTCAGTCCAAATAACATTTTTTCACCGAAACAATCAACACGCCGTCGTTTTCACCCAACTATAATTTTCGACCCAACACACCGTTTTATCGACGAAAAACCCATTTTTTCGGACTGGAAAAACATTTTTCGACGGTAACGCCTTGATAAACCCAAACAGCATATTTTTGGCCAAAACACCATTTTCTCACCCGAAACTGCATTTTGAGACCCAAAACCAACAGTTTTTGAAGTACTTATCTGAAAACCATTTTTTGACCCCAAGTAACGTAAACTCCATTTGTTCGACCCAAACACCAATTTTTATACCCAAATAATGGAAACACCGTTTTTTAAAAACTGGAACTCCATTTCTCGAACCAAACATCATTTTTCTTGAGAAGCACCAAATTTCGAACCAGACATCACTTTTTGGACCCGAACACCATGTTTTCCAGCCAAACAACATTTTCCGACCGAAACACCGTTTTTCGACCCATAAAGCATTTTTCGTTCGAAACACCGTTTTTCGACCCAAGCTTCACCCTTTCGGCAGATACACCAGTTTTTGGACCCAAACATCATTTTGGGATCACAAATCAACAGTTTTCGACCCAAACACCATTTTTTTTACCAGAACAGGTCAAAAAGAACCATTTTTCGACCCAAACACCAATTTTCGACACAAACACCGTTTTTTAAAAAGAAATAACAAAAACACTATTTTTTGACGCAACTACCATTTTCGACCCAAACACCCGTTTTCAAACGAAACACCATATTTTTTTGTTATCTGAATCCCACTTTTACACCCAAACGCTATTTTTTTTGACCCACATTCTGAAAGCATCAGTTTTTCATCCTGAACGCCAGTTTTCAACGTAGACACCGTTTTTCTTTTACCAAAATACGGAAAACACTAATTTTCAAACCGAATACCGTTTTTGAACCAAATAACATTTCTTTTCCGCCGAAACATTTTTTTCCGACAGAAACAATATTTTTCGACCGAAACACTATTTTCTGGACCCAAATGTCATTTTACTTCTCCAAACACCACCTTTCGACACAAGCACCAGTTGCTTTCCCAAAACCATATTTTTACCCAAATTATAAACAAAAAAAAAAACATCATTTTTCTGACCCGAACACCAATTTTCAAAGCGAATACAATTTCTACACCGAAATAATGAACGCGCTGTTTTTTTTCCTCAACTACCAATTTTGACCCAACCACTGTTCCCTTGGCCAAAAACCCAATTTTTGGGACCGAAGCATCGTATTTCGACCGAAACACCTTATCGACCCAAACAGCATTTTTTTTTGCCCGAAAAGCCATTTTCTAACCCCCCCCCCCCCCCAAACTGCATTTTGGGACCCAAACCAGCAATTTTCAACTGAAACTACATTTCCTGCCCGAAAGCCATATGTTGACCCCAAATAACGAAAACTCCATTTTCTCAACCCAAACACAACAATTGTGTACCCCAAAAAATGGAAAAAGGTTTTTTTTTAACCGAAACCCCATCTTTCTAACCAAACATCAATTTTCAAGCGAAGCACCATCTTTCGAAGCAGACATCATTTTTTCAGCCAAACATCATTTATCCACCCAAACACCATTATTCGATCCAAACATCACCTTTTCGACCGAAACTCTGTTTTTTGGACCCAAACAGCATCTTGGGAGTCAAAACAACAGTTTTTGACCCATAACACCATTGCTTATGTCAGACCTGTGTCATTTAGAGTCCTAATTTCGATCGGAGTCGCTAAAATTTTTGGTTTTTAGCTACCTAGTGGGGTTGAGGACTCTGATTGAAGATATAACTGCATATTATGGGTCCTGGTACTGTTTAGTTCTGCCCATAAAATTTTCGTTTAATTCTGATAACATTTTTGGAATTATGCAGTTTTGGATTGGGCATTCGGATTTGATTTTATTAAAATTCAAGATGATGAGATAAAAATCCGATATTATTATGAGATGTTAAGTTTGGAGATAGCTTCCATATAGAAGTTATGAGTATTTTTCCATGTATACCCCGAAGTTGAGAAATCCAGGCTGCAGCCCTGTAAGATGTTTAGCCTAGATTTTGAAATAGCTGGAGAGGTTATTTGATCTGGGTGTAAACATGAAAGTTGTAGATAATCGTCTTATCTTTCCAATACCACTGGAATCGTACAATTTGGAGCTGTATTGAGGAAGTTATGGCCGTTTAAGTGAAGGCTGCGCAGAGTTTTAAGTCCGAGGACGACTTGGTCTTTCACTCCGCCCTTGCCTATTTAAGGCACCAAATGTCACGACCTGGACATGAATTTTTCCCCTCTTTTAGATCTGGTCCAGCCCTTGTGTGTGTGAGTGGAGGAGGTGATGGTGGTGGAGAAGAAGATCAAGATGGACCACTTAAAGGAGTGGATGTGAAAGGTGAGTTGTTGTTGTTGTTGTTGATTCTTTCTCTCCTCCCCATCTCCTCTCTTTCAGCCTCCTAATGGGTTCCCCTCTCTTTTTCACCCAGCCCACCAAGTGTTTGTGTTTATGTCTAAGTGAGGGAGAAGAAGAAGGAGTGCTTGGTTGTTGGTGGAGCAAGAAGTAGAAGTAATCAAGGTTAGTATGTGTGCATGTGAGAGGAGTTGTTGTTCCTTCCCTTCTCCATCCCCTACCCTCTCATGATCTCCCATTTTCCCCCTGTTTTCAGCATGTGGAAGAGCTCCCACGTTGAGGCGGTGGTGGCGGTCGAGGTGGTTGCGGGCGTGCTTGTGAGCCCCCACACCTCCCCCTTCCTTTCCCCTCTTTTGGTGAGTTTTCTCTCCTCCTAAAGTTGGTTTTAAATGCATGTGGGGGTGCTTGGGGAGGGCTTGCATGGGTGTTATGTGTTGTGTATGTGTGCACACCACTTGTTTGTGAGTATGTGTGAGTGAACCATATATACATATTCTTCTCCTCTTAACAACGGGATTCCTCATGCATCGCCTAAACTTGTGTTTGTGTACTAAAGGGGCGTGGGATTGACGCATTGGTACACTCGAGATCACATAAGAGGTATGCGGAGGCTGCGGGTGCGCGCTCGGCGTGCTCGCATGCGTGCGGAGTGCGCGGGAAGCATGCATGAGGTGCTCGCATGCGTGCGGAGTGCGTGGGCAGCATGCACGAGGTGCTCGAGATCGTGCTTGACGTTGTTCGATGCGTGCGGAGTGCGTGGGCAGCGTGCACGGGGTGCTCGAGGGCGTGCTTGGCCTTGCCCGATGCGTGCGGAGTGTGCATGCAGCGTGCACGAGGTGCTCGAGGGTGTGCTTGATGTTGTTCGATGCGTGCGGAGTATGCGGGCAGCGTGCACGAGGTGCTCAAGGGCGTGCTTGGCCTTGCCTGATGCGTGCGGAGTGCGTGGGAAGCATGCACGAGGTGCTCGAGGACGTGCTTGACGTTGTTTGATGCATGCGGGGTGCATGGGCAGCGTGCACGGGGTACTCGAGGGCGTGCTTGCGGTGCTCAGACGCGTTCGGAGTGCTTCGTGGTGTCGAGCAGCTTGTTATAGCCAAATGCAACCATGGGATGATCCTTGGCGGATTGATTTCAGGCTTCGGATTCAACTCGTCGCTCTCTTGCGTTTCGCGAGCCGTGCGCTCGTTAGGTGAGTGGTTCGATTCCAACCCTTCCGGGAGCGCTCGAGGCACGTAGGCGTGCTTCGCGCTTCCATGGGGCTTTAATTGCACCCTAAATATGTTAGATATCATGCATACTAGGTTGTATAGCTCGTATATTGTGTAGAACCCCTATTCTACCTTATACTTGCCTATGTATTGTATAAAATATGGCATGACTTAGGTAATATTGTTTGAATTACTACCTTATTATTATTTATATCCAGCATGTTTAACTTGGGTTAATAACGGGGTGTATGCGTAATATTCCTGATTTAGTACTCGAGGGTTTGGTATAGTTGTTGCACCCATCTAGTTGGGGCAAAACTATGACCCGCTTCAAGAGAGGATGAGGCATTCCCTCTCTCTCGCCCTCCCTCTTTTCGCAAGCCGAGTGAGTAGATGCGGTTCCTACTTGACTTGGGTTTGCTTGGAATTATTGGCATGCACCTGTTGTTGCGCAGATCGCGCTTAACCCTTCCCTTCTAGGTTGGTGTTATCCAACGTATAATAGGTTGTAATTTGTGTGTGTTTATCTGTTTGATGCTATGTATGCATGTTTAAGTAGGCCATCGTTGGGTAGTTACTTGCATATATATATATATGCCGATATGGCCATGATTCTTGTCTAATGTGTTAGACAAGTGTATGACCTCTTGTGGGGTCATACCATGGTTTGACACTTATAATTAAATGTCTTCCCCGCATCTGAGTTATGCGCCCTGGAGGGAATTCATGAGAATTCGTTGCGCTTATCGGTTTTGATAACCGGTGACGACGGATCTGAAATGATCATATTCGCGAGTTTAGATCGGTTTCCTCCCTTCGTTGGATCCGTGTAGGGACTTCCTGGTTGAGACAGCCGACCTGACAGAGGGCTCCCATCCGTAGGTGCTGCCGATGTGTGAGGATGTGCTGATCATGGGAGTATACCAGATTGGGGCTTCCCGGGATAAGGGCTACCGGTGGACCAAGGGTGTAGAAGCAATCTAGATTCCTCCCAAGAGCCTATGTCACCCCGAGGAAGGGGAGAGGGTGAGGGTGTAGAGGATCGACGTCTGATGAACGATGTTGGGGATCCCAGGGGGATCATTTTCATGAGTGTAGTTTGGTTCTTTCCTTCGTTGGATCCGTGTAGGAACTTCTCGGTGTACCATCGCTGTCCTGGCACCGGGCTCCCATCTGTACGTACCATCGCTGTGGTCGACAGTGTACTGATCGTGGGAGTATGTCAGGCAGAGGCTACCAGGGGAAAGGGCTACCGGTGGACCAAGGGCTTAGAAACGATCTAGTCTCTTTCCAAGAGCCTAGGTTACCCTTCAGAGGTGAGGGTGTTGGTGTGAGTGTTGTGGGCTCGAGTTGATACTTGACCCACTAGCTTGAGTGATTGGCTTTCCATAGGGTTCGCGCTGCGAACAAGTAGTGGTTCCTCCCAATATCGTCGTATACCGGGATCCCGACGTGGAAGCTGGCCTGACAGAGGACTCCCACTTGTAGGTACTCCCGATGCATTCGGCAGATGTACTGAGCAGGGGAGTGTACCAGGTGAGGCTACTCGAGGGTGGATCACCGAACGATGTTGCGAGCATGAATTATCGTTCTCCCCTTCGCCGGATCCGTGTGGATGCTTCCTAGGTACGAGCCGCCCTGTGTGGACCCCCACCTGTAGGTACCATCGATGCGCTCGACAGTGTACTGACCGTGGCCGGCTCCAGGTAGAGGCTGCCTGGGAGAGCGCTACCGGATGACGAACGGTGTAGAACAGCAAGTTTTGTCCTTCAAGACCCTAGGCTCACCCCTGTGTTGGCTAGGGCGAGGACGAGGTATGGTTGCACCGCCGTGTGACCTTGTTAACTGTTGGGTTTCTACCCATGGTTTCCTTGATAGGTGATTGCCTTAGGATCGAATGTTGGTGTTGGTGTTTGGTTTCTGACCACTCACTGAGCTTGTAGCTCACCCCTCGCTTATGTTTTTCCCCAGTTGACGCTGAGTCGGATCCAAGAGAAGAGCTCCCCTGGCGCCATCCGAGTAGGAGACCCGCGTTCACGTTGGATGTCTTGCGAGTCGGAGGCTATCAGCATTCCCTTTTCATTGTATGTATTATACTTGTGCTTGTGCACGGTATGTAGACTGTTGATGTCAGTTATTAATATATTGGCTCTCACAGGACAGTTGATTGTGTACTCTAGTTTGTAATATGTCTTTGAATTACAGACTTAGTCATTTGAGCTTCCGCTTTTTGTATATATTTGATGTCAGTTACTTGTGTATTGCCTTTTCTATTGTGGAGTATTTATTTGACCTCGTTTATGGATTACTGATATCATTTATATATTTGCCACGTCTCGGGGACGGCCGCCCTGGGGCGTGACAGCTTAGACCCGGATAAAGAAAAGGCACATTTTTTCAACACCGACACCAATTTTCGACGCAAACACCTGTTTTTTTTTTATGAAATAATAAAACACATTTTTTTTGTTACCCAACTACCGCTTACGACCCGAACATCGTTTTTCGAAGGAAACTCCACTTTTTTTTTTCTTTATTCAAATCCGACTTTTTGACCGGAACACCAGCTTGGGTCGGACAGCCATTCATTTGACTCAAATTCGGAAAACATCATTTTTTCAACCTAAACACTAATTTTCAACTCAGAAACTCTATTTTCTGACCCAAAACAACGTTATACATTTCCAAACACCGACCCAAGCACCGGTTTTATCCCCCAAAACCGTATTGGGAGACCAGATTTCAGTCCATACACCGATTTGCCGAACCGAACACTAATTTTCAGTCCAAATAACATTTTTTCACCGAAACAATCAACACGCAGTCGTTTTCACCCAACTATTATTTTCTCACCCAAAACTGCATTTTGAGACCCAAAACCAGCAGTTTTTGAAGTACTTATCCGAAATCCATTTTTTGACCCCTAGTAACGTAAACTCCATTTGTTCGACCCAAACACCAATTTTTATACCCAAATAATCGAAAGACCGTTTTTTAAAAACCGGAACTCCATTTCTCGAACGAAACATCATTTTTCTTGAGAAGCACCAAATTTCGAACCAGACATCATTCTTTGGACCCGAACACCATGTTTTCCACCCAAACAACATTTCCGGCTGAAACACCGTTTTTCGACCCAGAAAGCATTTTTCGTTCGAAACACCGTTTTTCGACCCAAGCTTCACCCTTTCGGCAGATACACCAGTTTTTGGACCCAAACATCATTTTGGGAACACAAATCAACAGTTTTCGACCCAAACACCATTTTTTTTTACCCGAATAGGGCAAAAAGAACCATTTTTCGACCCAAACACTTATTTTCGACGCAAACACCGTTTTTTAAAAAGATATAACAAAAACACTATTTTTTGACGCAACTACCATTTTCGACCCAAACACCCGTTTTCAAACGAAACACCATATTTTTTTTGTTATCCGAATCCCACTTTTACACCCAAACGATATTTTTTTACCCACATTCTAAAAGCATCAGTTTTTCATCCTGAACGCCAGTTTTCAACGTAGACACCGTTTTTCTTTTACCAAAATACGGAAAACACTATTTTTCAAACCGAATACCGTTTTCGACCCAAATAACATTTCCTTTCCGCCGAAACACTTTTTTCCGACAGAAACAACACTTTTCGACCGAAACACTATTTTCTGGACCCAAACGTCATTTTACTTCTCCAAACACCACCTTTCGACACAAGCACCAGTTGCTTTCCCAAAACCATATTTTGACCCAAATTATAAACAAATAAAAAAAAACATCATTTTTCCGACCCGAACACCAATTTTCAAAGCGAATACAATTTCTACACCGAAATAATGAACGCGCTATTTTTTTTCCCCAACTACCAATTTTGACCCAACCATTGTTCCCTTGCCCAAAAACCCAATTTTTGGGACCGAAGCATTGTATTTCGAAAGAAACACCTTATCTAACCAAACAGCATTTTTTTTTGCCCGAAAAGTCATTTTCTAACCCCCCCCCAAACTGCATTTTGGGACCCAAACCAAACAGCATTTTTTTTCGACCCAAGCTTCACCCTTTCGGCAGATACACCAGTTTTTGGACCCAAACATCATTTTGGGAACACAAATCAACAATTTTCGACCCAAACACCATTTTTTTTTTACCCGAACAGGGCAAAAAGAACCATTTTTCGACCCAAACATCAATTTTCGACGCAAACACCGATTTTTAAAAAGAAATAACAAAAACACTATTTTTTGACGCAACTACCATTTTCGACCCAAACACCCGTTTTCAAACGAAACACCATATTTTTTTTGTTATCCGAGTCCCACTTTTACACCCAAACGCTATTTTTTGACCCACATTCTGAAAGCATCAGTTTTTCATCCTGAACGCCAGTTTTCAACGTAGACACCGTTTTTCTTTTACCAAAATACGGAAAACACTATTTTTCAAACCGAATACCGTTTTCGACCCAAATAACATTTCTTTTCCGCCGAAACACTTTTTTTCGACAGAAACAACATTTTTCTACCGAAACATTATTTTCTGGACCCAAACGTCATTTTACTTCTCCAAACACCACCTTTCGACACAAGCACCAGTTGCTTTCCCAAAACCATATTTTTACCCAAATTATAAACAAATAAAAAAGAAAACATCATTTTTCCGACCCGAACACCATTTTTCAAAGCGAGTACAATTTCTACACCGAAATAATGAACTCGCTGTTTTTTTCCCCCAACTACCAATTTTGACCCAACCACTGTACCCTTGACCAAAAACCCAATATTTGGGACCGAAGCATCGTATTTCGACCGAAACACCTTATCGACCCAAACAGTATTTTTTTTTGCCCGAAAAGCCATTTTCTAACCACCCCCCCAAACTGCATTTTAGGACCCAAACCAGCAATTTTCAACTGAAACTACATTTCCTGCCCGAAAGCCATATGTTGACCCCAAATAACGAAAACTCCATTTTCCCAACCCAAACACCCCAATTGTGTACCCCAAAAAATGGAAACAGGTTTCTTTTTAACCGAAACACCATCTTTCTAACCACACATCAATTTTCAATTGAAGCACCATCTATCGAAGTAGACATCATTTTTTCAGCCAAACATCATTTTTCCACCCAAACACCATTATCCGATCCAAACATCACCTTTTCGGCTGAAACTCTGTTTCTTGGACCCAAACAGCATTTTGGGAGACAAAACAACAGTTTTTGACCCATAACACCATTGCTTAGACCCGGATAAAGAAAAGTCTCATTTTTCAACACCGACACCAATTTTCGACGCAAACACCTGTTTTTTTTTATGAAATAATAAAACACATTTTTTTTATTACACAACTACCGCTTACGACCCAAACATCGTTTTTCGAAGGAAACACCCTTTTTTTTCTTTATCCAAATCCGACTTTTTGACCGGAACGCCAGCTTGTGTCGGAAAGCCATTCTTTTGACCCAAATTCGGAAAACATCATTTTTTCAACCTAAACACTAATTTTCAACTCAGAAACTCTATTTTCTGACCCAAAAATAAACTTGTTTTGGAAAACAACCGCTTACGGCGGGCGGCTCCATCACAATTTTTTTTTTACCAAAATAAAGAAAAAAAAGCACCCTTTTTTCGATCGGAACAACATTTCCGACGTTTTCACAATTTTTGTTTTACAGAAATATCGAAAACACTGATTTTTTTAACCCAAATACCATTTTCGAACCAAAACGTTTTTTTTCACCGAAACACTCTTTCGACAGAAACATTATTTTTCGACCGGAACACCATTTTCATGACCCAAACAACGTTATACATTTCCAAACACCGACCCAAGCACCGGTTTTATCCCCCAAAACCGTATTGCGAGACCAATTTTCAGTCCGTACACCGATTTGATGAACCGAACACCAATTTTCAGTCCAAATAACATTTTTTCACCGAAACAATCAACACGCCGTCGTTTTCACCCAACTATCATTTTCGACCCAACACACCGTTTTATCGACGAAAAACACATTTTTTGGGACCGGAAAAACATTTTTCGACCGTAACGCCTCGATAAACCCAAACAGCATATTTTAGGCCGAAACACCATTTTCTCACCCGAAACTGCATTTTGAGACCCAAAACCAGCAGTTTTTGAAGTACTTATCCGAAAACCATTTTTTGACCCCAAGTAACGTAAACTCCATTTGTTCGACCCAAACACCAATTTTTATTCCCAAATAATGGAAAGACCGTTTTTTAAAAACCGGTACTCCATTTCTCGAACGAAACATCATTTTTCTTGAGAAGCACCAAATTTCGAACCAGACATCATTCTTTGGACCCGAACACCATGTTTTCCACCCAAACAACATTTCCGGCCGAAACACCGTTTTTCGACCCAGAAAGCATTTTTCGTTCGAAACACCGTTTTTCGACCCAAGCTTCACCCTTTCGGCAGATACACCAGTTTTTGGACCCAAACATCATTTTGGGAACACAAATCAACAGTTTTCGACCCAAACATCATTTTTTTTTACCCGAACAGGGCAAAAAGAACCATTTTTCGACCCAAACACTTATTTTCGACGCAAACACCGTTTTTTAAAAAGATATAACAAAAACACTATTTTTTGACGCAACTACCATTTTCGACCCAAACACCCGTTTTCAAACGAAACACCATATTTTTTTTGTTATCCGAATCCCACTTTTACACCCAAACGCTATTTTTTGACCCACATTCTAAAAGCATCAGTTTTTCATCCTGAACGCCAGTTTTCAACATAGACACCTTTTTTCTTTTACCAAAATACGGAAAACACTATTTTTCAAACCGAATACCGTTTTCGACCCAAATAACATTTCCTTTCCGCCGAAACACTTTTTTCCGACAGAAACAACACTTTTCGACCGAAACACTATTTTCTGGACCCAAACGTCATTTTACTTCTCCAAACACCACCTTTCGACACAAGCACCAGTTGCTTTCCCAAAACCATATTTTGACCCAAATTATAAACAAATAAAAAAAAACATCATTTTTCCGACCCGAACACCAATTTTCAAAGCGAATACAATTTCTACACCGAAATAATGAACGCGCTATTTTTTTTCCCCAACTACCAATTTTGACCCAACCATTGTTCCCTTGCCCAAAAACCCAATTTTTGGGACCGAAGCATTGTATTTCGAAAGAAACACCTTATCGAACCAAACAGCATTTTTTTTTGCCCGAAAAGCCATTTTCTAACCCCCCAAAAACAGCATTTTGGGACCCAAACCAAACAGCATTTTTTTTCGACCCAAGCTTCACCCTTTCGGCAGATACACCAGTTTTTGGACCCAAACATCATTTTGGGAACACAAATCAACAGTTTTCGACCCAAACACCATTTTTTTTTACCCGAACAGGGCAAAAAGAACCATTTTTCGACCCAAACATCAATTTTCGACGCAAACACCGTTTTTTAAAAAGAAATAACAAAAACTCTATTTTTTGACGCAACTACCATTTTCGACCCAAACACCCGTTTTCAAACGAAACACCATATTTTTTTTGTTATCCGAATCCCACTTTTACACCCAAACGCTATTTTTTGACCAACATTCTGAAAGCATCAGTTTTTCATCCTGAACGCCAGTTTTCAACGTAGACACCGTTTTTCTTTTACCAAAATACGGAAAACACTATTTTTCAAACCGAATACCGTTTTCGACCCAAATAACATTTCTTTTCCGCCGAAACACTTTTTTCCGACAGAAACAACATTTTTCGACCGAAACATTATTTTCTGGACCCAAACGTCATTTTACTTCTCCAAACACCACCTTTCGACACAAGCACCAGTTGCTTTCCCAAAACCATATTTTTACCCAAATTATAAACAAATAAAAAAGAAAACATCATTTTTCCGACCCGAACACCAATTTTCAAAGCTAGTACAATTTCTAAACCGAAATAATGAACTCGCTGTTTTTTTCCCCCAACTACCAATTTTGACCCAACCACTGTACCCTTGGCCAAAAACCCAATATTTGGGACCGAAGCATCGTATTTCGACCGAAACACCTTATCGACCCAAACAGCATTTTTTTTGCCCGAAAAGCCATTTTCTAACCACCCCCCCCCAAACTGCATTTTGGGACCCAAACCAGCAATTTTCAACTGAAACTACATTTCCTGCCCGAAAGCCATATGTTGACCCCAAATAACGAAAACTCCATTTTCCCAACCCAAACACCCCAATTGTGTACCCCAAAAAATGGAAACAGGTTTCTTTTTAACCGAAACACCATCTTTCTAACCAAACATCAATTTTCAACTGAAGCACCATATATCGAAGCAGACATCATTTTTTCAGCCATACATCATTTTTCCACCCAAACACCATTATCCGATCCAAACATCACCTTTTCGGCTGAAACTCTGTTTTTTGGACCCAAACAACATTTTGGGAGACAAAACAACAGTTTTTGACCCATAACACCATTGCTTAGACCCGGATAAAGAAAAGGCTCATTTTTCAACACCGACACCAATTTTCGACGCAAACACCTATTTTTTTTTGTGAAATAATAAAACACATTTTTTTTATTACACAACTACCGCTTACGACCCAAACATCGTTTTTCGAAGGAAACACCCTTTTTTTTCTTTATCCAAATCCGACTTTTTGACCGGAACGCCAGCTTGTGTCGGAAAGCCATTCTTTTGACCCAAATTCGGAAAACATCATTTTTTCAACCTAAACACTAATTTTCAACGCAGAAACTCTATTCTCTAACCCAAAAATAAACTTGTTTTAGAAAACAACCGCTTACGGCGGGCGGTTCCATCACAATTTTTTTTTTTACCAAAATAAAGAAAAAAAAGCACCCTTTTTTCGATCGGAACAACATTTCCGACGTTTTCACAATTTTTGTTTTACAGAAATATCGAAAACACTGATTTTTTTAACCCAAATACCATTTTCGAACCAAAACGTTTTTTTTCACCGAAACACACTTTCGACAGAAACATTATTTTTTGACTGGAACACCATTTTCATGACCCAAACAACGTTATACATTTCTAAACACCGACCCAAGCACCGGTTTTATCCCCCAAAACCGTATTGCGAGACCAATTTTCAGTCCATACACCGATTTGCCGAACCGAGCACCAATTTTCAGTCCAAATAACATTTTTTCACCAAAACAATCAACACGCCGTCGTTTTCACCCAACTATCATTTTCGACCCAACACACCGTTTTATCGATGAAAAACCCATTTTTTCGGACCGGAAAAACATTTTTCGACCGTAACACCATGATAAACCCAAACAGCATATTTTAGGCCGAAACATTATTTTCTCAACCCGAAACTGCATTTTGAGACCCAAAACCAGCAGTTTTTGAAGTACTTATCCGAAAACCATTTTTTGAACCCAAGTAACGTAAACTCCATTTGTTCGACCCAAACACCAATTTTTATACCCAAATAATGGAAACACCGTTTTTTAAAAACCGGAACTCCATTTCTCGAACCAAACATCATTTTTCTTGAGAAGCACCAAATTTCGAACCAGACATCATTTTTTGGACCCGAACACCATGTTTTCCACCCAAATAACATTTTCCGGCCGAAACACCGTTTTTCTACCCAAGCTTCACCCTTTCGGCAGATATACCAGGTTTTGGACCCAAACATCATTTTGGGTACACAAATCAACAGTTTTCGACCCAAACACCATTTTTTTTACCCGAACAGGGCAAAAAGAAGCATTTTTCGACCGAAACACCAATTTTCGACGCAAACACCGTTTTTTAAAAAGAAATAACAAAAACACTATTTTTTGACGCAACTACCATTTTCGACCCAAACACCTTTTTTCAAACGAAACACCATATTTTTTTTGTTATCCGAATCCCACTGTTACACCCAAATGCTATTTTTTTACCCACATTCTGAAAGCATCAGTTTTTCATCCTGAACGCCAATTTTCAACGAAGACACCGTTTTTTTTTACCAAAATACGGAAAACACTATTTTTCAAACCGAATACCGTTTTCGACCCAAATAACATTTCTTTTCCGCCGACACACTTTTTTCCGACAGAAACAACATTTTTCGACCGAAACACTATTTTCTGGACCCAAACGTCATTTTACTTCTCCAAACACCACCTTTCGACACAAGCACCAGTTGCTTTCCCAAAACCATATTTTGACCCAAATTATAAACAAATAAAAAAGAAAACGTCATTTTTCAGACCCGAACACCAAGTTAAAAAGCGAATACAATTTCTACACCGAAATAATGAACTCGCAGTTTTTTCCTCCAACTACCAATTTTGACCCAACCACTGTTCCCTTGGCCAAAAACCCAATTTTTGGGACCGAAGCATCGTATTTCGACCGAAACACCTTATCGACCCAAACATCATTTTTTTTTGCCCGAAAAGCCATTTTCTAACCCCCCCCCCCCCCCCCCCAATCTGCAATTTGGGACCCAAACCAGCAATTTTCAACTGAAACTACATTTTCTGCCCGGAAGCCATATGTTGACCCAAATAACGAAAACTCCATTTTCTCAATCCAAACACCCCAATTGTGTACCCCAGAAAATGGAAACAGGTTTCTTTTTAACCGAAACACCATCTTTCTAACCAAACATCAATTTTCAAAAGAAGCACCATCTTTCGAACCAGACATCATTTTTTCAGCCAAACATCATTTTTCCACCCAAACACCATTATTCGATCCAAACATCACCTTTTCGGCCGAAACTCTGTTTTATGGACCCAAACAGCATTTTGGGAGACAAAACAACAGTTTTTGACCCATAACACCATTGCTTAGACCCGGATTTTTCGACCGGAAAACCATTTTCATGACCCAAACAACGTTATACATTTCCAAACATCGACCCAAGCACCGGTTTTATCCCCCAAAACCGTATTGTGAGACCAATTTTCAGTCCATACACCGATTTGCCGAACCGAACACCAATTTTCAGTCCATATAACATTTTTTCACCGAAACAATCAACACGCCGTCGTTTTCACCCTACTATCATTTTCGACCCAACACACCGTTTTATCGACGAAAAACCCATTTTTTCGGACCGGAAAAACATTGTTCGACCGTAACGCCTTGATAAACCCAAATAGCATATTTTAGGCCGAAACACCATTTTCTCACACGAAACTGCATTTTGAGACCCAAAACCAGCAGTTTTTGAAGTACTTATCCGAAAACCATTTTTTGACCCCAAGTAACGTAAACTCCATTTGTTCAACCCAAACACCAATTTTTATACCCAAATAATGGAAACACCGTTTTTTAAAAACCGGAACTCCATTTCTCAAACCAAACATCATTTTTCTTGAGAAGCACCAAATTTCGAACCAGACATCATTTTTAGGACCCGAACACCATGTTTTCCACCCAAACAACATTTTCTGGCCGAAACACCGTTTTTTGACCCGGAAAGCCTTTTTCGTTCGAAACACCGTTTTTCGACCCAAGCTTCACTCTTTCGACAGATACACCAGTTTTTGGACCCAAACATCATTTTGGGAACACAAATCAACAGTTTTCGACCCAAACACCATTTTTTTTACCCGAACAGGGCAAAAAGAACCATTTTTTGACCCAAACACCAATTTTCGACGCAAACATCGTTTTTTAAAATGAAATAACAAAAACACTATTTTTTGACGCAACTACCATTTTCGACTGAAACACCCGTTTTCAAACGAAACACCACATTTTTTTGTTATCCGAATCCCACTTTTACACCCAAACGCTATTTTTTGACCCACATTCTGAAAGCATCAGTTTTTCATCCTGAACGCCAGTTTTCAACGTAGACACCGTTTTTCTTTTACCAAAATACGGAAAACACTATTTTTCAAACCGAATACCGTTTTCGACCCAAATAACATTTCTTTTCCGCCGAAACACTTTTTTCCGACAGAAACAACATTTTTCGACCGAAACACTGTTTTCTGGACCCAAACATCATTTTATTTCTCCAAACACCACCTTTCGACACAAGCACCAGTTGCTTTCCCAAAACCATATTTTGACCCAAATTATAAACAAATAAAAAAACATCATTTTTCCGACCCGAACACCAATTTTCAAAGCGAATACAATTTCTACACCGAAATAATGAACGCGCTGTTTTTTTTCCCCAACTACCAATTTTGATCCAACCACTGTTCCCTTGGCCAAAAACCCAATTTTTGGGACCGAAGCATCGTATTTCGACCGAAACACCTTATCGACCCAAACAACATTTTTTTTGCCCGAAAAACCATTTTCTAACCCCCCCCCCCCCCCAAACTGCATTTTGGGACCCAAACCAGCAATTTTCAACTGAAACTACATTTCCTGCCCGAAAGCCATATGTTGACCCCAAATAACGAAAACTTCATTTGCTCAACCGAAACAGCCCAATTGTGTACCCCAAAAAATGGAAACATGTTTCTTTTTAACGGAAACACCATCTTTGTAGCCAAACATCAATTTTCAAGCGAAGCACCATCTTTCGAAGCAGACATCATTTTTTCAGCCAAACATCATTTTTCCACCCAAACACCATTATTTGATCCAAACATCTGTTAGACCTGTGTCATTTAGAGTCCTAATTTCGATCGGAGTCGCTAAAATTTTGATTTTTAGCTACCTTCTGGGGTTTAAGGACTCTGATTGAAGATATAACTGCATATTATGGGTCCTGGTACTGTTTAGTACTGCCCATAAAATTTTCGTTTAATTCCGATAACGTTTTTGGAATTATGCAGTTTCGGATTGTCATTTGGATTTGATTTTGTTAAAATCCAAGATGATGAGGTAAAAATCCGATATTATTACGAGATGTTCAGTTTTGATCTAGCTTCCATATGGAAGTGGAATTGGATCAACTGGATTCGTATATTAAAAGTTATGGGTATTTTTCCATGTATACCCCGTAGTTGAGAAATCCAGGCTGCAGCCCTGTAAGATGTTTAGCCTAGATTTCGGAATAGCTCGAGGGGTTATTTGATCTAGGTGTAAACATGAAAGTTGTAGATAATCGTCTTATCTTTCGAATGCCACTGGAATCATGCAATTTGGAGCTGTATTTGGGAAGTTATGGCCATTTAAGTGAAGGCTGCGCAGAGGTTATAAGTCCGAGGACAGCTCGGTCTTTCACCCGACCTTTGCCTATTTAACCCCCTCTAAATGTTACGACTCCAGCTCCCTCTCTCCCTCTGTTTGGCCTCTCTTTTTCCCCTCTTTGTGTGTGTAAAGGAGGAGAAGTGAAGGTGATGATGAGGCATTTAAAGGAGGAAGTGTAGGTGAGTGATTATTCATGTGTATTGTTGTTGCTTCTTCCCTTCTCCATCTCTCTCAAGCTCTCTCTTTGATCCCTCTTTGTGTTGGGTCAGTTATGAATGGGGGTGTAGATGAGGTGCTTGTGCTTATGCAACAACAAGAAGAAGTGGAAGAGAGAAAGGTGTGTGAGTTGGTGATTATTATTGGTTGTTGTTGTTATTGTTTCTCTCCCTCTCTAAATCAGTCCCCCCCCCCCCCCCATGTGTTTGTTGTTATGCACATATGAAAATGTGTGCTTGGAAGTGGAGGACCAGCCAAGAAGAGGGTCTCCCAAGGCTGAGGTGGTGAAGCGGAGGTGGTGGTCGAGGTGGAAAAGGCGTGCTTGCGAGCCCCACATCACCCCCTCCCCTCTCCCTCTCTTTTGGTGAGTTTTTCCCCCTTCTTTTTCTGATTTTTAAGCATATATGGGTGTGTTTGGGGTATGCATGCCTTGTGGTTGAGTTTGGGTGCATGTGGGGGGCATGGGAGTTGGTTTGGAGGCTTGGGCGCAGGCGCGGATGCGGGCGCGCGCTAGGTTGCGCAGGAGCGCGCGTGCGCACGCGCAGGGGTACGCGTGCGTGCGCGCGGGTCGGGCCCGCGATTGCGCGCGGGCGCGCGCTGTCTGCGCGCGGCTCGCGCGGGTGGTGCTCGCGGGCGCGCGCGCGCGCGGCAGTGCGCCAACGTGCGCGAGGGGCGCCGGGCCCATGCCCGGGGGGCTCCCAGGGGTGCGTACGGTGCTGCCCGAGGCCGGTTTGGCCGAGCTGAGGGTCGGCACCCTAGAGTGGGTGTCCGGGGGCTCGGGCACGCGTGCATGCGTGCGTGCTTGCGTGCGTTCGAGCCCATTTTCGTGGATGTCTACCCTTAGGCATTCCTAATTGTTTCTATGTGCTTGTATGTGATTTTACTCACCCTTTTGATACCCCTTGACTTGCAGACCTTGTCGGTTGGGATGCGCGACGACCCGGGTATCGGTGAGTGGTTCGATTCCAACCCTTCCAGGAGCGCTCGAGGCACATAGGCGTGCTTCGCGCTTCCATGGGGCTTTAATTGCACCCTAAATATGTTAGATATCATGCATGCTAGGTTTAACAGCTCGTATATTGTGTAGAACCCCTATTCTACCTTATACTTGCCTATGTATTGTATAGAATATGGCATGACTTAGGTATTTTGTTTGAATTACTACCCTTATTATTATTCGGACACATAAAGCATGTTTAAACTTGGGTTAATAACAGGGTGTATGCGTAATATTCCTAATTTAGGACTCGAGAGTGTGGTATAGTTGTTGCACCCATCTGTTGGGGCAGAACTATGACCAGCTCGAGAGAGGATGAGGCATTCCCTCTCTCTCGCCCTCCCTCTTTTCGCGAGCCGAGTGAGTAGATGCGGTTCCTACTTGACTCAGACTTGCTTGGAATTATTGGCATGCACCTATTGTTGCGCGGATCGCGCTTAACCCTTCCCTTCTAGGTTGGTTTTATCCAACGTATGTTAGGTTGTAGTTTGTATATTTGCCAGTTGACTATATGTATGCATGTTAAGTAAACCACCTTTGGGTATTGTTTTGCATATTATGTATATGCCTATTAGGCCATGAGCCTTGTCTAATGAGATTAGACAAGTGTATGACCTCCTATGGGGTCATACCATGGATTTGACACTTAGAATAAAATGTCTTCCCCGCATCTGAGTTATGCGCCCTGGAGGGAATTCATGAGAATTCGTTGCGCTTAATCGGTGTTTGATGACCGATGTCGACGGATCCAAGAGGATCGTATTCGCGAGCGTAGATTGTTTCTCCCCTTCGTTGGATCCGTGTAGGAACTTCCCGGCGTTGGAAACGCTGTCCTGGCACCGGGCTCCCATCTGTAGGTACCATCGCTTCGGTCGACAGTGTACTGATCGTGGGAGTATGTCAGGTAGAGGCTACCCGAGGAAAGGGCTACCGGTGGACCAAGGGCTTAGAAACGATCTAGTCTCTTCCCAAGAGCCTAGGGCACCCCTTTGGGGGTGAAGGTGAGGGATTGGTACAGTTACTCCAAACAGCCTAGGTCACCCGTCGGGGTAAGGGTGTTGGTAAGGGTGTAGTGGGTCGGCGTTGGTTCGATCTGCCAGTTTGTGCAGTCTCCCAAGATCCTATGTCACCCATCGGGGTGAGGGTAAGGGTATTGGCGTGAGTGGGGTGGGCTCGAGTTGATACTCGACCCACCAGCTTGTGTAGTAGGTTTTCCCATGGGGTTCGCGCTGCGAACAAGTAGTGGTTCCTCCCAATATCGTTGTATGTCGTGGCCCAGATGTTGAAGCTGCCCTGACAGAGGACTCCCACTTGTAGGTACTCCCGATGCATTCGGCGGATGTACTGATCATGGGAGTGTACCAAGTGAGGCTACACGAGAGTGGACCACCGGACGATATTGCGAGCATGAATTATCGTTCTCCCCTTCGCCGGATCCATGTGGATGCTTCCTAGGTACGAGCCGCCCTGGGTGGACCCCCACCTATAGGTACCATCGACGCTGTCGACAGTGTACTGACCGTGGCCGACTCCAGGTAGAGGCTGCCCGGGAGAGCGCTACCAGATGACGAACGGTGTAGAACAGCAAGTTTTGTCCTTCAAGTCCCTAGGCTCACCCCTGTGGGGGCTAGGGCGAGGACGAGGTATGGTTGCACCACCGTGTGACCTTGTTAACCGTTGGGTTCCTACCCATGGTTTCCTTGATAGGTGATTGCCTTAGGATCGAATGTTGGTGTTGGTGTTTGGTTTCTGACCACTCACTGAGCTTGTAGCTCACCCCTCGCTTATGTTTTTCCCCAGTTGACGCTGAGTCAGATCCAAGAGAAGAGCTCCCCTGGCGCCATCCGAGTAGGAGACCCGCGTTCGCGTTAGATGTCTTCCGAGTCGGAGGCTATCAGCATTCCCTTTTCATTGTATGTATTATACTTGTGCTTGTGCACGGTACGTAGACTGTTGATGTCAGTTATTATATATACTGGCTCTCACAGGACAATTGACTATGTACTCTAGTCTGTAATATGTCTTTGAATTACAGACTTAGTCATTTGAGCTTCCGCTTTTTGTATATATTTGATGTCAGTTACTTGTGTATTACCTTTTCTATTGTGGAATATTTATTTCACCTCGTGTATGGATTACTGATATCATTTATATATTTGCCACGTCTCGGGGACGGCCGCCCTGGGGCGTGACAACATCACCTTTTCGGCCGAAACTCTTTTTTTGGACCCAAACAGCATTTTGGGAGACAAAACAACAGTTTTTCACCCATAACACCATTGCTTAGACCCGGATCAAGAAAAGGCACATTTTTTCAACACCGACACCAATTTTCGACGCAAACACCTGTTTTTCTTTTATGAAATAATAAAACACATTTTTTTTATTACCCAACTACCGCTTATGACCCAAACATCGTTTTTCGAACGAAACACCCCTCTTTTTTTCTTTATCAAAATCCGACTTTTTGACCAGAATGCCAGCTTGGGTCGGAAAGCCATTCTTTTGAACCAAATTCGGAAAACATCATTTTTTCAACCTAAACACTAATTTTCAACGCAGAAACCCTATTTTGTGACCCAAAAATAACCTTGTTTTGGAAAACAACCGCTTACGGCGGCCCCATCACAATTTTTCTTTTTCTTTACCAAAATAAAGAAAAAGAAACATCCTTTTTTTCGATCGGAACAACATTTTCCGACGTAGTCACAATTTTTGGTTTACAGAAATATCGAAAACACTGATTTTTTTAACCCAAATACCATTTTCGAACCAAACATCAATTTTCATGCGAAGCACCATCTTTCGAAGCAGACATCATTTTTTCAGCCAAACATCATTTTTCCACCCAAACACCATTATTCGATCCAAACATCACCTTTTCGGCCGAAACTCTGTTTTTTGGACCCAAACAGTATTTTGGGAGACAAAACAACAGTTTTTGACCCATAACACCATTGCTTAGACCCGGATAAAGAAAAGGCACATTTTTTCAACATCGACACCAATTTTCGACACAAACACCTTTTTTTTTTATGAAATAATAAAACACATTTTTTTTATTACCCAACTATCGCTTACGACCCAAACATCGTTTTTCGAACGAAACACCCCTTTTTTTTTCTTTATCCAAATCCGACTTTTTGACCGGAATGCCAGCTTGGGTCGGAAAGCCATTCTTTTGACCCAAATTCGGAAAACATCATTTTTTCAACCTAAATACTAATTTTCAACGCCAAAACCCTATTTTCTGACCCAAAAATAACCTTGTTTTGGAAAACAACCGCTTACGGCGGCCCCATCAGAATTTTTCTTTTTCTTTACCAAAATAAAGAAAAAGAAGCACCCTTTTTTTTGATCGGAACAACATTTTCCGACCGTAACGCCTTGATAAACCCAAACAGCATATTTTAGGCCGAAATACCATTTTCTCACACGAAACTGCATTTTGAGACCCAAAACCAGCAGTTTTTGAAGTACTTATCCGAAAACCATTTTTTGACCCCAAGTAACGTAAACTCCATTTGTTCGACCCAAACACCAATTTTTATACCCAAATAATGGAAACACCGTTTTTTAAAAACCGGAACTCCATTTCTCGAACCAAACATCATTTTTCTTGAGAAGCACCAAATTTCGAACCAGACATCATTTTTTGGACCCGAACACCATGTTTTTCACCCAAACAACATTTTCCGGCCGAAACACCGTTTTACGACCCAGAAAGCATTTTTCGTTCGAAACACCGTTTTTCGACCCAAGCTTCACCCTTTCGGCAGATACACCAGTTTTTGGACCCAAACATCATTTTGGGAACACAAATCAACAGTTTTCGACCCAAACACCATTTTTTTTTACCCGAACAGGGCAAAAAGAACCATTTTTCGACCCAAACACCAATTTTCGACGCAAACACCGTTTTTTAAAATGAAATAACAAAAACACTATTTTTTTACGCAACTACCATTTTCGACCCAAACATCCGTTTTCAAATGAAACACCATATTATTTTTCTTATCGGAATCCCACTTTTACACCGAAACCTAATTTTTTGACCCACATTCTGAAAGCATCAGTTTTTCATCCTGAACGCCAGTTTTCAATGTAGACCCCGTTTTTCTTTTACCAAAATACGGGAAACACTTTTTTTCAAACCGAATACCGTATTCGACCCAAATAACATTTCTTTTCCGCCGAAACACTTTTTTCCGACAGAAACAACATTGTTCGACCGAAACACTATTTTCTGGACCCAAACGTCATTTTACTTCTCCAAACACCACCTTTCGACACAAGCACCAGTTGCTTTCCCAAAACCATATTTTGACCCAATTTATAAACAAATAAAAAAAAACATCATTTTTCCGACCCGAACACCAATTTTCAAAGCGAATACAATTTCTACACCGAAATAATGAACGCGCTGTTTTTTTTTCCCAACTACCAATTTTGACCCAACCACTGTTCCCTTGGCCAAAAACCCAATTTTTGGGACCGAAGCATCGTATTTCGACCGAAAAACCTTATCGACCCAAACAGCAATTGTTTTTTCCCGAAAAGCCATTTTCTAACCCCCCCCCCCCCCCCCCCCCCCCCCAAAACTGCATTTTGGGACCCAAACCAGCAATTTTCAACTGAAACTACATTTCCTGCCCGAAAGCCATATGTTGACCCCAAATAACGAAAACTCCATTTGCCCCACCGAAACAGCCCAATTGTGTACCCAAAAAATGGAAACATGTTTCTTTTTAACCGAAACACCATCTTTCTAACCAAACATCAATTTTCAAGCGAAGCACCATCTTTCGAAGCAGACATCATTTTTTCAGCCAAACATCATTTTTCCACCCAAACACCATTATTCAATCCAAACATCAGCTTTTCGGCCGAAACTCTATTATTTGGACCCAAACAGCATTTTGGGAGACAAAACAACAGTTTTTGACCCATAACACCATTGCTTAGACCCGGATAAAGAAAAGGCACATTTTTTCAACACCGACACCAATTTTCGACGCATACACCTGTTTTTTTTTTTTTATGAAATAATAAAACACATTTTTTTTTATTACCCAACTACCGCTTACGACCCAAACATCGTTTTTCGAACGAAACACCCCTTTTTTTTTCTTTATCCAAATCCGACTTTTTGACCGGAACGCCAGCTTGGGTTGGAAAGCCATTCTTTTGACCAAAATTCGGAAAACATCATTTTTTCAACCTAAACACTAATTTTCAACGCAGAAACCCTATTTTCTGACCCAAAAATAAACTTGTTTTGAAAAACAACCGCTTACGGCGGCCCCATCACAATTTTTCTTTTTCTTTACCAAAATTAAGAAAAAGTAGCACCCTTTTTTTCGATCGGAACAACATTTTCCGTCGTAGTCACAATTTTTGTTTTACAGAAATATCGAAAACACTGATTTTTTTTAACCCAAAAACAATTTTCGAACCAAAACGTTTTTTTTTCACCGAAACACTCTTTCGACAGAAACATCATTTTTCGACCGGAACACCATTTTCATGACCCAAACAACGTTATACATTTCCAAACACCGACCCAAACACCGGTTTTATCCCCCAAAACCGTATTGTGAGACCAATTTTCAGTCCGTACACCGATTTGCCGAACCGAACACCAATTTTCAGTCCAAATAACATTTTTTCACCGAAACAATCAACACGCCGTCGTTTTCACCCAACTATCATTTTCGACCCAACACACCGTTTTATCGACGAAAAACCAATTTTTTCGGACCGGAAAAACATTTTTCGACCGTAACGCCTTGATAAACCCAAACAGCATATTTTAGGCCGAAACACCATTTTCTCACCCGAAAGTGCATTTTGAGACCCAAAACCAGCAGTTTTTGAAGTACTTATCCGAAAACCATTTTTTGACCCCAAGTAATGTAAACTCCATTTGTTCGACCCAAACACCAATTTTTATACCCAAATAATGGAAACACCATTTTTTAAAAACCGGAACTCCATTTCTCGAACCAAACATCATTTTTCTTGAGAAGCACCAAATTTCAAACCAGACATCATTTTTTGGACCCGAACACCATGTTTTCGACCCAAACAACTTTTTCCGGCCGAAACACCGTTTTACGACCCAGAAAGCATTTTTCATTCGAAACACAGTTTTTCGACCCAAGCTTCACCCTTTCGGCAGATACACCAGTTTTTGGACCCAAACATCATTTTGGGAACACAAATCAACAGTTGTCAACCCAAACATCATTTTTTTTTACCCGAACAGGGCAAAAAGAACCATTTTTCGACCCAAACACCAATTTTCGACGCAAACACCGTTTTTTAAAATGAAATAACAAACACACTATTTTTTGACGCAACTACCATTTTCGACCCAAACACCCGTTTTCAAACGAAACACCATATTATTTTTCTAATAAGAATCCCACTTTTACACCCAAACGCTATTTTTTGACCCACATTCTGAAAGCATCAGTTTTTCATCCTGAACGCCAGTTTTCAACGTAGACCCCGTTTTCCTTTTACCAAAATACGGAAAACACTATTTTTCAAACCGAATACCGTTTTCGATCCAAATAACATTTCTTTTCCGCCGAAACACTTTTTTCCGATAGAAACAACATTGTTCGACCGAAACACTATTTTCTGGACCCAAACGTCATTTTACTTCTCCAAACACCACCTTTCGACACAAGCAGCAGTTGCATTCCCAAAACCATATTTTGACCCAATTTATAAACAAATAAAAAAAAAACATCATTTTTCCGACCCGAACAACAATTTTCAAAGCGAATACAATTTCTACACCGAAATAATGAATGCGCTGTTTTTTTTTCCCAACTACCAATTTTGACCCAACCACTGTTCCCTTGGCCAAAAACCCAATTTTTGGGACCGAAGCATCGTATTTCGACCGAAACACCTTATCGACCCAAACAGCATTGTTTTTGCCCGAAAAGCCATTTTCTAACCCCCACCCCCCTCCCAATGTTAGACCTGTGTCATTTAGAGTCCTAATTTCGATCGGAGTCGCTAAAATTTTGGTTTTTAGCTACCTTCTGGGGTTTAAGGACTCTGATTGAAGATATAACTGCGTATTATGGGTCCTGGTACTGTTTAATACTGCCCATAAAATTTTCGTTTAATTCCGATAACATTTTTGGAATTATGCAGTTTTGGATTGGTATTCGGATTTGATTTTAATAAAATCCAAGATGAAGAGATAAAAATCTGATATTATTACGAGATGTTCAGTTTTGAGATAGCTTCCATATAGAAGCGGAATTGGATCAACTGGATTCGTATATCAAAAGATATGGGTATTTTTCCATGTATACCCCGAAGTTGAGAAATCCAGGCAGCAGCCCAGTAAGATGTTTAACCAAGATTTCGAAATAGCTGGAGGGGTTATTTGATCTAGGTGTAAACATAAAAGTTGTATATAATCGTCTTATCATTCAAATGCCACTCGAATCATGTAATTCGGAGCTATATTGAGGAAGTTATGGCTATTTAAGTGAAGGCTGCGCAGAGTTTTTAGTCCGGGGACGACTTGGTCTTTCACTCTGACTTTGCCTATTTAAAGCCCCCAAAATGTTACGACTTCAGCCTCACTTAGCCACTGTTTGGGCTCTCTTTTGTGCTGCTCCAGCACCCTTTGAAGTGTGTTTTGGGTGGAGGAGAAGGAGGTGTTGGTGATGGAGAAGAAGGAGTGGAAAAGGTGAGTGGTTATTGTTGTTGTTGTTGTTGTGTTGATGTTCCTCCTCCTTCTCCCTTCTAGCTGATCATGGTCTCCCCTCTTTATGGCTCAGCCCACCATGTGTTTGTGGAAATGCCTATGTGAGGGAGAAGAAGGAGTGCTTGGTTGTTGGTGGAGCAAGAAGTAGAAGTAATCAAGGTTAGTATGTGTGCATGTGAGAGGAGTTGTTGTTCCTTCCCTTCTCCATCCCCTACCCTCTCATGATCTCCCATTCCCCCCCCCCCCCGGTTTTCAGCATGTGGAAGAGCTCCCACGTTGAGGCGGTGGTGGCGGTCGAGGTGGTTGCGGGCGTGCTTGCGAGCCCCCACACCTCCCCCTTCCTTTCCCCTCTTTTGGTGAGTTTTCTCTCCTCCTAAAGTTGGTTTTAAATGCATGTGGGGTTGCTTGGGGAGGGCTTGCATGGGTGTTATGTGTTATGTATGTGTGCACACCACTTGTTTGTGAGTATGTGTGAGTGAACCATATATACATATTCTTCTCCTCTTACCAATGGGAGTCCTCATGCATCACCTAAACTTGTGTTTGTGTACTAAAGGGGCGTGGGATTGACGCATTGGTACACTCGAGATCACATAAGAGGTGTGCGGGGGCTGCGGGTGCACGCTCGGCGTGCTCGCATGCGTGCGGAGTGCGCGGGAAGCGTGCATGAGGTGCTCGCATGCGTGCGGAGTGCGCGGGAAGCGTGCATGAGGTGCTCGAGGACGTGCTTGACGTTGTTCGATGCATGCGGAGTGCGTGGGCAGCGTGCACGGGATGCTCGAGGGTGTGCGTGACGTTGTTCGATGCGTGCGGAGTGTGCGGGCAGCGTGCACGATGTGCTCAAGGGCGTGCTTGGCCTTGCCCGATGCGTGCGGAGTGCGTGGGAAGCATGCACGAGGTGCTCGAGGACGTGCTTGACGTTGTTTGATGCGTGCGGGGTGCATGGGCAGCGTGCACGGGGTACTCGAGGGCGTGCTTGCGGGGCTCAGACGCGTTCGGAGTGCTTCGTGGTGTCGAGCAGCTTGTTATAGCCAAATGCAACCATGGGATGATCCTTGGCGGATTGATTTCAGGCTTCGGATTCAACTCGTCGCTCTCTTGCGTTTCGCGAGCCGTGCGCTCGTTAGGTGAGTGGTTTGATTCCAACCCTTCCGGGAGCGCACGATGCACGTAGTCGTGCTTCGCGCTTCCATGGGGCTTTAATTGCACCCTAAATATGTTAGATATCATGCATGCTAGGTTGTATAGCTCGTATATTGTGTAGAACCCCTATTATACCTTATACTTGCCTATGTGTTGTATAGAATATGGCATGACTTAGGTTATTTTGTTGAATTACTACCTGTATTATTAATTGAACATATCCAGCATGTCTAACTTGGGTTAATAACGGGGTGTATGCGCAATACTCCCGATTTAGTACTCGAGGGTGTGGTATAGTTGTTGCACCCATCTTGTTGGGGCAAAACTATGACCAGCTTCGAGAGGGGATGAGGCATTCCCTCTCTCTCGCCATCCCTCATTTCGCTAACCGAGTGAGTAGATGTAGTTCCTACTTGACTCGGGTTTGCTTGAAATTATTAGCATACACCTACTGTCGCGCGGATCGCGCTTAACCCTCCCCTTTGAGTTGGTGATATCCAACGCCTGCTTAAGTCGTACTTATGTGATTGAATATTTACTATGCCCTCGTATGCATGTTTAAGTAAGTTATCCTTGGGTAATTAATTTCATATTCTGTATATGCCTATTTGGGCCGTGAGCCTTGTTTAATGAGATTAGACAAGTGTATGACCTCCTATGGGGTCATACCATGCCTTTGACCCAAAAATAACCTTGTTTTGGAAAACATCATTTTTCAACCTAAACACTAATTTTCAACGCAGAAACCCTATTTTCTGACCCAAAAATAACCTTGTTTTGGAAAACAACTGCTTACGGCGGCCCCATCAGAATTTTTCTTTTTCTTTACCAAAATAAAGGAAAAGAAGCACCCTTTTTTTCGATCGGAACAACATTTTCCGACGTAGTCACAATTTTTGTTTTACAGAAATATCGAAAACACTGATTTTTTTAACCCAAATACCATTTTCGAACCAAAAACGTTTTTTTTCACCGAAACACTCTTTCGACAGAAACATTATTTTTTGACCGGAACACCATTTTCATGACCCAAACAACGATATCCATTTCCGAACACCGACCCAAGCACCGGTTTTATCCCCCAAAATCGTATTGTGAGACCAATTTTCAGTCCGTACACCGATTTGCCGAACCGAACACCAATTTTCAGTCCAAATAACATTTTTTCACCGAAACAATCAACACGCCGTCGTTTTCACCCAACTATCATTTTCGACCCAAAACACCGTTTTAGCGACGAAAAACGCATTTTTTCGGACCGGAAAAACATTTTTCGACCGTAACGCCTTGATAAACCCAAACATCATATTTTAGGCCGAAACACCATTTTCTCACCCGAAACTGCATTTTGAGACCCAAAACCAGCAGTTTTTGAAGAACTTATCCGAAAACCATTTTTTGACCCCAAGTAACGTAAACTCCATTTGTTCGACCCAAACACCAATTTTTATACCCAAATAATGGAAACACCATTTTTTAAAAACCGGAACTCCATTTCTCGAACCAAACATCATTTTTCTTGAGAAGCACCAAATTTCGAACCAGACATCATTTTTTGGACCCGAACACCATGTTTTCCACCCAAACAACTTTTTCCGGCCGAAACACCGTTTTACGACCCAGAAAGAATTTTTCGTTCGAAACACCGTTTTTCGACCCAAGCTTCACCCTTTCGGCAGATACACCAGTTTTTGGACCCAAACATCATTTTGGGAACACAAATCAACAGTTTTCGACCCAAACACCATTTTTTTTTACCCGAACAGGGCAAAAAGAACCATTTTTCGACCCAAACACCAATTTTCGACGCAAACACCGTTTTTTAAAATGAAATAACAAAAACACTATTTTTTGACGCAACTACCATTTTCGACCCAAACACCCGTTTTCAAACGAAACACCATATTATTTTTCTTATCCGAATCCCACTTTTACACCCAATCGCTATTTTTTGACCCACATTATGAAAGCATCAGTTTTGTCACGCCCCAGGGCGGCCGTCCCCGAGACGTGGCAAATATATAAATGATATCAGTAATCCATACACGAGGTCAAATAAATACTCCACAAGAAAAACGCAATACACAAGTAACTGACATCAAATATATACAAATGGCGGAAGCTCAAATGACTAAGTCTGTAATTCAAAGACATATTACAGACTAGAGTACACAATCAACTGTCCTGTGAGAGCCAATATATATCAATAACAGACATCAACACTCTACATACCGTGCGCAAGCACAAGTATAATACATACAATAAAAGTGAAATGCTGATAGCCTCTGACTCGCAAGACATCCAACGCGAACGCGGGTCTCCTACTCGGATGACGCCAGGGGAGCTCTTCTCTTGGATCCGACTCAGCGTCAACTGGGGAAAAACATAAGCGAGGGGTGAGCTACAAGCTCAGTGAGTGGTCAGAAACCAAACACCAACATTCGATCCTAAGGCAATCACCTATCAAGGAAACCATGGGTAGAAACCCAACGGTTAACAAGGTCACACGGCGGTGCAACCATACCTCGTCCTCGCCCTAGCCCCCACAGGGGTGAGCCTAGGGACTTGAAGGACAAAACTTTCTGTTCTACACCGTTCGTCATCCGATAGCGCTCTCCCGGGCAGCCTCTACCTGGAGCCGGCCACGGTCAGCACACTGTCGACAGCGTCGATGGTACCTACAGGTGGGGGTCCACCCAGGGCGGCTCGTACCTAGGAAGCATCCACACGGATCCGGCAAAGGGGAGAACAATTCATGCTCGCAATATCGTCCGGTGGTCCACCCTCGCGTAGCCTCACCTGGTACACTCCCATGATCAGTACATCCGCCGAATGCATCGGGAGTACTTACAAGTGGGAGTCCTCTGTCAGGGCAGCTTCAACATCTGGGCCACGACATGCGACGATATTGGGAGGAACCACTACTTGTTCGCAGCGCGAACCCCATGGGAAAACCTACTACACAAGCTGGTGGGTCGAGTATCAACTCGAGCCCACCCCACTCACGCCAATACCCTCACCCTCACACCGATGGGTGACATAGGATCTTGGGAGCAATACTCTCACCCTCACTCCGACGGGTGACATAGGATCTTGGGAAATTACACGAACTGGCAGATCGAACCAACGCCGACCCATCACACCCTCACCCTCACCCCCTCCTCGGGGTGACATAGGCTCTTGGGGAAGAGGTGGATTGTTCTACTCCACTCGTCTTCCGGCAGACTCTCCCGGTGTGGCCTCTACTACCTCGTGCACAGGGTTCAGGCCTCTACCGGACTAGTCTCCCAAGACCGCTACCTCAGCTGTATGGGCACACCAACACGCGTCATGAGTAGTATCTGGGAGATCTCCACCGGACTTTACTACGCCGGGCAGTCTCTACTCGAAGCCAACGAAGGAAAGAACACTCGACACTCGCGAATACGATCCCTATGGATCCGTCATCATCGGTTATCAAACACCGATAAGCGCAATGAATTCTCATGAATTCCCTCCAGGGCGCATAACTCAGATGCGGGGAGGACATTTTATTCTAAGTGTCAAAGGCATGGTACGACCCCATAGGAGGTCATACACTTGTCTAATCTCATTAAACAAGGTTCACGGCCCAAATAGGCATATACAGAATATGCAATTAATTACCCAAGGATAACTTACTTAAACATGCATACGAGGGCATAGTAAATATTCAATCACATAAGTACGACTTAAGCAGGCGTTGGATATCACCAACTCAAAGGGGAGGGTTAAGCGCGATCCGCGCGACAGTAGGTGTATGCTAATAATTTCCAAGCAAACCCGAGTCAAGTAGGAACTACATCTACTCACTCGGTTAGCGAAATGAGGGAGGGCGAGAGAGAGGGAATGCCTCATCCCCTCTCGAAGCTGGTCATAGTTTTGCCCCAACAAGATGGGTGCAACAACTATACCACACCCTCAAGTACTAAATCGGGAGTATTGCGCATACACCCCGTTATTAACCCAAGTTAGACATGCTGGATATGTTCAATTAATAATACAGGTAGTAATTCAACAAAATAACCTAAGTCATGCCATATTCTATACAATACATAGGCAAGTATAAGGTATAATAGGGGTTCTACACAATATACGAGCTATACAACCTAGCACGCATGCGAGCAAGCCGAGCGCGCACCCGCAGCCCCCGCATACCTATTATGTGATCTCGAGTGTACCAATGCGTCAATCCCACGCCCCAACTAGTACACAAACACGAGTTTAGATGATGCATGAGGAAAGCCAATGGAAAGAGGAGAAGAATATGTATATATGGTTCACTCACACATACTAACAAACAAGTGGTGTGCACACATACACAACACATAACACCCATGCAAGCCCTCCCCAAGCACCCCCACATGCATTTAAAACCAACTTAAGGAGGAGAGAAAACTCACCAAAAGAGGGGAAAGGAAGGGGGAGGTGTGGGGGCTCGCAAGCACGCCCGCAACCACCTCGACCGCCACCACCGCCTCAACGTGGGAGCTCTTCCACATGCTGAAAACAGGGGGGAAAATGGGAGATCATGAGAGGGTAGGGGATGGAGAAGGGAAGGAACAACAACTCCTCTCACATGCACACATACTAACCTTGATTACTTCTACTTCTTGCTCCACCAACAACCAAGCACTCCTTCTTCATCTCCCTCACTTAGACATAAACACAAACACTTGGGGTGCTGTTATCAAAAGGGGGAGGGAAAGCAATGGATCAGCTAGGGGAGGAGAAGATGAGAAACAACAACACAACATTCACACACAAACCTTGATTCCTTCACTTCCTCCATCAAGGGCTCCTTCTCCATCACCATCTCTTCCTTCTCCTCCACCCAAAACACAATTCAAAGGGCTGGACCAGAGCAAAAGAGAGCTCAAACAGAGGCTGAAGTCGTGCACATTTGGGGGTTAAATAAGCAAAGGTCGAGTAAATGACCAAGTCATCCTCGGACTTAAAACCTCTGCGCAACCTTCACTTAAACAGTCATAACTTCCGCAATACAGCTCGGAATTGCATGATTCCAGTGGCATTGGAAAGATAAGACGATTATCTACAACTTTCATGTTTACACCCAGATCAAATAACCTCTCCAGCTATTTTAAAATCTAGGCTAAACATCTTATAGGGCTGCTGCCTGGATTTCTCAACTTCGGGGTATACATGGAAAAATACCCATAACTTTTAATATACGAATCCAATTGATCCAATTCCACTTCTACATGGAAGCTATCTCCAAACTTAACATCTCGTAATAATATCGGATTTTTATCTCTTCATCTTGGATTTTAACAAAATCAAATCCGAATACCAATCCAAAACTGCATAATTCCAAAAACGTTATCGGAATTAAACGAAAATTTTATGGGCAGTACTAAACAGTACCAGGACCCATAATATGCAGTTATATCTTCAATCAGAGTCCTTAAACCCCAGAAGGTAGCTAAAAATCAAAATTTTAGCGACTCCGATCGAAATTAGGACTCTAAATGACACAGGTCTAACAAGTTTTTCATCCTGAACGCCAGTTTTCAACGTAGACCCCGTTTTTCTTTTACCAAAATACGAAAAACACTATTTTTCAAACCGAATACCGTTTTCGACCCAAATAACATTTCTTTTCCGCCGAAACACTTTTTTCCGACAGAAACAACATTGTTCGACCGAAACACTATTTTCTGGACCCAAACGTCATTTTACTTCTCCAAACACCACCTTTCGACACAAGCACCAGTTGCATTCCCAAAACCATATTTTGACCCAATTTATAAACAAATAAAAAAAACATCATTTTTCCGACCCGAACACCAATTTTCAAAGCGAATACAATTTCTACACCGAAATAATGAACTACTTGTTTGCAGCGCGAACCCCATGGGAAAACCTACTACACAAGCTGGTGGGTCGAGTATCAACTCGAGCCCACCCCACTCACGCCAATACCCTCACCCCGATGGGTGACATAGGATCTTGGGAGCAATACCCTCACCCTCACTCCGACGGGTGACATAGGATCTTGGGAGCAATACCCTCACCCTCACTCCGACGGGTGACATAGGATCTTGGGAAATTACACGAACTGGCAGATCGAACCAACGCCGACCCACCACACCCTCACCCTCACCCCCTCCTCCGGGTGACATAGGCTCTTGGGGAAGAGGTCGATTGTTCTACTCCACTCGTCTTCCGGTAGTCTCTCCCGGTGTGGCCTCTACTACCTCGTGCACAGGGTTCAGGCCTCTACCGGACTAGTCTCCCAAGACCGCTACCTCAGCTGTATGGGCACACCAACACGCGTCATGAGTAGTATCTGGGAGATCTCCACCGGACTTTACTACGCCGGGTAGTCTCTACTCGGAGCCGACGAAGGAAAGAACACTCGACACTCGCGAATACGATCCCTATGGATCCGTCATCATCGGTTATCAAACACCGATAAGCGCAATGAATTCTCATGAATTCCCTCCAGGGTGCATAACTCAGATGCGGGGAGGACATTTTATTCTAAGTGTCAAAGCCATGGTATGACCCCATAGGAGGTCATACACTTGTCTAATCCCATTAGACAAGGCTCATGGCCAAATAGGTATATACAGAATATGCAATTAATTACCCAGGGATAACTTACTTATACATGCATACGAGGGCACAACAAATAATCAATCACATAAAAGTACGACTTAAGCAGGCGTTGGATATCACCAACTCAAAGGGGAGGGTTAAGCGCGATCCGCGCGACAATAGGTGTATGCCAATATTTCCAAGCAAACCCGAGTCAAGTAGGAACTATATCTACTCACTCGGTTCGCGAAAGGAGGGAGGGCGAGAGAGAGGGAATGCCTCATTCCCTCTCGAAGCTGGTCATAGTTTTGCCCCAACAAGATGGGTGCAACAACTATACCACACCCTCGAGTACTAAATCGGGATTATTACGCATACACCCCGTTATTAACCCAAGTTAAACATGCTGGATATGCTCAATTAATAATACGGGTAGTAATTCAACAAAATAACCTAAGTCATGCCATATTCTATACAATACATAGGCAAGTATAAGGTAGAATAGGGGTTCTACACAATATACGAGCTATACTACCTAGCATGCATGATATCTAACATATTTAGGGTACAAATAAAGCCCCATGGAAGCGCGAAGCACGACTACGTGCCTCGAGCGCTCCCGGAAGGGTTGGAATCAAACCACTCACCGATACCCGGGTCGTCGCCCATCCCAACCGACGAGGTCTGCTAGTTAAGGGTACCAAAAGGGGTGAGTAAAATCACATACAAACATATAAAAAATCAAATAGGGATGCCTAAGATTGGACATCCACGCATACGGGCTCGAACGCACGCATGCATGCACGCACGCACGCGTGCCCGAGCCCCCGGACACCCCCCCGAGCCCCCGGGAAACCACACGCGTGGTCCCGCACGCGTACGCACGCGCTTGCACGCACGCACGCGCAACCGCGCCCGCCGGCGCACTGCCCCGCGCCCAGCCGCGCACCCGGACGTGCTGCCCGCGCGCCCAGGACCCCATCCGCGCGCACGCGCACGCTCGCGCGCTCCCGCCATGCCCGCGCGCGCCCGCGCGCACTCCTGCGCAAGACCCGCACGCACCGTGCACCCCGCCAGCCCTCCGCGCAGACACCCGCGCGCGCCCGACAGCACCCGCGCGCACGCGCGTATGCGCACGCGCGCGCCTGCGCGCCCATCTGCGCCCTCCAGCGTGCCTGCCTGCGCGCGCACGCGCGCGGACGGCCCCGCGCGCGCGCCCAACCGTCCATCATCCCTCCCCAGCCCCCCACATGCATCCAAACCCAAACACCACCCATGCAAGCCCTCTCCAAGCACCCTAGCATGCCCAAAAACCAATTAAAGAAGAGGAAAACTCACCCAAATGAGAGGGGGAGCGTAGGGGGAGATGTAGGGGTTCGTAAGCGCACCCTTGACCACCTCGACCGCCACCACCGCTACCACCACCTCCATCTAGCTTCCCTTGCTTCTTCTTCTTCACTCAAGCATATCAACAAACACATGGTGGGCTGTTTATATAAAGGGGAGGGCAAACATGTGGGGGGAGAAACTAGAGAGAGGGGAAACAAATACAACAAGAATACACACTCACCTTCACTTCCTCCTTCATCCATCCTCTTCTTGTTCCAACACCAACCTTTCCTCCACCCCAAACACACAAATAAAAAGGGCTGGACCAGAGTGAAAAAGAGGGGAAAAACTCAGCCAAAGTCGTGCATTTTTGGGGGTATTTATAGGCATGGTCGGGCTGAAAGACTAAGTCGTCCTCGGACTAAAAACTCTGCGCAGCCTTCACTTAAACGACCATAACTTCCTCAATACAGCTCCGAATTGCATGATTCTAGTGGCATTTGAAAGATAAGACGATTATCTACAACTTTCATGTTCACAACTAAATCGAATAACCCCTCCAGCTATTTCGTAATCTAGGCTAAACATCTTACAGGGCTGCTGCCTGGATTTCTCAACTTCGGGGTATACATGGAAAAATACCCATAACTTTTAATATACGAATCCAGTTGATCCAATTCCACTTCTATATGGAAGGAATCTCCAAACTTAACATCTCGTAATAATATCGGATTTTTATCTCTTCATCTTGGATTTTTAAAAAATCAAATCCGAATGCCCAATCCAAAACTGCATAATTCCAAAAACGTTATCAGAATTAAACGAAAATTTTATGGGCAGTACTAAACAGTGCCAGGACCCATAATATGCAGTTATATATTCAATCAGAGTCTCAACCCCACTAGGTAGCTAAAAACCAAAAATTTTAGCGACTCCGATCGAAATTAGGACTCTAAATGACACAGGTCTAACACAAACACCGTTATTAGATCCCAACATCACCTTTTCGGCCGAAACTCTGTTTTTGGACCCAAACAGCATTTTGGGAGACAAAACAACAGTTTTTCACCCATAACACCATTGCTTAGACCCGGATAAAGAAAAGGCACATTTTCTCAACACCGACACCAATTTTCGACGCAAACACCTGTTTTTTTTTATGAAATAATAAAACACATTTTTTTTATTACCCAACTACCGCTTACGACCCAAACATCGTTTTTCGAACGAAACACCCCTTTTTTTTTCTTTATCCAAATCCGACTTTTTGACCGGAATGCCAGCTTGGGTCGGAAAGCCATTCTTTTGACCCAAATTCGGAAAACATCATTTTTTCAACCTAAACACTAATTTTCAACGCAGAAACCCTATTTTCTGACCCAAAAATAACCTTGTTTTGGAAAACAACCGCTTACGGCGGCCCCATCAGAATTTTTCTTTTTCTTTACCAAAATAAAGAAAAAGAAGCACCCTTTTTTTCGATCGGAACAACATTTTCCGACGTAGTCACAATTTTTGTTTTACAGAAATATCGAAAACATTGATTTTTTTAACCCAAATACCATTTTCGAACCAAAAACGTTTTTTTTCACCGAAACACTCTTTCGACAGAAACATTATTTTTCGACCGGAACACCATTTTCATGACCCAAACAACGTTATACATTTCCAAACACCGACCCAAGCACCGGTTTTATCCCCCAAAACCGTATTGTGAGACCAATTTTCAGTCCGTACACCGATTTGCCGAACCGACCACCAATTTTCAGTCCAAATAACATTTTTTCACCGAAACAATCAACACGCCGTCGTTTTCACCCAACTATCATTTTCGACCCAACACACCGTTTTAGCGACGAAAAACCCATTTTTTCGGACCGGAAAAACATTTTTCGACCGTAACGCCTTGATAAACCCAAACAGCATATTTTAGGCCGAAACACCATTTTCTCACCCGAAACTGCATTTTGAGACCCAAAACCAGAAGTTTTTGAAGTACTTATCCGAAAACCATTTTTTGACCCCAAGTAACGTAAACTCCATTTGTTCGACCCAAACACCAATTTTTATACCCAAATAATGGAAACACCGTTTTTTAAAAACCGGAACTCCATTTCTCGAACCAAACATCATTTTCTTGAGAAGCACCAAATTTCGAACCAGACATCATTTTTTGTTCCCGAACACCATGTCTTCCACCCAAACAACATTTTTCGGCCGAAACACCGTTTTACGACCCAGAAAGCATTTTTCGTTCGAAACACCGTTTTTCGACCCAAGCTTCACCCTTTCGGCAGATACACCAGTTTTTGGACCCAAACATCATTTTGGGAACACAAATCAACAGTTTTCGACCCAAACACCATTTTTTTTTACCCGAACAGGGCAAAAAGAACCATTTTTCGACCCAAACACCAATTTTCGACGCAAACACCGTTTTTTAAAATGAAATAACAAAAACACTATTTTTTGACGCAACTACCATTTTCGACCCAAACACCCGTTTTCAAACGAAACACCATATTATTTTTCTTATCCGAATCCCACTTTTACACCCAAACGCTATTTTTTGACCCACATTCTGAAAGCATCAGTTTTTCATCCTGAACGCCAGTTTTCAACGTAGACCCCGTTTTTCTTTTACCAAAATACGGAAAACACTATTTTTCAAACCGAATACCGTTTTCAACCCAAATAACATTTCTTTTCCGCCGAAACACTTTTTTCCAACAGAAACAACATTGTTCGACCAAAACACTATTTTCTTGACCCAAACGTCATTTTACTTCTCCAAACACCACCTTTCGACACAAGCACCAGTTGCATTCCCAAAACCATATTTTGACCCAATTTATAAACAAATAAAAAAAAACATCATTTTTCCGACCCGAACACCAATTTTCAAAGCGAATACAATTTCTACACCGAAATAATGAACGCGCTGTTTTTTTTCCCAACTACCAATTTTCAACCAACCACTGTTCCCTTGGCCAAAAACCCAATTTTTGGGACCGAAGCATCGTATGCCGACCGAAACACCTTATCGACCCAAGCAGCATTGTTTTTGCCCGAAAAGCCATTTTCTAACCCCCACCCGCCCCCTCCCCCCCCAAACTGCATTTTGGGACCCAAACCAGCAATTTTCAACTGAAACTACATTTCCTGCCCGAAAGCCATATGTTGACCCCAAATAACGAAAACTACATTTGCTCCACCGAAACAGCCCAATTGTGTACCCCAAAAAATGGAAACAGGTTTCTTTTTAACCGAAACACCATCTTTCTAGCCAAACATCAATTTTCAAGCGAAGCACCATCTTTCGAAGCAGACATCATTTTTTCAGCCAAACATCATTTTTCAACCCAAACACCATTATTCGATCCAAACATCACCTTTTCGGCCGAAACTCTGTTTTTTGGACCCAAACAGCATTTTGGGAGACAAAACAACAGTTTTTCACCCATAACACCATTGCTTAGACCCGGATAAAGAAAAGGCACATTTTTTCAACACCGACACCAATTTTCGACGCAAACACCTGTTTTTTTTTTATGAAATAATAAAACACATTTTTTTTATTACCCAACTACCGCTTACGACCCAAACATCGTTTTTCGAACGAAACACCCCTTTTTTTTTCTTTATCCAAATCCGACTTTTTGACCGGAATGCCAGCTTGGGTCAGAAAGCCATTCTTTTGACCCAAATTCGGAAAACATCATTTTTTCAACCTAAACACTAATTTTCAACGCAGAAACCCTATTTTCTGACCCAAAAATAACCTTGTTTTGGAAAACAACCGCTTACGGCGGCCCCATTAGAATTTTTCTTTTTCTTTACCAAAATAAAGAAAAAGAAGCACCCTTTTTTTCGATCGGAACAACATTTTCCGACGTAGTCACAATTTTTGTTTTACAGAAATATCGAAAACATTGATTTTTTTAACCCAAATACCATTTTCGAACCAAAAACGTTTTTTTTCACCGAAACACTCTTTCGACAGAAACATTATTTTTCGACCGGAACACCATTTTCATGACCCAAACAACGTTATACATTTCCAAACACCGACCCAAGCACCGGTTTTATCCCCCAAAACCGTATTGTGAGACCAATTTTCTGTCCGTACACCGATTTGCCGAACCGAACACCAATTTTCAGTCCAAATAACATTTTTTCACCGAAACAATCAACACGTCGTCGTTTTCACCCAACTATCATTTTCGACCCAACACACCGTTTTAGCGACGAAAAACCCATTTTTTCGGACCGGAAAAACATTTTTCGACCGTAACGCCTTGATAAACCCAAACAGCATATTTTAGGCCGAAACACCATTTTCTCACCCGAAACTGCATTTTGAGACCCAAAACCAGCAGTTTTTGAAGTACTTATCCGAAAACCATTTTTTGACCCCAAGTAACGTAAACTCCATTTGTTCGACCCAAACACCAATTTTTATACCCAAATAATGGAAACACCGTTTTTTAAAAACCGGAACTCCATTTCTCGAACCAAACATCATTTTTCTTGAGAAGCACCAAATTTCGAACCAGACATCATTTATTGTTCCCGAACACCATGTCTTCCACCCAAACAACATTTTCCGGCCGAAACACCGTTTTACGACCCAGAAAGCATTTTTCATTCGAAACACCGTTTTTCGACCCAAGCTTCACCCTTTCGGCAGATACACCAGTTTTTGGACCCAAACATCATTTTGGGAACACAAATCAACAGTTTTCGACTCAAACACCATTTTTTTTTACCCGAACAGGGCAAAAAGAACCATTTTTCGACCCAAACACCAATTCTCGACGCAAACACCGTTTTTTAAAATGAAATAACAAAAACACTATTTTTTGACGCAACTACCATTTTCGACCCAAACACCCGTTTTCAAACGAAACACCATATTATTTTTCATATCTGAATCCCCCCGGAGCGACCGTCCCCGAAGCATTACCAATTTCGCAATATCATCAGGTAGCCCTCTCCATGGCGGCCTTCCGATGGCACGGCGGCACCATGCAGGGTATCTCCAACGCTGGGTAGCTTCGACGCACGATGATATGTGGAGGAAGCACTTCGTGCTCGCAATACGATCCACACACGCTTAACACAGGTAGGCCTAACATGCTATTGTCATAGCTATCAAGTAACAAACACCGAATAGCCTCTACGCACGATGATGTAGAGAAACAGTACTCCACGCTCGCAATATCATCCGGTAGCCCTCTCCCAGGTAGCCCTCTCCCTGGCAGCCTTCCGGTGGCACGGTGGCACCACGAAGGGTAGCTCCAACGCTGGGTAGCTCCGACGCACGATGATATAGAGAAACAGTACTCCACGCTCGTAATATCATCCGGTAGCCCTCTCCCAGGTAGCCCTCTCCCTGGCGGCCTTCCAGTGGCACGGTGGCACCACGCAGGGTAGCTCCAACGCTGGGTAGCTTCGACGCACGATGATATATGGAGGGGGTACACCATGCTCGCAAGACGATCCTCCCGAATCAACTACTATCATCTAGCAATTACCAATTGATATACATAATTCTCTTGAATTCCCGCACAGATGCATCACTTGGATGCACGGGAAAGAAGCTAAACACTCGCACTCAATTATGACAAGACATGATCCTGAAGGCGGGTCATGCACACGCCTAACACGGGTAGGCCCATCATACCATTTTCATAGCTATCGGGTAACAAACACCGAGTAGCTTCTACGCACGACGATGTAGGGAAATAGTACTCCACGCTCGCAATATCATCCGGTAGCCCTCTCCCAGGTAGCCCTCTCCCTGGCGGCCTTCCGGTGGCACGGTGGCACCACGCAGGGTAGCTCCAACGCTGGGTAGCTTCAACGCACGATGATATAGGGAGGGGGTACTCCATGCTCGCATGACGATCCTCCTGGATCAATTACTATCATCTAACTAATACCATTGCTAATGAATTCTTATGAATTCCCACACGGATGCATCTCTCGACGTGGGAAATAAGTCCTTGCACTCAATCAGGATAGAACATGATCCTAAGGGCTGTCATACCCGCGTCTAACACAGATAGGCCTGACATTCTATCATCATAGCTATCAGATAACAAACATCAATACAACAATGAATTCTCATGAATTCCCATAGAGTTGCATCACTTGGATGCAGGCAAGATAGCTACTATATTTGTCCACTAAAACAAGTATGCTCCTAACAACAACAGATCATAGATATACCTATCACAGATAAGGCCAAACAATTAAACATACACACAATTATCACATGAGAGTTCCTATCACAACAAGAGTGCATAGACCACATGTCCAAGGAACCTAGCATTCAAGAATTAACCACACTAAGCATCTATCAACACGAAGGCAATACTACGAAAGGACACCTTTAGTATAACATACCCAACATTCCATGCTATATATATAAAAGCTGCAAAGTGATAATAGCAATATTATTTGAAAATCAATAATGAGTATAGCTATAGAACCCCATGGGTACGCGACGCACAATCACATGCATCGAGCGCTTCCCAAAAGGGGTGGATCGAACCACTCACCAAAAACCCATTCATTGCGAGTTCCGCCAACGAAAGCTGCAAAACACAACCAATGATTATCAAATGAAATATGAAGTTTCTTGGCACCTATATATAAGCCTATTTCATAAAGACAACAACTCCTGATATTGTCCACACCATGCATAATAGCTCTTTGACACATATTTATACAAGACTAGTCCATCTACAGCAATCAGCCCCAAACATTGGTCTCCATGGCATTGAATACACATCCAAAAATTCTGAAATAAATCATGTGCATACTCTGATATGTTAGGATCATAATCCGTGAAGACATCAAATCCTGATTTAATCATGAAATACCCGAAATAAATTATTTTCAGAAACAGGTCTATTTCTACGCGAATCTGGGCAGGCCATGAACATTAGGCTATAACTTTCAATACAGGTGACCAAATGACACCAAATTTGATATATAGCATCTAGACATGTGGATGATCAAATCACATGAAGATATAATCTTCATAACATGCCTCTAGACATTAATTTCAAATGGATCTTCACAGGACAGAAAAATCTGTTTTAATACAACACAAAACCCCCACCATTAATGCATAAACACAAACATCTCATGTGCAATAGCAATTACCCATAACACCCTCTCAACAGCACCCATATTCAATTGCACACAGACTCACACCAATATAAACACAAATACATACATGGGCATAAAGAAAAGGGGAAGGGAGTACCTCTTGGAGGAGGAGGAGGATTTCACAAGCACAAATACACACAACCTTCCCTTCTTTGTTGGCTGGACAGATCACAAGAGGGGAGAAAATTAAAAGAAGGCTTAAAAGAGAGAGAGACCAAGCTAATTAAATAGGCTCACACACATGAATCATACACTTTCACCCTTTCTTCCACTTCTCCTCTTCCTTTGCATTAGCTTTTCTCCTCTTCTTTGGTTCTCTATTTTATTTTCCCATGAAAATGAGTTTCTCCCACTCTCTCTCACACACACCATAAATTCAAATAGCAATCACACCTGAAATATGCAGCCACAACACCCTCCACACTCAACAATACTACATAGAGACATTAATACTTCATTGGAGCATAAAAACAAACACTTACATGGCACCCCTACACAACCTTGGAGAGGAGAAGAAGATGGAGAGGAACACAAGTGCACACACACATATACACACCTCCTTCTCACTCATCCATCACTTCCATCTTTAAATATCAACCTCCCATGATGGCTGAAACCATAGAGAGGAAGAGTGAGAGGGGAAGCTTGAAAGAGATGGAGAAAGGAAGAATCAACAACAACAACCAACAACCACCATCCAAACATACCTTCTTGGACTCCTTTGTGTGCTCCTTCATCTCCATCACCTCCACTTTCTCCACCCAAAACACACACAAGAGGAGGGGCTGCAACAGCTCAAAAAGAGCCCAAACAGAGGCTGAAGTCGTGCATATTTGGGGGGTTAAATAAGCAAAGGTCGAGTAAATGACCAAGTCATCCTCGGACTTAAAACCTCTGCGCAACCTTCACTTAAACGACCGTAACTTCCTCAACACAGCTCGGAATTGCGTGATTCCAGTGGAATTGGAAAGCTAAGAAGATTATCTACAGCTTTCATGTTTACACCCAGATCAAATAACCTTTCCAGCTATTCCGAAATCTAGGCTAAACATCTTACAGGGCTGCTACCTGGATTTCTCAACTTCGGGGTATACTCGGAAAAATACCCATAACTTTTAATATACGAATCCAGTTGTTCCAATTCCACTTCTATATGGAAGCTATCTCAAAACTGAACATCTCATAATAAATCGGATTTTTAGCTTTTCATCTTGAATTTTAACAAAACCAAATCCAAATACCAACTCAAAACTGCATAATTCCAAAAACGTCAGAATGCGACGAAAATTTATAGGTAGGCCAATGCCGGTACCAGGAGAATAGATATGCATTTAGATTTTGAAATTGAATGCCCAAACTATAAGAATAAATACAATCCAACATTTAACAGCCAAAAAGTGACACAGACATAACAGTTATACATTTCCAAACACCGACCCAAGCACCGGTTTTATCCCCCATGTTAGACCTGTGTCATTTAGAGTCCTAATTTCGATCGGAGTCGCTAAAATTTTAATTTTTAGCTACCTTCTGGGGTTTAAGGACTCTGATTGAAGATATAACTGCATATTATGGGTCCTGGTACTGTTTAGTACTGCCCATAAAATTTTCGTTTAATTCCGATAACGTTTTTGGAATTATGCAGTTTCGGATTGATATTCGGATTTGATTTTATTAAAATCCAAGATGATGAGGTAAAAATCCGATATTATTACGAGATGTTAAGTTTGGAGATAGCTTCCATATAGAAGTGGAATTGGATCAACTGGATTCGTATATTAAAAGTTATGGGTATTTTTCCATTTATACCCCGAAGTTGAGAAATCCAGACAGCAGCCCTGTAAGATGTTTAGTCTAGATTTTGAAATAGCTGGATGGGTTATTTGATCTAGGTCTAAACATGAAAGTTGTAGATAATCGTCTTATCTTTCCAATGCCGCTGGAATTGTGCAATTTGGAGCTGTATTGGGAAAGTTATGGCCGTTTAAGTGAAGCCCGTCCAGAATTTACGGGTCAGGGGCGATTTTGCCATTTGATCACTTATGGCTATAAATTCACCCCCAAATGTTACGACTTGGGGTCTCTTCCCTCTCCCATCTGTTGTTCTCTGGTCCAGCCCCTGTTGGGTGTGTTTGGATGTGTTTGGTGGATGTTTTGGAGGAGAAACAAAAGGAGGAAGTGAAGGTGAGTGTTCAACACATGTGTTATGGTTGTTGTTTCTCTTCTTCCTCCACCTCCCCCTCTCTCTCAAGCTCCCTCACATGGTTCAGCCCTTTGTCTGTATCAGCCCCCCCCCCCCCCCCCCCCCCACATGCTTGATGTAATGCCAAGGAGAAGAAATGCTTGGATTGGGTGCATGTAAAGGGAGAAGCACATGCTCAAGTTGTATGTGTTGTGTAGGTGTGCATGCCACATGTTTGTGGATATGTGTGAGTGAACCAAGTATGCCTCTTCTTCTCCTCTTTCCATTGGCTTTCCTCATGCATCATCTAAACTCGTGTTTGTGTACTAGTTGGGGCGTGGGATTGACGCATTGGTACACTCGAGATCACATAAGAGGTATGCGGGGGCTGTGGGTGCGCGCTCGGCGTGCTCGCATGCGTGCGGAGTGCGCGGGAAGCGTGCATGAGGTGCTCGCATGCGTGCGGAGTGCGCAGGAAGCGTGCACGGGGTGCTCGAGGGTGTGCGTGACGTTGTTCGATGCGTGCGGAGTGTGCGGGCAGCGTGCACGAGGTGCTCGAGGGCGTGCTTGGCCTTGCCCGATGCGTGCGGAGTGTGCGGGCAGAGTGCACAAGGTGCTCGAGGGCGTGCTTGGCCTTGCCCGATGCGTGCGGAGTGTGCGGGCAGCGTGCACGAGGTGCTCGAGGGCGTGCTTGGCCTTGCCCGATGCGTGCGGAGTGTGCGGGCAGCGTGCACGGGGTGCTCGAGGGCGTGCTTGGCCTTGCCCGATGCGTGCGGAGTGTGCGGGCAGCGTGCACGGGGTGCTCGAGGGCGTGCTTGGCCTTGCCCGATGCGTGCGGAGTGTGTGGAAAGCATGCACGAGGTGCTCGAGGACGTGCTTAACGTTGTTTGATGCGTGCGGGGTGCATGGGCAGCGTGCACGGGGTACTCGAGGGCGTGCTTGCGGTGCTCAGACGCGTTCGGAGTGCTTCGTGGTGTCGAGCAGCTTGTTATAGCCAAATGCAACCATTGGATGATCCTTGGCGGTTTGATTACAGGCTTCGGATTCAATTCGTCGCTCTATTGCGTTTCGCGAGCCGTGCGCTCGTTAGGTGAGTGGTTTGATTCCAACCCATCCGGGAGCGTTCGATGCACGTAGTCGTGCTTCGCGCTTCCATGGGGCTTTATTTGCACCCTAAATATGCTAGATATTATGCATGCTAGGTTGTATAGCTCGTATATTGTGTAGAACCCCTATTCTACCTTATACTTGCCTATGTATTGTATAGAATATGGCATGACTTAGGTAATTTTGATTGAATGACTACCCCTATTTATCAAGCATGTTTAACTTGGGTTAATAACGGGTGTATGCGTAATATTCCTCCGATTTAGGACTCGAGGGTGTGGTATAGTTGTTGCACCCATCTGTTGGGGCAAAACTATGACCAGCTCGAGAGAGGATGAGGCATTCCCTCTCCCTCGCCCTCCTTCTCTTCGCGAACCGAGTGAGTAGATGTAGTTCCTACTTGACTCGGGTTTGCTTGGAATTATTGGCATGCACCTGTTGTTGCGCAGATCGCGCTTAACCCTTCCCTTCTAGGTTGGTTTTATCCAACGTATAATAGGGTGTAATTTGTGTGTGTTTATCTGTTTGATGCCATGTATGCATGTTTAAGTAGGTCATCGTTGGGTAGTTAATTGCATATATATATATATATGCCGATATGGCCATAATTCTTGTCTAATATATTAGACAAGTGTATGACCTCTTGTGGGGTCATACCATGGTTTTGACACTTATAATTAATGTCTTCCCCGCATCTGAGTTATGCGCCCTAGAGGGAATTCATGAGAATTCATTGCGCCTATCGGTGCTTGATAACCGATGATGACGGATCCAAGAGAATCGTATCCGCGAGCGTAGATTGTTTCTCCCCTTCGTTGGATCCGTGTAGGAACTTCCCGGCGTTGGAAACGCTGTCCTGGCACCGGGCTCCCATTTGTAGGTACCATCGCTTCGGTCGAGAGTGTACTGATCGTGGGAGTATGTCAGGTAGAGGCTACCCGGGGAAAGGGCTACCGGTGGACCAAGGGCTTAGAACAATCGACCTCTTCCCCAAGATCCTATGTCACCCGTCGGGGTGAGGGTGAGGGTGTTGGCGTGAGTAGGGTGGGGTCGCGTTGATACTCGACCCATCAGTTTGTATAGATGGTTTTCCATGGGGTTTGCGCTGCGAGCATGAGTTATCGTTTTTCCCCTTCGTTGGATTCGTGTAGGAACTTCTTGGCGTACCATTGCTGTCTTGGCACCGGGCTCCCATCTGTAGGTACCATCGCTGTGGTCGACAGTGTACTGATCGTGGGTGTATGTCAGGCAGAGGCTACCCGGGGAAAGGGCTACCGGTGGACCAAGGGCTTAGAAACGATCTAGTCTCTTCCCAAGAGACTGGGTCACCCCTTTTGGGGTGAAGGTGAGGGATTGGTACAGTTACTTCTGACAACCTAGGTCACCCTTCGGAGGTGAGGGTGTTGGTGTGAGTGTTGTGGGCTCGAGATGATACTTGACCCACCAGCTTGAGTGATTGGTTTTCCATAGGGTTCGCGCTGCGAACAAGTAGTGTTTCCTCCCAATATCGTCGTATACCGGGGTCCCGACGTAGAAGCTGCCCTGACAGAGGACTCCCACTTGTAGGTACTCCCGATGCATTCGGCAGATGTACTGGTCAGGGGAGTGTACCAGGTGAGGCTACACGAGGGTGGACCACCGGACGATGTTGCAAGCCTGAATTATCGTTCTCCCCTTCGCCGGATCCGTGTGGATGCTTCCTAGGTACGAGCCGCCCTGGGTGGACCCCCACCTGTAGGTACCATCGATGCGCTCGACAGTGTACTGACCGTGGCCGGCTCCAGGTAGAGGCTGCCTGGGAGAGCGCTACCGGATGACGAACGGTGTAGAACAACAAGTTGTCCTTCGAGTCCCTAGACTCACCCCTGTGGGGGCTAGGGCGAGGGCAGGGTAGGGTCGCACCGCCGTGTGACCTTGTTAACCGTTGGGTTTCTACCCATGGTTTCCTTGATAGGTGATTGCCTTAGGATCGAATGTTGGTGTTGGTGTTTGGTTTCTGACCACTCACTGAGCTTGTAGCTCACCCCTCGCTTATGTTTTTCCCCAGTTGACGCTGAGTCGGATCCAAGAGAAGAGCTCCCCTGGCGCCATCCGAGTAGGAGACCTGCGTTCGCGTTGGATGTCTTGCGAGTCGGAGGCTATCAGCATTCCCTTTTCATTGTATGTATTATACTTGTGCTTGTGCACGGTATGTAGACTGTTGATGTCAGTTATTGTGTATATTGGCTCTCACAGGACAGTTGATTGTGTACTCTAGTCTGTAATATGTTTTTTTGAATTACAGACTTAGTCATTTGAGCTTCCGCTTTTTGTATATATTTGATGTCAGTTACTTGTGTATTGTCTTTTCTATTGTGGAGTATTCATTTGACCTCGTGTATGGATTACTGATATCATTTATATATTTGCCACGCCTCGGGGACGGCCGCCCTGGGGCGTGACACCCCAAAACCGTATTGTGAGACCAATTTTCAGTCCGTACACCGATTTGCCGAACCGAACACCAATTTTCAGTCCAAATAACATTTTTTCACCGAAACAATCAACACGCCGTCGTTCTCACCCAACTATAATTTTCGACCCAACACACCGTTTTAGCGACGAAAAACCCATTTTTTCGGACCGGAAAAATATTTTTCGACCGTAACGCCTTGATAAACCCAAACAGAATATTTTAGGCCGAAACACCATTTTCTCACCCGAAACTGCATTTTGAGACCCAAAACCAGCAGTTTTTTAAGTACTTATCCGAAAACCATTTTTTGACCCCAAGTAACGTAAACTCCATTTGTTCGACCCAAACACCAATTTTTATACCCAAATAATGGAAACACCATTTTTTAAAAACCGGAACTCCATTTCTCGAACCAAACATCATTTTTCTTGGGAAGCACCAAATTTCGAACCAGACATCATTTTTTGGACCCGAACACCATGTTTTCCACCCAAACAACATTTTCCGGCCGAAACACCGTTTTACGACCCAGAAAGCATTTTTCGTTCGAAACACCGTTTTTCGACCCAAGCTTCACCCTTTCGGCAGATACACCAGTTTTTGGACCCAAACATCATTTTGGAAACACAAATCAACAGTTTTCGACCCAAACACCATTTTTTTTTACCCGAACAGGGCAAAAAGAACCATTTTTCGACCCAAACACCAATTTTCGACGCAAACACCGTTTTTTAAAATGAAATAACAAAACACTATTTTTTGACGCAACTACCATTTTCGACCCAAACACCCGTTTTCAAACGAAACACCATATTATTTTTCTTATCCGAATCCCACTTTTACACCCAAACGCTATTTTTTGACCCACATTCTGAAAGCATCAGTTTTTCATCCTGAACGCCAGTTTTCAACGTAGACCCCGTTTTTCTTTTACCAAAATACGGAAAACACTATTTTTCAAACCGAATACCGTTTTCGACCCAAATAACATTTCTTTTCCGCCGAAACACTTTTTTCCAACAGAAACAACATTGTTCGACCGAAACACTATTTTCTGGACCCAAACGTCATTTTACTTCTCCAAACACCACCTTTCGACACAAGCACCAGTTGCATTCCCAATACCATATTTTGACCCAATTTATAAACAAATAAAAAAAAACATCATTTTTCCGACCCGAACACCAATTTTCAAAGCGAATTCAATTTCTACACCGAAATAATGAACGCGCTGTTTTTTTTTTTCCCAACTACCAATTTTGACCCAACCACTGTTCCCTTGGCCAAAAACCCAATTTTTGGGACCGAAGCATCGTATTTCGTCCGAAACACCTTATCGACCCAAACAGAATTGTTTTTGCCCGAAAAGCCATTTTCTAACCCCCACCCCCCCCCCCCCCCCACCAAACTGCATTTTGGGACCCAAACCAGCAATTTTCAACTGAAACTACATTACCTGCCCGGAAGTCATATGTTGACCCCAAATAACGAAAACTCCATTTGCTCCACCGAAACAGCCCAATTGTGTACCCCAAAAAATGGAAACAGGTTTCTTTTTAACCGAAACACCATCTTTCTAGCCAAACATCAATTTTCAAGCGAAGCACCATCTTTCGAAGCAGACATCATTTTTTCAGCCAAATATCATTTTTCCACCCAAACACCATTATTCGATCCAAACGTCACCTTTTCGGCCGAAACTCTGTTTTTTTGGACCCAAACAGCATTTTGGGAGACAAAACAACAGTTTTTCACCCATAACACCATTCCTTAGACCCGGATAAAAAAGGCACATTTTTTCAACACCGACACCAATTTTCGACGATTTCACCTGTTTTTTTTTATGAAATAATAAAACACATTTTTTTATTACCCAACTACCACTTACGACCCAAACATCGTTTTTCGAACGAAACACCCCTTTTTTTTTCTTTATCCAAATCCGACTTTTTGACCGGAATGCCAGCTTGGGTCGGAAAGCCATTCTTTTGACCCAAATTCAGAAAAACATCATTTTTTCAACCTAAACACTAATTTTCAACGCAGAAACCCTATTTTCTGACCCAAAAATAACCTTGTTTTGGAAAACAACCGCTTACGGCGGCCCCATCACAATTTTTCTTTTTCTTTACCAAAATAAAGAAAAAGAAGCACCCTTTTTTTCGATCGGAACAACATTTTCCGACGTAGTCACAATTTTTGTTTTAGAGAAATATCGAAAACATTGATTTTTTTAACCCAAATACCATTTTCGAACCAAAAACGTTTTTTTTCACCGAAACACTCTTTCGACAGAAACATTAATTTTCGACCGGAACACCATTTTCATGACCCAAACAACGTTATACATTTCCAAACACCGACCCAAGCACCGGTTTTATCCCCCAAAACCGTATTGTGAGACCAATTTTCTGTCCATACACCGATTTGCCGAACCGAACACCAATTTTCAGTCCAAATAACATTTTTTCACCGAAACAATCAACACGTCGTCGTTTTCACCCAACTATCATTTTCGACCCAACACACCGTTTTAGCGACGAAAAACCCATTTTTTCGGACCGGAAAAACATTTTTCGACCGTAACGCCTTGATAAACCCAAACAGAATATTTTTGGCCGAAACACCATTTTCTCACCCGAAACTGCATTTTGAGACCCAAAACCAGCAGTTTCTGAAGTACTTATCCGAAAACCATTTTTTGACCCCAAGTAACGTAAACTCCATTTGTTCGACGCAAACACCAATTTTTATACCCAAATAATGGAAACACCGTTTTTTAAAAACCGGAACTCCATTTCTCGAACCAAACATCATTTTTCTTGAGAAGCACCAAATTTCGAACCAGACATCATTTTTTGGACCCGAACACCATGTTTTCCACCCAAATAACATTTCCCGGCCGAAACACCGTTTTACGACCCAGAAAGCATTTTTCGTTCGAAACACCGTTTTTCGACCCAAGCTTCACCCTTTCGGCAGATACACCAGTTTTTGGACCCAAACATCATTTTGGGAACACAAATCAACAGTTTTCGACCCAAACACCATTTTTTTTAGCCGAACAGGGCAAAAAGAACCATTTTTCGACCCAAACACCCGTTTTCAAACGAAACACCATATTATTTTTCTTATCCGAATCCCACTTTTACACCCAAACGCTATTTTCTGACCCACATTCTGAAAGCATCAGTTTTTCATCCTGAATGCCAGTTTTCAACGTAGACCCCGTTTTTCTTTTACCAAAATACGGAAAACACTATTTTTCAAACCGAATACCGTTTTCGACCCAAATAACATTTCTTTTCCGCCGAAACACTTTTTTCCGACAGAAAGAACATTGTTCGACCGAAACACTATTTTCTGGACCCAAACGTCATTTTACTTCTCCAAACACCCCCTTTCGACACAAGCACCAGTTGCATTCCCAAAACCATATTTTGACCCAATTTATAAACAAATAAAAAAAAACATCATTTTTTCGACCCGAACACCAATTTTCAAAGCGAATACAATTTCTACACCGAAATAATGAACGCGCTGTTTTTTTTTCCCAACTACCAATTTTGACCCAACCACTGTTCCCTTGGCCATAAACCCAATTTTTGGGACCGAAGCATCGTATTTCGACCGAAACACCTTATCGACCCAAACAGCATTGTTTTTGCCCGGAAAGCCATTTTCTAACCCCCCCCCCCCCCCCCCCCCCAAACTGCATTTTGGGACCCAAACCAGCAATTTTCAACTGAAACTACATTTCCTTCCCGAAAGTCATATGTTGACCCCAAATAACGAAAACTCCATTTGCTCCACCGAAACAGCCCAATTGTGTACCCCAAAAAATGGAAACAGGTTTCTTTTTAACCGAAACACCATCTTTCTAGCCAAACATCAATTTTCAAGCGAAGCACCATCTTTCGAAGCAGACATCATTTTTTCAGCCAAACATCATTTTTCCACCCAAACACCATTATTCGATCCAAACATCACCTTTTCGGCCGAAACTCTGTTTTTTGGACCCAAACAGCATTTTGGGTGACAAAACAACAGTTTTTCACCCATAACACCATTGCTTAGACCAGGATAAAGAAAAGGCACATTTTTTCAACACCGACACCAATTTTCGACGCAAACACCTGTTTTTTTTTTTATGAAATAATAAAAAACATTTTTTTTATTACCCAACTACCGCTTACGACCCAAACATCGTTTTTCGAACGAAACACCCCTTTTTTTTCTTTATCCAAAGCCGACTTTTTGACCGGAATGCCAGCTTGGGTCGGAAAGCCATTCTTTTGACCCAAATTCGAAAAAACATCATTTTTTCAACCTAAACACTAATTTTCAACGCAGAAACCCTATTTTCTGACCCAAAAATAACCTTGTTTTGGAAAACAACCGCTTACGGCGGCCACATCAGAATTTTTCTTTTTCTTTACCAAAATAAAGAAAAAAAAAAGCACCCTTTTTTTCGATCGGAACAACATTTTCCGACGTAGTCACAATTTTTGTTTTACAGAAATATCGAAAACACTGATTTTGTTAACCCAAATACCATTTTCGAACCAAAAACGTTTTTTTTCACCGAAACACTCTTTCGAAAGAAACATTATTTTTCGACCGGAACACCATTTTCATGACCCAAACAACGTTATACATTTCCAAACACCGACCCAAGCACCGGTTTTATCCCCCAAAACCGTATTGTGAGACCAATTTTCAGTCCGTACACCGATTTGCCGAACCGAACACCAATTTTCAGTCCAAATAACATTTTTTCACCGTAACAATCAACACGCCGTCGTTTTCACCCAACTATCATTTTCGACCCAACACACCGTTTTAGCGACGAAAAACCCATTTTTTCGGACCGGAAAAACATTTTTCGACCGTAACGCCTTGATAAACCCAAACAGAATATTTTAGGCCGAAACACCATTTTCTCACCCGAAACTGCATTTTGAGACCCAAAACCAACAGTTTCTGAAGTACTTATCCGAAAACCATTTTTTGACCCCAAGTAACATAAACTCCATTTGTTCGACCCAAACACCAATTTTTATACCCAAATAATGGAAACACCGTTTTTTGAAAACCGGAACTCCATTTCTCGAACCAAACATCATTTTTCTTGAGAAGCACCAAATTTCGAACCAGACATCATTTTTTGGACCCGAACACCATGTTTTCCACCCAAATAACATTTTCCGGCCGAAACACCGTTTTACGACCCAGAAGGCATTTTTCGTTCGAAACACCGTTTTTCGACCCAAGCTTCACCCTTTCGGCAGATACACCAGTTTTTGGACCCAAACATCATTTTGGGAACACAAATCAACAGTTTTCGACCCAAACACCTTTTTTTTTTTGCCGAACAGGGCAAAAAGAACCATTTTTCGACCCAAACACCCGTTTTCAAACGAAACACCATATTATTTTTCTTATCCGAATCCCACTTTTACACCCAAACGCTATTTTTTGACCCACATTCTGAAAGCATCAGTTTTTCATCCTGAACGCCAGTTTTCAATGTAGACCCCATTTTTCTTTTACCAAAATACGGAAAACACTATTTTTCAAACCGAATACCGTTTTCGACCCAAATAACATTTCTTTTCCGCCGAAGCACTTTTTTCCGACAGAAACAACATTGTTCGACCGAAAAACTATTCTCTGGACCCAAACGTCATTTTACTTCTCCAAACACCACCTTTCGACACAAGCACCAGTTGCTTTCCCAAAACCATATTTTGACCCAATTTACAAACAAATAAAAAAAAAACATCATTTTTCCGACCCGAACACCAATTTTCAAAGCGAATACAGTTTCTACACCGAAATAATGAACGCGCTGTTTTTTTTTCCCAACTACCAATTTTGACCCAACCACTGTTCCCTTGGGCAAAAACCCAATTTTTGGGACCGAAGCATCGTATTTCGACCGAAACACCTTATCGACCCAAACAGCATTGTTTTTGCTCGAAATTACCATTTTCTAACCCCCACCCCCCCCCCCCCCAAACTGCATTTTGGGACCCAAACCAGCAATTTTCAACTGAAACTACATTTCCTGCCCGAGAGCCATATGTTGACCCTAAATAACGAAAACTCCATTTGCTCCACCGAAACAGCCCAATTGTGTACCCCAAAAAATGGAAACAGGTTTCTTTTTAACCGAAACACCATCTTTCTAGCCAAACATCAATTTTCAAGCGAAGCACCATCTTTCGAAGCAGACATCATTTTTTCAACCAAACATCATTTTCCACCCAAACACCATTATTCGATCCAAACATCACCTTTTCGGCCGAAACTCTGTTTTTTGGACCCAAACAACATTTTGGGAGACAAAACAACAGTTTTTCACCCATAACACCATTGCTTAGACCCCGATAAGGAAAAGGCACATTTTTTCAACACCGACACCAATTTTCGACGCAAACACCTGTTTTTTTTTTATGAAATAATAAAACTCATTTTTTTTTATTACCCAACTACCGCTTACGACCCAAACATCGTTTTTCGAACGAAACATCCCTTTTTTTTTATTTATCCAAATCCGACTTTTTGACCGGAATGCCAGGTTGGGTCGGAAAGCCATTCTTTTGACCCAAATTCGGAAAACATCATTTTTTCAACCTAAACACTAATTTTCAACGCAGAAACCCTATTTTCTGACCCAAAAATAACCTTGTTTTGGAAAACAACCGCTTACGGCGGCCCCATCAGAATTTTTCTTTTTCTTTACCAAAATAAAGAAAAAAAAAACACCCTTTTTTTCGATCGGAACAACATTTTCCGACGTAGTCACAATTTTTGTTTTACAGAAATATCGAAAACACTGATTTTTTTAACCCAAATACCATTTTCGAACCAAAAACGTTTTTTTTCACCGAAACACTCTTTCGACAGAAACATTATTTTTCGACCGGAACACCATTTTCATGACCCAAACAACGTTATACATTTCCAAACACCGACCCAAGCACCGGTTTTATCCCCCAAAACGGTATTGTGAGACCAATTTTCACTCCGTACACCGATTTATCGAACCGAACACCAATTTTCAGTCCAAATAACATTTTTTCACCGAAACAATCAACACGCCGTCGTTTTCACCCAACTATCATTTTCGACCCAACACACCGTTTTAGCGACGAAAAACCCATTTTTTCGGACCGGAAAAACATTTTTCGACCGTAACGCCTTGATAAACCCATGTCACGCCCCAGGGCGGCCGTCCCCGAGACGTGGCAAATATATAAATGATATCAGTAATCCATACACGAGGTCAAATAAATACTCCCCAAGAAAAGGCAATACACAAGTAACTGACATCAAATATATACAAAAAGCGGAAGCTCAAATGACTAAGTCTGTAATTCAAAGACATATTACAGACTAGAGTACACAATCAACTGTCCTGTGAGAGCCAATATATACAATAACTGACATCAACAGTCTACATACCGTGCACAAGCACAAGTATAATACATACAATGAAAAGGGAATGCTGATAGCCTCCGACTCGCAAGACATCCAACGCGAACGCAGGTCTCCTACTCGGATGGCGCCAGGGGAGCTCTTCTCTTGGATCCGACTCAGCGTCAACTGGGGAAAAACATAAGCGAGGGGTGAGCTACAAGCTCAGTGAGTGGTCAGAAACCAAACACCAACACCAACATTCGATCCTAAGGCAATCACCTATCAAGGAAACCATGGGTAGAAACCCAACGGTTAACAAGGTCACACGGCGGTGCAACCATACCCTGCCCTCGCCCTAGCCCCCACAGGGGTGAGTCTAGGGACTCGAAGGACAACTTGCTATTCTACACTGTTCGTCATCCGGTAGCGCTCTCCCAGGCAGCCTCTACCTGGAGCCGGCCACGGTCAGTACACTGTCGAGCGCATCGATGGTACTTACAGATGGGGGGTCTACCCAGGGCGGCTCGTACCTAGGAAGCATCTACACGGATCCGGTGAAGAGAAGAACGATAATTCAGGCTTGCAACATCGTCCGGTGGTCCACCCTCGTGTAGCCTCACCTGGTACACTCCCCTGATCAGTACATCTGCCGAACGCATCGGGAGTACCTACAAGTGGGAGTCCTCTGTCAGGGCAGCTTCTACGTCGGGACCCCGGTATACGATGATATTGGGAGGAAACACTACTTGTTCGCAGCGCGAACCCTATTGAAAGCCAATCACTCAAGCTGGTGGGTCAAGTATCAACTCGAGCCCACAACACTCACACCAACACCCTCACCTCCGAAGGGTGACCTAGGTTGTCGGAAGTAACTGTACCAATCCCTCACCTTCACCCCAAAAGGGGTGACCCAGTCTCTTGGGAAGAGACTAGATCGTTTCTAAGCCCTTGGTCCACCGGTAGCCTTTTCCCCGGGTAGCCTCTGCCTGACATACTCCCACGATCAGTACACTGTCGACCACAGCGATGGTACCTACAAATGGTAGCCCGGTGCCAAGACAGCAATGGTACGCCGAGAAGTTCCTACACGGATCCAACGAAGGGGAAAAACGATAACTCATGCTCGCAGCGCAAACCCCACGGGAAAACCATCTATACAAACTGACGGGTCGAGTATCAACGCGACCCCACCCCACTCACGCCAACACCCTCACCCTCACCCCGACGGGTGTCATAGGATCTTGGGGAAGAGGTCGATTGTTCTAAGCCCTTGGTCCACCGGTAGCCCTTTCCCCGGGTAGCCTCTACCTGACATACTCCCACGATCAGTACACTCTCGACCGAAGCGATGGTACCTACAAATGGGAGCCCGGTGTCAGGACAGCGTTTCCAACGCCGGGAAGTTCCTACACGGATCCAACGAAGGGGAAAAACAATCTACGCTCGCGAATACGATCCTCTTGGATCCGTCGTCATCGGTCATCAAACACCGATTAAGCGCAACGAATTCTCATGAATTCCCTCCAGGGCGCATAACTCAGATGCGGGGAAGACATTAATTATAAGTGTCAAAACCATGGTATGACCCCACAAGAGGTCATACACTTGTCTAACACATTAGACAAGAATCATGGCCATATCGGCATATATATATATATGCAATTAACTACCCAACGATGACCTACTTAAACATGCATACATGGCATCAAACAGATAAACACACACAAATTACAACCTAATATACGTTGGATAAAACCAACCTAGAAGGGAAGGGTTAAGCGCGATCTGCGCAACAACAGGTGCATGCCAATAATTCCAAGCAAACCCGAGTCAAGTAGGAACTACATCTACTCACTCGGTTCGCGAAGAGAAGGAGGGCGAGGGAGAGGGAATGCCTCATCCTCACTCGAGCTGGTCATAGTTTTGCCCCAACAGATGGGTGCAACAACTATACCACACCCTCGAGTCCTAAATCGGAGGAATATTACGCATACACCCGTTATTAACCCAAGTTAAACATGCTTGATAAATAGGGGTAGTCATTCAATCAAAATTACCTAAGTCATGCCATATTCTATACAATACATAGGCAAGTATAAGGTAGAATAGGGGTTCTACACAATATACGAGCTATACAACCTAGCATGCATAATATCTAGCATATTTAGGGAGCAATTAAAGCCCCATGGAAGCGCGAAGCACGTCTACGTGCCTCGAGCGCTCCCGGAAGGGTTGGAATCAAACCACTCACCTAACGAGCGCACGGCTCGCGAAACGCAAGAGAGCGACGAATTGAATCCGAAGCCCGATACCAATCCGCCAAGGATCATCCAATAGTTGCATTTGGCTATAACAAACTGCTCAACACCACGAAGCACTCCGAACGCGTCTGAGCACCGCAAGCACGCCCTCGAGTACCCCGTGCACGCTGCCCATGCACCCTGCACGCATCGAACATCGTCAAGCACGTCCTCGAGCACCTCGTGCATGCTTCCCACGCACTCCGCACGCATCGGGCAAGGCCAAGCACGCCCTTGAGCACCTCGTGCACGCTGCCCGCACACTCCGCACGCATCGAACAACGTCAAGCACACCCTCGGGCACCTCATGCACGCTTCCCGCACACTCCGTACGCATGCGAGCACCTCATGCACGCTTCCCGCGCACTCCGCACGCATGCAAGCACCTCATGCACGCTTCCCGCGCACTCCGCACGCATGCGAGCACCTCGTGCACGCTTCCCGCGCACTCCGCACGCATGCGAGCACGCCGAGCGCGCACCCGCAGTCCCCGCATACCTCTTATGTGACCACGAGTGCACCGCTGTGTCAACTCTACACCCCTTCAGCACATAAACACAAGTTTAGGTGATGCATGAGGAAAACCTATGGAAAGAGGAGAAGAACATACATATATGGTTCACTCACACATACCCACAAACATGTGGCATGCACACCTACACAACACATAAAACTTGAGCATGTGCTTCTCCCTCTCAACCTCTTCACTTCCAAACATACCAAACAACAACAACAAGGCAATGGAGCCTTCACTCCTTCCAACCAGGCACAAGAGACATGGCTGAACCCAACCAAGTGGAGCGGGAGGTCCCTACGCGGCTCCGGCATGGCCGCTGCCGTAGCTCCACCGCTACCACCACCTCTTCCTTGCTCTTCTTCTTCATTGGGGCATTTCAACAAACACTTGGGGGGCTGAGCTGATCCATAGGGGAGGGGAAACCATGGGATCAGCCAAGGGAGGAGAAGAGGAGAAACAACAACACAACATACACAACTCACCTAGTTCCTTCACTTGCAACTCTTCCTCTTCTTGCTCCAACTCCTTCTCCTTCCTCCACCCAAACACACACAACACAAAGGCTGGACCAGAGCCAAAAAGAGGGGAAAAAGTGCCCAAGGTCGTAACATTTGGGGCCTTTAAATAAGCAAAGGCGGAGTGAAAGACCAAGTCGTCCTCGGACTTAAAACCCCGAACAGCCTTCACTTAAACGGCCATAACTTCCTCAATACAGCTCCGAATTTCACGATTCCAGTGGCATTGGAAAGATAAGACGATTATCTACAACTTTCATGTTTACACCTAGATCAAATGACCTCTCCAGCTATTCCGAAATCTAGGCTAAACATCTTACAGGGCTGCTGCCTGGATTTCTCAACTACGGGGTATACATGGAAAAATACCCATAACTTTTAATATACGAATCCAGTTGATCCAATTCCACTTCTATATGGAAGCTGTCCCCAAACTTAACATCTCGTAATAATATCGGATTTTTACCTCATCATCTTGGATTTTAACAAAATCAAATCCGAATACCAATTCAAAACTGCATAATTCCAAAAATGTTATCGGAATTAAATGAAAATTTTATGGGCAGTATTAAACAATACCAGGACCCATAATATGCAGTTATATCTTCAATCAGAGTCCTTAAACCCCAGAAGGTAGCTAAAAATCAAAATTTTAGCGACTCCGATCGAAATTAGGACTCTAAATGACACAGGTCTAACATTCTCCCCCCCTTAGGAAATTTAGTCCTCGAAATTTAAGGAAATCCAAAGGGAAGACCGAACATAGAAGTGTCGCCCAAAGAGTCCCTTGGCTCCCGAGTGGTCCGGACACCAAACTGGTGCTACCACGCACTTTAACCGAAGGAACGGTCTGGGTACGGAGCCTCTTCTCACATTGGTCCATGGTCTCGATCAACTGCTCCCCGGACGACAAATCCTACTCGAGGATGAGCGGCTCGAACGGAATGACATGAGCAGGATCGTGGACATAATGTCTCAGCTATGAGACATTGGATGACGTCACAGGAACGAGTTAGCCACGGGGGAAAGGCTTCATGATAGCCACCTCCCCTAATCCACTCAAGGACGAAACCGGTCCGATGGAAGGCCGACTCAACGCGCCCCGATCGTCGAAACAGAGGATGCCCTTAAACCGGGACACCTCATGCCAACATGTTCGCCGAACCCGAAGGTAGGCTCCTGGCGACAATGACCTGTGTAGCCCTTCCAATGGTTCTAGGTGGTGCAAAGGCACGCACGAACCATCTCGGCCACCGCAAGGTCAATAAAATGACTTATGGCCCCTTCAACAGGCGCTCTACAACCATCCCAGCACAGGGGAGGTGTAAAACTGCGCCCGTAGAGTGCCCCTTTTTCCATTTCATCTGGATGCTCGAATGGCAGTCGTCACACAGGCAGACCCCTACCCAAAGGGTGGTGCCTCATCCAACTGCCCCAAGTCGAGCACGCAAGCAAATAGCATGTCCTCCAAAGCCTAAATCGTCCTCATTGCCTGGCGGTCCGTCAGTATCGAAACGCTGTACTTAAAAGGGAGGCTCGCGCGAAAAGCCTGCCAAAGGCTGCGCCAGAACATCGAAGTAACCCACGCGTCTCAGCCCGAAATAGCACCGACTGGAGTGCCATGAAGACGAACAATCGCGAAGGCTCAAACCCGCGTCGAAGCGTCCAGAGACTCAGTCAGTTGGATAGGGAGGAAAGTGCGGACCTAGTCAATCGGTCAATGATCACCCAGACGGCATCGTGACCCGAACATGACTTTAGCGAGCCCACAACGAAATCCATGATAACTCACTCCCACATCCACTGAGGATTCTCGACGGACAAACGCATTCCAACGCGACGATCCACAACTTCACCTGAGGGCATGCCAACCAACATTCTCAACGAAGGCTACCTCAGAACAACCCACGGAGGTCCAATAACATATTCGAGATCCTCGTAGGCATCTGGCGTATTCGTCTACCCGACGGCAGTACACAAAATTCGTAGTGCCCGAAACGGTCACGAAAGGTCAACTAAAGAATGCCCAACTCTCGAATCTCCAATTAGGGTACCCTGCGCGAAGATCGATCAACAGAAAGAAACTAGCTCTCAAAGCTGGTCAAAACAGATCATCAATTCGCGACAAGGGGTACTTGATCTTCAACCCCTATGGGGAGATCAAAATCATTCCTGGGACGATTAAGTCCAAATCTGCTCCTCGAGAATGGCTGACGCTCATGATGACCCTTATACGCTGGGTAAGCCGCTCGACCGCACTTAATCCGCAAGACACGCAATAGGAGGTCGTCGATTCCCGACAACGCCTAAGCGACGTCATCTGCCTGATATGGCGGTCGTCCCATCACGAACGCTTAGCGTCGCGTCTCCTCATTTATGACCCATGTGGGGGCAAAACGCAACAGTACCAGACTGTGCTTCACATGCCGCCACCAATAGGTCGCCCAACTATAACCGTTGGAACTCCAGCATCGTGCACTCAATGGGCAGATTCATTACGGGGAGTCCAAGCTCTCGACGTCATCCAGTAGCACTCTCCCGGTGTGGCCATTACCTGATAGCCTCCCATGTCCACTATCTCTGCTATATGGGCACACCAACAAGCGTCGTGGATAGTCCCAGGGAGCACCTCACAGGACTCTTGCCTCTACCGGATAGCTACTATGCACGATGATATATCGAAGCGACTCCAGATATGGCTATGGAACCCTAGTCCATAAGCGATCGCCCACCAAGCTGCAATAGGATGCACCCAATCCCGATCATATGCATCACCACCCGCCATCGCACTTCCCAAGTGAGGGAAAAATATAAGACATCAATTGATGCTTCAAAGGTATTCCTTGACTGGGAAAGAACCTCGGGAGGGCCTCATGAGGTCCCGATATAGGATATCCCGACAACCAAACAAGGAACACGGAGTACCCTAGCCCGGGTCTCAACGCTGACCCTGCAAGGCCCCTTATCCTGAGTAGGAAGGCTAGAAGAAGACATCACCCCTTAATGAATACTACACCACATCCTCAACGCTTGAAACTGGTGCCGCACGCTCTATGGTATACCCCCGATAAACAGAACGGAGGAGACTACGGTCTCCAACCGGTACATGGGGTATCTCTGGCACCACTGGTGGACCTACCGCTAAGGGTATCTACGGGATCGCCACGCGGGCCGCCCGCAGCTCCTGGATCTCTCGCGCCTGCTCAGCCAACGCTCCAGTCTATGCCTCCAGTGCTCTAGTCTGAGTGTCCAGAAGATCTTCCATCTCAGCGTTAGCTCGCGCCCACGCTGGAGGCATCCCGCGCAAGTCCTGGCCCGACAGCTGAGAACTCTCAAGTAGACTCCTTGCCTCCGGTAGGTTCGAAAACCTCCGAAGTCCAAGGGTGACCACGTCCACGCGCCAGTCTCCGAGGAGGCATATCAGCAACTAAGGAACCAGCACTAGGATCAGAATACTCGTCTCGAAATCCAAGGACTCATCTCAAAGAAAACAATTGGCTCTGACAGGACATGGCTCTGATACCAACTTTTGTCACGCCCCAGGGCGGCCGTCCCCGAGACGTGGCAAATATATAAATGATATCAGTAATCCATACACGAGGTCAAATAAATACTCCACAAGAAAAGGCAATACACAAGTAACTGACATCAAATATATACAAAAAGCGGAAGCTCAAATGACTAAGTCTGTAATTCAAAGACATATTACAGACTAGAGTACACAATCAACTGTCCTGTGAGAGCCAATATATACAATAACTGACATCAACAGTCTACATACCGTGCACAAGCACAAGTATAATACATACAATGAAAAGGGAATGCTGATAGCCTCCGACTCGCAAGACATCCAACGCGAACGCAGGTCTCCTACTCGGATGGCGCCAGGGGAGCTCTTCTCTTGGATCCGACTCAGCGTCAACTGGGGAAAAACATAAGCGAGGGGTGAGCTACAAGCTCAGTGAGTGGTCAGAAACCAAACACCAACACCAACATTCGATCCTAAGGCAATCACCTATCAAGGAAACCATGGGTAGAAACCCAACGGTTAACAAGGTCACACGGCGGTGCAACCATACCCTGCCCTCGCCCTAGCCCCCACAGGGGTGAGTCTAGGGACTCGAAGGACAACTTGCTATTCTACACTGTTCGTCATCCGGTAGCGCTCTCCCAGGCAGCCTCTACCTGGAGCCGGCCACGGTCAGTACACTGTCGAGCGCATCGATGGTACTTACAGATGGGGGGTCTACCCAGGGCGGCTCGTACCTAGGAAGCATCTACACGGATCCGGCGAAGAGAAGAACGATAATTCAGGCTTGCAACATCGTCCGGTGGTCCACCCTCGTGTAGCCTCACCTGGTACACTCCCCTGATCAGTACATCTGCCGAACGCATCGGGAGTACCTACAAGTGGGAGTCCTCTGTCAGGGCAGCTTCTACGTCGGGACCCCGGTATACGATGATATTGGGAGGAAACACTACTTGTTCGCAGCGCGAACCCTATGGAAAGCCAATCACTCAAGCTGGTGGGTCAAGTATCAACTCGAGCCCACAACACTCACACCAACACCCTCACCTCCGAAGGGTGACCTAGGTTGTCGGAAGTAACTGTACCAATCCCTCACCTTCACCCCAAAAGGGGTGACCCAGTCTCTTGGGAAGAGACTAGATCGTTTCTAAGCCCTTGGTCCACCGGTAGCCTTTTCCCCGGGTAGCCTCTGCCTGACATACTCCCACGATCAGTACACTGTCGACCACAGCGATGGTACCTACAAATGGGAGCCCAGTGCCAAGACAGCAATGGTACGCCGAGAAGTTCCTACACGGATCCAACGAAGGGGAAAAACGATAACTCATGCTCGCAGCGCAAACCCCACGGGAAAACCATCTATACAAACTGACGGGTCGAGTATCAACGCGACCCCACCCCACTCACGCCAACACCCTCACCCTCACCCCGACGGGTGTCATAGGATCTTGGGGAAGAGGTCGATTGTTCTAAGCCCTTGGTCCACCGGTAGCCCTTTCCCCGGGTAGCCTCTACCTGACATACTCCCACGATCAGTACACTCTCGACCGAAGCGATGGTACCTACAAATGGGAGCCCGGTGTCAGGACAGCGTTTCCAACGCCGGGAAGTTCCTACACGGATCCAACGAAGGGGAAAAACAATCTACGCTCGCGAATACGATCCTCTTGGATCCGTCGTCATCGGTCATCAAACACCGATTAAGCGCAACGAATTCTCATGAATTCCCTCCAGGGCGCATAACTCAGATGCGGGGAAGACATTAATTATAAGTGTCAAAACCATGGTATGACTCCACAAGAGGTCATACACTAATTTATTTTAACCCAAAAACAATTTTCGAACCAAAAACGTTTTTTTTCACCGAAACACTCTTTCGACAGAAACATTATTTTTCTACCGGAACACCATTTTCATGACCCAAACAACGTTATACATTTCCAAACACCGACCCAAGCACCGGTTTTATCCCCCAAAACGGTATTGTGAGACCAATTTTCAGTCCGTACACCGATTTGCCGAACCGAACATCAATTTTCAGTCCAAATAACATTTTTTTACCGAAACAATCAACACGCCATCGTTTTCACCCAACTATCATTTTCGACCCAACACACCGTTTTATCGACGAAAAACCCATTTTTTCGGACCGGAAAAACATTTTTCGACCGTAACGCCTTGATAAACCCAAACAGCATATTTTAGGCCGAAACACCATTTTCTCACCCGAAACTGCATTTTGAGACCCAAAACCAGCAGTTTTTGAAGTACTTATCCAAAAACCATTTTTTGACCCCAAGTAACGTAAACTCCATTTGTTCGACCGAAACACCAATTTTTATACCCAAATAATGGAAACACCGTTTTTTAAAAACCGGAACTCCATTTCTCGATCCAAACATCATTTTTCTTGAGAAGCACCAAATTTCGAACCAGACATCATTTTTTGGACCCGAACACCATGTTTTCCACCCAAACAACATTTTCCGGCCGAAACACCGTTTTTCGACCCAGAAAGCATTTTTCGTTCGAAACACCGTTTTTCGACCCAAGCTTCACCCTTTCGGCAGATACACCACTTTTTGGACCCAAACATCATTTTGGAACACAAATCAACAGTTTTCGACCCAAACACCATTTTTTTTTAACCGAACAGGGCAAAAAGAAACATTTTTCGACCCAAACACCAATTTTCGACGCAAACACCGTTTTTTAAAATGAAATAACAAAAACACTATTTTTTGACGCAACTACCATTTTCGACCCAAACACCCGTTTTCAAACGAAACACCATATTTTTTTTCTTATCCGAATCCCACTTTTACACCCAAACGCTATTTTTTGACCCACATTCTGAAAGCATCAGTTTTACATCCTGAACGCCAGTTTTCAACGTAGACCCCGTTTTTCTTTTAACAAAATACGGAAAACACTATTTTTCAAACCGAATACCGTATTCGACCCAAATAACATTTCTTTTCCGCCGAAACACTTTTTTCCGACAGAAACAACATTGTTCGACTGAAACACTATTTTCTGGACCCAAACGTCATTTTACTTCTCCAAACACCACCATTCGACACAAGCACCAGTAGCTTTCCCAAAACCATATTTTGACCCAATTTATAAACAAATAAAAAAAAACATCATTTTTCCGACCCGAACACCAATTTTCAAAGCGAATACAATTTCTACATCGAAATAATGAACGCGCTGTTTTTTTCCCCAACTACCAATTTTGACCCAACCACTGTTCCCTTGGCCAAAAACCCAATTTTTGGGACCGAAACATCGTATTTCGACCGAAACACCTTATTGACCCAAACAGCATTTTTATTTTGCCCGAAAAGCCATTTTCTAACCCCCCCCCCCCCAAACTGCATTTTTGGACCCAAACCAGCAATTTTCAACTGAAACTACATTTCCTGCCCGAAAGCCATATGTTGACCCCAAATAACGTAAACTCCATTTTCTCAACCGAAACAGCCCAATTGTGTACCCCAAAAAACGGAAACAGGTTTCTAAACCTTAAGGCCTAAATCGTCCTCTTGCCTGGCTGTCCGTCGGTATCGAAACGCTGTACTTAAAAGGGAGGCTCGCACGAAAAGCCTGCCAAAGGCTGCGCCAGAACCTCGAAGTAACCCACGTGTCTCAGCCCGAAATAGCACCGACCGGAGTGCCATGAAGACGAACAATCGCGAAGGCTCAAACCCACGTCGAAGCGTCCAGAGACTCAGTCAGTTGGATAGGGAGGAAAGTGTGGACCTAGTCAATCGGTCAATGATCACCCAGACGGCATCGTGACCCGAACGTGACTTTAGCGAGCCCACAACGAAATCCATGATAACTCACTCCTACGTCCACTGAGGAATCTCTATGGACGAACGCATTCCAACGCGACGATCCACAACTTCGCCTGAGGGCATGCCCACCAACATCCTCAACGAAGGCTACCTCAGAACAGCCCACGGAGGCCAATAACATATTTGAGATCATTGTAGGCATCTGGCGCATTCGTCTGCCCCGACGGCAATACTCAAAATTCGTAGTGCCCGAAACGGTCACGAAAGGCCAACTAAAGAATGCCCAACTCCCGGATCTCCAATTATGGTACCCTGCACGAAGATCAATCAACAGAAAGACACTGGCTCCCAGAGTTGGTCAAAATAGATCATGAATTCGCGGCAAGGGTACTTGATCCTCAACCCCTATGGGGAGATCAAAATAGTTCCTGGGACGATTAAGTCCAAATCTACTCCTCGAGCATGGCTGACGCTCATGATGACCCTTATACGCTGGGTAAGCCGCTCGACCGCACTTAATCCGCAAGACACGCAAATAGGAGGTCGTCGATTCCCGACAATGCCTAAGCGACGTCATCTACCTGATATGGCGGTCGAGTCCCACGAACACTTAGCGTCACGTCTCTTCATTTACGGCCCATGTGGGGCAAAACGCGACAGTACCTCAAACTGTGCTTCACATGCCGCCACCTACAGGTCGCCCAACTATAACCGTTGGAACTCCAGCATCATGCACTCAATGGGCAGATTCATCACGGGGAGTCCAAGCTCTCGACGTCATCCAGTAGCACTCTCCCGGTGTGGCCACTACCTGATAGCCTCCTAGGTCCCTATCTCTGCTATATGGGCACACCAACAAAGCGTCGTGGACAGTTCCTAGGGGCACCACACAGGACTCTGGCCTCTACCGGGTAGCCTCCCACGTCCACTACCTCGGCCATATGGGCACACCAACACGCGTCACGAGTAGTACCTGGGAGCGCCTCACCGGACTCTGCTACACCGGGCAGCTACTATGCATGATGATATATCGAAGCGACTCTATATGCCACTATGGAACCCTAGTCCATAACCTATCGCCCACCAAGCTGCAACAAGATTCACTCAATCCAGATCATATGCATCACCACCCGCTATCGCACCTTCTAAGTGAGAAAAATCAATCATCAATTGATGCTTCAAAGGTATTCCTTAACTGGGAAAAGAACCTCGGGAGGGCCTCATGAGGTCCCGATATAGGATATCCCGACAACCAAACAAGGAACACAGAGTACCCTAGCCCGGGTCTCAACGCTGACCCTGCAAGGCCCCTTATCCTGAGTAGGAAGGCTAGAAGAAGACATTCCCCTTAATGAATACTACACCATATCCTCAACGCTTGAAACTGGTGCCGCAGGCAACTCTATGGTATACCCCCGATAAACAGAACGAGGAGAATGCCGTCTCCAACCGGTACATGTTATATATGTGTCACTTTTTAGCCTATGGGTAACCTTTGGGTCAATTCTGGCCGTTTTTGAAATTTTCTTTTTTCGATCGGAACCGCTAAAATTTTGGTTTTTAGCTATCTGCATGAGCTAGAGAACTCCGATTGAAAATCTAACTGCATATTATGGGTTCTGGTACCATTTTATACCACCCATAAAAATTTCATCGAATTCCGGTAACATTTGGAAAATATGCAGTTCCGAACCGCATCCGGGTTTTCTTCGAAACTGCTTTGTTAGATGGAATAGTGATTAGATATTTATGTGAATGTGGTGATCTTGGGTAACCTCACCCCCCTCTTGCTTAGAGGCTAAGGATACCTTGGTTATTTTCTTTGTTAGTAGGTGAGATTAGCTTAAACTTACTCCCCACCTTTTTCTTTCCCATTACCCCCCCCAAATGTGAGTTTTGTGTTCTCTCACCCCTCTCACTCCCTCTCACGTCTACTCTCCTCTTCAGCCCCTCTTTGTGTGTTTTTTTTTGTGGGATTTGTTGTGAAAAAACAAAGCAAAGGAAGGTGTAGTAGAAGCTCAAAGAAGGGTTTGTAGAAGGTGTGTATTTGGTGTTGGTATTTGTGATTATAGTTGTCACTCTCTCTCATTCTCTTCTCTCATGCCCCCCCCCCTGTTTTTCAGCCACTTAGAAGGCTGAGGAGGAGCTTGAGGGGCTGTGGTGGTGGCGGTGGTGGTTGGGTTGGCCGGGGGTGCACGGGAAGCCCCGAATCTCCCCTTTTTCCTTTCCCTCCCTCACTTGGTAAGCTCTCTTTTCCTCCATTTCAATGTTTTTCATGCTTTGAGGGTGTTGGGAGGGTTATGCAAGCTTGGGGTTGTGTTTTGGGCTAGTGTGTAGGGTGGGGGAGGGGTCAGAAGGGTCTGGGCGCGCGCGCGGGCCTGTCCGCGCGCGTGCGCGCGCAGGTAAGCGCGCAGGCGGGCAGTCGGGCACAGGCGGACGCGCGCGGGTCTGTCCGCGAGCACAGGCGGGCGCGCGCGGGTCTGTTCGCGAGCACTGGCGGGCGCGCAGGAGCGCGCAAGGCGTGCGCACGGGTCGCGCGAGGCGTGCGCGCGGGTTGCGCGGACGCTGGCGGGCGCGCAGTACGCGCGGGCCCGCGCGCGGGGAGGTTCGGCAGCGCGTCTGGGCGCGCGGCCAGGCGGTGCAGGGGCACGTGCACGCGTGCGTGCACGTGCGTGTGTGTGCTGGTGGGGGTCCGAGTGCGGGCTGGGCTCGGGGCAGTGCGGGCTGGGCTCGGGGCAGTGCGCCGGCGGGCTCGGGGGCGCGTGCGCGTGTGCATGCACGTGCGTACGCGTGCGGGGCCACACGTGTGGCTGCCCGGGGAGTTCGAATAGGTGTCGGGGGCTCGGATGTGCGTACGTACGCGCGTACTCGCACGCGTGCGGGCACGTATTCGTGCATATCTGAGTCTTGGGGTAATTTTAGCTAAGTTTATGTGTTTTATGGGGTCTTACTCACCAATATTGGATGCCTTGTCTTGCAGATCTTGACGAGCGGTCGCGCGACGACCCGGTTTACGGTGAGTGGGTCAATCCAACCCAGTTGGGAGGCGTTCGATGCACGTTGGAGTGCATCGCCCTCCCCTGGGGTATCATAACTACATATAACATGTTGTATATTGTATAAATGTTATGTAAATGCCTGTTTGGCTAAGATTGCAACCATGTCATGTTGTATATAGTATGTTAAGTATTATGCATCCATGTATAATGTATGAAAGTCATCCTTGCCTAGTTATCATGCCTCATGATTAACATAACCCCGACCTAGACATGTCCCCACCTAGTTTAACTTTGTTAAACTTTTACATATGTGGTTGCATAAGATAAGCATACCTTAGATAAATCATGTCTCGTTATATTGATTAATTTAAGACGCTTCCATGATTAATATTGTTTCTTTTTAAGTGTAGCGCATGCTTAGGCCATGTATTCTTGCATATTGTTAATAAGCAAGCGTATGACCACCTGTGGGGTCATACCAAAATATTGATGTTACGAATGATAGAATTTTCCCCGCATCTGAGTTATGCGCCCTGGAGGGAATTCTTGAGAATTCATTTCCGTATCGGTGTTTAGTAACCGGTGATGACGGATCCAAGAGGATCGTATCCGCGAGCGTAGATTGTTTTTCCCCTTCGTTGGATCCGTGTAGGAACTTCCCGGCGTTGGAAACGCTGTCCTGGCACCGGGCTCCCATTTGTAGGTACCATCGCTTCGGTCGAGAGTGTACTGATCGTGGGAGTATGTCAGGTAGAGGCTACCCGGGAAAAGGGCTACCGGTGGACCAAGGGCTTAGACAATCTAATCTCTTCCCAAGAGCCTGAGTCACCCTTCGGAGGTGAGGGTGAGGGATTAGTACAGTTACTCCCAATAACCTAGGTCACCCTTCGGGGTAAGGGTAAATGACTTTGAAATGATTGGAAGTTATATGAGTTGTGATGCATGAATTGTTCCATTCACTGAGCGTGCGGCTCACCCCTCGTATATGTTTTCTCCAGTTGTCGCTGACCCGGATCCGAAGGAGGAGCTCCCTGAGACGCGATTCCAGTAGGAGACAGCGTTCACGTCAGACATCTTGCGAGTGAGAGGCCCTCAGCATCCCCCGTCTTCTTGTATGTATTTCTACTTGTGCTTGGGCACAGTGTATGGGTTGATGTTGTCTTTTGTAGTACATATTGGCTCTCACAGGACAGTTTGATTGAGTACTCTGGTCTGTTATATATCTTTGAATCACAGACTTAGTCGTTTTGCTTCCGCTATTTTCGTATGTATTTGATGTCAGTTACTTGATTTCGCTTTATCGCCTTTGACATTGTGGTGTATTTATTGACTTCGTGTACGTATTACTGATATCATATACATATACTTGCCACGTCTCGGGGACGGCCGCCCTGGGGTGTGACAAAAGTTGGTATCAGAGCCTGGTCCTGTCAGAGCCAATTGTTCTTGTTAGAGATGAGTCCTAGTATTTCTATATGAGTATCCTGATCTTAGTGCTGGTTCTTTAGGTTGCTGATATGCCTCCTCGGGGATTGATACGTCGACGTGGTCGCCCTCGGGCTTCGGTGGATTCCAGACCTACCGGAGACGAGGAGTCTACTGAGAGGTCCTCGGCCGTTGGGCCAGGACCTGCGCAGGAGCCTCCTGCATGGGAGCGTGCTTACGCTCGGATAGCGGATCTTCTGGAGAGTCAGACGAGGGCGCTGGAGGCTCAGACGAGAGCGCTGGCTGAGCAGGCGCGAGAGATCCAGGAACTGCGGGCAGCTCGCGAGGCGGCTCCGCAGGTACCCTTAGCAGCAGATCCACCCGTGGTGCCAGAGGTACCCCCTGTACCAGTAGAGATTCCTGCAGTAGGAGCTCATGGACCCGAGCAGAGGGAGGAGGAGCTAGAGGCAGTGGCCCGTGTGCATCAGACCGGCCTCACCGCCTTTATGAAGCTTCATCCTCCTGAGTTCCATGGCTCGACGAGGGACCCCCTTGCCCCAGAGCGTTGGTTGATGGAGATAGACAAGATCTTCTCGACCATGCACTGCACCGACCGCCAGCGTGTCTCGTTGGCCACGTTCATGTTGAAGGGTAGCGCCGCTGACTGGTGGGCCACCCGATCTGTGGACATTCCGGAGGGTGTGGAGCGACTCCTTTGGGCCGGGTTCCGGAACTACTTCTTGGCGGAATACTTCCCTTTCTCGACGCGGCAGATCGTGATGCGGGAGTTCGAGCAGCTGACGCAGGGTACCATGTCAGTGTCGGACTACTCCACGCGTTTCATGAGGCTCTCACGGTTTGCCCCTGCCTTGGTGATGGACGAGGAGACGAGATGCCGTCGGTTTGAGATGGGTCTCAACAGCGCTATCAGGGTGCACGTTTCCTCAGAGGCACTCTCGAGGTATACCGACCTGGTGTCTCGGGCGAGGACAGTCGAGCGTGATCTTGGGCTCTCCTCAGCTATTATTCCGTTTGAGGATCAGAAGCCACCCAGGAGTCGGGATTTGGGGCGTCGCAAGAACAAGCGGACGCGCTTTGATCAGTCAGCGACCGCCACTACTCCAGTAGATGTGATGCCAGTGCGGGGTCCTGCACCCATAGCTGCCATTCCATCCCAGGCCAGGCGACCGGAGACGCGACGTTGCTACCACTGCAATCGGGCCGGGCATCTCGCCTATGCTTGCCCCGATGCTGGTCGCCCTCCTGTGCCTCATCAGCAGCCACAGCCGCAGCAGCCACGCCAGTATCAGCAGCCACAGATGCAGCATCCGCGCCAGCATCAGCAGCCACAGCTGCAGCATCCGCGCCAGCATCAGCAGCCACAACAGCCACAGACCGGCCGGGTTGACAAGGGGAAGCAGCCAGTGCAGCCTGTGGGGCGTGCCCCTGCTCCTCAGCCACAGCTTGTTCGAGGGCGTGTGGCAGCACTTACGGCCGAGGAGGCTCAGGCTTCGGGTAGCGTCGTCCGAGGTATTGTTCTGATCTCCCAGCTTCCTGCTTATGTGCTATTTGATTCCGGGGCCACACACTCGTTCGTGTCTCCCGTTTTCGCGAGACGGATGGGTGCGGTGTCGGTCCCTCTTGATGCCTTGCTGGAGATATCACTACCTGTCGGAGACCGTATTCTCCTTCGTTTTGTGTACCGGGATTGTTCTGTGGCGATTGAGGAGCACGAGTTTCCGGTGGAGTTGATCGAGCTCGCCATGTCGGACTTTGATGCCATCCTGGGAATGGATTGGCTCTCTGCTAGTCACGCCAGCATCGATTGTTTTGCTAAATCGGTATCTTTCCGCATCCCAGGCCAGAGGTCTTTCCAGTTCGTAGGTGATCGGGACATAGCTCCTTTGGGGTTCGTATCGTCCATCCAGGCCTGGAGACTCCTACAGGGCGGATGCGAGGGTTTTCTGGCGTACATCGCTAAGGAGGATGCACCACTGCGGGCAGATATCAGTCAGACTCCGATCGTGGCTGAATATCCGGAGGTTTTTCCCGATGATCTTCCGGGTCTACCACCGGATCGCGCGATCGAGTTTGAGATTAATCTAATTCCGGGGACCGAGCCGATTTCGAGGGCTCCGTACCGGATGGCCCCAGCAGAGTTGAAGGTGCTGAAGGAGCAGCTGGAGGAGTTGCTCGAGAAGGGGTTCGCACGTCCGAGCGTCTCTCCGTGGGGAGCCCCTGTCCTGTTTGTCCGGAAGAAGGACGGTTCGCTGCGGCTTTGTATTGATTACAGACAGCTGAACAAGCGGACCGTGAAGAACAAGTACCCCTTGCCGCGGATTGACGATTTGTTTGACCAGCTCCAGGGAGCGCGTGTCTTCTCTAAGATCGATCTCCGTTCGGGCTACTATCAGCTGAAGATCCGGGAGTCGGATATTCCGAAGACGGCCTTTCGTACCCGTTACGGGCACTACGAGTTTCGAGTGCTGCCGTTTGGGTTGACGAATGCGCCGGCAGCTTTCATGGATTTGATGAATCGGGTGTTTCGACCCTTCCTGACTCCTTCGTGGTAGTCTTCATTGACGATATTTTGGTGTACTCGAGGAGTCTTGAGGAGCACGCTGACCATCTTCGCACTGTCTTGGAAACTTTGGCCAGGCATCAGTTGTTCGCCAAGTTCAGTAAGTGCGAGTTTTGGTTAGAGCGTGTGGCCTTCCTTGGCCATGTGATTTCCGGTGAGGGTATATCTGTGGACCCGGAGAAGACGCTTGCCGTGTCGAATTGGCGGCGACCGTCGAACCCCACCGAGATTAGGAGCTTCCTGGGTTTGGCGGGCTATTATCGGAGGTTTGTTGAGGGTTTCTCGAAGATAGCCGTCCCTCTGACCCGCCTCACTCGGAAGGATGTCCGGTTCGAGTGGTCCCCATCTTGCGAGGAAAGCTTCCAGGAGTTGAAGCGGAGACTCACCTCAGCGCCCGTTCTTACCATTCCGTCGGGGAGTGGCGGATTCGCAGTCTACTCCGATGCGTCGCGGCTGGGTTTGGGTTGCGTCCTGATGCAGAACGGTAAGGTTGTTGCTTACGCGTCGCGTCAGTTAAAGCCCCATGAGCAGAATTACCCCACCCATGACCTGGAGTTAGCAGCGATCATCTTTGCGCTGAAGATTTGGAGGCACTACCTCTATGGTGAGGAGTTTGAGCTCTTCACGGATCACAAGAGCCTGACTTACCTGCAGTCCCAGCCGGAGCTCAACATGCGTCAGAGACGTTGGGTCGAGTTCCTGAAGGACTATGACTGCGACATCGCTTATCATCCGGGTAAGGCGAATGTCGTGGCAGATGCTCTCAGTAGGCAGCCTTTGGGCATGGCTGCCCACTTGGCTGTGCGTCGTTGGAGGCTTCTGGAGGAGGCCGCTTGTTGGATCAGTGTTCGGGAGACGCCTACTGGTGGCTTTTTAGCCAGGTTGGTGGTGCAGCCTGTTCTCCTCGACGAGATCCGCACGGCGCAGGGGCGGGATCCGCACTTTCTGGTCCTTTCCGAAGGCGTCGCCCGGGGTGAGCGACCGGACTACCAGATTCATGAGGATGGGATCCTGCGGTTCAGAGGCCGGGTATGTATTCCTGACGACGCAGAGCTGAAGCAGAAGATCTTGGACGAGGCCCATCGCTCGAGGTACACAGTGCATCCGGGAGGCACGAAAATGTACAGGGGCCTTCGTCGTGGTTACTGGTGGCGCGGGATGAAGGCGGATGTTGGCCGTTTCGTTGCCCGTTGCTTGGTGTGCCAGCAGGTGAAGTCGGAGCATCAGCGTCCTGCGGGGAAGCTGCAGTCCATGGAGATTCCGCAGTGGAAGTGGGAGCAGATTACTATGGACTTTGTCTCGGGTCTGCCGAGGTCACGTTCGGGTCGCGATGCCATCTGGGTGATCGTCGACCGACTGACCAAGTCCGCCCATTTTCTCCCCATCCGACTCACCGATTCCCTGGACACCTTGGCGCAGTTGTTCGTCTCAGAGATCGTTCGTCTCCACGGCACCCCGGTCAGTATCATTTCTGATAGAGACGCGAGATTTACTTCGAGGTTCTGGCGTAGCCTCCAGCACGCCCTTGGTACGAACCTCCATTTCAGTACGGCGTTTCACCCACAGACCGATGGCCAGTCAGAGAGGACGATTCAGACCTTGGAGGACATGTTGCGGGCCTGCATCCTTGACTTCGGGGGTAGTTGGGAGAGGCACCTTCCGTTGGTAGAGTTCGCCTACAACAACAGCTACCACACGAGTATTCGGATGGCACCATATGAGGCACTCTATGGCCGCAGCTGTAGGTCCCCCTTGTGTTGGGATGAGGTAGGAGAGCGCCAGTTGGAGGGACCAGAGATCGTCCGCCTGACCTCAGAAAAGGTCAAGACGATTCGTGAGCGTATCCGTACCGCTCAGAGCCGTCAGAAGAGCTACGCCGATCGCCGTCGTCGTGAGCTCGCCTTCGAGGTTGGTGACCATGTCTTTCTGAAGGTGTCCCCGTCGAAGGGCATCTTCCGTTTCGGTGTGCGGGGCAAGCTGAGTCCGCGTTTTATTGGCCCGTTTCTCATTCTGGAGCGGATTGGGGAGGTGGCCTATCGCCTAGCCTTGCCCCCACAGTTGGCTCAGGCCCATGACGTCTTCCACGTCTCGCAGCTGAGGCGTTACGTCCACGACCCTGCTCACATCATCCCGTTCGAGCCGCTCGTCTTCGAGCCGGACTTATCATTCGTGGAGCAGCCAGTCGAGATCCTGGACCGGCGCGAGAAGAGGCTCCGCACCAAGACCGTCCAGTTGGTTAAGGTGCGATGGCAGCACCGTTCTGGTGCCGAGGCCACTTGGGAGCGCGAGGACGCCATGCGTGACGCATATCCACATCTTTTTCCTTCTTAGATGTTTTTCTATTAAATTTTGTGGACAAAATTTCCTAAGGGGGGAAGAATGTTATATATGTGTCACTTTTTAGCCTATGGGTAACCTTTGGGTCAATTCTGGCCGTTTTTGAAATTTTCTTTTTTCGATCGGAACCGCTAAAATTTTGGTTTTTAGCTATCTGCATGAGCTAGAGAACTCCGATTGAAAATCTAACTGCATATTATGGGTTCTGGTACCATTTTATACCACCCATAAAAATTTCATCGAATTCCGGTAACATTTGGAAAATATGCAGTTCCGAACCGCATCCGGGTTTTCTTCGAAACTGCTTTGTTAGATGGAATAGTGATTAGATATTTATGTGAATGTGGTGATCTTGGGTAACCTCACCCCCCTCTTGCTTAGAGGCTAAGGAAACCTTGGTTATTTTCTTTGTTAGTAGGTGAGATTAGCTTAAACTTACTCCCCACCTTTTTCTTTCCCATTACCCCCCCCCAAATGTGAGTTTTGTGTTCTCTCACCCCTCTCACTCCCTCTCACGTCTACTCTCCTCTTCAGCCCCTCTTTGTGTGTTTTTTTTTGTGGGATTTGTTGTGAAAAAACAAAGCAAAGGAAGGTGTAGTAGAAGCTCAAAGAAGGGTTTGTAGAAGGTGTGTATTTGGTGTTGGTATTTGTGATTATAGTTGTCACTCTCTCTCATTCTCTTCTCTCATGCCCCCCCCCCCTGTTTTTCAGCCACTTAGAAGGCTGAGGAGGAGCTTGAGGGGCTGTGGTGGTGGCGGTGGTGGTTGGGTTGGCCGGGGGTGCACGGGAAGCCCCGAATCTCCCCTTTTTCCTTTCCCTCCCTCACTTGGTAAGCTCTCTTTTCCTCCATTTCAATGTTTTTCATGCTTTGAGGGTGTTGGGAGGGTTATGCAAGCTTGGGGTTGTGTTTTGGGCTAGTGTGTAGGGTGGGGGAGGGGTCAGAAGGGTCTGGGCGCGCGCGCGGGCCTGTCCGCGCGCGTGCGCGCGCAGGTAAGCGCGCAGGCGGGCAGTCGGGCACAGGCGGACGCGCGCGGGTCTGTCCGCGAGCACAGGCGGGCGCGCGCGGGTCTGTTCGCGAGCACTGGCGGGCGCGCAGGAGCGCGCAAGGCGTGCGCACGGGTCGCGCGAGGCGTGCGCGCGGGTTGCGCGGACGCTGGCGGGCGCGCAGTACGCGCGGGCCCGCGCGCGGGGAGGTTCGGCAGCGCGTCTGGGCGCGCGGCCAGGCGGTGCAGGGGCACGTGCACGCGTGCGTGCACGTGCGTGTGTGTGCTGGGGGTCCGAGTGCGGGCTGGGCTCGGGGCAGTGCGGGCTGGGCTCGGGGCAGTGCGCCGGCGGGCTCGGGGGCGCGTGCGCGTTTGCATGCACGTGCGTACGCGTGCGGGGCCACACGTGTGGCTGCCCGGGGAGTTCGAATAGGTGTCGGGGGCTCGGATGTGCGTACGTACGCGCGTACTCGCACGCGTGCGGGCACGTATTCGTGCATATCTGAGTCTTGGGGTAATTTTAGCTAAGTTTATGTGTTTTATGGGGTCTTACTCACCAATATTGGATGCCTTGTCTTGCAGATCTTGACGAGCGGTCGCGCGACGACCCGGTTTACGGTGAGTGGGTCAATCCAACCCAGTTGGGAGGCGTTCGATGCACGTTGGAGTGCATCGCCCTCCCCTGGGGTATCATAACTACATATAACATGTTGTATATTGTATAAATGTTATGTAAATGCCTGTTTGGCTAAGATTGCAACCATGTCATGTTGTATATAGTATGTTAAGTATTATGCATCCATGTATAATGTATGAAAGTCATCCTTGCCTAGTTATCATGCCTCATGATTAACATAACCCCGACCTAGACATGTCCCCACCTAGTTTAACTTTGTTAAACTTTTACATATGTGGTTGCATAAGATAAGCATACCTTAGATAAATCATGTCTCGTTATATTGATTAATTTAAGACGCTTCCATGATTAATATTGTTTCTTTTTAAGTGTAGCGCATGCTTAGGCCATGTATTCTTGCATATTGTTAATAAGCAAGCGTATGACCACCTGTGGGGTCATACCAAAATATTGATGTTACGAATGATAGAATTTTCCCCGCATCTGAGTTATGCGCCCTGGAGGGAATTCTTGAGAATTCATTTCCGTATCGGTGTTTAGTAACCGGTGATGACAGATCCAAGAGGATCGTATCCGCGAGCGTAGATTGTTTTTCCCCTTCGTTGGATCCGTGTAGGAACTTCCCGGCGTTGGAAACGCTGTCCTGGCACCGGGCTCCCATTTGTAGGTACCATCGCTTCGGTCGAGAGTGTACTGATCGTGGGAGTATGTCAGGTAGAGGCTACCCGGGAAAAGGGCTACCGGTGGACCAAGGGCTTAGACAATCTAATCTCTTCCCAAGAGCCTGAGTCACCCTTCGGAGGTGAGGGTGAGGGATTAGTACAGTTACTCCCAATAACCTAGGTCACCCTTCGGGGTAAGGGTAAATGACTTTGAAATGATTGGAAGTTATATGAGTTGTGATGCATGAATTGTTCCATTCACTGAGCGTGCGGCTCACCCCTCGTATATGTTTTCTCCAGTTGTCGCTGACCCGGATCCGAAGGAGGAGCTCCCTGAGACGCGATTCCAGTAGGAGACAGCGTTCACGTCAGACATCTTGCGAGTGAGAGGCCCTCAGCATCCCCGTCTTCTTGTATGTATTTCTACTTGTGCTTGGGCACAGTGTATGGGTTGATGTTGTCTTTTGTAGTACATATTGGCTCTCACAGGACAGTTTGATTGAGTACTCTGGTCTGTTATATATCTTTGAATCACAGACTTAGTCGTTTTGCTTCCGCTATTTTCGTATGTATTTGATGTCAGTTACTTGATTTCGCTTTATCGCCTTTGACATTGTGGTGTATTTATTGACTTCGTGTACGTATTACTGATATCATATACATATACTTGCCACGTCTCGGGGACGGCCGCCCTGGGGTGTGACAAAAGTTGGTATCAGAGCCTGGTCCTGTCAGAGCCAATTGTTCTTGTTAGAGATGAGTCCTAGTATTTCTATATGAGTATCCTGATCTTAGTGCTGGTTCTTTAGGTTGCTGATATGCCTCCTCGGGGATTGATACGTCGACGTGGTCGCCCTCGGGCTTCGGTGGATTCCAGACCTACCGGAGACGAGGAGTCTACTGAGAGGTCCTCGGCCGTTGGGCCAGGACCTGCGCAGGAGCCTCCTGCATGGGAGCGTGCTTACGCTCGGATAGCGGATCTTCTGGAGAGTCAGACGAGGGCGCTGGAGGCTCAGACGAGAGCGCTGGCTGAGCAGGCGCGAGAGATCCAGGAACTGCGGGCAGCTCGCGAGGCGGCTCCGCAGGTACCCTTAGCAGCAGATCCACCCGTGGTGCCAGAGGTACCCCCTGTACCAGTAGAGATTCCTGCAGTAGGAGCTCATGGACCCGAGCAGAGGGAGGAGGAGCTAGAGGCAGTGGCCCGTGTGCATCAGACCGGCCTCACCGCCTTTATGAAGCTTCATCCTCCTGAGTTCCATGGCTCGACGAGGGACCCCCTTGCCCCAGAGCGTTGGTTGATGGAGATAGACAAGATCTTCTCGACCATGCACTGCACCGACCGCCAGCGTGTCTCGTTGGCCACGTTCATGTTGAAGGGTAGCGCCGCTGACTGGTGGGCCACCCGATCTGTGGACATTCCGGAGGGTGTGGAGCGACTCCTTTGGGCCGGGTTCCAGAACTACTTCTTGGCGGAATACTTCCCTTTCTCGACGCGGCAGATCGTGATGCGGGAGTTCGAGCAGCTGACGCAGGGTACCATGTCAGTGTCGGACTACTCCACGCGTTTCATGAGGCTCTCACGGTTTGCCCCTGCCTTGGTGATGGACGAGGAGACGAGATGCCGTCGGTTTGAGATGGGTCTCAACAGCGCTATCAGGGTGCACGTTTCCTCAGAGGCACTCTCGAGGTATACCGACCTGGTGTCTCGGGCGAGGACAGTCGAGCGTGATCTTGGGCTCTCCTCAGCTATTATTCCGTTTGAGGATCAGAAGCCACCCAGGAGTCGGGATTTGGGGCGTCGCAAGAACAAGCGGACGCGCTTTGATCAGTCAGCGACCGCCACTACTCCAGTAGATGTGATGCCAGTGCGGGGTCCTGCACCCATAGCTGCCATTCCATCCCAGGCCAGGCGACCGGAGACGCGACGTTGCTACCACTGCAATCGGGCCGGGCATCTCGCCTATGCTTGCCCCGATGCTGGTCGCCCTCCTGTGCCTCATCAGCAGCCACAGCCGCAGCAGCCACGCCAGTATCAGCAGCCACAGATGCAGCATCCGCGCCAGCATCAGCAGCCACAGCTGCAGCATCCGCGCCAGCATCAGCAGCCACAACAGCCACAGACCGGCCGGGTTGACAAGGGGAAGCAGCCAGTGCAGCCTGTGGGGCGTGCCCCTGCTCCTCAGCCACAGCTTGTTCGAGGGCGTGTGCCTAATATACGTTGGATAAAACCAACCTAGAAGGGAAGGGTTAAGCGCGATCTGCGCGACAACAGGTGCATGCCAAAAATTCCAAGCAAACCCGAGTCAAGTAGGAACTACCTCTACTCACTCGGTTCGCGAAGAGAAGGAGGGCGAGGGAGAGGGAATGCCTCATCCTCTCTCGAGCTGGTCATAGTTTTGCCCCAACAGATGGGTGCAACAACTATACCACACCCTCGAGTCCTAAATCGGAGGAATATTTCGCATACACCCGTTATTAACCCAAGTTAAACATGCTTGATAAATAGGGGTAGTCATTCAATCAAAATTACCTAAGTCATGCCATATTCTATACAATACATAGGCAAGTATAAGGTAGAATAGGGGTTCTACACAATATACGAGCTATACAACCTAGCATGCATAATATCTAGCATATTTAGGGTGCAAATAAAGCCCCATGGAAGCGCGAAGCACGACTACGTGCATCGAACGCTCCCGGAAGGGTTGGAATCAAACCACTCACCTAACGAGCGCACGGCTTGCGAAACGCAATAGAGCGACGAATTGAATCTGAAGCGTGAAATCAAACTGCCAAGGATCATCCAATGGTTGCATTTGGCTATAACAAGCTGCTCGACACCACGAAGCACTCCGAACGCGTCTGAGCACCGCAAGCACGCCCTTGAGTACCCCGTGCACGCTGCCCATGCACCTCGCACGCATCAAACAACGTTAAGCACGTCCTCGAGCACCTCGTGCATGCTTCCCACGCACTCCGCACGCATCGGGCAAGGCCAAGCAGGCCCTCGAGCACCTCGTGCACGCTGCCCGCACACTCCGCACGCATCGGGCAAGGCCAAGCACGCCCTCGAGCACCTCGTGCACGCTGCCCGCACACTCCGCACGCATCGGGCAAGGCCAAGCACGCCCTCGAGCACCTCGTGCACGCTGCCCGCACACTCCGCACGCATCGGGCAAGGCCAAGCACGCCCTCGAGCACCTCGTGCACGCTGCCCGCACACTCCGCACGCATCGGGCAAGGCCAAGCACGCCCTCGAGCACCTCGTGCACGCTGCCCGCACACTCCGCACGCATCGGGCAAGGCCAAGCACGCCCTCGAGCACGTCGTGCACGCTGCCCGCACACTCCGCACGCATCGAACAACGTCACGCACACCCTCGAGCACCCCGTGCACGCTGCCCGCACACTCCGCACGCATGCGAGCACCTCATGCACGCTTCCCGCGCACTCCGCACGCATGCGAGCACGCCGAGCGCGCACCCGCAGCCCCCGCATACCTCTTATGTGATCTCGAGTGTACCAATGCGTCAATCCCACGCCCCAACTAGTACACAAACACGAGTTTAGATGATGCATGAGGAAAGCCAATGGAAAGAGGAGAAGAAGAGACATACTTGGTTCACTCACACATATCCACAAACATGTGGCATGCACACCTACACAACACATACAACTTGAGCATGTGCTTCTCCCTCTTCAGCCCTTTCAATTTCCATGCACACACAATCAACACAAGGCAATGGAGCTCTACCCCTTCTCACCAGCCATAACAGATGTGGCTGAACCCAACCGAGTGGAGCGGGAGGTCCCTACGCGGCTCCGGCATGGCCGCCGCCGTAGCTCCACCGCTACCACCACCGATCCCGCACCTCCTCTCAAACAACACCTTCAAAGATATTGGAAGAGGAGACTTCATCATCACCTTCACTTTCTCCTCTTCATTGTGGCATTTCATCAAACATGTGGGGGCTGAACATACACAAAGGGCTGGACCATGTGAGGGAGCTTGAAAGAGAGGAGGAGATGAGAAACAACAACAAATACACATATATGTACACTCACCTTCACTTCCTCCATTAGATTCTCCTCCAAACCATGCTCCAATCACACAACCACACCCAAAAGGGGCTGGACTAGAGAGCAACAGAGGGAAGAGGGAAGAGACCCCAAGTCGTAACATTTGGGGGGGGGGTTTTATAGCCAAAAGTGATCAAATGGCAAAATCGCCCCTGACCCGTAAATTCTGGATGGGCTTCACTTAAACGGCCATAACTTCCTCAATACAGCTCCGAATTGCACGATTCCAGTGGCATTGGACTGATAAGATGATTATCTACAACTTTCATGTTTACACCTAGATCAAATAACCCCTCCAGCTATTTCAAAATCTAGGTTAAACATCTTACAGGGCTGCTGCCTGGATTTCTCAACTTCGGGGTATACATGGAAAAATACCCATAACTTTTAATATACGAATCCAGTTGATACAATTCCACTTCTATATGAAAGCTATCTCCAAACTTAACATCTCGTAATAATATCGGATTTTTACCTCATCATCTTGGATTTTAATAAAATCAAATCCGAATATCAATCCGAAACTGCATAATTCCAAAAACGTTATCGGAATTAAACGAAAATTTTATGGGCAGTACTAAACAGTACCAGGACCCATAATATGCAGTTATATCTTCAATCAGAGTCCTTAAAAATTTTAATTTTTAGCTACCTTCTGGGGTTTAAAACTCTGATTGAAGATATAACTGCATATTATGGGTCCTGGTACTGTTTAGTACTGCCCATAAAATTTTCGTTTAATTGTGATAACGTTTTTGGAATTATGCAGTTTTGTATTGGGCATTCGGATTTGATTTTGTTAAAATCCAAGATGAAGAGATAAAAATCCGATATTATTATGAGATGTTAAGTTTGGAGATAGCTTCCATATAAAAGTGGAATTGGATCAACTGGATTCGTATATTAAAAGTTATTGGTATTTTTCCATGTATACCCCGAAGTTGAGAAATCCAGGCTGCAGCCCTGTAAGATGTTTAGCCAAGATTTTGAAATAACTGGAGAGGTTATTTGATCTGGGTGTAAACATGAAAGTTGTAGATAATTGTCTTATCTTTCCAATGCCACTGGAATCGTACAATTTGGAGCTGTATTGAGGAAGTTATGGCCGTTTAAGTGAAGGCTGCGCAGAGTTTTAAGTCCGAGGACGACTTGGTCTTTCACTCCGCCCTTGCCTATTTAAGGCACCAAATGTCACGACCTGGACATGAATTTTTCCTCTCTTTTAGATCTGGTCCAGCCCTTGTGTGTGTGAGTGGAGGAGGTGATGGTGGTGGAGAGGAAGATCAAGATGGACCACTTAAAGGAGTGGATGTGAAAGGTGAGTTGTTGTTGTTGTTGTTAATTCTTTCTCTCCTCCCCATCTCCTCTCTTTCAGCCTCCCTAATGGGTTCCCCTCTCTTTTTCACCCAGCCCACCAAGTGTTTGTGTTTATGTCTAAGTGAGGGAGAAGAAGAAGGAGTGCTTGGTTGTTGGTGGAGCAAGAAGTAGAAGTAATCAAGGTTAGTATGTGTGCATGTGAGAGGAGTTGTTGTTCCTTCCCTTCTCCATCCCCTACCCTCTCATGATCTCCCATTTTCCCCCCTGTTTTCAGCATGTGGAAGAGCTCCCACGTTGAGGCGGTGGTGGCGGTCGAGGTGGTTGCGGGCGTGCTTGCGAGCCCCCACACCTCCCCCTTCCTTTCCCCTCTTTTGGTGAGTTTTCTCTCCTCCTAAAGTTGGTTTTAAATGCATGTGGGGGTGCTTGGGGAGGGCTTGCATGGGTGTTATGTGTTGTGTATGTGTGCACACCACTTGTTTGTGAGTATGTGTGAGTGAACCATATATACATATTCTTCTCCTCTTACCAATGGGAGTCCTCATGCATCACCTAAACTTGTGTTTGTGTACTAAAGGGGCGTGGGATTGACGCATTGGTACACTCGAGATCACATAAGAGGTATGCGGGGGCTGCGGGTGCGCGCTCGGCGTGCTTGCATGCGTGCGGAGTGCGCGGGAAGCGTGCATGAGGCATGACTTAGGTAATATTGTTTGAATTACTACCTTATTATCATTTGAACATATCAAGCATGTCTAAACTTGGGTTAATAACGGGTGTATGCGTAATATTCCTCTGATTTAGGACTCGAGGGTGTGGTATAGTTGTTGCACCCATCTGTTGGGGCAAAACTATGACCAGCTCTGATTTATGGGTCCTGGTCGTTTGACAACTCTTTTAGATATTTATATGCCCAGATATCTCTCGTCTCTCTCATTCTCGGCTCTCTCTCTCGACCAGATCTGCTGGTGTGAAAAAAAATGAAGAGGAGAAATTGGAGGTGGTGATGAAGTCTCCCCTTCCAATGTCTTTGAAGGTGTTGTTTGAGAGGAGGTGCGGGGTCGGTGGTGGTAGCGGTGGAGCTACGGCGGCGGGCATGCCGGAGCCGCGGATGTACCTCCCGCTCTCCTCGGTTGGGTTCAGCCGGGTCTGTTGTGGCTGTTGGGAAGAGTAGAAGTTCCATTGCCTTGTTGTTGTTGTGTGTGCTTGGAATTGAAGAAGTTGAAGAGGGGGGGGGGGAAACACATATTCAAGTGTTATGTGTTGTGTATGGGTGCACACCACTTGTTTGTGAATATGTGTGAGTGAACCAAGTATGCCTCTTCTTCTCCTCTTTCCATTGGCTTTCCTCATGCATCATCTAAACTCGTGTTTGTGTACTAGTTGAGGCGTGGGATTGACGCATTGGTACACTCGAGATCACATAAGAGGTATGCGGGGGCTGCGGGTGCGCGCTCGGCGTGCTCGCATGCGTGCGGAGTGCGCCGGAAGCGTGCATGAGGTGCTCGCATGCGTGCGGAGTGCGCGGGAAGCATGCATGAGGTGCTCGAGGACGTGCTTGACGTTGTTCGATGCATGCGGAGTGCGTGGGCAGCGTGCACGGGGTGCTCGAGGGTGTGCGTGACGTTGTTAGATGCGTGCGGAGTGTGCGGGCAGCGTGCACGAGGTGCTCGAGGGCGTGCTTGGCCTTGCCCGATGCGTGCGGAGTGTGCGGGCAGCGTGCACGGGGTGCTCGAGGGCGTGCTTGGCCTTGCCCGATGCGTGCGGAGTGTGCGGGCAGCGTGCACGGGGTGCTCGAGGGCGTGCTTGGCCTTGCCCGATGCGTGCGGAGTGTGCGGGCAGCGTGCACGGGGTGCTCGAGGGCGTGCTTGGCCTTGCCCGATGCGTGCGGAGTGTGCGGGCAGCGTGCACGGGGTGCTCGAGGGCGTGCTTGGCCTTGCCCGATGCGTGCGGAGTGTGCGGGCAGCGTGCACGAGGTGCTCGAGGGTGTGCTTAACGTTGTTTGATGCGTGCGGGGTGCATGGGCAGCGTGCACGGGGTACTCGAGGGCGTGCTTGCGGTGCTCAGACGCGTTCGGAGTGCTTCGTGGTGTCGAGCAGCTTGTTATAGCCAAATGCAACCATTGGATGATCCTTGGCGGTTTGATTTCAGGCTTCGGATTCAATTCGTCGCTCTATTGCGTTTCGCGAGACGTGCGCTCGTTAGGTGAGTGGTTTGATTCCAACCCTTCCGGGAGCGCCCGATGCACGTAGTCGTGCTTCGCGCTTCCATGGGGCTTTAATTGCACCCTAATTATGCTAGATATCATGCATGCTAGGATGTATAGCTCGTATATTGTGTAGAACCCCTATTCTACCTTATACTTGCCTATGTATTGTATAGAATATGGCATGATTTAGGTATTTTGTTTGAAATACTACCCTTATTATCATTTGAACATATCAGGCATGTCTAAACTTGGGTTAATAACGGGTGTATGCGTAATATTCCTCTGATTTAGGACTCGAGGGTGTGGTATAGTTGTTGCACCCATCTGTTGGGGCAAAACTATGACCAGCTCGAGAGAGGATGAGGCATTCCCTCTCCCTCGCCCTCCTTCTCTTCGCGAACCGAGTGAATAGATATAGTTCCTACTTGACTCGGGTTTGCTTGGAATTATTGGCATGCACCTGTTGTTGCGCAGATCGCGCTTAACCCTTCCCTTCTAGGTTGGTGTTATCCAACGTATAATAGGTTGTAATTTGTGTGTGTTTATCTGTTTGATGCCATGTATGCATGTTTAAGTAGGTCATCGTTGGGTAGTTAATTGCATATATATATATATATATATATATATATATATATATATATGCCGATATGGCCATGATTCTTGTCTAATATATTAGACAAGTGTATGACCTCTTGTGGGGTCATACCATGGTTTTGACACTTATAATTAATGTCTTCCCCGCATCTGAGTTATTCGCCCTGGAGGGAATTCATGAGAATTCATTGCGCCTATCGGTGTTTGATAACCGATGATGACGGATCCAAGTGAATCGTATCCGCGAGCGTAGATTGTTTCTCCCCTTCGTTGGATCCGTGTAGGAACTTCCCGGCGTTGGAAACGCTGTCCTGGCACCGGGCTCCCATTCGTGGGAGTATGTCAGGTAGAGGCTACCCGGAGAAAGGGCTACCGGTGGACCAAGGGCTTAGAACAATCGACCTCTTCCCCAAGATCCTATGTCACCCGTCGGGGTGAGGGTGAGGGTGTTGGCGTGAGTGGGGTGGGGTCGCGTTGATACTCGACCCGTCAGTTTGTATAGATGGTTTTCCCGTGGGGTTTGCGCTGCGAGCATGAGTTATCGTTTTTCCCCTTCGTTGGATCCGTGTAGGAACTTCTCGGCGTACCATTGCTGTCTTGGCACCGGGCTCCCATCTGTAGGTACCATCGATGTGGTCGACAGTGTACTGATCGTGGGAGTATGTCAGGCAGAGGCTACCCGGGGAAAGGGCTACCGGTGGACCAAGGGCTTAGAAACGATCTAGTCTCTTCCCAAGAGACTGGGTCACCCCTTTTGGGGTGAAGGTGAGGGATTGGTACAGTTACTTCCGACAACCTAGGTCACCCTTCGGAGGTGAGGGTGTTGGTGTGAGTGTGGTGGGCTCGAGTTGATACTTGACCCACTAGCTTGAGTGATTGGCTTTCCATAGGGTTCGCGCTGCGAACAAGTAGTGTTTCCTCCCAATATCGTCGTATACCGGGGTCCCGACGTAGAAGCTGCCCTGACAGATGACTCCCACTTGTAGGTACTCTCGATGCGTTCGGCAGATGTACTGATCAGGGGAGTGTACCAGGTGAGGCTACACGAGGGTGGACCACCGGACGATGTTGCAAGCCTGAATTATCGTTCTCCTCTTCGCCGGATCCGTGTAGATGCTTCCTAGGTACGAGCCGGCCTGGGTAGACCCCCCATCTGTAAGTACCATCGATGCGCTCGACAGTGTACTGACCGTGGCCGGCTCCAGGTAGAGGGTGCCTGGGAGAGCGCTACCGGATGACGAACAGTGTAGAATAGCAAGTTGTCCTTCGAGTCCCTAGACTCACCCCTGTGGGGGCTAGGGCGAGGGCAGGGTATGGTTGCACCGCCGTGTGACCTTGTTAACCGTTGGGTTTCTACCCATGGTTTCCTTTATAGGTGATTGCCTTAGGATCGAATGTTGTGTTGGTGTTTGGTTTCTGACCACTCACTGAGCTTGTAGCTCACCCCTCGCTTATGTTTTTCCCCAGTTGACGCTGAGTCGGATCCAAGAGAAGAGCTCCCCTGGCGCCATCCGAGTAGAAGACCCGCGTTCGCGTTGGATGTCTTGCGAGTCGGAGGCTATCAGCATTCCCTTTTCATTGTATGTATTATACTTGTGCTTGTGCACGGTATGTAGACTGTTGATGTCAGTTATTGTATATATTGGCTCTCACAGGACAGTTGATTGTGTACTCTAGTCTGTAATATGTCTTTGAATTACAGACTTAGTCATTTGAGCTTCCGCTTTTTTTATATATTTGATGTCAGTTACTTGTGTATTGCCTTTTCTCTTGTGGAGTATTTATTTGACCTCGTGTATGGATTACTGATATCATTTATATATTTGCCACGTCTCGGGGACGGCCGCCCTGGGGCGTGACAGGATGATCCTTGGCGGATTGATTTCAGGCTTCGGATTCAACTCGTCGCTCTCCTGCGTTTCGCGAGCCGTGCGCTCGTTAGGTGATTGGTTTGATTCCAACCCTTCCGGGAGCGCACGATTCACGTAGTCGTGCTTCGCGCTTCCATGGGGCTTTAATTGCACCCTAAATATGTTAGATATCATACATGCTAGGTTGTATAGCTCGTATATTGTGTAGAACCCCTATTCTACCTTATACTTGCCTATGTATTGTATAGAATATGGCATGACTTAGGTAATATTGTTTGAATTACTACCTTATTATCATTTGAACATATCAGGCATGTCTAAACTTGGGTTAATAACGGGTGTATGCGTAATATTCCTCTGATTTAGGACTCGAGGGTGTGGTATAGTTGTTGCACCCATCTGTTGGGGCAAAACTATGACCAGCTCGAGAGAGGATGAGGCATTCCCTCTCCCTCGCCCTCCTTCTCTTCGCGAACCGAGTGAGTAGATGTAGTTCCTACTTGACTCGGGTTTGCTTGGAATTATTGGCATGCACCTGTTGTTGCGCAGATTGCGCTTAACCCTTCCCTTCTAGGTTGGTGTTATCCAACGTATAATGGGTTGTAATTTGTGTGTGTTTATCTGTTTAAAGCCATGTATGCATGTTAAGTAGGCCATCGTTGGGTAGTTAATTGCATATATATATATATATATATATATATATATATATATATATATATATATATATATATATATGCCGATATGGCCATGATTCTTGTCTAATGTGTTTGACAAGTGTATGACCTCTTGTGGGGTCATACCATGGTATCGACACTTAGAATAAATGTCTTCCCCGCATCTGAGTTATGCGCCCTGGAGGGAATTCATGAGAATTCGTTGCGCTTATCGGTTTTGATAACCGGTGATGACGGATCCAAGAGGATCGTATCCGCGAGCGTAGATTGTTTTTCCCCTTCGTTGGATCCGTGTAGGAACTTCCCGGCGTTGGAAACGCTGTCCTGGCACCGGGCTCCCATTTGTAGGTACCATCGCTTCGGTCGAGAGTGTACTGATCGTGGGAGTATGTCAGGTAGAGGCTACCCGGGGAAAGGGCAACCGGTGGACCAAGGGCTTAGAACAATCTAATCTCTTCCCAAGAGCCTATGTCACCCGAGGGGGTGAGGGTGAGGGTGTAGTGGATCGGCGTCTGATGACCGATGATGGGGATCCAAGGGGGATCATTTTCACGAGTGTAGTTTGGTTCTTTCCTTCGTTGGATCCGTGTAGGAACTTCTCGGCGTACCATCGCTGTCCTGGCACCGGGCTCCCATCTGTAGGTACCATCGCTGTGGTCGACAGTGTACTGATCGTGGGAGTATGTCAGGCAGAGGCTACCCGGGGAAAGGGCTACCGGTGGACCAAGGGCTTAGAAACGATCTAGTCTCTTCCCAAGAGACTGGGTCACCCCTTTTGGGGTGAAGGTGAGGGATTGGTACAGTTACTCCCGACAACCTAGGTCACCCTTCGGAGGTGAGGGTGTTGGTGTGAGTGTTGTGGGCTCGAGTTGATACTTGACCCACCAGCTTGAGAGATTGGCTTTCCATAGGGTTCGCGCTGCGAACAAGTAGTGGTTCCTCCCAATATCGTCGTATACCGGGGTCCCGACGTGGAAGCTGCCCTGACAGAGGACTCCCACTTGTAGGTACTCCCGATGCATTCGGCAGATGTACTGAACAGGGGAGTGTACCAGGTGAGGCTACACGAGGGTGGACCACCGGACGATGTTGCGAGCATGAATTATCGTTCTCCCCTTTGCCGGATCCGTGTGGATGCTTCCTAGGTACGAGCCGCCCTGGGTGGACCCCCACCTGTAGGTACCATCGATGCGCTCGACAGTGTACTGACCGTGGCCGGCTCCAGGTAGAGGCTGCCCGGGAGAGCGCTTCCGGATGACGAACGGTGTAGAACTGCAAGTTTTGTCCTTCAAGTCCCTAGGCTCACCCCTGTGGGGGCTAGGGCGAGGACGAGGTATGGTTGCACCGCTGGGTGACCTTTTGGGTTTCTACCCATGGTTTCCTTCATAGGTGATTGCCTTAGGATCGAATGTTGTGTTGGTGTTTGGTTTCTGACCACTCACTGAGCTTGTAGCTCACCCCTCGCTTATGTTTTTCCCCAGTTGACGCTGAGTCGGATCCAAGAGAAGAGCTCCCCTGGCGCCATCCGAGTAGGAGACCCGCGTTCGCGTTGGATGTCTTGCGAGTCGGAGGCTATCAGCATTCCCTTTTCATTGTATGTATTATACTTGTGCTTGTGCACGGTATGTAGACTGTTGATGTCAGTTATTGTATATATTGGCTCTCACAGGACAGTTGATTGTGTACTCTAGTCTGTAATATGTCCTTGAATTACAGACTTAGTCATTTGAGCTTCCGCTTTTTGTATATATTTGATGTCAGTTACTTGTGTATTGCCTTTTCTACTGTGGAGTATTTATTTGACCTCGTGTATGGATTACTGATATCATTTATATATTTGCCACGTCTCGGGGACGGCCGCCCTGGGGCGTGACAAAAGTTGGTATCAGAGCCAATTGTTTTCTTTGAGATGAGTCCTAGGATTTCGAGATGAGTATTCTGATCCTATTGCTGGTTCCTTAGTTGCTGATATGCCTCCTCGGAGACGGGCGCGTGGACGTGGTCACCCTTGGGCTTCGGAGGTTTTCGAACCTACCGGAGGCAAGGAGTCTACTTGAGAGTTCTCGGCTATTGGGCCAGGACTTGCGCAGGATGCCTCCAGCGTGGGCGTGAGCTAACGCTGAGATGGAAGATCTTCTGGACACTCAGACTAGAGCACTGGAGGCATAGACTGGAGCGTTGGCTGAGCAGGCGCGAGAGATCCAGGAGCTGCGGGCGGCCCGCGTGGCGATCCCGTAGATACCCTTAGCGGTAGGTCCACTAGTGGTGCCAGGGATACCCCATGTACCGGTTGGAGACCATAGTCTCCTCCGTTCTGTTTATCAGGGGTATACCATAGAGTTTGCGTGCGGCACCAGTTTCAAACGTTGAGGATCTGGTGTAGTATTCATTAAGGGGTGATGTCTTCTTCTAGCCTTCCTACTCAGGATAAGGGGCCTTGCAGGGTCAGCGTTGAGACCCGGGCTAGGGTACTCCGTGTTCCTTGTTTGGTTGTCGGGATATCCTATATCGGGACCTCATGAGGCCCTCCCGAGGTTCTTTTCCCAGTCAAGGAATACCTTTGAAGCATCAAATTGATGATTGATTTTTCTTTCCTCACTTGGAAGGTGCGATGGCGGGTGGTAACACCATTGCTTAGACCCGGATAAAGAAAAGGCACATTTTTTCAACACCGACACCAATTTTCGACGCAAACACCTGTTTTTTTTTTATGAAATAATAAAACACATTTTTTTTATTACCCAACTACCGCTTACGACCCAAACATCGTTTTTCGAACGAAACACCCCTTTTTTTTTTCTTTATCCAAATACGAATTTTTCACCGGAACGCCAGCTTGGGTCGGAAAGCCATTCTTATGACCCTATTTTCTGACCTAAAAATAAACTTGTTTTGGAACAGAACCGCTTACGGCGGCCCCATCACAATGTTTCTTTTTCTTTACCAAAATAAAGAAAAAGAAGCACCCTTTTTTTCGATCGGAACAACATTTTCCGACGTAGTCACAATTTTTGTTTCACAGAAATATCGAAAACACTGATTTTTTTTAACCCAAACACAATTTTCGAACCAAAAACGTTTTTTTTTCACCGAAACACTCTTTCGACAGAAACATTATTTTTCGACCGGAACACCATTTTCATGACCCAAACAACGTTATAAATTTCGAAACACCGACCGAAGCACCGGTTTTATCCCCCAAAACCGTATTGTGAGACCAATTTTCAGTCCGTACACCGATTTGCCGAACCGAAAACCAATTTTCAGTCCAAATAACATTTTTTCACCGAAACAATCAACACGCTGTCGTTTTCACCCAACTATCATTTTCGACCCAACACACCGTTTTATCGACGAAAAACCCATTTTTTGGACCGGAAAAACATTTTTCGACCGTAAAGCCTTGATAAACCCAAACAGCATATTTTAGGCCGAAACACCATTTTCTCACCCGAAACTGCATTTTGAGACCCAAAACCAGCAGTTTTTGACTTACTTATCCGAAAACCATTTTTTGACCCCAAGTAACGTAAACTCCATTTGTTCGATCCAAACACCAATTTTTATACCCAAATAATGGAAACACCGTTTTTTAAAAACAGGAACTCCATTTCTCGAACCATACATCATTTTTCTTGAGAAGCACCAAATTTCGAACCAGACATCATTTTTTGGACCCGAACACCATGTTTTCCACCCAAACAACATTTTCAGGCCGAAACACCGCTTTTCGACCCAGAAAGCATTTTTCGTTCGAAACACCGTTTTTCGACCCAAGCTTCACCCTTTCGGCAGATACACCAGTTTTTGGACCCAAACATCATTTTGGGAACACAAATCAATAGTTTTTGACCCAAACACCATTTTTTTTACCCGAACAGGGCAAAAAGAACCATTTTTCGACCCAAACACCAATTTTTGATGCAAACACCGTTTTTTAAAATGAAATAACAAAAACACTATTTTTTGACGCAACTACCATTTTCGACCCAAACACCCGTTTTCAAACGAAACACCATATTTTTTTTCTTTTTCTTTACCAAAATAAAGAAAAAGAAGCACCCTTTTTTTCGATCGGAACAACATTTTCCGACGTAGTCACAATTTTTGTTTTACAGAAATATCGAAAACACTGATTTTTTTAACCCAAAAACAATTTTCGAACCAAAAACGTTTTTTTTTTCACCGAAACACTCTTTCGACAGAAACATTATTTTTCGACCGGAACACCATTTTCAAGACCCAAACAACGTTATACATTTCCAAACACCGACCCAAGCACCGGTTTTATCCCCCAAAACCGTATTGTGAGACCAATTTTCAGTCCGTACACCGATTTGCCGAACCGAACACCAATTTTCAGTCCAAATTACATTTTTTCACCGAAACAATCAACACGCCGTCGTTTTCACCCAACTATCATTTTCGACCCAACACACCGTTTTATCGACGAAAAACCCATTTTTTCGGACCGGAAAAACATTTTTCGACCGTAACGCCTTGATAAACCCAAGCAGCATATTTTCGGCCGAAACACCATTTTCTCACCCGAAACTGCATTTTGAGAACCCAAAACCAGCAGTTTTTGAAGTACTTATCCGAAAACCATTTTTTGACCCCAAGTAACGTAAACTCCATTTGTTCGACCCAAACACCAATTTTTATACCCAAATAATGTTAACACCGTTTTTTAAAAACCGGAACTCCATTTCTCGAACCAAACAACATTTTTCTTGAGAAGCACCAAATTTCGAACCAGACATCATTTTTTGGACCCCGAACACCATGTTTTCCACCCAAACAACATTTTCCGGCCGAAACACCGTTTTTCGACCCAGAAAGCATTTTTCGTTCGAAACACCGTTTTTCGACCCAAGCTTCACCCTTTCGGCAGATACACCAGTTTTTGGACCCAAACATCATTTTGGGAACACAAATCAACAGTTTTCAACCCAAACACCATTTTTTTTTACCCGAACAGGGCAAAATGAACCATTTTTCGACCCAAACACCAATTTTCGACGCAAACACCGTTTTTTAAAATGAAATAACAAAAACACTATTTTTTGACGCAACTACGATTTTCGACCCAAACACCCGTTTTCAAACGAAACACCATATTTTTTTTCTTATCCGAATCCCACTTTTACACCCAAACGCTATTTTTTGACCCACATTCTGAAAGCATCAGTTTTTCATCCTGAACGCCAGTTTTCAACGTAGACCCCGATTTTCTTTTACCAAAATACGGAAAACACTATTTTTCAAACTGAATACCGTATTCGACCCAAATAGCATTTCTTTTCCGCCGAAACACTTTTTTCCGACAGAAACAACATTGTTCGACCGAAACACTATTTTCTTGACCCAAACGTCATTTTACTTCTCCAAACACCACCTTTCGACACAAGCACCAGTTGCTTTCCCAAAACCATATTTTGACCCAATTTATAAACAAATAAAAAAAAACATCATTTTTCCGACCCGAACACCAATTTTCAAAACGAATACAATTTCTACACCGAAATAATGAACGCGCTGTTTTTTTTTTCCCCAACTACCAATTTTGACCCAACCACTGTTCCCTTGGCCCAAAACCCAATTTTTGACACCGAAGCATCGTATTTGGACCGAAACACCTTATCGACCGAAACAGCAATTTTTTTGCCCGAAAAGCCATTTTCTAACCCCCCCCCCCCAAACTGCATTTTGGGACCCAAACCAGCAATTTTCAACTGAAACTACATTTCCTGCCCGAAAGCCATATGTTGTCCTCAAATAATGAAAACTCCAGTTTCTCAACCGAAACAGCCCAATTGTGTACCCCAAAAAATGGAAACAGGTTTCTTTTTAACCGAAACACCACCTTTCTAACCAAACATCAATTTTCAAGCGAAGCACCATCTTTCGAAGCAGACATCATTTTTTCAGCCAAACATCATTTTTCCACCCAAACACCATTATTCGATCCAAACATCACCTTTTCGGCCAAAACTCTATTTTTTGGACCCAAACAGCATTTTGGGAGACAAAACAACAGTTTTTGACCCATAACACCATTGCTTAGACCCGGATAAAGAAATGGCCCATTTTTTCAACACCGACACCAATTTTCGACGCAAACAGCAGTTTTGTTTTTTATGAAAGAGTAAAACACATTTTTTTTATCACCCAACTACCGCTTACGACCCAAACATCGTTTTTCGGACGAAACACCTCTTTTTTTTTCTTTATCCTGTCACGCCCCAGGGCGGCCGTCCCCGTGACGTGGCAAATATATAAATGATATCAGTGATCCGTACACGAGGTCAAATAAATACTCCACAATAGAAAAGGCAATATACAAGTAACTGACATCAAATATATACAAAAAGCGAAGCTCAAATGACTAAGTCTGTAATTTAAAGACATATTACAGACTAGAGTACACAATCAACTGTCCTGTGAGAGCCAATATATACAATAACTGACATCAACAGTCTACATACCGTGCACAAGCACAAGTATAATACATACAATGAAAAGGGAATGCTGATAGCCTCCGACTCGCAAGACATCCAACGCGAACGCGGGTCTCCTACTCGGATGGCGCCAGGGGAACTCTTCTCTTGGATCCGACTCAGCGTCAACTGGGGAAAAACATAAGCGAGGGGTGAGCTACAAGCTCAGTGAGTGGTCAGAAACCAAACACCAACACAACATTCGATCCTAAGGCAATCACCTATCAAGGAAACCATGGGTAGAACCCAACGGTTATGTTAGACCTGTGTCATTTAGAGTCCTAATTTCGATCGGAGTCGCTAAAATTTTGATTTTTAGCTACCTTCTGGGGTTTAAGGACTCTGATCGAAGATATAACTGCATATTATGGGTCCTGGTACTGTTTAGTACTGCTCATAAAATTTTCGTTTAATTCCGATAACGTTTTTGGAATTATGCAGTTTTGGATTGGGGAATTCGGATTTGATTTTGTAAAAATCCAAGATGATGAGGTAAAAATCTGATATTATTACGAGATGTCCAGTTCTGATATAGCTTCCATATAGAAGTGGAATTGGATCAACTGGATTCGTATAATAAAAGTTATGGGTATTTTTCCATGTATACCCCGAAGTTGAGAAATCCAGGCAGCAGCCCTGTAAGATGTTTAGCCTAGATTTCGGAATAGCTCGAGGGGTTATTTGATCTAGGTGTAAACATGAAAGTTGTAGATAATCGTCTTATCCTTCCAATGCCATGAAATCATGCAATTCGGAGCTGTATTGAGGAAGTTGTGCCCGTTTAAGTGAAGCCTGTCCAGGCTTTCGGGGCAGGGACGATTTGGTCGTTTGACAACTCTTTTAGATATTTATATGCCCAGATATCTCTCGTCTCTCTCATTCTCGGCTCTCTCTCTCGACCAGATCTGCTGGTGTGAAAAAAATGAAGAGGAGAAATTGGAGGTGGTGATGAAGTCTCCCCTTCCAATGTCTTTGAAGGTGTTGTTTGAGAGGCGGTGCGGGGTCGGTGGGGGTAGCGGTGGAGCTACGGCGGCGGGCATGCCGGAGCCGCGGATGGACCTCCCGCTCTCCTCGGTTGGGTTCAGCCGGGTCTGTTGTGGCTGTTGGGAAGAGTAGAAGTTCCATTGCCTTGTTGTTGTTGTGTGTGCTTGGAATTGAAGAAGTTGAAGAAGGGGGAAACACATATTCAAGTGTTATGTGTTGTGTATGTGTGCACACCACTTGTTTGTGGATATGTGTGAGTGAACCAACTATGCCTCTTCTTCTCCTCTTTCCATTGGCTTTCCTCATGCATCATCTAAACTCGTGTTTGTGTACTAGTTGGGGCGTGGGATTGACGCATTGGTACACTCGAGATCACATAAGAGGTATGCGGAGGCTGCAGGTGCGCGCTCGGCGTGCTCGCATGCGTGCGGAGGCGCGGGAAGCGTGCGTGAGGTGCTCGCATGCGTGCGGAGTGCGCGGGAAGCGTGCGTGAGGTGCTCGCATGCGTGCGGAGTGCGCGGGAAGCGTACGTGAGGTGCTCGCATGCGTGCGGAGTGCGTGGGCAGCGTGCACGGGGTGCTCGAGGGCGTGCTTGGCCTTGCCCGATGCGTGCGGAGTGTGCGGGCAGCGTGCACGAGGTGCTCGAGGGTGTGCTTGACGTTGTTCGATGCGTGCGGAGTGTGCGGGCAGCGTGCACGAGGTGCTCGAGGGCGTGCTTGGCCTTGCCCGATGCGTGCGGAGTGCGTGGGAAGCATGCACGAGATGCTCGAGGACGTGCTTGACGTTGTTTGATGCGTGCGGGGTGCATGGGCAGCGTGCACGGGGTACTCGAGGGCGTGCTTGCGGCGCTCAGACGTGTTCGGAGTGCTTCGTGGTGTCGAGCAGCTTGTTATAGCCAAATGCAACCATTGGATGATCCTTGGCTGTTTGATTTCAGGCTTCAGATTCAATTCGTCACTCTATTGCGTTTCGCGAGCCGTGCGCTCGTTAGGTGAGTGGTTTGACTCCAACCCTTCAGGGAGCGCTCGAGGCACGTAGGCGTACTTCGCGCTTCCATGGGGCTTTATTTGCACCCTAAATATGCTAGATATTATGCATGCTAGGTTGTATAGCTCGTATATTGTGTAGAACCCCTATTCTACCTTATACTTGCCTATGTATTGTATAGAATATGGCATGACTTAGGTTATTTTGTTTGAATGACTACCCCTATTTATCAAGCATGTTTAACTTGGGTTAATAACGGGTGTATGCATAATATTCCTCCGATTTAGGACTCGAGGGTGTGGTATAGTTGTTGCACCCATCTGTTGGGGGCAAAACTATGACCAGCTCGAGAGAGGATGAGGCATTCCCTCTCCCTCGCCCTCCTTCTCTTCGCGAACCGAGTGAGTAGATGTAGTTCCTACTCGACTCGGGTTTGCTTGGAATTATTAGCATGCACCTGTTGTTGCGCAGATCGCGCTTAACCCTTCCCTTCTAGGTTGGTGTTATCCAACGTATAATAGGTTGTAATTTGTGTGTGTTTATCTGTTTGATGCCATGTATGCATGTTAAGTAGGCCATCATTGGGTAGTTAATTGCATATATATATATATATATATATATGCCTATATGGCCATGATTCTTGTCTAATATATTAGACAAGTGTATGACCTCTTGTGGGGTCATACCATGGTTTTGACACTTATAATTACTGTCTTCCCCGCATCTGAGTTATGCGCCCTGGAGGGAATTCATGAGAATTCGTTGCGCTTATCGGTGTTTGATGACCGATGACGACGGATCCAAGAGGATCGTATTCGCGAGCGTAGATTGTTTTTCCACTTCGTTGGATCCGTGTAGGAACTTCCCGGCGTTGGAAACGCTGTCCTGGCACCGGGCTCTCATTTGTAGGTACCATCGCTTCGGTCGAGAGTGTACTGATCGTGGGAGTATGTGAGGTAGAGGCTACCCGGGGAAAGGGCTACCGGTGGACCAAGGGCTTAGAACAATCGACCTCTTCCCCAAGATCCTATGTCACCCGTCGGGGTGAGGGTCAGGGTGTTGGCGTGAGTAGGGTGGGGTCGCGTTGATACTCGACCCGTCAGTTTGTATAGGTGGTTTTCCCGTGGGGTTTGCGCTGCGGGCATGAGTTATCGTTTTTCCCCATCGTTGGATCCGTGTAGGAACTTCTCGGCGTACCATCGCTGTCCTGGCACCGGGCTCCCATCTGTAGGTACCATCACTGTGGTCGACAGTGTACTGATCGTGGGAGTATGTCAGGCAGAGGCTACCCGGGGAAAGGGCTACCGGTGGACCAAGGGCTTAGAAACGATCTAGTCTCTTTCCAAGAGCCTAGGTCACCCTTCAGAGGTGAGGGTGTTGGTGTGAGTGTTGTGGGCTCGAGTTGATACTTGACCCACCAGCTTCAGTGATTGGCTTTCCATAGGGTTCGCGCTGCGAACAAGTAGTGGTTCCTCCCAATATCGTCGTATACCGGGGTCCCGACGTAGAAGCTGCCCTGACAGAGGACTCCCACTTGTAGGTACTCCCGATGCATTCGGCAGATGTACTGATCAGGGGAGTGTACCAGGTGAGGCTACACGAGGGTGGACCACCGGATGATGTTGCGATCCTGAATTATCGTTCTCCCCTTCGCCGGATCTGTGTGGATGCTTCCTAGGTACGAGCCGCCCTGGGTGGACCCCCACCTGTAGGTACCATCGACGCTGTCGACAGTGTACTGACCGTGGCCGACTCCAGGTAGAGGCTGCCCGGGAGAGCGCTACCGGATGACGAACGGTGTAGAACAGCAAGTTTTGTCCTTCAAGTCCCTAGGCTCACCCCTGTGGGGGCTAAGGCGAGGACGAGGTTGGTTGCACCGCCGTGTAACCTTGTTAACCGTTGGGTTCAACCCATGGTTTCCTTGATAGGTGATTGCCTTAGGATCGAATGTTGTGTTGGTGTTTGGTTTCTGACCACTCACTGAGCTTGTAGCTCACCCCTCGCTTATGTTTTTCCCCAGTTGACGCTGAGTCGGATCCAAGAGAAGAGCTCCCCTGGCGCCATCCGAGTAGGAGACCCGCGTTCGCGTTGGATGTCTTGCGAGTCGGAGGCTATCAGCATTCCCTTTTCATTGTATGTATTATACTTGTGCTTGTGCACGGTATGTAGACTGTTGATGTCAGTTATTGTATATATTGGCTCTCACAGGACAGTTGATTGTGTACTCTAGTCTGTAATATGTCTTTGAATTACAGACATAGTCATTTGAGCTTCCGCTTTTTGTATATATTTGATGTCAGTTACTTGTGTATTGCCTTTTCTATTGTGGAGTATTTATTTGACCTCGTGTATGGATTACTGATATCATTTATATATTTGCCACGTCTCGGGGAAGGCCGCCCTGGGGCGTGACAGGTTAACAGGGTCACACGGCGGTGCAACCATACCTCGTCCTCGCCCTAGCCCCCACAGGGGTGAGCCTAGGGACTTGAAGGACAAAACTTGCTGTTCTACCCCGTTCGTCATCCGGTAGCGCTCTCCCAGGCAGCCTCTACCTGGAGCCGGCCACGGTCAGTACACTGTTGAGCGCATCGATGGTACCTACAGGTGGGGGTCCACCCAGGGCGGCTCGTACCTAGGAAGCATCCACACGGATCGGGCGAAGGGGAGAACGATAATTCATGCTCGCAACATCGTCCGGTGGTCCACCCTCGTGTAGCCTCACCTGGTACACTCCCCTGATCAGTACACCTGCCGAATGCATCGGGAGTACCTACAAGTGGGAGTCCTCTGTCAGGGCAGCTTCTACGTCGGGACCCCGGTATACGACGATATTGGAAGGAACCACTACTTGTTCGCAGCGCGAACCCTATGGAAAACCAAACACTCAAGCTGGTGGGTCAAGTATCAACTCGAGCCCACAACATTCACACCAACACCCTCACCTCCGAAGGGTGAACTAGGTTGTCGGGAGTAACTGTACTAATCCCTCACCTTCACCCCGAAAGGGGTGACCCAGTCTCTTGGGAAGAGACTAGATCGTTTCTAAGCCCTCGGTCCACCGGTAGCCCTTTCCCCGGGTAGCCTCTGCCTGACATACTCCCACGATCAGTACACTGTCGACCACAGCGATGGTACCTACAGATGGGAGCCCGGTGCCAGGACAGCGATGGTACGCCGAGGAGTTCCTACACGGATCCAACGAAGGAAAGAAACCAAACTACACTCATGAAAATGATCCCCCTTGGATCCGCCATCATCGGTCATCAGACGCTGATCCACTACACCCTCACCCTCACCCCCTCCTCGGGGTGACATAGGCTCTTGGGAGGAATCTAGATTGCTTCTACACCCTTGGTCCACCGGTAGCCCTTATCCCGGGAAGCCCCTACCTGGTATACTCCCATGATCAGCACATCCTCACACATCGGCAGCACCTACGGATGGGAGCCCTCTGTCAGGTCAGCTGTCTCAACCAGGAAGTCCCTACACGGATCCAACGAAGGGAGGAAACCAATCTAAACTCGCGAATATGATCCTCTCAGATCCGTCGTCACCGGTTATCAAAACCGATAAGCGCAACGAATTCTCATGAATTCCCTCCAGGGCGCATAACTCAGATGCGGGGAAGACATTTAATTATAAGTGTCAAAACCATGGTATGACCCCACAAGAGGTCATACACTTGTCTAACACATTAGACAAGAATCATGGCCATATCGGCATATATATATATATATATATATATGCAATTAACTACCCAACGATGGCCTATTTAAACATGCATACATGGCATCAAACAGATAAACACACACAAATTACAACCTATTATACGTTGGATAAAACCAACCTAGAAGGGAAGGGTTAAGCGCGATCTGCGCAACAACAGGTGTATGCCAATAATTCCAAGCAAACCCGAGTCAAGTAGGAACTACATCTACTCACTCGGTTCGCGAAGAGAAGGAGGGCGAGGGAGAGGAAATGCCTCATCCTCTCTCGAGCTGGTCATAGTTTTGCCCCAACAGATGGGTGCAACAACTATATCAGAGGAATATTACGCATACACCCGTTATTAACCCAAGTTTAGACATGCATGATAAATAGGGGTAGTCATTCAATCAAAATAACCTAAGTCATGCCATATTCTATACAATACATAGGCAAGTATAAGGTAGAATAGGGGTTCTACACAATATACGAGCTATACAACCTAGCATGCATGATATCTAACATATTTAGGGTGCAATTAAAGCCCCATGGAAGCGCGAAGCACGCCTACGTGCCTCGAGCGCTCCCGGAAGGGTTGGAATCGAACCACTCACCGATACCCGAGTCGTCGCGCATCCCAACCGACGAGGTCTGCAAGGCAAGGGGTACCAAAATAATGAGTATAACCATAAACAAACACATAAAATCAATTAGGCATGCCTAAGGCTAGACATGCACGCAAACGGGCTCGAACGCACGCAAGCATGGATGCACGCACGCGTGCCTGAGCCCCCCGGACACCCACCCGAGGGTGCCGACCTTCAGCACGCCCAAACGGGGCCCCGGACAGCCACACGCGTGGCCACCCACACGTGCACGCACGCGCGCACGCGCACGCGCACCCCCTGCACCCCCGGCACACCGCTGCGCCCCTTACTCGCGCGCGCACGCGTGCACCACCCGCGCGCCAGACCACCTTCCGCTCGCGCACTCGCGCGCATGACCCGCGCGCACGCGCGCACCTCTCCAGCACTCCTGCGGACCCTCGCACGCCCGACAGCGCCCGCGCACACCCGCGTACGCGCACGCGCGCGCCTGCGCGCCCGCCAGCGCGCCCGACTGCGCGCGCCAGCACCCCTTTATGCGCGCACGCGCGCGGACGGCCCCGCACGCGCGCCCAGCTCTCTCCAACCCCTCCCCAACCCTCCACTCTCACCCAAACTCACT